>CM053146.1:107731430-110231430 GCA_028571685.1 Heterohyrax brucei
TCCCAAGATACAGACCAACTTTTCTGAACTCCCGATTGAGTTCTCCTTGCCTGGAAAAGTGGTAACTGCAGTTCAGTGCAGAACAGTCGCTTCTGCTGGCTTTTCGGGAAAGCGCCATATTTTAAAAGTAAAACATCACTATCATACTATTATTAAACCTGAACTTAAAATAAAACCTAACATAATTGCTTCTCTTCTTTGAAGCTTGTGTCAGAATGCTCAAGAGAATACGATATACATCTATTTCACTCTCTCTTGCTGGAAGGTGTAAGCCTCAAGTGATACATTTATGAAACACAGAAAGCCCTGCAAATATTATCAACCTCTTTCCCTGATTTCACAACCTCTGCTACCGTTCAGATACAGTAAACACATCAAACAATCCAATATAAGTCTAATCACTGAAGGAAAATAAAACATTGCCTGCAAACTCTTAACAAGCACATAATAACTAGATGTCATATTACTTTATTTCCTGTCATAAATTGTACAGTTTGGGGAACATGGTCTCCAATACAATAAATGGAGTATTATATGCTGCTTTTCACTAACTGTTAGTATGTTCTTTACTACCATTTAGGGGATATTTTACATTGTGTATGTTCAGGATTTATGCAATCCTTTAAACTAATTTTAATAACATTTTAGCTTTACCACACTCAAAACCAGAAGATATTAAACATTTATAGATACAAGTGTAGTACTTTTTCTTAAACTGGGGCATGAAAGCCAAGTAAGTTCAAGAACATGTTTGTGATGATCCAATGTCAGTTTGCTGTAGGTATTCACGGGGGTCCACTTTTGACCCCAGAATTTGTATTTGCAATGAACTTTTCTACAAATGCCTTTTCTTTCAATACAGTCAGACCTCACTTAACAGCTACACATTTTCCTGTAAAGGTATGTATAAACTGAAAATCTCAGTGTACTGAATCATGAGCCGGAGTGACTTTTATTTTAACCACAGACATACATTCTTGCAGAAAAATCCTCAACCACAACATGTCATCTAAGTGACATTTAGGAATTTTTAGATGATTCGAGATGTATTCTGTGTCACCAATGCACAGTAAACGTGCATTTACTTCTCTGACACTATGTAAGTGAAAAAAATAAATGAATGTGTCCTATTTGTGTTATTAAAAACAAATCATTTATTATTTTCTTTAACTGGAGCTCATATGAGCTTCAAATGGTTTGATCGTAGGAAGTTTCTCTACTACAAGTACTCAGCAGAACAACGTGGCAGAACCATTCAACAGTGATGCTTCTTTTGGGTAGAACCAGCTAATTCATATATATTTAGATTATTTCAGTTGGTGTTGGTACAAGATATGAAAAGCATACCATTTAAAATTTTGGTAAAGACTAACAATTCTTACACACAGAAGTATAAAAACATTTTTAGGTAACTGTTTTCTGTAATTTTTTAAAATGTTGCTTAGTAAATAGCAGTATTATAGCAAGCATTTGAAATCTGTTAAATGAATCAATACTTATCAGGAAATAGTGAGAAAACACACATATAGGATGTATTAGGCAACATTCTTAGATTTTTTAATTTAAAGTACATTTTGTCCTACAACTATATGAAATATCATGTAAATAATATTATTACTTCTGGTTCATAGGTGAGAAAACCAAGGCTCCTAGAGGTTTAATAACTTTAGAGACAAAGATTTAAAGCAAGCAGTGTGTTTCTAGAGCCAATCATCTTAATCACTGCATTAACCTGTAACCTGTAATCTTCAGCTCTGGAGGAAGCAAAGTAGCAGAAGAGAAAATAAATAAATCCTTCACACAATGAGAATGAAGAGGGCACATTTTCTGTACAATGTAGAATAAGTTTGATTGTTTCTAGATATTGATGCTTTCCACAAAAGAAAATATGGAACATTAACATTTACCTTGACATAAGCCAAGTTCATTTTTTTACTGAAAACATGTGAACACACTGTGGTTCTCAGTTAAAAGTAATAGGAAAGTCTATCTTGCTTTTCTGTCTCTAAAGCAAGTTGAGTCTCAGCCTTTAAGGCACCCATGCCCCCCCCCCCATCTGTGAGATACAAAATCCATCTAGGTGGTTTGATGTTTCTGAAGAGAGCCGGCAGCTGACAGGAGCAATATCCCTACTTTCCAGGGTGCTGCTCTGTGTTCGCCTCATAAAGACCAGAAGATTACCAGGAGGTGTAATTTTTAGTAACTGACTGTTGGTTTAGCTCTGTAGCGCCTACAGGGCAAAGACCAAGGTGAGAAGCCAGCTCTTCTACTTACTCACTAGGTCGCCTCAAGAAATTTATTTAATCCCTCTGAGCTTCAAGCCTCTCTTCTAAAAGAAGAGAATAATAATACTTATCTCATAAAGTTATTGTCTGTAGGCCCGCCCGGGACAAGAATACAAATAGAGGCCCACATACCATATGTCTAAATATTTAAAAGTTATAAATCAAGCCAACAACCTGTTAAAGAAAATATGTTCTATCCTAGTACCTTGACAAATATACTTTCATAATGACAAAATCAAAAACAATATGGATAAAGCTATGATATTTATATGACCAAAAGTTGGCAAATACTAAAGACCAGGCCTTCTGTTGATGGGCCAGCAATGTTTGCATGAGTAAAAAAATAAAAACCTATATAATGTAAAAAATTTTATGCAATTATTCCACTACACTATTTTTTTTTCTTTTTTGCCTTTATTTCAGCAAAATGATGATGGTATTTTTACACAAATAACTTGTGACTTCCACATTTGTTTGCTAACCCTGTCCTCCCTGCATGAGGTATTTTCATGAGTGCCACAATGCCAGTTTTTTTTCACATGTTGCTGTAAAACAAATTAGCATAGTGTGCTTACAAAAAGGCATTTCAGGGGGAGTGTGCCGCTGGCAAATGCAGAAGGTGCACTTTATTTGCATAAAAGTGTTGTCATGGTTAAAAATCAAGGTTTGTCCACAATTTATTTTCTATTGATCATAATGATCAAAACAATTTTAAAATAGCATTTAATTAAATATGAAATACATATAAAATTTAAATACAGTTTATCAAAAATATCTAATTTAAAATATTAAAATAAAATCATTTATATTTTCCCCAAACCTTATTTTCTTCTAATATTTGCTTCTCAATTAATGTTAATTTAGTATCAGACTAATAAAATGATATGACAGAACTGAATACTTTTTGCTTTTAAAATTTAATTAAATCACTGACTATTTTTAATAGGTCTATAAATTCTAACTTTCAGTCCATCTAGTTGCCAACATAAAGAATGGATATTATACATTCTCTCATATAACATCGGATCCGACTCGATGGCACCTGGCTTGGCTTGGCTCATGTAACACACACACACACACACACACACACACACACACACACACACACGAGGTCTGACTGTTGAGTTCATGAACTCACTCTGGAACAAGTGCTGCATACTTCATTCATGAATGTTCATCGCAGTCACCTCCCACGTGCTCCCACCGGGAAGCTATGCTTTGATACCAGCAGTTTTGGATCTCTCCTTGCGGAATGTCTATCAGAGCTGCATCATATTTGCCTTGATATCCGGAATGTCAGCCAAATGTCTTCCTTTCAATATTTCCTTTATATTCACGTAAAGAAAAAAATAATTGTGGGCCAGATTAGGGTAGTAGGAAGGATGTTCCAATACAGTCGTTTGTTTACTGGCCAAAGTCTCACGAACTACTATACAATTAAGTGCACGAACTTGCCACTTTGCCACGATGCACAATAGTCATTCCAGAAAGGGTTTCAAAATTGCTTTGAAAGGTGGGACTAGGTGCTGGCATCAGTGCCTAGCTTCCCAACGGCAGTACTTCGAAAGTGGCCATAGTGATACTCAGCAGTGAAGCACGTAGCACATGGAACAATGAAGTTTGTAGACTTAATTGTTGGACCTAGATATACATACCCACAAATTTAAGAGTAATAATTTTATGGCAAAATGTTCCTTAGGCTCCATGAGCAAGTGCTACATGAATGAGTAATAAATGTATAGATTGAAACCACTAATCAGTCACAAAAGGAAGGAAATAAGGTTCAACATTATTGACAAACAATGTTCCGTTATGTAAGAATCTGTATTCACACCATCTGTGATGGATTTGCCAATAAATTGTTTGTCTTTTCTCTTACATCTGTGCTTCCACAGACCCCTGGTGGTGTAGTGGTGAAGAAGTACCTTACAGCTACTGACCCAAATGTCAGCAGTTTGAATGCACGAGACGCTCCTTTGAAACCTTGCGAGGCAATTTTACTTTATTATAGAGAGTTGCTATGAGTTGAAATGCACTTAAGGGGGTTGGGTTTTTTGGCTCTATGCTTCCATAACTCAAATCCTCCCAAAACTCCAAATCAGTATTCATCTCTGAGGCCAACAGAGGCACAATCCACAATTTTTCCAACATGTGGAAGAGCTCTCCTTCAGTTCAAAGGTGCACAGCAACAATAAAAACAAACAAAAAATTGCCATCTAGTTGATTCCAACTCAAAATGACACTATAGGACAAAGTAGAACTGTCCCCATATGGTTTGCAAGGCTATAAATGTTTACAGGAACAGGTTGCCACAGCTCTTCCCACTGAGTGGCTGGTAGGTTCAAATTGACAAATTTTAGTTTAGCTATCAAGTATTAACCACTGTGTCACCAGGGCCTCTTAACAAAACCAGTAGACTCATTGCCACTGAGTCAATTCTGACACATAGTGACCCTAAGGCACAGAGTAGAACTATTCCACGAGGTTTCCAAGTAGCAGCTGATGGACTTGAACTGCCTACCTCTTGGCCAAACTCTTAAATCATTGCATCACCGGAGCTCCTTAACAATAACCCAATAAAGTCTGTTGCCACCTAGTCGATTGCAACTCACAGAGATTCTAGAGGAATTACCCCAATGGATTTCCAAGGAATGGCTGGTGGACTCAAACTGCCCAACTTTCAGTTAGCACCCAAGTTCTCAACTACTGGACAACAACAAGAGTGCATTGAAAAACATAAGGCCCAGGGTCTGCCCTGCTCTGACCAACTCTAAGAGAAGCTGGTCAGAGTTTCAGCCAGTTGCGTGGATTAAATATGCATACGGTATAGTTTGACGGCACTTGGCTTGGCATAGTAGTATAGCATACCAGTCCTGTACTAAGTGCTCAGTAGATGGTCGCCCTAATGATGAGTTTTATCAAGAGTGTTTACTCAAACTGAATATTTTGCACATTCTATTTTTCTGGAGCTTAGTCTCCGTCTTTCAAATCCAATGTAGAATTGATGTGAAGATTTTCAGTCATTTATTAATACATTCATTCAACCAACTAACGTTTACTTGGTACATACTACATGACAGTCACTGGGTTACAAATGGAGTGATACAAAGATCTGGTCCCTGATCTCACAGTGTTCATGGCCTACACAGTGGTTCTCAATTAGAGATGATTTGGCCTCCAGAGGATGTTTACCAATCTCTAGAAATATTTTTGGTTGTCACCACTGGGAATGGTGAAGGAGGGTAGCTTCTGGTGGGTAAACATCAGGGATGCTACTAAATATAATATTCCAGAAGGCTTCTCACAACAAATTATTACCTGGTCCAAAAACTCAACGGTGCCAGGGATGAGATACACTTGTCTAGTGGGCATGGCGCAGGGTCAGGCAGTGTTTTGTTCAGTTGTGTACATGGTTGCTGTGAGTAGGAACTGACTTGATGCGCCTAACAACAACAACAGGAGAAATAAAGTATACGTTAAAATCTGATATACATACAATGTTTTATAACCCTGTAGAAGCGCAGGAGAGGTCGGGTCGTGGATTACATCATGTCCCCCCCCCAACCAAAATGTGCGCAGCAATATAGCTAGGCTGTGATTTCTGGTATTGGTGATGTTCCCCCGTGTTGTAAATCCTGTTTCTATGATGTTAATAATGGAGGATGGGTGACAGCTGTATTGGTGGCACAGGACTGACTGTGTAAGGTTATATTATGCCTTGAGCTATAAAAGAAAGAAATTAGCAGAGAGATTTGAGGACCTCATGCCACCAAGAAAGCCGTTCCGGAGCACAGGGTGTCCTTTGGAAACAATCTGGGGTCCCAGTGGCTCCCAGTCCAGGGGAGACAGACAATAAGGACCTTCCTCCAGAGCCAACAGAGAAAGCCTTCTGCTGGAGCTGACACCCTAAATTTGGACTTTTAGGCTGCTTTTCTGTGAGAAAATAAATTTCCCTTTGTTCAGGCCATCCATTTGTGATAATTCTGTTAGAGTGGTACAAGCTGACTAAGACAAGTAGCTGCATGTTTATCACCAGAGACTTGTTTATTCTTTGGTCATCAAGTCATTTTGAGCTTATATTTGGATATTAAGGGTCTCAAGCACTGAACGGTAGTGGTATAATTCATTCCATTTGAACTATAGCATCAGTAGGTGTGGTAGACAGAATAACAGGGTCTTCCAAAGATGTCCACAAAGGAGCTCTGGAAACACAAGGGCCTAACACTTGGCTGCTAACCAAAAGCTTGGTTTTGTTCAAATGTGTCTAGCAACTCTGTGGAAGGAAGACCTGGTGGTTTGGTCCCATAAAGACTACAGTCAAGAAAATGCTATGTGGCCATTCTGCTCTATTACATGGGACTACTGTAAGTGGGAATCAACTCCATAGCACCCAGCAACAATGAAGGTATCCACATCCTGAACTCTAGAACCCATGAGTGCTTTATGTTACATGGCAAGGGAGAATTAAGGTTTCAGATGGAATTAGGTTTGCTAATCAGTGGAATTTAGGACAGGCAAATGATTTTGGATTGCCCAAGTGGTACTGAAGTAATCATAAAGTCATTACACTCAGAAGAGGGAGGCAGAAGAGTTCATATCAGAGTGTGATGTGAGATTGACCATCACTGGCTTTGAAGATGGAAGGGAGCCAGGAGCCAAGAAATGCAAGAAAACTTTAGAAGCTGGAAAACGCAAGTAAAAGAGTTTTTTCCTCCCAAAAGGAACACAGCCTCAGTGACCTCTTGGTTTCAATCTAGTGAGACCCATTTTAGACTTCCAATATCCAGAATTGTACAATATATTGAACACTAAATTGTCGGTAATTTATTACAGTAGACAAAAACAGTACAATAGGACTTCTAAAACATCAACAGAATTAGAGAGGATAGACAATCAGCAGCAATACTCTCATACAAGACATTCACTCATTCATTCATTAAATTAGAATTTGTGGACATCCTATTGGTTTCTGCTGGTGCAGCTAATGTAGAAATCCTATTCACCAGTCCATTTGATAGAAATGTGGCTAATTTTGTACTCCTAGTTAACGGGAGTCCTTGATGAAGAGAGTGAAGAGAATGAGCCTACATGCCTCTTCCATTGCCCTGAACTGATGATATCTGCGTTAGATTTCTGACTATGTTGTTAACTGTCTTCACTACCTTGAACAATTTCTTTTGACTCTCTGGGCATTACTTTTCTCAGCTGTAAATTAGAAATTTGGGCTTGATTATGAATATCTGAAGGAAAGGACCCACGTCATGATCATCTTCATGATGATCCCAACAGCCAGTACACACACACAAAAATACAGTATTTGTGAAATAAATGAGCCATCTCTGTGTTTCTGTAATCATCATGTTGTCTCTTCCCAATAATGTATTGTGAAGATGATGGCTCAGCTTTATGAAAGTGGGTTGATCTTGGAAATTTCTATTCCGTGTCTTGCCAGCATTCACCCACAATTTCCCTCTGTTTCAGCATCCCTCATAGGAACCTAACAGAGCACAAGATCTTAGAAAAGGGAAAGGAATTTAGCCAGCAGCTTTAAATACTTACAAAAAATTGTAGAATTTAGACTAAAAGATCAATTCTTTGTGATACAGATGAAATCCCTGACAGCTTGTTTCAATGAAGAAAAATCAGTGGAGAAACCAAATGACACAGAAACACTGAATTATGGAAAGATTCTATCTCAAATGTTTACTCCTATTCTTTATGTTTCTTTTTGACCTTCTATCTTAAGACCTACTAACCTGCAACAGTGATATTTAAAGTCTTATCATGAAATCTTTGCTAATGAAACCCCTATTGACCTTCTCTTTTGATACACTGTATTAGGACATAAATGTCTTTTATACACTAAATCTTTCAGCCATTATTTAGATTCTGTTTCTACAGATGTTCTTAAGCAGATGTTCTTAATCAAAACTTATGTGCCTTGATAAAATTCTTCTTTCTTACATTTTTCACAAAAATCCTACAAGAATTTTCATAGTTGTAGGCACATGCCAGAGAAATTTGAAAGATAGCTACCTGGTCAACTGCCTAGAAGAGATACATATTTAAGCCTATTCCAAAGAATTTCAATCCCATGTAGAAATTATTGAATAATATTAAATAATATCACACACAGTAACATTTTGCTGAAGATAATTCAAAGGTGGTAACAGCAGCACATTGCCAGGGAGCTGCCGGATATTCAAGCCACATTCAGAAGAGGGTGGAACAAGGATATCATTGCTGATATCACAGGGATTCTGGCTGAAAACAGAGAATACCAGGAAGATGTTACCTTTATTTTTTTTGACTATGTAAAGGCATTCAACTGTGTGGATTATAAGAAATTATAGATAACATTGGGAGATTAGTTGCACTCGTGAGAAACCAGTACATAGATTAAGAGGCAATCCTTGAATACAGCAAGCGAATACCAGTAATTTAAACACAAGAAAGGTATACATCCAGATGTATCATTTCACCATAATTATTCAATTTGTATCGTGATCAAATAATCAGAGCAGTTGGACTATATGAATAATAATGGGGTATTCGGATTGGAAGAACCCTCGTTAACAACCTGCATTATGCAGATGACACAAACTTGCTTGCTGAAAGCGAAGAGGACTTGAAGCACTTACTGATGATGACTAAAGACCACTTTTTACTTTACTTGAAGATACAGGAAATATTGAAATAAAGAGATTTTAATGACATTCAGGACATCAAGGGTAATATGATGACAGCTCTGATGGCCATTCCAGAAAAATAGTTCCAAAACAGGTTGAAGAGTGGGATAGGAGCTGGCATCAGTGCATAGCTTCCCAACAGGAGCACTTCGAAGGTGACTTCATTCAGCAATGAGGTATGTAGCACTTTTTCTAAGATGAGTTCACAAACTTACTTGTCAGTCTTTGTATCTACCATTGACAAAGACAAAATCCAAAGACAGCAGCAGACAATATCAAAACATATTTTAAAAACAGGAGAGGGAGTTTCCAGTAGGTGTCATAAATAAAACACTAGTGATTTTCCAGTAGAAAAGTTACTAGAATTACCTGATCCAAAGAAAAAAAAGGAACCAACCAAACCCACTACTGTTGAGTCAATTCTGATTCACACAGACACTGTAAGATAGAGTAGAACTGCCATATAGAGTTTCCAAAGAGCACCTAACTGACATTCTTTTGATTAATAGCTGTAGCCCTTAACCACTATGCTACTGGGGTTTACAGAATTACCTAGCAGTGAATTCAAAGTGATCTAAGAGTTGAAGCAAAAACTAGACAAAAATGAGGAAAAAATAGATATGTTCATGGAAAAGGTAGACAAATTCTGATGAAAATAATACAGGAACAAAATACTGAAACAAATTCATAACTAAAAATCATATAAAAACAACTAGAAATCCAAAAAGTAAACAACAGAATTCAGAAATAGACAGTCAAGGAGCATGTTTGAAAGGTTTGAAATGATTCAACATAGGATCAGCCAGACTGAAGTCAAACACTTGGAATCATCTCTGTTTGAGGAAAAAAAAAAAAAAAAGAATGAAGAAATCCTAAGAATTGTGTCAGATATAGTCAAAAGCAAAACTTTGCAAGTGATCAGAGTTCTAAAACAGAAAACACAGAGAGGATCATTGAAGAACTGCTGACAGAGAACTTCCCTGTTATCATGAAAGATGAAAAGTTGACCATGCAAGAAGCTCAGTGAACCCCATATAAGATACACCCTAAAAGAAAATGACCCAGACATACCATAATTACACTTACTAAAACCCAAGACAGTAAAAATTCTGAGAGCAGTTCTAGAAAAGCAAAAAGTCACATACAAAGGAGAAACAGTAAGAGCGAGCCCTGAGTATCTGGCAGAAACCATGCAGGCAAGGTGTGTGTGCGTGTGTGTGGGTGTGTGTGTGTGTGTGTGTGCATGTGCATGTGTGCCTGTGTGTGTGTGTGAGAGAGAGAGAGACAGAGAGGATATGATATGCATAAAATCTTGGGAAAAAACTGCCAACCAAGAATAATACAGCCTACAAAACTCTCATTCAGATATGATGGTGAAATGAGGACATCTCCAGACAAACAGAAATTAATGGAATATGTAAAAAACAAACCAAACTTACACGAATTATTAAAGGGAGTCCTTTGGTCAGAGAACAAACACTGTCAGACCACAGCCTGAATCTAGGATGCAAGATGGTACTACCCAGACACCAACCTAAGAAATAAACTCTCAAGGACTGTCCAAAACTGAAAGAATTATAGCAGGGAACCAGAAAGGCTAATCTATAAATGATAACTGTATCAGAATAATAGGGGAGGAAATAAATGGTATAGATATAAAACTTTCTGATAGAGTCAAAGGGAAGGCATTACCAGATAAAATAGACTGGATCAAACCTGGGAAGACAATGGTAAATTTCAAAGTAACCACAAAAAAAGTTAATAAAACTCTCATCAAAATAAAGAAAACAAGGAATCTCAATAAAAACAAAATCTACAAAAACAAAAGAACTCAATAAGAAGTCCACAAATCAAAGGAATTCAGCACAGGAGAGTAAGAGAAGCAAAGAAACTGTCAGCATCACCCCTGCAAAAAAGCACCACAAAATGCCAATAATATTATGCTGCTTACAAGAGACACACCTTAGAATAAAGACACCTGGTGCTAATACAATGGCAGATACATTGACTAAAGGGGCAGAATTGAGAGCCCAGATGGAAATTCAACCACCTATGGTCAGGTGGTCTGCCATGAGGGCCGAAAGTCCAGCAGATGTGCTGGCAAAACTGTCTCATCTCATAAGATGCAGCAAACTGGAGGACTTTACGCTGACTGAAATGAGTCAACCACAGAGGGACAAGTGTTGTTTGAGATCACAACTATGAAAACTCATGAAAAGGTTTACATGTAGAAACAGTCCATGGTGGTTGCCAGGGAGGGAGGTCTTTTGCAACAGATTTGTCCAGTTCAATGTATCTTTTGATTTCTTGACTGCTGCTTCCGTGGGCATGGATTGTGAAACCAAGTAAAAGGAATTCCTTACCACCTCAATCTTTCCTCCGCTCATCATGATATGGCTTAAAGGTCTATTCGTGTCCTTGAAGACTAAAGTGCACCTGACTCAAGCCATGGAATTTTCAATCACACTGTATGGATGCAAAAGCTAGATAATGAATAAAGAAGACAGAAGAAGAATTGACAGCTTTGAATTGTGGTGTTAGAGAATAGTGACTGTACCATTAACAGCCAAAAGAACAAACAGATCTGTCCTAGAAAAAGTGCAATTAGAGTACTCCTTGGAAGCAAAGGTGACGAGACCATGTCTTACATACTTCAGAAGTGTTGTCAGGAGGTATCAATCCCTAGAGAGGGACATCGTGCTTGATAAAGTGGACGGTCAGCAAAAAAGAGGTAAACCTCAACAAGATGGATTTCACACAGCAGCTGCAACAATCGGGCTAAGCATAAAAACAGTTGTGGGCATGGCACAGGATCAGGCCGAGTTTCGTTCTGTTGTGCACAGGGTCGTTAGAGTAGTAACTGACTCCATGGCACATAACAACAAGAATGATGGGGGGGTGGGGATGGACAAATAAATATATAATTTTAAAACAAAGAATTGAGAGGAGGCTCACATAATAAATATGGCAAGGTAAGCTTACTGTAGCACCCCACCCCTTTTTTTTTAAAGCCATCCAACATTTTGCACTTAACTTCTAATCTAAAGCTAGGTAGTTTGAATCCATCAAGCGGTACTGTGAAAAAAAGTTCTGGAAATCTGCTTCTGTGAACATGACAACCAAGAAAATCCTATAGAACAGTATGATTCTGTAACACATGGGGTCACCAGGAGGCAGAATGGACTGGACAGCAGCAGGACTGTGTTGTAAATAAATAGAATGGTGCACGTAAAAAGAAAAAGAAATCAAAAGATGCATTGCATTGGAGAAATCTGCTGCAAAAGACCTTTTTAAAGGGTGAAAAAGTGAAGATGTCACTTTGAGGATTAAAGTGTGCCGGACCCAAGCTGTGGTGTTTTCAACCATTTCTTGTATGCAAAAGCTGGCTAGTGTATAAGGTAGATGGAAGAAAACGTGACACCTTTGAATTATGGTGTTGGTGAAAAATATTGAGTGTACTATGGCTTGCCAAAAGAATAAACCAATCTGTTTCGGAAGAAGTACAGTCAGAACGTTTGCAGAAGGAAAGATGATGATACTTCATCTCATGTAATTTAGGCAATATTATCAGGAGGTATTAGTGCCTGGAGAAAGACATCACGCTTGGTAAAGTACAGGGCCAGTGAAGAAGAGGAAACCCTCAACGACACAGACTGACACAGTGGCTGCAACAACGGGCTGAAGAACAGGAACAGTCATCAGGACGGCACGGCGCTGGGCAGTGTTTCGCCCTCTTGTACATGGGTTTGCCCTGAGTCAGAACCAGCTTGACAGCAGCTAAGAACAACAGGCACTGAAAATTACCTTTTGATTTAAAGTTAAGATTAGCTAAATTGAACACAGAGACCTCTCGATATTAGTATCAAATACATTTGGAGATTTAATTCCAATTCAAGTGAAACAGTAAAAAAATATTGACAATACAAAGAAAAATAAAGTGATTCTAAATCCATTAGTCACATTAAAGCAACCAGAGAAAGTATCAGTCCAAACAAGAGGGGAAAAAAAGAAACCGGTAGGATAAACTCTGAGTCTGTGTAAAGACGGAAAACCTGCTAAAAGCATCCATCTGCACATGGGCAGATGTGTCAATTTTGGTGTTATTGTATGGGTCCTCTGCCTTTGGTCTGCACAAATGACCCTTCAAGCAATATATAAAAAGCATTCAGGAGTATGTGTTTTATGTGATAGGTAATATACAGTTGAAAGCTGCTCTTAAGAGAACCTTCAAACTGGAGTATCACTATGGCCTAGTGTGCACACCGAAATAGATTTTATTTTTAAAACATTTTTACAGACTGTTCACCATCTCTAACTGCCTTTTCTTCATAACACATGCCCACATGAACATGGTATTCCTCTTAAGGATTTCAACTTACAATCCAACATGAATGATAACTCTACACTGTTAAACCAAATATCATAAACCAAATATCATCTGACTGCAGCTATAGGCACTTCTATTCTCTAGACCACACTAACTTGGCTTTTGGGAAGTGGAAAAACATAGATAATATTCATTGATGTCATCTAATTTGGGGGAGGTTAGTAAAAAAATCAAATACATTAAACTTCCTCATAGCTTATTTCTTAAACAGGTAATAAACTTTTGAGGAATTTTCAAATCCAGTACATAAAGTTTATAATATGGTTCCCAAATACTACTCCCAAGTCCTGATTCCTATCTAAAATATGGAAGAAACTGCATTTCATACCATGTCAGTTTCAGTTTCATTAGAAATGTCAAATATTCCTTTCCTTTCCATTCATTCCTAAAAGTCTTCAGAATACATTTGTCCTCTTCTTGATTCAATACAGGTTTAATGTTCTTCAAAAAGTCACCTACTGAAATTTCGAAGTGGTTCAGTTTGGCAAAATTCTGCCATACCCATGAAATGGTGGCAAATTAAGCATAATGTTCCAATGCAATCAAAATTCATAAGAATAAATGATGCACTGAGTATTTGGTATTTACTTAACAATGTGTGCGAATAGAAATAATTACTATTGTCTTACATTCTAACCCCATTTTGACATTGTTAATATATCTGTAACTGGCTAGCTTCCACACATATCATATATAGAAGAAGAATCTGCTGAAACATTAATTACTAACTTGGTTTCTTTATTGAAGGCAACTTAGAAGATAGAGAACATGATTTTCTCATTACCCTCTATCTTGGAAGAACAACGAAACTTTTCTTTTCTGTACTCTTGAGCTTCCCTGGTACCAGACGATTTGGTTTTGCAAAGCCTAAGCTCATGGAGGCAGAAATCTAAATGGTTTGGGAGAGTAAAATACTCAATGGTTGAGGGAGTAGAAGGTGGATCACTCTTAGGAAGAAAGAATGTGACATTTCTTTCAGTTCAACAGTCATAGTACACATGCATAGCTACCAAAAAAAAAATAATAATAATTAACTTTCACCTCTATTCACATGTATAACCTTCACTATATTTCTAGGAAACAATCCACTATTTTCTCCAGGATAGATAATTAAGTGATTTTGGCTATATGAACATCAAAACTCACTGTTGTTAAAGGGTTCTCTGCTTTTTGTTCTGATGACAATGAATGACTTATATTGTACTTTTTAAAATACATTTATTAACTTCAGTATAATTTTACAAGTAGAAATTATTTTCTGAGAAATTTCATTGTCCTTTCTGTGGCTAACTTTCTAACAGGATAGCCAGAGGTAGTGGAACCCCTGGTAGCATAGTGTTTAAGTGCTATGTCTACTAACCAAAAGGTCAGCAGTTCAAATCCCCCAAGTGCTCCTTGGAAACTCTAAGGGGAAGTCCTACTCTGTCTTGTAGGGTTGCTATGAGTCAGAATCAACTTCACAGCAGTAAGTTTGCTTTTTTTGGTTAGAGGCAGGAGCCTTCTCAGGACCTGTATTCACAGCACAGATGCTCTAATTTTCCCCCTGGGATGAATGCTAAAAAATGAACAGAAATAAGACTCAATCAGGTGTTTAAAAGTCTATTGCATGGATAAAATTACATATAATAAGATTGCCTGCTAATGGGTGTATTTCCTAGCTTAAGACAATATTCCATAAAACAAAATGCTATGTGAGAGGCTGCAAAAAAAATAAATAAATTCACTTGGAAAACAACAAGTTAATATTAATTGTCTACCTGTTTTCTTTGGTTGGGTGAACTATGTCAGTGAGGCAGAACTTAATGAGGGAAAATCGGGGATGCTGAGAAATGCCCTTTCATGAGCAACACCATAACAAGTGTCTTTTCTGCCGTTCTTTTCCCTAACATTTCCCTGTTTCTGAACAGTGATCAATACTTGCCCCTGTATACTTGTGTTGAAACCGGATTATTTTAATCAGACAGCCAATTGAATAATGCTTTTTTGTTGAGCAAAATAGGGGCTGTTCAAGTCTACCAGGCGCTCCTCAGAAACCTTATGGGGTGGTTCTATACTGTCTTTCAGGGTCACAGTGAGTCTGAATCTACTTGATGGCCATGTTTTTGTTTGTTTGTTTGTTTGTTTGTTCTGGTTTTTGGTGCAAGTCTAAAGCTCAAGTTAGTATCCTATACAAAAACTTGTGCGCACATTGTTACATGACCACATGTTCCTCCTTTTCACTGCAGCTTCCTGAGTGCCATCAGCCAGCCCCCATCCCTTTCTGTCTTCTCCTCTCACCTCTGCACAGTGATTGTAAATAGGAAACTTCTTAGTTTTGATTTAGTCCAGCAGTGCTAACGTTCCTTGTATTGTATGTTACCCTTGCCTTCATCTGAGATCATTCTCGTCCGCTATATAGTTAGCGAATTCGCTTTTCCCACTCTCCTCACCCTCATAACCATCAGGGTATTTTTTTACGTCTTATAATAGTGGTCCTCGTACAATGTTTGTCCTTTTGAGTAACTAATTTCACTTAGCATAATGCCATCCAGAGTCCTTCATGTTATGCTTCGTGGATTCAGCACTGTTCTCTACTGTTGTGTAGTGTTCAATGTGTCACTATACCATAATTCGCTTGTCCATCTGTTGATGAGCACCTATGCTGTTCCCATTTTTTTGCTACCGTGAACAGTGTCACAGTGAACATGAGTATCCATATACTGATTCACATGACAGCTCTTATTTCTGTAGGATATATCAGTGAGCGGGACTGCTGGGATGTGGCACTTCTATTTCTAGCTTTTTAAGGAAGCAGCAAACCAATTTTCAAAGTAGTTGTACCATTTACATTCCCACCCACAGTGTAGAAGTGTTCCAATCTTTCCACAAATTCATAAACACTTATTATTTTGTGTTTTTTGGATTAATACTAGCCTTACTAGAGTGAGATGGTGCATCATTGTAGTTTTGATTTGCGTTTTGCTAATGGCTAACAACTGTGAGCATTTCCTCATGTATCTGTTTGCTGCCTGAATGTCTTCTTTGGTGAAGAGTTTGTTCACATCCTTTGCGCATTTTTAAATTGGGTTGTCTTTTTATGGTTGACATATTGCAATATATTGTGGATTTTAGAAATTAGACCTTGATTGTATGTATCACAGCCCCCAAATTTTCCTAGTCTGTAGGTTGTCTTTACTCTTTTGTAAAGTCTTTTGATGACCGTGTTTACTTTTTTTAGAATCTACCGGTTATCTAGTTTTTTCTTCTTTTGTTTCTGCACTGTTGATTATGCAGGTATGCGCTGATCTATGGAAACCCTGGTGACATAGTGGTTAAGAGCTACAGCTGCTAACCAAAAAGTTGGCAGTTCAGATCTGCCAGGTGCTCTTTGAAAACTCTATGGAACAGTTCTACTCTGTTCTATAGGGTCTCTACAAGTCAGAATCAACTCAATGGCAGTGAGTTTTTTGTTTTTACTCTGACCTATGAGGCTGCTATGAGTCAGAATTGACCTGACAGCAGTGGGGTTTTGGTTTTTGTTTTTGTTTTCCTTACATTTTCCATTCTGTTTATGTCATGTATTAGGATCCCTGGAGTTGTCTCTATTTTTTCTTCTTTATCTTTATCACTTTAGATTTTTATTTAAGTCTTTGATCCTTTTGAGTTACTTTTTTTGTGCACGGTGTAAAGTATGGGTCTTGTTTACTTTTTCTCACATGGATATCCAGTTATGCCAGCACCATTTATCTAAAAGACCTTTTCTTCCCCATATAACAGACTTCAAGCTTATGTCAAATATAAGCTGTCCACAGGTAGATGAATTTATATCTAGAGTCTTCATTCTGTTCCATTGGCCTGCTTGTCTGTTGCACCAGTACCAGGCTGTTTTGATTACTGTAGAAGTATGACAGGTTCTCAAATTAGGGAGTATGAGGCTTCTCACTTTGTTCTTCTTCAGTAATGCTTTATTTATCTGAGGTCTCTTTAAATAAATTTTTTAACAAATAATTATAATTTTATTGTCTTCATGATTTCAAAATAGAAACCCAAATCTCCTTTCCATTTCTCAGTAACCTAAACTGCATTAGTGGAGTCTGCCCTGCGCTAGAGGTAAGTATATTTAAATGTACAGGCAAGGGACTATGTCCAATAAGCCAAAGCCAAGTGCCATCGAGGTGTCCGATAAAGGCTGTTTATTTTTTAGATACCAGCAAAGCTAATGTCTTACTGTTGTCCTTCCCCAATGGATCTAATTTATAAATACATATAGCTTTCCCAGTAGTGCTTAAGCCTTTTTAATGCAAAATCTAAAATCTATAGTATCTTAAAAAAAAAAAAATCAAATCCATTGCCATCAAGTTGATTGACTCATAGCAACCCTATAGGACAGGAAGAAATGCCCCACAGGATTTCTAACGAGTGTCTAGTGGATTCAAGCTGCCATACTTTTAATCAGAAGCCATAGCTCTTAACCTCTATGTCACCAGGGTTTCTCTAGTATGTATTCTCCAAACAGTAAAGGATGACACATAATGATTTATCACAACTCTTCAAGCTGCAGTGTGTGTGTTTTACATGTTATACTACGTTCTTGGCTGGAATAAAATATATAAATGCATTGAACAAAGAACATGTACTATTCATATATAAACTTACAACCCTACAAGTTATACAAATATATTGTAATAAGGTTTTCCTTTATTTTTTAAGTAGGATTTTCAAATTTAAGAATGCGAAGACACAAATATTTATCCAAACCATATATTCTTCATGCTTCCACTCAACCTCAAAGAACAGCTATGGAGTGCCTGTTTTGAGAATTGTACAGTGCTAAGTGCTTAGAAGCTTTCAATAAACTCCAGGAAAACATGCCTGTAATCTCACTGTACAGTTTTAAATTGCCACCTTATGTACTAATGTAGTGTGTTAAACTCACGTAAGAGAGATGCATGATATGATGTGGAGCACAGAATTTAAAAGTTCCTCACTGATGTACATAGAATCTGAATAAACAAAGGGGATTTCACACACTTAATAAAATTGACAGCAGCTTTACATATTATGAAGTTATTACTTCATCTTTTTATTTTAAATGATCTTCTTTCAACAATAAACTCTAGTATTCTTTAACCCTACTTCACTCTTTTATAGTGAAGACTACAAAAAAAATGTAAGGACCTTTTCATTGTTAAATATTGCATGGAGTCATTCTACTTAGTGAAAAAATGTTCATTACGTTTACATTTTGTTTGCAGGGCTGCTTACTTGAATCCTTTCTGCAGTGAGAGTGAACAGCACTTGTTATCTCTCAGTTTGTAGAGGGTTCTTAACTAACAGGAGTTCATCAGTATACCTAATTGTGTTAGCTTTTATCAACTCTCCTCTGCAGGTATAGCTGTCTTCAGCAAAAAGTAGGGGAGAGGAAGAAGAAGGTGATCTGACTTCTAATGTCATATCCTCTGGGGGGAAAAAATTAATAAGAAAATAACCCTTATGTTCAGGAAACTGTTCAATGTCTCTATTTTGTGGGAGACTTTTCCCCTGCCTTCAAGAAGTAGATGAGTAATATAAATTTATTATGACATATAGCACCATAAAGAAGGGAGAGACAGAGAAAGAGAGAAGTTTAGGGTATTCATATCCATTCTTGTGCTGCCAACAAATAAATAACTTCTAAGATATTCCAGTTCAATGGCCAAATCCTTCCAATATAGATGAAATAAAAAAATTTCTAAAAGTATCTACCACTTTAATAAAGTTGGTATTAAAAACTGGCAAGATTTCAAAAATACTCAGCTTTATTTATAGGACCTGAAACACACAAACACATGGAAGTATAATGATAATTCCATCTTTTACCTTTAAAGCATATGCTTCACATAGAAGCATTCAGGCTGGCCTTTAGTAAGTAAAGCTTTTGTTACATTTTAATAAAAAACAGATTTTGAGACATGTACTTTCCTGTAATCTCATTGTGAAGTTTGAGACCCTAAGTCACAATGATCAGAGTAAAAAGTGATAAAAAGGGAAAATAATTTTTCCTAAATCCATGCCTATAATAATATTAGCATTTGTTTTTGTATTATTGATTTATACTAGGTCACAAAGATCCCTGGTGAAGAATATTGAATATACCATGGACTACCAGAAAAACAAACAAATTTGTCTTGAAAGCAGTACAGCCAGAATGCTTCTCAGAAGAGAGGAGGGTGAAATTTTGTCTTATATACATTGGGGATGTTAACAGGAGATACCAGTTCCTGGAGGACACCATGCTCGGCAAAGCAGAAGGTCACCGAAAAGAGGAAGACCCTGAACAAGGTGGTCTGACACAGTGGCTTCAGCTGCAGGTACAAAGATAGTCATGATTGTGAGGATGGCATCGGACTGCACAGCGTTTCTTTCTGTTATACATAGTGTCACTGTGAGTCACAATAGGCTGAGTGACACCGAACAACAATGATGAAACTGGACTCTATTTCCTTTTATGATATTGGAGCATTGGCAAGTGGAAACATAGAAGTCATGATCAAGTAGATGCCGTAATTTGTGAATTCATGCAATAGTTGAAAAATTTGGAGTACAGAAAGGACAAATGGGAAACAACCAGAGACTTCTAATCAAACCGGGTTAAAAAAAAGAAGAACGCATAATGAGAAGAAGCTGTAAGATGTATAATCAAGAAAGACAATCTTTGAAAACAAGTTAGCAAAACTCAAAGTTGGAAATGTCTTAGTTTCCTACAGCTGTCATAACAAAATACCAAGAAGTGAATGAATTTAAAGAACACAACTTTATTGTCTCAAGTTCTGGAGGCCAGAACACCAAATGAGGGTATCAACCATGTCAATTGCTTTCTGAGGACTTGTCTTCTAGCTTCTGATGACTCCTAACAATCTTTGGTGTTCTTTGGCTTGTACATGATCTCGCATACTATCTTCACCCTGGCCTATTTCTCTGAGTCTATTTTCTTATAGGAGTCACAAAATTCGGACCCATCCTACTCAAACTTGACTTTATGCTAACCTCCAAAAACTCTATTTCCAAAAAGGGTCACAGCCACAAAGGTTAAGACATCTATGTGTCTTTCTGGTTGACACAATTCAATTGGTAATAGACAGCATCCAGGAACTTACAGAAAGGAGGCTTTACAAGGACTTTGAGATTGATCTGAATCAAAGCAAAGATTTTAGTTGACACAGATGTATTTTCCATTCTTCCTTTTTTCATACTGAGGCTCTGCAATTTTTAACTTCCTGTATGACATCTCTATTCTATCTAGCTAGAAAAAGAAAAGAATACAGAGGATTGTACGCAACAAGTGAAAATGGGAGAGGCCTGAAAGTGATGTGCATGCCTTTTGCCCATATTCCTTTGACTTGAACTCAGAAATATGCTCACATATAACTGCATAGGAAGCTGAAAAATATTGTCAAGGTTTAAGCCCAAAATGAAGAGATTATAGAATTTTATAAACACACAGCAATTTCTTCCAAAAAGTCACATTAAGAACAGCTGGCTTACAGGGAACTCAACAAAGAGTCCATGTTGGAGGAGAAGAAATACAGGATGCTAAACTCAAACTCTAGTAAAAAGATCAGATTGGATGATGTGACAGACTGGACGGTCCCTGAAGGGCTGGAGCCCTAGGCTCTCTGCTATCCCAGAACTGAAACCATTCCAGAAGCCAACTTCTCAAAGTCTGAACTGGTATGTAAGATATAAAATAATAGTGGTGGAAAGGATGCTTCTTGGCTTGGGTAGCTACAGGAGACACTGAGCAGCTCCTGCCCGAGGTGAGATTTGAAGACAGAGAGACAGAATCTTGCTGAATGGACATGGGAAATGTGGGGTGGAGAGGAGAAGTGTGCTGTCACAGTGCAGGGTCACATAGCAAAATTTGTAAGTTTTTGTGTGAGAAACTGACTGGAATTGTAAACTTTCACTTAAACCATAATGAAAAAAATAATTAAAAGAAGATTAAAAAAAAAAAGAAGAACAGCTGGGCTCCAAGGAACACAACAGAGAGTCTCTGACAGAGCAGGGCAGAAGAGGGAGGCAGAACTCAAATTCTAGTAACAAGATCAGATTTAACAGTCTGATTGAAAGTGAAGCAACCCTGGAAGACATGGCACTTCTGACTCCATCAGCTCAGAACTGAAACTATTCCCAAATCTTGCTCTTCAAAGATTAGACTGGACTATAAAACATAA
The DNA here is from genome assembly GCA_028571685.1 of Heterohyrax brucei. Taxonomy (NCBI): domain Eukaryota; kingdom Metazoa; phylum Chordata; class Mammalia; order Hyracoidea; family Procaviidae; genus Heterohyrax; species Heterohyrax brucei. The sequence goes on from CM053146.1 coordinate 107,752,984, forward strand.
AAGGATTCTAGTGAAGAGAATGCTTCTTAGCTCAAGTAGATGATACATTAGACTAAAGGGATAGTTTATGTCTGCAGTGGGATGAGAAGGAAAAAGGACAGGAACTGGTTGAATGTACACAGGAAATCTGGGGTGGAAAGGAGGAATGTGCTGTCACGTTACATGGAAACCAGCTAGGGTCACATAGCAATGTGTACAAGAATTTGTTTTATGAGAAAGTAACTTAAACTGTAAACCTCCATGTAAAGCAAAATGACAAAAATAGTGTTTTTTTAAAGATGGAAAAATTAGAAAACATATAATGGTGGTGGTTGAAAAAGAAAAAAAGGACCACTGGACTGGTTATCATTAAATATTTTGATTAAAGATTCTACAGACTTCTGATCAAAAGGAGGAAAATGCAGAACAGAATTCCAAAGTCTTATAGGCTCCAGCTGAATCCCTGAAACGATTGCCCTGAGATAATCTTTAAACCTTAAATCAGAAACATCACCTGAAGTCTCCTTAAAGCCAAGCAAACAGTTTAGCTTAATTAGTAGAAACTATCTGCCTTCAGTATTATACTGTTTTAAAAAGCATCTCTATGGGACTAAACTGACAATAACTGGAAAGATTAGATAGGAGAATTTAAGACAAAATTAATGTTTATCAGGGAGGAACACCTAGGAAAAGGAGGATGAGAATGATTGCAAAGCATGAAGAATGTAATCACTGTCAATGAATTATATGCATAGAAACTGTTGACTTGGTGTATGCTGTCTGTGTATATTCTTAACAACAAGAAGGTAAATATGAAATTAAAGGAAAAGAACAGCTAGGTCTGTTATATGTTCCCTCTACTTCTCACGAAATAGTCTGAATAGATTTACCTCAAGATGTTACCTAATAAACTCCCTTTAAAGAAAATAAACTATTTGACTGAGAGGAACTAATACCCTAATGACACAAAAAGCAGATATAACCAAATTTTCCCCCAGAAATGTTGATGGGAAAAGAGAGAAAGAAAAACCACTTTCACCTGGAACAGAACACTAAATGGAGCCAAGCCTACCTTATCAGCCAGCAGAAAGCCAAGGGAAGAGGCAAATGCAAAGTCATAATCTCTCTCCCAACTCACATACCTGAGTCAGTTCCTGAACCCAGGGACCCTTAGATGTAAAGGAAGCAAAGAATTCTTCAGGGTGCCTACCAACTTTCTCCAAAAGGACCTGTAATCAAGTACAAGAATAACTGTGCTTGTAACAAGGAAATAACCTAAATATTTAGGGAGTATTAAGCACTGCCTTTGAGAAAACAGTAATTCTTAGAGATACAGAAGACAAGTCTCACGATGCAGAGAGAGTACACGGGAACCAGTTACTAAGTTGTCCCATTTCAAAATCAGAATAAACATGGTGAAATCTTAAACGTGTACTATTGTTACTTTGCTTGATTATGATTGCCTGTTTGGAATATGTGTCCCCCAGTAACTCATAGTGGATTTTCAATTGATGTTCAAAGTAACATTGTATAAGAAAAATATTATGAAATCATTTAGTAGAAACACTTACAGTTCCTTCTGTGCACCAAAATAGTTAAAAAAGAAAAAAAAATCACCAAAGAAATACTGCAACTCCAGAAGAAACACAAAGGAGTACCAGTGGGACAATCATTAAATGCTCAGACGCTAACCAAAAGGTCGATGATTTGCACCCACCTATTACTCCACAACAGAAGGATGTAGCAGTCTGTATCCATATATATTGCAGCCTCGGAAACCCTGTGGGGCAGTTCTATTCTGTCCCATAGGATTGATGTGAGTTAGAATCAATTCAATGGCAGTGATTTGAGTTTAGGAAAAACATAAACAATAATGTTAGCATCAAAGATGAATAACTGAAGGTAGATGATTCTTACCTCATACTCAATTCTCCAGTTTGAAAAGGATAGAATAGAGATGGTACTTGGGGACTAGTGGTGCTTTATACATAAAATATAGCTGTAGTATGAGTCTAATGAACTGTTTGAGATGAGATTTCTTCAGCTGTTCCAACTATGATTCTTTTTGATAAGCAAATGTTCCTATCACTCAACACAAAGTAGACAAAGCCAGGGACAATATGCTTTTTCCTGGTAAGAAAGTAGTACACTTGAGTAACTTGCCTCAGAATTACATTAACTCTCCCTCCGTCTTCTGCCACCGTTTAATCTATAAACACTGTGCTATTGTCATGATCTCATAGGATGTCATACAGGTCCACAAAATTAACAACACCATGCTGTAGAACCTGAATACTGGTGACGGTTTCCTTAGTCACTTTGGTGAAATTCTATGAGGGCTAGAAGGTAATAGATCATGTGGTCTGACGGTTCAGTGGAATTTCCCAAAGTCTCGGAATTTGGAGCATACTGGGACATTCTTCGAAAAATGAAGCAGGAGCAACTGCCCCTTGAGCACTGATCAGTGAGACAATGGACATTTGTGGTGTTCTTTGGATACGGGAGGCAAAACATGCCATGTGTGGATGTGCTGCTCTTATCCTTTGACCAGGTTTTCTCAAGGACTGTCAACCTGAGACTCAACTGAAGAGAAGACTATCTTCTGGTGTGATCTACCATGCAAGCCACTCTGCCATTCTGTCCTGATGTCCTAGAAGCTATAGTATTGCTTGAAGTGTTGGTGGCTAGAGGAATGCTATACAGTTACTGCGGTAAATTATAGTCAAATTACCCCCAAGTTTCTAAAACAGGAATTAGCAAACTACAGCTTGCAGGCCAAATGGAACCGCCTCTTGTTTATGTAAATGAAGTTTTATGGGAACTCAGTCACACTCATTTGTTTACATATTATGTACAGCTACATTTGTCTGACAATAGCAGAGTTCAATAACTGTGGCAGGCAGTACGCGGCCCGTAAAGTATAAAATATTTACAATTTGTTACTTCACAGAAATGTTTGACAACCTCTTTTCTAAAGCTAAACTGTGTCCTTTTCATCACATAATTGTTTTCCTTCTGAAAATAGCTCTTGGCTTGCAATTTGGTCTGGTAGAGATAGAATTATGGCCACTGGTTACTTGATGCCCATACAATTATGCTGCCCATGAGGAAAATGTTTTATCTGATCCACCTAAAACCCCAAACCAAACTCACTGCCATCAAGTTTATTGTGACTTACAGTGACTCCATTCCCACAGGGTTTCCAAGGTTATAAACCTTTCTCCCATTTTTCTCCCACAGACGGTCGTGGGTTCAAACTGCCTGCTGATCTTAAGATTAATAGCCATGTGCTTAAGCAGTGTACCACCAAGGCTCCTCTGATATCGTCCAGAACAGATGATTTACATTGCTTTTCATATACCTTCCCAGACAGACCTATGGTATTGAGGAAGCAGTCCCTTCCTAGGGATGGTCAACTTAATATACATACTTGTGTTAGCATGATTAGCTTCTATGCTCTTATCACTCCTGATGCTCTTCTAGAAATTCATAAATTAATCACATCTGTGAAGTCTGTTTTGCCATGTAAATTAACATATTCACAAATTCTGAGCATTGGGCATGGATCCTTGGGGGGGGGGCAGTATTCAGCCCACCACGATAAACCAAAGAAAAAGGACTTATACTGAGAATATATAAAGCCAAAGGCAAGTGCAGTCGAGTCGGATCTGAATATGTAAAGAACTCTTGAATATGTCACATTCCTAGGTAAACTATCAGTTAATTTCAAGTTAATTTATAAATTCAACACATTTATTGAAGAAGGGAGAGAAAAACAAGATTCTTTGTATAACTCAGGCCAAGTGTAAAATTATTTGGAAAACGGTCAATAATATCTATGTGACTTATAAAAAAGGACAAGTGGCATTTGCCCTAATAATCATTAAAGCAGTATGATGACTCCAAAATGCAGAAATAGATAAACAAAACCAAGTAGAGTCCAGAAATAAACTCATATAGACATAGAAACTAAATTGTAATGGAGATGGGATTTCAAATTAGCAGGGAGAGACTATTGTGTGTCTTTCTGAGTGGAAATAAAATTAGATTCCTTACTCACATTATACGCAAAAAATAAATTCAGGACAGTTTAAAGACATATATATGGATAGATATTGTTCTAAAAGTATATATAACACAACATCAGCCAATTCAACATTTTTAGGTGTAGAATTTAGTGATATCAATTACATTAATCATGTTTTCCCACTATCATCCATAATTATTACCAAATTTCTCATCACCATAAAATCAAAATTGACCATTTTCTAAGCAATGGATTGTCCTTTCCACTTCCCTGATGCATTTGTTAACCACTAGTAAACTTTGATCTCTGTATCTTTGCCTATTCTTGTTATTTCATATAAGTGAGATCATTAAATATTTGTCCTTTTTGAGGTTGACTTATTTTACTGAGAATGTGGTTTTCAAAGTTCATCTATGTTACAGCAAGGGTCCAGACTTCCTCTTCATTGCCTGGAGAGAGAAATTGCCTGTGCTTGGAATCCGCATCAATTCACGGTCAGTGATGAATGGCTTGTCAGATGATTCAGGTAGTATGCCATTATACGTTTGTACCACATTTTGTTTGTCCATTCATCTCCTGATGGGCACTTAGATTGTTCCTACTTTTTAGCTATTGTACATAGAGCTGCAATGAATTTTACGTGTGTCTATATAGGCATTGCTGTTTTCAGGTCTCCTGACCACATACCTAGGAGTGGAACTGCTGGGTCATTTGGCTATGTTCAAATTTTTGAGAAACCACAAACAATGTGGGATCCTCTGCAAAATTTAACATGAGCCATCTATAGACACAGACATATAAATATCTCTAAGACATATGTGGCGACTTGGCAAGACATATGTAAATTTATTAAGGAAGCTACAGATTAATACATATGTTATTAGCCTACAGAGTCACTCTGAGTTAGAATCAACTTGATGTCAATGGGTTTGGTTTTGGTTTTGGTAGACTATTTGGTCTACCAAATAACGTTCATATAGTACATAAAATTATATAGCATTCATATAGTACATAAAAACATATGAAAACAAAAAAACAAACTCACCACCACTGTGTCAATTCAAACTCACAGCAACCCTATACAACGGAGTAGAAATGCCCTATAGAGTTTTCAAGGAATGCCTGGCAAATTTGAACTGCTGACATTTTGTTTAGCATTTGTAGCACTTAACCACTACGCTTCCAGGGTTTCCTAAAAGCATATATCCACCATACATCTACCCCACCATCAAGTTGATTCTGAGTCATAGTGACCCTATTGCATACAGATAGGCACAAATGCTTAGAAAAAGGGTAAGAAGGAATGACAATGAACTACTAAAAATGGTTACCTCTGGGGACAATAGTTAAATCAGAAAAAGATGATTGAAGTAGGACTCTTCACAACTTTGAATGCTTAACATCAGTAAGTTTTGAAACGTGTTCAAGCATCACATAACTTTTTTAAAGTTAAAAAAAAAGGCATTTCAAGTGAAACTTGTTACTGAGAAAGAGTTTGCTACATGTGGCACAAGTTGCTTCAGCAGCACTCAGAATACTGGCTGTCTCCCATACAGGGTGCCAGCTCATGAAAATAGCTAGTCCAGGTCCCCTAAAAATAGAGAGATTCTTTCACATAGCCCAAACCACTCCCAACTTAATATCACAATATTGCAATCCAAAGATCTCACTGGGAACTCAAGCAATTCTCTTTTACCGCCATAGATTTTTAATAAAAATACAAGGTAACCTTGAGATAGTTATTTATTTTAATTCAGTTTACCCCCAAGGGAATCACTTTGACTTCAGCTTCCTCTTGCGCCGACAGCAAAGGCTGTTTTGGGGGAAGAAGACTCTCTCTCCTGGGGTGAACTAACTTTTAACAACTGCCTGTCAATCTTAGTTATTTAGCAGGCCATTCATTGCCATTCAATCCAGCTAATGCTGATTCAGAATTGATAATGATCTTTAGGATGGTTGCTGGATCTAGGAAAATCAAGTAAACCAAAACTAAGTTAAACCTACTGCCATTGAGTCATTTCTGACTCATAGCAACCCTACAGGTCAGAGTAGAACTGCTCCATAGAGTTTCCAAGGAGCACCTGGTGAGTTTGAACTGCCAACCTTTTGGTTAGCAGAAGTCACACTTAACCACTATGCCACCAGAAAATGCAACAGTGGAAGAAATATCTTACATACATTTCTGTTTAAATTTCTACTGTGGATTATAGGAGGGGAGGTGAGAGGAATAAGCTCTCAGGTGCACTATTGCCCTTTTATGAAAAGGTTTCCCTGGCATTAATTCCATAAGTTGTAGATGGCATCTTCTTTGTCCTCCCTGTTATTAGAACCACTAGTTAACACAAGCGTTGGAATCAACACCTATTTCTAGAAACGGCCCTTCTATGACAATTTTTGAAATACAGAAACAAAAGTTTTCAGATTGCACAGCTTTAACTGGTGAGCTCTTCTGCTGTTCTTGCTGTCTTTACTAGATAGAGAAGTCAAGATCCTATAGCAGCCGTTAGAACAGCAGCTGCAATTAGGAAGAGTCCAAACAATGCAACAATCGGTAAGAACACAGAGAGAGGACTGAGTAGTTTTTGTTGTTGTTGTTACTGAGCAGCTCCTGAAGATACAGTCAACTTAAAAGGATTTAAGTCTCTAACAGGAAAGAAAAAATGTAGGTTTCCTGGAAGGCTCATAAATTCCTTTTGCATCTCACAGATGCCAGTTGGGCCAAGTGTCTATATCTAACCAATTATTGTAGCCAGGAGACTGAAATAATTGATTAGCTTAGGCTTAAATCACATGCTCTACCTATGGAGAAAATGGTAATGCTCCATCCATGAATATGGACCAAATAGGGGAAGAAGTGGACCCCAAGTGACTATTGCTAGAACTAGGAAGGATGACTGCAGAAAAGTGAACCACATTTGCCTCTTAAATCTTGCTTCTCTGGTGGCTATATGACACTCCTGCTTGCAGTGTTTAAAAAGTTTATAACACATTTATAGATACATACATATATAAGTATTTTAGATAGATAGACGAGAGAGAGAGAGAATACAAAGTGCCTGCTGCCTTGACAATCCTAACTCTTCCACTCTTAGGGGAACTCTTTTCTTTCATAATTAAATTAAAATTGTTAAGTCTTCATCTTATGTCCTGGGATGAGTCTAGAATTCTCTCCACGAGCTTCACATCTTCTCAAGTGTGGCTAGGATCTCCTCATCACCTCTCACTCTGTCTAACTCCCGTGGAATTTTCCTACTGCCTTCTCACTTTCTGTAGCTGTTATCTTCTTTTCATACTTCTTGAGCTTCTTTATCTCTTCCTCGCAATAAGCCAGGGCTTTGAACTGATTCATTTTGATTCAACCTCCTGCTAAGAATTTGCCTTTCCTCCCCAGATAGGGTAAATTAATGTAGACAAGTAAAGCAAATCTACCTCTTACATCTCTGTGCCTTTCCACTGAATCAGAATCTGCATTTTAACAAGATCTAAAAATGATTATTATTTATACTTAAGAATCAACTAGGAAATCTTCTTAAAGTGTCAAATTAGATTTAGTATATCTGAGGTTGAAAGGCAAATTCTCAGCAGGGAATTGCATTTGACACAATTAGTTTAAAGCCCTGCAATAAACTGTTGTTTGCCTTGTTTGTTTGTTTTTCTTTTTTTAAAGAAAAATAGGAACTAATAACAGAAAAGGGCAAATCAGAGAATAACTTAAAACTGAATTGTCATACATCTATCATTTTGTCATACTGTTGGGACTTGTGTGTTGCTGTAATGCTAGCTATGCCACCAGTATTCAACTACCAGCAGGGTCACCCATACTGGGCAGGTTTCTGATGAGTGTCCAGATTAAGATAAACTAGGAAAGGGGACCTGGTGGTCTAATTCTGAAAATAATTGCCAAAGGAAAACCTTAGGAATAGCAGAATACTGTTTGATGTACTTTCAGAATATGAGCCCCTCAGGTCGGAAGGTACTCAAGAGACCACCAGGGAAGAGCTGCCACCTTGAAACAGAGTCAACCTGAATGATACGGGTAGAGTAAAGCTTTGGGGACCATCATTTGCTTGTGTGGCACTAGTCAAAATAAGACGAAATAGCTGCGAACATCCAAACAATTAGAAAGTGGAATGTACAAAGTATAAATCTAGGGATATTGGAAATTATCCAATTTTCTCAATTTTCTGAAATGGAGTGTGAAAACATCAGTAGCCTAGGCAGTAGTCAACTGGGAAGAACTGGTACTGGGCATTTTGAATCAAACAATTTTTTTGGTCTGCAATGGGGCTGATGACAATGTGAAGAAAAACAGTGCTGCACTTATCATCAAAAAGAACATTTCAAGATCTATCCTGAAGTATAATACTGTCAGTGATAAGATAATATCCATATGCCTCCAAGGAAGACCAGTTAATATGACTTATTCAAATTTATGCACCAACTACTAAGGCCACTAATTTCCACTACTAAGATGTGGAAATTGAACATTTTAACCAATCTTTACACTCTTTGAAATTAACTAAACATGTAATCGTGATGATCTGCTAATTATTGGTTACTGAACTGTGAAAGTTGAAAACAAAGGATTGGTAGTAATTGCAAAATAGGGCTTTGATGATAGAAACTATGTCAGAGATACCATGATAGAATTTTGTAAGATCAATGACTTCTTCATAGGAAACAGCTTTTCTCAACAACATAATTGGTGACTATAGGGTCATTATGAGTCAGAACTGACTTAGCAGCAGTGGTTATACACATGGCCCATGCAAGATGGAATACACAAGAAATCAAATCAACCACATCTATGGAAAGAGATGATAGGAAAGTTTACCATCATATTCAGAACAAGACCAGATGCTGACTGTGGAACAGATCATCATTGCTCATTAGCAATTTCAAGTTCAAGATGAAGAAAATTAGAGAAAGTCCACAAAAAATAAAATGTGATCTTGAATACATCCTACCTGAGAGACAATCTCAAGTATACGAGGACTGCCAATTAAATTCAGGAACTCACCCTAGAAAAATGCTGAATATCACTACAGTCACCTTCAAAATACTCCCCTTGGGAAGCTATGCACCAACACCAGCACCTAGTCCACCCTTCAAAGAAATTTTGGAACTGTTTTACTGGAATGGTCATCAGAGCTGTCATCATATTACCGTTGATATCCTGAATATCATCAAAATGTCTTCCTTTCAATGTTTCCTTTATCTTTGAGTAAATAAAAAAGTCACTGAGAGCCAGATCTGGTGAGTAGGGAGAGTGTCCCAATACACTTCTTTGTTTACTGGCTAAAAACTTCCTCATAGACAACAACACAACTAAGTTTGCAAACGTGCCACCATGCCACAGTGTGAGATTGCCATTGCAAAAAGAATACCAATTTGCTTTGAAGGGTAGACTGGGTGTTGGGATTGGAGCATAACTTCCCAAAGGGAATAGTTTGAAGGTGATTGTAGTGATATTCAGCAACAAAGTACATAGCACTTAGAACAATTAAGTCCATGCACTACATTGGCAGACCTCGTACATTTAACACATTGAATACTAATGACCAAAGGCCAGAAGGGTTGTGGAATGACATCAAGGATATAGCTATGAAGAAAGCAAGAGGCCATTAAAAAGATAGGCAAGAAATAAAAGACCAAAATAGACATCAGAAAAGACTAAAAGTTGATCTTGAACACTGAGTAGCTGAAGCAAATGGAAGAAATGGTTAAGTAAAAGAGCTAAACAGAAGATTTCAAAGAATGGCTTTAGAAGGCAAAGTCAAGATCTGCAACGATATGTCCAAAGAACTGGAGTTAGAAAGCCAAAAGGGAGAACATACTCAGCATTTCTCAAGCTGAAAGAACTGAAGAAAAAATTCAGGCTTTGAGTATCAGTAGTGAAGGATTCCTTGAATAAAATACTGAATGACACAGGAATTATTTAAAAAAAAAAAGAAGAGGGAAAGAATATGCAGAGTCACTGTACCAAAAAGTATTGGTTGACATTTACTCATTTCTGGAGATTCCATATGATCAGGAACCACTGATACTGAAGGAACAGGTCCAAGATGAACCAAAGGCACTTGTTAACAGCAAGTCTCTAGGTACTGACAGAAAACCAACTGGCATTTCAGCAAATGTGTGCAACACTAGAAGAACTAATTCATTTATGCTAAAAAAAAAAAAATTGGAAGACAGCTACACAGCAAACTGACTAGAAGAGGTTGATATTTTTGCATTTTCTAAAGAAAGATTATCCAACAGAATGCAGAAATTATTGAACAATATCATTAATATTGCACAGAATTAAAATTTTTCTGCACTTCACTCAAAGGCAGTTGAAGTAGTATATTGACAGAGATCTGCCAGAAATTTAGTCTAGATTCAGAAGACGTGGAATGAGAACTATCACTGCTGATGTCAGATGGATCCTGGCTAAAAACAGAGAGTACCAGAAAGATGTTTATCTGTGTTTTATTGACTATACAAAGGCCTTTGACAATGTGGATCATAATAAAATACAGAACATTAAGAAGAATTCAGGAATACTTTATTGTGCTCATTAAGACCTTGTACATAGATCAAAAGGCAGTCATTTCAAACAGAATGATGGGCTGCTATGTGGTTTAAAGTCAGGAAAGTGTGTCAGGGTTGTATTCTTTCATCATACATATTTAATCTATATGCTGAACAAATAATCAAAGAAGCTGGACTATCTGAAGAAGAATGCAGCAGCAGGACTGGGGAACACTCATTAACAATCTGCATTATAAAGATGACACAACCTTGCTTGATAAGTGTGAAGATAACAGGAAGCATCTAAACTACAGCCTTCAAACATTAGTCAAAAAAGAGGAAGAGTAGCAATAGTAATCTCAGATAAAATAAATTTTAAGACAAAATCAACTATAAAAGATAAGAGAGGACACAATGTAATGATTAAATGAACAATCTACCAAGAAGACATAACCCTAATAAATAACTACATACTCAATTATAGGGCTCCAAAAGACATAACACAGTGCTTACAACCGAGAAAAAGTGAAATAGACCATTCAAAAATAGTAGTAAGAGACTTTAGCACACCATTCTCAGTAAATGACAGAACATCTAGTAGACACTCACCAAACATACAGAAACTCTAAAGTCACAATCCACCAACTCAACCTCAAAGACATACACATAGGACACCCAACAGAAGCAAAATATACTTTTTTCTTTTTTCTTTTTTCCAACAAACATGGAACACTCTCAAGAACAGGTCATATTTTAGGCCACAAGGAAACAATAAAATTTACAACATTAGAATAATACAAAGTACTTTCTCTAATCACAATGTCACAAAAGTAGAAATCAGTAAAAGAGGGAAAAAAGAAACAAAATCAAACGCCTGGAAACCAATTAACACTTTGCTTAAAAACAACTAATGGAAGAAATCAAAGATGGAATTTAAAAATTCCTAGAATCAAATGATAATGAAAACACTGTACCAAAACCTTTGGAACACAGATAAAGCAGAGCTCAGAGATCAATTTTTAGTGATAAATGCACATCTCAAAAAAAATGAGCCAGAAGGGCAGGGTCAAGATGGTCAAGTCACAAGTCTCTTTGATTCCCTCTGAGAACTAAGGCCTAGAAAAACAATTGACTGGACCAGCATGCACATTCTGGGACCCCCAAGATCAGGCAGAGGATTGTAAGATTGGACTAGGCTACAAGGAAGGGGAAACTACCTTTGTTGGAGACAAGACAGCAGTACAAAGGGGACTTCTTCTGCTGGTGCAGCAGCAGAGAAGTTTTAGGTACAGACACCATATTTGTTAACTGGGAGACAAGGACATGGGCTCCTGAGCCTGAGAACCTGGCAAGAGATCAACTGGGGCCAGCCACCAACCTGAGCAGCACCAGTGGGCTGCACAGCATCTCTGTCACCAGAGAGGCTGTACTTAAGACAGCTGTACTTAGAGAATGCAGTAGCAGCTGGTGGCCAAGTCTAGCAGTGCCTTACTCCCTTCTTAGAGCTACATCATAGCTTCTGCTGGTGCAACACTGGAGAAGCTAAACAACTTTCCGATGGTGCGAATACAACAATCAATATCTATCCATTTAAAGAAGCAGACCACCATGGCTCCAGAAAACTTCCAAAATAAAAAATCAAAAAATTTTCCAGATGAAGAAGACTTACCGAAATTGTCACAGGTAGAACACAAAAGAACTATGTATAAGTCTGTCATAGACCTTAGGATGGAGATTAAACAAAGTGCAGCAGAACAATGAAAACTTAAACAAACTGTATGAACTGCTAGAACATCCACAATCTGAAATTCAGCAGATCAATAATAAAATTACAGAGTTACACAATTCATTGAAAAGCCAAAAGAGCAGGATTGAGGAAAAGGAATGCAGAATTAGAGAGAATGAAGATTAAGCAACTTCCACCAGTGTTGTGAAGAAGAAATCAGATCAAAGAATCAAGAAAAAAATGAGAAACATTAAGAATCATGTAGGATTGTATCAAGAGGAACAATTTATGTGTAATGGGAATCCCAGAACAAGGAGGGGTAGCAAAAATAAAGAGAGAATTGCTGAAGAGTTGCTGACAGAAAACTTTGCTGACATCATGAAAGAAGAGAAGATAGCTATTTAAGATGCTCATCAATCTTCACAAAAGGTAGACCCCAAAGAAAGACACCAAGACATATTATAATCAAGCTTAACAAAATGAAACACAACGAGAGGCATGTACAGGCCACTAGGCTTAAATCAAAACTAACATACAAAGGGAAGCCTTGTAGAATGTCCTCCAACTTTTCAGCCAAAACTTTGTTAGCAAGAAGGCACTGAGATGACACATGCAAAGCCTTAAGGGAAAAAAACCTTCCAAGTAAGAGTTACATACCATGCAAATTCTCTTGCAGATATGACAGTGAAATTAGGACATTCTCAGACAAACAGAAGCTTAGAGACTTTGCAAAAACCAAACCAAAGTTACAAGAAATACTGAAGGAAGCTCTTTGATTAGAAAATCAAGAACACCAGACGTATAACCAAGGATGCAAAGGAGGACACAACATCCAGAGTCCTAATTAGTCAGGCAAATCACATAGCTCAATCAAAGCTAAAATACTAAAATTAGAGAAACAGAGAACTCAGCATGTAAACCATGACAATGTTACACTACAGAAAGGAATGTATTACAGCATTCATAGCCCTTTCGAAAGGAGAACAAGTTAAGGCGATATAAATAAAATTAAAGACTAGTTTAAACCTAGAACATTAGGGAGGAACAAAGGGGTAGTTGCAAAGCAAACTAACAGTACTACATATCAAAACAAGAAGCGCAATACAGAACTCTCAACAAACACAAAACCAACATTAAAAAAGATGAAAAGAAAATCCATAAAGGAAAACAACCCAGAACAGAATATTGAGTAGAAAATGTCAACAACACAAAAATTAAGGCACCAAAAACGGCAACACTAAATGCATATCTGTCAATAATTACAATGAATATAAATGGACTGAATGCTCCAGTAGAGACAAAGAGTAACAGGATGGATCAAAAACCACAATGTCTATATGCTGCTTACAAGAAACACACCTTAGACCCAAAGATACGAACAAACTGAAAATCAAAGGATGGAAAAATATATATCAAGCTAATAAAGTACAATGAAAAGCAGGAGTAGCTATGTTAATCTCAGATAAAATAGATTTTAAAGTAAAATCCACCATCATGGACAAGAATGGTCACTATTTTTGCTTACAGGTTTAATATATAAGGAGTATATAACAATATTAATAGTTATTTACCCAATATCAGAGTATCTAAGCACATTGAACAAATGCTACAACACTGAAAAATGAGATAGATCATTCCACAATAATAGTAGGAGACTTCAACACTCCACTTTTAATAATGAACTGATCACCCAGAAAAAAATCTCTATAAAGATACAGAAGATCTTATTGTGACAACCAGCTCAACCTCACAGATATAGATAGAAATTTTTACCCAACAACAGACAAGTACACCTTCTTTTCCAATGCAAATGGAACATTCTCCAGAACACACCATGTATTAGCCCATAAAGTAACTCTCAACAAAATCCAAACCACTGAATTATTGCAAAGCATCTTCTCATACCATAAAACCATAAAATTTGAAATCAATAGCAGAAAAATCATGGTTAGAAATTCTAATTCAAAGAAACTAAACAAAACTAAACAACACCTTGCTCAAAAATTCATGGGTTATAGAAGAAATCAAGAATGGAATAAAGAAATTCATGGAATCAAATGAAAGTGAAAAAGCTTCCTACCAGAACCCACAGGATACAGCAAAAGCAGGACTCAGAAGTCAGTTTATCTCTATTAATATACACACTTGGAATGAAGAAAGGGCCCAAACCAAAGAATTAACCCCACGACTTGAACAAGTGAGAGAGAACAACAAAAGACCCCCTCAGGCACCAGAAGGAAAAAAAAAAAGATAATGAAAATTGAAGCACAACTAAATGGATTAAAGAACAGAAAAACAATTGAAAGAATTAACAAAACCAAAAGCTGTTTTTTTGAAAAGATCAATAAAATTAATAAATCATTGGTAAAACTCACAAAAGAAAAACAGGAGACAAAACACATAATCCAAATAAGAAATGAGATGGGAGATGTCAAAACAGACCCAACCAAAATTAAAAGTATCACAACCGAATGCTATGAAAAATTGTACTGTAAGAGATTGGAAAACCTAGAGTAAATGGACAAATTTCTAGATTCACATCACCTACCAAAATTATCACAAAGAGAAGTAGAACAATTTAGTAAACCATCATAAAAGAAGACATCAAAAAGTCATCAAAAAACTACCAATCAAAAAAAGTCCTGGTCCAGATGGCTTCAAGAGAGAATTCTACAAAATATTTAGACAGGAGTTAACTGTAATGCTACCAAGAATGGAACATTCCCAAATTCATTCTATGAAACCAGAATACCCTGATACAAAAGTTGGATAAAGATCTCACACAAAAAAGAAAATTACAGACCAGTACCCCTCATGAACTTAGATGCAAAAATCTTCAACAAAATCTTAGCCAATAGAATTCAACAACATACCAAAATAATTCATCGTGTCCAAGTAAAATTTACACCAGGAATGAAGGGCTGGTTCACTATCAGAAAAATAATTGATGTGGTCAACCACATAAATAACACAAAGAATAAGAACCACTTGATTCCATCAAGTGATACAGAAAAGGCATTTGACAAAATCCCACACCGACTCATGTTTAAAGCTCTCAGCAAAATAGGAATGGAGGGAAATTCCTCAACACAATAAGGGGCATCTATGCAGAACCAACTGCCAACATCATCCTGAACACAGAGAGACGGAAAGAATTGCCCCTAAGAACAGGAACTAGACAAGGATGCCCATTGTCATGACTTCTTGCATACTTATGATGAATCACTCTTGCATACTTATGATGAAACACCGTGTGTCCCAGCCATCTCACTACTAGGAATATATCTTAGAGAAACAAGTGCTATCACATGGATAGAGAAGCATACCCATGTTCACTGCAGTATTACTCTCAATAGCAAAAAGATGGAAAAAATCTAAGTGCTTATCAACAGATGACCGGATAAACAAACTATGGTATCTACACACAGTATGAATACTACACAGTGATAAACAGTGATAAACAACAACAATGAATCTGAAATATCTTATGACATGGATGAACGTGGAAGTCATTTTGCTAAGTAAAATCAACGAAGAAAAGACAAATACTGCATGAGACTACCATTATAAAAACCCAAAAGTGTTACACATGGAAAAAAAAGACAATCTCTGTTATGAAGAAGGGTGTGAGTAGGGGAAATCACTAACTAGATAGCAGGTAAGTGTTAACTTTGATGAAAAGAAAGACAACACACAATATAGAGGAGCTTAGCACAGCTTGACCAAGGAAAGGTCATAGAAGCTTCCTAACCCCATTCGAACACCCTGAGGGATTGAGTTACTGGGGCTAAGGGCTGGGGGACATCTATGTCCGTTGGCATAATATAGCTCATAAAGAAAATGCCCTACATTCTATTTTGGTGGATGGTGACTGAGGTCTTAAAAGCTTGTAAGCAGCCATCTGAAATACACTGATTGGTCCCATTGTGTTCATAGCAAAGAAGAATGAAGAAAACCAGACAGAAGAAAAATCAGTCCAAAGGACTAATGACCCACATGTACCAACCACAGCCTCCAACATCCTGAGCCCACAAAAACTAGATGATGTCTGGCTACCAACAATGAACCCTCTGACAGGGATCACAACAGGAGGTCCAGAAAGAGTGGGAAGAAACAGGAAAACTAGCTTTATATAGATCAGGAACCCACAGTGCAAAGGGAAGGGGTAGAGTGCTGACACACGTGGGAATCACAACTAATGTAACGAAATTTATACATAATTTTTTTAATGAGAATCTAATTCACCTTGTAAAATGTCACCTAATGCACAATAAAAGAGAAAGTGTTTCAAATCAGTAATCTGACTGTACCAAGAGGAAGGAAATAACAAATGTTAGAGAAGAAATATAAATGAAGTATAAAATAGAAAACAATAAGCAGAATCAATGAATCCAGAAGTTGCTCCTATACAAAGATCAATAAAATCAACAAGACCTTTGCTAGACTAACAAAGAAAAATAGATAGAAAATGCAGCTAACTGAAATCAGAAATAAAAGTGGGAACATTACAACTGATCCTACAGAAATGATAAAATACCAGAACAATTATATGGTAACAAATTGGATATTTTAAATGAAATGGCCTCTCAATTCTATTCTATTGGCTTTTGTTCCAACTGTTATATGAGGACAAGAGTGTCTTTATTACTGAGCTTTACAGTATGTTATGAAATTGGGGAGTACAAGTCTTCCTATTTTGTTCTTCCTTCTCAAGATTGCTTTGGTCATTCAGGGCCTTTTGCAGTTCCATATGTGAGGAATGACTTTTCCACTTCTGCAAATAAAGGTGTTGAAATTTAATAGAGGCTGCATTGAATTTATGAATAAAATGGCCACCATAACAGGGATAGAGTTTACACATGGACTCAGCAGTGTGGACTTCCATTTATCAAGGCTTACTTGACTACAACTACTGCTGAAAGCAAACTCTGCCTACATCAGAGACCAACACTAAGTCCTTGACATGGCACCATTCCTCTAGGTGATCAGCCAGCAACCTGGTAACAGATCAATTACACTGGACCATTTCCATCATGGAAATGGCAGCATTTTGCTTTCACTGGGATAGACATTCTGGATACCGATTTGCCCGTGTCTTCCAAAACTACTATCTGTGGACTCATGAAATGCTTTATCCACCATCATTGTCTAGCAGGCCCAGAACAAGAAAAGGCTATGCAACAGTTGTAGGCTGCTCTGCAAGTCACTACGCCATTTGGGCCATATCATCCAGCCGACTCAATGGTTCCTGGTTCCTTGGCCTCTTGGGCCAGCCCAGCCATACCATGCTCAGGCAATTGTTACAAAGCCCTTTAGCTCAAGTGATAATATGCTCAGAGATATCCTATCTTCTAGTAAGCCACAGCCCAAAGAATCTTAGCATTCTCACTCAGTGGGTTGGTATTATTGATTGTATTGTGTCTCTCCAAAATTTTTTTCAAGCTGGGTAGGACATGATTCCCAGTACTGTGTGGTTGTCCACTGTTTTTTGATCTCATGTGATCATCCTATGTGTCGTAAGTCTTAACCTGTATAAAGTTAATGAGGCAGGATTAAGGGCAATTATATGTTAATGAGATAGGACTCAATCTACGGGATTAGGTTGTGCCTTAAGTCAATCTCTTTTGACATATAAAAGAAATAAATGAACAGAGAGGAGAGGGATCTGCTACTATGAAGCAAGAAGCACCAGAAACAGAGCTTATCCTTTGGACCATGGGTCTCTGCATTGAGAAGGTCCTAGATCAGGAGAAGATTGATGACAAAGACTTTCTCCCAGAACCAGGAGAGAAAGCCTTCAACTGGAGCTCACACTGTGCGTTAGGACCCCTAGTCTATGCTATGAAAGAATAAATTTGTTTGCTAAAGTCATCTACTTGTAGCATGTCTGTTATAGCAGCACTAAATAACTAAGACAGTTGGCAAACCTACCTCCTCCAAATGCCCAAAGGCAACCCACTCTACCAGGAAGCCTCCCTGTCTGAAGGTATTCAGCTCTCTTGCTCTGTGTGTCAGCTTCCACAGCATCTTGCACTCATCTCTGGTTCTGCTGCTGCCATTTCTATATGGCTGCTTCTCACCACTTGTCCTGTCTTCAGTGTTGCAGCTCTCCTCACTTCCTTCTGAGACTTCATAAGAATTGCCTTTGATGTTCTTAATTCCTCCAACAGTCTCTTCAAAGCAATCCAGGCTTTTACTATTATGCGCTCTAAAATTCTTTTGGCCTCTAATCATTACCTAAATCTAAAACCACTTCACATTTTAGCTACCTGTTATAGCGACACCCAACTCTCAGTACCAAATTATGTCTTAGTTATCTAGTGTGCACGGTGGTGTGGTGGGTTACATCTACCACTGCTAATCATAGAGTCAGCAGTTCAAATCCACCAGGCAATCCTTGAATACTCTGAGGGTCAGTTCTACCCTGGCCCCTAGAGTCACCATGAGTTGGATCCAACTCTACGGCACTTGGCTTGGCTATAACAGAAATACTATAAGTAGATGGCTTTAACAGACAAATGTAGTCCCTCACAGTTTAGGAAGCTAGAAGTCCACATTCAGATGTTTTGGGTGGTGTTGACATCTTAACAATGTTAAGTCTCCCAACAAGCAGAAACAACCCAAGTGTCCATTAACAGACGAATGGATAAGTAGAACGTTATATGCTTACAATGGAATATTATTTAGACATAAAAGAAGCTCTGATACATGCTACAACATGCATAAGCCTTGAAGACTTCATGCTAAATGAAATAAATCAGATACAAAAAGACAAATATCGTAGTATTCCACTTATATGAATGTCTGTAATAGTCAAATTCATAGAGCCCAATGTTTATTACTGGTTAATAACAACGGAGGGAGGAATGGAAGGATAATGCTTAAAAACACTGAGTTTCTGTTAAGGGGAATGAAAGTATTTAGAAAGAGGTAATGGTGATGGCTGCCCAACATGGGTGAATGTAACTAATGTCATTGAACTATGTAAGTAAAAATGGTTGAAACAGAAATGTTTTGTTACATGTATTTCACCAAAATAATTTAAAAAAGAAATGACTCCTGGTTTGGGGTCAAGGAACTGTTTGAAGGCTAATTTATTGAGCTGAAGAAGACAAACAGAAGTACAATCTGGTGGAGAAAATCAAGTGTTCTTTTATGGCCCTCTTAACTCAGTCACACTCACTGTATAACAGATCTGTTTTTTCTAACTGAAAAACAAACGTAAAAGTTCCGATTTTATCCTCCTGAAATTTAACACCAGTGAGGCCAATCCTGACTGACCCAAGGAAACTTAAGAAACTTTCACCCTTTATTTATTATCTGAGATTCATGCTTCATTGCTTCACACAGTTTTAGGAAACAGGAACTCAAGATAAACCAGGAACCACATTTGCTTAACTTACATTGTACCAAACAGGCAGTATCTGTCTCAATGCAACACTGAATGAATGAATGTGATTGTGCTGGTGATGGTAGCAGCCAAAACATGTACCACACTTGGGCGAACAAAGTCTAGAACAACTTATGGACATCCTTTACTCCACTTCCTAAACATTAAATAGTTTTCATTTCAAATGAGAATTTTTCTTCTATATCAAATTTCTGACAGAAGATATAATCAGTTCTGCCCCAGCACTTGTTCTGAAAACGTGATTATTTTCTATGCAATTGATATAATAGGGGATAATATAAATATAACACAAATTTGATATTTACTTATGCACTAATTCAACCACGAGAAACACTAGGTGACTGTATAAATTGCACTCAATTGATCTGACCTGAGCAACCACACACACACACACCTCAAACATCTGCCAGCTCCTCAGATCACCAGGGGTCTTAGCAGCTGAGCCACACTCGTCCACGTGTGGTGTCCCAACTTTTCACTTGATTTCAGGCAACCTTTCTTTCACTACTTTGCAATAACCCCCAAGTCACAATATTTCTTGAAGCTCACTTCCATAAGCAAATTTTAGGTTTGTTTCAACATGAAGTGCCATATTCATTGTATTTATGTATTACTTAACCATTTCATGTGTTTAAAACTATGCTGCTATTTTTATTAGGTTTCCACTTTTTTACGTGTTACTTCCAAATATTTTATTGCTGTGCCCCAAATGCATCTTTCCCATAAGTCCTTATACTCATATGTCACCTTGTAGAAGAATTGACTGTCTTTGAAATGCAGATTTACAGTGTTGCTGGGCTAACCTTGTAAAATTAAACAAACATCTCCGTTCATCAGGATGGCTACAGAAATCTTATTATAGATTCTCATAAAAGGCGCTTAATAACAAGAACAACCAGAATAATAAGGATTTTTCAGGCTGAAGAAAATCACGAGTTTCTAATGGACACTCTATATCTGGGGTTAATTTCATTCACAGTATGGTCATTTGTATCTTATTTGAGCATTTAATATATATCCTAATTATTTCATTTTTTTCTTACATATACTTATTTTTACAGAAGAGTAACTACAGAGGAATTATTTTTAGTTTGAAAATAACTATTCATTTTTTTTAAATAAGTGTGTGTGCATGTATGTTAGAGGCAGAGTTATGAGTACAACCTAACTGTATCCTGAAAGAAAAGTTGGTAATCAGAGTGAAAGGAAAAGTATTCCCTAAACTTTAGATACTTAGATTCAAAAGAAAAGAACAACCGAAAATCACTCTTCCACACTTTAATAAGCTAAGATAATCACTGCTGGAAAAATTTAGCAGTAGAACAAAAAAGTCTTAATATTCACTAAAATATTCTAAAGCCAAGCCAGACATGAAACTGTGTCATATCTTTGTAAAAAGAAATAAAAGATAAGAAAATGATAACGTCAAGAGTTTTGAAGATTCTTCTATTGTGAAATTGCTGACGTTTAATCAGACCAGCAGGATCTAACCAGCACGTTGTGTGGGCGTGTACCAGAGACTCCTGTCCACTAGGGGCTAGACTTTCACCAATAAATCCACTTTAACACTTAAATAAGTCCTATTTAACTAGCATAGAGCTAAATATTTATTTCTGTTAGTTCTCTGAAAACTTTTTCTGATCATAAAAGAGATCATTTTTTAAAAGTACCTTGTATTAATTTAATTGCTAAAAATGAATTGACTCAAGGATGTATAATCTCAAATAAAACTACTGCAGAAAGCTGGTGTAAGATTAAGAGGGTTTGATCATGGAAACATTTATCCTCTTCCCTCTCTTTTGCCTCACTACTCTGTGAGGACTGAGGACAGGATTATAACTTTATCATGTGCTAATTATGCTTAATTAACATCAAGAAATCAAGTATTCAGAAGTACCTTCTGTTAGCATGAATGTATTAGTAGCACAATAAGACTGTAGGGAAGTTTAAAAGTTTTTAGAATTCACTCAGTTATCAAATCTTTAATGCATTATTTCAGAGTAACAGAATAGAGGATGATTTGTATTCTTTATACCTTTTATATTTTCCAGTTTTCCATAACAAGGAAATACAACTTATAATTACAAAAACAAAAGCAAATTTTAAATTTTTGATTCATTGATTGAATCCCTATGAATTCAACTCTTGTCATACAAAGATGAACAAGGTATAAATGCTGTCTCAAGCTGGTCAGTCTCGTTTACGGAGACAGGTGAACAAGCATTGCTTTCAATGTAAAAGATGTGTCAGGGCAGAAGTACAGTTTAACTCAATGTGTACAGTAGTTAACAGCAATGGCACTGGTGTTGGAGAGAGCATGGTCAAAATATTGGCTCAGCCTAGTGATTCTCAGTGTGTTTTTTAGCCTTCTTGTGGCAGTTTTAGGAGCCCTGGTGGCACAGTGATTAAGATGCTCAGCTGCAAAATGACAGTGGTTCAAACACACCAGCTGCTTTGCAGAAGAAAGACATAGCAGTCTGCTTCCAGAAAGATTTATAGCCTTGGAAAATCAATGAAACATTTCCGTTTTGGCCTATAGGGTCACTGTGAGTCTGAAACTCAGTGGCATTGGGTTCAGATTTTTGATGTCTCAGTTTCCTCATAATTTATCAAGAATGGCAATTCCTACCTCACAGGATTAAAAAAAGAAAAAGTATGTAGGGCTCTCAGCACGGTGCCTGGCACATGCCAAGCATTCAGTACATGGTGTACTTTTTTTTATTATAGAACATTAGAATTCTATGCTGCATTTGAATTTCGGGACAAGGTCAGTTTGTCCAGATGAGCCCTCTTTGGAGACCCAGTTGGTCCCTTTTATCTTGCCATTGTTTCTGCTTTGCTGTCACTACACATACAGAACTTAAGGAAGCACAACTGCTCTATAGCATAGGGTCTATTCTGAAGCCCTAAAACCAATACAATCAGAGAACTCCCTGAAGAGGAATGAAGAGTTGGTGAAGTTCTGCCCGAGGACGTTTTTACAAGAAAATATTGTGCAATGTCCTTAACCCTCAGAACTTGATTTTAAAATGTCTGGAGTTCAGCTGGAGTTTTACGGGAGTGAAGGATAGAATTAGGTTTTGTGTATTTTTAAAGGGTCATTCAAAAAGGCAAAGTCTAAATTTTTCACACACAGCTGAGTAATGTGTGACGCAATTGGTGAAAACCGACCTTCTATGTTTTCCTAAAGCAAGTGTTTACTGAAAGAGGACTCTGCTATACTACCAATGCAAAATAAGATCCTGAATACTTATGTTGTACAACACAGTTCACATTTATTGTCAAATACATTTATAAAAATCAGTAATGATGTTTTTCATAGTACTTGTTTCAACCTTCCCTTAAAATCTTTTCCTGTAGTTGTTTTTTCCCAAACACAAATATATTGTTGAGGAGAACTGATATATTGGATGAGAACAGGCTTGTCAAGTCACATGAATTTTCATATGGCTTCATATTGTGAAGCTTGTGAATCTTTCTGTTAGCTTCATAGTCATGTCTCTACCACAAGGGTGCAGAGGCAAGAGTAGGATATTCTGGGAAGTGCATGCAGGATTGATTAAGTGGCTTAAAATCTGAAAGAAATGAAGAAAAGTTCAAGCCTCCAGTTGCAATAGTAAAAGATTCTACAGGGAAAATATTAAATGACTCAAGAAGCATCAAAGGAAGATGGAAGGAATACACGGAGTCAGTATACTGGAAAGAACTGGTTGATGTTCAGCCTTTTGAAGAGGTAACATATGATCAGAAACTGATGGTACTGAAGGAAGAAGCCAAAGCTGCCTTAAAGGTATTAATGAAAAAAAGACTCCAAGAATTGATGGACTATCATTTGAGATATTTCAACAAATGGATACAGTGCTGGAAGTGCTGTCTATGCCAAGAAATTTGCAGGACAGCTACCTGGCCTTGACTGGTAGAGATCCATATTTATGTCCATTTCCAAGAAAGGTGATCCAAATGAATGTGGGAATTACTGAATAACATCATTAATATCACGTGCAAGTAAAACTTTTTTAAAGATCATTCAAAAGTGACCACAACAGTATTCTGATAGGAAACTATCAGATTCAACCCAAATTCAGAAGAGGACATGGAACCAGGGGTATGCTTGCTGGTGTCAGACGGATGTTGGCTGAAAGCAGAGAACACCAGAAAGATGTTTACTTGTGTTTCATTGATTATGCAAAGGCATTTGACTGTGTAGGTCATAACAAATTACGGGTAATGTTGTGGAGAATAGGAATTCTAGAGCACTTAATGGTGCTCATGAGAAATCTGTGTATGAATTAAGAGACAGTTTTGTGAAAAGAACAAGGGGATGCTGCATGGTTTAAAGTCAAGAAAAGTGTGTATCAGATTTGTATCCTTTCACCATATATTTTCAACCCATATGTCAAGCAACTAATCTGAGAACCTGGACTGTATGAAGAAAAATGAGGAATTGAGATTGGAAGAAAACTCATTAGTAACCTGTGTTATGCAGATGACACAACCCTTCTTCACAGAAGTGAAGAGGATTTGAAACTGTTAGTGATGAAGATCAAAGACCACAGCCTTCAGTATGGATTGCACCTCAACATCAAGAAAACAAAAATCCTCACAATTGGACCAGTAAGCAACATCTTGATAAATAGAAAAAGGATTGAGGTTGTCAAGGATTTCATTTTATTTTGCTACACAATCAGTGCCCATGGAAACAGCAGTCAAGAGATCAAGACTCATTGCACTGGGAAAATCTGCCACAAAAGACCGCTTTGAAGTGTTTCTTTTTTATTTTTTTTTATTATGACTGAGTGAAAATGTACACTCCCGTATAAATTTAGATGCCCACCTATATGCAAGTTTTCCACTGCTCTCCCTGTCCGGTGACAGCACACTATTTCTCTCTGCTCCATAAAATGTCTCATCCTCCCAACAGTCTCCTTTCCCCTCTTCTTCACCCATTCTCCTTCCTCCAGCCAAAGGTCAGCAGGATGATATCCTATAGATGCATGGAACCATGAAGTGCACCCAATCTATGATCACTCTGCACTGCCAAGTCCAATCCATTCGTGTCCGAAGAGTGGATCTTCATTATGATTTATGGGCAAGGGCAGCATCAGGGCCAGGGGCCATTCTCCCAGGGGAACCCTGAAACCGCTGGATCATCAGTTGAGGTCTTTTAGTGGAGATCTCAGGGTGCACCCCTTTTTATTCTTGTGTTGCCAGTGAGACTCAACTTAATGAGCTCCATTGCAACTATCACTGGTGGTGGCCAGGGACCATCCAGTTCTTCCAGTCCCAAGTTGATGTAGACACCCTTTCATGTGGGTCTCTCTATCTTCTGGGTTGTCTGTACCCCATGTCATTTTGGTCCTCGGTGATCATCTGTTCCTGCTGAGTTGGGACCATTTGCTGTGCCCTCAGATGGCAGCTTGGCAGCTTTTAAGACTCCAGACGCCACTCACCATTGTGGGGTGTAGAGAGCCCTCTTAGCAAAACGCTGGGTTGTGACAATTGGCCTCGATTTCACCTAAGAGCGTGGTCCCCTGCCCCCTGCCCCAGCTACTCTGTCCTTGCAATATTGGATTAAAATGGAAGGAGTTTTTAAGTTATGCTGAAGTCCACTTGATATTGTTCTTGTTTCTAATGTGTGCTATCACTGATTTCACCCAACCAAATTTCTAGCAACTATCTAATCTAAACCCTCCCTTCTTCCCCTCCCTTGCAGCTGTCAAAGAGTCTTTACTTCTATACATAAGTCTGTTTTTGAGATCTTATTGTAGGGGTCTCATACAATATTTGTCCTTTTGTTGCTGACTACTTTCACTCAACATAATGTCTTCCAGTTGAAACCAGGTTATGAGACGTTTCCTAGAATCATCATTCTTTATCATTGCATAGTGCTCCATTGAGTATATATACCGAAGTTTACCTATCCATTCCTCTGTTGTTGGGCATCTGGGTTGATTCCATCTTTTTCCTATCATGGACTGTGCTGCGATAAACATTCTTGCTCATGTGTCTGTTGGTGTGAAAGACCTTGATTCTGTAGGATATATTCCAAGTAGTGGAATTACTGGGTCAAATGGTATATCTATATGCATTTTTTTAAGGAAGAACCAGATTGCTTTCCAAAGAGGCTGGACCATTTTGCAAGCCCACCAACAGTGCAGAAGAGTTCCACTTTCTCCACAGCCTCTCCAACATTTGTTGTTTTGTGTGTTTTGGATAGTGGCCAACCTTGTTGGGGTGAGATGGTATCTCATTGTAGTCTTGATTTGAATTTCTTTGAAGTGTTAAAAAATAAAGATGTCACCTTGAAGACTAGAGTACACCTGACCCAAGCCATGGTATTTTCAGTAGCATCATATGCATGTTAAAGCTGGACAATTGAATAAGGAAGACAAAAGAAGAACTGACACCTTTGAATTATGGTGTTGGAGGAGAATATTGAATGTACCATGGACCACCAAAAGACCAAACAGATCTGTTCTGGAAGAAGTACAACCAGAATGATCCTTGGAAGCAAAGATGGTAAGATTGAGTCTTACATTCTTCTTACATGTTGTCAGGAGGGATCCAACCCCAGAGAAGATCGTCGGGGTTGGTAGAGTGGAGGGTCAGCAAAAAAGAAAAAGACCCTCGACAAGATTGATTGACACAGTGTCAACAATAGTGGGCTTAATCATAAAAACCATTATGAGCATGACACGAGACCAGGCAGTGTTTCATTCTGTTGTACATAGGCTCACTATGGGTTGGAAAAGACTCAACAGCACCTAACAATAACATCAAGTTACACACTGTGTTTAATGAATTCTGTCAATTTACGAGGGGAGAGAGAATTGGGATTGTGAACTCAAAGTATCAGTAGGATTAATAACTCGAATTACTACCCCCACAATAGCTACAGCTCAGAACTGTCTTATCTTCTCACTTAAGAAATGGATTCCAAGCACTCTTTTAACAGTAGACATTTTAAAACATGTTGTCCCATAGCTGGCCCTCAGAAAAGAACACTCTACTTTCCCTATTCAGGGGAAGTCAAAACATGGTGTATAATCAGTCCACATTTAAATACCTGGTGTATACAAAATGATTTTGATGTCTAATCTATGTTCTCTGGGTGACCATTTTCTGTTTCAAGGATCCTCAAAAGTGTTCCCCTGAGAATACTCACAGCAGCTTTATTTACAACTAGAAAAAACTGGAAGCCCAAATTCCATGTCGAGAAGAATGGATGAATAAATTTTAATATATTGATACTGTGAAATACTGCTTAGCAGTAAAAAGGAAAACCAACTGATACATACTACAGCATGGATAAATCCCAGACATTATGCTGAGCAAAAGAAGTCAGCCATAAAAGAGTGACCGATTCATTTATATGAAGACAGTATTAGGCAAAATTAATCAACAAATAAAAAATCAGAGAGGAGTGGTTGTCTCTGGATGAGAGAGGATTAATAAGGAAAGGACATGAGGGTTTATAAGCCCAACCCACTGCCACTGAGTTGATTCCAATCCACAGCGACCCTGTAGGAGAGGGTAGAACTGCTCCATAGAGCTTCCAAGGAGTGCCTGGAGGATTTGAACTGCCCACTTTTTGGTTAGCTGACGTAGCACTGAACCACTACGCCACAAGGGTTTCCATAAAGGTACACGGCTAGGTGTGTCTGTCAAAGTCAACCAAACTGTATACTTAAGATTGGTGCATTTCTCTATAGAAGCGATGTTCTATATAAATTCACTATCTAAAAAATTATAATAATAAATGATATATTCTTAACCAAAAGCAAACTCACTGCTGTCATGCTGATTCTGACTCATGGCATCCCTGTAGGGTTTCTAAGACCGTATATCTCTAGCCACATCTTTCTATCACAGAGCTGCTGGTCATTTAGAACCATAAATCTTTCAGTTAGCAGTTGATCTTTGTAACCACCAGGGATTCTTAGCTCCTCAAAGATTTTTTAAAAATATAGGCCACAAAGAAAGAAAGTATGGCTACTTTTATGCACCTTCTTATATCATGATTTTTGAATTTAAGTGATTCTAACAACTCCATGAACATATTTAATTCTGCAACTGTGCATCATTTTTCTAACTGGTCTATTTTCCAGAAGGCAAAACTTGCCTTTTTTATTATTTAAATTGTTTGTAATACAGCACATAAATTGCCATTAAACATAGCAATGCAATGAGAATCTCTAGAAGAAACAGGTGGGATCACTTCCCATTTTTTCTTATGACTTTGAGAATAAATCTCCCCCAAATGACACCTTTCTCCTTCAAACAGTTCAGTTGTATATTTTATAACTTTTACATATGTCATTTTTACATGACAGTCACAGCTCCCACCTGGAGTTTTGCAACACTGTCCGCATGTTACCTTTTTTTAATAGAATATGCATGTTTTAATCTGAATAATTTTGCATAATAAAAATGAAAGTACAAAATAATTAAGACACAAAATATTTTAACAAGTAGAAATAAATCATGAAAGAAAAAGGCAGAAATGTAATCCATGGCAGTTTCCAAAAGTCTTATAAAAAATCACAAATGTTCTTCCAGTATTGCTAATAAAAAAGACTTGAATTTTAAAACTACAACCTCAATACTGAGTCTAAAATAAAATGTTGCATATTATAAATGCAATTAATATTGATGAGCTAGATTTAACAAGTAGAAATAAAAGAAAAGAAAAAAAGAAAGAAAAAAGAAAAGAAAAAACATGCGAGTGGTTTAATAGTCACAGAGATTACAACTAACAAGCTAAGAAAACGCTCAAGGCTTCCGAGAACTCTATTAAATACTTAAGAGATGATGTTTTTCACTCCTTAGTATATTCATTCATTCATTGTCATGAATTATGTTCCTCAAAAAATGTGTGTACCAATTTGGTAGGGCCAGGATTCCAGGTATTATGTGATGTTTCTACATGCTATAAATCCTGTATGCTGGCTTTTACCGTGCCTAGTGAGGCCATTGAAGGTTCCAATCAGGAGGGTAACATGATCTGACTATCATTTTAACCACATCATTCTGGCTACTTTTTTGATAACAGAACAAGAAGGTCAAGGGTAAAATAAGAGAAGCACTGAAGAAGCTGTTGCAATAATTCAGGTGAGAGTGAGAGACGAGAATAATTTGGAACACGGGGGAGGCAGTATAGAGGGAAGAAAAGTGGTCAAGTTTTATTCATATTTTGAAAGTAGAGTCAATAAAATCTGCTGACAGGTCAAACGTGGCACGTGGAAGGGCAGGAGGAAACATGTCAAAGGATATTTGAACAAAGCAACTGAAAAATATTGATCACCCAAATTTGGGTAAGATCCTTGCTATATTGATAAAATGATACCCAACTGTATACGGGTGGAGACCTGGTGGAATAGCTGTTAAGAGCTTGGCTGCTAAACAAAATGTCTTCAGTTCAAATCCACCAGCCAGCTACTCCTTGGAAACCCTATGGAGCAATTCTGCTCTGTGCCATAGGGCTGCTGTGAGTCAGAATCAACTCAACTACAATGAGTTTTATTCATTTTTTGGAGGGGTGGCATAGAGGTAACAGAAAATTCTGCTGATGAAAATAAACACATAAAAACTCTTTCCTAGCTGATACCTGAAATTCTTTTTACAGATATTTTGTTCCCCTATCTTGAATCTTCTGTCTGATTAACCTTAAACTCCACATTATTTTCTTACCAGTGTTTTTTCCGAGAACCGATTTTGGTTACAGAAGAGAGTGACTTCATTGTATACTGGAGGGTGGAATTTTAAAAGATTGTGTTTAATAGGAGGCAAGAGTTTTGAAGAGTCCACAGAACTGGATCTAAGTATAAGGAATGATCTGAAACATAAAATGCAGTAAACTTCACACAATAAAACTACATTAACAATCGTTGGTTTATAATGTTCATGCTATAAAGTCGACATGGAGTTAAGTGCGAGCTCTGAGTCAGACAGACATAGGTACAAATCTAAAGTTTACTATTTTAGCTGTTGGCCTTGGGCAAATTATTTAAATTCTATGAGCTTATTTTTTTACATAAATATTGGACATGCTAATGTTTCTTTAGATTGTTATTTTATTAAAGTATCTGGCAATTTTAAGAGTTGTGATTAGTATTATCCATTGAATCGACTTTTCTACCTTACTATGACAATTTTGATTTATTTAAAACTGAGAATCCACAGTGCCTTGTGACAAAAAAGGTAAAAATATTCATCGTTGCATAAAAAGTCATTTTGATTATTTATGTATATGAATGATGTTTACAAGTTTAGATTTCAAGAACATTTCTCCCTCACAACATAAATTCTGCTTACCACCTGAGGGAAATTAGTCTGTAAGGTGAAAATTAATCTCGTTCAACATCCATCTTAGTAATCTCTTCTCTTTCCTTCTCCACTGTAAAGGCTAAAGCTTTTTCTTAAGGGTGGTGATCTGACATCATTTTAACCAATAAGAAGTAGGAAGTCTCCTGGGCAAGGTTTCCAGATAAGGCAGTTTTGGGTTTGGTTTGGTTTGGTTTTGCTTTTTAAGGGACAGTCTCCACTGATACACTTTGCTCTCTGAGGTTTTTTTTTCCTTCAAATTTTGTCTTTTTCCTTAATCACCGCCTGAAAAGTGGACATGTTCCCTAGAGGTCTAGCAACTAACCTGGGACCGTTAGGCAACAAGTATGCAAGCAAAATGCAACTCTCTAAGTACATGGAAAGAAAACCAAATTCCTTGCTGTCATTTCTACCCCAATTCATAGAGACCTCATAGGACAGAGTAGAACTGCCCCACAAAGTTTCCAAGGAATGCCTGGTTAGCAGCCATAGCTCTTAATCACTATGCTACGAGGGTTTCAGCTCTAAGTGTAGTGGGATATATTGTGGAACTAATGTACTGACTCCTGAAAACATCATTAGAACACTAAGAGTTGTAAACTCTCAACTTTCAGACTTCCTGGCTTGTGAGAAAATGCAAAGTATCTATTTAGGCCACAATAGGTCAGTTCTACCCTGACCCCTAGGTCGCCACGAGTTGGATCCGACTCGACAGCACTTGGCTTGGCAGTCACCTTGCTTTTTCTTGCACTCAGATACAATCCTAACAGTTTTACTGCTTTTCCAAATATTAGGCAAGCAACCTAAATCTTTCCTCCTTATATTTTATCTCACTATTTTCTAATAAGGTATACTACTGTTATAATTTTATCATCTTTAAATTATGTAAGCTATTTTGGCCACCATTCATCTGGCAGTTTGTCATACTGCAGTGGCTTGTGTGTTACTGTGATGCTCGAAGCTATGCCATCAATATTTCAAATGCCAGCAGGGTTACCAGTGGTGGACAGATTTCAGTGGAGCTGCAAGACTAAGACAAACCAGGAGAAGGACCTGGTGATCTAATTCTAAAAACTGGCTAGCAGAATACTGGCTTACATAGCACTGGAAGGTGAGCACTCAAAATATGACTGAGAAGAACTGTCTCCTCACAGTAGCCAGCTCACAGTAGAGTCAGCCTTAATGATGTGAATGGAATAAAGCTTTTAGGACATTAATTTGTTGTTGTGGCATGACTCAAATGAGAAAAAACACTGCAAACATCCATTAATCATCAGAAAGTAGAATGCATGAAGTATGCATCAAAGAAAATTGGAAGTTGTCAAAAATGAAATAGAACATATGAAGATGGATATCCAGGGTAGCAGTGACCTAAAATGGACTAATATTGTCCATTTTGAATCAAACAATCATATGGTCTACTACACCAGCGATGACAAATTGAAGAGGAATGGTGTCACATTCACTGCCAAAAAGACCATTTCAAGATCTATCTTGAAGTACAATGCCATCAGTAATAGGGTAATATCCACATTCCTACAAAGATGACCAGTTAATATGACCATTACTCAAACTTACACACTAATCTCGAAGGCCCTAAAGATGAAGAAATTGAAGACTTTTACCAACTTCTGAAGTCTGAAATTGATCAAACATCCAATCAAGATGTATTGATAATTACTGGTAATTAGACTGCAAAAGATGGAAAGAAAGGATTGCCTTGGTGACAGAAACAACACCAAAATAGCTAGAGATAATGGGAGGAAGTCGAGGACATCATATAGAGAGAGAGGAAGAGGTCATTAAAAAGAAAGAGATGTCAGAAGAGTAGCTAAAGTGAATGGAAGAAATAATCACATAAAACAGCTGAGCACCACATATCAAAGGACAACTAGAAAAGACAAAGTATTGTAACGAAATGTACAAAGCTCTAAAGTTAGAAAACAAAAATGGAAAAGCACACTAGGCTTTCCTGAAACTGAAAAAACTGCAGAAAAAATTCAAGTCTTGAGTTGAAATCTCTGGGCAAAATATTGTGGGAAGTATCAAAAGAAAATAGAAGAAATACACAGTCACTATGCCAAAAAAGAATTAGTCAGTGTTCAAGCATTTCAGGAGGTAGCATCTGATCAACAACTGACGACAGTAAAGGAAGAATCCAAGCTGCACTGAAAACACAGTTCTGGTGAGTACTGCTGACTACAAACTGAGGTGTTTCAATAAACAGATGCAACACTGGAGCACTCACTGGTCTACGCCGAGAAATGAAGAAGATGCCTAGCTGAACAAATGAACAGAAGAGGTCCATATATGTGCCCATTCCAAAGAACATGATAAAACAGAATGCAGAAATTACTGAATAATAGCCTTTATATCACATGCAGACAAAATTTTGTTGAAGATCCCTCAAAAGCGATTACAGTAGTATATCAAAAGGGACTGTCAGAACTTCAAGCCTGATTCAGAAAAGTATGTAGAATGAGGTACATCACTGCTGATGTCAGATGGATCTTAGCTGAAAACAAAGAGTGCCAGAAAGATGTTCATTAAAAAAAAAAATGGAAAACTAAACCTAGTGCTATGAATCTGGTGCTGCGAAGTTGATTTCACCTCACAACGACTCTATAGGACAAAGTAAAACTGTCCCGTAGGGTTTCTAAGGAGCATTTGGTTGTTTTGAACTGCTGACCTTTGTTACCTGCGAAACATCTAACCACAACACCACTAGGGTTCCAGAGATGACCTGTGTTTGTATTGGCTATGCAAAGGCATTTGACTGTGTGGACCATAATAAATTATGGATAACCTTGCAAAGAATAGGAGTTCCAGAATATTTAATTGTATTCATGAGGGATCTGTACATACATCACAAGGCAGAACAAGGGGATACTGCATGGTTTAAAATCAGGGAAGATGTGAACCAGTGCTATATCCTTTCACCAAGCTTACTGAAAGATATGCTGATCAACCAATGTGAAAAACTGGACTACATGAAGAACGTGGCCTCAGAATTGGAGGAAAGCTCATTAACAATCGGCAATATGCAGGTGACACAATCTTGCTTGCTAGAAATTAAGAGGACTTGAAGCAATTACTGACGATGATCCAAAACTGTAGCCTTCGTATGGATTATACCTCAACGTAAAGAAAATGAAAATCCTTACAACTGGACCAATAAACAACATCACATGAAACAGAAAAAGACTGAGGTTGTCAAGGATGTCGTTGATACACAATCAATGCCCATGGGAGCAACAGTCAAGAAATTAAATGGCTATTGCATTGGGCAACTCTGCTGCAAAAGATGTGTTTAAAATGTTCAAAAGCCAAGGTACCACTTTAGGGATGAAAGTCCTCCTGACCCAAGCCATGGTACTTTCAATCACTTCATAGGCATGTGATTAGAAAGACTGGAGAAAAATTGGTACTTTGAATTGTGGTGTTGGTGAAGAATATTAAATATGCCATGGACTACCAAAAGAAAGGACAGATTTCACTTCTAAAACATGTAGCTAGACTACTTCTTAGAAGCAAGGATGGTGAGATTTATCTCATGTATTTTGGATCTGTTATCAGAAAAGACCAATTCCAGGAGAAGGACATTATATTTGATAAATGAGAGTCAGTGAAAAAGAGGAAGACTCTCAGTGAGAAGGAGACATAATGGCTAGAAGGATGGACTCAAATAGGGCAACAATGATCAGGATGGCTCAGCACTCTGGGGTGCTTCCTTCTCTTATTCACTGGGTTGTTACAAGTCCGAAGTGACTCAACGACACCTAACAACAACAAAGACTATTTTGGAAAGAATAGTTTTGGTTTTTTCCCCAAAATATGCTCACGTATTTCAGTAAACTTACGTGAAATATATACATGTAACTCATGTTATTAAATGGAAGACTTTTAAAGGATAAGTTAACATCACAACACAGGAATTTGATGAACCTAAAAAGAAAACTAATCATTTCTCTCAGAAAACTGATAAATGTTCCCCGATTACTGAAAACACAGTTTTTCTCCATTTAGATAGGTACCTTTTTAGTATGTTTGTCAAGTAAAGAGAAATAAATGTAGAGTATGTAAGACTGTGTCTTACATAGTTTGGACATGCTGTCAGGAGGGTTCAGTCCCTAGAGGACATCACGGTTGGTAAAGTGCAGGGTCAGTGAAAAAGAGGAAGACCCTCTGCACGACGGATTAACACAGTGGCTGCAACAACGGCCCTAAGCGTACAAACGGATGAGGGCATGAAGCAGGACCAGGCAGTTTTTCATTCTGTCGTTTATGTGGTCACGATGAGTCAGAATCAACTCAACAGCACCTAACAACTACAACAACAACACTTAACCTAGAATCATCCTGTCTTCTTAAAAAGGATGAATGTGATGTTGATGATACAGAGTTTCTTGAAAAAAATCAAGATCATTTGCCAAATGTCCTTGCTCTCTCTCTCTCTCTCTCTCTCTCTCTCTCTCTCTCTCTCTCTCCTGGTACTTGACAACTGGAAAAAGAAATAAAAGAAGAAACTGGAAGTGACTGAGTTTTCCCACACCATATACAGTTATCATCCTGTTAAGTTCCATTTGCAGTAACTTTATTTAAAGGAAAACACCACGTAAGAAATACATTTTATAATGATTAACACTGATGAATGAAAGTCTACTATAGTTTTATCAATAGTTTCTTTTCTAAAAAGAGTATACGTTCAGGAAAACTCTTTATACATTAAATTCTTAACACAAATTCCTTTTTTCCAGATTGTCAGCAATGGTTTAAAAATTTCATGAGATAAGGAACTTTTATAGAAGAAATTGCTTGCATAAACATCCAAAGATAGCTATAGTGATCAATATATTGGTGCTTTCCATTTGCCAGAATCTTGTCTGATAGGACAAACTACCAACTGCTAAGACAATTAAACTTCATGATCAGCACCTAGAGTGTGTATACTGTACATTGAGATTTGATTAAGTGCCACAGCAACTGTGCTACTTTTCTGGCAAAGAAAAGAGTGCCATTCAGCAAGTTGTTACAAAACAGATATGAACGGAAATGAACATTTCTTGTATGTGAGAGAGAGAGGCAAGAGACACTCAAAATGAAAACCTGGTGTAAACATAAAGCTAAACTTAACCAGAATCCTTCTACTTAACAAATAACACACCTGCTCTCATGCAAAGTCCAACTCTAAGAAACTGTCATCAGGATTGCCAGGACTGATAAACTCCAGAAATCTTCTGGACATTTCTGCAAACAAGAGTTACCTTTTATACACCTATCAGCATCAATAAGCTCGCCTCAAGTGAACATGGGGGTGGCATTATTATTCCCAATTCAAGGAATTAAAATATCTAGACAGACATAAAACATAAGGAGAGAACAGCAGAGCAAGCCATGAATTCTTGAAAACTATTAAGAAGACATCACCTCTGGATGTGCATGGGAGACCATTGCTCTCGAACAGATAAATGTCTTTTTTAAAAAAAGGATCAAAAGATGATTTGGGGAGAGTAGATAGTGTTGTAAAGAGAGGAGTATGCAAAACTGACTTGATTGTGTACTTTTATTCAATCATTAGGAAAAAAAAGATGATTTTGGTGCAGTCCTGCTGAGAGAGACAGAGAATGAATTAGCTCAGCCATTCAAATCTTCATTCATAAAATTAGTGTAAAGAAGGAGTTGTTGGACCCTATAGTGGAGACATGCCTGTGCTAGAAAAGAAGCTCAAAAGCCAGCTGCAGAAATAGGAATATCACGTGATCTAGCAATCCCACTTCTTAGAATACCTAGAGAAATAAGGGCTGTCATACAAAGAGATGCACACATACCAATGTTTATTGCAGCACTGTCCACAGTCACAAAAAAGTAGAATCAGCCTAAGTGCCCATCAACAGATGAATGGATAAACAAACTACGGTATATTCACAGGACAGAATATTATGCAATAATGAAGAACAATGATCTTAGGAAGCATCTCATAACACAGTTACTTGTTATTTTATAAGACATTATGCTGAGTGACATTAGTCAGTTGCAAAAGGACAAATACTGTATGAGACTATTAATGTAAGGACTTAAGATTTAAACACAGAAGAAAATAATCTCTGATGGTTACATGGGTGGGGACGGAGAGAGACGGGTATTTATAGATTAGATAGTAGATAGGACACGGGTTAGCTGAAGGGAGTGACAGCACACAGTACAAGGGAGGTTAGCACAGCTGGCCTATACCAAAAGCTAAAAGATTTCCTAAATACAACCCAACATTTTGAAGGACAGAGTAGCAGAAACAGGGGTCTGGGAACCATGGTTTCAGGGGATGTTTAGGATAATTGGCATCACTAAGGCTTTCTTTAATAAAATGTTCTGCATACCACTATAGTGAATGGTGTCCAGGGTCTTAAAATCTAGCCAACTACCATCTAAGGAGCATCAGTTGGTCCCAATCCCCTTGGGGCAGAGGAAAACAGAGGACATAAAAGACATGAGGAAAATAAATGCCCAGCAGACAGTGGGGACCATATCAGTATGAGATAAAAAAAAATTAGATGGTGCCCAGCTACCACCAATGACCGGCCTGTCAGGGAACACAGTGTAAAGTCCCTGATGTAGTAGCAGAAAACTATTTGTGGAGGGTACCCTGAAGACATGGCTCCCAGACTCTCTGTTCGCCCAGAGCTGAAACCAGTACTGAAGCCAACTCTTCAAAAAGATTGGACTAGACTCCCCTTGGAAACTCTATGGGGCTGTTCTACTCTGACATATAGCGTTGCTATGAGTCAGACCCGACTCGACAGCAGTGAGTTTTTAGACATATGACAGAGACAGTGATGCTAGAGAAGAATGTACTTCTTGGCTTACACGTGTACACAAGGCTGTCTCAGAAGCTTTTGTGAAGAGGTGAGATAAGAGGGTGGAGGGGACAGGAGTTGGTTCAATGGATACGAGAAACACAGACTGGAACAGAGGAGTGTGCTATCACAGGAGATTGGTGGTGGGAAAAGCAGTTAGAGTTGCATAGCTGTGTGTGCGCACTGGGTTTTATATGGAAAAATGATCTGGATTGTAAATTTTCACTTAAAGCACAATAAAGTATTTTTAAAAAGCCCAGCTGCTCAGAGTTCTCGGCACGACCTTGCCTCAGCAGGAAGATATTTGGCAATAATGTTCAAGAGTAATAAATCTGTATTTTCAAAACCGTACAGGGAAATAAATACACACAAAAAAGTTTATTAAATGCCTACTTCCCTAAATCCTGTAAATAGAGATGACAAAGTTACAATCCCTGTCCACGTGGAACTCCTAGTCTACCAAAGTCATAAAAGCAGATGGTTTGAGAAACCAAAGGAAGGAATATGCTGAAAGTTTTAGTTAAGTGGTTCTTACATGGAATTTAGAAGATCATAGATTACCTAAGGCCATTTACCAAAAATACTACCACAAACTTCCCTTCGTCTGGGCTCAGGATGAACTCTTTTCAACTTGTTATAAATGAATAGATTTAAAAAAAAAAAAAAACCTGATTTTTGACTTAAGATGAGAGAACGTACTGATTAAGATAAGAAACAAAGCA
Source organism: Heterohyrax brucei (assembly GCA_028571685.1). NCBI lineage: Eukaryota > Metazoa > Chordata > Mammalia > Hyracoidea > Procaviidae > Heterohyrax > Heterohyrax brucei. Next base: position 107,790,536 of record CM053146.1, read on the forward strand.
CAATAGTAAAATAAAGCTATATAAAAAGGATATGCTTACATTTTTAAACTTTAAAATGGATATGGGGATTTGATATATAGTTTTTGAAAACATGCAACAGACACATCAAATTTTTTGCGAAAAATAACACTCAGGAGCTAAGATAAGAAAAGTATCCCTACTTATTGCTAACATTTTTATGAGAGGAATTCTTTCCTCTCCAAATTTCTTTTAGAATTTGAGATAAATTAATAATAAATATATAACCCTAATATAAGAGAAGTTAAGAAAGTATAGAAAGGCAACCTATAGACCCCTATAAGCAATGTTGTCTATCATTAGCCCCCCAAAAAGTGAAAAAAAAAGTCATGGAAGCAGATCTAAAAAATGTGTGCTGCTACTATTTATGCAATGTATTGGTCAAGATGTACATTTTGATGTTAGTTACAGAAACCCAGGTGGTTTTTCCTTTCTCACGTTTAAAAAACAAAACAAAAGGCAGCAGTAAGTAGGCCAAGGCTGGTATTGCGGTTCCACATTCATCCCAGGTTCAGAATCCTTTCGTCTGTCTGTTTCACCATTCTGAAGATTACCTCGTGATCCCACAGTATAAGCTTCATGATCTGAGAGTCACGGCCATCACGTCCACATTCCAAGCCACAGGAAGGAAGAAGGTGGCTAGGGATAGAAGAGTTTTCCCTGAAATCCCACCTAACTTCCCCTAACACCTCGTTATCTATCTATTTGCCGATGGGGTCAGTAATACAGTCTTTTTCATCGCCCAAGTTTAGTAAGGAAGGGAAGGATGTTAGAAAGCTCTTTCTATAATATCCGTGTTGAAGATAAAGATTAATTATATTCTCCTGCTTAATAGAATACTGGTTTAGTCACCTGGTACTGCTCTAACAGAAAATACCACGAGTGGAAGGCTTTATGAAGAAAAACTTTGTTGACACAGTCCAGTAAGCCACAAATCCATTTACAAGTTACAGGTCCATTCAGTAAGGGAAATTATTACAGTCTGGTAGGTTGAGTCCAAATTCAGTGAGAGCATCTTGGCACAGGAACCTCAGGTCCAAAGCACGTGCTCTGCTCTTGGTGCTGCTTTCTTGGTGGTACGAGGTTTCCAGGTCTCTGCTTGCTTCTCTCTTTTATCTCGTATAGGAGGAAAGGATAAAGGGTGGCGCCTCGCTCCAGGGACACTCCCTTAGCAAGGGGGTGGCAGTCCCACCCTAATCCTCTTTTAACATAATCCTATCTACTAGCCACAGGCAGAGCAGGATTTATGCATAAAAGAAAAAATGTCACAGAATGGAGGGCAATTACAGAACACAGGGAATCCTGACCCCGCCAAATTACTACACATATTTTGGGGGGGAACACAATTCAATCCATGACAAATATGTATCTGGGTTTTCTGTTGCTGTTACTTTGGTTTGTTTTCGTCTTCAGTGATGATAACAGCAAAGCTAGCAACTGAGCGGTTGGCACATGCCAGACATTCTTCTTACTACTTTGCATGTACTCATTTATGTACATTTACGTACTCCTCGTGACAATCCTATAAAATAGGTACTATCTTTTTATTCCCATTTTCAAATGAACAACTAAAGCACAGAAAGTCAAAACAAACTCGCTCAAATTAATAGAGCTGGTGAGCGTCAGAGCCAGGATCCGAACCCAGTAGTCTGTTTCAGCAAACACTGGTGACACAGTGCTTAAGTGCTACAGCTGCTAACCAAAAGGTCAGCAGTTCAAATCTACTACATGCTCCTTGGAAATTCTCTGGATCAGTTCTACTCTGCCTTATAGGGTCACTATGAGTTGGAATTGACTTGACAGCAGTGGGTGTGGTTGTGGTATGAGTGTGTTTCAAATAAAATTTAACCAACGCACATAGGATTCTATGGGATGAAAAGCTATATTAGCACATTTTTCATGTTGTAAAACTATATTTCAAAAAGGTAGAACTGTTGAAAATTACAGTACTTCATTAACATTTGCCATGATTTTCTGAGTGGCAAGAATCTGTTTGTTTGTTTCTTGCACTGAATTCTCCAAAATCTCCATAATGCATGGGCATTTCTTCTGCAATAAGAAAGAAAAAAATGTTTCATAAAATGAAGATATTATCAGGATCAAAAGGAGTAAAAGGCATTTAATTGCTAATCATGACAATAACTATGAAAAACACAAGATCAAGGAAGCACAGCATAATGTCCCTCAACCATCCACGGTCCTGGAACTGTGTCAACTAGTGCACTTATATGTCATTCTCTATAAAGTCAAACAATGATGATCAACAAATTTTCTTAATGTCATAGGTTTAAAAAATTCACATTAAATTCATCTCAGTCAGGCACAAATTATAATAACAATGCTGTATGAGGCAGTGCTGCTATAATAGAAATACTACAAGTAGATAGCTTTAAATGGAAGTTTAAGTAGAAATGTATTCTCTCATTCAGAGTCTAGAAATTCAACTGGAGGTTACCAGCTCCAGAGAAAGGCTGTCTCTCTCTGTTGGCTCTGAGGAAAGTTCCTTGTCATCAATCTCCCTGGGGTCTAAGCTTCTTAGTGCAGAGACCCTAGGTCTAAAAGATGAGCTCTACTCAGGGCTCTTTCTTCTTTGTGGTATGAGGTCCAACTCTTTGCTTATTTCTCTTTTTAATACAAGGTCTGACAATTAAGTCCCCAAATTTATTTGTTCTAATTGCTCACTACATACGTTATAGCTGAATAGCACTACGGTCACCTTTGAAGTATTCCCCTTGGGAAGCTGTGCACTATGTCAACACCTAGTTCACCCTTAAAAGCAATTTTGGAACTCTTTCTGGAATGGCCATTGCACATGGTGGCAAGCTTGCAAACTTAATTGTATAGTTGTCTGTAAGACAGGCATTAGCCAGAAAACAGAAAACTGTATTGGAATACCCTCCCTACTCATCTGATCTAGCCTCTAATGACTTTCTTCTTTATCCAAAGATAAAGGAAATATTGAAAGGAAGACATTTTGATGACTTTCAGGACACCAAGGGGAATACAACAGCTCTGATGGACTTTCCAGAAAAAGAGTTCCAAAATAGCTTTAAAGGGTGCGTTAGGTGCTAGCATGTATAGCTGCCCAAGGGGAGTACTTTGAAGGTGACCATAACAATATTCAGCAAGGAGGTTCATAGCACTTTGTCTAGGATGAGTTCATGAATGTAATTGTCAGTCCTTGTATCTCAAATGAGATTGACTCAGGATACAACATAATTCTACAGATTGAGTCCAGCCTTATTAATATAATTGCTTCTAATCCTGGTTCATTAATATAATAGAGGTTAGGATATTTACAACACACAGCATAATCACGTCAGATCACAAAATGGACCATCACACAATAATGGAATTATGGTCTAGTCAAGTTGACACACATTTTGAGGAAACATAATTCAATCCACGACAAATCTGGGCTAGAAATACCATATTGTGGTATTTAACAATATTTAAAGAATACTTCAATCATACTGTGCCAAAAATAATTGAAAAATGGCTAAAAGCTATGTGGAGATACGATGAGATTTCTTTGGTTAAAAGGTCTAAATTTTACTAATGCTGACTTTATCATTCTCAATGATTTTCTTTTTTTTTTAAGTCCTACCTTGTTTTGTCATCATAAGCTTGTATGCTAATGGAAAAAAAGAGAAAAAAGTTTCTGGTAAACTACTAAAAGGATGGCTGAGTAAGCATTGTACAAGGATACGTTTTATTTTATATGTCTCTTTTTTCCAGAGCCATTATACAATATAAGCAGTGACAATTGAATGTTATTGAGCCTAAATTGGGGGTTGGGTCTTTTCTATCAACAAGAAAACAAAACTAATAAAACAAGTCATAAAATAAACCTTTCCAAGTTTTGATTCTGTTGCAAGACCTATTCAGTTACAGGACTCTTAAGAACTAAGAATGTTTTCAGAAAAAATAAACTATTCTAATCCACCCTCAAATTATAGCCCTTCTACAAAAGAGAATTACCAACACTCAGGAGAAGGAATAGAAATTTTTAAACTCTACTGAAGCACTGCAAGCATGAGCTACAGGGTTTTGTTGGGTTGGACTGATGGAATTAGGTGGACAGAAGGACCTGGACTAGAAAGAGGGAAGACATGGAAAAGGCCAGACTTCCCTTCCAAGTTAAATGCAAGCAGTGGAGGACACATTGTTGTGTTGTTGTTACTAGTTGCCAAAGACTCAGTTCCAACTCACAGTGACTTTACATATAACAGAAAATGTTGTCTGGTCCTGCCCCATTCTCATAATTTTTATTATGCTTGAGCTCATTGTTGCAGCCACTGGGTCAGTCCATCCTGCAGAGGGTCTTCTTTTTTTTTTTTTGATATACCTTTATTTTTCCAAGCATGATGTCCTTCTCCACCAGTTGGTCACTGTCATGGATTGAACTATGTTCCCCTAAAAAAATCTGCATAGCAGTTTAGCTAGGGCATAATTCTTGGTATCATGATATCTTCCATGTTGTAAATCCTGCTTCTATGATGTTAATGAGGGTAAATGGGCAGCAGTTGTATTGGTGAGACAGGACTCAGTGGTAAGATTATTTTGTGCCTTGAGGCAATCTCTTGAGATACAAAGGAAAGAAGCTAGCAGACATACTTGAGAATGTCATACCACCAAAAAGCTATGCCAGAAGTTGGGCAAGTCCTTTGGAAAGGACTGGGATCCCTGTGCCTCAAAAGCTTCTAGTCCAGGGGAAGACTGATAACAAGGACCTTCCTCCAGATTCACTAAAACAAGCCTTCCCTTGAGCTGACACTCTGAATTGGGGTTTTTAGCCTACTGGCTAAAATTTCTCTTTTTAAAGCCATCCACTTGTATTATTTCTGAAAAAGCAGCATTAGCTGACTAAGACAGTCACTCTGGATGATATGTCCAAAATAAGAAAGACAAAGAAGGTGTAGGTGGGTATCCACTGCCATGGAGTAAATTCTGACTTGTAGCAACCCTACTGGACAGGGTAGAACTGCCCCAGGAGTACCTGCTGGAGTCGAACTGCCAGCCTTTTGGTTAGCAGATACAGCACTTAACCACTACACCACCAGGGTTTAAATCTAATGAATTTCACAGTTATTGCTCACTAAGTCTTAAAAAAAAAAAAATGGAAAGCACTCAAAATACACAGTGGTCACTATAATGGACCCAAACAGGCCAAAGATCATGCAGATGGTGCAGGACTGAGCAACAGTTTATTCTGCTGTGTGTGGGGTCACCATGAGTCAGAGCTGACATGACAGCACTAACAACAAAATGTAAAAAACAATTTAAATCTGTGAAACAGCCTGGGCTTCTGCCAGAAATAACAGCTTTCTTGTGTGATTGCTCTTGTTGTACTGGTCAAGATATAAGAACCAAGTCAACCTACCTAGTGTCTTATGAGTGTCTTTCCTGCTCAGAAACTAGGAAATAAATATATTTACTTCTGTATTTTCAACTGTAAGAGATATTTGTAAAAAATGTTACATTTTTTAAACTGGTGGATTTGAGAGGAATTCTCATTTTATTGTATTTTTCATGCTTATGAAAAAAAGGTAACAGTATTCTTTGTTCATTTTCTCAGATTTTTTTTTTAACAATGTCAAAGAGCCATGCTTTATAGTAAGGTACTCAGTTAGAATCTATAAAATTAATGTCACACAAAATTCTAAATTAATTGCTAGATGTTGTTTCTTCGAACTTCATTTTCTTCATTTCAAAGGAGTTATAATGGGAATGTAAAGATTTCTTTTCGTTACTTCATTCTAAAGGAAGCTTTTATCAATATATAAAGTCTGACAATTAAGTTCACAAACTTGCCACCATGAACTTACACTGGCAGCATTGTACAAACAACTTGGTAAGGTTTCATAACCTTAGCATGTCAGGGTCTCACAGCTGTGTTCACATCAACATGTGGCAGTGTCTTGCTGAGTGGTGGTCATTATTGTTTTTGTGTGTATTCACAAGAATGCCAGAGATTGAATTAGAGCAACAAATGAACATTAAATTTCTTGTTAAATTTGACAAGAGTGGAAGTGAAATCAGGAACATAATAGACCAAGTTTATGGGGATAACGCTATGAAGAAAACAGCACTGGATTAAACATGTTTCTGAAGGGAGAGAAAGTATTACTGATGAAAACAGGTCACAGCAGCCAGTAACGAGCAGAACTTACTAAAATATTGCAAAAATTTGTCAAATCGTGCATTAAAATCATCAGCTGACTGTGAGAAGTCTAGCAGACCAGGTAAACATCCATAGAGAAACAGGAAAATCTTAACTGAAAATCTTTGCGTGAGAAGGGGTTACACAAAAACAGCCCCCAAGGAGCTTAACTAATGAACAAAAGCAAAAGAGAGTTGATGTTTGAAAAGACCTTTTAGAGAAGCAAGAGGATATTTTGAGCCCTTTCATCGCTGGTAGTGAAACACCAGGTACCAATACAAACCTGAAACAAAGTATCAAAATGCAGGGTGGAAGTCAGCCAATTCTCCCTGACCAAAAAAGTCCCATTAGTCTACATTAAGAGTCAAAACCATGTTGCTAACTTTTTTGCTATCAAAGAGATCGTTCATTGTGAATTTGAACCAGCTGGACAAATAGTTAACCAGGTTTACTGCTTGGAAGTGATGAAAAGGCTGCATAAAAAAGTTCGATAACTTTTCACCAACAGTTCATGGCTCTTACATCATGACAATGCACCAACTCACACGGCACTGTCTGTGAGGGAGTTTTCAGCCAGTAAACAAATAGCTGTATCGGAAAACCTTCCTACTCACCTGATCTGGCCCCCAATGACTTTTTTATTTACCAGAAGGTAAAGGAACTGTTGAAAGGAAGACATTTTGATGACATTCAGGATATCAAGAGTAACACAATGACAGCTCTGTTGGGCATTCCAGAAAACGAGTTCCAAAACTGCTCTGAAGGGTAGACTAGGTGCTGGCAACGGTGCGGAGCTTCTAAAGTGGAATACTTTGAAGGTGACTGTAGTGATATTCAGCAATTATATATGTAGCACTTTTTCTAGTATGAGTGCAAAAACCTAACTGTCAGACCCTGTACGTAACAAAGCTTCACTTATTTTAAAGTCTCCTTCAGAGTAATTTTTGTATTGCTGAAGGAGACTGAGTAAGACCCAAGATTGCTGTGTAGGAAACACAGAGGAGGTGTCTCTCAGGAGCCAAACTGAGCTGGGTCCATGTCTGGTGACAGTATTTGTAAAACAACTGCCTGTTATTCAATTTTCTTACTCTGTTCTATTCTCCTCAGTTTTATTTGAGGAAGTGATGTCATCTGTTATGCATGTAAGCCTTAAGAGGAAAACATTACAGATACTATTTGAAGTTCATGATTTGCCTGTTGTTAGAAATAAGAATATTAGATAGAGGGTAACAGAGACTGTTGGCTGGCCTCCAATATCTGCACCCTATTGTTCCACATTAATTAAATTTTACCTCAGAAAATAGCTGTCTAGAAAAAAAAAGACTACATCTTCCAATTTCCCTTGCACTCAGATGGGGCAGGTGACTAAGTTTTGGGCAATAGTACATAAGCAGATACATACTTTTGTGATTAAGTGAAAGTATACAATCCAAGTCAATTTTGCATGCCTGCCTATCTACAACTCCTGCTCTCCTTGCCCAGTGACACCACACTCCTCCTTTCCATTCTATACATGTAGCATCCTCTTAACAAGTTCCTGTCCCCTCCTCTCCACCTTCTTTCCTCCCATCTAGAAAGAGACCAGTAGGACAGCATCCTATAAATCCATAGAACCATAAAGTAAACACACCAAATGGTCATATTATGTCCCTGAGTCCAGTCCATCTTTATCCAAAGCATTGAGCTTAGTAGTGTTATCTGGTCAGGGGCAGCAGCAGGTCTAGGGGCCATGCTTCCAGGGATCCTCCAGGCCATCAGATTATCAGTTCTGATCTTTTAGTAGAGTTGTTGAGCTGCACCTGTATTTTTCTCATGTTTCCACAGGGACTCCACATTCTGTGACCCATCACAGCGGTCTTTGGTGGTGGCCAGTCACCATCTGGTTCTTCTGATCACATGTTAATGTAGTCTCCCCTTCACATGGGTCTTGTTTCCTGAGCTCTTTTTCCCTTGTGTCTGTTGTTCTCGATCATCCATTCTGGATGACTTGGGACCATTTGGTATACCTCAGATGACACCTTGCTAGAGTTTAAGACCCCAGACGCCACTCACCAATACTGGGTGCAGGAGACTCTTAGCAATAGCCTAGTTATGCCAATTGACCTTGATGTCCCACAAAAGCATGCTCCCCAGACCCTCAACCCTGCTACTCTCTCCTTGCAATATTGGTTTGAGATTAGAAGCACTTCTAGTATATAGTTAAGTCCAGTTAAGGTGATCTACTTTCTACAGTGTGCTGTCACTGCTTTCACCTAACCAAATTTCTATCAATTATCTAATCTATGACCAACCCTTCCCCACCCCTGTAGCTGTCAAAGAATCTTTTCCTCTGTACATAAGTCCATTTTTAAGTCCTCATAGCAGGATCTCATACAGTATTTGTCCTTTTGCCACAGACTGATTTCACTCAGCATAATGTCTTCCAAATGAAACCAGGTTATGAGATGCTTCCTAAAGTCATCATTGTTCTTTATCAATGCATAGTGTTCCACTGGGTATACGTACCATAGTTTGTTTATCAATTCTTCTGTTGATGAGTATCTAGATTGATTCTATTTCTTTGCTATTGTGGACTGTGCTACAATACACATTGATGTGCATGTGTCTGTTTGTGTGACAGCCTTTGTTTCCGTAGGATAAATTCCGAGGAGTGAGATTACTGAATCAAATGATGTATCTATTACCGGCTTTTTGAGGAAGCACCAGATTGCTTTCCAAAGAGGTTGTACCATTTTGCAATCCCACCAGCAGTGTAGGAGAGTTCCCATCTCTCCACAGCCTCTCCAGCATTTGTTGTTTTGTGTTATTTGGATTATGGCCAATCTTGTTGGGGTGAGATGGTATCTCATTGTAGTTTTGATTTTGATTTCTCTGATAGCTAATGATTATGAGCATTTCCTCATGTGTATTTTGGCTGCCTGAATGTCCTCTTTGGTGAAGTGTCTGTCCGTCTGCTTTGCCCATCACTTAACTGGGTTATTTACCTTTTTCTTGTTGATATTTTGTAGTACCTTGTAGATTATGGAGATCAGCTGTTGGTCCAACTTATAGTTGCCACATATTTTTCCCATTCTGTAGGTATCTTTTAACTTTTTTGATGAAGTCTTTGGATAAGCAAAAGTGTTTGATTCTTAGTAGTTTCCATTTATCTATTTTCTATTGATTGTGCTTCGTTTCTCAAATTTTGTAGCCTAGTATTTAGGTCTTTGATCCATTTTGAGTTACTTTTTGTGTAAGGTATGAGACATAAGCAGATATTTGGTTTGCTTTGGCAGCCTCTGTGAACTCTAAGATACAGCTGTTGTACACCCTTGTTTTCTCTTTTTTCAATCCTTCTACTTCCTAGAATGTGGTGAAGGCCCTCTTTGTCTCTAAGGATAAAGATCATTCCAGAGAAATGGTGGAGAGATAAGCTGGGAAAAAGCTGTAGCTCTGAAGATTTTGTGAAATATATACATCTGTGAATACTCACAGGGAAACAAACCCTTGTGCATTGTGGTTAAGTGCTATGTTTGCTGACCAAGAGGTCAGGAGTTTGAATACACCAGGCATTCCTTAGAAACTTAATGAAGTAGTTCTACTCTGTCCTATAGGGTCACTATGAGCTGGAGTCAACTCAATGGCAGTTTTTTTGTGTGTGTGTGTGTGTATACTTGCAGACTTTTCTATAGAGACAAAAATAATTCCACATCACCCTCTTTGCTTTCCTTGAATATAATAAGCACCCACCTGCCTCAGAGGTATTGATTTGTCCTTCCCTTTGCTTCGATTTCCATCCCAACCCCCCATCCCCAGTATCCTTGTGACTTGGCCCCTTATTTGTCTTTACTCAACCATTCACCTCTCAGGAGAAGATCACCCTGAATCACAATCTACTACCATTGTCTCCTCTGTACCCGCTTTATTGTCTTTTCAAAATTTAATATCTAACATACCATGTATTTTACTATTTCTCTTGTTTACTGTCTGTTTCTCCTACTGAAATACATGTCTCAGTGAAGAAAGAAAATTTTATGTTTGGTCTATTGCTGCATCCCCAGCACCTAGCACAATGGCTTACACATTCAACTAAATATTTTTCAAATAATGAAACTCATGTCAGAAACAAAGAGGTGACAGAATGAAAGAGTGACAATGACTGTGTGAAGGCAATCCCATGAGTCTGTCTGATTCAGACCCACCAAGCTTTTTGAGCATCTAATCCATGTCAAACATTCTGAGTTATTATCATAGGCATCATCTCCCATAATCTCAACAGAAGTTTGTCTCAATAGGTGCCCAAGGTACAAAAGGGAATTTTGAGTAAGTCATTGATGTAAGTATCAGACAAGAATCTTGAATGAACAGACTGCGTTGCCTATATAGCATGAAAAGCAATGATATAGGTGAGTTAGGGAGAGAGGCATCTTCCTCAGGGTCTCGAAGTAAAAGCAGACACAATGAAATAAGGTAATGGCTTTGGAAGTCTCCTCTTTTTTCCTCCGTACTTAGGTTAAGCAGATAACCTGACTAGACAAAATCTCTAGAAGCAGAATTTGTGTGATGAGCCTAAGGAAACAGCAGTCACTGGATAAAGTATAGATTTTTATCTTAGTTAATAAACACATCTAGATCAGTCCTTTGAAACTCATACTCATAGCGAGCAGCTGTGCTCACTACATCTGCACTAGTTAGCAATCTGCTAAATAAGCATCTTCTGAAGTGCAAAAGAGCCCCAGTGGTGCGATGGTTAAGTTCTCGGCTGCTAAGCAAAATGTAGATGGTAGAAATCCATCAGCAGTTCCCCAGGACAAAACCTGGCTCTCTGTTCCCAAACAGATGACAGCCTAGGAAACCCTGTCGGGAAATTCTACTCTGTTGTCTGGGACATAACTAGAGTGAAAGTGACCAAAAAGAAAAATTCAAATGAATTTTTTATCTTCCGTTACAACAGAACCAAATCATATATTTTATCTACAACTTTATAAGCGGTATACAAATAGACATTTATTTATTCTCCTTTATGTGTTCTTGACAAGCACATGTAAAGCAGATAATACACACACAACAGGACACAGTGTTGAAAGCTTGAAGCCTTCTCCAATCAGGTTAATATGACACGAGTAGTAAGATGATTATTAACATCATTTTAAAATTCTTCCCCAGTTTACGTGGAACAGAAGCAGACTATGTAACGAGAGAAGAGCTATTTCAGTCCGACAGAAATAGATGCAGCTACCTGATCCCTAAACCACTAGCGATGCACTGTGGGTGAATGACTGAACCTCTTTATCACTAGTTGGTACTTCCTCTAGCAGCAAAATGGGAAAAAGAGTACTTACCTTGCAAAGATTGCTGCAAATGCTAGAAACTGCAACAAATGTGAAGTGACTAGTATGTGGGCATTTAACAAATAGGAACTGTCATTTTAATAGCTGCACAAAGATAGCCCATGTGACAGTCTCTCTCCTTTCCTAGATGGCAAACTATAGTTTTATTTTTCTGCAAACCCTTAAGAAAATAGGAAGAAAACAACAGTGTATTAGAGTCTCTTGATTTAGGTAACAGGGCAGGTCTTAAAAATTATTCATCATAATCTTTCATTTATACAATGTTCAAATTCAGTCTCCAAAAACATTAGCCTTTCTTCTTTTGATGAGAGCATCTAACTCACAGACTATAGAAAGAAATTTTCAGTGCAAAGCATATAGAATATGGAATCTTTGGGAGAACCTGATCACAGAAAATGTGAATGTCTATTCCATAAACATATTCACTCCCTTTCATACTGAATAATATTCCAGATGTTTTGGGGCAACACTCCGCTGGTGCATCTGGTGTCTACAGCAGTGTACCTGGGATGTTCTGACACTTCAGTCATTCTAAGAGATGTGCTAAATAAAATTGCATGCAAGATGTTCATCTGGACTATCAGCAGTTAGCTGATTAAAATGAAATGATTACTGGTGAAATTGAGAAATGGCCATTTGAGCTTGTGTTCATGGTACATAAAAGAATTCTGTTACATATTAATAACAAATCTGTTATCAAAGTGCCTTTTTTTGGAAGCTACATAGTAGCAAAGAAATAAACTCTAAGGAAATTCATTACATGTTAGTAAATTGGTCTTCTAGTAATGTAATCATACTATATTTTTCCCTAACTTTTTCTTCTACTAATCAACGCAGTCTAATCACTAATATTTTGTTCCTAAGACCTAGAGGAGTCCATTTAGGATGACAGCTTTTCACATGACTAAATATAAAAACTGTAATAATGAACACTGCAGTTGCAAAATACTGATTTGATAGAAGCAATTTCCAACCTTCCTTCTGCCAGTTCCTCCACCTAGGGTGTATTAACTTCTTAACCTTCATTGTCCGTGCAAACACAAGGATCCACTCCATCTCCTAAGTAACATCAACCTTCTTATGTCTACCACGTCTTCCACTTAGTATTTCAACTAGTTCAAGTCTCTGCCATTTATGTAATAGTAAATAAAAACTTCCCTCAAACTTAGGACTCCCCATATAGATTGAATTGTCCCCTCAAAATCTGTGTTTTAAATTCTAACCTCAGTGTCTCTGGTAGAGCCCTGATGAGACAGTGGTTAAGAGCTTTCCTGCTAACTGAAAGGCTGGTAGTTCAAATCCACCAGCTACTCCTTGGAAACATTATGGGGCAGCTCTACTCTATTCTATAGGATTGCTATGAGTTGGAATCAACTTGACAGCAATGGACTTGGTTTAGGTTTGGAAGGTATGAATAATCTGGTTCTTGACTGCTTCAAGAACCACAGATAAAATCACCTGGACCTGGTGTTTCCTTTGTAGGAAGATATTTAACCTTCAATTCAAACTACTTTGAAAATATATAGAAATATTTAAGTTTTCCATTTACCCTTGAATTAATTGTATTAATTTATTTCACATATTTCAAATGAGTTGTAGTTTCTCATAACACTTTCTTCCCTTTTTAACATCTGTTCTTTCTTTCATAATGTTGTTCATTTCTTCTTTCTTTTTAAATCTGATTTGTCTTAATAGATGGTATTAATAATACTTTTTTAATACAAATAACTAATTTTTGATTTTGTTGATCCTGTACAATAAATCCTTTATTCATTTGAATAATTTCTGCTCCTATCTTCGCTATTTTCTTTGTTCTACATTCTCTGATATCATAATGTTTTATTTAGATGTTTAGCTTGTTTATTTTCAGATTGTCCTCTTCTAAAAACATGAACATTTACAGTTGTATGGAATTCATTTTTGGAAACTTTTCCAGATTTACTTTTTGGTCTAATATATGGTTGGTTTTTACACAATTTTTCCATATGTTTGAAAGTGATGCACATTTTTTATTGTCTGGGAAAATTTCTAAATATTCCCATTAGATTAAACATATAATTTATCCTAATTTTTGTCAGGATGGTCTATCAACTTCTGAGTCAGGTGTGTTAAAATCTCGTTATTACTGTGCATTTGTCATTTTGTCCTAATTCTCCCAACGTTTTTAAAATATATTTTGACACCAAAAAAAAAAAAAAAAAAAAAACCCACTGCCATCAAGTCTATTCTGATTCATAGAGACACTATTAACAGAGCAGAACAGCCCCACAGAGTTTCCAAGGTGTGTTTGGCAGATTTGAATTGCCCACCTTTTGGTTAGGAGCTGTAGCACTTAACCACTATACCACCAGGGGTTTTGTATGAAATATCTAATCCATGAATTCAAAGTTAAATAAATTTCTAGGCAGCTTCTTAAGTTTTAGTAATGTTTCTTTCCCTCCAAAATCTAAACCGTTTGGTATTAATACAACTACATTAGCTTTATTATGGCCAGTATTTACCTGTTATCCAGTTATCTAGTGCTGCTATAAAAGAAATATGACAAGTGGATGGCTTTAACAAACAAGTTTATTTCCTGCAGTCTGGGAGGCTAGAAGTCCAAATTCAAGGCACCAGGTCCAGGGAAAGATTCTCTCTCAGCTGACTCTGGAAGAAGGTCCTTGGCATCAGTCTGCCTGTCAGCTTCTCCATGCAGGATCCCAAGGTCTAAAGGATGTGCTCAGCTCCTCATGTTGCGTTCTTAGTGGAATGAGGTCCCTATGTCTCTATCCATACTTCTCTCTTTTATATCTTAAAAGAAATATATTTTTTAAGACACAAGCTAAACTTGACCATCGAGTCTTGCCTCATTAACATAACTGCCATTAACCCCATCACATTAATATCACAGAGGTAGGATGTACATCACAAGGATTTACATACACATCAGATGACAAAACGGTAGACAATCCTTTAACACTGGGAATCATGGGCTAGTCAAGTTGACACACAGTTTTTCGGTGGGGGAACACAATTTGATTCATAACACCTAATATATCCTTCATCAGCCTTTTATACTCCACCCGTGTTATCATATTCCAGGTATGTTTCTTACAGAGTACAGCTAAGTTTTGTTTCATGATTAATTCAGTCTGGCAAACTTCATCTGTTAACTAGAGCTTTCAGAACATTTGTATTGACTCTGATTCACGTTCTGTGTGATATCATTTCTCCCAATCTATCACATGCTCTGCACATGGCAATCTTCTAGATTTTTTCCTTCCGTCTCTCCTTTCCCCCATCCCTTTCTTCATTTCTTTGATATTTCTTGGCATCTCTTAGATTAAAATTCTTTTCCCTTTCTTTAATTTTCCATTAGCAGCTTGGAAGTTATATTACCTGTTTCTATTTTTCTAACAAGTGCATTATTCATTTATTTATACATTGTAAAAATCATTTTTTTCTTAATAAAATCTAAAGTTTAATCATCTTTTTACCTTTCTGGTGAACAATACAAAAAATTTACAGCACTGACTTTTATTTTATATGCAATTATTGTCCAGCATTTAGTTTTTATCTTGATTTACAACCCTTCAAAGTAGACATTATCGGTACTGATTCATAAAATCAATTATTTTTATCACATAACTACCATTTTATTTACTCACTCTTGCCTTATTACTTCAGATTTCACTTACAGAATCCTTCTACTTCTTCTTGGAGTCCACTGTGTAAAGTTTCCCTAAGGGAAGATCTACTTATAGTAATTACTCTTGATTTTATATTCTAAATAAAAATTATACTTACTGTACTCTCATTCCTGTGATATTATTTCACTGTGTCTAAGATTCTAGTTAGACATTTATTTATTCCAGTTATTTGAAAACATTTTTCTAATGATTTCTAATTTCCATCAATGCTACTAAAGAGCTAATTGTCCATATCAATATGACTCATTTAGCAATTTAAGTATTCCCTTTGGCTTCTTTTAACATTTTTTTTCCTTAATATTTGGTGTTACACTAATTTATTACAAAAATATCAGTGTGGGTTTCTTTTCATTTATGCAGCACAGATTCACTGGCCTTCCTGAATCTAAGAACTAGTGAGTTTAATACAGTTCTGGAAATTTCTCAGATGTCATCTCTTTTGGGGACCCTGATTACACATAGAAGCCTGGGGGCACAGTAGGTAACAGCTCAGTTGCTAACCAAAATGTGAGCAGGTTAAATCCACCAGGTGTACCTCTGAAACCCTCTGGGGCAGTGCTACGTTCTCCTACAGGGTCACTATGAGTCAGAATCAACTCAGCAGCAACAGGTTTGCTTTTTCTTTGCGTGTTTATTTTTTGGATTACGTGTATGTTAGACCCTCTTATTATAGTTTCCATGCTTTCTAACCTTTCTTCTGTATTCTCTAGCTTTTTGTCTCCTGTGCTATATGCTGTGTAATTTCTTCTAAACTATCGTCTAGTGTATTAGTACTCTTTAGCAACTCATTTTTACTGTGAAATATAATATACATACAGAAAAGTTTACGAACCATAACAAACCAAACCAAACCTAACCTGTTGCCATCAGGTCAATTCCAATTCACAGCAACCCCATAGGACAGAGTAGAACTGCTCCATAGAGTTTCCAAGGAGCACTTGGTAGATTTGAACTGCCAAGCTTTTGGTTAGCAGAAGTAGCACTTAACCATTATGTCACTAGGGTTTCCATGAACTACCACGTAGGACAAAAAATAGAAAATTGCCAACATTACACAAATTCCCATGATGTACCTCTTCCCAATCATAACTTCCTCTTTATTCTCTAAAGGTAACCACTTTCCTGATATCTATGGTAATAACTGCCCCAAATCCTCTAAATTATGCATCTTTAAATACTGAGTTTTAGTTTTATCCATCACTGAATTTTATGTAAATGGAGTATACAACATATGTTCTTTTGTACACATCTGATGTCCATCAGTACTATTGCTGAGATATTTGTGCATGTTACCGTGAGCAGCTATAGTTGACTCATTTTCATTGCTCTCTCTTCTGGAATGAAGCATTTTTAATTGCCTTTGAATTGTAGTGTTGGAGAAGAATGCTGGATATACCAGGGACTGCCAAAAGAACAAACAGATCTATCCTGGAAGAGGTACAGTTAGAGTACTCCTTGGAAGCAAGGGTAGTGAGACGACATTTTACATACTTTGGCCATGTTGTCAAGAGGGATCAACCTCTGGAGAGGGACATAATGCTTGATAAGGTAGAGGGTCAGGGAAAAAGAGGAAGACACCCAGGTGATGGAATGACACATTGACTGTGACAAAGGGCTTAAGCATAACATGACAGTGATTGTGGCCATGGGGCCGGATCAGGCAGTGTTTCGTTCTGTTGTACATAGAGTCGCTAAGACTTGGAGACAACTTGATGGCACTTAACAGGCTAAGCCGGTCCCAAGTGTCCATCACACTTCTTTGAGATTTCATATTCTTCCAGTTTTTAACCAACAATCCTTTTCTACCTGTTATTTCTTTAATGTATACAGTATTTTAAACATTGCAAAAATATTCTATATAGCTTTTCCAGTTTTCTTTAATACACTGATTAGTCAAAACCATTTAATATGCCACAACCAAATTAGAAGTCTCCTGATTCTCTCTTACATTGCATCCTATCCATTGAATTTATAGTTTAATTCTTACATTATTCATTTCTAGAAGTTTTATTTTGTCCATTCTCAAATCTTTCTGGTCAATGTTGATAGTTTCTTCTCTCTTTAGTACACTTTTGCTTGCCTTTTAAAATTATTTTAAACATACTGTATACATTTATTTAATTTTTTTTACTTTGCTTTTCTGATTACGTTTTAGCTTGGCTTGTCTGATTATGTAGTAGTGTGCTATTTCTATGGACTCTTGATGGCTTGTTTCCCTGTATATTTAATTTTTGGTGTTCATGTGTTTTAATAAGTTTATAGTTATGGAAGTTTAAGTATAAAAGATCTTTAAGTCCCCCGTTTAAAGTTGCTCCGGAGAAAACTGTGAGTGCTTCTGCCAGGTGTCTGAGGGTGTCTGAGTCATCTAGTGCTGCTCTAATAGCACAAGTGGATGGCTTAAACAAAGAAATTTTGTTCTCTCAAGTCCAAATTCAGAGCATGAGCATTTGGGTAAAATCGTTCTCTCTTGGCTCTGAAGGAAGGTCTTTGTCCCCAGTCCTCCCCTGGATGGGGAGCTCCTGAGGCATGGTGACCCAGGTTCCTTTCCAAAGCATGTGCTCTGCTCCCAGCACTGCCAGCCTGGAGGTCTGAGGTCATCTCTCTCTGCTAGCTTTTTTCCATTATTTCTCAAAAGGTTGCCTCAAGGCACACTACAATCTTACATGCTGAGTCCTGCCCAACAGCACAACTGCCACCCATCACATCTCATGAACATTACGGAGGCAGGGTTTACAGCAGACAGAAGCATCACACAATACAAGAAGCCATGGCCTAGCCAAATGCTATATACATTTTGGCAGGGGGCACAATTTAACCTATGACAGAGACCATTACCAGGCTCAGATATTTTTAAGTTCAAAGTTCAGTTTCATGTTTTTATTTTAAGTCAAGGAGGAATATAAATCTCTGCCCCAAATTCGTAATAGAATTTGGGGATTAAGAATTCTCAGGGGAGACACTTTTATTTCTCAGGGTCACAACTAAAATAGGGACACTTTTCACTGCGTCATTTTACAGAGCGCTCTTCTTTGTTCATTCATTGACAATCTCAGTCTTAAACGAGACTGGCTTCAGCAGGGTCTCTAATCTGACCTCAGACTCTCTTGTGTGATTGGGTATGATCTCCTGACCCCTCACATGAGTCTTTTAAACTCAGAGGTAGGCCATCGGGGATAGTAACTACTTCTCATCAAGTACCAACTCCAAGGCCCACTAATCTTATGGATTATATTTCTGTATTATTTCTGACCTATGAAGGTTTCTTTTTGTCTCTCTCTCTCAAGTTGGCTATTACAGTAAAATATAATTTCAAAAAATTTATTTCAATACTTTATATTTGTTGTACCTGACAGGGTATCTCTGAGTTTAATACTTTCAATAACACCAGAAATGAACTTCCAAAAGAGTAATTTCAGCATGGGTATAGATTTTTGTTGATCCAGTGACTCTTCTTTTTTTCTTTTCCCCTAGGAACACTTCTTACAGTAACATCTTTCCAAGATAGCAACCACATGTTGAAAAGGAAAATGTGTGACCGTGGAACAGAGCTGATTTCTAGAAGCCACTATGCAAACACTGTTCTCAGGTCCATGGATGGAGCCTGATACAATTTTGAACTTCTAAATGTTGTTTTAACCAACTCAATTAACTATACTTGAAATGACAGATCAAAAATATTCTACATTATGAGAATGGGTCGTGATTTAATTTACTACGGAACACATTGTCAAGATTCTAAAACACTGCATTTAGTTAGAATTGGAACAATTAGAATATTTGCCATATTGAGTAGTAATTCTTGGTGGCTTATTAGGACTTCTCTTATAATCCCAATGAAAGAAAAAGGAAAGACTGCGCGTTGCTAGGGCAGGTGAAGCAGAAAGACAGAAGGTAAACATCTTGGGGACTATTTTCAGAAGGTTCTTGCAGTGACACCGAGACTGTGGCGAAGTATACAACAACTGACTCCTTGGCACAATGTTTGAGATTTTCAATGCGTTCTAATTTTTGCTACAAGCATATTAAGTAGATATATGACAAATTTTCATTTGCAGGCTGAACTTTTGATGATGGTTGAGTTCAATAAATTTTTTAAATTTTATTTTTGTCTTGTTCAGTTTTAGTTCAAAGTCATTTCTCTGAAAACAAGTTTTCTCCAGTGGAAGAACTTGCATAGTGGAGTACGGGATCAGATGTGCTATGCTCCAAGGGTGGTCTTCCTGTAAGGTCATCTACTTTCCGTACACATTGTGTTCAGTGTTTGTTTTCTTTGATCAAATGAATTTCATGCTCAAGTCATTGAAGTTTTACTATTCTTTAATTTTAGCATTTTATTATTATTATTGCCTACTTTAGCTCAAATAAACTGTTTTTAAAAATCTCTTAGGTGTCCATGCATTTCACTAATTCTTTGTACTTTTTGAAAAAAAATATAGAAAAAACACTTTAGTAATAATAAGAATGTGCATGCATTACAAAAAAAAGAGAGAGAGAAGAAAGGATAAGCAATCAGAATCACATATCTACCACTCAGAGATAATATCTGATGTCATTTGCTATATTACCACTTTTATTTATGCTTGTTTATTTTAAAGTTATTTTCTAAAACAGTTTATGTCTAGTTATTTTCACATTAGTTGTTTATTCCAGGACAATTAAATATGACACAGATGTGGCACAGACATATTTGTTTGTTAACTGACTATTATTTAGGTTATTTCTAATTTTTTAATGCTGTAAATTATTCTGTGATGAAATCCCTGAACTTAATTCTTTTTCTTCATGCATCATTATTTCCTAAGATAAATATCTTGCAGTAGAATAATTGAATCAAAATACTATTTCCATTACATATTATTAAAATATTTTAATTTATATACATATATAGGCAAATATAAAATTTAGTAGTATGTTGAAGTATTATTTATTCCCTGGTGCACTGCAACATTAGAAGGCATCACGGGTGAAATATTTCTTCTCCATGTTAAATATTAATAAGCTCTCAATGACTTTTATCACCTTGTTTCCTTCACCTTTTATACATAGGGTTCATACACAAATTAAAATACCAGTGGAGATCTCCCTGTGGAGAAATTGAAATGGTATTTCTTTTATTCACCAGTCTTGAAATCAAAGCACTTTTCATGATCACTTGTCATCATATTATGACAGGAGGTACTTCAGCATAAACTATTATCCAATCTAGTCAATATTAATACACAAAAAGCTTGGCCGGCCAGTCCAAACCCCAATGATAAGAATACTTGAATTACAAAGTATGACTACAATGAATGAAATGCAAATACAAGATAGGAACATTGATGATAGTATTGTCCAAAATAAATGTACATTGCAGTTCTTTTCCCTGACTAATTAGAAAACATGTAAGAATTTTCCCCATTACAAACCTCACTATGATCTGTTCGTTTCCTGTGCTATTGAAGTACATTTTGCAAGGATCAGAGAGAGTGCACACTAACCAAGCACACAGCTCAGTTGTTAATTATCAGTAAAGCAGCATCTTCCACACACAAAAGTGTTCTGCTGTACTGTGTGCACAGTGTCACTGTGAGTTGGAACCAACTCGACAGCACCGAATAACAAGAGTACAAGAACAAGCAACTTGCCCAGATGATGTGAATCAACCAGAAAAAAGAGATAAAAAGCCTTAGCACAGTCAGAATAGACCTTACGTAACTTCATCAGACATGTACTTATGTAAAGACCTTCTCAGAGTCTGACTCAGAGCATGTGACTATCATTTTAGACGAAGTTCTAATACAGCACTAATCATATCCTCCATTCAGCCACAGATTAGAAGAGGCAAGTTAAGAGTCTGACAAGATTGGAAGGGTCGGCCTAGAAGCGACTGGGTCTCTCTGGGTCTCTCATGTTAAATGTTCTCTATGTACTCCTCAGCAGGGGACATCACTGGTAGAGTACAATGAAGTTCAATTATGTTGACCTGAAGTCATCAAAAAACACTAAATTAAACTCAGTTTTCTTTGTTTTAACATAGAAATAGGCAATCTTAAAAATAATTTTTTCAAAAGTATTTGGAGTAATTTAAGTCATTTAAAGATTTCCACAGATTGGGTTATTGCTTCCCTCACGGCATGTTTGTTTTTTGGGGTTTTTTTTTTCTGTACTGTAATAATGATATCTGTTTTTAAATCTCCAACAAAATGAGAAACATTCTTTGTCACTCAGTAGTTTGATCTACCTAGTTTTCATCTTAACTGTCTTTCATAAATCAGAGCAATCAATGGCAACAGTTCTGCAATTAAAAGCATCAAAATTATCTCAAAAGCTAAAAGAAATAAGTAACATCAGTTCATGCGCATTTTCCCACAGTAACATTATCAGGTTTTACCAGTGAACCTCATTCCACAGGAGAAGGTATACTTAATATTGCTTACTATTTTTTCAGTATATAGCCAATGTATCATCCTATGCCAAGGTAGCATTACATTGATTTGTCATGAATAAATTTATTTGATAACTTGACATAAGCTAATAGACATATGATACTGAGTATAGTGAAGGTGGAGTTTCTAAGTAGAGCAAACAGTTAGCCTGCTTGGTTGCTAACCAAAACCCACTGCCGTTGAGTTGGGTCTGACTCATAACTACCCTAGAGGTCACAGCAAAACTTCCCCATAGTTTCCAAGGAGTGCCTGTCACATTTGAACTGCCAACCTTTTGGTTAGCAAACGTAGCACTTAACCCACTACGTCACCAGGGTTTCCCATGGTTGCTAACCAAGAAACTGAAAGTTTGAGTCCATTCAGGAGCACCTTGGAAGAAAGACCTAGCAATCCACTTATGAAAAATCGGCCACGGGAAAAATGCTATAGAGCATACTTCTAATAGGGCTGTTACAAGTTGGAACTGATTTGACAACAGCAGGTTTAGGGCTATAGTTGAGGGCACAGTCGTATTTTTTTTTTTTTTAATTAATATGGCTTTTTCCCAAAATCACACCAGTGACATGGTTATTATAAACCCATACTGCTAAATTTCACCTGGACCTTCCTGTTTCTCAACTAGTATTTTATACATTGCTTGTTGCTCATCTGAGTTAGATTCCTGAAGAGAAGTTTTTTTTTTTCCCGGGTCTGTCAGTTCCCCACCACTGACTCCCTTCTTCCTCACCCTCCTCCTGGTTTGTATCGTGGTTTATTTTTAAAAAGATTATGCCCTGAGACCTTCGGAGCGCCAATGGATTTAGTTAGCAATTCCTAAATTAGAGGCTTTCTGTCTGCAGCTCTTTAATAACATATTGCCCAGGAACGGCCTTCAGGAAAGCAGCCGTCGGGGCAGCCACGATACACACTGTTCTGAACGATACAGCCGCGACACATCAAGTGGGTCCACGCAAAAACAGAGCAGCACGAATCTGAAATAATAGCTTTTCATCTGGTTTACAATTCAGAGAACCAGGCAGAAGGGATAGGAAGACTCACTTCTAGTAGATCCACCCTGCGTGGAAAAGCTCTCTAGACACAGAGAACCTGAGCTAGGATCCCTGGTCTCTCACTGCTATTTCCCATAAAGACGGTCTATATCAATTAGCTCTACTTCACCTCTCCTTTCGCCCCAGGGCATCTGTCTGTAACCTTCCTGCACCTCCTCAAAACCCCAACAGTGATGCTCTAACAAATCCAAGAATCTACTTTTAAGCCTTTATTCTCCTTGACTTCTCTGCCACATGTCGTTGCTGGAAATTCCTTATTTGAAATTCTTTCCACTCTTATTTTCAGTTGCTTTATACTGGCATTTTCTAAAGTGTTTTCTTCAAATCTGTGGTCCAAAAAGATGAGATTCAAAAAAAATATTTATGGGTAATTAATTTTGCCAAATACTGCTTCCCTGGAAGATTCATAATCCTTATTAACATATTAAAGTCTCTGGGAAGTCTGAACAGTGAACGAAACTTGTATAACTGTGGTTAATCCAAAGTTCCCAAACATTTTGGACTGCAGAATCACTTTGCCTCAAAACAGCTATCTTATTTCATCATTTCCAAGACAAGCATGTTTATCACATTTTAGCATCTCTGATATCAAGTGGCATCTAATAACCAATGGTATCTTGAAGTCACTGCTGGCCAGCAACAGTCATGATGTAGCTGTCATTTCCTGGGCATATATATTCATGGTCATTGCTGTTCAGTTTCCCATCATTGCAATTGGGCAGTGTGTTTTGTTGGTACTATGCATGCCAATTTAATTTCCATTTAAAATGTCTTCAAAAAGATTATACTGTAATTTAACACTGGAAAAAAATTATTTTGCAAGCAGAAAAGCATGGAAACAGAACAGTGGGGTAAAAATTGATATTAATAAAACAAATATTCAATATTGGAGAAATAACCACAATTATCTAGTTTCCTTACAAAACAGCCAAAACCCACTCCTTGGAATATATCCTAGACAAATAAGAGCCACCACATGAATAGGCGTACGCACACCCATGTCCACTGCAGCATTATTCACAACAGCAAAGAAATGGAAACAACCTAAGTGACCATCAACAGATGGATAAACAGATTATGGTACATACGGAAGTGAAATGCTATGCAACAACAAAGAACAAGGATGAATCTGCAAAACATCTCACAACTTGGATGAATCTGGAGGGCATTATAACTGAGTGAAATAAGTCAATCACAAATGACACTGTTGCATAAAACCACGATTATAAAATAAGAAAAAGCTTACACATAAGGGACAAAAAATCTCTGCTGGTTACCAGGGAAGGAAGTGATGTGAAGGGGAAATCACTAACTAGATAATACCCGCCTACTAGTGCTGAATTGATTCTGACTGATAGCAACCCCCTAGGGTTTCCATGGCCGTAAATCTCTAGGAAGCAGATTGCCATAGCTTTCTTCCAAGAAGCCACTGATGGTTTTGAACCACCAACCTGTCAGAAGTTGATCACTATACCCATTGTGCCACCAGGGCTCCAATAAATAATAAACAAGTATTGACTCTGGTAAAAAAAAATACAAAATAGAGTGAAAGTCAGTACAACATGAACAAGGAAAAGTCACAGAAGCTCCTAGCAGTATCCAAATACCTTGAGAGACCAAGTTACTGCCACTGAGGGTTAGGGACCGTGGTCTTGGGAACATCTAGTTCAACTGGCATAACATAGTTCATAAAGAAAATATTCTACCCCCTATTCTGGGTGAATAGCATCTGAGGTCTTAAAAGCCTGTGAGCACATCTAACACATATCTATTGGTCCCATCCCGTCCAGAGGAAAGGAAACTGGAGGAAAAGCCAAAGCAACATGAAAAATGTTAGTATAAAGGACTAATGAACCACATGAACCACATCCTCCACTAGCCTGAACCCAGAGGAATTAAACGGTGCCTGGCTACCACCGCTGGCCACTCTGAGAGGGATCACAATAGAGGATCCTGGACACAGCAGAAGAAGATGTATGACAAAATTAAAATTCAGAAGACCAGACTTACTAGTTTGACAAAGACTAGAGAAATAGCCAATATGATGGTCCTGGACACCCTTCTAACTCTGAACTGAAGCCACTCTGGAAGGCCACTTTTCGGCCAAAGATTAGCACCTATCCAGAATTTGCTTCTCAGTTCAATCAAGGACATGAGACAAAGTGAAGACCACTTGCCCAAATGCAAACATGAGGAAGCAGGAAGGGCAGGAAAACTGGGTGAATAGACAAAGGGAGCTGGACCAGAAAGGGGACAGTGTGGACACGCTGCAGGGATTGCAACCAATGTCACAAAACAATTTGTGCTGTATTTTTGAAGGAGAAACTAACTCATGCTGCAAATTTTCACCGAAAGCACAACAAAATTAAAAAACAAACACCAACCAAATGCTTTGTGGGACTTTAGAAAGGAACTACTTACCCACAGAAAAGGTTGGGTTATGTTTTCTCCTAAGAAACAGGTAAATATTGCTTATGATCTACTAAGCAATATCATTGAAGACTCGAAAAATTGCAGAATCCCTTGAAATACATTAAGAGAATTTCAAGAAGTAAGGGCCTGATGTCACAGGATCGTTAGCCTTACGAAGTCATTGCATTGCAATTCAACTGCCAGAGGTATTTTTTAATGTGGAGGTACACAAAATAATGATGCATTGCACAACTGATGGTATCTTAGATTCTCTAAAATATGGCATAACTCCTAATAGTTTTTACTTATGAAATGTTACTCTAATTGTCCTGAAATTACAGTTCATGTCCTAGTTCATAATCTTCCTGCTACTTCCCTAAATAACGTGATCCCTCCTCCGGCCTGATTCAGTTACTATTATGCTTTGCCTGTCTTCTGAATTCAATGTCTAGACCTCACTTCATGTTTCCAAGCTGAGTTTATAGGTCTAACATCATCCCGGATATACATTTGTAGGTTGGCATATTATACAATGAGGTAAATCATGAAGGCAAAGTGAGCCAACGACAAGCCCAGTATCCCCAAAGAGACCATTTTAACTTCGTGGATGGCACATACTCCTCTGGGCCAGCTTCATGGTCTCCTACAAAATGGAACATCTCCACCATCAAAGGAGAACCCTGAACAGCCCTGGGTAAATATGTTTTTACCTGACTCTCTTCCAGGATAAGAGCTTTCTCTAATATGCTCGAGGTCAAGTAATTAACCTTCAAACTCATGTATTCCCAAGCAAAACCTAGATTTTCCTTAACCATCACCAAAACTAACTTAATTCCTTTCAGTAAGTAAAGCACCAACGTCAGAAAAAAGGGTCATAAAAGAAACTGCTGCCATTAAGGCAATTTCAATTTATAGGGACCCCGTAGAACAGAGAGCTGCCCCATATGGTTTCCAAGGAGCACTTGGTTGGTCATATTGATTACAAATCTTCTATTTCAGAAAGTAGAGCAATGACCTCAAAAAGTCATCTCCATAGATTCTGGATATAATATTTTAAGGGATTTGAGAATGATAAGGCAATGGAATTTATAAATATTTATCGAAGAGGAAATAGTATTATAACATTTCTGATTTATTTTTTGGTTAAAAATACATTTCAATTCTTGAAAGCACTGTTAGATTCCACTAACACAACTTCTTCTATATATGGTTTCTTGGTAATAACCATTGTACTAGGATTTGGCCACAAAATACCTAGAGAAACTTAGGTTTTCAAACTCAACTGTTCTTCTATGTCAGTAAAACTGCATACAACTTATACTAGTTATGCAACTAATTTGGTTTGAAGTCCTGCAGTAGAATTTTAGCACTTTGTGTTCCATAGATAAAGGTTTCTCAACTCCCAAACTACTGACACTTTGGACAGGATAATGCCTTGTAGAAAGTATCTCTGCACTGAAGGATGTTTAGTAGCATCCAGTGTCACTAGATGCCAGTAGCAACACCTTTCCCAAAACATTACAATAAAAAATGTCTCCAAATGTTGCTAAATATCCACACCGTTCTACACTGAGAATCACTGCTTCGGGCAATTAGCAAAAAATAATATTTAAACATTATGGCATGTATTGTCTATCAAGATGGTTTTCAAGTACAGTATTCAACAAAATTGGTGTGGCATATTGCTCACCACACACATAAAGTGTGAATTACCTAAGTCGTACTGTTTTTTTGCCCTGCTTTGTTACTAAAAGGCTTTAAAAAGCTTTAATATCTGCTACTGATTGCTCCTCTCCCACCTCTTTGTTTACCAACATCCTGGGTAAGGTTTTAATTAAAATTAGATTAGAGAAATTTTCTAGGCTCTTCTGTCAGTACTGACACCACTACCTTTCAAAGCCCCAGCTTAGAAATAGTACATCCACCTGGACAGCTCAGGCATGGTGCATCACGGTGGGAGGTAGGAATATCCATTACTGGAAACTGAAACCATGTGGAAGGTATCGGAGAAGGTCGAGCAGAAGGAGAATGGGAAAGAGTGACTTAGAAAAGAAATGGAGTGGTGGTCGATGATCTTAGGAAGGACACTGCTAGTTCTATGGCCCCGCTATTTTCTGGCTTACATAGAGCGCTGACTTATGTTGTTGCAATGGAGAAAAACATTCCAAATACCAAGCAACGTATTTGTAAAAGAACTCAAGGAACCTAATTTACCCATAAATATAGGAACTTCTATGAGTGGGAAAACATGGAAGGGTGACATTCTCTTCCGCCCCAGAGTGACCCTACTCCATTCACAAGCACCGGCACATGCAAGGTCAACATCATTTAGAGTTTGATTAGTGGACCCTTTAGGGAAAAGAGCTCATCCCAGCTTTCAGCATCTACATTGCAGAACACAACATAATACTGTATCTTGTATATCATTTTTCACAGGAAATGGGCCTCCAGAGCTTTTCTTATGCTAAATCAGTAACATCTTAATAGAAATGGCTTCTAACTGAGAAAAAAGCTCAAAGAGCAGAAGGAAGACAAGTTCCAGTTGCATCCCTTTCTCACAAACCTCTCTCTGAACCTCAGCTTCATTATCTATAAAAAGGGAATGTTTGTACTTGCTGGGACAACTCAATCAAATCTCGAAGTTACCAGCACATGATAGAAATCCAGTAAATCCACTCCCATCCCATCACCCATGAGATACTATGAGCTTTTGTTTTGCTGAGAAAAGAGGAGAGACACAACAGGGAGTAGGACTGAGAAACAGAAGACAAACAGAGGACAACCTCCTAGTCATTGAGAAACACAATAAAAGACAAGGGATTCATGCTCCAGCATTCAAATTTGTTTCTAAAGGAAATAGTTGCCATTCTGGGGAGGAAGAGGGGGGAGGACTTTTTCCTGTGATAAAGTCAAGTTATCCCGAGAATAATTCACTTTTTAATTGTTTTAATGTTGGCAATGACATCAGAAACTCATCCCTTTATCCCTTTCTTCTACTATGCTAATATGTCATGCAAACTATAAATTTTACAATTAATTCTTCCTCTATCCTCTTTCATTTATAGTATTCCAAACACATGGCAGCTTAAATGCTTAAAACCAGAACAAAACATAAACTTAGGCCCCATCTTCAGCCCAGTGATACAGTCTCAGACCTCCTTCACTTTTCTGCGCATGCTAGTCTTTCTCCCAAGATCCCATAGTTATAGAGTAGTGAGCTTTCTAAATACAAACTGTAATAAATTCTAACAAAATCAGGTATGACTCATTCACTGAATAGGCAGAATTCAATCATTATTAATTACTCTCGATTATCAACTTACAATAACTGTTATCCAAAGGCTAATTTTATATATCAGTTGAAATGTTAACCAAGAATTCTGACAGCATAAAAGATTTACTCCCTTGTAATGTTCACCTAGATTCTTGACTTCATAGCATTGATAATATAAATTTATTTGCATCCTAATCTCTAGAAAAGTTGACTGTTAAATATCCTGAAACAATAATATTTTCTTTAGTTATAAACAGCATTTTTATATGTGATAGAAAGGTATTTGGAGATAGGTTTATTTGCAACACAAAGTGTATTTTTTCAAGGGCAACATAGCATATAATCATTAAAATAGCTTGAGTTGATATCTTTAATAAGCTATAACCAGATAATCAAGGGCCATAAAGGATTAATTTTTCTCTTATATTATCAAAGAACAGCTGTAAAAGTACAAAATCCACTTATAAGCCTGTGTTTACAGTTCCAATTGCAGATTTATAAAGTAATGTGTATAGCAACAGTTTCTTTATCATGTTTTCTTTTCTTTTCTTTCAATGGAATTAGGAACCTTTTTGCTTTTTCAAACCTAATACTGAAGATCCCATGGTAACTGCCTTTTAATTTGGTTTTCTTTCTTAGCTTTTATTGTTCTTTTGTTTTGCTTTTAAGTTAGAAAATAATTTTACTGGAAAATAGTGTACAGGGAAATCAACAATCTAGTCTTTAGCGTATGTCGGACCTAGGGCAGTGATTCATTGTAGTTCTAAACCCTGAAGAGAATTTGCATTTCTACTCCAGATATACTGAATCAGAATCTACATGCTAACAAGATTCTCTGGTGATTCTCACATATAATAAATTTTGAGAACCACTGCTCTACAAGTGGCTGTCAGGATTCATTCCTAAATAGCAGTATTAGCATCCTCCTGTAAACTAGCTGGAAATGCCAGTTCTCAACATGGATTTGGACTGAACTTGAACAGGTTCAAAGCCCCGACAGCAACTCCTGAGGTTTTTTTTACTATAAGAAAAGATAAAAGCAAAACAAAAGCTCTTATATTTTCGTTGATAAGAATAAGCAGTGCAGTGCTGTTTTCTGCGTGCTGGCCTACCTTTCTGGTCACGTCTACCCGGGTCCCTAGGGTCGCCATGAGTCAGACTCGATTCAGCAGCACTTGGCTGGCAATGTTAACACTATTCCATTGTTCTTGTGTGCCACTAAGTAGATTCTACTCACAGAGACCTCATGAGACAGGGTAGAATGGGGAAGTAAGCTTGAAGTAAAGACTGTAGTCTGTATTGGAGCAGATTGCCAGGTCTTTTCTCCATAGGAGCCACTAATAAGTTCCAAGTGCAAGCCAAGGAATCCCACTGGGACTCCCGAATATAGACTCCATTAGTTTGAAAAATCAATTGCATAGAAGGCACTGAAATTTGCAAGAATTAATGATTCCTCTTAAAGAGTAACAATTGTCTACTTCCCTAAATCCTGTAGATATGTCACTCTTTGTAAAGCAGAACTGAGAATACTTCCCTCTTCTTCCCATTTCAAAACATAAAATTATCGTTAATCAGCCTGTATCTAGCTGGAGCTAGGATCCTTACTATAAAATTATATTACAATTAACCCATAACTAAATTTAACATTTATTTTATTCTACTCACGTTTTATGCTTTCATTTTATATTTTAACAAATTTAATGATGTCTTGGAAGAAAAAGGAAGCCCTGGTGGCATGGTACTTAAGTGCCTTGTCTGCTACTCAAAAGGTCAGCCGTTCGAATGCGGCAGGTGCTCCCTGGAAACACTCTGGGCAATTCCACTCTGTTCGACAGGATTGCTATCAGTCAGAATCAGCTCATTGCCTTGGGTTTTGCTTTGCTTTGTTTTTTTTTTTTTAAGAAAAAAATCAAGCCTTGAGTTGCAATATGGAAGGATTCTATGGGCAAAACACTGAATGATGCAAAAAGTGTCAAAAGAAGATGCAAGGAACACATGAAGTCACTGTACCAAAAAACAGTCAGGGTTCAAGCATTTCAAGAGGTAGCCTATGAGTGGTAGAACCAGTGGTATTAAAGGAAGAAGTCCAGCTACACTGAAAACATTTGCAAGAAACAAGTCTACAGGAACCGACAGAATACAAGTTCAGATGTTTTACCACAGAGAAGCAGCCCTGGAAGTGCTCACTTGTCTCTACCAAGAAACATGGAGAACAAACTATCTTGCCAACCAACTGGAGGAGATTCATATTTGTGTCTATTTCCAAAGAAAGGTGACTGAACAGAATGCAGATATTATTGAATAATATCATAATATCACACATAGGTAAAATTTTGCAGAAGACCATTCCAAAAGCAGTTGTACAAGTACACAAAACAGGGAATTGCCAGAAATTTAAGTCAGATTCAGAAGAGGACATGAAACAAGGGATATTATTGTTAAGGTCAGATGAATCCTGGTTGAAAGCAGAGAACACAGATAGACATTTATATATGTTTTACTGACTGTATAAAGGCATTCTAAAGTGTGGATAGTAATATAACATGGGGATCATTATAGATATAACCTTACTAAGAATGAGAGTTTCAGAACACTTAATTGTGCTCATAAAGAATCTGTACATGGATCAAGAGGCAGTCATTTGAACACAACAAGAGGATACTGCATGGTTTAAAGTCAGGGAAGGTGTGGGTCAGGGCTGTATTTTTTCATTATACTTATTCAATCTGCTGAGCCAATAATTTGAGAAACCGGACTATATCAAGAAGAAAGAGCATCAGGATTGGAGCAAGACTTAGTAAAAACCTGCAATATGCAGATGACACAAACTTACTTGCTGAGAGCGAAAACGACTTGAAGCACTTATTGATGAAGATCAGACTACAGCCTTCCATGTGGATTATACTGCAACATAAAGAAAACAAAAATCCTCATAACTGGACCAATAAGCAACAACATACTAAACAAAGAAAAGACTAATGTTGCGGAGAATTTCATTTTACTGTGATACACAATCAACTCCCATGGAAGCAGCAGTCAGGAAATCACAAGACGCATCGCATTGTGCAAATCTGCTGCAAGAGAGCTTTCTAAAGTGTTCTAAAGCAAAAATGTTACTTTAAGGACTAAGGTGAGCCTGACCCAAGCCAGGTGCTTTCAGTCATCTCATAGAAGTGTGAAACCTGGACAACAAATAAGGTAAACTGAAGAATTGACACCTTTGAATTACGTCACTGGCAAAGAATGCTGAATGTATCACGAGCTGCTGAAAGAATGAACAAATCCGTCTTGGAAGAAGTACACTCAGGTTGCTCCTTAGAAGTAAAGTGGCAGGACTTCGTCTGTCATCCTCGGGAAACATTATCAAGAAGGACGAGGCTGTGGAGAAGGACATCACGCCTGGTAAAGTACAAGGTGAATGAAAAGGAAGGCGACCATCAGTGAGGCAGAATGACAGTGCCACAAAGATGAGCTCCAACCCGGCAGTGACAATGAGGACGGTGCAGAACCGGGGAGTGTTTTGTACTGTGGTGCGCAGGGTCTCCAGCAGTCGGAACAGATGAGACGGCCCCTGACACGGCCAACGACAACGCGGGCCCGAGTTTAAACTTTCAGGGCACAGACTACCACCAAACTGCTGAAAGGCATAAAGAGCTACGAAAAGGGAAGGCTTGCTTTCGTCTTCCAAATTCACTCGTTTGTATACGAGTTTCAATGTTTAATGAGAATGCAACTGCGGGAATGTTAAGCCATTTACATGGATTATTCATTCTGTGAGGAAAGTCAGAATTCTAACTTCAAAACCTAGTAAGTGCCTCTCTGTTATCAGTAATTAATAGAATTACTTGACAGAAAATCAGCAAGGATATAAAGAACTGAACAGTAATATCAGCCAACAGGATCTATTAGAAGAAACAAATAATCACATATATTATATACATATTATGTATATTATATGTGTGTATACATATACACACATACATATATGCTGAATTTGAATTAATGTATTAACATTTATATCATTCGTGCATGCTATCACTTGTAGCCTTGTTAATTATATTTATTAACTATGGAAAATGATAAATAATGGTGGTTACTGACATAAACAGTTACTAGTGGATTTTATACACCCCAAATACCACGATGCATTGGTTCATTAGTAGCTTCCCAACAAAGATAAATTAAGGTTAAAAATTGTTGTGTCACTGATTCAGGATCAAATCAATGACAAGAGGTTTGGGGTTTGGCTTTATGCAATCCTTTGCTTAACTTTGATAGACATTAGTGCTTTACTGTAGCATATATCATGCAGACACACATATTCTAAAAGTCTACTAATAAAAATATAGGACTGTAAAACTGGACGGTGTGGTATCCAGTGAAATAAAGGTATAAAGTCTATGTCAACAGAACTTGGAGATGTAAAAGAACGTGCTTCACGTGCTCTGGCAGTTGAATTTCTATGTAACGTTCTTAGCAGTCTCTCTGCATATCAGGTGGATCATTATAACCTCAACATTCATTTATCTGATTCAAAGATTCAAATGTTATTTATGATATTATACATAACTCCATTTGTATCCAAAACAACTGATACTTTTTCTCACAGAAAATGAATACAAGTATAATCAAAATTTAATTCTAGTTTTTCTGAACTACAGAATAGGTTTTGTCTGAGCTCTGTAGCACTTATATTCAATTTTAATTTGTAATTCTCAATATGTTCCTATTACTTTTAGTGAATAATAGGGCCCATGCCTGCAGCTAGTTTAACACCTTTAAATTCCTATGGATCACAATGGAAGATCATGTAGCTCAGCATGTTTCATATTTCAAAGGTTGTAGGCTGTTAACATTATACTTTTATCAAAATTCCTATTAATTTTTTTGCTGTCAATCTGAAGGTAAAATTACTTTATCACTTTTCTAGAGAACAAAAATGTGAAGAAATATTCTTTTATTTTCAACTAGCCAAAAGTAAAACTAAAAAAAAGAGAAAGAAATAGAAAAGGTCAAGCATATCACAGCCCAAGAAAAGCCAATTTATTTTAACACTGCAATGGCACAACTATACATTTATTAATTTAGTCATTTTCAGCAGTGACTTAGAACTGAACTTTTACTGTGCCAAGAATTGTGGTAAGATCTACGGAGAGTAGGGAACAACACAATTAGGCACTCATTCTAGTGCCAGTGATAGACAATAAACGAGTAGCAGCTTACAGAGCGATAACATGATAGAGCCATAAACCAACATCTTGTTATGTATTGAGTTGTATCCCTAAAATTTTACATTGCTTATTTGTTTCCTAGTAGCCCTGGTGTTGCAGTGGTTAAAAGTCAGCAGTTCAAACCCTCCAGCCACGCAAGAGGAGAAAGATGTGTCAGTCTGCCTCTGGAAAGATCATGGCCCCAAATCACTGAAGAAAAGAATCTTCAGTGGTTACAAGGGCGTACTGGTAGGCAGAGGGGTATTCGTGTATTAGATGCGAATTAGGTTCGGTGAAGGCAGTGATAGCATAAAACAGAAAGGAGATTAGCACAGCAGGACCACACCCAAAGCTAAAAGGTTTCCTAAATGCCACCCAACAGTTTGAAAGACAGAGTAGCAGAGACAGGGACCTGGGGACCATGGTTTCAGGGGACATCTAGACTAACTGATATAACTAAGGGTTTTTTTTTCTGTTTTGGAAGGTTTTTTTTTAAGGAAATATTCTGCATATCACTTTGGTGAGTGGCATCTGAGGTCTTAAGAGCTAGCAAGTAGCCATCTAAGGGACATCAATTTGTCCCCATTGACCTAGAGCAGAGGAAAATGGAAGACATAAAAGACATGTGGAAAATACAAGCCCAGGAAACAGATGGTGCCATATGATCAGGGATTACATCCACATAGGAGCAGAAGCTCTAGATGCTGCTCAGCCACCACCACTGACTGCCCTGAAAGGAAACACTCCGTCAAGTCCCTGACACAGCAGGTGGGAAATGGGTGTGCAGAACTGGAACTCTATTAAAAGACCAGACTTGATGATCCATCAGACCAGAGGGTCCCCTGATGACATGACCCCTGAACTCTCTGTTAACCCAGAGCTCCAAATAGTACCAAAGCTGATTCTTCAAAGATGGACTGGAATCTAAGAGAGAGTGATGCTGGCAAAGAATGCACTTCCTGGCTTAAATACATACATGAGGCTGTCTAGACAGCTGTTGTTCAGAGGTGAGAGGAGAGGGTGAAGGGAGACAGGAGTCTGTTGAACGGTTACAGAAAGTACAGGGTAGAAAGTAAGTATACTGTCACAGGGTGGGGAGAGCAGCTAGGATTGCACAGTGGTCTGGGTGAGGCTTTTTACACGGCAGATTGACTTGGATTGTAAACTGTTACTTAAAACACAATAAAATAATTTTTCTTAAAAATCTGCTTTGAAGTCCTAACCTCTGGTACCTATAAACATGACTTCGTTTGGAGATGTTAACAGTTAAATCAACATGACATGGTACTGCAGCTGGATAGGTCCTGATCTAATCTTAATGGTGTCCTATAAATGAGGAAAAGAGACACAAAGGAAAGAGAGCCATAACAAGGTACATCTAGAAGCCCAAGGATGTCTGGGGCTAGCAGAAGCTAAGACTGACAAGAGACGAACTTCCCCATGCAAGAACGTGGCTCTGCTGACACCCTAAATTCAAACTATTAGTCACCAGAATTGTGAGACAATTTCTGCTTTCATGAACCACACAATTTATAGTACCTTGTTACAACAGCCATAGGTAATTAATAAGTCATTGCCATCCATTCTGACTCATAGCAAACCTATGGGACAGAGCAGAACTGCCCCATAGACTTTCCAACGCTCTGATCTTTCCAGAGGCAGGACTGACACATCTTTCTCCCCTTGAGTGGTTGGAGGATTTGAACTGCTGACTTTTTATTTAGCAATGGAATGCTTAACCACCACAACACCAGGGCTACTAGGAAACAAATAAGCATCTTGAAAAGGGTAAGAATTAAACATGAATATGAGAAGAGTGTTCCAAGAAGAGAGCAGAGACTGTGCAAAGGCCCTAAGCTGAGATATTGTCGGTATGCCCCAAGAAAAGAGAGGAGGTTGGAGTGGCCAAAGAGCCATGAGGAAGAGGGTGAGGTAGAAGACGAGGCTGGGGTAAATGCCGGGGCCGGATCATCAAGGCCTCTGTACATTGTACAGGCTAAGGAACTCCTGGTAGGAGCAAAGGGAAGTTACCAATGCATCACGGGGCTCTTCCTAACATCCAAGGGAGAACGGTGAGGGTGGAAAGGTGCCACAGCGGGTTGGGCATGGGACGGTGGGGACCTGGACCGAGGTGCTACCAGTTCAGATGGAGAGAACCAGAAGCAATCACGATCTGTGCAGAAATAGCATAAACACAAACTAGATTACAAATTGGATTGATGAGGCTATGTGTGTGAAAGAGACAGAGCCGACCCTAAGTCTCTGGAAAGTGTCATAGCTGCCTGTGGAGCTGGGAGCACAGAAGGCAGGTGGATTTACTGCACGCGCGTGGACCACGTTAACATCACAATGCCAGCGAGGCGTACCAAGTAAAGACACCAAAAACAGATATAAATTCATCTGGCACTCGTAGGGGAGGTCTGAGCTGAAACCTAAATTTATCTTTTTTTAATTTTGCCTTTTGCTTTTCATTAAATGTAATGCAGGGCAAGCAGAGAAATATTTTAAAGTCCACAGAGTTCTTTATCTGTATACATCTTCATATGAACATATAATTATTAATTAAAAGAAATTACATTATATTGTTTTTAACCTGATTTTAACACCCTATTGTAAGCACATTTTTAAAGAGAAATACAGATTTCTTCTGATGAATGTAAATCAATGAGTCCTTCATTTTGCTTTATGTTGCTGTACCCAAACTTACTAAATCTCACTTTTATAAATGTAAATGGCTTTAATATTTTACTACAATAAGCAGTACAATAATCAAAATCTTGTATGTCTTCATGCATTTGCCCAGTGAAATTGATAGTGCATAAGACTGGTACACTTTTTCATTTCTTAGACATGTTGCCGAATTAGCCCTGTTAGTATTTTTAGGTGTTGCTAGCGTTGGTTCCCACTCACAACACCTCTGTGTACAACAGAACAAAATGCTGCCTTGTCCTGCACTATCCTTGCAGCTGATGTCACACTGAAGCCCATTGTTGCAGCCGTGTGTCAATCCATCTTGTTGACAGTTCTCCTCTCTTCTGCTGATCCTCTACTTTATGGAGCATGCTATCCTTCTCCAGGGACTGCTCCCTCCTGACAACATGTCCAAAGTATGTGAGGTAAGTCTCACCATCCTCACTTCCACGGGGCATTTTCATTGCACTTCTTCAGAGAAACACTTGCTCATTCTAGTCGTTGTCCATGGTATATTCAATATTCCTCACCACAGCTCAGAGGTATCAATTCTTCAATCTTCCTTATTCATTATCCGGATTTTGCAGGCATATGAGGTGACTGAAATCACCATGGCTTGGGTCAAGAACACAAGCCTTTGTTCTTGAACTGACATCTTTGGTTTTCAACACTTTATAAAGGTCTTTCCCAGCAGACTTGCCCAATGCAGTGCATCTTTTGGTTTCCTGACTGCTGTTTCCGTGGGTGTTGATTGTGGATCCAAGTAAAATGAAATCCTGGACAACTTCAGGCTTTTCTCTGTTTATAATGGTGTTGCCTTCTGGTTCAGTTGTGAGGATTTTTGATTTCTTTATGTTAAGGTACATTCCATACGGAACGCTGTAGTCTGATCTTCGTCAGTAAGTGCTTTAACTCCTTTTCACTTTAGCAAGCAGGGTTGTATCTGCTGCATAACACAGGTTTTTAACAAGTCTTGCTCCAATCCTCACGGCCCACTCTTCTTCATACAGTTTAACTTCTCAGAATACCTGCTCAGCATACAGGTACAATAAATCCAGTGAAAAGATACAACCCAGATGCACATCTTTCCTAACCTTGAACAACTGCCTCTTGATCTGTATACAGATTCCTCATGAGTGCAACTGAGTGTCCTGGAATTGCCATTTCTTAACAATGTCATCCTTAATTAACCCTACAGAAATGTGAAACAATTTAACTTGCCATTCTCAGTGT
This sequence comes from Heterohyrax brucei, assembly GCA_028571685.1. Taxonomy (NCBI): domain Eukaryota; kingdom Metazoa; phylum Chordata; class Mammalia; order Hyracoidea; family Procaviidae; genus Heterohyrax; species Heterohyrax brucei. Next base: position 107,828,033 of record CM053146.1, read on the forward strand.
ATGAAAGTTCTTATTTGCCATCATACTTAATCAATAGCTTTTAATCTTCACTAAATTCACAATACATATGACTAATGCATATACACAGATCAAAGTAATTTATCGTTTGTAGCCAAGAAATGGAAAATAGTGTAGTAAAAAAAAATGCAAAAAGATACAAAGAAAGTTCTGAATCTAACAATTTCAGATGTCTTAAAACTGCTAGTGGGAATATAGGTACCAATTATCAATTTCACCACTAGAAATGAAAATTTCTCAATTTACAGGAGAATGTGGCTTGTAAAAAAAAAAATTAAAGAAGTCTCCTATCTTTCTTCATTTTTAGTCCACCTTAAAGTCCCTGGCAAGAATTTCAGTGGTGTCTAAATGTTGCTAATGAGCAATGCAATTCCTTTTGTTCTGGAGATCACATACTGGTCATCTCTCTCTCTGATCATCAGTTTACCTAGATCACCTCATCATTTGTCATGCATGTTAATGTTTTCCCTGAAATTAAAGCAAAAGAGAATTGCATTTCCAAAGCCCAATTTCTGAAAGCAGCATCTGGCCCTACATCTCAGGAAATACCGAAGAGTCTAAGAAAAACGTTTGCACTTACAAGAGGATGCAACCCTCCTTATGTTTTTCTACAGAGTACTTTAATGATGACAATAACACAAAGATATGTGGGTGATCTGTTTCCTTTGAGAATCCCCTCACTGCAGAGCCTGGAGGGGGTGCCTGCTGCTATTAGCCACAGATACCACCTCGACGTTTTGAATTCCCTCTGCCTCCCCTAGTCCCACCTGCATGCTGGAAACTGGTAGGAGAGGTGTCTCAAAACCATAAAATCCTCTTTTGCCTAGTGGGATGTCTTTATTCCTAAGTAATTTCTCCAAATAACACCCTTGAGTCTCTGAAAGTGCAAAAATTGCCTGCAGAGTCAAAGCAAATGAGGGTTAAATCCATTCATTATTTTCCTCTAGACTCCCATTCACCTCTAGCTGTAGGAAGCATCACAAACTTGGCATTGATGAAAAATGTATACACACATTACTCAGATACTAAGGTTGTCACAGGGAGCCTTTTTCTTGATTTTAATGTAAGCAAAGCTAAGCAGTGAAAATGTTCAGGTAAAAAAATACAGATTTTCTTTTCTAAAAGATGTTTCTTTTTCTGAAATTTATTCAGATTTGACCCATTCTTGGATTTCTGTCTATATACTCATTACCCAGTAAGGGTATAAACATAATAGATTACTAATACATGACCCTAATCTTTGGTGCATCATGGATTGTCTTTCACTTTTAAGGATAGTCCAGAGTGTAATTTGGATAGCAGTGTACTTCAAAGTCTTGGTGGCTTAATACAACTTCACAGTTGTCAACACTTCAGGTCCTAGACTGACAGGGCCACACTATCTCAAATGTGGCCCGTCCATCTGCTGAAAAGAATGGGAGTGCTCACAGATCTCACCACGGGTAAGGCAATGTTCTGGCCAGAAATGACACCTTCCAGTCGCTTCTGTTCCTCCTTCCTTGGTTAGAGCTAAGCACATGACCCCATGCCATCAGAAAGTGCCCAAGAAGTACAACCCTAACAGGTCACCAAGTACCGGAAATAGATGAGGGCGAGCAAAAAAGGTCCATCCTAGCCCTCTAGAAGGAGAACTATTCTTTTCCTTTTATGACTATGGTAGAGGAAATTGAGCAATACTAACTGGACAGCAAAGTTTATAAAATATGCATTTGCTTTGTTGTTTCCCCCCCCCCCCACAGTTCACATTAAGAGGCTGCTTATGGAAAATAATATTCTGTTAGTTGCATGCACGTTTCTTTGTAAATAGCAATAGTATGGAAGCTGTTAACCCTTTGTCTCCAAGTGCACATACGGGCATTGCCAGTTACGTTCACAAACTCATTCTAGAAAAAGTGCTACATACCTCATTGCTTATCACTATGGTCACTGCCAAAGTAGTCCCCTTGGGGAACTGTGCACTAACACCAGTGCCTAGTCCACATCCAAAGCAATTCTGGAACTCTTTTTCTGGAATGGCAATCGGATCTGTATTACCCTTGATGTCTTGAATGTCGTCAAAGTGTGTCCATTTCAATATTTCCTTTTTCTTTAGCTAAAGAAAAAAGTCATTGGGGGCCAGATCAGGTGAGTACGGTGGGTGTTCCAATACAATTATTTGTTTCCTGGCTAAAAACTCCCTCACAGACAGCTATACAAATAAGTTTGTGAAGTTGCCGCCGTGCCAACGTGTGCAATGGCCATTCCAGAAAGAGTTACAAAGTTGCTTTGCAGGGTGGACTAGGTGCTGGCACCAGTGCACAGCTTCCCAAGGGGAGGACTTAAACGGTGACCGTAGTATTCAGCAATGAGGTATGTAGGCTCAGAACTATTAAGTTTGCCGACTTAATTGTTGGACCTTCTAAGTCAGGACTAGATGGCAACCAGAGCAAAGATGCACAAAGCAATACAGAATAAGCCAGCAATAAGACAGGAGACAGAAGAATAAGGAGTTAAAGATGAAACTTAAAAACAAAAATAGATTTCCATACCTAGCCCAAGAGATCTGGTATATTTTTCTAGACATTAGTGATAAGTTTAACTGTGAACATTCTAGAATTCCCCTCCACAAGAAATTAGCTCAACTGGCAACACATTTGGAGTGTGTGGGTGTGGGTGTAGATGTGTGGGTGTGTATGGGTGCACGCACACATGCACATGTGCACAAATGCATATATACATACACATACATATATACATACAGAAAGATAGATATGGTCAATGATACAAAACACTGTATCCATAAGATAAAAGCAATTGTGTTATTAAGGAAGCATAAAATTTGCTTGGGAGAAATTTTTCCTTGGCTCTATTAAATAGTAAATATGAATCCAGAAGGCATATAATAAATATTGTAAGATCATATTTTAACGTATCTGCACAATATATATTATACACACACGTATACATATATGTCTACATGTACCTTAGTAGGCCCGTCAGGATTTGAGGACGTCTCATTGACAACCTGCATTACGAAGATGGCACAACTTTGCCTGCTCAAAGTGAAGAGGACTTGAAACGTTGATGAAGACCAAAGATCACAGCCTTCGGTATGGATTACATCTCAACATGAGGAAAACCCCTCACAATCAGACTAATAAACAATATCATGATAAACGGAGAAAAGACTGAAGTCATCAAGGATTTCACTTTATGCAGATCCACAATCCACAGCCGTGGAAGCAGCAGTTAAGAACTCAAAGGACATATTGCATTGGGAAGTCTTTTGCATTGGGAAATCTGTAGCAGAAGACCTCTTTACAGTGTTCAAAAGCAAAGTTGTCACTTTGAGGACTGTAGTACCCTGACCCAAGCCATCGGCTTGGCATACATATGCAAAAGCTGGACGATGAATAAGGAAGATTAAAAAAATGATTGACACATTTGAATTGTGGTGCTGGTAAAGAATAGTGAATACATCACGGACTGCCAAAAAAAAAAAAAATCTCTCTTGAAGGAAATATAACTAGAATCGTCCTTAGAGGCAAAGATGGCAAGGCCATGTCTCATAAATTCTGGACATGTTACCAGGTGAGATCAGTCTTTGGAGAAAGATATCAGACTTGGTAAGGCAGCAGGTCAGAGGAAAAGAGGGAAACCCTCCAGGAGGTGAAGTGACACGCAGCTGCAACAACGGCTCCAACACAGCAACTACGTGAGGATGCCCAGGTCGGGGCACTGTTCCCTTCTGGTGTGCAGAGTTGCTGTGAGTCACACCTGACTCGATGACACCTAACAACAACAATTACCCTTCACAGTTACCTGGTACAATTGTTTTTCTTTTTTTTATCATTTCGGTTTACTGATAATTATTGTACTGATTTCTCCATGTTTGTCAATGTCCCGTGTGAATAAAGTAAATAAGTTTTCTCCCTCAAATGCAGCATTAGTAATACACTATGACTGACAAACACACAGAAAGACTGGTGAAGGTGGCCTAGAATGCTTCACATTTTTCACACAGTATTGTTCTTAACCTTAGATTTATATGTCTTTAGATCTAGATTCTACTGTCCAGTTCAGCTGTAATTTCTCACCATTTCCCACCATGGTCCAATTTACACTTTCAATGCAGCTCCTGCAGGAATTTGAGTTTGAGACCCTTGATACAAGGTACAGTGACTCAGTTAAATAAAATGTTTCATAAATTCAGTGTCTATTCCCTCTGTACCAGCTGGTATGAGAAAATATAAAATAAACAATAACTGTAGTCATGTTTCTCAAACAGCTAAGTCTGTGGGGGAAGATAATAACCAAACATTTGAGAAAATACAGCACTAAACTAACAATAACTATTTTATATATATTTTATGGTACTTCATATTTTAGCAAGCTATTTCACAACCATGACTGTAGTGGGTTCTTCCAGAAGTCCCATAACACTATCGCAATAAAGATTGTAGTTCCCACTTTTCCGATGAAAAACACTAAGATCCAGAAAGACAAGTTGCCTTACCTAAGGAACGAGGAAGATCACAGCTCCTTGGGGGTTCTATCTGTTCCAGATTTACATCTTTCAAGGAGTCCCACACACTAAGCATTTCATAAATATTTTCTAAATTAATAAGTAAAAGAATGTTGGGCCAGCACACAGCCTGAGTCCTAAACATGGGCAAGAGGAAAAAAATTGTAGATAAGAATGTCTAGAAGCCACAAAGCACCCTATTATCATAGACAACATTTGCGGAATATGTAAAAAGCAGGCATAATTTATGATCCCAAGACACTTGTAGTACATGGGGAGAAACGAAAAATTCAAAACACCTAGAAATATGTACACAAATGCAATAATCCCAACTATTCATGAAGGGGATTAGTCATTACTCTTAATACACGGAAGCTGCATATAGGTGGGCATGTAAATTTATATGGGAATGTACATTTTCACTCAGTCATATTAAATTAAAAAAAATTTTTTAAAAAAGAAAATCAATAGGTTTACTCAGAGGAAAGTGTCCTAGAGTTTGTATACCTTAAAAATAAGCCAAGCTATCAGTGCTTTTATTGCACTATTATCTGTAAAAAAAAAATGCTGACACTCCCCATTGATAAAACCTAGCTGAACTATGTGTGGTACAGTTTTACAATGAAATATTAACAGCTCTATTAAAAAGGATCTGTATGTGAAGAGATCTATACACAAACAGATGTGATCCCTAGTCTATATTGCAAGTGCAAAAAGTCAAAGTTCAGAAGTATACATGTATGTGTATATAGGATTGCTATGAGTCAGAATCCACTCAACAGCACCTGACAACAATAGCTATGTAGGTGTATATATATATGTATATAGTTAATCATACTTACAAAAAATACAAAGTTAAAAGAAAAAAAACTGACAGTGTAAACTGAGCACTGGTAAAAATCATACCCTGTGTGGCAGAAGGAAAAGAGGCCAGGCACTCAGTGGTTAAGCGCACAGATGCTAACCAGAAGACTGGTGGTCTGAATCTGTGAGCCACTGAGCAGGAGAAAGATGTAGCTGACTGCTTCTGACATGCAAGGACTGAACAGTGGGATAAGGAGATTATGGAATTTCCTTCCAAAACAATAGACGCTAGCCATTTACCTGAATTTGAAGTCATAGTGAAATTTATCAAGATGTGCATAAAACTTCTGAAAATAAAACATCCATAGGGGTGTGGGGAAGGGACGTGAGCATTTACAAAGCTCAGCTCAAGCTGAATTTTGAGCCAAGAGTAGCTGGTGATTCTCATGTTTCTTTAATTGCATTTTGCAACAGCCTTATTTGACAAAAAGAACCTCCTTTTCTAGTTAGCAATACATGTTGCTTACCTGCGACTAGGATTGAGCACGACAATGTAAAATTATAAAGTTTAAAGAAGGCAAAACAGGTTTAACTAGTTCTTTTAATAGTACTTCAAAATGAGCATTATCAACTAGCTAAACCTAAATATATTTTTGAGTTGAACTTTAAAATTTGCCTAAATACATTACCCCACAGTGTTTGCTGTTAAAGAGGGAATAGAGGAGGGCTGACTATATGCTTGTGAGCCTCAGTACAAATTAGAGTCAACTCAATGGCAATAGAGTTTTTAAGGGACCCAGTCTGGTACCTCGCGTTTTTTTCTTGTCAGCTTTGGTAGTTTGTGAGACAATCTAAACCTAGAAAACAGAGAACTCATGAAATCCAGATATTTAAAGATAAGCCATGTAGCTGACATGCAAAGAAAATCCTTTATTTGTTAAGATAACTAAGAAACAGAGAGTTTGAGATAAAGGAAGTCTAGTGGCATAGAGTTTGAAACACTCAACTGTCATCCCTAACGGCAGGTGTTTGAACCCACCAGCTACCCCATGGGAGAAAGACGTGACAGTCTGCTGCAGTAAAGATTTATAACCTCGGAACCCCTATGAAGCTGTTCTACACTTCTTATAGGGTATCTAGGAGTCAGAATCAACTTGATGGCAAAGGGTGTGGGGTCTTGGTGTTTACATTAAGAAGTGAAGGGGGGGGAAACTTATGCCAGGACACTGAATCACTCCTAGAGATGAAATATTACCAGCAATTCAGCTTTCACTTTTCACATAGCTTCATGGTAGTAGATATATTATTGTATATATAATCTACTTATTTTAAAATCAATTGTCAAAGTCTACCTTTACCCTTCAGTCCCCCTCTAAAGAGAGATGTTCATTTTTCCTTTTGTTTGTTGTGTTTGAAAACCCTTTAATAAAAATACACATATATACACATATTTGGCTTTATTTGGAAATCACAAGATTGCTAAGGGTCAAACACCCAGAAGTTGCATTTCGATTCAGATAAAGCTCAGAGTGATGACAGGATTTCTAGGGCTGTTGTTTAGACTAAACAGTAAAATTGAGGCTCATATGTGAACAAACATTCATATATGGCATTTTTCTTAGATTGAAATGTTCTTACTCTTATGACAGAATCATTTTCAGTGATGCCTCTAAATAGTTAACTAAGTTTTCTTTTGAAGTTACAGGAATCAGTGTTAAACACCACTGGGTTTTGTAGGAATTCTAGATACATGTTTAATATAAATCCCAGTTAATGGTCCTTCATTTAATTAATTTCCTCATATGTTTTCCTCTTTTACCGTGTAATCTCTAGCTAAGAATTCAACATGACAGTAAGTGGCTAAAGATAACGTTCTCCTGAGTGAAATGGTATCTACATGCCTGCTGTGAAATAATTATGAAAGGATTCCTTTGTGATACAATGCTCAAATCACAAAAAGAGTTTACTAACTACAAGAGATAAATCAGAAAAGGTATATAAAATTCATTTGATAAAGTATCACAAAGTTACACAAGGAAAGAGACAAAATAAATTCCCCTAATGTACCGCAAATATCAACCACCACACACTACCTACAAACCATATGTTTTTTCCATCTGTTCTGCTATCGTTAACTAAATTTATAGTATTTGGGCTATCAGAAGGATTGTCAAGCCCTAGCTGGGCATGATTTTAAAACCTAGGTGTTACTGTTAGTTGTTTTTCTTTCCTTTTTTTTTTTTTCTTTTTAAAGAAGCTACCCCTCTCTATGCTCATCCCACCACTGATGATATTTCTTGGATTAAGAGTCCTCCAACATTTCTGAGCACTATGAATTATTCTGTAGGAAGCTTCGATTAGCCCCAGAGAAAATGTTTGTCTGCTCCTTTCAATATGATGGTCACTAGTCAAGAAACTGGAACTTCTAAACACCCATGTGAATCTTCCAAGGGCAAAAGTATTGGGCTTGTAGCCTTGAATTGGTGGGTTACTGTGTGCAATAGGCAGAATTCCAAGATGGCCTATAATAATCCAAGCCCTTGTCTAACCATTCCCCCACCCCTTTAGTGGGATAGAAGCCAGCGACTTTATTCTTGCCAACAGAATAAGGCACAGGTGAGGATATAGTCACTTCCTTGGGTAGCTTAAGCTATGCTGCCCAGCAAAGGTGATGGACTGTCACTCCTGTAATTTAAATTACACTCTATAACCTGCAGCAAGGGATTCTTTTGCTGGCTTCTAAGAAGGAACTTGCCATGTTTTGAGAAGATACGTGAGTGGGCCATGTGGCACAGGATTGCAGTGGCCTTTAAAAACTGAAAGTAGCCTCTAGTCAGCAAGAAAGTGGAGACCTCAGTCCTACAACTGCAAGGAATTGAATTCCACCAAACCCATATTAGTTTAGAAGAGGACATTGAGAACCACAAGGGATCACTGTCTGCCACGTACTTTGATTGCCACCTTTGAGACCTTCAACGGAGGATCCAAGTAAGCTAAACATGGGCACCTGCTTCACAACAATAGAAAACCAAAGCACTGTGTTTAAAAACAATCTCAAAGCTTCTTAGCTATGAGTGAATGAAGCCAAGAAATGCTTCTGTCATATCCTACTTTCTCTCGAGACATAGGTGAGCCTTGAGAAAGAAATCTCAAAATCTCAATGGGTATCCTCATCTGTGCTTCGTTTTCCTCCAGGATTTGGCCTTTCTACTCAAAAGAATATCACGCACAGCCTTGAATTTTTCAGAATAGTAAGTGGCAAATAGCTTCCTTAAGTAAACGGAGTGAATATTCTTGCATCTTACAAGACTTAGCGTAAGTACTTTGCCTGTGAAACCTACTTCAAATGGCTTGAAATTATATTTTTAAAGAGTTATAAAACTAAATCTTAAAACAGATTCATAGACATTGATATGATGTGTGTTTAACAGCCTGTGACATACGAGCCTATGAATAGCAAGGCCCATAGGTAGGTGACATAATGCCACAAAACAAGCAGCATTTTGCCTAAGAATTCCATGAAGTAATACAGATATTCTCCCATGAAAGTAGGACCAGAGATGACTGTTTTCAAGAGACATCTAGCAGGAGTCAGCGATGTCAAGACTAGTCACAACGGCAATCCAATGAATAGGAAAAAGTACAAAATTCTCAAGTTTTGAGGAGGAAAGCCCCTAGCACTGTGTAGATTAGATTATGGTTAACAAACATTTGTACCCTTCTACACACATAGTTAAACTGTTTTTCCCCACCCACTTGTTATTGAACTTGTCCATGTGATCTGCTTTGGCCGAGTAAATATGGGTGAAAGTAGCAGTATTTTGATCTTTTAGAGGCATCACTTTCCTCACAGCTTCCAGTTCCCACCATGAGATCAAACTTGCCTCAAGATAGCCACTACCCTATTCCTTTCTTTCCTGTCTTCTTAACGACCCCTTGTTTTCTTTGTGCTTAATGTCCCTTACGTCACCCACAGCTCATCTGGTCTTCTGTCGGTAGTGTTAAATGTATCAAATCTAGTCTAGAAAAGGTCTTTAAATTCAGGTAGGATAGACTCAAGGCTACACTTTGGCTGTCATGAACTTGTTCTGATTTTCTTCATCTTCAACTTCAGTTTGCATCAGCAATTAATGATCTTTTCAGCAGTTGCCCTTTGGCCTTGTTCTGATGGATAATTTTGAACTTCTCTGTGGTTTCTTTCCAGAGACGTAGTCATTCCAACTCCTGTATACTCCGTCTTGTGAGATCCATGTGTATAAAAACATTGCCATTGAATCGATCCTGACTCATAGCAACCTATAGGACAGAGTAGAACTACTCCACAGAGTTTTTAAGGAGTGCCTGGTAGGTTTGCAATGTTAACCTTTCAGTTAGCAGCCTTAGCACTCAACCACTACACTGTTAGGTTTTCATGTCTATAGTGGTCATTTATGTAGTTGAATAAATGTATTTGCAATGAAGAAGTCATTCATTATGCAAAATTCTGTCAGAATCTCTGGGATCATTTCTATTACTAAGACCACATTTTCCTATCCACTAATCCTTTCATTTTCAACTTTTTCATTCTAATCACCAGTGATTATCAATATATCCTCATTATATGTTGTTTGAGTTATCTATTGCTGCTAAAACAGATATACCACAAGTGGACGACTTTAACAAAGTCAAATTTATTTTCTCACAGTCTAGTAGTCTAGTCCAAATTCAGGGTTTCAGCTGCAGGGAAAGACTTTTTCTCTGTGTCAGCTCTGGAAGAAAGTCCTTGTCATCAATCTTCCCCTGGACTAGCAACTTTTCTGCTCAGGAACCCCAGGTCTAAAGGATATTCTCTGCTCCTACTGATTCCTGGTTCTTCTTTCTTGGAGATATGAGACCCTCGTATCTCGCTGCTTTTTTCTCACTTTTCTATCTCAAGAGACTACCTCAAGACACAATCGAACCTTGTTTACCTAAGTAACACACTTGTCATCCATACTCCCTCATTAATATCATAGAGGCAGGATTTACAACATATAGCAGAATCACAAGATAAGGAGAATCATGGTCTAGTCCAATCGATACACACATTTTTAGGAGACATAATTCAATCCATGACACGTTTGATCAATTTCAGACTACCAAAGAAGTTGGCAACAATCTTTAATTTCTTCATCTTTGGCCTTAGTAGTTGGTATGTGCATTGGAATAAGAGTGGCATTTTCTGGTCTTCCCTGTAGACATATGGATATTATTCTGTCACTCACAGCACTGTACTTTAGAATAGATTCTGAAATCTTCTTTTTGATGATGAATGCAACACCATTTCTCTTCACTTCGTCATTTCCAACAGAGCAGACCCTATAATTATATGATTCAAAATGGCCACTACCAGTCTGTTTCAGTTTCCCAATTGTATGTTCCATTTCATTTTAGATGATTTTCATATTTCCAAGATTCATACTTGACTGGGTTCTATTATCCTATTATTAATGGATATTTAGAGCTATTTCTTCTCATTCTGAGTTGTGCCACCTCAGCAGATGAAAGTTCCAAAAGCGTAACTCCATCCATGTCATTAGGATCAGCTCTACTTTGAGGGGGCAGCTCTTTCTCAGTTGCATTTTGAGTACCTTTCAACCTATCTTCCAGCACTCTATCAATGTTCTGCTGCCATTCATAAGATTTTCACTGGCTGTTGCCTTCTTCAGCAGTAGACTTCCAGGGCCTTCTTCCTAGTCTGTCTTAGTCTGGAAGTTCAGCTGAATCCTGTACAACATGAGTGCCCTTGCTGGTATTTGAACACTGGTGGCATAGCTTCTAGCATCACAGCAACACACAAGTCTCCACAGTTGACAAACTGACAGATATGTGGGAGAAACTTATTCCTGAACACTGGGCAGCTAAGGTAAATGGAAGAAATGAAGTAAAAGAGTTGAACAGAATATTTCAATGAGTAGCTAAAGAAAACAAAAAGATGACAATGACATGTGCAAATACCTAAAGTTAGAAAACCAAAAAGGAAGAACACACCAAACATTTCTCAAGCTGAAGAGCTAAAGAAAAAAATTCAAGCCTTCAGCTACAATACTGAAGGATTTGATGGAAATGTTTCAGTCAGCTAGTGCTGCTCTAATAGAAATACCACGAGTGGATGGCTTTAAAAGGAGAAATGTTTATTCTTACATAGTCCAGTAGACTACAAGTCCAAATTCAGGATGTCCGCTCCTGGGGAAGTCTTTTTCCCTTGTCAGCTCTGGAGGAAGTTCCTCATGTTGCCTCAGTCTTTGGTCAGGAAGCATTGTGACACAGGAATCTCAGGTCTGAAGGATGCACTCTTCTCCAGGTGTTACTTCTTTCTTGATGGTGTGAGCTTTCCAACTCACTGCTTGCTTCCCTTTCTTTTTATCTCTTATAGGATGAAAGGACAAAGGGTGGTAAAAAGCCATGCAGAAACCCCCTTTACAGTGGAGCAGGAACTTGATCTTATAAAGGAATTTACAGTCCCACCCTAATCCTCTCTGACATAATCCACTCTGCTAACCATAGACATAGATTAGGATTTATAGCATCGGAAAAGAACAAAACGGAGGGCAATTACAGCATACAGGGACTCCTGGCCCAACCAAATTACTACACGTATTTTGAGGGAGACACAGTTCAATCCATGACAGGAAAAAGTGCTGAATGAGGCAGGAAGCATCAAAAGAAGATACAAAGAATACACAGATTCACTATACCAAAAAGAATCAATCAATGTTAAATCATTTTAGGAGGAAGTATATTATCAAGAACTAATGTTACTGAAGGAAGAAGTCCAAACTACGTTGAAGATATTAGTGAAAAACAAGGCTCCAGGAACTGACAAGAAACTGAGATGTTTCAACAAATGGCCAATCGACTGGAAGAGATCTATATTTATGCATATTTCAAAGGTGAGCCAACAGAAGGCAGAAGTTATTGACCAATATTATTAATATCACACACCAGTAAAATTTCACTAAAGATCATATATTAAAAAGTGGTTGCAGCAAGATATTGTCAGGAAACTGTCAGAAATTCAAGTCAGATCAGAAGAGGACAAAGAACTAGGCTATCACTGCTGATGTCAGATGAATCCTGGTTAAAAGCAGAGAAAGATGTTTACCTGGGTTTTACTGACTATGCAAAGGCGTCTCACTGTGCAGATTATAACAAATTATGCAAATAATAGGAATAGAGAGCACTTAATTGTGCTCTTAAGGAACCTGCACACAGATCAAGTGGTGGTTGTTCAAATAGAACAAGGGGTTTAAAGTTAGGAAAGGTGTGCATCTGGGTTGCATCCTTTCATCATACTTATTAGTCTGTATGTTGAGCAAATAATCCAAGAAGCTGGTCTATATGAAGAAGAATGCAGCATCAGGATTGGAGGAAGAGTCATTAATAACCTGAGTTATGCAAACGATATAACCTGCCTTGCTGAAAGTGAAGAGGATTTGAAGCCTTTGATCATAAAGATCAAAGACCATAGCTTTCAGTATAGATGACACCTCAATATGAAGAAAACAAAAATACTCACAACTGGATCAATAAACACCATAATAAATGGAAAAAAGATTGATGTCATGGATTTCATTTTACTTGGATCCACAATCACCACTCACGGAAGCAAAAGTTAAGAAATCAAAAAATGCATTGTATTATGCAAATCTGCTGCAAAAGATCTCTTTAAAGCCTTGAAAAGCAAAGATGTCACTTAAAGAACTAAGATGTGCATCTGTGATCCAAGCCATGGTGTTTTCAATCACCTCATATGCATGCGAAAGCCGGACAGGGAGACCTGCAAAGAATTTATGCCTTCGAGTTCTCATGTTGGTAAGAATATTAAATACACCACTCTCTGGTAAAAGAACAAACAAATCTGGAAGAAGTGCAGCCAGAATTTTCCTTACCATCTTATCAGAGATGGTAAGACTTCATCTCCTGTACTTCGGACGTATTATCATGAGAGACCAGTCCCTGGAAGAGGGCATCATGCTTGGCAAAGTGGTAGGTCAGTGACAAGTAAGAAGACCCTTAAGGAGATTTATTGACAAGGTGATCACAACAGTGGGCTCAAACATGACTGTAGATGGGGGAGTGCTAGTCAGTGTTTTGTTCTCTTGTTCTGTTAAGTACGGAAGGCCCTAAACGGCAGCCACTGCTTCTGGTAACCCAAATTAGATACTCAGAAACCTAAATACAATGCTGAACCACTCTAGCTGATAACCCAAACCAAAAACCTGCTGGCTGTTGAGTCAGGTCTACCTCATAGTGACCCCAGAGGTCAGAGTAGAACCGCTCCGTAGAGTTTCCAAGGAGTGCCTGGCGGATTTGAACTGCCAGTCTTTTGGTTAGCACCTAACCCACCATGCATCCGGTGTTTCCACCCAGCTAATAACGAATGAAAAGCAATACGTTCATTCGTGTGCCACTCAGATTCTATGCTTATTTGTTGCTTACATTGCTTTGAATGTATAAAATAGCATTTCATGTACAATTTTATTTAGCAAACCTGTTGAATTAGGAAAATGTCTGAAGTCCCCAAGTTATTGTAAGAGCAAGACTGAAAATCAGGTTAAACCAATATTGGGAAATCTTACATATAAGAAAAACAGAAAGTAACTATCAAATCACTCCTTTCAGTTGAGTTAAAAACTCAACTTCATTCCTTAATAACTCAAGGATATTCACAATAATTTAAAAATATCACTTATCAACACATTCTCAAACTTTTATGTCATAAACATAAAATGTTTGTGGAAAATATTTTTAAAATAATCTCTAATCTCAATCACCAAGTACTTAAAATATGAACAAAATAAATTTTGTTTACTTTAAAGTTCAAAGGAAAAAATGCTACTTGAAGGCACTATAGGAAGAAACTGTTGAGATTATGGATACATACAATATGGGATATGTTTGGGGACAAATACTTTAAAATAGATATATCTTTATGGTACCCTAAATTCAGATTCACGTGTAAACTCTTTTCTAAGAACACACACACACACGTTCAAAATAGTCTTACTGAGAGAACATCAGAACACCTATTATTCAAATGATGGTTTTCACATCGCTGTCTAAAAATGTGCCTTGAAACATGTATCAGTCAATATTCTCCAAAGTAACAGAACCAGTAGGAGATTATAGAGACTGCAGGCATAAATGATGCCTTCGAATTATGTTATTTGTGAAGAATACTGAATACACCATGGACTGCCAGAAGAATGAACAAATCTGACTTAGAAAAAGTAAAGCTAGAATACTCCCTAAAAGCAAAGATGGTGAGAATTCAACTGATGTACTTCGGACACATTATTAGAAAGGACCAGTCCCTGGAGGAGATCATAATGCTTGGTAAAGTAGAGGGTCAGAGAAGAAAACCCCCTCAATGAGAAGGACTGACACACTGGCTGCAACCGTGGGCTCAAGCACAGCAACAACCGTGAGAACAGCACAGGACCAAGCAGTGTTTTGTTCTATTGTACACAGGATTCCTATGAATGGGAACCAATGTGACTGCACCTAGAAACAATAACATGTATACACATACACATATATAGTTCTGCCAATTAATTTCACAAACTCATCCTAGAAAAACTACTACATACCTAATTGCTGAATATCACTACATTCACCTTCGAAGCACTTCCCGTCGGAAGCTATGCATCAACAGCAGTGCCTAGTCCACCCTTCAGAGCAATTTGGGAAGAGCAATTTCTGGAATGGCCATCAGCAGAGCTGTCATCATATTATCCTTGATGTCCTAAGTGTCATCAAAATGTCTTCCTTTGAATATTTCCTTCATTGTTATATAAAGAAAAAATTCACTGGGGGCAGATCAGGTGAGTGGGGAGAGATTTCCAAAACAGTCTTTGTTTACTTGCTGAAAACTCCCTCACAGACAACTAGACTATTAAGTGAGAGCGTTTGCCACCTGGCCCCCGTATGCAAGGCCCATTCCAGAAAGAGTTCCAACATTGCTCCGAAGAGTGGACCAGGCGCTGGTGTTGGTGCACAGCTTCCCAAGGAAGTACATCAAAGATGGCTGTAACGATATTTAGCAATGAGGTACATGGCACTTGGAGCAATTAAATTCATGGACTTAATTGCTGGACCTTGTATATATGTAAAAAGAAATTTATTTCAAGGAATTAGTTCATGTGACTGTGGGGGCTGGCAAGTCTGAGATCTGCAGGGTTCGCAGAAAGCTGAAACTCAGGCAGGAGTTGGTGCTGAACTCTGCAGGCAGAATTTCTTCTCTGGAAAACCTCAGTGTTTGATATTTAGCCCTTTCAATGATGGAATAAAGCTAACCACATCACAAAAAAGAATCTACTTAAAATCAACTGATTGTACACATACACAAAATACCTTCACAGCAACATCCAGACTTACGTTTGATTAAATTTCTGGGTACTATAGCCTAGCTACCTACCTGTCAGTTTGTCATACTGTAGGGGCCTGAATGTTCCTGTGATGCTAAAAGTCATACCACTTGTATTTTGTCCAGCAGTGCTACCTTTGCTAGACAGATTTCAGCAGATTTTGTAGACTAAGACAGTCTAGAAAAAAAGGCCTGGCAATCTATTTCCAAAAATTAGCCAATAAAAACTTTGTAGACCACAGCAGAGTACTGTCTAACATAGTGTCAAAAGGTTAGCCTCCTAGGTTGAAAGACACAATGGTCACATCAATGATCTCTAATCTCTCAATGATCATGAAGATGGCGTAAGTCTAGGCAACATTTCACTGTATTATACAAAAGATTGTAATAAACTAGAGCCCACTCAGCAGCAACCAACAACAACAGCCTAGCCAAACTGATACATAAAACTAAATCATCACAGAACATGTTCAATACAGTATTATGACACAACTACATGCAGTTAAATACTATATCATGATAATATATTCATACTGATAGTGGATAGTCTTACATTCTAGACAATCTGACAAATAATTTTAGAAGCCAAGTCAGCCAAGTGCCGTCGAGTCAGGGCTGACGCATGATGAATTTTAGAAACTGAACTAAATCATCCTTTAACATTATTAAGAAGTGTGCTATGTGCATGATGTACATGTGTCTACATGTATGTACCTATGTGTGTACGTATATATGCATGATTTTACATATATCATAGAAAGGGTCTTCCAATAGGATGTCCTATTTTTGACAGCTCACAGTGGCCATATATATTACCTTTTTTTAATAATTAGTCTTGAAAACAGCCATGAAAAGTTAAACAAGTCCACAACATGTAGAGATTAATAGAGTTTATTATAAAAGTGGTGTTCCGTTCACCAAAAATTCTGTGTATAACATGAAATTTACAATGAGTATGTGTCCCACTGAGAAAACACTTCAATATTTAATCAAACAATTTGAGACAACCAAGTGTCTTGCCAATCAGACAATGCCTGTGACTCAATGAACAAAAACATTCCTACAGTTAGAGTGTCTGCCAGAACCCATCACAATCAATTTGTCACCTAGTACAGGAGTTCATCCTTTAATAAATCACAGTTTGGCACCTGGACTTGAAGCTTTACCCTTACAAAATTGTTTTAACTCAAGAACTGGAGTCTAGTCCAACAACCATAGATTGCATGCACTGTACATTTGCAGACTGCGCTCTGGAAAAATTGGAAATTGAGCCTGCTTTTGGCCAAAAAATCATGTTCCATGAAGAGGCCCATTTTGGGATGGTTTCGTTAACAAACAAAACTGTTGCATTTGGAGCCATAGGAATCCAATGGAGATTCAAGAACATCTACTTCATCCCCCCAAAAGTTACCATTTGGTGTGGATTTGGGTCCAGCAGAATCACTGGTTCTTATTTGTTCCAAGGTGGAGGAGGAGAGGCTGTGACCATTAATGGTTAAAGATATTGAGCTATGATAGGTGATCATTTGGGGCCCAATTTGGAAGGTGCCATGGCAGCCATTCACCCGAAGTTCTTTTCCACACATAGTGCGATCAAGTGTACTTCAAAATAAGAAAACAGTTAAAACCATATCATTTACACAACTTGCTTTATTCAGGTTTAAAGATAGGACATCCTTATTGGAAGATCCTTTGTATATGATTCATGCCTAAAAATATTTTAAGTGAATATGTATTTAACGTTTTATTCTACTTATTACATGGATAAAGTGACAAGGCAGAGAATTCTAAGGTCTGACAAGTTGCAGGCAGGGTGAGTGCAAATTACATGGAGTGAATGAAGGTCTTCCCAACCTTTCAGATTTTATCAATTGGTTTCAAAAATGTAATTTTAAAATAAACATATTTAAAATGCTAAAATCATTGTAGTCATTGAAAAAATCAGGAGTTTGTTTCCTTATCCTGCAATAAATCATGATTTAAACCAAAAAAAAGAGAGAGAGACCTATTTTATAAGAAAAATGTTCAGGTTTGTCTTAGTTACATAGTGCTACTATAACAGAAATACCGTAAATGGATCGTTTTAACAAACAAGGATTTATTCTCTCACCGTCTGACAGGTGAGAAGTCCCAATTCAGGGTGCTGACACCAGGGGAATGATTCCTCTCTCTGCTGACTTTGGGAGAAGGTCTTTGTCCTCAGTTTTCCCCTGGTCTAGGAGCTTCTCAGCACAGAGACCCTTGCTCCAGAGAAGACACTGCTCTTCTGGATCTCCATTCTTGATGGCATAAATTGCCGCTATCTCTCTGCTTGATTCTCTCTTTTATATCTCAAAAGATGTTGACTCAGGATACAGCCTAATCTTGCAGAATGAGTCCCGTTTCATTACCACAGCTGTCTCCAGTCCTGCCTCATCAGCATCACAGAGGTAAGATTTACAACACAAGAAAATCACATCAGATTACAAAACGGTTGACAATCATACAACACTGGGAATCACAGACTAGCCAAGTTAACACATCTTTTGCAGGCACACAGTATAATCCATAATGAAAGCTAATCAAAAAAAGCAAAGTCACTGAAGTAGAGTTAACACTGACTCACAACAATCCTGTAAGACAGAATAGAACTGCTCCATAGAGTTTCCAAGGAGTGCCTGGTGGATTTGAACTGCTGACCTTTTGGTTGGCAGATGTAGCACTAAACCACTACACCACCAGGGTATGCAACAAAGCCTAATGGTCTCTCTTATGAGTAAATTCAGATAACTAGGACTTTTCTCCCTGTACCTTAAAGCCCCTCCTAAAAATCCCTGCCAAGTAGATGTTAGAGATACGGTCTGCCTGGGTCCCAGTGCTGTGACAAATTCCTTTTCCTAAAGGATGCCAGATTTATAACTATTTTTCATTTATTTACAGCATCTAAAAAATGTCTTATAACATATTAATCTCCAGATTTTTTTCTAATCCTGACTTCAGAACAAAGTTTTAAAAACATATTGTGGGAGTTTAGCAAATACAATCGTGTCACCGTAAGTACGTGTGCATAGTAAGCCTGTACTTAAAGAAACCAGTGATCTGGATGTCCTCCATTGTTCCATGGTTCTTAAACTGTTAGACTTCTTTAGATATAATTCTCCTGGAAAACATTTCTTTACTAGACTATAGGAGTACAAAAATCTAGTATACAGAAATGAATTCTGTTGTTTGAAACCTATTGCTACACATGTTTTACACTGCATTTCTTCAATAGAATACCTCCAAATTACTTCCTCTTCTGAACATACTGGAGACAGATCATGTGTGTGTGTGTGTGTGTGTGTGTGTGTGTGTGTGTGTGTGTGTGTGTATGTATCTTGAAACAAATTCTTAAATCTCCCTTATTGGTATAAAACCACTGATACGCATGGTTTGGTTAAATTACCCCTGCCAGGTTTATTATCTACCCTCTTCCCTGCTGTTAGCATGTGTAATTGTATGGTTTTAAGAACTTGAATGACTCACCATAAAGCAAGCTGAAAAAATAAGGGACAGATGTGTTTCTATGTATTTTTTGAGGGTTGCTAGGATGGGAGCCCTTTTAGCTTATTTCGGAATCTCGTCTCAGAGGTACCTTTGCCTCCTTAAGAGTACCTCGCCTCCCCAGTCCTCAACCCCTCAACCACCAGAAAGATGGAATGCTCACAGCATAAATGCCACCCACCAACTTGATTGAGGGGGCAAACAATAATACAATGGCCACCCATCAGCAAGAGAAATGATTATTGCCATCTCCTCTGGTAAGGTTAAATGAAGGGGAACCTTCCTATGTACAAAAGATACAGCAAAGTGACTCCCTTCTCCTCTTCAAGTGATGATTAATAAGAGGCAACCTAACAGATCATTTGTGGTAATAGATCATAAACAAGACTATGACTGTTGATCAGATTTCAAAACTTTGGTCTTGATCCTTTAACTGCATCGAAAAACCCACCCCGTGGTTAACATAACCAGAAGCAGGCAGAAGCCAAGATCTTTAATGAGAAGGTCAATCCGGCAGCAAAAGAATTGAACTTTTACAGTCGCAGGGTCAGACAGCTTGTCAACAGTGTCGGGGTCTCCGGTTAACAGAAGCCCAGTGAATGCCGCGGGAGTTAAAGATGTGGGACAGCACTGGCTGCTGGTAAAAGGGTGATTTGCTTTAAAATGAAAACATCTTCAAGGTGATTTCTGAGTTGTAAGCACCCAGAATTTATATTCAGCTACCATCCATTGACTGCCTGTGACCTGCCAGGTACTGTGACGATGGATATGAAGTAAATAAAGTACAGTAAGTCATTTGTCCCTCTGTCTGTGAATACAATGTAGGTTTTCATCTCCATTTGATAGCATAGACATCTGAACAAAGGCTGCCTGAGTATGTGGCTCATCTGCCCACATTAGTGCAATTAAAAATTGGCAGAGAAAGATTTCACACTCAGGTCCTCCGACTTCTGTCACCAAAGACCTCCTCTGTTGGGGAAACACGCCCCACTTCTAAGGCAACTCCAGAAGCCCTAAAGGCAGATGAAATGCTGAACTGCAATGGAGCTACAATTATCTATTAGCCGTGAGCCTGAACCCTGGCTCCTCTCCCTTTTCCTGAGTCCGTCAGGGGTTGAGGATAATTTTTGTACTTTCTATGTGAACTTTCTGGCAGTGTCCTGTGAAAAGAAAGGATCTGGCACACAATTCTGGGAGACTCTCTGAGAGAAGCCTTCTATCTGTTGGGTAAATCTACAGAAAATGGGAAAAATCAATGGATTTCTCAGCAGTGGAATCACTGTAGTTTGTAAAACAATCTTTACAAGGAATCTCCAGTCCAGATCATAATATTCATGTGTCTGCCAGAAAAACGGCATTTCAAGGGGTGACATTTCTTTTGGAATAGACTATTGTAATGTAAGTTTAAACTGTTAAAATGTAGGTTTAATACATTACTCTTAGTGTGGTTTATGCTTCCTTATGCTTAGAAAATGCTAATTTACTAACTTTCTCAATTTGTCTTCTTATATGTACAATTTAGTTTCCATAAAATCATGATTGCACAAAAGGAAAGTATGATGTCTAACTATGAACAATACAGTTCTGTATATATTTTTTTAATTAATTTATTCCTCAATGTGGTCCATATAGTTGGTATTTTTAACAGCTTTTCTGAGATGTAATTCAATAGCATATAATTCACCTATTTAAAGTATACAGTTCAATGACATTTAATCTAATTCACACAGTTGTACAAACACAATTTTAGAATATTTTCATCAACCCTCAAAAAAACGCTTCACAAATATTTTTTCCCATTTTGTAGGTGGTCTTTTAATTCTTTGGATGAAATCTTAGGATGAGCAAAAATGTTTGATTCTTAGTAGTTCCCACTTACCTATTTTCTCTTCTGTTGATAACACTTTGTTTGTCAGATTTTGAAGTCTGTCTACATTGTGTATTAAAACTTCCCTTGTTGATCTTATTTTATCTTGGATAAGCTTTATTGCTCTAGATTTGATATTTAGGTCTTTTATCCAGTACTCGACAGCACTTGCCTAACCAGTTTGAGTTGGTTTTTGTATAAGGTGTAAGATATGGGTTTTGCTTCAATTTTTGCAGATGGATATCCAGTTTTGCCAGCACCATTTGTTAAAGAGACCATTTTTACCCCAATTTAAAATCTTAGGACCTTTTTTGAATGTCAACTGTTCATTCAAGGATAGTGGCATCTCCGCGGTCTCAAATCTGTTCCATTGGTCTACTTTTTATACCAGTACCAGGCCATTTTGACAACTGTGACAGTGAAATAGGTTCTAAAGTCAGAAACAAATGTTGTCACACAAACAGACACATGTACACAAATGTTTGTTACAGCACAGTCCACAACAACAAAAAGATGGAATCAACCACAATACCCCTCAACAGATGAATGGATGAACAAACTGTGGTACATTTACTCAATGGAACACTATGCTTTGATAAAAAACAATGATGATTTTAGAAAACATCTCATAACATGGTCTCGTTTGGAAGAGATCACACTGAGTGAAATCAGCCACTGTCAAAAGGACAAATTCCGTATGAGACCGCTGTTATAAAGACTTAAAAAGAGACTTATCCATAAAAGAAAATGGCTGTGTTGGCTATAAGAGTGGGTGGGGGCTGAGGGTGTATCATAGATGAGATAATTGATAGATATTAGAAATTTTATTCTTTTACTGTAATAAATTTAAAATTTTTTAAAAAGAAAAGAAAAAAAATCACTGCACACCTTAACTACACTGTCCCCAGAACGCTCCAGCCCAAGATAACCACCCTTATACTTTGTCTATAGTTTTACCTACTTTAGGTGTTTCATTTAAGGGTATCCTGCAGTATGTGGAATAGCTGATATTTTAAAGGTGAAAAAATTATTTCATAGGAAGTGAGATTAAAAAACAGCTGGATAAATATCATAGATGTAGCTACAACATTTATGATCTATTAAGTATCAGAAGATCATTCTGAATGCCTCTAGCAAACATTGCACACTTGCTGGTAAATATCAGTCTCTCTGCCTCTGCTTCCTGTGTTGCCTTGTATGCCTTGTATAGAATATTCCAATTTATTTCAATTCTGAGCAAAATCTTGTTTTACTTACACATTCTGACAACTTCTTCCATCCCCTTAAGCTGACATATTTTCTCCCGTTTCCTCCTCTGTGACTGCTTCCTCTGCCACCCACTCCCTCAGGATCCTAATTCGGGGGAAATTTTAGATTTTTTTCCCACATATAACATTTCTTTTTAAATCTTGGTTTCCAGAAGCAGCAGAAGGTTCTGCAAAGGCATTGAGAAGAGCAGGAAAAAGCTGTGAACAACCCTGTTTATTGAATACGAGTGCTTGAGCTCTGATAATACATGTTCAGTTGCTCCTCCCAAGACATGAAAGGACCCTTAAGGAGCCAGATACAACCCAGGAGCAGTTGTATAGTTTTAGGATGTTTTCATTTCCCTCTCTTAGTAAGGATAATCTCTGCCCAGATGGTTTTATTTGGATCATTATTATGGCCTGGCTT
The DNA here is from genome assembly GCA_028571685.1 of Heterohyrax brucei. Lineage (NCBI taxonomy): Eukaryota > Metazoa > Chordata > Mammalia > Hyracoidea > Procaviidae > Heterohyrax > Heterohyrax brucei. The sequence goes on from CM053146.1 coordinate 107,850,809, forward strand.
GGTTTGGTTTGAACAAGACAAAATGTAAAGATGTACAATTCAGCGAAATCTGGAAGAAAAAAAAAGGTCTAAACCCCCGTGGTCACAATAATCAAGATAGAGAACATTTTCTTCACCCAAGAAATCTCCATGTGACTCATGACCCTTACCTGTCTGTAAGGCCTAATTTCTGATTTCTATTATTTCTATGATTACAGATTTGTTTTGCCTGTCCTTGAAGTTCTTATACATTGAATCCTAATATGCAATCTTATGCCCAGCATCTCTCAGGCAATCTAATATTTTTGAAATTTTTCTATACTGTTGCCTGAATGAGTAGCTCTTGCCTTTTCTTATTGCTAAGTACTATTTTACCATATGAAAATACCAAGGTTTTCTCACCCATTCTCTAGCTGATCTACACTTGCAGTGTTTCCATCTGGGGCTTTAACAAATTCAGCTACTATGTAGAGTCAAGAGCAAGCCTCTCTGCTTTCTGTGGACGCATGCTTTCTTTGCTCTTGGGTAAATTCCTAGAATGGTTAGTCTACCACACAACTTTATTAAAAAGGTAAATTATCAGTTTTCTAAAATGGTTAAACCATTTTACAGTCCCACTGACATGATATGGAAATAACAGTTGTTCCACATCCTAAGTAACATTTGGAGAATTCAAAGTTCTTGATTTTAGTTACCGTATTTTTATACAAAGGAGCACCTCCTACATCTGTTTGCCAACCCCTCCTCCCCACCCCTTGCCACAAGGTTTCTGCTTTACAGTAATAAGTAAAAAAAAAAAAAAAAAAAACTGGTGTAGTGGCACTTATGAAAATACCTCATGAAGAGGAACAGTTGGCAAACAATTGTAGAAAGTGTGCATTATCTGAGTAAAACTATAATAGTCTAGTAAATTTGAAATAGTATCTCATTGTGGCTTTAATTTGCATTTCCCCAATAACTAATGATACTGAGACTCTTACTGGTCATTTGTACAACTTTTCTTTTTTTGGAAAGTGTTCAAGTCCTCTGTCGATTTTTTTACTGTGTATTTGTCTTAACTTTTATAGGTTCTGTATATATTTATATTCTGGATATAATTCTTTTGTCAGATATATATATTATGACAATTTTCTTTCAATATTTAATGTGGCTTTTCAGTTTCTTAATGGTCTATTTGGAAATTAAAAGTCGAAGATCATTTTATTAACAAGTTTATTTTTAGGTTATTGCTTTCTATAACTAAAAATTTTAAATCTGAAGTTAAAAAAAAACTCTACTTCTTTATAATTCACAAAGTTATTCTAGTTTTTCTCCAAAAGCTTTATTGCTTTGTTTCTGCTCATGATCTACCTTGAATTAATTTCTGTGTACTGTGTGTGATACAGGATGAAGTTTGTTCTGTTTATTGTGTTGTGCATATGTCACTATTTTGGAACTGTGTTCTCAGACAAACATTCCTCTTTCCATTGAATACTTTTGCACCTACTTAAAAAATACAAATCAAAAGACAAGCTTATTTCTTTCTGCTAGGTGTCCTCTAAACTGGTTCTTCTTTTTCAAAATTTTTCCACTATACTGCATCCTTTGTTTTTCCGTATCCATTTTATAGTCAAGTTTCCAATTCCCATTTTCAGAGATTTTTTTCAACGAGATTTCCATGAATGTAAAATTCGGTTTGAGGGGAACTGACATTTAATACTACTAAGTTTTTAAATCTCTTAACACGGTACACCTCTGTATTTATGTCTCCTTTAATATCAGTAGTGACTTTCACTTGTAGAGGTCTTGTGTATATCTTTTTAAATTTAATTTTATGTTTATGATGACATTGATTTTTTCTAAAGTAAATTTCTATTGTTTGCTGCTAGCATAAAAATATAATTAAGTGATCTTTGTATGTTGTCCTTTTAATCTGCTGTGAGTAAATGCGTGTTGAATTCTAGTTGTGATTTTATAAGTTTTTAGTATGTTCTGTCTATACAATCACATCATGCAAGTATAAAGACAATTTTATGTCTTCCTTTTCAGTCTTTATGAATTATTGTACTGTTTTGAATTTATACCACAATGAAGAATAAAAGTGGTAAGACCAGGCATTCTGTGTTGCTCTTAATCTTCAGGGAAAAACATTCATTACTTTGCTACTAAATATGATTTTATCAGGTTGAGACAGTGTCTCTGTCATCAGAAAATATCTTTAGTCATATTTCAATCTTCTGAAATATAGTGTGACATATACAGTTCAATATACGGTCTGTTTTGAAGAACAGGTCAAGTAGATTGAAGGCATTTTTATCCAGTTAAACCAAACACCTAAAGAAAGGTATTGATTTTCTAATATGATTCTGGTGACTTTAGATTTACCTACTTCTCCTCGAAATTTTATCAGCTTGAGCTTCACATATTTTGAAGCTATGTAATTAGGCACATACACGCTTAGAACAGTTCAAGTCTTACTGAACAGTTATCTCCATTAATGCTCTTCATATTGAACTCTATCCTATCTGATACTATTACAGTCATTCCACCCTTCTTACACTTAATGTTTGCCCGACACATATTTTTTTCAATTGATTTACTTTCAACTTGAATTTTTATATATGAAGTCAATATCTTAAGTTCCTACTACATACTCCAGCAGCAACTGGAAGCTTGAAGACAATTTCCTCCAAATGTTTCCTGGGCTATGCCGCAACCATCTCAGCCCAAGAATTGAGTCTAGAGGTCCACAAGGACAAGAGGGTCAGGGTCTCACAAACCAACATGAAATAGCTAGTTGACTGAAATCCTGGGGCTCTTGGTTGTAGCTGCACATTTCAGAGAAAATTCTACATTAGGTCAAAATCATTAGCAGATTAAATTAATCATAGGAACAAAAGAGAAAATGACAATGCTATCTGCCATTGGTAGACTTCCAATTAACCCCAAGACTCATAAGTATTTCTAGCAGAGAACAGCACCGACACTCAAGTGTGCAGCAGCCACAGTGACCAACTCTCAGATTTCCACTTGGTTGTATGAGCAAGCCTACCTAAGACAGCCATAATCAGCTATCCCAGCCAACATGCAGATTCATTGTCTAAAAGATCAAGCTTTCATTGAGTCATGAAAGCTTTTCAGTAAGTGATCTTCAAATTGAAGAGTTCAAGTGGGCCAATACTGCTCTAACTTTGAAACTGGTATCCAGCATCTAACAGCCTTAAGATTATCCTTCTGAACCACAGCATCATGAAGGGCTTCTATCGTCTTTTAATCACAAGTAGTAGAAAGAGTTGGCTAAGTATGCTTTCCTTGCTCACTTTCCTTGCTCACTTTAAACCTGTTCTTGTTGTTAAGTGCCATCCTGTTGTTTCTAACTCAAAGTGAACAAAACACTGCCCAGTCCTGTGCCAGCCTCACAGTTGTTGTCTGAACCCACTGTTGCAGCCACTGTGTCAGTCCTTCTTGTTGAAGGTTTTCCTTTTTTTTCTCTGACCTTCTTCTTTACCAAGCACAATGTCCCTTTCTGGAGACTGGTTCCTCCTGATAACATACTCAAAGAATGGGATATGAAGTCTTACTATCCTTGCTTTTAATAAGCATTCTGGCTGTATTTCTTTCAAGACAGGTTTGTTCATTCTAGCAGCTCATGGCATAATCAGTGCTTTTCCAGACTTATTCACTGTCCTGCTTGCACATGCATCTGAGGCCCTTGAAAACCCCATGGCTTGGGTCAGCAAGCCTTCACTCTTCATGCAACATCTTTGCTTTTTAATACTCTAAAGAGGATTTTTGCAGCATATTTGCCCAGTGTTATGCATCATTTGAGTTATTAACTGCTGCTTCCATTGGTGTTGATTGTGGATCCAAGTAAAATGAAATGCTTAACAATTTCAGTATTTTCTCTGTTTATGTGAGGATTTTATGTGAAGTATAGTCCATACCGAAGGCTATAGTCTTTGATCTAAGTCAGTAAGTGCTTCAAGTCCAATTCACTTTAAGCAAGTGTCATAGATTGAATCGTGTCCCCCCAAAAATATGTGTAGCCGTGTGGCCAGGCCAGGATTCCCAGTATCTTGTGACTGTCCTATATTTTTGGTTTTCCTATGCTGTATGTTAAAGGATTAGGGTGGGGCTGTAAATCCCTTCATAGGATCACCTCCCTGCTCCAATGTAGAGGGAGTTTCCCTAGAGCATGACTTGTGCCAACTATCCTTTCATCTTACAAAAGAAAAAAGGAAAGAGAAAAAAGGCAGAGAACTGGGAACCTCACAAGAGCAAGAAAGCAGCACCAGAAGAAGAACGTGTCCTTCAGGCCTGAAGTCCCTGCACCAAGACATTCCCTGGACAAAGACTGATGTCATATTGGACTTTCCTCCAGAGCCAACAAAGGCGAAAGCCTTCCCCTGGAGTGGACATCCTGAATTTGGACTCGTAGCCTACAGACTATGGTAAGAATAAACCTTCCTTTGTTAAAGCCATCCACTCTGTGTCTGTTAGAGCAGCCCTAGCTGGCTGAAACAGTGAGTAAAGTTGTGTAACATTCATATAACAGGTTGTTAATGAATCCTCCTCCAATCCTAAGGGCTCATTCTTCTTTATATAGTCCACCTTCTTCAGATCATTTGCTCAGCATACAGATTCCACAGGTGTTGTGAAAGGATAGAACTGATACACACCGTCTGACTTGAAACTACACACACAGTATGTCCTTGTTCTGTTCAAACAGTGTGTATGAACAAGCCTACCTAAGACCAGTAGACCCACCCATCTCAACCAACCCCCTCCAACATGCAGATTCATTGTCTAAAAGATTAAGTTTTCCACTGAGTACTTGGCCTATGTACAGGTTCTTTATGAGCACAATTAAGTAGTCTGAATTCCAATTTGCATATGTGTGCAGAAATCTCATTTTGTAAGATTGTATATCAGCTTGGCTGGGCCATGATTCTCAGTGTTTTGGCAGTTGGATAATGTTGTAATCACTTCCCTGTTGAAATTTGATATGCAATCATCTCATGATGGAATCTGCTAAGTGGTACCAGCAGGGGTGAGACCTGTGGGGCTCACTGATTCTTCAGCATTCTTCTCCTACCACCTACTTTTTTCCTGCGCGCTTTGCCACATCTTTTGGGTTGTTTTGGATGCAGCAGCTTCCTTTCTTATTGTCAGACCACCAGTGCTCAGGATCTGAACTAGTAGCTTACCTGTCCATCTTGGGAATGGCCAGTCTTCCCAGCCTTCAAGCAAGAGTCCTGCCCCCCAACCTACCAGTCTTGGGCTCACCAGTCCCTACAGCTACATGAATCTGGAGAAATCTTGCAGTCTTGTGTGCTGTCTCAGTACTTGCCTGCTGTCACCCAGTACTGCTCTAACAGAAAATGTCATGTGAATGGAAGACTTCAAGAAGAGAAATTTTGTTGTCACAGTCTGGAAAGCTACAAATCCGAATTCAACATGAGAAATTATCACAGTCTGGTAGACTGTGTCCAAATCCAACATGAGAAAGCTTCCTGGCACAGGTGCGAAGGACATACTCTGCTCTTGGTGCTGCTTTTTTGGTGGTATGAGGTTCCCGACTCACTCTGCTCCACTTCTGTCTTTCATATCCCACAAGCCTATAGTTTGAGTCCTACCTCACCAACACAACAGTTTCCCCTTCTCCCTCATCAACGTCACCGAGGCAGGATGCACAATACATGGGAAAAATTACTCAAGTCCGGGAATCACGGCAGAGTCAAACTGATACACACAGTTTGGAGGGGGTGGAGAGGGAACAATGTAACTCGCGACACTTGCCAATCCTGGTTCACCAACTTCTAAGGTCCCATGAATTGGGAGAGACCTCCATCCTGATCCGTGGACTTAGGACACTCCAGCCTCTACAATCACATGAGCTGTTTCCTTGACACACACACACACACACACACACACTTTACTGGCTTCGCTTTCTAGAGAATCCAACTAAGACACTATTCTTCACGAAGTTTTCCATAATTTGTCTATAATCTACATAGTCAAATGCCTTTGTATAGCCAAAGAAACACGGTCGAATATCTTTCCGGTATTCTCTGCTTTCAGTCAAGAGCCATCCGACATCAGTAATAAAATCCTTAACTGCACATCTTCTTTTGAATCTGTCTTGAATTCCTGGCGGTTCCCTACTGACGTATTGGTGCATCAGCTTTTGAATGTCTTCAGCAAGACATTACTTGTGTGTGATATCAATGATATTTTTCAATAATTTCTACATCCTGTCAGGTCATCTTTCTTTGGAATAAGCACATCTCAGTCAGTCGGCCAGGTAGCTGTCTTCCAAAAGTCTTGGCATAGACAAGTAAGCACCTCCAGTACTTCATCCATTTGTTTTGAAACATCTCAGCTGGTGTCATGGATTGAATTGTGTACCCCCCAAAATATCTGTAGCCATGTGGCTAGGCTGCAGTTCCTGGTATCTTGTGACTGTCCTCCATTTTGTGGTTTTCCTATGCTGTTTGTTGAAGGATTAGGGTGGGACTATAAATCTCCTTATGAGGTCACCTCCCTGCTCCACTGTAAGGGGAATTTCCCTGCAGTGTGGCTTGCCCCACCCTTAATCCTTTCATCTTACAAAAGATAAAAGGAAAGAGAAGCAGGCAGAGAGTTGGGAACCTCCTACCACCAAGAAAGCAGCACCAGGAGAAGAGCGCGTCCTTCAGACCTGAGGTTCCTGCGGCAAGATGCTCCCTGGACAAAGACTGATGCAATACCGGACTTTCCTCCAGAGCTGAGAAAGGGAAAGCCCTCCCCTAGAGTGGACACCCTGAATACGGACTTGTGGCCTATCGGACTGTGTAAGCATAAACCTTCCTTTGTTAAAGCCATCCACTCTGTGGTATTTCTGTTAGAGCAGCCCTAGCTGACTAAGACAGCCGGTATTCCATCAGTTCCAGAAGTCTTGTTTTTCGCCAAAGCTTTCAGTGCATCTTGGACTTCTCCCTTCAGTGCCATCAGTTCCTGATCATATACCACCTCCTGAAACGGCTGAACATCAACCAGTTCTTTCTGACACAGTGACTCTGTGTGTTCCTTCCATCTTCTTTTGATGCTTCCAGCATCATTTAATATTCTCCCTGAAGAATCCTTCAACATTGCAGCTTGAGGCTTGAATTTTTTTCCTTCAGCTTTTTTGACTTCATAAGTGTTGAGTATGTTCTTCCCTTTCAGCTTTTTAACTCTGGATCTTTGGACATTTTGAAAATATCCTTAGTTTTAAGGTGAAGTTACTGAAGTCGAAACTCCACAGAACCCTTCAAAATCCCTTAAATATCTTTCCATATGCACTTTCAAGTATGGCCTGACATATACCAATAGGAAGGAGTTTTCTGTGGTCAGGATAAGGCCTTCAGGGCCACATTCAAGGGCAGGAGAAGTATAAATGAAAAAGTTTATTCAAGAGAAGAATGGTCTTGACAAAGACACTGTACTGTCTCTCCTCTCTACCGTTATGAAAGTCTAGCCCAGTTGCAGAGCACTGATTTGGCTCCATGTAGAATACTCACCAATGTTCTCTGCAGTCTATCATAGCCAATTTCCTGGCAAACCTGAAGCAGCTCCAAGTGGTCTTAGGGGCCATGAAGTGTCCACTAATGGCCGTGATATTATGTTGGACCAGTTCTGGAGATGCTGAGCAAGGTGGCAGCAGTACTGCCAGGGCACCATATACTGTATCCAGGTCCCCATGGATTGAGTGGAAAGACGATGGTATGTATAATCAGATTTTAATTAAGTAGAGACAATAAACTGAAAATTGAATTATCTGCCTTTCTGGCAGAGAAACATCAAATTTTTAAGAATCTTATCCTGAATAAAAAAGAATTTGGAGGCATTGAAGCCACTTTAATACAAGTCAGATTCCAAAACAAGTGAGAAATGCAAAACCTGGAGGCCATTAATAAATGCTTAAAACGTGACAACTTTTTACATTGGCTTAAAATAAACACATTCAGAAGAAGTAGAATCTAAAATGTTTATAACAACTTGAATGATGGCCGACATTACCAGAAGGATTCAGAATTTGCAAGATACATCAAAACACATTAACTTCAGGTAGCTACAACTGATACTGACTTCAGCTTATATCACAAGAATGAAGACTAACTTTAGAAGCACGAAAAGTTACCTTCAATGAATGTTCTGCTCTAGAGGGAGGCACGAAGTTGCTTTCACAAGAAGCAGAAGATTGGAAAGGAAAAGTTTTTAAGAAATATCAAAAAGGAAAAAAAATGCTATAAAAGGTCAAATAAAGCTAGACTGAAACAAGTTCAAAATGATAAAGCAAATCAAATAAAGTCTCAGAGTGTACATCTCCTAAAGATGAGAGATGTACTTTCTATTCTTACTTGAAACTGGATATAATGAAAGTATCAGAAAACTCAGAAGATGAGTCCAAAGGCGTTCTAAAGAACTGGACCCATACATCTGAATTAAACCATTATTTAAGAACCCTTCAATAAAAAAAGAAACCAAAGGCACATTAAATTAGCTAAGTAACTGATGCACTTAATTATATTAAAAGTATCCAAACTGACAAAGTTTTGTAGCAGTCAAAAAAAAAAAAAAAACCTGAAAAGGAGAGCAGAAAATTTCAAATCCTTCCTGAACTGCAATGGAAAATGAAATAAATGTTCACCAAATACCTAGTTTAGAGATCATTTATCCTGGAAAAAGATAATCTTTTTAAAGCAAACTAAAAGATTAGCCACACACATAAAAATCTGGACACCTACATGCTATAAGCCAAAATTCTTTCAACAAGAGTCAAAAGAATCGCTACTACAAAGTCCAGCTTGGCTGGCTGGGAAAAACCTTGCTAGATGGGAAAGAAAACACATAGATTAAAAAAATTATTGAAGCACAATTTAATTGTTTCTAAAATAACCTAATATTGTAGTACTGGCATTAGGACAGAGGGGACCACCAGGTGATCCTCTGGACAACCAGGTTTCATAGAAGTGAGGAGCATCAGTCTACTACAGCCTCCAAAGTCCAGTGCCTGGTTTGAACCAGATGCCATCCACCTAGGGTCAGGAACACAGGAACAGGGGCTGTCCATCTGGCCAGCTCTGTCCTGATAAACCAATTTCTCCACAAGGAAGAGCTTATTGTAGTGTTCCTCACACAAGCAGATGCTCAGAGTAGTCTTTAGGTTCAAAGTGATCCTACCTTTTACAACTGAGTGGATGCTATTAGACAGGAATCACACACTTCACTTCCCCATCAGACAGGAATCACATCCTTCACTTCCCCATCAGACAGGTCCTAAAGGGAAGCTCTTAAAAACAGGAAACCAAAAATGAACTGCAGGACATCCCTAACTCAGTACATTCTTTGCCAACAAGAAGAGATATCTGAATACCAAGCATTGGACTTGGTCTTCTGTCATGTAATTTGGAAGTAGAAATGGGCCGCCTTTTACACTTACCTAGATTCTAACAAGTCTGTCCCTAAAAATCCAGAACTATGTGCAGATACTTTTCTCTATGAATTTTATTTTTATCAAGTGATAATGCAATGAGGCAAATGGAAGGTATTGTAACTGTAGATTATTAAAAAATGAATCTTATGAATTGCTTTAATTTTATTCCACTTGTAGGTCATATAATTAGGGTATTTCTGCTGCTGTTGAAAAACTTGTTGAAGTAGTCTAGAAACACAGCAAGATGGTGTAGGTGTAAGAATATTATCTTCTAAAGCAATTTTGTATGTTTTCTCTTTTGGTTTTATTGCTCTTAACTTAGTGATTATGAATTATTCCAAATGGAAACTTGATATAATTCATGGAATAGAGCTTTATAACTGCATGTTACATAATGTGAATCTTACTGGTAAATTGTTTCTAATTTGATTTTTACATAAAACTAAAATGAAACTCACTGCCATCAAGTTGATTCCAACTCATAGGACTCTAGAGGACAGAGTAGGACAAGCCCATAGAGTTTCCAAGGAGTACCTAGTGGATTCAAACTGCTGACCTTTTGGTTAGGAGCCATAACACTTAACCATTACATCGTGAAAGTTTTTATATAGTGTAAGTATATTTCTCTTATGAATAATTTAACTGTCTTTTCTATTGATTCAAGCACTTAAATTTTTTTAAATCCCCTTCGTGTATTTTTAATTTTCCTATTGTTAATAATCACACATTTGCTCCAGTAAAAGTGAACAGAGCTGTAGTGTACACATATTATCTCATTAGTTTATTTAAAAGTAAATTTTATGTGTAAGTTACTTCCTTTCCTCCTCTTCTAGATAGCATTAGCGTAGTATTTCAGTTGTTGCTGTTTCACATGTTTCCAATAACCTGAGCTGTGTCAAAAGTTTTAAGGGAAAGTCTCACAGCGGGAGACATTTTAAATTTTAAATTTATTTGTCTACATCAAGGGCTGAATTTATTACTCTGTTTTAGGACTAGTATTTTTTTCTGGATTTTTATTTTAAAAAATCAAAGAATAAAATAGACATCTTGCAAACCGCATGTATTTGCATTTGGGTTTTTTGTGTGTGTGTGTTTTTTTTTATCCAGTGTGGCAGTTTCTGTCTTTTTATTAAAGTATTTGATCCATTTATGTTTACTGTAATTATTAACATATTGGGGCACAGAGCCATCATTTTGCTGTTTATTTTTCATTTGCCTTATCGTTTATTGTTACTGTTGCCCTTGCAGTATTTCTTTCTTCATTTCTTCTAAGTTAAGCAAGTGTGTTTTACCATTCCACTTTATTTTATTGGATTTTTAGTTACACTTCTTTGCATTATTTTTATGGGTTGCTATATAAATTGAAAAAGGCTCAACAACAATGTGTTTCGTGTGCTACAGGGATAACAACATATGTTTTTAACTTTTCACAGTTGAGTTAATTTGTATCACTTCAGGTAAAATTTTAAAACCTCACAATTTAATTTTCAATTTACCCTTCTCCAATATTTTGCAATGTTCCTGTCATGTAAGTCCACATAATGAATTCCAACAATAAATTATTGCAATTTTTGCACTAAAAATTTGTCTTCTAAGGAAATGAAGAAGGAAAAAATATCTTGTATATTTATCCAAACATTTGTCATTTCTAATGTTCTTTGTTTTCTCTGGTAGAACCAAGTTTCCATCTGGTATCAGTTTTCTTTCAGCCCAAAGACATCCTCTGGCATTTATTGTTTTATATATATATATATATATATATATATATATGCTAAAGACAAATTTCTCAGTTTGTGCTTCTCTTGGAAATATTTTTATTGTTTTCTGTTCATTTGGGAGGATTATTTGCTTGGATATCAAATATGAGTCGGATCCGACTCGACGGCACTTGGCTACTTGGCCATCAAATTCTAGTTGATTTTTCCCCCTCCTTTCAGTAATTTAAATAAGCCATTTCATTATTTTAGGCTCAATTGTCTCTGGTGAGAAATTAGCATTCATTTATGTCAATATGACTTGTATACAATGTGTTGTTTTTCTGTGACTGATTTAAAGCTTTTATGTTTAGTTTATGTGCTTAAATGTTTTCTTTGCGTTATTCTTATAAGGGGTTTGCTTAGTTATTTGGATCTGTAAGTTAATATTTTTCACCAAATTTAAGAAGTACTCATACATTTTTGTTCATTCTTTTCTGATTTATTCTTTCTAGTCCATCCTGAGACTCAAATTATATGTCTGCTAATCTTCTTAATCTCACATGTCATTAAAGCTTTTTTTTTACTTTCATCTTTGATTTCTTTTAAGATTGTAAAATTTCTGTTCATTTTTCTCAAGATCATCTAACGTTTTTTCTCAAGTCGGTGGTTAATACACAAACACACACACACACACAGTGTTTTTACACAAATAATGTATGCCTTGTACATTTATTGGAGCCCAGTGGTACAGTGGTTAAGAACTCAGGCTGCTAAATAAAGGTTGGGAGTTCAAATCCACCAGCAGCTCTTTGGAATCCTATGGATCAGTTATTCTCTGTTCTGTAGGGTTGCTAGGAGTTGAAATGGATTCTACAGGAAGAAGTTTGAGTTTTTGTTACACATTTATTTGCCACATGTTCCCTCTCCCCATGATGTATTTTCATAAGTGCTACTGAGCCATTACTTTTTTTACATGTTTCTGCAAAAAATACATGTACATGTACATATATATATTAAACCAGATACTAAATACTTTAGTTCCGTAATTTTTCATAAGTTCCTTTTTCACATTAATTTTTTTCTGCCAAGATTCCTCAAATGTTCGGCTACTATGACCATCTTTCAGTTAAAGTACTTAGTCATATTTATAATAGCTATTTTAAAGCCCTCACCTACTAGTTTGAGCACCTAGTTCATCTTTGGTCTATTTCTAAGGACTGTTTATTTTCTTGACTTCAGTCATTATTTTAATATTTCTTCATTAGTAATTTTTTAAATTATATAATGGACATTGAAAGCAATGTTTAGAGGCTCTGGATTTTTTCTTCTGAAAAATACACATTTTTGTTATGGCAGGAAGATAAATCACTGACTGATAAGCTTGAACCTGTGTAAGACTGGCTTTACACTTTTTTGTTTGTTTTCCTATTTTATCACTAGTCTTAGGATGAGACTACTACTACACTACAATCTATGTTTTTATATTTTTAGATGTGGGATTCTGATGGAAAACTCAAGGTTATTAACCAACTTACAAAGAGTCAAACATTTGGTGGAAATGTTCATGCGTATTTGAGGGCTCCCCCTCGTATGGGTCCCTCCTTTCAGATATTTCCTGCCTCATTTACAGTTGTTTTAATAGTCCCAGATTATGACTTCTGATGTCTCCATACTCAAGGACTGTGGATTTGTTTATCCTCTAGCTAACCTATGCTAAATAGTCTGTAGTGTCCCCAGTGAAAATACTATGCAGATGTGAACTTTGCCTAGTGCCAATTCTTGTGCTTATTATTGTGAGTTGTAAACTGAAAACATTTCCTCATGAAAATTTGGTTAGATTCTTCTTTTTAAAAAATGGTAACAAAGCCAAATTTTACTCTTGGCAACATTTTTTATGCCTACCCTACAGACAGTTCAACGAGACCTAGAATCATAAAACTGTATTACAGAATCTCTTAATAGTAAGTAGCTGAGAGAGATCAGATCCCAAACTGGCTTTATTACTATGTTGTTGCTGGGTGCCATCAAGTTGGTTCTGAATCATAGCAACCCCACGTACAAGAGAAAGAAACACTGCCCACTTCTGTACCACCCTCACATTGTTATTCCTGAGCCATTGTATCAGTCCATCTTGTCAAGGGTCTTTCTCTTTTTCACTGACCCTCTACCAAACAGAATGTCTTTCTCCAGGGACTGATTCCTCCTGATATGTCAAAGTATATGAAACATAGTCTCACTACTTTTGCTTCTAAGGAGCATTCTGACTGTACTTCTTTCAAGACAGATTTATTGTTCTTTTGGCAGTGTGTGGTTTTTTATATTCTTTGCCAACAACAAAACTCAAAAAGATGTCAATTCTTCTTCAGTTGTCCTTATTCATTGTCCAACTCTCACATGTAAATAAGGCAGTTGAAAACACAGTAGATTGGATCACGTGCACCTTAGTCCTTAAATGGCATCTTTGCATTTTAATACGCTAAAGAGGTCTTTTGCAGTAGATTTGTCCAATGCAATAAGCTGGTTGATTTCTGGACTGCTGCTTCCCTGGGTGTTGACTGTAGAATCAAGTTAAATGAAATCCTTGACAAGCTCAATCTTTTTTCTGTTCATCATAATTTTGCTTATTGGTCCAGTTCTTAGAATATGTTTTGAGGTATATAATCCATACTGAAGGCTGCGGCCCTTGGTCTTCATCAATAAAGGCTTCAAGCCCTCTTCACTTTTGGCAAGGAAAGTTGTGTCAGCTACATAATGTAGGTTGTTAATGAGTCTTCCTCCAATTCTGGTGCTGTGTTTTATAAAGTCCAGCTTCTCGGATTACTTGTCCAGCATATGTATTACAAAAATATGGTGACAAGATATAATCTTGATACATACATTTCTTGACTTCAAACCACATGGCATCATCCCTCTGTTCTGTTTAAAAGACTGCCTCAATCTATGTCCAGGTTCCACATAAGCACAATAAGTGTTCTGGAATTCCCATTCTTCACAATGTTACACATAACTTCTTATGATCCACACAGTCAAATGCCTTTACATAGTCTCTAAAATACAGGTAAATATCTTTCTGGTATTCTCTGCTTTCATCCAGTATCCATCTAACATCAATAAAGACATTCCTGGTTCTATAAACAGGAAAAATGTTTCAGATTTCAGCAGATGATCAGATCAAATCAATTTTTTTTCTGAAAAATTACGTATCTAGCTGACAAGTTACCTAATATAGGAATTTATCTCAGAACCAATCCTCACGTATAATCCTCAAATATAAGCACTAATTGGATAATGATTTTAGAATGCTTGAGTATTTTTTTACATATAATATGTGCTTATTAGCTTTTCCATAGACTATGGAGACCTTGGCATTACCAAAGCACAGCGTTATTATCACATTGGATTCTGTCATCTTAGGTGTCATTGAGTTACTTCTGACTCATACTGACCCCTACGTACAACTGAAAGAAACACTACCCAGCTTTATGGCTACGCTTGACCCTATCATTGCAGTCACTGTGGCAAGCAATCTAGTTAGGGTCTTCCTCTTTCTCAGCTGACCCTCTGCATAACCAAACACTATACTCGTCTCTCTTCTTTATCAACAGGTCATCAGCTATTCTTACAGAAATTTTTTCTCCCTCAATGACCACATAATAGGGTCTATTTTCCTAATACTTTTCTCTTTTTCTCCTTTTCCTTCTTTTTCTCTTTCTCTCCCTTTCCTTCTCTGACCCCAGTAAGTCACTTTTGGTTTAATGATTCATTATAATTCGTATTCCTTTGACTGAATCTCTGTCCCTGGAGTTTGTTTTCTGATTCTTCCCCAGATGATAAACCAGAAGACACTGTCTTGTTCATCTTTCCCACACTAAACCATCCTTCGTTCCCTCTCCTGAACTGTGAGTGATCTTCATTTACAGACCCTTTCCTGCATGACACAGGCTCCAGTCCCCTTCAGAGTTCATCAACAGATTATGTCAGAAGACTATGCAAATGAACTCCAGTTTAAATGAATTATTTACATCTCAAAGAAAATTCGGAAGGAATTATTTGATATCAGTATATCTCAAAACAGGTCATAGGCTGACAAAAGAAAGCTGGAAAAATGGTACTGGCTGGCAGAAGACAGCCTTATATGTTATGAGGAATTCACTCCTAAATATTTGGGAGTTTATCCCATTTAGTACTGTTTTTGTTATGACATCATATATTTTCCCACATTAGCAGCTTAATATAATTGTCCAAAAATTCAGTTGTGTTTTAGCTATAAAACCATTACTCAAAACTATGAAATCAAAGCTGTAAAAATGACTTCCTGATTTGGATAATGTAAAAAAAAGCATAGGATAGCATCTCTCCTCCTGCAGCCCCACAAGGAGGGGAGGAGAAACTAAGATCAATAGCGGATGGCTAACTCACATGAGGGGAAGCCAGACAAGCCTCCTCTCTCTGTAAACTTTAATCAACTCTTGACACTAACCATTCTTCCCACAGCACTCTCTGCTGGGTTTGGTACAAAACTCACAGATCACATGCATGATTATGGCATTTACTAGGGAAGTAACAGTTACAATTCAGGCTCAGGAACCCTCAAGATACAGTTCTTCCATCAATACAGCCTCTTCCCAACCATGCTCTCAGACACGCCTCTCCTTAGCCCTAGGTCTCTCCCCAGAGGCACTCAGCTTTCTCTGTCCATGGGCCAGGAAGCCCAACATGCTGTCTCCTGCTGCTGGGCCTCTCCTGCTACCACTTCTCACCATCTTTAGCATTATAGCTTGTTCTATTTCTTAGTCTCTTAATTCCAGGAGTTTCTCAGTGCTGGGATCCTAGGTCCAAAGACAGGCTCTCTGCTCTAGCTGTTCTTCCTCAGTGGTGACATGATCCTCCTCTCCACTCTGGAATTGATTCTTTTAAGGCAGTACTGACCAGTCCATTTGGTGGGCCACAACTGCAGTATCACCCAGTCACTTGGATGGGAGTTACAAGACCACGCCTAGGAAGACCACACATAACAGTGATTAACTGCACCACATGTGACATTGATTAAGTTGATTAACATCTCTGAACCTCACCTTCTTCATCTGTGTGTGAACTGGTTATCATAATGTCCATTTACTCACAGGATTGACCTAAGGCTCAAGTGCAATAATACTGCTATCTCCCTTATACCTTCTGATCCAGTCACATCAACTCATCTGTTGTTCCAGATACCTCATCCCTTACCAGACCTCTTGGTCTTTGGAAGTATTCTCTTTATGCCTGAACACGCTTCCTGTCTTTGCCTTTTTAGCCCAGCAAAGCCCTATTCACTTGTAAAGGTCCAGTTCAAATGTAATCTTCTCCGCCAAATTTTCTGCCCCTTACCCAGGAAGCAGTACTAGCTGTCCTCTCTGGGTCCCATTTTATCATGATTCAAAATGCTCCCATGCCTGAGTCCCTTACTGGGGTGATTAATTCTACAAGAAGAATCAAGCATCTTACTCTCTACTGTATCTACTTTTTCAAATTTCCAGGGCCTACCACAGTGCTTGATGCATAGTTGACATTCAGTAAATATTTGCTGACTTCTAAAATAGTGTCTTTACTCCTATTACCAACAGATGTCTAAATCAACCTGTTGACTGTAAAAGCATAGCCTATTGTGTGAAAATTAAAACAACATGGGCACTAATTCTACCATTATGGCTTCCACTTGTTATAGCTATCAGAAAATCAAGATGCTATTTCAGTAGCATATGGGATTATTTCCAAACCAAGAATTTTTGACAGGCTTCATGGTTCCCTGTTGGATTGTATTAACTTGCTGTTGACCCATTTGCATTTCAGCAACTAGATCCTCCCTTCCTAATAATTCAGCTGCATTAATTTTTCCATATTCAGGGTAGTGGGCATTCTCTCTCTAACCTCACTATTTGGGGTTTGTGAAATAGGATATTCATATTAAAACCAACAAGAATTTGTGGTTACATGGCTTTCAGTATACCAGGACTGGAGTTTGCATTTTTAATGTGCCTCAACCCTTGTTTTTGTATACCTCTACTTGGTCATGTCTGAAATAAATTTTCTGAAATCTAGGTATTCATCGTAGGCCATAAAGTAAAATAAGTCGAATTATGAGTTATTTCTGTGTAATATGTAAGCTGAGGATGATGTATTCCATCTTTCGATAGAATGTTAATTTACCATTAAAAGACAGATTCTTCACTTCCAAAGTTTGAATAATAGGGTGGTACTTTAAAAAGCATTCCATCTGGTTAAATTTAGAGTACTGAAAAAAGGCCCACTCTAAGAATGTTCTCTGGTTCTGGACCCATAACATCTTTGTTTGATTATGAACTGGAAGCAAAGATGTCACTTTAAGGACTATGGTGTGCTTGACCCAAGCCATGTCATTTTCAATTGCTTCAAATAGATACGAAAACTGGACAATGAATAAGGAAGATGGAAGAGTAACTGATGCATTTGAATTATGGTGTTGGCAAGGAAAATTGAATATACCATAGACTGCCAAAACAACGAACAAATCTTCCAAAATGCTCTTTAGATGGGAAGATGCCAACACTTCATCTCATGTACTTTGGACATGTTATCAGGAAAGACAAGTCCCTGCAAGAGGACATCATGCTCAGTAAAAAGTGGGTCAGCAAAAAAGAAAAGACCCTCAGCAACACAGGCTGACACAGCTGCCGCAGCAGCGGGCCCCAGCACGGGGCTGGGAAGACAGCCCAGGACGCGGCAGCGTGCGCTCCTTGTGGGGTACGGCTGCTGGGAAGGGAACCAGCTCGGCAGCGCCTAACAACAACACAGCATGAACCGGACTTACTTTCACTCACTTGAAGCACTTTCAGGTTGCTGTTCCTTTTCTACAGCAAGACAAAGTGGTCACCATACGTGCCAACTTTGTCTTCTCTGAATAGTTTGTTTTGTTTTGTTTTACTCATCCGCCGTTCCTTCTCAATCTCATTCTCCTTTCCTCTCCCATTCTGCCTTTTTACTCCACCGCCTGCTCCCTGGAACCTAACCTATCAAAGTTCAATCAGTAGGTTTTGGCCTAGTTTTTCTCTCAGCTGTTAGGCATGGTCTTTATGAGATTCGGTTCAGGAGTCCTAGTGGAAATACAGATAAAATTCATTAATAAACAAATGAATGAACAAAGAAATCATCTCCAAGTTGATTGCTGAGTTACTAATGTCATGACTCCGCTTATCTCCTTTGTACAAGGGTTCAACAGATTTCCAGTCAGAGACCATACATGCAATAGAGAAGAAGAACGAAGCTAAAGACACAGTAAAAGCAATCAAGTACTTACCTTGCTTTATCAACACTTCTACCAGGCAACTAAATTTCTCATGGCCAAACAATTAGGCAACATAAAACTGGGGACTTCCCAGTGAAAGAAAAGAAAATGAAAGCAATCACCCAGAAAGTCACATTTAACTGACTGCCAAGCCAAGTGCCGTCGAGTCAGACTAGTAAACATAAATATTTAGTATGAGAAATACATTGGGATCTATTAATGACTTATAAAGGAATTCAGAGATTACCTATTTACCTGGCTGGAAGCCTACCCTGATCCGAGTGCCAGCACTCTTCAGTATCAAGTCAAAACTTTAAGATTTTATTAAATTGTCAAATAGCTTTGGCGGATGTTAAGTTCTAACATTCCTAAACTACAGAAGCCAGTCATGGCTTCTTTGTGCCCTGTGGGAAGTCTTTAAGGATAACTTAAGGACACAGAGTGATATTTGTGCTAACGTAACCAGTTCCCATCTTCATTAGTTTGTCTAACTAACTTCTTTCCCATTCACCTACTATGTGCAGGCACTATGCTCTCTGGTAATGTTATAACAGCAAGCTCAGTGGACTTAGACCTGTTCTTACAAGAGCTAATCATAATAAACAATGTTTAGAATGTATTGGCTACTATACTAAGTACATGAATTACCATATTAAATTCTCATAACTCTATGAGAAACAAGTATTATTATAGTCCCCATTTTACAGTTAAAAAAACTGAGGAACAGACAGTGACTTACTGAAAGCCACATCACTACTATTAAAACTATACCTTGAGCCCAGCTGTTTGGCTTCACCATCTACGCTCTTCACCAGTATCTCCTACTGCCTTGTCGTGGGGAGGCAGGCAGCAATCCAATACTTATACAAATCAGTATACAATCACAAAGTGATTAGGAAACAAAGTTTAAAGATAAGGCAGAATAAGGAAGGTTGACCAAAGGAGGCGAAGAGAGGACTGTCAGGGAACTGGCAATTGTGCCCTGAAAGCTGAGTATAAATTAGCCTGGCAACAGGGGAGAGCTCTCCAGGTGGGGATCAATGGGGACAAATTCCTGTAGCAGGAGGGAACCTGGTGAGGACAGCCGTAAGAAGGCCAAAGCGGTTCGAGCACAAACAGATCGCAGTGGTTAGAAAGGCCAGATAGGGCTAAGCATCAAAATGTTAAAGGCACACTAGTGTTAATTCTTAGTTCAATAATAAGCCACTGAAAAATGTTTAAGCTCATAGATGATAAGAGATTGTATTGTGAACATGTTGGGGGCTGCTATTTGGAGAAAAACCCTAATAGATACAGGGCATCAGCTACCCAGCCCTCACAACTGGGGAATGGTGACAACTGAAGGTAATTTTCCCATGAAACCCCAAATTGCCTTTGGCTGTGCTAACCAGAAATAAGAGGACTTCTACCATAAGTTCTTCCTTCTCACCTCAGTAACTTGTTTTTTATACTTTTAAGCTAGATGCCAGGGAAGCAGTGTTTGAAAGAAAAATGCTCACTAGAACCGAATGTGTTATCTGTATTTCATGCATACTTGCTAACTTCACTTTCAGCTTGATTCATTCAGAAATTCAGTGCTTCAAAAACACACAAGAAAAGGACTTTAATTTCTACCAGAGAGCCTGGTAGCCCCTAAGTAAAGTGGCTGAATCAACAAGCCAAGGGGAACCAAAAATCGCATCCCAACATAAAGATGACACTATGGTGTTATGGAAGACTGGATTTTCAGATCACATAGGCTTGCCACTTTCTAAACTTGTGATCTTAGGCCAAGTTCCTCAACTTCTTTACCTTAGCCTCTTAAAACATAAAAGAGAGATCTTAAAGCCCACATTGTGGTGCTGCCGTGAGCATTACTAATGATGTGTGTTACCTACCTGGATTATGTTAGTTACTCAGTAAAATGAACCTATTATGGAACTCAATTTATCATTACAGACTGGTTCTCTAGATTCATTTATTTACCATGTACTTAACAATTTCTTGAGGCTTTGCTGTGGGCCAAGCATTCTGCTAGGGGCTTGGGAATAACTCAGCAATATGATGTGGGTTCTACCAAAAGGAAGTGGCAAAGAGTGACAGTCACTAGTTCCTGCTTTTCCTTTTAGAACAAAACTCCAATTTTGATGGAGAGAGAATTTTCCCAAACCCCACACATGGATCATGATTAATCGAAAGCAATCATGAAAGTCCCCTTCCCTTCTGCAGTGACTGGTTGGATAGATATGTAATCCAGACATGCTCAATGATATTTAAGCCAAAGTAGTCTTGAGGACTTTGAGGAATATTTTTTCTTCTGTGATAAGAGATGAAAGAAGAGAAATATCACCCCTCCCCCAACCCCATTTTCTACTTTAAAAAGAACAAATGTCTGTGATAACATGATATCTGATGCTTGAAGGTGCAGAAGTTCATTCTGAGAGCATCAGGGAAGATCCTATCACCTCGCTGAGTATGACAAAGCCCCCTGGGTTCTTAGTGACATCCTTGAGCTGCCTAGCTGATCTGGGGCCACCTGCTTATGAACTTGTAACAACAAATGTTATGGGCACTGGAACTGAAGCTCAAAGACACTGGGTACATTAGTAATCAGGTAGTAGAAATGCCACTCATTCCTTCGTTCATTAATAGACTTTTTTAAAATATTTATCCAGCTAATCTCCATAGCTCTTCGAGTGAGCCCACATTTCCTGCATGGGAAGGAGGAGTGCAGCAGAGGGTTTGGGAGCATGCCGTGGAGCAGCTCTGTTGCCTAAACATACATTCTGTCATTCTCCTCACGGCTACCAGACGGCGGCCCTAATAGACAAATAAGCAAAATCCCTTCGCTAGAAGCAAAACCCTCCAATGCTTCCAGAAGGAGATTAAACTGCTCTTTGCAGCTAAAAGCTGCGTTTCAAGAAATACTGGCTGTATACTAGCCAGTATTTTTCCAGCAATAAATTTTTCTCACCACGAAAGAGACCTATGTCCTCAAAACATGACAGAATTCTCAAGGTTTAGGCCACCATAATAAACTTAATGTTTCATTCTGTTTTAGAATTTTGCTGAGACAAAACTGTTAGGTGGTTTTATTTGTTTGTTTTATTCTTAAATACGGTCTAAGTGAACATCCAATAGAATCTGACAGTTTCCTTCCACAAGCACACTGCAAAAATTGCAGCATTTCCATAGGAATGTGATTAATGTCAAGCATTGGGACCGATGGTGTTGCTCTCCTGCTGCCTCTCCACCTGTCCGCTGCCAGGTGAGCATCTCCAGTCACTGTTTCCTGTCTGATTGCCAGATGATGCTTTCCTGCTGATCTGTCCACGTGCTGGGTGGCATCTTTGTACAATCTCATCACCTGGTAAGAATCAGCTTTCTTTCAAGTGTATTCAAGTGTATGTATTTGATTTTTAATAAAGGGGCTCATATAAGTATGGTCTGCTGGAGGAGTCCCATGGCGGAATTCAAGGTCCGTTAGGCGCAGTAATCAATGACCAACACCGAACACAGATTTTTCGCTACAACAAAGGATAATTGCTTTCTTAACCACCTACAGGATCTTCACCTCCCAGAGGAGCCCTGGTGCTTCAGTGGCTAAGACTTGGCCACAAAGTGAAATATTGGCAGTAAGAACCCACCAGCCACTCCATGAGATTAAGATGTGATATCCGCTTCTGTAAAGATTTGCAGCTTTGGAAACCCTATAGGAAGTACAGCTCTGTCCCTTAGGGTCCTGAGTTGGAATAAACTCAAGAGCAATGAGTTTGATTTTTTTGGTCACCTCCGAAATCCCTATTTAATCTATTCAGTAGGCCAAGTACTTATTACTATTTCCTGTTCTGTTTTTGTAATGAATACAAGACTTGAAAGGTTATCAGCGCATCCAGTACTGACAGCTAACTGATATGAGAACTCAGGTGTTTTCCTCCACAGCCCTCAGAGCAGTAGCAGTAGCAGAATTCTCACCTTCCATGTAGAGGATCCAGGTTTGAGTCCTCGCTAATGAACCACGAGCCCGGTCACCACCCATTTGCTGGGAAAGGTTTTGGTGCTGTTGCGATGCTGGAATAGTCTCAGAGGAACCTCTGAGGTAAGGCAGACTGGGAAGCAAGGCCTCGTCATCTACTTCTCACAATCTGACAACCTTTGGGACTACAAAGGTCAGATCATGATGCGCGTGGGGTCACGGTGAGTCGGGGGAGGGGAGCAACTCACAGGCGGCTAACAGCCACCATCCCTCGCGGCACTGCTTGCCTTCAAAAAAAAAGCCACACAAAATTTTTGGACTTCCCTTGGTTAACTCACTCAGAAGAAAATTGTTTGCTGTAGGAGGCTAAAATAGTCATCATGAAGGAAAACACAAAGATGTCTTTTACGCAGGAAGAAGACAGCCATAAAATGTGATGGATACTTGGGTATAAACTCTGAGATCCACTGCCTCGTCTGCAGTCCGGAGGGAATTTGATGCGACCCCTTCCCACCGTGAAATAGCTGCCCTATGCAAATCAGCGGGCCGCCGGCCAGCTGAGAGGGGCAGCAACAATTGGTCTGCAGTCAGCCGGAAAGAAAAACAGCAGCCGAAGTGCAGAGTGCTACTTTTCCCACAATGAATGAGGCTTTAACTTCCAACTCCGTGACTCTTTAAATCTGTATGACAATTATTAATGGGGGAAAGATAGCTAATATTTACGTTTGCACTCCAATCCCCAGCTAATAAAAACACAGGTTAGGTAAGGAGACAGGAGAGTGTCAACCGTTTCCTGCATTCCTTTTCCCTCTGCTTGAGCACCTACCTGTCCCAGCAGGGCGCTCACTGGGGGGGGGGGGGGGGAGGGGGGGTGCGAATGGCAGGGAGAGAAGTGAGGAGGAGAGGAAAAGGGGAGTTTTGACTGGCTATCTGCTAGGGACTCTGGCTTTTGGTTGGGTGTACACGTGCTCTTCAATTGTCCTGATAAATGCATCCTTCTGTGCTGTACACAATCCCTACCTCTTGTCTTAGAGCACTGGCTCCTCTCCTACCTGGGCTCCAGACTCAGAGATCTAAAAGAAGTCACTTCCCTTCTCTCACTTCAAACTTCCTCCGTTATAAAATTGCTTCCCTGAACCAGAATGGTGATTCTCAGGATCCAAATCACGTGCATCAGAGCTTCCTGATGTGTTATCCGACTCCACGGCACTTGGCTGGCTTGGCTAGCAATGTAACATCCCCAGCCCCTGTCGCCTTCAGTTCCATGATTTACGGAATTAAAGGGCCTAAGGGAACCCTGGTGGCATAGTGGTTGAGTGCTGTGACTGCTAACCAGAAGTCTGGCAGTTTGAATCTGCTGGGTGCCCCTTGCAGCCCTGTGGAGTCACTCTACTCTGTCCTGTATGGTCACTACAAGTTGGAATCAATTCAACGGCAGCTGGTTTGGGGTTTAGAGAGACTAGCCGTATTTTTAAGAAGTTTCCCTAAATAAATAGGATATCAAGCCCAGACTACTCAGACAATATGGTTTTTTTAATCTAAATTAAACTGCATTTATTGCAAGAAATTAAAGATCACATTATTCTTTAGCTGTAAAAACATGGTTCCTTTTGCTTTCCCCTCTATCTGCTTTCCTTTTGTGATGACTTTTCCTCCTCTAGGTATTGCTCTCTTTTGAGGGAGAAGTAAAGGTGACAGGAGAAGTAGTCTTTAAAATCGCTTACATTTTTCTCATTACATTTTTCTAACCAGAAGCACCCTGGCTCCTTGCACTAGCCCTGACCCAGCCAAATCCCCTGCTTTGCATGTTTATTCCTGTCGGTAAGCAAACCCACTCACTCCTAGTCCTCAGAAAGTGTGAACTCACTTTTCAATTTGCTTTAATTTCACCTTCAAAGATACTGCATTGCATTCAGGGTGAATCATTCTCCAAACCTTCAAACAGAAAAAAAATCTAGAATTTAACCTCAGGTTTTTTCCACAGTGACTTCCAACCAAGTAAAACTAAGAAATCTTTCTGGTAAAAGAAAGAACTAGCATTTCTTTCAAGCTTCCCAAGCTTCACAAAGTGACAAAACAAGCAATACAATAACTTCACTCAACAGAAATTTCTGGAACTTCTACCATATGCCTGGCTTCTTGCTATGTGCTATGGATGCAACAGTGAACAAGAAAGAATTTCCAAAAAATTTGGCACAACTAAAAATCAAGGATTCTTTCACATGCACTAGAAGTCCCCGGCTAGCCCAAACAGTTAAGCACTCACTACTAACCAAAAGGAGGGTGGTTCCAAAAAAGCCTCACAGATACCTTGGAAGAAAGTCCTGGTGATCTGCTTCCTAAAGGTCACAGGCTTGAAAAACCTGTGGTGCTCACTTCTGTTCTGTACACACGGAGCCACCATTAGTCAGAATCCGTTTGATGGCAACTGGTTTTTAGTTACAGCTTACACAGTATTAGAATAGTATCTTACATTTATGTAGTGCTTTATGTATTTGTTGCCATTTGAAATTTATAAGAACCTCTGAGGTGGGCGAGGCAGGTCTTACCATTTCCATTTAATATTTACTAATGGCAATGATTGCTCTACATTGAGCACTTAAAATCCATAATTAACATATTTAACTTTTTTTGTATAAGACACAACACTAAGCATTTTAGACAAAATTAATCACACTTAAACATCTTTTCATCCACATTTTATACTTAGAAGACTGAAGCCTAGGAGAGGCCACACAGTGAAGTACTAGACAAAGCTAAGACTTCCCATTTGTAATCAATTTGATGAATTTAGGGAGGTTAAAGATGTGGCAGTCTGCTTCTGTAGAGATTGACAGCCTTGCAAATGCTGTGGAGCAGTTCTAGTGTGTCCTGTAGGGTCACTATAAGTCAGGATCAAGTCTATAGCAATGGGTTTAAATGATTTGCACAAAATAATCTGCCTAGTAAACACTGATTTTGATCTATGATTTCTTTTTCCTCATATATGATAAATATCTGAATAGAAGATACCAAATACAGAACAACATGGCCTGTGTAGAGGGGAAAGATGCCAATATTTTTAACTTGGTATAACTCAAAACGGACTTTAAACAAATGTTGCCTGTTAGGTAATTAAGTCCAAAGTCCTGCAATGTCTGTCAATAAACTACATTAATTATTTGCAAATGTACAAAATACGAACGATAATTTTTGAATTTCAAAGAATTAAGAGCTCTTTGACTTTCAAGAAAGTGTTCACAGAACCAAGCAACCTATAAGAAAGAAGAGCAAGAGTGCAGTTATAGAATTCAGACAGTTGAAAAAGGAAGCAAACATGTAGGATGCTGAGCACTAGGCTTCTATACCTGCTGTTGACGTGAGCGAAGAGAGAATGGTCAAAACTGAATTCAAGTGTTACCAAGAGCCTAATGACTGCAGTGGTAATTCAGTATTTAAATAGATTATTTTGGAAATAACAACAACTTCTCTACAGTTTACAGGAAGATGCCAGTGTCTTTATTTCCACCAAATGTGCTACAATTGCCATTCTAGCTAAAAGATGTCACAGCCCAACCCTTTATTTAAAAAGAAAAAGGAAAAGTGAAAAAAAAAGTAGCTTGCAATTATTCTCCATGGGAAATACGATTATAAAGTAAGTGCATCTCATAAATTATTTGCAAGGCATGTCTATATTAGAATGAAATAAGATCTTTCAGAGGATAACACACCTGTGCCATGGATAATTGCCCTCATTCACAAATAATAAGTGGTCTACCAGATGTTTAGCCCCACATAGACCTGTGTAAGGCACAGCAGTAGGAGAGGGTGTCTTAGCTCAGACCAGACATGATCTTTTTTATCCTTTGCAAACTCTCATACTGTGTCGGCCACTTGTTCAGTAAAGTAACCAAAATCAGAGAGGATTGCAACTGTGAAGTGCTAACATTTCTTTTTAGTTACTAAACCTAAAGGTAGAGAAACCCAGAGATATCAGGAGCCTAAAGTCTGAATTAGGTGCCCACATTTCTTTTGTTTGCTTTTTAATTTGGCCAAAAATAAACTTGCTTCAGATTTTCTCGAATGTCAATGATCTGGAGTTCACTGTGTGGCTACAAACAACTTTATCCAGTGAATGGAATTCAACATCAGAGTGGTTCTATATTGACCACTCTTACTCTTTGTAATATTTAGCCTACCAAAAGGCAGCATCTAAGGTAAAGGCTGAACTAGTCATAAAAACTGTCAGGGAGGCTGATTGACAGTCTATCTGGTGTTCAGCAGCAGGCTAGGTAAAACTGATGGTTGAAATAGAAGATGATTTCACCCAGTACTTTGTTGCAGAAGAGGTATAAATGGAAGCTTTACATTTAGAAAATGAGACTCTGCTACACCTGTCAGATAACTATTTTGTAGTCATATCTAAACAATAAATGGTAAATAATTAATTACTCCCAGGATTATGCATATAAAGCCCTTGCAGGTAGAGTTGTAATCACATAACATTATCACATAATAAGTGTCTTCTGAGGCATGCCAGGGGGCCATCAACCGCAGCTGTAACGTCTCTCTCACTAATATCAAAGGACGTGCTACGTAAAGGTGAGATTGTCTTTCATGATAGCAAACACAAGGCATCACAAACTCATCCTAAAGCATCCAGAGGTATTGTTAATAACAATAGTAATACATCTATGATATTAAAACCTTCCTTTCACCTGGAAACTGCCCCCACCATTACGACACATGTACACATGACTAGAATGGAACTTTCCATGCTTTTACACGGACCTGTTGCCAGAACAGAGTTGAATAGCCCAAGAGTGGACATTTAATCCAAGCTAGACCCATCAGAGTCCACGAAAGAGAGTCCTAAGTGTGAAATCCAAATCTTTCTGACCTATTTCATGGTGCCTCTGAAGCCTCATTAAGTCAGAAAAAAAGAGGAAGCAGCCTACATCAAAACGGAAATAGTTTCAACAGAGCTGGAAATGTAAACAATCTTTCTTAGAATAGCATATAATTTCAGATCAAGATATTGTTTGTTACCTTTGAAAGTTTATGCAAGTCAAGGCTAATCGTGAGAACAACAGGTACATAAAGTCCTAAGGTTGGTAGAGCAGTTGGCCTAGCCGAGGGCAAAAAGTCATCAAACTGGCACGATCTGGTAGTGGAGGACATAGAATATATGGCCTCATTTAAGCTTAGTGAGGCCAGAAATTACTGTCTGTTTCGCTAAACCCTGTAACTCCAGGATTTAGCGCAGTGTCTGTCACATACTATTTCAATTAATACTTTTTATTTTGAATTCTTAATTTGAAAATTACTGCAAAACTTATTTAAATCCAAGAGTGCTTAAAATTACGAAAGGAAAAAAAAACCTTGATAAATTCAGGATAGCCAGTCTTACAGATATGGATTGAACAGGAGGGAAGGATGAGATAGAACATAGGGAAATTCAAGAAGAGTATGAGCACCCTTGAAAGGTCCTCTGTTGCTTTCACTCTGCACGTTAAAGGAGAAACTCTGTCCTCACGCAGAGCTACAGGAAGCGATCATTAAGCCCTTGGATTTTTCAAGCTCTTTCATGCTTTTTTCTTCACATCCAATTACCACTGGGTAACTTCAGCTACTGCCTGTTCCAGGGAACTTTCTCAGACGCCAGCTTGAGGAAACAGCAGCTGAGCAAGTCTTGTGTTTATTTTGCTTTTAGCAGACCATCTTCCCATGCAGATTACACAATCAGCTGCCACACCTGATCAGCCGATGCCTCCTCAGGAGATTCTAGAATGTCTTGTTAACTCCACTATCTAGTTGTGGGACCTCGAGGAAATCAACTACTGCCTCTGAGCTTTGATTTGCATGAGACAGAGTAAAGACAGAAGTTATGCTTGTTTGTTTTCAGAGAGGAATGGTCAGTCTTGAGTACTCTTTTTTCTTACCTTAGTGTATTAACAGTGGCCTCCAAAGTCTTCTTCTCTGTGACATCTAGTCCCTTGGCATTTTGTCTTGCTCTGTATGACCTGCATCAGAAATCAACAAATGAAAACATAACAGTAATCCTGCTGAGTCTAACTCATAAAACGGTAAACAACATTCAATACAGTTTGTCATTTTCAAAAACAATTTTAGCAGTGGTCAATTTTTCCAAACAAAATATTCGGCAACTATTCCCTGACCCCCTAAAATAAAAACAAATAAAAAATAATAAAAATCAAGCTGCTGGGTCCAAGTGGCAATGAGGACATGAAAACTGACACGTGTTGCTAAGTTTCCAAGCATCCTCACAGGCCCCAGGGCGTCTCTACAGAACCTTAAGGGTGCTAGAATTTTATATTGTGAGTAAAAACACTAAGTAAAATGTTAAATTTGTCAGTGTAAATCATGAAAGCCAAAAGAAAGAATTCACTTGATTTGTGAATTCTGGTTCCTTCAGTTAAAACCAGCAGCCCGGGTGGCACAGTGGTTAAGCATCCAGCTGCTAACACCAACAGGTCAGTGGTTCAACTCAGCTGCCACTCTAAGAGAGACAGATGTGGCAGTCTTCTTTCCTAATGATTTATAGTCTTGGAAACTCCGTGAGGTAGTTTTTACTTTGTCCTGAAGGGTCACTGTGAGTAGGAACTGACTCAGCAGCAATGAGTTGTAGTGCAGTGATTCTCAAACATCAGTGTGCATCAGAGTCACCTGAAGGGCTTGTTAAAATACAGATTCTGGGAGGCAGGGCCGAGAAGGTGGAGTAGACAGATACTTCTCATAATCCGTCTAACAACAAAGTCCCAAAAGAACAAGTGAACCTGGTATATGACATCCTAGAAGCCCTAAACATCAAAAGCAAAGTTGAGAAATTGAACTGAGCAAAGGGGAAGGGAGAACACCACCAGAAGCACAGAGGACCCCACAAACCTGACCTGCTAGGAGGCAGTCACGTCCACAGCATGGAGGTTGGTGGGTGTTCCCCTCAGTGGAAGTGATCGGAGAATCCACTTGTTCCTCTGGAGCCAGTAAGGGACAGCACCGGTTCTCTGAAAGCTAAGTTGCTGCATGTAAACTACCAAACGCAGACCTGAATCTTTCCTTCTATATGGGCCTGTTTTGCTTTTCCCACTGCTCCCACCTCCCTTCTCTGTGCTGCACCTAGAGCTGGAGTCTGATGACATTAACTGAGCCAGAAGTAGAATTCTTCAAGCCTGCCCCGAATCCTTCTTCCCCTGTGTTCTCTGCTTTGCTCCCAACTCTGGAGTCTGGCACCATTAAATGAGCCAGAAGTCGGACTTTTTAAGCACGAGTCATTCTCTGAGACTCAGAGAGGAAACTAGTTTTGTACATTAAGCGAAAAGAGAGGGGGGAGAACAAAAACATTCTGTCAACTCCATTAAGCTGGAAAACGAGAGCAGAGACTGTTCCTTTATCTGGATTCAGACATTAGGGGATACACCAAGCTCACAAACACTCAGGGATGGCTGTTTGCCCCAGCCTTTCTCAGCAACTGCAGCCAGACATCTGTGCGTACACCAATCACCCCTGCCCATCTAGGACAGCAGGCAAAAGCTTGCACCACACAACTGGTGACCGATCACCTGGACACCTGAGCTGAATCTATAACTGCAGTTTGCTGGTGGCTTGGAAATAGCAGTTCATATCAAACCATTTAAAGGGACAGACCACGATCTCTTAAGAAAGCTCCCAAAACAATCAAATTTTTCAGAGGAAGAGAATTTCGGGGAATTAACAGAGGTAGAATATAAAAGATTAATATTTAGAACTCTTCAAGAGATGAGGAAAGAGATGAGACAAGATGCAGCAGAGCATAACAACAAAATGAAAAAGCTGCAAGAAAGCATTGAGTGGCAAAAATAGAAATTCAGAAAATTAATAATAAAATTAGAGAATCAGACAAGTCAATAGAAAGTCAAAGGAGCAGAACTGAGGCAATGGAAGCCTATATTAGTAAGGTTGGAGACAAAATATGTGACATCAACATATTTGAGGAAAAATCATACAAAACAATTTTTTAAAAAAATCAAACACTACAGATTACTTAGGGCTCTATGAAGCAGAATAGTCTATGAGTGATTGGAGAATCAGAACAGGGCAAGATAATTGAAAACATAGAATTATCAAAGATTTGCTGACAGAAAACTTCCCTGAGATTATGAAACATGAGAAGATACCTATCTCAGATGCTCATTGAACTCCACACAAAGCAGGTCATAAAAGAAAGATGTCAAGGCATATTATAATCAAACTTGTCAAAACTGAAGATAAAGAAACATTTTTGAAAGTGGGTAGAGGCAAATGAAAAATAACCTACAAAGGAGAATCAACAAGACTAAGCTCACACTATTTATTAGAAGCCATGCAGGCAAGAAGTGAATTAGATGACGTATACAAAGCCTTGAAGGAAAATAACTGCTAGCCAAGAGTTATATATCCAGCAAAATTGTCTCTCAAATATGATGGTGAAGTCAGGACATTTCCAGATAAAACGAACTTTAGGGAAGTTGTAAAAAACCAATCCAAAATTATAAGAAATACTAAAGGAAGTCCTTTGGTTTCAAAACCAGAAACACTGGGTAACAACCCAAGACCAGAAAATGGAACACAACAACTGTATATCAACCCAAATAGGTGAATCATAAAAACAAATCATGGGTAAAACACTGAAAATAGAGAAATAGAGATGTCATTACATAAATACTATGTTTAAAAAAAGAGGGACTTAAAATGTCATCATAGATCTTCTACATAGAGTGAAAGTCAAAGCAGTATAAATAAAGACTGGTTAGAGAAATGGGGGTTAATATTAAGGTAGCCACAAAAGAAACTGTCAATCCTACACATCAGAATAAAGAAAAACAAGAAAAATGTGAAGTCTCAGCAAATGCAAAACCACCAACACTGTAAAAGATGAAAAAGAAAACAATAAAGAATAAACACTCAGCACAGAAAATTAAATGGAACAAAGGAATTTTCTGTAATACACACAAAAAAGGCACCCAAATGACAGCACTGAGCTCACACCTATAGAAATTAGAGCTGTCACACAAGCAGACACATGCACAGCAATGTTGATTGCAGCATTCTCCATAACAGCAGAAAGTTGGAATCAACCTGGACACCCAACAACAGATGAACAGATAAACAAACTATAACACATTCACACAATAGAATACTACACAATGATAAAGAACAATGATTTTAGGGAAAAACCTCATAACATAGAGTCATCTGGGAGACATTATGCTAACTGAAATAAGTCAGTTGCAGGGGGACAGACATTGCAGGGGCCACTACTACAGGGTCTTAAAGAAAGGTTTGAGCACAGAAGGAAATAATATTTGAAGGTTGCAGGGGGAGGGAGGGGAGGAGGGAGAGGACATTCATAGCTTAGCTAGTGGACCGAATTGGGTTAGGTGAAGGCAGTGACTGTGCACAGCAGAAGGGAGGTTAGCATAGCTGGCCTACATGAAAAGCTAGAAGGTTTTCTAAATGTAGCCCAATATTTTGAGGCAGAGAGTGACAGGGACAGTGTTCTGGGGACAATGGGTTTGGGGGACATCTAGGCTAATTGCTATAGCTAAGTTTTTGTTGTTGTTCGTTTGTGTGTGTATGTTTAAGAGAATGTTCTGAATCCCACTGCGGTGAGTGACGTCTGGTGTCTTACAAGCTGGCAAGCAGCCATCTAAGTAGCATTAGTTGTTCTTAATCTTCCTGGTTCAAAGGAAAATGAGGGGCATCAAAGACACGAGGAAAATATGAGCCTGACAGAGAGAAGGTGCCATTTGATCCAGAGACTACATCAGCATGGGACCACAGGCACGTGGTGCCCAGTCACTGCCAAGGACTGCCCTGACGGGGAATAAACATAAAGTCCCTACTGTAATGGGAGAAAAATGGGTGTGCAGAACTAGAACTCTTATTAAAAGACCACACTCGATGGTCCATCAGAATGGAGGGTCCCCTGAGCACATGGCCCCCAGACTCTCTGTTAGCCCAGAGCTGAAATCAGTACCGAAGCCAACTCTTCAAATAAAGACTGAAGTAGTCTGTAAGACGAAGAGTGATGGTGGAGAAGAATATGCTTCTTCTCATAGATGCATAAATGAGGCTTTCTGAGCAGCTCTTGTCCAGAGGTGAGACGAGAGGGTAGAGGAGTACAGGAGTCGGTTGAATAAATGTGGGAAGTACAGGGTGGAGGAATGTGCTGTCATGGGGTGGGGGGAGCAGTTACGGTTGCATAGTAGTATGGGTGTGGGATTTCACGTGGCAAATAGATTTGGATTGTAAATTTTCACTTAAAACACAATAAAATTTAAAAAATAAAAGAAAAGAAAAAATAGATTGCCAGGCCCTGACACAAAAATTCCTGATAAATTTGGGGTGCTACATGAGAACTTTTATTTCTAACAAGTTTCCAGCTGATGTTGATTCTGCTGATCTAGAGACCATATTTGGAGAATTCAAATTATGTGTATTAACAATTTCTCTGCTAGGAGCCTATGGTAGACAGCATATTGGTCCTCAATGATGTCCAGATCCTACACCTGGGTACTTGTTACATTACATGGCAATAGGGAATTAAGATTGCAGAAGGAATTGAAGTTACTAATCAGCTGACCTGTAGACAAAGAGATTATCCTGAGTTATCCAGGTGGCCCCACTGCAAAGGTCTTTAGGTGTGGAAGAGAAAGGCAGAAGAGTTGGGGTTACCTGTGATGTGAGAAAGACTCAATCAACCAGTGCTGGCTTTAAAGATGGAAGCAGGCCATCGGTGAAGGAATAGGGCAATCTCTAGAAGCTACAGAGACTACAAATCTTGCCTAGGTTTACACGGCTGTTGAATAATGAAGTCAGAATTTTAGAACACTTCTCTTTGCCCTGGGAATCCTGGTGGTATAGAAGTTTAAGTGTACATCTGCTAATTAAAAAGTTGGCAGTTGGAATCTGCCAGGCACTCCTTGAAAACTCCATGGAGCTGTTATACTCCGTCCTATAGGGTCATTATGAGTCAGAATCAACTAGATGGCACTGGGTTTGGTCTGAGGTTTTCTTTTTCCACCGCATCTTATGTTTTACTGGTATAACTTCCATAATATTGTATGTTTCCTTCCCTTAGGCCAGTTGTTCTCAAGTTGTATTTATCAGTCACCTGTGGGGGATGGGGGCGAGGTTCTTGTTAAATTTGACCAGGAGCCCCAAGCATAGAGTTTCTGATTCAGTAGGTCCAGAGTGGGGCTGGTAATCTGCATCTCAGACAAGTTCCTGGATGATCTCCATGTTGCTGGTCTAGGAACCACATGTTGAGAACCACTGCCTGAAATGAGAAACTCTTGAAGAGAGGGCATCGTTTTCTATTCCTCTTAAATCAATTGTCTATGCTCAGACACTGCTACACAACTGCCTTTGCTGTGTCACCTTTAACAACTAACTCGTTGTCCGAGAATTTATTTTCTGAAACCAAGCCTATGAAGCAGTTGAAATGGATTTCACTTGTTCTGTGGCAGAGATTTAGACTAGCTGTATGAGTTCCTCTTGTACTTGTTTAGCAAGCATTTCTCAACTTGTTTTTTAACAAGTGTGGTCCAAAAACCACATGCAATAGTATCATCGGGTGCTTCATAGAAATATTCATTCTTGGGGCCAAATTCAGAGCCACCGAGTCAGACTCTGGAGTTGGGGCCTGGTAACAAGCATGTTTGACAAATGTCTCTTGTGAGTCCTATATATACCTATGTCAGATTTGCAAATCTCTGCATTAAAATCACTTTTAATTTATCTATCACTTGTATATCCTTCTAAAGAATTTAAGCCTCTTTTTCTCCTAAAGCTAATTTTTCTAGAACTCCTCTGAACCCTTTCCAACTTGTTTGAGTAGCAGGGATGGATTTTAGGGCAAGTTTTCAAAGAGTTCTGCATGCCATTCCCATGTGTGGGCTCCTGCCCAGTATTTACAGAGAAATTTTTTAATAGTCAGTGTTTTGGAAAATGACTACTGAAGATGTGAAATGGACAGGGTAAGGGAAATAAAAAAGTTACTTTAAATTTCACATAAGACTCTTCTTTGAAATTTATATTTAATCTTCAGCCTGAAACTCAGGACCTAGTAATTATCTTAAATGAAGCTGATTGATACTCAGCAGGCACTACTTACAAATATTCATTTATTCATGTTTAGATCTTGAAGTCTTTGTCCAAACCTATTGACTTTGGCTTCACAAATTTTAGTTGGAAAAATATTGTTTCAGTAAAAATCATCATCATAGAGTAAAAGTATTAATCATTAGGTTAAATCTACAAGTATATTGCATCATCATTGTTTTTCAAATCAGTGTTTTCGGTAATAGCAGAAATTGCCTTCTCTTTTAGTTTAAGAAACTATTTCTTTAAGGCACCCTGGGAATTCTGGAATGAATCTAGTGGTAAGTCTTTAGTTGGCCCAGAATAACTGATTTGAACAATTACTTCCCAGAGTTTAAAACTGTGAAGCTAAAAGTTTTCCTTGGTTTGTGTCAAAAATAAATATTGTTCTCAGCTGACCCAAGAGTCCATAAAATAGTACTGCAATCTGACAGCTACAAGTGAATGTAGCTATATACACAATCTCAGACAGTGGCTGGGTTGGAGAGAATCATCCACCATTGTACAAATATTTGTAGAGCACTCATCATAATAGCAGTCATTGTTTTCTATTCCAGAGATACAAAAATACATATGTAATTTCCACCTTTCAGAAGCCCATCATCTGGAGCTGGTCAAGAAGGACCTCATCAGTTGGGTGAGGACCAGGCTCCCCGAAGGCCTGCTACATGTTGGTGAAGAACGGGTCATTGTGAGCTCCGCCCAACGGAAGGTAAATTTCCCATGGTGGAGACTTTTTCTTGTTTGACATTATACCCCCAGGGCCTAAAGCAATGCCTAGCATATAAAGTAGCACAAATGTGTGAGCAAAGGAGGATGGAAGGAAACAAGGCTGGAAAGAAGGACAGCAGGACTGTGGAAGGAGTACAAAGGAGAATCATCAAAAGCCAGAGGAACAGCTTGAAAGTTCAATGAACAAGCAAGTAAACATGTTTAATAGTAATGATTTCTACCGGAGCTTAAGGGAAAAATCTAGATAATTAGATAGGAAAGAGATGGACAATCAAGGAAGAAGTTTGAAATGGCTAATTAGGAGTTTGTTGTGATATTAATAACAATAAAAGAGAGTCTAAATATTCTAACAGATATTATTTTAAAATCACCTTCTCTGGTAGTCCTTAAACACAGAAGAGCAAACATTGACCTGTCTAGAGAGTAGACTACTTCTTGGGGACTTTACAAATTTGAGTTCTGTAATTATCAATCTAGTCCTTATTTCATTAAACCCACATTTATTGAATGAATAAATATTTTAATAAATTGATTCCAGTAAGAAATCCTGGTTGGTTTGGTTCGTTTGATTGGCTGGCTGGCTGGCTGGCTGGCTGGTTGGTTGGTTGGTTGGTCGGTTCATTGGTTGGTTGGTTCATGGGTTGGTTCATTGGTTGGTTTGTTGGTTCGTTGGTTAGTTCATTGGTTGATTTCATTTTGTTTTTTGCCTCAAGGATGGTAATGGTACAGCAACGGACAATCACAGCCTCTTCCACCCAGTAAAATAATGGTGCATCATCATTCACAGAACATGGTGGGTAGCTCTTAAAGAAAAATAAATGAACAACAAATAGACTCTGCTTTCAGTTGCTAATCCAACTTAGTGAGCCCAGATGGAAAGATTCAAGGACCGCTTTTGCTTGACAGCTTGTTTGCAAATGTAGAGGTTTGAGAATGACTAACGGAGTCACTTGTGAAGTTTTCCTCTTGCACATAATGAAGTGTGTCTGTCTCTTGAGCTGATGCCTGAAAGCATTCAGTCTACCAGTAAGTGATTAGACACACATGTAATTAGTGGCCTACATTCCAAAAAGAAGATGAAACTTATTAATAAATCATTAGGCATTAAGAATTTTTATTTTTTTCACTTCCTCCTACCACCCACATACTGGTGGCAAAGTAGAGATTCTAAAAACTATGTATTTGGGAAAATTCTAAATCTCTTTCACTAGGCTGGCTTGAGACCTCACAACCAAAGAATTATTAATAACTGTTAATTGTGAGGGCCTACTTTTTTATCCCCAAAGCAGGAGTTCTGAGGCATTTTGCTAATTTTCCAAGTAGTTTTCTTTTCAACATACTCTGCTTTTAAAATAACATTTTGGCTTAGAAACTCAAGCTTATGTTAAAATTAAGCAGCTCTTGGGATAAAACCAAATCCCCACTTCTGTCAAGTCCTGTATGGACTCATAGTAACCTCATAGGGTTTCCAAGGCAGTAAATATTTAAAGAAGTAGACTGCTATGTCTTTCTCCTGTAGAATGGCTGGTGTGTTCAAACCACCAACTTCTTGGTTTGTGTCTGAGCACTTTAACAACTGTACCAACAGGGCTTCTTGATAGAGCCTTGTCTTCGGCTGGGTTCTCTGGAGAAGCAAAACCAGTAAGACATATAAATATACAAAGATATTTATATCAAGAAAATGGTTCACATGATTGTAGAGGCTGGAATGTCCCTAGATCGTGGATTAGAATAGAGGCCTTTCTGATGTAACCAAAGAAGCTTGTGAAGCTGAGGTCAACAGGTTAGAGAGCAGGGCTCTTGCTCACAGCCTGTCAAGATCCACAAATCCCAAGACTGGCAGGCAAGCTGATAGCTCAAGTCCCAAAATCCAGAAGTCAGAAGAACAGGAGGTGGCTGCAGAATACAAAGCAAGCAAAAGGCCAGAACATCTGCTTATATTCAGACACAGCCTATATCCCCAAGGAAACTCCCTTTGAGCTGATAGGATACTCACAGCAGATTCCATCATGGAAGTGATCACGAATAAACACTGAGAATAATGACCCAGTCAAGCTGATACACAATCTTAACCATCATAAGCCTTATTATTAAAATCTATTTGTCTGAGCACTCAATGTAATCTAGGATAACTGGTTAATGACACTTAGAAAATGGCTTTCAGCCTTTCTTAAAATCCTAAATTAGAGTTTCCACTGACTGAAAGCAGAAAGCTAGAGATCAAAATTTCTAGTTCTTCCCTACTTCCTTGCAGTCAGCGTGTGTGCAATTTGCTGGATGTTATTTGCTTCTCACTGTACAGATTTTCTTCTCACATTCTTGCATGGGTGCCTTTCAAAAGCCTTTAGAGAGCAGATTTTCCTCTATGCCTCTCTTCCTCCCATCCAACCTCCTTCTGTAAGTCGACTGGAAAGAGGTGATGTGCTATTGTCCGTTATAGCAAAAGAGAGGTGAAATTATGATGACTTTCCCTTCTTGATCATTTGCCAGAAGACTCACCTGATTTCCTGAGTCTCTCTCAGTCATCCTTTCTAGGACAATGGCATCTTTCTCTGATCAGTTGGATTTTTACCTGATTATAGTTTTATTTTATTACTACATGTAAACTTACAGTATCTGACTTTGTTTTAAGCCTCTGTACTTGAGAAAAAATTATCATGATTAGGACTTAGTGTTTCATAAACTACAGTAGTACAAGCATTAGGGTTCAGGATGAAGAGAAGATGATAAGTGGGGGATACTCCCTGTTCTGGAGGTCACAGCCCCTTATTTATTTATTTATTTTTAAAAGATATTCCCAAAATCTTATCCACCATCTGGCCAATCATAGAAATACACATAGGGCAACTTGAATGAGCTCTAGTGTACCAGCAAGCATTTACTCTGAAGTGTGGAGTGACTGACTAATGCCATTCCTGAAATGTGCTTGGAAACATTTGGACTTGTTCCATACAACTTTGCTTTCAATTCTCTTATAGTACCCTGTGTATGCTTGCTTTCTGGCTATCAACATCACTGACGTTCACCAAAGAGCTAAAAGGAATTAATCCAAGTACTCCTCGAATTCTTATGTTTTTGGGGGGTGGGAGTAGGGAGAAATACATTTTATCTGATTATTTCTTTTTATTACCATAGCTTCTCCATGTCCTCATTTCTATTAAACAAATCCATGTACAAAACCACAGAGAGTCCAGTCTAGCAGACAGAACACTCTATGCGCATCTTAACTCTCATTACCTCTTTTTTCTTACTTGGTCTTCTACCACGAACCTGTCCCCAGAAAGCCTAGTTTTACCAATTCGAGAATTATGACAGACACGTGTGTAATAAATTGTGGGAAAAATACAATATGACTCACTCCTTTTCACTACTCTCAACACAGCAGAGAAAGGAGGACAGTCAGGAATAAGAGGAAGAAATGGAGCATGTGGCTACCTTCCTCCGTGGACAACTGCCTTGTCTGCTACAAGACCAGAAAAACTACATGGTGTTCAACTACCACTACTGACCATTTTGGTTGACGATTCTATAAAAGAATCTTGACCAAAATTGGGAAATGCAGAATAGAAACTCAAATTCTCACAGACTTCGGACTTTGTGGAGCCATGAGGCTGGATGAATCCCTAAAACTACTAACCTGAGATAATCTTTCAACTTTAAACCAAAAAACATCCTCTAATATCTTCTTTAAGCAATTGTGTCTTAGTATCTTGTGCTGCTATAACAGAAATAATATAAGTCAGTAGCTTCAATGAGGAGAAATTTATTACCCATGGTGGTGTAGTGTTTCAGTGCTACATCAGGTAACCAGGTCAGCAGGGCAAATCTGCCAGTCACTCCTGGGAAAATCTATGGAGCAGTTCTACTCTGTCCTATAGTGTTGCTATGAGTTGGAATCAACTCTACAGCATTGGGTTTTGGGAATAGGCTACAAATCCAAATTCAGAGCACAAGCTCCAGGAGAAAGCTTTCACCCTCTGTTGGCTTGGAGGGAAGGTCCTTGTCATTAATCTTCCCTTTGTCTAGGAGCTTCTCTGCACAGGAACCCTGGGTCCAAAGGACATGTTCTGTTCCCAGCTCTGCTTTCTTAGTGGTATAAAGTCCTCCTGTGTCTCTACTCACTTCTCTCTTCTATATCTCAAGATAAATTGGCTTAAATTGTAGATTAAATCTATATAATTGCCAGTAAATCACATCAGATGACAAAATGGTGGCCCGTCACACAGTATTTGGAATCAGTAACTAGTGACATTGACAAGATAGTGTTGGAGGAAAAATTCAATCCATAACAAGCAGTTTCGATTAACTAGTAAAAAATGTCAGCTGCAAGCCTTGTGCTCTTTTAAAGTTCAGCTGTCTATATGGGATTAAACTACAATAGCAACTTGAAAGAGTAGATAAGAAATTGAGGAGGCATTGAGATACATTAGTGGGAAAAAACAATTTTTCAAACAAGGATGAGAATTGTAGTACAACTTAAAAAATGTTGTCAGTGTCACTGAACTGTACATGTAGAAGTTGTTGAATTGGTGTATACTGTGCTGTGAAGTCTCAACAACAACAAAAATTGTGAAAAGACACTGAACAAAATGTTCAATCCGTGAAAAACTAAAAGCATTATTTGTGTAGAGTAGGAAATAAGCCTAAAAATTTTCCCAAATGTGAACCTATTTACCTTCAACAAATTTTTGTTGATGTTTTGGTTTTTGTTGCACTTTTTAAAATTGTGAATATGTTCTTATACTCAGAGTAAATTATGAAATTTTGCTTTAAAAATGATAGAAATTCAAGATTACACTTTGTCTTTTCTCCTAGTTAGCCATTGAAGAGTTTCCCCAGGTAGCATGAATGGTTAAGCACTCAACTATCAGCCAAAAGGTTTGAACTTACCCAGAGGTACTTCAGAAGACAGGCCTGGCAATCTGCTTCCAAAAGGTGACAGTCTTGAAAACCCTATGAAGCAGTTGTACCCTCCATATGTGAGCTTATCACAAGTCAGAAGCCACTTGTCAGCAGCTAACAACAGCAACATTTAGCCACTGGAAAAACAAAAGAATGAAGATTGTCACAGGCAAAGTGAAGTAATCTAACAAATATCTTCCTCCAAAGAGAACTCCCAATACCACCAACTAAATCAAGTAGTCAAAAATAATGTTGTATGTGGGGTCTGTTATTAGCATCGAGACTTACAGTTGGCTTTCAAATGGACTTTTGGAAGATACATTATTAAATTATAGTGCCAGCAC
Organism: Heterohyrax brucei; assembly: GCA_028571685.1. Lineage (NCBI taxonomy): Eukaryota > Metazoa > Chordata > Mammalia > Hyracoidea > Procaviidae > Heterohyrax > Heterohyrax brucei. Next base: position 107,891,274 of record CM053146.1, read on the forward strand.
ATCCATTGTATGCACATTCATCAGGAAAAGATTTTTAAGATGATGGAGAAAATTCATGTGTCCTTAAAAAGGATCATTCTTAAATCATTTGCAACTCTTGGTAGAAGTTTGTCCAGCCTCCCTGAGTAACCTGTTTTAGGAGCTGGCGCTTCTCACTGTCATAAAATCCTTCTAGATGTAACATAGACCTTTGAAGCTGTTGTAGAAACTCGCTCATGATTCAGCTGTCTCGGCAATAAGAAAACTCTTCTTTGGTTCTCTTTTTAACCCATAATTCTTTTACTTTTCCCAGTACTCATTACCTTTTCCCACAGGTCTAATGTCCAACTGTTAAGTATCCCTTGGACTCTATACTGAACTAAGTTCTCTAAGTCTGTAGTTCCCAAAGTGTAGTCCTCAAACTGTCAGCACCAGTATCACACGGGAACTTGTTAGAAATACAAATTCTCAGGACCTATACCACAGGGCACAGTGGTTAAGAGCTTGGCTACTAACTAAAAGGTCAGCAGTTCAAATCTACCAGTTGCCCCTTGGAAACTTTATGGGACAGGTGTGTTGTGTCCTAGGGAGTCAGAATCAACTTAATGGCAATGGGTACTTCAGTCAGACTGACTAAGGAACAGCGTTTTCATACGATTCTGATAATTTGCATGCATACTGGAGTTTAAAACACAATGATCTGGATAGTCATTTATATAACTAGAACTAAGCTCTATAGAACAGTTCTAGTCACTGTTGAGGAGTCCCTGGTAATGAAAATGCACTTGGCTGTTAACTGAATGGTTAGATATCTGCGTCTACCCAGAGATGCCTCAGGGGAAAGGTTTGGTCTCATCAAAAGATTTCACAAAAACGATAAAAAGGGAATCTAAAGACAGGAAAAAAAATTGGCTGTGACGTATCCAATAAAGGTTTAATCTCTAAAATCTCTACGAAACTCCCATACTTCTACAATAAAAAGACAAATAATCTCATTCAAAATGGGTAACAGATATTAACAGATACTTCACCAAAAAAGACATTCAAGCAGCTAAGAGATACATGAGGAAATTCTCCCAGTCACTAGCCATTGGAAAAATGGAAATCAATATTACAGTGAGATACCATCGCACCTCAACATTACAGGATGAATTAAAAAAAAAACAGAAAATAATAAATGTAAGAGGCTACAGAGAGATTAGAAGTCCTGTGCACTGCTGGTGGGGATGTAAAATGGTATAACCATTCTGGAAGTCGATTTGGCACTTCCTTAAAAAGCTTGAAATGGCACTTCCTTAAAAAGCTTGAAATGGCACTTTCTGAAAAAGCTTGAAATAAAAATACCATACTACTCAACAATCCATTCCTAGCAATATATCCTAGAGAAATAAAACCCACTGCCATTGAGTCAATTCCAATTCATAGTGACCCTATGGGACAGAGTAGGATTTCCCCAGGTTTCCAAGGAGTGCTTGGTGGATTTGAACTGCCAACCTCATGAAGAGCAAATGTAACACTTAACCACTACACTACCAGGGTTTCCTGAGAAATAAGAACTGTCAAAAAATAGACACATGGCATTATTCACAACAGCAAAAAGACATAAACAACCTAAGTGCCTAACAAGAGATGAATGTTTAAACAAATTATGATATACACACAGTGGTATATTACAAAACCATAAAGAACAATAATGAGTCTATGAAACATCTAACAACATAGATGAATCTAGAGGGTACTATGCTGAGTGAAATAAGTCAATCACAAAGAGACAAATATTGCTTGACATCATTATTATACAATCATGTGAAAACTTTTCCACACAGAAAGAAACAATTACTGATAGTTACCAGGGAGGGAAAGGGTGACTAGGGAAAACACTAATTAGATAATAGATAAGAGGTAACTTGGGTGAAGGATAAGACAGCAATATACAATACTGGGGAAGTGTCATGGATTGGATTGTGTCCCCCAAAATATCTATCAGCTTAACTAGGTCATGATTCCTAGTATTGTATGATTGTCTACTATTTTGTCATCTGATATAATTTTTATATGTCGTAAATCCTGTCATTATGATGTTAATGAGTTGAATTATCAGCAGTTATATTGAGGAGATCTACAAGAGGAGATAGTGTCTTAAGCCCATCTCTTTGGGGTTAAAAAAGAGGAAAGCTAGCAGAGAGACATGAGGATCTCATACCACCGAGAAAGAATCCCTGGGAGAGTGTGTCCTTTGGATCCAGTGTTCCTGTGCAGAGAAGCTCACATTCCAGAGGAAGATTGGTGACAAAGAGCTTCCTCCAGAGCCAACAGAGAAAACCTTCCCCTGGAGCTGATACCTTGAATTTGGACATTTAGCCTACTAAATTGTTGAAGCCATCCACTTGTATTTCTGTTACAGTAGCACTATGTAATAGGACAGGAAGTCAGCACAACTTGACTAGGGTAAAGTCACAGAAACTTCATAGACACATCGAGATGCACAGAGAAACTGAGCTCGTAGGTTGACAATTAGGGACGATGGTACTGGGGCTCATCTAGCTCAGTTGATACACCACTGTCTGTAAAGAAAATGTTCTACATCCAGCCATGGTGAGCAGCAACTCAGGTCTTAAAAGCTTCCAAACAGTCATCTAAGCTATATCTGCCAGGGTCATCCTGGATGGAACAAAGCAGAATAAAGAAAACAAAAAAACACAAAGGAAAGATTAGTTCAAAGGACTAATGGACCCCAACTACCACAGCCTCCAGCAGACTGAGCCCAGAACAACTAGACGGTACCTGTTACCGCTACTGACTGCTTTGGCTGGAAACCCAATAGAGGATTCCAAACAGAGCAGGAAAAAGTGTAGATCAAAAATTTAAATTAAAAAAATCCAGGCTTGCAAATCTGAAATACACTTGATGAACCCCTAGAATGTGTCCCCAGACACCCTGTCTAGCTCAGTACTAATGTCATTCCTGAGGTTCACCCTTTAGCCAAAGATTAAACAGGTCTGTAGGGCCAACAATAACACAAGTGAGGAACATGCTTTATAGTTTATTTATGTATATGAGATTAATGGCCACACCAGCCCAAAAGCGAAGAGGAGAAGGTGAGACTCAATAGGAGAACTGGACAAAAGGAAACAGGGAACAAATGGAAATGGAGACAGAAAGTGAGAGTGTTGACCCATTTCAGGGTTGGCAACTAATGTCACAGAACAATTTGTGTATTAACTGGTTAATGAGAAACTAATTTGCTCTGTAAATGTTCACCTAAATCACAATTTAAAAAAAGGGCGAGAAAGGCTTGGTGCTCTATTTCTAAAAATTCTGCTATTGAAAGCCCACGGAGCGCAGTTGTACCTTGACACACCTGGGGTCGCCATGAAGCAGAGGTCACTTGCAGTCGTTTAACATAAAGTGGAAACCATAGATTTCTCATTCTTTCCCCTCTCACTGGTTAGGGGGGGTTCACGGTGTCATGTCTTACACATCATGTCTGAGGCTGCTGAGGCAAGATCAGCTGCATTCTCTATGATTGTCCTTATCTTTTTGTTTCATTTTAGTCTTACTTATCTACAGTTTGAAACCACTTTCATACCCACGATCACACTACCCTAGCTATCACTTATTAAATGAATTTCCTAGGGTTACACAATGAAAGCTGTGAGAGCTGGAACTCGCTGAGACTGTCTTGGTTTCCAAGTCTTGCAAGATTTCTGCCTTTGACAGGATGCAGTCTTACCAGTTTTTTAAATTACTATCAGCGGAAACCACTTGAGTTTTCTTGCTCTGACACATTTATGCCTTACACAGTTTCTAGCTTTCATGGGATTTAATATTTTTTGCCTAAAACAGAAAAACAGAAGAGGAAATTATTAACACTTTCAGCTGCTTCTATTTATAGAATATCTGCCCACCTTTTAGCAGTCCATGATTTTCTTCTCTAAGGTTGTTGTTGTTAAGTGTCACAGAGTTGGCTCCAACTAATAGCAATGCTGCATACAACAGGACATATTGCCTGACCCTGCACCATGCCCACAGTTGTTGCTATGCTTGAGTCCACTGTTGCAGCTGTAACATCAGCCCATGTCATTGAGAGCCTTTCTCTTTTTCACTGATACTCAACTTTACCAAGCATGATGTCCTTCTCTAGGGACTGATCCTTCCCTCCTGGCAACATGTCCAAAGTATGGAAGAAGTAGTTTCACCATCCTTGCTTCTAAAGTGCACTCTGGTTGTATTTCTTCCAAGACAGATTTCTTCATTCTTTTGGCAGTCCATAGTATGTTCAATATTCTTCTCCAACAACACAGTTCAAAGGTGTCAGTTCTCCTTCTGTCTTCCTTATTCATCATCTAGCTTTTACATGCCTATGATGTGACTGAAAATGCAATGGCTTGGGACAGTCACCACTCAGTCTTCATGGTGAATCTTTGCTCTTCGATGCTATAAAAAGGTCTTTTGAAACAGATTTTCCCAAAGCAATGTATCCCAGCGTCTTTTGATTTCTTGATTGCTGCTTCCACGAGTGACGATTATGGATTCAAGTAAAATGAAATCCTTGACAGCCTCAATCTTTTCTCCATTTATCAATATTGCTTTTCGGTCCAACCACAAGGATTTTTGTACTTCTGATGTTCAGCTGTGATTCATAGTGAAGATGGTGATCTTTGATCTTCACCAGTGTTTCAAGTCCTCTTCGCTTTCAGCAAGCAAGCTTGTGTTATCTTCATAATGTGGCTTGGTAATGAGACTCCAGTCCTGATGCCCCATTCTACTTCATAGCGGCCAGCTTCTCAGCTATTTTGCTTGGCATACTGACTGAGCAGGTGTGGTAAAAACGATACAACCCCGACACACACCTCCCCTGACTTGAAACCATGCAATGTCCACTAGTTCTCTTTGAACCACCGCCTCTAGATCCATTTACAGGTTCCTCATGAGCACAATTAAATGTTCTGGAATTCTCATTCTCCACAATGTTATTCATAATTTGTTATGATCCATACAATCAAATTCCTTTGCATAGTCAAGAAAACACAAGTAAACCTCTTTCTGGTATTCTCTGCTTTCAGCCAAGATCCATCTGACATCATCAATGATATCCCTCATTGCATATCCTTTTCTGAATCCAGCCTGAGTTTCTGGCAGTTCCCAGTCAATATACTGCTGCAGCCAATTTCATTTGTGTGTGACATTGATGATATTGTTCAAAAATTTCTGCATTTGTTTGGATCCTCTTTCTTGGGAATAGGCATAAGCACTGATCTCTTCCAGTAAGCTGGCTGCATAGCTGCCTTCCACATCTCTTGACACAGACAAGCGAGCTCTTCCAGTGCTGCATTTGTTTGTTGAAACATCTCAATTGATATTCCACTAATTCCTGGTATCTTGTTCTTCACCAGTGCCTTCAGTGCAGTTTTAACTTCTTCCTTCAGTACCATCAGTTTCTGGTTCATATGCTACCTGATGAAATGCTTGAACATCAACCGATACTTTTGACATAACGATCATGTATTCCTTCCATCTTCTTTTGATGCTTCCTGTGTCATTTAATGCCTTCTCTGTAGAATCCTTTGCTATTGCAACTAGAGGCTTGAATTTTTTCTTCAGATCCTTGAGTTTGAGAAATGCCGAGTGTTCTTCACTTTTAGTTTTCTGTCTGCAGCTGTTTGTATATGTCATAATATTTCATCTTCTCAGACTTCCCTCTGAAATGTTCTGCTCAGTTCTTTCACTTCATCATTTCTTGCTCTTGCTTTAGCTGCTCAACATTCAGGAACAAGTTTCAGAATCTCTTCTGACATACAATTTGTTTTTTTCCTTCCGGTCTCCTTAATGATCTCTTGCTTTCTTCGTATATGATGTCCCTGATGTCATTTTTCAATTCGTCTGATTTTCAGTCATAAGTGCTGAACACATGAAATCTTGAGGTGGTCTCTAAACTCGGGTGGTATATACTCAAGGCCATGCTCTGCTCTCGTGGACTTTTTCTAATTTTCTTCAGTTTCGGTTTGAACTTGCACGCAAGCAATTGATGATCTGTGCCACAACTGGCCCCTCGTCTTGTTCTGACTGATGATATTCAGCTTTTCCTTCACCTCTTTCCACAGATGTAGTCAATTAGATTACTGTGTAGTCCATCTTGTGAGGTCCACATGTACAGTCTCCATTTACATTGGTGAAAAAGGGTATTTGCAATGAAGAAGTCATTAGTCCTTGCTTTAGTCAGCTAGCACTGCTCTAACAGAATTATCACAGAGTGGATGGCTTTAACAAAGGACAATTTATTCTTACACAGTCTGGTAGGCTACAAGTCCAAATTCAGAATGTTCACTCCAGGAAAAAGCTTTTCCCTTGTCAACTCTGGAGCAAAGTCCAGTATTGCATCAGTCTTTGTCCAGGGAACATCTTGGCGCAGGAACCTCAGGTCTGAAGGACAGGGTCTTCTCCCAGTGCTGCTTGCTTGATAGTGTGAGGTTCCCGATTCTCCGTTTGCTTCTCTGTCCTTTTATCTCTTGTAGGATGAAAGAATTAAGAGTGGAGCAAGCTGTACTCCAGGGAAACTCCCTTTACAGTGGAGCAGGGAGGTGATCCTATGAAGAGATTTACAGTCCCACTGTAATTCTTTAACATACAGCACAGGAAAGTCGCAAAATGGAGAACAATCACAAAATATTGGCAATCATGGCCCAGCCACATGGCTACACGTGTTTTTTTGGGGGGACACAATCCAACCCAAGACAGTCCTGCAGTATTCTATCATGTGATCCCCAGCATCATTTCTAACACCAAAGCCACATTTTCCAGCTACTGATCCTTCTTCTTTGCTCCTAACTTTTGCATCTCAATCACCAGTAATTATCAATGCACCTCAGTTGCATGTTTGATCAATTTCAGACTGCAAAAGCTTTTAAAAGTCTTCAGTTTCTTCATCTTTGGCCTTAGTTGTTGGTGCATCTATTTGAATAATGGTTGTATTAAGTGATCTTCCTTGTAGATGTATGGATAGTATCCTATCACTAACAGCACTATACTTCAAGAGAGATCTTGAAGTGTTCTTTTTGATGACAAATGCAACATCATTCCTCTTCAGGTTGTCGTTCCCAGAGTAGTTCCAAACCAATCGAGTGCCATTGAGTCAATTGTGACTCATAATGAACCTACAGACATAATAGAACTGCCCTGTACAGTTTCCAAGGAGCTTCTTGCGGATTTGAACTGTCAAACTTTTGGTTAGCATACACCACCAGAGTTTTCTCCCAGTAGACCATAGAATTGTCCAATTCAAAATGGACAGTATCAGTCCAGTTCAGCTCACTAATACCTAGAATATTGAAGTTTATGCTTTCCATTTAATTTTTGATGATTTTCAATTTTCTTAGAATCATTACTTGGTACATTCCATGTTCTGATTATTAACAGAAGTTTGCAGCTGTCTGTTTTCACTTCGAGTCTTACCACATCCATCAGTGAGGGTCCTGAAAGCTTGACTCCCTATGCATCACTAAGGTAGACTCTCTTATTAGGAGGCAGCTCTTTCCCAGTTGTCTTTTGAGCACCTTCCAGCCCATGGGGTTCGTCTTCTGGTGCTGTATCTGACAGTGAGCCACTGCTATTCATAAGGTTTTCACTGGTTATTTCTTTTCAGAAGTAGACTACCAGGTTCTGCTTTCTAGTCTGTCTTAGTCTGGAAGCTCAGCTGAAACCTGTTCAAAATGGGTGGCCTTGCTGGCATCTGAATAGCTGTGGCATAGCTTCTGCATCACAGCAACACACAAGCCCCCACAGTTAGACAAACTCACAGACACTGAGATAGGAAACGTATCATATAAGAAATTTACAAGTTTCTTTAAAACCAGGATATACTGGAATACTGCCCCGAGATTCTGAGTTACGAATCATTCCCCTGATTAGCCACTTTGTGGGTTACAGACAGACTTCATTCGAAACCTTTGCTTCCTCAGCTTCTTATTACCCATTTTTTCACCCTAAAATTCCATCCTTAAACTTTTTCCCCACGTATCTTGAAAGATAATGCCCTAGCCTTCATTCTTTAGGAGAATAAAATGGTTATTCTGTTGACTGATAAGAAAATTGATGGCACTTTGTTCCACTCAGATTCTTTTCCTTTTTTTCCCCCCACAATGTTTTGTTTCTACTAGAATTTAAAACCAAACCCATTTGTCAACATAGCCATATTTACCTTTCATCTGTTTGGGGTCATGAATTCACAGATGCAAAATAGTTAATCATTTTGGCAGCATGATCAAATCATGCATATAAATCACCAAAATGGAGTGTTCGGTACCCCAGGGCCTGCGTTCACTCATTTGCCTACACAAACATTGGGGTGTATTTCCTTTAAGCTTCACTTAACAATAGCTTTTTTTTTCTTTCAGCAGTACATGTTGCTGATTTCTCCTGATGTGTGAAAATTTTCACAGCTGTACTCAAGACATATTCATCTAACTGAAGAGATTTTTAGTCCCTATAGAACTAAACTCAGAATAAGGGAAAAGGGGGGGGGGAACCACCAGTTTTCCCTGTTAGATTAGAACAAGCTGTGAAGTCTATAGTCTTACTGGCCATAACTGGAAAGACCAGGTAGTTTTGATGCTTGTAAGAGCTCCTGCCAAATCTAGTAATTAGAGGAAAATAATAATGATGATGATACAACATGCACAATTTGTAACCCTGATTTTTGAAAGTATTCATTGATATGATTAACATATTAGACCAGTTTACTCTATAAAATACTAATTAATTCCCTAAGCACTTTAGAAGTGGTAGATGAAATAGTGCATTTTTACAGTGTTTGAGTAGTGCCACTTTATAAAATGTAAGTGTAACCTGCTGACCTTCTTCAAATCAAATGTTCAAGTTAATTATCCACTTAATTCCCTGAGAAGTGTTATCTAAACCTTCCAGAAATGTAATAACTCTCACATTTATTTCACAAACCAAGAGACAATACAGTTAATAATGATTTCCCTGTCCAAAGCAGAATATAACACAAACTCTTGATATGTTCATTTGGAATAATTTCTTATGACCACTACTTCTGTGTGTGTTTATGACTTTCTAGACCTTTCAAGGCTGACTCCTTTTATGAGTGCTAGGCTTTCCTTTGGTACTTCTGGACACTCTGGAGATAATTTATTCTTTATTGAATGTGTTCATTCTAATCTAATGAAAATTGAATTGCATATTTACTATCAGGTTTAGGATATATTTCAATTTTTCAATAAGTAATAACTTCAATTTCTCCCCTTTTACTTTTCCAAATAGGAAGTAGAGATGACAGAATGAGAATCCCACTACAGAAAATTGGCTTGGGCAGTGAGAGGAGCTTGGTCTCAGCAGAAGATTGTGGGAAGCTCTTTAAATAGAGTACACTTGGCTGAGAAGATGAAAAAAGAAGAAAGAAAAAACTCTTGGCACTGGTATTAAGCTATCAAAAGAATTTGTTGATACAAATGTGAAATCACCATCAATGATCTTAGAGGAATTATAAAGAGGATTTTAAAATGTGACAAAAAACTGAAGCTAGCTAATTTTTACTTACTCCTAGATCCAATATACAACAGGATTCCAGAAACTGAGGACAAGCAAACATGAGGCTAAGCCCTAGTGAAGCCAAACATCTAGAACAAGAGGAACAACAATTAAGTCCACAAACTTAATTATTCTAAATACTACATGCCTAATTGCTGAATATCACTATGGTCACCTTCTGAGTACTCCCCCTGGGAAAAAGATATGCACTGATGCCAGTGCCTAGTCCACCCTTCAAAGCAATTTCAGAACTCTTTCTCTAGAATGGCCGTCAGAGCTCTTCTCATATTACTCTCGATGTCCTCAACATCATCAAAATGTTTTCCTTTCAACATTTCCTTTATCTTTGGGTAAAGGAAAAATTCATGGGGGACCAGATCAGGTGAGTAGGGAGATGTTCCAATACAGTGATTTGTTTAGAAACTCCCTCACAGACAGCTGTGTGACAATGAAGTTCACAAACTTGCCACCTTGCCACTGTGGGCAATGGCCACTCCAGAAAGAGTTCCAAAATTGCTTTGAAGGGTGGATGAGGCACTGGTGTCAGTGCATGGGAGTACTTTGTAGGTGAGTGCAGTGATGTTCAGCAATGAGGCATGTAGCGTCTAGAACAATTAAGTTCACGAACTTCATTGTTGGATCTCGTAAGTTATTCAACAAACAGATTACGAGCACTCTTAAGAAGCAACAGCTGTTGAGGAGGTATCTGAGGGCTTAACTTCTGATAAGTCAAAGCAGAGTAATATCATTACATTCTTCAGTAAGAATTCTACACAGGCGCAATGGATAAATAGAAGATTTATTAGGTCTGACAAGTTGGAGAACTCACCCTAGGAAAAGTGCTACATACTTCCACTACTGAATATCACTACAGTCGCCTTCAAAGTATGCCCCTTGGGAAGCTATGCACCAATACCAGCACCTAGTCCACCTTTCAAAGCAATTTTGGAATTCTTTTTCTGGAATGGCTATCAGAACTATTGTCCTACTACCCTTGATGTCTTGAATGGCATCAAAATGTCTTCCTTTCAATAATTCCCTTATCTTCAGATAAAGAAAAAAGTCACTGGGGGCCAGATCAGGTGAGTAGATAGGGTGTTACTGCCTAAAAACTCCCTCACAGACAGTGCCATGTGAACTAGTGCATTATCATGATGCAAGAGCCATGAGTTACTGCCAAAGTTCAGGTTGTTTCCATCTAATTTTTTCATGCAGCCTTTTCAGCACTTCCAGATACTAAACTTGGTTAACTGTTTGTCCATTTAGTACAAATTCATAATGAACAATCCCTCTGATATCAAAAGAAAGGTTAGCAATATCGTTGTGACTCTTGATTAACCCCAATTTCAGCCGAGGCTTTTGGTGCAACTGCCTCTCAATTTAACCTCTTTACCTTACCCTGCTGCCTTCACTCTCTTAACAGATGAGGTTCTCAAGAGCACTCCCCCATAACACATCTACATGCAAAACTACATCTCAGTGTTTGTTTCCTGGGGAATCTCACCTGCACAAGTTGGTGCCAGAAATAGTTCTAGAAAATAGATTCTAAAAAGGGATTTTGGAGTCATATAACTTACTTGCTGATCACGGGGTGCAAGAACCTGTCACTGAGGTATGAGGAGAACCGAAATCCCACCCTGTGCTGTAGCAGGCCATTGTTAAAATTTTCACCTGTTATCAACTGGAATCAGGTACCAAATGAAGAGAATGCACTGATAATGGGATTTCTGAAACATCTGACATGTTAAAAGAAGCAGTAATGATAAGGACTATGGAATCTGATGACTGTTGCTAAAATCTATAGGGGGCACTGGAGTAAGACGGGGAAATACTAAAGGAGTCTTACAATTAACTTAAGGTGAAGTGTGATAGTCAGAAGACTTCCTTGGCAGCATACAAAGATATTCTCATCCCCTGAAGCCAGAGGAAAAAATAGCTGAGGATCAGATCCAAGACTTCAACGTAAGAGGAACTTAACTGCAGAGAGGGTGAGTTCTCAACCGTAGAAGGTAAGCTAGACCACCACGAATCTAACCAGCATCCAGTCTTCATAATCTGCAACGTACTTGAAAGCCTCAACAAGGAAAATAAAAGTAACCTAATTAAAAAGTGGGCAAAGGATATCAACAGGCACTTCACTAAAAGAAGACCTCCAGGCGGCTAATAGATACATGAGGAAATACTTATGATCACTAGCCACTAGAGAAATCCCAATTAAAACCACAATGAGATACCATCTCACCGCAAAAGGGCTGAAATTAACCAAAAAAACACAGAATAATAGATGTTGCAGAGGTTGTAGAGAAACTAGAATTCTTTCACACTGCTGGTGGGAATGTAAAATGGTACAACGACTTTGGAAAATGATTTGGCACTTTCTCAAGGAACTAAAAATACAAGTAAATAGCATACAATCGAGCAATCTCACTTTTGGGAACATATCCTAGAGAAATAAGGACTGTCAGACAAACAGATACAAGCACCCCAGTGTTTATTGCAGCACTGTCTACAGAGCACAGAGACGGCATCGTCCTAGGTGCCCATCAACAGATGGAGGGATAAATGAGTTATGTTCACACAATGAAATACTATGCAATGGTAAAGAACAAAGATGATCTTAGGAAATATATCATGATATGCAATCATCTAGAAGACATTATGCTGAGTGAAATTAGTCAGATGCAAAAGGACAAATTTTGTATGAGACTACTATTGTAAGAACTTAAGGGAAGGTTTAAACACAGGAACAATTCTTTGATGGTCACAATGGTAAAGAGGGAAAAAGAGGGGTATTCATCGACTAGATGGTACCTAGGAATCAGGTTAGGTGAAGGGAGTGACAGCACGCAGTAGAATGGAGGTTAGCACAGCTGGCCTATACCAAAAGCTAAAAGGTTTCCTAAATACAACCCAACATTTTGAAGGACAGAGTAGCAGGAACAGTGGTCTGGGAACCATGGTTTCATGAAACATCTAGGTCAGTTGACATGACTAAAATTTTTATGTTAAGAAAATATTCTGCTTCCCACCATGGTTAGCAGTATCTGGGGTCTTAAAAGCTAGCAAGTGGCCTTCTAAGTAGCACCATTTGGTCCTAATCTACCTGGAGCAGAGGAGAATGGAGGACATCAAAGACGTGAGGAGGAAACGAGCCCAGGAGACAGAAGATGCCATATGATCCGGGCACTCCATCAATTTGAAACCAGAACAACTAAATGGTGCCCGGCTGCCACCAATGACTGCCCTATCAGGGAACATGATACAGAGTCCCTGACATAGGGAGAGAAAAATGGACATGCAGAACTGGAACTCAGTTAAAAGATCAGACTTGATGGTTCAGCCTACTGAAGGGTCTACTGAGGACATGGCTCCCAGCTCTTCAGTAGCCCAGATCTGAAACCAGTACCAAAGCTATCTCTTCAAAGACTGAACTGGACTATAAGACATAGAGTCATGCTGGCAAAGATGTGCTTCTTGGCTTAAATATGTACAAGAGGCTGTTTGAGCAGCTCCTGTCCAGAGGCAAGACGAGAAGGGATGAGGAAGGCAGGAGTTGGTTGAATGAATGTGGGAAGAAGTATGGGGTAGAAAGGAGGAGTGTGTTATCACAGGGTAGAGAGAGCAGTACGAGATACATAGCAGGTGGGGTGGCGGAGGTTGATGCAGAGAACTGACTTGAATTGTAAACTTTTACTTAAAGCACAAGAAACTATTTTTAAAAAACAATCAGTTGTACCAAGATTAAGGCACTCATTAGAAAGGTGGAACCTGGAGACTTGATGAGAACATCAGGGCTAATGCTCTCAAGTCTTAAGTCACTGTATCCCACTGAGCTTACAGAAATCATTCACTCCACTGTCTCTACTCCTACAGACTACAGAGAAGACATTCAAATAGTTGATAAGCGCATGAAAAGTCGCTATTATAAAAATGGAATAAGTCATTAAGGAATACAAATCTAAGCCGCAATGAAACACTACTTCACACGCACTCCTCACACCCACCAGGCTGGCTATAATTGAAAAGATGAACAAGAACATTTCAGTGAGGAAATTGCATACAATTGCATACATTGTTGGTGGGAATATTTGGAGACAGCTCGACAGTGGCTCAAAAAGTTAAATGCAGAGTTACCATTAAAAAAAAAATTGCCATTGCCATTGAGTTAATTCCAACTCCCAGCAACCCTGTAGGACAGAGTAAAACAGCCCTGTCACAGGGTTTTAGGGTTTCCAAGGAGTGGCTGGTGGAATCCAATTGCCATACTTTTGGTTGTCAACTGAGCTCTTAAGTACTGTGCTGCCAGGGCGCCAGAGCTGCCATGTGAGCCAGCATTTCCACTCCTAGGTAACTACTCAAGAGAAAGGCAAATCTTGTGCACCAATGCTAATAGTAGAATGATTCCTAGTAGGCAAAAAGTGGAAACGACCTAAGTGTTTAATGTGTGATCAATGGATAAGTAAAATGTGTCATAACCACACAATGGAATGTTTTTCAGTCATAAACAAGACTGAAGTACTGGTATGTTCTACAACATGGATGAACTTTGAAAACATAATGCTCAGTGAAAGAAGCCAGACACAAAAGTTTGTATATTGCATTATCCCTTTTATATGAAATGTCTTGAATAGACACATCTATATAGAAAGAGAACAGTATTGGCCTAGAGCTGAGGTTATGGGGAGTAGGGAGTGATTGGTAATGGATACAGATTAGGGAATGATGGAAGTGTTCTAAAATTAGATTATGATTATACAACTTTGTAAATATAAAACAGGCAGATTTTATGGTGCGCAAATTCTGTCTCACTAAAGCTAAAAAAAAAATTCCTATTGTTAATCTTTAGTATGTTAACTGTAATCATATTTTGTACATTACTCTTTTAATCTGCAACCTCGATAAGCTTAGTTATTAATTCTCATAGCTTTGTAGATTGTTAGGTTTTCTTGACAGAAGTTCACGTTGTTTGCTGGTAAGAAGAGTTCCAATTTTTCATCAATCAACATGCTGTTTATTTTCCTAGCCTGATGGCACTGACTAAAATCTTCAGTTCCCTGAGAGACATCTACCTCAAATGGCATAAATTTCTTTTAAGGAAAATGTTCTAAGTCCTACTTTGGTGTGTGGTATTGGGGTCTTAAATGCTTGTGAGTGGCCATCTATGATATTCCAGTGGTCCCATTCCCTCTGGATCAAGGGAGAATGAAGAAAACCAAAGACACAAGTGAATGATTAGTCCAAAGAACTAATGGACCACAACTACCACAGCCTCCACCAGACTGAGGCCAGCACAACTAGATAGTGCCCAGCTACTACCAGCCACTATTCTGACAGGGGTCCTGCGCAGAGCTGAAGAAAAATCTAGGACAAAATTCTAACTCTCAAAAAAACATGAGACTTACTGGTTTCTCCATTTTCTGTCAAACCAGTAAGTCTAATGTTTCTTGGGGAGAAACCGGTAATGAAGTCGTTCCTGAGGGTCCCCTAACAGCCAAGGATTAGGCAGACCCATTAAACAAAACGAGACTAGGTGGGCACACCAGCTCAGGAGAAAGAACAAGAAGGCAGGAGGGACTGGGTAGTTGATAATGAAGAACCCAAGGCTGAGAAGCGGACAGTGTTGATGAGTCATGGACTTGGAAACCAATGTCACAAAACAGTATGTTTATTAACTGTTTAGTGAGAAGATAATGTGATCTGTAAATCTTCTAAAAGCCAAAGTACAATTTTTTTTAAAATAATAAATACATAAATGAGACCTTCAACACAATATTAAACAGAAGTGGTGAAAGCAGATATTCCTGTCTTCTTGACATTAAGGAGAAAGCAATCAGTGTGTCAGTGTTTAGCATGATGTTAGTGGTAGATATTTCATAGGTGCCTTTTATCCAGTTGAGGAAACTCCCTTAGACTTCTAATTTACTGAGGATTTTTTTTTTCAGTAATGGATATTAGATTTTATTAAATATTTTTACTGTCTTTTCAGTTCATCCATTTTTTTTAGTTTATTAATATGGTTAATTTGTATTGATTTTTTAAAATATTAAACCTACACTGTGTTCTTAGAATAAACTCTTTTTGGTCTTTATTGCCATTTTCATTATCCTATGTTGTTGAATTGGATTTGGTTAAATTGTTTCTTGAATTGTTGATCTACACTCAAGGGATATCAGTCTGTAATTTTCTTGTAATGTCTTTGTGTGGTTTTGGTTATCAGGAAATTACAGCTTCATAGATGAGCTGGGGAATAACCAAACCTCTTTAATTCTATGGAAAGGTCTGTGTGGCTTTGGTATTTTTTCTTCTTTGAATGTATGGTAGAATTCACCAGTGAAAACTTCTAGACATGGAGTTCTTTCCATGAAAAAATTTTTAATAACAAATGTAATCTCTGGAATTTTTCCTCCATGAAGTTTTTTCCCCTCTCAGCTCAGTTCTTCCATCCTATGAGTTCTAGCTACTGTGGTCTGCCTGACCTATTAGCTTCATCTTTTCAAGTCAGAGAATTTACAGGGCTGTTTCACGCAGTTCTCCCTCTCTGTGTCTTGACCTGGAAACCTATGTCAGGAACATCACATAATTCAGGCTGTTTTCATCCTGTCTCTCAAAGATCCTTGTTCAGAACATCCAGTTATCTGACATCCAGAAACAAGAAGTGCTGTTAACATGTATTTTGTCTAGTATTTTTAGTTGTTTCAGGAGATAAAGTAAATATGTTCCTTGTTACTTCTTCTTGACTAGATGCAGAAGCTGGAACAACTTTAAGAAGACATAACTGAAGCTCCAGGTTGGAGATGACTGCCTGTAAGTTTGAGGCACCTTCCTTTGTCACACAGCGTACATCCTAAACCAGCGGTCAATGTTTTATCTCCACAGTGTAGAACAGATAGATCTGAAAGAAACTGACACAAGCAGAAGCACCCTTGCTTACCATCGTTGCCAGGAACCCGGATGGGGAATCTTGCTTCTCACCTCCACAGTCCTAACCCTAGAGGTTGAGAGACAGGTAACATTTCTACCACAGCACATTGTGAAACCGTAAAATTTTAAGCTATGGATGTCACCCCTACTTGGGCTTTCTTGTAGCAAGGAACCAGCATCTGAAGAAAGCTGCTACTGTGCTGGCAGTGATAGTTGACCAGGGTCACAAACAGGAGTCAAGGCCTCTCTTTATACAGTGTAGGCAGGAAATCATTTGGTAAACAAATCATTCATTCAGGCCACTTTGATATCTATTTGTCTAATTTTCATAGTAAATGAACAAACATAATAGCTATAGCCTGGAAACAGTAAGCTAACCAGAGGCTCAAGGCCCTTCAGCTTTGAGGATAGGGGTCAACCGGATGCACCGATACGTTGGATATGAGGTATGAGGCGAGAGGCGTTAGTGATGGCTGTAAGATTTCTGGCATGAGAAGCTAGACGACTGGAGTTATCAATCCCTGTTAGGAAGGAAGCCAAGAGAAATAGGTTTGGGAAAGATTAGTTTAGTTTTGAACACGTCAATTTTGAGATACCTAGTACATATTGGAGACTTGATAGTGCTCAGCTGCTGACAGAATGGTCAGTGGTTTGAACCCAGCAGCCTCTCAAGAGAAAGCAGTGGGACTCTGCTTCCTCTGTAAAGATTACCTCTTGCCATGGGAGTTAATTCCCACTCATAAGGACCCTATAGGACAAAGAACTGCCCCATGTGGTTTCCAAGGTTGTGATCTTTACCAACGCAGACTGACACATCTTTCTCCCTCAGAGCAGTTGGTGGTTTAGACCCGCGACCTTCCTGATGGCGCCCAGTGACAACGAGAGTACGTGCTAAAATAGACCTTCCAAGTAGACGATTGGATGTGCTCACTGGAGTTAAGGAGAAGTTTGCAAGTTGGTTAAAATGCTGTCACAGAAAAGACAGGAAGACTTTTCGGAGTACTCCTTGGATTCAGAAAGGGTGTGTCTCTCAAACAGCATGGGCCCTGCGCACTGGGGAGGCTGGGGCTCCTCTCCACGTGGCCATCTGTGCCTTATTGGCTGCATCTGCTCTCATCCTTTCCCCCTCACACAAACTCGCCCTTTTCTCTCTCTGCCTACCACCCTTGACTTTTAAAGGGAAGTATTACAAATATTCTCCCAAGCCAATATTCTTTGACCATTTTTGGGTGTCTAAAATGTCCTGTGATGATGGCTCTGGGCCGAGACATTTTCTAAGAAGCAGAACATGGGCTTTCTTGGGCATGGTGTCATTCAGCACAGAAAGAAGCTTGTTCAGAAACAAAACAGAACAAAAGAAAATCTGTTCTCCTAAAAATTTTTTTCACCTCTTTTTCTTTATTGTCTTGTACCCTACAGATCTAATGCCATTTCTGGGAAAATCTATTGAACAACTAGGAGGTTTCCACATTGAATGTGGACATCAGGTCCTGTATACCAGTCCATTGACAGAAAGGCTGAGGGCCTGAGGAGACTTTTACCCCCTTGGATTTGATTTTTCAACATCTGTAAAATGAAGGATTTAGACTAGATCATTGCCAAGGGCTTTTCCAACTTTACAATTCTATTAACAATAAAATAATTTAAATGAGTCAAGAAATTTGAATTTTAATTTGAACCAAATGCAAAACTAGGCAGAGATTGTATGCATCTCAAATTATAATCATCATTATAATCATCTAAGAACTAAATTAGCAACCAGAAGATTTTTGGCAGTCATGGTGTCAGTATCAATGACCTCTGAGCTTTGGCAAGCAGCCTGAAATCCAGTCTCTAAAGAAATGAGCAAGAAAACGTTCACCTACCTCAGGGGAGTCTTTTGAACATTTTATTTGTTAATTTTTTTTAAGTGCTTTGACTCAGCAAAGCACAATAGGCCGTGAGTAGTAGGGGTTATTATTTAAGTCTATGAGATTGGGTTTCCATTTCATATGCAGAATGATTTCTGGGTTCCTATTGTGAAGCATGGACAAGGATGCCAAAAGCTGCCTGACTCCACACAGAGTTGCCTTTTTATTTTAAATTAACTTTCTATAAATATCAATCATCGAACTGACTTTTAAAAATAAACTAATTTATTCCAGCAGTGAGTGGAAATTATTTTTATTAATATTAAAATCATTCTTCTCCCATGGTAAAAACTGTTAATATGCTAAGAATAACCTCATGTTTACTTGCTACATGGGAATTTCTGAGAAATATCAAAAAGAGCCACTGGGAAAGGCTAGAAATCCAAGAATAGAGTGAGAAGAAATGGTGAGTTTTCCCATGGATGGCTAAACTAAGGATGTAATCATGCCACTGGAACTATAAAACGTGGGTAGAGAACAAAGGCTCTAACTGGGTTTTCTGATCATTTATGTAAATGGTCAAAATCTGGACATGTAATATAGAAATAGCCTATAAGATTCATTAGAATGTATTAATCAGTTAAATACACAATCTCACGTATTTAAATATTTTTCAAGTTACCCTACCAATATAGAATTTCAAAGTTATCTCAAATGAAAAATTATGTGATTACTAAGCATATATATATTATTTTTGCTGTTAACATATGTATTGCCTGTAAAACACTGTCAAAACTTACAGACTGATAGGAAAAGCTGTGCTTTTCGGTGGAGTAAGTTTTCCACATGGTTTTCCTCATACAGTCTCATTGTCATGAGTGTTTCTTTTGCAGCATTCTTAAAGACATGGACAGGAAGTACAAGTGGATAGGAGAGCATAAGATAACTGCCTTTTTTTGTTTTTAAGTAATCATTGATATTTTCTGTTTCTGGGTTAGCAAAAAAAATCAATTTCATTACATTTCTTTACAAATAAATTAATAAGCTAAGTTCTAGACAAGAAAACAAGCTTTAAACCAAATGAAAAATCCCCTTTTGGTCACATGGCTGGCCATTTATCTGTCACCTTATGAATTTCTATTAAATAAATAGGGTGTCATTTTATTAAGAATACATGCATAGATTATATTTATCTAGTAAGGTGTACATTCAACTATGAAAATCAAAACAGAAGTAGCAGGTGTTTCTGCTTTGGCCCAAGAGACCACTCGCTAAACCAGCTCAAAATAAAAACCTCCTTTATCCAGCATAAAGATGTTTATTTGGAACTCCTGTTCCAGTGCTTATTTAATTATCAAAATAGAAGAGAATGAAAGAGGTATTAATGCAAGGTGACATCCAACCACCAACGTCCAAAGACTGTGTATTCGTTTGTGCTTGGTCC
Source organism: Heterohyrax brucei (assembly GCA_028571685.1). Classification (NCBI taxonomy): domain Eukaryota; kingdom Metazoa; phylum Chordata; class Mammalia; order Hyracoidea; family Procaviidae; genus Heterohyrax; species Heterohyrax brucei. The sequence continues at coordinate 107,911,017 of CM053146.1, forward strand.
ATCTCCAATGAGATGGTCACATGCAGATCATCCAGAAAAGTGACTGTGCGTTATATAATCACACTTCATTAGCTATAAGGACTCATTTGCACTCAAAGTCTCACTTAAACTAATAGGCCTGATTTTCTTAACTTCCACATTTTCAGAAGAAAAGTGTTGTGCCTTCTTTTAAGGAAACATGCTATTTAAAGTAAAACTTTCCTTAAAAGTTTGTAATAATGTGTTTATAACATATTATCCCAAGTAGAAATGCTTATCTGAACTCTCAAATGTATTACCAAAAAGACCAACTTATTTAGAGGAAAGATGAGTGAGTTTGAGGTTATGTTCCCTCCAAGTTTTAGTGGAAAACCATGTTGACTTGATAATTCACTGAGGACTGAAGAAGGGTCATTTCCATTTTTAATCAATCCACCAAAGTAAACTACGGTATCAAGTCATTTACTCATTGCAACAAAGTTTGTCTATGAAGAAAACAACTGATAAACTGTGAAGTATATTACGCAAGTATTCAAGTCTAATAATAACGTAAGTGACGTGGGGAAAAATGCATGAAAAACTGATCAATATACTTTGTCCTTGGCATAGTAATGCTAACTTAGTTGTATATGAATCCTTGATAAACGCTTGTAGATAGCTGGCAATGGAAATGGCAGTAACTGTGTACTGTACTACACGTGCAGGCCAGCTGTGCCTCAAATTCCCAGACACTGATAATACTGCTAGGAATGAAACACATATACCCACGGGCACCAACAATCTCATAGGTGCTATGTCCATCTATATACCAACCAGACACGTGAGACACGCAGTACTGGCAAAGTGAAGGTCATCATTATTGTTGATAGAAAGCTAACAATAAATAATACCATCAGATTCTCAAAGGGGAAATCCCTTTCCCCAAATTACTCATGTCCACTCTTCTACGTCTGGACAGACACACCATAGTTTAGGACAGATGTTGTGTTCATGTCACTGTTGCTGCCAGCTACCATCCTGCTGCTGGGTGGACAGAGGGCCTGCGCAGCTCCCGCAAGACTTCCGCACTGTTTCTGGGCCTTCTGGCCTCTGCAGCCAGCTCCTGCCGTGATATCCAGAACTGAGGGGCCCTCCTTCTGCCGTGCTGCCTGGGCCTCCACTGCCTAGGGAGGGAGGAGTGCAACCCCTGCACAGACACACTCATACCTCTCTTGCCCTGCACAAACAAGTGTTACAGCTCTTTTAACTCTGCTATTAAGTTCTTTCCCAGAGAGTCTGGCTCTGCCCTGCTGTAGAAAGACCACAACGTAGAACCTTCCAAGGCAGCCTCTGAACAGAGCACACTTAGGCCTCTGCTCTGCCTTGGCAGCTGTTACTGCTCTTTTTACTCTGCTAGCACTCGCCTAAGGCACTCAGCTTTTGCTCTGGGGCCCAGCAAGCCCTCTGTAGCTACCCACCTCAATGGGCCCAAGCCTACTGCAACTGCCTCTCACCACCTCGTACCTTCTTCAGTGATACATCTCTTTCTTTCGGGCATATGAGATTCTCGGCACAAGGAGCCCTGATCTTTGGGTCCAAAGGATGCGCTCTACTCCAGACTTGGAGTAGACTCGATAGTAATGAAGGTTCCTCTGTGGTGTTGGCCTTTATATTGTCAAACTCCTTGTCAGTTTTCAGGCATCACCCTCCCACTAGGACCACAAACTGATCAGTCTTTTCAGTGGACTATCAGTCATTCAGCCAAGTGCCATCAAGTAGGATCCGACGCATGGCAACTCTAGTAAACTGACTAATCTTTTGCAAAATCATGGCCCTGGCAATCATTTTGGGACAATTACAAGACTGCACCTAGAAAGGTCACATAAAAGCAGTTCACTACTGTCCACAGGCTCTACCATCTCCTAGTCAGAGGGATGCCCTGCAACTGGCAGAACTCTGTCTGCAAACAGAAAGCACCAGAAGTCCAAGGAACTCATGTTATTTTATGTGCAGCTCTTCAACATCGACTGACGGCGGTAAGCGTAGTAATACTCCAGCTTCAGCTTCCGCGCCTTAATCGTACTCTGGTTGTGCTCTGCTCTTCTTCTAGACGTTCCCTGAGGGACTGAGCCAGTTATCCTCCTTGAAACTTTGCTGGGTATCACTCCCCACTTGGCTGCCCTCCTTCTTAGTAAGAAGTCCCCACTCCTTACCAGTTTTACTTGGAAAGAGTTTCTAATGAATCACTTCCATAGATTCTGCTTTAGGTTCTGCTTTAAAAGAATACAGTCTAAAACATTTGGTAGTAGATGTGGTTCTAGCAAGCAGAGGGGATTCTGATGTTGGGACCACTTGCCGACCAGACAGCAATGGGATTCCCATTGTTGGACAAAAGTAAGGTGCTGATAACCTCTAGCATACTGTGGTCTGACAATTGATCTGACTTTCATCTGAGCTGGAACTGTACACTGACCCTCCTCAGCACCTATCCCCACCTCCCTAATGGCTACCAGACCATTGAGTGTGATCAAGTTGGAGCCCTGATGGTGCCGTAGTGAAGGGCTTGGCTGCTAATCAAAAGATCAATAGTTCAAATCTATCAGGTGCTCATAAGAGGGAGTTTTACTCTGTTATATAAAATCCCTGTGAGTCGGAATCAACTCTCTGGCAGCAAGTTTGTTTTTTTTTTTAATTGTCAAGCCACAGCCTGGACTAACTGGAAAAGTACTGGCTCTTTTAAGGAAGGCAATTAATTATTCACCAAAGAAGCTGCTGAACCTAGCTAATGTGTGTTGATAGAAAGTGGGAGAATACAGCTCAGGCAGAATATTGAAAGTGCTGGACTGAATAGCGAGTGGTGGAGATTAGCAGAATATAAAGCTTTATGGGGGAGAGTCTGTTGATACTAGAGTGCTCTTCCATGCCTCAGGACTCTACATCCTGGCAAAGGCACCTGAAACCTGTCCTAACACGGTGATAGGATGGTTCCTGGAAGCTTGGAAAAAATTATATCCCATATGAAATGAAATGGAATTCTCAGAATTAAGATGATGTATTTAGCAGTTGAAGAAGCCTCACTTTAGTTCCTTGACCTGTGGAGTCTTTATCTTTGTCATCATGGTAAAAAAAAAGACCAAGTGAAAATGGTGTATCTGAGATTAGAACTGAGAAATTGGAGGACACAAGTTATGTAGATAGGCAGCCCACATACCTATGTCACCTATCTTTGTTGTACTGATGGATCTTCTGAATGTATTAGTTTTCTATTAAACCAAACCAAACTTACCACTATTGAGTTGATTCCGACTCATAGCAACCCTATAGGACAGAGTAAAACTTCTCTAAAGAGTTTCCAAGGAGCGCCTGGTAGATTTGAACTGACAACCGTTTGGTTAGCAGCCATAGCACTTAACTACTATGCAACCAGGATTTCCAGCTTTCTGTTACTGAATGACAAATCATCATAAACTGAGCAACTTAAAAGAGCAAAAATATATAATCTCACAGTTTCCGTGGGCTAGGAGTCTACACAAAACAGCTGGATCCTCTGTTCAAGTCTCACAAGACTGTAATCAAGATGTCAGCCAGGCTTCATTTCTCATCTGGGGCTTAGGTTTTCTTTCAAGTTCTGATTCAGTTCTGCGCAGTTGTATGACTGAGGACCGTGTTTATTTGCAGAATATTGGGCTGGGGTCACTCTCAGCTCCTACAGTCCACTCCTTGCCACAGTCAGTTCTGAATACAGCTGCTTGTGGGATTTCTTGTGATTAGCAGTAACTAATCCAGAGAGGTTACTTCCACCAAAAATAAACTTTTTTGATTAACTCAAAGGCAACCTATGAGGTCTGACAATTAAGTCAACAAACTTCATTGTTCTAAGTACTGCATATCTCATTGCTGAATATCACCATGGTCACCTTTGGAGTACTCCCCTTGGGAAGCTACGCACTGATGCCAGTGCTTAGTCTTCCCTTCAAGGCAGTTTTGGAACCCTGGAATGGCCATTGTACACAGTGGCAAGGTGGCAAGTTCACAAACCTAATTGTGCAGTTGTATGTGAGGGAGTTTTTAGCCAGTAAACAAATAACTGTATTGGAATAGCCTCATTTCTCTCCTGAGCTGGCCCCCAGTGACCTTTTTCTTTCGCCTAAGATAAAGGAAATACTGAAAGGAAAACATTTCAACAGTGTTTAGGACATCGCGGGTAATACAGTGGCAGCTTTGATGGCCATTCTAGAAAAAGAGTTCCAAAACTGCTTTGAAGGTACATGGGACTGTCCAAGAAGCTCTTTGGTAGAGGTGAGAAGGTAGGGTAAACAGGGACAGATCTTGGTCACATAGACAAGGGAAGCTGCAGATGAGAAAAGTGTGCTCTCGCGGGCTTGGGGGAAAGTAGCGTAGAACGGCAGGGAAAGTTACAGGAGTTTATGGCAAATTGATACAGAATGTAAACTGTATTCAAACCACAACAAAGTTATTTTTAAAAAAACTGTTTTGAAGGGCAGACTAAGAGCTGGTATGGTGCATAGCTTCCCAAGAAGGATACTTTGAAGGTGAACGTAGTGATTCTCAGCAATGACCATATGGCACTTTTTCTAAGATGTGTTTGTGAACTTAATTACCAGTCCTCACATTAGGACTTTAACTGCATCTGTAGAATGTGATTTCCCATCATATCCACAAGTTCCACCCACATTCAGGGTGAGCCAGCCAGTGAGAAGATCATGTAAATACACGCACGGTACCTCAAGGGACTCGAATCTTGCAAGCAATGTTAGAATTCTGCCAGCAACACTTGGTTTGTATCTGTTCTCACAAAGGAGTGAAAAGCCCATGGAGGAGCTCCTGTTACTGCTGAGTCATAAGGAATATACCTAGGTTTGAATCACAGATGAGCTGGTTTTGTGTATTGGTATGAACCAGAAAATGAACTCTGGTCACGTTTCTACACCACTAACGGATGACCCTGGAAGACAGTGGGAAGGATGTCCGCTTAGCTCCCAGTAAGTGGAATTTGAGTAGTACAGTTCTGACAACTAAGTTCACAAACTTGTCCTAGAAAAAGTGCCACATACCTCCTTGCTGAACATCACTACAGTCACGTTTGAAGTACTCCCCTTAGAAGCTATGCACTGATGCCAGTGCCTAGCCCACCCTTCAAAGCAATTTTGAAACTCCTTCTGGAATGGCTATCAGAGCTGTCATTGTATTACCCTTGACGTCTTGAATGTCTCCAATGTCTTACTTTCTATATTTCCTTTACCTTTGGGTAAAGAAAAAAGTCACTGGGTGGCAAGTTCCCGAACTTGCCACCTTGCCACCATACACAATAGCCACTCCAGAAAGGTCTCCAAAATTGCTTTGAAGAGTGGGCTAGGCACTGTCATCTGGGCATAGCTTCCCAAGGGGAGTACTTCAAAGGTGACCACAGTGATATTCAGCAATGAGATATGTAGCACTTAGAACAATTAAGTTAGCGGACTTAACTTTGGAAGCTTGTACAGTGTCTAGGCAGAGGCAAATAACTTGGCCAGTAGGTCAGGAACTAGAAGGAAAAAGATTAAACAATAATGAAGAAGGAGGTCTCAGAAAAGTTATGTGGGAACACCTATGGGAAGCAGAAAAAAAATGCATGGATCTTTGTATTACTCATAAATGTCCACTGGACACATACACCATAGGAGAAGCACTACACAGTGAAGCAGCCAGGAAGGTCCTTTGGGAAGATATCAAGTAGCCTTTGCCCTAGATTTCTAGGCTTCAATAGATTGGCCATTCACTTAAATAGCCCTGGCATTGTCTTAGTCATCTAGCGCTGCTGTAACAGAAATACCACAAGTCGACGGCTATAAAAGACAAATTTTATTTTGCCACAGTCAGTCCAGCAAGCTGAAAGTCCAAATTCAGGGCAACATAGCAAGGGTAGGCAAAAGACAGAGAGAGTTTGGGGCACCAATTCCAAACTCCTGAAGCCTTTAGACATAAAAGGCTCCTAACTCCCTCAGATGAGGAGCTCATGACCTATAGGTCACTAGACCCCACGTTGCTTCATGTCTGCACTGATGATAAAATAGCCACTTTTTCCCTTATAGTTGGTGTCTGTCTTTTTTAGATGGGTGAATATTACAGGACAAGAACCCAAGAGGCATGATGGGTTGGGTACTGGATTGCTATCTACAGGGTTTTCACTGGCTGATTTCCAAAACTAGATCACCAGGCTTTTTTTCCTAGTTCATCTTAATCTAGAAGCTCAGCTGACAGCCGTTCAGTATTATAAGTACATACAAAGGGGTAAAGGCTGTGCGTGAGGTGCATGGGCTGGGAACTGAACCTGGGTTTCCAGTATGAAAGGTGAGTGTTCTCCTGCTGAACCACCAATATCTCTCTGTGCTTAGAGATGAATAGAACTCAGACTGGTACCACAGTGTGCTGCAGGTGAGGGTGGTTCTCTGCATGAGTACAGAAGCGGAGGACCATTACATAGCCACAGAAACTAAATTAGCACAGATCAAAGCTCTCCAGAATAACTCCACAACAAAAAAAAACTCGCCAGAAGTAAATTTTATAAAAGCAGCTACTACAATGTATGTTAACAGTCATCCAGTTAATGATTCCAACAAAAACGTTTCTGCAATAACAGTTTAAGTACTCAGTTTTCAAACTTCTTCTTGTTGTTGTTCCTTTCTTCATTAACACATTGTTAATTTTTCAAGTTAACACTTAAAAGAGTAGATTAATAAATAACAGTAAAGTGGCAAAAAGGAAGGAAATTTGGCTTTCCTTTAACAAGTTTATTAACTTCTAGTTATCTCTTCTAAGACTCAAAACATCAACTATGAGAGTCTAAATACCAAGGGAATGGAGGCCATTCAGACAAAAGTTGTTTTTGTTTTCTTTTTTTCTGACTTCCAGGAATGTTGCACACCAAAAAAAAAAAAAAGTCACATACTCAGTAGGTAAAGAGATAATCTAATGAAAAATAAAGAGAAGAAAATCTCTGTTTTATCAGGAATATTACTACCCTATCTGTCCATAGCAGCTCAACTTCTGTTTCAAATTCCAGTTTCACTATGTATTTGAAACTGAGTATCACCGTAATTTGTAACTCTTCTCTCTTCCAGAGATTATGCTGAATTCCAGAAGTCTAATAAAATAATGCCAGTGCATTGATGGAATGTGGGAGGGGAGCTGGCTGTCAGCGTCATCTGTCTACACTAGCACGTGCTGTGATTCTTCTTTCCACCTGGTCCTTGAGCTCAATCCTTATAGCTACTCCAGCGAGACAAGTAAGATTTGGCCCTGCCTTCTGAGCGTTCCCAGTCTATGAAGGAGAAAAGCACTAATAACTTCATCACAAGACACGATGGTGTAAGTGGCACAAAAACGAACAAACAAAGGCAAAATAAGATATGTGAGACAGAAGGAAGGCAGGGATCATTTTAATTGGAAGGAAAAAGGGGATGCAGCTTCAAAGACGGTAGACCCTCTGCTGACCTTACAGGATAAGGAGCAAAATTTGTACAGTATTAATTGATGTTTCTTCCTGCTTTTTCCTAACCCAGCTCCTAGTCTCCGGTCCTTAATTTAGGTCACTCTGTGCTTATTTTCCAGGGAATGAATGTATTTACAGAAAGAAGAGTTAAAAAAGAAATCTCCTCCTGGTTTCTGAGTTTCAGAATTTCAGATCTTAATTTTCTCTTCAGAGGTCTAAGAAATGTCAACCTGAGGTCACTCAAGAACAGTGCTAGGTGAATCACCCTTCAGTCATGGGAATTCAGTGATTTCGATCATGTGGTAATGAGGTCAAGGCCAAGGTCAGAATGTGTCTATAGTCTACAGAGTCTGAGCCTACGCTGCTAATCTTCTCAGCCCCCATTTCAAAACCATAGAGAAAGTGGGTGACATGGTGCCCATCTTCTAGAGTCCTGATAATCTAAATGGAGAAAAATGGTACCCATTAAAGGCTTAAGACAAGCAAGAACAAGTGGGTCCCACGTAAACTAGATCTAGACAATTAACACAGGTTAGAGCACAGGAACCCATGCTCCTAAAATGAAAAAAAACCTTTATACAACTAGGAGGATAACCAAAACACCAAACCCATTGTCTTTGAGGCAATTCCAATTCACAGTAATCCCATAGGCAGATACAACTACCCCGTATGGTGCCTTTTGGACTCAAACTTCTGACCTTTTGATTAGCAGCCGTAGCGCTTAACCACTACACCACCAGGGTTCACACTAGGAGGGAGTCAATTCTGAATCATAGCAACCCTACGCCAACCAAGCCAAGTGCTGTCGAGCAACCCTATAGGACACAGTAAAACTGCCCCACAGGGTTTCCAAGAAGCTCCGGGTGGATTTGAATTGACCACCTTTTGGTTAGCAACCATCCCCTCAAGCACTGCAATACCAGGGTTTAGATCTCTCTAAACACAAAGTAGCGTAGCCCATGAGTAGTGCAATACACTAGTGCAAGGATCTAAATTTAACAAGTATTAAGTCATCTAAAACAAGTTATCAAGCAAGAATTTTTGTCTCTTTTCACTGAGACTTCGACATTAAAAAAAAAAGATTACAAGGGTATGCGTGTAAACATGGGGAGCTGTTTTGTATTCACTTGGTTTGTAATCCTTTCCTGCATCTCTTCCCAGAATTAGCATGGATGGTGTAATAGTTTTATTAACAATGTCCTTATTAGATTTTTTAGGGCCCCACCCATAATATGTAACTGGCGTCTGTGTATCTAAACCAATTCACACAAAGAAGTCAGAAAATTACGATTTTTTTAAATGTAATTAATCGGTATTGGAAAATGGCAAGACATTCATTAGGGAGCAATTAAGCGATGATGCAAGAAGATAATTAGTAAATTGGGGCAAACATGGTTTTATTCATTATTTTAAAACAAATAATGCTGCTTATCCATTTTGCAATAACAGTGGCAATTTTTAAATTGATGTTAAATAATCTCATACTGTCTTTCTATGAGTGGCCACATGAGACTCTCAGTTTTTCTAGGAATATTTGGAATTGTTTTCATCTTTACTAACCATTGACTTTCTCCCTGTATATTTTCATCAGGTTAGGATGCTTTTATCTGAAAATAGCACAAGGTCTCATACAGAACACTGCATGTGAAGCTATACTACCATTTAATTTGTGTTGCTATTGCTCTTGTTTTTGACAACTGCACTGTATCCGAGTCTTTGCTTCATAACAAACTACTCCAAAACTTAGTGCTGTTTTAACATGACTGTGGGTTGATGATTTGGGTTAGATTCTAGACAGAATAGTATCAAGGAAATGGCTCAAACGGCTGTAAAGGCTGAATCAGGCTTCTGTTGATTCATGTAGCTACAGGGGCTGGTGAACTCAAGACTAGCAGAGCAGAGAGCAGAGCTCTTGCTTACAGGCTGTAAAGATTTACACATTCCAAGAAGGGCAGGCGAGATCTCAAGCAAGCTGCTATCTCAAGTCCCAAGAGGCAGAGGTTTGATGAACAGGAGCTAGGTACAGGATCCTGAGAAGGCAAAAGCCAGAATATCTGGTTATGTTCTGATGGAAGCCACACGCCCAATGAAATTTTCTTTCAACTGATTGGCTAGTCAGCCGATTCCAACACGGAGGTTTTTGAAAACCCTGGTGGCATAGTGGTTAAGTGCTATGTCTGCTAACCAAAAGGCTGGCAGTTCAAATCAGCCTGGTACTCCCTGGAAACTCTATGGGCCAGTTCTACTCTGACCCATAGGGTTGCTGTGAGTTGGAATTGACTCGATGGCAGTGGGTCTGGTAAATATTTATATGCTTTACCAGTTTTGCTTTTCTAGAGAAGCCAGCCTAAGGCAGATAACACCCCACATCCTTCTTCCTCATGTCAGGCCTGTACTGCTCACCAAAAGGCCACAGTTGCACAGCTGAAGAGACACTAGCTCACTGTCACTGGGCTCAGCCCCATTCCCACCAGCAGCCCATAGAGCATCTTTTTTTTTTTTTTTTTTTTTTTTTTGGTTTGTATTTCTGATTGTTTGTTTCTTTGATACTGTTTTTGTTGTTGTTGCTTCTCTCTTTCTCCTTTCCTTCCTCCCACCCAGGTATCCCTCTGTGCAACTTTCTCTCTTTCTTATTAGGTTGTTTTTTCTGTTTTTCTGTTTTTTGGTTTTTTTTTTTTTTTTTTTTTTTGCTTTGGTTTTAGTATTTTTTATACTAGTTGGGTTTTTTTTATTGTTGTTTATTTTTGTTTGGGCATTTTTGTTGCTTCCTTCGCTTTCTCTCCCTTTTCTTCCTCCTGCCAATAATCCCATGTGCCATGACCTCCCCTTCTTGACAGGCTGATTTTTTGCTTTATTTTCATTGGTTTTTCTTGTTTGTTTATTTGTTGTTTTTCAATGTATTTGGCCAGCCAAGTGCCATCGAGTCGGATCTGACCTGGGGGGAGTTGTTATTACCTCTTTTTCTCATCCTTCCTTCCTTTCCCATCTCCCACCCAGCTAGCCCTGTGTGCCAACTTCTCCTCTTCTTGATGGATTGTGACATTTTTGCCTTTCTCCCCCCCCCCCCGTTTCTTCTCTATCTCCTTTCCTTTCTCCAACGCACCCAGTCCTGTAGAGTGTCCCACTCCTTCTGGAGGTCTTATACTACACATTTCAGTTGGAGAGTCACAGCACGCAGCCACCTGCAGTCTGTACCACCATCATTGGCCAGCTCCCTCAGCCCTATTTTACTATTTTGTTTTTTTCTTTCTTGTTTTGTTGTTGGTGTTATCATTTCTTCTCTCTTTGCTTTCCTTTCCTTCCTCCCATCCACCCAGCCCTGTGCACTGTGGCTTGTGACCCTCTGGCACATGGTCACCCTGGGTCTGCACTTCCTCCCTAGGCAAGATCCCACTGTACCATATTTTTTCATTTTCTTTGTCTTTCCCTTGCTTATTTCCTTCTCCCTCCCACCTATACCCTGCACTTCCTCCTCCCCTTCTGACAGGCCATGCTATGCTCCCCAGCAAGAGAGACATCAGCTCACCATCACCCCAGTTCCACCCATTCTCAACAGACAGTGCTCTGCCCCACCAAATTGTTGATGTTGTTTTTTTTTTATTAATAATTTGTTTGATTGTTGGTTTCTTCTTTCTTCCTCCTCTCTCCTTTTTCCTGCCCACCTAGCCCCATGTGCCATCCATACTACTTCTCAATAGACCAACCCACATAGCTTAGCTGCAGAATCACAAGCACACAGCTTCAGTGCATCATCCCTGCCACCACCCACCAAATCCTACCACACCACCATCTTATTCACCTTTTTACTTTTTATATTTTTGACTTTTTGTCTTATTTTTACTTTTTGACTTTGTTTCTCTCTTTTTTCTCTTCTTTTACCCACCCACTTAGCTCTACATACCACATCCTTACCATTCCCTCCTATCTGCACCATGTAGCAAGTGCCACAGCTGAGCAGTACCAACATAGTCCTCTGTGTCCCATCTGTATTAATCCACCAGCTCCATCCCCTCACCCCCAGTTCTTACCACCAACTACCTATCCTGGCTTCTTCACCTCTGCTGGACCCACCCTGCTGTACCATAGCTGAGCATCCATCCCTGCCCACCATTACAAGATGGTAATAAATATGATTTCCGCAGGTGAGCAAACAATAAACACACCAGCCTGCCTGTCCAGGCATAACCGAGGAAAACCAAAAAAAAATCAGAACAAAACAATAAAGTATACACTCAATAAATAAAGAAAATAATCCTGAATGTCCCAGAGACAGCAGACAGCATAAAAACATATTTTTTAAAAAAGTGAAAGGATGCTTCCACTAAGTGACCAAAATAAAGTCCCACATGACTTTCTGTTAGAAGGTACCAGAGTTACCTGATAGGAAATTCAAAACTCTAGTATTCATGGTTCTACAACAGATGAAGGAATACACAGATAAAAATAGGCATACCTATAGAAAATACAGACATAATCATGGAAAAGACAGACAAAACAATGGAAGAAAACAGGGAAACAATACACAAATGAAATGTCAGAGTAAATATACAACTGAAAATCACACAAACCCTTCAATTAGAAATTAAAAAAACAATCAACCAGATTTCAAAAATGGACAGTGCAACAGAAAGTTTTTGGTGTAAATATGAAATAATGGAAAACAGCGTCAGTGAAATAGAAGACAAATCCTTAGATACCATTTTGTTTGAGGAAAAATCGGAGAAAAGAACAAAAATAAATAAATGCATGCAAAGAACAGTGTGAGATACAATCAAACACAAAAATTTGTACATGGTCAGAGTTCCAGAACAGGGGGAGAAAACAGAAAACACAGAGAGAATCACTGAAGATTTGTTGACAGAAAATTTCTCTAATATCATGAAATGTGAAGACCCGACTACCCAGAGAGCTCAATGAACACCATATAGGATAGACTCCAAAAGAAAAAAACCATAACATACTATAATCACATTTATTAAAACCAAACCTAAGAGCGACTGGAGAAAAATGAAGTCATATACAAAGGGGGAAACAATAAGACTAAGATCTGATTACTCAACAGAAACAATGCACGTAAGAAGGCAACAAGCTGACCTACATAAAATTTTGAAAGAAAAAGAAACTCACCATAAAGAATAATCTATCCTGCAAAACTCTTACACAAATACAATAGCAAATTATAAAATTTCCAGATAAACAGAATTAAGGTACTACATAAAACCAAACAAAACTTACAAAAATTAATAGAGTCCTTCAGTTAGAGAATGAACATCAGGCAACAACCTGAGTCTAGAACATAAGACAGAAACAGCTAGCTACCTATCTATATAAGGAAATCCCAAAGATAAAATGAAACAAAAATTTACAAAAAGGAACAGAGATGTCAGTCTATAAATGAGAACAACACTAGAACAATAAAAGATTGAATAAACTATGTAGGTACAGAACTTTCAAATGGAGGGGAAATCAAAGCATTAAAATAAAAACTCAAATAAAAAAGGTTAGTTTAAACTTAGAAAGACAAGGGTAAATTTCAAGGCAACCACAAAGAAAAGTAATAAACCTACTTACCAAAATAAAGAAGAAAAGCTCAGTAAATTAGACAAAAATCTACAAAAATGAAAGAAATAAAAAAATACTCAGAAGGAATTCTAGACAGATGAGTAAGAAAAACAAAGAAAACATCAGCACCACATAAAGAGTGATAGAAATATTCTAAATATTAATTGGGTTTGTTATATGAGACGGCACTTGGCTGGCTGGCTTTGTTATATGAGTATATGTTTGCCAAACTCTTTGAACTCTATAACTAATATCTGTGTATCTTACTGTACATAAGTTACAATTCATAATAATAGTAAATTAAATGCCTCTGAGTGACTGTTAAATTGGACCATTGTAGTTGTAAGTTCTGTTTACTTTTGTTAAATCTATCAAGTAGCAATTCAAATAAATGAACAAAAAATTATAATTTTCTGCATTTATTCATTGAGAAGTCCTAGTGGCACAGTGATGAAGAGCTCAGCTGCTAACCAAAAGGTTAGTTGTCTGAATCTACCAGCTGCTCCTTGTAAACTCTATGGGACAGTCCCACTCTGCTCTATAGGGTTGCTATGAACCAGAGTCTACTAAATGACAGTGAGTTTGAGTTTGCATTTTCTACTTATTCAGGCCCTTTCCCATGGTTTCAATAAACAGAGAATGTAAGGACATTGCTGTTATATACCACTAGGTTGATTCCAACTCTTAGGATATAAAGTGTGTTGAATACAAGCAGGAAAACTTAAAAGCAAGATTGTTATGAGAGTACCTTCAAGAAATAAATTTATTAAGCTGAATGATTCAGGTGTATCAGGTCTGACAATTAAGTCTGTGAACTTAATTGTTCTAAGTGCTACATGCCTCATTGCTGAATATCACTCCAGTCACCACTGAAGCACTCCCCTTGGGAAGCCATGCACCAATGCCAACACTTAGTCCACCCTTTAAAGAAATTTTGGAACTCTGTCTAGAATGGCCATTGTGCATGGTGGCAAGGTGGCAAGTTTGTGAACTTAAACATATAGCTGTCTATGAGGGAGTTTTTAGCCAGTATACAAATAACTGTTTTGGAACACCCTCCTTACTCTCTTGAGTTTTTTCTTTACCCAAAGATAAGGAAATACTGAAAGAAAGACATTTTGTTGACATTCAGCAAATCAAGGCTAACACAATGACAGCTCTGAAGGTCATTCTAGAAAAAGAGTTCCAAAATTGCTTTGAAGAGTGGACTAGGTGCTGGCATTGGTGTGTAGCTTCCCAAGGGGAGTACTTCAAAGGTGACCATAATGATATTCAACAAAGAGGCATGTAGCACTTTTTCTGGGATGAGTTCGCAAACTTATTTGGCAGTCCTCGTATTCCAAAAAAAGAATGAGATGAAAGTATTGGCATGTCTATGAAATGGCATGTCTAACCTTTCCATCCATTTTGTTTTCATTTGTTTTTATTTCATACTTTCTTTATTAAATACAGTAAGAAGATTAAAAGAAAAGGGTATGGGTAAATTATTTAAATACCTAGAACAGTCTGCAATGAATTCCAGGTGATTTAGCCAAGATACCATTCTCTCTCTAGATGTGGCCAATCCAAGGAACAATGAAACCATATATTCTTGGGTTTGTATAGAGCTGGATTTATCTTTCAGCCTCCATTAGCACCCCCACCCCCACAAACACATACTGTTCTGGAAGGTAAAGGAGAGGAAATGAAAAGGTTATTTTCTACTTGGAAGATCTTTTAAGAATGTTGTAGTTTCACATGGAGGTGTTCCATTCATAATCACAACACTCAACAGTGAACTAGCTGTTCAGAACTGCTTTAAATTCAAGGGGGAAAACTAGCAAACATCTCCAAACCATTCCTAACCCCCAATCTTTTTTAAAAACCAATTGTTTCCAAAGCCTTTCCTGATGTTTCTCTAGCAAGGAGCTGCACAAGACAAACTGAATAATCATACAGTAAAAATATTGTCTGCCCAAACCTAGATAAAGAGAATGTATTTTTCTTACAAAATTGAAGAATTTATTTACAATTTCTAGCATTGAATGTAGGACAAGAGGAGATTACACTGTGTGCTACACTGCAAGATTTCAGAACTATAAAAATCATTAGAATTTGACTCTGATCTCAGGATCTTCCCAATCTTGTGATACAAACACACTACCATATCACTCAAACTATCTTTCTAGTATATACATTTCAAGTCATGTCTTCTTTGACTAGTCATGCCAAGGTATAGCATAAGAAATTGAGAAATTTAATTTTGCTTGAGCATAATTGATACACAATTTCTTAATAAATTCAAATGAAAAGGTAATTTCCTGATTTTTTTTCTTCTTAAATCAGCAGTAGGAGAAGTATACTCCTAATACATTCTAAATGAAACATGTTATTACAGCTGAATTATTACCAAAGGCTTCTTTTCATGTAGTCATACTGGCCTGAAACAGCAAGGAATCTGTGGCTCACTAATAAATGCATGGTAATCACATGTTTTCTTATTTTCTAGATGACTTCATGGATTATTTAATTTTAAATGTCCTCTACACTTAAAGGTGATTGAAAGCCAAACATTGCAACATTCTTGGAACAGCCTATGGTTTGTGTTCTGTGGTTTCTTACAGCAGAGTGTTTTGAAATATCTAGAAAATATGAAATTTTGTTGAAACTATTACTTCTTTAGTCTTCAAACAAGCAGATTATAAAGCCCAGTGCTATTCGAAAAAAAAACCCAATTAATTCTGACTCATAGTGACCCTACAGGACGGAGTAGAACTACCCCACAGAGCTTCGAAGGAACAGCTGGCGGATTTGAACTGTTGACCTTTTTGGGTAGCAGGCATAGCACTTAACCACCACGCAACCGGTGTTTCCAGTGCAACTTGAGGCAGTACTTAAAAATTAACATACCTTTTCCCAGGTCCAGTCGGATACCTCCTATTTTTCTTTCTCTCTTCTCTTATTTTTCATCTTTTCCTACTTTATTATTATTATTATTTGTTAATTTTTTTATTCATTTACCAACAAGAAACTATTCTTTAGCCCACATAGTCATGGTTCATAGTTCAGGAAAATAGGTTAAGTGATGACTTTCATGGACCTCAATCCAAATAAATTCTTTAATTTCAAACTCATTTTACACTCTGGAAGATTCCAGCTTCCCTCATCTCCTCAAAATACTTCATGAAATCATAATTTCTATAGATATCTGCATATGCCTTCTTTCTTGAGCCTGCTATTGCAAACTTGTAGTGAGTTGCAGCCCCCGGGGATGCAATGAATGCTCCAGTAACGTGGAATCACAGACGCTTGGCCAAAGGGCCTCACATCTGAGGTTTGGCCAAAGCGCTAGATGACATGGTGGTTCTTCTCCCTCAACACAGGTGTCCTCCTTGACTGACGGAGAAATGGACGCCTTACCAGTCCTAATTTGGACTCCTATTGTAACCCCAATTTTTCTCCCTTTTTGATTGTGCCATGAGGCTGCCTGCTGAGGACACCCAGAGAACCCTCAGGTATTCTGTTCTTCCTACCAGCCTTATAAGCTAGAGAAGAGAGTTAATTTCAAGTCTGTTGTTCATCTGCATTCTCCTTCAGTTACTTATTCAACAGCTACAGTATGACCTGACATGACAATCACAGGTATACAGCAATTGCCAGATAAATAAAATTACCTCAGTGATCCTATGCAACTGGCTGGCCAGAAGGCCCGAACGTCCAGCTGCTCAATTCAAATTCTCCACAGTTGACTACAGTTTGGTCCTATTGCTCTAGCTTAAACACCAATGGGGACAATTCTAGGTCCTTCCGGGACACTAGCAATGATTTCAAAAACATCCCAGTTAGTGCCTGTTTGTCTAGCCCAATTCTGGAAAATTGGGTAGGAATTGGTTGGGGAACCATTTCTACTTGAAAAGAAAGACTATCTTGGACTCAGTTTCCATGTATGCTACATCCAAATTCATATCTATGTAGGACATGGAATCGTGGATATTATACTGTATAGACTGAGCATATACTATGTACCAGTTTCTCTTCAGACTAGGTATAGAGCCCTGACCAAGACGAACAAGATTATCATTCTTCCACAGTTTACATTTCGGTAGGGGAGGAGAAGGACAGAGACAGGCAAAAAACAAGGGAATTAGTGAGGTATTTTCTTCACGAATCTAAACATTATCTGAAAATAAGAAAGAAGTGATGAGACTGTGACTGAAGATAAAGGTCATGGCTGGGAAGCAGCTTTAGACTGAGCCATCAAGGAACGCACTTCTGCTGAGGTGAAATTTGAGGTGAGCTGTCCAACGAAACCCCAGTGGCATGGTGGTTAAGTGCTACGGCTGCTAACAAAAAGGTCATCAGTTCAAGGCTGCTAGGTGCTCCTTGAAAACCATATGGGACAGTTCTACTCCATCTATGGGATCACTGCGCATCTAAATTGACTCGACAGTGGGTTTGGTTTGTTTGGGTTCAAGGAGCGAATCATGGGGAGCTGGAGCAGGGCAAAGTTGTCTCCAGCGGAGGGATGGGCTAAGGCAAAGAGTTAAAGCTGGGGTGATACTGATGTGCAGGAGGAGCAGGTTCGAGGTATCTTAGGTAGAACACAGTTAGTAAGGGGGTCAGATTTGGACTCAGATCACTAATGGCCTTTAAATCCACAGTTCTTTAAGAAAATATGTATGTGTTGTGGAAAAACATTAAAGGGTTTTAAGCAAGGAACTGCTTAAAAAATAATCACACTGAAAAAATAATGATGATCACATCAATTGCTCTGATTAGTATGAATTTTAGGGACTCAAAAGTGAAAGCAGGCCAGTCATAAAAAATAACATAACTAGATGATTTCATTTACATGCAGTATCCAGAATAGGCAAATCTATACAGACATGACACAGATGAGTGATTAGCTGGGGCTGGAAGGCCACGGGGGTGGGAGGAAATGAAGAATGACTACTGATGAAGTGATAAAAACGTTCTAAGATTGATTGTTATGATTGTAATAAGAACATGCTAAAAAATTGAATCATATACTTTAGATAAATTAATTGTGTGGTAGGTGAATTGTATCTCAATAAAGCTGAAACAAGAAAGGTAAAATAAGAGTAGAAGCAGGAAGACCACTTAGGAAGGGATTGCAATTGTCCAGGTGAGACTAAGGGGATGGTAGGACAACTATTTATATACAGTATTATCACGGATGTTGGTTTATGGTTTTATGGGACAATCTTTAGCTATGCTACTTTGAGAGAGGCACCCAACTTCCTCTTTCCTGATAGTGCTAAATCAAGTGACTGTCCATTCCACAGTAGTACCCAATACCTTTGATTCTCAGATGGCTGTGCTACTTGGGCCCTCAGCTAGTGGGGAATTAATACAGTTTATTAATCTCCTTTTAGCCTTGAGTTTCAGACAACCACGCTTTCTGCATGTCCTAGAAGGTCTTCTGAGCACGCTTAGATTTGCAAAATGACTGTGAATTGTTAGGCTGCATTAATTCATTAAATCATTCAACACATTTTTACTATATCCTAATCTACAGATACTGAACAAGACACTAGAGAATAAAGTATATTGGCCCACCTAGAGAGGCAAAAACTATTCCACTCTGTGCCTGGCAAAGCACATCGGAGTCTTCTGCCATGATGTGAATGTCAATCTTGAGGAGAAATATAAATGACCAGGACCATGTCCAAGAGAGAGCCATAAAGAGTGTTTGAATGAATTTGGGTAGTGTTATGCCCCCCGAAATATGTGTAATAGAAATCCTAACTTCTAAGCCAGTGGTTATAATCAAAAGACTGTGTTGAATTATGTTAATTAATGTAGGATATATCTTGAATCAATCTCTTTTTAGATATAAAGAGAGTAAATAAGCAAGGTAAGAGCAGAGATGAGCTAAGAAAGAGGCCAAGATATATGGAGATCTCCAAGGAACAGCAAAGCAGAAGCTGAAGAGACAAGAACCTTCCTGCACAATCAGCAAAGAAGAGAAAGAGTTCCTTTAAATCTGCTGCTCTCAGTTCAAACTCCTAGCCTCCTAAACTGCATTGAAATAAATCTGTTTGTTAAAGCCATCCACTTGTGCTGTTGGTGTCACAGGAGCACTAAAAAACTAAAACATGTAGCATAGACTATCAGCTGCCTCCTGTGTTCATTCTCCTCTCTTCAGTAACAGAACTCACACTTTTTAACTTGGCACATGGCTGTCCAAAAAAACCTACACTTTCCAGTATCTCCTGTGTGAAACATGTTATACTATGACACCATTGTAAAAATCATCAGTATTGGCTAACACATGTTTCATGAGCATTAAACATCACTGCCACATCCACCTATCAGTTGTACTGTGGTAGCTTCTATGTTGTTACGGTGCTGGAAGATACGCCAGAGATATTTCAAACACCGTGGTAGACAGATTTCAGACTAAGACAGACTAGAAAGATAAGCCTGAAAATCTATTTTTAAAAATTAGCCAATGTCAATCACAAAAGAATACTGGGCATGTAGTGCCAGCAGAAGAGTCCTCTAGGTGAAAGGCACCAACAGCTGACGCAGGCACCCCAGTGATGGTGAAGCTGATGTGGGCCCAGGTGACAAGTTACTCTGCTGTACGTGAGTTCTCTGTAAGTCAGAGATACCTCCAAGGCCCCTAACAGTAATGAGTATCAGGTATTGTTCTCAGTGCTTTACAGATAATAAAACAATTTTGAGGGCTGTGTGACTTACATAAGATAGAAGTATATTTCTCTTCTAATAGTCTGGAGGGAGGTAGTTTGGAACTAATAGGGCAGCCTGAAAGGAACCCTAAAGGCACCATGGTTAAAGCACTCGGTTGCTAACCAAAAGATTGGCAGTTTGAACACACCAGCCCCTCTGTGAGAGGAAGGAGTGCCAGTCTGAGTCTCTAAAGACTGACAGCCTTGGACACCACTTGGGGCCATCCTACTCTGTCCTGTAAAGTTGCTACATAAGGCGGCCTGGCTCCATGAGGTCAGGCAGTGGCCCTAGCTGCCTGCATTGTGTTGGTCTATCTCCTGTAGGTTGCTGTCATTATTTTCAAAATTCTTTCCTGAATTCAATAGCTACTGGCCATTAGAAACCACGGAAAATCACATGGTTCCGCGCAACAGGTTGTTAGAAAGGACCTAAGAGAGTTTTAACTAAGGGGCCAGGGACATTACTGTGTGTTTGACTATTTAGCCTTGATTCAAGAAACCAGAGCATTGTGAACATTTCTATGAAAGCTCAACCACCCAACATAAAGCCTAGAAAGACAATAATAATCTAAAAAAAAAAAAAAGTCATCCACCTGTAGAGGCCTCTTAATACCTGCCACCCAGTGAACTTTCAGCCATTGCAACAACCCTAGGTAAGAACTGTCACTATTCCAACTTATAGAGAAAAATAGGGAATAGAAAATTTAAGAAAATTGCTCACATAGTTCAGCGAAGTTCAAAGTCAAGCCTTCTTGCCCCAGGTCCTGCCCATAAAAGCACTGTATCCTATCACACTGTATAGCTGCCTTTGCTGAACTCCCAATGTAACTATGGTCCCTTTCCTTTTATGACATATACTATTTAATATAACATTTTAAAATATTTTTAATAAATATATCAACAGCTTCCTTTAAGGCACATTATACATATGTTTTATCTTTGTATTCCCCACATACCTCACCAAGTGCCTGGCATAGAGCGAGCCCAACCAAGCACAGTGCTGTTGAATGGATCCTGACTCATGATGCCCCATGGGTTACAGAGTAGAATGGTTCCCTTGGCTGTATTCTTTACGGAAGCAGATTGCCCGGCATTTCTTCCGCTGTATTGCTGGGTAGGTTTGAGCCACTGAGCACGCCAAAAGCAAACCATTTGCACCACCTAGGCACCGTCACAGAGTACTAGCACTCAGATCTGTATTAAATGAATGGATTTACATTTGTCCTGAATACTTTTAAATATAACAAGCCCAATGAAGCCTACTAAGTTTTACATCTTCCTCTTTTAATTGCTTCATCTTTTCACAGAAAAAAATCTTTTATTTCCCAACCTTAGTCTTTGTGTAATGGTTAGTTTGACGTTCTGTATTGACAAACTAGAATCTATAGCTCACAAACTCCAGTGATTTTTTTTCTTAAAAAAAAACTTTTTCTTCTTTTTTGTATACAACGTTGAGGCCTTCTGGGGGGGTTCTGTGGTTTTACTTGTGTTGTTTTATTGTAGTGGAGACTACATTGTTCTAATTTTTAAAGATGTATATATATATATTTGAAGATCAGAAGAAACATGTGAATTCATTTTTTCATCATACTGTAAGTCATTGGCAGACAATATCCCAATCAAAATTCTTTCATGAATTCAATAGCTATTGACTGTTAGAAACTCAGGAAAATCATATTGTTCCATGTGGCAGGTTGTTAGAAAGGACCTAAGAGAGCTTTAACTAAGGGGCCAGGGACATTACTATGCGTTTGTCTATTTAGCCTTGATTCAAGAAACCAGAGCATTGTGAACATTTCTATGAAAGCTCGATCACCCAACATAACATAAAGCCTAGGAAGACAATAATAATTAAAAAAAAAAAAAAAAAAACTCATTCACCTGTACAGGCCTCTTAACACCTGCCACCCAGTGAAGATTCCAGGGTACCCAACTCCCACCTCCTTCTACACATGCTTATTGTTGCTTATGACAAGGTCCAGGAACCATTCTAAAGATGCTGTCCACCCTTTAATAGTCTGCACAACCCTAAATTGTGCACAGCTGAGCCATCAGCAGCTAAGGAAAAGGTTCAAAGCTATTCATGGTACAGCCACAAGATGCAACACGAAGACCAAAGACCACGAAAAGAATGAGGAATCCAAGAGCAGAATGACGGCACCAGGCAGATTAGCTCTCGACAGAAAAGGAAACTTTGAGATGGCACTTTTACAAGGGCCTAAGACAAGTGACCCTGTTCACCTGCACAGATGATGGCTTCCTTTAATTAGTGATCACAGCAGGAAGAATCTGTGATGTTGAGGATATCACAAAGGGCAGGTAATACTCAGATAAATCGCTTAAGCGTCCTGAAAACCCTGTAGTCTCCAAATAGAGAAGCACCTTTTAAAAAAAAAAAAGAAAGAGAATGCTGGCAGTTTCTCAGAGACTATCTTTCTGGTTGTTTCTATTCACCCAGATGCAGTTTAAGCTCATGTAAGTCCTATTTTGCCATAACTGGTCTGTTTCTACATTGAATTCCATCTAGTATTGTGTATCTGATTAACACAAAGTAGCTGTTTAATGATAATTATGTTAGAATCACATTTTTTCTCTTTAAAAATGTAGATACCAAGACAAAAACCTGATTTAAATATAGACCTAAACCTAAATTTTTCTGACTAAATTTTTGTTCTTTTTAAATGTATAAGAATTCCTTTTTTGTTATCATGTTTACTGTTTACAAAGCGCTTTGATTAGAAGGTAAGTTTCATCCAAGCAACAATATTCAAAGGAATTCCTCGAAATTTTAGTTACATCTAGTTATAAAAATTCATGCTTCTGCTAAAACTTAATATAGAAAGTTTAAAGAAGACAAACACTTCAAGACGCACCCTCCCCTACTTGCATATTCCCAAAAGAATTAATACTAAAATTTTGCTAAATTTATTTTCAGGCATATCTTAATTTATTTATAACCTTCCTTGTCCAGAAAGAACATAACGTGATTACAAAGGCTCATAATGAAAAGCAAGGTGAGCAAAACTGCAAAGAAAGAAAACAAGGACAGAAGAGGAACCAGAGAGAGGCTGATTTAAAAAAAAAAATGATGACATTATTTCTACCTGCAACTGAGCTGTCACAACTTTGTTCTAAGCTTTTTGCAACTAATGTAAAGTAAGACCTCAATTATACAATTTACATAAGTGGCCATGGGGGGCGGGACAAACAAATAAACAGATATATCAGAAAAAGCATACCTCATCTCGATATGTCTTAGAGTGTCTTTGTAAAGATGGTAATGAAGAACATCTACTATAATGTTATGGTGGATTTGACCATGTTTTAAAAAAGCTGCTTTCATATAGGGTCCAATATAAGCTAACAGTAACATTCTTCAGTAAAGTCTGTTTTATACACATACACATACACACACACACACAGAGTATATTTTCCCCTTTATTATATTGTGAACATGTTCTCATGTTAAAAATTCTTCAGAACTGTGACTTTCAATAACTACCTAATAACATATCATATTGCTGTAAAACGACTTACTCATTCTTCTAGTGTTGGACACTTAAGCTCTATCAAGTTTTTCACCATTATAAGTAATGCTGGGGTTTATATATTCATACATACAACCCTTACCTATCACCGATTATTTCTTGAGGAATTATATCTGAAAGTAGAAACCCTGATTTTAAAAAAAGTACGGCTATGTTTAAGTCTCCTCCCATATATGGCTGATAGTTGCCAGGAAATATTGCAAATAATGTATTACTTCTATCTATGTGCTATGAAAGTATTCAATCTTATGGCCTTGACCTCATCGATTTTTAAACTTTCTGCCAAGATAATGGACGCAATAATGAAATGTTGTGATTCTGCTCTGCATTTCTTTAATAAATATTATAAAAATAAAGAAAAACGTGTGTGTGTGTGTGTGTGTGTGTGTGTGTGTTTTGTTTTTGTACCTCCCCCTCATTACTACAAGCCTCATGAAGGCAAATACCTTGTCTCTTGAAGTCTGGCACGTAGTTGGTGGTTGAAATTATTCACTCAGTAAACGAGTGATTGTACCTTTATTTATATCAGCTGTTGTCATTGTTGTTACATGCCATCTAGTGGGTTTCTTTTCATTGTGACCCTCTATCACAGAAAGAATTGTCGCCTGCTCCCACACTGTATGCTCAAAATCATTGTTATGCTTGAGCCCACGGTTGCAAACACCGTGTTAATCCGTCTTCTCCAGGGTCTTACCCTTTTCCACTGATCCTGTACCTGACCAAGCAGGGTGTCGCTAAGGCTGACTCCACTTTGAGGAGGCAGCTAGTGGTCTTTTGAGCGACTTCCAACCTGATAGGCTCATTTTTCGACACTGTCTCTGACAGTGCTCCACTGCTAGTCATAAGATTTTTACTGGCTAATTCTTTTTGGAAGTAGACTGCTGAGTCCTTCTTCCTAGTCTGTCTTAGTCTGGAAGCTCAGCCAAAACCTGTTTACTTTGAGTGACCCTACTGGTGTCTGAATACCAGTGGCACAGCTTCCAGCACCATAGCAACTCACAAGCCCCCACAGCACAACCAACTGACAGACATGTGGTGGATACCAGCTGTTACGTTCTAGCATAGCTTGACCTGAACTCAGCTTTGTCTTCTCTATCTTTTCCAATATATTCATGAACTAAGTCTCCTAACAAACTAGTTTTAACATGTCTACAAAGAGTTGTACGACAATGGTATCAGTCAACTGGTGCTTTGTATGTGACTAGATCCTTTCTCGGTTTTTGCTTGCATCCTACCAGAAGCCTTGGGCTTATAGACGTCATAATTTTAATAATATGTTAGACAACTATTTGTAAGCAGAAAATCCTACAGGCTGTTGGAAGTTATAAAATCTCTTAGCATATACCTAAAATCTTATCATCAACCTCCTCATTTGAGTCAAAGCGTATTACTTGTTTCTAGTGGAAAGGTACCAAGTCTCAGGGTCACCTTTTGAAAGTGCTCCCGTAAATGCTTGCTGTTTTCTACATCCAGCTCTGTGGTCAAGACTCCACAGGCAAATCAAACAGCACAGCGACAACCATCAGTGACTGCTGACTCCAAGGGTATCAGGTTCTGCACAAGATGCACCCCCCCCCCTTAGGACCTAACAAAAACCCAGCAAGATTGAAATTATTAAATGTGGGGAAACTGGGGCGCAGAGAGGCTGAACCAACTGCCAAAGATCAGAGAGTCTGTAAATAAGGGAGCCACGGTTTGAACTGCGGGCTGTTCGACTTCAAAGTCTATGTTCTTTCTACTGTGCCTCCCAGTGCAGGCAGATATCAGCATACATACATTTTTGGCTCTTTCGTGTTTCTCATCCTTGATAACTAACATGCAGTCAAAACAAAAGCGGATGAGGAGGGAAATTATACTCAGAATAAATATTGTAATTATAAAAGAAAGAAAAAAGAAAACAGTCAAGCTGTGGCAAAGCAAACTCTGAAGCAATCAAGAGGCTTCTAAACCACTAGTTTTCTTTAAAAAGAGCTATATTTCATCCCTCTAAAAACTCTGGCTTTGGAATGAAGGTGACATACTGTGGGAAGACCAAGGAAATTAAACTTTTTTTACTCTTATTGATTCCTATTTCTCTCGTATCCATCTGTTTCCTTGGCATGGGGAGAGGGGTGACGAGCACGCAGAGTGAGCGGGTCCTGTCAGTCAAAAGATCGAGCTGACAAACCAGACATCGGCTTGGGAAGGCCTTCCATGAGGGAAAGACTCCGCGCCAGATGACATGACTCACAGGGAGTCTGACAAAACGCTGCAGACAATCAAGAAGACTCTGATCCAGATTTCACAGATAATAAGCAGTCTCTTTTCTGTGTGCATGCGCATAGATTTGAATATTTCTGGTCAAGTGCTTCATTTTTACACAGACTAGGAAGTCCATCATAGTGAAGAATAAAAACAAAGGGCAGAAAGGAGGGTCAAAATAAAGGAAACAATAAATAACTAAATTGGTAGTACACAAGTATTGACTATTCTGAGTCTGTAGAGGATGATATGATGACTTGAGGGCAAAATACTTTACAAATGAATATTTCTGACATCATTAAAAACCAAAGCCAAACCCACTGCCATCAAGTCAATTCCAACTCAGGGTGAACCCTACAGAACAGAGCAGAACTGCCCCGCAGGGTTTTCAAGGCTGTAAATTTTTATGGAAGCAGATTGCTGCATACTTTGTCTTGCATAACAACCGGTGGTTTTGAACCACCAACTTTTGATTAACAGCCAAGTACATAACCACTGTGCTACCAGGGATCCCTCTGACATCATTACTAGGGAGCTAATACATTGGAATTTCACAGAGGAATTTGCTATAGGTTAAAGCCTTCTTAGAAATCATACAGTATTCGTTTACTATCATACCAAAAGTATATTTTGTAGTTTCTGCAGGTTACCTCCAACATAAATTCTAAAACAGCCATAGAGGATAATTCTTACATATGAAAAATCTGTAGATCTCTAGACAGACTTGTAAATTTTAATGAAATATTTAAATTTTCTGTATGTTCTTATTAAGTGTTTCATATAGAAAACAAATTCTACTCTGGCAGATAAAAGGCTAAAATGGAAAAACAGTTCAGCAAAGGAAGCTCATTTAGTTGAGAAACAAAAGAGCTATATATAGCTAGACTGGAAAATTAATCTACCTTACAATTTCAGCCCTGGAGTTAAGCTAGTGTCATCAACAAAAAGTATGATGCTGTATATTCTGTCTTAGAGGGTCACTATGAGCAGGAATTGAATTGAAGGCAATGGGTTTTGTTTTATTTAAATGGTTGACACTCAACTAACCTAAAAGTTGATGGTCAAACCTACCTAGCGATATTACAGAAAAAAGGCCTGGAATCTCCTCCATTACTACAGCCTAAAAAACTCTGTGGAGTAGTTCTAGTCTGCTGTCATCAAAACAGATGAGAGATGTCAAAAATCATAATCATCTGAAAACATAGAAAATCCACATGTGAACAATTTGGTTATAAAACTCTTCCAAATACTGAAGAATCTATAGCCCAATGAGCAATTGCCATCATAGCCTTTCTGTAACACAAGTTATGCTGTTAGAATTCATATCTCTCCCATGCACCATTTGTCTGTTACCTCCACTTCCCCATTGGTTGTTTTCTATCTAAATGGCAAGAAACCCTGGTGGTTTAGCAGTTAAACCTATGGCTGCTAACCAGAGTGTCAGCAGTTCAAATCTACCAGGTGCTCTTTGGAAACTGTGGGCCTGTTCTGCTCTGTCTAGAGGGTTGCTCTGAGTCAGAATTGACTTGGTTTGGGGTTTTTTTGGTATTTATGTGGTAAAAGAGTCTTGATGGTACAGTGGTTAAACACTCAGCTGATAACTGAAAGCCTGGTAGTTCAAGCCCACCAGCAGCTCAGCAAGAGAACCAGATGTCAGTCTGCTTCTGTGAAGATTTACAGCCTTGGAAACCCTACAGGCAGTTCTACTCTGTCCTGTAGTGTCAGTAGGAGTAAGAATTGTGTTGAAGGCAATGGGTTTCATTTTATTTAAATGGTTTGTGCTCAACCAACCTAAAGGTTGAGGGTCAAATCTACCCAGCAATACTACAGAAGAAAAGGCTGGTCATCTCCTTCCATTACTACAGCCAAGAAAACTCCATGGAGCAGTTCTACTCTCTGAACCCACAGGGTCACCATTAGTTGGAATCAACTCAGCTGTGACAGCAAAACCTCCACAGCAGACACTACTAGCTGTATAACCCACAAACAAAAATAATATTCAATTTATGCTTTCTATACACCCTCTATTGATATTCGTTCTTTTTTTTCCCCTTTCTCCTTGTTAATGGAATTTGGATTTGGTTCAACATAGATACAAGCCCATTTAAAAGTACTCATCTCCTCTGTGGTGGTCAGGATTATGTCAACCTGGCTACTACCTATTTGGCTGCTGTATTAAGTGGCAGGGCGGGGTTTGTGGTGGCTCCCTTCCCCTCGGCTCTCATCTCGTGACCCTGGACTACGGGTGCTGATCGCTCACGTGGCCAGGAGCTCCTGCTCTCTTGTTCCAGCGTCTGGTTCCGGGACTTGAGCTAGCAGCTGTTGGACTCATCAGTCCTTACAGTCGGCACGTGAGAGTTCTGCTCCCTGACCTGCCAATCCTGCGCTCGCCAGCCTCTGCCCAGTCCTGCTCCCTGACCTGCCGATCCTGGGTTCGCCAGCCTCTGTCACTTCGTCTCGCCACCAGCTTGGGATCCACCGACCTCCAGCCTCTGTCGCTTCGTCTCGCCACCAGCTTGGGATCCACTGACCTACACAACCGGTGATCTGCAACTCTGGTCTCTGACTTGCTGACCTTGGGTTCCTCAGCTTCCGTGGACACGTGAGGCTTGTGCCAAAGCTTGGGACATTCAGCTTCTGTGATTACGTGAGCTGTTTCCTGTATTTGTATCTATCTATCTGTCTGTATATATATATTATAAATCTTACCTTGTACCTACACGTGATACTGGTTTTGCTTCCCTAGAAAACCCAGCCTAAGACATCCTCAAATTCCCCTTAACTTATAGAAGACCATGTGTCTAAGCAGAAAAGTCTATTGGATGGAATTTCCGGAAAAACCATGCTTTCCTAATTAAAAGAAAAAAAAAAGAAATCATGCTGTGCTTGCTTTTTGCCTTCTGCCACTCGCTCTTAGGCTGTCTTACTTCTTCTTGCCTGGGAAGTAGACACGATGATCGAAGGCCCTGCAGCCAACATGTGACCATGAGGACAAAACCCACTGGCTGTGTGTGGTGGACAGAAAGATAGAAGGATCCTATGTCTTGATGACTTCCTCGAGGTACAGAGGCCGGTACTATCTAATTCTGGGTTTCTTATTACGTGAAAATAAACAAATCCCTGTGTACTTTTGAAAGATGGTATTTCATCTCATGGTATCAACTATTACCATATGAAGGTACCTCTCCAAATCTCTTCTCCTATCCTTGTTCGTAAGACCTAGACCTGTGTTTCTTGGAACACTTGCTTTTTATCTATTTCTAGAAGATTATTATAGCAACATAAAGTATCATTTTCTTAAAAGATCACCAGCAATTCTACCATCCTAACATAATGACACTTTCCATTTTTTCACATTTTCTTCCAGGTTTTATCCTTTTCATATATAGTTTTCTATTGTCATAGTGTGTATATACTTCTGTACATTTTCAGTTCTTTGCATACCATATTCACTTCCATAGCTCTCCTGCTTTCCCATAAGTTCAACATGTCAAAACTACCCTCATCATCAATCTCAGCTCCCACTTCTGACTTCCCCTGTCTATGGTCTCATTTCTAGTAACCCAAGCTTGTCAGTGTTCCTTTTCGCTCAGTTACATCCCTGATCCTATTGATCCCCCCATTCTTCACAGTCATCACAGTTGCTAAGAATTTTCCACTGGTAATTAAAAAAAAAAAATTCTAAATAGTTTTATGACATTGTGCTAAGAAATTTATGTGCTTTATGTTTTTTAATCCTGTAATAATGCAATGAGATAGGCATGTTATCCATATTCATTTCACAAATAAAGAAATTGTGGCTCACAGAGATACCAAATATCAAAGTTGCCCAAGATCCCACAGTAAAGAAATATCAGAATGGAGCCTTGAACCAAATCATCCCAAGCCCTGAACCATATGCTTAATTATCACACATACTGTCCTTGAAATGTTTTTCATATTTGTTTCTCCTTTTCCATTCTCATTATTACATTCGCATTATGATCTTGTTCTCATAGTTCTCACTTTTTTGTTACAACAAAAATCTTCTTGTGTGCCTCCCTAACTTCAGTCTCTTCTTCAACTTATCCGTTTCATCTCATCTGAAACAGATGTGTCAGTAAGTCACCCTATGGCTCAATTTTTTTTTTTTTTTTTGTGACTCCTCAATTCTTGCAAGTTAAAGTCAAAATATCTTATACTGGCATTCACAGTGTCTATGGTCATCACACCACCTGTTAAAATCTTGTCCATCCTAAGTCAGCACAGGAGAAGAGGAACAAAGAAAATGTCAGAACCACAAAAAAAATCTACAAAATGACAGCAGTAAACTCACATCTACCAATAACTACACTGAACATAAGTGATGTAAACGCACCCATGTAAAGGCAGAGAGTGACAAAATGGATAAAAATCAGGACCCATCAATACCTTGTCTACAGGAGACACAGCGTAAAAACAAAGACATGAATTTTTTAAAAATCAAAGAATGGAAAAATATATTAGGCAGATATCTGACAAAAGAGATTGGGAGTAGCTATACTAATCTCAGCTAAAATAGACTTTAACCCCAAATTCACCATAAAAGGCAAAGAATGGCATTATATTATGATTAATAACAAATATCTATACACCCAATACATAAAACAAACTAACAGTTCTGAAAATTGGAACTGATAGCTCTAAAATAGTAGTAGGAGACTTCTCACACTACTCTCAGTAAAGGACAGAGCATATAGAATGGAACTCAAGAAAGATACAGAATCTAAAGGCCACAGTCAACCAACTTGATCTCATAGACATGTATAGAACACCCTGCCCAACTGCTGTGAAGTACACATTCTTTTCCAACACATATGGAATGTTTCCAGAAATAGAATACATATAGGGTTGCTATGAGTCAGAATCCACTCAATGGCAGAAGGTTTTGGTTTTTTGGTTTCAGGCCATGAAGCTATTCTCGGTAAAATTCAAAACACTGAGATAATGCAAAGTATCTTCTCTGATCACAACATCATCAAAGCAGAAATTAACAGTGGGAAGAGCAAGGAAAAAATATCAAATACATGGAAACTGAATAATATCTTGCTTAAAAAAAACCAATGAGTAATAGAAGAAATCAGAGATGGAATCCAAAAATCCTAGAATCAAATGAGAAAGAAAATACATCATACCAAAACCTTTGGGATACAGCAAAGGTAGTGCTCAGAGGTCAATTTACAGCAAAAGATAAAAAAATCCCATTGCCATCTAGTCAGGTCTGACTCATGGCAACCCTAGAAGTCAGAGTAGAACTGCCCTCTAGAGTTCCCAAGGACCACCTGGTAGATTTGAACTGCCAATCTTTTGGTTAGCAGAGGGAACATTTAACCCACTATGCCACCAGGGTCTCAATAGCAATAGATGCACACATCAAAAAAGAAGAAAATGACAAAATCAAAACATTAGCTACACAACTTGAACAAACATAAAACAGCAAAAGGATCCCACAGCCACTAAAAGAAAGGAAATTATAAAGATCAGAGCAGAAATAAATAAAACAGAAAAACAATAGGAAGAATCAATAAAATCAAAAGTTGTATTTTTTTTTTTAAGATCAACAAAATCAACCGACCAAACTGACAAAAGGGAAACAAGAAAGGACCCAAATAACCCAAATAAGAAATAAAATGGGAGAAATTACAACATACTCAACTTAAATACAAAGTGTCATAACAGAGTACAATGAAAAACAATATTGCAACAAATTTGAAAACCTAGAGAAAATGGGCAAATTTCTAGAAACACACTACTTACTCAAACTAACATAAACTGAAGTTAAAATCTAAACAGGTTTATAACAAGAGAAGAAATTTAAAAGGCAATAAAAAAAGAAAAAAACTCCCAACAAAAAAAGCCATGGCCCCGATGGCTTCACTGGAGAATTCTATCAAATATTCAGAGAAGAGTTTACACTGTTACTACTCAAACAATTTCAGAACATCAAAAAAATGCCACTACCAAGTGGGATTCATACCAGGCAAGTTCAACATTGGGAAATCAACCAATGTAATCCACCACATAAATAAAAGAATCACATGATCATCTTGATCAGTTTAGAAAAGATATTCAACAGTCCAACATCTGTTCCTGATTTTTTTTTCTAAAAAAAAGATCTTTAAATAAAATAGTATAGAAGAGAAATTCCTCAGTAGCATAAAAGTCACCATATGAACCCAACAGCTAACATCATTCTTCACAAAGAGAAACTGAAGACAATCCCTTGAAAACAGAAGAAGACAAGGTTGCCCTTTATCATCACTTATATTTAACACTGTGCTAGAAGTTGTAACTAGAGCAAAAAGGCAAGAAAAGAAACAAAGGGCCTCCAGCTGGCAAGGAATAAGTAAAACTGTCTATGTCCAGGGGATATGATCCTATATGTAGTAAATCCCAAAGTATATGTGAGAAAACTACTGGAACTAATAGATTCAGCAGAATAGGATACAAGATAAACATAAAAAATCAACTGGATTTCTGTACAGTAATAAGGAGAATGATGAAAATGAAATCAGGAAAACAATGCCCCATTTATAATAGCTCCTAAAAAAATTAAAATATTTAGGAATAAATTTAACCAGTCATACAGAGAAAGCTACACAGCACTATTGCAAGAAACCAAACAAGAACTACATAAATAGAAAAACATACTAAGAACATGGATAGTTAGAGTCCACATTGTGAAAATATCGAGTCTACCCAAAATAATCTACAAATACAATGTGATCCTGATCAAAACACAAACAGCATTCTTTAAAGAGATGGAAAAATTAACTTTATATGGAAAGACAACAGGTCTCAGGCAAGTGAAGCATTTTTGAAAAAAATGTAGGGGGACTTACACTGTCCAACCTCACAACCTACTGTGTACCTGTGGTAATCAGAATAGCCTGATATTGCTAAAACAACAGATATGTTGACCAACAGGAACAAAAGTAAGAACCTAAATATAAATCCATCCACTTACAGTCACCTAACCTTTAACAAGGGCCTTAAGTCCATCAAAAACAGAAAAGACAGTCATTTTAGGAAACGGTGTCCATTTACAAAAAAAAGAAAAGAAACAGGGCCCACACTTCATGCCATACACAAAAATTAATTCAAAATGGAACAAAGACCTAAATATAAAACCAAAAGTTAAAGGTCATAAGGGAAAAAAATAGGATCAATGCTAGAAGCCCTAAGTAAATGGCATTAACAGGATGCA
The DNA here is from genome assembly GCA_028571685.1 of Heterohyrax brucei. Taxonomy (NCBI): domain Eukaryota; kingdom Metazoa; phylum Chordata; class Mammalia; order Hyracoidea; family Procaviidae; genus Heterohyrax; species Heterohyrax brucei. The sequence goes on from CM053146.1 coordinate 107,943,738, forward strand.
AAGCATAGCTAACAACACACCAATTCTAAAAGATAAGTTAGACACCTGAGATCTTTTAAAATTAAACATTTGTTTTTATTAAAAGACTTCATCAAAGAGTAAGAGAACCAACAGACTGAAAAAAAAAATATGGCTATAACAAATCCCACAAGTTCTCATCTCTAAAAACTATAGGAAAGCCTAACATCTCTACAACAAAAAGACAATGCAATTACAAAGCAGGCAAAGGATGTGACCCAACACTTTACCAAAGAAGATACTCAAGTGGCCAACAGGCACATGAGGAAATGCTCAGAATCACTGGCCTTTAAAGAATGCAACTCAAAACCACAATGAGATACCATCTCATCCCAACAAATAAAAAAAATAAAAAACATAAACAACAACAGGAAATAAATGTTGGAGAAGCTGTGGAGAGATGGAACTCTTATGCACTGCTGATGGGAATGCAAAATGGTACAAACATTTTGGAAAATGTTATGGCACGTCCTTAAAAAGCTACAAGTAGAAGTGTCATAGGATCCAGCCATCCCGCTTTTAGAAATACATCCTAGAGAAATAAGAGTTGTTACATAAATAGACATACCACACTCATTATCATTGCAGTATTGTTCACAATACTGCAAAAAGATAAAAACAACCTAACGCCTATCAACAGATGCATGGACACATATATATATAATATATATATATATACAACAACAAAGAACAGCGATGAATCTGCAAAGCACTGCATAGTATGAGTAGACCCGGAGGGCATTATGCTGAGTGAAATAAGTGAATCACAAATATTACATAAAACCACTACTATAAAAACTCATGAAAAGGTTTACACACAAAAAAAAAAAATTAGTCTTTTGTAGTTACAAGGGAGGGGAAGGATGGGAATGGGAAGACACTAAATAGACAACAGATAGGTGGTAACTTTGGTGAAGGGGAAGCAGTACACAACACTGGGGAAGCCGGCACAACCTGACCATGGCAAGGTCACAAAAGCACCATAGGCACATCTAAACTCCTGCAAGGTCTAGTTACCGGGCTGAGGGCTGTGGGGACAATAGTCTTGGGGAACATATAGATCAACTGAAATAGCATGGTAATGATCTAAACTGTACTTTGGTGAGCAGTTATGTGGGTTCTTAAAAGCCTGTGAGCCGCTGTCTAGGACACTACACTGTTGTCACCCCTTCGAGAGTAGGAAAGAACAAAGCAAACTAAAGACACAAAGGGTAGATTATCCCGAAGAAGGCCTGGACCATATCTACAACGGCCCCCAACAGGCTGAGTCCATTACAATGAGACGCTGCCCAGCTACCACCGCTGAATGTTCTGACAGGGATCACAACAGAGGGTCCTCGACGGGGCTGGAGAAAACTGTGGAACAAAATTCTAAGTCAAAAAGAAAGATCAGATCTGCTAGCCTGACAGAGAATGGAGAAACTTAGAGCCTATGACACCCTTTCAGCTCAGTAGTGAAGTCACTCCTGAACATCATCCTTCAGCTAAAGGTTAGACAGGCCCACAAAACAAAACGTAACTGAAGAGGCACACCAGCTGAGGGCCTAGGACTAGAAGGCGAGGACAGGACAGCTGGTAATAGGGAACCCAAGGTCAAGAAGGGGAGAGTATTGACACATTGTAGAGTTGGTCACCAATGACAAAAAAATGTCTACTAATTTTTAATGAGAAACTAGTTTGTCAAGTTTCATATAAAGCACAATAAAAATAATAATAATGATAGAGCCAAGGGGAATAAAAAAAATCTAGCCCCTCCTAAATACCAATCTCTCTGTGAAACTCTGCCTGCCAAACTTTCATCTAAGCATTTCACTTTAGAAAACATTTTACTTCCTTGAAAGTCTATCCTCTAATATTCATCCAAACTGATCTCTTGCTCAATACGCAGTAAACGAACCATCAGGACTGTCTCCAGTCTCACTGTGTTCTCTCTCTATCTACTTACCGACCATTCACTGGAGCTGGAGATCCTGACGCTGCTTTTGACACCTTGTCCTTTCACAAAGGTGTCATTGTGTGCCGTTGAGTTGATTCTGATTCATGTTATCTACAGCTAAACCCTATTGTTTTTCTACCACTAAAAATTGTCTTAATCTGTCCCTTCCTCTCCGTTTTACTATCTTAGTATTCATTCAAGGTCCCCGGACTCAGAGCTTCATTATGGCACTCATAAACATCATCACTAAAAATGAGCAGAATCTCGACAGGACAGGGGCCAGGGAAGGAGAGAAGAAACTTAAGAGAGAGGTTATATCAACCTATATGGGAAGGCTGAGGCCTGACAGTGAATGAAGAAGAGACTACGAAGTGTTGAGAGAGGAGGTGTTCAAAGCCTGAAGATGAATAAACTGTAGAGAAAAGAAGGTAGGGAAAAAGTGGTTGAGATCATGAATTTCATCCATTTGATTTACCTTTGTGGGCAGTGGAGCTTTGGTGGAAGAATTCTCACTCTCCATGAGGGATACCTGGGTTGAATTCTTAACCAATATACTTCAAGCGCAGCCACTACATATGGGTGAAAGCTTACATGTTGCTATGACCCTGAACAGTTTTCAGCAGACCTTCCAGACTAAGAGAGAATAGGAAAAAAGCCCTGGCAATCTACTTTTGAAAAAGCTGTCAATAAAGTCCTTATGGATCAAAACTGTTCAATCCACAAATGATCAGGGAGGCTAGCACAGGATCTGGCAGCATTTATTCTGCTGTATATGAGGTTGTCATGAGTCAAGAGCTGACTCAGTGGCACCTAACAACAACATGTCTACCATTAGAAGATAAGCAAAACACAGCATTCCTTTTTATCACATTTTGGATGTATACTGTGCTTCTTCGTTACAGATGTCTTCTCCAAAGTGTATCTCCAGAGCATATTTCCTAGCACTGCGTTGTCCACAACCCAGCTCTCAACTGTCTTTGGTAATTACCTTTGCTTGGCCCTCAAGGCTCTGAACCAAAGGCTCTCACCCGCCGTTCCTCAGACCTGGCCCCATCACAGACCCCACCAATGGCTCCCTCCTGCATGTGTATCGTCATGTCACTCTTCTCCCTTTGAAACATCCAGTCTCCATCCCTCGAGGCCTCAGGAAAATGCCACTTCCCTGACTCTCCCTTATCTGAAAGGGTGCTTGCTCCCTGGTTTGAACCCCACCAGTGCTTTCCTTTTCATCTCTTAGGTCTACTTCTCTCTCTTACGCGTGTCAAACTGGAATATTCATCTTTCTTATTGGAAGACACACAGCCCTGGAAGTGAGGATTAGGTCTTATTTATCTTGAAACACCTAAGTGAAATTTTGTACGAAGTCAACATACCATGTATATTTACCTAACAAATGATATTTAATCCCAGTGACCCTCTTTATCCTTTTCCCCTTTTAAGCAGCAAAGTAAATTATCTGCAAGGTATTTGCATGGGAAAGTCTCTTGTGGAAAATCTTAGCCTCTTTGTTATAGACGAAGCATCAGTTACAAAAGCACAAAGTGACACAGTCTGAACCTAGAATCTATACACTGGGGCCCAGACCAAAGAAAGAGACAAATTTAAAGTTGTACAAGCCAACAGTGGGAGGACGGTCTATACTTGGTGACTGGTCTGTCAAAGTGGAAAACCTCAAGTGGGTTGTAAATATAGGGTTGAGTCTTTGGGGCGTTTTTCTTCTATTTGCTAATTTAGGTCTTACAATCAAGAGATTTTATTGTTACCCAGTTTTACTGAAGACAGACTAAATCAACTGATTTCATGTTTATTCCTGATTTTTGTTTTGGTTACCTTGGCTAAACTCTGTTTTACAAGCCTCTTTTAGTCGCAGTGATCACAAATATGCTTTTATCCTTTTTTTCAAACAAGTCATCTACTCTGCTTGTGTCTTCAATGGAAATCCAACTAATTAGTTGCAAAATGTGATGTTTTTGAACTTTGCAGAGATCCACATTACTCTTCCCTTCTAACTTTCTGATTGATGATGGTGCTGTCTTTTCTTCCCAGAATCCAGCAGGGCCCCTCTTTTCCCTACTTGCAGATAGTTCACTGTTTGATACAAGAAAGATGTCTTAACATTTTGTATTCCTAAATGTGATGTCAATGAAACTTTCTTTTGTGATCCTGAGTCTCTAGATATCTCTTCCAAGGGACTGGAAAGAGATTTTCTTTCTGAAAATCCAGTCTACCTAGTGTTTACTTACATGTGATGACCTTAAATAGGGAAATTAACAAAACATCAATGATTAAAGTTTCCCAGGCAGTTTTAAAAGGCTTTCTCCTGGAGCTACTTGATATAGTCATTGGACATTTAGGAGAATGACTAAGATCAGGCAAAGCAGAGCAGCCACCCATCCTCTTCCAAAGTCCTAGGCAAAAAAAGAGAGAGCAAGAAGAAAAGAAAAAGCACTTTTGAGTCCAACATATACTACTTACCAGCAACCTATATTTCTTTTGAACAATTGCTGACTTTCCCACTCTACTCCCATCTCCCTAAATAATAACCTTCCAAAATTAAGACTCTGATTTTGGACAGTTCATCCCCACTGAAAGCATCTACGTAAGGGTACACGTGTACACATATGCAAACATTTTACAAGCACACTATTTCTTATGCTCTTTTTTATTTGGATTTGCAGAGGGGTCAAGGAAAAAGACTTAAAAAAAAAAAACTCGAGTAAGTTTGATCTAAACAAAATGCTTATTCAAATGGGTCCCCTACTAATTTCACAAAGATGCGTGATAATATCCAACATATGGCTTTTACTGTGTTTTTTAATATTAGAAATTGAATGCACATTTTAAGACACAAGTTTTCCTGATATGCCATTGATAATACAGGAGAACTATTTTCCATTTGTTTCTAATTATCTTAAAGACAGCCTGGGGATCATTTACCCATGGTTTAAGAGCATACAGATAAGTCCACAGATGTGACAGGCGGGCATGTGTGTCAGCTACTGCGCTGGGGCTGTGTGAGGGTGGCTTTAGCCAAGATGATCCTCTTATGTCTGAAACCACTAGATACGGTTCCTAAGGTCAACCACTACTCAAAAATAAAATCCTTCCTTTGTCAACAGTTTTCGGGAGGGGGGTGGGGAAGAACGGTGGGCTCTGGAGCCAGACTGCCTGGCTCCACCACTTAACTAGCTGGGTGACTTGGGCAAGTTAGTTAACCTCTCCTTGCCTCAATAGCCTCATCTGAAAAATGGGGCTGTGCCTACATCACATGGTGATAACGAGGATTAAAGCACAGAAAGTGCTTGCTAAGTGATCTGGCCCTGCTTAACTCTCTGATCATCTCTGACTCCTTTCCCTTCATCTCACCAGCAAGATTTCTTCCAATTCTTGCAACATGGTCTCCCTTACTTCAGCCTGAAGCACTTTATCTTCTCTGAGCATATTCACTCTCCACCTACAAGTCTCAGTAAGTCGCCATCCCTCCGGCCTTAATTAGGTGGGCCTCACCTACATGCCCACAGCTCGTCAGGCTTCTCCTGTTGTGATCCTTCAAATGTGCCATTTTAGTACTGGTGCATCTCTCCCCCTTTGGACTCTGAGGTCTGAGGCAAGGGCTCTTGTTCTCCCTGCAATCTGACCTCTTGAGAAAGTGCTTTGCACATGAGTTATCTGTACTTTTATTTGCAAAGCAGAAAAAAAATTTCCAGGGTGTACTCATGGAAAACGGATAAAAACACAGGGAAGGTAGGAGCAAATTACATGTTTATCTTGAGAACATTTTTTTAATTTTAATCTTTGCTGAGACTTGGTAAGCCCTTTCAACTGGAAAATCCAAGTATTTCTTCATCTTGGGGATTTATTCACACGCATGCACAATACCACCTGCACACGTGTGCGTACACACATACAAACTCTACTAAAAAAAAAAAAACTCACTGCCATTGAGTTGATTTCGACTCACAGCAACTACATGGGACAGACTAGAACTGCTCTATTGCACCTGGTGGATTCAAACTGCCAATCCTTCAATTAACAGACGTAGCATGTAACCACTACTCCACCAGGGTGTCTGCTGAGTCTGTTTCTCCTTTGGACATGTCTGTCATTTGTGTCTTCGATCTCCTGGGCTTGACTTTCTTGTTCTTGTCCCATCTTGCCCCTCATCATTTTTATTTCTTTCCCCGAATTTCTTTGCTAGGTGTTTGAAATTACTCCTGCATTTGACCTTGCCAAGCCAAGTGCTGGCCAGTAAGATCCAACTCTTAGTGACCCTACAGATCACTAATTTTTTTTCAGGAAGAATGAGTTTTCTCTTTTTCTGCTGTTACCAAATTGTAGTAATTTGGAAAGAATGGTTTTCTTATTTACTCTTTGGCACCCTCAATTCTTTTTAGGTTTTAAATTCTCTTCTACGCTTGACTGACTTCTGTCTTTAAATCTCCCTCAATACATGGCAACTCAGTCCTCAAGGGATTGAGTTCTCCTCAATGCATCAAGGTCTTCCTTTGCCTGCTTGTGTCAGTCCAGGTCACAGAGCAGCTCCTTCCAGTCCAACGCAGCTCAAGTTGTTGGAGTGTGAGGGCAGGTGGACTGGCTGGCTGGGGGAAGGAAGGCTAAGGTATCTTTTTTCCATGGACTGGCCACAAAGTGCAGGCAGCCAGCGGAGGTCTCTACACTAGGACTAGGGTCCAGGGCTATAGGTCTGCTGTCTCTTCCCCAGGTTCCACCGGAAAGATAGTCACCCACCATCCTACCACCAGAAATGTGCTGTGCATCTGCCTCATACACCAGGACCCTGCCCCTTCCTTTTAAGAATTCCAGGCCTTTGGGGACTGAATTTCCCACTATCCGAGTATACCCAGCAGGGGACTCAGAGGAAGTTGGCACAATGGGCATGTATCCAGACTGTCATTTCCCATTTTTCATCTAAAGATTGTCATGGATTAAATTGTGTCCCCCACAAAAAATGTATGTGTTGATTTGACTTGGCTATGAGTCCCAGTATGATGCCAATTCTCCCATGCTGTGAATCCTGCTTCTGTCATATTGGTGATGGAGAATGGTTTGCAGTTGTGTTAGTGAGGCAGGACCAAACTTACAAGCTTGTGGAATATAAGGGAGACACGTGAGCCGAGGAAGTTGGGAACCTCATACCGCCCAAAGAGAAACATCGAGAGCAGAGCACGGCCTTTGAGCTCAAGGTTGCTATGCCGAGATGCTCTCACTGAATTTGAACTCAGGCCTCCGGACTGTGATAAATTCTCTTACTGAATGGACTTACAATTTATAAATGGATTTGCAGCTTACTGGACTGTCTGAATAAAGCTTCTCTTCATAAAACCTTCCATCCGTAGTATTTTCTGTCAGAGCAGTACCAGGTGACTAGGACAAGATTATCTAATGGGATGGGATAGCCAAGGAATATGACAAACTCTTCTATATTGAAAAAGAAAAAACTCAAAGAAGGTGAATATTTAAGGTTAAACAACCAGCTAGAAGCGATTTCCACTTTTTAAAGGAAAACTACAAGATTAAAACTTCTCTGAAAGTCACCCAGATTCCAATGAGAAAAATGAGCCTTGAAGCTTGATGAACTCTTGGAAACAGCCACCCCTGAAACACTGACTGTAGAGGCAGTGTGGTGGTGTAGAGCACCATGCTAGGGCAAGCTACTCACTCTTTCATTGCCTCTGTCTCTCATCTGTGTGAAAGGGCAAATATATATCAACTTCTCACAAATTTGGGAAGGTTGAGTCAATACTCAAATTGGCATATAATAAATTGATAGCACAGGCATATAATAAACCAAACTGGCATATGGTAAACCAAAACCAATGCCATCAAGTCAATTCCAACTCACAGCAACCCCATAAAACAGAATAGAAATGCCCCATAGAGTTTCCAGGAAATGCCTAGTGGATTGGAACTGTTGACCTTTTGGTGAGTAGATGTAGCACTTAAGCACTACGCCACCAAGGGCTTCCGGTGTTACAGCAGTGCTCACTAAATAAAGTAGATTAAGAGAAAATGTGTATAAAACTGGTGCTTAAAACAGTAAGCGCCATAGGAAAGTTTGATATCCAGGATGTTATTGAAATTGTTTTTATCTTTTAAAAATACCTTTCCCATCAAAATGGATTCACCAGCTGGCTATCTGAAAAGGGTCCTTTAATGTCTACTATACACAGAGTGTCACACAGATAGTCCTATCATTTTTACTTTACAACATTTGCTCAAGACTTATGTATTCAACTCTGTGGTGGAATGATACAGGATTTCTATCAGTTAGGTAAGTTTCAAAATAGCCTGCAGTTTCAGGTAGGTCAGCAACCTGTACAGCTACAAGACAGGGAGGAAGGCTGTCCCAAGGCACCTGGTTTTTAAGCATCCCACACACTTTCACACAGTTGTTCTGCAGATTCTAACAGGCCCCTGTACTCACACGAGCTATCTTTCATTCTTTGCCTGTCTCCATAGTCATGAAGACAAGCAGAAGAGAAATACAACATCTGAACAATGACAGAAATGCCTACTAAAGTCCTGGAAATTAAATACTTTTATAATAACATATATAGCATTCCTGGAGGCAGCCTGCTAAGTATTTCACATGCATTGTATGATTTGATTTTCTAGCAGCTCAGGCTTTTTTTTTACTTACCTGGTTGATTTTCAGTTAGTTCTGCATGCTCTCAAGGTTAGCTGTATTTTTTCCCCCATTCTTAAAGGCCAGGAGATAAAACAATTAAGCATATTTAATGTTATTTTAATAATTTTGATGTGCCAAAAGACAGTGAAGGCAGTTTAGGATAAAAATGTGGCTTTGATCTCAGCAGAGCAGAGGTATTGGGAAGCACAGCATAACCAGTTGACAACCAGCTTGTGAACAAACCTCAATCAGCTGTATAATTCATGCAAAACAGTCAGCTTGATCCAGGCAACCAAGGACAATGCAGGATTTGATCCTACTTGATCCGGAGTGGAAGCGTTGACTCATCCCATTCCTTGTCAACCTTCCATGCTCCTTGATGTCATGTAGCATCCAGTTCAGACATAATCTTTTGATAACAATTTTTAAGAGCAGCTAAGGCTCATGCATTCAAGAGAAAACAAATGTATGTGACACGCTGAGCCAGGAGGAGGTCGAGTCAGCCACAGATTTGGATTTTCAAATCTCCCGTCATCACCCAGGTCCTGACCCTAACCTTCTGTCTCCCCACTGGCAAACAGAACCAGCGTGTTTGGTCTCATGTAACATGAGAAATCACTCTACTGTACGAGAGCCCCCATCAATTTTGCAGAGGTTTGCTGCCATTATCACACTCCAGGTACGCAGTTGTCACGAGGCATTAGAGCTGAAAGAGGCTGACAGCGTAACTGTGGGCGAGCTCGAGGCTCAGCCCGGTACAGCACCTGCCACCTGCTCAGGCGGCGGTGTCCTCTGTCAAGACACAGCCTGGCAAGAGGCTTCTGGAAGCACTTTGTATTGTGCCCTTCGTTGACAGCACGCTGGAGGGCAGCCTGTCTAGTAAGAGCAGGACAGAAACCTCTGCCAGCCACCTGCCTGCCCCCATATGGTGGCCATTTAGAAGCCCGTCATTTTTGTAAAAAAAAAGCCTGGAATTATTCATTTATCAAGTGCCGTTTTGACTAGACCAACTGCTTCACCGCACAATCATATGAATCTGTGGATTGGAGAGCTTTGCTTTCCTAGGATAAAGGAGAGTTCTGGTGGTGCAACAGTTGAGCACTCGGCTGCTGACCAAAAACATCAGCAGTTCAGACCCACCAACCTCTCCACAGTAGAAAGACATGGCAATCTGCTTCTGTAAATATTACAACCTAGGAAACCCTACGAGGCAGGTTGGTTCTGAACTAGAGGTTTGCTACAAGTTGCAACTGATTTAACGGGCAACAGGTTTATCTTTTAAGGAGGAGACTGCATAAATACAGCTGGGTGAACAAGACGAATCCAGCTGGCATTCTGAATTCCAGTGTTTCAAGGAAGGCGGGCCTGGAGTGCAGGAAAGCTTTCAGAATCAGCCAGAATCTTTCAAGACTCCCAGATCTTCCATCACGAACGATGAAGGAGCATCTAAGCTGTTTTATATGTAATACCTTGTTCCTTCACTATCGAGACCCAGTGGCAAAAAGTTGAAAAAGGAGATGGGTGGAGTCTGTTCAGAAACCATAACAAAAATTTTAAAAAGTATCCATGTATTCACCTCCTAAGACATGACCAATACTGAATCCTAGCCGCTGTCCAATCAACTCCAGCTCCTGCAGCCTCCAGTGTCCTAGACTGGGCTTTCTAGAGAAGAGCAGTACAGAATAGAAATACATAGAGAGAATTTTGTAACAGAAATGGCTTACACAGTTGTGGAGACTGGAAAGTCTCAAGTTAATGGGTCAAGCTAGAGACATTTCTTGACCTATAACACGTAGCCACAGATAGTGATGAATGTCAGATAGCAAGTCACTTGCTCACAAGGCATGGAGGCCAGCAAATCTCAAGATTAGGACGTAAGTGGATAGCTTAAGTCCCAAGAACTGCAGGTCAGAGTAGGAGCCAGGTGTAGGATCCAATGCAAGGAAAAACAAGTGAACCTTGCCACAAAGTCCACTTACATTGGAGATGCACGCCACGTACCCCTGAGAAAATGCTCTCTCAATGGACTGATTGCTTACAACAGATTTCATTATGAAAGTGAGCACATTATATCAGATTTCATTATGGAAGTGACTACATCATATCTGACAAACCACCAAGGATCTGGGCCCAGAGAAGTTGACGCACACCCTCCGTGTGTCAGAGTAGAACTGTGCTCCAGAGGGTTTTCAATGGCTGATTTTTGAGAACCAGATTGCCAGGCCTTTCTTCTGTGGTGTCTCTGGGTGGTCTCCCACCTCCAATCTTTCAGCAAGCAACTGAGCACCCTAACTGCCTGCACTACTCAAGGATTCCAAGATGCAACAATATTGCAGAACATTTACCAACAGAAATACATTTTAAAGGGGCCCTTAAACCCTTTCCCACTTGTACACGTGTCAAAATTCTACCAGTATTTTGTTTTATTTTTAAATTATGTTCATGAGATAATGTAAGTGTGCTGTAACACTGAAATAGATATGACGAAATTTTCTCCTTTATTTATTTCCATGTTTTCTGACTCTTCCCTTCCATCATCACGTAAACTGCATGAGATCAGGGCTCTTTTGTCTCTATCAGGCTGTAACCCCAGGGCCAGAATAGTAGTCAACACTGAATTATTTCTCCTTCCTCTTCTGGCCGTTCTGGCCCATCCTGACCTCCACTACCACCATCTCCCCAAACATCAAATATGTCCATGTCAGCCCCTGCTCTAAAGTCTTCACTGGCCCCCAATCTATCTCCTACCCAGCACATCCGTATCTCACAGTACAGTGCTTGGTACATGCAACAAATCACTCTCGAAGGTAATTAAAATCACCAGCTATAGATTGGACCAACTAAAATTTTAATTTTAAGTAAGAATTTTTTAATGTTGCTGTTGGCTTCCATTAAGTCTACTCAATTCATGGTAACCTCATATACAAAACCAAACCATCACCTGCACCATCCCGACAGTCACCAGCAGTCTGGGTTCATCATTGTGGTTGTTGCGCCAATCCATCTCACCAAGGATCTGCCACACCCTTAGTTGCCCTCTGCTTCACCAAAGGATGTTTTCCTCTAAATGATTAACCCCTCCTGCTGACATATCCAAAGCGAGAGAGCTGAACGGCGTTCTACTGTGATTCATAACGTTTTCCTTGTTTCATTTTGGGTCATGGATCACCAGGCCTTTCTTCATGGTCTGTCTCAGTGTGGAAACTCTGCCAAAATCTGAAGTACTACTGGCCTAGTTTCTAGCACCAGAGTACAATAAACTCACTGACGGCTGGTGGTGAGAAGAGATGGATTTAAAACAACAGCAGTAAACATCAGTGAGTTGGAGTCTATCACACTGGGGATGCCTCTAGTTAACGCTGGAGGTTTTGCCTCTTTGCTTCTCCTAAATGTAAACAGCAAGAAATCGCTGAACCACCACAGCCTTGGAAGGCATGGGATTTGATCCAAATCAGTTCCACCACCTACGTAGGACTACGACTTACTCTCTATGAGCCTTCATGTCCTTACCTGTGAGTCCAGATAGGAGTCCCTGGCAGTGCAAAGGCTAAGAAGCTCAGGTTGGCAGTTCAAGTCCACCCAGGCACCTTGGGAGAAAGGCCTGCAATCTACTCTGAAAAATCAGCCATTCCAAACCTTATATCCCACAGTTCTGCTCCGCTATGTCTGGGGTTGCCATGAATCAGAATCCTCTCAATAGAAATTGATGGAAGCAGAAACTGTGATTTCTCTGTCAGAGTCTTTGCGAGGCTCCAGCAGCAGGGACTCCCACTGCCAAAAGGAGACCTCGGAGAACAATGTGCCCACCCATTCTGTTCACCTGCCCCAAATTTAAAAGACACTATGGTTTATTTTTATTAAAAACTGTTTTCTTAATGAAACGAATATAGCAGAAATAACAACAACACTTAGCTCAAGGCTGGAGGTAAGATTTTCAAGCTTTTCAAATAGGCTAGCTTCGGGTTTCCTTGTGTTTCCTTCCCCTCCCCAAATATTGAGTTGCCAAAGCCCAGCTGAAATGGAAACTATAAAGGGATCATGTGACAAAAGCAGTGAACTCCAAGGGAAGAAAAATTCTGGTTTTAATTCTTTTAAATCCTTTAGGTCAGCGTCAGACAGGGAGTCAGGATAACCTAGCCAGATTGGCAGGCAGTAGGAAGTGACCCAAGCCAAACAGCAAATCACTAGCTAATAGAACCAAGTCACCTTCACTGCGGCCACCAGCCGAGGCCCAAGTCTGCCTGCCTGCCACTGAGAGCATGCTGGAGCGTCTGTCCACAGAGGGACCACCTACCACAGATGCCGGCTCCGGCTGAGGGCCTGGATGGAAGGTATTTAGATAAACTAATAATTGCACTGGGATGTGGTTAGCACTGGAGAAGTCAAGACTGTATTTAAATGTCTGAAATTCCTGGTGTTGCTAATAATTGTAACCTCTGCTCCAATAAAACACACAATGTTATTGAAAGATGTCCAATCACAAAGTATTATTTTTGGTCTAAAACAGATGTAGCCCTCGGCACTTAACAAGGAGAATGTCTGCACAGCTGTACCTCGGCTTGAAGGAAAACAAAATGCCTGAATCGTGGACCAAGGCCTGGTCAGAGACATTTCTAATGGGGGATGGCTGTTCAGCAGGACTACATCGGGAACCTGTCACGGAGAGCATTGTGCCCCCTTCAAAAAGAGGCATAGCGACTGTGTTGGGCCGTGATTCCCAGTATCATGTGTTTACCGTCTGTTTTGTGGTTTTCTTCTGCTGTAAATCCTAATCTCTGCCTGCGGTTTATAGATAGGATTACAATAAAAGAGGATCAGGGTGGGACGGCAGCACCCTTACTAAGGGAGTTTCCCTGGAGGGCGGCTTGCATCACCTTTTATCCTTTTATCCTGCAAGAGATAAAAGGAAAGGGAAGCAAGCAGAGAGCTGGGGACCTCATACCATCAAGAAAGCAGCACCGGGAGCAGAGCACGTGTCCTTCAGACCAGAGGTTCCTGAGGCAGGATGCTCCCTGACCAAAGACTGTTGCAAAACAAGGCCCTTCCTCCAGAGCCAGCAGAGACTTCCAGCCTATTGGGCTGTATGAGAACCAATTGTTCTTTGTTGAATCCATCCTCTCATGGTATTTGTCAGAGCAGTACCAGATGACTAAAACAGAACCCGTTTATGGTGCTGACATGGAATGAAAGCCAAAATTCTAATCTAAGGGCAAGTTGCTGGCATTAGTTTCAGGCTGAGCATTAGTATGTGTTATCTCATTAAGCATTCACAGCAATCCCATTTGATGGATGGAGAAACTAAAGCCTAGAAAGATTTTTTAAAAACTGGCTCAGAGCTTCCCTGCTTTTCAGTGCGGAACTCAGACTTGAACCCAAAGCTGTCTGTCCAGAAAGCCCAAGCCCTTTGCTTTCAATCATTTAGCCTCCCATGGAGTTAGGAAGTGCCAACACCAAACAAGGGTAACAGGAGTCACCTGTCAGGTTTCAAATTCCTGCTTCATCACTTGCTACCTCTGCGTCCAAGGATAAAGCCTTTAACCTCTCTGTGCTTCCATTTTGTCATAATAAAATAGGAGAGAATAATAAAAGCCAAACACTTTGCCATAGCGTTGATTCTGACTCATGGTAACTTGTGTGTTCCAGAATAGAACTGCTCCATAGGGTTTTATTGGCAATAATTTTTACAGAAGTAAATAGCGAGGCCTTTTCTTCCATGGCACCCCAAGGAGGGTGTGAACCTTCTGCTTTTAGGTTAGTGGGGGTTGTGACTGAACACGAACTGTTCCCATCATCCAAGGACCTTACCTACTTAGTATTGTTGCGTTGTTGTCAAGTGCCCTCAAATTGGTTCCTACTTGTCACAACGCACGAGGAGAGAGCTGGTTCTGTTTACCTACCTAATAGTATACCGTATAAAAAGCAGTAATACAGGTAAAGAGTTCAGTGTTGTACCTTTAACTATGTGTCCTATCCAGATGTTAAGACATCAAACCAACAGGCAAGTAAACTGGGTTTTCCTCATGGTCCATCCTGCTAGGGAGGACTGCTGAGTTAGCTCAGAGACCTCTCAACATTGTCCAAAAGAGAACCCAAACCCTCCACCTCACTCCACCCCAAATACCCTGCAGACAATGATGACGAAAAGCCAGATGCTTCCCCCACCACCGAGCACTAGGTCATCCCACAAATTTCACATTGAATTGCCCACCTAAGCACGCCCTGAAGAAACCCTCAGCTACCACAAAGTCTTAGCCCAATTGCAGTAACTCACGTTTTCTTCAGTATTTCACATTGTCCCAGACTACACGAATAAAGCTTTCCTGGGCACATGTGGAAAGCATTAGTGAAGATGTGTATTCAGGCAAGGGGTAGTTAGTATCCAAATAAATCGGACTGATGCTTTATCTAACAACCATTAAAGGAAGGCCTGAATTCAAGATTTTCTGGATGCAGACAGGCTTCATGTTTAAAAAAAAAAAGTTACCCCAACTGGAAAGGACTAAATTCCTTAGGTATGGTAGCGATCTCTCTTAACCCAAAAATACATGTATACTAGTGTCATACCAGTCAATATTTGGCATGGCATATATTAAAAAAAAAAGATATGGTATTCAGTGATTTATGGAATTATGAAAAATTAGGCAGTGGGGTGAAAGAAATTCTCCTTTTCAAGTTAATCATTAACATTTCTCCCAGGAAGCAAACAACCAAGACTATTATCTTAATTCCAAAGGTTACCCAGGGGTGAATGAAAAAGCTAATTTCATTAGATGCAATACAAAATACAAGGGTGGGCATACAGTCTTTGTGTGCACATGTATCTGACCATAAAAACATCTCAAGGAACAGGAAGTTTCAAAGTAAATGTCAAAATAGTATACATTAGGACATTTCCAAACAGCATTTAAACATACTTCCGTCAGGAAACCCTGGTGGCATAGTAGTTAAGTGCTACATCTGCTAACCATGAAGTTTACAGTTCGAATCCACCAGATGCGTCTTAAAAAGAGGAGTTCTTCTCTGTTCTACAAGGTCACTACAAGTCAGAGTTGACTCAACAGCAGTGGGTTTATCCTCCCCTGAAATGCACAAATAATGTGTCATTCACTGAGGCCCTGTCAGGTGCCATGGTGAAAACTGACTTCCTCTTCAATTCTCTTCCTGGATTCTCAGTGCAAAAGGTTGGAACACTGTGAAAATGAGTTTTTTCAGGAAGTAGCCAAGTGAAGCATCAAGGAGAGGAGCGAGAGAAAAAAGAAATCAGGATATTAAAGTTTTTAATAACCAAGAAATTAAAAACAGACGTCAAAGTTACACAAAACATCAGTAAAGTTACGTGAAGTTACACATTTTTCACTGTCAAGTATAAAGAAATTCCATTAAATTTAACAACTATCAATAACAGGCTCTATAATGTAAGGTAGCACAGTGCCTGGCACATGTAAGTACCTTGTTGTGATGATTATTAGTTATTAGCCCTTGTCCAAAAATTGATCTTAACAATCGAGTAGGTTATATCTTTTTCCTGCTCTTTGAAAGTTGTTTCTTTAGACAGCCAGCATGGAAGAAAGATTTTGTCTTCTCGAGATAAAGCCTCCAAAGAGAGATTCACATCATTGCGACATGAGGAACACTTGCTCAGAGGCCTAGACAACTTTTGTTTGTTGAGGCTCTCAGTGACTGGGGAAAGGAAATTCCAAAACAAGAGACAAAGTTTATGTTTTAAGAACAAATTTGCAACTGTAAGTCTAAAAACAAAAAGGACTTACTGCAAACTTACATTTCAAAAAGAAAAATTTCAATACAACATGTTATGCCCAACAGAAAGACAGAATTTGCTTCTACTTTAAAACAAAAAAACGGAAATGTGTGGTCCTGGAATTGGAGAGCGTGTACATTCACCCAAGGCCTATAGCAGTCCCTTCAGTGCCAGGAGGTGTAGAGTTTCAGAAGCCCATCTTGTCTAAATGCAAGGACCCATGGGGTGGGGCAGCCTGGCAGGAGGCTGTCCCATCCTCCTCCCCGCTTCAGTACCTGACCACAGTATCCCAAGCCTTACACGTATGAAGCATCATGTGAGTCAGGTCAACAGCTAAGCCTGGCTTCCACAAAGTGACAGAATTTGTCTGCTGTGGAATCCTTGGTTTCTCTGGATGTGCTGGAGGGGATCTGATGAATTACAAAATAAATGTAAAAAGGAAGGCAAGAAAAGAGAAAACACTATTCTTTGTTAATGTTAGCTACAGAGTTATAAGTTATTAGGTAAGTCTTTGACCTTTCTGCAGTTACGAAACAAAATCATTTTCTAAGGTGGTAATAGTCGTTAGTAAAAAAAAAAAAAGAAAAGAAACATAAACCAAGTACAATCAAAGTTTCCAAAGAGCTGCATCCATATCACAGCCTATGACAAATTGATTAATACATTAAGCCAGTCGTTTGGAGTACATTTGAGTATATGTTGAGCTCAGTGTTCTTTTGGAGTAATATTTTTTTTCCAACCTGTGATCTGGAAACTCCCTTGTCTTGGAAAGTGTTCCTGCGTTTGATAATAACAATGATAAAAGCTGATACTTATCATATGCCACCCACCACGCTGAACTTTTTATATGCGTCATTTCTTTTAAGGCTCAAAACGGTCTTATAAAATGAGTACCGTCGTGGATTGAATTGTGTCCCCCACCAAAATATGTATAGCAGTTTGTCTGGGTGACAATTGCTTGTATTATGTGATGCTCCTCCGTGTTGTAAATCCTGCCTCTGAAGCTTACAGAGAGATTCAGGGACCTCATGCCACCAAGTAGTAGAAACAGGAGCAGAGCATGTCCTTTGGAAAGGACCTGGGTCCCTGTGCCTCAGCAGTTCCCAGTCCAGGGGACGATTGATGACAAGAGCCTTCCTCCAGATCCAGCAGAGGAAGCCTTTTCCTGGAGCTGATGCCCTGAATTTGGACTTGTAGCCTACTATACTATGACAGAACAAAATTTCTCTTTGTTAAAGCCATCCACTTGTGGTATTTCTGTTACAGCAGTCCCAAATCACTAAGGCAGGTACCATTATTTTCACAGATAAAGAAATGGAATCTCAGAAGATTTAAATAACTAGCCCAAGATCAGAGGATGAGTGAAGAAAAAGAGTTTGTTGATGCTGAAGTCCCAAAGTCTTAAGCAGTACACAGTTCCCCCTCTGCCACACGTTTTTGCCTCTGACATAATTTTTTTAAAGAACAGTTGCCACAGAGACAATTCTGACTCATAACAACCCTGCGTGTGTCAAGGTTCCCAATGGCTGAGTTTTAATAAGTAGAATATGTGATGTTACGTCCAAGGTACTTCTGGCTAGACTTATACCTCCAACCTTTCAGTTAGCAGCTGCTCAAAAGTTTGGAGGTTTGAGTCCTCCCCAAGGTACCTCAGAAGAAAGGTCTGATAATCTACTTCCAACAAAATGGCTATTGAAAACCCTGTGGAGAATAGTTCTACTCATGGGGGCCACATGAACTGGGAGTCAGCTGGCATCAACCAACTGCTGACATTATATAGATAAGGCTATATGCTCGTTCTTTGAATTGATAGCTCTCATTCTCCAAAAGTCAACCTTGAGCTCTGTGAAGTGACTGCCGGGCCCACAAATACATGTACCAACAGAAACCACAACAGTTACTTGATGGTGATCATACTCTCTCCACTGATTTGGAGTAATTCATTTTCAAACTAATAGTGAACCAGTCAAGATCTGCTTTCAAAGTCATTTGATAATTTATATATACTCAAGAGTATATACACAATGAGTTAATTTTGTTTGCAGGGCAGCTAACAACATTAATCACTAAATGAATTTCTTGTATGACGCTGTTAACAGTAGGTGTTATCACATCATTTTTGACTCATGAAGGCCCTGCATGCAACAGAACCAAACAGTGCCCAGTCCTGCACCAGCCTCACAGCCATTGTTATGCTGAAGCCCACTGTTGCATCTGCTGTGTCAATCCATGTTGTTGAGGACCGTCCTTCTTTTCATGGACCCTCTACTTCACCGAGCACGATGTCCTCCTCCAGAGACTGATCCTTCCTGACACAGTGTGCAAGGCCTGTGAGACAAGTCTTGCCTTTCTTGCTTTTAGGGCTCTTTCTCACTGTATTTCTTCCAAGGCAGATGCACTGTTGGCGCTTGAATAATTGTGGCACAGTTTTCAGCAGCCCAGCAACATGCTAACCCCTACAGTACAAAAACTGCTGGATAAGTAGAGGATCCCTCTTACATGATAAGGGTCCCAAAGCGAAATTTGCAATAAATTCACAGTTGCATATTAGATGTTTTACATTTCCAGGTAACTCATGACATTGGGCCAAATCAGTATCTATTAAAATCTGATCCACAGAAATATTATGTCTATCATGAGTAGCCCTGGTTCCATGTCAACGATTTCATTTTACTTGGTTCCACAATCAATGCCCATGGAAGCAGCAGCTGAGAAATCAAAAGACACATTGCACTGGTAATATCTGCTGCAAAGGATCTCTTTAAAGTATTGGAAAGTGAAGATGTCACCTTGAAGACTAAAGTGTGCCTGACCCAAGCCATGGTATTTTCAGTCACATTATATGGATGTGAAAGCTGGACAGTGAACAAAGAAAGCAGAAGAATTGATGCTTTTGAATTGTGGTGTTGGAGAAGACTGTCGAATGTACCATGGACTGCTAAAAATCAAACAGGTCTGTTCTGGAAGAAGTACAACCAGAGTGCTCCTTGGACGCAAAGATGGCAAGACTGTGTATTACATACTTTGGACATGTTGTCAGGAAGGATCAGTCTCTGGAGAACGACATCATGCTTGGTAGAATGGAAGGTCAGCAAAAAAGAGGAAGACCTTCGATGAGATGGATTGACACAGTGGCCACAACAATGTGCTTAAGCGTAAAAACAGTGGTGGAGATGGCACAAGACTAGGCAGTGTTTCGTTCTATTGTGCATATGGTCACTATGAGTCAGAAGTGACTCTACGGTGCCTAACAACAACATTGAGAATATAAAATGATAGGTGGTTCTTTAAATAAGAGCAATCCAACATAACAAAAAGAACAATGCTTGTAATTAGTTAAGTGCCTACTCAAACAATGTGCCAGTCCCAATACTGGATCCTATGTACAAAACTAATCATATATCTCTTGTTTTACAGATGAAGAAACTAATCCTCCCAGAGTGTCATAAACCTGCTGGTGGCCTCACAACTAATGAATGACGGTGTAGGGATTCCAACAGACGACAGGCTAACTCTTAACTGTTTTGCTACCCTTATTCCCTCACCTCACTATCAGTGCCTTAACCTGGGGGACAGGTAACAGTCATCTAGTGACTTGAGCAGAGTAGAATACTTTTTCAGGAAAGTTACTTAATCATTGGTTTTCTGCCTAGAGACTTTTTTTCCAAATATAAGATAACATGGAGAGTCATCATCAATTGTGTCTATAATTCTGGTTAAAAAATACAGGTCCTGAGGCATCTGTTGGTTTTAAATTCAGATTATTTTAATAGGCTAGAAAAATCAGCCAGTTGCCCACATTGATCATCTTTTTCAAGTATAAAATAGAAATATCATATCTAGGCAGAAAATGGAGTTCATCTTGGGGTGGGGGCTAAATCAAAATTAATATTTTTATTAGTCAAAAATATATTTCTCCAACATCACTCTTGGTGTTGTAACCTCATTGTAAGCGTTCACCAGTTTCTGGTTACTTTGTAGACCCCAGTAGACTCACAACTGTTGTTATTGTGTACCACTGAGTCAGTTACAACTCACAGTAACCCTATGAGATAGTGTAGAACCACCTCAAAAGGCCATAACCTTTATTGAAGCAGACTGTCATATCTT
Organism: Heterohyrax brucei; assembly: GCA_028571685.1. NCBI lineage: Eukaryota > Metazoa > Chordata > Mammalia > Hyracoidea > Procaviidae > Heterohyrax > Heterohyrax brucei. Next base: position 107,964,207 of record CM053146.1, read on the forward strand.
TCTCCTGTGGACCAGCTGGTGAGTTTGAACTGCAGACTTCTCAGTTAGCAGCCAAGTACTTAACTGCTGTGCTCCCAGTGCTCCTTGAAATCAAAGTCAGATTTAGTTTTTCTTCCACCATGCAGGCCACCCTTTGAAAAGTCCTAAACTCTTCTGAGCCTCAGTTTATCAGTTGGTAATACAGTAAAAATATTTGTTTGTCTATCATGAGTAGCAGGAAACCACAGTGGTTAAGCACTGTGGCTGCTAATCAAAAGGTCAGCAGTTCAAATCCACCAGGCACTCCTTGGAAACTCGGTAGCACAGTACTACTCTGTCCTACAGTGCTGTTGTAAGTCAGCATTGAGCCAACGGTGATAGGTTTGGTTTGGTTTATCATGAATATCAAGCCTTACACAAACTCAAGGTAATCCAAAGAATGAGGAAGTTGTTGAACCATATCATTAATATCACACATAAGTAAAATTATTCTGAAAGTCATTCAAAGAGGTCGCAGCGGTACAGCAAGGAATTGCCAGGAATTCAAGCCACACTCAGAGGGACATGGAATACAAGATATCACTGCTAATGTCAGACGGATCATGGCTGAAGCAGAGAACACCAGACAGATGTTTACATGTGATTTATTGATTATGCTTTTTACTGTGTGGATCATAACAAATTATGGATAATATTGTGAAGAATGGGAATTCCAGAACAATTAATTCTACTCTTGTGGAAACTATACGTAGACCAAGAGGCAGTCATGTGAACAGAAGAAGGGGACACGGCATGGTTCAAAAGTCAGAGAAGTTGTGTGTCATGGTTACATCCCTTCACCATACCTATTCAATCTGTATGCTGAGAAAGTTATCCCAGAAGTTAGAGTATATGCTGAAGGATGCAGCATCAGTGGTGGGGAAGACTCGCTAACAGCCTGCAGTGCGCGGCCAACACCGTTGCCTGCTGAAAGTGAAGAGGATTTGAAGAGCTTACTAAGGAAGCTCAAAGTCCACAGTCTCAGCACCTCAACATAAAGAAAACAAAAATCCTCACCTCTGGACCAAGAAGAAACACTGTGATAAACAGAGAAAATATTTAAGTTGTCAAGAACTTCATTTTACTTGGATCCATAACCCAAACTAAAGGAAGCAGCAGTCAAGAAATCAAACAACATATTGCATCAGGCAAATATGCTGCAAAAGACCTCTTGAAAGTGCTGAAAAGCAAAGATGTCATCTTAAGGGCGAAGGTGTGCCAGACCCAAGCCCTGGTATTTTCAGTCGCCCCATAGGCATGTGAAAGCTAAGCAGTGAATTAGAAGACTGAAGAATGGACACATTTGAATTATGATGTTGGCAAAGAATGTTGAATATACCAGTGACTCCCGAAAGAAAGAAAAGATCTGTCGTGGAAGAAGTATAGCCTGAAGTTTCATTAGAAGCAAGGATGGGGAGACTTAATATCGGGTGCTTCGGCCATGATATCAGAAGGGACCAGTCTCTGGAGAAGGTCATCATGCTTGATAAGACAGAGTCAGTGAAAAGGAAGAAGATTCTCAATGAAATGATTGACAGTGGTTACAAAGACAGGCTCCAGCATGACAATGATTGTGAGAATGGCACAGGACTGGGCAGTGTCTCGTTCTGTTGTATACCGGGTTGCTACAGGTCACAACTGACTTGATGTCACCTAACAACAACAGTACTACCACCACTTTCTCTTTTGTTACATTAATAATAACATATTTCCTGGCCATCCACCACCAGTGCTAGGCAAGTCACTCTTTTTGAAAAATTCTAAATTTTGTGTCATTGTACATTAAGAAGAGGTTTTTATTAGTTTCAAGTATAAGCAGATATTTTTGGCTTACAGCTTACTAACTGTACAATGACTGTACAAATACGTCTAGTCTGGTTTGAATTAGGTTGTGCTTAAATTCTTGCTTTTTATACTTTAGAAACATTTTAAATTATTGACAGATAAAATAGTACAGTCTCAATGAGACAGAGGAATTATCATTAAATCAAGTACTTTCTGTTGACACCCAGGTACTTAAATCCAATGAAACAACTGGTACAGAAAGAAAAGTTTATCGTAAGTATTTTTTCAGTTCCTAAAATATTTTTTCTTTTTTAATTGTACTTAACAATGAATATTTACAGGACAAACTGGTTTCACATTAAACATTTAGTACACGTACTGCTTTCTAACACTGGTTAACAACTGCGTGACTTGTCAGCACTCTCCCTTCTCACACTGCCAGCTTTCCTGTATCCTCCCATCTTCTAGTCCTTGCCCCTGCACTGGCATCCTCTCGTCTTATTTTTTTTTTTTTTTTTCATTTTTCTTTTTTTCTATGGACCTGTCTAGTCTTTGGCTGAAGGGTGTACCTCAGGAGTGACTTCATTACTGAGCTAAATGGATGTCCAGGGGATCAGAAAGAATTGTTTTTAACAATGAAAATTAGAAGAAAATACATGGTGATCTCCTAAATCAAAGAATTATAGCTTTTAGAGCAGAATTGTCTGAAATGGCAATAAAAATACATTTTAGAGATTGCTATAAACATTTGATTCTTACATAAACACAGATGAGGTTCAAGGCAGATACACACATAAAAATTCTAATAGGAAGGTGAGACAAAACTCTGTAAGGGTTATACACCAGTTCAGCCTTCAGGAAAAATCTGTGCAGCTGCTCCTAAATAATTTTTTCTTGCTTCTTATTTAGTGCTGTGGTGCTTTACCTCTCTTTTTCCTGCCTTTTACGTTCTAGAGAACTAGCAAAAGATGGTTTGCCATGTTTACATAGATGTTTCTCTAGCCTTTTTCAAAACTCTTCCAGCTTCTTTGAGCTTTTCCTCTAAGGGCAACCACAGTTAGGGTCTCTTCCATTCACACAACGGCAGAATACATGAGCAGCAGCAGATACAAGTCTTGCATCATTTAACAGCAAACTGAACAGTCAGTGAGCAACCACCTTGGCCTTGTAAATTCACTGTTCCTGGATTTTAGAGATCTGACAAAATTGGCAGCAACTGTCTTTGGTGTGTAACATAGATCAAAGTTGTAGTTTCTCACTAATACTCCAAAAACCAGCTTTGAACATGGAACCTCTGGGTCAGAGACTTTTTACCAGCTGTCCAGAGTAAGACATTTCAATTGGATCTTTTTTCTTTCTTGGCATACTATAGTTTTTATGTAGGCAGTCTTCATGAATACAGAATTGTTTCAGATTTTAGAGAAAAGTGCTGCAGCCACGTTCAGTGTCTACCTTATCCTGGGCCAGGGGATTGGTGCCAACTCTCATAGCTGGGCTCAGAGCTGCCGCAGGAGGTGGCAGAAAGCTCCAGCCAGGCACCCTTGGCATTTGTCCCCTCCTGAACCTATTCAGGCTACAGCCAGGCTCTGTCCAACCATGGTTGCTAAGTCGAGTCACCTCGCCTACCATTGGAAAGTTACTATTTATTCTTTTTTAGTATTATTATTCCATTCACATCTTCAATTAGAAAAATGCAATAACCGTTTCTCTCCTAGAAAGTCACCTGAACTTGTTAGTAGCCAGCACAGAGTCATCTACTAACGTGTACCCCTTCTGGTCTACCTGTTGATAAAACATGCCTGCCATCAATACAGGGCTATGTTCAAACACTCTGGCATTTTCAGCCTGCTAAGATGGGTGTCATTAGGGTTGTGTAACAACTTGGTTGGGTCATGATTCTCGTAGTTTGGCAGTTATACTGTAGTTTGATGGCTGTATAATGATATAATCACTTCTCTGATAAGATTTTATATAATATGATCACCTCCATGATGAGATTTTCTGTGAATAGTTAATCAGTGAAAGAGAGTCTTTCTGGGGATGTGACTTATATCCAATATAGGTGGACTTTCTGGCAAGGCTCTTGGGCTTTTGCTTGTTCTGGATCCTCCAGCTGGCTTCTGTACATCTAACCTCTGATTCTCGGGACTTGAGCTAGGAGCTCGCCTGCTGATCTTGTGATCTATCTTTCACTTGGGTCTCATCTTGGGTTTGCCAGCCCACACAGCGATAGGAGTCAGGAGAAGCATCCAGCCTGATGAACAGACATGGGACTTCTTTTTTGTATATCTCCAAATAGGAGCCATTTCCTTCATATGAGTCTCTCTCTAATACAAGATGTGCATGCATGTGTGTATGTCAGAGCACTACAGCGGTTAAAGCAATGATTGCTAACCAAAAGGTGGCATTTCCAGAGCACCAGCGACTGTGAGAGGAAAAAGTGGCAGTCTGCTGCCATAGAGGTTGACAACCTCGGAAACCCTATGGGGTTGTTGTGAGTTTAGAATTGACTTGACAGCAGTGTGTGCATGTGTGTGTGTGTGTTGCAAGGAGTAGCTTCATTTGTTTTGCTTATCTGGAGAACCTAGCTGAAGACACGATGCCACATGGTTGAATGTGACTTTCCCGTCTCTATCCCGCCTCAATTTCTTCCACATATGATGACCAATATAGGTTCTTACTGAAAAAGGAAAACCAATGCCTTCACTCACTTCCTGCTTTACCTTTACAAAATATAGTCTGTTGGTTTTTAATCGACAGTGTCAAATCTTTGACTCTTCTTTAACTTGCTTTCTCCCTCAGATGGAAAGATGAAAAAAAGCTAAATGAATTACGTCCATTCATTCACCCTTCTCAAACAAAAAATAATTATGAAACTGGCAAATGCCCACCCGATATGAAGCGTGCCAGCCAGTTATTTAGATCCGTGTTTGAGAACTTCTCTGCCCACTCGTGCCACTTGGGGAGTGTTAAATTGTTGATGCCCGGGCTCCACCTCTAGGAATTTGACATCATTGGTTAAAAGCATCTGTGTTTTCCTCAAGTTTCAGAACCACTGATTCACAGCTTTAAGAAAGCTGGATTTGAACAGATTTAACAAATCAAGGAGAAAAAAAACTTAAAATATGGGAAAAAGACACCTCGATTTTTCTTTGGTAGGACATAGTCTGAGACTTGTCTTTTGAAATTTCTTGCCGTGCCCTGGTGCAAAGTTCAAGAGCCTATATGCCTTTAAATTTGCCTAAAATCCTCTTCTTCCTTGCAGTTGATTGTTTGTGTTTCTATGGTTTTTACTTGGAGTGAGTATATTTTTTAGACATCACTGAAATCCCTTCTGAAAACAGAGGCACAGCCTGAGGGGATGGAGATCATTTCTCCCGGAGGAGTGAACTGGTCACGGAGTGTCAAAACCGCACTCCAAGAACGTACCAGGTGAAGAAGGGGTCCTGGTTGACAGCAGCTCAAATCAGTGCAGACTACCAGACAGTGTGGTCCTGAATCTTTGACTTTAATTTGGAATTTCCTTCTTTTGGTGAATTTAAACCCTTTGCACTAATGTCACACAGTTGTTTTTGCATGGTTTATTTTCTTTTGCTTGTCATTCAGTATTCAAAACAACGTGAAATGTACATTTTTCTTCACATGGAGAATGAATTCAGTAACAACTCAAGCACGTAATTCTTCTCTGCATGGAAGGAGATGCTGGACATCTGCTCACCCCATCTACAAAAGAACATGGTACATTTACACCGAGCAACTGAGGGATGCAAAAATGTAAGCTGTATCAGAAGTAAGGAACCTATTAAATGCATTGTTTTCTTTTTTAAAAATAATGTATCAGCCTGTTTCCTCAAGAAGTGAAGTTTTCATAAGACCACTGTTATTCATTCTCTTCTTAAGAGGTCTGACAACTCGGTCTGTGAACTTAATTGTTTTGTGTTACACACCTTGTTGTTGAACATTACTGTAGTCATCTACAAGGTGCTCCCTTTGGGAAGCTACGCACTGATGCCAACACCTAGTCCACCCTTCAAAGCAAGTTTGATATAACTGACTATACTTGTATATTAAAAAGGCTTTCTCCCTGAATTACTTGACTAAACCCTGAGTTTCACCAAGGTTAAGAAAACTGGTTCCCATTTTGTGCCTCTGAACTGGAGTTGTGACTCTCGTAGGCCACTTCTACTGCAATCCCTCCCAGGGTGCTTTTGCCTAAGCTGCCTAACTTCTGAGCCTGAGCCTCAAATTTCTCATGTATGAAATGGACACTTTCCTTTTAAATACATTGTATTTCTGGACAGGTTTAGATTTACATAAAAATTGTGTAGAAAGTATATAGAGTTGCCACACATCCCTCCCCCTGCACAGTGTCTCCATCATTAACATTTTATGCTAGTGTGCACAGTTATTACTATTGATAAGCCAATATCAATAGATTATTAGCTAGATTCCATCATTTACATTAAGATTCGTTTTTTGTATAGTATATTTCTACAGGTTTTAGAAGTGAAGATCAAAGACTACAGACCTCAGTATGGATTCTTCTTCAATATAAAGAAAACAAAAATCCTCGTAATTGGACCAATAAACAACATCATGATAAACAAAGAAAAGATTGAAGTTATCAAAGTTTCCTTTTACTTGGGTCCACAATCAATGCCTATGGAAGCAGCAGTCAAGAAATCAAATGACGTATTGCGTTGGGCACATCTACAGCAAAAGGTCTCTTTAAAGTGTTTAAAAGCAAGATGTCACTTTGAGGACTAAGGTGCCTGATGTAAGCCATACTCTTAATCTCCTCAGTTGAGTGCAAAAGCTAGACAAAGACCAAAGAACTGATGCCTTTGAACTATGGTGGTTGGAGAAGAATATTGAATATACCATGGATTGCCAGAACAACAAACAAATCTGTTTTCTAAGACATACAGCTAGAAAGCTCCTTAGAAGTGAGGATGGCAAGACTTTGTCTCATGTGTTTGGACGTATTATCAGAAGGGATCAGTTCCTGGAGAAGAACATCAAACATGGCAAACTAGTGGGGCAGCAAAAGAGAAGTTCCTTAATATGATGTATTGACCTAGTGACTGCAGTGATGGGCTCAAGCACAGTAACGGTTATGAGGACGGTGCAGGACCAGGCTGTGCTTTGTTCTGTGGGGCAGAGGGTCAGAACTGACTCAATAGCATCTAACAATAATAATATAGATTTTGATAAATGCGTAATGCCACGTATCCATTCTTATAGCACCATATGGAATATTTTCACTGCCCTAAACAACCCACATTGTCCCTCTCCTCACTCCTATCCTTCATTCCCTGAAACTCTGCCATCGACTGATCCTTTACTGTCTCTTTAGTTTTGCCTTCTCTAGAATGTCACATAGTATGAATAATACAGCATGTAGGCTTTTCGGACCAGTTTGTTTTGCTTAAGAGTATGTTTATCACTGAATAGTATTTCAGTGGAGCTGTGACCTTTGAAGCATTTCTTTGTTTTTTATTTCTCTTTACTTGTGACAGGAAGGCTAGAGGATGCCAGAGCTGTGGTATTGCCTTTCCCTCAAGTTGGATAACACATTGCCATCAGTTCAATTCCATGTTATAGTGACTTCATAGGACAGAGTAGATTTGAACTGTAGACCTTTTGGCTAGCAAGAGAACTCTAAAATACTATGTCATGAGTCCTCCCCAGGCTGAATAAGGAGCAGTTCTACTCTGCACACACAGAGGGTGCATCAGAATCAACTAGATAGCAAATAGCGACAACCGGCTGTAAGATCCTGTGGCTTCTGTTCCCATTAAGCTGATCTTGGTTGTGATTCTGTATTCTGTCTCTCAAGTTTTGGGGGTGACAGTTTTCCCTGTGATCTCACTTTTCCAATAGATCCAAGAAAAAATATAAATTGTCAGTTTGTTCTGCTTTTTTCTTGTAAGAACTGGAGTGATACTTTCAAAATCTTTACATATACGTCAGCACAGAATGCCATATTTAGTTTGTAAGACTGTTGAGAAAATGAAATGTCACGTGTGTGTAAAACTCTTATCACGGTGTCCATCAAATAGCAAGCAATGATGATGATGATGATAAAATCTATTGCTGCCCAGTTAATTCTGACTCATAGCAATCCTATAGGACAAAGTAGAACTGCACCATAGGGTTCCAAGCAGCAGCTGGTGGATTTGAACTGCTGACCTTTTGGTCAGCAGCTGAGCTCTTATGGCAAGGCACTTTCTCAAGTGCTTTTACATGTATCAGCTCAATTCTTACAACAACCCTGTCGCATAGGCAATGATATTGTTTCCATCTGACAAAGGTGGGAACAGGTACAGAAAGCCTCTGTACCAAAGAAGGAATTCTAACTTGTACAATCAGGCTCCAGCATGCAGGCCGATGCAATCAATGCCCACTCACCTTCACCAGACTCTGCCTTGTCCATGGCAGCCCTCCAGAGGACAGGAGTCCTGCCTTTGCATCTATCGATGACTGAGGTCCCACTGCTGCAGCCAGACCTCCTGACTCCTCTTTGCTTCTCACTCACTGGATGGCTCCTGAGACACTCAATTATTTGTGAACCGCTATACCAGCTGGACACCCCATCACTCATATCTGTGCCCTGTCTGTCCCACCCCTGTTCCATAGGTCAGCATTCCTATGCTGACCTCACTCAGGTTACAGACCTTCTGGAGCAAAGACATTTCAAAGATGAATTGTGATCTACCACAAAATAAACATTAACAGAAACATGGCTACATATACTCACCATTAAAAAGAAAAACTATAGAAGGATCCTCAGAGATCCTGCCCAGCAAGAGAGATGATCAAAGATTTGAAGAGACTGTTGAGCCACAGTTTTCCTCAACTGGACCTAGAATTACCTAAGTGGTGCAAATGGTTAAGTTCTGTGCTATTAACTGAACTGTTAGCTGTTGGGACTCACCTAAAGCTGCTTGGTAAAGGTCCAGGTACCTGCTTCTGAAAAGTCACACCAAAGAGGCTATGGAGCACAGTTTTACTATGAAACATACAAGTTTGCATGAGTGAGAATCTATTCCAAGGCAACTAGATGGGTTTTTCACTAGCCTTCAAGTAAAAGGGAAACCCTGGTGGTGTAATTGTTAAGTGCTATGTCTCCTAACCAAAAGGTCGGTAGTTGAAATCTGCCAGACATTCCTTGGAAACTCTATGGGTCAGTTCTACTCTGTCCTATAGGGGTCACTATGAGTTGGAGTCAACTTTACATCTGTGGGTTTGGGTCAAGTAAGAGTTTCAGTGTCCCAGACTAGTTAAGGCCTGATCTTCCAAGAGGAAAACAGTCTTGTCCAGGGAGAAGCAACCAGTGAGGGCAGAGAGCTACAAGACCTTTCTTGAGACCCAGTACTCCTGCGCTGCAGACCTAATGGCTAGAGAAGAAACTACTATCACTTGCCTCTGTTATTATGGATGGCATGTGCTTTCTCTGACTCATTCTCTAGTGGGAAGTGAATGGTATTGAGGAAGCACACTTGTGGTCACTTAGACTTCATGCCTTCCTTGTCAACTCTGTCTGATGCCAGGTGTCTTCAGGGAGAGCCCTGGCAAAACAAACAAACAAACAAACCAACAAACCTGATTTCCCACCCAGCAGTACCTCCTCCATTGACCTAAATGGTCCTTCATGAAGGATCAATTGACACCAGGACATCAGTATTCTAGTACTGTTGTTCATTAAAATTTCTTAGTAGCTAAAATCAGTTCCCTATTCTGTGTATTTTTCTGCCCCGAAAGCATCCATCCAGCATACTAACAACTTTTGGTTCAATTCAATACATAACATCCCACTTTTGCGCTAACAAAAAGGATCAACGTGCAACCAGTGGTATACTGGGAAGTGCTTAACAATCAGCTCTCAGAAAAAGAGGTAGGGGACTGAGAGTGATTTGCAGTGATTTGCCGGTTTCTATTGAAATTCTGGTGGTGAAGCAGTTAAGTGCTACAGCTGCCAACCAGAAGATTGGCAGTTCAAATCCTCCAGGCGTTCCTTGCAAACTCTCTGGGGCAGTTCTATTCTGTCTATAGCATCTCTGTGAGTTGGAATTAACTTGACAGCAGTGGGTTTGGTTTGGGTTTCATAGTGCAAATTCTCCCACCATGGCCAGCGTCAAACAACCAGCATGTCACCACCAAACATAGATTTGGGAAGAAGTGCACATTAGGACTTCATCGTATGGTATTACTATCAAGTTGTTGTCGTTGTTGTTGCTGCTGGGTGCTGCCAGGTCAGTTAGGACTGACAAGGATCCTCCATATCACAGAACAAAACACTGCTGGGTCCTCCGTCACACTCACGGTCATGATTGAGCCCAATGTTGCAGGCGCTGTGTCAATCCACCTCAGGGAGGGTCTTCCTCTTTCTTGATGACCCTCTACCTTACCAAGCATGATGTTCTCCTCCAGAGACTCGTTCCTCCTGATAACATGTCCACAGAAGGTGAGACCAAGTTTTGCCACCCTCACTTCCAAGATGCTCCTTGACAGTACCTCCAAGCGCTAGAGCCTACCACATATACCCCACATACATGGTGGCTCTCGTACCGTATAAACATGTAAATCATCTTAAAAGCATAGACAACAGTAAAATTGGGGGAAATAATTAAGAAATGATGAGTTTTGAATATTTTTATAACCTTTTTTCTTAATATTATTTAATTGTAAGTTTAAGTAACTAGATTTTTTATAGTGACTGCATTTAGCAACTAGCTCAAAACATTTCTACAGATTTAACATACCAGCTAGCTGATTTGAGTGGACTCTAATATGCTCTAGAAAAGCAGTACGGTGCAGAACAAGCATTGCAACAGAAGGAAAGGCCCTGGGTTTCACCTAAGAGACCGTAGCTGACCTACTTAACTTCCTGGTTGGAGTAAGGTAATCTTTTAAGATCTATCCTATGATTTCAGAATTTCCTATCACCGCTGCAAAGACTCTGTTTTGTTTCCCTTTACAGTATTCCTTTCTACTCAAATAACAACAAAAGTCCACTGCCATTGAGTTGACTCTGACTCATAATGACCCTATAAGACAATAAAACTGACCCACAGGCTTTCTAGGAGCAGCTGGTGGATCTGAATCGCCAATCTTTTGGTTAGCAGCCAAGTTCTTAACCACTGCACCACCAGAGCTCATAAATTAATAGTTTTCTACAGCAAATTAGCTGACATTTATTGAGGATATACCTGTGCCAGGATGCCATTATTTCCTTAAATCTTCACAACTCGGTAATGTAGACACTATGCTGATAACCATTTCAAAGACAAGTAAATGAATAAATTGTTGTAGGTCATACACCCTGGCCTCTGTGCTCTTAGCACACTCAAGATACCATATAAATAGTAACTTGACTACGTGGAGAGCACTTTTGGATTACGTGAGTTGTGATTTCCTCAGGAACAACTAACTAAACAAGATGGTGCATGTCTGGAACCAGGTCAGCTGGTCAGTAGGCTCTAAGAAGAAATTTCTTCTATCTGTGGTGAGTTTTGTTTTGTTTTTTTAATAAGTCTAATTTGAAAATGTTATAACCATGATGCATGGCCTTTTCCTTTTTATCTAATATCTGTAATAGTTCCTGACCAAAGAAAGAATATTTTATTAATTTTTAAAAATACTCTTTTACTACACAGTAAGAAAGATGGCAGCATTCAGTAACATAAACTTCCATAAACAAATTAGATATTCCCTTACCCCCCAATAAAATCTTATAAGAAACCACCAATTACTGTGAGAATTATCTTCATTTTAACCATCTGGTTCTTCTGAACAGAGAGTGTGTGTGTGCACATGAGCCTGAGAATAAGACAGAGAACGGTTGTTATCTTGATATATTGCAACATGTGAAAATAATTGCTGTGGTTAATCCTCGTATCACACACAATACAACTTTAGGGCGAAATTCTTGTCTGTGTGCCATATAAATAATTTGACTCTAACGTTCAACTATCCATATATGTACAAAACTGAGTAGACATTCTAACACTGACTTAATTTTGCATCAAATTTTCCAAGCTAAGTCAATGATGAAACCTATCCCTAAGATCAGGGAGTTAGTTTACTTCCATAATGTGCATTAAGCACGTGATTTGAGTTATGTAAAAGAGAAAATATGTGTACCTTAAGTGCTGTTTATCCTGTTTGCCCCCCAAATCTATTGCCCACCCCTATTTCCTGGAAGCTGAGCTCTGTACTTTCTATCACCAGCCCCTTCAGCCTCTGGTTGGTTTGAGCCAACAGTGGGATTCGACAGGAGAATGGGGCATGAGGAAGAGAGATAGGACAACAGTTTTACAGCCCTGCCTTGCTGTGGTTCTGAAGGACTACGGTATTCTGGGGCCACTGCTCCCTCTAACAGCCCTTTCCCCCTCTGGTTCTTTTAGACCAGTGGTAACAGAGACTACTGTTACCAGTCCCTCAGGCACCCAACATTCTTTGTTGGTTCCCTTAACACTGAACATCCCTATGTGAGTAGGTGAAGTGGTTCAAGTGCTCAGCTGTTAGCCAAAAGGCCCAACTCACTACCTGCTTCACGGGAGAAAGATGTGGCCGTTGTTTACGCAAAGAACACAGACTGAGAAACACTACGGGAGCAGTTCTACCCTCTCCTGCAGGCTTACTATGAGTTGGAATTGACTCCACAGCAGTGGATGGACTTAGTAAACTCACTTTGGCTAAATCCTTCACATGTGCCATCTCTTCTCTGCCAAGATATTCACCGAAATGGCACACTTAAAAAAATAAATTGTAAATGTAAAAAAATTAGAAATTGTGATTTTGATGACTTGGTCTATAACTTGTGATATATTTATACATGTATACACATAAAAAAATGTATACATTTTTCTTCCCTCTCAATAGTCTTTTAAATAGAGAGTAAATCCTAAGTCATTTGATTCGGGCAAAACTGACTTAAACAACTTTTCAGGAGACATACTTGTTGCATAAACTGAGTTATCCTAAAAATACAGACACTAAAGAAATGACTTGTTTAAAGATATACCTTTACTTTTAACTGTAGTTTTGACTGTTAAATATTGAAAGCTGACAGATCCCAGAAGAAAATAAGAGCCATCTTACTTCAAGCTGTGGATTTCAAGTTCTGTGATTTCATGGTTAAGAGCCTAGTTGCTAACCAAAATGGTTAGGAGTTCTCATCCACCGGCTGCTCCTTATATACCCTATGGGGCAGTTCCACTTTGTCCTGTAGGGGCTCTATGCGTGAGAATCGGCTCTCCGGAAATGGGGATTACCACCTCACAGAACTCTTACCATGTTGCCTGTGCAGCCAGTGTCTAACCTGTCCAAGGAGGCTGATGATGCAGCTCTGTCAAAGTCTCTGCTGTGCTTCCCTAGACGATCCGGACACCAGCTGCTCCGTGCCACCCTTTCTCATTCCCATTGTCTTGGTCACCTGGTACTGCTCTAACAGTAAGTACCACGAGTGGAAGGCTTCACTAGGAGGAAGTTTATTGTCAAAGTCTGGTAAACCACAAATCCATCTACAAATTGCAAGTCCGTTCAACAAGGGAAATTATCACAGTCCAGTGGGCTGAGTCTAAATGCAAGGAGAGCAGTTCAGCACAGGAACCTCAGGTCCAAAGGACATGCTCTGCTCTTGGTCATGCTTTCTTGGTGAAGTGAGTTTCCCAGTTTCCTCTGCTCATTTCTCTCCCTTAGGTGTTACAAGCTTGTAACTTGAGTCCTGCCCCACCAACACAACTGTAGCCCATTCTCCATCATCAGTATCACAGAGGCAGGATTCACAACACATGGGAGGATGGGCACCACATGGGGACTCCTAGCTGGGTCAAATCAATACATACATTTTGGAGAGGATACAATTCAATCCATGACACCCATGCACCCATAGTTAGGTCAGCAGGAACATGCCCCTTCTCTCTTCCGTAGGTGGTCTGATAACCTATGGAAAGGACTCAAAAATTAAAACTACAGGAACAGGGTGACTTTGGATCTAGGATAAAAAGGATACAAACACAAATGGCAAGTTTCTGGAGGAGTTTCTGGAAACTTCCATGCCCCTAGGAGATGCCTTACATTCCCCAGAGCAGATCATCTCTATAGATGTCCAGGAAGCTCCAGAAAGCCACTGTCTATATAAGACTTTAGTCAGCATCAGGCCCCAAATGGTACCTTTTGGTAGAGATGGTCCCCTAGTCATTAGCCTCAGGTGTGGTTCTGCTCTCCTGGACCAAAAACTAAATTGTTTGCTGCACAGGGGTTTCACATCTCACATTGCCCTTTGTACTTCACATCTGTGGATTCTTTTCCAAACACAAAGGCAATGAATTAATAATAAATATCAATAATGATAGCTAATATTTACCAAGCCAAATACTACATGGGATATACTTTAACCAAAAAGTTGTTCATTGTTTATCTGAAATTCAGTTCTAACTGGGCTTCCTGTATTCCTTCCCTTCTAAATCTGGCAACCTTACACATACACGAGCGGCACTGGTCAGCCTGTTGGGTCACACGATGTAGACTGTTTTCACCATCACAGAGAATTCCACTGGTGAACGCTGTTCTAGGTCATTACAAACTCAGTACACATAAATGTGCTTACTATTAATAAAAACCAATTATAATGCTAGGCGTCATCATCTTGCTATCTACATTTTGATAAAAACAGACATCTGTGTAGTTGAAAATCTGAACATTACGTTAACTGTATTTGATTCAGGGCTGAAATAATAGAGACAGAGCCTACTCACCACCAGCTTTCAAGTTAACGTTTTAGGGAACAGGATAATCAGTGTCCCACTAATTAACCCATTGAAATAGTCTTCCTTTCAATATTATACAATGAGGCCTTTTTGTACAAGTTTTCTTGCAAAATGCAATCTCCATGCAAAAAATGTGCATAAACATATTTGTACAGTTTCAAGAATACTCATCAGGCTTGGCATTCCTTTGTGATGTGTGTCACTAATATGCTGGTTACTCTCAAGGGATCATCCAGATCTCTTCCCTTGCCATTTCCTAGGCTTTGCCAGAAATATATTTTTTTAATGTTTTAAATTCCCCTTTAATCAGCACATGGTAAATATGCAGCTAGAATCCTCAGCAAATTATTTAGAAAAGAAAGGAAAAGATCGTATCAAAGGGGGGCATTAAGAATATTGAGCTCTGTTTCTCTAATAAAAACGGGAGAGACAGGACGCTTCCAGCTCAATCAATGCCATTAATCGGCTATTAGAACAAATGAATGATTCTCACTACCTGTTCTCCTCCAGGTTGAGGGGGAACTAATCTGATCAATTAACCTTTGGCGTTATGGATTTCAAGCAATCTGGAAGAAGGTTACTTTTCATTTCCCTAGGCTATTCCTTTGTTCCATGTACTTGAAGGGGAAATGCTATTCAAGACATTCCAACAAATCCAGAAGGAAAAATCCTGACTCCCCTGATGCTTCTGAAGTGAGAATCACAAACAGGCCTTGGGCCTTTATTTCCGGAAGGAGACAGCTGCAGCAAGCTCTCTGCGCGGGGCTAAGAGCATCTTGCTCTTTATCCGGCTTCTTTGATCGGGCCTTTAGTTGGGCATCAGTTTATCCATTGGTAAACTGAGTTGAATAATATATACTTACCACTCCATAGTAAATGAATATTGAAGATCTTTGGCTAAAGAGGTCTATGAATATGTAAAAGCACTGTGAATACAAATCAAGAATTCATGACTTAGTAAAAGCTCAATATGTTGGTAAATCTTGAATTTTTGCAAATGCTGAGATGTTTAGCTTTTATTCAGAATATATAATAGTTAGGGATTGAGGTTTAGCCAAAGAGGCTTTATGCAAAGGACACATATGTAACTACGTACAGTAAAAGCTGTACATCTGGCATGTTGGGGGAAATTGGAGGCACCAATCAGTCAAAAGTTCTGACTAACAATTAATTTTTCATTGCTTTTGGTAGCTCTTGTTTCTTGTCATGGCCTCTACTAAAGCCTAAAAGGAGGTAGGGGTAGTTGGAGATGTTATTCTAGCAAAGCACCTTGTTTGTACAAAGTTTACTGGAGCAGAGATGGAGCTCAGCCCCACCCTCATGCAAAGCCCCCAACAGCCATGGGGAGAACAGGTCCCTGTTTACAAGGCCTGGGATCCTCAGGAAGGGCATTCAGACACCAGACAAGCACCTGGTGAAACAGAATATGTGCATGCAATTGAGTTTGTGCCCTTTGTGACTTTGGTGCTGATTGGGAAAAGAGATCCTTCTTCTGGGCAGAAGTAGCTGCACTCTAGAGCATGTGATTTCCTGGGCCTCCATTTGCCTCTTTATCTGGACAGCTGTGCTGTGAACAATCTGACCTCATAGGAGGTAACCCCAAGTACAAACTCTTGGGGAGTTCCTTCACCTCTCCAGAAGGTGGAAGTATGAAGAAGTTTCATTAGGTTTAACTTTTTCTGGAAACCCTAGTTGCAGAGTGGTTAACTGCTGTGACTGTTAACCAAATGCTCAGCAGTTTGAATCCACCACATGCTCCTTGGAAACTCTATGGGGCAGTTCTTCCCTGTCCTATAGAGTCACTATGAGTCAGAATCAACTCTACAGCAAAAGGTTTTCTTTTTCACTTTTTATAAAGTTGACAACTTGCTGTTGTGTCCCAATTCTGGACACTGGGAGTTATTACAGGTCCATGAAGTCCCCAAATCTAGGACTAACTACATGGACTATCATATAGCACACCCCAAAGTAACAGGTAGTCAAGAGTCATCCTTGCTGATGAGGACTAGTCTTGAAGTGCTCTTGTTCCATGTTGGTGCTGAAGGTTGCAAAGCCCTCCTAACCTTCCCAATGTAGTAGGCTTCCTCTCTGCCACCAGAGCTGAATTTCCAGGCTACTTGGTAGACGCTACTTAGATATGCTCAAGTATTTTGACACAAAATTGGTCAAAGCTCATTGTTACACTGATTGAATCTATGAACTTTTAAAAGCTGTATGATCTGTGACCTAAGAGGACTGCCAATTAAGTTTACCGACTCACCCTAGAAAAAGTGTTACATATCTATTGCTGAATATCACTACAGTCACCTTTGAAGTACTCCTCTTGGGAAGCTATGCACTGACCCCAGTGCTTAGCCCACCCTTCAAAGCAATTTTGGAACTCTGTCTGGAGTGGCCACTAGAGCTCTCCTTGTATTACCCTTGATGTCCTGAATGTCATCAAAATCTCTTCCTTTCAATATTTCCTTTATCTTCAGGTAAAGAAAAAGGCATACAGGGCCAGATCAGGTGAGTAGGGATGGTGTTCAAATACAATTATCTACTGTTTACTAGCCAAAAACTCCCTCGTGGATAACTAACTACACAATGAAGTTTGCAAAACTGCCACTGTGCCACCGTGCACAATGGTCATTCCAGAAGGAGTTCCAAAAGTTCTCTGTAGGGTGGACTAGGCACTTGTGTCCATGCAGAGCTTCCCAAGAGGAGTACTTGGAAGGTGACTATAGTGATATTCAGCAATGAGGAATGTAGAACTTAGAACAACTAAGTTTGCAGACCTCACATTACCTTTTAGTAGATTCCTTTTCAGCCTAACTAGCTGGAGTAAGTTCTGTTGTTGGCAATTAAAGTTCCTGACTATATGTTTCCCCCGCAATGACTTCTCTATAATAGACAGTTTATGAGTTTGGTTTGTTGGTTCATAAATGTTTGATTGAATGGAGTAAATATAAGACAAGCTTCCTAGGCCCTTTAGCCTCCTAGACACCCTTTATCTTCTGAGTAGAACTCAGATTATCAATAACCTTCCAAAACATGTTATCCAGAACTGAAAACACCACTATAACATGGCTTGAATAGTTTCGAAGAATAATGGATGATCACCACCTTTGATCTAAGTTGTAAAGCTCTATTCCTACAGCCTGGACTGGTGCTAGCTCTTATTACATGACTTGTCAAAGAATTCTAAAAACTGGAGAGATTTAATGGTCAAAATTCAATACGAGCTCAAATGTGTGAGTTGGTTACGAGTGAATGCAATCTTAGAATCAATAATAGTTCAGGGAAAGCAGAGCTTTGTAATAATTAGAACTGACCAAAGGTGGCATGGACGGGGCCTAAAGATACAAGCTCTTAGTTATGGAGGACAAAGACTTCATGGCCATCGCACAAGGATGCCTGCTTTGAATAGAAGGATGTACTAGACACAAGACATTTTGTTCATGATTTTGTCTTCAGGACAGCACAGAGTCACACGCCATGAATGGACTGAATGTGGGCTGATGAATTTTGGGCTTGGAGGCTCTTAAGGCTAGCAGGTTTCTATTTTGGGTGCTTTGGATGTAAGTTAGAGAAATGTTCAGATGAAACCTATTTCTACAAAACCAAAAAGACCAAACACATTGCCCTTTAGTCAATTCCAACTCATAGCGATCCTGTAGGGCAAAGTAGCACTTCCCCATACAGTTTACAAGGAGCACCTGGTAGACTTGAACCGCTGACCTGTTAGTTAGCAGCCATGACACTTAACCACTATGGCACCAGGGTTTCATATGGCATTTTAAACCCTTAGTCCTGGCTGCAGTTGGGGTAATTCAAGATCCAACTAGATGAAAACCTCCATGAATGGTTCTCCACTCAACAAATATTTATTGGTCAAAAATAAGTTTCTGTGAGGTAAGGTCCAAATGATAAAATACTCAGATGCTTTCTGGGGTCCCTTTTACAATAAAGAGCTGAAAAACAACTATACATGACTGTATATGACCATCTAGGAGCCCTGAACATGAAAGACAAAGCTGAAGAGTCAGACTGATAGGCAAGGGAGAAGAGACTGCTGAGAAAAAGCAAAGTAGTGCCAGACCTAATCCAGCCAGCACCCTACAGGCTGGGCCATTTGGTGTATGGACACTGACACAAACAATAGTATTCCAGCAGTGTTTTAATCCTGTTGGGAGAAATCAAGCCACAGAGAGTCTGCACAGGCCTCCAGAGCCAGGAGGAAGCAATGCTGGATCTGCAAGAATTAAGTGCAAGCATCTAACCCACCACTTGGAATCAAATTGCCCTCTACCTTCTGGGACTTCCATAAGGGAGAAGTGCCTCTCCTCCTCCACCTGGTCCTCCCCACTCTTCTCTGATGCCAGTCAGGCAATATTCAGCAATCACTGTATCCTCTGGGCCAAAAGTAGGACCTGTCTCACCCAAGCTAGCTGCTCGACTTTGGGGAAGGAATGAACAAAAAAACAAAAAGAAACCACCAGCTCCCCTAAGCTGGGAGCTCACAGCTCACTGTGCCTAAACCAGTCTCACAGCTTTGAAGAATCACCATGCCACCTAAGCTAGAAACTCGGAGCAGACAGACACTGCCCTTTTGCTTACGTACAGGCATAGAGTCCACGGACTTCAAATGCCTTTCATCCCTGCCTAAACCTTTGCGGGCCCATTCAACAACACATACCCTCTTTAACATAGTCCCTGTTAACCATGTTGCATGCAGCAAAGTATATACCTGAGGCGTATTCTCAACTGTAACAGCTAAGGGGAAGTGACAGATTTATGACATTTGATACCACCCTGCCCATTAAATAGAGGCCTCACCTACCCACATCAGTAATGGCTTAACCCATTTCATCTGGCCACCCACAACAAGGGAATCAGTGGTTCTTCTCAGTCCTATAGCTAACAGCATTTGTGCCCAAAGTCTTGCTACAAAACCCACCCACCTTACTCTTTAGGGAACAGGAATATACCCCCTACCTAGGTATTCAGGGGCAGCCATAAGACTTCTATCTTGCTCAGCACACAACCCACGACTGCAGCCAGGTATGTTGCTAGCCCTACTACTCCTATGTGGCCCTGCCTAACTAGGCCTGTAAGTGAGAGCCGTACCACACAGCATGTGGCTGGTGACCTGAACACTTGAGCTGAACCCACACAAGACAAGTAAATGGACTCCTTGGCTCACACACCTTGTAACAGCTCTAACCACATGGTGACAGGACACAAGAGCTCTGAAGATGCCAATAAGAAAAGTAGCCACTACAGCCAGACTATTAGGACATATCAAAATGAAGCTAGGACACAATAAGAAAACATACAATAAATAAACATAATAAACTGTAGATGGCTCTGAGGCCCTAGCAGTGCAGTAGTTAACAGCTACAGTGAGTTATCACTGGCAACCAAAAAAAGTTGACAGAGAAGGTCTTGGAGTTACTAGAGGTAGAATTCACAAGATTAATATACAGAACTCTTCAGGAGATTGGGAAAGACATCAGGAAAAACTCAGACCAAAACAATGGACACTTAGACAAAACAACAACTTAGGAAAGCTATACAACAATAAAATGACAAATTTAATACTCTGCTAGAATCCACAGAGAGACAATAAACAGAAATCCAGAAGATTAACAATAAAATTTCAGAATTTGAGAACTCAATAGAAAGTCATATGAACAGAATTGAGGCAATGAAAGTCAGAATTAATGAGATGGAAGATAAAACACTTGACACCAATTTATGTGGGGAAAAATAAGATTAGATAATTTTTTAAAAATGAAGAATCCCTAAGAATTATCTGAGACTTTATCAAGAGGAATAATGTAGGAGTCATTGGAATAGCAGAACAGGACAGATAATACAGAGAGAAGTACTGAACAATCGCTAACAGAAAACTTCACTGAGATCATGAAATATGAGAAGATATTTATCCAAGAAGCTCACTGAAGCCCACATAGGGTAGATCCCAAAAGAAAGTCACTAAGACATATTATAATAAATCTCGCCAAAACCAAAGATAGAGAATTTCAAGAGAGGCTAGGGATAAACAGTCAGTCACCTATAAAGGAGATTCAATAATACTAAAGCAGAAATCATGCAGGCCAGAAGAGAATGGATGACATACATAAAGCCTCTAAAGAAAAAAATTGCCAGCCAAGAATTATATATCCAGCAAAACTGTCTCTCAAATATAAAGGTGAAATTAAAACATTTTCAGATAAAACATAAATTTCTGTGCCCTACTTTTGTTTTCATTAGTTTGGGGTACCAACAAGAGACAAAACATAAAGTCTAAGTAAATTATAAAATATGCTAGAAGCTGTGAAAAAATAAAACAAAATAGGACAACATAAAGGCAATGCAGATGGCAAGAATAGTTTGTTTACAGTTTTAAATAAGCCAGTCAGAGTTGTTCTCATTGACAAGGTGATATCTAAGCAGAGTTGGAAGGAATTAAGGGAGAAATTCATGTGCCTATCTGGGGACAGAGCTTTACAAGCAGAGAGAAGGGCTGGAAGAGCAAAGACTTTAAGACATAAGTGGCCCGTGTGTGTTCCATGGTCAGCAGAGAGGCCAACATGGCAGAGTCAAGTAAGCAAGGAGGAAAATAGCTGGACTGGAAGTCAGAGAAGAGCCATATCATTTGGGGCCTTTGCTCGTTGCAAAGACTTTGGTTTAGTCCTAAGGGGGCTGTCAGGTAAATAAAGCAAGAGACAAGCTGACAAAAGCCAAGTGCTGTCGAGTCGGATCTGACTCATGGCAACCCTTTATGAGGCTATTATTACAACCCAGATGAGAGATGACTGTGGCTCTGATCAGGCTGATAATAATGCTGAGAGGGCAGGTGGCGTGATTGTGAATATATTTTGAAGGTAGAGACAATGGGATTTTCCTGACAGATTGAAAGATACATGTTAAAGACAGAGAGTAAAGGATAAATCCAAGGCTTCAGACCTGAGCAACTGGAAGGCAGGAGTTGCCACTAGCTGAGCAGAGCAAATTTGGGGGAAAAATAAGGTCACTTGGGGACATGTTAAGTTTAGCATCCAGGTGGAGGTATTGGGTAGGCAGTAGAATTGACTGGCCCAGAGGTCAGGAAAAGGTCGGGGCTGCAGACAGAAAGTGGAGCAGTGCCAGCATATCCCATCCCGTGCACCCCACTACTGCCAAGTCGATTTTGACTTAGAGCAACTTTATAGGTGTATTTTAAGCCCTGGATATCACCAAGGAAGGAGAGTGGATTCAGAAAGAAAAAAAGAAAGAAGAGAAAGGAGTTCTGCATCACTCAGCATTGACGGGTCAGCAAGACAAGAAGCAACCAACAAAACAGGCTGAACACAGGCGGAAATTAGGTGTGAGTCACCTGAGAGTGTGATGTCATTAGTGGTTAAATATCTCTGTCTTAAGACTTCAAAAGGCTACTAACTCACCTCAACTATTTTGTTTATAAGGTGAGAGAGAAAACTATAATTCTTGACAGGAAAAAGGAAAGAAGAAGCAAGGGAGGGAGTACAACAGAAAAGAGGATGGAAGAAAGGGAGAAAAGGAGGGACACAGAAGAAAATATAGCATAGCAACCTTTAGGCACAAATGTTTTACATCATATTTTAAAAATCAAACATAATACTACTCTAAAACTCATCTGAACTATTTTTAACTCATGTATAGCATTTTATTAAATCTTGCTTTTCTTTCTCTCTGAGGAGGGAAAACAAAAAAAGGGAAGGAAATTTCTAGATGCTTTTACATAGTTATTTAATTTTTATAGTGATTCTGAGATGTATGAATTAGTAGGCCCATTTTATGGATGAGAAAACTGGGGATCTGGAAAATAACATAGCCAACTTGTAAAATCAATAGGAAGCAGATACTGAGACAGCTTGTTGACATTTCACTGCCAGACATAGATCTGATATAAAGAATTTTCTCCTTGTCTTTACCTTAAGGGTGGGTTCATTGAACTTCTCAGTTCCAAGTTGCTACTGAGTCCCCCAGGACCCCTTTCGTCTGTGCTGGTTTGTGTTACAATAAGATTATGCTTGTTAACGGACATGAATAAATTATAATGATCTATTTAATTAATCATTGGTCTGCACTATTTATCATAGTGCTAATGGAATATTTTTGTAATTATTTTTCCATCTGTGAAGGTAACACTTTAAAGTCTTTAAAAAGTCCCCAAAGCTGCTACTTCTAGATTCTTTGGGGACAGTTCTTCTAGGAAAGCGTGGCATTATTCAAAACTAGGTTTTTCTTTCACAGCAGAACTCCATTGGAAATGCCTTACTGGGTCAAGATTATTAAAAAATGTGTTCGGAAGTACTAAAAGCGTGCTTCATATAAAATACGCTGTCCAATAGGTTGACATTCAGTTCACATCGCCTTTCTAAGACAGTCTAGGACCCCCTGCCACACACCGCCCCCTAAGGAAAAAAGAGAGATAAGAGTAGATATGATACTAGGGAGAAAATGCTAGCTTTGGAACCAGGTGGCCTTGGCCTTGAATTATGGCTCTACAGCTTCTTACCAGTATTAAATTACTGCAGTGGTTGAAAAACTAGAGAATCCAAATCACCTGTCCCTCATTGCACCTTTCATTCTCCATTATTGTCTTAGACTCAGTTTGTCAAGCCCAGACATGTTCATCCAGAAGAAGTATTGTCTCAACTGTCCCCATAGAACTCTGTCAGCTCCACCAGCCTGCTCCACCTCTGCTCCAACCTGTACACCCCATCTCTGCTTGGTTAAATGTATTCAAACACCCGACACCTTCCTACCACGCTTCACTTTATGGAGTCCCACTTTACCCATATCCCTGATGAGTTCTTGTCCAAATGTCTTGTAATTACCTCTGGTGGAGTCTCTTAGAGCTTACCACTCTCTACTCACTTTGAAACGATGAGTTCAATCTAGATATTAAACAAAATGTGCCTGCTTCATGTATTCTTGTTCTTCACTAATATGCGTTTTAGATATAAATTAATGCATTTTTCTTTACTCTTGGAACTCCTTGAACTGGCATCTTTTTGGGTTACAGAAAATAAAAACTCTACATGCTGATCTGTTTGAATGTATTCAAAGCTGTTTTGATTCCACATTAAAGCTCAAGTCACCTTTGGTGAAGGGCAAGACAGTACACAATACTGCAGAAGCCAGCACAACTCATCCAAGGCAAGAGAATGGAAGCATCACAGACACATCCAAACTCACTGAGGGGTTGAAGTATTGGACTAAGGGCCACAGGGACCACGGCCTCAGGGAACTTCTAGCTCAATTGGCATAACGTAGTCTATAAGGGAAATGTTCTACACCTTACTTTGGTAACATGCCAGATCTTCAAAGCTTACAATCAGCCACGTGAAATACTTGACTGGTCTCAGCCCATCTGGAGGAAGGGAGAACGAAGAAAACCAAAGGGAAAGATTAATCCAAAGGAAGCTACTTTAGCTTCCACAAGACTGAGCCAAACACAAGTAGATTGTGCCCGGATACCACCATTGACTGCTTTGAAAAGGATCACAGTAGAGGGTACTAGACAGAGCTGGAGAAAAATGTAGAACAAAATTCTAACTCTTGGAACAAAACCAGACTTAGTGGCTGGAGGGAGGCTGGAGAAAACCCCCAAATGTGGCCCCCAGACATCCTTTTAACTCAATAATGAAGTCACTTCTGAGGTTCACCCTTCAAACAGAGATTAGACAGACCCGTAAAGCAAAACAAGACTAAAGGCACACACCAGTCCAGGGGCAAGAACCAGAAGGCAGGAGGAAACAAAAAGCTAATAAGAGAAAA
The DNA here is from genome assembly GCA_028571685.1 of Heterohyrax brucei. Lineage (NCBI taxonomy): Eukaryota > Metazoa > Chordata > Mammalia > Hyracoidea > Procaviidae > Heterohyrax > Heterohyrax brucei. Next base: position 107,988,578 of record CM053146.1, read on the forward strand.
CTCAAGGTCAAGAAGACAAGGGTGTTGACATGTTGTTGGGTTGGTAACCAATGTCACAAAACAATATGTATACTGGTTGTTTAGTGATAAGCTAGTAATAGTCCATAAACTTTAAAATACAGTAATAAAATAGTAAATAAATAATAAAATAAAATTCAGGACACATTTGGTGCTTTATAAATATATTTGTTGAAGAAATCATTTGAGTTGACTACAGATTCCTATTGTCTACCAAGAAACTTAATTAAAAATAAATGCTATGCCTTTTTTAAATAGCCTAAATGTTGTTTTATTTTTATTAGGATCCCTGAAAAATCAATCAGCCATGTTAATAAAAATAATGTGCAATCACTATTTGGAAACTTCTAAAGCAGCATTCCTCCATATGCTATTGCCTACTTTGTCATGAGGCTGGAAGAACTGGATGATACCTGGCTACTATTACTGAAAGTTTCAATCAGAGATTCTATAGAAGAATCTTCATCAAAATGAGGAAAATGCAGAACAGAATTTCAAATTTTCATGGGCTCCAGACTTTCTGGAGTCACTGACGTTGGCTAAACCCCTGAAACTGTCGTCGTTAAGATAATCTTTAAACCTCAAACCAAAAATGTCTCAAAATGTCTTCTTAAAAACGAAACTTTAGCTTAACTAGTAAAAAGTGTCTGCCTTGAGCATTATGCTCTCTTAAGATCTGTCTATATAGGATCAAATTAACAACAACAACTCAGAAGATTAGATAGGAACTTTAGGAAGCAGTGGGTTTATGTCACTGAGAGGAGTAAAAACTCAGAAAAGAAGGATGAGAATGGCTATAAAATGAGAGAATGTAATCAATATCATTGAATTATACATATAGAAACAGTTGAGCTGATATATGTTTAGCTGTGTATATCCTCAAGAAAAGCTTTTTAAAGCACCTATTCCTTCAATAACCATGTAACTGCTAAGAGCTCAACAGTGTCCAAAGCATCTTTACACCACTGGATTCTCTGTAACCCTATGAGAGTCAATGGTTAGGCATTTATGATCCCTAATTTATAGACTAGGATATTAGCAGAAAGACATAATTTGCCCAACATTGCATAACCAGGAACCAGAGAGGTCAGCATCAGAGCTTAAGTTAAGGCTCCAGGATTCTGTCATAGTTCAGAGTGTTTCTTTAACATCCTCTTGCCAAGTTAAGTCACCAAAAGCCAAAACAGAAGCCCAGGAGATATAGACATACAAGAGCTATATCCACACACTAATTTAATGAGTGGTTGTTTCAGTTACCTGGTACTGGTATAAGAGAAATACCACAAACAGGTGGCTTGAAACAAACACAAATTTCTTTTCTCACAGTTTAGGAGGCTAGAAGTCCAAATTCAGGGTGTTAACTGCATTGTTGTTAGTTACCATCAAACTGATTCCAACTCATAGGGACCTTGTGTACAACACAATGAAACACTGTCCAGTCCTATGCCGTCCTCACAATCACTGGTATGCTTGAGCCCACCGCTGCAGCTGCTGTATCAGCATATTTCATCAAGGGTCTGCCTCCTTTTTGCTGACCCTCCACTGTATAAAGCATTTTGCTCCTCTCCAGGGACTGATTCCTCCTGATGACATTCCCTAACATACAAGAGGAAGTTTCACTATCCTCCCTTCTGAGAGCATTCTGGCTATATTTTTTCCCAAACAGATTTGTTTGTTCTCTGGTAGTCCATGGTATATTAAAAATTCTTCACCAACACCATAATTCAAAGGTGTAAATTCTTCAGTCTTTCTTATTCATTGTTCAGTTTTCATACGCACATGAGGTCTGCCAATTAAGTTTGTGAACTCATCCTAGAAAAAGTGTTGAATATCTCTACAGTCACCTTCAAAGTATTCTGCTTAGGAAGTTATGCACCTGTGTCAGCACCTAGTCTGCCCTTCAAAGTAATTTTAAAACTCTTTTTCTGGAATGGCCATCAGAGCTGTCATCAGATTACCCTTGATGTCCTGAATGTCTTCAAAATGTCTTCCTTGCAATATTTCCTTTATCTTTGGGTAAAGCAAAAAGTCATTAGGGGCCAGATCAGGTGAGTAGATAAGGTGTTCCAACACAGTTGTTTGTTTACTGGCCAAAAACTTCCTCACAGACAGTGCTGTGTAAGCTGGTGCATTGTCGTGATGCAAGAGCCATGAATTGTTGGTAAAAAAAAAAAGTTCAGGTTATTTTCATCTAACTTTTTCATGCAGCCTTTTCAGCACCTCCAAATAGTAAACTCGGTTAACTGTTTGTCCAGTTAGCACACATTCATAATGAACAATCCCCCGATATCAAAGCAGGTTAGCAACATCTTTGTGACTCTTGATTTGGACTGAAGCAGCTTTTTTGGTTGTGGAGAATTGGCTCACTTCCACTGTGCATTTTGACACTTCTTTTCAGGGTCGTATTGGTGCACCCATGTTTCATCACTAGTGATAACACAACCCAAAACCTCGTCTTGCCTCTCCAAAAAGTCTCGGCAAATTTCAACTCTCCTCTGCTTTTGTTCTTCAGTGAGCTCCTTCGGGACCATTTTTGCACACATCTTTCTCATGCCAAGATTTTCCTGTTTCTCTATTGATGTTTAGTTGATCTGCTATGCTTCTTATAGTCAGCCAGTGATTGTGAGGCACAATTCAATTTTGCAATGTTTTCATCAGTTCTGCTCATTACTAGCCACCCTGACCTCTCTTCACCAGTGACACTTTCTCCCCCTTCAGAAATACATTCAATCCCTTTGTATACTATCCTTTTCTCATTGCATTTTCCTCATAAACTTGGACTAACACGTCCCTGATTTCACTTCCACTCTTGCCAAGTTTTACAAGAAATGTAATGTTTGTTCATTGCTTTAATTCAAGCTCCACCAACATTCTCGTGACAGTACACAAAACCACACAATAACAATAACAAACACCACTCAGCAAGACTTTGCCGCATGCCAACACAAACACAGGTATGAGACACTGATGTACCAAGGTTATGAAACCTTACTGAGTTGTTTGTACAATTCTGCCAATGCAAGTGCTTGGTGGCAAGTTCACAAATGTTGTCAGACTTCATATGAGGCAATTGAAAATGTGGCTTGGACTAGGTACATCTTAGTCCTCAAGGTGACATCTGTGCTTTCTAACACTGTGAAGACGTCTTTTGCAGCAGATTTTCCCAGTGCAGTGACTCGTTTGATTTTCTGACTGCTGTTCCCACAGGCATTGATTGTGGATTCCAATAAAATGAAATCCTTGACAATTTCAATATTTTCTCCATTTATCATGATGTTGTTTATTGGTCCAATTGTGAAAAATTTTGTTTTATTTATTTGAGGTGTAATCCATACTGAAGGCTGTAGTCTTTGATCTTCATTAGTAAGTGCTTTAAATTCTCTTTACTTTCAGCAAGCAAGGCTGTGTCATGTCCATATCACAAGTTGTTCAAGAGTCTCCCTCCAACCAATCGTGATGCTACATCCTTCTTTGTATTGTCCAACTTCTCAGGTTATTTGCTCAGTATACAGTTTAAATAAGTATGGTGAAAGGGTACAAACCTGACACACACTTCCTTATTTTAAACACAGTAGTGCTGGCTCTAGGGGAAGGCTTTTTCTCTCTGTTAACTCTGAAGAAAGATCCTTGTCTCTGAGCTTCTTTTCCTGGTTGATGTTCATGTGGCTCAGTATCTCTTACTCCATCTGTGCGTCTTTTGCTTGTTTATTCTATACCTCAAAATAAAATGATTTAAAACACACTCTACACTAATTCTGTCCATTAACATAACAAAGATAACCTACGCCCAAATGCAATTGTAACCCCAAACTCACTACCACTGAGTTAATTTCGAATGAAAAAGATCCTATCGGGCAGAGTAGAACTCCCTCATAGTGTTTCTGAGGCCACAGGTCTTCATGGAAAACTACTGCTGCATTTTTCTCTCATGCAGCTGCTGGCAGTTTTGAACCACCAACTTTTGATTAGTCACTGAGCCCTTTAACTACTGAGCCATCAGGGCTCCCTAGAAGTTCACACTTACGGCACATAGTCTGGGGGAACACAATTCAATCCATAATATTCCACCCTTTGGCCTCCCAAAATTCATAGTCCTTGCCACATGCAAAACACGTTTACTGTATCACATCGTCCCAAAAGTCGTGAGCCAACTCTAAGCCCCAAATGGAAACCCTGGTGCTGTAGTGGTTAAAGTGCTACAGCTGCTAACCAAAGGATGGAAGTTCAAATTTGCCAGGGTGTTCCTTGAAAATTATAAGGGAGTTCTACTCTTTCTTATAGGGTCAATATGATTTGGCATCAACTTGATAGCAGTGGGTTTGGTTTTTTTGTTTTAAGTACAAATTCTCATCTTCTGAATCATCTAAATCAAATACAGATGAGATATAAGGAATATTTCATTCTGGGGTAAAATTCCTTTTCACCTGAGAATCTATGAAATCTAGAATATAAGATATCTTATTCTCAAATACAGTAGTGGAATAGGCACAAGTTATACATTTCCGTTACAGTTGGGAGCAATTAAAGGGAAAGAAAGGACAATGGTCTCCAATGAAGTCCAAAACCAGCAGAAAAATTTACTTAGCTCTCAAGGCTTGAAAATAGTTCTCTGTTAGCTGAGATAGTCTAGGCAATGGTCATGCCCTCCAGACTCTGGGTGTTGGCTGCAATGTCTGGATTTTAGGTGGAGGTCCCTCAGCCCTGGGCTTCAGCTCTGGTCAGTGGTCTCATCCTTTTGGACAAGTTGCATGGCAGGCTCACACTCCAAAAGTGAGTCAATGAAGACCCAACTCTTTGAAATCTAGGAGGCTGTGGCTTTACCCTTTGAGACCACGGAAACAATATCCCCACCATTTGAGACCAAGGCAGCTCTGCTTCCCATGCTGCTTTCAACAGTTCTGCTACTCTCAGAGCTGCTCCAAGGATATTTCTTTCCTTTTCTTGGAGGACAACAGATATAGCTTCCTTGTCTTGTGTCACAGACTGCGTTGTGTCTCCTAAAACTTTACGTGGCAGTTTGGCTGGGACGTGAGTCCCGGTGTTATGTGGTGTTCCTTTATGTTGTAAACCTTGCCTCCACAATGTTAACGAGGGAGAATGGGCAGCAGTTGTGTTGGTGGGGCAGAACTTAGTGTGTGGGATTGTACTGTGCCTTGGGGCAGCCTGTTAGGGTATAAAGGAAAGGAAAGGAAGTTTAGATCTGGGGACGTCGTACTGACAGGAAGCAGTGCCAGGAGCTGGGTGCATCCTTTGGAAAGGACTCGGGGTCTCTGTGCCTCAGAAGCTTCCAGTCTAAGGGAAGACTGATGACAAGGATCTTCCTCCAGAGCCATCAGATAAAGCCTTCCCCTGGATCTGACACCCTTTATTTGGACTTTTAGCCTACTAGACTGTGATGAAATAAAAAAGCCATTCACTTACGGTGTTCTGTTAAAGCAGCACTAGGACTAAGACAATCTGTTTCCTGCCTATAGAATTCCAGGTGGCGCACAATTGTCTTTCCTTGTGCTGTCTCTCTCTGTTTCCCTCACTCTATGCCAATATATGTTTTCTTCCGTGGTAGTTGGTGTTAGATCCATCAATCATAGGCTCAATCTCTTTAACAAAAAATGGTGTAGCCATGGTCTCAGTGAACATCCTAGGACACATATCCTTAATTTGTACAACAGAATCTCCCAAATCTTTAAGTTTTGTTTTCATTTTGCATATTTCATTTTTAAGTATATCTCTTCCTCCTCATCTTTTACTATTAGCAGGAAGAAGAAACCACATGATCTCTTCAGAATCTTGCTTAGAAATTTTATCTACTACATACTGAAGTCCATCACTTACAGCTTCTACCTTCTTGCAAACATTTGAAATAATTCATGCATGTTTTTTGCCACTGTCTTAAAAGCATTGCCCTTCCTTCTTTGTCCAATCACATATTAATCATTTTTTTTAAAGTCTCACCAGAAGCACATTTAATGTCTACATTTCTAGCAAGACTCTGTTGCTGATGCCATATGTATTCTTAAAGATGACAGAGACTTTCTCTGTAGCTCGCCTCACTTCCTCCTCTATCTCTCCTCACTTTCTTCTAAGCCTTAACCAGAATTATCTCTGATGTCCGTAATTCTACAGTCTTTTCAAAGCAAGTTAAGCTTTTACTATTAGACACCTTAAAACTCTTCCAGTGTCTATCCTTTATATAATTCCAATACTTCCATATTTTACATATCTGTTACAGTAGCACCTTACTCCTGATACCAAGTTCTGTCTTAATTATCTACTGCTGCTGACAGAAATACCACAAGTAGATGGCTTTAACGTTTACAAATAGAAATTAATTTTCTCATAGTTTAGAAGGTTAGATGTCTGAATTCAAAGTGCCAGCTCCAGGGGAAGGCTCTGTCAGCTCTAGAGGAAGGTCTTAGTCTCTTCTGAACTATTGCTAGCAGGCAATCTTCATGCAGTGTGGCATCTCTCTTCCTTCATCTCTGCTTCTTTGGCTTGCTTGTTTAATCTTTACATATCTCAAAAGAAATGGACTCAAGACACTCTACATTAATCCTGTCTCATTAGCATAACAAAAACTGATTTACAAACGGAATTATAACAACATATAGTGGGGTTAGGATTCATAACTCATACACATTCGGGTACCAAATGATGGAATGTTTGGATTGAAATGTGTCCCCAGAAAATATGTTGTAAATCTTCACCTCTATGCCTGTGGTTAGAATTCCTTTTTCAAATGGTTTTTTGTTGTTGTTGTTACACTAATAAAACAAAATTAATATAGAGCATACTTTGAGTCAATCTCTTTGATATATAAAGAAATTAAATAAACATGTCAGGAAACAGATGAAGGAAGAGAGATACCAAATTATATGAAGATTGCCCAGGAGTAGATGCTCAAAAGAGATACAGACCCTCCTCCAGGGCCAACAAAGAGACAGTTTCCCTAGAGCTGGTACTCTGAATTTGGACATCTAACCTCCTAAACTGAGAGAAAATAATTATCTGCTTGTCAAAGTCATCCACCGGTGGTATTTTTGTTACAGCAGCACCAGACAACAAAGACAGTGGTATTGATAAATCCAATGAATTGAGAACAGAAAACAATACCATTTGCGAGCTAAACGGTCTTGGGCAGTGGTTCAGTGTTTTTTGTGCTTTATTTTACAAGTACGTTAAGAGCAACCTGACAATTTGGGGAAAAAAAAATTGAGTAAACAGTCTTAAGTTTTACCTAAATTTCTCATCCTGTAGCTTTTTTCTTTATTTTATAGCTTTATTTTATAGCTGAATGATTTAATATTCAGTGCCATCAAGTAGGGTCCAATTCACAGCAATCCTAGAGGTCAGAGCAGAACTGCCCCGTAATTTCCAAGGAGGGCTTGGCAGAGTTGAACTGCTGGCCTTTCGGTTAGCAGATGTAGCACTTAACCCACTGTGCCACCAGGGTTTCCAAATGATTTAACAGATGTATGACAAAGAACATAAACCACTTTGGGTTCTGGTTCTGGAGTAGGGCAGACTCTCCTTCCTCCTCTGTTAGTTGAAGATAATGAGACTGCAAGGAGCAGTCATGAGGGTGTGAAGAGGTAATGAATATGGGAGGGGCTCCATAAATGTTAGTTTCCTTTCTCCTACTTCTCTAACGTCCCCACCCATCTGCTCATTGCCCTGCCCATGCCTTCTGCTTCTCTGATTGATTCTATGTCTTGGAATGAAATCGGGGCTTTGGGTGTCATTGTTACTCAAATATTCAGTAAACAGTCGATCCCTGTTTTTGTGTGCTGACTATATATTAAGCCCTGTCCTAGACATTGTGTACCCTCATAACTGAGATACAAGTACAGGTGGGCAGCGGGGGAAGACGTGGCTAACACAACATCTACAATATGTCACAAGTACTGCACTGATGAAACACCCCGGAGGGTCAGTGAGCAGAGAGTTCACAGCCATCTTGGCAGAGCCGACCATCAGGAAAGGCTTCCTGGAAGAACTAACCTTTGGACTGATCCTTGAAGTTAGAAGAAAGAGAACTCAAGATGAATCCAAGGAGAAATGCAAGACCCAGGGACAATCCTCCTCTTCATTTAGACGGCCTCTTTATTTATTACTTTAATATCCTTTTTGATACCTTCAATGGCAGAGGCAGAAATCCTGGTGGTATAGTGTTTTACAGCTACAACTTCTAACCAAAAGATGGGCAGTTCGAATCCACCAGGCATTCCTTGAAAGCCCTGTGGGGCAATTCTACTCTGTCCTTCAGGGTTGCTGTGAGTTGCAATGAACTCGATGACAGTAGATTTGGTTTTATGGCAGAAGCTGTTCGTTGAAAACATCTATTCTCCCTTATGATTTAATGGAATAGCTAGAAATGTAAACCACTCTCCCTTTCATTCAGGTGTAGGACACAAGAATTCACAATAAAAGAAAGAGAATATGCCATTCTTTATTCCTTTTCTATCCTAATGCCAAGAGGGTGGGTGTAACGGCAAGAGCCCTGGCAAACCTCCTGAACCATGAAGAGGAGCACATGCTGGGAAAAACGGAGCTCAGAGCGGAAGTGTGAGTCCCTGACAACTTGAAGCAGGTTTAAGCAGGAAACTCCTTTAGGTGAGACAGTAAATTTACATTGTATGAGTCAATGTTACTTTGTGGGGACTTCGTCGTTGTTTTCCTATTACATGAAGCTGAACCTAACCCTAAATGATCTACGTTCCACTACCATTCTGGTCCACAATTACTCTCCAAATTCATAGTTCTTATCTGTATCACACATTAAGCAAGCTGCTGCTTGGAGACAACCCTTATGTGGCTATTTCACCCTTCCTGAATTTATGTTGTATTTTTCCAAAAAGCTACAAGCTCCCTGAAGGGAGAGAGAGAAGTCGTCCTTTTTTCTGTGTCAGCTCAGTCCCCAGCATATCATCTGGCACAGAGTAGGTTTAACAAATGCTTGCTGCCCAACTATGCCATGTTGTTTTTTAGGAAAAATGAGGGGAATTTTCAATCTTTGTTTAAAATTTTTCAGAGAGAAATAACAGTGTAAAGAAAAATATTTCTTGTAGGGGGGAAAAAAAAACTTAACCCATAAGTGAGGGCTTGAGATGTAATGAGTTTCTATTTAAGAAATTTTTTTCTTTACTTTCTTGAAAACAGACATTCCCAAGGCAAAGACCGGCCTCTGGACCACCACTCATCTCTGCGCAGCCTGGCCGTCCACATCAGAGCCGTTACTGCTGGTGAAGCTGACTGCAAAAAACACACCACCTCAGACCTCACACACGTGGAAGCTACTTGTGTTAAACTCAGATTTTCTCACGAATGTTTTCCCTGTATGTCTTTATCTCAAAAACAGAATACATTTGTATTTGCATAAGTAACATGTGTCAACCTATGTTAAGCCTCTACCTTCCCCTTACAAAATCTTCAATGTCATGTGCTTTGGAGCTTGTCTGCCTTTCCAGCAATGCTCGTTTCCACAGTCATCCTTCAAATATTTCTACATGGTCTGTGAGCTTTGACTACCGTTGGAAAAAAGGGCAAGTGAAACTGAGGAAGGAAGGGAAAGTTACATCTTTATATCAACCACATGTGGAAAAATAAAAAAAGACACAAATAAGAAAGACCAATTTACAGTATCGAAAGAAAATCTCATTTTCATTTACTTTCTCTTTGCCAGCTCTGAAGCTAACTAAGTACTTATTCCTTCCTTATTAACTTTAGACTTTTGAGCAATTTTTTCCATTGTAAGCACTTTCTAAAAAATTGTTTTCACACATTTCTCAGATACATCAATCCTTCCGGCATTCCTCTAAGCATACACTGTGGTACCCCAGCTCTAAATATAAACTACTTTTATTATATCCATTAACCATGGACATATGTGCTCCAAAAGTTTCCTGACACGCAGTTATTTGTGGTTTTTTAATTATAAACAGAAAATAGTCACTAGAAAAATAAAGAAGCAAGCCCATAAATATATCTTCATACATTCATGTTTTGTTTGTATGTGACCAAACAATTGGAGAAATGACTCTCCAAGTCTCCAGTTCCAGGCCATGTGCGTGCATGTGTCTGTATCCACCCAGGGAGATGCTCAGACGTTCACATGTGCATCTAAGTCCATGCATCGAACAGAACTCGGACATCTGTGATTGCTGGTACCGCTGCCTTGTTTCTAAAATAAGAGAATGGATTTCCCTTAGGCTCACCAGCTTTCACGCCACACACAAAATTCAACAGGAAAGAAGGCAAAGCCCAGTAAAAGACTTGACAAACAAAGTCAGATTTATTGAATGCGTTTTATTTTAACAACCAAAAAATTCTAACAGCCTAACAATGCACATAAGTTAAAAATTAATTATCACTTAGTGATAACAAAGATAGTTGATTTACATGGAAAAAAGAACATTTACAATATGTTAATCCTCATTCACATTGTTGATACTGCAATAAAACACAATTTGTTTTTTTTTCATTTCACAAAAAAAAAAAGGCGGGAAATTGTGCTTTGTCAAGAGGCACTACAAGAGAAAGTTTTTTTCTTCCAAATAGATATTATATGACAGATATTGAATAAATAGACATATATGCATTGTAATTCGCAAAGATCTGGCAAGACCACAGGCTAAAATGCCCACAGATTCACTTAGAACCACTGCAAACTCCGCAGTGAAATTAAAAAATAAAAGGCAAGACTTAGCATCGAAAAATACCTAATAAATTTTTGGTTGAAGTGTAAAAGATTCCAAATGTGGATGCCATCCATAGATGAACCACCGCATAAGAGCTTGGCAAAATCAGTTTCCATTACATGTACAGAGTGACCTTCAGCAACAGTGTAAGAAGACAATTTGGAAAAAGTAACTCGGAGATCAGGAAGCAGTCCCCATGGACTTTCTGATTAAAGCTGCAGCATACTACAGAAAAGAGAGGGATGGGCCCAGGGCTGAACTGCAAACCCCCATCCTTCTGCAAAGGTATAGGACGCTCATGTCAAGATAATTTTTTAAACATCATTATTTGAAAAAGTAGAGGAAAATGTCCCTTTAAAAACTCCAGAGGTTACTGAGCAGCTAGAATTAGCTTGTATTGCAACATGTCTTCTCCCTGTATATTGTAAGTTGAGTTAATATCTACACATAGAGGTTTTGTTTTTGTGTTTTTAACTCCTACTTTTTATACCTTTCAAATATATAAATAGTATTAACAGTTATATTACAATGTTTGTGTAGTAAACAGAAAATAACTTTCAAAGTGATATTGCATGAGGTCTTTGACAAGGTTGCATGAGAGCACAACTCAAAACACAAAAATCCAACTGTATGGGAACGTCTGGTGGCCGTTCTGAAGCCTGGGTTGGGCGCGCTAGGCCAGTCCGGAAGGTGAGGTCTCCTCTTGCAGGTACTGTAAGTGGAAAGTAATGCTACTGGTGTTTCTGACAGGAAGTTGAAAAGGAGTTGGAAAACTATAGTAGATTGCAGCTTTAATGTTCACTCCACTGAACAGCCAGTTGGCATTAGTTCTGCTTTACGTCAGGTAATTGCTATGTAAGTTACTGGGGAAATGTTTCCATTTATGATGAGTAGGTGATTCCACTAAAATCGCTTCGCTTACTCTATTGCCTGGAGCTGCACAATAATTCAAAAACAGGTTCTTGTTAGGGCAGCCATGCCGGGGAAAGGGACAGAGGCTTGTGAGGATCAGGGACTGAAAATGCAGGGGTTACATGGATGGATTGTGGACAAAGCAGAGGAAGCCAAAAGTGAAACAGAAATGAGAAACGGCTTTGGGGCAAGGGCAGGATGGTGAATCATTTGAGAGGGAGTCCCTATAACTGGGCAGCAACTTCTAACTTAACATTACACTGAACTATCTGTTATTAAACCAAACAAAATGAACTTAAAAATTAAAAATTAAAAACAAAAACAGCAATGACAAACAACTTTTAAATGAGCAGGTATATTCAAGATTTGAAGCCACGAGCAGGTAACTGAATTTCACAACAAAATGTGGCTCAAACTATGAATTCCGTATTTCCAACATCAAAATGTCATCAAGATGCACTGATGAACACCTGTTCTCTGCACTGGACTTCAGTTTTACGCACTCGAAATTTGACAGAAATGCATTTCTTCACTACAGTAATGACAAGCTGAATAACGGAACACATCGAGTCATTGTTAAGTGTGCATTGTGTCTTTTAAGAGTAATTTGACTTGTATCATTTTGAGACGCCCTGATTTTTTTTCTTTGTTTTCTGTTTTCATGGCAGTGTTGATTTATTTTGTTAAATACATACCTCAGAAATTACCTATCAAGCTGCCAGATAGGAAGCCACAGAATTAAAAAAAAAAAAAAAAAAATCAGGGACAAACACAGAAAATAAATAGGAATTCAAAAATAGTCACCCCACCCTGAGAGCAGGCCGTAGTTTATCAAAAAGCCAAAGCGACTCACTGTGAAGTGGTTTTTTTTTTTCTTTAATACATAAACAAGTCTTTTCTTTAAGGACTCAGTTCACAGTCTATTCTTTCAGATTGTAAAGTTCTCTGTCCCATGCAATTTTTATATATATATGTAAATATATAGATATATACATATACACACACACACTCGTAGCTTCCTTCATTGGTTTTGTAGGTCTTTTCGCCCTGAAACTTGCCTGATGTCTCTCCCGTAAGTGCAAGGATAACGAAGGCTGCATCTCCTGCCATTATAATGCCTGTGATCAGTCCACTGTAAAACTGTAACACTTGAGTGTCTTTACCAAGGCGATGTCTAAGTGAGCAACACTGACCTTCCTCCAGCTACAGGTATATCCTGTGCAACAAAGAAATGTCAACAAGGGTAAGAAAAACAAAACAGACAAAAAAAGACAAAAGTAAAGCAAAACCAATTCTTTTTCTTTTCTTTCTTTCTTTCTCTCTTTTTTTTTTTAAGAAACCAAAACAGAAAATCCTTGGGCCAACGTATTGCTTCGCCTGGGTGGAGTTCCCATTATCTCTGGTCGATTTCGGCCGGGGCCGCCTTGCTTTTCTCGGCGCCCTCCTCCTCGGCCTGCACTTTGTACATCTCCTCTGAGCCTTCCTCACTGTCGTTCTCCTCGGACTCCGTCAGCAGCTCCTCGTCCTTATACTCCGCCACGTCCACCGCCGAGCCCAGGTGCTCCTTGAGCTTCCCGTGATGCTTCACGTGGTACCGCTGGTTCTGGAAGAACTTGATGATGGTGTGTTTGGGGAGATCCAGCTGGGCTGAGAGCGTGTGGATGGCTTCCTGGTCAGGGTACAGGCCCACATCGTGAATAAAGCTTTGGAGAATCCCGAGGGCTTCCAAGGAGATCTTTGTGCGAGACCTGGGCTTTTTGGCACAACTGTCTTCAGTCGGAGGAGGTGGGGGAGGTGCCTCTTCTCTGGGAGGGGAACTCTCCTTGGCTGGCTGTGATGGCTGTCTGTGAAGGACCTGGTAATAACAACAACAAAACAATTGAACACTGCACTTAAACAATTCTCCTTTCCAAAAGCCACAGTCCTTCTGAAATATGTACTGCTTATCTACACTGGATGGGGACAGTGGGAGTCAGCGGCAGAATTGGTGCCTTCAGTGCCAGAGACTCAGGTTCCTGTGCAATCCACTTTGTGTGCAGCAACCACCACCCACCTGCAAGTGGAGGCTTGTGTGTTGACATGGTGCTGAACAGCTTTCAGTGGAGATCCCGACTAAGACAGACCAGGAAGAAAGGCATGGTGATCTACTGTTGAATATCAGCCAGTGAAAACCCTACTTATGATTTCTAATAATCCAATCCACAACCAACCATGGGGATGAAACAGGACGAGGTAGTGTTTCATTCCACTGTGCAGGGGCGGGGAGGGGGGTCACCACGAGTTGGGAGCCAAGTGGAGATAGTTTCCAACAAGAACAGCATCCAGCATCAGTGTTATGCTATAGCAGTGTGCGGGAAACTTAGAATCATTTCTGGAGATTTCAGATCTCATCTACAGAACACGGAGGTTAATAACAGTAATGTTTGCTAACATTCTGAGGCATAAAGAAGTTAAAGTCTTTTGTTGGCCAAGGTCATCTGAATTCAAGCAACATGACTCCAGTGGGCTGGGAACCACCAGATGTGTTACCACTCCTGAAGACCAGTGACAAACTGACCCCAGAGAGCAGCTGTAGGCTTTACAATTAGAATCCGGGGCTCAAGTCCAGATTCTTCCACTTAGCTCAGTGTCCTTGAGCAAGTCTCTTAATACCTGTAAGCCTCAAATTCACCATCTATAAAAGAAAGACAATACGGTACAGGCCTCTTAGGGATGTCATAAGGGTGTATGTCAAGAACAGTGCTTACTTTAAGCCAGGGGTTGGCAAACTTTTTATATAAAGGGCCTGATAGTAAGTACTTTGGGCATTGTGAGCCATCCACTCTCTGCTGCAGCTACTCAGCTTTGCTGTTGTACTGTGGAAGTAGCCGTAAGTATGCAAATAAATGAGCATGGCTGCATTTCAGTAAAACTTCATTTACAAAAATAGGTGGCAAATTGCATTTGGTCTACAAGACCACAGTTTGCCCTTCTCTGGTTTGCAGCAAGCATCCAATGAATAGTCATTATTATCATCAGCCTATAATTATTGTTAGATTGTTACAGGGAAATAGTTGGGACAACATTAGAAACAACTTCCTATTTTCTTTTAGCTCTTACTTTAATCAATAATGTTTCTTAAAATACAATAAAAACTTCCAAATTAAAGCTATAACTGTTACTTAAATTCTGAATTTTAAATAATCATTTTATATTCATATAAGTGGAATATTAATCATCTGTTTTAAGCAGACTTCCTAATTTCTGGGTTTTCATCCTTAATGTCAAGATTTTCCAATTGTTGTAACTAATTTCAAATTCTCTTTTATTTCTACCTAGTCCTACTCATTAAAAAAAAACTATATTAATCAAGTTTACACTTGATCTTCATAACTGCTTCTTCAACATTATCTCTCTGTATAGAATAATTTACCATACAATATTTATTCATGAACTTTCTCAACCTGATAAAGAAAAAAGGCAATGCAGAGGAGACTATGGAAAGTTCTGCCTCTGCTCCAATCACAGGCCTCTCTGAGGAGGCCTTCACGCAGACAGGAAGGGAACACAGGACCTTAGTGAGGTCCTTCACCCACTGCTAGCCCCGTATGTCAGTGGCAACATGCTAGAATTAAAAAGCTAGTGTGATTCTCCATTAAAAGCATGATTATGTCAATTCCAAAGGCAATGCCACATTTCCTATACACAGATCAGTGCCTAACTTCCTAGACCCTTCTAAGGCATTAGAATAGTGAGTTCACTTTAACAATAAAAACACTCTACTCATTTAACATGCTCTCATGCTTTAGTGATCTTTTTCAAGGTAGAGTAACAAATTAAATATTTTCCAGGATTTAGTAGGAAAGCAGTCCAATCAACACAGAAGAAAACCTGTTCAAGTTACTACTCAGGAAACCTTTGTGCCCCCACCTTCGCCACCACCACACACTACCCAGGAGAGCCAGTTTTTTAACTCAGAAACATGAACAGCAAAAGCAAGTGTTTAAGAGACGAAAATCTCTGTCACATCCTAGTTTAGGGCCATCCGATGAACAAATAATTCCCCACCAATGTGGAAATGTCAGTCTTCTACTTAAAAATACTAGGACAAATACTTAATAAATACTAGGACAAAGACAATTACTACCTAAATAAAGTAACATTAAACAGAAGAGGCTAAAAGTAAACAAATAATAATCAAGTAGCAAATAATCAGATGCAAATCAGAATAGCTGCAATAATAATTTGACTGTTAGTGGCAGAAAGAAATCTAAAGCACAGAATGATCAAAACAGTGGCACTAAAAGCCCTTATAATGTAGACCAATTAAAATGAATGTTCTTGGCATTTTCTTTACCACTTTCAACTAAGAGTAAACTCATGTGGTCCACTGTGGTAAGCTGGCATCAGCAAAAAAGTGAGAGCTACGTTACTTAAACATCCTAATTATACCCGGCAGGGAAAGTGCAGCTGCATGGTGGGCCTGCATGGCTCCCGTCAGCCTTAGTGGCTGAAAGAGGTTAGCTCTGAGGCCGTACTCTGGGCAGCCTGTGAACTGAAATAAACGAACCTTCGTGTCAACAGGTGAGGCCTGTATCTCACAGTGAAAGAGAGAAAAGAGAGACTGAAATTATATATAGAATACATACTCAAAGACCACATACTCAAGCATGAATACCCCCATTAGAGCAATTGTGTTAATTGAAAAACAAAAGGGAATTAAAATGTCCCATTTTCTAAATTATGCTTGCCTTCTGTAGTAAAAGTCAGCATAATGGTTCCATTTAATAGAATAATTAGATTAGGTCTTTAGGGGGTTTCCATTGTGCGTTGGTTAGATTTAAAAGGATTTTCCAAAACTATACTTTGAAGTTACTATAATCTTTCTACATGATAGGGTTAGTTCCTCTCTTTAGGTCCAACCAATTGGCCTGTTGTATCTCCCCTTATTCTTTAGAATCTATTAGCAGAAATACATATGTACAGAAACAATAATATGTACCATGTAATAAATGCCTGACCTGTGCCAGACATGGTTCTAAGAATTTTACATGAATTAAGTCATCTAATCCACATGGTTACTGATAAAGGTTGTACCTGAATCAAGAACAAACTAGAAGCAAGTAACATCTCAGAAGAATCCTCCAAATTAGAAATCATAAACCCAGGCAGCTGTCAGACTGAGAAAGTAGATTTTAAGGGAACAACGGCACTGATACTGTCTGTCCATCACAGAAAAGGGAGATGCTTCTCAGACAGATGATAAATAAAAAATAAACAAAATCTAAAAAGCACAATATCTAGTTTCTGGTCAGACAATATTCTATAGTGAACTGGGCGGTAGCACAATATTTACAGGAAGAAGAGTAAGTGCTATTTCTAGGATCTCTGAAGAGGTAAGAACTGTCAAAATACAGAATGGTATAATAAGCTGAAACTGTCTTACAGGTGACTAAAAGCACTTGTAAATTTCCTGTTACACTGCTACTTTTCTTTCGCTGGAAACCCTGGTGGTGTCGTGGTTAACTGCTAACACTGCTAACCAAAGGGTGAGCAGTTCAAATCTGCCAAGCGGTCCTTGGATACTCTATGGGGTAGTTCTAGTCTGTCCTCTAGGGTCGCTATGAGTCAGAAGAGATTCAACAGCAATGGGTTTAGTTCGGGGGGGTTTTCTTTGGCTATAACGTCTTTTCAGCCCCAACATGGGTAATATCTGAGATTAAAAGATTCTCAGCTATCTGTCCCAACTATCTTCATTCTCTCAAAATGTTCAAATTACCCTAGGCACAGGATTATTTATTATCTCTGGTAAATTTCTAATAAAAACAAAGAAAACCCTACTTGAATTTCCTCTTTCATCAATTACAGTAGTTTATTATTGCAACAAATAAGGAACTCTTCCTGAAAAGAAGTAGTGCTTTTTTTCTACTGGTAAGCACTCTGAGCAAGAGAACAGAGCCTAATGCTTACAGTATGATCTCCTTTAGACCTGAAGCGGAAACTCTGCTGGCATAGTGGTTAACTGCTATGTCTGCTAACGAAAAGACTGGCAGTTCAGATTCTCCAGGCACTCCTTGAAAACTCTATGGGGCAGTTCTACTCTGTTCTACAGGGTCACTATGAGTTGGAATCGACTTGACAGCAGTGGTTTTGGTTTGGTTTTAGACCTGGAGATCAGTCCAAATCCCCTCCTAAAATCTTTCTATCTGAAGGGCAAGATCAAGTTGTCCATTGTTCACTTTCTCATATCTAGAATACATAATGTCAATTATTATAGCCTCTTCCTCCAGGAAAATCAGAAATCATCAAAAATGAAATGGAAATCATAAACATCAATATCCTATGCATTAGTAAGCTGAAATGGACTGCTTTGGGCCATTTTTAATCCAATAATCATATGATGTACTATGCTGGGAATGAAAACTTGAAGAGGAATGGTGTTGCATTCTTTATCTGAAAGAACAGTTCAAGATCTGTTCTGAAGTACAATGATGTCAATGATACAATAATATCCACACACCTACAAGGAAAGTCAGTTAACACGAGTACTATTCAAATGTATGCACCAACCACCAAGGCTAAAGATGAAGAGATTGACGATTTTTACCAGCTTCTGCAGTCTAAAATTGATCAAATATGTAATCAGGATGCATTGATAATTACTGGTGACTAGAAAGCAAAAGCTGGAAATGAAGAAGAATCGGTAGTTGGAAAATATGGCCTTGGTAATAAAAATAATGACAAAGATCACATTACAGATTTCACAAGACGGACAACATCTTCATTGCAAATACCTTTTATAACTAACACAAATGGTGACTGTACACATGGACTTCACCAGATAGAATACACAGGAACAAAAGTGATTATGTCTGTGGAAAAAGATGATGGAAAAGCTCCACATCAGTAGTCAGAACAAGACTAGGTGCTGACTACAGCAGGATTTCATTTTACTTGGGTCCACAGTCAACACCCATGGAAGAAGCAGTCAAGAAATGAAAAGAGGCATTGCACTGGGAAAATCTGCTGCAAAAGATCTCTTTAAAGTACTGAAAAGTAAAGACGTCATCTTGAAGACTAAACTACACCTTACTCAAGCCATGGTATTTTCAACTGCATCGTACACATGCAAAAGCTGGACAATGAACAAAGAAGACAGCAGAAGAATTGGTGCCTTTGAATTGTGGTATTGGAGAAGAATGTTGAATGGACCGTGGACTGCCAAAAGAACAAACAGATCTGTTCTGGAAGAAGTACAGCCAGAGGGTTCCCTGGAAGCAAAGATGGCAAGACTGTATGTTCCATACTTTGGACATGTTGTCAGGAAGGATCAGTCCCTGGAGAAGGACATCACGCTTGGTAGAGTGGAGGGTCAGCAAAAAAGAGGAAGATCCTCAATGAGATGTATTGACATAGTGGCCACAACAATGGGCTTAAGCATAAAAATGATCATGAACATGGTTCAAAACCAGGTAGTGTTTTGTTCAGTTGCGCATACAGTCGCTATGAGTTGCAACTGACTTGTTGGCACCTAACAACAACTAACACAAGACAGGTGTCTGCCCACCTCCTTTATTTTTAGATGTTCTATTGAACTTCTCAGAATATGCTCTCAACTTTTTCTTACTAAAATGTATCAAGTTTGTTCCTTGTACCAAGCAAGTCCCCTGTAAAACTTCTGAATGAAGTCATGACATTGATTCCTACTGGATGGGTCAGTTCCTCAACTCATCTTACAGTTTATCATGTATTTCTGGATCTTTGATGTTTTTATAATCACAAAACTCACAAAAAAAAAAAAAACTTCAGTTGCAACAGGGAACAGTCAGCCAAATGAATAGAGATAGGCTTTTTCTAAAAAATTATTTACATGTCCATGTTATTGTTTCTTCAGATTTTCTCTAAGTCTCATCAAACATCCTCACAGCTATGTAAGCAAAATGGTCCACGTCCACAGGTTTTTCAGAAGTATCCACTTTCCAAAATGGGCTCAGTGGTTGCCTTCTTCTCTTCCACCTCTCTGTATGTGGTTTTCTCCAAGAACAGAGTATATCATCCTGTGAAGACAGCTATGTGTTTCCTTTGCTCTTGACCATCACGTGATGAAGATGCCATTTCATACTAGATCCACTGCATTTTGGATTTTTCTCCCTTACAATGGTACTTAAATTAAGCTATTCAACAATTATTTCAGATAACTTCTGTAAAGAGAATATCAAAGATTAATGTAAAAGCTTCCTTTCTTCTTTCAGTATCCTCTGTTATTGCTACAGTCGGAAGTGACTCAACAGAAATGGGTTTTTATGCTGTTGCTGATTCTTCTCCACAACAACTGGGGTTCATGGCAGTGACAACTCTAAGTAGCTTCACTACTACTACTACTTAATAGAAATTAAAAAAAAAAAAAAAAAAAAAAACTGCCGTTGAATTGATTCCCACTCATAGTGACCCTACAGATGGTAGAACTGCTCCGCAGAGATCACAAGGTGCACCTGGCCTATTTGAATTGCCAACTTTTTGGTCAGCAGCCATAGCACTTAACCACTATGCCAGCAGACTTTGCAAGAATAGGCATCAGAACTCATGAAATGCTTAACTGCTTTAAAGGTGTTCCATGTTATTTAATTCTCACAGCAGTCCCAAAGGTAGGTAAATTATCCCCATTTTATGATAGGAAAACTAGAGTTCAGAGGGTATAGATAAGGTCACAGAATTTGGAAGTAGTATACTGGGATTCTAGAACACATCTGTAGGATCTTAAAGCCCACTTCCTTAATCATTATGTTTTCTGTCTTCTATGAATAAGATTATATAGGCAAATTGAACTAGGAAACTAAAGGACAGCCAAGCCAAGTGCCGTCCAGTCAGATCCCATAAATAAAATATCAGATAGTAATAAGAACTTAGAGCAAAAATAGAGCAATGCACGAGGAGGAGAACCAGAAGGAGACGCAAATAACTCTAGACAGAACAATACAGTGACAACTCCTGAGAAGGTAGTATTTAAGTAGAGGCCTGAATGAAATGAGGATTAGGTCATGGAAACAGAGAGTTCCAGACCACCTCCCCCCCAAAAAAAACAGCAATCACAAGAGCTATGAGGCAGGAATATACTTGGTATATTTGAAAAACAGCAAGGACATACATGTAGTAGCATTGTGCTGCCCAATATAGTAGCCACTAGCCACCTGTATCTCTTTACACTTATATGCAAATTAACACTTAAAAAAATAAAATTTAGTTCATCAGTCACAAGAGCCACCTTTCAAGTACTCAGTAGCCACATGTAGCTACTGTCTAATACCACACTGGACAGCATTGTCAAGGACTTTATTTTGCTTGGATCATAATTAACATCCATGGAAGTAGATGTCAAGAAATTAGAAGACAAAAAAAGAAAGAAAGAAAAGAAATTAGAAGACACACTGCACTGGGCAAATCTGCGGCAAAAGATCTCTTCAAAGTGTTAAAAAAAAAAATAAAGGTGTCACCTTGAAGACTAAAGCAAGCCTCACCCATGCCACTGTGTTGTCAAAAGCCTCATGTGCCTGTGAAAGCTGGATAAGGACGATGAAAGAAGAATTGATACCTTTGAATTCTGCTGACCAAGAATACTGAAAATTCTATGTAGTGTCAAAAGAACAAACAAGCCTGTTTTGGAAGAAGTACAATCAGAGACTTCTTAGAAGTATATCCTTAGACACAAGGATGGCAAGACTACATCTCACATATTACGAGGACATATTATGAGGAGGGATCAGTCCCTGAAGAAGGACGTCATGCTTGGTAAGGTAGAGGGTGAAAAAAGAAGACAGACCCCCAACAACATGGATAGACATAGTGGCTGCAACAATGGGTTCAAGCAATACAACGGCTGTGAGGGTGGCACATGACCAGGCAGGGTTTGTTTCTCTTGTGCACAGAGTCACTATCAATTGGCACTAACCTGATGTCAACTAATGAGCCCACACCATACTGGACGGCACGGCTATTGAGCACTTCCATCATCCCAGAAAGTACTGCTGGATAGCCATACGCTGGAGATCAGCTAACGAGGGAAAAAGAACGACAGAGGCAGCAAGAATCGGACTGCACAATGCCCTGGCACTGGACTGCAAGGGGGACAGAACACCGTCACAGTGCACTACAATCACAGCATCTGATAAAATACAGTGCTACTTAAAAATAGCTACTGTTACTAGAAGGAAGAAAAAAGACTCATGTATCCACATACTAAGTTAGAAAAACTGAGCTTGTAATATATTCCTGGCAGCAGAGTATCACAAATAGCAACGTAATCATAAAAACAACCAGAAGGATGTATTGGCACTTCCTTCTCACGAAAATGGCTAACTTACATTCAACTAATGACTGCCTTCTTCATTAGGGCTGCTTATCATATCCAAAAAGAATTATGTTTAAAAAACTACAATTGGGCTAAAAGAATGAAAACCTGTTCCTGTTTATCCAGTATTCATCAAGAACCTACAATAGTTAAGAAGCCTTGTCAGCCTAAAGGTTGAAGGCGTGGCTGCTAAAGTAAAGGCTGGCAGTCTGAACCCAGCCAGTAGCTCTGTGAGAGGCAGAACTGGCCATCCACTCCCTTAAAGATTAGCACATTCTTGTCAAGTTGGTTTCAACTCCTAGGGACCCAAGAGGACCCAGGAGAACTACTCCACAGGATTTCTTTATGGAAGCAGATTGCCAGCCACATCTTTCTCCCACAGAGCATAGAGTGGCTGGTGGAGTTTCAATGAATTTTAATGAGTGCCGAGCTTAACCACTGTGCCACCAGGGCTCCTCCTGTGAAGACGACAGCCTAGAAAACACAGTGGGCAGTTTTACTCTGTTGCATGCAGTCACTATGACTCAGAATTGACTGGACAGCACACGCCTATGACAACGAAAATAGGTGGGCCTGTTCATTTGCAAAACTGTCCAAAAAGCACTCTTATATTCAACAATGAAGTTTTAACTACTATTATCTAAGCAAGTTGATAGAGAAGTATAAATGTAAGTAACTTCTATATATAAATAATTTATCCAAATTATTTTTAGAACATAGATAGAAAGCTAAAAGTCTAGTGAGTTCCTGTTTGTTTGCTGAGAGTTCTCTGGGATGAAACAGCACATGCATGGACATACATATACACGAAAGACAGTGACAAAGAAAGAAAAGCTGTAAATATATTCAAAAGGAACATCAACGTCAAAATAAAACCTGAAACCTCCCCACCCAGTCATGAGCACAAGCATACACAGATACACATTGTTTCAAAACAGCCTCCAATGTGAACATTCTGAACAGAAAAGAACAAAATGGTAGGCCACAGAACTTGACTAAGAAGGATAAAGCAGCTCTTCGTAAAGCTCTCAGTGTTCAGAGAGACGGTGAAGACTTCAATGAAAACCAGCTGGGAGCCATGTGTCAAATGTAACGGTTCTTGCCTGCAGGGAAGGCAGTGAGATGCCAAATGATTAAGTTTAGGAAAGTATATAATTCACTGTATCATTATGGGTTGAACTGGATTACTTATAATAACTCAAGACTTTGTGGTCTTTTTTATATAGAAAAAAACAAGAAATTATTAAGAAGCTGACTCTACAGGGTGGCAGACAAAGTGCAGTGGTAGGTTAAAGCCAAGTTTCTCAGGTGGCTGCATCGGCCACCCTTCGACCAGCCTCACCCGGAGGGCCAGCTTGGAGTCAGGTTCTAAAGGCTAACCATTATTCTGTTTACTTTTGGTTAAGATTAGAATTTCAATGACTTCTATAATTTCACCTCGTCTATGACAACAACATAGAAAATAGCTGATCCAAAAAAAGGAAATCATTCTTCCACTGAAATTTCAGAAATTCAATACATAATTCATGGGCAATAAGAATAATGCCTTTGCAGCCCATATGTAGAACTCAATGAGAGCTCATTAAATAAATGAAAGAATAACTATTGTTATGTTAAAAACATACTCTTTGTATCATATGACTGAGGTATTTCTCTTAAGTTTAACAACCTAGTTCCACCAACTAATATTCTCTTTCTTCAAAAGGAACAACTGTTTAGCTGGGAAAATTTGGCAACAATAATAACGTAAATATTATTGTAACTACTGATTGTAACAACACGATAACTATTAGTTTAATAGTACAAAATAAATAGAGCAATCTAATACTCAAGCCAACAGCCAAGTGCCATCGAGTCAGATCCAAAACCAAACAAATCCACTGCCATCAAGTTGATTCTGACTTAGAGCAACCCTATAGGACAGAGCAGACCTGCACCACAGAGTTCCCAAAGAGCGCCTTGGTGGATCTGAACTGCCAGCCTTTTGTTAGCAGTTGTAGCACTTTTTACCATCTAAACTACCAGGATTTCCAGTGTAATCTAATACACTGAAAAGAAAAAAAAAAAGAAAACCCACTGCTGTTCAGTCGGGTCCAACTCATAGCAACCCTATTAAGACACAGTAGAACTGCCCCAGAGTTTCCAAGGAGCGTCTCCAGGATTTGAACCACTGACCTTTTGGTTAGCAGACATAGCATTTAACCCACTACTCCACCAGTTTCAGTGTAATCTAACAGTATAACATAGTGATTAATACAAATAATGCAAAAAAAATATTCCAACTCATAACTATCTTATAGGACAGAGTAGAACTTCCCCATAAGGTTTCCAAGGAGCGCCATGTGGATTCAATCTGCCAACTTTTTGTTTAATAGTCACAGCTCTTAATCACTATGCCACTAAGGTTTTGAATAATGTAAATAATGATTGATAATAATATAAATATTAATGTAACTATATATCTCTTGGAAACTCTGGTGGCATAATGCTTAAGTGCTATGGCTGCTAACCAAAAGGAAGGCAGTTCAAATTCACCAGGAGTTCCATGGAATCTCAGTGGAGCAGCTCTACTCTGTCCTATAGGGTTACTTTGAGTCCGAATCCACCTGACAGCAGTGGATTTGTTGTGTTTGATATGTATCCTATCTACTCAGTGCTAAGCTATACAGTGGCCCTCCAGAAGCCTGGCACATAACAGATGATCAGTGAATACCTGCTCAGCTATACTGAATCTCATGCTCTCTCTTCTTTCAGATCAGTTATTATTCCTACTCAGCACAATCCGACTCGACAGCAATTGGCTTGGCTTGGCAGCACAATTCGCTATTATTTTTCTTGTTATTATTCTTTAGCAGCAAAACTATGTTTAAAAAGTGAAGAAGCTATCACCTATTAGAGGGACTGAGCACAAGGGGACAGTACAGTGGCTGTCTCAAAAAGGGGCACTTGCCTGTCGTTTCAGTTGTAAGCTGAGCTGGTTGGCTTTGCCAGAGAACATCATTCTCACCTGAAAAAATTGACTAACACAAACTATGGTCATTTGGGCAGGTAATTAGGCAGATATCATCTCAGAAACGATGTAAGCCTGTCACTTCAAGGAAAATATTGGAACATATTTATTGTCAATAATAAAATTTGACCTTTCAAATAAAAATTAGCATTTCTGAAAACTTGTAGCTGCCACCATGAGCTTAATGGTTTTCCAATACTTAAAAGACTTTCCTGGTGACATCTGCAGTGATTTAACAACTATGATTTTTTTTTAAATATTGTATAGTGATGTGTCAACACTTACAACACCTACGTGAGTCAGTAAACCATTATTTTCCAAATGACTGAGGCATGATGGTACAAAATCATGAATGGGGAAGACATTCATTCAAAGAGCAAAGGAGGAGAACAGACTCTAATGTAACAGGATGAAAGGATGAAACATACCTTGATGACATTTTAGATTTTACTCTGAAACTCACTGTCGATAAACTAACATTGGCAGAGTTTTGTGATAGCATCCAAGAAGAATATCATAACTATCTGCACAGGCTATTACATGTCTGTGTAATAGCCTTTCTTTTTCCATTACACGTCTGTATGAGGTTTAAAATCCACTTACCTTTGCTTAAGCGAGAAAGTAAATAATTTGCAAAAATATTAAACAATGCCACTCTTCTCTTTTTTAAATATAATTTACATCAAATGTACTATTTATCTATATGGATATACACTGTTATAATTATTTTAAAGTTACCTAAACACTTTAAAATTTTCTGTACATCAACTTTTAATACAGTAATTTTTGATAGTCTTCATGGTACATTAAGGGCTTGGCTGCTAATGAAAAGATCAGCAGTTTCATTCCATCAGAAGCTCCTTGGGAACCCTATGGAGCAGTTCTACTCTGTCTTATATTTTGGGGGTCCTCACTAATTGCTAAGAGTGAAAAGGGTCCTGAAGCCAAAAAGTTTGAGAAATTCTGAATACATGAATTATACTCAATACATAGCCCTGCCTTCCACAAAAGGAAAAGCAAGTACCTGTCATAAAATTCAAAATGGATCATACAGTTAAAAGCATCCTTACTTAAGCCAGTGAAAGTTTTAGAGAATGAGTGCAGAAAAACTGACACATGCATTACAATTTGTCTTTTGACTTGGTAACTCAAAGATGTTTTCATAGGCAAATTATATTCTCCTAGATACACAACTCAGCACTATTTCAAACTTCAAATGATGTTACTTGAGTTGGCTGAGTTGGCATTTATGGTTGCAATTCCACATCCTAACATTATAAGACTTATTAAAAACCATGGTTTAGTTTTGTTGCTTTTTTTGGATTACATAATATCCTAAGGTCAAAACTCAGGAAATCTGTTATTAAAAAAAAAAAAAAAAAAGTAGTATCCATGAAGCGATGACAAATTGCAGACTACAGGTGTTAGATTACATTTTGGCTCCAGGCAGGTTTAATATAAGGTGGTTTCTTTTTACAATTGCTCTTTGCACATATAGCTATAGGTAGGGGGTTTAAAAAGAGAGAGAAAGAGAGAGAAAGGAAAAAAGAGCAGTGCTCAATAAAAGAAGACCATGTCAAGAGAAATCAATACAAACAAGCAAAATGGTAGGAAGTCTGACATGGAAATATGTGTTCAATTTCATCCAGCCTTAGTCTGAGTTTCCTTTAATATTGTAACCAAAATGCTATTGGAACACCTTGTATGTTTTTAATGCAGTTTAATAATTGTTTCTCAAAATAAACACTTTGGTCAAAGATAAAAGCATAAGAACACTGTGACACAATAATCTGTTAAAATAAACTTAGGGGCTGGAGGAAGCATGTTTATTAAAACAGCCTTTGGCTTATATCATTTCCTCTTTAGTAAAAAATTGAGAACAACTATACCAACAACTTTGGTATAGTTGGGAATAAAAAAACACTTGTTGCAACCATTAATCTTATTATTGGAAGTGGCCAGAAGACAGAAACAGTGAAAAGTTAGCTGGGTTATCTGTTCTTCAATATAGGAAAATGAGCTTATAGACAGTAAATCAGGCACGGTAATGATGAATAACTCTCTCAGTCAAATAGATATCGCAACAGCCTAGAGAACAATCACCTCTTCAGTTAGAACTTGAGAGGGAAAACATGGACACATATTGAACCTCATGATGTGTCTGCATCTCCCTTCATTAACATCATCTGATTAATTGGGCTTCTTTGATCATTTAGGACCTAACAGCCCAAACCATTGTACTACACGACAGGCAGAATCCACGAGAATTCAGGAAGAGCAGACCCTTCCAAACAGTCCAGGCTACCACCACCTATCTTTCAGTTTGGGAGAAGCCTTCCCACAGCCCATCAACTCCAACCCCATTTGCTGACATCCATAAGCATTCCCTTCTCTCCTGTTCCTACACCCCAGGCACCACGTTCTACACACATAAAATCAGATTTTTTTTGTGGTTTATCCTAAAAGTCCACAGAGGCCTATTTTTGGAAAGCCATATTCAAGGTCCTATGAATATTAAGGAAACCCTGGTGGCATAGTGGTTAAGTGCTATGGCTGCTAACCAAGTCTACTAGGTGCTCCTTGGAAACTCTGTGGGGTAGTTACACTCCACTGTGTAGGGTCACTATGAGTCAGAATTGACTAAACAGCAAAGGGCTTAGTTGGTTTTCTTAATGAATACTACAGAATCATTCAAGACCTTATGCTGGTAACCAGCTGCCTTCAAGTTGATTCCAACTCACGGCAACCCTAATGTACTACAGTAGACTGTATTCCCAGGGATTTTAACGGCTCAGTTTTTGGAAGTAGATCATCAGGACTTTCTTCCAGGGTGCCTCAGGGTAAGCTCAGATTGTCATCCTTCTAGTTAGCAGTCAAAATACTTAACCATCTGTACCATCCAGAAACCCCAAAGGCCATATACCTGTGTTTGACTCAATAAAGGGTAATATGGACATGAGTAGGGCTGACAGTTATCTCTGGAATTACGATTTTTAAATGAGTGCATGAGTTGCTTTATTTGTATAATTGAGAAAAGAATGCTTTTTAATGCACCAACATTAACAAGAGGAGCTGCCAGATCTAATTGAAGATAACCAGGGTGACTAAATAAAGAGGTGAAGTGGTAGGATGACTTAAAAAAAAATTGCTGTTGCGGTGATTCTGACTCACAGCAACCACACAGAATAGATTAGAACCGTTTCCAAGAAGAGCCTGGTGGATTCAAACTGCCAACCTAGTAGTTAACTTTTGCTTAACCACCACGCCACCAGGATTTCCTAGGTTGACTTAGGCATCAGGAATTCACAATGATATTTAAAGCACCAACCTGGAAATTCATAATACCTCATAAACAGCAGAAAGCCAAGACAGAAAGATGCCTGAAGGTTCAAGGATGTTCAAAACTTGACACAGAACATATTTTAGTACCTTTTTCCACTAGCCAACTAAGGATGCTTCATTGGAAGTCTTTAAAAACTTAAACTAGTTAGTTAAATAATTCTCAAATTAAATGGAAAAAAAAAAACACACAAATGAAAATAACTTTATCAAACACCAATGATTCATGATTTCAGGTGCCCTTAAAAATCTAATTTTTGAGAAAGAGTCAAGGCTAACTTTCAAAAAAATGGAGTAGAATACAGAGATTTTGTCCAACAAGTATATTTTATCCTTTAAATTTAACTGGAGGAGAGTTATAAATATTTTTAAGTGATACTAAACCAAACATCAGACCCATTGCCACGGAGTTGATTCTGTACTATGTTAGGTTAAACGGTGGCAGAGAATAGATGCACTTTATTGGAACAGATCAAGTAGCCAGCCAACACCAAACTGATGAAGACTCTAGTAACGATTCCTATGGCAAAGTACCAAAGAATCAGAATTCAAACCACTCCCAAATCTCCAAGTACTTATGTCAAAATCTTATGTCAAAAATTTATAAACCGAAAGCACTATTTGGAAAAGAAAGATTTAGAAATATGGATAATATGGGGAGAAAACTAATTATGTACAATTTTAGCCATAGGATCTCAATAAATTCTGTATGCCTTCTTGAAATAAAACAGTACTATTCCTGATTTGGAAACCCTGGTGTCATAGTGGTTAAGTGCTACAGCTGCTAACCAAAAAGTTAGCAGTTCAAACCCATCAGGCACTCCCTGAATACTCTATAGAACAATTCTGCTCTGTTCTGTAGGGTCGCTTTGAGTCGGAATCAACTCAGTGGCAAAGGGTTTGGTTTTCTGGTTTTATTCCTGATTTACACACAGATTATGTAATGTGATTGGGTAGTTATATGTGGAAGTTTTAGAATTATTTAAATCCTATGATTAGTACATTTTTGAAACTCTTTGCCATCTTTTGGACTTCTTGGTTCTTCAAAACAGCAGCAATAACAATAAACCAGCCCCACAGTGTCCACGGGTACTGCCGCACTTATTCTTCAGAGGAGAAATGAATACAGGAAATTGTGTTCTGACCTCAAAAAAATCACACACCCCTGAGTCTCACATGTAACAAATATGCCCTAACTGCTGTTTAGTTGGTTTGTGGAGAAAAGCACTAAAATATGTTCTCTTTCAATTTAAGTTTTGAACACAAAATTGTAGTCATTTTAGGTTGAATATACAGCTAGGGGTAGACGTTACTTATTCAATGTTTCAAGTTTATGTTTAAAAGTGAAGATAAGGAAGAAGTTAGGGAAAATGAGAATGTATTATAGAGAAGTTCCATTCTCAAATACTAGTTTCAAATGGGTTGCAAAGGAATTTTTCACTTTTCTTTGCATACCACTTTAAAACAGAATAGACCCAATTTCACAAAATTTTCTAGCACAAAGAGACATCCTTCCTGATAAAATTCAGCCAAGACTCAGTTTAAGATGAAGGTGAAAAACCTCCCTAATCGTTATGGGACTAGAGACACTGCAATTATGCTGTTTTCCAGCTTCTTAACAAAGAAGAGCGAAAAACCAAACCCACTGCCACCAAGTCGGTTCCAACTCCCAGCAACCCTTTAGGACAGAGCAGAGCCGCCCCATAGCATACCCAAGGCTGTCAATCTTCACAGAAGCTGACTGCCACATCTTTCTCCTATGGAGCAGTTGGTAGGTTCAAATCCAAGAGCTTTGATCACTGCACCACCAGGCCTCCTTTTTAAAGAAGAGGCTTTGAATTATTCAAAGAGAAAGTGTTTGGATTAGACTCTTCTAGGGGGAAGGTATGGGGGGAGAAAGAAGGTAATCCACATATTTAAGGCCTATTTAGAACTGCATGATAGGCCACATTCTCTGTATAATTTTTATGGTTGGGATGCTCAGAAGTCAGAACAATCTGACAGATACAGTTAGTGAGAATATTAGATGTTCACCAATAAAATACCACCTCAGCATGTTCTTTGCTTTCTGGATGTAACCACTTAATAACAGGACTTGAGAAAACTGCACTGTGTGAATCAAACACATAAAAGCACAAATATTCCTTTTATAGAAAGCAAATCTTAAGCAGTGCATTATAATCAACTACTCTGGTAAAAGACAAAGTATCTAGCATTACCACACCACTGTATGATGGATTATTATACCCTCACATCCAAACGGGGTAAACAAAGTCAAACGATCAAAGCCGGGTTTTCTCCTCAGACCACGCGGCAGAAGTTATTGGTCTGCAGGGAGTGGCAGCAAAGATTCCGGTGGCTTAGTGCTCAGAAGGTGTCAAATGAGTGCATATCTAACATAGACTTTAGTTCTCAACTGTATTTAACTTCTTCAGAGATTAGCTTCCTACATATTATTTTCTTTCAAGGGAAAAGAAATATGAAAGTTAAATGATATGAGGTTAAGATTATTTTTGTTAGATGTTATCAAGTGGATTTCAACTCATAGTGATCCCATGTGACAGAGCAGTATTGTCCCATAAGGTTTTCTAGGCTGTGACTTTATGGGAGCGGTTCACTAGGTGTTCCACCTGCAGAGACTCTGGGTGGATCTGAACCACCAGTCTTTAGGTTAGCAGTTAAGTACTTAACCACTGGACACCCAGGACTCTTTTCTTAGCAGGTTCTTTATTCTAGAGTATTCCTTTAAATTCTAGGTTGCTTTCAATTCATTATGAAGATGCTAAACCCTCAATACTAACTGAAACCAGTATATGAAATTTTTCTTTCTGAACTGTGTGGTAGGTACAACAGGTCAGGGGAAGAGGATATACAAGGTCCTGTACTCTTATTTAGACTAGGGTTTCCTCAAGAAAGTCAGTCTTTTTTTCTCCGAGTACCAAAACTGATCTCTCAGAAGGGAACTCTCGGTTTCCAATTTCTTGGGGGCTAAGGCACATTACCCAAAAGGTAAGGTAGGCCTTGCTGACTAGATCATCTGTAACGTAACAATTTCAATTCTTCTCCACATATTAAAATTCTGCTTCTAGGTAGGGCTGACTTTGGACTCTTTCCCAACCCCATATCACCTTCCTATAGAATCAAAGCCTCTTTTCAAATTGACAACCCCTAAAAGGGATGGAAGAGCCAGTAAGGACACTAAGGCTTACTTGTGTGTATTGACTAATCTGTAGTAAACAATTTCACATGGGTTTCATCACATCATGTTCAGTATAGATTAGTAAGTACGTACAAGTAAGCCCATACTTACCCTGCTAACCGGGTTATCCATTCCTGTGTAAGGCAAACTTACTAGACTGGTGATTCCTTTCCCCTTAAGAAAGACTCCAGTCTCCAAGCTGCAGATGACCCATTAGATGCCCATGTGATAAGCTGGGCAGCATCCTTCCTCACTGAGATTCACAGAGTCCATTTTGTCTCCGTCCCTTGCAGCCTTAGCTTGTCTAAGCATATTTGTTTATATGCTGGAAGTCCTACTCAGAAACTGGGACTGTCACACCACTATACTCTCAAATGTGTATTTGCTTAGGGGTGGATTTAATAGCTGAGAGCTCAGTACAAAACACATTACAAATGACATTAGCTGGGAATTTAATCATTAATATTCTCAGCTGGCACTCTAAAACTCCCTAAATTGGCCCAGTCAGGACCTGAAAGTTCTTGCTGATTCCTCCCTTTCTCTTGAACCTCCACATCTAGTCAACCTCAATTCACTGCTATCGAGATGATTCTGACTCACAGTGACCCAGAAAGACAGAACAGAATTGCCGCACAGAGTTTCCAAGGGGCTGCTGGTGGATTCAAACTGCTGACCTTTTGGTCACCACCTAAGCTCTTAACCACTGTGCCACCAGGTATCCAGTCAACCCTACATGATGCTAATAATTCTTTCTAAAGACTTTGTTTTCCCCTTTCTACATGTACTCCCACTGCTGTAATTGAGACCCTTCAAACCCATTGCCTGAGTTACTACACCTTCCTCCCAACAGGTTTTCCTGTCATAGACAACAACATCTTGCCAGGAGCTTTTGGTGGCTGCGAGATGAGTCAAGCCCTCTTGGATGCAGTTGCCTAACTGCTTTCCTTCCCTTCCTCTCACTCCTACCTTATGGGCTGCGGTCTAGCAACTCCACAGCCATAGTTCTACACACTCTCGATGATTTGCATCTCTAGCCTTTGTTTATGCTGTCACCTTACCTGACAATGAATTCTTCAAGGGTGTCTGCGCTCTACAACTTCCTGGAAGACTTTTGGGTCCTCCCACTGCCAGGTTATGGTTGTTTGTGTTCCCACCTTAGTGCATTTTTTGCTTCATACTTAGTCCACTGTATTGTAGTCATCGTTTCTCTCTCTACTGATCTGTTAGCTCCTTTAGTGTAGATCCTGAGATACATTTACCTCCATACAAAACTTAGGACAGTGCCCAGTACTATTTTGAATGAATAGCTAAAACTTACCACTTAGCCTTAATTCTAGAATAACCTCTGTATTCGTAATAGCCATATTATGCAAACTGAAACTTTTAAACTTTATTATGCATCTGAAAGTTCTAAGGGAAAAAGTGGCAAGTCCGTGTAAGCATTCATTAAAACTATACTTACTGATGAAAAAAGCTGAATTACAATAGTTTGCAATAATTTATTCACATACACAGGCTATATAAGCTAACAATGCAATACAGTGATTCACACAGTTCATTTCCACCAAAAAACTATGACTGAAAATGTGACATTCACAGAAATCCATTTAGTATGTTCCTATTCTCAGGCATAGAAGCTGGCATGTTTGTCAGTTAGTATCCCTTTCCTCCTCTCCCATCTGCAGTATTTCTATCACCAACAGAACCAAACAGGCCTGCAGCAGACAGCAGCTACAACAAGAAAAGTAGCTGCAGGCAAAATGGCACAGCAACAGAAAAAAATGAGAGAATCCATACAAAAGAGAGAGCTTTTTTAAAAAAAAAAAGAAACTAGATGGATTTGCTTAAAAATGGATCAAGTATGTACAAAAGGACAAACGATTAAAATGAAGGAATGTTGCTTATCTGTAAAATGCTATGGAGTGCACCAAATGTCCCGTCCAAAACAAATAACTAAATGCCAAAATGGGATGGTTGGTTGGTTGGTTTTGGGGAGTAGATTAAATGACGTGAACCCAGGTGTGAAGAACCAACAAAGAAACAAAAATAACAAAATTTATTCAAAGTAACCCCCTTCTCCTCCAACTTTGATTCTGCCTCTGTAGTTCCAACAGCACACACTCCAAAATGAGCAAGGCAGATGGTTTCAAGTTAGGGCCAGAAATCGCTTTTACTGCTTCCTGCCTACGTTTGTAGCTTATTTAGACTTTATCAAAATTTGTTTTTAAAAATATTCAACTACAACTAAATAAATCATGGAAGTTAAAAATAGAAAATCTAGAGACTAAATGTAAGCCAGGTCTCATATACACTTACAGAGACCACAAAATCATTTCAGTGTTAAAGAACATTTTTGTTTTTATTTTATTCTGTAAGGTGCAGTTCTTTTAAGGTATTATAATGCTACCCTTACTGCCAGTATAGTTTTTAGCTTTGTCACGGTCTCTGTTAGAATTATAATTCCAGACTTAGCGAAGAATTCTCTCAAATTTTATTATCACATTAAAACACTCGATCATGTGTACACGCAAGATTCCCAACTTTCTATTTCTGAAAACAGAACAGATTTAAAGAGATATTTTCAAAGTAGAGCTGGGTAAAAGGAGCATTTGTGAAAAGCACTGCCAAAAAGACAATCTATTTGGTACGCACAGAAAAGGCAGAAGTTAGCATACATACTTCAGCAATGGGTATTAAATAACCATCTTTGAGTAAACCCTGCAAATCAACATGGTCTTTTTGGTCTAAACTAAGGACAGTATTACCAAGGAAATCTCTAAGGTCAACTAGCAATTAACTGAAAGGTTTTGATTAAAAATGCTATTGACTGCTTTCATATCAGGCAGCTTCCTGGTTATTACACTTCATGGGCTAAGTAGGTGCCAAGACATTAAACTGTCAATAATCTATTAATACTGCACTGTTACGTTCACACATCCTAAACCTGCTGGCAAATGCATTCAAGCCAAGTACCTGCTTAGAACTAACATCAAGTCCCCAACCCTCATCCAGAAATCATCTCTTCCTTCTCTAACAGTGTTGGCAGAATGTAAGAAAAATATGCAGATATTGAGTTAAACCAATGTTTGCTTTTTAAGAGATTGTGTAAGGGATGGGGAACATGTCCTGGAACCTGACTTTTCTTTCTGAGCCATGTTTAACAGTTTCTAAATTGAACATAATAAACAGTTTACAAAGAGAAATGAGAAGTTATTTAAAGCGAGGCCTATAGGTCCCTGCCACTCAGCATCTGGAAAGCAGTTACACATCAGGAGGGAAAGAAAAAAAAAAAAAACTTTTAATGAATTTAATAGTGAAAAGCACTTTAATTAAATGCTGTCAAAGTGGATTGTATTAATGACTGTACACAGAGGAATTTAAAACAAGCCAAGTTTATTTAGCAAATAGGAACTGGGCTTTCGAAGGCTGCAAGTATTTATGTTTCTGCAGTTGCAGTACATCTAGAAGATGAGGGTGCCAGATGAAACCATTGAGTTATTAGATATGATTTTATTTATTGTGTATTATTAAAGTTTCAAAGGCCTCAGGGGAATTACTTTCATTTTCAAAATGAAGTATTATAGTTATTCAAAAGAGACTAAGAAAAGAGAATATTGTTCCCCAATCTTTTCCTGTGCCCTGGAAATGGATATTTTGATCCGTGTGAGTGGACAATGGGGAGCACATATTCTAAGTTCATTCAGTCAGAATTCACTTCATTGCACAAATCTTGGATTGAATTATATCCCCCCAAAATGTGTGCATCTATTTGGCTAGGCCATGATTCCCAGTATTGTATGGCTGCCTTCCATTCTATGACTGTAATTTTATGTTAAAGAGCAGTAGAGGGGGATTGTAACACCCGTACACAGGTCACATCCCTGACTCAAAGTAGGACATTTCCCCAGGGTATGGCCTGTACCTCCTTTTCTCTTTCAAGAGATAAAAAAAGGAAGGGGAGGAAGCAAAGAGGAAGATCTCGTACTGCCTAGAAATAAGCACTGGAAATAGAACATGTTCTTTGGGACCTAGGGTCCCTGCACAGAGAAGCTCCTGGTCTGGGGAAACACTGATGAGAAGACCAACAGAAAGCTTTCCCCTGGGGCTAACACCCGGAATTTGGACTTTCAGCCTACTTGACTGTGAGCGAATACATTTCTCTTTGTTAAAGCCATCCATTTGTAATAGTTCTGTTAAAGCAGCACTAAATGACTAAGACACATTATAAAAAATAAATAAGCTTGATGTCATCGAATCAATGCCAACTCCTAGTGACCCTACAAATGGAGTACAACTGCCCCATAGTTTCCAAGGAGCACCTGGTAGATTCCAACTGCCAACCTTTTGGTTAGCAACTATAGCTGGTAATAGCATGTCTCCATGACTTTGTCTCCTGTTCCCCCACCATCATGCCAGTGATCTGCCACTAAACAGTTCATTCTATTACACACAGAAACATCCTGAAAAATGACCAAAGCTCCTAAAAATCTCCATGAAAATCTGGTTGCCATAACTTTCTTAATCAAAAACAGGAACGCAGAATCTTCTACAAAAGAAAAGCTCTCAAATTTTTTTATTGGGGGCAGACATGGAAAAAAAGGAGTCATCCTCAGTATCTTCTAGTCAGAGGCTGATCACAGACAGGTCTATTATTAGTGAAAATGTTGTAAATATAAACAAAGAAAACACGAGTCTTAAGGCATGAAAGCTGTGAAAGATTGGAAAACTGGGCTGCTTGGAAAACACTATGTGTGTGTCAAAATGATTTTCTCTACTGTTTGTAAAAATGTAATTATCCATGATATGCTACAAGGGTGAAGGATTTCAAGTAAATCCATTGGAAGCTAAGGATTCGCCTTTGGTCTTCAGCCCCTAACACCACCATGTCTGTGAGATCACAGACCACTGCCCTGATTTGCCACACTCTTCTTGCAATTATATGTACACCATTCCAGTCATCTTTAGAGTCTAATTCAAAATGTAAGACAGGGGAAAGAGGGAAATACAAGGATGGGAGAGAAAGAGAAACACACATACACACTCACACTCACACACACACACACACAACCCAGGCACCTATTTCCTTTTGGGAATAGAATAAGGATCACAAATGGAGATTCTCAACTTTCCACATAAATAATCTAATTTTTAATCTTCCTTCCTTGTTCAAGCTATTTATTAATATCATATGTTTGATCTGTGTCTTTGTAGTTCTGGAACTTATAAGCAACACTGCTTTCTCTGTGCCAACATATTCTTTGAAATGCTGCAAATGCAGATGAATATGACATAAAATAGGAACTGATTACATACTCATTCTCTGTGTGAGGAATGGCAACACAGAACACAGATAACATGACATGTTCACGTAATGCTTTACATATGCAAATACACAGAAATCATAAAAGTATACCATTCTGTCTCTGTCTGTTCTAGGAATTCAAAGTAAAATTGGTTGGATTCTCACAAACAGAAAGGCAAAGCCCGTCTTCCCCTCTGGTACAAGAGTAGTTCTAATGTGAAGATACGTCAGAGGAATCATCAACGGATAGAACACACCACGGAAGTTGATCCAGATTATGCTTTACAAGCCAAAGAATCATTCTACTTGCTTCTCTTCTTTTATTACTACAGAAGTGACTGTATTGCCTTTCTGGGCCTTATGTTTAAGTAAGATAAAGTAAAGATAAGGGGGAGATACACACTGCACAGAAAGCATACCTCAAAGAAGGACTGCCCTTAAAATATACTCTAGATACTTCTATATACACATGTTTGACATTTGCCCACCCCAGTGCCCAGACACCCTTCTACTACCACATTCTATTAATTTAAATCACACAGAAATAAGAAGACACTTCCATATTTGCACATATTTATCTTTAAAAGTTCACATCATAGAATTTAGCTTTCTAAATTTAGAATCATTTAAAAAAATAAGTAATTGACTCCTCATTTTGAAGTACACTGTGTGAGTTCAGGCTATCTACCACACCTGAAAAGGTACCCATTAAAATAATGTGTTTCCCCTGTTTTCTATCCAGAGTCCTCAAACCTGTTGGTTGTTCCAACTAAAAATAAACAAACAAATAAAAACCAATGCCATCAAGCCACCAGAAAATCACAGGCTATAGGCTCATTATGCTACCTGGTTCTGCAAACATATCCAGTCAGAAAAAGAGACAGCTGTTTGCATTACAGATAGAAAGAAATACAAACACATGGACCCCAACGAACTGGCAAAAGCAAATTTAAACTAAAGGAACGGTGACTAGGGGCAAAAAAAAAAAAAAAAAAAAAAAACCAGAAGCAGTTGCTATTTAAATAAACTAGTTGTGATACCTGGATGATTAAATGAACTGCAATACCAACCAGATATTCAACTCTGGAAACACTTGATTTTTACTTCCCACAATGGTTTCTTACCATATTTTGTTTATAGAAAATAAATACATGGAAGGCCACAGATCTTAAAAAACAAACAAAAACAACCATGTTAACTGGATTCTATGATTCTCTTCTGTGTTACACCAGTCAATGTTGAACAACTGGCTGTCTCATCAAAAAAAAAAAAGCCCCAATTTGATCATTTGCCAATTTCCATGGTGTGAATACTCCCACGTTGGCTGGTTTCATGCTACCAATGGTGTAAGCAGCAACAGCTTACAAAATGCCAAAATTTAACAGTTTCTGTGAGCCAGTCTCAGCTTACTCCAGCACACCCTGAGTCTACTACAGAAAGTGAAACCTCATCCCTCCTTTGGCAAGCTACAGACTGCTTTCCAGACTTGCATACTGGAATTCTTTTGCCTGGCCTGACTTACCTGTCATTTTTCCTAGACCCTGTGTGATGGGGATGACCATGACACCAGAAGGTGAAGGGTTATATGATTTGCAGTGAATTAGATCTAGAAACAACTTGTGAGGAAATTGAACTTATGACCTTAGAACTGTCAAACCTATCCAGTTTGCTTGATCTCCCATTTCTACGGTTAAACCAAGTAATAATAAAAATAAATGAATTTCAGAACTTTGGCAGTTTTCCTTTAACTGAAAGTGCCTTTCTATCATTACAAGGGGAAGTTTCAGACTTCAACTTAATAGAAATCAGCAGTAGTTTTCAGCTACATTAGATTTCCACACTAAACAGAAACAACTGAGAAGCCACAGTAGGTAGGTTTGGCTAAGATAGTTTAAAACTTAGTAGCTGGCTTTCACTCGCAATTGCCATAACTATCAATCATAAGAAAATCAACTGGATCCCTCTGAGCTCAATACAGTCTTCATAAGCTGTTAAGTTGTTGCTGGTTTGTTTTTCCCAAATGAATCTGAACCTCCCAGGAGATACATGTTTTTGTTTTGTTTTAGTTTTTTTCCATACTGTCATTAAAGCACTTAAAACAGGAGTTGGAAAGAGATAAACCAACCCACAGGACAAGTGTGTCAGATCAAAAGTGACTTTGAGATCATCCAATTCATGTTACAACAGTTTACACAAAACAGAAGAAAGAAACTCAAGAGTATAACACACCATGTTGAAGGTCATGTGCCAACCCTGTGGCTGGAGTCTACATCATTTACAGGGACCCCTGCCCCAACTTTTTTCTGCCCTTTGGTCAAACGTCCATTGAAAACAGAGGTACAATGGCTGCAACAGTGGGTTCAAACAGAGCAAAAACTGTCTGGACAGCACAGGACTGGGCAGCATTTTTGCTTTTCTTGTATTAAAAGCATGAAAGAAAGAAGAAAAATGCATGAACCAACTTTTGGCATAATCAATGACATGTTATTACACCCTACAGAGATTTCATTCAGAGCTGAGAAGAAAAAAATCTCACTTTTAAGTAGCTTACAATGACTTTTAAAAGAGCTTAAATGTAGAAGGATCACATGAAACCAGACAGTTCTCTATTTCTCACTCTGTCTTACAATAACTGTACACCACACACACACAATACAGGCAAGATGTGTTCTCATCTCTTATTTACTTTAAAATTATATACTGACAGCATTCTTCACTCGATCTGGAATTCCTCTGAACAGAATTAGTCACTTTATCCTTAATAATAATAATACTGATAATATTCTGATTTTACCAACATTTTCCATGTGCCTTCCACACAATCACCATGTCATATAAGCCTCAAAGAATACTACAAATTTGAGACTATTACCACTTTTTCCAGAAGTTTTAAGTGGCCTCTACAACACCTCACCCTCCAAAAGTGGGAAGAGTAGGGCAAAAACCAAGCCTGTGGCCACCAAGTTGATTTTGATCCACAGTGACTACATACACCAGAGTAAAGCTGCCCCACAGGGTCTCCAAGAAACAGCTGGAGGATTTGAACTGCCAACGTTTTGGTTAGCAGCTGAGACCTTAAACCACCATACTGCCAGTCTCATCACCAGAGTTCCAATTCTAGTGATGACAGCAGAATTGAAACGCAGCCTTCAGAAGGTATGGCACCCTGCTTTGCCAACTCTCCTGATGGTGTGTCCAACAGAGATATTATTTCTATCTACTTTCATAAGATCTTTGACATTTTATCTCACTTTTTTAAAAAAGGAAGGAAGGTAAGAAAGAAGAAAAGGAGGTTAAAGAATCTAATTTTCATTTGGATATTCTACTTTCTATTGAAATAATTTTTTTAAATCACACAGTCCAAAATGGCTTCATTACTACACATATGTGGATCAAGTCTGTGAATTCACTTAGGTTCCCAGTGTACATAGCCTCATAAGGCTTAGAAAGGCAACTGGGACTGAGTTTCCCAGGCTACCCTCATGCTTGACATCAGTTGCAGTCATTTCCCAGAAACATACGAGGTCTGACAATTAAGTCCGTGAATTTAATACCTCATTGCTGCATATCAGCTACGGTTACCTTCGAAGTACTTCCCTTGGGAAGTTATGCACTGACAACAGCACCTAGTCTACCCTTCAAAGCAATTTTGGAATTCTTTCTGGAATGGTCATTGTGCACAGTGGCATGGTGGTACATTTGCAATCTTAATTGTATAGTTGTCAATGAGGGAGTTTTTAGCCAATAAACAAATAACTGTACTAGAATACCCTCCCTACTCACCTGATCTGACCCCCAAAGACTTTTTTACTGACCTTAAGATAAAGGAAATATTAAAAAATATTTTTACGACATTCAGGACATCAAGGGTAATACAAAGATAGCTCTGGTGGCCATTCCAGAAAAAGAGTGCATAGATTCCCAAGGAGAGTACTTCAAAGGTGACAGTGGTGGTATTGAGCAATGAGGCATACAGCACTTTTCCTAGGATGAGTTCATGAACTTAACTGGCAGTCCTCGTATGATCTTGTTGAGAGGAGTTAGATTCAAACCAATGTATCTAAAATAAGTGGCCCTATTCTGACCAGAGTTGGCTGCTGAGAACTTTATCCACACAGGTAACTCCTCCTCTGCACATATGCATTTGTTTCTTCTCTGACAATGATGAGTAACTTCCAAATCCATAATTATCTAGGAGTGAAAAAAGCTCTGGTAGAAAAATTCGAGAGTAACTGTGAAGTCATCTTCTTTAGTCCTATCACGGCATGCCTTTCTACTACTTAGAGGGACAAGTACACACGCTTGACCCCTCAGGGCCATGGCTTTATTCAACGCACGTCAGTTGAGCCAGGTAGTTCAAAACAAACACTAACAATGATTTAGCCCATGCTCCAGTGCCAAGTAATAAAGTTGCCACTTGGAGAAGTTACTCTTGTGGACAAAAAGGAAGTAAGGAGGAGTAGATTGGATGCATGCATTATTCATCAAAACTGTCTTTAAAATTACCAGTCAACAGATATGATTTGTTACATAGCTACAACTCTTTAAAGTGGACTCAGAAGGTCTATCTGCTTTGTTATGTTAAAATAGAGCTTCTTATTTAAAAAACAAAGAGTAAAATCTTATCTTTGAGAGAGGCTCAACATGTTGCCAAGATACTAACTAGTTCGCTCTGGAAACATCTAGAAAAATTGATAAGACAGAGATGTCACCAGAGGTTAGGACCAGAAGAGGAACTAGAATGTTTGGATTCCAAAAATCATATTCTAGATTTCTAGAGTAAGACAACGTTGCCAAAGGAAAAAAACTAGAATGGAAAAATCTCTCAATATATATCTCAAACTCTGTATTTTATTCACTGCTATGAATGCAGTGCCTAGAACATTATCAGGCATGCTGAAGGAGTTCAACAATATTCAAATATTTGTTGGATGAATAAGTAAAAAAAGTAAAAATAAAAAGCCCAGCATTCTCAATCTTATCTGCAACTTCAGATCTGAGAACTGATTAAGCAATCAATTTTGATCACCATTCC
Organism: Heterohyrax brucei; assembly: GCA_028571685.1. NCBI lineage: Eukaryota > Metazoa > Chordata > Mammalia > Hyracoidea > Procaviidae > Heterohyrax > Heterohyrax brucei. The sequence continues at coordinate 108,030,411 of CM053146.1, forward strand.
CAAAAGCCAGACTTTGCTAGATATCTACAGAAGTACAAAGGAATGTATTTTTCTTCTCATACATAAAATGCAGTGAAGCTCTTGATTTGAGCAATGACACATCAATATCCACACATGCTTTCATTTTAGTTTACGTTTATTGATGTTTTTTATACGGGAAGCAAACTACTCTTGTGTACTTGCTATCATAGTCTAATTATTTTGCCTTTTTCTTTCTCAATTTGCTCCACACTGCTCATATTTGATTATTTTCCATTCACAAAATTTGTTAACTGTTGCCCTCTCTTGTTTCAGATGCAGGGGACAGTGTTTCACACTTTTGAATCAAAACCAAAACCAAACACAGTGCCATCAAGTCGACTCTGACTCACAGCAACCCTATAGGGCAGAGTAGAACTGTTTCATAGAGCTTCCAAGGAGCACCTGGAGGATGTGCACTGCTGAAGTTTTTGGTTAGCTAACATAGCGCTTAAGTACTATGCCACCAGGGTTTCCAGATTGTTTAACAGAAAGGTGAAAAAGGAGATAAATGAAGAAAAAAGAAAGGTTCAGAGTCAGAGAGGAAGGAAGAAAGAAAAACACAGTTACAAGAATATCCTCTGACAGATTCCACAGCAGTATTTTAAAAGACAACTGCACCTGATATTCTAAAGTCTTGTTTTTCTATCAGAACACTAAATTGGGCAAGATAGCACAGCCTTTATATTACACCTGGTTTCACTTAACATTTACAAACAGACATAATCTTCCATATAACAGACCATTTATGTTAGTAATTTTAGTGGTTTCTGAGCTCTGAGCAGTGCAGAAACATGTCTATGTGAGTGGTATTTGTATTGTCACACATGATAGTGCTAATCGTAATTATTCCCTTCATCTGCAGAGCAACACTGGGCAAAGCCCACTCTACTCAGTTTTAGGGTCCCCACAAGAGTACTGATCAGTAATCCACAAGATGAGCTGAAGGAATTGTAATGCCTCTTAAATATGCAAAATATTAAAATTAGACTATATTTTAAAGAAACAGCAATTACGAAAGAGCACGCTACAGAAGAAACTAAGGCTTTTGTATGTTCCCAGAGGGCAGGAGGAAGACTGGACAAAGCTGGCTGACACTTCACTTCCAACCAGTGACTAACCCTGGATGCATAAGTTTACAAACTGGTATGTCAGGAAGGTTTAGCCCCTCACAGGGAGAGCTCTGCTTGGCAAAAGAAAAAGAGCAACCTCTAGAACAATGAGAACTGGAAAGTTAATGTCAATCACGAAAATGTAAATTTAGTAAAATGTCGAACCCACTTAAAAAAAAATAAGTAATAGGCAGGCTTAGAACGATTGCTATAAAAATTTAAATTTAATTTGTACCAGTATCCAGAGCACAATGTCTGGACCCATGGAAATACTTGATGTTTGAAAACTTCCAATCAAATAAAAAGATGTAATACTTTTGACACATGAAGAGCTTAAAAATAAGCCCTTATATGTTGGTTTCCTACTGCTTATGTATTCAAGGCACTCTGCATTGAAAAAAAGTCACTTATTCTTCCTTGATATAGAAAATCTATACTAGACTTGTCAGTCATGCCTGCAGCCATCAGTCCCAAGTCCTTGGAGCTAGGGTCTTACCAAATGGCTCTAATCTTTTGGCCCAAAGGCAGACTATCTACAGACTGCCTACCTGCAATGTACATCCAGTTAGCTTTCTACTTCTCATTCTGCTTGAGGTTGCTCCAGGATTTGCCCCAGCGAGTTTTTCCTTTAAAACGCAATGGTTGACAGACTAAGAATTCATATTCCTGGTTGGAAGTTAACTGTCAGCAAGTTCTGCCTCCACAGGGATACAGTGGATCAGTCGCCCTCATTCTCATAAAAATTTAAGCAATAAATATACAGTTGGCGACAGAAGCTGGCTTTGACAAAGGCTTGGAGAAACGCCCTGAGGTGGAGCAAGAGTCATGGAACGGCCAGCATTTTGAGGAGGCAGCATTCTGCTTCAGAGAAACTCAGAGGAGGAAGCAGAAGTCGTACAACAGACAAAGATACAGATGGAGTAAATGGTATGTCAGACGATGCTGGAAAGAAGAACTTGGTAGTAGAAAGAAGCTGACATGGGGACTAGGAATGTTCTATTAAAGACAGGAAAGGCAAGGCAAAACCCACCAACCACAGCTGCTCAATTCCCAGTTCCAGGTTCAGACAGACCTAACGATCGATCGTAAGAGAGGATCCCACACTTACTCTCACGAAGATCCATCACCTTCAGTTCCTACTGATAAGTCTCCAGTAATTAAGGCAGAATTTCTATGTCATGAACAACAACAAAAAACAACAACTTTAAGCAACTTAATAACACTTGTCAAAATCCAAGCAGGCAATTTGCCTTAAGTCTCCAGAATAAAGCCACAGCTCCTGGTTACCAAATCTAATGACCTTCTTAAACCTTCTGACAGAGAAACCTGTTCACCATACCTGAACAGGGAAAGTGGAACAGAAGAACACAGTATTACAGATTAAATTGTGTTTATGTAGAAAGACATATTGAAGTCCTAACCCTTGTACCTGAATATGTGACCTTGTTTGGAAACAGGATCTTTCCTTTGCTATGTTCACAAGATCACAGAGGAGTCCAGTGGGTTCTACACCTTGTCCTTTCTGTGTGGTAGCTTCTACAAAGGCATGAAAAAAGGGGCACACACACAGAGAGAAGCCCTGTGAGAATCTGTCCACAAGTCAAGGAATACCAAGAAACATCCCAATTGCCACAAGCCAAAAGAGACAAGGAATGATCAATGGCACTCATCTCGAACACACGACATGACTCTGCCAACATTCTGCATTCAGACTTCTAGCCTCTAAAACCGTGAGACAATAAATTTCTGTTAAGGTGACACCAAGACAACAGAAATCAAAAATGCTCTTCAGGTTGAATAAATACATATATAATAATATTAATTACTATGTGGCCCCTCACTGACAGTCAGGGACTCCAAAAGTTTCCCCAAATGAGGACTTACTTGTACCCCACCACTGAAATAATTTGTTAAATTTGGCGAGTGTTCATTTGCCATCTCTCCTGAGAACTACAGTAAGGTTCCAGAACTCTGGTGCCACATTCAAATAGCAGGCTTTGAACAGGAGCTTGGAGTGAATAGGAAAAGTAAACTCTAGTGATGTGGTTAGAGAATTTGCAAACATCCTTAATCGATTAATTACTTTATTTGTTTATTTTCTTAGAAGTTACCCTTATGGAAGAAAAATTCACAAATAAAGACATAGCTTATACAGCTGGAATAGAAAGGCATGATCAAATTCTCAGTGCTGAAAAGTAGATTTGAAAGATTAGCAATGAGAATCACATTCTGAAGCTAACCAAAGCAGCTTGACAAAAAATGAAAATTTCAGTCACACCAGTTCTCTGACACCACGACAGTGAGTTGTAAGTTGCACTGTGTTAACTATCCTGTAAAAAATAAGGCTCACCAAACCAGATCTATTTAGTAGAATGAGTAAAAATTACAATATGTACACAAATAGCTTCATAATACCTGACAGCTAAGAGAGCATGTTTAAGCAATGTTGCCTGTTGCAGTTCTTTCCAAAACACAGATAAGAGTCAGACTCTGAAGCCAGATAGATGTGGATTCAAGTTCTCACTCTGAGCAGATTATTAACTTCCCTAAGCATTGGCTTTGGCTAAGCATTAGTTTCTCATCTGTGAAAATACAAAAAAAACCTCACCCTTGGTTTTTTATAAAGATTAAACCAAACCGAAAAACCAAACCGTGTGCTGTAAAGTCGATGCTGACTCAGAGCAACCCTTTAGGACAGAGCAGAACTGCCCCAGAGTTTCCAAGGAGCGCCCAGTAGACTGGAACTGCTGATGCTTGGGTTAGCAGACGTAGCACTTAACAAACCACTACGCCTATAAAGATTAAGGGAAATAAGACACATAGAAAGCTCCATTGTGAGGTCTTGGCGCTCAAAACTCATTAATCAATGATAATTATGATGATCAACATGATCATCATTATTATTACTGTATTTTGTGGAGGAAAAGTTCATAATTGACCTTAGAGGTAATCATGATTTTTTTATCATATGCTATTAGGCAATTACTGGCATATCTATATCAGAGTTTCTTAACTCCTTACGTTTTGGATATCCTATACATTATGGATGTTTGACAGTATCTCTGGCCTCTACACACTACATGCCAGTAGCCAACCAAACCCCTCTGCCATTAAGTTGATTCTAACTCACAGTGATCCTACAGCACACAGTAGAACTGTGCCAAAGGCTTTCCGAGGAGTGGCTTCATTGCCAACCTCCTGGTTAGCAGCCAAACTCTTAACCATCTGACACCAGGGCTCCAACGCCAGCAGTACCCCCAGGTTATGAGAACCAAACTTATCTCTAGACACTGTTAAATACCACATGGTAAACCCGAACTTATTCCATCTCACAGTGACCCTGTAAGACAGAGTAGAACTGCCCCACAGAGCTTCCAAGGAGCGCCTGGCAGATCTGTGCTTCTGACCTTTGGTTAGTAGCCATAGCTCTTAACCACTACACCACCAGGTTTTTTTTTTCTCTGATGGTGGAGGAGGCAAAATCACTCCTGGTTCAGAATCACTGATCAATACCAAAGACAGAGGATCCATGGCTTAGACAATTCTGAGAATCCTCTGTGTGAGTAGCAGCTCAGATGAGCATAGGTATAACACCGCTGCTGGGAGATGTCACCAACCAGGTCTCACTTTCTCACTCAATGTATGGCATGGAATTTTAAAACAAGTACTTGTCAGGAAACCACACAGCAAGCTCAGAATTTCTGAACTAACAAAATAAGCCACAGAAAGAAACCGTGTGGTGGAAATACAATAAAGCAATAAAGCACAAACTACACAGACATGAATAATTTGGCAAATGCTCCCCAATCAGCTCCACTCAGTGACCTATTCATAGTATAAGCAAAGCACTTTCTTCTCTGCTGCCCTAGAGAGGAGTGTGGTCCGAGAAGGGGCAGCCACCAAAAAGGCCTGCGTCTGCATTCGGCTGGTGATCTCAGCTTTGGGTGAGGCCCCCCAGCTCCTTTCTGGATTTTCCAATTGTAAAATGCGGTTGGTAATAATAAATCCCCTGATCCAACCACTGTTTGATTCTAAACTGAGAATACCCATCGATTACAGGGCTTTGGGTCATAATAATCACTAGGGGAGAGGGAGATCACCCAACTGCAGGAGAAATTTTGTGTTAGACCTTTTGGGGTAAAAGATGGAATTTATTTCCCTGAGTGTTTTGGCTTGCGGGACCTATGTTATCTCGCTGGTGCTGTCTATACATGGCCTAGACATACAACCTTTTTTCTGTTGTTTCACTCTAGCCCTCCTAAGAAGCCTTGCTGCTTCAGTGGTGGCATTCTTGCCTTCCATGCAGGAGACCTGGGTTGATTTCTGGCCAAGGTACCTTGTGTTTAGACACCACTCATCTGTCACTGAAGGCTCGTGTGCTGCTGTGACCCTGAACAGGTTTCGGCAGAGCTTCCAGTTTAAGATAGACAAGGAAGGAAGGCCTGGCAGTCTACTTACAAAAACTCAGCCAGTGAAAACCAGAGGGATCACAAAGACTCAATTCCATTGTGCATCAGTTCACTACGAGTCACGGACAACTTGACAAGTGAGAACAAGAAGCTATGTGAGGCATTTTTCCTAATCACTTTCCCCCCTTCCTGAAATTTTAATACCACAAAAATACTGCATATCTGTGTACACATTGTGCCCCTTTAGAGGGCCACACAACATTGCAAAACCTAAGAAATTTTCTCTTCAAGAACCAATTTTCACCTCTTTGGGTGATTACCGTCCCATCGAGAAGCCCAAGTACAGACGGGTCTCGTTTACAAAGCATCCTCCCAGCTCAGAAAGTCACTTTCTACACAGCAGGAATTTGAACGGGAGTTTCTGAAGAGACAGGATACCAAAACAAAAATTACAGAAACCAAACAATTCAAGATGTCATTTAAGCTACAAATCACCTGGAGAGATCTGACTTCTCAAGGAAAAGCCATCTCATTCTCCTTTAGCGGTCCCCAGCACAAAACAGCTTCAATTAGAACTTTGCTTCATCCCTGAAGTGAATTTCCACCTAACATGCATTTACTGGTAAGCATGCAAAAGACCATCTAGGGTATTGTTGCAGCTGTGTGCCATCCAGGTGATTCAGCACAACTCTACAGGACAGAGTAGACCTGCCCCATAGGTTTTCTAAGGCTGTCATCTTTACAGAAGCAGACTGCACCTGTCTCCCACTCAGCGGCTGGCAGATTTGAAGCATCCACCTCTTGGTTAGCAGTCAAGAACTTACCTACTACATCAGTATTTAAAAGAAAAAAAACCTGTTGCCATGGAGCCGATTTCAACTCCTGACGACCCAGTAGAAAAGAGGAGAACCCCCGTGTAGGGTTTCCAAGGAGCAACTGGTAGATTCGAACTGTGGACCTCTCAGTTAGCAGCCAAGCTCTTAACCACTGCATGTATCACGACTGCACAAGTCAAGTAAATGGCACCTCACAGCTACCATCAAAGAAACCAGCACCGTGGGCTCAGGGGCAAAGGCACTTGCAGACTTGGTACGGTAGTTTCAGAGACGGAGCTGAAGTCACTGGGGTGGGGTGAGGTGACGTGACAGGAGTGAGACCTGATAAAGAGGACTGGATGTCATATACATAAAGAGTAAGGAGTCTCCGGGTAGTGTAAATGGTTACGTGCTCAAGCAGGAACAAAAAGACCGGTGTTTGAAGCCCCCAGTGGCACCCGAGAAGAAAGCCGCCGCGAACGGCTTCCGAAAGAAGGCTGCCACGGAACACTCGACGGAGCGCAGCTCTGCGCTGAAACACATGGGCTACTCAGGAGTCAGAACTGACCCGAAGGTAGCCGGTTTTGTATTTTTGCTTTTCTAGTTACCTGAAGGAAACTCTGGTGGCACAGTGGGTTAAGTGCTATGTCTGCGAATCTAAAGGGCAGCAGTTCAAATCTGCCAGGAGCTCTTTGGCCGCTCTATGGGGCAGTTCTACTCTGACATCCAGGGTCGCTAGGAGTTGGACCCGACTCGACGGCAGTGAGTTTGGTTTTGGAGTTACCTAAAAAGGAAATTTAAATGGCACTCTTCCATAACCACTTCTGTGTATTTTGTTAATGTTTCATATATTAGAAGTTCATAATAATCACTGGTTTTGCCCATCTTTAACAATTTAATAATCGTGCATTTTCTGCCTAATTATAGACAAAATGTAACATTGCCAAACTAATATTACCCTATAGGTAAATTTTAAAATTCCAAAAATATTATGTAAGCAATTACATCTCACTAGAATTTTAGTTGATATAAGAGCACAGATGAATTTCAACGCTGTGTCCAATGCCTTGGTTTTCAGACAGTTAAAAACCTGGCTTTGTTTTGTTTTGTTTTTAGTAGCTTGGAATCTTCTTGAACGCCATCCTTCCCAAGACGTACAGGCTATGCCAACTGTATTCTCCAGTTCTGGAATTCTCGAGTTCTGGTGGCTGGCTCCAGCTGTTTTTTCTTCATTTTTCATATTACGACTGTAACAGATAATTAATCTATAGCTTTGTAATCGGACTACAAATACAAATGCAGAATTATAAAGTGGTCACTCAAGAGAAACACACAATTGGAAAAAAGTGATAAACTGAGGAATATAATAGTAGTTTATGGGATCAAGGTCAACAGCTAAGGCAAACTCCATGTACAGAAAATTACCTTCTTTGTAAGCCATTTAGCTAAGATCTGAATACTAAGAATAACATTTTATAAAGGACTTTTTTTAGTGATAGCTGGAGTTAACAATGTTCATTCATAGCCACAATGCATTTAAAACTGCAAGGGAAAATGACAGACTGACTCTTGGTTAGCTATTAAGTATTGTTAGGGCACTCTGGTTTGATCATGTTAAACATAAAAGAAAATAAAACCCAAATCAATCGGCTGTCTGTTTCTAAGATGTCCTTTACTCAAATTGGTTAATTAAGAGAGAAAATATTACGTTGAATATCCCTTTTGCTTCTAAACCAGGGGACCTTGAGAGATTAAGAATCTGTGGACCAAGAACAGAGACTAGTATGGCATAGGAGTTATCTAAACGAGGGAAAGGTCCTCATTTACAATTAAAAACAAAAACAACAGTTGTTCATGGGTCAGTTCAGGTTCACAGAGATTCCATGTGTGTCAGCGTAGAACTGGCAACCCCACGTGTATCAGAATAAAGCTGTGCTCCCCAGAGTTTTCAATGATTTATTTATTTTTTTCTCCCAGAGACAGACTGCCAGGTCTTTCTTCCAAGATATCTCCTGGGGGACTTGAACCTTCAACTTTTCAGATGGCAGCCAAACTCCCTAACCATTTGAACCACCCAAGGACTGTCAATTATCATAGAGAGTGGATTTTAGTGCTTTTACCTCAAAATTCTCTAAATTTCAAACTTCTTCACCACATTAGGGAGCCATGGTGACACAGCGCTTAAGCATTTAACTCCTAACCACAAAAGTTGGCAGTGTGAACCCACCAGCTGCTCCTTGGAAACCCTATGGGGCAGTTCTACTGTGTCCTATAAGGTCACTATGAATCAGAGTCGACATGGTGGCAGCCAGGTTTTAGTTTTTCTTTTTATTCATTCTGTGCTAAAAATGATAGGCTATCAATATCTAGAATAAATTCATCTTTTACTCATGTTCACTGTAGATATTATGAGACTACTTCTAAAGGTGCCTATTAGCTCCACAAATCCATGAATCTAACAGTTTGAGCAATTTGCTTTGTGACTCTGGCCCTGGAAATAGACCAATTTCTGCATAAAAGCATTATGTAGAGATGTCAATATTTTGATTGAAAAGTGAGGTAACAGACCTGTCAACTTTTGGCTTTTCCCCCAGGTACATGAAGGAGAAAGACACAGAAAATCTGAGCGAGAGCATATCTCATGTCCTGCCCCGCATTGCTCCTACAGTGCCTTGATCAAGAATCCACAGTCTCTCATCTTTCTTTCCTTCTCATCATCTTCTCTCCCATTCTTTACGTACACACTCGCCCTCTGCTTCCAGTCTCTTCTTGGTGCACAAAAGGAGACTCAGACAGAGACTTTGGAGGGTCCTCTTTGGTGGCACTTGATATTAATGGCACTGGGCAATAGGACTGAACAGCTAACCTACCAAAACAATCCGTGAGCCAAAACTCTAGGTAATCTAACTTTAAAAACCTTACTGTTTCCTTATGAAAGCAACTGATTTTAGACTATGGAAAGAATAAACAGTTAAACTCAATCACTTTCACAAATAAGTATTATTTCTCTCAGTGAGGACAAAATCTAGGAAGCAAACAAACATACAACCTAAAGGCAGGCAGATTTCCAAATCAGAAGAAAGCAAAGAAGATACATCCTCATCTTACAACTCTACGAGTCTGACACAATTTCTCACAGAGATTCATCCAGGGTCCGCAGTAGTCCGTCTTTGCCTCCTGCAGCCTAATCACTACTTGAGAAGTTTTGGATCAATTCCTTGGCTATTTCACAGTCTTTCTATAGAGAATGAACCTATGGGAATGATTTTGGTTTTCAGATGAGGACATGTAAGTCTCCACATGTACTCTGGCTTCACATTCCTACAAGTAAAATGCCCACAGAGGAAAGCAGCTGTATTTGGCATGACACTTTTCAGCCATTTCTCTTGTGCATGCACACACACACACACATACACAAACACACACACAGTGCCCACTGTGAGGACAAGGTCCTTTGTCCCTGTTGACACAGGCATGAGATGCCTTCCCACGAAAGCTGCTGTCATATTCCCCTCTGACACCAGATAATGACTGGAACCAATAGCCCTGCTCAAGAGAAGTAGGGGCTGACCTGCACGGGCTCAGGGGGAAGCTGGACCACATGCTGCATGCGCTCGCTGTGGTGATGCCTGGACTCCTCCTCGTAGATCACATCCCTCTCGTGCTGGGGAAGGTTCAGGAAGCGACGGATGGTGCACAGGTTTTCCCAGAGAGTGCGGTTTTCTGGGCTAGGGTTCTCCTTCCAGCGGAGCAATTCACACAGCCAGCCCTAGAGAGAGACAAGGTCATTTCAGTTAACCCATCGCATGCCAAGGAGCCAGTGGAGGGGCTTGACTTTAACCAGATGATCCAGTTTACCAGACTGTTCTGTTAAAATTGGTTCTACTAACCTAAGGAGATGGAAATACTGGTGGAATAGTGATTAAGGGCTACGTCTGCTACCCATGAGGTCAGAAGTTTGAATTTGCCAAGTGCTCCTTGGAAACTATGGGGCAGTTCTACTCTGTACTATAGGGTCACTATGAGTTGGATTTGACTTGACAGCAGTGAGTTTGAGAACCTAGAGAGATAGTGAAACAGAATGAAAGCCCTGAAAACCAACCAGTACCCACATGGGTGGTTACACCAGTGCCCAAGAATCTTTACTCTTCTTAATTATCTTATCATCCATCCTATAGAATATATTCTCAGTTAACTTACAGCATCTTTGTAAAAGATAATCAAATAAGGTTATATTTATCCAATTCTCAGAAAAATGAATTAGTGCTGGTGAGCTACAATCTTTAAAAAATTACCCAATTAGATGACATTCCACTCCAAGAAAACAGTGAACATGAACAAATATGTATTGTAAAATGGCAGATTCTAAAGAAGAAAAAAAAGTGTTAAGTGTAAAGTGAATTCTCTAAGGAGGAAATACTCTTAGGAATGATCAATAACTCAAAAAACCCCAAACAATAACTTTAGTTAGAATGAGAAAAAAATGTGTATCTGCTTAATATCTGAATGTCACAGGCTCTAAGCCTCTTATCCATCACCTTCCTGCAACAGCCACACCTGCAGAAAGGTAGGCAGTTGTTTGGGTCACACCTGCAAATGTCTGCCTCTTGACTCTGGCATCCGGATATTCTCTCTCTTGCAACTGCATGAGAAAGAAAATGTAATGCAAATAATGATGGATTATATGAAAATAATACAGAGGATGCTGTCAACATCGCTCACTGGCTCATGTCAAAATATTTTACCCAGTAGCTTTCTAACCCATCATTTCTAAGCTACATCACTAATTTTAAAAACAAGAACTATCCCACATCATGCCTCTTGCAAAAGAGTAAGGATTTTTTTAATTGCCTAAGTAAACACAAATGACTTTTCAAAAGAAAAAGAAAAATCTTCAACCTCAACAAATTCAGTACCATAATGCGTAAGCCAATAAAAGTCCCTGACACGCATTATAAAAACCCCATATAATATCATAAGCCGTGTTTGTCTAACTCTCCACTGTGTCTTCTGCCTTTACCCAAAAAAAGGCAAGATTTGATTATCTCCGCTGCATCAGCCAAGACAGCAACACCAGCTGTTCTCATTGTGCAGCCTCTTCCTCACGGCCTCCATGTTAATAACCTGATCATTCCATTTTCTCCTTCAACTGCCGGCTGCAGCACTGCGAAGAGACAAAAACCCAGGCCCATCTGCAGCAGCTGTAGGCACTGAACTGTGAAGCCACTGGGGATTTATAAACTAATCTGTAACACAACACTGCCTTGTTTTTACAAGTGAGAGGCCACATTTGCGCAGACCTGATCTTTTCTTGCAATAAACTGGGAGCTGGGGAGAGTTAGAAGGTTAGGAAGAATGAAAACAAGATACCTAATAATTTGCTTGGGAATGTTTTTCCAAGTATTTTCATGTTTTTTTTTTTTTAATCAACTCAATTGAGGGACAGTAAGAGTTGATTTTCAAGATGCAATGAATGTGAAAAAAGAAGACAAAACTTTTTCAACCTGTATCAGCAAATACATTACATTTTTAAAAATCTCCCACTCCCAAAGTCTTTCCTCAGGGGTTTCTTGAAATGGAAAACAATTCATCTGTGGAAAAAATAAGCTCCTATTTCTCTGTCTGTTCACAGATCTGTATAAGTCTCCAACTGAACTCTTTCAAATGTTTCAAACAGGTACGTTTAACATCTCCCAGGGGAAGCTGCAGCACAGAGACCAATCATTTAACAGAAAATAAAAACAAAAACCTACATCTGTTAAAAGATGAAGTTCTGAGATACCGAGACCTTAAGGAAGACAGCACCTGCTGTTCTGCTCGAGGAGGGCACTGCATTGTGGGAAGCTGCAGCTTGGAAGGAGACAGGTGACAGCTGAGTGGTATCTCCACTTATGACACTTGGAATGTCTCACACAACATTCATTGCTGCATTTGATTTATATGCACTGTTATAATCTACACTCATTACAATCACTTAGAGCAACACCACCAGCCTCATTCTGGACTGTGTGTGTGCTGTCTGCCATCAGTCTTGAGAAGTGTAGTGCTCAATTGGCCGACTGACATGCAAGGTCCTGACCTTGAAGCTATTAGGGAGCAGATTAGACACAAGTGTGACCATGTGTGCAGACATAAGCAAACTAAATTAATTTCTGGCATAGGGAGGTATCCAGCAAGATCCTGTTTTTAGGGCACCAGAGAACTTCCTCAAATCCCTGCTGGAGCAGAGCTAATAGCATGTTTAAGGGAACCCAGTTCTGAAGATGAGGCACATTCATGGTATTTAGAAGGTTATTAATCTGGTTTCCCCACAAAGTGTTTGCTTGGCTGATCAGATTAAAGGATGGAGCCTTCAACAGTGCACCCCCACCACAGCAGGCCCCAAGAAATCTGTGATACTTCACAGTCTTGGACATATTGCACCATGTGTACCCAGCTGCTTCAATAATTAGCGTATGAATGTATCAGCTGGTTCTGTGATTTTTATAAATAATAACTAACCTACAGAGCAGAAAGATTGTCGAGAGCCTCCTAGTAACACAAAATTGCAATGTACCCCTTAACCAACTTGCTTTTCTACTAAAATGCTGATATTCCCCACTAGCAAAGTTCCTGGGATGCCGTTTACATTTATTTTGTATCCGAAATGGCAATATATTTTTGTCAGATTTCTTTCTTTGCATTCTCTTCACTCTGGTTCATGTGCCCACTTTGTGTATTTGTAAGCCTGTGTCTTCAGGCAATCTACTCTTCTACCTCATTTCCCACCTCACCTCCATCTTTTCACCCCACCAGCCCATTTGGGGTGCTTCTCTCTGTCTTCTCAACAGTGTCTCTGACCAGTTGGGTGGCTCATGGATGTGTGAGAAAGTGTCACACTGCTGCACGAACACACACATGTAATTGTGAGTGAAGCGCATCACAGGAGAGAGAACGAGTCCCTACGCTGGGATTGTTTTTCTTCATTTATATAATTTTTGCATTCTATCCAAGAAAGTTTTGCAGTATCAAGCAAAAAAAAAAAAAGTGTAAATGTCAAATAAAACAGTGACAGATGACAGTATTCTCTATTGAATAGCACTGTTTCTGTCGTGCATATTCAATGGGAACTCATGAATTATTAATAAACAAATCTCCTTTTTCTGTTAAAAATCTCAAGTAGGTTTTTTTGTTGTTGTTCCCTGTGTGTAATGTGGAGCACTCCAGGAGAATTATTTTCACTTCAGAAATGCTGATACAGAAGTTCCTCCGACTTCCAGCCATGGTCAGTGCTGAGCAGGTACCACTAAGTGCGGAAGATAGACCAGTCTTTAATTTCTCCTTGAGTCCAGTTGTAAGTTGACCCAAAGTTGCCTGAATATGCATACAATAAATTTAGCTTTTTAACACAGCAAAAACTGGGATTAGGGAATTACAAGGCTAGGAAGCACACAGTATTAAACTTAAGAGCCTCGAGACCTGTGTGCTAACTTCCTACTCTGACATTCATAATTTGGGGGACCTTGGGTCAATGGTTACCATCTTGGAGCATCAAGCCTCTCAATATAAAATAAGGAGTTTACAAAGGATGGTCTTTAAGTTTGCTACCAGCTCCACATTCCATAATCTGTTATCTCTCCTCGCTATCTCTCAGAAAACAGTAGATAGTAAATAGCTGCGGTCATGATTAAAAACACAAAGAAGATACCAAAGAAACTAATCTTGACCAAGTGATCAAGGTCAACAACACCAGTGATGACATGTCAACATCATAAATCCTGTCACAGCACTTCAAAGGACACACCGTTTCTGTGGGAGGGGTCTTGCCAAAAGTGGATCACCTCAGTCAAATCATGAGAAAACATCAAACAATCCAAAATTGAGAAGGTTGATAAACTAATCAATCAACGCTCTTCAAAAGTGTCAAAGTCTTAAAAGATAGACTGAAGAACTCTCACAGACTGCAGAAGACGATGAGGAAAAAAGAGTATCAGTGGGAAAACTGGTGAAATTAGAAAATTGTCTTTAGTTAACAATACTGACACAATGTCAACAGTCTTGTTTTGATAACTACACCACGGTGATGTGAGATGTTAACATTAGTGGAAGCCAGGTGAGGGACATACGGAAACCATGCTATTCTTGTAACATTTCTGTGAGTTTAAAATTTGTTCAATATAAAATAATTTTAAAGCAAGAAACTCATGGCGACCCTACAGGCCAGGGTAGAATGGATCCGACTCGACGGCACTTGGCTTTGGCTTGGCAAAGCAAGAAACACAACCCGGAACTTTTATAAGAAAATATAGAGTCTGAGTGTAATGATGTCAAGGAATTCATGATTAAAACTTGTTTTTGCTTTCCATATCTGAAACCAGAGAAGGAACACAAAGTTCAGCAACTGCTTCTTTGCAATCAATGGTTAACGAGTTTCCAAACATTCGGTGCATATGCAAATACTAGTTATTAACATCCTATTTCAGCCATCTCATCAGCCTTTTAAGCAAATATATTTCCCTCAGTAGAAACAACAACTCTGGCCACCCTTTCCATCCACACAGGTGAGGCTTCGCTCATGCCAATCAAAGCTATAACTTGTTTACAATCCGTGAGTTCCTGAAAAGTTGCATGTCAATCTAAATTTACAAAACAAATCATGTTGTAAATGTACTAGGAATGATGACTACTTAAAAAGATGTTATTAATTCTTCTGAAAGATAAGCAATCAACCCCATAGTTTATCTTTCTAATAAATGGACATTTTCACTGATGGTGTACCTAAAACAAATGCCCCTAGTTCATAAAACAAGAGCACTACAAGCACTACAGGAGCACTACAACAGGAGCCACAGTTTGCCCCTGCTTCTTATTCAGGGCCTTATATGCATCACTTGTACTGATCCCTGCTCTGACCATGATGTATTACTCACAGTTCTCGAATATGCTTGGCACATTACCATTACATGCTTTTGATCCTGTCACTCCCTTGGCTAGAATATATCAGAGAAAACTCTTTGCCCCCACTCCATGAGAAGCTATACTTCAAGGCACAGCTGACATGTTCTTACCTGATCTCCTGTGAGAACTGGTTGCTTATTCCCACATGACCCCAAAGAATTGTCTTTAGATCTTTTCATGATGTGATGGTCATTATCGTTAGGGGTGGGCCCATCTGCCTTCTGATCAGGTCATCTTCTTGAGGATGGGTCAGCCTATGGTTTCTTACTCATTTTAGCATTCGCAGAACAGAGCATGGTTCCTTGCTCATAGTAGATGCTCAATAAACACTAGTTAGGGAACTGAAATTATTGTTGATGTTTAGGTGTCACTGAGTCAGTTCTGACTTATAGTGAAACTACATAAAATGATGAAACACTGCCCAGTCCTACACCGTCCTTACACTTGAGACAACAGAAATTACCCTAGAAGAATGGTTTATAGCCTCGAATTCAAAAAGTTATTGTTGAAGAGGAACAATAAATCTTAGACGTAACCCTGTTAATGTCTGTGGTAATTTTTCTACCTCTACTACATGAACACGATACAGAAACAGAAGTGGCTCAAGCTATCCCATTACATAAACTGCAAAAGTCTCTCAGGATATTAATTCTGTTCACAATCTTCTGTTGAGTACTCACTGTGTGCCATGCAATGGGTTGGTACCATACCTATATCATTTAATTTTTATGATTTCTTTTTACTCAAAAGTATAATTGGGATCACTGACAAGGAAGAGATTAATTCTGATCATAAAGCTCAGAAAAGTACCACAGAAAATAGAACATTTAAGGTGGCTCTGAATGGGTGGGGAGAGGAAACAACTGGAAACACATTCCAGACAGCGACAACATTAGGAACAAATTGAGGGACATATCATATTCAGGAACTCTGCAACTTTGTGGGGTAAAGAATAGTTTAGAAATGGAGGTAGTGGTCAGATTATTAAGAAATGCCATGAAAAGAAATTTCATCTTAATCCTATGGCCACGGAGTCATTCAAGGCTTTTTAACTGGTATGACTAGTAATTTATTTTTACTGTTTTATTTTAAATTTCCTTCTTCTTTCTCTTCTTCCTTCCCTCCCCTCTCTCCTTTCCCTTCCTTGTCCCTTGGGACAAAGACTGTAATAAAGTCAAGAATACCACTTACAGTAGCCTATATAATTTTTTTCATAGTAAAATCAAGTTCCTGGTTATTAATCAGAACTCAGAATGATCTGGCACAGCAAATACTTTCTAAGTGTCATCTTTAGTTTTCATTCTTTAAATAACACATAAGCACTCAATTAAATCACTTTAAAAAATCTATTCTTACAATTTTAATCATTTTCTGTTGCTGCTGCTGCTGTTGTTATTCATATAGGACTTTTTTAAAAGCTTTTTTGGGTAGAAGATTAATAAAGAAAAACTAAATAAACAAAAGAAAACTAAAGAATGAATATCTATTTTACTCTTATAAAAAATTTCAAATGTTTAAAAAATTTTCAAGTCAATAAATGAATGACATAGTCTCCAAACCACATGCCAAAAGCTGAGAATGTTCAAATGACCACTGAAGTCTTTCACAAAACAATAATACAGCCTAGTGTTTCAGAGCTTGGAGTTCATCAAATATGGATTTGAATGCTAGCAGACATGGGGGTGGGGCCACTAGGGTTCCTGTCCATGGTACTGAAACATCACTGTGTACTGAGTTACTTGATTTCCCTACCCTAAGATACAGGTTGTGACTCCAACTTTTCCAAGCCCCTGTATATTTTCCCTTTAAAAAGAAAAAGAAAAAAGAAAAGTAATAGTTTATGTTAAGGACAAACTTTCTAGTCTTTACAATATTGCAGAACAAATAAAAACTAGGACTCATTCAGCAGGAAACACAAGTTTGCAGCTGGCTCTGGTCTCATTCAAGAGAAGTAGAATAAATAACTTTGTTCCTATTAAAGTCATATACTGCTTGAAATCAGGGCTATCACAATTATTACTGGTCCCCTACAGGGTGGATTTGCTCTATTAAATAGTAAGTAGGCCCACCTTTTTGGCCCTCTAAACCAAAAAAAAATAACATCCAGTACCACAGAGTTGATTCTGACTCATAGCAACCCTACAGGACAGAGTAGAGCTGCCCCACAGAGTTTCCAAGAAGTGTCTGGTGGATTCAAACTGCCAAACTTTTGGTTAGCAGCTGAAGCACCTAATTACCATGCCACCAGGGTTTGTCGCTGTAGAAACTCCAAACCAAACCCACTGCCATTAAATTGATTCTGACTTATAGGGACCCTGCAGGACAGAGTAGAACAGCCCCACAGTGTTCCCAAGGCTATAAGTCTTCATAGGAGCAGACTGCCACATCTTTCACCTGCATTAGGAACTCCAGTGACTGAGTAAGTCAGCAAATGAACAGTTCTTCAGGAGAATGACTCAAGGTTTCTTGCAACAGACATGTAAAAGGCCATTTGCTCACCCACATCTTCAATACAGAAAATGTCAGCATATGTAACCAAAAGGCAATGTTTTCTAAGTGTCTCCAAAGAAAATTCATATTATTAACCACAGACAGTTCACTCTCTAAATGGAAGCACATGAAGTCCCCAAACAAACTTCTGTAACTGTGAAAGGGTTTTTCGTCAGCTGGTTGAGACTCTTCTGAAGTGTGAAATGAGCCAGATAATATTCAACTCTTGTTTCTAGTCACTAAATTTTCTTTTCATGAATCCGATAAGTGTCTATTAAAATAAATAAACCCCCTAATGATTCAAAATAACCTAATCAAGAAAACTGAAAGGGATAAAAGGCTAACTATGAGGGAGGCTTGTCAAGGTCTCCAGTGAATTCCTGAAGAGGAGGTGATCTAACCCTGAAGAGAAGAAAGGGTATGGAGCATTTGGTTGTGGTTCAAGGTTAATGACTTTATACCTCGAATGTGATAAGTAAAAATGATCTGCTGCTTCTTTTTATTTTTCAAAATTGTACAGTAAGTTCTAAACTGGATTTTCACGAAGAACAATTTTTAGTTATCTCTGGGTTACCTTATGCATGTCTCTCACATTTCTATGGATGTGTTTGCAAAGATTGCTTCTGTAACTGAGAGTAATGAAAATTTTATTTCAGAACAACTCTGTAACCTCCGTTATAAAGGGCTCAAGTCAAGAGGTGATTTCATAAAATCTTGTTGCCCTCCATAACATATGTATACACATATGTATGTACATATATGCACACACACAGGCACACATAAGTGTGCACAAACACATACACACATATATATACCATATATATACACACACACCATTGATATAACATATGTATGTATATCCATAGCTACATAGTACTAGAGGGATTTGGTAGTCTTTAAATAATTATATATACACCCCTCATACATGCATGCATGTGACTATGCACCGGGAAAAGCCATCCATGTTTATTAGAAAAAATGAATCTCTGTATTCCTCTATTTTTCCTCTTAAGTAACTGAAAGGTATTCCCAGCAATACGTACTATGCAAGAATTTCAAGCAGAAAGCAAAGTGTTTCCAATCTCTTACTTCAAGACCAAACTCTAGCAGGGAAAAACAAAACAGAGACACTTAGAAAATCAGGAGCAACATTTTTTTTGAAAGAACAGGGCTGGGACTACAGTGAAACAAGTAAGCAACTAGGGCACAATACTCAAGTGTGGCCCTGAAGTGTGTACCTCTTTAAATTTTGTGTCCTAGGTACCTAGCTTGTTTCACCCTAGTCCTGACACAATAAAAGGAAGATGATGAAATAGTTCTATAGCAAAATGGTAGGAATGATTTCTGGACACCAAATTTTCCAACTGTAAAAACCATGGTTTAACTCAGCATCTCCTTTCTAAGAGAGCTGGTAACAGTTCAGAGAGGCGGCTTTAATATGCCAACTTGATTTGCTTCAAAGTCACATGCAAGTTTCCAATGATGCCATGTCATAAATAGGCCAAGTAACACAACTCAGGAATTTCTGCTTTGAACAAAGATGCCCTTAAAACCAGTACACAGAACTCTAGCAATGGATGACAGGTATTTGGCATTTTAAGAATGGCACAAAAATTCTGTGGTTAATCTTCATTAATGTTTCCCATAAAGGCTAGTTTTAGGGCATGATACATTAATATATTTAATTGTGGCAATGGCAAAAAGAACCTAATTCTCATGAACAGATGCCTCCTTTTGTAGATGGTGCTTGGCTACCATTACTGAGCAATTTGATCAAAGATTCTATAGAAGAATCCTGATAAACAAGGGGAAAGTGCAGAACACAATTTCAAATTCTCATGGACTCTAGACCTTCTGGAGCCATGGAGGGTGGATGAAACTACTGCCCTGAGATAATCTTTTAACTTTAAGCAAAAAATATCCCCTGTAGTCATCTTAAAACTGACCAATACTCTAGTGAAAAACAAGTCTGCCTTGAGCATTATGTTCATTTAAGAACTATCTATACGGGCCCAAACTGACAAAAGATTAGATAGGAACCTTACTGAGCTCATGCCAGTAAGGGAAGAACAAGTCAGAAAAGGAGAGTGAGAACAGTTGCACAACTCTGAAGAATGTAATCAATGTCACTAATTGTACATGTAAAAACCGCTGACTTGGTATATGTTTCACTGTATATATTCTCAACAAAGACAATCTAAATAAAATAAAAAGATAAAAGAAAAGAACCTAATGCTTCACTCTACAGTTAGTAACAAAACTGAGATACAGAGGAAATTCTGCTGATAATCCCCCAACAGAACCACATCCCTTGAGATCACACTGAGAGGAAAAGGCTGAGTCAGTTTGTTGACTGTCCAGTTAGTTTGGCATTTGGGAATTTTGACAAAACTAATTTCTTTGCCACTTGGTACATTGATTTTTTTAATGGCAATTATAGTGTAAATACATTAATATATTTTTTAATTTGAATCTTGCAGACAACCCCTATATTGTAGTCTACATGCCCCATGTGACAAGAGTACATACTGCTTCTTGATAAGTCTACCACGTGACTCTGCTCCAGAAAAACCTGTGGAGAAGGAAGGAACAGCTCTGCAGGCAGGCTGGTACCTCATTTTGACTGACTTTCAACGGCAGCAGATTACACGCCAAAAGGAGCCTGTGGGTAGTGCCCATAGCTAACGTACTTAGCTGCTAACCAAAAGGTTGGCAGGTCACATCCATGCAGAAGGGCCTCAGAAGAAAGGCTTCATAATCTACTCCCAAAACATCAGCCACTGAAAAATCTGTGGAGCACAGTAACATTCTAACATACATAGGGTTGTCACGACCTGTAACTGACTCAAGGGCTGCTAGTATATGTATGTACACATGCTACATACAAGGTGGCAAAAGCATCAGGAATAAGACAGAGACCACACCAACTTATTTCACTTGGAGTCTCATCCAGCCTGTACCTTCTCTACTTTATACCAGAGACTTAGGAGCAGAGAGACATCTATATGCAATGGCCAGAACAATCCCACTCCCAACAAACAAACTCACCCCATCAGAAAAGCCTAAAGATAGAAGATAAACATCTAACCACTTTAGGTGCAAAGTAGCATAATTCTGATCTTTGTGCAATACTTCCTAAAGACCAAGAATCTAATTGATGACTGTAAAGATAGTATTTTATATTATTATGAAAATACAGTTTTCTATATGGAAAATAAAAACCGTGGTGGTGTAGTGCTTAAGTGCTATGGCTGCTAACCAAAAGTTCAGCAACTTGCTCCTTGGAAATTCTATGAAGCCGCTCTATTCTGTCCTATAGAGTTGCCATGAGTTGACCCAATGGCAATGAGTTTTTATATTAAAAACTTGCCTTAAAAAGAAGAGTTGTTACCTCTAACTTGTCTTATTATATATTTCATAGCATGATCTTAATCAGGACATAAATATGTGTATACACTCACACACACACACATACACATAGAATGTTAACACTAAATATTGGTGGAGTGTAGAATTATGGGAATCCACATTTTTGCTCTTATAATTTCTTTACATGCTGAGCTTTGTAAAGTGATTATGTCATTACTTCAGTAACCATTAAAAAAACATTTCTTTATAAAAGAAACAGGTACATCTAAGTGTTGTCTGAGACATTTTTAAGAAGACATACAGAAGCAAATACTAACCCAGTCATGTACGAGTAAGGTATTTGGCATTTGTTGTTAGTCCACATACTGGTTATGATGTATATAAAAGAGTAATAAAAGGAAGGAAAAAAACTAAATGATACATTCATTATTTTCCTTTATGTATGGAAAGAATTTTTTTCCTTTATTATTTTTATGTTGTCTGCCTCCATTTTTGCTTTATTCAAAAGTATCTACCACAAAGGCTGGTACATTTTAAATCACTGGGCTTGCCAAGTGAAAAAGGTCAATCTATAAGGAGAAATTTTAGGATTAAAAAAAAAATGTTCATAAAATCAAAGCTTATAAAATCTATACCCAAAGCCTAAGTAGCGTTCCTCTGAGGAATATGTTTGCCACTAAGGCCAAAAAAAAGCAAATCCACTGCTGTTGAGTCAATTCTGACTCACAGCGACTATATAGATAGAGTAGAACTGCCTCATAGTGTTTCCAAGGAGTTCCTGGTGGATTTGAACTGCTGACCTTCTGGTTAGCAGCTGTAATCCTTACTCACTGTACCACCAGGGTTTCTGTCATCAGGCAGGGGTTGCAAAGTTGGAATACATTTGTTTGTAGAAATACGATAGTAAGACAAAGTTTAGTACACAAAATGTATTTAATCTTAATGCACATGAAGCATGGGATACAATGAAGCCCAGTCACAATACAGAATACCATTTCAATAGGGAAACTCATTCCAGACCCCTGTACTGGAGGCTGGAATCTCATCTTCTCCAGCTGCACTGGGATCACAGACTCTGCCTCCCTCTCTAGGTTCCATAATATACAATAAGGACTCTCTCTCTCCTGGGCTCTGGTGGTAGTTCTTGTAGCTTAGGAGAGGTGCCTGGTGCCTGGCAGGGAAAGGAAATCCAGAAAGTGCAGAGCCCCTTCAGCCTTGGCAGAGTTGAGGGTAATCCACCAATGTAATCTCAGCGAAAACCCTTCTAGATTGATGTTTGTTCCCAAATCATACATTTTCTTTAATCCCAGCAGCCCCTGCGGCTAGCCTGAGTACTGCCCTTTCAGTGTTCACCACCTAGGGTTTATAACCAAGCTATCTCTTCACTCTGGTCCATGAAGAACAGAATACAACATCTTGGCATCTCTCTACCTTCCTACTATAGAAAGCAAGCCCAGTGTCCTGAAGATTTTATTAGTTTATTTATTTATTTTTTTTGATGGAGAAGGGGAGAAAGAATAGGAAATAAAATAAGCCTCATACACCACTGCTCTCCCTTCTCTATTTTTACAGAAACCTACAAGGCAGTCTTATATGTACAGTTCATTTGTTGAGTTTACAAATCACAAAGAAAGATCTTCTTTCCCTTCCAAAAAACACACCCTGACGTGTCCTCACCATTTTGAACTGAGCACCATGGGCTATAAACAAGAGAAAAGAGTAAGATGGGAGAGAGACACTGGGTCAGGAGTGAGGCCATTGCTATTAGGGGAGAAACATGACGGAAGGTGTTGTCACAAAGTACATGGCCAGCTCTGTGGGACTGTGATGGGAGTGCCGCAGTTTGCTCTGTTTTCTCCCCTTGGGATTTCTATTTCCCAGATCACAGGTGGTAAGCACCAACTGGGGAGGAAGTGGAAAACCAGCCCTGCAAAATTTGAGTCAGGGGGACAGGGAAATTATGAGAAGCTCTAACGGGGACAGGAGTCCTTGGGTGGTGAAAACGGTTAACTTGCTTGGGTGCTAACGGAAAGTTTGTGGGTTTGCATCTACCCAGGCACACTTCGGAAACCCTGGTGGCATAGCCATTATGTTCTACAGCTACTAAGCGAAAGGTCAGCAGTTCAATCCATCACGTGTTCCTTGGAAACTCTATGGGGCGATTCTGGTCTGTCCTACAGGGTCACTATGAATCAGAATCAACTCGACAGCAAAAGGTTTTGCTTTGGTTTAGAAGAACCTCAGGAGAAATGTTTGTAATTCCACTTTTGAAAATCAGCCACTAAAATCCCTATGGAGTATAGTTCTACTCTGACACACACGGAGCTGCTAAAAATCAGAATCCACACAGTGGCCACTGGTTACAAAGGGGTAAGAGACTGCTGTGGCTATGCACTCTACTTGATGGATGGTGCATCCCTGATGGGCCTTTGTACATAAGAGTCGTAGTGAAGTCGTACAGGAAAGGTTCAATATGCCTTGACACTGTGGTTCTATACTAAAGACATCTCATTCCTACTTCATAGAGATCACTCTATCATGATATCCTATTGATTGAAGACCAAAAATCTAAATAGTTAGTGGAAGGAAAAGAAAGATAAGTATCCAAACTCATACACACACACACACCATTCTAAAGAACTAAACTGATCCTGAATTTAAAATGAAGTAAAGATAAAAAGTATATAAGCATTTTCTTTACCTCTTCCTATACTTTCCCTTCTACATTTTCATCTTTGACTCTTCACCCATGAAGAAATGGGCAAGGATCAGAACAGGATGAGTGGACTAGCTCAGCCATGAGAAAGCTGCTACAGCTGAGCTGTGATGAGGGATGATCTGCTACCCTAAAAACTCATCCTGATATTAACCTGTGCACTAAGGACACATGCACCCATGCCCACACACACACCTGCATACACACATGTGTGTGTGTGCACACATTCCAGAAATACATTTTCACCAGCAGACCCTAGCAAAACTACAAGTTTCTTACTTTTTCAGCCCTCTTCCTGAATCTCGCTTGCCACTGTTTCTGCTCCCCAAACACTTAGAACCCTCAACTCTCACCTGCTAAGTGTCCACCCTTAATCTTCTTTTCCTATTTTGCTTTCAAAGCTTGCCAAACACAGTGCAGTGACAGGTACAATTCTTAATAGCAGATTAGTCACACCAAGGACCAAATAAGGTTCAATGGAGGGTTTATTCTATTTTAAATTTTTTAAGGAAATTTCAAATGAAAGGGAGGGTTCACTATGCAGATGTGAACTAACTGATCTGGGCTCAAAGTCTGCTCCGGTTCACAAGAGTTCCTCATTAAGGGTTTCCCTAATTTCATCCCTAAGAAGATGTAGCCCTTGCTATTTATTTGCCTCCTAAATTGCTCTTAGCACCCAGGACCCTCCAAAGAAAAACAGAGAGAGGGAGGGGAAAAAGAAAACCTCTCTCCTTTCAGTCCTCATAATCCTGAAAAGTTGATGTGGCCACTTGATACTGCAGGTTGGTGAGGTTAGGTACACTGTCCAAAGTCCCACCATGCCTCATGTGCATGCCTTATGATATACATCAAACATTTGTGTAAGGTACAAAATCATGTTGCTGTTTACCAGATACACTTTCTATCAATCAAACACTGGCACTTATAAAATGAAGTGACTATTTTCTCTTAAATTGTCTTTGAAACTATCAGTTAATTTTTGTTAGGCAGTGTTACCCAAAAAATAAATAAATAAATAACACTTGATTTTCTAACGTAGTCAGCTGTTTATACCCCTGTTCCCTATTCACGAATAACAGTGTAAGAACTGTCCCAACAATAACAACAACAACCACAAACTTCAAAGCATCTTTATTCCCACTTAGGCTTAAGCTCACCTTTAAGCACATTAATTCCAAGACCTACATTGTCCTCCTGATTCTACAAAATCAGGGCTACCAATTTTTTCAGGAGGCATCAAAAATTGGGAAAGCTCTGCTTCCGCCAATTGGCAAAGGCAGCTTTCAATCAGGCACCTGAATTACTTTGGGAGATTGGAGCATCACTATTTCCAGGAGCCATGGTGCCAAGTCAACAAGATTACAAGCACTTTGAATCAAGTTCTCAGACTATGGTCTTCAGTTTTTCTTGAAAGCTCCTTATAAAACAAGGACCGACTGAAACATTGATGTTTACATCAAGTCATGACAAAGGGGCAGGTTTGCAAAATCAATTGGGCAGCTCTTCTACTCCCTACACATTTACCACATATGTCCTTTATTACACAATGGAAAACCATTAAATGCACAGTAGTTTTGCCAAGTGGCATTATGCATTTAACAGCTTTATTCATTTAACAGCTTCAACTCTCATTATATTCTGCCATGTGGTACATGGGATTTTATGCATTTAACAGCTTAAGAAGGCTCTACAGTATTTTCTTTTCATGTACTTCATAGTATGGTTGGACATCATGTCTTAGTAAACTGTGTTTCACTTGTCATTGAGGAAGGAGAGTAAGAGTAATCTGGTGAAATCACTACACTGAAGGAAAACACATTTCTGTCCTTTTCGAACATCACTGATAATGTAACTCCTCTCCCTTTATCAACATCTGAAAAATAACTTAAGTCAGGTTACTGTGAAATTGCAGGTAAAAATGGCTGATCTCAAAACCATATACTCATTCCAGGTATCACATTTAACTATCGATATAAAAACTTAAGTTTTATGGAAAACTGGTTTTCTTCTTGGTCAGTAGAAATGCAATAGCCAGTAACTTCCTTTCTTTATAGCACACAAGATTTGTAAGGAAGAGGATGGACCCCTTTAGCATTCACATATGTAGGAACAAAAACATTTCCCATACAAAGCCACAGAGGAAATCACACTCAGAGTCAAAGGACTCTCAAAATTATGCTTCAACCAACTGTGGTTTCTTCCACCCTGTGTCAAGGCTTTGTTCAGCTTCAGGATGATCAAGCCAGCACCTCAACCCCACCCATACTAGCACCCAGCAGTAGTTCCTTCAAATGAGTTGAAGCAGATAATAGATCCCATCAACTGTAGTTGCTCTCAGAAGTGAAAAACCTAAGCAGCTGTCTGCTCTTTTCCCTGGAGTACTGCATTCTCCACAATCACCACACTCTGAAACATTTGACTGGATAAGCTTTTTTTATTTTTCCTGTTAAAGATTTTAGCACTTACTCTGGACTCTCCTACATGTTTTTTTTTCTCCTGGAAAAACAACTGTATTCTATACATAAAAAGAAACACCTGACATCCCAAGGTGTCTCTGGGGCTTAGGGAAAGTGGTTATTTTAATAAAGTCATTCAATCCCCTGATGGGAACAGGATAGCTGACGATATCTGGCTAAAACATGGTGTCAGAAGGGTGCTACTATACACACTCACAGCGCTGCTCAAATACCACCACCACCGACAAGAGATAAATAGTAGGATTTAGAACTGAGAGGAATGATTCCTTTTGGAAAATATCTTTTTTTAAAAAAAGCTGATCTTTGACTTAGTCTCTTATTTTGAATTCCAGTGAGAGTCAAAGCAAACCACAGAGCAAAAGACAGAACATGACAGGTTCCCTGGGGCTTATTATTGTTATTATTATTATAGAACAGATGTTATTTTTATTGGTGGGAGGAAGGGAAGGGTCTAACTCTAACCCTTGCGTTTGCTCTTTTAAAAAGCACTCACCTGACTTTTATTTGCAGCCACTTTGGCAAATAGGGCTTGAGACACCTTGGCCCTTTTCATCTCCTGTTGGATCTCATCATAAATGGCAGCTGTGATGTTGATGCTGGCGCCGTCCACCTTAATGGGGAGGTCTGTTGTCGGTGTCGAGGTTTTGGCCTACCAAGAGACCACGAAAATAATGATTTAAAAAGTGCTGCATTCAGCCTAGCCATCTGTGCAGAAATTACCAAAGGATTTCAGTCAGCTGATGCCAAACCACATTAGCTACAAAGGGACACTTCCTGTCCATTATTCTAATCAGGTTAATTGTGATTGGAAATAATTGCAGTGCATTCCTATAGGACATGCAGAGTGCTGTCAGCCCTGTTCTTTCCCACTCAGTATCCCAGACAGTTCACAGGTAGATGGCTACCCTGGGCACTGAACTATAAGCGATCGTCTAACTTCAAAGCAAGTACACAAAACAAACACAGTTACCCTTTTCTTTCTAAAAATGGCACACCTTGGAGGAAGAGCCAATTCTTCCAGAAAAAATGAGTAAATGGGTAGAGGTCTCTAAATAATAAATTATTACTCAATTTAATGCACTCCCCTGAGTCTCTCTCATTCTTTATTAAAGCTGTATGTATGTCATTCGAATATGTATGGTTTCCCATCATTATCATCATTATGCTACCCAGACAGTCACCTAATTTCACCTAGGAAATCAGTGGAAATGAAACAAAATTTCATTTTATAAAACTAGGCTTCAGAATGCCTTTGATGTGCTGTTTTCATATTCTTAAACTCATATTGTGGTTTTATGTATTCTGCCATGCTCGTTTTAATTGAATGATTTCCCGTCAGCTTCAGAGACAAATGAAGGGCAATACAGAAGGTGTCTGTACTTCTTGGAGTAGGGATAAGCTTAAAACGTTGGAATCTACTTGTCAGAGCATTTGCTCAGCCTGGGCCCCTACTAGCTTAACTGGTGTCTATCAAGAAAATGCCCAACATACTTATCAGAACCACCATCAGGGCTCCAGAAGAGTCAGTACTGATCTTTGGGCTCATGAGTACTGATGGCTATTTAGTCTAGATGGATATTCTCCTGTGTATATGTGTGTCCCCAAGTCAGCCTAGAACACCAAACCAACACATCTGTCCCCCCATCACAGGAAGGAAGGAGCCATCCAACATTTCCTCTGTACATGGCCTAGACTGAGCTGCCCCAGGTATAAAGGTGGGCATAGCATAAAATTCCAGGAACTCAGCGATCATTCTCAAAGGTGTTTTGAATCCGGACTTAATGCCCTAACTCTGTAAGAAGGCTTTTAGTCCCAAGAAGGCTCAGTGACTTTTGCCATTCTCTCTCTATCTCCATGCCTCACTTTATTTTCTAACTACTGCATAATAATTCACAGGGTAAAGGATTTTGGGTAGAACTCTTGCTTTCTATGCAACAGACCCAGTTTCAGTTCCCGGCCAAAGCATCTCATACTCAACCACCACCCACTTACCAGTGGCAGCTTCCATCTTGCTACGACACTGAGTGAGTGTCAGGGGAATAGGGTTTCCAGACTAAGACAGAATGGGAAGGAAGGCCTTGCAATCTACTTCTGAAAATTAGCCAATGAAAAGGCCTGACGGATAGCCCAGCCTGAAACCAGTCTTGGGGATGGTGCTGGACCAAGCAACATGTCTATTGTGCATGGGTTGTATGAGTTCACTAACAACACAGGGGACTTTTCACAGGCCAGACACTCCAGTAAATGTTTTACTTTGGGTATCTCACTTAATTATTTTAAGGACTCAACCAGTTAGGCAGTATTACTTTCATTCTACAGAAGATGAGACTGAAAAGAAAAGAAGATGCTGAACTTGTAGCAGCAAGAACCAGAACCTGAATTCAAGTCTTGCAGGCACCAAACCCTGGGTTTGGGACCTCTGTCCCTCACTGTCCCCCAAAATTCCAATTTACACTCGGCACTGTTTTTGTAGGTATCCACTTCCCCTCTAATTTGGAACCTTCCCATAATAATCCAATTATCCCCCTTTTTTTTCCAGAAAACTATTTCTTTTCAAAATTTCTAGTTAAATGGATGTTATAGCATACCATTTCTATTTTCCTGAACTCAGATTTCTTCATTTGTTCACTGATGATCTCCTCTTACCTGACTGATGAAATCTTCTCTAGTCCCCTGCAGTTAAAAAGAAATTCCTCAAGGCACTACATTACATGGTTAGGAGCCCAGGCTGCGAAATCAGAGAACCAGGCCTCAAATCCTAACTCTGCCACTCTGTCCTGTGATCCTGCACCAGGCATTTAACTCAGCTGAGGCACCATTCTCACACTCACAGGTCACTGTGCGTGGGAATCGACTCAATGGCGCTAGGTTTGCTTGGGTTTTTTAAGCCCTCTTTTTCTCATCAACAAAATGGAGAGAACACAAAACGGTGACAACTAAACACACGTACAATACTCATCACAATACCTGACACACAGTACGTGTTCAATGAATGATCGTTGCTTTCCATGAACTGTTTTACTATTAAGTACACCAGTGAACACTAGCCAGCTAAAGGATTATGAGAAAAGACTGTGGGCAATTAACTTTGAATTTGAAATTTCATCAATTTGCTTTTAAGCCATTAAAACAGTGTTAACACAAACCCAATCCCCCACTGCTGTCAGGTCGATTCCAACTCAGAGTGACCCTACAGTGACAGAACGAAACCACTCACAGGTTGTCTAAAGAGCACCTCGTGGATCTGAACTGCAGGCCTTTGCTTCCGGTAAGCAGCTGTAGATCTTCACCCCTATGCCACCAGGGTCTCCAAAGTGTTAACGGGGCCTGGAAAATAATCTGTCTGCCTGCATCCATGGAAGGCTCCCTGAATACTGTGGATGTTAACTCCAGCTAAAAGGCTCAGTCAGTGGGTACCCTTTCACATTTACTCTCATGATGAAAGCTTGACCATACTACTGAGATATACTTGAATAAGTAGTCAGAAGGAACCCCGGTAGCATAACGGGCCAAGTGCTTGACTGCGTTAAGCAAAAGGTCAGTGAGTGGTTCAAGCCCACCAGCCACTCCATGGAAGAAAGATGTGGCAGTCTGCTTTCACCATTCACAGACTGGGAAACCCTATAAGACAGTTCTTCTCTCTCTAAGTCAAAACTGACTCATCGGCCATAGATTCTTTTTGTTCTTAGGTAAGTCTTCGAAAGATTTTAATAACTTCACTTTTCTCAATATTTAACAAACAGGAAAAGAAAGATCAAAGAATCTACAAACATAGATGTTATGACCGTATTCTTAAAAACACATGTAAACATCGCATATTTATTTTCAGAAGTCTCAGAAATGTTGGTGAAATTAAACTATTATTAATTTTCATGTTATGTTTGTCCCTAAAAGACACCTTTATCTAGAAATTTTTTTAGATGAGATTTTCTACGATTTAAGGAAACCAAACTACTGACCTTAACTGTCTGGCCTTATAAGTTGATCTGGCTCTGAAAGCTATCAGATTTTCAAAAAAGTGCCCAAATTACAATCTTGTTAGAAGAATGTTATAAAAGAGCTGAAAACAAAATACACTGAACACATTATTTTCTAACAAATAGAAACAGCCTTCTGAGAAGAGCTACCTGATTGAACGGCCTTGAAGCATGGCTGAACTTTCTAATGACTTAATGGGCTTCAAAAGCAGCAAACATACTAGTAAACTTACAGAAGTAAACATAAGTATAAATTAACAACTCACCCAACTGAATATATTGTGTGGTTGTGCTCCTAACTCAGTACAAGTGTCTCCTCACCCAAAACATTTTTAAAATAACAATGTGTGGTGTGTGGCTTAAAATTAAGGTCCAATACTGAATGATGCTTTGACATCTGGAAGGCCATAAGTGGCCTAATTTTAAGTTTTCCTCCTTACTTGCTGCCATGAATCAAGTTTCCCAACCCAAATACTCTCCTTATCTAAAGGACTAGATGCTCTTTCTTATAATCCCTGAGGAGCACTTTCAGGTCCCCGTCAGATGGCAGAATTACTCACACAAGCCAATCACACCCTCTTGCAGGAACCATGGGCATCTCACCCTCTTGTGACCACAAAGCTTGCCCTCTCACAGTCACTGTTTGTTTGGTCTTTTCCCAAGTGCTACATCCACGTGACCCAGTGTAGTGTGCAGCATCCTTCTCTCTAGGCTATAAGTCTATGTGACTTATAAACTCCTTTTGGTCTCACGTGTCCTGTGCTAGGTGCCATGTGTTCAGCCATACCCATAACCCTAGGCAGGGGAATACTAACCAGTAAGCAATGTACACACAGGCTTATTTGTTAATTTGTCCTTGTACATTCCTCAACATCAAACATGAATGAAATCAATTTAAATCTTTTGAAAAACTGTATCTAAGCTGTGCTCAAAACATCATCTTCTGTGTGCAGGATACAGGCCTTCTGCTTCTTTTGGAGGTGGTTTATAATTTCAAGGCACTGCCTACTGCAACAGATGTATGAAAAATCTGCATTCTACATGAGTAAAATTATATAAACTCAGGCTAATGAAGTGTCAGAAGGAAGGGTTAATGGGTGCTCAACAGCATTTTTTAGGCTCAACTTCTTACTGTGATGAAAACATACGCAACATTCACCAATTCAACACTTTCTATGTGCATAATTCAGTGACACTGATTACATTCTTCATGTTGCACAGCCCTTTCCCCTTTTTCTAATTATTCTACTACCATTGAATAAACTCAGTGCCTCTCAAGGGTGGGTGCATTAACCAGTAAGCAAGGTATGCATGGGCTCACACGGGTTTTACCATATCTTCGATGTGGTGAAAATACAAGTGAAATTGTCCACTACAGATTAGTAAGTAAGCCAAGCAGGCTCATGCATATCCTACTTACTGAGTAAGCCATCCCTGACCCTAGGGAAGGAACCTTCCCTCACCAACGAGGTGAACATGAAGGGATCAAAACAGAAGGCTTGGCTACACTTACCCAAAGTAAGCCATCAGGAAACTTATTTTTGGCTTAATAATAACCCTGATGGTGTAATGGTTAAATGCGATGGCAGCTAACCGAAAGGTCAGCAGTTCAAATTTACCAGGTACTCCTTGGAAACTCTTTGGGGCAGTTCTACTCTGTCCTATAGGGTCACTATGATTTAGAATTGACTCAACAGCAGTGAGTTAGGTTTTGCTTTTAACACTAACAACCTACTCAAGACTAAAGTGTAAGTAGCATAAATTTGGCATTGCATGATAGGAAATGATCTTCAATTAAAACTCCATTGCAGAATGCAAAAATATAAAAAGAATTAAGAAAGCGTGAAAAAGTGGATTACTTGAAAAAGCTCAAATACTTCCTCTAGAGCAAACTTCTGCTTCTATGTTTAATCAGTTGCTTGGAATTTACCAGTAGACAAGCTCATTAAACCAAAAGTATAGTGTCTACATAAAAAAAATATTTTGGTGTCAAAGTGCTCCATTTCTGGATTTGAACAAATAGTGAGCGCCCTGTACTGTGTTACCTGTTGAGAACCATCACTCAGACAGAACATGCAATCTTCCTAGCAACAGTGGAAGTGAAAGCTTCTCATAAGTCTACTGAGTTGTAAAAGTTTAGGTGAAATGGGTAGCAAGCTAGAAATGAGTGGGCTCAGATCTAAGATGGAAATAGCTCCTAACTGCTTTGAGATCTTGATCCTCCAGCTAGGATCCTTGAAGTAGACGGGCATAGTAAAATTAAACATTTTCAGAGGGCCAGAGAAAAGACTACTTTTAAAAGAAGGTGGGATACTGAGTCACCAAATCCCATGGGGAGATCATTCTAGGAAGGCTAGTATAAACGGTTCGTGCACTCAGCTGCTAACCAAAAAGTCAGAAGCTCAAGTCCACCCAGAAGTATCTTGGAAGAAAGGCTACTGAAAACCCTAGATTACAA
Organism: Heterohyrax brucei; assembly: GCA_028571685.1. Lineage (NCBI taxonomy): Eukaryota > Metazoa > Chordata > Mammalia > Hyracoidea > Procaviidae > Heterohyrax > Heterohyrax brucei. The sequence continues at coordinate 108,063,189 of CM053146.1, forward strand.
TTCTACTTGGACAGCCCTGGGATCACCACGAATCTCCAAAAATCAACCCTATGGCAACTAGTTTTACTAAATTTCACCTTTATACTACCATTTTCCAAGGAATGACTGATTGGTATTCCAGGTGTTCTGACGCAGCCATGGCATATGCATGCTTCCATGATGCACAGGTTTCATTCCCACTTTGTCTTGCTCAGATTGCATAAAGTAGAACTTGGAATACTCTGTCTGTTTTCTGTTCCTAATCACCCTCCTCCATCCCAAATAAACATGCAATTTAAGGAAAAGCCATATGCTTGTAACGCAAACTCAGGTTCAACACAAATCTTCTGACCCACGGAGATCACTAAGGAAATAGCTGAGCAGCTACGCAGAGACATACTGGAGTCCCATCTGGTTTAGAAGAGTGAGGCTTTCCTAAAGGGATGAAAATGGCACACAGAATTTTTAAGAAAAGAAAAACATCAAACCCATTGCCATGGAGTCGATTCCGACTCACAGCAATCCTGTAGGATTTGAACTGTCAACCTTTTGGTTAGCAACCGTAGCTCTTAACCATTGTGCCACTGGGGTTCCACAGTATAGGATACTCGCTATCATAAGGTCAAAGATTCATATCCTCTAACAAATAGCAAGTGTCTCACCTGGGGGGTTCGGGAGGAGCTGGGACTGCTAGAGGCCGACGAGACCATGCTCACGTTGGGGTTCATGCTCCGCTCTCTCTCATCCTGGTATATGCGATCCCGCTCTACTTCTGGCAGATTGAGAAAATTCTGCATAGCCCTCAGGTTTACTAAGAGAGACTGAGAGGCTGTCCGAGGGTCTTCTTCCTTCCGCAGAATCTCAGACAACAATCCCTGATTAATTTTAAAAATAAGAAAAAAAAAAAAGGCCAAGTCATATCTGCACAGGCGTGTGTAATTCCCACCTCCCCCCTCCACCTCTCTTTATTTGTTGGCTGTAACCAGCTGCGCTGCGATGTCGAGAACCTCAGCCTAATTCTCTAGGGTTCTCAAGCAGGAAGATTTGGTGGGAAATGTACCTGTCTTCTGGGGGCTGTGTCTTATTTGGGGACTATTCTATTCTGACACTTTACCAGCACCACAAAGATGCCAGCTAGCAAGGTAGGCGCTGGGGAAGAATTGTGAAACTGCAATTACCACCAGGTGCCTCCTACAAGTATTTCTGGAACTGTTAAAACTCTCTCTGCTTGAAACTGGGAACACTTGTCAGTCCTGCTCAGCTTTACAAATCTGCCAAGTTCGGTAAATTTAGTTCCGACATTTAAACAGCATGGGAGATTTACATCGATTTAGGGAAAAAAAAATAGTTTGGCTGAATTTCTGTGTGACCGGCCACTGTTTTTCAATGTAGATATATTTTACAGCAAGAAAGAAAAAAAAAGTTAACGGTAAACTGGGCAGCATTTCGTTCTGTTGCTCGTGGGGTCACTATAAGTTGGAAGCAACCTGACGGCACCTAACAACATCTGGACAGTAAACCCTCTGGTAACTTCTTAATCCATACACAAATGTAGGTGTCTTTGCATATGTGCTTGAGAATACCCAAACCTTCCTACGAAATGCCTTCTTAGGAGAAAGACTAACCTCAGCACTAAAGCACTACCAATGTAGTTACATCCAATGAAAGGCTGAAGGACACCATAACCAGGGTGTGCACAGAATGCCATGATAGGCTCAGATTATTTTCTGAATATATAAACCCCCAATCAAACCAAACCAAACCCAGTGCCATGGAGTGGATTCTGACTCATAGTAGCCCTGTAGGACAGAATAGAACTGCCCCACGGAGTTTCCAAGGAGCACCTGGAGGATGTGAACTCCCAACCTTCCAGTTAGAAGAAGTAGCACTTAACCATTACACCACCAGAGTTTCCGTAGCTCACGCAAATAGAAACCTTTAAAATGGAAATTAGTGTTTGCATGTACTCTGATGACAGAAAACACATAAAGGAGAAAGCTGTCACGCCTGGAGAAAAGTAGCATGGGTTCAAGAAATGGATTGGAGATCTGCAGGTGCAGATCCATTTCCATTCTACATACTTGTTAGATTGTCACAATGAGGCTGGCTGTACATTCTCAGCTAATCTCTCTCTCACGCCACGATGAGATGAGAGCCTATGATTATCCCCTACGAAGAGCTAAGATCTTGACTCTACATCATAGAACAATGGGACAATTCTAGAACATGAAAAGTTACATCAATGAACAACAGTAAAGAGGTACAGACACCAAAAAATTTTTATAAGACACCAAAAAATCATTTCTATTTGGGAGAAAATTAAAGCAAAGGAAACTCTTATCAGATTTCTATAATGTGATTTAAATGTAAGAAGACATTGGATGCAAAAGAAATATACCAGCACTGGTTGACAGGATAAATTAGGCAACTATTTAAATAAAGGGATGTACTGTAACCCAGTAAAATAAATACCATTTATAGGAATGGGCATAGGGTTGCCATGAGTCGGATCCGACTCAACGGCACTTGGCATAGCAATGGGCATCACACAGTCCTCAGCACTCCAAGGAGGGCATTGTCACTCAAAACACTATGTAAGACAATTTGACTATAAGGAATCTACAAGTCATATGTCATCTGATAGTTCTGCAACTGGATGCTATGCTACTTTGATTAGAGAAGCCCTAACTAATACTTGGTAGAAATACATTTATAAGCACTGCTGGATAGGACTGGATATTTGTGTGTGTGTGTGTTCTGTGTGTATGGGTGTGTGTCACATAGGAATGTCAGGATGAGAATATTTTCATAAAATTATGTAAGAAACTCTCCATTTCTTGTCATGGTTTTAGAAGCAACAAGTGAGACACTTGTCTTCCAGAAAACATTACAGTACTGAGGTTCTGATTCTCCTTCTGAGTTTTCCTACTTAAGTTTTTTCCTTCTTAAGTTTTCCTACTTTCCACTTCCACTAAGCAACCTGAAATATTCAAAATGGGTTGTTTTACTGCAAAGATAAAAATCTCCACACTAATATGTGCAAAAGCAATAAGGAAATGGATTTAAATCATTACCAATTTCTTATAGCAATAAAACAGTAAGACTGATATTTTCATAATGTTCTTTAATGGTGAACCCTACAATAAAGAATGACTTGTTCTTTCTTTTAAGTAATCTTACTACTTCAATATGTCTCAGACTATCGAAATTTAGAGATTTCAATTTGTTGATATGCTTTTATGATATTTATTACTAGAGTATACTTAACTCAAAGGATAATTCTGTAAATTTACTCTTCTTTCCATGAAGTAATTATCATGAGTTGTAGATTACAGAAAAGATGTTGCATAGAGAATAATGAAACAACAAAAACTACTACTTTAATGGACCACACCTGAAAATAGAAGTCTGTTGGTTTCTAATCAGTAAACGTCAAGAGTGTTTTTCATTATTTCTTGTTTGATTTGGTATCCTTTTTCTCCCTACTTTGAAATTACATAGTTTCTTTCTCTGCATTTTTACATCTTGAATAATCATACATGAAACTGATGTATCTCTTTAAAAAATGAAGACAAAACATTCTTGGAAATGACTGCTCATCAGCATAATTTTTTTTTAAATGAATAAGACATAATATTTGTCTCTTAAGGTGCTGGTGGGATATTCTGCTGCTGACGCTGCCTCATTAGCCTTAATTGAAGATAAGGTCTCAAACCAACAAGGTGGCCAGCACTGTCTCCATTTATTGCTCCAGAGAATTGGAATACTGTTCTAAATGATTTACTTATACTCTCATCTGTGGAGCTGATGGTCCCAAAGTGAATTCTTTTCACCTCAGACATTTTCAATAACAAGTGGCTAACTGTTAGCACAAAAGAGAGCTTTGGTTATCTTGTTGAGACTTTTTTCTTTGTGGTTATTTATGTACTTTCAAGTATTTAAACTGAGATTTAAAAAATAAATAAAAAATGTGGTCCAAATTCCTCAGGCTCATAAATGTAAAGTGAGTTCATCAGAGGGGGAAAAAAATCAGACAAAAACCCACAGCATGACTTCCACACACCACAAATCACCCCATCTAATTATCAAGATAAGTAAATGTTTATCATATTGAAACTGTCTTGAATAGAACATAAATTAATAATTTATCTCACATAAATATTTCTAAAGCCCTCGCCACTGTGCTGTCTGGTGTTTTAATTATCAACCAGTGAGGCAGGAAGTGTCACTTAGCCATTGCCACTATGCAGCTACAGATACAGAATTTTTCCCGAAAGGAAAAATTCATGAATGTTGAGAATGTATAAATAGAGGGAAATTAACTTGGATACTGCTCACAAAACTTGCGTATCAGTAATCATTCAAACACACTGCAAGTAGTGAGGAAAGTGGTCTTTAAGGATTTTTCTCATCAAAAGCAACAGAGCCTTCTCAAGGGACAGACTATAACCATTCCCTCCCCGGTATTAGCTGAGGTTATGTAAGACGAGGAAACATGTTGAGTGAAAAGAGCAGAAAGAACATCTGTACAGACTAGAAAGACACCCAGCAAAAGAGCTCTTGGCTGACAAGGCACAAAAAAAAAAAAAAAAGGAGAATGGAGTGAGACAAAGAGAACTTATAACCAGCCCTGTCCCTAAAATATTAATGGTACTTATTTTGTTATCACTATATTATTTTCAGCATCAGCAAAGAATACATGAGTCTGGCAGGAGACTAAATAACGCAATTTAAAGTGCAAAATGAGAAACAATATAATGCCCACTAGTTTGTTTGCTAATTTGTCTCCACAGACAAAACAGACTTTTGGCTACATTTAAAAAAAAAAATTTAAAAAAAAAACATGGATTTACTTATTCTAGTATTTTCAGATAATGGTTACAACAAACTAAAGATCTCCACATTTTTTGATTCTGCAGTTTCTGTCAATGAGCTTTCTTATTTATTTTGTTATGGTTTCCATTTCTCTGATCATTTATATAGTTTGCCATAAGTTGTTAAGGTATACATTACCTACTCAGACTATAAATGTTTGGGAAATACTACCACGGATGGCTGTATAAAATTTACTTACAAGTTTCTATACTAGCCCTTGAAGCCTTGTCTAAAACAGGTGTGAAATTCTACCTTCCAGGAGCCAAGTCTACTTACTACCTTGAAGAAACACTGAGCCTGAGTCCCTCTGAGACACTCAGGCTACTCCAGGGCTGACAGTAACAATTAAGGACATCACTGACTAAATTTTGGCAGATGTCTCCTCTTTTTGGCTCTCAGACCTTTGATAACTCTCTAGGATTGGGTTGTAGCTTCCATTAGTTACCTAAGAGATTCCCATATGCAATATACATATCTTACCTTTCTGGAAACCCTGGTACCATAGTGGTTAAGAACGTGGCTGCAAAGCAAAAGGTCAGTGGTTCAGATCTACCAACCACTCCTTGGAAGCCTATAGGGCAGTTCTATTCTGACCTATCCCAACCCAACACTGAATAAAAACCGACTAGACAGCAATGGGTTTCATTTTTTTTTAATCTCAACTGGTTTTGATTGTCAGCTAATGCAACTCAGCTGTAGCCATCACCTAAATGTCAGTGAAGACTCGCGCGTTGGTGTGATGCAAAACAGGACTCAGCAGAGCTTCCGGACTAAGACTGGGAAGAAAGACACGGTAATCAGCTTCCCAAAGTCAGCCAGTGGAAACCGTCTGGATCCCAATGACAGCAATCCACAACTGATTACGGGCTGGGCACAGGACCAGGCAACATTTAGTTCAGCTGTACATGGGCTTGCCATGAGCCAGGGCCAACGCCATAGCAGGTAACAACATCGTCACCAGATGAATGGCACGTTGGTTCACTAATTCATTTCTTATTGATGATTGGCATAAGCTCACAAGGCATGAAAAGACAAATAAGAGACAGGCTGGACTCCCAAGGAGCTTACCATCTGATGGACAAAGACAGTTTTATGGCAAGTATGGTAGTGGGAGGTAAAGGAGGCTACACGTCATGAATGTGAGCTAGAACTGGCACCCTCTCAGTTCAGGGGAGGGATAAATATGTCCAAATGCAGAACTTGCGGAAGGCTTTGAGGGAGAGGTGATAGTCCACTCAGCCGGGACCTGATGGGTAGAGCTGGATACAGAAAAAACAACGAGATGGAGGTGAAGCGATGAAGGATTGGGCAGTAGTAAAAAGAAGAAAAAGACAGCTGATGGCTAATCTATGATGCACAGAGAAGAATCTGTTTCCTTAATGAAAGGTGGTTTTTAAGCACAAAAAATGATAAAGTGGTAGAAGACATTATGAAATGAAAATAATGCAGTCCATATTAATATAATTCTGAACTACTGGAGCATATAAAACTAAGCAGCAAGCATTACCCCCCAAAATGAAGTGATATTAGATAATCTGTTCAGCCTTTTTGTCACCTGCAACAAATTAGGCTTTCAATATGCAAAATATCTTCCTTCCAGAAAAACAAATGATCATGATTCCATTTAACTGTAATTTAATGAGGCATAATTTATTTTTTAAAGTGATATACACCAGGTGTGTACTGAGAAAACTGGCCCAGGCAAACCCCAGTGTTTTTCTTTGGAAAAAGTCTCCAATGAGCTGGAAACTGTTTTCACATCTGTAAATTATGTTGCTGTTTGTCACATTTGAAGTGGGAGTTAAAAAGGGTAACTTGCAGTGGTCACATATTTATCATAACATGTACCTTTCAAGTAACTCAATCCAACAGATACTCATTTACCATACAAAAAGAATAATCTGACTGTGTTGGGTTCCTATCTGCATAAAAGTAAATATTGGAATGCCATCTACAACCCCAAAGATCACTTACCTGCCTTGCCAATTGTTGTTCAAGTCATATTCTTGATACTTTTTTAGAAATGTTTAGATTATTTTAGAGAAAATAAACCTATCCTCCCAAAATGTATTTAAATGACTAATCAGGTGACTCATGAACAAATTATACTACTGTTAGCTGCTACAGAGTTGGCTACCACTTCATGGCAACACGGTTTGTTACTGAGTAGAACTGCTCCACAGTCTTCTTGGCTGTAATCTTCATGCAGGCAGTTCACTAGGCCTCACTTCCACAGGGCCATGGGGTAGGCCTGAACCACTAACCTTTGCAATTGCAAACCACCTGCAACACCCAGGTTCCTTTAAACCAAGTATATAAGACAACTCATGGCAGTCCTCTTTAGAAACACATTAACATCTACTTAAAGAAGTGATTCAAAGGCATATTTATAGTATTTAATAGAATCAAATGTTGCTATAATCAATAAGTCAAGTGCCGCCAATAAGCGTGGTTAAATAAAAGAATCACAGATATTCTCATTTGACAAATTAAATCACAGAAGGCCAGAGCTAGAAGGGACTTTAGTGTTATGATAGGCCAGGCTTCCATCTGGCCTCAGATGTGGCCTACCTATCACTTACTTCATGTAAATTAGTTGCAGAGAAGGCAAAGAAAAAAAAAAAGTTTCTCCAAAGGTAGTCTTCCAGTTTCACTGCTCCCTTCCGCATGCTTATGTCTGCTAATTTTTCATACCATCCTGAAATACCTATGTCTAGCCAAAAACAAGAATCCTCACAAGACAGCTACATACCAAATCCTGGCTGAATCACACAGGGAACTCTTAAACACCAGTAGTTAATCCAGGGTGAGCTGCGGAAGTGAAAACAGTTGTGTGACTGTAGAAGATGTTGGCATCCTACCACTGCAAAACTGACCCAACAGGATCAGTTCTCTCCTAATCCCTGGTCTCATTTCCTTCTAGATGCTCCTGAGAGCATTTTCTCCTCTGCTCAAAGATATAACGAGGTTTCCCTGGGTCCCATATTCATAACCCACAACCCTACTATGAACCTGCCTGCTGAAATTCATTTGCGGAACTCTAAAAATACTCACACACCTCCAAGCTCCCCAGTGCACTGCTTAGCCATAAAGCCAGAATACTTAGTCTGATTTGAATAAAAGGTATACAGGGCACAACAATGACAATTTGATTTTTATTATTAAAAATGATGTGTTAAATCCTCAAAGAAAATGTCGTTATTGCATTAGTTTAATAAAGCCTCTCTTTTATTATAATATTGATTTATTAGGAAAGACAGCTTATGCGCGTGGCATTTTTGTACAATGGGAGTGGATAGAATTGAGCATCTAAGGGGAATTAATGTACTTTGCAAATACAAATGCATATACAAAAGTTAACATTAGCTGACAAATACTGTAAGGACACATGCTAGAAAGCTCTACAGATACATGTGCATATGGACCCACACACATGTACACTCTGTGTACATCTAAATATATACACATTGTACTTTGTGGCTAGTTGGGAATACAGAAAAATAGGACTTTAAGAAAGTATTGCATGTGTGCGTTTTACGTTTCTGAGGAGAAAGACTCATATGTTTGCTGAACAGCCAACAGCAAGCCCCAGTAGGCCACATATTGAAAGCCTGACTCACATTATACTAAAGATCTTCTCTTTCAGCCTATTGAAAACAATTAAGATAATTGAAACTGAAATTTGGGGCCATGCAAACACCACTCTAGAATAAATATTCCATGTACCCCAAATCTGCAACTTATTAAATGAAGCACTTTTCTTGTAGACAGCTTTCTCTCGGGTGTATATGATAAAACATCACTTGTGTCACCTGATACTAACTACAGTAAGCATGTTACACACAATGGGTGGGTGCAACAGGACATTCTTGAAACAAAAGCAATCTGACCTCCCGTAACTCCAAGTCACACTTGAGCATGTACAACAGAGGAACTTAGCCAAAACCAGACTCCTGGCAACTTCACTATTTTTTACTTACCTAATCTATGCAACAATAGATACAAATAGATAAATAGCTCCATCACATGTTCCCCCTCATCTCTTTCTCTCCTTGTCTTTAGAAATTCTTCTATACTAGAATAGGTAGCTACACACAATCCAAGTTAAATTTTTCTAAACACATTAGTGTTGAAAAGGAAACAGAAAACTGAACAGGTTCCCTTTGGGAACATTTTACCAGTGTTGTTCTCAGCACTGGGCACATACATGGTTTGTACTAACACCTCAACTACCTGGCACCATGACGGTTTTATTCACAAAGTTTGGGCCACTGTTATTCCTAGTTTCCATGCATGTTCAGTGGAACAACTGTTGGCAATCTGCCCTTAAAATTTACTAGTTTGGACTACTTTGTCAAAACATTGGCAAAAACAGTAATTTCCAAAACCGAAACAAACCAAAAAAATTACATTTATTGAAAATGTATAGCTCAAATGTATCAAGTGCCCTCAGATGTAAGGAGTAAAGCAATCTATTAACATGCACATTGTTTCTGTCCTAAAATAACTGCAAAAGATTATCCTCTCCTGCCTAAGTATTGCTGCATTAATTTTAATCACCTACAGGGTCAAATGGAAACCATGGTGGCACAGTGGTTAAGAGCTATGGCTGCTAACTAAAAGAATGGCAGTTCAAACCCACCAGGCACTCCTTGGAGACCCTAAGGGGGAGTTCTCCTCTGTCCTACAGACTCACTATGAGTTGGAATCAACACAACAGCAGCCAGTTCACAGGGTCGAAGGCATCTGTTCTTCCACAACACCTTAATGCTGTACTACAACGGGGTTGCTACTGCAAAAGACTGTTTATTCTTTGTACGTCCTTTATGAAGGGGTTATGACTTTCATCTCCCTCTCCGTGACAGCAGAAATGATTCACAAAAAAAGTGGTAATGGGTGTGAGTTCTGAAGTCAGACTCCTTAGGTTCAGAATCGGCCTCCAATTGGACAAACCTGTTGTCACTGAACTGATTTGAACTCAGTAGCAACCCTGCAGGACAGAGTGAAACTGCCCCATAGAGTCTCCTGGGAATGGCTACTGGATCTGAGCAACTGGACAAGGATGAATTAATTTTCCTATGCCTGAAGTTTTCTCATCTGTAAAATGGTGTTCCTGAGTGGTGTGAACAGCAAGCTTGGCTACTGAGAGGTTGTAGATTGAGTCCATCCAGAGACACTTCAGAAGAAAAGTCTGAGGACCTACTTCTGAAAAAATCCCCCTTTGAAAACTCCGTGGAGCCCAGTTCTAATCTGACATATGTAGGGGGTCATGAGTTGGAAGCCACTCAACAGCAGCTGGTTTAAAATTGATACAGAATTCTACTTCCCTCACATGGTTCTCCACAGGGCTTCTAACCCTAACATGGAAGTGTTCAACAAATGCTAGCCAGCATTATAATGCCTAGCATAGTTTCTGAATCCTTACTATCTGTTAAATAAATATAGAACATCAAAGTACAATTCTCATTTTAAATTTGCTAACTTGAAATATTCAAGGTATTCCAGTTAATGTTCTACTAAAGTGGTTCCCTATATGGAAGGCAGAAAATACAAAGAATCACTTTTAGAAAGTGGAGTAATTAAGTCTTTCTTCTGAAGTGCCTCTGGATGGACTCAAATCTGTAACCTCTCAGCAGCCAAGAAGTATAAAGAAAACTCTAATAAGTTATTAGAATGATGACCATAGACATATTCAGGGATAACACTAAACTAAGATACTCATTTTATACTTCAGAAAAGTAACACGTATTTACAAAAACAAAAAAGCTTTTCTTCTTTAAGTAGCTTTGCAGTAACTTAAAATAAGCCTTCATCTGTGCCACTGTTTAAATAAACATGGGTCACAATTATTAGTGGGCCATAAAATTGATTTATCAAATCATAACTCACTTTTTTATGATGAAATGAAACTAAATAAATTAGAAAATACCAGAGTGGTTTATACATGGTAAGAGTATTGATTCCTGAGGGTTTTGCTCTAGAAACATACAGACAAAGGTGGAAATGCGATACACCTAGAAAGACACATATGTGCATGTACGTGAGTGTGTACGAACACCAACTCATGATATGAAAGTATTTCTTACTGGGTGGTGCAGTCAGTGAAGTTTGAAAGTAAATGCTATAGTCCATAGTGGTAATTTCAGACACAAAAGTTGTAGACAGAATTTAAACAATGTTGTCATTTCCAGTTGATTCGATTATATTTTTCTCACAGCATTTCTGGCCTTTAAACTCAACTCCCTTTATTTAAACAAACATACACTTAACCCAGGCCAAGTAGTTATCATTTAAACAACAATGTAAAAGCAACACGTCTTGTATGTGGTTTTGATTTTTTGTTTTATTTCTTCGTTACATTGCTTTAAATAAGCAACGCTGAAAAGTATGTAAATAACGGGATCTAAAGCTAGCATTTTCTTGTTTATTATTAAAAAAAAATTCTACTTTAATTATGAAACATCACTCCCAGTTAGGGGAGACTAGTTAAGTAGTGGACACTGTGACAGTGCAGCGGTTAAGAGGTAAGGCTGCTAACCAACAGGCTGGCAGTCTAAATCTACCAGAAGCTCCTTGGAAGCCATATGGGGTGGTCCTACTCCATCCTACAGGGTAGCTACACACTGGAATTCACTTGATGGCAACAAGGTTTCTTTTGTTTTTGTTTTTGTTTTTCCTTCTAGTTAAATAGTAAAACAGTGGGCTTTTACATTAACTGTGAAGGTCTCTCCTGAGATCCGACTCACTACAGGAGAGATAAAGTCTTTACTGGGGACAAAGACTCTTATCTGTGTAAAATGAGTTTACCGCTCCTTGTTAGCAAACGGTGACGAAAGCTTATAAAACCATCAACAACAGAGTCTTTCACTAGTAAAACAAAGAAACCGAAATTTTCCGCAATTAGTCTCCCCTGCCCTCTGCCCCCCAAGACTGCAGTCAAGTTGCTTCTGATTGACAGTGCCCCCACAGGTTTCTAAGGCTGTGATTTTACAGAAGCCGACTGTCACATCTTCTTCTCACAGAGCTCCTTGTGCGTTTGACGCGCTAACCTCTCAGTTAGCAGCCAAACCCTTAACCACTGCACTACCAGGGGTCCTTACAGAAAACAGGAGGGACGATGTGTGACTATGAACAACTGGCAGCAGCTGGCAACTTCTCTTTGCCCAGAGCACAAACAATGCCAGCTTCTCCCTCAAGGCTATTGACATCAGCCCTTTAACCCAATCAATCTGGAATTTCTTTCTTTCTTTGGCCTAAAAGATGCTAATTAATGACAGTTTTCATAGCTGTAGTGAGACCATTATGTAGAGGGCATTGTTCAAGCCATCGGTTGGTAGTAACTTTTAGACACTGCTAGCCTCAAGACATTAATATTATTACAATCTTTCAATCTACGAATTCAAGCCACTGATTCTGAAATGAAAGATTGCTTATTTTATGAAGCAAGCAGGGCCATCTCTTCCTACTTTATTAATTCAATGTTCTGAAATCAAAAGAGGGTGCGTTATTTACTTCAAAACCCAATAAGATGTTCATGCCTGATCTGCGGCGCTTCATATTTACAGCCCTTCCTTCAATGGGTGAGCTTCCTTTTTCTCACAGGTTTCCCTGTCATTTTATAACCAGTTCACTGGACCATGGAGTCCAGACACCTGGATTTACACTGCATTCTGTTAGTGTATGGCTTGCTGAGAGCCAGCATCTCTATTGGATACTGATGACTGAGACCAGACGCTAGCACGGAAAAGTTTCTCAATCTCTTGGATGTAAAGTTTTCTAGAAATATAAGCTGCACATGTAATTAAATCATGCCTATCTTAGGCTAGCAATACATATGAGTCAAATACAGGAGTTAAAAGAGAAGTTTTTCTTTTGACCTCACCACTCCCCACCTCTGCCCCCCTCCCAAAATGACTAGTAGTCCACTGAAGCTCAGACTCCCAAATATCTTGACTGCCAAGATCTGCATTTTGCAGCTATACATATTTCTTCCTCACAGTACTACTTCAAAATGCAACATTTATCAAGTCTTCGGACATTTTTAAACTCAACAATGTGGGCTGTTGATACCCCATAAACAATGTGTCGGTAAGGCTGAGAAGTAAAATCCTCATCATTGCACAGAGACATTTCCATTTCCAGTCACTGGCTGGCCTTGCTGCCAACTTTCCAGTCATTCAGCTAATTTTCCATCAACTGAAGACATTCTCCAATTGCTGAGTGACTTCATCAATTTCATTTATGATCCCAGCCTTACATTTCTTTAAAGGGTGTGGCTTTTATGAGTAAACAGCAATACAGGTTTTTTGTTTGTTTTGTCTTGTTTACAAAGTCTTCTTTAAAAAAAAAAAAAGGCAGTCAGATGAGAATGGTCCAACTAATGAATGAATGAATTCCAAAGGGTCTTTAAAATCTTTGCTATAAGCTAACGGCAGGATGTAGAGCTTTCTCAAGCAAGGCCTTCGGCCAAAGGTTGTGAACAACACAGAGGCTTTTTCACTCAACTGAAGAAGGTACAAGATACTAAGCTGGAGACATATTGTTACAGAACGACAGAACATTTTGCAAAATATCTCTGGGCTTCTATTGAAAACACACTTCAAAGAACTGGGTCAGCTGAGCTACTTGAGTCACAAAGTGAACCTGAAACTTTTTGAGCTGTGATATGGTCTGCTAGAGAAAACAGAGAAACAACTCTACTACATCAATAATGAATGTGCCAAAGTCTCATTTGCAAATGACACAAACTTCTTGCTGTTTTTATGAATAAAGATGCTTCCTGAACTCTGCTCTTCAGGTAAGGGGTCAGTGGAGCTAAGGATTATAGCCCCTTTCTGGCTAAATTCTAATGCTCTCCCTCACACGTGGTGGGACATCCATTCCAATGGATTTAGCCTAGTTTGGATCAAAGCTTCCTCTACTTCATTTAACTGATTTGCTCAGATGGAAGGTCTCAGAGGAGAAATAATGTTAGTAAATGGGGGATTTCTGAATATATGAATATGTAGGTCATTGGAATCTTAAATAAATAAAAGAATAGTTTATTAAAGAAGACTCATTGTACATATTTTATGAAACCATGCTTATTATAGGTTAATGTACATCCCGCAACTGTTCTTCAGTAATACTCTTTTTTAATACTGTTAAAAACCTCAGATTAATTTTTTTTTTAAGTCTAAAATGTCAAGGGGCAAAATAACGCCTAAGGTTAGACTTCTGAATCCAACTGTCAAAACAAAAAGATGTAAACATAAAAGAGTCAAACAATTTATGTCCAAAGGACTAACAGGTAAAAACATTGTAAAACTAAAATAAATTCTGGATCTAAAACAGTACGAACGAATATACAGAAAAAGAAAGAGAGGAAAAAAATATGATGGAGCACTATCTAACCTTGCTGCTCAAGGTTCACATTCCAATAGATACCAACTGCATCACAGACAGGGCCCTGGAGATGGGTAGGGCAAGGAGCACAGCTATTGTGAAGCATGCCTAATCACAGACATCACCACTGAGACACACTAAGAATGATTTTCACTGGAGTCACATTTGGGAGATCTCAGAGCCTCAAATCCTATGCCTGTCTCTCTTACTTCTGCTCTTCTTCTCTCCCTTTCCTTTCTCTCCCTACTCCCTCTACATTCAATATTTGTAAGTAATTCTGGCCAACATCCGTATCAGTCCATTGAATTAGACAGCTATGGGAAGCTCAAGTTTAAAATATCAATACTAATAGTATTTTCAAAAACAAGTGTTACATACAGTAAAAAATTCTATATCATCCCCATAATATCTTGCTTATGGTTTGTGAGGGAGTGAGTATAGCAAAGAAATGTCTTACTCAAACTACAAACCCACATCATAACCAAATGCTAATTAGGCTAGCAACAGTATTGACCTACAATCTGAAATGAAAAGCAGATCCTGAGATTAAGATTCCTGTGCAGTTGATTTACTAAAGAAGGACTTCCAAGAGAAACAGGTAAGCAGAAGAAGCAAGATATGGAAGGAGGAAAGCCAAGCCAGCCCTGGCTCAGCCTGATCCTGAGATCTTTGGACAGAAAGTTCCATCTCAGAGTCATTCACACTACAGGACGCAAGGGAGCTGGGCTTAAGTCCTCCAACAGACAGGGACCAGGTATTTCTGGTTCTCCGCTAAGCAGTCTCCAGTAGCCTGAGGGGAGTCCTTCCAATACAGAACAGAACAACAGAAAGCTTAGCAGAAGAGGGCTGGGAAAGGGAGATAAAAGTGGGCACATCAAACAGGTAAAAAGGGAATTGAGGGTTCTGGGGCAGACCAGGGACTTTATCTGCACTAACCTTTCTCTGCCTAAGCCTTACCATACCACCTCACCTTGTGTCTAGAGATCAAAATGCTTAGAAATGTATCATGGAATTTTCAGAATATTCATGACCAGTTCAGAAAACATCACTTTTACCTTACTGTTCCCATAGGTCTGTTTTGCCATGAAGGTCTTAATGTCTTGAAATGGTCTTTCTTTCAAAAGACCAGTAAAGAAGAAAGTGGCGGTAGGTACTCAGAATATATTTTATACAAGGTTATAATGGCAAAATAGCCTTTTGCCACAGTAATAGCATGGACAGGACACAGTACTCTGCTACACTTTACATCTAGAACTACACTAGTCCCATGCCTATACTGATGATCCAATGTCTGCCAGGGTACTGTTGCCCAAATGTGATGTCTGCTTTGCTCTGAATATGTGACTTAATTTTATGTTCTTAATCAGATGGTATGTGTTTGGGTCAACAAATCAATAGCACCAAGATAAAGGAAAATAATAGAAATAAATAATATTAGCTAAAAGTTGTCAATTTCTGATTCCAATAGAAGTCAAGAGAAAAGCTTGTCATGAAGACTGGGTAGACAACCACACTACCAAACAAAAGTATCTTATGTTTTTAAAAGACACACTGATTAAAATAAAAATGCATTAAAACAAATATCTCTATTACTTTAATTATGTTCTGTTACATCATCATTTAAGTGATGTGCTTACAGTGGCAATGGATCAGATATACAAAGTAATAGCTTCTCTTTGGAGAATTGGTACTTTCAAATGTTATTGATTATGAATTTGAGTTTTTCGTCTGAACATCTTAAACATGAAAAATCAGGCATATGCGTGTGTGTGTGTGTGTGTAATTCTAGCTTTACTTAGGAGTGTATACGAGTTTGTTCTATACATACAGATATACATAGATTGATTCTTGGTATAAGCATCAATCATAAATCCAGAAACACAAATAACTGGGTGACAAAGTTAATCAAGTTGCTTTTTATTAAACGTGACAACAGAGCACGCACTATTTCTGGAAAATATTCAGTGAACTGAGGAGATGCTACTCTTAGTGAAGTATGACTGAGGTTACCTTTAGGTAACCATCTAAAATGAACTTTATAATTCTATTTGCTTTGAGGAAAAAAAAAACTAGCATTCTTTTCTGATTTAAAAATTAACAATTCATTTTGTTATCTTTAAAGTTATTTTTACTTGCTTAAGATAGCTTAGAAATTTTTTAGTATTCATAGATATCTGATTCCACACAAAAAACTTCAACATTTGGAAAATCTAGTGGTTGATTTCATGGTGCATCGTACACCGTATTTTCCACTTTAACAGTGCTGTTGGTGAAACCCAGCTGGCCAGCCTTGCTTTTAGCGACTACGGTACATATATAGCAAAAACAATCTGCCTGCTGACCTCCAGCTTAAGTTCAAACTATGTCATTCTGTCAATACCATCTACCTTGATTAGGTTGGGCTTTATACACAACAGGTTATGATCCCAGAGGGATGAAAAGCTTTCCCAAATTAAAAGCAGAATTTTAAAAGGAAATACTCATACATTCCAACACAGTTTCCATTTGATATCCTCAAGGCTGGTCCGTGACTCAAGCTCATGCTGATTGGAAGTGAATGTTTCTTTCTGGGTGTAGCCATCGCACAAATTTAATGGCAGGAGGAAAATAATAAAATGTGTTTCATGCTTAAATTAGACCTTTTTATAACTTGGCATTTGAAAGACGGCAATGCCAAAGAAAAACCATTAATCCATAAAAACAGACAAAAAGGAATGTTCGGGAGAGGACAGCCCTCCAGGAGTTCAGGGCCTTGGCAGAGTGTACTCTCACACCAACATGGTCTGTTTTCCGTCTTGCCTCGCTGTAAGTCTTCTCTAATGCTTCATGCTATTTGGATAAAATTTATACTACATATATATGCTTTTAAAACTCAAAGTAATACAACCATGTTTTTGATTTCATCCTTAGCCAAAAGAGCCGTGTATATAACCAGGCAATAAAATGTCAGCTAGCCATGAAATACACATGAGTGATAAGTGAAAGAGCAACACAACTGCAAAACACAGTCAAAAGATGCATCCTCCTAATTTGTATTCTGAAATATCACGCAAAAGACTTGCTCAAAAAGACTATAGCCTTTCATAACCTCAGTCCAGATAAATACAGACACACGAATGCTGCCTCCATATTCCAGTCATTAGTAGAAAGCGGTGCAGTGACGTAGGAACACGTGCAGGCCTCTCTCAACCTCTAAACTCATTTTTAAATGATGTAAACAAACTGTCAATGATACAATGTCTAGAGTAGCAAAGAGTCAAGGGAGCAAGAGATTTCACTCCTCCTGGTCTCCCACCATACCTAATCTGTCAGCACCCACCTCAAACAATCCCACTGTGTTTCCTCCCCGCCCTACGCTTGCAGTGCCAGCTTGGTAAAGATTGTTACCAAACCACAGGGGTCGGTTCCATTACTAGCTGATGGTGTTTAGCTTCAGCTGAGGCTCTCAACTACTTCACAGTTCCTACTATTGCGGACTGACTCTCTATTACATTCAAGCTGTCAACTACCTCTGGCCTCACTTTCAACACCAAATTTTGTGAGAAGCAATTTGCAGTGCCTGTCTCTCTATCCTCAGTAGCTGATCCCTCCTTACCTTTCAAATTCTGGCTCCTGTCCCTAAGCCTCAGTCAAAGTATTCTCCGCAGTCTGCCCGAGACGTCTCCCAATCAATGACTGCATCTCATGACATTGCTTTTTAGCTTCCTTCTCCCTGACATCTTAGCTTCCCATACCTAGACCAGTCTTCTTCTGGAAACTCTACTAATATCCTCCATAGCTCCGCTTCTATTTCTCTATGCTTCCGTCTTCACCTGCCCCCAAATTTCCTGCCCTTTCTTCTCTTCTCCTGGCATCTGGTGATGACAGTGGTTTCTCAGGCCCTTTCCCCTGACTCTGCAAGTCCCAACCAAAAAAACCAAACCCACTGCCACTAAGTCAGTTCCAACTTATAGCGACCCTAGAGGTCAGAGCAGAACTGCCCCACAGTTTCCAAGAAGTGCCGGTGGACTTGAACTGCTGGCCTGTTGGTTAGCAGATGTAGCACTTAACCCACTTCACCACCAGGGTTTCCCTACAAGTTCTAGGCTCTATAAGTAAATTTCTAATGTCTTTCTCTAATGCTGAGAGCAATCCTCAGTATAAAACTCACATTTTAAATGATTGCTACAAATCTTTACTTAAGAAATCTCTCAGTACTTCAAAGTCCAAACCAAAAATTACCACTTGACCATTACGCTATCATTTTTCAACGTCTTCCTTGACATTCTTAAAATTTACACCTCTGCGTTCTCAGTCACCAGGCTCCAAATCTCAGTGTTATCTTGACTCCTTCTCTCATTATCTATCTAGGCAGTTGCATTTCCTATCAGTTTTACTTCCACAGTCTCACTGACTCAGCACCCTCCACTCCAGTGTCACCAGCCTCATTCAGAACAAACAGACATTTCAGTGGGGCAGTTACGGCAGCCTCCTAAATGATACTCCTACCCTTCTGCTGTTGTAAGAGGGAGAAACATTCCTAGCATGCAATTCTAAATAATTGGATCACGGCATATTACTAAATGAAACCTTGAATGGTTTCTGCTGCTTATCAAATAAAGTTCCAAGTTCTTAGCATGGCCCTCAAAACTTTTTTTTAATCAATTTCATCTCCCCTATACACACACCTTAAAGTTTTACTATGTAGCTTTACTGTCAATGACAAACTACTTCTGCATTTTTCTAAATTTGTTTTCTAATGAGTTCCCTTAGCCTTAAATGCCCTTCTTCATTTTCTCCCATTAAATATGTTTCATCCTTCCATGTCTAACTCTCAGGTGATCTTATACTTGAATTAGTTGTTTACATGCATGCTCACTCATGATCTTTTTTCATCTTTGCAACTGCAGCACTTTGCTTCCTGCCCTGAATCTAGAAGGGTGGCCAAACTGGAACCCATTGTCCTCATGAAGACTGTATGTTACAGTGGTCACCCAACTGGAAGTATTCTTACCCCCAACTTACCACAATCCCCACTACAACCACTGCTTACAGGCGTCTACACTATTCACTAGTTATCTGGGTACTTTTTTTTTCCCCCTCGCTAGTAGAAAGTTAACTCCTAGGTATCCTTTTTTATTACTCAAAGGCTACATCAGTGGTTCTCCAAGTGTGGTCTCCAGACCGGCAGCATCAGAAGGACCTGGATGGAACCTTGTTTAGAAACGTGAATTCCTGGGCCCCACCCCAGACCTACTGAGTGAGAAACTCTGGAGTGGGGCCTAACAATTTGTGTTTTAACAGCCCTCAGGGTGATTCTGATATACATTAGAATTTAAGAACCACAGATATAGAAGAGTGCCTTATATGTAAGAGACCTCAATAATATGATGTACTTGAATAAATGGTTTATCTTTTCACCATTAAATATCAGGGTGGCATACAATTTCCCTAAGACATAAAAACATGTATAATGTATCCATGATCACTTTACCAATATATTAAATCTAACATGTACACTTGGAAGACATTGCAGGCTGCTTGGAATGTACAATCCCACCTATTGTCTTACTGATGTAGATTTAGGCTTCTCTCAGGCATGACAGAACCTCCAGGAAGGCCTGACCTTTGTCTCTCCTTCTTCGTATCTCCCAGTTTACTGAGACTTCCTCCCAAATACTTAGGCTTTTCTTAAGTATGATAGATCCTCTTAAAAAGCCTGACCTTTACCTCTTTCTCCTGCCTCATGCCTTGATGATACTTCCACGTATGGATCAGCCAATCATGAGATGCCCCCACACCACTGTAACCATTTTTGGCAAAACAGACTGCCCTGCCAACCTCCTCCTGGTTGTAACCCTATAAATAAAGTTTCCTATTGAGGAACAGTGGCTGTTGCTCTCCATCAGAGACCTTGGTCCCACCTGGCCACAACTTATTTTGTGTGATGTGAGTTTTTTCTCATCCCCTTTCCTGTCTCCCTCGGATATGGGTTGCTGGACACAACAGGAAGAGTTTTTAAAAATTACAGAAATGATGACATAAAATGATACTCTTGTATAAAGTTCAGTAACAAGCTATGCTAAACTAATATAGTATATTCTTTTGGTATACAGTAATAGTTTTAAAATTAGTTAAAATAAAAATGGATGGAAATTACAAAATGTTAAGATTGTGATTACATCTGGGGAGAGGCAGCTGGAGAGTACGGCTGAGGGGCACACAGGTAGATCAGAGTCACTAAGTAGCATTTCAGGTCCTAGAATAGAAGGTGAGGTCATAGGTGTTGATTATATTATTTAACTTAATTAATTAATTAAGGTCATGAACTAAGCATTATTACTTAATCTAATTCTATGTTTTCATAGGACTTTTAAAAAGACATTTAAAAAGATTGAGACATATCACTATCTATTCTTGTGTGCCATAAAGTCAGTTCCAACTCACAACAACACTATATGACAGAGTAGAACTGCCCCATAAACTTCTTAGGCTATACTCTTTACAGAAGCAGATGACCAGGTCATTTCTCCCATGAAGCCATTGGTGGCTTCATACCACTGACCTTTCAGTTGGCAGCCAAGTACTTAACCATGGCACCACTAGCACTCCTCATTCTGTCACTAGTACTATTCTTGACCATCAGTCACAAATTCCAGTGCTAATTGTACCTGTGTGCGGTTGAATGCCACTCTTGCAAAGACAGCTTGAGACACACTGGCCCTCTTGAGCTCATCTCTGACTTGCTGGTAGATATCTGGAGAGACTTCCACAGAAGAGTTGGTGGGCTCTGGCTTAACTGCTCGGGGAATGGGCGGATGGTTCAGGAACTGCTGGTTGATGGCTTGAGGATGCTGGTGAGCCAGAAGCCGGCTAACGGCAATCTGTTGGTTTATCAGATGGGCCATGGCTATTTGTTGCCTGACAAGTTGTGGACTGAGCTGGGGAGAAAGAAGGCCAGGGCTTATGATGGGCTGTAATGCGGGCACTTGGTTTCGGATTGGAGTACTGTGGTGGATTTGGCTATGAGGAGACTGTTCGTTGGTTTTCCCCAGGGATGCCAGCTGGTTCATATTTGGTAAATGCATTGGACGCTGGCCCAGAACACAATAGTCTGATAGGTTTTCTCGTTCCACTCTTTCCACTGTTAAGAGATAAAAATGATAAGTCATCATTATTTTAATTGGTATAATTTATTGCTGACATATGTAGTACTGAATCATTATATCTTTTACATATTGAGATAAACTTCTTATAACAAAGTAGAAAGCACCATAGTAAAAGTTAAGTTATTCCTTCCTAGAAATGGTATAAGAATAATTTTTAATAGTAGATACAAAAGTAAAAATATCTACTATACCAATTTTCTTAAGGTCCTAAAAGTAGGTATGTTACTGAACAGCCATGACTGAAACAATCAGCCATCATGAAGTCTAAATCCTCTCACATCTCCAAGTCCTATCATTTCCACATCACCCTCCTCTTACAAAAGCATCAGCTGTTCCCATCTTCTGCAGTTTGTGGGTTAATAATGTAACTCACGTTTATCTAGAAATCACAAGGACAGAACTCCCAGCAAATTAACTGTTACCTTCTAATAAAAGTCTCACATAAATACTAGTATGAAAATGACAACATTCATAGAAAATGTCTTTTGTACTACATCCATCTATCTACTTACTTGCTATCTTTCTCATAGAAATACTGCTTTAAGAAATAGATACTTTAGTGACTGTGACATGCACTAAGAAAAAATTTTACAAAATTAATCAGATCACCTCGACTTGCAGTTATAAAAGCTTCTCCTTGGGTTATCTACTTTATTATACTTTATTGCAGATTTAAAGGATAGCTTGAAAAGGCCAAGGACAAGAAGACAACCATCATACATGATCAAATATAAGGTAGGTTTTTTTTTCATTCCCCCAAGATTATTTCTCAACAAAGAAGGAGTCACCCTATCACCGTGTCCTTATCCAAGCCTCTCCTTGTTTTGTAAAACAAGGTTTTGTTTTGGGATTGGGTGAAAACACATTAGGCAGAAACAACCTCAGTCATTAGCAGTTTTAAATGTTTATAGATGTAACATTTAGAAAAGAAGCTTTTAAGAAATGATTTCATATAGATTCAGCAATATTTTTATAATTTAAAGGATCATGCAAAACTTTGTTAAAGTTAACCTTAAAAAGTACCACACAGGGGGATTTATATAGTAGAGATCAACTGTATTCAACTATAGGATAAATTTTTTAAAATAACTGTTCTACAACTTATGTAAACAGTGCTTACAATTTGGAATACAGTTTACACTTACAGTGACAGCATCATATATGAATCAAAAAGTACTAAATCTCAAACAATTTAAGCACAAGTGCTGTGTGCTGGAAAATGGTGAGATGACTGAAAACCGTGTTTAGTGATAATAAGGATACTGGTGTCAAGCTACATATGAAGAATCTAAATAAAGTCAATCAATGAACTGTAAAGGTGGATCTTTCTAAAGCAATATTTTATGTAACGTGGGATTTTAAAAATTATATGGCAGTAATTAACACATTAAAAATATAAGTCAGCATATGACATGAACTTTATCCACACATGCAGAAGTTTATGTATTCAAAACTAGTCACCAGGAAAAGAAATGAACATCCACATTTTGGGATCACTGTACAGTCACATCGTATAGTACTTTTTCCTTTTTTAAAAAACTGAATGCCTTGTTAACTTCCTTACGAACTCTCAAATAAGTCAAAAGTTTACTTCAAACTTCTTTAAAAGATTCAATTTCTAACTTAATCCCTTCCTATAATTCATTTAGCTATATGTCACCTTTCCTTCATAAGGTTCAGGGTGAACAAATTATTTTAATCTTATCCTCCAAATGCAAGTGCTTTACAGTCATCCCACTGATTAAACTTTTAGGTACACATTCTTAAAACCCAACAAAGCAAATGGCTAAGAGCCTTCAGATAAGGTAATCTAGCATATTTTTCACAGAACAAAATCATTATTATTATAACTTCCTTCTTCAAAGAGCAAGTAGAGACCATGAACAGCTTTCTGAGCGAAGTCATACTTGATCGGCAGAAACACTTGGCCTGAGCTAGATAATTGATTCGCTTTTGTTTGTTTGCCTGCTTTTGAGGTCAGCCAAAGTAAAGACAACGCAAATATTAAATTATGTTTGCTTCCAGGTACTTAAAAACCCAAACTTTTAACTATTTATTTTTCATGTTAAAAAACACATAGACATCATCTTCTAGCAAGGATGCTCTAAGTGCTCATTTTCCAAAATTTTAATATTTTAATGTGTCAACTATTTAATTATACTTGACTGAGCTTAGTTTCTTGAGATGTATCTAAATCTCTACATTAATAAGAAACACTTTATTTACAGAGGCAGTCAGAATTATGTGACACAACTCAGCATAAATGCCAGAATGTCAGAGTTCAACAAAACCTATTGGCGGAGGAAAAAATACAGAATAATGGTTTTACATAATAATCTTTTTTTTTTTATGGTACATGTTCTCAGATCGTTATGAATTCATGTAGCTAACAACAGGGATCACAAAATTGCCCTTAAATGCAGGTCAGTAACACCATGAAGTATTAACTAGTAACTAAATCTTAAAGAAAGAATTATAATCCAAATACTTACATGTCTAGGTAAATAAAGACGGGCATAACCAGGTACAGTGAGGGAAAAAAAGAGCTTCTCAATCCAAAGGGACAAGCACTACCTTACCCAAGCAATTTCAGTCTTTCTAGTTCAGTCAAGGAAACCGTGGTGGCTTAGTGGTTAAGTGCTACAGCTGCTAACCAAAAGGATTTGCAGTTCAAATTCACTACGTATTCCTTGGAAACGCTAGGGGCAGTTCAATTCTGTCCAACAGGGTCGCTCTGAATGGGAATTGACTCGAAAGTAGTGGATTTGGTTCTTTTTTGGTTTAGTGTAGTCTAAGAAATCCTGGTGGCATACTGGTTAAGTGCTATGGCTACTAAACAAAAGATCAGCTGTATGAATCTACCAGGAGCTCCTTGGAAACTCTATGGGACAGTCCTACTCTGTCCTATAGGGTTGTTATGAGTTGGACTCAACTCAGTGTAACAGGTTTGGTTGGACTTTTTTCTTTAGCATAGTCATTTCTTCAGGTTTTTTTTCTCTTAAGAAAATGAAGATTTCACCCCAACAAGATAGGCCATGATCCAGAAAACACAAAACAACAAATGCTGGAGAGGCTGTGGAGAAAGTGGAACCCTCCTACACTGTTGGTGGGGTTGCAAAATGGTCCAGCCTCTTTGGAAGGCAATCTGGCGCTTCCTTAAAAAAATGGATATTGATATACCATTTGACCCAGTAATTCCACTACTTGGAATATATCCTACAGATTCAAGGCCTTTCACACCAACAGACACATGCACCAGAATGTTTATCGCAGCACAGTCCACAATAGCAAAAAGATGGAATCAACCCAGATGCCCAACAATAGAAGAATGGATAGGTAAACTGTGGTACATATACTCAATGGAGCACTATGCAATGATAAAGAATAATGATGATTCCAGGAAATATCTCCTAACCTGGTTTCAACTGGAAGACATTATGTTGAGTGAAAGTAGTCAGCGACAAAAGGACAAATATTGTATGAGACCTCTACGATAAGATCTCAAAAATAGACTTGTGTATAGAAGAAAAGACTCTTTGACAGCTGCAAGGGAGGGGAGGGAGGGAGGGTGAGGGGGGGAGGGTTTAGTTTAGATAGTTACTAGAAATCTAGTTGGGAGAAAGCAGTGACAGCACACATTAGGAACAAGAACAACATTAAGTGGACTTCAGCATAACTTGAGTACTCCTTCCATCTTAACTCAATACTGCAAGGATAGAGTAGCTGGAGCGGGGGGCGGGGGACCATGCTCTTAGATGAATTCCAGGCCAATTGGCACAACTAGCGTTCTGCTAAGAGAGCTCTCTGCACCCCACATTGGTGAGTGGCGTCTGGGATCTTAAAAGCTGCCAAGCTGCCATCCCAGGACACAGCAAATGGTCCCAACTCAGCAGGAACGGATGCTCACCGAGGACCAAAATGACATGCGGTAAAGACAACTGAGAAGACGGAGAGACCCACAAGAGTAGATGCCTACATCGACTTGGGACCGGAAGAACCGGATGGTGCCCAGCCACCACCAGTGATAGCCACGATGGAGCTCACAGAGAGGAGTCTGACTGGCAACACAAGAATAAAGAGGTGCATCATGAGATCTCCACTAAAAGACCTCAACTGATGGTCCAGCGGTTTGGGGGTTCCTCTGAGAGCATGGCCCCCGGCCCTGATGCTGCCCTTTCCCATAAATTATAACAGAGGTCCACTTTTTGGACAGGAATGGATTGGACTTGGCAATGCAGAGTGACCATATATTGGAAGCACTTTATGGTTCTATACATCTATAGGATATCATCTTGCTGACCTCTGGCTGGAGGAAGGGGAGTGGACGGAGAGGAGGGGAAAGGAGGCTGTTGGGAGGATGGGACATGTATCGAGCAGAGAGGAATAGTGTGCTGTCACTGGACAGGGAGAGCAGTGGAAGCTGCATATGGGGGGGCATGTAAATTTATACGTGAATGTACACTTCCACTCAGTTATGTTAAATAAAAATAAAATTTTTTTTAATTATAAAAAAATAAAAAGAAAATGAAGATTCTGGAGCTTTCTATGACACCTTCTAATTTTTACCTGTTGACAACAGGCAATTTCAAAATACAATAAAGACCAAACAAAACATTTCTGAAGACCAGATCCAACTCAGGCTGCCCATTTGTAAGTTTTGCCAATATCACTAACCATGAGTTTGTCATGAGTTGATTCTAACTCATGACAAACCCACGTATGCTGGAGCAGAACCACGGGGTTTTTAATGGCTAATTTTCAGAAGCAGATCCTCAGATTTTTCTTCCAGGGCACCTCCGGGTAGACTTTAAACTCCAACCTTCTGGTTAGCAGCCTAATGTGATAATTGTTTGTGCCACCCAAGTACTCCCAACAGGACAAATGGCATCTGATATATTTTTTAGTTAGTCAGAACTCCACCAATAAAACCCAGGCTCTTCACTCTTAAGAATAAAGGAAGAAAAAGAAAATCACCTCCCCACTTTAATGTTTCAGAATCAAATACTCATCCACTGTTCAAGACAGTTCACGATTTCAGTAGTCATGTGTACAGATTTTGCCTCATTTTAAAAACTTTTTTTCTGCCAACACTCATGAGCAATCAGAATGCACTGAATAGATTTGCTGCAAAAAAAAAAAATCTTTAAAGTATGAAAACCCAAAGATGTCACTGCAAAGACTAAGATGAGTCTGACACAAGCCATAGTATTTTCAATCACCTCATATGCATGTGAAAGCTGAACAATGAATAAGGAAGACTGACGAAGAACTGATGCCTTTGAACCATGGTGTTGGTGAAGAATACTGAATATACCATGGACTGCCAGAAGAATGAACAGATCTATTTAGAAAGAAAAAAGTAGAGCCAGAACGCCCCCTAGAAGCAAGGATGGCAAGACTTGTCTCACACACTTTGCACACGTTATTAGGAGAAGGATATTATGCTTGGTGAAGTAGAAGGTCAATAAAAAAGAGAAAGATGAGTTGACACAGTGACTACAATAACTGTCTCACATGTAGCCATGATTGTGAGGATGGTGCAAGACTGAGCAATATTTAGTTTTGTTGTACACTGGGTTGCCATTAATCAGAACAAAACAGACCACACCTGACAATACCACCACCAATCATAATCAATCACATAGAATGTGCCAGACAGACTCCATCTGAAAACTGAGCCTGTGTATAGGTATACTCTTGGGAGGGAAGGAGCGGGTGTGGGTGTGGGTGTGGGTGTGGGAGGGGGTGGGGGCCTAACTTCTTTCCTTTCTGTCTTCCTTCCTTCCTTTCCATTAACTAATCACAATGGCTAAAACACACACTTGGCAGCCTAGTGTTTTTATTTTTTCATTCTGTGATGGAAAACATCACGTAAAATCTGTCTTCAGTTAGACCAATACCAAAGATAACACCTTAGCTCTAAGGGCCCATATTAACCCTGAGATATTTGGCATTGGTGCAAAAATCTTGAAAAAATAAAGGATAAAAGGCAGTACTAACTGATGGCAAAGGCGACGTTCACATACATAACAGAAAATATTCTAGATGAAACCAAAATGCTTACTTATTAAAGAGTCATTAAAAACACAACTACTTCCAGAACTTTGAATCAGAGCTGCAGTTTAACTTGCAGTGAACTCGATTCTACCATTGTTGTGCTCCTGAAAGTAAAACTGGGTCTGGGAAGAAGTGACATCCTGGCTTCAAGGATGTCATTGTCAAGTGGGGCTGAGACACTCTAGGTCAATAAAGGGAGAGAATTTCTGAAGTATTACAGTTCTCTCTTTTGAGATTATATCCAATATTTACATTCACCAAGCAGGGAGCAGGTTAACCAGTGAAAACAAGGTAAGCATGGGCTTGATTGTATTTTATTTACTAATCTGTGGTACACAATTCCACATGAGTTTTACCACATCTTGCTACACCCATGGTGGCCCAGTAGTTAAAATGTGGCTGCTAACCAACAAGTCTGTAGTTTGCTCCACTTGCAGCTCCATGGAATCCCTAAACCCAGTGGGGGCAGTTCTGCTCTGTCCTATTGGGTTGTAATGACGTGAAACTGACTTGACAAAAGAGGGTTTTAATTTTTAAGCCCAATGACCTTGTTTATTGGGTAATCTGTCCCTGCAGCCAAGTGATTCTAAGGCATGCTCAAGTGTGGGAATCACTGTGATACACTGTC
This sequence comes from Heterohyrax brucei, assembly GCA_028571685.1. Lineage (NCBI taxonomy): Eukaryota > Metazoa > Chordata > Mammalia > Hyracoidea > Procaviidae > Heterohyrax > Heterohyrax brucei. The sequence goes on from CM053146.1 coordinate 108,091,260, forward strand.
TGCATTTTTATGTTATTATCTTTTAAAATGATACCAGACAGTTGTAACTGTCACATTTTTTTTTTTCCCTTATCTCTAAGGATCCCTGGTGGTACAACGGTTAAGCTTTGAACTTTTAACCAAAAGGTCAGCAATTGGAAGCCACCAACTCCTCCTCAGAAGAAAAGACCTGGTGATGCGCTCCTGTAAAAATTAAAAACCAAAAAACTAAAACAAACTCACTGCCATCAAGGTGACTGTGACTCAGAGTAACCCTATAGATCAGAGCAGAACTGCCCCACAGGGTTTTCAAGCAGTGGCTAGTGGATTTGAACTGCTGATCTTTTAGACAGGATCCACAGCTCTTAGCCAGTCACCCACCAGGGCTTCACCTGTAAAAATTACAGCCTTAGGAAGTCATATGGGACAGTGCTACTCTGTGCTATATGGTCCTTGTAAGTCGGAATTGACTTGATGTCAGACAACAATAACAATCTTTAATGACATTCAGGGTCTAATCTCACTGAACATGCATTATATATGTATGCAAGCTTTGTAAAACTATTTTCTCAATGACTCATCAAGCTTTGTATCGATGATCATGTTATACTGTAAAATCATTGACTGGACCTGCCTCAAGAAAGCTATAGTTAAGTCCCAGCTCTACCTCTTTTTAGCAGTGGGATCTTAAGCAAACTGGAGATTCTCTGGACCTCAGTCCTGCCATATGGAAGAAACTATTTAGATCCAGAACTGTAATCTCATAGAGTGGCATTAGCAGCAGTTACAGTAATACTCTTACCAGTTTATTAATATTGCTAGGTAAGTTGATTAGATTTCCAGAACTACGATCCTTAACAGTTTTTATACAAACTTTAACACAGCTGATTAAATGGTCAGTATTATTATGCAAAAGATCTTTGTTAAAGTGCTATTATAAGTTTTAGGCAGTCTGTACAATTGTGACTAACATAAGACTCCCAAAGTTTTCTTATCAGCACATTCTATCCAGTGTCTGTTCTTTTCCAAAAGACCATCTAAAGAACCACTATCTTTTTACTTTTGGTTTGATTTACTATACGATGTTACATCATATGACTTTGTAAAATGAATCCCTGAAGTTTATTTAAGAGACCTCATTATCCAAATAGAATTGCATGTTTCTCAGTATAAGAATGTGTTGCTATTCAGCCCACATAGGGCTTAACAGTTCCTATTCTGACCTTTGAGAAAGAAAAGACATGAATAGATGGAGAATAAAATGATGTAATCAAAACACTTCTGAAAATAAATTAATATAAAATGCTACATAATAAGTTTGTTTCAAAAATGAATGTGAATAAAAATTTTACATTAAGTAATAAAAATATGTTTAAAGGCATATAATTTACATCAGTCAACAAGAAGATGGCAAGCATTCTGCAATATTTTAAAAAGCAAGTATTTAAGGACTTGCCTTTACTTTCTAGGGAATGACTAAGCATCAAAAATGTCCTAATTTTTTTAAAATAATGATTTTTCTCTTTGGTTTAAATCTTGTCTCCATTAGATTTCATTATTTTCAGCATGTCTATTTACTAGAGGAAGAGGCTTGGTGACACAGTGGTTAAGAGCCCAGTTGCTAACCAAAATTAGTGATTCCAGGGGAAAAAGAGTTGTCAATCTCCTCCTATAAATATTTAAATTTAAAAAAAAAATGCTGCTCACAAGTCAAGGAGCAGTTCTGTTCTGCTATACTGCATAACTATGAGTCAGAATCTACTTGATAGCATCTAAAACAACATCTGTAACAGATGCTATGAAAAGCAAACTTAGTAAATTTCCTGCACTCAAAATATACTCCAACTACAAAGTTCCCTGCAGTATACCTTCTGGTGGGGATTTATGAACAAGAAGCATCTGATTTGTACAGATATCTGTTAATTGTAGCAAGATGGCACAGAACAGGTGGAAGGAAGAGCACATTAGGACTTTTTTTAAAGTCTGGGTTCTAAATAGGGGTTACCTGTAAAATGGGCAGTTGAACTGGTCTTTAAGCAATCCTCCAGGTTAACTTATCTAGCAGCACCTTATAAGGATAAGGTTGCTAAAATGTTGAAAACAATTCCCTTTCTTAGAACACTTACTTTTTCTTCTTGCTCTTTACCAAGAGTTTAAGATTTTCCTAAGACAAGTCTCATCACAAAACTCTCCCCCACGAGAACAACAGTGGTTCATACAGTGGCTTCAGCAGTAGCTGTAGTAGTGCTCTTGCACGTTTACTAATGCTTATAAAGAAGCCGATAATATTTCGAGAACTACAGTCCTAGGTTTTTTGATGCGAACCTTAACATAGCTGCTTTTGTGGAACAGCCCCTGTGGTTTGTCCATAGATGTAATAGATGGGAAGCAACGAAACAGGTAAAAGGTTTGGCACTTTAAAATTTCCAAAATATCTGGTGTATGGATCTTTCCTTAAGCCATTAAGATGCTTATACAAATATAAATGGATTAGCATGAATGAGTGCTAATAGACTCCTTAATAAAATAAAACTCTAATATTAACCAGAAACTCTCTGGAAACCCTAGATAGAAGAATAGAAACCAAATAGAAGGCAAAAAAAAAAAAAAAAAAGAATACCACCATTTCTCTGTGACTCCTCCAACCTGAGAATGTACTCTGGAAGTAATTCTCCACAGGTAACACAGGGTTGCCTTTAGCACTCTTGATGAAAAAGTTGCCAATCAAATGAATAGTTTCCAATCAGTATTCAAATCTTTTATCATAGGAAAAAAAGATATTCTTGAATATTATGACTTCCTTGCGTATTCATACCTCTACCCCACGTTACCTGCTTCCAATCCAACCAATACGTTACAGTTCACTTTCAAAGACAATGATCTTAGATATCTAGTTCAAGGCCAAATAGTTGTCCGAATGCAGATAATTATTTAGAATATCCAAAATGGTTACAGCTGTTGGCTTCAGCCTCCTCAACAGAATAAATCATATAGTCAGTGGAAACTTTTCTCTCTTTCTCTCTCTCTTTCTGCATAAATCAAAATCAAACTGTCTAGCTCTGAAGGTTTTGAAAGTGTGTCTTAATGGATACCCTCTCCAAAAACGTTTTCTTACAAGTGCAGGAATTTTTGTATTTGTATTACTAACATACCTCTTTCAAATTGTGTTAATATTTCAGGTATTACAAATCTCTGCTGAGTCACTAAGCTAAACCCTACACATCAAAAAACAAACAAACAAACAAACAAACACCCAAACTCATTGCCAAGTTAGGCTACAAAGAAATGCTAAACAATCCTACTGCCCACCCAGAGACTGTCTCTGAGCTTATTTTGTTGTTGTTGTTTTTTTAAATTAAACATAATACTTGTTTCTCTGGCAAACTAAACCAGCATCCAGGTCACACTATTGAATGTGCCCATTCATTGAAAATATGCCTTATTGATTTTCCCTTAGTCAATAACTGCAAGTACAAAGTCAATTTGTTATATAAAAACCATTTTCTCTTAACACACACACAGACATGTTTGCAGGAGACAAGACTAATATTGCAGTATCTATTTATCAACTATAATTCCCACACCATAAAAAAAAATTAAACTATAACAAAAAGCGTGCACTAAATATATTACAGAAGACATAAGGTGTCTGAAAGGGCTGAAGGGCAAAAAGGAAGATGGGGGCTAAGTCTTTTAGGACTACTACACCTAAAGATTTTTTTTCACTAAATTTGTTAAAGAAAATTTGTTTTTGAGAAGCTGCTTGCAAAGTCTCTGCCTACAGCAAGATATTCAGAACCAACTTGTTAACGCCTAATAAAATAAGGCTGGGAAGGGAAACGCTTCCAGCCCCATAAGCTGAGGGTACCAGTAGGTATTGGATAATACCATGTGACTGGTTTTCTTAGGTGTATTTTCCCCTTATTATCAACTTCCTTTTTCCATCACATTAAACCCAACAGAAACATATATATCTACCATAAAGCAACCTGAATCTGAATACCTCTGTTCCTTTGGTAATAAAAGCTCGAGACCCATTATGTTCCATAGAAAAAGTGTGATTACCCACCTTTAGCCCTACTGCGTCTCAGCCCTGTGCACCACAGCACTATTGGGCCTTTAGTTCCAAACTAAGCTCTATCCCTCTTTAATATCATTGATCATTTCAAAAAACCCCACAACTTTCTACATGTAGGTTAAAGCTACTTATACCTAACAATATATTTATTTTTGCTCTTTATTTTAACCTGAAACTGACTTCAGATGTGAATTCAGTATATGACACACAAGAAATCACATTTCGGTAAAATGGCATTACTATTTAGAAGCATTCCACTTTCATCAGACAGCCTTCCGTGTGTATTAATTCTTGAACTCAAACTCTTGGAGAAAAATTAAGTGAACTGTCACTACACAATTCATTATTTTCCACTGGCCATTCTCATTGACTGTACAAAAACAAATAAACAAACAAAACCTAAGGCCATCAGGTCAATTTCGACCTATGGCGACCCTATAAGGAAGAGCAGAACTGCTCTGTAGAGTTTCCAAAGGGTGCCTGGTGGATTTGAATGGCAAAACATTTGGTTAGCACACATAGCATTTAACCACTACACCAGCAGGGTTTCCAGTGACTGTATAAGACTTACATATTTTAAGTCATTACTTTAAGGAATACAGTTCAATAAACTAGCTAGATAAACCTCAAATGATGTTTTCTTAGGCTATACAAATGGTCTCCAATTTGCACTTAATAAAGATGTCATTGTCTCATTGAGGAAAGCTACCTGTTGTTAAATATTTTGTCCAACAACTAATTAATAGAAAATGAAAATGATTCTAACAGATGATAAAATTACTAAGGACATCTTTAATATGAATTAAACAAGTAAAGATTTCCTCTAGTTAACTGCTACCTACTCAACTGAGGGATCAGAAAAGCAAATAACATTAGTCACAACATGCGTACAAAAATATACAACTGTTCTAAGAGCATATGTTCACGTAAGTCCCTCTACGTTAAACTGAATTCTATTAATATTTGTTAAGTACCCACAATGTTCCAGGCTCTATGCTCATAGCTGTGAGGAGAACACAAAATGGATGAAACTCCCAGATGTTCCTTCAGAGAACTTATGGTCTGATGGGTGGATTAGTCAAGAATCAAAATGACTACTGAACATGAACTTAGACAGATGACAACTTGAAAGGCCCAACATTAGAACATGTAGCCTGGTTTGTACTCCATGATAACTCTAGATAAACATCCATTCCCTTGGTCAAAGACTCCAAGACCAGAGAAGCTCAAATTCCTGCAAAGAGCAGAAGAATGGCCCATTATTAACTACGCATAGAGTTAATAACTGCCTCCTTTAGGTAGCTGTCATTTTAGTCTTAGAATCTTACATAGCATTAACAGTTAAGAGTGTCAAACATCTGAAGAACTTTAGTACTTTTCAGCTTTTAACTATATAAATTGTCTCTGAGGACAAGCAGGTAATAATCTTCATTTTAACTGATGGGGAAAAGTAATTCTGATCTTAGCCTGCTAGTTTCCTCAGAATAAAAGGATGTCACCACAATCACCCAAGGCATTTAAAAAGTTAGGCATTCTCTGCTCTACTAGGCCCAAAAATTAAGTCCTTGAACTTAATTGTTCTAAGTGCTACATACCTCATTGCTGAATATCACTACAGTCACCTTCAAAGTACTCCCCTGGGAAGCTAACCATTGACACCAGTGCCTAGACCACCCTTCAAGGCAATTTTAGAACTCTTTCTTGGACAGGATTTGAGGATGAGAATATCTCCCTGTCCCCTTGCAGTGCTGTCTTGCAAATAAAACCTTTGATCTCACCCCAAAAATCTCCTGTCTCAGTGAACTGGGTTTTTGCAGTAGGCAGCCAAACTCCCAGGCTTTTCAGGTAACAAATTCTGGCACCCCAGGTGGAACCATGTACTGCCTGGGCTCAACGACCTCCTGGAAGGACAAGGGATTGGGGACCCCTTAAGCAGCTGCAAGGCATTGGCTGACTCCCTCCTCTCACCAGGACATCGCTGACTTCCAACTGTGCTATCTAGGGATGAATATCAAACATTTTCCATAGAAAAGATGGGTTTCTGGGTTTGTTTCCACATGTTTTCCTTTCCTATGGTGCCAGGGACTGGAATCTGCTTTTTCTACCAGCCAGGGTGCTTCTCCTGGCAGACTGGTGCCCTGGGACAATTTTTTACTCTGCTGGTTGTCTCTGGTGAGTAGGGTAAATCCTGGTCTTTTTTTCCCCCTGGGAGTTCTTTCTTTTCTTTGCTCCATGAGAGGAATGTGCTGGTTTCTGGCAAGGACATGTCCTCTAGTTTTCTTCCTGTTTCTGGCACACAAGCCTTCTGGCTTTCCTTCTGGGGGTATGAGTGTGGTGGAGTCGGCTCAGTGCGTATTATGTGTATGGTGGTGCGACTGACGGATTGGATGAATGCTGGGACTTTGACACAGTAGCTCAGAAAACCGCTCACTAAGCTCAGTTTAATTAGTAAAGGAACAGACTACATGTGTATCTAGTAAAACTGGGTGTCTGTGATACAGTGAGGACTCGTCTTTAATAAGATAAACATAGTTATAGTGTGGCTTTATATTTGCCTTTGTGAGGTTTTGAAAACATCCTTTTCATTGTTGCACATACACAAGCTGTTTGTTGGAACCCCAAATTTGTAATTTTTCTGTGAAAAGTGTCTGATCCCTGCACACTGAGTGTTTAATGTCTGGACAAGAATTTATAAGTTTGGCCTGAAGCCACATGGTGTTGTCTTATTCAATGTCTCTGTTTTTTGTAAAACAATCTTTGTCCGTTGTCTTATGTGTCTAAATTTTGTATGTTTTAGACTTCCTTGTCATTGTTAATATATCAGACCCCCCACACACACCCCCATCTGGTCTAATTTCTTGTTTCAGTTCTTTGAGACAAACTTGTTTGGTGGGTTAGAAAAGATCTTCAATGCTCAGATCCTCCTGATCAGGCAGGCGTAGGGAGAGTCTTGCTTCAGCTAAAATAGATAAGAAACCCAAATTTCAAGTGGATGCAGATATACTGTCAGTGGGGTAAAAGAAAAAAACTAACTCTACAGGGCAAGATCAGCCTCAAGTCGTAGCACCAGGAAAGCTTTTTGAAAAACCCTTTATGATTGAGTAGAGACCTTTTTAAAACACAGATAACAGATAGAGAACTCCTTCTGGAATGGTCATGGCACACAGTGGCATGGTGGCATGGTGACAAGTCCACAAACTTAATTGCATAGTTATCTGTGAGGGAGATTTTAGCCAGTGAACAAAATAACTGCATTAGAACACATTCCCTACTCACCTGATCTGGCCCCCAATGACTTTTTTCTTTACCTGAAGACAAAGGAAATATTGAAAGGAAGATAGTTTGATGACATTCAGGACTTCGGGGGCAATATGATAATAGCTCTAATAGCCATTCCAGAAAAAAATTCCAGAATTGCTTTAAGGGTGGATGAGGTGTGCTAGCATTGATGCATAGCTTCCCAAGGGGAGTGCTTTGAAGGTTACCATAGTGATATTCAGTAATGCAGTATGTAGGACTTTTTCTAGGATAAGTCTGAGAACTTAATTGTCAGATCTCATATATACCAAATATCTCATTTCACAGGTCTACGGATCTATTTTTCTTGTGGAGTTTTTTATTTGATTTCTGAGCAGGACAAACAGAAATCTGAAACTACGAAAAATCTAAAGCACACTGCTTGAGAAAAACTGAAAGACCTGGCCCATCACAAGCTGTATCACCTCCACTGAGGCCTCCTGTTGCTCTCTCACTGTTTCCCAAAAGAGGTCCCTTCAGAACTAATTCAAGTCTTCTCACCAAGTCCCCATCCCAATCACTTGCTCTTTCACTCACAGCCACTCACAATTCATCCCCCCTTTGCTGTTCTCCCATCTCCCTACCCCTATCTGCAAAACCTGCCTCCTTATCCAACTCTTCCTTCCCCCTGCCTCTAAAGATTTCTCTTCCTTTCAAAGGCAAAGCTTCCTCTGTGCCCCAGATCCCATCCCTCCCTAATTTGTGAACTCTTGTTTATCATTCCTCTTCCTCTTCAGAGCCTTCAGCCTCCACTGAGCTCCATCCTCTTTTGTCCTGACTACTGGGGAGTGAGGAGGCAACGGAGAGGCCCACACAGTCTTAATGCTGAAGTTAGCTGCTTTTTACAGTCTTTCCTCATTAAATTAGAACCTGTTCTCTATTTATTGCCACTTCCTTCTTTCATTGCATCCTCTGTGACCCTCTGTACATAAGAGTAGAACTGTGTTCTATAAAGTTTTCAACAGCTAGTTTTCAGGCACAGATGGCCAGGACACTGTTCTTCTGGGTGGACTAAACCTCCAGCGTTTTAGCCAACAGACCTAGCATACTGACAATTTGTACCATCCAGGGACTTTCCTTTCTCTATATTTATTCTTTGTTCTCACCCTACAGAGAAACAGCTCCCTCCATTGTCATTATGGTTTCCTTTCTAGCAAAGAAAAGAGCACGTACCTTTACTCTTCTACCTCCTCCTGTCAGTTTTGATAATGGTCCCCCAACTGGTAACTCTTCTTGATGACACCCTTCACCCTAACTGCATCTTCTTAGTTCATGGCTGTTTTCCTTTCAAAACTCCCAGTTCTCTAATATTTACATGTACTTCCTTACAGAATGTTCCTTTAACACAGTTTTAGCAATCATGTTCAATAAAGTACGTCCAAAATCTTCATGTACTGGAAACCCTGGTGGCATAGTGGTTAAGAATTTGGTTGCTAACCAAAAGGTCAGCAGTTCAAATCCACCAGGAGTTCACTCTGTGCTAGGGGGTCAATGTAAGTCAGAATGTACTCAGTAACAAAGCTGTTTTTTGTTTTTTCTGTCCTGTCCTTTAGTCAGCTGTTTCCACATCTTGATGAACTGCTTGATGACACTTCTTTTTAGTTGCTCAACTATCATTAATGGCCATTTCTACACAGTGGCCCAACTATTACTGAAATATCAACAACTTCCTCTTCATCCATACTGTTGTATGTCTGTCAAAACCACCAAGAGTCACTCAAGCTCAAAGCTTAGCTCCTGCTTTAACTTTTCTCTCTTTTCCATTCACTCTCACCAACATTATTACCTTTCTCTACTTACTTACATATCTTGCATTGGTCACTTTCTATCTTCTTCATAGCTGCCCCCACATCCAGGGCCTCACTTCCATATTGCACTGCAAAAGAGTTCAGGTGGCCCATTTCCTTTAGGATTTACATGCCACCAACCCCTCCTGACCTTGCTGTCACCACACACACAATAACTAACATAGGTATAGACTACCTCTAGGAGAATCTTTTTCCCTAGTTTGAAAAACTTCAGTGATCCTTGATATACCTCACTAGGGCTTTCAAAGTCAGCTAAAGTCAGGCCTCTATTTTTCCTTATTCCCTATCACTATAACATAAGCATTTCCAACAGCTGGATCTTGATCACTTCTGTTCCTTCACACATCTGATGTCACCAACATCTGCATATCCAGCCAAGACCTGCTTTTTTTTTCACAGATCAAAATCTTAGCCATTCTGGGCATCTATTACAGCATCATGATAAATTTACCCACTATTCAAGACACACTGGACTACTACCTGTCATTTTCCTAATACCACGTTCTGTTGTTGCTCTTGAAGTTTCAGTCACCTGAAACTTCTTCTCTTTTCTTCCTTGCAGAACTCTATTTGTCCTTAGAGGTATAGCTGAGGGACTGATTTTCTAGTACTCTCCCTTTCTCAGCCCCGACACCCAACAGGTAGGATTTATGGATCTGTGTCTGCTTCCAGGGCACTAGTTTATACCACAACCGTGTATTTGCCACAATACACTTATAGGACCACTTCCCCTGCTAGATTGAGGGAGGCACAATATTACGTGTTTCTGAATGTTTCTCACTGCTTCTAGCACTGACAATGTCATGTAGAAGTATACATTAATTATTGGTTTAACTGTAATTATTTATTTTAATAAATAGGAAACCCTGGTGGCCTAGTGGGTTAAGTGCTACATCTGTTAACCAAATGGTCAGCAGTTCAAATCCACCAGGCGATCCTTGGAAACTCTATGGGGCAGTTCTACGCTGACCTCCAGGGTTGCTATGAGTCAGACCTGACTCAACAGCAGTGGGTTTGCTTTGGTTTTGTTTTTTAAATAAATAAATATCACTTTAATAAATAAGTGACTAACATTCTTGAAAGGAATGGCTAGGTGGTTGCATGGATGGAGAGATGGACAGACAGATGGATAGATGGGTGCATGAGTAAACGAGGAGACTAAGGCAAGTACAAAACAAGGAAGACATGGAAGGAGGGAATCTTAAAACATTGATCGTTCTTCCTTTTCTATCCTTTTTTAACATGTATTTAAAATGGCTTTATAACCAGTATAGATATGAGCAGACTGTTGTCAGGTGCTACTAAGTCAGTTCTGACTCACAAAATAAACCTACAGAACTGAGTAGAACTGCCCCATAGGGTTTTCAAGGAGTGTCTGCCAGATCTGGGCCCAAGGTGTTGCCCATACACCAGTCTTCCACCTGCTGATACAACCAGCCAGTTTCCCAGCATTAGGGCAAGCAGGCTACAGTAACTGATGCATTCTTATTAGCAACTGTCACAGTGAACATAACACAAAGCTCTTTCAAATGTTGAAAGATCAATGAAATGGAAACTAATTGAATTCCATGAATTCAATATTTACACAGAATACCAAAGGATTTTATGTTGGCATTGCTTCCAGCAAGGTCCAAGATAGGCAAAGAGCAGACAAGTATCCCTGCCAGGACACCTTCATTTAGATCCAGAGCTGAATGCACATTTCTTTCATGATTCGAATTAGGTGGACAAAAGTAGGTTACTTTTACTCCATCAGGGCTATACAACAGCAGAGGAAGTAGCATGGGGACTTGATTAAAGCCATTGTCCTGACCACCGTCACCACCACGGCTAAGCAGGGACTGCCTTATGGAACCAGGTCAGTGGAACATTGATTTCTCTATTCAACTCTGAAGCACCACTTTGTAAATGACACAATCATTTTTGGGTAAAAGAGGTGCTTTAAATGTGGTAACATTATATCATTTCAGCTGTAATGATCATAATTACTTATTTCTTTTAATCACAACCCACTTAACCACTTTAGTACAGAGGACTAGTTCAAGGAGTTTAATTTTCATTCAACATCTAATCTTTGTGTTTACCAAAAGCCTTCTTGGGCTTTGTTTACTGTCTGCTTGCTGGCCTGGACGTTTGATCTTGCAAGACTAGATCAGACAGGGTCAGATAAAATACTGATTACTAGAATAAACCGGGCTTGAGGAAGTTACACTATAATACTAGTTTTTAAAATCCTCTTTTCTCCCCAGCTTTTTGATATTTTACAAAATAAGCCCAAATAAACAAATAAAATTAAGATAACCAGCAATCAGCGGGTGCTTGAGCAATAATTGAGAAAAGGAAAGTGATGGGGATAATTTTGCACTCTGGCCAAAATAGAGGGTTTGGTTAGGGTCACTCATTCTAGCAGAAATTTTATGACACAAATAATTTTATGACATCCACCAGTATCCATGTGAACTTTAAATGACCCCTTACCTCTTAAGACTTATTAAATACTTGAGACTGACCTAACCAAATACAAGAATTCATCTAGCACGGGGTACCAGTTGAAAAATACTTTAAATACAAAACTATTTTCCTTTAAGTTATTTTTAATTGAGATACATTTAAAATACACAAGACCTTTCACTGTCAAGGCATTTCTTAATTCTGATTCCCTGAAACTATAGATTGCCAGCACAATCTGTGATGGTACTGTACTCATAATCTACCATTTAGTTTCATAAGAATGACAGGACAAACTTCACATTTAAATAGAGTTTACATAAAAGAAAAGTTAGATTTAGGAAAATAAGCATTTTATTAAAATGCATAAAAGTTATGAAAGAAAAACGGATGGGGTAAATCTCTCATAATGGAAGAGAAAAATCCATGAGAAAGACTTCTTGAAAATAATTTTGCAATACACAAACATTTCTTGGTTTCTGTGTATTATCCTTGTGCCCAACAGTAAAAACTCCCAGTCATTAAATAACTGTTAATATTGATCCTCCTCAGCCCCCCTCTGGCTTTTAGAAACAGTAATGTGTTTTCCTTGCATTTGGGAGCTCTACATTGAAAACTCCAGGCCAGAAGCAATTGTAGTTTGAGAAGAACAGCAATAAAAACTGCTGTCTAAACCACCCCATCCACCCACTCCACTTTCTTCAGGGTCCAAAACTTCTGGGAAGCAGGTTCATGGTCTGGACCTTAAAACAAGAGTATACAAACTCTGTCTCCCCATTTACCCTGAATTTACACTGATGTTAACTCAAATACGTCTGTGTCAACCGTGATTGTCTTTGAAATTAAAGAATAAAGGTAAACAGAAAGTGCTTTGCTATGATCACTAGGGAAAATAAAGTTAACATGCTCAGCCAAACCAACTTAGGGCTTTTTCAAGAATAAGTGTAAATAGTTTAGCTATAATAACAACAAATTCAAAAAATGCACATTAAAATGTTTACTTCAAAATTTAGATCTTTCCATTTGTATACAGTTTTTACATCTGTTTTTAATGATATCAAATTATTGATTGTTCATTTTTCTCATATTTATTTAAGCATTAACTATAGAATTTGCAATCTGATCTTTTTTTCTTCCTTCCAGTAGACTTTTATTTTTGCCAGGTTTTAGTCATATTTACTTTGATCTTTCAGAATATATAATTATTTTACTGTTTATTTATTTCTACAAGAAGAGAAAAAAATTTTGACCTCGGAGATCTATATGTGGCAATTTGTAACAGAATCACACAGCTTATGTTTAGGAAATCATGGTTTTGATTAAGACGTAACCATTTAGTTCCCACTGTTTTATTAAAACAGACATTAGTAGATAATAGGAAACATATTTAACAACGTAGCCTGCATTTAGTTTGGGACATCAGTAAATCAGCTTGAGATTTGCTTCTATACTGAGCATCGGCCACAAGACACATAAACTGATAATTCTGGAGTGGTTTAAGGAGTTGAAGAGGCAAGGAGGGACATGGCACTCTGACCCTTGGGTTCCCTGGAAGATTCTGAAGACAGAATCCTGAATTTGCTACTATTCATTTCCAGATTTGCAAGTCATTGTTACTGATGCTATTGCTTTTGTTAGCTGCCGTGGAGTATGGTGATCCCTGCGCACAGCATAGAACTACTCCATGGGGTTTTCAGTGCTGTGACTATCTGGAAATTGATTGCCAGGCCTATCTTCCGGTGCCTCCAGATGGGTTCAAACTGCCAGTCCTTCAGTTAGCAAGTGAGTGATTAACAGTCTGTGCCATCCAGATAGACACTCCAAAATTCTTTTTTTTTTTTTTTCCCTTATGGAAAGTGGATGGACACAAAAACTTTAGAAACAAATCATTACTTTCCCACAAGAAATGAGTCCTACTAGATATGGAATTCCACAGTAACATCTAATCATAACAAAAAGCTTCTATCAAATGAAATGTGCCTGTATACGTCCAATACTTCCTTTTTCCCAAGGGTTTCAAGTTAATAAAATACACTCCTCTGGGTGTTTCTTTTCTGCACACCGTTATACCTGTCATGAATTCTTTGTTTTTCCTCCCACTCCCTTGCTTGATGAATCAACACCACTTGAATATTTTATAGCAGCCTGTGTTTACTTCACACATACCTTCACCTTCCCTGTACTCCTCCTACCGACACACAGACACACACACACTCTCCCAAGCAGCAATGACGAGCTCTGTCTCTTTGAACAGCATGTGTACACAGTGTCTGACAGACCCTTCACATGGGGATCCTTGACCTCCTGAATGAAATCAAGGTTTCAGACTGCTTTTACAGCACTTACAAATTTAACTGTGCATTTACTATCTTGAAGAAAAAAGAATAAAGCTTGAAGAACTGCATCTCTCAGAGAGAAAGGAGAAAAGCAGAAGACATGTGTTAATGCATGTGTGAACACACACACACACTCACTCACAGGTTCTGCAGTGGCAATTCTGAAAACACTAGAGTGAAGGGCTTCCCGTCTGTCTGAATCTGGAATTACACCCCAGCCTCTTAAAAGAAGACACTTCCTTCCTTTCTCTTATAACAGCAAGTAAATGAGATCTAACAAATGACCCTGAAGCTACGTGATTCTTTTGATTTTTAGCCAAACAGGATATGTTCAAGTACTTTAGCAATCCTATTTAAAAAAAAAAAAAAAGGAAAGAAATTTAGAGGCAACACAGGGGGAAAAAAAAAAAAAACCCTTCTGAACTACACAATCATGTTTTATAATACACAGTTACTCATCTTATCCTACCAAGAGGGAATGTTAAGGACACTGTAAATCAAATGCTGAAGCCAGAACCTAAAGGGCTCTACAAACTTTAGACTGCACTGAAAAGAAATGGATCCCAATTCAATTTTCAGCACACTTAATTTTTCCCAGGTAGTTCACCATCTAGAGAGACCTGGTGGTACAATGGTTAAGAGCTCAGCTGCTAAGCAAAAAGCAGGCAGTTCAAACCCACCAGCTGCTCCGCGGCAGAAAGAAGTGGCCGTCTGCTTCCGTGAAGATTTACAGCCTTAGAAACTCCAGAGCAGCTCTGTTCTATTCTACAGGGTAGCTATGAGTCAAAAACGGACTCATCAGCATTGCTTTGTTTTTTGTTTGCTTATTTGTTTTAGTTCAACATCTAGACCTTCCTTCTAACTTGTATATGTAGCATAAAATATTCTCATTCCTTTGTAATCAGAAATGTGCAAGGAAAGCTCCTTTCTTCAAAAGGTAACCTTGTAAACAAGTTTCCAACACTCAACAGCCAATAAATATTATTTCCATACCTTGTGTCCCCAAAGAAAACCTCCAGGTAGTAAAACAAATAAATGCATCCTTTATTTACCCACTGACCATAAATTATCACAGGGCCTTCAGATGGGGGCAGTGAGCTGTCAGCAAGGCTATGCACGTGAATAACAAAGCATGATGGATAATGTCATGATCATGCACAAGAGGGGCTGCAGGGACCCTCAAACACCAACCTCTCATAATACAAAAAGTTTCCCTAAAACCCCTCAGACTGCTAGCATGTAGCTGAAGTGAGGTGAGAACAAGAAGACTTTTCTAACACTGGCATACTCGTAAAAGCAGGGTGCAACTGATGAATTTAAATGGCTGGGTAGCATAAATAGCATGCTATTTACTGTATGTGGAAGTACAGTTTCAGGACCAAACATAATGTCTTATATATTTCTGCTAGAACTACCACTAAACAAAAACCTAACCTGAACCATTGTCATCTAGTCAATTCCAACTCTGAGGGACCCTACAGGACAGAGGACAACTGCCCACAGGTTTCCAAGGCTGAAGTCTTTACAAAAGCAGACTGCCCTAACTTTCTCCCACAGAGTAGCTGGTGAACTCAAACCAACCAACTACCCGTTAGCAGCCAAGCATTTTAAACACTGAGCCACCAAGGGCTCCAGGACTCTATCACTACTAAGTATTAGTACTATTACTCTTACTATTATTACCACCAGGAAGCCTTGGTGGCACAGTGGGTTAAGTGCCACACTTGCTAACTGAAAGATTATCAGTTCAAATCCGCTGGGTGCTCCTTGGACACTGTGGGGCAGTTCTGCTCTGACGTCTAGGATCCCTATGAGTCGGATCTGACTTGACGGCAGTGGGTGCATGCTGACACAGCTATTACTTACAAAGAGGCTACAGTGTGCTGTCACTAGTTAGTCCTCACAGCTACTTAGCAGCACGGTAGTGTGACTGCCAATTTTCAGGTGGGGAGATTGAGGCTCGGTGAAGTTAAATAATTTGCACTAGCTCACATAGCTGGCAAAAAGAAGGCAAAGACTGGGTCACAGTCTGCCCGACTGTTAACAGCCTTGGCCATAACCACTGCTTTGGAACTGTCTCCAAATAGGCATGACATCAAAATTACATTTCTGATCAAAGATTTCCTGATATTGCACATCAGTCATTCTAATGTGTTGATCAGTACTTAAACTATAAGTAGAGATTTAACCTAAAATGACAGCATTTCAATTGCCATTAACATGTAAACAGAAATGACTTACTGACAGGAGTTTTTCAAACAGACATACCTATCTGACATAAACCATTTCAAAACATTTCTAAAGATTCTGGGTTTCCCATGCACCTCTTATGAAAACTGCAAACCTCATGTACATATATTCTAAGAAACTTACTTTTTAACTTTTTATTCTGATATTCTCTTAGTTGTAAAAGTACTGATTTGGATCACATGACGGAAACATTGACAATCTTTCCGTTGTACACAACTACATAAACTGTACCTAAAATCACCATGAATTCCAAAAAAATCAATGATTTATTTTGTGAGAGAAAATAGGCTTTAAAAACAAAATGGTCAGTTTACCTTTAATCTTCTTGTACTTCTTATACCATCTCCCAAACTCCTGGCACTTGGTTGCTGACACATTGGCATAATATGTGCTATTTACAATGGATGAAATCATACTCTGGAAAGAAAAATAAAATATTTCTCTAAAATACATGTACTCCTTTTTAGGGGTAAGAACAGAGACATTATAGCCCAGCCTAATCTTTTTTATCTTCTAAACTTGACACCCTCACTCTCCTGTAGAAGAAACTGATGATTTCACACTAGTCGGACCTGACTTGATAGCAGTGGGTTTGGGTTTGGGTTTATTTAACATCAAATGGGATTACCTGAATTTGTATTACGCCAGTGCTTTCTCCGAAAAGCCAACCCTGGGGCAATGTCAGAGATGGAAGGGGGTGGGAGGTGACAGAGAAGAGCAAATGCAAAAAAGGAAGACGAGCTGTGATTTAGGACCAGAGCAAAAGGTGAGCTCAGATGCTCCAGCATTCGTAATCCAAATAATGCCTTTCAGCTGCGTCTGTTCACTTCCAACAGCAACAAGCTTACTCAGCCAAGAATCTGAGAACATCCGTGCTACTCACTGCAGAACAACATTTAGGGAAATAAGTTAAATTAATATAATTTATAGAAACGTGTGATTAGCACTTGTGTGAAAATCCACCAAATGAAAAAAATTAACAGTGCTATTTGAGAGCAGAGCCAACTAAACATAACACTTGCACTGTGTTTCAACCAAAAATGAACCAACGCTCCAACCGGCTGAACGCTAAAATACACCATTCCTCCTGACTCTTCATCTTCCTCTCCCTTTTCGGGTCACACTTCAGAGGATCTGTCTGTAACCGGGGTTACACAGATAGAGATGGGGAACACAACCTGACTTACCAGTGAAAAATTAAAATTAGAATTGCACACCTTGAATTAAATTTCCTACAGATACATGTGTGCAGTCAATGTGGTATGCCTGGGTCAACATCTGTAGCAGATGTCACCTTACAGTTGAACTGGCTGTGACAGCACACATACATGTTTCATACATATTTCTGCAAATTCCATCTAAAAACAAATGGCCAACTCAAGACACCCAAATGGCCTGTATAAGGTCTTCTATCTTGCCTTGAAACCTTATCTTTCTTTAAAGAAAAAAACATTATCCCTAGACATGGAACAGTTCAGAGAAATCTTAGAACTTGTAACAACATTTCTATGAAGTAGTAGAGATTAAAATAAAAAGAAAAGATAACAATAAATCACAGGAATGATTAACTTATTTACTAGGAGGTTCAAACACCAGCAGACAGTCCTTCCTAGACTCCCACTGAAAACATTCTGCTCAGCGAACCTACCAGCCTCTTTAAAAAAAAAAAATTACTGTTCAGTATTGGATAGGTAACCCAAAAATCAAACTCATTGCCATTGAGTCAATTCTGACTCATAGTGACCCTACAGGTCAAAGCAGGACTACCCAAAGAGTTTTCAAGGAGCACCTAGTGGATTTGAACTGCCAACTTTCGAGTTAGCAGCCACAGCACTTAACTACTACACCACCAAGGGTTTCCATTGGAGGGGGTAGAGAGTCCTGATTCAATTCATATAAATCTCTTTGGCCCTTTCTACACAGCAGATGGCCATCCTTCCACAGTTGCTGGTCTCTAAAATGCCAGTTTTGTTCTCTAAGAGGAGAGAATAAGAACAGCTTTGAATTCCAGGGCCAGCATCACCTGATTGTGTCATCAAATTTAAGAAACCCTGCCCTCCTGTTTTCTCTGATCTATAGGTTTGCTGTGAGTGAGAATCAACTTGATGGCAATGGCCTTTTATAGCCCCCCAATTTTAGAGCATCACCAGAACCCTAACTGCCCAGAGGTAGGATTCTGTTTTGTTTGTAACCAACAACTAAATAAGTGGGCCCTCTGTTCGTGGGGCTAGCTCCCTCCCTGTGCAGAGCTTTTGTCTCTTCCTGGACTGTGAGACCCTTGAGGCTAGGGACTACGGAGGTTTCAATTTTTTCTCCTCAGTGTCTAACATGGCTCTGATGTGAGATATCTGAGTCACTACAATATAACATACAAAAAGGGACAGAGATGAATTTTAAAATGCCAAACTGAAATAGTGCAATAATAAAATTTTGAACATGGAAGCAACCTAACAGAATGCACCAGTCATGCCAGTGTATGTGAATAATCACACATATACTTGTCACCTCTCTGTTGTTTGCATAAATATTATCCTCTGGAAAGACACACGATATGTTGCTATGGCAGGAGTTAGTGTTTAACCTTATATTGCAAACCAAGAAAAACCAAACCCACTGCCATCAACTCTATTCTCATTCATAACGACCCCATATGACAGAGTAGAACTGCCCCACAGTTTCCAAGGAGCACCTGGTGGAGTTGAACTACCAAAATTTTGATTAGCAGCTACAGCACTTAACCAGTACATTACCAGGGTTTCCTATATTGGAAAGAAGTCTGGAAAAAAGACTAAAATTCAAAGTTACTCAAGGACAGCCTTGCAGCTGTCCCTTAACTCTTCCTAGCCTAGAAGATCATGCCACAGGGTGACATCACTGTGGACCAAGACAATTTACATTTCCTCCTCTCTAGCCTCTACTTTGTCCTTTCTTCAGCTGGACCTTCACTGTCACTGCTGAGGTCAATGTCACTCAATCTTTGTGACCAAGGAAAAACATCTGGGCTTCTATCAGCTCCATCAACAGATCCTGTACTACAGTCAGGTTCCCACAACTCATTTAAAAAGGAGGACTCTCAATCATATTTGTTCTCTTCCCCATTTTATTTCAGTGAGTTACTATCTCTACTGATCACAAATCAAGAAAGAAACAAGCTTAAGTTATTAGCTTAGAGAAGAAATGAAGTAGCAAATAAAGGTGCTTTCCTGGAAATGAGAATCTTTAGAAGTCTGAAATGTTTATTGAGTTTGTGACATTTTATTCATCCTTTCATTTGCTTCAAGGCTTTACACTTAGTTCAGACTCAAAACACTTCTACTGAGAAGAATTGCCATCAGAGAGCTTTAAAAACATGAAATGTACTTCTAGGGCCTTTAAATAAAAGGCCATGTTATGTCTCGTTATTCTAGTTTCAAAGTAACATGAACATTCTGTAATCCCAAATTAGGCTGCCATGTTCTCACAGCCTAAGTCTGACTCACTGGGCCTCACTAGAACACTCTGGAGGCACAATAAAAAGTCATTTTCAGGTCAATGTCCTCTTTTTCCCCCACAAATCAAAACGTAATTAAATAGAGAGAAAGTTGAAAGAGGCTATCCAGACCCAGTTTGCTGACTTTCACTCTACGGGCAACAATGCTCTACAGACTCTCTGGGGCACAGACAGTCTCTATTTGCCATATTTAATTCATCATAAAGCTACATTTTTACCAGGTCACTGAAGTCAGGACACACCTTACAATCAAGAGCATCTGAAAGCTGATGAGATACATTTGTTGCAAAATGGGATAAGTAATGATTAAAACTCCTGGTGTCTCCTGGCGCGCTTTCCACATCCACAAGGGGAGAGGGCAGGATACAGTCCACGAGCAGCTTGTACCTGCTCTGCTCACTTCTCAGTCTTCCCATTTGCTTTGTGATATGCATGCGTGGGGGTCATGGGTCAAAACTGACTTGATGGCAATGAATCTGTTCTGTTTTGTGGTATGCTTCTCGATACTAAACATAAGGAAATAATAATACTTCAGTTAAGTCCTATAAAGGGAGAAGAAATGATCTGGAGAAGTTACTTAGTCATGAAAAATTCATTTAACGTCATTTGGTAGCCCCCTCTGGCCCTTTTCATCCCCATTCTGAGCTGTAATATCAGAGTTGGAAACCTGCACTATTCTAATTGAGAAGAGAACTCCTGGGCATTAGAGTATGAAGAAACAAAATTTGAGAATTCCTCCCCACGCGGTTGATGAAGGGCTCACTTCTCTGAGCACTGGCACCCCGATCTGTAAAGTTGGGGTACCAACGCCAGCCTCAGCATGGCAACAATTCAGCAAGGTGACTTGTGTGAAAGGCCTGAAACAAGGCAAAGTCAACCAATGTCAGCTCTCCCTATGTCAGGCAACAGTGTCATACGTCGTCGCAATCACCTGGTTAGGTATTATCTTCTCGGTGTCACATCGGAACCTCTCTCAACATGAGCTCATGAGGCTGGGTTGCAAACAAAAACAACCTTGCCTGAAAACAACCGAAATGGACAGGTAGCAGTTGTTTAACATAGCACTGGATGCATCTCCATGACATACATGAAGTGAAGATTTAACGAAGGGGACAACTGACAAGTGGTTACCATGACACTGGTCCACACAATTGGCCAGTCACGTATCAGTGGATGAAGACTTGGATTTTTCCTAGGGACCCACTGGGTTGCTTGATTTCAAACTGGTTTATTTCACACATTGGTCTGATCCCCAAAAGGGCAGCACTTTTTTAGGATGACAGAAATAATTATCTCACAGTCAATTCCTAAAGTTTTATCTAGTAACACTTTTGCTGTTCAATAACTAATCAATCATTTTATTCCCAAATATTAGTAATAAACCCACAACTACAGCCATGGGGCAGGGTTGCTTAAAAAACATTTTAAAATCCTGCCCAAGGTCACAGAAACCATGAGTGTGGGGCAGAGGTACATTGGGAGCTGCAGGCATTTGCAAATTACTTGTTCCTTCACTGCAATTTTCACTTAACAAAGCTGTCTCTTTAATCATCTCATTCGATCCTCAGGACAATCTTAAATAGAGACAAGGCAGGTACTGTTATCTGTATTTATTTTAATGGATCAAAATACCCAAGACCTAGGGTCACATAGCTCACAGCCAAAAATAAAACTCGGATCTCTTAACAATTCCTAGAGTAAGAATAAATAAGCCACAGAAAGACATATTCATAATGTTTTTATATCGGAACAGTTAGAGAACACCATTTAATAAGGGAGAGCTGTGCCTGAGGTATAGTCAATCAGGAGGATGGTTGGGAGCATCTATGTGGCTGAAGGAGGAAGCTGGAAGTGGTGAGTGGGCTAGGGGAGTAGAAGGAAAAGGTTGTCTCTCAGCAAGTAAACACATTTTTAAAAGGTGAAGTCAAAAATAAAGACACAGACACACAAATGCCAGCTACACTTTTTCCAGCATCTGGCCAGACTGAGAACAGCTAAAACATTGCTTCCCTTTGATTTAAATATATGTGCCTCAGCCTCCAACTGTTGCCCACATACGGACTTCTCTCTACTCTTTCCTTTTGCCCTCAAGACGGCTCTTTTGAACTGCAGACCACCGGATGGTCAAGATTCACGATTCATCCCTTATGCAATTACCAGACATGAGTGAGGAAAAGCCTAATACGGTTTGGTTTGGTGTTACTCAGAAAGAATGATTTCAAAAACATGCATGTTTTACTCATGAGCCAAGTCTATTTTTGAAAAGCCAATCATCTACCTTTCTCCTTTAAGGTAAGTAGTACATATTGGATAACTCACTTTTTCCAAGATTTTCACCACTGTATTCCCAGCTGTTGCAAAGTTTCTGGCTCTTAAATGGGACTCCAGTAACATGAGTAGACTGTGTGGTTGCATTACTGTTTCATGTTTCTTTTAAAACAAAAATGTATTCTTTCTCACCTGAGATTGGTGGAGCTCAAAAGAACCAAGTTCTCAGACATCTACGGAAGTGGGAGAATCTTTTTCCACACTAAAGAACAAAGCTATGCAACTTAAGTGAATAACATGGAATGACGGGCAACAGGTACCCAGGATGATGGGTAACAAGAACAGAAGATGAGTAGCAGCTGCAGAACGAACAAGCTCGGCGTCCACGTTACTTGTCCATGCTGGCCAAGAAAGGTTATGTCAGTGATACTTTTCATAAGCAGAGAGCAGTGACAAATGCTTAAATCAGATCTCTCCAAAATCCTAAGCAGAACTGAGTCCCTGTTGGACTGAAAATGTATTGGGTATCAACCACCAAATTACTGCTCACTGTTTCTAGTTCTAAACATTTTGGAGCTTCTAAGAACACTATAATAGTGTTATGGAATGTGTTCCTTCGATGTGTTGTAAATCCTAACCCCAATATTTGTGGCCATAAGCCCACGTGGATATAAGGTTTCTGTTATTATATTAATGAGGCCATATGAGTGTAGGATGTATCTTAAACAATACACCTTCAAGACAGAGGAGCAGATTAGGCACAGACAAACAAGTAGAAGAAGAGACAGAAGACAAATGCCAGGCCACACGGAGACTGCCAAGGAACCAAGGAACAGAAGCTGCAAAAAGACAAACACCTTCCCTCTGAAGCAGACAAGGATACAGCCTTCTCATAGAGGAAGTGCCCTGAATTCAAACTTCTAGCCTCCTAAACTGTTAAAAAAAAAAAAAAAAAAACACTCACTTGTGGTATTTCCATTATAGCAGCACTGGACAACTAAGACAAATTGTATAAACACTGTATATTTTTACAGAACTTTCTGAAACATCTTCATATTCATTAAACACATTAGAGCAGTAGTTCTTGCCCAGAGTAACTGCATCCAACTCAAGAGAGAATTTAGTAATGTCTGGAGACATCTTTGTTGCCAACACTAGTGAGCAGAGGCCAGCGATGCTGCTGCACAGCCTACAGCGTATAGCACAACCACCATGACAAAGACTGCCGTGGCTCCAACCTCAGCAGGACTGAGGGTGAGAAATCATGCAGTAGGGCAACAATCTCGTGCAACATTTGCATTGTGCTACATGTTGAGGTTCGTAGCTAAATGTGAGATAGCCTGTGCTACTGCAGACAGTCTGTCTAGTGATGGGAACTGGCAAGTGAACGACAACCACAGGCTGTGATAAGTGCTGTGACAGGGTGTATGCGAAGTGCTCCCCGAGACAGAAGAAGCAACTACTTCAACCATGAGGTCAGAGCACTTCACCAGCAGTGACTTTCCAGCTGGAATCTGGAAGATGATTTCATCAAGCAAAAGAGAGCAGTGCACCAGAAGAAATCACATCTAGAAAAGCCAGCAAGGGTCAACTTGAAGGACTCCAGGGTTGCAGCCCTGTGTGGGTGGTCATCAAAGCCAGAGATTCACCTGGGGCATCTTTCCTGGAAGGCCAGTTTTTCAGGAAGGAAAGGAGACTGAGAAAACAGGTAAAGTGATTTTTTCTACCACATTTTTAAGAATATTAAAGAACACAAGTATATGGAGTACAGTATACACTTTGCATGAATTTTTAAGAGAGTTGTTTCTTGGACTTATAGTATTAAAGGTACTAATGTGGGCCTCTCCAGCCCAAAAGGACATTTTGGTGAAGAAGTTGGAGCAATGAGGAATGTTCCAGATTAAATTAATGTGGAGTGTTTAGAGCACAGGACGGATGCAGGTAAAGGGCAGAAGGTGACTGTAGTGGTAAATAGACCGAAGCGTATCATCCTGATGGCTTTCATAGGCCATGCTACAGAGTGTGGGCTTGCTGGTGGTGTAGTGGTTAACAGCCATGGCAGCTGGCTAAAAGGTCAGCAGTTTGAATCCATTAGCCACTCCTTGGAAACTCTATGGGGCAATTCTCCTCTGTCCTATAGCACTGCTGTGAGTCATAACTGACTCAACAGCAATGGTTTTTGTTTTTGTTTTTGTTTTTTTTAAATAGCAGAAGGGGCAGGGAGTGGGAATCACTGGAGTTTTATAGATGAGGAAATGGCACAACAGTTGTGTTAGTGAATAAGATGGCACAAGAAAAGTTGTGAGGTACGAAGATTCAAAATATTTTGAATTAGAAGTGGTGATGGCCTACAGCAGGCAGGGGCACAAGAGACAAAGATTCTAGACGTAGACTCAGTATAATCCACAGCATCAAACAAGAATGTGCCAGAAAAATGGACTTCTGGAGTCACACAATTAGATGTGCAGGCAGTAGGAACAGAACATAGGAGATAAAAAGGGTGTCTAATGGTAGAGTAAAGATGATCTCATTTGAACCTCGGGACACTTTCAAATTATGTGAAAGATGCAGATACAATCATTCCCAGTTTACAGATGAGTTTAATACAGCTCTGAGAAGTGGGCAGACCTGTACTGGATTACACATTTGGCATAAACAAACTATAATTAGAATTCAGGGCTCTCAGATCCTGGTTTGAGTTCTTTCAACTCATGGCTCCTTCTGGATTCACATTTACAGTTACAACCAAATATGATAATCATGAAACATCATTTCAAGTCTTGAAAGCCTTGAAAAAATTTTAAATTTGTGATATAAAGTTAGGAGCTTGTCTGCTTCCAGACAAAGCCTGCTTTGACTTCGGTGTGGTTACAAGAGACGACTTTTGTGCCTGATTGTAAAAGTTAGGACAAACGATTGAAAGTGTGCCCCTATATTTTCTTCATCCGGTCCTTGTTTGTTATCACTATAACCAAAATCCTCATTTTTATAAGTTGATAAGCACTTGCCCTGAAATAAATAAAAATTCTAGCAGTAAGGCTTGAGTACTTACACAGTACCTACCGGTGGATAGTAAGGTGGTCCATGTGAAAGTCCAAAGCACAAGCATATATAACTGATGCTCAAGAAACATTAATGGTCCTTTCTCTCTAGCATCCTACCGCCCAGGTAGGATTAACTTCTTGATTTTTCAGAGGCAAAAATACTGATAGGTCTTCTCTAACTGCTCCGATATGAAAACATTATGAATATGTCTTTCTGTGGCTTATTTATTCTTACTTTAGAAATTGTTAAGAGATTCAAGTTTTATTTTTGGCTGCTTTGTTTCAGAGGATCCAAATTTCAAAATGCTCTCTAAGACATGCAAAACAACTACTGGCTTCACATCAATAGTATCACATCTCCATAATAACAGCTGATCTTGTTTATGGCCTGGGTAGTACAAATGATCACCATTCTTGGCTGCTAATGCAAAGGTTAGGAGTTCAAGTCTACCCAGAGGTGCCTTGGAAGAAAGGCCTGGCAATCTACTTCCAAAAAAGTCAGTCATTGAAAACCTGCTCATGGGTTGCCATGACTCAGAATTAACTCAACAGAAATTGGCATATGGCTGATATGTGTTACTATCCTGGTTGTACCTATAACAAACAGGTTCATGAAAGGGCAGTTACAAAGGCTAGTAAGAAAGGACATGAATTTAGGTCTACTTGTTTCTAGAATACTTGCTCTGGACCATTAGGCTTCTTGCTTCTCCAAAAGCTATACCATCCTGGAACACAGCTGATGGCATCTCAAGTTTCTAAGGTTCTCATCACTCGCCTTTGAACTTGACAGGCATGTAATTAGCCCATGGTCATAAATCAAGTGTAGCAACTCACATCAGAAAACAGATTTCCATTCATAGCTTCAGATAGTGAAACTGAGCTCTTTTTTTTACAGTAACCCCAAGTTACCACAGGCAAAATATTACCTCATCATTAGAAAAGTGGAGTTCTACCCCATGGACACCAATGGACAAAGACAGCCTATTCTGCACTATTCCTTTGATCAGCTCAACTTCTTATTTTTGTGGCTTGTTTTACTTTATAACCAGTTTACCAAAAAGGAAGTGTCACTTTTTGTCTGGTGTATTTTCATGTGAGGAATTAGCTACAAAATCTCTAAAAGGTGTATGATGTACAGATCATCTCCCTCACTAGGCAGGGAAAAGGCTCAGTAAGTCACGCAAAGATGGGCTCACCATTGACAAAGGAATGTGATGATCTGGAGGATAAGCACTGGAACAGGTGGTCTGCACTAGGGTCTCAGCCTTCCACTTAACCAGCTGAGTAGCCTTAGGCAAGTACTTTTAGTTCTTCCCTGAACCTCACCTTCTTGATCTATCCACACTAATACCTACACCTCCTACAACAGATGTGAGAAGCTAAAGACTGTGCATGCAAAAGGTTTTAATACACTCCCAAAACATCTGTGCACTCTGTAAGTGACAATGTCTACTCTACAACATAAAGCACCACCATGTTTTTCCCTCCCTAAATGTAGTGTAACTCTAACAAAGAAAGAGAAAGAAGACAGTTGTCTACACAGAACTCCTCCTCCTATGAGACAGTCCATGGGAGTTCTGTGTTTCTCAGACCCGTACCTGGAGATACTGACCTGGGAGAGAGGGCATTCTTTGGCTAATGTGCTCTGGTTCATCTCTTTAAGCAGTTCCTTTAAGGCATTGCGGACTGTGGCATGGTTCCACTGCTCTGCAGGTAAGTCTTCTAGCTTTGAACAACTAGAAAACAGAGCAAGAATGAACAGCATGCAAACCTCAGAAGGGTTCTCAGCTGCAGGGGAGGAAACAGTAGCACTCACTCCTGGCCTGGGAGGTGTGAGGAGACCTGTGGAGGAACGAGATTGAAGGCAGGGCCCTAAGTGAGAGCAGTGGAGCCATCTGCTTCTCCTGGACTTTGACAGAGCCCAAACTCTTTAAGTTAGTTATCAAGCTAGCCTTTGGATAGATGTAAAGAAATTCTATTTTAAAAAAATACATATGATTTTCTAATCTGCTTATAGAAATGGGATGGCAGCAGTGTGATTACAAATGTTCACAGCACAAATTTTACTTTCTGACATTCCAAAGGCTCAAGGTAAGTATCTTTTACAACAAATTTTAAAGTTTGAAGGCTTACACTTTATCCACAAAGAAAAATTCATGGATGTGACTTTCCTATGCAAAAATAAATTTCCAGATAAGTCACTACAGCAATCCTACACAAGGCTGGGTACATTGGGTCTCCATTAATAGACAAAATCTCCATATGGGGAAAATTCAAAACCCTTAAGCCAAAGAGGATCCCTGGTCTTACAGTGGTTAAGAGATCACCTGCTGACCAAAAGGTTGGCAGTTCTCATCCACCAGCTGCTCCTTGACAACCTATGGATCAGCTCTATTGTGTCCTGGAGGGAAACTATGAGTCAGAATCAAGTCGATGGTGACAAGTTTGATTGGTTTTGGTGTGCCAAAGGACAGCATTCCCGAAATTTTTACCATAAAAGACTCTGCAGAGTATTTAAAGATTCTTTACAGGCATAACTTGTTCTGGACACATAACTTGTCTGAAAACAGAAACCACTTGTAGGACCTCTGCAGGTCATGGAGTGTGTTTCTTTGAGGTGGCCTCCAGAAGGGGACATGTAAGACCTCCAGTGCCAGCACATTCTTGGTAAGCCTATTGTAAGTGCAAAACCTACCCCTCACAACTCAAAACTGAAAGCAGCAGAAGTGTTTATTTTTCAAATACTATGTGCTAACCATTTAACCAGACCTAGAGGACCCATTAAATCAGGGGATGTGGAAAGTTCCCCTTTAAGGGCTTCAGACTTTTAATGATTGATCAAGCTTCTCTTGGGTTACCACTTCACTGCTTCTGAAAACAAAACATAAAACAGTTGGAATGCGGACTATAAAGATGCCTGACGAAGTACCCCTTCTTCCTTCCTCCCTCCTTCTTCTGCTCTTTTTCTGCACTTCACCTGAAGTCTAGAAATTAAAGAAGACGGGATGAGCTGCTTTCTGTGGTGACTCAGTGAGTGACAGAGCAGCTCCAACAGTAAGCCAGGGTAGGAGTTCAGGGACACCCACCTTTGTAACTGGATTTTCAGTGTCACAACATGATACACATCTTGTAGCATGTCGGCCACAGTCGCATCAGGTGCATCTGTCACGTAACTGAGGGGCAGAGGATTCCACCTCCCCAGCTTGATTATTCCTGCACAGGGAAGAGAGACACCATAAACACATTATCTACTATTTATTAAGTCTCCCCATTGTTTGTTCAACGTTAAAAAGGTCATTCAATAGTCAACATTCAAGGCCCACTCAGTGATACTTTACAACCCAGTGCAATAAGCCATTTCTTTCTGGCTGACAATTGAGTTAGTTAACTAGACAGGAAGATGGGAATGAAAGGATGAGGCTTACTCACAGGCAATCAATTCTTCTATGTTTTCCTGTTTCTTAAATTACTTAGAGAACCATACGGATACTTGCTTCCCCCAAAGTCTTGTCTCACATTCTAACTTAAGACTGATGCTAAATATACTGGACTGCTGATTTCATAGATGCACAAAAAAAGCAGCTTTAAGTAAATACAAGATTTGGTTTTGAATGGTACAAGAAAATTCCTATGTGTGGGCTCAGCACACAGTTACATCCTGACTAGGGTGTGATTCCCAGTGTGAATAGCATTTGGGGCTGAGGAGGCAGTTAGAGTTCACTTCCAGATCCGTGGTATGCCAGGCAGAGAGTTTGCTTTCACTGGCCAAATGCAGTAGCACAATGATTGACCACAGATCAGAAATAGCAGAGACACGTTTGACTTCCTTTGTTGTTTTTTTAATTCCTCGGCTTTCTTTACAGGGGCAATAGTACCCCTTTTCTGTGTGTTTCCTGCTGCATATGGTAAACACGTATGACAACAGAGAGAGAGAAAAACCTGGGTCGAACTTGGGCTACATATAAAAGATTAAGAATACCCTTAAGACAGGAAGATTCGAGAGACAGCTACAGCAACACGTGGTGAGATGAGCCCATCATCTTTGGTGCACAGGGCACACACAACAGCAATGAATAAAAAGAAAAGTCCCCTATTACCAGCTACCCAGAGTCCTAAAAATTGTATTTGTACACTGTGAAAAATTCAGTGGTCCCTAGGATGTCCAAAATCGCCACTCACAAAAAAGTTACGTTTTAGTGATAGAAAAAAGCCTTTTTATTTTTAACAATACAAGTGAGTACAACTATGCTCTTCTTTAAAATATATATATATACATATGCTTTATCATCAAACAATAAGAACACCTGTGTACCCAGGTGAACTTGTCAGAGCTCTACAGAATAACGCTTTTGAGCTACAAGGTGACCAATAATGGGAAATGAACCTTCTGGTCAGGGCACGTCCTGTCCAAGACAAAATAAATGAATGCACAATGCTTGACATAATGCTTGAAAACAGGGAATAAACAGAACAAAAATATTAAAAGGATGCACTGTTTCAGTATTAAGATTTAACAATCTGGTGCTGAATATGCTGCAGTATAAATAGTGCCTGGACTCAGATCCAATAAAGTAACACAGCACTCATTCATAGTACCGTATGTCTCCAGTTCTGGCTTCTTGAGTCATGTTTCACTTGCCAAGAAAAGCTGTTTTCTGGTGGGGATAGTTTTCTTAACATTCTCTCTCATGACAATGAAAAGTGCACAGCATGCAGTGGGGAGCAGTCATGAAGTGAACATTCAGGGTCCACTGGACGGCCATCCCCGAGAGACGTGGTCCTCTGCCATGCCTTTTACTCTCTGTTCATTTGAAAACACCAAAAAGATACCAGGAAATGTATCTAACATGTTTCCTATTTTTAAAGCATTCCATAATTTTAAATTTCTTTTAAAAGCCATTGACTATGATAGCCCATGAGTTTCTCATGTAAAGTGAACAGATTCTACAGACATGATTGCTATGCTTAAGAACCTCAGTGAGGGGTACGGAACAAATGTGTACTGTGACAAGAGAGGATGAGCAGCAGCAAGGACTGTGGGTTATTTTGGTTACCAAGCATACTCTATCTGTGAAGAATGATCTGGGCCAACTTGAACACACAGCTCTTCAGGAGATGCATCTGTGGTGCTGCATGGGTCAGCAGTCCAGGCGTTGTTACTGCTGAGTGGTGTTCCACAGTAAGAACGCACACGATGAAGCCTAACGTGAGACTCTGTTTGTATGATTTCCTTCATATGACATAGAAGAACATGCAAAACTAATGCATGATGATAGAAAGTGGGTACCTCAGGGTGGAGGGGAGAACTGACTAGAAAGGGACATAAAGGAAGCTTCTTATTTGGGCTGGTGCGTGTATGAGTCTAATCACTGTCAAAACTCACCAAATCAAACACTTACCAGGTGACTATTTTACTGTACGCAAACTGAACTTCCATTTTTTTAAAAAAAAGAAACAGAAAAAGCCAAAAAATAGGGATTGGAATTATCTCTACAGGATATGATAGACAAATCACTCTGCTGGAAATAGTAATTTCCATTTAGGTAGATTCTTCAGGAGCATAAAGACTTATTTGGGCTGGAATTAGACACACACAGGTGTTTCCACAACACTTCATACCTCCACAGAGAGCAGCTGCTACAAACTGGGTATTACATCTTGGAAGAGAGTTGCTGACGCATGTTATTTTCTCAGGCGATGGGAGATGGCATGTGCTTTTTTCCTCTGTCACACCATACTGATGAACCTGTGCAGTTGCTAGGGCCATGTTCTTTCCTCCAGTCTCTGTGACAGTCTGCAGATGAAAGATCTGCTGGGACACCTAGCCACCTATCTCCAGAAGGTGCTCTCCTCCAGCTGGATAAACAGTTCTGAATACGTGAAGTCTGACAGCTAAGGTAGCAAATTCACCCTAGAACAAGTAGTACATACCTCATTGCTAAATATTACTATGGTCACCTTCAAAGTACTCCACTTGGGAAACTGTGCACAAATGCCAGCAGCTAATTCACCCTTCAAAGTCATTTTGGAACCCTTCTTCTGTAATGGAAACCCTGGTAGCATGGTGAGTTAAGTGTTACATCTGCTAACCAAAAGACTGGCAGCTCAAATCCACCAGGCGCTCCTTGGAAACTCTACAGAGTAGTTCTACTCTGACCTATAGGGTCACTATGAGTTGGACCTGAGTGGATGGTAGTGGGTGTGGTTTGGTTGTTTTTCTGGGATGCCCATCAGAGAACAGCTGCTGTGGTATTATCCTTGATGTCCTGAATGTCATCAAAATGTCTTCCTTTCAATACTTCCTTTATCTTTGGGCCAAGAAAAAAGTCACTGGGGGTCAGATCAGGTGAATAGGGTAGGTGTTCCAATACATTTATTTGTTTACTGGCTAAAAAGTCCCTCACTATGACTATACAATGAAGTTCACAAACTCACCACAGTGCCACTGTGAACAATGGCCATTCCAGAAAGAGTTCCAAAATTGCTTTAAAGGGTGGACTAGGCACTGCTGTCAGTGCATAGCTTCCCAAGGAGAATACTTCAAAAGTGACCATAGAGATATTCAGCAATGAGGTATGCAGCACTCAGAACAACTAAGTTTGTGGACTTAAATGTCAGACCTCATACATCCTTCAAGGAGAAACTGACTTGATTTGTAAACTTTCACTTATGACACAATGAAAAAATAAATTAAAATAATAATGATAATAATACATCTTTCCTCCAAACAGGATCTTTGTCTAATCTGCATGTATCAACCCTCCTTGGAAACATGTTCCTTAAATACAGTCCTCCTTCCTTGGTATACAATACCCCCAAATTACTTGACCTATTAGTCATGTATTAATTGAGGACATAATAGCCACAATAGTGGACTCAAACATACCAACGATCATAAAGAAGGCCACAACTATGCAAGGTTTAGTTACTGCATACAAAGTTGCCATGACCTGGAAAAACTAACAACAGTCACTTATGAATTAGGTAACTCAGCAGGCTAACTTCTCCATATCTTAATCTTCTCATCTGTAAAATGGAACAATAAAAAGTATTAACTGTGTGGGAATACTCTGCAGATTAAATGTAACACCCTTACAGAGTACAGAGCCTAGCTATAATTTGCCCTTAATAATTTTTTCCTCTCATTATTTACACCTTTATGCTTTAGTGGTGCTTCTTAAAGAGAAGATATAATCAATTTATTTTAATAAACATGAGGACTGCTAATGAAGTTCATGAACTCATGCTAGAAAAAGTGCTACATACCCCGTTGTTGAAGTATTACTATAGTCACCTTTGAAGTACTCCCCTTGGGAAGCTATACACCAACTCTAGCACCTAGTGTATCCTTCAAAGCAATTTTGGACATCTTTTTCCAGAATCTTTTTCCACTAGAGCTACTGTCATATTGACCTCGATGTCCTGAATGGCATCAAAATGTCTTACTTTCAATATTTCCTTTATCTCTGGGTAAAGAAAAAAGTCATTGGGGACAACATCAGGTGAGCAGGGAGGGTGTTCCAATACAGTTATTTGTTTACTGGCTAAAAACTCCCTCACAGATAGCTAGACAAATAAGTTTATGAACTTGCCACTATGCCACCATGAGCAATGGCCATTGCAGAAAGAGTTCCAAAATTGCTTTGAAGGGTGCATTAGGCACTGGCATCAGTGCATAGCTTCCCAAGGGGAGTACTTCAAAGTCAACCAGAGTGATATTCAGCAATGAGGCATGTGGCACTTAGAACAATAAAGTTCGCAAACTTAATTGTCAAACCTTGTACTAACATAGAATGTTTTATGACTTCATTACCTTTTAATCTTTAATTTGATTATGTGCCTATAAAAAAAGCCCTCACTATTTTAAGTTCCAGAGCACTGCATATCAATTACGTTCCTCTTCCATTTCCACTTCCTCCATCTTCTTGTTCCTCAGTGGCTCCTTTCCTTTTTTCTGTATGCAAGTTTGGAGCACCTGGGTGGTACAAACAGTTTATGTGCTTGGCCACTAATAGGAACGCAGAAGGTTCGGTTCCATCCATAGGAGACCTGGAAGAAATGCCTGGCAGTGTGCTTCTGAAAAATCAGCCACTTTAAACTCTACAGAGCATAATTCTACTTGGACACACTTAGGGTCACCATGAGTCAACAGTAACTGTGTTTATAAATAAGTTCAGGTATCCCCTACCTTAAAACTAACAAAAAAGTACGACTATGTTTCTTCCTTCCCACAGTCTCTCATTTTTTTGCCCCACCAATTTTACTGCACCAACCCTTCCAGTTTCCGTATTAGTCCCGTACCCCTGACTACCTAGTTTCAACTCTTTCCATGAGAAAATGGGGGTTCTGAGGGGTTGGGTGCTAGCCAGCAGCAAAGCTCAGATTTATTCCAAAGAATAGCTCTTGCTCTTCTCATCATATTATCCTGTAAATCATGTTAATTTAAATATGAGGCACATCAAAGTTTAACAAAAAAAAACTGGAAAAAATAAGTTAGTCTCAAGTTTTAGAAGGCCCTGGAGCCCATACTTAGTCACACATTGTATCAGTCAGTGAGTAAGAGCAGAGTCTGGAGTCAGAAGGAAGCTCGTGTCCAGCCATTTCCACTTGTCCACTGTGACTATGGACAAGCTGTTTAATCTTTCCAAGTCTCAGATTCAATAACTGTAAAATGGGATAATCACACTGCCAATCCCAAAGGGCTGCCATGAGATTTAAACAGCAGTGAGAGGTTTGCACCAGGGTCACCAAATAATTAAAAGTTAGGGGAAAAATAGACCTTTTGCAGGTTTTTAAGTATAGACACAATACCATCAAAGTAGGACATTAGAAAGATCAACCTATAGTAGAATGCAGGTGGATTAAAAGAAAGAAGCTTTCTAAGGGGAAAAAAAACACTGAAATAATCTAGGTACGTATGTATAATTGGAAACCCTGGTGACATAATAGTTAAGAGCTACAGCTACCATTCAAAAGGTCACTAGTTCAAATCCCTAGGCGCTCCTTAGAAACTCTATAGGGTCAGTTCCATTCCGCCCTATAGGGTTGTATGAGTTGGAATCCCCTCGACAGCAAGGGTTTGGTTTTTGGTTTGGTACATTTAACTGCAACCATAATGGCTTCCTCCTGGCTTCTGCAGAGCATAAAGACCCCAGAAAATACTACGGTGCAGTGACGGAGAACAAAGAAAAAGCCGCTCATACATCCACTGGGGACAGCTGACATGCCGAGCTAGAGAACCTCAGTAACAATAGCATAACTGTAAGTATACAGAGGAGTCCCAACACAGTGTCAATGGGTAACATGCCCTGCTGCTAATCAAAAG
Organism: Heterohyrax brucei; assembly: GCA_028571685.1. Classification (NCBI taxonomy): domain Eukaryota; kingdom Metazoa; phylum Chordata; class Mammalia; order Hyracoidea; family Procaviidae; genus Heterohyrax; species Heterohyrax brucei. The sequence continues at coordinate 108,125,583 of CM053146.1, forward strand.
GCTGGAGGTTCAAGTTCATCTAGAGGCACCTGGGAAAAAGGTCTGGTACTCTACTTCTGAAAAATCCACCTCAGAAAACCCTCTGGAGTCTGTCTACTCTGACATACACGGGAGTGCCAACAGTCAGAGAAAACTTGACAGCAACTGGTTTTATTAAGTATATCGATAACATGAGCAATCTCCCACTTCATGAGTAAATCTGTAAACCCGATCTGAGAAATCAGGGGCACTAACGCTGATTAGTGTGAGATATACCGCTCCCCTCCAAGTACAGCCAGGCATATGGTTGATGCTCAGAGATTGGCCACTCCCACTTTCCCTTTGCACACTTATCACACCCACACCCTGTCTGGAGTATTGATCCCCCATACTGACTTCTAGAAATCTTACACTCCTCAAACTCCACCCAGATTATTCCCTTCCCTGATCAACCCAGCCTGAAGTCATCTTTCCTCTACACACCCACACAATCTATGTTCTTGGCTGGCTTGTACACTTTCTAAGAAACTTACTTTAGCACAATATCCCCTCAGTTTCTTTACCAAGTGGTTTTTACAACCACTAGCTCATCTTCATGAGGAAGATAGAGAATCTGCACTTTAACCAGAAGTGAGCCGCAGCTTCAGGGAAAGCGACTTTCTAAGGATGTCAGTCAGTGACAGCCAAGAGGGGAGTCTGGGCTTCAGTTAACAGGTTTTCTAGCTATTAGACTAATACCCTTTCTACCCAGAGCTGCTACTGTCACCCTGGGGATGGCCCCATGAGTCAATTTCTCAGCACACGATGGGTCCCCCAAGGGCAAGGCCAGGGCTCATCTACAGCCACATGCCAGGCTGGGTCTCAATGTTTAATGTTGAACAAAAGAGCAAATGAGACTAATGAGCGAACAGGTGACAGACATGCCCAGATGACTGAAAAGCTAGCTACACTGGAGCTTCTTCTGGAAAAAAACAGTCTTCCACAACAGTGCCATTTCAGACATAAACACTGTTTCCCAAATCATCTTTATTATTTGCAAGGAATTTATCATCTGCAAACATTTAGAAAATGCCTGGTGCTGAGGACTATTACAGATGCAGTTTCAAGGTCTTTGAGTCACAAATTATGGGCCTTTATTTGGGGGTTGAAATTCATACAAATGTTAACATGATTGAATTGAGCACAATATAAATAAAACTGTTTATATCCAGACAAATCTGTTCACTAAAATACAGAATACCAATCCACTCTTTGTGTAATGCCTTCAGACCAAATAACAAAATGCAATTGTAGGTAAATTTCCCATTAGTGACATAAAATTAGGTTGGGAATGGAGGTAATTTTTGTCTAAAATTAAAAAGATGCAATAGTGGAAACCAGTTTTTTACTCTATCAATGCAGTACTCTCTCAGAGTTGACATTTCACAAAAAGAAATATCAGTAGCTGTTTGTGTTCATATGTTTTTGCTATTTTTATCAGTTTGTAATCTAGCTCAAAGAAACCAGATACTCTTCTTGGTAGATGCATAATTCATATCTTTATTATTATTTGCTTCCAATGATACAAAAACAGAAGAGTGATGGTCATGCATGCTATAGTTCCTCAACATTTGCGTCAAGCTTTCAGAAAGTCAGTCACTTCAGATGATAAGACAAAAAATGTAACGATAAAAAATATATATATACAACTAACAGACCCAGAAGGATTGGTATTAGGCACTAGTCATTCATTCAACATTATTTTGTTTGTGTCTCCAGCATAAGTCACTAACATGTAAAGACAACCCAATTCATTCTACCCATGTACTAAGAAGCTCACAATTGTGCAGAGAAACTTCTCATCGCTAAACAGATAGCTAAGCGAAGCTACTTCTAAAATAAAACAAAATGACAGCTTTTACTCCTTTACCTCAAATATGAGAAATACTGACTTCATGAAGGCCTGAGACCACCTGCCTGAAAAGCACAGAGGAAATATTTTCCACAGTTTGCAGTGACATACAGATAGATGCTCACACAAAAGGGATGTGGTGAGTATATTGCAGAATAAAGCCCACAAATCAACCTGTGGCACAGACATATGGGATCCAGCAAGATATCAGCAGTATTCTTATAATGTGGCTTACTGAATAATTTCCTTTTATTCCAGGTGCATTTTAACATTGATTTTAATAGCAAAGTGAAAACTCAGCTTGGGAAAGAAAACAAGACATTAGTTTTAATATTCAAAGGCTGGGGTTTATGTATCTCATAATACCCTAGAAAAGATCTCAGTTAAAGAGCATCAATAAAAACCCCAGCCTTAGCGTAACTAAGCCTTGGGGCTTCTGGTTCACAGTATTGTTTCCACAATACACTAACTGCTGATGAGGTCCTTTGTAAAAAGTGAATTCATGACACTGATTGCATCTGTTTATCCTCCTCAGAGTGGCCTGTCCCTATGCTACAGCATATAATCTTCTGTTGAGCTATGCTTTGTTAAAGAAATTAAAAACTCTGTCCTATATAATAAGAACACAGAATTATTTAACCATAAATCAGTTCACAAGAAATCACTAACCAGCAGTTTACAATAACTCAGCCTATGTTTCTAACCTTGGCCTGACTGCGGTATATCATCAAATTGTAGCAGCATAGAGGCATAAATTGTAGTTATTATTGTTAAACCTAAAGCAGGAATACTTTTCAAGAAGGAAAGAGAAAAAAGGCAAAATGAAAATGGTTTTTGAAGTGTACATATTTTCCTTTTCAACATACAGCTTAGCGGTACCACAATGCAACTCATTGGAATAAACCAAACTCTTCTAGACCTTTTGCTTTGATTTTTAAAGGCTCTCTCTATATCACATGGCTTCTTTGGGGGTAAAGTAAATGGAAAATGAAACAGCATTCTCTGGGCACTCTGCATTATTCAAGTCCTTTTATGACATACACAAATAATGAACCCTCACAACATACTTGTCTGGGAGCCTATAATACATTTAATCTTGTGTTTATAACAATACAAAAGCACACACCAGACAGACATAAATAATTCAGTGATGCAGATTAAATGTTGAGGCTATACTGTTATATAAATTTATCTAAAAATCAACAGATAACACATATACACTGAATGAACTGTACCCCCTCCACACCAGACAGCTCTCTTACCTGCAACACATACTACTGACAAACAAGGTGGTTTTCAGCTCTTGAAGAACACTACCTTTTCCCCCTAAGATCACATCTTACCTTTCAGTGGGAAATTATCATCAAGAAAACTATTAGTATTTAAAAACTGAAATCATGAAATTTTAGAGCGCTTTCCAAATAAGCTATAGTAATATATAGCTGTCTGCTACAATTTTTTTTTTTCAGCCAACTACACCCTTACCCAAGGAAACATTACATTCTGCTTAAAAAATATATACACTACCATTTGGTGCCTTGTAATTCTATACAGGGCTTTTATATTTTACAGGATAAAGATTTTGTCTCATGTAATAGATGCTGCTTCACATTTGGGAAACGTTATGTTATAACCCTGACTTTTATTAGATTATTTAATATAAGCACTAAGTAACTAGACTAAATTAATAAAGACCCTATTGGAAAAAAGAGAGGGGGAGAGAGAGAGAGAACAAAATTATTCCACAAATTAAATAAAACTTTCTGAAGTTGGTATTTTAGAAAGCTTTATTTAATTTTCAAAATTCCAATTCTTCTGAAAAACAGCCAAATATTGGTCAGGATATGAAAAAAATACGACTGGTGTTTGGTTATTTATTTCATCAGTGTGTCATTCAAAGCTATTACATGGAGGAATAGGACAAATGAAAAAGAAAAGTGTCATGAGAAATTATTTGGAATTGGATCTAACCTTCTGTCACTGGTAAAAAACTTTTTCATCTGGTATAGATTTTCTTATTCTTCTAAGTTTAATCATTATCTAAAAGGATTTTGAATTACAGAACTAATTTTGGCAGGAAAGACAATCTTTTCTTTCTCCTCCTTTCTATTCACAAATGCATTTGCCTAAACAGCTTTCTCTCTAGCATTTGTCCCTCTAAAGTATCTTCAATAATCAAAGACCCAGGGGGTTGGGGGGTGGAGGAAACTCTCTTAAACATACTTCACTACATTCTAGCAGATGCTATTCATAACTTATGCTTAGCTCATGTTTCTGCATCCTCTGGGGTAAGAAGTATTTGCTGAAGATCTAAAAATACAGTTGCCTCACATGTTTCGCATCCTAATTAATTGTATGTCTTCTTTTCAGACAGAAGCAAAAATATTACAACAGGTTTTCCTGAGAACTTGGCTTTCCAGGTTCTCTGCAACTTGATTCAATACCCTTAAAAAACCTATCAATTGCATCCTCCCAATTACATATTCCAGAATTGTCCTTCAGTCATCTTCTGGTTCCTATCACTTAGGGTTACATAATACCTGATCTTAAGGACAATATTATGATGGCATACTGATTATCAAAGAAAATGTTGACATATAATATGAATGGAAAAGTATATTCATTTATGCTATACATTTTTATTCATGTTCTCCAACTAAACTGATTTCACAGTAATTTGTTATAAACTATAAGACATGGAAGTAAACATGGCTGGAACTATTAGAAAATGGCAACTGCAATTGGTTTAAATCGTTAGTTTTTTCTTTTTTGTTCTTTTAGTTTCTTAATATCTTTCAGAAGAAAATAATGTTTATTTTTAATTTTCATGTATGTATGTGTGTATTCTACCTACATCTTCATATATACTCTACCATTACACTTAATAATGGATATTATTTTAGGTTTCAGATATTTTGCATTCAATAAAGCCCTTGAAGATCCCTTATTAATATAAAAAGAAACTTCATTTCTTTAAAATGTCATAGTCAGAGGCCACAAAATGAAAAAAAAAAAACCAAACATGTTACCATGCAGTCAATTCTCATAGAACCCTATAGGACATAGCTTCCAAGGGTCTAATCTTTAGGAAAGCAGCTTGTCAGGTCTTTCTCCCATGGAGTGGCAATCAACTTTTTGATTAGCCCTTAACCACAGTGCCACTAGGACCCCTTCACAGGCCATACACCAAAGTTTGAAATATGCTAGTGGTGCTTTAATGGATATAAAACACATTAAGGGCCCAAGCACATACAGGAAGTGCTCTCTCCTTAGGTCACTGTTTCTTGAATTGAACTGAAGATAGGTCTGTGTTCATAATAGGCACGGTGATGAATATTGACAACGGTCTATTTAAGTACCCTGCTATTATTGTTAAGTGCTGTTCAATTGATTTCAGCTCAGGATGAAACACTGTGCCATCCTCACCATCACAGTTATGCCTGAGCCCACTGCTGCAACGATGGCATCAAGACATTTCATTGGGGGTCTTCCTTTCTTTACCTGACCCTCTGTTTTACTCAAGCATGCTGTCTTTCTCCTGGGACGGATCCTTCCTGATCATATGCCCCAAAGTTGTGAAACCAATCCTTGCTATCCTCACTTCTTAGGAGCATTCTGCCTGTATTTCCTCCAAGACAGAATTGTTCCTTCTTCTGGATGTCCATAGTTTATTTAATGTTCTTTACCAACACCATAACCCTATCCTTCTTTGGTCTTCCTTATTCATCGCCCAGTTTTCACACGCATGTGAGGCAACTGAAAACACCATGGCTTGAGTCAGGTGCACCTTGGTCCTCTAAGTGATGTATTTTCTTTTGAATATAAAGAGGTTCTTTGCAGCAGATTTGCCCAGTGTAGTATCCCATTTGATTTCTTGACTGCTGCTTTCATGGGTTTGTTTTTAGCACCCTAAATTATAAACTTCTTTATATGAATCAGTGGGCAAATGAAATGATACAGAGACTTACAGATTATTTCTGATAGAATGTCTAGTTATCCCACGGCAGGTAGGAAAAAGTCTGAAATGGGTTCCTTTTATCCAGATTCCCAGGAATTTTTAGTTTAGTAAGGATCATTGCTACTTAGGGTTGTCAAAATAAGTAAAGAATAAGTAAATGGGCTGCAATTTAACCCCTACAGTTTCATGGGCCCGATCTCAGCCTCTAAAGCAAAAACTCCAAGAACAGAGCCCAGGAGATACTTATCACTGGCGAGATCTGGAAGTGCTGCCCAGAATACCCAGCCAGAGTGAAGGCCTGGAGCACAGAGAAGATCAACGCCACCAATCCTACTCAAGAGAAAAGACAGAAGGTCAAAGGATTCCCAAATTCCTATTTTTCAGTTCACCAGCAAACATTCTCACTGCTTTCACAAACCATAAATAAACAGAAATAAAAACATTATGGTACATACAGAGGAAAATGGGGATAATGACACAGTGTAACTGTGTTATATTTAAGTATGGAGGAGCACGCATGGATTGAACAGGTAATGAGTCAGGGGAAAAATACACTTTATTGTATTTTGGATAATTAAAAACAACATTGTCATCAAGTCAATTCTGACTCATAGTGACCCCACAAGACAGACAGAACTGCACCATAGAGTTTTCAAGCAGCAGCTGGTAGAATCAAACTTCCAACCATTTGGTGACTAGCTAAACACTTAACTACTGAGCCAACAAGGGCTACAGACTACTTACTGTGTTAAAAAAACAAACCCATTACCATCAAACTGATTCCAACTCACAGAAACCCTACAGGACAAAGAAGAACTGCCCGCCTCCCCCCAGGATTTCCAAGGAGCAGATGATGGATTCAAACTGCCAACCTATATAGAAAATGTCAGAAATGACCACGAGAAGGCACAGACTGTGTCAGTGTAACTTGCCTTATGTGACATTAGGTACAGCTTCTTAAGCATAAAGATAACTACAGTACAGTGGGAGTACTCAAATGGGAACAGCCTGAAGCCTGCCCACTGTGTTGGCCATAAGCCTGCAATTCAAACTGTCCAGGCCCTTACCTCCACTCCCGCAAAATGTGAACTCAAAAGGAAAAACTAGATAAACACAATAATAATAATAAATAATAACTCCTCTCCCTGACTCATAAGAGAGCAATAATAGCAAAATAACAATGAATTCACATGTACACAAAGTTATGCAGGGCTGTATAAATATATACCGGAATTAATGAATGGTAAGTTAACATAAAAGAATGTTTTTAGATGACAATTTCCTCCACTTAAGTCAGCAAAATCATGAATCTTCTAAAATGTCACCTGCTAACATGGCAAGTGGTCTAACACAATCAAAAGAATCCTGGCTTAGAAACCTGTCCTATCTAAATAACAGGGGTAAGTCACTCACTTCTCTAAGTTTACGTTTTTCTATCCTTTAAGAGTGGCCTGGTTGTGCAGTGGTTAACAGCTAATCAGAAGGTCAACAGTTCAAATGCATCAGCCACTCCTTGGAAAACCTATGAGGCAGTTCTGCTCTATCCTATAAGGTTGCTATGAGTTGGAATCAACTAAGTGGCAACGGGTTTGTTCTTGGTTTGGGATGTGAAAAACAGTTTGGCAGTTCCTCAAGAAGTTTAACACAGAATGACACATGACCTAGCTATTCCAATCCTGAGTGTAAACACCCAAAAGAGTTGAAAACAGGGACTCAAACAGACAGTTGGATACCAATGGTCACTACAGCACTATTCACAAAAGGCAAAAAGGGGAAACAACCCACAGGACCATCAGCATATAAATAGATAAACAAAAACATGGTATATCTGTACACATGGGCTATTATTTCTCTATAAAAAGGAATAATGTCCTCATACATGCTAAAACATGGATGAACCTTGAAAACACTACACTAAATACATCCGTCACAAAAGAATAACTGCTTATATGAAATATCTAGAATATAGAGACAGACACTCATCAGTAGCTACGGGCTAGCAGCATGGAAAGGAATTACTGCTTAAAGGGTAAAAGGTTTCTGTTGGGGTGATGAAATAGCTGTGATGGCTGCAGAACAGTGGGAGTGACATTGATGCCACTGGACTGTACACTTGAAATGTTTAAAATGGTCAGTTTTGTGCTGCCTGTGTATGTTTTACCACAAAGAAAGCTGAAAACAAAAACAACAGTGTGGCGGCCGAGAAGAGGCATCAGGAACCCTATTCTACCATCTGTATCTGCTGTCAAGGATTCCAGGGATCCTGTACACTTGTAATTATTTAACATCTCTATTCCTCAGTAGACTGCTGATGAGGTCAGAGAATGTGGTCTTCTTTGAACTGCTGAATCCCCAGAACCCAGCACAGTGCCTGGCAGATGGCAGAGGCCCAAAGATAGCACAGTGAGGAAGGAAGAAAAAAAGGAGGAAGGGGGGGAGGCAGAGATGAAGGAGGGGCCAAGGGAGGGGAGGAGGGAGGGGCAGAGGGAGGGTGAAAAACCAGCTATGGCCCAGGGGCAATACCAGCTCACTTACTTTGTAGGCTCACCTTGTGTTCCCTGCCAGGTCCCTGACGCCAGAGTCCTCCCCTACTAGCCTGTTAGTCACCAACCATGCAAAAATTAAGCTCCCAAACCCTTGACACCCTAAGCACACAGGAAGACCAACACGGAGATGGTCCAGACACCTGATGAAGGTGCAGAGCAAAGCCTGAGAGGCTACAGCCATCAAATGGAACTCTTGGGTCACATTCCCTTTACCTCCAGAGATTTTCCCAGCCCAGCTTGTAAGACAAAGGGCTTGGCCATGATCTCTAAGGTCCCTTGCAGCTCTGACATTCTAAATCAAAACACTGCTCACTTTGGGACCCTGTAACAGTGGCTTTCATTACTGTCATTAAAAAAAAGAAAAGCTTAACCCTTTAAAACCTTGAAAATAAACTCAACATTAAATTGGTGGGTTGATTTTTCTTTCTTAGGGAGGGCTCTTTTTTAAATTTTCAGTTTAGTAAACAACTTCTAAACTCAGGATAATTGAAGGTCTGCCAGTTGGTGAGCAAAACAATAATGGCTTTTACATCAACCAAAAAAGTGAACGTTGCTGTAAAGATTTTTTTAAAACTATCATTCTGCCAACTGCATTTGTTACTAAAGTAATAAAAGCTGCTGTCTACAGACTACTAATGTACTGCTACTTGAGTAAGTATAATCGGGTTCATTACTTCTTTACATTAAAATTATCAGTTAAGAGTGACTTTGCCAAGGATCCTCTTATATTGATGAAAGCCAATAACAAAATTATTAGGATAAGTAAAATACTCTCAGATCAATTTTGCATTTCCGTAGCACCAAACAGAAGAAAGAAATTGTTCATTTGCCTCCATAAATGAGTAATTTCAACTTCTCAAAGGTGTATGGGTATAACTCACAGGAGTAAATAAATCTAATTCATTTAGTAAGTCTGATGCTGAAAATCAGAGGCAAGACACCGAAATCTCAGAATTATCGAATTATAAACACTAATAAGTGCCCTAGGAATCACTGATGCATAAAGACCCTCAAAATCTAAACAACTCACTTTTGCTCAGGACTTAAAAAAAACAAAAAGGTGTATGTTCAATTAGCAAAAATGCTGGAAAGGATCCCATGGATTATGGTGTCATGTGGATTTTTTTTAATTCAATCATTCTTAAATCAACTTAGATGGAGTTTCATTTTGAATCCAATATCAACAACTCGCCATCTCTAAAATACAGGAAAACCACACATCTCACATCATATCCAGTCAATCACGTCATTGTCAAACTTTCAAATTAGGAATTGCTTATTTCACTTTCTGTTATTGTTTGTTATTGTTTTATTTGTCTGTTGTTTAACACATAGATTCCATTATTCACTTGGGGGCAAAGAAAATATTCACTACAAGAAGACTGATTTTCCTCATGTTAAATCCTTTGTATACTGATGAACAGCATACACAGCATCCCCACTGCAAAGCAGCCCACTCCAACTCATAGCAACCCTACAGGATGGATCAGAATCCCCCAGGGTTTCCAAGACTATAATCTTTTCCAAAGTACACTGCTACATCTTTCTCCCATGCAGCAGTTGCTGGGTTACAACAGCAGACCTTTCAGCTGGTGGATGAGTGCTTTACCACTGCATCCCCAGGGCTCCCTACGTACAGCACAAACCCTAAAAATCAAACCTTTCACCGGCAAATCAGTTCCAACTCATGGTGAGCCTGAAGGACAGAGCTGAACTGCCCCCACAGACATCCCAAGGCTCTAAATCTTTATAAGGTAAGCAGTGTCACATCTTTCTGCTGCAGAGCTGCTGATGGGTTTGAAATGCTGTGGCTAGCATCAAACATTTTAACCACTGTACAACCAGGGCTCCTATGGACAGCATACACCAAACGTGTTGCCATCAAGTCAATTTTGACTCATAGTGACCCAAAAGGACAGAGCAGAACTGCCCCACTGGGTTTCCAAGGAGCAGATGGTTGATTCAAACTGCCAACCTTTTGGTTAAGAGCCTGAGCTCTTAAGCACTGTGCAACCAGGCTCTGTAAGAGTATAGCGGGCCCTAACTTTCTCTGCCTCATACTCACTCCTGGTTGGTCAGCAGTGTTTATAATATTCACCAAATAATGATCCATTGAAAAACTGGGCATTTATTTTATGTTCAGCGTGTTATTGCTAGACAAAATGAAAGGTAGTTTACTAAGTTACCTAAAATCACCATAAAATCAATTCATAGCAGAAACAAGGACTAAGTTACTAATGCTTAAGTTCTGATATAATACTCCACAGTATGACTCACACTAAGCTAAACATGCTGTCATTGTTCTTAGTTGCCGTGGAACAGGCTACAACTGAAAACTGCCTTATGTGTAACAGAAGGAAACCGTGCCCAGGCCTGCGCCATCTTCATCACCTTTGAATGTCTGAGTCCATTAAGTTAAAATGCCCAAACACATTTATTTATCAATTTGTGGTTCTTAAACACTTGGATACATCTCAAAGCTAGTCAAAATCAACCAGGGACTCTCTTGTTCAGATGAGTGTCCTAGCTTGGTGCCTGACATAGGTGATGCTTTAAAATGTCTGTACAATAATATGGAAACATGACTGTATTTTAAAGACTGAGCCCAAAAATAAATGCAAATTCTTCAGTCACATCTATGTGACATAGCATTTCAGCCTCTGATTCACATTTTCTCAAGCAAAATAAATAAGGAACAAGAGCTTTGAGATTCTTACCTTTCCTACCAATTTGCCTGATAACACAAAATACTGGGTTGGGGTAGTACATACAATAATGCTTATAATAAACCAGAATAAAAGCCCAGCAAAACAATTATTTTATTCATCAATAAACCATTTAATTTGAAGCAAATCCATGTAAAGGATTTTCATATGGTATTTTGAGCATAGCTACTTCTTTCTCTGGTCCATCTGTGACATGCAGAATACATCAAGTGCTTAATATATTTCTGAAACCTTCACTGGTGAGAAAGAATTTGGATTACAAAACAACTTCACATGAGATATCACTCAGGTAAACATCAGCTATTTTCAATCTGGGCTGGATTTAGACAATCTAACTCTATTGTCTATAATATTATGCACCCAAATCTAGTGATAGTGCCTGATTTTGTCACCTTGCCCTTCCAGTCCCTGCTGGGCTCATTCAAAACTTTTATTCTTCTACCAAAAGATGCCATCATTAATATCAAAACATATTCTCCAAATCTGCTCTAACAGTGTCATAACGTATGTTTGAGATTTCTATTATTTGCTGTCTCTATTATCATTTTGGAAGATAATTAATGTTTTACCCCAGAGTATTCAAGATGACTCCTGCAATAATCCAAAAATTCAATTGCCCAGGGTGAATATCCTCATACAAACATTCTTTCTGCATAACTTAGGACATTTGGTATTGCAAACCTAAGGCATCTTACAAGGCCTGCAAGTATATTTTACAAAAATAACAATAACATTTTGCATTTGCAATACAGAGCAAAGATCACTTTCAGAATAGCCACAGTACAAAGGGAGATCACAGTTCCACTGGTCACTGGAAATGCCAGTGTCTCCAGGGAGAAGCAGTCAATGAAGGCGGGGAAAATCATAATGCTGAGGCTGGACAGCCCATCTATACTCTGAGAAACATCTCTAGAAACTGGATCCATAAGCATTCATGAAAACATCACCTCTGCTGTTAACTGATTTTCAGCAAATTCATTTCTGTCTTAACAGAGAAAGTAGATGTGGGTTCACACTAATCAGGCCCAACTAAGGCCATATTAGCAATTTGGCAGGTGCCCGAGGGCTACACCTAATCTGCATAAAATGGAGCAGATTGCAACCGCCCTCATCTTTTTTATTTTTAAACTGTTTTTTAAAGCAGAGCAGACATAAAATCTCAGACGGAGAGACAAGGAGATTGTAGTGCATACACTTTCTTCGTGCCTTTATTTTCACTCTTTTTGTACCAACCCTATCCTTGAATGGGTATTTACTGAAAGAAAGATAACAAAACAAAAGGTGTTAGGAAAAGAAGTAGGCAGGAAGATCATAAATTATTTTCTTAAAAGTTTCAAGGTCTTTCTTACATCTTTTAATAGATAGACCTTCATAACCTTCTGTCATATAATTTTAAATCTGCTCTAATTTTAAATTTAGTGTTTCCATACTTTGTGCAGACATTCTAAATGGAAATGTACCCTGAAGTTGGGGAAGAGCTTGCAGCTAGCGGACTCCAAAACTAATAATTACTGGTAGATCTGTAACCAGGTAAACAGACAGAAGCATATTAAATTACTAACATCATCACCTCCATGCAGGCTTCTGTGCCTCACTAATTTAAGGTCACAGTGCTCTTCATAGTCTAAGAATTTATCATCTAAGTCATTCAATTCAAGTGTAAGGGAATTTGAAAATGAACTCACCAAAAATGACTTTGGACCAATACAATGCACCAACAAATGTGGAAGAAAAACAGACACACAAAACCATTGTATCACGCAATTAAAAACAAAACTGTAAGCATGAAGTCCCATCACCACCTGCCTGCCAGTTTGTCATGGCTGGAGTGGTGCTGGGATGCTAGAAGCTACACCACTAGTATTTCAAATGTCAGCAGGGTCACTCAGGTGCATGGGTCTCAGCAGAGATTCCACACTAAGAAAGACTAGGGAGAAAGGTCAGGTGATCTACTTCCAAAACATACCCAGTAAAAACCCTGTGCATGACAATAGAATGGTATTTAACATAGTGCTGAATGATGAGAACCCTAGGTTGGAAGACACTCAATACACAAGGTGGCCTTCACAACAGACTCGACCATATCAAAAACTGTGGAGACAGTACAGGACCAGCCAACGTTTTATCGTATGTGAGGGTCACCATGAGTCAGAACCATTCCGATGGCAACTAACAACCACATGAAAGTCTCAAGTCTAGAGATGGCCATGATGGAGGAATTTGATTTCTATTGCTTTCAAAGAAGGTTCAGAAGATGCTTAGCAAGATATTGAGGAGCAAAAAGATGCAACAAGTGGTTCCACCTTAGAGAAGAAGGCATAACTCTACATCTTAACAGATCAGGGGGATTAAGGTCAAGAAATGGGGAATGCCTAGGGGTTCTAAGTGAGAAGGTGAGAGGATCTTAGAGGTATCTCACAAAGGAAATGGGAAGCCAGCATGAGAATTAAAACATGCTTGAGAAATAACCACCAATCAACACCAACCCAAAAGACAAGCACAAGCTTTTCTGGAGTGATGCAGTCTGGCTTCCAAAAGAATACTGCACAGTCTGGACCATGTAGGAACTAAACCAAGACTGCTGCAACAGAGAGACAAAAAGAGAAGGAGCACTAAGAAGGGTGGAAGAAAAAGCAGAATCCAGTAACGGGCACAAAAAGAAGAGCAGTATGGTCTTAAGTGAAAAGTACTGGATTAGAATCAGAAAACCTGTCACAACCCAGTCGCAGAGCCTCTCAATCTCTTCATCTGTAACAAGATCGTAATGACCTCTATCACAAAGGGTTATTGCAGGTATTAAATGAGGTGATATAAACTCTGTAAGTTCTAAGCTGTTGCCCAAATGTAAACTGCTATTACTGCTGATATTATCAAGAGAAAACACAAATAGAGAGCTTAAAATAACAGATTCTTTGTTCAGAATCTTAGAGAAAGAAAAGCATTCCTTCTGAGAAATTTAGAGCCAAGAAAATGCTATAATAAATCTAGTTTCAAGTGGTGATGAATACATAATCTTTGAACTTTACAAGACAAAGTGATAGGCAAGAATTAACCAAGTAAAAAAATTCCACATTTGAACAGGTAAAGACATGTGACTACAGATTCTTGAGAGAAGAGGCCATTGAGTAACTGTACATAGAGAAATTCTAGGTGATTACAAAGAACCAGAATTTACCAGGCTCTTACATGTACCTGACATTTTCTCTTTGTATTAATGTTCAGAAAAACCCTATGGCATTTTATATATATATATACACACACATATATATGGATGTTTTCATTCTACATAAGGCTAGATAACTTGTCTAAAAACCAAAACCATTACTGTTAAGTAGACTCCAACTCATACAGACCCTATAGGACAGAGTAGAACTGCCCCACAGAGTTTCCAAGGAGCACCTGATGGAATCAAACTGCCAACTTTTTGGTTAGCAGTTCTAGTACTTAACCACTACACCAAAAGCGTTTCTAGATAACTTGTTTAGGGTAAGACGAATGCTACATGCCAAAGACTAGAAACCAGGTTTCTCTACAAACAAGGACTACATTGTTTTCCTCAACAAAAGTGGCACCTCTTACCCTCTGACATTACAATAGTTATGCCCTTGGCTGTTAACCAGCAGTTGGAAGTTCAAACCCACCAGGTGCTCTGTGGGGGAAAGATGTGGCACTCTGCTTCAGGACAGACTACAAGCTTAAAACCCAACTGGGCAGTTCAGCTGTACCCTATAGGGTTACTAAAAGTCAGATTTGGATCTGTGGTAACAGGTTAACCTCTGGAAAACTTCTTAGCCTCTGAGATCTAACTCAAACAATCCCTCTAGAGGGAAGCATTTTTTTCAATTCTCCCAGACAAAATTAATTTGACTGTACTTCACATTTACTGATGAGGTAAATACAAGTGATATGAAGTTTCTTTTCTCCACTGAACTGCAGACTACTTAGTGGACTTAGTCTTAGACACCCTTGTAGCTCTTTCACTGAGCTGAGCATGTAAACATATATCCAATAAATATCTGGTGAATGAATAAACAAGACCTAAAGACTCCAAATTGCCACCAAGTAACTGAACTTCAATTCCTTTCAGCTATTATTGATATCAATCACCATTATACACTTACTGAATGATAACTATGAGTCAGATAGGACTCCTCTAGTTTCCTCATCAACACATTTATACATTAAGTCATATACTTACCAAATCATTTCTAGAAAGTAGGTATTGCCATTCCTTTTTTAAAAGAAAAAAAGCAGGAAGTGTTAAGCAACTTGCTGTAGACACATATCTAATAAAATAATAGTATCATGTTAGTACATGTTTTGCAGCAAGCATATGCTAGGATTTAACATCTATTTTCCCCTTTAATTTTCATAAAAAATCCAGTGAGACAGGCATTATTATCACTTCTCGAAGACAGAACACCAGGAGACAAAAAAGTAGTTTCCCAAGATTAGACAGCTAACATACAACAGAGTTACTATTTAAACTCAGGTTTTAATGATTCCTGAGCCTACATTCTTTCTACTATATCAAGACCCCTCCTACTACATTATGTTGCCTAAAATCTTTCTGTATAAATACCCTAGATTAGCACCTCAGATAGAGTAAATCTCCAATTGGCTATTTGGAGGCCTGCTGGCACAACGGTTAAGAACTCGGCCTCTAACCAAAAGGTCGGCAGTTTGAATCCACCAGCCGCTCCCTGGAAACTCTATGGAGCATTTCTATTCCCTCCCCTAGGGTTGTTATGAGTAGCAATTCACTCAGTGTCACTGGTTACTTGGCTATTTGGCAAAAATGTTTAAAATTTAATCAGCAGTTAAGTAAGTTTAAAAACAGCACATGCTGTTGTAGTTGTTAGGTGCTGTCCTGTGCACAACAGAATGGAGCACTGCCTGGTCCTACCATGAGACAAGGACCAAGCATGACGTCCTTCTCCAAGGACTGGTCCTTCCTGATAACATGTCCAAAGTACATGAGATGCAGTCTCACCATCCTCTCTTCTAAGGAGCATTCTGGCAGTACTTCTTGCAAAACAGATCTGTTTGTTCTTCAGGCAGTCGCTGGTATGTTCAATATTCTTCACAAACACCACAGTTCAAAGGCATCAATTCTTCTTCAGTCTTCCTTATTCATTGTCTACCTTTCACACATATGAAACAACTGAAAATATCACGACTGGAGTCAGGCATGTCTTTGACCTCAGAGTGAGGTCTTTGCTTTTCAACTCTTTAAAGAGAACTTTTACAACAAATGTGCCTAATGCAATAAATACATCATTTGGTTTTTTTACTGCTGCTTCCATGGGCGCTGATTGTGGATCCAAGTAAAAAATGAAATCCTCAATGACATTTCTTTGCTCCACTCACCACGACGTTGCGCATTAGTCCAGTCGTGAGCACTTCTGTCTTCTTTACATTAGGGTGTAACCCCCACTGAAGGCTGTGGTCTTTGATCCTCATCAGTAAATGCTTCAGGTCTTGTTCGCTTTCAGCAAGCAAGGTTGAGTCCTCTGCACGTCACTGCTGTTACTAAGTCTTCCTCCAATTCTGACATCTTGTTCTTCTTACTATAGCCTAGTTTCTCAGATTATTTGTTCAGCATACATATTGAATAAATATGGCAAAAAGTGTTCAACCCTGATTTTAAACCATCCAATATCCCCTTGTGCTGCTCAAACCAGTGCCTCTTGGTCTGTATAAAGGTTAGTTCCACATGAACACAACTAACCAGTCTAGAATTCCCTTTCTTTGAAGGCTTATATCCATAATGTGTTATGATGCATACAGCCCAATGCTTTTGTATAGCCAAAAAAAAAACCCACAGGTAAACATATTTCTGTTAGTCTCTGCTTTCAGCCAAGATTCATCGAAATCATCAGTGATTTCTCATATTCCAAGTCTTCTTCTGAATCAGGGTTGAATTTCTGGCAGTTCCCTGTAGATGTACTGCTGCAATCATTTTTTAATTATCTTCAGCAAAATTTTACTTGAAGGTGACATTAATGACATTGTTCATTAATATCCACATTTGGTGGGATCATCTTTCTTGGGAATAGGCATAAATATGGATCTCTTCCAGTCAGTTGGTAAGGTAGCTGTCTTCCAAATATCTTAGTATATGCAAGTGAATGCTTCCAGCGCTGCATCCCTTTGTTGAAACATCTCAGTTGTTGAAACTGGAAGCCTTGCTTTTTGCCAATGTCTTCAGTGAAGCTGGTACATTTTCCTCCAGCACCATCAGTTCCTGATCATATGCTAACTCCTGAAATGGCTGAACGCTGACCAATTCTTTTTGGCACAGTGATTGACTGCATTGCTTCCAACTTCGTTACTGTTTCCTAAATCATTCAATATTTTGCCCATAAAATCCTTCAATATTGCAACGTAAGGCTTGAATTTTTCCTTCAATTCTTCCAACTCGAGAAATATCAAGCCTGTTCTTTCACTTGGGGTTTCCAACTTGTGGTTTTCAACTTGGCTACTCCATATTTGGCTGCTGTATTAAGCGGCAGGGCGGGGTTTGTGGTGGCTCCCCGCCCCTCGACTCTCATCTCCCAACCCTCACTACAGCTGCTGGTCGCTCACATAGCCAGGAGTTCCTGCTCTCTTCTTCCAGCGTCTGGTTCCGGGACTTGAACTAGCAGCTGTTGGACTCATCAGTCCTTACAGTCAGCACTTGAGAGTCCTGCTCCCTGACTTGCCGATCCTGGGTTCGCCAGCCTCTGCCACTCCTGCTCCCTGACTTGCTGATCCTGGGTTTGCCAGCCTCTGTCGCCTCATCTTGCCACCAGCTTGGGATCCACCGACCTACACACCCGGTGATCTAGAACTCTGGTCTCTGACCTGCTGACTTTGGGTTCCTCAGCTTCCGTGGCCACATGAGGCTTGTGCCAGAACATGGGACATTCAGCTTGATTACGTGAGCTGTTTCCTATATCTGTATCTATCTATCTATCTATATTATAAATCTTTCCTTGTACCTACATGTGTTACTGGTTTTGCTTCCCTAGAAAACCCAGCCTGAGACACAACTCCAGTTCCTCACACATTTCCTTATAATGCTTTACTTTGTCTTTTCAAGCTGTCCTTTGAAAACTTTGTTTCTTTTGCTTTATCTTTTCTTTTGTTTGCTGTAGCTACTTGACATTCACCAGAAGTCTCAGAGTCTCTTCTGATACCCATTTCGGTCCTTCTCTCCTGTCTTTTTAGTTTCCTTTTGCTTTCCTCATTGTCGTGGATTGCGCTGTGTCCCCCCCTAAAATGTGTGTATTTATTTGACTCAGCCATAGTCCCAATATGGTGTGATTCCTCCCATGTGTTGTGAATCCTGCCTCTGTGATGAGGGAGAATGGGGATATTAACTGTTCTTCTTTGTATGCGTATAGATTTTATTCTCACACTGACAGTGCTGTACTTCAGGACAGATTTTGAAAACCTCTTTTTGACAATGAATGTGACACCATTCCTCTTTAATTTGTCATCCCTGGCACCAGAGACCAAATGACTATCTGATTCAAAATGGCCAACAGCAGTCTCTTTCAGTTCACTAATGCCTAAAATAGTGATCTCTATGTGTTCCAATTCATTTTTTACAATTTCCAATTTTCCTAAATTCAAACTTCATGAATTTCACATTCTGATTATTAATAGATGTTTGCAGCTGTTTTTGTTCACTTTGAGTCATGCTGCATCAGTAAATAAAGATCCCCGAAGTTTTACTCTATCCACATCATTAACGTTGACTATATTTTGAGGAGACAGCTCTTCCTGAGGCATATTCTGTGTGTTTTCCAACCTGGGGGGCTTATCTGCCAGCACTGTATCAACAATGTTCTGCTGATATTCATACGGTTTTCACTACCCATTCATCTGTCAGTCTGTCATGCTGGCTTTATGTGTTGTGATGCTGTTAAAAGCTATGTCAACAGTATTTCAAATACTAGCAGAGGCACTTAGGATGGAGAGACTTCAGTGAACTCAATCAGTCGCACTATGTTGGACCCAAAACACCAGACAATTGTTTGTAAACGTAAAAACTATGCAAAGTTACAAACAAGTCTACAGGACTGAGAGTCTATATAAGCCAGACCAGAAGGACTAGATAGTGCCCAGCTAAGTAACATGCAAGACAAAACTCAAATTATTAAAATTATTAAAAATGGCCATACTAAACTGGACCACCTGAGACTATGGACTCTCTTTAAACCTTGAACCCAAACTACCCCCTGAGGTTACCCTTTAACAGAAAAGCAGGATGGTATACAAAATAAAGGCTGTTACCCATTAGATTAGTATTCTACTTAAAAAACACATGTAGCTGTCCAAAATGTCAACATTTAATCCCAAATAAAGACAAGAAGACAAGGGGAAAAGGAAATCAGAGTACTAGAAATGGAACCACCAGGACACAGGAGAATGTCAACAGAGGAAGAAATGAGTAACTAATGCCACTGGTCAGTTGGTGTGAAAATTGTTAAAGGGGAACATAACGTGCTGTGTAAACTTTCACCAAAAACACAATAAAATATTATTTAGAAAGCGAATGCCATGGAAATGCTATTGAGTGAAAAAGTTAAGTCATATGTAGTTGTAGCCCCTTTCCAACAAGGTAGGAAAGCAAAAGACACTAAAAGGGGTAAAAAAGACTCAAACTTTTCAGACTTTTTTCCCCAGGTAAGAAATCAAAATGCAAAAAAATACAAACTATATCATCAGTGTAAATTCAGCTATGTAAAAACTCTACAGGTATAAGAAAGACTAGAAAAGAAAACACAGTAGCAGGTGAACAGTACTGTACCCCTTGGGCCACAGGGGACACTAGGGGAGAGCTCTACTTTCTCCTTACACTGTTTCGTTTTTCAAGTTTTCTACAATGTATGTTCATTATTTTTAAAATAAAAAAGTACTATGCTTTCTTTGCAAATTATCAAAACAACCTACACACAAAAAGGAAACTATTTGCACTTATAAATCTCAGTTCTTTTTAAAATTCTTAACCATTTTCCAACAAAATATCCTCCAGTTTAGAAATCTTTAGACAGAAACATGAACAGTTCTGGTGTTGCCTAAGAGGGTATTAAGTGAGAAAGCCCTGAAGTATGTGACTAGGAACACCAACAAGTTACAGCAGTCCGGTGAGTCTGCACAGGTTAAGTTTTTTCCCAGCTCTTCCTCATCTGTCCAGCAAACATCTACCATGCAGGACCTACAGAGACGGCCAGATGTTCAGTGCAGGCAAGCAGAGAACCAGAAGACAGTCTCTGACAACCAGTGGCTTATTATCACCTGGCTGGAGTAAGAACAATAATGCAAGGGCATTAGGGACAAATCAACAATAAATGATCCATGTGCAGATTTAGAGGAAAGGCAAAGCAAGGGGAAGAACCACTTCTGAACGCTGTGCCTTCGGAAATACCAAAGATGACTGCCAGAGGGGACAAGTGCCTACGCAGTGAGAGTAATATTAACACCAGGTCAGGAAGGAGACAAGTCCTTCCACAAAGTAACAACCATCTCAAAGTTTGCACTCCTGACTCCTGACAGGAATCTACTTGTAGTGCTTAGGTCCCTTTGTGGACTACCTGACAGATGATTATTATGCTAGCAGATAGAAGACAAAATCTAAGTGACACCTCTAATTGACACAGCCAATAACTTCCAGTTAATGGTTACTTACCTTAATTAAAATAGTGCACGTTATTTAGAAGAAAGTTTTAAAATACCATGGGGAAGAGCAATACAGGATATAAAATGGCTCAGTATAATTTTAGTGCAACCACAAAAGAAAAATATATAATTTAAGCCAGAAATCATTCATTTACAATATACACTTAGCACAGAGCAAGAATATTCACTTAATAAGTATGAGCACTGTGAGTGTTGCTTTAATGCTGCCTGACTCTCTTTAACCTCTCAACATAAGTAACATTTGTAAAAAAACATTGCTTTAAACTACTATTTTAAGTATCACACAAATCCCAAACAAGCAATCAAAATTTTTTTAAAACGGCGGGGGGAGGGTGGTGGAACTCATCTTTCTTTATTTTTGCTTCCAAAGTATTGTATTACATGGATTAGAATACTGGACTACCTTTCCTTTTCTTTCTTTGTGGTCATGCTGTTAAAACAACTGTGATGCTCCTCTAGCTAAGAGCTTTAAATTTGTAAATAACACCTCCCAGAAGCCCAATCTCCATATCTTAATATCATAAAAACTGGAACTGTAAAATAAAATCTGTTAACAGCTGAAATCTTAATGAGGTTCTACAAAGAAGCGGCTTTTCTGCAATGACTCAATGCATGGAAACAGTTGAGTAATTATAAATGCATGGGCCTGAATGTGAGTTGGCAAATATAATACCACAGAATGTACCCAGAACTAGGGTTGTCCCAGTTCAAAAGAGACTATTCCTTCACCAGTGCAGGCACACGACTAACCTGAAATGTCTTTGGCTGAGAGATAGGTGTGAGCCCATAAAATCACATCCCTTGACTCCGCATTTACATGGAGACAATCTGTTCTGGCCCACCAGCAGCCTGTTCTCCAACAACAAGGCACTTCAGGAGGAGCGCTGCACAATGCTGGCTTTACCAGACCTAACAGAAGCCATCAACAATGAGACCGGAGCAGTGGTTCTCCAGCTTTGTGGGTAAGGTTCTGGGAAACCAATGCCACCACAGGTTCTAAGCCCTTAGATTCCATGTGGGTCCAGAAATCTGTACTAGTAAACTCTCCTGAGCCACAGAGGACAGCTTCAGGAAACACACCAATAGGGTATATTCCCCTGATGGAAGCGTAGGAAGGTCAAAGGGAACATGCAAATAGAGGCATATCTACATTTTTTTAAATACTCCACAACTATCACCTTTTTAGGGAAAAGGAAATGAGTTTCCTCAAAAGTGTTCTGAACCTTAACACATATAACTGCAAACTTAGAACATGTCCTAGAAATATTTTAGTACAATTATTCATGGTAAAGATATCAAACATCACATGTTTATTTCTGGATATACATATATATAACTTTTTTTAACTCTCAACGCCAAATTCTCACATCCATTCTTACTTGAGAACTCCAAAAACTGAGAAACGTTTAATTATATGAGTATCTCTTGGGCTACATTAAAAACTGTCATTACTTTCCTCATACTGCAGGTAAGAAACAATGGTACACCTATGGAGAAAGTGAAGCTAAAATGAAAATATGGTGAAACCCTGTATTTACGTGATTACGCTTCCACAATTTCCACATATTTTTCCCTAAGCCCATTAAATTCAAAGCCCTATATGTTAATAATATGTTTAGTTTACACAGTATGCAGTCATTTGTGAGAAAACCCAGGTAATATCAACATTGTTGTCTGAGAATCTATCCAATGAAGTACAGAAGTTTCCACAGAGCCTGCAGAGAGCTTAGCACCGTGAGAGCTCTGGGCCATCCCCATAAGTCATTTGGCTTACGGTATTCACCGCAGCACACATAATGAGTACCTGTAGGAAAATCAGCTATGCTGAGCTTAAATCTGAAGAATAGATTTTTTGAGAGAGATGCAGTCATAGGAAATCTGGGAGGTACAAAAGTTTGCTTCTCTGGGAGCTTTCAACAGTTAAGCAAAGGAAGTCTTAGTACAGGCATGCATTCTATAGATTAGGAAAGCAGACAACCAAAAGCTGAGAAGAAAATATAGCTGTGATTTTATGGATATAGTTTTTGTTGGGAGAGATGGCTTTAAAAAGGTGTGAGGCTGTAAAACTACATGCCCAATCCCAAATAATCATGTTGAAGAAGATGAGCAGGCATCACTGTGAGAAATAATAGTAATGGTAGTAACACTCATTAAGCACTGTGTCACCTGTTAGGCAGAAGGTTATTATTTTACTTAATCCTAACGACTGCAAAACAAACTTGTTGCTATCAAGTCAATGACTCATTGAGACCCTAGAGGTCACAGCAGACCTTCTCCACCAGGTTTCCAAGGCTATAATCTTCACAGACTCCAACAATCACATCTTACTCCCATGGAGCAGACAGTAGATTTGAACTGCTGACCTTTTTGTTAGCAGTAGAGTGCTTAAGAATGGCACCACCAGGGGTCCCCTAATCCTGAGTACAGCTCTAAAACGAAGAAGACTCTTATCCCCATTTTACAGATGAGGCAGAGAGAGGTTAAGTAATATCCCCTAAGGTCAGACTCTCCTACTGAGGAATGAAGCCAAGATCTGAGCATCTTCTGTGTGGCTGCTCAGGAAGTTCTCTGATGAACTTAAGCTTGTAAGATGACACATGAACTGTAGAAAGTACCGCAGAGTAACAAGCAGGAATCTTACCAAAGAATCTACGGCTCAGAAAGACTGGAGGCACATGAAACACGTGAACTTTAACCAAGTTTTTAGATGAAGTCAGAAACTCAATGACCATCTTAAAAACATAGGAACTGATCAAGGGAGACGAGTCGTGCTAAAAAGATAAAGAAGGCAAAGCTACTCAGTTGCCTGCCCATTTTCATTTTACCTGTGAAAGCAAAAGAAACTTCAGGCTGGAAATTCTAGAATAATGGCTAAAAAAGCTCTGAAATCTAATGTAAAAAGTATAACCACAAAAGAATATCAGGCTGCATAAGTCTCCTACACAGAGAACAATCTGTCAAAGTTGTATGAGATGGTAAACACAAAAAACTAAATAAGAGTAAAGAATCAGCAGAATTCCAGAAAATATCAAATTTTAACTCGAAGTCTGAGATTTAAAAAGTAAAAATAAGAAAGTCTATAACAAGCTAAAATCATCCTTTGGCCCAGGAAACAGAAATAACAAGGATATAATGTGTCTTGACCTCAGAAAGTATTTGAGAAGGTCCTTCATAAAAGGTTGGCAGTTTGAATTTACCCATGGAAGCCTCAGAAGATAGGCCTAGACATCTGCTGCTGAAAGCTCACAGCCTTGGAGACCTTGTGGAGCACTTTTACGCCTCACATGGGGTCACTGTCCGTCAGAGTTGACTGGACAGCAACTAACATTATGATACTTGATGCTTCAGTGCACCTGATACACGATGCAGCTAGGAACCTCACTGCCTTACCGAATCTTTAAGGATGGCAAAATCAGAGCAACTCCTTTTATCTACCAAACCCAAACCCACTGCCATCGAGCAGATTCCAACTCACAGCAACCCTATAGGACAAAGCAGAACTGCTCCATAGTTACCAAGGAGTGCCTGGCGGATCTGAACTGCCACTTTCTGGTTAGCAGAAGTAGGGCTTCACTACTACACCACCAGGGTTTCCACTTTTATCTACTGCCTGCCAAATAAGTACATTCCTCACCCTTTAAAGTGGCCAAGCAAGGGCATAATGACTCCACCGGGGAAATTGAGATGATTTCTCAACACAGTGGGAAGTGGGAAGAGATTCTCTCTAACAGAGTCTTTCATGCCTCAGCTCTACAGTTCTGACGAAATTGTTGGGTGTTAGAAATAGTTAATGTACTCAGCAGCCAACCCAAAGGCCGGAGGTTCCAGTCAGTCCACAGGTACCTTCAAAGAAAGGTGTCATGATCTACTTACAAAAACTCAGCCACAGAAAATCCTATGGAGCACAGCTCCATTCTGATGCACAGGTGGTCACCAGGTGATGGCATCAATTCAGTGGCAACTAGCTTTTGTTGTGTTTTGCTCTTTTACATACTTCAGATAGCCCGTTTCACTTTCTTCTCTTTTTGCTACCAGTTCTAAACATTACACAGCTATGAGATGTTAATGGTCATCTACATTTTACTGGAAGGGAAAGCTTTTACAGTCAATTTACTGATGCAAAAAGGGCACTGAGTAAAAATATTTGCTATTTCCCCCAAGTCAGTTTCAACTCAAAGCAACTCCTTGGGAGAAGGCAGAAGTGATCTACATGGTTTTACAGAGGAAACCCTGAAGCCATAGTGATTAAGAGCTACAGGTGCTAATCAAAAGGTCAACAGTTCCGATCCACCCGTGCTCCACAGAAACCCTACAGGGCTGTTCTACTCTGTCCTATACGGTCACTAGGAGTCAGAATCAATCCAAGGGCAACTGGTTTGGTTTGGTTTTTATTTTTTTAATCTTTACAGAAGCAGACTGTCAAGTCTCTCTCCTACAGAGTGGCTGGGTGGGTTTGAATCCCCAAGCTTTGGGGTTAGCAGCCAAGAATTCAACCATTGCAATACCAGGGCTCCTTAAAATAATAGTTAGAAACTTCAATTTAGATTATGTGAAGATTTAGATCTTCTGAACATTTCTACAGAGCACTGTTTGAACTATAAAATATTACACAATAATACTGCTTCTGAGGTATAGCTATTTCCACAGACAAGATGGTGATGAAGACATTTATCATGGCTAAATCAATCTGTACCCTACAATTCTGCCTACTTTATATTTTCAATGCCTTGCTTAAAAAATCAGAACTCAATTTTTCTACATCACTGCATCATACCACCACCTGCAATAAATGCCACAGCTTCATGAAGAGGCAATCTTTGATAGAAATCCGCGTGCACTGTTTAGCATTGTTTTGTTTTTGCAGATTGGCCACAGTAGGAATGCCCTTTCCACTGGAGGGGGTAATGTTAAGAAATTTAACTTCAAAAGAGTTTCTAGCTCATCTTCACAGCATAATGATACTGCTGCTAAGTCTGGATTTAATTACAAGTCTGCAAAGAATGAGAGAAAGATGGAGGAAGTCTGTCTACGTGGCTCCATCCCTCTCCATCAATGAACTCCCCCGAAAATCCCCCAGCCCCCAACTCACCACTCTACTGACTATTTTTGGTTTGTGCACACTCTATAGGCCAGAACCATTAATAACCCATGTAAGCAATTTATTACAGAGACTACCAGCTGCCTTTTTCCGTGTTAGCTTAGCAGTTTAAAGCTGTTTGAGGGATTTAAGAAGCACTATAGCATGAAACCTTTGTTTAGAAAGCACTGTGAGCAAGTTGCCCTCCCTGCTCCCCGAAACTTAACCAGGACTCCTTGAACTCTGACCTGAAAAGACATAATCCGAGGCTGAGATGTGTTTGATGAGATTTGAGACAACAGCGATGAACCATCCTGAATTTTGTGGTCACATTGTAAAATGTCTCATTGTCCCTTAGGCACGTGGAATACTCTCCTCTCAACTGGTATTTGAGTTAAGCTGGCATTACTGATGGCCCATTCCTCAAGGCAGATAATTTCACAATTAAGACCACCGCCCCAAAAAAACCCACTGACAGCTAGTCTATTTCAACTCAGAGAAAGCCTGTAGCACAGAACAGAACTGCCCCATAGAGTTTCCAAGGAGTGCTTGGCAGTTCACAATTAGGATAAGACCATATTAATGCCTCCTTTCTCAGAACGCAGTATTTTTTGGTAACACCTGCACCAAAGAACTGGACAAGAAATGTTAGGAATTCTCATCTTTAGTGATCTCCAAGCTTGAAGTGAAACTGCAAATCTGAGAAGCTGACCCCCTGGCACACGCTACCATAACTTTAACTGTGGAATATTTCAGGCTGCATTTCAAGAAGAATGAATGCTCCATTATTTCTACCAACTACTCAGGGTGGTCACTCTGTTTTCCAATTCAATGTACTACATAGGAATGACATCATAAGACTTTCATAAAAGCAAGTGTTAAAACCTATGATGAATTTTCCTACTATAACTAAGCAGTTAATAAGTATAAAAGTCGATCAAAACACACTCTTATGGTCTGGTAAAACATTTATATTCACCTTTGTAAATACCCAGAATTTTTTTTTTAAAAAAAAAAGCTATAAAAGCCTTTTTTTGCATCTTACACTTATGGTTTCATTAGTGATGGGAAATGCCTGGAGACTTATTTTCTAATTAAAGAAGCCCAATAGCAAGTGCAAGTAAATGGCATTTATTAATTTTCTGTATTTTCTTGCTACTTTGGATAAAGATCTCATTTGGGTGACATTATTGTTGTTGTTAGTTGCTGTTGAGTTCAATTCATCACAATCCTAGGCACAACAGAACGAAACATAGCTTGGTCCTGTGTCATCCTCCCAACCCTCCCTATGTCTGCAATGACTGTTGCAGTCACTGAGTCAATCCCTCTTCTTAAGGGCCTTCCTCTTTTTCACTAACTTTCTACTTTACTAAACACGATGTCCTCCTCCAGGAACTGGCCCAAAATACAAGAAATGAAGACTTTCTATATTTGGCTTCTAGGGTTCACTCTGGCTGTACTTCTTCCAACATAGATTTGTTCATTCTTTCACCCGTCCATGGTATATTCAGTGTTCTTTGCCAACACCATAATTCAAAGACATCATTTCTTCACTTTTTCTTATTCACTGTCTAGTTTTCACATGTATGTAAAGCCACTGAAAACACCATGGCTTATGTCCGGTACATTTTAGTCCTTAAAGTGACACTTTAGTTTTTTTTAACTCTTTAAAGAGATACTACAACGTATCAGATCAAATCACACTGAATTGCTTACTCTCCTCTGCCACATACACTTCCTTTTCCGTCTGATAACAAAGCTTTCACTTCGGACCAGGCTTCCTTCTAAGTCAGTCATTATGTCGGGCGGTCAGGGGGCGGGAGTAGGCAGGAATGACTTCACTTCTCATCTTTGTTAGCCAGTCTTATTTAAAACTTAATTCCATCTTTACTGGATACAGCAGAATTTATTATAAGCATCCCGGGTAAACTGGAGAAGAGGTAAGCTTTTCAGACAATGCCTCAAGACAAAGATTCCAGAAAACATAGTGGGCCTGAAGAACAATGAGAGATTCAGCTCCAAATAAGAGTAGGAAATGACAGCAGTTACAAAGGTGGGAGGTGATGAAAAGGAAGACACAGACCCCATTGTGAGTCCTCTATGAAGGTGAGTCAAGAGTGTTGGCCTGAAGGTGACAGTGTGACTTCAGACGGACAACGAGACTGCAAGGACAGAGTGACTCCTACTGAGAAAACACTTAACACAGAAGAAAGAAAAGATGACGGCAACCTGAACCAAGGCATAAATGTTGAGAAGTTCTGTTACACTGTGGGGCAGTCCTGACTGGGCATTTCTGTAAGCAAGGCAGAAGGAGCCAGCGGAGAGGGAGAAACAGAACAACTCTGGATACAAGGCACAGAAAAGGTGCGAGTCAGTGACTGAGGCTACAGGAGAGAGCACCTGCTTCAGCACTTCCCTGGTTCTTAGTCTTTGTGCTGTTCTCTATCCATTCTCTGTCTCTTTATCTTTTCTCCCTAGCTAGGTAATAACCCTCAAGGATAAAGACAAAATTTTATATTTCTCTGTATTTCCTTCTAATTCTAAAATAACATATGACATACATGAGCTAGACCTATACAGTGGTGGCTGGCACCAACAGGACGATTCACAGATGAGAAATAAAAGCTGTACCTTTGCTTTGCCCGATACAAGCTGTCCTGGATGAAACTGTGAAATACATGGAGAATGTAAATGAGCTATTTCTCATGAAAGAACTATGTAATAAATTGTCCCATTATAAATAATTCGATTCATGGCGACATGAGTCGGATCTGACTCGACGGCACTTGGCTGGCATAAATAATTCTGTGAGAGCAAGGGCTCAAGGGTGAATCTCTTATCTCCAACTTCCCTTACAGTAAATAATGCAAGTATAACTGGTAACAGAAAAGACCAGTGCCAAGGAAGATTACACAGGACTGTTTTAAAAGCTCCACTTGTGAAATTTATATATAACATACTTTCCTAGCTCTTTGGTTCCTCAAACTAGGAGAAAACCTGTTTAAATGAAATTGACATCTTCTTGTAAATGTATCTGTATCATTTTCTCAGTGTTTAATCTGGAAATAGATTCAAAAGCATGTGGACCATCATTTCCCAGCATCAGTGATGTGACCACCTGGGCTTTAAGTGCCTGATTTTATAAGTAAGAAAATGAAGGCTCTAAGCCATGACTCTTCCAAACACATGCATGGTTAATGATGAGGCCAGGCTCAGAGTCTATTTTTCCTAACTCATTGTTCCATATTATTTCATTAAACAAATCTAAAATTGAAACCAAATTCTGAAATTGTTTTCTCTGAATATGATCAAAAGTGCTTGCTGGCACTGTTAGCTTTCTGTCCCTCTGCAATCTGACCTTCTTGATTTCCCACGACAGATTCCCAAACAATCTGTGGCCAGCACTGCTACATGCCTACCAATATCCACTCTCCTTTCTTACTAGAGAATTCCAATGTTTGTTCCTTTGTGTTTTATTTTCTTCTTATAGCACTACTGTACCAAATACAAAACTTGATTTTCCAGGATCTCTGACCTGGGACTGAGGTAAACGACAAAGTCCTGGCTGTGTACATCCCATGCAGAATAATAAAGGCAGAGTTTCCTGAGTAAGGCACTTGGTCTTTTTCCTGTCTCATCTTACCCTCTTCACATATGGAATCTGAACTGAATGTATGGAGGTACAGCAGCCATTCTGCAACCATAAGAAGAGAAGAAGCCAAGAAGAGAGGCTGAACCGAAGCTCCCTCCCGTCAGCGTTGTGGAGACTATGTACTAGCCTACATGAGACAAATGAAAGCACTATTTGGGTGACTCCTGCAGAGTTTCTGCTTCATGCAGTATTTTCAACCTTAATAAAGTGATACCTCAGCTAACTTCTTAGTGTACACTGACATAATTATCCTTAACATATTATTCAACTGACTCAAAACACTTCCAATGAAGGTCTCAGCAAAAGATCACTAATAAAATGTAAACTCTTTAACCTGGTATTCAAGCCTCGTTCCAAGAGATTCTGGAGTCTTGACACCTTCAAACATAGCCGGCACACCAGCCAGACAGAACTCTCTGCCAACTGTCTCTCTCACCTCATTCCTGCCCGTCAAAATCGGGTCCCACCAAGGCCTGCTCACATATCACCACCTGCATGAAGTTTACACTGTTCTTCCAACCTAAAGAGATTGCTCCCTCTTCTGAGCTTCCCATCACAGCCATGCTGCTTGCCCCTCTCCTGTATTTCCCATCCATGACAGGCATAGCACTTGTATGCTCTCACAGGCAGGGGGCACTTTTAGGGCACAGACTTTGTCACACTAACTTGGGGGCTCCCACTCTCTGCCCCCAAGCACAGTGCCTGACACATAGCAGATGATTAATAATCACTCCTTAAACTGAATTAATAAACACTTCCACCTCTCCTAATGCATCCCTGACTGATTCCGCAACGAGTCCACGCCAACACTCTAATGACTTACGAGAGAGCCTGTGTGACAGCAGGAGGAGGCTGAGCTGCAGTTCAAACTGCTGTATTGTTTTGACACCAGCACAAGTGATAATGGGCTGCTACTCAGTGTGTCAAAGCGCTCACTCAAGACTCCCAGCCAGCCTCTCCTGCCTGTCACAAACCCCAGTCTGCAAAAGCCTTTCCTTTGGAAACACCATGTGGCTTCTGCTTAAGAAAACCCTGTCACTGGTCACTCCTCTCCCTGTGGATCAAGAAGAAATCAGAATGATTCAAGTAGGTGAGTGCTGTCTCGGGGATTTGTCCCATCAGAAGCCATTCCTGCCAAGTGGATGAGACAGAGGTAAAAGAAAAGGGAACTGCGGCAGGGAACCAGGTGTGACAGGAAAAAAGCACAGGTGTCTTCTGATGCAGGAAAGGCTGGACCACTAACACCACTGTGAGTTCATATTACAGAATGCTGGGGTGAAAACTCCACAGGGTAAATGCAACAGAGACCTTGCAAGTGGAACCCAATCTAAAAAAACAAAGTCACTCAAATAAGAATGGGAGCCGTGAAAATTTACATAGCAAAATACAGGGCCTGGTGTGAGACACACTGTCCTCTCGTACAGCATTTGTTTTTTAAGAGTTGCAACCAACACCTTCCATGTTCTACTGCAAGCCCCACAAAGAAAATGGTAACTGCAGGAACAAAACAGCTCTAAGTCTGTCACCTGACAAAGGTCTCAAATAAATGACTATTCAAAAGACTACAATCAAGTAATTGTTGCATATTCAATTACAGTCACGTGTCACTTAACCCACACGATCTAGTTTATGAATAGGATGTGGCATGATCTGGATGCTGTGGGACCATCTAAATCGTGAGCAACAGTATTTGTTGCCTTCTCCCTGCATGCTGTTTAATAACCTTTCGTTTCACTTCAGATCAACACTTCTCCGTCTCTTGCTGCATAGTCACAAGCCCTGGTCTTGCTGTATTGGGGAGCCATGATGCACTTCACAGCAGTATTTTTAACATAAAATTACACAGAGACAACCCTATGACACACAGGAGAAGCAAGATACACAAGATTCGATGCTGTTGCCTACAAGGGGAAGCATACACTGTTACGCAGCAAATGTTTTCTTTGTAAGGAAAATTCTCATTAAAATAACAATAGAAAGGACAATATAGTACATACCTAGATCAATAATATAGGCATTTATCATGACTATCAAGACACATGCATTTTATGCACTGTACAAGTGTATACCTGCCAGTGCAATCACTTCGTATAAAAGAGACATGCGGTACCTGTGTTGTGCACAGGAGGCTGTTGCATTCATCATGTCTGGTTACATCCCCTAAATTCTGTTCTCTGATTGGGACCATGAACATAAAAGTAGTTGGACATTGCCCAGAGAGACATCATAGAGCCCATGACTGTAACTGAAATAGAGACTATATCACAGACATTACTATAAATCTCTGAAAAACAATCACTAGCCATTTTATGTACTCTACAGCATTGTTTTCACTTATTAACTACCATGATTTACAATGTTATTGCTATTCTGACTCACAGTGACCTTACAGGACAAAGGAGAACTACCCCACAGGTTTATAAGGGTAGAATCTTTGACGAAACAGACTACTACATCTTCCTTCCCCCCTCAGACTAGCTGCTTGGTTAGAACTACTTGCCTTTTTGATTAGCAACCAAGTGCTTAAACACCACACTCTCAGTTCCTTGTTAATGCTACAAAAACCAAACCAGACCTGCTGCCACTGACTTAATTCTGACTCATAGAGACCTTACAGGACAGAGTAGAACTGTCCCATAGGGCTTCCAAGGCTGTAACCCTTACAGAAGCAGAATGCCCATCTTTCTCCCATGGAGCCACTGGTGGGTTCAAACCACTAACCATTCAGTTAGCAACTAACAGCTTAACCACTGTCCCACAGGGGCTCTTTGTTATGGCTATATAAGTCTTTAGCAGTAATAGTAAAGCTGCTTAAAAAACAACCCAGTGTATAATAGGACACTGTATAAGGATATCCTAATTAACTAGAATACTGTAAGTAAGTTATGTAATTTGATGGGACAGTAAATATTCATCACAAATTTGATCAAACACATAAATCTCTCCCTCCTCTAGTGAGAATGTGCTTGCCCACTGGCCTATTACTTCTCCCCACACAGGTTTTCTGCAGCCTGGTCCAGGGATATTATGGATGGACGCTAGACCTGGGTTGCCTGTACAGTGGTCCTGCAGTCCACTAGTGGCTGGCCTAGCCCTCTTTCTTTCTGGATTTCCAAGGCCTCCAGGCCCAAGGCCATTCCCCATGAGCCCCACTCTTCTGTCCTATTGCCCTTAGCGCCCCCAAGCCTGGGCCCTAACTTGGAGTATCACCACCACTGCCTATGGCCACTGCAAAGAGCCACACAGTAAAGAGGCAGCCTTCAACAACACAGGCCTGAGCACAGTTAACACTTGGAAGAATTAAAAATAGGACCGCTGTACCCAGAAAGGAGTAGGCATGAGGACTTGGAAGGAGTCACATCAAAATATTTGTCAGAAGGAACATTATATTTTCTATTTTAGTGTAGTTCTGTTATACCAAACTAGATTATTTTGTCTAAGATCTAGTCATGTAAACTTTGAAGGGAACTGAATTCATTTTTAAAAGTACACAACTTTAAAAAAAAAAAAACACTGTTTTATGTACAAATCTATGAATGGATAATTAGCAAATAGAAGATCATCCACTAATAATTATATCTGACTTTGAGGTGCACCATGCAATTTCTAATACAGATTTACCTTCCTAATTATACTTTCCTTACAGTATTATTAGCTTTCAGTTGGTAATTTTAATATTAAAATAAACACACACCAAAACACAGTGGGATCACACATCTACTAGTTGGCAGGAGAGAAACCTTCCAATTCTGTTTTCCCACAGGAACTTCAGATTTCAATTTTTTTTTTTTTTTTAAGAATTGAATATAGCTCACAGAAATGGGCAGGACAGAAAGGAAGATTCCAAATATTAGGAAAAAAGAAAAGGCTGAAAAATAGTGAGAACAGAAGAAGACTGGAAAGGGGAAGTTACAGAGCAATAAATCAGAATTAAGTTCCATTCTGTTTTTGGGTTTGTTGCTACCTCATTTCTCACTGCCATGTTCACCAGTTAACTGGGCCATGCTATAACAGAACTGGACACGACATAACATGACCTAATGTCTTTCTCAAGAAGCCCTGGAAATCCAGTGGTTAAGCTCTCAGCTGCTAATCAAAAGGTTGAGTGTTCAAACCCACTAGGCACTCTGCAGGAGAAAAACATGGCAGTCTGTTTCCATAAAGAATACAGCCTTGGAAACCTTATGCAGTGGTTCTGTTCTGTCTTAGTGAGTTGGAATAAACTCGACAGTGACGCATTTGGTTTGGTATTGGCTTAAAGTCCTTCTCTAGCTGGGCTCTTCAAGCACATGAGTATCATCGTTCACTTTTCTTTAGCAATGACCATTTAGTTCAGGCAAAAGTATATCAAAATACTGGGATTCAGTCATGAGGCTGTCTCTTGTGAGATGCTCCAGCAGAAAATGAAAAACAAACAAATAAACAAAAAAGAGCAGTGAT
Organism: Heterohyrax brucei; assembly: GCA_028571685.1. NCBI lineage: Eukaryota > Metazoa > Chordata > Mammalia > Hyracoidea > Procaviidae > Heterohyrax > Heterohyrax brucei. The sequence goes on from CM053146.1 coordinate 108,159,542, forward strand.
GCAGAGGGGCAGGCTCAGTTCTCCTAACACTCAAATTTTTCAGGAAATAAGCACCTCCTGACAAAGTGTCGACAGAGAACACACTGATGTTCCTTCTGCTCCATACAGACCTCAGTCTGCTCCCAGGCAGTTCTACAAGTGAAATGAGTTGAGAAGGGAAGAGAAAGAAACCATTATTTTGGAGGAGAAATGGAAGGAAAAAAAAAATTCCTTATGTTTTCAGCACAACTGTGGGAAAAGTTGGTGAAATACGATGTCCTCACTATAGTGACGCTGCACTAGTACTTGGTGACTTGATATTGGGAACTCTGTAAGAAAGAGAAGACACACTGAAGAGATGCAAAACATTTGTTGCTTGACTAAGAAACTAATCCACTGATTACAAAGCCATCAGTCAAAATTTAAGTTTGCATTTGTCATGAATTAAAGCTATTGCATTTTTTTAAAATGCACAACTTCAACAAGATGATTTTGTAGGAAGACTTATGACACTGTCAGTATATATAAAAAATACTAAGGGCTTTGAGAAGAGAAGTGAAGAGAGGCAATGTAGCACAGAACATTTTATCCACAAAAAAAAAAGCAATTCTTATCCAAGTTAATGCAAAGCCATGGACTAGGATTATATCATTTCAAAAGAGGAGTATCAGAGAACCTAATATTCCTAATGGAAACCATGGTTCAATAGTGGTTAAGTGCTATAGCTGCTAACCAAAATGTTGGCAGTTCAAATCTACCAGGTGCTCCTTGGAAACTCTATGGGGCACTTTTACTCTGTCCTATAGGGTTGCTATGAATCAGAATCAACTCAGTGGCCATGGCTTTCTTTTGGTTTGGTGAATGCTCCCATGTATTAAAAAATATATGTAAAGATTAAGGAACTAATACTGGCAATTTACATGTAGTATCTCAAAATGAGTGACTATATGAACAAAACCAACAGAAAACAAAATAATACATTATATCTAGCTAACACACTGCAAAGCAATAACAATAATAATAGCAACTAACATGTATTGAGTACTTACCCTATGACCAGGGAAGCACTTTACATACATACTTACCCTATGACCAGGGAAGCACTTTACATACACTGGTTCATTTAATACTCATAATAACCCTACAAAGGAGATACTGTTATTGTGCCCATTTTATAGACAATGAAACTGAGGCAGAGGATCACAGAACCAGGAAAAACATTATTAATTAGTGGAAGTACCAAAACTAAAGTCTGGCAATCAGACACTAGAAATCCACAACCCTAACCACACACTACTCTGTCCTCATTCAGAAAAGAACTAGAAATCGGAGCCTCTATTACACCAGGTTGGACATCTCACCTGACAGCCAGATGAAATAAGCCACCATGATCCAACAATTAATAGAGCCATGCCTCAAAACAAGGAAAGTATTCACAAAGGCTTTACTAATTTCTCTGGAAAAAGAAACTAGTAAGCCAATTTACTTTTAACCATTTATATTAGAGATTATTTTAAAAAAAAAAAAAACTAAAGCACAACTGTGAAATTCTATCAGTGAATTTTACTTTCCAATCCTAACTTGGTTTATTTCTACATCTTCAGCATTTAGTACAATATCATTGACTGTTTGATTTGGACTGCTTAATAAATTCGAAGATTTAAATTTGTTAACCTGTGATACACATAATAGAAAATGTATCTAAGAAGAAAACATTTCAGACAGCATCCAATTTAAGCCCCAGCCACATAGAAGAATGCCTCCTATATATCTGATCTGCCTTCTGGACTAGTTCCATCTTCTTTTCCATTCAAAGATCTGGTCTCCAGTCCTGTTCCTGCACACCTATCACATAAATCAGATGTCATGGACCACAAACAGGAACAGGTAAGTGACTTTGGCAGGCTTAGTGAAAAATCCATCACCGCACAGCAAAGTCACAGCAACAACTCAGTTCTGCTGGCAATCAACCAATATCAACCTCCTTCCATGTGAAAGATGACACTTTTATTTTCACAGAATCCCTCGTACTACAAGCAGAACTATTTTGGTTCCACATATTTCCAAGCCCTTTTAAGATTCAGGACAAATAAATGACTGTGATAGCTGGAGGACACTGGTCCTTTGAGAAGTACTTCAAATCACAACATCTACGTTACATCTACGTTTTGAGTTTTCACATTCCACCACCACAAAGACCTGGAACACACTCTGTTTTCAGCCCGCCCAGCACTAAAAAAGGATTCTTACTCAGTCTTACTATGAACAAATTACTCTCCAGGAGAAGTCAACACATACCTTCCAGGTACCTATTAAATGCACTAAGACAGTCAATTTTCTAAATGTCATCCCCAGCCCTCAAACAGCCCATTCTCTCCACAGAATCAAATACTGTATTTCCGAAGAGTAGTTTATTCTAAAGAGGGTCAATTAGCAAGATATATCTGCATTCCATGACTCTAAAAGTTCAACCTGGGCTTTGCTTGATGGTGTGTTTTTTAAAAATTTTAGCACAGGTTTAAATCACCGCAGGATGTCCACATGGAAGCACTGTTGCCTGGGAACAGCTCATGTCATATTGGAGCATGTTCAGCTGTTCCATCCGCACAAACGGCATTTGCAATGAAAACACTGCCATATATCTTGATTTGTCAGAGAACAAATCAGTTTTATCTGTTCATTTTGTGGTTTAGTGTCATAGGTATTTTAGAAAACATAATTTATAATTCCTCATGCAATTATATATGAAATTAAATCATCTCACTTTTCCAGAAGCATCAAAATATTTCAGATTAAGTAGAATGCACTCATATTGTCTTTGAAGTTCTGTGCCCTTCTCCATTCTACCCAATTTACCCCTAGGAGAAAATGGAAGAAATGTTCAGCATTTTAATGAGTTAGCTTATTTATACCAGCCCAGGCCTTGCAGAGGATTTTATTTATATTCTTAATAATTTCCCACTATCACAAAAGGTCGGCAGTTCAAATGCACCAGGCACTTCTTGGAAACTCTATGGAGCAGTTCTACTCTGTCCTACAGGGTCACTATGAGTCAGAATCGACCTGATGGCAGTGGGTTGGGTTCAACACAACTATGGGGGCAGAGGTAGTTCAGTAGCAGATTTCTCACCTTCCATGTGCAAGACTTGGGTTTGATTCCTGCCCAAAACCATGGGCAGTTACCATCTGTAGATGAGTGGAGACTTGTGTGTCACTACGATGCTGGACAGGTTTCAGCAGAGCTCCCAGACTAAGGACATGGAAGAAAGGCCTGGCAATCTACTTCTGAAAATCAGGCAGTGAAAACCCTGTGGGTCACAATGGCTTGATCCACAACTAATCACAGAGATGTCTTGGGACCAGGAAGGCTATACGACATCACCAGGATCCAAAGGCTGACTTGACGGCAGATAATAACAATACATTACAGCAACACTGTCACTATGCCATAGAGAGGACTGGTGGGAGAAAAGCCATTTAGTGGCGAAACCTACTGTCTCAAAGAAGTAGAATGTCTATGGCTGAACTTTTGAACGCTGTGTGTCTTTAGTAAGTCTCTTAACCTCTCTCTGCTTCAATTTCCTCAACCGTAAAACAGAGATCACTGTACCTGTATCACATAAAGTTTGCAATCACTAAATGAGTTTCATACATGACACACTTCGGATAGTACCTGACAGAGTAAATCCTATTTGACAGAATTATAATCAGCAATAAAACACCTCTCTCTTTCTCTCTAAGACTAAACAGGCATGAGAACATACAAAGAATACATCTTCTTTGCTAGTACTGAGACATTCCAGTAAGAAAGAACAGAATGATACCCTGCTGGGCACTTGTTTTGGGTGACAAATGGGTCATTTCAGTGAACTTCAGGACAATACAGTTCATTAACATAAACTACTTTAAGGAATCCCTCAATCCCCTAGGAGAATTACTCCACCCAGGAAAGTATCTTAATCCTCAATTTACAACAGAGTTGGTCCTATCCTTTTCAGTTTACCTGGTTACATTAATATCTGACAAGAGACCTGGACAAATTCTCATTTATCATTAGTCACACCAGTAAATTCCTCTTTAATAAGTATGACAGAAAAGCAGCTGCGGATCTTAAAATTGCATTAGTTTAAATGGCAAATAGGTATATTTTATTACCGACTAAGGATTCTAACTCAAGTAAGAACACAGTAGAAAATGATAATACAATATAACTGTTAGAGTTTTGTGATATATATACTTATGGTAAAACACTGGCTTGATAATTAAAACTCTTGTATAAATTCCTATTTCTGGTTAATTGGATATATTTTAATAAATCATTAGAGTTACATAAATACTGGCCAATCTGTGGTATATCCACTACAAAGTCACCTAAATATTTATTATAAGTAAATACTCTTCCCTATTTAAAGGCCACCACCATCCTCACACAGGAAGAGAGTGACCTCTATACTGAGACCACTGAATGGAGCCAGTGCCACCGCTGAAAGAGGCTGCAGGGAGGAGAACCCTAGAGGTGCAAACCATTGTGTCCTTGCCTGCTAACCTAAAGGTTGTGAGTTCAAGTTCACCTAGAGGTATCTCTGAAGAAAGACCTAGCAGTCTACTTCTGAGAAATCTGTCACCAAAAACCCTCTGGAGCACAGTTCTCCTGACACACACGGGGTCAGCATGAGTTGGAGCTGACATGGCTACAACTGTGAATGGCCAAAGATGTTTGAATTCTAACTAGACCCATTTTATACCTGCTAAGTTACTGTAAAGAGGAAATAGGTCATTCTTGGAACCATAAAACAGAGAAGGGAAACACAGATGCTTGTCTCTTTGTCATGACCAACAGGACTGAGAGGTCCAGTAGAAACGATCCACAAAAAAAAGGATTCCAACCCATTGTTCCCAGGTGCACCAGAGCCGCCTTCACAGTTTGTGTGACCAAGTCCCTACCTCCAACAGCAGGCTCTCCTCAATAAATCCAAACACACGAAAAATCTTCCTTAAGCGTTTCTGCCAATGACAATTCCACAAAATCACGACCTTACTGTGCATAGCACAAAAAAGAGGCTAAAAAACAGGCAAACTGTCATCAGTTATTAATTCCTGGGCCAAGGGACATCTTAATTACACAACTGTCATTGTGAAACTCGTAAGTGCTCAGTAAGTAACCCACATAACACTGCGCGCGCGCATGCGCACGCCTTAAACAGGAAGAAGACCATTGTGGGTGAGAACAAGGCTACTATAAAAACAAAATATGAAATCAATTAACTGAAGTTTCCTGAATGACACAATGTCTTTTTACCCTTTTTCCACATGAAAATAATTTAACTCTTTAGCATAAGCAGAGCTGAGAAGGAATACAGGTCAATGCCACACATTTTTAAAAATAACTCTTTCAGCCACATGAACCAAATGAGAAGAAATCTATTTTCAAAAGATAACCATATTCTCGCATAAAGATTGGAGTAAATTATTTTGATTTACCCAGTCAGTATGTGCGGGGCAAAGCATTTGCATTTAACATTTCTTAATTTACTGACCATCCCTTAATCATTCTGGAAAATCTAGTATCTTACATTCGACTTGACAATCAAAAGCTTCACAATTATGTAGTAACAGAAATAACAACCCAAATATGGAAATTACAATTATAATGTTAAAAGAAAAGTTACAGATTAAAATATTACATACATAGGATCTCAACTGCATAGAAATGCATTTATAACTATGACTAGAGGGAAATATTCCAAAATGTTACATATGTATCTCTGGGTGGTTGGACCATAGAGATTTTTGTCTACTTTCTACATTTTATGCATTTTCTATTTTTTTAATGAACCAGTATCACTTTATTATGAGAAAAGAATAAGTTCTCATAAATGCCATCCCAAGATAGCAAGTTCAATTTTATTATTCAATGTCAAAGCAAACAGCTCACTCAATTTAAAAATATATATGTTTATTCATTTACCAATTCCAAAATGTCAATCTTTGGTTTATGCTTGTAAAATGTAGATACTATTAATTTCAATTCTAGACTCAACTGACAGACTAGAAATATCATCTAGAGAATGGGACACAGGTTAAGCATACATTTTCTGGAACCAGTGTTTGGTGTCAACCATTCACCTCTCTTAGCCTCAGTTTCCCTGTCAGTCAAGTGCAGATAATAATACAGTGCACTTTAAGAGGCTATTACAAAGATGAATTCATTAATAAATGTTAAGCACCTTGAATAGTGCCGGGTACTTAAGAAGCACTCAAAAAATATTAGCTAAATTAGTTAAATACATTTACAGCACATGAAATACATAAAAATGACCATTTCCTTCAAAAAAATAGTAAACCAGGACTTAATTTAAGCTAATCTTTTAAAATGTTACATTTATCCGATTTCAAATGACTCTTAGACCATGTAAGTAAATTTTTGACAAAACTTTTCAGTGTCTACACCACCTTCTTTTTAACCTTTGTTCTGAGGAACTTTCTAAAATAATGTTATTGTCTGCCTGCTGAAAAAGGAACACGAACAGAATCCAACCTCTCCTTGATGTTTCAAGGTCATCAGGGACTGTGCAGTGTAGACATATGGAGCAAGTATCAGGAACACGGAGCTATGACTTGTGCCAACACCAAATGGCTGTAGTCCTTTGTATATTTACAGATCTTCTCTATTCTTCCACAACTCTCTCTTAGTAGGCATTTCTTTCGTGCTTTTTTCTACTTAAATCTTGATTCCTACATTGGGCATTAGTGGTGTTGTTGTTGGGTGCCACAAAGTCAATTCTGACTCACAGCAACTCCATGTGACAGGAGCAGAACTGGCCTATAGAGGTTGCTTAGATGCAATCTTTACAGAAGCAGATTACTAGGTCTTTTCTCCCACACAGCCAATGGGTAGGTTTGAATTGCCAACCTTTCGGTTAGCAACCGAATACTTAATTTTTGTGCCATCAGGGCTCCTTACACTGCTGTTGATTCAATTCCTACTCATAGCAACCCTATAGTATGTGATAGAACACAGGAGGTAGAAGCCTCAAATTGCCCATTCTTGCCTCCCTGTGATTTGTGGTAGTTATTTTTCTCAGTGTTCAAATCCTACTTGAAATCTTATTTTTATTTGCATTTCAGGTCAAGCAGTTATTTTCCAGATGCTTAAATCCACCAAAATCCTAGCGCCAGCTAGATAAGATGGCAAGAACACAGTCAACATACATATAATGCTAGGTCCTACCTAACATTTTTTACAAAGTTATTTATTTTCTACTCTGTCCTACCAAAATGTATTCATTTTAAGGGTAGGGTCATTATATGTTTGCTTCTTTGTTGTGTCCCCAATACCTAGAAGAATGTCTAGCACATAACAGGCACTCAGTAAATGTTCACTAAATGAAAGAATAAAATTATAGAATATTAAAGAACCAGAGAATCAATGTATGACCTTAAAAAGTTTCTTTGTAATTTTTCTCTCCACAAAATGGGAATATTAATAGTTAGGTACATTTCTTCATGAGTCGGATCTGACTCGACAGCACTTGACTGGCTCTTCAAATCAGCCTTTTCTCAAAATGCTAAAAACCTTAATGAGATGGTTTTTACAAATAATTCTAATATATCCTCCATACCATGTATCTAAAACAGGCCCCCTTAGGAAGATGTATTTTCCGTGCTTAAAGAATCACTGTATTCATAATAATAAAACAAAGCACTTAGAAATGTTATTTACTACCACAGGTCCCTGAGTGGCACATGGGGTTTGTGTTCAACTACTAACCTACAAGTTGGTAGTCCAAATGCACCCATTGGTGTCATGAATATCTGCTTCTGTAAAGGTTATTGCCACAACACCCTATGGAGCAGTTCTGCTCTCTAGCACATGCAGTCACCAAGAGATGGAATCAACTTGATGACAACAAGTTTTTGTGTTCTTTTTGATCACCCTGACTCTGGAACATGTTTCCAAGAAGTAGGTAAAACTAGTCAGAACTTCCGATCAAGAACAGACTACCCCCACCACATACACACACACACACACACACCATAGATTATGGCCCTCAGACTCACTGCTGACCTAGAACAGAAGCCATTCTGAAAACTACCTTTCAGTCAAACAATAGATCAAAAAAAATAAACCAACCCATTGCCATGCAGTCAATTCTGACTCATAGCAACGCTATATGACAGAGCAGAACTGCCCCATAAGGTTCCCAAGTTGCTGCTGTGGGATTCGAACTGTCATAAATTAGACAGTAACAAGTGAGGGGAAGATGTTCCTTAGAACAATCAGTTAATCTAGATCAAGAGGCCATTTGCCCAAAAGCAAACAAGAGAAGGCAGGAAGTGGCAGAAAATCCTGAGAAAAGGAAACAAGGGACCCAGGGAGGAAACAGGGAGGGGGCCGACACAGCTAAGGGAATGAAGCCAGCATCACAGAACACTTTTATTACAAACTCTTGAGTAGGACACTAATTTGCTCTGTAAAGTGTCACTTATAGCACAATAAACATTAAAAAAAAAAAAAATTCTCACACAGGGACCTAACAAAAAAACTTCTACCCTCTTAACTTGGCTCCCATGATGGTCAATCCAGCTTTTATCTAGGAAATTGGGAAATAGCCAAATCACTGAGGGTAGAGATTCCCACTATCTAACATTTCCTTCTTTAATTCACAAAATTGTCAGGAAGAAAAAGGGGACCTTCTTTCTTTGACTTGGGGAAGCTGAAAACAGAGCAGGACCCAAGGTACTGTCTATTTGCATACAGCCTGCAGCAATCTCTTCCAACCCCAGTAACAAGCTTGTAAAACCTCAGCACACATTTGTTCATCTGTCCTGGGTAATATCTCTTCAAAAAGAGATAGACAGAGGGTAGGCAGAGGAAAACCTGCATTTTCTTGCATTGACACACAAATAATTTCACTAATGACTGCTTTTGAGCAAACAAATGGCACGTGTTCCAGAGGTTTAACTGAAGTCTCTTTAGAGCTCTCAGCTGCCATCAAAAGGCAGAGCATTTCAAAGCACTGGGTTTTAAATGCTCATCACAGCCATGCAAAGTTTATTTGGCACCTAGGAAGCCAAAAACAAGGTACCCAAGTGTGACCAAATGGTCAGCTGAATGCTCCCTTGTTATCCTGCCTCTCACAGCCGCAACGGAGCTTTTCCCCAGCCAAGCTGAAAACAGAAGAGGTCCCCAACTGCTGAGGGTCACGCCTCATGTACTAAGCTATCAAAATATGTAATTAATAAATTGCCCATTTACAGATACGCTGCCCACTAAGTGAATTAGTACTGAGTTGAGACCCCATAATAATTTAAAAACACAGTAACAATTTACCTGAGGAATTTGGACATTTAAAGCATAAATGTGAAATAAACATACACTACAACACGATGTGACGGAGCTGAAATGCTGACATTTCACACATTCAGAAAGGATTATCTGAAATTATAACATACAGATAAAAAGAGTTTTTTCCAAGTAAAAAGGGAAAAAATAGGAGCCAGGTGGGGTTTAACAAAGCATTTTAATATTACAAAGTCTTCTATGGCCAAGAATTTTGTACGGCCCTTAATGAATGTCAACATAAGACTTTAATTTAGAGATGGAATACAAGGGTGTAACACAAAGATGGAGAGGTGTATCAACGAAGAACTTTACATTTAAAAGTTCTACCCAAAGGTAGTAATGGCATGATTAAAGCATTTTAAGTGTTTAACAAATGTGTTTTTTACCAAATGAGTTCTTTGAACAGAATCTGTGCTGCATCTTTTTAAAGCCAAACAGATCTGGGTCTTTGGCAAATGTTCCTTCTTCTACATTTAAAAATCTATACACAGTAAAATGAATTTGAGCTGTAAACTTTCACCTAAAACACCATGAAAGAAATAGATACATGAGCTCTATACGCAATAAAAGACTGTAGGAGAGAACAAAATAACATTAATCACTATGTAAATCGTATCAGAGTATCAGCAGTTGTCAGCTGTAATATTCCTTATTGTAACTCCTCAAAACAGTATGCTTCTAAAGGACAACCACCTTCATTATTACACAAATGCTGTATATCAGGGAGGGTGGGTCCTTTCCACCTGGATCACTTTATGCAAATGCTAGGACACAGAACTCAAAGGGACTTCTTTCCAGGTCATGGGTACTAACAACTACACTCCAAGAAGGACTTGAAGCAGTTTTAAAAACACACCAAAACTAATTACTGTCGTAGTCTACAGCCCCAAACAAAAGAGATAGCTGAAAACATTGCTATGCACTTTCCTCGTCGTGAATAAAATAATGAGCTAGCTTTTTTTTAATGAATTATTTTCTCTGGTGCGATTTTTAAAAATTGGTGTTCAAATAGAAATCGCAAGGTCACAGGGAAAGCAAGATGACTCTTGAATTCATTGCCCTCAGACTTTCTATCAAGCAGCACCTATTCGATTGTTAGGCATCCCGTAAAGCAAGTTGGGTAGGGTCTTCCCCCTCTGGAAGTTTACATATACTCAAGAATTCCATCAGCTAAGCTTCATGTGAGTCATAATTACGTGAGTATGTACTTAGAATAATGTATTTATGACAATACAAACAAATACAAAGGATCCACAACTATAAACATTTATTATTAGATATTCATTAAGTATATATTGGACAGGGAAACAAAACAGCTTTATCTTTCCCTTGGCATTTACTTAGAAAGCAGTGTTTTCAGGGGTGTATGTGGTGTATATATTAATATTGTAATAAATGAATAAATCCACATACACATGAATATTTAGTATTCTGCAGCACAGGTGGCGAGAGTGTAGGCAGCTTGATAAAGAATTATGTTGGCCCAGCCAGCATTTTGCATTTTGGCCTGGTCAGGTGTACTAAGGATGGAGACATGGTTAACAGCAACTTGGGGCCATTTCTTTTTTTTTTTTTTTTTTTTAGCTCCCTTTTGGGAGCTTTTTAAAAAGCAGCTTGTTTTTTAAAACTCTGTTTCAAGGCCTAAAATATCTAAATATGCACCTTTTTTTTCCCCAACATTGCCCTTATAAAGAAAAAAACTGCTGAGACTCTCCCAAACATAAGAGTTTAATTAAAGAAAGAAAGTAGGGGGAAAAAAAGAAAGAGAGCCAAAGGAAAAAAAAAACTCAAGGAAGCAAGGGAGAGCACAAGATCAATTTTAACATTTTTAATAGGCCAAATGTTAAACTTTGAAGGCATGAGAAACCTTCTGGCCCTAGACAACATGTATCTTTTAATACAGCTTCTCAAAAAAAAAAGTGTGAATTTGTAAATTACCCTTCCAAGGTTATGGTTGGACAAACTAATTTTTTAGTTGAAGTCACAGTAATTTAAGTTACTCACAATGTTAACGGTCACATTAAATTTAGCAAAACAAAAATAATTCCAAATTACAGCAGCAAACATAAGTGTGAGAAAAGAATGCTAAGAGGATAAGAAATCTATAGATTCCAAATGGCTTTAGAGACACTGAAACCAACTTCATTTTATGGATTTGTATGGCTGCTAATTTGAACACACCAACACTTGCAAAAAAATGTACAATAAAAAGGGAAATTTGAACTTGACAGGAGATGGGTTACAATATTAAAACAGTGGTTATCTTTCTGTTATTGTTATTGTTTGAGGAGTGACGTTCTCATGGTCATGTCTCTAAAAGCATCTTTATCTTTTAGAAATGTATAGTAAAGTATTTTCAGATAAAATATGGGATATAGGATGTACTTTAAAATAATTCAGCAGTGGAGGAGTGAGAAGTGGGTGGAAGCAGAAATGAAACAAGACTGGCCATGAATTCCCAATTGTTGGTCTTATGTGTCCCTGAGTATTTAATACACTAGTCCCATTAATTTTATATATGCTGCATTTTTACGTAATAAAAAACTTTAAAGAATTTAAGAACAAGATTTTAAACAATGTACAATTTAAACTTGAAATATTCATTCTAATAATAAAACTTACATAAAAGTAGCTTCTATCTAAAGTTATTCCCAATAGGATTTCTTAAAGTGCTACTCCACTACAAAACTAAGAAAGCAAATTTTTTATATAAACATATTTTTTGTTTAAACTTTTTTTATTTGAGTCATTATTTCTAGTTCATAGACTAAAATCACTCTCCCAACATGCAATGCTTTCAAACAGATGAGATGCAAATAACACTGACAAAAGACTTCTAAGTTTCATCAGAAGAACTGGGACTCATGAATAACTACTCCTTCTTAATTCCAAGGAAAACCTGGTGACGTAGTAGTTCGGGACCATGGCTGTTAATCAAAAGGTCAGCAGTTCAAATCACCAGGTGCTCCTTGGAAAATATGGAGCAGTTCTATTCTGTCTTATAGCATCACTAATAAGTCAAAATTCACTCAACAGTAATTGGTTTGGTTTGGTTTTTCTAAATTCTAAAAGGAAACCCTGTGGTATAGTGATTACCCAAAAGGAAAGCAGTTCAAATTCATCAGGTGATCCTTGGAAACTCTATGGGGCAGTTCTATTCTGCCCTACAGGATTTCTATAAGTTGGAATGCACTAAATAGCAATGGCTAAGAGACTTTTTTTTAATTCTAAAATTTATTGCAGAATTTGCCACCATCAGCATTGTCAAAACATCCATGACAGAATAACATGGAATAATCTAGAAATACTAATAGCTGATTATAAGGAGTCAAAATATATTTCACTTCTATAAAAATACCTAACGGAAGAAATGGAAGCCAACTTCACAGTGATACACCAGGGAAAAGTTCTTCATGGCTAAATGTTAGTAAAATAAAACTTTAAAATTATAGGTTTGTTAATTCAACAAAATTTGCTGAATATCTGTGTGCCTCACATTATGCTATGTATTAATCTTTTATAAGTGAACAAAAATTATTTCCAGTGCATGCTTTGCAATGTAATTACTGAAGAAAGTAAAACTGCACTTCTTAGGAATCTATGTATGAGTTCTCACAATTAAGTCCACGAATTTAGTTATTCTAAGTACTACATACCTCATTGCTGGGTATCATTACATTCACTTTCAAAGTACTCCCCTTGGGAAGCTATGTACCGACGCCAGTGCCTAGTCCACCCTTCAAAGCAATTTCTGGAATGGCCACTGTGCATGGTGGCAAGGTAGCAAACTTAAATTGCATAGCTGTCTGTGAGGGAGTTTTTCGCCAGTAAGTAGCTGTATTGGAACACTCTCCCTTCTAGGATGAGTTCATGAACTTAATTGTCAGACCTCATGTTTCTCCGGGGCAATAAATAATCTCTTTGGGTTCACTTGTTCATTTTTCAACACTAAGTGAATGAACCTTACCACAAGTGGTTGCCCGTGTTCCAAAGACATAAGCCTCCAAGAACAGAAGACCTTTCCCAATAAAAATCAAAGCCAAAAATAGACCTATTCTAAAAATGGAGAAGACAAAAGACAGAACTAGCAAATAAATAATTCACCTTTAAGAAAGAAGGCAAGGATTTCCTAGAAATGTTAGCCCATGCTTCCCATCTTGCCATTATTTCCTACAGCTTATAAAAGGAGGAAAAGTTCTTAAGAATCTTCTAGGAATAAAATGACATTTAATTAAATATCAACACCAAACTTATAAACAAATTTTATTTGTTGTTCTATCCTCTCTACACCTCAGCATTCAACATTTCTGAGGTCAGAAGGTAATTAAAAGCTGACAATTCCATACACTAAACTTTGTATGCATAATTTAACTACAAACAGAATTTTATTTTTTCAATTCTTTATCCACCATAGGCTAGAAGAGCACCTGGTATGTTGTAGGCACTTCACACTCCTGAATTAACTAATTTGGACATTAGAATTACTAAGGAATATGCTGCATTTTTACACTAGTAATCATTTTGCCTTGGTAAATAATAACTGTATATATGAATCATTCAAACTACTACAGGTCTTCAATTTGGTTTTAGGAGATGGCTTCAATGGAAAAAAATGTTTTATTTTATGTAATTTGTTTAAGTTACACTGAAAAAAGCCTCTCTATATATTTTATCATGGGAATAAATGTATGCAATATTATCATTATCAAATACATACAATCATTATGAAATTACATTTAGTAAACACACAATCCAAAACACAGATCTACCTTTTAGGGCTTATCTCAAAAAGTAAAGAGCAATTGACATATGTACTGCTGTATATATTCTTAATAACAACAAACAGAATAAAATAAACTTTGAGTTCCAAATTATGACCCCTCTGCTTGCTGACTCTGTAACCTCTCCGTAGCATGCTTTCTTTCTTTGTAACATGGGAATAACATGCGGGGACTAACTCACCTGACACATTAGAAGTACACAGCAGAATCTTGAGTGAAGGCATAATAAAATTTAGAAAATATTTTTTTAAAAAGATAAACAGCAAGCAGTCAATTAGAACTGACTCCATCCTAACTCTAACTCCCTGCAAGCAGGTCTGCCACAAGATAGAGCTGTAGTTAAGGACCCTGCCTCACCAAGCAAGTCACTAGGCTTCACATCTCAGCTCTTCTGCCCACTCATGCATCTTGTGTCCCTGAGCAACTTACTTCCCCTCTCTCATTGCCTCAGATTGCTCATCTGCGAAACGGAAAACATATAAGAACTCACTTCGAAAGGCTGTTGAATTAAATGAGTTAGTGCATGCGAATCTTTAGGATTGGGCCTAATACATGCCCAATGGCTACTGCCCAGTGCTGTCAAGTCGATTCTAACCCATAGCAACCCTATAGGACAAAGAAGAACTGCCCCATACAGTTTGAGTGCCTGGTGGATTTGAACTGCTGATCTTTTGGACAGTAGGTGTAGTGCTTAACTACTATATCACCAGGGTTTCCAGGGTAGGCTATAAAAAACCTAGTGCCATCAAGTAGATTCCAAGTCACTGTGACCTTACAGAACAGAGTACAACTGACTGTCCCACAGGGTGTCCAAGAAGTGCCTGGTGGATTTGAACTGTTGGCCTTTTGATTAGCAGACACATCACTTAACTGCTACAACCAACACCACCAGGGTTCCTGAGCAGGATGTATAGTACAGTGTAAACCATTCTTGCTGTTCATTATGCCTGAGGCTACCTATTCTGAGACAAGCAAAGGCTCTGCCATCTTTCTGTTGTTTGAATATGCAAAACAACAGGTCAAATGAATCCTGCATCTCAAGTCTCACATCCCTGAGAATCACAGAGAACCCTACTGTGTTGGGGGAGGGAGGGCGTGGATCAGCTAGAGGCGTAATGCTCCTTATTTACCACGTGTCCTCTGGGTTACCACGTGTCCTCTGTTTCTTACTACCTTCTGGGCCCCAGTGTCTGGTCATTGAATAAAGACAGTTGCTGTCTACAACAGATAAAATAAAATTCCCTCACCTCTATTTCAGTAACGTTTCTAGTATCGTTTTGAGGCAAATATCCTGTCTTAATAAAATAACTTTAGGTGACCTAGAGGGAATGACCTCTCAGAGAAAGAAAGGGGCTATTCCACACTCCCAAGAGAGTGGGTCCCCCCGCTTTTGTCTTCAGGACCTGAGCACTTCTCCAAAGTATTGGCAATGTCAATAACATTTTCTCTACACAGGTAATCTAAAACAGGCGTCTTTTTGTTTTCTTAAATTTTATTTATGTTATTGTTATTGTTGGGAAGCACAAACACTCTTCCAATTCAATTACTGAAACTCCTTTCTGGTCATATCAAAATGAAAAACCATGTTTCAGGAGTTTTGTTTTTAAAACTGGCTCAAGCAATCTTCTATCCTTGCAATTTAGCCCTGCCCAAGTTCCCAGTGTACGATAAAGAGGTTTGGGAACACTGAATGTTTTCTGTTGCAAACGAATTGTGCCTAGAAGTCCCCCTAGTCACTCCCTTATGGTACGGAAATTGCCTAAACACTAAACAAATAAACAAACAAATCCAAAAGAAAAAAAATCCACACATAAAGACCTCATGCCTCAAATATGCAGTCATGTATGTGGTAGATAAATGACAGGGCAGGAGAGAGATGGAAGAGGAGGTAGAGCGAGGTATGACTGCATAGCTGAGGCATGAGGTCTTTACGTGTGGATTTTTTTTTCTTTTTTTCCTTCCATCTCTCTCCTGCTCTGTCATTTATCCACCACATGAATGACTCGCCATCACGCATGCTGCCTAGCCTGTAACAAACAAGTGGCAAACCATATACTTGTAATGACTGGAATAAAAAAAAATATCTAATACATTCATATATGAATAAACAATCCAAAGTTTTTCCATTTACCCAAAGCAGAGATCAGCAATGTAATTTAAACCACAATTTACAAAACAAAAAAACTGATTTCTCTCCTCTCTGTGAGATTACAGTACAGGACCTAATGATAAAGTCTCTGCTTACTCAGAAAATAGAGCATATCTATAATCCACGGCACCTTCAGAACATGGATTCAACTTCAAAAACCAAAAAAAAAGGCATTATTTTGTATTTTTTCACTTGAAATTTCAAACACTTTGAAGAAGCAAATATTTGCTTTTGATTTTCTCCTTTTATCCTCCACTGTAGGCTAGATTTATTACGAGTATATCTCACCTTGGTGGATAGGACTCTCAGTCCACATCATGGAGTGGAACAGTTATGACTCCGCAGTGCAAATTTCCTGAGAGCCCCTTCCCTCAGCATGTGCCAAAAATCAAGTCTTGGCCACTTAGTGCTCTGCGTTCCACAGGACACACTGAGCAGCCATGCTAACTGAGATGGATAGCCCTGTCAAACAGGAAGCTGGCACACCAGGATGCAAGCAGTGGGATACAATGACCTTTACATTCAGAGAAAAATATCCCTAAAATGGCATGAAAAGTTTATGGGGGAAAAAAGTGGGGGGGTTCATTCATGTCATTTAGGCACATAGCATGAAATAAAAGCGATGGTGTCCAAGCTGCAATTTGCTCAGGATCAAATCCTGAATCCCTCACACAAAAAGGCAAGTAGATACAGAAAGGAAATGAATCATTCTTGATCATGCTGCTTTGAAAGCAGTCCACTCTAGGATTCAGCTATGTTACTGCACCCGGACTGGCTAAGCAATTGGATTCAGGCTGCATGTGGACATGTAATTATCAGTGGGGGGACTTGACTCCTAGTTTGAAAGTAGTTGCTTTTTCGGTAGAACTAAGACATGCAGACTTAATTTAAATATTAAAAAAAAAAAACACGTTAGAGAACCAGAGTTGAGTGGGAATTTAAATGTCAAGCCCTTTGTCACTGTATTTACAATTTTGCTTAAACTGCAAAGCCCTGGTTGCACAGTTGTTAAAGCACTCAGCTGCTAACCAGAAGGTCAGTGTTTGGTACCCACAAGCTGCACAAGGGGAGAGAGACTTGACAGTCTGCTTCCATAGATTCTCAGCATTGGAAACCTATGGAGCAGTTCTATTCTGTCCTACAGAATCACTACGAGTTGGAATCCATGGCAATGACTTACTTTTCTTTTCAATTGAAATTGCTTAATTACTCATAGTGCCTTCATCAGAATCAATAAAACCCCCAGATTATAGTTCACTGGAATGGTAAGAAGATGGACTCATAAAAAAACATGAAAAATTCTTGGCACATGCACAAATGTTAAGATAATAATATAAGAAGTTAATACTTTTTAAAAAAAAAGACCAAAATGTTACACATTCCCTTTAGTACAATTATAATCACAAACTATGTAATTCAATCATTTCAACTGAAACACAAGGATAATCATTGCACAGAGTTAAAAAATTTTACTTTTCCCCATGCTTCAAGGCTTTGGGTTTTTGTTGTTGTTATTATTTGTTTTTGCTTCGTTAATTCGTTGGCATGAAAGAACAATGGCCAGTGCTCCACAATGAAGCAACACAAGCTGACAATGGGCGCCTCGGAGTTGTACAAGATGAAATAATGGTACCATTTTAATATTTAATTAAATAGGTAAAAGGAACTGATCATAAAAACACTGTGATTTTTTAAACAAATGAGACACATCAAAATTACAGAACAGTTTTCCGGGATACAAAAGGGGAGGATGCATCCTTTTTTTCCCCCCCTGTTTAATTAAAAGCTGATGATGAAGTACAGATGCTACACACTCAAAGCAAAAAATAAATTTCAAAAACTGAATTGTTAAAAATCAGGTATTGAAGTTTGGATAAGGTAGGAGGCAAACATCTCTGCACTGGCTCTGAGAACACCAATATGCACACTTAGAGAAAACAACAGACAACTCTGAATGACAATCACTTTGAAATGCAAGTGGATTTGGGGAGCTTTAGAGGTGCTGGTCAAATGCTTCCCAAAGCCAGAAACATTCTGCTGTTCATGGTTTGGGAAAGATGGTAAACCTGACAATTCTCCTTCAACTCTTGATGGGAGAATTACTTCAAGCAACATGCTCCTCCACAAATCAGGACACACAAGAGGCAAAGGAGGGGAGATGCATTAATACCTTGTGCCTGGGCCGCAGAGCTGTGGGAATACCCCAGAGCCAGGAGCGCGGTCTCCACCAGCTGGCTAAAAAGCACATCTTTTCGAACCAGGACGAACTCAGCATGTTCTTCTCTGTTGTCATATTCAAGAGAGCCATCCAACTGCTCCACCACACAAAAGACAGGAATCATCAAACCTGAAGGGACAAAATTCAAGAGCAAAACACAAACATTACAAAGCAAATCTCAATCACCATGATGAGAAGGGAAGAGACAGTTATAAAAGTCACTCATCTGTGATAGACAGTGGTTTAGATTAAACAAGCCTTTTAGTTGTATGGCCCTAATGGAAAGCTGTGGATTTTTTCCCCCTCTGTTATTACTATCACACTACAACAGGATTGCCTGGGGCAGTGGCAGAAGACCTCTGATTCCAGTCATTAAAAAGGGAATGCACTCATCAGAGATATCCGGACTAAGGGACCTCAAGTTCAGAGGCAGAGGTCAAGTTGACCTTACATGGCCTTGTATCCTTGGTGCTACAGTTGCACCATTAACTATCAATCAACATTCATATGTTCAGATCAAACTAATTTTTCAAATGAATCTGGAAATGTATTTTAAAACTTCCAGTTATAAAAGATTCCTACCAGAGAGACATGTTTGATTTCAGGGCCTAAACTGTTCTGTGAATAGGTATAAGAAAGCCAGTAGAAATTTAAAAGAAGTTCCTTCTGTATATATTTTTTTAATCATGGTAACTAGGTCATCAATTAACCTGAAATGTTCCCTGACGGCAAAAGTCTGAAATTTAACTCATATCAAAATATGCATCCAAATATAAAACTTTGTCTCTTTTTAATTATCATTTTATACATTAACACCAGTTTCTTCTTCTGTTTTCAGAGAAAAGAAGTAAACTATCCTAAAGAATAAAGCAAATTAGTCTAATTGAAAATCTGTTGAAATCTGTTGTCACTGAAATATTTCTCTGCTTTATATCAAAGTGTGAAAAGCTAAAAAATACTTAATTTGCCAAAGATTTAACTTTTTTTTTTTTTAATTTTTAAAAAGTTGTTCAGGCATTTAAATCTAAACATAACCAAAGTAGAAGCAGATCAAAGTTTTACCAACACACAAGTAATAAACATGGACTCTGTCCTACGTAACTCACACACCTTAGTATGCTATGGGATACGGGTCTGCCCTGGGTCTTCCTTTTGCATAGTGTATGAGAAAAACCAAGAGCTATGAAGGATAGTCAGGCAGGCAGAGAGATGAGGAGGTGGCAGTTGAGCTGGGCATGATGACAGCACTTTACAATAAAAATCCAACCTCTGTGTAAAATGACAGTCTATGTGAGTCCAGCCTCGGACACATAGAATGCACAGGAGTGAGTTTTCTAGAGGCCCTCCTTGTCACCCCGACCCTAGTAGCCTCCTTACTTACTGATTTGTAAAGCAGAGGGTGGGAGAAACACTCTGGAAACTACCTGGTCACAGATTTAGATTTTTGTTCTAAAGATAATGCAATGGTATAACCAGTTCCCACATGCTAATTATTATTATTAAAGATGAAAAGTATTGAATATAATTATTAAATATAATCATTATTAAGAATAATAATATTCATTAACAATTGTTATCATTAAAGATCATGATAATTATTATTACAACTGCACGACAGTCTAACAAGTCACACCGTACCAGAGACAACTATTGACTAAACTGTTGAGAACAAGAAAGCAGCCTTATTGTCCACAGCAAAGGCACTATCCATGGTATAGATTTAGAGGGAAAAAATGAGGTAAGAGTAGAACAGACCACTATTTGTAAACAAAGATGCAAGTTAAGCCTGTTCACACAATGATTTATAAAATTATTTTTTTAATCATGACCATCACTGGTACAATAAATGCTTATACATTTATACCCAGTTTATTCCCAATTGTATTTAACGTATATAGCAGTATAAAATACAATATGAAATTATTTCCTCTAAATTATCTCTGCAGTCATTCATTTGACAATTATTCACCAAATACCTGCTTGAGTGCCAGCCATCACCTTGGCTTCAAGGACACAAGTGAAAACAAGGCTGATACTATTTCTGCCCTTGATGAAGTTGAAGATACTGTACAAATCTTCCTAAGCAAGCATAATGGCATTTTATAATACCATTCATTAGAGTCCTTACTAGCAGGGAGTAAATCCAGCTTAGACCTTTTAACTCTTACTTACTGGTAAATGATCTTTGTCCAAGGTAGCAAGATGGCTTCTCTCTTTAATGATTTAAACACATGCACACAGAGTGCCATGTAGTCTGTGGTGCCATACACTACGTCACTACTAATATCTGTGTATACATAAGTTTCAGTGCTGAAAATCCATATACAGTTCCTACTGTCAACATTGAGTGTCACACATCTGGGAATCACAGATAAGATCTTTTCAATGAATCAAAATGCTCCATAAGCTATCATGTGTTTATTACTGAGTAACCATAAATCTTTCTCAAGTCTATGATCAATTGAAAAACTTAAGACTTGTTAATTTCTTTTTAATATTAAAAGTTCAGTGAATTAGATAGAGGAATGCAACATTAAAGTACAGGAGTCTACAATATGTAGAGGATTATGTTTAAAAACTATCAGTATAGAAATATTTCTGGGACATTTTAGTTCTGTGATGGAAGGTAGCTATTGTTATATGACATGACATCAATAACTCCCTACAGTCAAAAAAGCAACCTCCCACCCCTTACAGACATCATGTACCTTAAAAACAAAAAAGGATTTTGAGGTCATTTATAAAGCCTTATAAAACAACATTAAACAGGAGTATACGACAACAGCATTTTCTATGAAGCACCTAAAATTGAGAAAATGAAAAATATCATAAATGGGTTACTTTAACACCACCAGGTTATTTTAACATCTTTTTACTAGAATTTGATCTAAATGATTACAGTTTTTATAATGCAATACAGTTTTTATGAAAGGAAGAAAAATGCATGCAATTACTAGCTACAATGAGAAGAGAAATGACAAACAGTAAATAGTAAATTTGAGGTCAAGTGTGGAGAAAAAGACAAGGAAGGGATCTGTTCAAAAGGCTTTAAAATCAGGAAATCCCTTGGAAAGACAAACTGTACAAAAAAAGGAGAGTTAGTGATTTTGTCTTATCGCTCTCCGCGGGTAAAAAGAGAAAAAAAAAAAAAGCAGCAATGGATGGAAAGATAGGAGCGCGTCTGGAAAACAAATTAAGAGCAGAGAAAATTTAAAAAATACCTTACAATAAAAGAGGGTAAATACAAAAAATGCATTTCTAACAAAAATTTAGATGTGGATAAAAAGAATGAAAAGAACAAGAAAACTCTGGTTCCAGTTCTATACCTAGAGCTGATTGCATTATTTTTCTTTTATTATCGCACAGACCCAATTCCAGATGATCAAGTACAGAACTTTGAACCTTTCGATTATAAGCCTTGCTAAGCCTTTTACAATTGCAGGAGGGACACATGTAGTTTAATCCAGAGGACAGGCACATGGCACTTGCCATTTGCTAAAAATTAAGTTGTTCTGGCAATTGGGATAAATGGTGAATTGTGTTATCACAGAAGCAAAACAAACATGGAGTTCTCTCTACACTAGAAAAATGTATTATCCCAACTGTCATTGATTATGGTGCTCGAACTGTCATTTTCATTATTAGATTACTGTTAAAGAACTACATATACTTATAAAGAGTTAACCACAAGTCATTGCCTACTGTTCACCACAACAGCTGTGAGAATTGAGACCCGTAGGTAGATGGTTAGACGCGGTGGTTACATCGCAGCCTCGAGAGGCAGGCAAACCAGGGCTCAGACCCTGGCACTCTCACTCTGACAATTTGACCTCTCTGAAACTCAGATTCCTCCTCGATCACATGTGAAGAACCAAACTCAAAACCAACCCCTTGCCATCAAGTTGATTCTGATTCATAGCAACCCTGTAAGGCAGAAGAAAACTGTCCCATAGAGTTTCCAAGGAGCACCTGGTGGATTTGAACAGCCAACACTTTGGTTAGCAGCCATCGCTCTTAACCACTGTGCCACTAGGGTTTCTAAACATATGAATAGTAATACCCATAACACAGAATCGTGAGGATTCAACACTATATTTACCTGATGCATAGCCCTCAAACAACATCACCTATTTATTTTTCTTTCCCCCCCCCAAATCACTATTAATTTCATTTTTTTTGCTGCTTTTGTTAGGTGCCGTCAAGCTGGTTCTGACTCATAGTGACCCCATGTACAAAAGACAGAAACATTGTCACAGCAACCTTCATCTTACAGAGGAAAAAGAGAGCAACGAGACCAGTTATTTTTCTCAGGGTCATTAACCAACGCCTGTGACACATTTCTTCACTATAAAAATGGGACTGATCATCAGTGAAGGACCTAACAATCTGAGACATAAATTATAATGGCTTAAAATTTTCAACAAGCTCTATGGAAAAAGGACAGTAGTGTTAAAGGGACCATACTTCATCCTTTAATCCTGCCCCACTCAGTGAATTTATCATTGACCACATCTGTCTACTTAGCATTGAAAACACAGCTAGACCCAACAGAGATGCGCTGTAAGTGTAAAATACACACCTGATTTCAGTGACTTCATATCAAAAAAATGAAATAAAAGTAAACATCCTGAGAATAATTTTTGAATGACTGCATGTGAAAATAAAAACATTTTTATACACTGGGGTAATACATTCTTTTAAAAAATTAATTAAAATGAAACTTTTTTTAACATGGGTACTAGAAACCTTTTCAATTACACAAGCAGCTCCTATTACATCTCCACTGGACAGCCAGGTCCACGCTATGGAATCTGGCAAATAGCAACCCATGCAATGGCTTTTCTGATACAGGGTAAATTCATCACAAACTGATAACCAGGACAATTGTGTGATGGTCCTGAGCATCTGTTTCTTGGACGCTCCCCAGTTAGCCCTCCTCTGCGTGCCAAATCTCAGGAAACTGGAGGGCAGACACATTTTTGGTTAAACTGCAAAATCCAAACATGATACCCTCTCTGCATCATCAAACAAACAGGAGGTCTTATTCTATGCCTAACTACAGGAACAAGGAAAAGGTTTGTTTTCCCTGTTCCCTCATTTTAAAGAAGAGTAACCATCTTCAGGAAATGCCACAACACTGGTTAGGAGAGTGACCTGAAGACCAAGTACTCATTAATGCTCTGGGCGTTTAACCTCAACAAAGCAAGATGAAAGCAGGTTCAGCAGCAGGGAGCCCTGCCCACAGGATACAGCGGCCATTCTCTAAACTTGGGACAGGAAATACACCTAGCTCACCTTGCACTCTGAGGTGCTGCTGACGGTGGTAGGTGCCGTCAAGGTGAGTTTTATTCATTGCTACCTGTAACCTTTGGGGTAGGGGAGGGGGTAGGGCCTGGTTACACAGTGGTTAAGCATCTGGCTACTAACCAAAAAGCCCGCAGTTCAAACCTACAGGGTCACTGTGAATCAGAATCACCAGACAGCTACGGGTTTGCTTTTAACGGGTTTAAGCTTTACAGGAGCAGATCATTAAGGCTTTCTCCCATGAAGCAGCTGGGTGGGTTCCAGAGGCCAAGCTTTCAGTTCACAGCCCTGCTTACCTTTATTTTCTCCCACATTAATGGTGTGAGCAGGTTACTCTTAATTCTCAATTAATCAATGCAAAAAACTGACTCTATGGGAAATAAAGTAACATGCCCAAAAAACACATCAAGGCCAAGAGTTAAGCAACTCAAGTTACCAAGTCTAATCTCAAGCATGCTGGGAGCTTGAAAACATCACTCCAAAACTCACACCCACTGAAATCTAAGACCTTGATGTTTCAGTCCAGGATCCTTCACCAGCTGTTAAGTCTAACAGAGGAACAGTGCCCCTTATAAATGAATTTACCTTTTAAGGATCTGCGGGGTCAGGTCCCAAATAAGGAAGAATCACTGGAGATTCCTGCCCTCCAGACATTCACAGACCACAAAGAAAGGATCCAACAAGTGGCTCATGCTCTCCTGTGAATGAGCAGCATCTCCAGTCTCATCCCCGGGTCCTTCGTCCCCATAGTCGAACCTCAGTTTTGGAACTGCCCCTTGAATGACAGGGGCCCAGGCTGAGGTAATAGGAGTTCAGCCTTTCCCCTCCCCTCTTTCAAAAGGTGGACAACCTTCTGTTTCCTGAGGGAAAACAGACACAGGGCCCTCTCCCCTCCCTGGGACCCAAGGCAAATCTCATTCAGTCACCTGAGATGTTCTCAGGGCAAACCGAAGATTACAAAGGCTTTAGGGCAGAGCCTCTCCTATCTGTTCTTTGTGTAAAAGTGAACCTGGAGTAATGTGCCAGACTCACCAGCCACCACAGTAAATATATCATAAAACAAGCTCCAAAGGCTGTAACAAATTTTACCCCATCAAAGGAGTGAACAATGCAGGGTCTTTCTGGGGACTCCTAGAGAAAAGGGTGAAGGCAAGGCCTACCTTTTCTTATTGGAAATTTATTAGAATAATGAACTTGATTTATTTGCTATATAACCTCATTCTGTTTCTCTCTCTGTCTTACACAAACACACACACACACACACACACACACACGCACACACATAAATAGAGAGTTTTAGACAAGAAACAGAAGTAACTTGTCACTATTAACCTCTAGCATTTTCTTCCTATCCTAGAACAACAAAGGTAAGTTTAAGGGCCAACAATTGCATCCAGAAACAGAAAGAATAGACTGTCTCCCACCTCCTTGTTAGGGTCCCAGACAAAATTTCAAACTGAACCAAGTATGTCTTTCCCAGGCTCCTCTTCCTGCCCTTGCTGTCCTCCTCCAGGCCACCCAACTCCCTGGGCTACCACCGTCACAGGTTCCACATTCCACCTCTCCACTCCTGTTCCCCTAGGGTTAATCTCAAGAATTCCAAAGAGATTAATAGATAAAAGGTAGCTATACTTTGCCGTATGAATGGTTTATTAGTCCCTTAGGCTCCTCAGATACATTTTCACAGTAAAAGAAATGATTTTACCCCAGATAAACTCTTCCTAATGGAAAGAATTTCTGGAAGTAGAAATAAATTTTTACCCCTCTTTGGGTACAGGGATGAACAGAAACCTTGGGTCAAGGGAGCCACCCATGAGGGGGCCAGGCCTGGGGCCTAGAAGTCCTCTAAGGCTCCCTTAAGCAGATTCAAGTTTCCACAGTAGTCCCATTTCATCTTCCATTTGTGAACCACAGATTCTCTACAGGATGAAGTCATGTGTTTTTGTCATTTTGTTTTTCATAAAAATTCTTACCACAGACGAAGCAGGGGACAACATAGGGGGAGGACACAGTCAATTCTACTAGCATGGTGAGGTAAAATCCGCTTAACGATTACTCTAAGAGTAACTGAGTCACATCTATCAAACCCACTGCCATCTAACAACCCTATAGGAAGGAACAGAACTGCCCTATAAGGTTGGTTTCATGTTTATCTTTGATTTGGGGTTTTTTTGTTGTTGTTTTTGTAACTCCCAGTTAGATCTCCACCTAAAGTTTCAAGAAATACCTTATTCTTAGAACTCTCTAGTCAAACCAGTTAGTAACTACTTTGCAGGCCCTGAGGCAGACTTGACCTTTGGAAGATAAGAATGAAAAAACAGGGCAAGGGTGGGGCTTGGAGGGTGAATTCTGGTCCTGCCTCCTTTATTATCCAAAAAAGGCTCTAATTGTGCCTAGAACTGCAGAGAGAGCAAGCTGAGAGACCACAGCTTTACCTGAAGTTAGGTCTGAAAGCTGATAAACTCCAGGATCAAGCAGCAAGATCAAGTTGGCCCAGTAGTTCATATTACAGGATTTTGCAGGCACACAGGAGTTGTCATCACTACTTACCTGAGCAAAAGAGCCTGAGCTACACCTGGGAATTTTGCTGTCACAAACCTGACCCAAGGAACTAAATTCCCTGATGTCGTAAATTCATGGGCTTCTGATTGGGGTGATTGAGGGGTCAACTTTTTCCTTCTCTAATACAGTCCTCATCTCCCTCCACCCCAAATACACGTCAGATGAGTTTAACAAAATGCTAACTCCAGTTAGACAATAATGAGCTCCATTAATAGGTAGTACTGATACTGGGTTTCTGCTGTAATTCCAGCTATCGAATGCATGTGCGTCACCTAGGCCTTACTGTCTCACATTCAGCATTAGGAGAGGAGGAACGCTTTCTAGGAAACCTCTGCACAAGTGGATTCAGGAGCTCACTCCTCGTTCTCTGGGAGAAGCATGCCAGACCACAGGGCAGCACACGACCACCACTGACAGAAACGGTTGCTTTATCACCATGACAGCATCGCCGTTTTATGGGGGGGGAAGGAACACCCTCCTCAAAGTGGCAGGTGCATAGCGTGCCCGGTGAGGGAACACACCAAAGGCGGCGGCAGCATTGTCGGCAGTGGTCTCGCACTGAAGGACTGTAGGATGCTTTATAAATTTAATAACCATCCCTACCCAAAACGTGCTGCATCAGGTTTGTGCCAACTCATAGCGGCCTTAGAGGACAGAGAAGAACTGCCCCACGGGGTGTCCAAGGCGGAGATCCTTACAGAGGCTGGCTGCTGTATCTTCCTCCTGTGGAGTAGCTGGTGCTTTAGCCACTGCACACCACAGATCCCCTTAGTAACTACAAAGACATGAAATGTTTATCACTGCTGGACTCAAGAAGCATAGGTGTAGAATACCAAAGCTCAGATATTCTAGGAAAGTTACAACTTAGACATCCTGTTTAAATATCATGAATTCAAAACTTTTTTTTTAAGGTTCTTCACCAGGTATTCCTTGAAAACTCTATGGGGTAGTTCTACTCTGACCTATAAGATCGCTATGAGTTGGAATCGACTCAACAGCAGTGGATTAGATTTGGTTTTGCATGGTGGGTTAGAAATGCAAGAATTAATAAACCTTGAGATATGAGAGCATGTTAAAATTACTTCATGATTCACTGATACATGGATTTACGATGCACTCTGTTGAGTAAAATTTTATTCTATTTTCAAGAGAATTATTTTTAAAACAGTGTTTCAGTGGAGATGCACACGCCTCTTCCCCTCACTCCATTATCCTTTTTGGAAAAGCTCTTTGCAACTCAGAGTCCCATGAGTCAAAAAAGCAGTCAATACAAATTGTCTCATATTAACATCTACTATATCACCTCAGGTTTTTAGCCCTGCCTAAATGTTATTTTATCTAATTCAAACATTTTCTTTTTTTTTAAGTTTGATTAATTTCTCCAGTGTAGTGTTCAGGAAAGGTGAACTGTACTGAGGTTCTCTAGCAAGAAATTAATAAAGGAATCAAGCTCTCAGCTCTCAATAAAACAAGAGTACCCAGATTTCTAGGGGGAATATTTCATAGCACAAGCATGTTTTCTTTGGGGAGCTTAACTCACCAAAATTATTAAAAATTGAGATCAAATACTGGTGCAAAACCCCAAAGGAAATCATACCAGAGTGCAGAGATTTTTATCAAACGAAAAACTGAAAAGGTAAAGTTCCACAGGAAAAAACAAAAGCCTTTCTCCCTCGTGAAAAGAAAACTCCTACCGTTTGTGTTTAGGGTGCAAACAGCAAAGCAATTACGGATATTTAACAGATGTGCAGAAATCACCTCAGTGAAGTGAACGCAAATTTTACAAAGCTGAGCCTCAACAAGCAGAAACCACCACCACCATCCTTTCCCAACTGGGTTACTCTCACTCTTATACACAGTGACACACACCAGTAACCAAGCCCTAGCAAGGTAACATCGGGAGGAGGAAAGAGAAGGGGGAGAGACAACAAGAAAAGTCAAAATCACAGAACATCTGCAGTCTCCAGCTTCTTTAAAGTTAGATATCAGGATCTGTGGTTTGTAAGCTGTAGGATATTGTTATTGCAACTGAGATCACGTTATCAAACCCTGGGGAAAGTGGGGTTCTCACTGATGAAACACTCCTCAGACAAGATATGTTGTATATACCTGTGTGATTTACAGCAATTTCATAAATTAAGAAAAAGAAAACAGAAAAAAATTATGTTAGCCTTTTTACTTTATAATTTTAGGACATCCTCTTTATCAAAGTCATTATTTTAAAAAAGTTAAACTGATATATAAAAACTAAAGTGATCTTTTAAGCTACAGCATATAAATTCATTGAAAATCTGATTTTCATCCTTAATATATTTATCCAAATCTCACCCAGCCAAAAGAAAAATGTCACCAAATCCCAAACTGATTTGCCACTTGAGCAAAATCAACGAGACTACTTTAAAAATCATGAAGAAAACACAATTTTCCACCTTCCTTAGATCAAAAACTACTAGAAATGCCATTTAAAACGTAGGGTTATTCCAGGTGTGAACATCTCAATCTCAATCTCAAAAAAGATTTCACTTACAGACGTCCCTTAACACTTTCAGCTCTTTACTTCTAAAACAATTTCTGTGCCACAAAATGAAGCACATTAGTGTTAATTTCTTCCAAAAGGATACAGTTTCAAAATATTTCTACCCATAGAGCTCAACACAAAAAGACAGAAAGGCAAGTCAAGCACCGGTTTTTTATACAGTATTAAGGGAGGAAGCCCTTCTTTGGGGACTTGACTTAAAGGTGTGGGCTAGATTTGGGGTGAACTTCAGTGCAGTTGTTCCCTGCCCTCAGCACTATGACTACTGCCCAGATATAGACAAGAAAATAAAAGAAACTATATAGTGTCCATGAACTAAATTCATGGCTTTACTTTGTTAAACAGAAGTAGGATCAACAAACAGACATGTTTTCAAAGAGCAAACCTCTGTTTATTATATATACAAGAGACTGGCTGAGAGAAAGAGGAAGATTCACGGAGTCATTGTATCAAGGGAAGAAAAGAGCAACATCTCAGAAGCTTTGCTGGGTTAAAAGAACTCACTTTCAAGCTGTACATCAATCTTCGATATAATTATGTTTGACAGAATATAAGCTCCTGGCAGTTAACTTGTTTACAATAAATGCTTAGTTTGGGTACATGGACTGTATTTCAGTCTTATAAATATCAAACACAAACCTACAACAGTCCCATTATGGGGCTGAGAATTATTTTGCTATAAATCTTTTTATTGGGGTGCCAGGGGAATTACTTTGCAGCTTGTTTTCCACTAACTCCTTGGAACACTGTGAAAAGAGGTATATGTGTACTCTGACCCTGTGTTAATTGGAATTCTGATATTACCATTGGAGACAGCCTAGTATCAATCCTTAACCTGCAAGTCTACCCCCCTACACTTTGCCAGCGGGGGCAAAAAACACAAGTGCAACACAATGGTTCTTACTAAAGTCATAGCATTTTCTGACAGCTCCTTTTTGCCTCAGTCTCTTAGGATCTAATGATGTTTTGTTGACAGCACTGGCCGACTTTCAGTGGAACGCTCCAGTTGGAGGAGTTTATAAGTTAGCTGTAAAAATGTGCTTAAGGCCCAAACTTGCCAAATGAATAAGCCTGTGAATAGAGTTAGCTTCACTGAATATTATCCAGATACTCATTTAAGAAGGAAAAAACCAGGATCACCTTATTTGTCCTTTGCAAAGTGCTCCCACCTGTCCTGAAATGTTCACAAACAACTTGTTCTTCTTAGACTCTTTCAATAACACAGCAGTTTTCGTATCCTAATGCCACACCTTCCAAATCTATAGGACAAAAATTGGAATGAATGGAGCCTGAAAACCTGAAAAGTCGGAAAGTCCCAAGAGCATGCTGGCTTGGGGCGCCACTCTGCTTCCACTAATACCGTCCCTTCTAGAATGCTTACTCATTCACTAGCATTCCAAATACTTTCTAGTTTTCTGGACAGCAATCTATCATCATAGCGATTCTGAATATATTTTTTAATTTATGAATTGCCAAAATAAATCAGGTTCTTGTAACAATTTAATTGCAATAAAGTATTAGTTTAGAGACACATTTTGAGGTGATTGTTCAAAATCATTTTAATTCCTATTTTAAGTGTACTTTCCAAAGTAATACTAGAAAATCCAGTCACTTCATCAGTTTATAGTGAGATTCCAACTTCTTTCATCCTACTCAATGTTATAACTGCACATGGTATGAAATAAAGAAATGCTTACGTCTCTCAGCTTTTAATAAAGAAGATGTAATTGATTCACAAGTTTCGAGCCTCATCAAATATGATTTTACAAGAAAAATTTACCGTTTGAGTTGCTTGTTTACACAGGGCAGGGGGTATTTTCATTGTACTACTGGCCTCACAGATCTTTTTTTTATTAATCACAAATGCATTGGTTTGCAATGTGAACTAATGGAAACTTGTTAGATGTGCCTAAAATAATTACTCCTTTTTTAAAATTAAAGAAACTCTTAAAAGTTTAACTATTTAAATTGTGATTACTCAAAGGATGGGAGACACGGAGAAGGTGGCTGTATGAAAAAAAAAAGACAGTTTTCTTTTCTGGTGCAACAAAAATTCCCTCCAAGGCAAAAAGACACCATGCCAAGTTCCACCCAGAATTAATGCTTAGGTTTAAGTCATAAAGTCCAGAAAAACACGGAACCACTAATAGACCCTTAAAGCTCGTGGCATTCATCAACACTGCTGGGTTATATAAATGTTAAGACTGAAAAACCCTTTACTGACAAAAGTATTTTAATGAAGGTGCTATTAACTAAATTCTTTGAATAAAAAAATAACCCTTTTAGACTGTTTGATATAAACTCTGAAGGGGATGGTATTATACTTGGGACAGTCTGAGACTGTGAGACCTCCACCAGAAAGGGCCTGCTGTCTCCCCTACTCCCTTCATTTTTCCACCCTCAGAAAGGCTTTTGAACACTGGACCCATAAAAACTTCCAGAGACAGATCAAAGGAACGTTCCTTCCTCAGTCTGTGAACAGCCTCTCCCTGGTAGCCCACAGGATCCGTGGTTTAGCTCCCACGACGGACACTGTGCCTGAGCTAACTCCACGGTCATCGCCCCGCCGTTCAGTAGCTCACAGTTTCTATGACTAAACCATGAAATGCAGCCCAGAGGAAAGGAAAACTAGCCACTGATTTCGGCTGCTGCTTGCCAGTGGCCTCAGAGTTGCTGAAAGATTGTCTCGGGGAAAGTGGGCTGGAGGACCAGCACGGTTAAGGATTATCAATTTAATGGTTCAAATTATTGCAGATGAAGGCCAAAGCCTCTGTGTCTCAGGTGACAATACATGTCACCTGAGTATGTGTCCAGTCATGTGTAGACACGGAGACTCAGCTTCCCCCCGTGAACCCATGTGTGCTGAGAAGAAATACGGGTGCTCAAGATTGGGCTTCAATGCCCTCCCTCCCTTTTCCCTGGTAAGGGTTTTCCCAAGAGGAAGAATGGCAGGCCAGAGACCACACCTCGCGCTTAGTTGACAGAGATTTGTAACAAGAGGACCATTCACTGTTTTTGACTTGCATTCGGACTGGTTGGTGGGGGCGGGGGCGGGGGAGCGAGTTGTACTTCAGGTAGACTATAGGAAGATATGGTTTGCCCTCTCCAATTATACATGAAGACAAAGTTACTGAATACTTTTTGAATGCCTCCCACTGGGCAACCAGTCCACACAGGATTCACATTGAACTGCCCTGGGAAGAGGGGAAGCCAAATGGTTTCTCCCCCAAACAGATTTTGCCCAATAAACATGACAAAGTAAGCAAAAAGCACTTCAGTTATTCTGCATCTTCTCTGAGACTAAAAATTCATACATTGTGTGACAGGTCCACTTCATTTTTCTTAATGATGTTTTTATTATTCTTTCACTCAATTAAAGCAGAAATGGATATTGCGTCTTCTGACTGTATAATTGTTATTGTAATCTGTTTTCGATCACTGCTTGGGAAATGGGTCCAAAGCAACATAAACTCCAACGCCTCAGAAAACAAGTTATCTTCTTTTACTACGACACTTAAAGAAACATTCATCATGTTGCTCTGTTAGCATTTTTGGATTACGACAAAAGAAAATTCTTATTCGGGTTAAAAAAGGAATCTTTCAAAAAACTGCTGTTTAAAGAGTTTTGATAAACCCTCTTTCCTAATAAACTTGCCTTTCCTTATATTTATAAGTAATTTGAAACAAATGCAATTAAAAACATATAATTTTAGCCCAGGGCATAATCATGAAATTTGAAAATATGCTTATTTTTATTCTACACCTTTGGTCATCTCTCAGGAGCCTTGGGCATACTATTTAAACAAATATGTTCTCTTTGCAAAGAAAATATTTTCTGGGAAGAAAGAAAATAATTGATCATACTGAGTTTAAGAGAACTGATAAACTTTTTTCTACTCATATACGAAACCAAGTAAAAAACATTTTTAAAAGGACGCAAAAGATATCTGTGGTTAACGTGATAAAATTCAAATTGTTTTTACTAAAAATACCTGCTAGTCACCTATGTCAGATCTTGGAGCTTTGGAAAACATTTGTTCTCACCAGAATCTCTATTAATTTTTTTTCATAACTATGCAAGTCTTCAGTGACACAAAGACACTGAGCTGTTACACCCATTTTAGTAATTGTGCAAACATCAGGGAGCACCAAACAGCTACCCTGGTGCAACAAAAATTTCCTCCAAGGCAAAAAGACACCAGGGTAGCAGTTTGGTGCTCCCTGATGTTAAATGCATCCCTTTGGACAGTTGTTGGCATCATTAATCTTCCTCTTTTCTGCTCACTTTCTGAGCTTTGTTGCTATGTTATAATAAAGTTCAATAATCAACTGTGCTAGGATAGAACTCTGTCCCAAAGATATGGCAACTAGTTAAGGGTAGAATTGAATTTGCTCCATATACTAGTAGAACAATATTTATACCAGGAGCAACTGAAATCAAAACACACTTGCCCATAAAGTTTTAATGCCCCAATGTTTCATCACCACAAATAAAGAATATTCTTACTACAATATAAGATTGACATGGCCTGCTAATGATTTTACTACTATTAATGCTATTTCTTGCATTTTAAGTATTTTCTTGTCAAACTATGGATTGGGACTGACTCCAAGGTAACTATTAAAGACTAGTTATAATATTCACTGTGTGTGTGTGTGTGTGTTTTGTTTTTTTAAGCTTTAAAGATATGGACGTAAGTTAAAAGGTGGGAAAATACATGCCATAAATCTAACTGCCATAGTTAAACATCTAAGGCATCTTTACATCACATTGTCATTTTTATCTATCATTTAATCCAGAATAAGTAAAACTTTGCAAATGAGAATAACATAAGTTGTAGAAGATAATTTCTGATGTAGTCTTTCACTACCATTTAATTATACTGATTTTACCACAATTTTTAAATCACTTCCTACTAAACATCAAAACAATTCTGTTAATTGAACTCAAGAAAATTATGTAGTGCTCCATAATGATTCTAGAAACTCTAACACACAACATGTTACATGAATAATTTCATTAAAAAACTACATGCAGCATGTCTCACGCTCTGTTGCTTGGTTCTATGTTAAAAGAAGAAAATAACAGGCCTGTTACTGGCAATAAAGGAACCAAAGTAGCTTCATAATATGTAAAAGAGCACACTATAGGAGTGTATCTCCGGGTTTTTTTATATCTGTAAGTCCTCAGTTGCCTTCTGTTGTAACTGTGCCTCAACTCAACTCAGGGCTATCTACTTTGACTTTGAAATATCTATCACATTGCCCTTAAGCAGCAGGACGATGAATCCTTTGTATGTAAAAATCCATCCTTGACACACACACATTTCCAAAATCTCTGCTGCACTTTAAAGACACAGCTCTCCTCACTGCTACCCTAAATTAATGCTGGAGAACAGGGGTGACTGACTGAAAGTGAGAAAGGACTCATACTATCAAAGTCAACAGATGGAAGTCACTCTTTCTGAAACTGCTATAATGATGAAAACTAAAAGGCAAACTCTCTTCTTCATTTTTGAGCTAAGCATAAAGGTCTCCTACTTGAAACCATTTTCAGCTATTTCTTTCTTTTTTTTCTTTTAAATAATGAGTTTAAATGTATGATGGGTTAGATCCAACATTTCACTGCTGTTCTTAGTCTTGGGGAGTAGGGGGGGAGGGGAACTTGCTGCCAAAGCTTCTGAAGAGAGGGTTTGGGCTGCTAATTTTCCGTTCACAAAATCTAAATTCCCCTTTTGCATCTCACACAACTCATAAAATAATATGAAACAGTATTATATCACTGCAAATTGAGACATTTTTATCAAAATAAAGAGTGATAATGCCAACATTTCATTTGTCATTTTCCACTTGTCACTTTTCACTGACAAACTGTTACACATACAACTTTTTGTCAAATGCTCCATCTTTAAATATGTTCCAAAATGCCATTGTATCTCAGAGTGCATGTAAGGAAGATAGCAAAAACTACTGTTACCACGTTAATAAGAAAATATAAAGTATTCTTTATTCCTTTACACATTATGTAGGATGAAGTTTGACTTCAGGAAATAAAACATACCATGTAATATTTTATGCAGCTAAATCAGTATTTGTTAAATGAAACTTTATAATCACGAGTGAGCAATTGTATTATTTTATCCTAAAACTCTAAAAACTACGTGACTGGAGAAAAATAACACAACTTAGAATCATCTAGCCCTGTTAATTTAGCATGTCTTTGTATTTTCATACAAACTGCCTCTGTAGTGAATTCCTACAGAATCAAAAGGATTTTAATTTATCGAAGTAGAAGAACCACCAAACTTCACTGCTTACTATCTTGCCAGAACATATACTCACTGGTCTTGCCTGGACTAAAACTGAAGTGCACATTCCTAAAATAACTCAAATTCACACTCTTAGGTGTCTAATCAATGATAATTAGCCTGCTTTCCTCTGAACAGGGAGAGATGACCAAAAAATTTTCAAAAAAAAGAAGAGAATTCACACAAGACATCTAAGACACACAGATTGATTCTGCTGCTCACAACCCCCTGGGAGAGGATGATATTATTTTTTTACTGCATGGGTTAAAAAACAGATGCCTGTCTATGTAGTTCCAACACATACACGTACATACACACGTTTTACTGCAGATGATCTTGAATATATAATGGTCAGTGGGTTTCTGCTGATGGAACATAAGGCTTCTGAAATTACTCAGAACATCAAATTATGCTCAGGACATTGAGGGGCGGATACCCTATGTTCTATTTAATGTGTATGTTTCATTGCATATATTTTTTTAACCAAGTATGTCTTTATTTTAATAACAGACCAAGTACTAAAAACACTTTAGAGGAGGGCTATTTTTCTACCTCAGCAAAACGACAGAGGGAATACTAGATTGCTAGATGACCCCAAAGTCTAAGTTCATTCTATTTAAAAAAATCTAAAATTCCTGAAACACAAAAGTGGGATGGGGGAAGGAAGCATAATCATTTCTCTTTCAAAGCGATAATATGAGTCTTCCAAATAAGCATGACAGTGCTCGCCCTTGGATAAAACAATTCAATGACTTTTTTCTGTCTTGTCTCATGTAGGCAATCTATTTTTCTAAATTTGTCAGTATTTTATACATTGCAGTACACAAAGCTCTACCCTCTTTTCAAATCTGCCCTCCTTTCAAAAATGACATGTCTCTCCACCACTGTTAATACAGTGACTATACGTGACCTGAACTACACTTCTTTCAAAATCTAAAAGGAAACACTGCACATGTAGACAATGAAACTGTTAGAGCAGACAGCGCTCAGCTGTCAGTGAGGCCCTGCCGAACAATCTCTGTCCCACTGGCTTCACTATTTCAATCCACCAGTGTGGATTTGCACAATGATTTCCCCGTCCTTGCAACAAGACAGCTATGTTCTTGAGAGGGCTGCCTGGTAGCAAGAAGAATTGATCTACTACAAGGAAACCAGCTATACAATCATCTCACAGGCTGTTTTGCAACAAAACTAAAGTTGCTTTAAAAAATATATAATAAACTATTTTTGGAAAATAAGCAAAAAGAAATTTCTAAAAGGTATTCCCAGTGTTCAAAAATTTTTCCCTAAAAGATCCTAGAAGATTTAAGACCAAAAACAGAAAAAGAAAGAAAGAAAGAAATGCACAGGAAAATGAAAACTATCAAAAACATTTCTGATACCAAATGCCTCCTATCAGCGAATACACCATCTGGTATATTTAAGCACTATTCATTCAGTTTAAATAAAACCATCTAAAAGTTCATCTTTAAGCCAAACAAAAAATGAAAATGCTCATGTTCACAATGAATGAAACACAGTCGCTTACTGCCATTGAAGACTGACTGGCCTGCACCTCTCAGCAGTCCGAGAGGAGAGCAGAACGCCTGGCTCTCTCCAGCAACATGACTAACATTACTCTCCATTTACCCTCTAGTCTGCACTCAGCATATCCGAACATTCGTACTTATGCTAATAGTGGTTTACAAAAAGATCATCTGATTCTTATTTTTGTCATCCTTAATAATCCTATATGTTTTTAAACTTCAAACAGATCTCTAAGTTTTAATCAGTGATTTCACAAATATGAATTTCCCCACCATTAATCATCCATTTTCCAAATCCTTATGGAGTGAATTACTAGCTGAGAGGGGACGCCAATTCTAGTAAGTGAATGTTACCCAGCAGGGATATAAAGCTGTCAACACCACTGTGCTCTAAGCTTACACTAAATTCTCTCAGTCTTCATATGTTTTTTAAAGAGATATTATTCTTTTTTTTCTTAAAGACCTTCTATAAAAGCTTACTGTCATCCACATCTAAGCACTTATTTTATTATATACCTGCTTTAAAAATCACAGCTTAAATAAGGGCAAAAACATCCTAGGAAATGTTAGAAAGACAAGCAAAAGTGATCTAGTTTCTAACATAGTCTTCTCAAGCTAACCACATTGTAAACAATGCATTAACTTTTAAATCTCTTACTAAAACAATCTTAAGACTATCTACTACCTCTACTAGTTAAAACTGGATACTAAAATCATGTCCTGTCTTCATAAACACTTAGTTCTCAACAACAGAAAAAATCAAACTTCTTCTCCCTAAAAAAGCAGAGTAACAGCAACATAATTTACTGTTGCAACCAATGCATTCAGAAACATTTATTCATCTCACTTAGGAAGACAAACTGCCATTTTATTGGGGCAACCCATTTATTTAATGATTTTTCCTATTTTTAAGAGAACAGCTTTTAAGAAGACCACTAAATATTAACAAATTTATACTTCTGAATTTTGAGCTCCATATTTGAAATATATTTTATTATAGTCTTCTTTACAATATTGATAAGACTATAATATACCTAAAAATAGTAATAAATGATGCAGCGTTACATGTTTTTTAATTGTCCATACTTATTACATTGATTATACCGCTTCATAAAGAAACTTTAAACAAGAAGCTATATGGTGATAGAAATAGAAGTCATTTTATACCTATTCTACATTCTAAAAATTCTTTCAAAAAGTCTACATTCTAAAAAAAAAGTCTTTCAATTACAAAGCACCTCTAATTAAAAACATATTTTAAAGACTTTATTTAATTTAGAAAGTATATTTTTAAGGTTTTGCCTCTCTGCAATGTATGTAGATCTATATACATGAGTAGAAGTTACCAAAAAAATGAAAATATTAAAAATCTCAGTGTACATTGGGAAATATATAACATACATAAACTTAATTCCACAAAATAACGTCTATCATTCTATAACAAAGCTATGTACTTTCAAAATTTTATATTTTAAGTTGTTGTGTTTTGAGGTTTTATAAGTTAACTCTTTCTAAACAATCTATTATGGTACTTAGAGTAAAACCTCTATTACAAAAAAGTTTGTAAGCTCATCATATACGTTATCTTACCCATTTTACTATTATATATTATAACAAATAACATCATCTTTATTTTCAGTTTGGGAAGTAGCTAGTTAAGACCTCTGATACCAGAAAATTAAGTAACAACTCAGAGAAACTGACTATGGCAGTTAGTAAAACAAATTTTTTATTCTTCACTAAGACTTAATAATTTCAGTTTGAGTTAAATTTACAGTAAGAAATCAAATTTGAATTACAGTCCCAGAAAATCTGAAATACAACCAGTAATTTACACTAAAGATGTCCTTGGTCAATGGAGTAAGCCAGTTATATCACATAGATGTATCTGATGGATCTATTGAATTTTAGTACATCCTTTTGTTTAATTTTTTTAATGAAACAATATAATCAACTTGGCTTGCTAATAAGTATAGACAATTACAAAAACATGTCTAGCTCTACATTTCCTCCCCATATAACACACATCTATGTGATATGTTACAGGGAGCAGTGTTTTAGTGGAGCAGAATTGTTAATACTACATTCTGCAATGTCTACAGACTTTTTTTATTTTAGTGAATTTCATTAGGTCTTCAGGAAGAGACTCAAATTTCAAGTCAAAGTTTTTTCTTTATACCTAAGGCCACTTTGAGAACCCATCTACTTCACCAGTTTCTGAAAAATTTTCAGCTGATCATTATCAGCACTTCCATACAATCTCATGACTGGGTCGACCATATTCACTAGGTATTTTTCTTTCTTACAAGTATATCCTAAAAGATTACTCAAAAAGTAGAAAACTATTCTTGTCTTGGTACAACACATTAATAAAGCCTATTTTTAAAAAATGAGTCACAGAACTATCCAGTTCCCTTTTGCTTTATTAAAGTTGTATTTTCAGATTCCCCAAACTGAAGAAACACAAGATACAATCTATTGCTAACTTTTTTTTCCCCCTTTAAACATCAGGAGTATGAAGATTTCTCAGGGAACGATCAATTAATAATGTAAGGAACTAAGGCAAACCACCCTCAAGGTCTACCACGAGGAAAGAGCAATAGTAAAATAAGTGAAAACAAAAACATGCTAATTTCCAACATTCATACTTTCCCTTTTTAAAAAGGAGTGAACACTTAGAATTAAGCATTTACTTAGAAATATACACAATGGGCACTCAGAACATGGAGGTGGGAACATATCACTAAGTTTTGCCAGGATTTTGTTCCATTTCAGGCAAGTCAGTATAAAATATTTATACTGAACAGACTATTGGTGAAAATATTAGAGAACAAGCTTAAAACTAAAAAAAAAAAAAAAAAAAAAAAAAAATTAAACCAGTGATTTCTCCCAAACACACACAACACTGCTAACATAGAATTGTGTATTTTATGTGTACAAAACAACTAAACAAATGCAAATAAGCTCCAAAATATTTTAATAATATTTAAATTTGCCTCATTCTTTACAAAATTACTTTTCTTAATCATTTTAAAAGAAAGTAGCTGTTTAAGTAGTAAAAACTACAATAAGACTTTCTTTAAACAATATTACATTCTTGGAGGGGGGAACAGCAGGTTTATTGGCTAACTGCTATTTTTACCTTTTTTCTATAAATGGTAACAAAGTTAAAAATGCAAATTGCTTTAAACTTACAAACAATTGCAGTTTAAATTCTCTAAGGGTCTGACAGATTGATGCTTCTCTCTCTCTCTCTCACTTGAAATGTAGCAGAAAACACACCCAATTGTTACTCATTTATTTTGAAAGATTGTCTCAACTACAAAATAACACCAACATTCTCGTTCATGCATTGCTGTATTAATGACTTCCACAAAAACGAACACACCTAAACTTCATCTCTCCAAAAGATACTCTGAGGCAAGGCAAAAGAGTTAAATCACTAAAAAGCTCTCTAGGAAAGTCTAGAAACAGTTAGCTGGCTGTGACATAAACCTGCCAACACCTCAGCACACAGTGGCAAAGTGCCCAAAAAATGCCACCCTCCGGGTAAACCACTTTCTCATGTCTGAGCTGGAGATGAAGCTACTAGATGCAGATGAGAGACGACGGGGGCATTATCTGGCAACCTGGAATTCACTTCCTGTAATCCTACACCACAACAGTGCCTAATCAACCTGAACCCTGACACCCGGGCCATTATCACCCGGCCGCGGGCTGCGCGCGCCTCCCTGCTCCGGGCTGTTACCTCCCACGGCCTTGGCCACTGCGCCGTTGGGCCTCCCGCGGGCTCCCATGGGGCTGCCGTTCTGCTCCAACCGGGCCACCTTCACCGGGGGAGGCCCCTTGACGTCGGGGCTGCCGCTCCGCCGGTCGGGGCTGTCCCGCAGACACGGGCTCTCGCTCCGCCGCTCCATGCTGCTCCGACTCGGAGACAAAGTTCCCACCGGCAGGTCGCAATAAAACGCGCAGGGACCTAGGGAGGGGGCGGGAGGGGGAAGGAAGGGGGAGGGAAAAAAAGAGGGAAAACCGCTCACACACGTGATAAGCATTCAGGCCAGTGAAAGAGCGCTGCACCACAGCCACACAAACTTCCTCCCACGATGCCCGCTGGGCCTGAGCCGGGCAGAGGGTCCCAACCTTCCCTGCGCTGCCCGGAAGGAGTTGGTCGGCCCAGAAGTGGCCCATTTCTGAGGATGGGACTGGCCTAAATCGTTCCCTAGTGAGACATCCTTGCCTTCTGGGGATCAGAGTTGAGGAAGAAGTGAACTTTAGAAAAAGACAGTTCCCTCACCCGGGGAGGGAGCGTAAGGAGTGTACGAGTCTCTAGAAACCAAACTGACCACAGGACGAATGTGGGATGAATGGTACGGCAAGAATCAAAGGCTGGCTTCTCCCCACTTTTTGCCTTTACGGAGCAAACCCTGAGACACACATTGACAGAATCAGTCCTAATTCCACCTTAATAAGCATTCCAAAATAAACTGAGCTATTTGTCACAATAAACTGCAGGATGACCTCCATCACAAGAGTGGGGCTACAATCGTTATTATTTCGGAACGTTCTTATCTTCATCTGATCTTTTTTTTTTTTTTTTTTAGGCGCTTCAGCATAAAACACAAAAGGAAAGTGCATTTCAATTCCTGGGTGCAGGAGCAGGCTTCATCAATCTCAATTTTTAAAATCATTCCAAAAAGTTTCCCTCTGGGTCGCATGGCTTTCAGCGCTCTCCTCCCCGAACCCGAAGGGTCTTGCAGGGGGGCGGGGGGGAACACCTGATGAAACCGCGCTCACGTCGCTGTGACATCCCGGAGAAGCAGGAACCCGGCACTACAAAGTGCGCTGGGGATCCTCTCAGGAACTGTCGCCGCGGGAGCAGCGGCATTGCCAAGGGCCAAGACGACGAGGTGGGGTGGCAGAGGGAAGGTGAGAGGAGGGATGCGGAGATGCAGAGACGCAGCGGGCAGGCTGCCGGCAAGGTCTGAGTCACGCCATTCCCGGCTTCGCAGCGGGAAAGGAGAGAGAGTCGCGAGAAGGGGACTTAGGCGACCCGAGGCTTCCCCGCACTCCGGGGCTCTGCGGGAGCCCTGGCTGCGCGTACTTACTGCTCACGGTCTGTCTGTAACTTGGCTGGCTGGGGCTCTGTCCATGGAGCAAAAGTAGAGAATCCAGGGTGGAAAGTTTCTGGTGCTTTGACTTGCAGTGTTCTCCTAGTCTTCCTTTCTCTTTACGCCTTCCTTTTTCCTCTCCTCCACGTCCTAATGTTTAAGGTCCTGGGTCAGGGTGTCTTCTTCTTGTGCGGAGATGGTTGTTATGATGATGATGATGGGGAGGGAGGGGGAGGAGGAGGAGAGGGAAAGGAGGGCTCCTCCAAAGGGGCACCCAAGCGAGTGGGGGAGGGGACGACGGAGGAGGAGGGAGAGAGAAGGAGGCTGAAGACCGCCTTGTCACACCTTCGAAAGGGAGATCGGTTCTGGAGAGAAAGGGCTGAGAACTGGGAGGCGGCGCAGCAGAGGGCCGGGACTGCGGGTTCGCAGGGCCGCTAGCTCCGGAGGAGGCGCGGCCAGAGCCGCGCGGTCGGTGCCGCCGCGAGCCGGGAAGGCGCCAGGACCCGTACCACGCGCAGGAGAAAGAGCGGCGGCCACCCGAGCTGTCACCTCTAGCCTCTCCCCCCGGGCCGCCGCCTGCGAGCAGCCAGAGCCGGACTCACTGACAAGCCGCAGAAAGAGACACACTGAGAGGGAGATGATTATTAGTTGCGTTGAGTCATCAGGCAAAGTGAGTCCTTTTGGGTTGTCCTCGGTTTCCGATTTCTCCCCCTCCCCCTTTCCGTCCTCAGATCTAACGCCTTCAAAATAATAATTTGGGTGGGGGCAGGGGAAGTCTGTGGGTTATTTCGGGATGGGGGCGGGGGGGGGCAGATCTAATCCCAAGCCAGACTGGTCCACCGCAATCAAGGAGGGGAATGGGGGGCGGGGAGGAGGGCTGAGGAGGTTGCAGGGGGGAAGGGAGCCCCGCCTGGCAGGAAATTAAACATCAATCAATCAATCGGTGAGAGCGAGGCGACCTAACAGCGGCTGGGCTGCAGAGCAGGCAGAGGGACAGGCGTGGGGCGGGTGAGAGGCAGGAGGAGGGAGGAGGAGGAAGGGGCGAGTCGGCGGTGGGAGCAGGGTGGCGAGGACTGTGCGCGCCGGGAGGCGGCAGCGGACCGGTGACAGAGGACGGAGCGCAGCGCGCGGCGGTGGCCGGCAGGCGAGCGCCTGGGCGCCAGGCCCTGGTCTGATCCTCCTCGTCGCCCTGGGTGCGGGCTCGGCCGCCTCTCTCAGCCCTTAGGCGCGTGTGTCCCGGCGTGGAGGCAGCGGCCACCAGGCACGCACTGGACTGGGCGCCGTCTCCGCAGCCTCGGGCGCAGGCGGTGGCCGCTGCGGCTCCCGGCTCCGCGAACCCCGCCGAGTACT
This sequence comes from Heterohyrax brucei, assembly GCA_028571685.1. Lineage (NCBI taxonomy): Eukaryota > Metazoa > Chordata > Mammalia > Hyracoidea > Procaviidae > Heterohyrax > Heterohyrax brucei. The sequence goes on from CM053146.1 coordinate 108,202,709, forward strand.
TTCGACTTTGGAGATAGGAGGGCGATCGCCTACCCCACCCCCGCCTCCGCCCACCCCCCACCGCCTCCGCCCCTCGGAGCAACTTTTTCCCGGCGCCCGTGAGCTCCCCCTCGGAGCGGAGCCGGCCGTCCCGCCTGCGCGCCCGGGGATCGAGGGAAGGCCGCCAGCCCCTCAGAGCGGGTACAGCCGCAGGTCCGAAACAATAGCCCGGGTGTCCCGAACGGCGGGAGCTGGCACACCGCCCTCCCCGCTGCGGGTGGCATCAGAGAAGGGGCTGCGTAGGGGTCGCAGGGCGAGGGGCATCCCTGGCTTGCGTCCCTGAAGCGCTCGCAGAGCCGGCGACATCGCAAGCGGGCAGCCTGGGCCGCTTGGAGGCCGTGGTGCGGTAGCAGCGATGACAGTAGGGCTGCCTGTCCTCTGGCTGCGGCGCTGGGGCTCCAGGGACCCCCAGTCACTCGGGCCCGGGCTGTGGGCGCTGACACAACTGGGCGACGAGGACCTGGCCTCCCCGCCCCGAGGGAGGCCGCGCGGGGGCGTTCCGGGCAGATCCCGCCACGGCGCAACAGAGCCACAAACTTTTGCAGACTCCCGCGGCCACCGCTGCTGCTCGCTGCCGGGCTCCGGCCGCGTCGCTCATTTAAGGTGGCACTCGCTAAAGCGAAGCAGGCAGGGCTGCAACCGCGCGTTTTTGCTCCTGCGCGGCTTGGATGCCGAGCCTCCTTAAGGAGCCGCACGTGGGCAAGAGGCGCGGTCCCTGAGAGACGCCTGGGGCGCCAGCGGGCACTCGCCGCTGGGACCTGAGGCGGGAAAGATGCAGACCATTCGCCACGACCCTGAGGCTGGCGAAGTCCCCTCAGCTGGCAGCGCCTCGCAGTTCCCTAGCATACCTAAACGCTCTTCCGTAATACCCAGGACCCCTTGGACTCCCCCTCTAATTTCACTGCCCAAGCCGTCAGTCCCCCTTAAGAAGCTTTGACTCTACGGCGGCGCCAGAGGGCCAAACTAAGTTCGGTTTTAGGAAACGCGCTCCGGGGGACAAATCTGGAAATTCCGGCCCTGAACCTAGACGCTGGTTCGCGGGGCGCGCCTGAGACCTGGCCGAGGTCCATTCGCCGCACCTACTCGGTGGACGGCGTGCGCGTAGCCGTCCCCTCAGAAGCAGGAGCCTGAGAGGCTGGGGAGCCTGTGGAAGAGAAAGGGTCCCAGAAGCGAAACCTGCCCGGTAGTCTCGGCGCCCACTTCTGGGTGAACTCCTACCCAGGCACCGCCTACCAAGCTCCCAAAGCCCCGGGCGGCCAGGGACGCTGCAGGAACCCGGCCGGGAAAGGGAGCGAGCAGATAGAAACCTCGGGGGACCCAGCCTGGGAATGTAGGCAGCGCGTCCCTTTCCCTAGTTTTCTTCCCTAAACCTGACTTTTCCCTCATACAAAGGGATGAGAAAGAATGCACAGTTGTGAGTTGCTGAGGGCAAAGAGGCTCAAGTAGCTAAAAGGTTTTTGGCTGCAAAGAAAAACTGTAAGTTCGATCGACAAACGTTTTTTTTTTTTTAATCTGTGATATCACTTCGAAATAGGAAAGGGGGTGGTGGCAAAAGCCAACTGCTACTGTCAAATTTTGAGCCCCTTTTTCACAATGGTGTAAGAGGCATTTATTAATTTCTTAACAACTATAACAATGTTGTTTCTTTCCTTACCTTGTTGTTGAACTGCGGAATCCTCCTCCGGATCAATGTCCAGAAACTTAGAAGAATTGGTGATATTAGGACTTCAGTACTTCTGGAAAAGAAATGTAAATGGTTTAGCCAGAATCTTTCCTGTCTGATTCGTCACTATTATTATATCTGATGATGCAGATGGTTGGAGCGATTCAATCCTAAACCATTAATGAGCTATTTTGTAAACACCACTGTCTGAATCTTCATTTACATACTTGTGTCAACAGCATGAGTATGAGACTTGAGTTACACGCTTATAAACAATACAGCCGTGTTGTTAATCGGTTAATATTTTATAAAGTTAAATATTTTATTATATTTTGAGGGGACTACTGCTGCTAAATTATTAAACCCCTGAGAAGGACGGTTTAAATAAAGTATACAATTAAGTGTACGTTGTTATTAAGTTTGCTTTCAGATTCACTCTTAAATTCATGTATTTCTCTTTATTGGAACTCCCTCCTCTCCATTTTTTAGAGTAAACAAATTTATCATTTGGGGAAAAGAAATTCCTGAATTATTTAAAAGAGTCTTTAACAGGAAAATGTAAAACTATTATCAGACATACTTTGAATGTTCGTAGAGTTATGTTTGGTAAGGCAGTTTACAAATTTCTTTCAATTTAACCAAAGGAGAAACCTAGGAAGTTTTGTGATGTATGCTCAACTGCAGTTTTCTTCCCCTGAGTTTTGTCCCTAATAAAAGTTTTTTCTGTTTCAAATTACAGATGCTTTTTAGTGCACAATTTTTTGTATTGACCTTGTTTCTCCTGAAGTACATTATTGCTTCTAGCGTGTTTAATTTTGACAAGAAGAGATATTTTAAATAACTTTTTTAATCTTTCACTGGGACTTTCTATTTTTAAGCCAGTAAAGAAATATGACGATATTCAAATTTTTTGTTTGGTTTTGCTTTATGTTCCCAAGTTGTTTATTCCCGAACATTTTCGAGACAAAATCACACTCACGAAAAGAGTTGCTTTCAATTACTTTCGTCTTTTTTTTTTTTTTAATAATGCGTTTTTGCGCATTACCATGATGGTTTGTCCCAGTGCTCACAAGCAAAAAGTTCACTTTGGGGGCACATTTTTATCCCTCAGCTTGCTTCTCACTGACATTTTAATCCAGAGTCTGCTCAGACTTTTTTCCCTTACTCGCCCACCCCCCAATTTTTTTATTATGTTGTGTAGAGGTCACCTGTCTTTTATAATCACACTGAGATTTGTTATTTTGGAGAACAACGGATCTCCACATACCGGCGTTAAATGTGCAGCGTTTTTCTTATTTCCATGTCTGCTTTTCCCTCGGTCAGGCCTCCTTTCTCTCCTGGCCTGCACTTTCAGTGACAACACTTCCTGATTTTTCTTTTTCTTAAGACCGAGGCTTCGGTCTGCCCTTCCCGGAGGCTCGCCGCGGACCGCTAGGCCCGACTGCTCCGCGTACCCTGCGCGGGTGCCGGAGACGGACCCCGACTTGGCGCCGGCCGCCTGGGCCTCTGAAGGCCCAACCATCCTTCCCGAGGCTTTCAAGTCCGGTCGTCCAAGCAAAGGGGCCCCGCCGACCGTAGGTTCCCTCTTAGAGAGCACCCGAACGTCGTGTGGCTCCTGCCTCAAACCCGGACGCACAGGGAAACCGGGGGCACTGCCAGGGCCGATGCCTTAGACGGCTCTGGGGAACCCACGCGGGCCGGCTCCTGCCCCCAGGCTTGCCGGCGGCGGGCGGGAGGGGGCAAGAGGGAATCCTGCCTCTCAAACGAAACGCACGGCAGCCCCGGAGCCAACTTTCGTCGCACGCTGTCGGTGGAGTGTAGACGGCCAACAGGATCACGGGCCGCCTAGCTGCACAGGGTTTGGATTGGAAATTGGCTGCGCCACGGAGTTAAGGGCCTGGGGCCAAAACTCAGGCAGACAAACAGGTCGCCTGTGGGGCGCGAGCCCTAGAGGAGTCTGAGAACTGACCGAGTGTGGGGGACGATGGGGGGCCAGAGCCACTTACTTCGTTATCCGTTCTCCTTCTTCCTTGCCACAGAGCCGGGCAACCCCCAACACGCGCTTGGCAAAGATCAATTGTCCATTCTGTCCCCGCGGCTCCTGGGCCTGGGCGGGGGCCAAGCGGCCAGGAGCCGTCCGGCCGCCGCAGGTGGGGGCGGTGAGGTCCTGCTTAGGGCAGCGAACTTGTCAGCCCCTTCCGCCTGGACTGAGGGATGCGATGCTTCCCTGGGAGAAAACTGATTGGAAAAGGGCGATGGGCAACTAGTCCACGTTAGGTGGTGAGCCAGGCACCCAGGAGGCCGGAGCTTCGGGGCTCATCGGAAGGGACATTGCAGAGGCCTGGAGGGCTGACGGGATCGGAAGCACCAGAGGCCGCCTGGGAGCTGCCTCAGGAGTAGAAGGGGAGCTTTCTGCTCCCAGGTCCCAGATGTAGGAAGTGGAAGAGGGCGTCGGGGGTGGGAGCTGCCTTCCCAGGGGAAGAAAAGCCAGCAGAGCAGGGGAGTCGTTGGGTGGAGGTCTGAGTGTGCATTAGCTGAGGTTAGGGCTGGCAGCCCCGGGAAGGCAAAGGGCCTGCAGGCTCTGAGCACTCCCCAGGCTACGCAGAGCCAAGACCTCGGAGCTCCCGGGTCCCTTCTTTCTCAGAGTCAGGAGCTTCAGAACTGGATCTCTTTCTGCCTCAGCAGCAAGAGATTGACTGCCTTGCTAATCTAGTTTAGTTATAGAAATCGACTTTAAACGTCAGGGTAAGAAAGCAAAGCGGGAGAGAAAACAAGACCCCAAAGTGACCACCTCTCCTGCCAGCCCCAACCCGGACAGGGCCCTGGTGGGAGCCGGTGTCTGTGTCCGGACCGGCTGCATCTCCTTTCTGGAAACACCGGGCGGAACAGAGGTTTCGGTCCTATACCCACCCCTCTGAGCACAAGGCAGTGTTGACAACTCCACGGTCGCAACTCATCCTCAGGGCCTTGTCAGGTCCGAGCCGAGGTCACTGCCGGGACCCGGGGCCGGACACTAGGTGTCCTCTCCCGACAGCGCCACCGCGTGGGCTGCGGCGCCACGGGCCGAGTGCTCGGCGTGCGAGAGCCGGCTGTTGGGAGCCTTTCCAGTCCTCGGGTTAAGCATGCGGCCGGGGCTGAACCGCGCCCAAAACGCCGGCACGCGCAATCGGCCCCAACCCCTTTAATGAAAAGAACGTCTGGAAAGGCTAGGCAGCGGCCCCACTTGCACCCTAAACTCCAGTAGGCAGGGCCCGGCTGCACCGCGAAATCTGGGCCCACCCTGAGCTAGAGCAGGCGGGCCCAAGCAGTGGATCCGTAGTGGCACCCGCCTGAGGGTTCCAGAGAGGTCCTCCACGCTGATCCTGAACCACACCTAAGAGGGAGAGAAGTCTGGCTCCTGGCCCGACTCCCTGGGCTTCTGAAGTGGCCCAGGGTCCCGGCTGGCGATTCTACTGGAGTCGAGGATAAGGCTGGGAGCCAGTCTACCAGGCCTTCACATCCAGTCAGGCGGAGCAAAGAATCGAGAGGGCTCTCCGCACGGGTGCCTCACTTTTTCTCTCTGTCGCACGAAGCCCCTTGGACATCCTCTCCGTCCATCAAGGCTTCACCCCCACTCTAAGACCCCGGCTGACAATGGCATAGGTGATCCAGCTCTCAGCAATTGAATATCACAAGGGCCCTTCCCCAAGGTCAGCCTGTCTGGGCGAGCACCTCGCGTTGCGTTGCGTTGCGTTGCGCCGCGGCAGGACTGGCGTTAAGGGTCTCCACTTGGGTTTAGAGAACTTCACTGGATATGTTGGGGCTTATTTTAAATAAATTCGACTGTTCACACACGTGCACGCACACACACAAAAACGACTGGAGGTTGTTGAAACGGACAACCACCCAAAAATGTGTAAATGCACCTGATGCAACCTAATTACAAAGCTCCCAGCCCCCCACCTCACCCCAACCCCCACAAAACAGCAATGAGCTCCGAATGCCTATGCTGTCCCTCCTCGGCCACCACCGACTGCACCCTTGCAGGGCTCCTGGCTCGCGCCACTAATGCGCCCACTTGGGCCAGGACTGCGGGGTGGCGCACGAGGTAGCATTGCGTGGCCTGCCAGCTAAGCTGCGTGGCTCAAGGTCTGAGGATCCTGCCCACCCACACCCTTTATTGTTGGCTGTGATCTGTCCGTTTCTAAAATGTGGTATTCTAAGATCTGCCCTCGGTCACGCGGAACTTTCTCCAAGCGTGTCAGGCCCAGCACCCCTGTAAAGTGGCTCACCTCTGCTCGCTGCGCCTGCCTTCGCCCCCAGTGCCCAGCACCGAGCAAGGGGCCGTGGGTCAGCGCACAGGACGCTGGCTGCTCACCTTCAGAAGCCAACAGAGGGTGCCTGCGGCGTCGCTCGTCCAGCCCTGGGGCTGATTTAAATAACTAATAAGCTCAGAGAAATTTTACGAGGGGAACTTTTCCTTTTAGTATCAATAAACCCTAGTAATTGGGTTTGTTGGTTACCTAAGCTTGAGGTTCCCAGTCTCTCTCTCTGTCTTCATTCAGAGAGGCAACGTTTTCAAAAACTGGCAACTGTGTGTGCGTTTGTGTGGGGTGCGCGACTGTGAGAGTGTAAAAGAGGTTGTTTGTTTCAAAAGTCCTTAGCCTGGAGAACAATCATTATTGTCGCTCTGTGCTTACAGAGTTCCTTGAAAGGTGAACTGTTGTTACTTCAGGGGAGGAAAAACGTTGACAACAATTCAAGTCTGACAATACAACTGTAATACAAAGGGGGTTTCTGCAGATTTTTCCTTGGGAGTGACAGAGAGATATTGGCGATACTGCCCTAATAGTTTGCGTTTTAACTAACTTTCATTCCAGTTTGATTTCAAATCGAACTTTAGTGCTGCTCTTGTTCACAGTAAAGATTTTACACTATGATATGCTCTACATTTTATTCTGATTTTCTCATCTTTTTGGAAATATATCTTTAATTTCGTAGAATTTTCCCCACCTGAGAACAGTGTCTGAAACTACAATGTGAAAGACCTTTCTGAAATAACTGCAAATTTGCCTTTTCATTAGTGTCCGTGAAGTTGCTGACATCTACACAAAATGTCAGAAATCTACAGGCAGTGCAAGTGTACTTCTGTCCGTACTGATAATTTCTTTATTTCTGTTATGTAGAAGTAAAGAGCACCTTGGAAAGGACTTTTAAGGAAACAGAACCCTAAAATTTTCCTGAATTTAAATTTTCCACCAGAAACAAATAACCAGAAGCTTGTGAATGGCAGCCTAACGAAATGAAGGGTGTTTCTGAATCAGAGTGTTGTTTCAGCCAGATACTAAGTAGTCAATGAAAAAAGATGGGAATTCAAGTTTGCAAACCAGAGAAAATAAGCCGGCTCCAGAAAGTTACAAGGAACACTCTGAAACCTGTGTGCTCCCCAGCTACAGTGTTTTGGTATTGTAAAGAACATTTCCTTTCCATTTTTAGTTAAGCTGCTGGGCTTTGCCTCACTTGTTTGGTTGTAGCCTGTTGAGACCCAAAGTCGGTCAAGAGTGGCCCCTACCTGGGACCCAGGTAGCCTTCTGGAGGCCCACAGTGGTTAAGAGATGTCCTCTGCTTTTCGCATCTTCCAGGAAGGGAAGGGCATCTCTCCGACCATTCCCAGCGGCAATTTTCCAAACCTTCCAGCCACCCAAATTAGGGGCACCCGAGAACGCCCTTTTAAGATCACCCACCACCCTACGACTGTATTTGGCTGCCGCGGGAGCGAATCTTGAGGTGCAGAAGTGCGTTTCCCAATAGACGCTGCTTTCGGAGAGGGATGCAGACAAGGTGCCTTCCCGTTCCCACCTATCGCGTTTCCGTCTTCTGCCTTCTAACGTCTGCCTGCTGCAGCCACGTGCTTTGAAGGCAGCTGCCTCTTTCTCCCCAAATTGGCCACCTCGAGGGCAGACTTGTCCTCCTATCCCTGTCCTCTGGGTTGCAGGTGTCGCTGCAGCGGTGGACACCTCAGCCTGCCCAAACGACAACGGGCCTTTGCAACCCTTCTATTATTCAGGACCCACGGCTTCTACCTCTCGGCTTCTGGTCCCAGACACAGTGGCTCTGGAACCCAGAGATATCCTTGGTTTTTTATCTTCCTCCACCCCAACACGCCTATGTTATCCAGTGTTTTGGTTTCAGTTCAGCTGTTTTCTTAGGGTTTGGAAATCTTTTCCTTGTTCTTCTTCCTTCTTCTTTGTCTTTGCCTCACCCTCATTCTTTTCCTTTTTTAAAAAAAGTGAACCCCAAACCTGGTTTCTACCAGTCCCTGTATGATCATCCAGAACTCTATGTGCAAAAGTGGGAAGTGATTTGTCTGTTTATAGCACATTTAATTAAGACAGTTACGTGCTGTGAACTCTTTGGACCCCAATCAATGCACTTTGATTTGGAAAGTCAAATAGAATCACATCTTACACAGGCACAGAGCCATGGCCAGGCTGGGGATAGATGCTGCTGTCCCTCTACGCTGGTCCCACTGGACTAGGGGAGTCCCTTGCGGAATTGTCCTCTTTGCTTGTGTCCAGTGACCTTCTCCAGTTAGATACTCCATCCAGATGGAGGCCCTTCTAGAAAGCACATGAAAGGCTGGACTCCCAGAGTGGCCAGAGTGATGAAGGAACCAGTCGCCTGATTTCTTCCGACTGGCTATCCAGGGTCTTGCTCCCCCCATCCAGGGACTTTAACAGTAGATTCCTCTGTGCCCTGGTTCCAGCCTGGAATAGGGGAGTGTCTCCCTTTCCCAGCTGTGTGTCCAGTAGAGCCTCCTTCTTCCTCCAACTCTCAGTTCAAGGTGCTATGATGCTGCAAAAGCATTTTCGTAGTTTGTCTTCCACAGAAATTTCAGGCAACTGGAGTGTAAAATTTTAAGGGCTTCCAAGGATGCTCTCACTCCAGGCACTGAATGAAAACTGGAGGTGGGGGGTGGCGAGGTGAAGACGCTGGCAGAGGGACACGCTACAGATGCTCCAGTGTGTTGTCCTGGACTCTGCAGTGGGGTTGCAGTGGCTCTCATACCTGTGCAACCTCCCCTTCCCTCCCCCCAGCCTTCAGAAGTATCTGTGCCATGTTTTCAAGTCCTCAAAAAGCAAAGGGAGCAGTAGGGCCAAGGTCACTCAGCCCCTTCCTCACCTTCGCCCTGGGCCCAAGGTCGTATTATCTTCAGGTCTCGGCAAAGCCGAAGACCTGCCACCAACTTCATCGTGTCACCTATAATTGCCCCGCATTAGTTTTCAGTAGATTTGGAATCCAACAAAAGTAACTTTTTTTTTTTTTTCCAGAAATTGGGGCACCTGAAGTGTTCTTAGCGAGCCTGCGGGCATTGTTCCGGGGTTCGGAAGAATTGTCCTGTAAAGCTGCTGGAAGCGGCTGCCCTCGCTGTTGCCGGCCTTGGGAGAGTTGGCTCTGGTAGGCTATCTGCCCTGTGGCTTTCCGCAGCACCCTGATGGCCTCCCGCAGCTGAGATAGGTAGACTAGGATGGATGGCTTGAGTCCCCCTGTCCGTCTCTATTTCCGTGGAAGACTGACGCCGACACCAGAAGGGTGCAGTTACTGACCCCCACAGTGGCCATTCCCTCACATAAATCAGGCCTCGGGGAGGGGACAGTCGGAAATTAGTTCTGGCAGCGGGAACCTGCAGGGAACTTCGCTTTGGGTCTTGGTGGTCTACTGCCACCCTGCAACCCTGATGGCTTGTGCGTTTTGTTCGGAGTGTTTATTTATTTGTTCTTTTGGTGGGGGCGCTGGTGCGGTTTTCGCCTCCCGGCATGGGGATCTACTGCAGTGCGTCGATCAGTGAATCAGCTCCACAGCAGAGGGGTCTGAGAAGCAGCCGTCTTGCTTACATTGTCTGCGGGCATTTAGTCACCCCGGGCCTGCTTCGACTCTCCCTGTCTTCATACACACACACACACACACACAGACGCACACGCACACGCACACGCACACGCACGCGCGCACACAGACACGCTCGCACAAACGCACACACACTCACACCACCCTCTCAGTGGCTTGCCTCCGGGTAGGAGTGAGGTGGCCCGGGAAACCCGCCAACAGCCCCCGCCCGTCAAGCAGAGTTCGGGCCCTGGCAATCTCTGCACTTTGTCATCACGCCCGAATATTTGACATTCGCAATTATCTGCAAATACCCTGATCGGTTTGTATATGAAACACTTTTTTTCCTGCCTTAAGGTTGAAATCTGGTAAGTTTCAGACAAGTGGTTGCGGGGGAGGTGACCCGAGGGAACACGGGGGACCGGCCGGGTGAACCCGACTTAGCCTGGCAGCCCTCGGGAAAGGACCAGTCTGCGCGCCCCCTCCCCTCTGGCTGGCCTTGAGGAAAGGCGGTGCACCACCGAGGCAAGGAAAACCCGGGCCGCGACCCTCGGGTCTCCTTTTGAAAGTAGTGCCCTCTAATCCCTCCGAGGAGGAGGTCGGTGGAGAAACCCGGATCCCATCCAAGGCTAGGCACCGAAGTTAATCGTCTTGATAACCGGAAAGGATTCCGTCCTGCTTGGTAGCCCTGACTGAAAATGTCTGTCACCAGCTCTTGGCCCCACTGCAGAATTACTTGGCCCGGGGAGCGCTCTGCTTCTGGCCATCTTTGCTGTCTGTGTAAAGTAAACTGAGTCGCTCAAAAGACGCGAGTGCCCCCTGACCCTCCTCTGTGCCTCTGCCTCGTGGTTCCTGAATCCAGGAAGGTAGAGGCAACCGGATCGCTCACAACTCTTACAGCGCAGCTCCAGGCTTCCTGCTTACTACAGCTCCTCTACTAAAAAATTGGAAAACTGAGGGGGTGGGGGGAAGGTAGCGGGGAAACGTAGGGGACAAAGAAATGAGATTCCTTGTTTGAACAGTCTATCTCCCCTGAAGCCTGATCCTAACCCCTGGCAGAGCCTAGGCAGCGGAGGCCAACCGTGCCCGCGCGAGTGGCACAGCCTGGGCTCCGCGAGCTGGTTCCCGAGCTAGCTTGCCTAGCTGAGCTCCTGCTCAACCTGGCAGACACAACTTCAAAAAGAAACGCCCAGCCCTTCAGCTAAGGCTCTTCCCCTTTCACTAAGCCTGTGACTACTGCCTTTTACACATATTACTCACATTTTCCTGGAAAATGGAGGAGGGGTTAAGGACAGGTGTGGGTGGGGAGGGGGTATTGCAACATCTCGGGGGGAAAAGAAAAAGGTGGGAAAAAGTTCGGAAATTCTATGTAATGGCCCCACATCCAAATCGCTGGCATGTTCTGAAAAGAGAGCTGAGGAAAACAGCCGGGAGCGGTATCCCTCTTGACTCTCACCTCCACCCTAAGGGGAACTTCAGCGGACATTCAGGATGGCCACCTAACCGCGCTCTAATGGAAGGGCACCAGCTCTCGGATGTCCGTTTAGGCGGGCAAGGAAGTGTGAACAGCTGGAGAAAGTCATTACTGACTTTCGTGGCGCCCTTGACCCACCAGAGCGCCATAGAGTCAGAGGCAGCTACCTCCACTCCTGGGTCGCAGCCTACAGCATCAGCCTCCCTTTACCCTAATGCCCTGGAATTCGGTCCACAGTTGGAATCTGGCTTCGGACACCAAGCTGGGCCCCCTAGGTCAGGCTCCACCTCCGTCGTGAATGCTAAGGCCGGCCACAGATTACGCAGAGGTAACAGGTTTCAGCCTGGGTCGGAGAGTCACGACCTTGGAAGTGTCAGGCGCTGTCCGTTACACCCACGGCATTTAGCGCTTTGAGGAGAACTGCCTAGGGGGAAAGAGACAGGAGCAGCCCGTGGTGGGGACCTGCAGTTCAGTAAAAGCTCCACACCCTTTTTCCTTTCTTCTCCTCCCCCTCCCCCCCCCACACAAATTCTTGGTAGGTAGGCATTACAACCGCTATATTCCTACAGTTTCTTCTACACAAAACGCCTGAAGACTGGTCTGGGCTCTCCAACTTTGGCCTTCTGGAGGATGCCCTTCAGTATTCTCGTCCTCCACCCACCCACGCTGTCCGTGGGTACCCGAGGCTGCTCCTTCTTTTGAGAATTTCTGGCTGTTGGGCCTAGAGGTGTGCACATCGAACTAACCTGCATTCCTTATCTCTGGGGCAGTGCTGGAGACTCTAAGCACGTGCTACATCTTTGCACTCTGAAACAATTCACACTCTTGTGCACTCTGAAACAATTTACACTCTTGTCTCTCACCCCAAAGAGCTCCGCCTTTTGGACGCTGCTGGGCACCAAGACCTGGAAGAGGAGGCCCAATGACAGGGCCCGGGGCTGAGTAGCCTCCGCTCACCTCAGTCATTGACATCAGACCCTCGAAGGTCCCACTTAACTACCAGTTGTGTCGGAGTCAGGAGGTGCAAAGTGGAGGCGCATGTTCCCCTGGTCTGGGTCTCCGAGATCATCCGGAGTCACGGTGGGCCGTGCAGACTACCTGCAGTGCGTGCCCAGCCAGGGCCAGCAGAGGGGCACAGTGTAATCGGGAAGACGGGTCACCTCTCTAGGCATCCGCCTTGACGTTGCTGGCATCTTAAAGAGCGCCTCTGAACTCGAGGAGCGGGTGTTGGGCACCACCCTTCCCTCAGTCCCCGGCTCGGTCCCGGGCCTCGCATGGTCCCCTTAGTTCCCCACCTTTCGCGGCCGGGCTCGGCAGCGGTGTGCGGCTGGCACTGGGTTTACCGAGCCGCGGTTTCAGATGTTGATTCGCAGCGAATTGCTTGTCCAGGAAAATGCTCGTTACCCGGCGGACAGCTTGCGCTCTGAGCCGGCCTGCCCAACCGGCTGCTCATCCCACCCGCGAAGCTTGAGAGTTCCGGCGGCAAGTAAGCAGTGTGCCAGTCCCGGGCGGGCCACTGGCGCTGCCCCGGACTCTCGGTAGGGGGAGCAGCCGCAGGTGCTAGACCTCCCAGAAACCAGGCCCCAGCTCCCGGTGCAGCCAGAGTCCATTAGACCGCTGGGCTCTGGCGACCTCCTTACCTGCGCACCAGGTGCGCGGTGAGAGCAGAGGAAGGGACACAGCCGGCTCCCGGTGTTGCAGAACAAATAGTAGAGAAGTAAGTATTTTCGTTACTTCCAAATAAAAAGCAAACTCATTGCCGCCTAGTCAATTCCCACTCATAGGACAGAGTAAAACTGCTCCCTTAGAATTTCGAAGGAGCACCTGGGGATTGGAACTATCAAACTTTTCGTTAGCATCCAAAAGCTTAACCATTGTGTCACTATGGCTCCTTATCAAAAACCAAACCAAACCCACAGCCATCGACTAGAACTGCTGACCTTTTGGTTAGCAGATGTAGCACTTAACCACTACGTCACCACTCTGAGGAAATTTGGAAATTTGGAAAACCACTACACTGTGGAAATTTGTGGATAAGGAAATCACCTCCTTTATCCACATCCAAGGAGGAAAAACCATTGAAAACTGCTCTTTGTTCCACAAAATTTTTATCCTTATTTAAAATATTTTAGGTGACCTAATCCTTTTCTGGAAACCCTGGTGGTGTACTATGTTTGCTAACCAAACGGTTGGCAGTTCGAATCCACCAGGCGCTCCTTGGAAACTCTTTGGGGCAGTTCCACTCTGACTACAGGGTTGCCATGAGTCAGAATCAACTCGACAGCAGTGAGTTTATTTGTTTGTTTGTTTGGTTGGTTGGTTTAATCCCTTTCTAGTGTATTTTCTAAGTTATTTACTTCCAAGAGCTTTAGATGGTCCCAACATAAAGTAGAAGCTGAAGTGAGACATGCCAGCTTTGCTGCAGCTATATTACCAAGAGATTCTCTCCCTCTGCTCAGTAGATTTAATTCAGAATTCAGAAGCTTTTGTTTCAAAGCATCACCAAATGTTCAGAGAGTAACAACAGTCCAAGGTCTGGAGAAGCAATGACCTGGGTTCTGGGCTGACAGACTGCCTCATTGTGCCCAGTGTAGCAGAACACCTGTTCTGAGGGCCCAGGGACTTCCTGGTCAGTACTTCCACTGATAGAAGACTGTAAGGCCTCCTTATACACAAACCCAGCCTTCCCAAAGGAACCTACAGCCTCTAATGGCTCTCCTAAAGCCAAGTCATCAAAGCCTCTTCAACGAATCACAAAAATAGGAAACTTCCAACTTGGAAGGAACTTTAAAGATCAGCTATTTCAGAGTTTTTCTTTACTGGTGAGCACTCTGAGCAGAATACAAGCAGAAAATCCTACTTCCAGTGAGGAATTCCCTGAGCTGAGATGAACTCTTTTGACCCTTAGTCCAGTGCACTTTTTACTACAGGGCACTAGAAATGCGTTTTACTCCTGTCATTATCATAGTAATTTTTATTATGTTCCCACATAGTCAGATTTCTTAGTAAAGTATATTGTTTTTAATACTATTGGGATAATAACAGAACCTGTAAAGTCTGTGTAAAAAAGACTACTACAGTTGGCTCAAAGGGAGGCTGAATTTCAAATCAAGTTACATATAACTTTGAAGTGTCTGGGGAAAGACTTAACAAAAAATATTTGCATTCTTCTATCCCAACTTAAAAACATAGGATATATGCAAATGTATCAACGAATGCACAAAACAGAATAAAAAAAGGTAAGGTTACTCATGTAGAAATATTTTTCCAACTTGTGTAGTTTTTCTCCAAAGAGATGTAATTTAGTGCTTTTATGTGTCTGTAGATTTTAAGTATTAAAATCTGGTTTTACTTTGAAGAGCAAGGACAGTGAACATACACACTTCTAAAATCATATTTGAAAAATAAAATCTGATTTCTGTAAAGTTGATTTAGAAACACTGGGAAAGTTTTTGACTAAAATATTATAGGATAGATCTAGAAACACTAACTGTTGGCTTAATAATAAGCCCTGGGATATAAGTGATATTTTTATCAATCTTTCTGTAATCTTGTTTTTTGAATCTGTTAAGGTCGAGGCAAAAATTATTCTTTACAAGGACACCCTACTAATCCTTTCTGTTTTCCTGCTCATAAAGGCAAAGAGATACATTATCAATTGAAAACAGCTCAGTCTCTTTCCGTAACTAATGTCTGGTCTTTAGCAAATGGCACTATGATGTCACTGAAATGGGTATTGGACAAGGTATCAATTGATTTATTGATTTTGCTTCTTCAAAGTCCTTTGGGAATTGGGGAGAAAAGGGGAAAGCATAGGTTGGCTGAGATGTGCAATACTTACTCTATCACACATGCACAAAAATTACATTTGGCTGGTTAAATTGACAATTCAGAAGAATTGCTTACAGAAATTCATAATGGGATGATATTGAGACACTCAACTGATCAACCTGCCTTCCCCCACTTTGTCATTTTATTTGCTCCTCCAATTTCAACCTTTTGGAAGTTGGAAAACATCAAGTTATCAGACCATAGCAATAGAAGCAGAAGGAAAAGAGGAGGTTGACAGGAAGGGGACCAGGGTACACACTCTTGACTAAGGACACAATTCCATAAACCCAAAAGTAGAGACCTGCATGTTTGGCAGCATCCCTCAAGACTGACACTTGACGTGACCCTTCCAAAGGATCTCCGTCCACAGGCCAGATGGACTTCCCACCCTGGGGGTGGGGGAGGTGGGAGTCTCTGAGAGCTTCCTATGGCCTAAACCTGTGATGGTTCAAGGCACACTCATGGCAGTGAAGAAAATAAGGCTGCTCTGATTGTCTGTCTTTTTTTTTTTTTTTTTAAGACAGAATTCAGAGCAGGACTCATTTCAGCCTCAAACACAGAATCAGTTTTTGAGGAGAAAGACTTTTAATTCAAGTTCTGTTAAAAATGCTAACTAAACAGCCCAGATAAACTTTGTATTGTAACATCTGCCTGGGAATTACCACGTAGAACAGTATCTACAGCAAAGCTGAAAATGTATGAATAAAAACAAACCTCAGACTTCCTCTCCCTTGGCACTCCGTATGGGTGAACTGTATTACATAACAGAGAAGATTTACTAGAATGCATTCTAAGCACAAGGGCATATTAGCTACTTTGTTTTTCCTGTTTTCAACCCCCATGCCATGAAGAATTGAGTGTCTTTGCCTTCCAGAGCTTTTCTATTCATTTAGCTCAATCCTCTAGGCTTAGCACCATGATCTAGGAAATCCTTGCTCAATAGGGCAAGTTGACTTTTCTCTGCCTCTGTGTGCTGGAAGAAGCAGAAGTGTATGGTGAAGAGAGATCCCCCACCCAGAGAAGGGCATGCTTCCAGAACATATGGTTCCTTTTATACCATTCATGCCTCACCTCCATCCCCCTACCCCTTGAGGCTACATTCTCAGCATTTCCCTCTCCAGGAGTAGGAAGGATCTGGAACATTGTCTGTACACCTCCACTCACCCCAAGGAAGGCTGGTGGTGAAAAAGATGCTGGACAAGGAAGTATAATGAAAGTGGAAGGAGACCTATGACCACTTTGAAGAGGTTATGTCTGGAGCTGGTTCAGGAGGGTACTCTTTAAGTCAATTAAACTTAAACACTAGTATCTACAAAGGTCTGACAATTAAGTCTGTGAACTCATCCTAGAAAAAGTGCTACGTGCCTCATTGTTGAATATCACTATGTTCGACTTTGAAGTACTCCCCATGGGAAGCTATGCGCTGACACCAGCACCCAGTCTACCCTTCAAAGCAACTGTGGAACTCCCTCTGGAATGGCTACCAGAGCTGCAGTTGTATTACCCTTGATGTCCTAAATGCCATCAAAATGTCTTCCCTTCGATATGTCCTGTCTCTTCTGGTAAAGAAAAAAGTCAGTGGGGGCCAGATCAGGTGAGTAGGGAGGGTGTTCCGATACAGTTATTTGTTGACTGGCTAAAACCTCCTGCAGAGACAACTTTACACTTAACTTTGTTATCTTGCCACTGTGCAGAATGGCCATTCCAGAAAGAGTTCTAACATTGCTTTGAATAGTGGACCAGGCACTGGCATAGGTACATAGCTTCCCAAGGAGATTACTTTGAAGATGACGGTAGGGATATTCAGCAACAAGGTATGTAGCATTTAGGACAATTCAGTTCATAGACTTAATTGCTGGACCCGTATTTTCATGTGACGTAACTTCAGTGATTATTAAGTTTTCATAAAATTGCTGTACATACCGAGGAATGAGACATTATACCTCAAGATTTTAAACTTACAGGGTAGGTATATTCTGTCTTGCTACTTAATATCTGCAGAAACTTGGGGAGGTTAACTTAACTCTCTGAGCCTCATTTATCTTATTTGTAAAACGGACATAATGCCAGCAGATCTCTCATGAAATTGTGACAATTAAGTGAAATACTACGTGTAAGTTGTTTAAACTACAGTTTTTAATCACATTGAAAATTACTAAATGTGAACAAGAGCTCAAGGACTGGGTCACGTTATTCTTTTAGGTTTATTTTCTTCTTAGACAAAATAACTCAGAGAATCCTATTACTCTGTCATCAACAAATTTTTTCCTAGTTTTATTAACCATCTCTCTAGCACCCTTTCTTCCCCTATTCCAGAGGTTCCTCAGTTAGATGCAATTAGATAGAAGTTAGCAGGACTGTCTGTGACAGGCCACTTCAAAGTCTTTGAAGAAACAGTCATGTAGAACTTTCATCATATGGTTCCATAGATGTGACAGTGTTCTGGCTAAGGGAATAGAAAAAGAGATTCAGGGACTGTGTCCTCTAGTCATGATCTGTCATGATCTAGTCATGATCAAAGACATGAACGTTCTGCCAAATGGATGAGAAGACCTTCAGCTTATTGAGAAACATCTTTCTCACTCTTCTGCATTGAACTTATACTGTAACCAATACTGTTTTGTTTGCTTTTGACAAAAGTATAGAACATTGCTATTTCCTTTCATATTACAGTAAAATAGTTTAATGAGGAAAAAAAAGATTACATCTATGAGTTGGGCCATATTCTCCCTCCAGTTTGTAAATGCTGGTGCTGTTCTCATTGTGATCAGATTTTTCCTGGACTATGTTCTTGCAGCTGCTGAAAGAGCCTCCCAGCTTGAGGAGGGAGCACCAGAAACACAGGTACATTCAGAGAGAGTGATACCAAGCCATTCTCTCCACTTACGTAGAAGACCAGACTCAAAACCAGAGAATCCTGCACAGAGCCTCAACGGACCGGATTGTCCAGTCTTTAACAAAAATAAAACAGACTGTAGGAGTCACAGGCAAAGACACACATCTTCTATTGCTCAGCCTCTCTTTTCCTGAGTCTTTCTCAAAGCCAGATCAGCTGGCTACCTGCTGTTTATACACCTGGGCTACGACTGTCTTTGGCTTACCAAAAAAAAAAAAAAGAAAAGGAACAACTCATGGCCACTGAATTAATTCTGACTCAAAGTGACCCCGTAGGACAGAGTAGGGATCACCATAAATCGACTTCCAGGCAGCTGGTTTGTTTTTTTTATTTTCTTGGAGGAAGTGATATCTCTGATGCTGACAGAAATGAGACAAGTGAATAGGGCGTCCACAATGGCAGAAGAAGGAACTTGGAGTGGATAGTTTACAGTCTAATAAGGGGAAGACATGGTTTTACTACAGCAGTGATCAGAAAAACCAACACAAATTACAGACAAGGTGGTTGGCTGGCATGTCAGGGCAGAGTTGATGTTTTTCAAGGCCATGTAGTCCTTTACTAATGCCTCAAATCTCCCCATTGGCTTTCTGTTTCTCTGTTCTGATCGTCAACCTCAGGAAATCCCCCAAGTATTTTGCAGGAAGAATAACAGTGCTTCTGAGAAAGGTACTATGTTAAGTACTTCAGCTTAGATGTTGTCTTAGTCATATAGTGCTGCTGTAACAGAAATATCACAACTGGATGGCTTCAACAGGAGACATCTACTTTGTCACACTTCACTAGGCTACAAGTCCAAATTTAGGGCATCAGCTCCGGGCATGGGCTTTCTGTCTCTGTTGGCTCTGTGACAAGTCCTTGTGAAGCATCAGCCTTCCCTTGGCCTGGGAGCATCTCAGCACAGGAACCTCGGGTCCAAAGGACACACTCTGCTTCTGGCCCTACTTTCTTGCTAGTATGAGGTCACCATCATCTCTCTCTGATTGCTTCTCTTATATTTCAGAAGAGATTGGCTTAAAACACTATCCAGTCCTGTAGACCTCATTAGTATAACTGCTGCTAATCCATCTTATTAAATCACAGTGACAGAATCTACAACATATACGATGATCAAATGAAATATAGGACCACCAAATGAAAAAATGGTGGATGACCATACAACACTGGGAATCATGGCCTAGACAAATTGATACACACATTTTTGGGGGAAAATAACTTAATCCATGACAGATATTAAAAAGCGTCGGCAAATATAAAACTGAACACCTATAATGCATTTAGAACTGTGTCAGGTGATTAAGAAAAGCAAGGGATCTATAGGACTTTTCTTCTGTCATCAAAGAATTTAGAGGCAAGTGAGTACAACTAAAGGGAGATCATCAGCTGTTTGAAGGGCAAGCTCCCTGAGTGGCACAAACTGTGTCAGAAAGCTCAACAGAAAGTTTGGTGGTTCAAACCCACCTAGCAGCACCTCAGATGAAAGACCTAGAGACTTGCTTCCAAAAGATCTCCAAACCCACAGAAACCCATCTCACCACTGCCCAGTTAATGCCAACTCGTAGTGACCCTATGAGGCAGAGCAGAACTGCCCTATGGAGATTCCAAGGAGTGCCTAGTGGATTTCAACTGCTGGTGTAGCACTTAACCACTAGCCACCAGGGTTTCCCCAAAAGGTCATGCCCCTAAAAATCCTAAGGAGTGCAGTTCTATTCTGAAATACATGAGATTAGAATCAACTTGACAGTGACAAGTTTGGTTTTCGGTCTTGTGGTAAAGATGTAAATAAAACTTCAAGAAGTGACAGATAAGCTTAAGAATGAAAATGGCCTTAAAAGGTAAAATGTCAACTAGATCCAGTGAAATGACTAAGACTTAAATAGGCAGGACTTTGGGGTTCTGCTGAGAGTAGGGTGCTGTAGGAAGCAGGGCAGGCTTTTGTTCTGGGTCTAGGTTAAGGAGATGAGGGCGAGAGCACTTGGCAGCTAGACTGCGGCTGCATATGGAGGCCTATAGACGTGGTGAGGGAGACTGGAGAGCCACAGTCGCTCTGAACCCCCCCCCCCAACTCTAGAGGCATTGAAAACTGACTTTGACTTCTCATTATTGTACAATTATACCCGTCTGTTGTCAAGTACGGAAACCTCGGTGCCTTAGTGAGTTAAGTGCTATGTCTGGTTACCAAAAGGTGGGCAGTTCATATTCACCATTTGCTCCTTGGAAACTCTATGAGGCCATTCTACTTTGACCTTTAGGGTCAATATGAGTCAGACCAATTCGACAGTTTTTTTTTGTTTTGTCAAGTACAGACAAGAAAAAGAAAACCATCGACTCTAAACAAAAGAAGGAAACAAAAGTAAAAAGGTAAATATAATACAGGCAAAAAATGGCCATAATGAAAAGATTTTGGAGAATTATCACATAAACCCATAGGAAAGAACAGTGAGTGGCAACATGACCAGTTAGAAAGGTTTTTAGCAGGGTGACAAGCTCATCTCAGAATCCTGAGGTCCAGGCCCAGGACAGCAGCAGCGGGAGAGGGACAAAAGGGCATCCGAGAGACCTTCCTGGTGAGGAATTCATCATCAGACATTCTTCTGTGATAACCTGCTGACTCAGAGACTTCCCAGACTACTGGAATCCTAACCCTAAGGCACAGCTACTGAAGTCCTTGCCCAAATTTTCCCATTTCAATAATTTTTTTTCCCCAGAGCCAGAGTTACCCAGAATCCTTGGAACTGGTTTGAACTGAGTTTGGTGAGCCAAAGTAGGCAGAGAGCTAAAGTCATTCTAGGAATTATCAGCTTAAAGGGATACTGGAAACTCTTTTGCAGCTATTTTAGACAGTTCTTGGACCCAGACGCTTGGACTGACCTCCTGAAGCCTTCTTTAAACTGAGCAGGCATAGAGGGCTCCTTCGAGGGCCGTGTGCTGGACAGCTGTCTCCTTTAGGGAAGGGAATGCAATGGCAAAATGGCCAGAGAAGCACCCATAATTCATAAAGCAACAGAGCACTTCCTCATTTGTTCTCTCCTCCCCCCTCGGCAAACAGCCTTTTCCCAGTTGCTTTCTGGTTCTCCCACGCCTCTTGCAGCCCTGCTTGCAGTTGCAATCCTTCCACTCTTTCTATAACCACCAGCAACCTCCTTGCCTCTAAATTAGTTTTGAATCCTCAGCCAAGAAGCAAAGTGTTTTGAGAGATGATGATTTTCTAGTCATTTTTTTTTCTTTTTTCTGAAAACGAAGTAGATAGATCTTCAGAAATATGTTAACAGCAACTCTCATGGCTGTAACATTATAGGCTTGTGACAAACTTTAAGTTTTCATCTAATATTTTCTCCCAGAAAAAGCTGGTGGCATAGTGGAGAAGTGCTAAGGCTGCTAACCGTAAGGTGGGCAGTTAAAATCTCCAGGAACTCCCTGGAAACTCTATGGGGCAGTTCTATCCTGTCTATAGGGTCGCTATGAGTAAGAATGGATTCGATGGCAGTGGGTATTGTTCTCCCTGGTCTTAATTCAATCAGCTGTAGCCTACATTTCCCAGGCTCCTTTGTGTGTATGTCCGCATGTGACTAAATTTTGGCCAATTAAACGAGAGGAAAGGTGATGAGCGCTACTCTCCTTAATTTAAAAAAGAATCAGGCATGCACGTTCTGGATCCATCCGTCTGGTGCCATGAAAGAACTGGAGCAGCGCTTGGAATCCAGAGATGTGATTCAGACATTGAGAAAAGTGGACAGTCCTACCAGTTTTGTATTATCTACCTCTAGGCTGCTACAGGAAAGAAAAACAACCGTGATCCTCCCTGAAAAACCAAACCCAAACCCTGAAGCCTCTGGCGTCGAGTCGATTCTGACTCATAGTCACCCTCTAGCAGAGTACAACTGCCCCGTTAAGTTTCCAAAGAGTGGCTTTATTCTGCCAACCTTTTGGTTAGCAGCCTAGGCTCTTAACCACTGCGCCATCAGGGCCCCAATAATAACAGCAGTAATAGCCTCTACCATTTATTGAATGTTTACTACAAGCAGGTGTATGTGAATACTTTGCTCTTATCGTCTCATTTAATACAACTCTCCCTAGTAGATACTATTTTTCCTCTGCTTTACAGGTAAGTAGACCAGATCAGAAAAGCTAAACAATTTGCCCCAAAACACAGGGCAGATAGTTGACAGAGTCCAGATTTGAACCAGATCTGATTCCCACAGCCCATATTCTTGACTAAGATGTTGACCCTTCCCTGCCATCTAGTTTTTATCCCAGGTCACTGATAGCTATGTGACCATTGGCAAGTGACTCTCCATCTCTTAACCTCATTTTCCATATTGGAAAGATGAAAGGACTGGACAAGAAGTCCCTTAGATCCCTTTTAACTCCATTCCTCTGTTGAAAACTGTGATTCTGTGTTTGGCTGGGCAAGAAGCCGTGGTGGTGGAGAGGTTAAGTGCTCAGCTGCTAACCAAGCGGTTGGTAGTTTGAATCCACCAGCTGCTCCATGGATGAAAGACGTGACCGTCTGCTTTCGTAATGATTTTAGGCTTGGAAACTGTATGGGGTAGTTCGTCTCTGTCCTACAGGGTTGCTGTGAGTCAGGGCGGACTCCACAGCTGTGCTTTTCCTTTTTGTTTCAGTCCTGCAGTAGTAGGCTCCCAGCACCCTCTGCTGGGCTCTGTCTGAAGCTCAGAACCTCTCTTTCTGGATGAATCCACTGAACCTTGCGGTGTGTTAGCAGGGATGTTGCCTGAGGGACATAAGTGGAGGCGATGACTTCAAAGGGCTTTCTGCTGAGTGGAAGGGAGCACTCCAGTCATACCCCTTCTCTAGATCCTCATGTGGCAGCTTTCCAAATCTTGACATCTAAGCCCTGTAAGTTATTTTCTTGATCTTTAAAGAAGGCAGAAATGCTTGAATTTAGGAAGCTGCAGACTGTCACTTGTTGCCCTACCCATTTCAGCATAAGAAAAAGCCACGAGGGACCAGAAGATAACTTATCCAATCAGAACTTCCAAGATACATCCTCAATTTTGTCACTTAACAGCTTTCAAATGCTGGTCAATGCAACTTTTTTTTTTTTTTTGGTTTCTTAGCCATAACATATGGATAAAAATCTATACATGCCTTGCTTGCTTCACAAGATGTTGTGACAATGAAAAGTGATAATTTGTTGAAAAGGACATTGAAAACTGTAAACTACTATGCAAAATCTGGTCATTCCTGCATTGGTATCAATGTCTGTACACTGATCCACAGATTCAGTTTAGGAAAACAATAAAACAAGTTCTTACAAATAAAATATACTTTCTGCTGTTTTAAGCCACCCACTTTTTGTGGTACTTCATTGTGGCAGCCCTATGAAATGAATACACCCTCATTTGTTAAAAAAAAAAAAAAAAGAAAGAAAGAGAGAGAGAGAAAGAGGGATGGAATTGTGGTCTTCACCCTAGAAATTCCTTCCACACACACTAGAAGAGCTCCAGCATAAGCAGGGAGGTCCACCAGTACCCAATCTGTAGAATTAATAAAATACCAATTTCCTAAGCCTGAGTAGGATTTGAAGCTCATACCAAACTTCTCGCTAATCTATAGTCAATTCTACATGTAGAATCTGGGATCAGAAAGTGTAAGGGTCGCTGTAGAAGCTAATTTTAAATCAAATTTAGGTACAGCCATAGATACATGAACTTCATCTTTACTCCAGTCTATGGGACAGGAATTGACATGTGGGAAGTCACCCATCAGTTCAAAGCGTCTGGGTGGGAAGAGAGAGCTGGATCCCTGTGTGCTCAGCCAGGCTGTAAAACAGATCAGCAGAGGAGTTTGTATTACTTCGCTTGCCTTGAAATAACCGTTTCCTCCTAGTGACACTTCTGTCTTTGAAGTCTTATTCTGTTAGCACCTCTGCCCTGGCATTTGATTTTAGCTTCCACTAAGGTAGGGTCTGTCCTCCTAGACACTAGAGCAGTGCTATCCAACAGTAATATATTGCCACATATGCAATTAAAAATTTTCCAGTAGCTGCATTTTTAAAAAGGAGACTGAGTGGCATACTAGCGAAGCTCTCAGCTGCTGACCACAATGTTGGTGGTTCAAACCTGCCTGAGCAGCAGCTTGGGAGAAAGACCTAGAGATTTTTTTCCATAAAGGGTACAACAAAGATAACTCTCTGGGTAGTTCTACTGTGTCATATGAGGTTGCTGTGAGTTTGCTATGAGCAATCAACTTGATGTCACCTGACAACAGCAACAACATACTGAAAAAAGAATGAAAAACAAACAGGTGATGTTAATTTTAGTAATATATTTTATTTAACTCAATATATCAAAGTTTTCACATTTCAACATGTTATCTGTACAAAAAGTTATCAGTGAGATGTTTTACATTCTTTTTATCTCCATGCTCTCTGATGTTAGGTGCTGCCAAGTTGGTCCCAGTTCATAGCACCCTCCATACAACACAATGAAGCATTGTCTGGTCTCGCAGCAGCCTCACATTGTTGCTATGTTTGAGCCCATTTGGCAGTCACTGACTCAATCCATGCCATCGAGGGTCCTCCTCTTTCCTTGCTGACCCTCTGCTTCCCCAAGCATGATGTCCTTCTCTAGGAACTGGCCCACCCGATAAACATGTCCACAGTACAGGAGATGAAGCTTTGCCATGCTCACTTCTACAGAGCGTTCTGGCTGTACTTTTTCTAAGACTGATGTGTTTGCTCTTCTGGTGGTCCATGGGATATTCAGTGTTCTTCACCAACACTGCAATTCGAAGATGTAATTTTTTCTTTGGTCATCTTTGCTCATGATCCAGCTGCTGTGTGCACCTGAGGCAACTGAAAATATCGTGACTTGGGTCAGGAGCATTCAAGTCCTCAGGATGACATTTTTGCTTTTGAACACCTTCAAAAGGTATTTCTGTAACACATTTATCCAGTGTAATCATTTGTCATTTGATTTTTTTGACTGCTGCTTCCATGGACATTGATTGTGGATCCAAGTAAAATGAAAGCCTTGACAGCTTCAGTCTTTTCTCTGTTTATCCTGGTGTTGCTTGTTGTCCAGTTATAGGGATTTTTATTTTCTCTGTGCTGAGGTGTAATGCATACTGAAGGCTGTGGGCTTCGAATATCATCAGAAACTGCTTCTTCACTTTCAGCAAGCAAGGTTGTATCATCTACATATCACAGGTTGTTAATGAATTGCCCTCCACCCCTGAAACTGCATTCTTCTTCACATAGTCCACTGTCTTAGATTATTTGCTCAGTATATAGATTGAATAAGAATGCTGAAAGGATATAACCATAATGCACACCTTTCCTGATTTAAAACTGGTATGTGTTTAATGTTTATAGCATACCTCAGTTCAGGCCAGCTGAATTCCAGGCACTCAAGAGCCTCATGTCAGCCAGTGGCTACTGAATTGTACAGCACAGCCACGCATACACATCTTCACCCATCTCTTTTTCCATGTCCTCAGAACCAAGCTTCTAGGGCTTCCCAAGTACTAATTAGCTAGCCTGATAGAAACCGTCTCTGTTTCAATGTAAAGAAGAGGGAATTTGAAGCACTGAGCCTCCCTATTCTTTCTTTTTTCTGATAACCACCCCCTCCTTCCATACTTGAATCACACAACTTTCTCCTTCCCCTTTTAGCGACTTCTGAATTTAAATAGCCTCTTCACCCCAAACAGTATTATTAAGGTGAGAATTTCGGGTACATTTTGGGGGAGATGATGGAAGGTGTGTTGGAGTTATGGGAAGATTTTGAAGGGTTCTCCAAAACAAAAGGTGCAGAGAGCTCAGTGTCCCCTCTGAGTAGAGCAGCCAAGGCAAGGGATGGGGGTGAGGGACGGTAAGCTTGCCGTCCTGGCTCCAGGGGTGGGTTGGGGTGGGAGGAGGTTTAAGGATGGCAAAACTTGTGAGTGTAACTACCTCAGGTATTTCTTGGCATTCAATTTGACTCAACAAACATGAGTGGAGTACTCACCAAGTGTCCTGCTAATAGTAGAAACTCTGAAAATAGGGTCAATGATTCCTCATCTCCATATGGTCAATGCCTCAAGTGGGGAGTTTATGCACTTTGAGCCAAAAGCAGGAAAAAAAAGTGTTATTTTCATTTTCCTGTGTGGCTTTTATTCAGATAAGTAAACATGGCATTTGAGAGGCATTCTCAAAATCTACTAGTGAACTTTAATGCCTACATTGGAACACTCCGGGGTGTGTGTTCCAGAAATTCCACCATGAAAACCACAATGTGACCTCCTTCTTCTGACAAAGAGGATGTATTAGCTTCTGCTGTAACAAAGTACTAGTTTCTGCCATAACAAACAAAATAACACAGAAATAGGTAGCTTAAAACAAGAAAAAATTATTCTTTGTCAGTTCTGAAGGCAAGAAATCTGAAATCAAGGTGTCATGCTCTTGAAGCAGACCATCTTCTCTCTGAGGGCTCTAGAGGAAGATTCTCTTGTATCTCTTCCTAAGGCACTCCCTAAAAAATCTTTGGCTTTCAGAGACATGCACTCTCATTCTCTGTTTCTTCATGGCCATCTTCCCTCTGTCTCTCCATTTTTATGAGAGCACTACTCAAGTTGGGCCAGGACCCAGCCTACTTCAGTATGGCTACATGTTAACTCACGGGAGAACATCCTCAGAGACCCTATTCGCAAACATGATCACATTTACAGATGCTGGGGATTAAGTCTTCAATACATTTCAGGAGAGGGGCACACAGTTCAACTCATAACGGAGGAAACAGAGGTTACCAATTCCAGAATATATCTATGAAGAGAGTTTTACAATTAGCTCATTGGGAGAAAGTGTGGAGAGTGGTCAGGCCAATTTGTAGCATTTATCAGAGCCTAGTCCAGTCTACTCAACAGCAACCAATTTTGGTTTTAGTACAGTTTGTTTTAAAATGACCCTGGCAAAGCTCTAGGGTGGGCTATAGAAAACAGACATCTAAGGGGAAAGGAAGACCATCAACAATTCCCATATAGGGGAATCCAAGTGGCCAAAGGGGACTTCTGTACTCTTAGAAATGCATCTCCAGTTTTTAATCAATGCAAGTTGCCAAGCTCCTTGGATCATTTTTGTAAAATTATAAAAATCACCAGATTAAAACATAACATAATTTAGCCAAGTAAATCCATAAAGCATCCCACACAGTACTTTGTAGCATATTACAGACAGACCTGGAGCAAACAACTTATTGGCCTGGGATACTTTCCTGGTAATCACTAACTGGAACTTCTTTGAAAAGCAGAGATGTCTGGTTATCTCATATGTGCTCCATGTAAACAGTCCCCAATTAGGAATAAAGTATGCTCCAGAGGTTCCTTTGTAAACCTGTTGTTGGAAACCTTGAACTCATTTTCCCAAACACTATTGTTGATTAGGTTCCCAGCCCAGCCATAAGGTCTGTTTAACCTTCTCTCCACTCCCCCCAACTCCTCCTCCCAAAAAGCGCAAACAAGCTCCCATTGAGTCAGTTTAGCCTCACAACTATCCTCTGTGTTTCAGAGTAGAACTGCGCTCCATAGTATTGTCACGGCTGTGACTTTTCAGAAGCAGATCACTGTGTCCGTATGACCCACGGGCTCCACTTTAGCCCACAGCACTGCCGAAGTATACCTTAAGGATGAAAGATAGCATGATGCTCTGTTACACTAGGGGTGAAGATCAGGGGAAAATAAATAAATTGAAAAATAGCCAGATACTTAGAATAAAAGCTGAGACTTGAGAATTAGTGCATACGTGGGCATCCTTTTTAGCAATTCTCACTCTCCATTAACCTGAGAACTAGTTTATCACCAGCCAGCTCTTCCCTCAACTGGGTATCTGGACGGGTCTGTTGTCTATCCACCAGTCTCTCACTGGGATTTTATCTTTACTGGAAGAAATCATTTGAATTACACAACAGTGTCCCTCATCCCTAGCATCTGCCACCTGACAAATTCCGTTTCCTCCCCTACAGTGCCCCCTTCTGGAGAAGGGAGCTCTCTCCCTAAAGTACTGTCCTAGTTCAACTCTCCTTCCTGAATGAGTTACAGAAAGGGATCCCTTTAGAAAAGACAACCAAACCACTGAAGAGAAAAAAGAGCCCTTCAATTACTTTCTGTGTTAGTCTGTTACATGAATAGGGGGAGAGGGAACCGAAAGGGTTGATGCTGGTCTGTCAGCTGAAACAGTAGAGCAGTCAGGGAAAGAATTATGGGGAATTCATGTTGTTCAATAACAAAACATTTACAAATATTAAATTTAATATCAATGAAGTTGACACAACACTACACTTAATATTCAAGAAACATTTGTCAGTTTCAGTGTTACACTTTTCATATGTTGGACTAAACAGTTTTCTTCAGATGTGAAATCTTTTGGCAGGGTCTAGAAAACCTCAAAAGCCCGTGTGGTGATGTCTGTGGTCAAGCAGTCCTAGCCTTCGGCAATACAGCACCGTTACGAGACTGATCACTGGGCTTGTCTCTAGATGAATATCCGCCTTAGTCTGGGTCCTGTCAAGATAAGCCAACTTCACAATTTTTTAAGGATATTTTCATGTTTTATTACCAATATTTAGTAGCATCTAATGAGATGGAAAAGAAAAACTAGGAATATATAGCAAAATTAGAGTGAACTACTTTTAGGCCTGTCCACCCTTTCAGCTTAAGTTATCCATGTTAGAGAAACTCTCTCAAATGTACACAAAAAAGTTATGTACAAGGATACTCGTATACAAAAGTCTACATTGTACAAGGATACTCACCACAGCATCAGAAACGGATCACCCAACAAGCAAGGTAAGCACAGACTTATCTTGGGCATCAGCAAAACAGGAACATCAAGTGTCCAAAGCAAAGATCCCTAAATGCTGAGCAGATAGTGCACTAAGAAAAGCAGGTGTTATAGTGCAAGACAAATGCCAGGTCACTAGATGAAACTGATGCCAACTTTGAGGACTGAGAACTAGCTGGCAAGAATAAATTTCATGCATGCTCACAAGGGCACGTGCCCACAAGGTCATTTAAACTACGAGGCCTCCACCATTTCAGCAACTTCCCTGGTATCTGCCTCCTGTGGTCTCCTTCCATGCAATCAAAACTCTATGACTCAGAGAGTCTCCAGTGAGAATACAATTTCTTTTCAACAACTAGAAGTGGAGTGGGCTATGGAGTCTTTACGGTTTCTCACTCCCCATAAACCTGAGAGAAAACTGGTCTGTCACTTGCCAGCTGTCCCCACAACTGGGAGTCTGTGACTCAGAGTCTCTACTTTCACCCAGTATGCAAGACTGGTCACAACTGGATCCAACAAGAATGTATTATGTCAAGAGATAGCAGGTCTTTCACGCATTTTGAGAGAAACATCTTGTGCACTCACACTTGCTGATACACAAACTCCAACCAGCAAGCCAGCAGTGCTCTTTGCCATGTTACAAACACAAAAGTATGCTCTTGGGCACGAAGTGGTATACGGCAAACGTGAATTCCAGTCCTAGATGATGTGTGAAGGTAAGGGAACTTGAGTAAGTCAGCCGTTGCAACGAATTCCCTCAAGTTACTTTTTAATTGTATAGCATTTACATACAGTTGTATCTTAAGTTTTGTAAACAGTAATATTTATAACTTTAAAATGTGTTTGGCATTCATGTGAACACAACTTAGCACACATTTAATATAATACTGACATGGGCAGTAACTTAATGTGATCTTAATATAGCAAACCTACAAAATTACTGGAAATGTTAATATTTATTTAACACCAAAAGCTGTAATTTATGTATCGAGTGAGTTTCTTCTTTTAATTATTTGTTGTTGCAGGACACAGTGCTTGATATCACTCTATATTTGCAAATAAATGAGGTATTAGGCACATTAAGGGGACAGAGAATCTAATATTTATTTATCAGGCAAAGTATATTTCTGTTTTGCAATGACCAGTATGTTTTTAAATTTTTTTTGAAGAAAGCAACGAACGACTTTTATCATAACATTACATTTATATTTTATCAGAATATTTACATATCTGTCTGTAGGGAAATGGAACAGTTCCTTGAGGAAATATAGATAATAAAGATTGCATAAATCTATTTCATTTGCATTTCCCTTCAGACTGACTTTCTTTCAAGAAATGAATCAATACTGTTACTATCAATCAATGGCAAAAAAAGCTTGCTCATTGAGAAGTGGTGCTGTTGTTTCATCAGTTATGCATGTATCTCCACATGGGAGTTGAACAATTCCACAAGGAAAATAAAGTGTACTTTTTATACATTTTTGTATACCATAACAGTATTTGCCTTTTCATTTTGGACCCATTGGGTATAGCGTCATGTTTAGCTTCTCTTGCCAACCACCTAAGAATGTACCAATGACACTATAATTACATGACTTATACAGTCTGTGCAAAGTGAATCTGCTCCATTGTGGGAGCGTCTTCAGATTCAACACATCGTTATGTTTGTATCATGCTGTTTGTGATCACTCTTGCCCTGCTGAGTATCAACAGTAGTCCAATGAGCTGTGAAGACAATGCTGAAAAACAGAGAGTGGGTGCCAAGTTTTTGAATATTATTTCAAGTCTGAAAACACAGAGGTCTGCAAAAGGTGCACCAACAAACACTGTGCAGCAAACTATTGAAATGATTTCTGAGTGCCTTGTAGACACTTCTTTTGACTATCTCAACCTGAAGAACAAAATTACATGTCCAAAATCAATTTCTTTACTTTTGAGTCTTCAAATATAAATTTTTGTGTTAGTGTCCTAATTCAAATGTAAATTTTATTTGATAAATTTTGTTGTTTTATAAATTTTAATAACTTTCAATTTTTCAATAATTTTTACTATACATGTAGTAGACAGAAGGTTGGCACAGCTACACTATACCAAAAGCTGAGAGGTTTCCTAAATACACTTAAACATTTTGAAGGACAGAGTAGCAGGGGAGGAGGGTCTGGGGACCATGCTTTTGGGAAACATCTAGGTCAATTGACATAACTGTGTCTTCTTTTCAAGAAAATGTTCTGCATCTCACTTTGGTGAGTGGTGTCTAGGATCTAAAAACTAGCAAGAGGCCAGCTAAGTAGCATCAATTTGTCCCAACCCACCCAGAGCAGAGGAAAATGAAGGACAAGAAAGACACGAGAAAAACATGAGACCAAAGGAATTCAATGGTGCCCAGCCACCACCAATGAGTGCCTTGACAAAGAACGCAGCACAAAGTCTGTGATGTGGTGGGAGAGCAATAGGTGTGCAGAACTAGAACTCTATTAAAAGGGCAGCCTTAGTGGTCTAACAGACTGGAGGGTGCCCAAGAACTGGCCCCCAGATTTTGTGTTAGTCCCAAGCTGAAGCAGTCCAGAAGCCAACCCTGTAGACAAAGATTGGACTAGATTATAAAACACAGAGTAATGCTAGCAAAGAGTGTGATTCTTGGCTTAACTACATAGCTGAGGCTAACTGGGTGGCTCCTACCCATAGGTGAGACGAGAGAGGGTGGAGGGGGACAGGAGCTGGTTGAATGGACATGAGAAGCCCAGGGTGGAAAGGAGGAGTGTGCTGTCAGAGGGTGAAGAGAGCATTGCACTAGTACTGACAGTGTTGCAATTACTAGTAACAGTGCATTCGTACCTTGCTGTAGTACAAAAAAATAATTAATGGTGCCTGAAAGTGAAGCTATTTTAGAAAGTGAAACTCATCTGCATAGTAAACAAACAAGGTTCCATAGTGAGAATGTATTTAGAATATATTTCTAGGGTGCAAAGTTAATGCTGAAAATTATAAGGAGTGGATACTGTATTCACCATCAGTTAGCTCTATATAAGGCTTGTTTGCAAACTATCCAGTCTTAAGTAATTTAATCCTTGCTTTGCTATGGATTTAGCAATTAGTGCACCTTGAATACAACTAATGAATGTGAACATTCACAGAGATTATGTTATCATATTTAACACAATTTTGGCTTAACTCATGAACTGGAAACACAAATTAATGAAAAAAGTCCATACTATAAAGCCATTGTGCAATGCGTTGTTGCTGTCATTGTAACAACGGCTGAAAGTGGGCTATTTTCCAGAGGAAGAAATGAAGCGTCTGGATTCCTGCAAAATGGAAATTTGGGGGGTTGACTTGAATTTGTTGCTCAGTTTATCCATTTTTAATCTGTCACCTCTTAAAATATGGTAACACAAGAAAGGACAACCTAATGTATGAGGTCTGACAGTCAAACTCTCAAACATCCTAGAAAAAGTACTAAATTACCTTTTGGCTGACTATCACAATGATCACCTTCGAAGCACTACCCCTGGGAAGCTATGCACTGATGCCAGTGCTGAGTCCAATCTTCAAAGCAATTTTAGAACTCCTTTTCTGGAATGGCCATCAGAGAAATATTGAAATGTGGAAAGGAAGACATTTTGATGACATTCAGGGTATTAACAGTAATACGATGACAGCTCTGATGGCCATTCCAGAAAAAGAGTTCCAAAATTGCTTTGAAGGGTGGACCCAGCTCTGGTGTGCATGCACAGCTTCCCAAGAGGAGAGTTCGAAGGTAAACATAGTGACATTCAGCAATGAGGTGGGCAGCACTTAGTACAATTAAGTTGGCAGACTTAAGTGCTGGCCCTTGTATATGTGTAAAACAATGTGTGAAGAATTAATAAATTTAGTAAGTGATAAAATTCGACCAACTATTGTCAGTGATATAAGTAAAATTTGGTATTTCAGTTTGTCTGTGGATTCCATTCTCAGTCTTTCTCATACAGATCAGATAAGTATTGTTTTAACACATGTTATCTCCAACAGATGGAAAACCTGTCTAGCAATTTATCATATTTACTAGCTTAAAAAGTCATACTGGTGAAAACTTTCAAATCAAGAGCTTCATTTGCAAAATCTGCTTTTTTAAGGCAGGGACCTGTTCTATGACAATGTTAAGGTGTTACAAAGCACAGAAAAGAAAATTTTAGAACAGAATGAATATGCCATTTTCGTGCCATGTGCTGTATATTCATTTAATCTTGTAGGAAGCAGCACAGTACATTGTTGTCTAGAAACAGCTGATTTTTTCCCTACTGTTCAGTTACTTTACATGTTTTTTTACTACCTCCACACACTGATGGGCTGGTCTCAAAACATATTTAGACGATGACTGAGTACAGGAAGCACATGCTATAGCAACTAGTGCAATCCTGGAGTCATACACTGAGATTCTGGATGCCTTAGAAGACATTACTGTAGACCAGACACAAAAAGAAGGTACTAAAAGAGAGGCAGGAAACATCGCCAACAAAATGCAAAAACTAGAGAAGCTTTTTGAAAGAGATGTCCCTTCTTGTAGAACGTGGATATGTCTGAGGCAGAACGCATGAAGGTATCCAAGAAGTTAGTGTAGGCTTACCTCAATGACTTACATACAAGCCTTTATGTAGGAATGTGACAATTTCATTCTTACATGAGAATTAAGTATACAGTCAGGAAAGACAAATTTTACTCATGAAGCATGTATGATTCTGTAACAGAAAATAAAATACAATGCCTGTTTCTCACTGGTGAAATTGCTTTATGCATATTCCTAACTTTAATGATTAAAACTGCTCAACTGAATGCTCATTTTTGTCCATAAAGAGACTCAAAATCACTCAGCATACAACAGTGATTCAAGAAAGATTCATTTCATTATCCCTATCATGTAGGGAAATAGATATTGTTGGTCAGCTTAATTGTGACAAAAGTCACTGAAAAATCTCTAAGAGCGAAGAATAGAAAGAAATGCTTTTAATTATAACACGTTAGAAATGGAAGATCTAAAAACAAAATGTAGCAATTTGTTATAATATTTGTTTTCTGATCATTGAATTTTCTTTTATGACTTCTTTTCATCTGTTCATTTATAATTATAGCATTTATTTAGACACAAGCATCAAAATTAAAGTATGAGTCATTTAAAGCAAAATTGGTGAAAGTCAATTTTTCATTGCAGATGATCAACATAATTTTACATTGATTATTAAAACAACTAAATTCAGTGACTTACTTTCTCTCTGTAGAATATGTGGAATATTCTTTTTGTTGAAAATGTGGTATATAGTAAGAAATCCTAGTACCCCACATTCGCTAAAAGTTTTATAATCCAGTTAGTCTCATTCTGCTAAAATGGCCTGTGGCACTTTTGGGTTCAGTTGTTTTGTATTCAGTTGCGTTAAAAAATAAGTTACATTATGGATAGCTAAGACACACAGCACACACACATAGACACAAACAAATGCATAGTTCACATAGCCCATTCAAATGCATGAGTAAGCAGAGGAGGGAGCCCCAGAGACTACCAGTATTGGGGGCCCTCTGGCACTGTGTAGCACTATTTATAAGCTTGAAATTTTATAAACAACCAACTCCCCAACAGAAGGGGAATGATTAAATAAAAAATACACACTTTTACCATAGAATACTAGTCAATATTCTGAAAAGAAGTCAATATACATTTACTGACATGAATTTCCCATACAATACTATTTAATAATCTTTAAACATCTTTAAATTTAAAGACAGATTTTTAAATGAAAAAGCTCCAAAATAATCTGAGTCCAAAGATAATCACCCACAAACTGCATTGTTGCTCTGTCTTCTTCTCAGTGCATATATATACATCCGTGTACATGCTGTTCTTAGTTGTCTTTCAGTTTAGCACCTGATTAGCCCCTGACTCATCTCAGCCTAATGCAGAACGAAACAGAATGAAATGCTGCACATTCCTGTACCGTCCCCATGAGTTATCAGTGGATCAGACTGCAAGGATCCATTGGATTTTCATTGACTGATTTGGGGAAGCAGATTGGCAAGCCTTCCTAGTCATCTTCGGCTTGAAGCTCTGCGGAAAGCTTTTCAGCATCACGCAACATAAAAGCCTCCACTGATAGGTGGTTGACTGTGCTTGAGCGGCATTGGCTGGGAACTGAACTGGGTCTCCTGCGTGGAAAGTGAGACCACCGACCCACTAACACCACATACATAAATATGAATGTGTGTGTGTGTGTGTGTGTGTGTGTGCATGCATGCACATATGTACACGTGTACTCCCCTTGCATCCCAAGAATAAAAGACTGAAAAGGAGTGCACATTTTCTTCTCAGGACAGAAGTAGATTATATTTTTCAAGAGAGAGCATGAAGAAGGCTTTTCATGTTTGTGTATACTTCTGTGTTTACATCTTTTCATCACAGAAAAGTGTCATGTGCTAGTTTTGTAGTTTAAAGTTCATAAAAATGAACAACAAAAGCCCAATAATAACATGAATGTAGTTGGTGTGGGTCTAGGCTGGATCTTAAATCTTGTCACCTATTGGGACTTGGGCACGTCTGAGCTTGTCTGGTGAGGTAGAACTGCTAGGAATCTACTTATGAGAGAGACAAAGAGCCACCTGAGAGGTTTTGTCCCAGGAGAAGAGCAAGTGGGGTACACGTCTGGCCTAAGAACCCAGAAAGGAGGAGCAGATGTGAGAACGCAATTGCTGCAGAACAAGGGGCGTGGGCTTCCCCATTAACCGATGGGAAAGGAGGAAATGCTTAGTCATGTTTACAGAGAAGACAAGCAGGGGTAGTTGCAGAGGACAGCTGTTCATTGTCCTTAACTCCTTGAAATGACGTTTTCTTCTGCATTCTTGTTGTGGTACTGAATTTTGTCCCCTAAAAAGATATGTTGAAGTCCTAACCCTTGTGAATGTGACTTTCTTGGAGTAAGTAGGGTCTTTCTTTAAACACAGACATTATCAGTTAACGAAGACATACCAGAGGAGGGTGAGTCCTAAATCTAATCCTTTCTGAGCAGCATTTTATAAAAGAGGACAGACAGAGTCACACACACAGGGAGGACAGAGGCTGTGTGATGATGGATGGAGTCACATCTGTACACAGCCTAAGAACACCTAGGATTGCCATCAGCCACCAGAAACCAACAGAAAGACATAGAACAGTCCCTGGCTCAAAGTCTCCAAGAGGAACAGGCTGAGGTCCTGATTCGGGCTTCCAGCTTCCAGCAATGTGGGAAAATAAATGTCTGTCCTCCAAAGCCACCCACTTCGTGATGTTTTATTACAGCAGCTCCAGAAAACACTTAAGTTTGCCCTTCAGCCAAAGATTACACAGGTTTGTAAACACTAACACCCATGTGGAACATGCT
Source organism: Heterohyrax brucei (assembly GCA_028571685.1). NCBI lineage: Eukaryota > Metazoa > Chordata > Mammalia > Hyracoidea > Procaviidae > Heterohyrax > Heterohyrax brucei. The sequence goes on from CM053146.1 coordinate 108,238,634, forward strand.
GCTTAGCTCAATCGTGTAAATGAGACCAAATAGGGAACATTTGCCCAAAAGCAAAGAAGAAAGGACAGGAAGTGGCAGGAAAATGGGACAAACGGAAGTGGGGAATCCACCGTGAAGAAGGGGAAAGTGTTGACACAGCACGCAGATTATAACCAATGCCGCTAAACACTTTGTGTGTTGATTATGAAATGAGGAACTGATTTGCTCTGTAAACTTTCACCTAAAGCTCAATTCAGAAAAGGAAAATGATATGATTGATTTATAAGATAATTCTAATAAATGTCATCCAGCCACCCAAGCTAAAATCTGAAGGGCTGTTCTTCCTTTTCTACTGTCCCCTCATATTTAGGTCACCGAGCCCTTGTAATCCTCTCTCAGAATTCACCTCTTCTTTGCTACCTTCGTCCATTCCAATTGGGGTGATTTCTGTCTGGCCCGGAGGACTGCAAATCCTCTGTCTTCTTGCTTCAACCTGCCCACTACAAAACTATTAGTGAAATCTTTTCGAAACACACAAGACTACATTTGACCATCTTAACATCCAATAGTTAATCCAAGTTCCTTGGAAAGTCACTTCTGGCCCTGATCTTATCAGTTTATTTCATGCTATTCACCTCTGTCTTCTCCCTCTGCAGCCTGTTCATATCTCTTATTCTTCATGCACAAGAAAATGACGTTCCTTCCCCTTAGTGGCACAGTAGTTAAAGCACTCAGCTGCTAACTGAAAGGTCAGAGTTCAAACCCATCAGCCACTCTGCAGGAGAAAGATGTGGCAGTCAGCTTCCACAAAGGTTCTTCGCCTTGGAAACCCTGTGGGACAGCACTATCTGTGGGTTTGTTTTACTTTTTATTTTTATTTTTCTTTCCGGTAATGTCCTTAAAGGAGCCATGATAGTGCAACAGGTAAGCACTCAGCTGCTAACCAAAAGGTTGGCAGTTGAAACCCACCTGGTGCCTCTTCAGGAGAAAGACCTGGTGATCTACTTCCCTGAAGAACTGCATCCAAGAAAACACTAAGGGGCAGTTCTACAAGTTGGAACTGACTTGATGGAATCGAACAACAACAAATATGTTTTTACACCTGCCTGAAATGTCCTCTGAAGACTTCTCCCTGGCGGACTCTTAATCCAGTTGAGAGGCTTCACCCTACCTCTGTCTTCCATAAGCAAAGCCAAGGACTCCATCCTCGCTGCTCTCCAAACCTTGCATAATCTAATGGGCCATGCTTAATTCCAAATTTGCCTTCCAGGGTAGATCACCAGCTCTTTTAAGATAGATTTTCATTCATTCACTCATTCAACCAATGCTTTTTAAGTGTTTACTATGTATCAGGCTGTTTTAGGCACTGGGATTACTATAGTTAACAAGGTAGATAAAGTGCTTTCAGCTTCACTTTAGTTGGGAAGAAAAACAAAAACAAATATAAATAGCATAATTTCAGGTTGAAAAGGGCTGAAAATCAAAACAAAAAATCAGAGTAAGGGGATGGAGAGAGAGGAAAGCTGGAGGTCTGGGATTTTTATCTATAACGTTTTACATTAGGGGAGACCTCTCTAAGGAAATTACATGTGAGCAGAGACTCAAATGAAATGACTAGCTGGGTGCAGGAGTGGAGTGGAATGGAATGGTAGAGGGATCATTAGAAGCAGAAGAAACAGCAAGTGCAAAGGACCTGAGGTGAGCATGAGGTAGGTATGTTTGAAGTATAGTGAGAAGGTAGATATGGCCGGGGTAGACTGAGCAAGGAGAGCACAAAAGAAACTGTAGAAGAGAGAGCACAGGGCCTCAAAGCCATGGTAAAGAGCTGAGATCTACTCTGAGAGTTAACGGAAAACTACTGGAGACGAGTGCTCTGGTTTTCTCTCTATCGTGCTTTACGTGGAAGTTTACAGAACACATTAGTTTCTCATTAAATAGTTAACACACAAATTGTTTTGTGACATTGGTTACCAGTCCAGTAATGTGTCCCTTTCCCTGTTTCTATCTGTTCAGTGTTTCTATCCCCTCTTGCCTTCTTGTCTTCACTTTCGAGCAGGTGTGTTCATTAGTCTCATAAAAATGATTGAACTACAAAGTGCCTTCCTTAGATGTGTTATTGTTGGCCCTATTTAAAAAGAAAAAAAGCCATAGCCATTGAGTTGATTCCGACTTGTAGTGAACAAGCGAGAACTACCTGTAGGGTTTATAAACTCTATAGACCTCTTTAGTCTTTGCCTGAAGTGTGAACTTCAGGGATGACTTCAGTACTAAGCTAAGTAGGTATCTAAGGGCCATATTCTAGGGATTTCTCCAGTCTGTTAGGCCAGCACACCTGGTTGTGTGTGTGTGTGTGTGTGTGTGTGTCTGTGAACTTGAATTTTGTTCTAAATTTTCTCCTACTGGGACCCTTGACTGTGATCCCTGCCGGAGCACTTAGCAGAGGTCACCAGGTGCCATCAATGTGTTCTGGACTCAGTCTGGAGGAGGCTGTGGCAGCTGTGGTCCATCAGTCCTTTGACCTAATCTTTCCCTGGTGTCTTTGGTTTTCTTCATTCTCCTTTGCTCCAGTCAGGATGGAACCAGTAGAAGAATCTTAGGCTGTTGCTTTTAAGATCCCAGATTCTACTCACCACAGTCAGATGTAGACTATTTTGTTTACAGGCCGTGTTATGCCAGTTGAGCTAGATGTCCCCTGAGACCGTGGTCCCCAGCCATCAGCCCAGTGGCTTGGTTCCTCATGGCTTTTGGAAGTGTTTGTGAAACTCCCACGACTTTGCCCGGGTCAAGTTGTGCTGACTTCCCCAGAACTGTGTGCTGCCTTACCCTACACCAAAATTACCACTTATCTTTTATCTAGTTAGTGTTTTTCCCTCCCCACCCCTCCCCTCTTCTAACCAGTAAAGATTGTTTCAGTGTGGATATATTTTTGTGTATTTTTATAAGAGTGCTCTCATACAGTATTTTTCCTTTGTGATTAACTTATTTCTCTGAGCATAATATCCTCCTGATTTACCTATGTTGTGAGGTGTTTTGCAGATTCATTACTGTTGTGCAGTATTCCAATGTGTGTATGTCCCATACATATATATTTAAATCTATTCATTGATTTTATTTTTCAAAAGTTCACAGTCCGTAGAAGAGATGGTGGCTTAAATTAGGAAAGTAGCACAAGATATGGGGAGGAGTGTCTGAATGAGACATATTTATCTTATTGTGCTTCAGATGAAGGTTTGTTGAGCAAACTAGTTTCTCATTAAACAATTAATACACATATTTGTTATGACATTGGTTGTCAAACCCCTGATACATCAACACTGTCTTTGACCCTGGGCTCCCTATTATCAGCCCTCCTGTAGCCTCCTGCTTTCTTGTTCTTGCACCCCAGCTGGTGTGCCTATTTAGTCTCATTTTGGTTTCTGGGCTGGTCTAATCTTTGGTTGAAGGTTGAACACCAGAAACGATTTCAGCTAAAAGGATGTCTCGGGGGTCATACTCTTGGTGTTTCTCCAGTCTCTGTCAGACGAGTAAGTCTGTTTGTATGTGTGTGTGGGGGTTAGAATTTTGTTTTATGTTATTCTCCAGCTCTGTCCAGACCCTCTACTGTGACCTTTGTCAGAGCAATTGGTGGTTGTAGCCTGGCGCCACCTGGTTGTGTGGGACTCAGTCTGGTGGCGGCTGTGGTACTTGCTGTCCTTTAGTCTTTTGGACTACTTTTTCCCGTGTCTTTGGTGGATGAGATGTATTTTAGATGCCATGACAGATAGCAGTTAGTGATGGCTTGGAAAGGAGAGAAGCCAAGCATGGGTTTAGATTTTGGCTCGAGCAACTAGGTGATAGCAAATGAATTTTTTAATTTATCTTAATATATGGTCTCTGTATGGAGCTTCCTGTACAGTTGATGGTTAAGAAAATTTTGTTGAAATTTGGTCTGAGGCTATAAGGTTTATAACTTGTAACTCAAGGATGTCGTTAATTGATTCAGTCATACAGAGTATCTTTCTGAATGCTCTTATCTTGGTATGGAAATTTAAGTCAGAAATCTGTGCTAGGATTCATCCTTTCGCAAGTGGTACTGAGTTCCTAGTGTTAGGCTCTGTGTATGTGCACATGCATGTGTGTAAGTGTGTGTGTTTATCTCCACAGAGAACGTGGTAGGAAGAAAAGTCAGTATCTTGCCTTCATTTGTAAATGGCATTTTGTTACTCTACAGTCTTGCAGTGTTTTGAAAAGTACTTAGCAGAGAGGGTGGTGACGACACCATAAGGCATGGAAAGAATTCAGCAGAGATTCTGAATGACAGATCCTCCTGACTGTCGCTCTTGCTCCCTCTCCTCTCTCTCTCTCACATACACACACCATTTATCTGGGCATTGCGCCAACTGAAATGCCTTCCCGTGTCTACAGCTAAGCTTACATGTGATTCTGTTATGCCACACATGTAACAATGTGCTAAACTGAAAGAACAGGAGCAACCATAATCCGAAAAATCCCTTCCCCAATTTCACCTTGAAGTCAGCCTCCATCTTTATCACAGATTAGTTTTATTATTCTTGCTTTCTGGCAGTGTCTACTAGAAAAATGAGTGTTGTTTTTACAATGACGTACTTTTGCATTGGAAACAAGGGGTAAAATGAAAGACTGGTGCCTTGTAAGCAATTATGGGCCTAAGTAGAGGTCTGAGACCTTCCATGAAGACCTGGAAACTGTGAACAAATCTCTTTATGGGTGTTTCTACTGTAATCGTGTGTATGTCATATATGTATTCCTGAAAATATGGAACTCTATGAAATCTTGCACTCAAGACAATAAGGTTTGTAGAAAAAATAGGGTTGGGGCAAACCACTCAAAATCTCTAGAATGTGAATTCGAGAGTACTAGTTAAGTTAATAACAATCCTAATAACTATACTATGCAATTTAAAGTGATATGCAAAATTCCTTGTAAATAAAACAGTATAATAGTAGATGTGGAATTTGAGCTTTAAAAAAGTCAAATTAGCCTGATGAAAGAGGCTAGAGGTAGATAAGATGGTAGATGGTAGATAAGATAAGATGGGTACAAATCCTTTGCTCTTCATCTCATTGAGAGGTAGAGTCTGGTTCTCCTTTTCTGGAATTGGAGCTGGTCTCAGCAACTTGCTTTATCCACAGAGTACAGTAGATGAGATATTCTAGGAGTTCTGAAGCTAGCTCCTAAGAAGATTTAGAGCTTTGATCCCAGCCATTAGGAATACTGGCTTGAAAGAAGCCAACCACTACATAAGAAGTCCAACCACCTTGAGAGCAACATGCTGTGAATAAGCCCACATTAACCACACAGAGAAGCCCGTGGAAGAGAAAGAGATGGAGGGTGAGGGCAAGAGGGAGAAGAGAGAGATCAGGCAGCCTCCAGCAGTTCCAGCCCCTAGTCCCCTGTGGTCATCTTAGCTGAGGCCCCAAATGCTATGAAGCAGGGAGAACTTGTCCCCACCTAGCCTGGCCCAAATTGCTGAGGCATGAGAAAATTAAATAGTGATGATGCTTTCAGCCACCAAGTTTTGGGGTGGTTTGTTATGCAGCAGTGAATAAATGAAACAGGGCTTTAAAGAAGAGGTGAGGCTGCTGAAACTTGGAGATGAAGGTAAAATACACAGTGATGAAGGGAAACTGCCAATCAGGCATACAGCACTGAGGAGAAATGGGGCAAATGGGGACTGAATTTACAGCCATGGCGTAAGGTGTTCAGCTGTACTGGGTGCCTTGCTTTCAGTGGTTGTCACTTGTTAGTACAGAATGTTAATTTAAAATGTTAGGAGAAATCACATTTATGTTAACACAACTTGTGCAATAGATTGACATCCTTACCCTAAGTACTAATGGCATGTGAGTTAATTCTCATTAAAGAAATATAGGCTGTAAAAAACAGACTGCATTTTTCTAGAAGCTTACGGTGCTCAAGGGGTAGGGTGAATATGTCTGACTCATTCTCTCTGAATTTTCTACTTAAGACTGACTTCATTTGGGTCACTGTGGCTAAATAACAGCAGACAGAAAAGAAGCTACTGGATCCAGGAAAGAGGGAAGAGTTCCCTGCACAGATAACGCTGTCTCATAGGCAAAGAAGGGAAAGGAGAAAATGTCCCCAACTAGATCAAAAGGGACCTGTGAAAAATCTACAGTTAACATTGTATTTCATGGTGAAAGCCTAAGTGCCCTTCCCTTGATGTCAGGAACAAGGCAGAGATTTCTAATGCCACTGCTTCAGTTCAAATTGTACTCAGCAGTGTAACAAGATAAGCAAAAGAAATTAATAGTATATAGACAGAAAAAAGAAATCAAAACTGTCTTCTCATTCTTGGACAAGGTGATCTTTTGCATATAAAATCCTAAGAAATCTATTTAGCAATTTTAAGAGCAATAAATTTAATGAGATCACTGTGCATATGATCAGTATTTTTTAAAAAATTAACCATATTTCTGTATGCTATAGACAGTCTGAAAAAGAAAGTAACAGAATAAATTCCATTTGTAATAACATCAAAAAGAATAAAATTCTTAGGAATAAAGTATAACCCAAGAAATTATAAGACTGATACACTGAAAACTACAAAACCTTGTTGCAAAAATTAAGGGAGATCTGAATAAGGGAGATTGAGATAATTCTATCTTTAAGGGTTGGAAGATTCGAAATTATTGAGATGCTAAGTCTTCACAAGTTGACGCGTAGACTTAATACAAATCCCATCAAAATACCAGCATATATTTTGTGTAGAAGTTGACGAGCAGATCCTATAAGGTACATGGGAATGTAAAGGACCTAGAACAACAAAATCAATTTTGAGGAAGAGTAAAACTGGAAGACTTATATTATCGATTTTCAAAACTTACTATAAAACTACAGTATTCAAGGTAGTACACAAAGAGTAACATATAGATCCTTGGAACAGAATAAAAAATTAAAGAATACATCCTTATACTCATTTTCAATTGATTTTTAATAAAGTGGTAAAGTAATGAAACAGGGAAAAGAAAGTCTTTTCAACAAACGGTGCAGATAATTGAATGTCTACGTAGAAAAGAATGAAGTTGAATGCTACCAAACATGACACATTAAAATTAACCAAAAAAGTGATCAAAGGCATTAAAGTAAGTGCTAAAGTACAAAACTCTCTGAAGACAAAAGAAACTTACAAATCTTTGTGATCTCGGGTTTCACAATGCTTTCTTAGCTATGCCACCAAAAGCACAAACAATAAAAATAGGTAAACTGGACTTCATCAAAACTAAACACCTTTACGCTTCAAAAAACACTATCAGGAGAGGGAAAAGACAACCCACATAGTAGGGGAAAATATCAGAAAATTATGCATCTGCTAAAAGACTAGTATTCAGAACATACAAGAAACTCATAATTCAACAAAACAGATAAATGGCCTAATTTGAAGAGTAAGTAGTTCTCCAAAGAAGGTAAACATGTGGACATTAAATGCTTGAAAAGATGATCCACATAAAAATCGGTTGTCACTGGAGTCAGCTTCTAATCAAGGAAACCCATTTACATTAGAGTAGCACTGGCCCCCAGGGTTTTCAATGACTGATTTTTGAAAAGTGATTGACAAGTCTTTTTTCCAAAGCCCCTATGAGTGAACTTAACTTGAACCTTTGACTTAACATAGTCAAGCAACTTAAGTGTTAGCATCACCCAGCAACCCCTCTCATTTGTAATTCCTAGGGTTGTCACAAGGATTAAAAGAGCTAATATATGCAGAGTACTAGGAACCCTGGTGGTGCAGTGGTTAAGTCCTTGGTGCTATCCTAAAGGGGGGGCCGTTCAAATCTATCACCTGCTCCTTGGAAACCATATGGTAGTTCTATTCTGTTTTATAGGGTCACCATGAATGTGAACCAACTCGGTGGCAATGACTTTGGTTTGTATTCTTGTTTAGAACAATGTCATTGTGGTTACTGTTCGTTACCCTCGAGTAGATTCTGACTCCTGGCAACCCCAGGTGTGCACAGTAGACCTGTGCTCTATAGTGTTTCCAAGGTGGTGACCTTTTCAAAGCAGATTTCCAGGCCTGTCTCCAAAGGCACCTCTCTAGTAACCTAATGATTAACTGTTTGTGCTAAAGAATGTCTAGCATGTAGCAAATATTATTTAAATGTATGAAGGTGTTATTACTTAACTCTTAAAGTAAAGAAGGTTTGCTAATACACCACCTGGAAACCTTGGTGGCATAGTGGTTAAGTGCTATGACTGCTAATCAAAATGTAGGCAGTTCAAATCCACCAGGTGCTCCTTGGAAACTCTGTGGGGCAGTTCTACTTTGTCCTTTATGAGTTGGAATTGGCTCAACAGCAACAGGTTCAGATTGGGTTGAAGGCACCACCCAAGATTATCTTGCACCCGCTATTCTAAGTAATAAAAGACTCTCTCCCCTCCCCCCTTGCTATTCCTCTTTACAGAGGTTCTTTGAAGAGCTGATATTAACTCTTTTAGATGCTAGGATTATTCAGTTAAATAATAAATTACTTTCGTTAGGCTTGGTAATCAAGGGACCCTCAGTGGTTGCCGTTCACCAGTCTGCAGGGGGTGAGCGGGGAGGACTACGGGGCTGACAGGGAGCTGCATGCAGGGGAGATGAAGAGGACGGGGCACAGAGCCCAGCTCTAAGCATTTCTCAAGACTCCAAGTAGGCTTCAGGCCTGGAAGTAGTATAAAATGTCTGCATCTTTCTGCCTTTGCTCCTCCTTAGCTGTTCTTCAGCTTTAAATTAAATCAAAGTTTAAACTAAGTTGATCTTCCCACCTTCAAGTGTGTAGAATTAGTTCATAATAAGTACAAAAGAGACACTGGAATGTTACTAAGAGCCTGACTTCTGGAGGGCCCTTTAATACAGACAGTGTGACTCAGCGTCTGACTAGAATAACCATTTTATTAAATGCACCTAGCCATCTGTAACGGAAGAACCAGCCTGTGATTGAACTGCTGATGAGACTTGTTTGGTGGAGGAGAACCATTTTACAACTATGTTTGAAAAGATGTTTAAACTAACACTACTGTGAACAGGGCCCTTGGTGGGTGCTCAAGTGCCAGTTTTAAGGGGAACAAAATGTGTGTAAGAAGCATGTGATGTTTTTGCAGTGGTTTGAGGGCTGGGTTTGGTAATTATACTCTTGAATGCGAAAATCCAATGTAGCATAATGAAAAACACACCTCTATTCTGCTTCCAAAACTAATTCCAAACACAGGATAGTCTTCACACAGGCTGATTGTGCTTCATAAAGTGTTCATTTCTTCCACTTCTGTCTATCAGAGCAGCGGGACAAAAATAAGACCATAAAAATACACGTTGCTATCTCCTACTTATTCTTGTGAACTCTTTTCCTCTAAGCTGTCTTCCTCATTACCCTTATTGCTCAATCTCTTTATTTGAAAACACTACAGCCTTTACAGAAAGAGGAGAAACGTAGCAATGTGGGTAGCAAATCAAGTGTATAGTTCAAATCATCATTGTAATAAAATATTGTTCTTTAAGAATGGGACAAAGAACTTAGTTCTTTGGTTTCCTAAAGATGGAGCTTGGAGCTCATTAGCAATGGAGATGCCTTTATGTGAAAATGTGGCGGGAACCCTAAAGACCACATCCAGGAAGGATGTGATACAATCAATCATGCATACACAGTGAGGCTCTCATCATTAACTATGCATAAGCCGATAAAAACCTTGGGGGAGAAAATTCCTTGGAGCTTACAGCCTGATGATGCCTGTGGGAGGATCGCGTCTGTCTGGGGATGTGGTATCCCTAGGGACAAGAAGCTTTGAGAGGACAGCCCCTTCCAGCCTCACCTGTATATCCATCCCTTTTGTGTTTGTACCTTTCTTTTGTTGAATTAGAGATTAATCTTTCCCAGGAATGGGTGAGATGTTGCAACAAAGTATTAGACCTAAGGGGAGTGGGAGCTCCATTGGGGAAGTGGTTAAGAGCTTAGCTGCTAACTGGCAGTTGGCTTGTTGGAACCCAGAAGCCACCTCACAAGAGGAAGATATGGCAATAGCTTCCATAAAGACACCCTGTCGTGGATTGATTTATGTCGCTAAAACAAACATTGTCATCTTGGCTAGGCTGTGCTGTCCGGTATTGTGCGATTGCCGTCTATTTTGTGATGTGCCATAAATCCTAGCCTCTACACCTATGGTACGGGCCATTGTGAGTGAGCTGTCCATTGTGTTTATGAGGCAGGATTAGGTCTTGTTACTAAGGATTAGGGTGGGATGTAACACCCTGACTGATGTCACAGCCCAGATCTGATGGAAGGGGAGTTTTCCTGGGGTGTGGCCTGCCTCTCCCTTTATCATACAAGAGATAAAAGGAGAGAGAATCCAGGAGAGAAAGAAGGACCTGGCTACCATCAAGAAGAGTCAGGAGCTCATTGGAACCAGACTCCTTGTGCTGAGAAGCTCCTAGATGCAGGTGAAGAAATTCTGGCCCATTTACACTAGCTTCTTAGGTATACGAGGTCTGACAATTAAGTCTGGGTACTTAATCGACCCTAAGACACATGGAGATCTCCAAGGAACACTGTGCCCACAGATGCTGAAAGAAGACAAGGATCTTTCCCCAGAGTGACAGAGAGCCAAAGCCTTCCTCTAGAACTGGTGTCCTCACTTCAAACTTCAAGCTCCTCAACCGTGAGAGAGTAAGTTTCTATTTGTTAAAATCATCCACTTGCGGTATTACTGTGATAGCAGCACTGCATAACTAAGACATTCTCCTTAGCTGCCTCCCTGGAGGGTTATTATAAGGAAGAGTCGTATGCAACTTGTTGTATTCACTGCAGATACGGTGTTACGAGCTTTGTCTACCACATGATGCAGCATTATGCCATAGACGCTCAGTGAGAAACTTCTCTCAGGTCTCAGTACTCAAGCATGATTGCAGTACTCATGAAGAGATCTCATGAAAAGGGTTTATTCTTTGTTTTTGACTTTAGGAAGCTCAGAGTCAAATTCTGGCCCTTATTTCACAATTTATACCACTTTTTTAGGTATAGGAGGATTGACAGTTAAGTCTGGGTACTTAATTGTTCTAAGTGCTATATATCTCAGTGGTGAGTATCACTACACTCACCTTCAAAGTACTCCCCTTGGGAAGCTAGGCACCAATGCCAGAGCCTAGCTCACCCCTTCAAAGCAATTTTGGAACTCTTTCTGAAACGGCCATTGCATCCGGTGGCGTGGTGGCAGGTTCACAAACTTAATTGTCTAGTTGTCTGTGAAGGAATTTTTAGCCAGCAAACAAATAACTGTATTGGAACACCCTCCCTGCTCATCTGATCTGGCCCCCAGTGACTTTTTTGATTATCTGAAAATAAAGGAAATATTGAATGAAAAACATCTTGATGACATTCAGTACATCAAGGGCAATACAACGACAGCTGTGACAGCCATTCCAGAAAGAGTTCCAAAATTACTTTCAGAGGTAGACTAGGTGCTGGCACTGGTGCATAACTTCCCAAGGGGAGTACTTCAAAGGTGACCATAGTGATATTCAGCAATGAAGTAGGTAGCACATGTTCTAGGATGAGTTTGCAAACTTAGCTGTCAGACCTTGTATATTTCGTCCTCCAACTTTCCTTTTTCCATAATTTCTTCACATACTCTTTTCATTTTGTACTATATTTTTGCTGGCGAGCAATTTCAAATCCCCCGGTGGATGAAGGCATGGTTTAGATTTCTAAACAAAGTGTCCAGAGAAAGAAGCCACTATATTTCTTCAGCAATTATGCTGACTTGTGAAGCACTAGTATTTGCTTCCCCCTTGTAGCACATCTCAGATGGTGTTAGCCTGGTGGTCTGATATTCTCACTATTACAAGATGCAACACAGCTGTCCAGCTGCCACATCTGCTTTCTTGACACTATGTGACACAACCCCGTGACCTAAGTTATGTGGTGGGAATCATCCCATCTTGACCTCCTCGTAACATTTTACTTTTGGTATAAATGAGTGTAGGGTAGATAAGTCAAAACAACATCCTGGATATATTTTGATTTATCTTAAACACGCCTAGTAGGTTCAGATGAAGATAGTTTATAAATTACCTTCATCTTAGTGAAAGGCCAACTTTTACTCATACTCTTACCAGCTTAATAATTTCCTCATACTCTTACTAGCTGGTAATTCAACAAACTATTGAAAACTTAGGTGCTTGGCAGACATGAGATAGAGTTCTAGTGCTGTGTGTTGCCTCACTTACCTCTCAGAAATACTGTGGGGCAGGTACCATCATTAGTCTTGTTTTAGGGAGGGAGGACATGAGACAAAGACCAGTTAGGGAGCTTTCCCATAATGACTTAGTTGGTTTGTGAATCTGGGATCTGAACCCAGTTATGTCTGGCTCATGAGTCCATGCTGTGGGCCTCATGCTTCATGCTGGATACAAAGTGACATAAGGTTACGGCAGGAGACAGGACAAAGTCCTTGGTGTGACAAGAATGAAGCATGGTGAAGAGTACGTGACTCACGCCTATAGGCATCTTATATCACACTGAGACAAATGTAATTCCATGGTCCGAAGTAACAGGGTCTGGTAATTAACCCAAGTGCAGAGCTAAGATTGTTACAGTAAGTATGAAAGTTAAAATTAGGTGCACTTCAGGCTATTTTGAAAAGGAATCCATAACAAATCTCCTTTACTAGGCCTGAAAAACCAACATGACCCGTAGTAAGGACTATTCGCCTTTTACCAGTGTGAATTCTTCTTCTTGGTCTATTATCAGACCTCATTTGCCAGCCTCCTGTTTAGCCAGACGTGGCCATGTGACCACATTCTATGTGAGTAGGTGAAATGTGAGCAGACACGATACACTCCCTTTCCAGGCTCGACCCATAAAAATCTCCCACTTGAGATTCTCCGTGTCTTTCCTGTTCCCTGATCTAAGTTTATACTACGGAGACCTGCAAAGCCTTATGTGAAAGATGCCAGAGCCTCTATCAGCCTGGTTTGCTGAATGACTACGTAGGGCAGGGCTTTCCTCAGCCCTATCCCCTCAACAAGTTGAAACCAGTTTGGATTATTTACGTGAGTGAGGGCTAAACATCCTTAATGTTTGAACCAACACTTCCTAGTATATAGCTCAAGAATCTAGATTATTACTCCATGGAAAAAGCATGCAGTTCACAGAGCCTGACAAGGCCTGTAGTTCTTCAAGGTCAGGTTTATTTCTGTACCACCAGACCAAGTTTATGGGTAGCTCTTTCACGTTGATGACTTCTGGAAGTACATCATGTAACTTAGTCAAGAAAATAGGAGAACATTTGTCAAGAAATCCTCTTTGGGGATGTGGGTACTCTCTGAGACCCAGCCTCAAAGCTTCCAAAGCTGCTTTCATTTGATCTTGTCCATATGATCCTCTGAAATGTTGACTCCATGACCTCAATTTTCACTTCTGTCTTCCTAGATATGGTGACTATGTCTACTTACTTTGGTCCCTTAAACTTGATTGTCCTTTAAGGACTTTGCCAAGGCTTGCCCCTGTATCTCTCAACATCTACGATGTCTCCAATACTCATTTAAAGGTTTGTTAGCATCTACCATTTGCCAGACAGTTTCTAGATTCTGGAGAATCAGATCTACTAACTTTTATCACATCCAATTTTATTGGCTAAGGCACTCGCTAGTCTTTCAGGAATGTCAAAATAGAAGGGATGTCATTAGAAAATGGTGTCTACTCCACATATAAAGTCACTATGCAGTCAATTAAGATATTTTCAGCATTCATAAAAATAGTATTAAACATAATCAATGTCCAATACTATGTTTATCATTTGATATTTCTCTACCTTTCATTATTTTAAACTGTTTAAGGACAAAGGAATCTTTTATCTTTATATTGTATCTGGACGCTTTCCACCTTACATTTAATAAGTGCTTAAGCAGTGTGGAAATGACAAAATTACGGTACAATTAAGTAACATAAACAACAATGACCTTCCTAACTGCAATATCTATTTCATTAGTGACTTAATGATGGCAGTGAAAATATGCTTTAATTGTAACAAACACTGTATCACATAGAATGTGTAGCACTAATTCTTGATTTTCAGGATTTTTTAGTTCATTTATTTCATGTAAAAATAAAATGTAGTTAACCATATACATATCTATCAAAGTAGGTAATATATATATTCTTGATAACTTGCCAAAGAGGTACTTAAAGGAAATTGACACCTATTCCTAATAATAATTATCATGAAACAAGAAGAAAATACTTTCTAAACATGGAACAAACCAATATCCAGAGTCATACTTAATGTGAAATACTAAAGTCAGTTAAGGTCAAGAACATGATAAAAATACTCAGAGTGAATTCTATTCTGCAGTGTTGTTAAATAAAATAGAAATGCTATAATTAAAAACAGTAAATGTGGCATAAATATTGAAGAAGATAAGATGAAATTATCACTATTTGCAGTAAATAAAATTGTGCACCTGGTTTAAAAAGTTAACTGAGTAACTCTTAGAACTTAGGAGGTCTGACAATTAAGTCCAAGAACGTAATTGTTCTAAGGGCTACACATACCTCATTGCTGAATGGTTACCTTCAAAATAATCCCTTGGGAAGCTATGTTCAATACCAGTGCCTAGCCCACCCTTTAAAGTAATTTTGGAACTCTTTCTAGAATGGCCTTTGGACATGTTGACGCAGTGGCAAGTTTGGGAACTTAATTGTATAGTTGTCTGTGAGGGAGTTTTTAGTCACTCAACAAATAACTGTACTGGAACATCCTCCCTACTCACCTGATCCGGCCCCCGGTGACTCTTTTCTTTACCCAGAGATAAAGGAAATGTTGAAAGGTAGGCATTTTGACGACATCAAGTGCATCAAGGGTAATACCACCACAGCTCTGATGGCCATTCCAGAAAAAGAGTCCTAAAATTGCTTTGAAGGGTGAACTAGGTGCTGGCATGAGTGCATAGCTTCCCAAGGGGAGTACTGCAATGGTGACCATAGTGACATTCAGCAATGAAGTATGTAGCACTTCTTCTAGGATAAGTCAGCAAACTTAAATATCAGACCTCATACGTCTGAGCCTTTAAGCAATTTCGTTAACTACAAATTTATTAAATATATTTTGCTAGATTCTCTTTTCTAATATTTTGTTAAAGATGAGGTAGCGATTTTTTTTTCCTAATTTGTACTGCACCAAAAAAAGAAAACACAAGTGATGGGAGGAATTCACAGTCTTTAAAAAATTTACATATCACATCTTTATAAACTATTGCCAAAACAAAACAAAAAAAAAAAAAAAGCAAAATCCCAAATCTCAAGAGAGCAAATTACAAGATAGAAAAAACGTCAGTAAAAATACACTCTAGAACTGAAAGACTATGTATTTTTAAATCTAAATTAGAGATTAGTCAGTTAAACCATATAGTCTATTTTACAAGTGTGTTTCCCTTTGGTCTGGTTGGTTACTTTTTTCCCTCTTCTGTTGGTAGGATTAATGTTTCTCCTGACCCCACTTTCCCTCTCCCACAATTCCCCTGAATCTTAACATACAATTAAATTAGAATACAGTCTGTTCTTTTCAAACATGACCTCTAAGTCCAAACCTATAAACAAAAAGGCAGCTCTAAGGTCAAAAAAAAAACAACTGAACAAACACAAGTAATCAAACCATCCTATCACCACCAGAAGCACCACAATAAACAAAGTTAAAGGACAAATAGCAAAATGAGAAAAACATTTGCAATATATCTGTAAGTCAATTTCATTAATGTATGAATAGCTTATGAGTCAATTAAAACAAACCAACCAAAAAACAGAATCCCAGAAGAAAAAATGAACTAATGGTATGAAGAAACAGTCGACTAAGAAGAAATACAAGTAGTTACACGTAAGAACAATATTTAATCTTGCTATTTATTTAAAAACACAAATAAGAGAATACTGAGATTTTTTTCACTTATCAGATTGGGGCAAAAAAAAAAGATGATAAAATCTAGATGGAATCTTTCTGCAGACAAAATTGATGATGTAAATGAAAGATCTTTAAAATGTTCTCAACTAACTCTGATGCAAGTTCATAACGAACCTAGGACAGTCTGTAGTAGCAAGGAGTGGGTGACAACTTGGATGTCCATTTTGAGGGGAACATGTACAGTGAAACACTAGGTAGGAGTGATAATAAGTAATCTATATTTTCATAGAACAGCATGAGTAAATCTCAGTCATGACATTTAAGTTGAACAGGGAGACAAAAAGATGTTGAATAAGGAGGCAAAAAGACATTTAGCACTGTGTCGTTTTTCGTATATATTAAAAAAACACAAAAAAATGCCACCATGATTTTTCAATGTTATACATATTTCTACACAGACGTATGGAAAGTGAATTGAAAGGATGTATTTTAGATACATTAGGATGCGAGTCTGGACAGTAAAGAAGGTGGAAGGGATGATGGGGAACGACAGGAATAAAAACATGAGTTAAATTTAATGGAGGTGTTGCGGTGACTACTGAACCATGAACTGAAGTGAATGAGAAACTCAGCTTCGGCTGGCTGAAGTGCCCGTCTATGTGTTGATGCTAGACTTTATCTCGAGGCAATAATCAGTCTCCACTGACTTCTCTCTTTTTAAAAACCGTTAAAAAGCTGAAGTATAACATACTTCAATGTTGTTAAATTGTAGGCATACAGCCTGATAATTTTTTACAGTTAAGTAAATATCTCCCAGATCAAGAAATAAAATATTTTCAACTCCTAAAAGTCCTCTGTTCCTCTTCCAAGCCATTATGGGTCCCCAGGAGAGATTACTATTCTGGGTCCTCATACCACAGATCAGCTTTGTCTGGTTTTGAACATCGTGTAAATGGAAAGACATACACTTTTAGGTGTTTGCTTCTTTTGTTCTCTTATGTTTGTAAGATTAACCCGTGTTTTTGTATGAAACTGCAATGTATACATATACCAAAATTCATTTATTCATTTTCCTATTGATGAACATTTCACTGTTTTCATTTTTTGGCCCTTACGTGTAATACTACTATACATACTCTTGTCTGTGTCTTTTGGTAGCAAATGTATGTTTTTTCCTTCAGACAAGAACAGAATATCTAAGAGAAGAACAGCTGGGTCATAACATACGCACATGTTCAGCTTTACCAGATACTGCCAAACCAGTTTCCAAGCAACTACGTCCATATCCACTTCAACAAGCCATCAGAGTTTGGGTTGTGCCACCTCCTCACCGACACACAGGGATTTGCCGGTATTTTTTATGAGTATTTGCTTCCACGAGCCTTCAAAAGAACAAACAGATCTGTTCTAGAAGAGGTACAACCAGAGTGCTCCTTGGAAGCAAAAGATGGCAAGACTGCCTCTTCCATACTTTGGACATGTCAGGAGGGATCAGGCCTTGAGGAAGGACATCATACTTGGTAGAGCAGAGGGTCAGTGAAAAAGGGAAGACTCTCGATGAGATGGATTGACACAGGGGGTGTAACAATGGGTGTAAGCAAAGAAACAATTCTGAACAGGACATAAGACCAGGCAGTGTTTTGTTCTGTCATGCATAGGGTCGCTAACAGTAGGAACCTACACTGTGGCACCTAATAACAGTGACAACATCTTGTTCTCATTTTTTATTTTGAATACACTGAACTGAAACTAAAATACAGTTAATTTTATGTATGGCTTTTGTTCGTTTTGTAATCAAGATCAGGTTTCACAGTCTAACACTTCTTTTGTTCTCTTAATTGTCCCATGTCTCAATGTCTTTTCATTGTACTTACTGACCAGTGTCCCGAGTATGGATGGATTATCCCCTGGGAACATGGTTCCCTGAATCTCTAACTCCAAACCACACCAATAACCAACGCCATTTCTCTAGACAAAGATTGAAGTGGTCTATACAAAACATGCAGTGAGACCAGCTATGAAGAAATTTTTGAAGTTAAATATGTACACGATCTGTACATAGAGTTGTCGGTGAAGCACACCGCTCTAGGCGAGATAATAGGGTGAGGGACACTGGTCTTGGTTGAATGGACAGGTGATGTTCTGAATGACAGGGGGAGTGTGCTTGCTGGAGGGGCCATGGGGCGGTGAAGGGAGGATGGCAGGAAGGGAGGGAGAGCAATTAGAGTAGAATGCTGGTGAACGTTCCAGGTATTATATGACAAATTGATACAGATTGCAAACTTGCACTTAAATGACAATAAAATTCATTTTTAAAAAAGGTATAGAGGGATAAGCCATTCTGCCTTTTCTGCCTTACATCTCACTCACAGTTTACTGCTGGGAGAACTACAGGACTGTACAGATTGATATCTTGCTTCATCGAGGGCCAACCTTAATTAACTGAGCTTTCCTTCACCCCAACTGCTGCTTTTCTAGTCCCTCTTCATCTCTTAGGGTTGACTGCAATAGCTACCTGGGCAGTCTCCCAGTCCTTCTTTTATTTTTTTCTTTGAAGAGATCTTGGAAAACAGAAAGATGATCACATCATTCCCTGAATTACCTTTCAGTGGTTCCCACTGTCTTCAGAATATAGTAAAATCCCTTTTGGATCTCAGCTTTGGTACTCCCAGAGGTACCTCCCCTACATATACTTGATATTCTGGCTTAATGTTTCTCAAATAATTTTTGACATGGCTTACTCACATAATGGAACAAAATTTTTATAAAATAAGATTTAACCTTTCTACAGTGGTGTACTCTGGTGTTTTTCCATTCTGTTTTATTCTATCTCGTTTTAAATGAAATATTGACTATGACCAACAAAATTGATTTCATAACCTACTAATGGGTTGCAACCAGCACTTTGTAAATCATCCTAGCTCTTCCAGTTTCTGTAAAGCTCTCTTGCTCTCCTCTCCAGGAGCCCTCCACCACGCTATTTGAGGCTTCTCATCTTTCAGGTCTCCACTTCCTCCTTTGTACGTCTCGTATCATGTACTCACAATGCGCTATAATGGTCTGTTTAATCACTTACATCTTCTCCTGCACTGTAAGTTCCTTGAGGTCAGGAATGGGGATCTTCTCGATCACTTTTATGTCTCCAGTGCCTAGCACATAGTGGCACTCAACAAATACTTGTAGAATGAATAAATGCTGTATGCCAGGATGTTTATCGTAACATTGTACATATAGGTAGTCCCAGATTTATGATGAGCTTCTGTTCCAACAGCTCCATCCTGTGTTGATTCTGATGTTGAGTATCTCATAAGTTGGGACTACTTGTATATATAAATACCTCATTATATACATACACATGTACACACACACACACACACACACACACACACACACACACGTAATTGTTGTTGTGTGCCATTAAGTTGATTCCAACTCATAGCAACCCTGTGAGACAGAGTAGAACTGCCTGTCAAGGACTGAACTGTGCTATGATTTCCAATATTTTACGACTGTCCTTCATTTTGTGATTTTCCTGTGCTGTATGTTAAGGAGGATGAGGGTAGGACTGTAAATCCCTTCCTAAGGCCACCTCCCTGCTCCAATGTAAAGGGAGTTTCTCTGGAGCTTGGCTTGCGCAATCTTTTATCCTTTTATTCCACAAGGGAGAAAAGGAAAGAGAAGCAAGCAGAGAGTTGGGAACCTGACACCATCAAGAAAGCCGCACGAGGAGTAGAGCACAGCCTTCAGACTGGAGGTTCCTGCACCAGGATGCTCTCTGACCAAGGACTGATGCAACACAAGGACTTTCCTTCAGAGCCGACAGAGAGAAAGCTCTTTCCCTGGAGAGAACACCCTGAATTCAGACTTATTACCTACTGGATTGTGTAAGAATAAGCTTTTCTTTGTTAAAAACATCCGCTCATAGTGTATCTGTTAGAGCAGCACTAGCTGACTGAAATACTGCCCCACGAGGTTTCCAGTGAATGGCTGGTGAATTAGAACTGCTGGCCTTTTGGTTAGCTGCCTGAGCTCTTAATCATTGTGCCATCAGGGCTATTCATAATCTCTACCTATCTACCTACTTGTCTGTCACCACTCTGGTGGCTATAAAGGTCACATACATATGTATATGTGTGTGTATTATGGAGATACATATACATACATATGTATCTGGATAATACATATATATGGATATATATATCTCCACAATACACACACATATGTGGAGATACACACAGACTCACACACACACACATATATATATGTATGTACGTATCCATAAGAACCCAGACTGTTAACCAAGGGGTCAGCAGTTTGAATCCACCAGCCACTCCTTGGAAACTCTACGTGCCAGTTATAGTCTGTCTTATAGGGTCTCTGTGACTTTGAGTCGGCTCAGTGGTTTAACTCTCCAACATGTGGACATTTAAGAACACAGAATGTTGTTACGATACAATGCAGCCAAGCGTTGAGATAAATATTTCTTGCTATGAAACAATGTCCTTGGTCTACTGGGAGGATTCAATGAAATGGTGCAGAAAAGGAGTTTGTTGTCACACAGCAAGCACTCAGCCAATGTTCAGCAGCCACTTATGCTGTGAATGAATGCAAGACATTTGCAACAGACTGTAGGATAAAAGAAAAGTTGGCAGTAGGAAAAGGATGGCATCTCCAAGTGTCCAGAAAAGGAAAGGAAAGGAGGCTTTTGTGATTCTAGCTCTACACCTCTACTTTCCAGATGGAAGAATAAAGCTTGGAATACATCAAGGACTCATCTTTGGACACATGCCTGGAACCCAGATCCTCTTACCTAGACTGAGATTCTTTACAAAACCAAATCAAAATAGTTCTTGAGAATATCTTTCAAGCAACTGAGAGCTATTTTTGAAAATGCCTGAGGGGACTGAGAGGATCCTCCCAGGAAGGCTCTTCAGGAACTCCACCTTCACTGGAACAGAGTCACCGGAAGGGTCAGTGCACTGTGTAAGTCACTCTCCACATTTCTGTTTAACATTCCATGTTCAAACTTTCTTTCTTCAGAAGAAACGCAGTACGATGACTTTGATTGAAATTTTCTTAATTATAATCACACTTGAGTTTTGTCTTCTTAAGTTCACCTTGATTGCACTTTCCATGCTCCTTCAGCCACATTATTTACCATATTTTCACTCAAATAATGTGCAACTTCCACTTTTGGTTGTCAGCTGTGATTTCCTCATATTTTCATAAATGCATCATGCCTACTTTTTTTTAAGCAACAGCAAAAAAAAAAAAAAAAAGACAAAGCAGTGCTTATGAAAATACCTTCTAGGGGGTGGACAAAGTTGGCAAACACAGAGGGTGTGTGTTGTTTTTGTAAAAAATATGGTACCGACTTGATTTGGAGCTGTGTCATTGATGACCCATCTCATCTTTTACAATTTTATTCTTTCTAAATTTAATCTGAAAAGGTATTTATTGTTAATTTCCATTTCAAGATTACTTTGTTGATGCTCCACTTACAGCACAAGCAGTATGGGACACTTTTGATTTTAAACAGGCAAAGCTTGTTGCATGCCCAAGTTTGTACCATTCTAACAAATGTTTATTAAACTTATATTTCTGAGACCAGAAATGTAATTAGACTCACGGTCATGAATTGACTTGTGTGCCTCCCAAAATGTGTGCTGTGATTTGACTGCCCTCTGATTCCCGGTATTGTGTGACGTTTCTACATGCTGTAAGCACTGCCTCTACGATGGTAATGAGGGAGGATGGGCAGCAGCTGTGTTGGTGGGGCAGTACTCAGTGCGGAAGTCTGTATTGTGCCTTGAGGCAGTCTCTTGAGAGATACGAGAAAGAAGCTATCAAAGAGATTTGCTGACCTCATATCACCAAGAGCAATGCCAAGAGCACAGCACATCCTTGGAAAGGACTCAGGGTCCCTGTGCCTTGGAAGCTCCTAGTCCAAGGGATGATTGATGACAAGGACCTTCCTCCGGAGCCAACAGAGAAAGACCTCCCCTGAAGCTGATGCTCTGAATTTGGACTTGGAGCCTGCTGGACTGCGATAGAATAAAATGTCCCTTTTTAAAGCCCTTCACTTGTGGTATTTCTGTTACAGCAGCACTAGATGACTTAGACACACACGAACATAAAGTGTGTGTTGTCAATTTTGGTAGGATCTAAAGCGGTAGTTCTCGCAGCATTTACAATCCAATCTGCCGCTGATAGAGAAGAAGCATCATCAGAAAGCATTGCAGGGAAGTTTAAAAATTAACATTAGAAAGTGATTTAATTTTTTATTTTTATTATTAAAATTGTGTACTAGGAGCAAATAGCAGTTATATGAAAGGGATAAATGTCAAATGCAATAATTTCATTGAAGCAGATATATATAATGTGGGTTGTCTCTGAGGACATCTACTTTTGCTCCTCCTAATCCAGGATTTGCCTATTTTAATGTCTCTCCCTTTTCTCTTCCTTTCCTTGCTCTTGAAAACCCTGGTGGTGTAGTGGTTCAGTGCTACATCTGCTAACCCAAACGTTGTCAGTTCATATCCACCAGGTGTTCCTTGAAAACTCTATGGGGCAGTTCTTCTCTGTCCTATAGGGTCGCTATGAGTCAGAATCAACTTGATGGCAGAGGTTTGTTTTTTCTTCCCCCCTTGCTCTCATCTCTCCTCCTTTGTCTCAATTTCTTCCTTACTTTCATCTCTTCACTCCTTGCTTTGCTTCTCTTTGTATTAATTTTTCTGATTCCCTCTTGACTGTCTTAAATTTTCTTCTTGCTTCTTTCACTTCCTTCATCCCCCTCTGTATCTTCTCTTGTTGGGCTGCTCTCCCATCTCCTGTCTTTTTTCTTGGCAGAT
This sequence comes from Heterohyrax brucei, assembly GCA_028571685.1. Classification (NCBI taxonomy): domain Eukaryota; kingdom Metazoa; phylum Chordata; class Mammalia; order Hyracoidea; family Procaviidae; genus Heterohyrax; species Heterohyrax brucei. The sequence goes on from CM053146.1 coordinate 108,261,370, forward strand.
GGGGCTCTTTTCCTGACCCCTTAAGCAGCCCCAGTCCAGCTCCAGGCTCCTATTCCACCTTCAGTCCCCCAACAATTCACTTTCTCATTAGACTATAAAGGCAGCTGACTTGTTTCCTTAATCAGAATGATTTCTCCAAAGTAGGAAGAAGCTATTTGGCAGAGGACCTTTATAATATTAACATGACATAACTTCTCTCCTTGAGTATGGTTAGTCTCTGAAAAGAATGAAGAAGGAAGCAGAGTCTTAGCTCCAGGGCTTTCAGTGTGGCTGGGGAAGGACTGTTCAGTGCTCTATGTCCTTTCTCTCCCTGGGTTCTTGTTTTGAGCTTTAGAATGGACTGCTCGGTATGATCTGTTCCTCTATGAAAGGCAGTAATTCCAACTGTGTTCATTTAATCTTTGGGTAAAAATGTATTGAGGAACCATTGTTAGCTGTGCACAAGCCATTGGGGGTCACATAGAAGGATAGCGTAGTCCTTTAAACTGTTCTCAGGCTCTCTCTAGCAAATATAGAGAAAAGATTATGTCTCCTAAATTTGGTGTAATTAGCCTGATGGAGACAATGATGTCTTCCAACTAGTAATGGTGGAAATGACATCTGCCTGGATGCTCTTCGTCAAGAGAAAGGAGAACCTTCATGTGGAGATTCGATCAAGAGGTTTTCAGTAGAACTTCAGAACAGCTTCCAGCGTCATTCTTTTCCTTCTTACTCTCAGCTGATCACCCCACCCCCCAAAATGCTAGTTTGGGCTTTTCAAAAGTAATATTAATTACCATGCTTTACATAAACTGCTTATGCATTTACGTCTAACTAGTGTGAGTACAAAGATGTTTATGCATACCATTAATATGCATCAGACAACATTGTAATTTACTCAATTTCATCTTTCAACTACATTCTCATTGGCTTAGTCCCTGGAGTTTTTATTCATGAGTGTGCTTATGTCCTTAGGTCTAGACAATCAGAGGGGACGTTGGTCTATAGAGAAGTAGATTAAACAGATTTCAGGAATGGTAACCACATAATCATATATTTTATATTCTCTGTTTCTCTGCAGAGAAACTCTTCCAGGGTTTATGCCAGAAGAGTAAATATATGCAGTATGCATTCTAGCTACATTTTACTCCTGTGGACATTTAATAGAAGACCTACTCTCAGAGAACAAAAAATTATGATATGATTTGATTTTACATATTTAAATAATATACACATGTATGTCAAAAAAAGAAAGGAGTGGGAAATCAAAATTTTGTGATCTTTGTTATTTTATTCTCCAAATTGATTTTTATATTTGAATATATAAGTACTTCCATTTCTTTACGGTGGTAGAAGGTAAAAATGTGTATTTATTCATGGGAAGCCATAACATGCAACTTGTAGACACTATGAAATAATTTTTCTATTTCTCCTTCATATAACTGTCCCAAGGTTTTTGTTGGCTTGTTATTTAATAAAATGTGAGAAGAAAATGAATTGAGGTTTTGCTCTCTGCTGAAGACCTATTGTGCTTCTCACAATATGTTGCATGACTAACAAAGTGTTTTGGAATCTTCACAGAAAGCACTATGACTGTAAGGCCTGAGGGGTCAGGAACTGTATTCGCAATGCATAGCCACGGGAATCAACACACTAAAGTAGTTCAATAAACACTTCTGGAATCAGTGAGTCCATGTAAAGCCTACGGAACTGACTGGTTTACTTGAAGAGAATTAAACCAGTGTATTCAGTCAATACCATTGATTTTGTGGCCTTCTTTAAATATATTCTATACAGAAGACTGTCATAGTGAAAGACAGCATAGAAAAGTTCTCATTGTTGTGTTGTAGTTAAAAGATGGGAGGAAATATTTCACTGGAGTACATAAAAAGGAAGGATTAAAAACTATGAATATGGAAAAAAACACAAAAAAACAGTTTCTAAACTTCTGAATATCTGAATAGTAATAGGGGTTGATGGTGGTGGAAACTCCAAAGATGATAATTTTAAAACAAAAATGAACTAATCTTTTAATTATAGCATAATTATCCAGATTTCAAACTGTGAATTTGCTTTTTCTTTGGTCTTTTAAATAAATTATGCATGTTTTCCATATGGGGTCCTACTCCAAAACTCCTTTTTAATCTGGGAAAGTGTTTCCAAAATCCAAGTTAGTATCCAAGGCTCTGGGATACTAATTTGACTTTGGATTTCTCCATAAACTTTCCATGTTTAGAAAGCCTTTTGAACCATCCCTTGGGATACATATGTTTGTATTACACATATTCTACGTCTTTTAATAGTAACATTTAGGAATTCAGCAGGAAAAAAACAATGCCCTTATAAATTTGATCTCTTATGCAAACATAAGAACATGAAATATTCTTTGGCTTACCCCCCACTAGGTTAACATTAATAAACCATCAGTTGCAATCCCAACCATCCAGTTCCAAGGAAACTTCCCACTTAAATATTATATGTGGTTTTATTCTGCTTCTGCTGTGCGTTTAACAAAGGATTAAGGCATAATGCATTTTTAATTAACTGAAATATTAATGGAAAAGGCTTTTAAGAAAAAATTCTTTAAAGAATTACTCATCATAAATATGGTTTCAATAGACTTTATTTATAAAGCTGAGTAGAGAACTAGGAATGAAAAATAAAAACTTAAAAAAAACTTTTATATAAAATGGTTAATTTGGGGACACCTCATAAATAGGAAAATATTAGGAAACACTGTTGGGAGCTATGAGCTAATACACACAATCTGAGATTTTTCTACTTCTTGAAGAGGTTTTTTTTTTTTCTTTAAACTGTTCATATGTATAGAGTCTGGAAAGGGGGGAGGGTAAGAGCTGTGTTTAGCCACCCAGACTGTAATGCGTCCACACTCCAACATCATAAATGCCTTTCTCAGTAACCACTCTGGCATCTAAAACTTCAGCCAGTGAGATGAGGAAAAAATAACAAGACTGAAACCACAGCATAGGACATTTCAGTACTGTCTTCCTTCGAACTCTACTATCTACACTACTCAAAGAAAAGTCAGGGTTTTCTGATTTTTTTCCTTGGCATTTTGACCCTGGAGATGGGCTGATTATCACAGCTTTTAAAATTTTGAGACCAGTTAATTCAGATGGGATTGTGTCCAGCTGTCCGTAATAAGAAACCCAACATGAGTGGCTTAAGCAATAAAGTTTTTGTTTCTCAAGCAAACAAGAAGTCCAGAAGAAACTATTGCAGTTGTTACAGAGCCCAACAAGGACAGAAGCTCCTCCTTCCTCCACGGTGTTTGAGTTTCTGAATAAGACAATGCTCTACCTTGAGGCATCACATCTATGTTCTAAGCTGCTACGAAGAAGAAGTACGTAAGACAAATGGGCATGCATGCTGAGTATATCCATTTTTAGCAAGAAAAAAAAAAGCTTTCCTGGGAGGCTTATCAGAAGATATCTGTTTATATGTTTGGCCAGAACTGTCTACATGGCTACTTCTAATTGCAAGGCAGCCTGGAAAACACAATTCTTTTTCGGCTGGGATATAGGTAACAAAAAGCAATGAAAAAGAGTATTTAATAGACAACTAGTAGTCGGGGCAGAGGTGACTCCAGGTTCAAGCTCCCTGACTCCAGAGCCAGACTCCTTCCCTCCCCGTCATAATAACACTGTGCTCCTTCCTTCATGGTGTGGAAGAGTGCAGCCAGGTAAAAACTCCAATTTAGGTCTCCACCCCTTTTGCACATAGGACAAGAGCCTGCAGTGGAATTACAGTGGGAGACTTTGGTTTCAGAGCAAGACATGTCCCTCAGCTTCAACAGCTCCATTTTCCCTCTGTGCCTTTAAAAGTTTCTGTCACAATAGGCAAATCACATGTCCTAATGAGTTGTCTATTTCTCCCTTTGCAGAAAAAAAACAACCAGGGAAGAAGCTGATTTTCTTCTTGCAAAGAAAGTATCTAAAGAAGTCAAGTGAATAAGTAATGTGGAATTCTGGCTGGGAAACTCATAAACCAACAAACAGTCTCTCATTGTGGGCTTGATGAGGGTGGATGTTTATTTTCTTTTCCTTTTGTTACCTTCAAGGTTACAGGGAAAGAAGAAGAAATGAGAAGGGATTGGAATTCCCCAGCCTCTCAGCTTAGTGCAACATAGTAGTAATGACCACTGAGCCACCTGAAGAAGATTGGCCAAGGATGCCAAAAACTGCTCTCAATGCCTGCCACCTCAAACTGACTGCATGGGAGTAACCCAGGCAATGGCTGCTGCACATGCACTGTTAGAGTAGTGAACTTCACCTTCTCAGTTGTACCCTGGGAAGACATTGACATTAGGCCCCAGCATAGGAGTCAGAGACAAGCTTACAGTGCCCAGAGTCCACACGGATCACAGACATGCAGAAGTAGCTTCTCTTAGTGAAAATTTCACTAAAAATCATCACTCCACAAATCATTATGATACTTAGATTATCTCAGTTACTGTTCTCCCCATTTTTGTTATACCAGTCAAGTCTTAATTAAAAACAAAACAAACAAAAGAAATTAGGAGAAGACGACACAGTCACTCCTATCCAGGTAGCCTAAAAGGCCAAACTTGGAAAGCCTGATTTTCGTTTCCATTTATGGATGTAATTCACTCCTTGACCAGATGAGTTTCTCTTCTGTTGTTACATTGCAAATTAAATATTGAACATTTAAAATATAAAACTGTGAGGTAAATCTCCAACTTCAACAGGCCTGAGCAGAAAATTGATCTTTGGTTTTTGCACTTCCCTGAAAGAAACCATGATGACACATTGGATAATATCTGTAAACCCCCCAAATCCAAACCCACTGCCACTGAGTTGATTCTGACTCATAGTGACCCTATAGGACACAGTAGAATTGTCCATAGAGTTTCCAAGGAGAACCTGATGGATTTGAACTGTCAAGCTTTTGGTTAGCAGTTGTAGTACTTACACCAGGGTGTCCTAAGAGCGATAGCTGCTAACCAAAAAGTTGGCAGTAACAATCAGGCACTTCTTGGAAACTCTACAGAGCAGTTCTATTCTGTCCTATAGGGTCACTTCATGAGTCGGAGTCAACAGCAAGAGATGTTTTCTTTTTTCCCTGAAATGATCCTTTCTAGCTATCCAGGAAGCAAAATATTAGATTTATTAGAATGGTGCCAATCAAATAAGGCATGGCAGCCACCGTAGATATGTACCCCAAACACTCATATTTGAGATAGCCCTGAGGGTCGAGGAGTTCGACAACCCTTATCAGATCAGCATCCTTTGAACAAACTTTGCCCTGAGTTATCCTTTCAAAATTTTATAGGGAATTTCCTCACTCTTTTCTTGATGTCTGTGTAAATTTTGTTTTGTTCCGTTCCACCTGCTACATGTTTGTCAGTCCTACAGTTAGCGATGGCTGATCTTTAGTCATATTCAGAAACCTCAGGTTGCAAAAACGCCATTCTTACTGATTATTAAGTGCCAGTGGTGTACGTGTAAAAGTTGGACAGTGAATAAGGAAGACCAAAGACCACCTGACGGCTTTGAATTGTGGTGCTGGTGAAGAAAGAAGAGTAACAGAAAGTGTGGAATGGTGGGTCATGTTACTTCAAATTAATGGATGTGTTTTGGGTTATTATTTAAAAAAAGATAATTTTGACTTAAAGTAAAAGGTATCTGATGACCTCGGAATAAGAAATTATAATAAAGCTCCAAATTTAGCATGTTTTGTAGGTATAGAATGCCCTTCTTGAAAAGTGAACTTCATTCTACAAATAGAATTGGGAACAATGTGTTAAAAATTTTCACAAAGTCATTTAAATATGATGAGTTTATTCATAAGAAAGAAAGGCTTAAAGGTCCTTATTCACAATTTTTTTCAATGATAATATCAAGAAAGAATAGAATAAAATGGGTTTTTGGGTGTGCTACAAATTCTTATTACTCTGTGTCCAGATAATTCTATTATACTGTCAACTCACTTTGTTTTGGGTATACTTTAAGTAATTTATAAAAGGCTTTTACCTTTGAAAGAGCTAAAACTCTTAGTTATGACTTCTACCAATTATTGTGAATAAAAATTATTGCCTATATCTCCTTCTTGCCTTAATAATATCTTGTCTAGGCAGGGCTAAGATGGTGGAGTAGGTGGACACTTCCTGTTATCCCTTTAAGAACAAAGGTTCCCTCCACTCCCAATAAAAATGAGTCAATTATATGTGGCATTCTGGGAGCCCTGAACATCAGAAGGAAAGCTGGGATATTCCTTGGACTGCTCAGATCTGACCTACTGGGAATCAGTACCCTGTAGGTAAATAGAGCTTGGTGAGTGGAGCCTTGGCTTTTGGGAAGTGTCTTCTCCAGCAGGAGAGACCAAGTGGTGGAGAGCCTACTCATGCCTCCTGAATCAGTGAAAAATGGCATTCAATATTCAAAAGCTAAGTAGATAGCATCTAACCTACTACTCGCGATCTAAATCTTTCCTTTTGGATAAACCTCTTTTCTTTTTCCCAGTACTTTTCTGTACTTTCCACATCTTAAACCATTCTCCTAGATTTCGGTAGGACAACTTAGCAAACAAGGGGGAAATATAAAAATAAATAAAATAAGCTGCTGACTCTCCTAAGCTCGGAACTCAGGCAGAGATGGTTCCTTTACTAGGCTCAGGCAGAAAGGGACATGCCTTCCTCATAAACACTCACTGACGACTATCAGTCCCCTGCCTTTTTCAGCAAGCGCAGTCAGATACCTGTGCCTACACCAATAAATTACTCTTGCCCATTGAGGACAGTAGGGGAAAGCCTGCATCACACATTGGGTGGCCAACTACCAGAACACTTGAAGTAACTTTTACAAGAAATGTAAAGGGACACCTGGGATCACCTGCCTAGTAACAGCTCTAACCATCTGGAGACAAGAAGTTAGAGCTTCAGAGGTGCTGATAATTAAACTAGTTCATGTGATGACCAGACTATTTTGTCATTTCATAATAAAACAAGAAGCTAGGGCACGGTAAGCAAACATAAAATAAATAAATACAACAACTTACTGATGGTTCAGAGACAACAGTCACCACCAAATCACTTAAAGAGGCAGACCACAATGGCTTCAGAAAGATCCCAAAACAAGGAATCAAGAAATTTTTCAGATAAAGAGAATATTCTGGAGTTAACAGAGGTAGAATACAAACAATTAATATTTAAAACTTTTAAAGAGATCATGAAGGAGTTGTACCAAAATGCAGCAAAGCATAATGGTAAACTGATCAGGCTGTAAGAAAACATAAAGACATAATGTAGAGATGCAGAAGATTTATAATAAAACTACAGAATTAGACAACTCTGTAGAAAATCAAGGAAATCCTGGTGGCATAGTTGTTAAGGGCTAGAGCTGTTAACCAAAAAGTTGGAAGTTCAAATCCTCCAGGCACTGCTTGGAAACTCTGTGGGGCAGTTCTACTCCATCCTATAGAGTCACTATGAGTCAGAATTGACTCAACAGCAATTGGTTTTTGTTGTCTTTTGGGTACAGAAAGTAAAAGGGGCAGAAATGGGCAGTGGAAGTCAGAATTAATGAGACTGAAGATAAAACATTTGGCAGCAACATATTTGATGATAAAAATCAGATAGGAAAATTTTAAAAAATGAAGGCATGCTAAGAATTATGTCAGACTTTGTTAAGAAGAATAATCTATGAGTGATCAGAGCATGTGGTGGAGAAGAGCAGAAAATATAGAGAGACTTATTGAAGATTTATTGACAGAGAACATCCCCTATACTGTGAAAGATGAGAAGATATCTGTCCAAGATGCCCATCAAGCTGGACAAAAGGTAGATCCTGAATGAAATGCACCAAGACATATTGTAACAAATTTTCCAAAACTAAAGATAAGGAGAAAATTTTAAAGGCAGCTCAGGATAAACAAAAAATAACCTACAAAGGACAGTCAATAAGAGTAAACTCAGATTACTCAGCAGAAACTATGTAGGCAAGAAGGAATATGCAAAGACATACAAAAAGCCTTGAAGGAAAAAAAATTGCCAGCCCATGTCCAGTAAAACTGTCTCTCAGGTATGATGGAAAAATTAGGACATTTCCAGATAAACAGAACATTAGGGAATTTGCAAAAACCAAATCAAAACTACAAGAAATACTAAAGAGAGTCCTTTGGTTAGAAAGTCAATAATATCAGATAACAAAATGGAATGCAGGGTGGAGTAACCAGACATTAATCCAGATAGGGAAATCATAAATACAAAACAAAGATAAAATACTGAGAACAGGGAAACAGAGATCTCAATATGTAAAAGATGACAAGATTAAAACCAAAAAAGAGACTAATGTACTCATAAATCTTTCATATGGAGAGGAAGTCAAGATGACATAAAGAAGTTAAAGATGATGTCTTAGTCATTTGGGACTGCAATAACAGAGGTACAACAAGTGGATGGCTTAAAAAAAAACTTATTCTGCCACAATCCAGCAGACTAGAACTCCAAATTCAGGGCAGCAGCTCCAGGGGAAGACTTTATCTGCTGGCTCTGGAGAAAAGTCTCTGTTGTCAATCCTCTCCCAGACTGGCAGCTTCTGAGGCCCAGGGACCCCATGTTGTTTCCCAAGGATGCACTTTGCTTCCAGCACTGCTTCTTTCTTTGTGCTGTGATGACACCAAATTTCTGCTTGCTTCTCTTTATTTTGTATCCCCAGAGATTGGCTCAAGGCACAATACAATCTCACACATTGAGTCCTGCCATTATCAACACAACTGCCACCTGTCCTTCCTCATAAACATCAAAGAGGTAGGATTTACAGTATATAGGATCATCACACAATACCATAAATCATGGCCTAGCCAAACAGCTGTACACATTTTGAGGATGACACAATTCAGTCCATGACAGATGGGCTTAAATTTGGAAAAATAGAGGTAAATACCAAGGTAACCACAAAGTAAAATAACAATACTACATATCAAAAACAAAAACAAACAAACAAAGAAACAAGAAAAACATGAAGTCTCAGCAAATACAAAATCAAAAACAATGAAACGATGGAAAGAAAATACATCAAGAAAAATGACTCAGCATAGGAAATTTAGTGGAACAAAGAAATTATCAAAAATGCAGAAAAAGGGCATCAAGATTACAGCAGTCAATCTATACCTATCAATAATTATGTCAAATGTAAACAGATTAAATATACCAATAACGAGACAGAGAGTGGCAGATGGACAAGAAAACATGATTCATTGATGTGATGCCTACAAGAGACACGTCTTAGACTTTAAAGACTGAAATAAACTGAAACTCGAAGGATGGAAAGCTATATCAAGCAAACAAGATTTTTGCAAAAAGAGCAGGAGTGGTAATACCAACTTCTGATAAAAAAAGACTAAATAAAAATCCATCACAATGGATGAGTGTTTTAGTCAGCTAGTGCTGCTCTAACAGAAATACCACAAAGTGGATGCCTTTAACAAAGTCCAGTAGGTTACAAGTCCACACTCAGGGTGTCTGCTCCAGGGGAAGGGCTTTCCCTCTGTCAGCTGTGGAGGAAAGTCCTGTGTTGCACCAGTCTTCAGTCAGGGAGTGTCTTGGCACAGGAACTACAGGCCTGGAGGATACACTCTACTCCCAGTCCTTCTTTCTTGATGTATGATGTTTCCAATTCTCTGCTTGCTTTCCTTTCCTTTTCTCTCTTGTAGGAGGAAAGGATAAAGGGTTGTGAAAGCCATATTCTAGGGAAATTCCCTTTACAGTGAGCAGGGAGGTGATGTTACGAAGGGATTTACAGTTCCACTCTAATCCTCTCTAACATAATCCACTCTGTTAACCAAAGGCAGAGATTAGGATTTACAGCATCAGAAAATTACAACATAGAGGGCAATCACAGAATACTGGGAATCCTAGCCCAGCCAAATTACTACTCATATTTTTTGGGGGACAAAATTTAATCCGTGACAATGAGGAAGGACATTATATAATGACTAAAGAGTCAATACACTAAGAAGACATAATCATCTTAAATATTTACACATCCAATGATAAGGCTTCTGAATACATAAAACAAACTCTAAAAGCAATGAAAATAAAAATAAACTGTTCCACAATAATAGTGGGAGATCTCAACATACAACTTTTGGTGAAAGACAGAACACTGAGAAAGAAACTCAACAAAAAAATGGAAGATCTAAATGCTACAATCAACCAACTTGACCTCATAGGCATATGAGGTCTCACGGTTAAGTCTAAGAACTTAATTGCTCTAAATTCTACATACTACATTGCTGAGTATCACTGTGGTCACTTCCAAAGTCCTCCCACTGGGAAGCTATGCACTGACGCCAGTGCCTAGTCGACCCTTTAAAGCAATTTTGGAACTCTTTCTGGAATGCCCACTGTGCATGGTGGCACAGTGGCAAGTTCACAAACTTAACTGTGTAGCAATCTGTGAGGGGATTTTTATCCAGTAAACAAATAACTGTGCTGGAACACCCTCCCTACCCACCTGATCTCACCCCCAGTGCCTTTTTTCTTTACCCAAAGATAAAATAAATAGTGAAAGAAAGACATTTTGCTGACATTCAGTACATCAAGGGCAATACAATGACAGCTTTGATGGCTATTCAAGAAAAAGAGTTCCAAAATTGTTTTGAAGGGTAAACTAGGTGCTGGTGTGAGTGCACAGCTCCCCAAGAGGAGTACTTCAAAGGTGACCATAGTGGTATGCAACACTTTTTCTAGGATGAACTTGCAAACTTAATTGGCAGTCTTTTCATACAGAATACTCCACCTAACATCAGTCAAATATACTTTCTTATCCAACACATATGGAATATTCTCCAGAATAGATCATATATTATGCCACAAAGCAAGCCTCAAAATCCAAATCACTGAAATATGGCTAAGCATCGTTTCAGACCATAAAGCCATAAAAATATAAATCAATAACAGAAAGCAAGGAAATAAAATCAAATACACGAAAACTGAACAATACGCCACTCAAAAACTACTGAGTTCTAGAAGAAATCAAGGACAAAATAATGAAATTCACAGACTCAAGCAAGAGTGAAAACACATTTTATCAGAACCTTTGGGATACAGCAAATGCAGTGGTCAGAGGTCAGTGTATTTCAGTAAATGCACACATCTAAACAGAAGAAAGGGCCCAAGCTGAAATATTAACCTTACAACTTGAACAAGTAGAGAGCAGCAAAAGAACTCTTCAGGTATCAGGAGAAAGCAAATAATCAAAATTAGAGCAGAACTAAATGAACTGGAGAACAGAAAAATGATTGAAAGAGTTAACAAGACCAAAAGCTGGTTCTTTGAAAAGATCAACAAAATTGATAAGCCACTGGTCAAACTGACCAAAAAAAAAAGGAGAGGAAGCAAATTACCTGAATAAGAAATGAGATGAGCAATATCAAAACACAGCCAACCGCAAAAAACTCAGAATACTATGAAAAACTGTGCTGTGACAAATATGAACATCTAAAGTCTATAAGACACTATAAAACTTCAACAGCAAAAAGACGAATAACTCAACTGAAAGATGAGCAAAGGATATGACAACCACTTCACCCTAAAAAGATAGTATGCTAGCAGATATAAGAGGAAATACTCATGATCATTAGCCATTAGAGAAATCCAAATTGAAACTATGATGGATACCATCTCACCCCAGCAAAGCTGGAATTAATCCAAAAAACACAAATAATGAATGTTGGAAATGCTGTGGAGAAACTGGAACACTTAAACACTGCTGGTGGGAATATAAAATGCTACAGTGAAATCAATTTGACACTATCTTAAAGAGCTAGAAATACTATGTGATCTAGCAATCCTACTTCTTGTAGTATATCCCAGAGAAATAAGAGTGGCCACACAAATAGACACTTGCACACCAATGTTCATTGCACATTGTCCACAACAGCAAAAAAGATGGCATCAACCTCGGTGTCAAATGAGGGAAGAATGGATAGACAAACCATGGTATATTCACATAGCGTAATACACAATGACAAAGAACACTGATAACTTTGGGAAACATCTCACAACATGGAGGAATCTGGAAAGGATTATGCTGAGTGAAATTAGTCAGTTGCAAAAGGACAAATAGTGTATGAGACCACTATTATAAAGACTCAAGAAAAGGTTTAAACACAAAAGAAAACAATCTTCAAAGTCACAGGTGTGAGGAGGGCAAAAGAGTGGTTATTACTAATTTGATACTAGACAAAAATTATTTCAGGTAAGGGAGGAATAACACACAGTTAAAGAAGTTAGTCAAGTGGATTAAACCAAAATCTAAGAAGTTTTCTAAATAAAACCAAACATTTGGAGGGACAGAGAAGTGGGAGCAGGAGTTGGAGACAATGGCTTCAAGGGACATCTAGATTAATTGGTGTAAAAAGTTTATTAAGAAAATATTCTGTATCCCACTCTTACAAGTGGTGTCTGGGATCTCAAAAGCTAGGAAGCAGCCATGTAAGAAGCTACAATTGATTGCAATCCATCTGGAGCAAAAGACAAGGAAGAACATCAAAGACGTAAGGATTATGTGAGCCCAAGAGACCGAAAAGGTTGCATAAACCAGAGTCTACATCAACATGAGACCAAAAGAACTAGATGGTTCCTGGCTATCACCAAAGACTCCCCTTACAGGGAACTCAACAAAGAGTCCCTGATGGGCTGGGAGAAATGTGGGGTGCAGAATTCAAACTCTAGTGAAAAGACCAGACTTCATGTTCTCACACACTGGAGGTTCCCCAGAAGACATGATTCTCAGACTCTCCGTCATCCCAGAACCGAAACCATTCAGAAGCCAACTCCTCCGACGAAGATTCAACTGGTCAGTAAGACAGAATGATAGTGGTGGAGAGTGTGCTTTTTAGTGTAAGCAGATATAGGAGACTAACTGGGCAGCTCTGGTCTGGAAGTGAGATGAGAAGAAAGAACGGCCCAGGAGCTTGTTGAACGGAAGTAGGAAATTTGAGGTAAAGGGAAGGTGCATGCAGTCACCATATGGGGAGAACAGATAGGGTCACATACAAAGTGTGTGTAATTTTTTTTAAGTTGCATTTATTTATTTTTATTGCAATTAAGTGAAAGTATGCAATTCAAGTCAATTTTGCATACCCACCTCTCTCGCTCTATCTGCTCTCCCTACCCTGTGACAGCACACTCCTCCTTTTTGCTCTTACTACTAGTATCCTCCCCGTGAACATCTGTCCTGTCCTATCCACCCTCTCGTCTCCCCTCTAGAAGGAAACCTGTAGGACAGCCTTCTATAAATGTATAAAACAATAAAGTACCCACACTACAAGCTCACTCTGTGTCGCTGAGTCCAGTCCATTCTTAGTTTGAAGTGTTGACCTCAGTACTGGTTTCAGGTCTGGGCAGCAGAAAGTTTAGGAGCCATGTTCCCAGGGGACCCTCCAGGTTGTCAGGTCATATATTCTGGTCTTTTAGTAGAGTTCTTGAGTTGCGCACTTCTTTATCTCATGTTATGTTCTCTATCAAGGCTGTCTTTGTTGGTGGCTGGGCACCATCTGGCTCTTCTGGTCACATGCTGATGTAGTCTCCCAATCATACAAGTCATTCTGTTTCCTGGGCTCATTTTCCGCCATCTTTGATGTTCTCAGTCGTCATCTGTTTCAGGTGGATTGGGACAAATTGATGTTCCTCAGATGCCAGGTTGCTAGCTTTTAAGACCCCAGATGCTACTCACCAGTATGGGGTGCAGAAGACTGTGGAAGTTTTTGTATGGGAAACTGACTTGAATCATAAACTTTCACTTAAAATACAATAAAAAGAAAAGAATATCTTGTTTCCTCAAAACTGTTCTTGATTTCAGCTTTCTCAAACTGTATGCAAAATTTAGAATACTAAAAATGGCTATGATAATATTTAAGTAAAAAAACACCTCTGTTCTTTGACTTTCCTTTGAGTTTCCTAAGTGGGTGCTAGTAACATAAATATTTGCTCTGTCACCTTATAAAAGCAAGGATAACAGGAATCGTAAGATTTGTTTTCCATTCTCTAAATTTTAATCCCTCAAAATTATCGGGAGAGCTCCTTTCTTTACCAAAGTTAGGATAAAATTTAAAAAGCTTATCATTTCAAGGAGAAATTCAGCATTTGTAGGTTAACTATAGATAAATAAAATGTGTTAAATATGCTGCAATTATTATGTATCTTCATGATAACAGCAAAAAAAGTACTCGTGTAGATAGGATAGCTGCACACAAGATTTTCTTCCAGGTTTAAATGTGCTTATCAGTTGGTGAATTGCAAAGTACACTTTGTTGGATAAATGAAAGACCTGAAGCTTATTATCACTGTCCTTACTGTGGATAAGCTCTTCTTTGTGGGATAATCATTGATAAAATCTTTACTAGTCAATTTTGTATGATATCTCAGTAGAGAACTCTACTTTCCTCCATTAAACACTGTAATTTGACAAAATAAATTGACAAGAGTTGTTCATACTTCTCACCAAAAGATATGGACAGCTTTCCTTTTCAGCCATAAAATTCTACTTGATGTTAGATTGGGTGATTGAATGTTTTGGAAACACCATCAGATAAAGACTTCATTCAAACTACACCAGAGAAGATCTTACCAGGTACTGCTAAAGCCTAACTTAGCAATGAAGCTCAGATAATACACACAGCTGAGTTAAATCAACATCTTCCATCTGCAACATTAAAAATCTGAAAAATTACACCTAATGGAAACATTAAGCTGAAGTTTTCTGGAGAAGCTCCAGGAGCAGATGCACTATGGGAATCTATAGTTAGCTAACTCAAGATCTTTGGGAAAAGCAGATAACTACCTAAGACAGAAAATTTGGTTTCAGCACTATCCTCACCCACAAAGCCACAGACCAAAAGCCACTAATTAGGCATATCTTCACACCTTTTTGGTTTTGATGCTCTAAGCCATTTTATTCTCCTTATTCTAGATTCTGAATTGTCAGTAGATGCCCCCTGAACTGTTAACTTGCCATCTTTCAGATACCCGGCCATTTCCTCAGACACTGGCAAAGTTAAACAACCTAAATTTAAATTAATAGGGAAAAACACTTGGTCATCTACAAAATACCCGAACAGACTGTGAGACATGTGGAACATGTTTAGTCATGAGTGATAATCCTCATGTTAATGTCGGTGGTTGCTGGGGACTCTATTACTAGGTATGTTATTGCCACAGTCTTAAATGCTGCTATATGGCCACTGTCCTACCAGATGACTCAACAGATAGCCATCTAATAAAAATAACTCAAAGATTTAATGTCATAGTTATAAAACAATCACCGTTACTAATGTGAAACACAATCAAGTCTTTTTAATAGATATAGTCACTATGCTGTTCACAGGTGTGGAAACACAGTACTCATATTCTGCAAAGGAAAAGACCTAGAGAGTAAAACGGTCCTTCCGGCAATTAAGCTCTGCTGGAAAGTTGCAAAAATCACAGTCTCAATACTGCAAAACAGATGATCTGCATTAAGCCAAAAAATGTTGTGTATCTTAGAAAATCTAGGTTCAAATCTTTTTTAACACCAACTCATTCAGACACATATGTCCTGAGATAAGACCACAGACACATAGATCTGATAGTAACTCTCCATACGCATTTAAAGACAATAGACTGTTCAACAACTTGCCTGGTCAAGACTATTCTTTGAGGAATCTCACTCTCCAAATGCTGTAAATACTCCTTTTTAATTTTCCGCTCTTGAGATGCCCCATGGTTCTTCTGGCATGTCCTCTACCTTACTGAATCAAGCTAAACACACTTTGACTTCAGCTGTGTACCTCACGGTCTTGGCTTGGTAGCCTTTAAAAACCTTGTTAGTATTATTGAAACTTCCACTTTTCAGATCTTATTGAATAATTTCATCTCAGAGCATCACTGTTCAATAGAACCTTCTGTGATGATGGAAAAAGTGTACAATCTGCACTGTCCACTACTAGCACGTGTAGGCATTGACGACTTGGAATATGACTAGTAGGACTGAAGATCTTAAGCCTTAGTTTGTAATATTATTATTATTGTACTTTAGCTGAAAGTTTATAGAACAAATTAGTTTCTCATTAAACAGTTAGTACATCTATTGTTTTATGACGTTGTTTGACAACACCACAAGGGTCAATACTCTCCCTTCTCAACCTCGGGTTCCCTACTACTAACTCTCCTGTCCCCTCCTGTCTTCTAGCCCTTACCCCTCGGCTTTCATGCCCCTTTGGTCTCATTTTGTTTTATGGGCCTGTTCAATCTTTTGCTGAAGGATGAACCCCAGGAGTAACTCCATTACTGAGCTGAAAGAGTGTCCAGTAGCCTTTCTCTCAGAGTTTCTCCAATACCTATCAGGCTAGGAAGTCTGGGCCTTGTTTTTGCATTAGAATTCTGCTCTCCATTTTTCTGCGGTTCTGTCTGGGGCTCTCTGTTGTGATCCCTGTCAGAGGAGACAGTGGTGGTAGCCAGGCACCGTCTGGTTGTACTGGACTCAGTTTGGAGGAGGCCATTGTAGATGTGGTCCACTAATCCTTTAGACTAATCTTTCCCTTGCACCTTTAGTTTTCTTCATTCTTGCTTGATCCCAGGGAGGTGAGGCCAGTGGAGTATCCTAGATGGCCACTCAAAAGATTTTAAGATCCCAGATGCTATGCACCAAAGTAGAATGTAGAGTATTTTCCTTGTAAACTGTGTTATGCCAAATGAGCTAGGTGTTCCCCAGATCCATGGTCCCGACAGCCTTCAGCCCAGCAGTTTGGTCCCTCAGGGAGTTTGGATGTTTTTAACAGAGCTTCCATAACTTGCCTTGTACAAATTGTGCTGGCTTCCCCAGTATTGCGTGCTGTCTTACCCTTCACCAAAGTTACCACTTTTCTACTATCTATTTAGTCTTTTTCTATCCCCACGTCTCACCACCTCGATAACCATCAAAGATCGTTTCTTTTTGTACGTAAACCGTTTCATGAGTTTTTACAGTAGGGTCTCGTGTACTATTTGTCCATTTGTGACTAACTTATTTTACTCAGCACAATGCCGTCCAGACCTATCCATGTTGTGCAGTGCTTCACAGAGTTGCCGTTGTTCTTTATTGTCGTGTAACACTCCACTGTGTGTACGTACCACAGTTTCCTTATCCATTCATCTGCTGATGGGCACCTAGGTTGTTTCCAACTTTTTGCTATTGTGAACAGTGCTCCAAGGAACATTTGTGTGCATATGTCTATTTGTGTGACAACTCTTATTTCTCTAGGATATGTTCCTAGGAGTGGGATTGCTGGATCATGTGGTATTTCTATTTCTAGCTTTCCAAGAAAGCACCACATTGTTTTCAAGAAAATGGTTGTATTATTTTGCATTCCTATCAGCAGTGCATAAGAGTTTTGACATCCCTGGAGCTTCTCCAACACTTGCTATTTCCCATTGTTTTGATTCAAGGCGGTGATGTCAGGGTAAGGCAGCTCACTGTCGTTTTGATTTGCATTTCTCTAATGGCTACTGTTCAGGAGCATTACTTCATGTGTCTGTTGGCCACTTACATGTCTTCTTTGGTAAAGTGTCTGTTTCCTTTGTGCATTTTTTAATTGGATTTAATTTGTAAATTTAATTAATTTAAATTAAATAGCTGCATGTGACTAGAAGTTATCATATTTGACAGCGCAGTCTTAGATCATGTACCCGTTCCGACTCTGCTAGTACAGTTTATCAATGAGGACATTCTTCTCAGGTAGTGATGTGCCCTAATTATTTCCCTATTCTGCAAAGTCATATAGTAACTCTCTGAATGGATGCACAAAGTAAGAATAGCTGTTAGGTAGGGAAGGTAAACTTTACCTCTTGCCTTTTCAGGAAACAGTTTTGGTTGCACAGAAGTGATCTTTCTCATTTTCTAACTCAACTAGCCTTACTGACCAGAGTTGGTATTATTCTATACATGCATCAGCCAAAGCTATCATTCTGATTTGGGTGGGGCAGAGTGGTAATACCACTGAGTTTGTGACTTCAGATCCATGGAATGCTTTTTTTTTTTGGAAATTCTATGAAGATTCTAACATGTGGTAAACTTTCCCTTTTATTTTCCTTTGCTAATGTGAGTTTCCATCATTTTAGTTACCTTAATGGGTAATCCTGGTGGCATAGCAGTTAACTGCCACATCTGCTAACTAAAGATTGGCAGTTTGAATCCACCAGGTGCTCCTTGGAAGCTCTATAGGGCAGTTCTACTCTGTCCTATAGTGTCACTATGAGTCAGAATTGACTTGACAGCATTGGGTTTGTTTTTTTCAGTAATGAGTATTTAAAGGAGGCCCTGGATTATGCTAACAATTACTTTCTTGGTTACTAACTGAAAGGTTGGTGGCTCAAATATACTAAGAGACATCTCAGAAGAAAGTGTTTGTGATCTTCTTGTGAAAGATTAGCCACTGAAAACCCAATGGAGCACAGTTTACCTCTGACACATAAAAGGTCACCATGAGTCAGAGTAGAGTTTATGGCAACTGGTTTTTACTAAGCATATAACTTCAAAGATTCACAGTTCTTTACTGGATTACCCTGATGAAGGCTTTTCTTTTTCCCTGCTGTGATAAAACCAAAACCAAACCCGTTGTCATCAAGTTGATTCTGACTCACAGTAACCATATAGGACAAAGTAAGACTGCTCCATAGAATTTCCAAGAAGCGCCTGGTGGATTGGAACTATAGACCTTTTCGTTAGCGGCTGTACCACTACATCACCAGGGTTTCTATATGGGAACATCAAACTATGAAAACTAATAATTTATTATGTTTGAAGTCTTATGAGATCCCTCTTTAGGTGGTACTTCAATGGCTCAAAATTAGATGTTGGTTTCCTAGGTCATAAGTAGGAAATCACTGCCTAGTTTGGGTTTCTCTGGCAGCTGTGATGGCTTTTTACTTGTTTTCTTATCTTGAATTTTCCACTTCTATGTCACATTCTATTTTGTTATTAGAGTTGAAGAACAGACTTAATCACATCACTGCCTTAAGAATATACATTGCCTCCCTTTAAGCCTGTAGAATGAAGCCCATACTCCTTATGAAGGTGTATGTAAGGTCCTTCCTCCATGATGATTCCAATTACCCTTTCAATTCTAGCTCCTGCCACTTTCTCCCACAAAATCTTGGATTTTGTATGCTCCATGAGAACAAGGATCATGGCACACTATTCCACACCACCGACCATCTGACACAGAGACAGGCAGGCAGGTAACCTAAAAGACAGAATTGGCAGGATGGAGACTGTGATGAACTGATGAGTGCATGCCCCTCCTGAAGTGGGAGGGGGTGTGGGAGCCAGTACTCAGCTCCAATCACTCGCTGCCATGTGGGAATGTGGGCCCAGCGTTGCCAGATCTTCTGATTTTTTTTTTAAGAGAAGCCAGAAATCTGGAATTTTATGAGAAATCTTCCAATTTTTAAATCTTGGCAACTAATTCAAAATATTTTTAAAACACTATGTAGTCCAAAAAAAGAAAAAAAAGTCTGCCAGCTGAATTGGATGGGACACCAGTCTGTGACCTCTGTAGTAAGAGCCAGGAAATGTTTGCTAAATACCTAGCCTTCTACTTCACCCACATTGAACTTCCTGCCATTCCCCAAACATGCCATGTACTTTGTCTCCTTCTTCAGCATTGGGTCTTGGTATTATCTCTGCCAAGAATGTCCTCCTCATTCTCTACTCATAAACTCCTACTCATCCTTCAGGACCGAGCTGAAATGTCACTTCCCTGGAGAGGTTCACTGTCCCTGAGGAGGGGTGGCCCGGACACTGCCTGGACTTGGTTATAACACGTACCAGGTCTGTGAGCGTCCTTAAGGACCAGGAAAGTCTCTCTTACAAATCTTCTCTGGCACCTCACACAGGGTCTGGCACATAGTAGGCTCTCACTAAATGTTTGTTGAATGGATATGTTCCCATCGGAATGAATATATGAGATTTCCTGAGGAAATAAACACTTTTCATTTCCTCCCATCTTTGCCATGTTGATTTCAATGTGGTAGGCAATCCCATCTGTGGATGCTGGTGTCCTTTTTCAGTTCTACACTGTGTGCAGACTGTACTCGTTTGGGAGCTCTCCACTGTTACCATACTCATTGGCTTAGGGTTAAGCGCTTCTAGGCAGATGGCTATGGAACTATTCGTCTTAAATGGATAAATTATTCACACTGGTTTTCAAGAAACGAAGGTGTTGAAGAGTTATTTCCTCCATGACCTGGTTGACAGTTTTATAGCAATAAAATAATTACATGCTGGGTCAGGTATTTCCAATAAAAAAATATGCCCACTAATTCTGTAATTTTGCAACGTTACCTTCTTTAGTTGAGGAATTTCATTCCTCAAAACTGTTTTGGGTTTATGTTTGTTGTCTATTGTGAGAATGCCAGTTTAAATGATTTCATATGAAACACGAAAGCCACTCCAATCCATCCTTACCTCTGTTAAAGTAAAACCATAAGGACTTCTAATTCCTAGTTTCCTGTATACACCCCATACTTCCCAGAAAACAAGCCCATCCATATAATTTGACCACATATCCACCCACCTCCCCCCAACAAAAACCTCCGTAGATTCCACACATATACATGCATATACACAAAGAAATGTAGTAAGCAATTTGCATATAATCATTATTTCTATACAGTAAGATTCAAATTAGACTTTCCCTTCTGGAATGTGATGCACTCATACGTTAACTAAGAACGGACATCGCTTTTGTCTCCTTAAGTCCATACACTCCACTGTTCTGCTCCTCTGAAATTTTCTTTTTCCAGGATTTGGACAAAATTTTTCTGAAAATGGAGAAGGGCTTTGAACAAAAGACAAAAATGTTTCTTAAAGTTATCAACAGAAATTTTCTCTCTTATTCAGGAGCAATAGAGAACCAAGTAAGATCTGAAAGAATACCTCCTCATCCATTCCCACCCTCACTCCTACAAAATTTTAAAGATAGCAGAAAGAATAAAAGAAAAGAAACAGCAAAAGCCAATACAGTTTTTTTTATCTAATACAGTTCAAATTTGACATGATCCAAAAGATGACTAAAATTCTGATGTAATAAATTCTAAATAGCAAAAATTAAAAAGAATAAAGGTCTCACATGTTTTGTTCTCCAAGATCATATATCATTTTTTGACAATAACTGACAGATTACTGTACAAATATGGAATGTGATCATGAAACAGTATTTCTTCTTTCCCCTACAATATTTTCTCCAAAAATATCACTAATAGGATTATTCAGTTAAGGTCCCTGAGAACTCCAGAAAAAAAGGTCAGTGTAAAACACAAAGCTGTGCTTGGAAGTGAAGTTGAATCACAATCCTAATCTCTCTACTCTGCCCTCACAAACAAGAAACCAGAGGCAAAAAATATACCAAGTCATCAAAGTGCCACTGATTAATTTAAATGACTTCCCAGCAGTAGGACTGAAAGTGAATGAGAAAGTGGAAGCTCTCAGCAAGGAATTTGAAGGTCAGAATTTTGAGCACCAAAACTGGAGGAACCTTGGTCACTAACTAGCATTACACATCAGTCTCCCTACCTATTTGTCACATTTTCACGCATCCTAGTATTAGTGGTTGTTGATAACCACTATGGATGCAAATGGGATGAAGATACAGGCTTTGAGAACAGGAGGCTGCTCTCTGAACAGGGCAGTGAGGCCACATTGTTGATGTTTAATGGGTTCTTGGCTCTCCTGAACCCTGAGTTTCCCTAATCTTTTGCTAAGCAAAGGTTTGTTTCATTTTGTCCTCTTTGGCCTTTCTCGATTCCTGTCCACTCATTATAAAGCATTTTCAGAAACTACTGATGAAGGCAGAACCACTATGAATGAGTAAGATGTTGAATGGAAAAAAAACAATTGCATGTGCAAGTTAAGGGACACCAGGAAGAAGGTGACGTGGTCTTAGAATAGAGTTAGCTATTAGTGAAGAAAGCAAAGGACTTTACTTGGGCATTTCTTGCCCCCACTGAGTAAAGCTTATTCTAAGTTTAATATTCACAGACTATAATAGGGGAAACACCACACAAGGATGGCACTTAGAATTTCCAAATGGGAGACTATAGCAGGTCATTTTTGAACTAAAAAATTCTACTTGTCTCTAAAGTTTTCTGTATGGTAGGCATATCTGTTTATTAGAATATAAAATTTTTTACAACCTTTTTAGAGTTCCAAAACCAGAAATACAAAAGTACAGTTTATATTCTTTACCTGGAAAACTTGTTGTCATCTATAACGAAAAAAAAAAAGTGGTTTTGATGGTCCCAAATGTATCCAAATAAGCAGTTAAGAATACACAATGTGCATATGTCACATCAAAAGAGGTATTGCAATTTAAGGATTGTGGGGGTAAAAATAAAACCCAAATCTGCCACAGTTTCATAGATATGTGCTTCATCCTCTGTCTGAGCTATTTGGTATGAACATTGCCATGCCTGCACAAACATGACACAAACCTTGGTGGAAAGTGAGCCAGGCTTTGGGTTCCAGAAAGCCCTGTGATGGGATGGTTGACCAGTTTTCACCCCCCTCCGGGGGCCACCACGCTTTAAAGGAACTCATCTGTCTTTAAAGGACCGACATGCAGACAGATTGCTTATCTGCACTTGTATTCTGAAATGGAGATGCCCCTGGTTGACGTGGAAAACTTTGTTACCAAGAATAGAGCCAGGAGAATTGTACCTTGTGCTCACCAAGGCGTCCCTGTAGGCATAACAGGTTCCTCTTTCACTGAGCCTACAGGTACTCTGCAGAGTAGTTGGAAATGTTGGGCCCATGACGTCTCCATGTGGTGCACAGAGAATGCACTTTGAGAAATTAGGGGCCTTGCCACAAAAATTATATTTGTCACACTTGGGTGCCAAATGAGTGACTTTTTTAGTTCTATTTGTATATGCTTATAATGATCATAATACTCAGTAAAAGTTACTGACAACAGAGCTAAAATTGTCCTTACCACACTGTCACATGTTTATTAAACATCTTACCAGGCCTTGTGTTGACTCAAAGAGAAATGTGAAAGAGCACACGTGCGGGGCACTAGAAAGAGATGACAAAGACCAGGCGGTGGATGCTAAGGGGATGACCGCAAAGCCGAAGAGGGAGCTCAGGGTACTCCACATCCAATCTCAGTTCTGGCAAGTTCTTAAGACCCAAGTTCACAGGCAAGGTGAAAATCTCAAGTTTCATTATCACTATAATCTAACCCTACTGAAACCTGAATACCAAACGTATTCCCATCCAGTCCATTCCAACTCACAGGGACCCTACTAATGCCCCTGAATTTCCTTTCATCCTTACACTAGTCCAACCAGATTTGGCCTACTTCACATGTGCAGAAAGGCCAGATTTGGCCCAACTTCCAGGCCCAGAACTGCCATCTATGACTGCTAATTGACCTCCACAGGGGACGCAGAGACAGGAGGAGGGAATCTGAAGGAAAGCCATCACCTACACTCTATTTCGAAGTGAGAGGTCTGACAAGAACCACATCACTTCCTGTTTCCTGGCCACCCCCTAGTGTTTTCCCTTCCCAGACCACTTATATGGCAACCATTTTGCTGCCCAAATTACACGGAAGCACTGCCCACCCACAGCTCATGGAGCTGAGGTGAGCACCTCCTCCCAGCAATTTGCTCTGCTCATTACAGTCAAGTTACTTTCTGTTTTCTTCTGTTATGTACCAGATGAGAAAAAAAAGGGGGGGCTTCCATTTTGAATTCATCTTTGACAATAAATATCTAAACATTGGCATACCACACCCTGTGGAGATGTTCAGCCTGCGTGTGGCATCAACAGCTGAGCGAGGGAAAGACACAGTCACAACTCTCATCTCCCTCTCACTCAGGTGCTTTGAGTCTTTCAGGAAAATGTCGTAGGTTCTTCCTGAAGTATTGCAATCTCTGCCTCTTTTGACTCTTCTATTATGTAATGGTCACTGAGTTTTAGAAATTAAAGTTGAAAATGTGAACCTTACGACTTGGTCGAGGGTGGTTAATGGAGCTTAGCGTAACTGGATTTTTGGTTCCAAGTGGTGAGTTGTAGCTTAGAGGAGGTATATAAGTGAGGGATGTGGGAGACTGGTTGAATAGAGACAGTAGAGACAGAAAGGAAAGATTTCAGAGAGAACATTTAGGCAGCAGGAGGTTTTAACAGGGTTTCACGACTACTTGGAGCACTGGTGGGGCTGTACTTAAGAGCTTGGCTGCTAACCAAAAGGTTGGCAGTTTGAATCCACCAGTTGCTTCTTGGAAGCCTTATGGGGCAGTTCAACTCTACCCTATGGGCTTCCGATGAGTCAGAATGCACTGGAGGGCAGGAGTTAACAGCTTTCAGAGGTTATTTAAGAAGCCCCGAAGGTACGGTGGTTAAGTGCTCAGCCACCTAACTAAAAGATGAGTGATTCAAACCCACCAGCTGTCCCACAGGAAAAGGATGTAACATTCTGCTATCTAAAGATTATACCCTAGAAAATCCTATGGGACAATTCTACTCTGTCCTATAGGGTCAACTGACTGCAATGGGTAGTAATCACTTCGATAAAAAATAATATACATATGATAAAACAGGAAAGGCAGATTAGCTTTCAGGTGGGAGTAATGGTGATAAAGACTGGTTTTTGACAGGGTATGTGACAATTCAATGTTATTATTACAATTTAAAACCTGAGCTTGTAACCCTAGAGGCACATATAAGAAATTTGATGATAGTGTTTTCACCAATATCTCTGCTTTGGAGAACATATAAATTAAAACTTATAATTTATTTGTGTGCCATTTCTTTAAGTGCTGTCACTTGAAGCTGTGACATGATTTTTAAAACAAACCAGGTTAGTTAATTTCAAGACAAGATATGCAACTGGGACATGGAGGTACAGGGCTGGTGACTACATTGTCCTTTTGACTTTACATGACTTCCATGAACGTCTACCATTGACAAATCAGTGGTCTGTGGATTTCCACCTGATCTAAGAGAATGATGTTATTTGTAACAAGTAATTAGAGTCAAAGGTCTTAGCTGGTCAAAATGTATACAGTAATACTTTTCATGAAAACGAAAATGTCAGTTCTGTCTTAAATTTAAGGAGACACGCCGTTATGGGGGTTTTCTTTCACTGTGGTTTACTTCTAGTATGATATTGAATCCTTGAGGATTAAGGTCTGGTATTTGTACTTGTGGTTGCAACATATGGGAAATAAAAACATCAATAAAATTCTATTTCAACATTTTGACTGGTTAAACTTAATACTACCTGTATTATATTTCTGAGAACCATGTTCTCCTTCCTCCTATATTTGAGCCCATTTAGGAAGGAGTGTATACAAATGTGTTTGTAACACTGTACATCATAGCCAAAGTGAAATTAATCATGCTTGTTCAATTATTTCTAGCTCTTCAGTGATTTTGGCTAATGAGAGAAGAATATTTTACATTAAGATAAAACAGTACATAACAATATTGAAATATTAAGGTTCTTGGGAAGTTTTATTCAATGGAATTTTGGGGGGGAAGTTGAATGAAAATATTGTATCATTTTTCTAAGAGAAAATTTAACATGTATTTACTCTTCTGATTATTACAATGCTGGACATAGTCTTGTCTTTAAATTCCAAGACATGTATCTTTGTAGAATTTAACTGGAAAACATTAAAATCAAATCATGTCATAAGAACTTTCAGAAAACAGATAATTCAGCCATAAGATGATTCTAATAATAGAAAACATTGCTCCTTAAATTAAAAAAAAAAAAAGACCCCATTGCCATTGAATTGCCATTATCCAGAAGTATAATAAAAGCTGAAATAAAGGAGATCTGTAATTTTAAGTTACCAAAGTATTACTTAGATGACCTAAGTATAGATCTAAAGTATATATTTACCACAATGAGAAAAAAATCATTTTAGCTATAGTTGTGCTATATTTGAGTAAAAAGTCTATTTTAATGGTTGAAAATGACATTGTCTTAACTGTATAAATGAACAGCAAATTATCATATTACATATTTATGTATATATACAAATACATAGACATATATGCATGTATATATATTATATATGTAACGCAATAATTTTAGATACAGACAATTTTGATTTCTACTAGTTTAGAAAGAATGCGTCCCAGGTCTGAAATAAAATCCTCTTCCAGATAAAGTAAATTTTAGGCATATTCAAGTTCACCAGGATAGCTAGAGAAATGTATAGTATCTGCCTAGCAATTGCACATCCAGAAAGAGAGAACTGTAGTTTGGGCCTTATTAAGAAGAAGCTCCACATGCTCAGTAAGTGAAGAAACAAGATAGAAACATGTAAACGTCATAGAATGTTTTCCCAGTGCATTTGATCCCAGCCTTGGGCAATGGGGGCCACTTTGGAGGGCACAGGGAAGACCCCGAGGACAGAGCAGAAGGCCCTATTTCTCCTAAACTCAAGAAAGTCAGGTGTTATCCTTGAAAACCTGGATCCAACTCTCAATTTACTCCTCCAAGGAATCCATACCCTGAGTTTTCTTTTTAATGTTAGAAGTTGGCATGGATTTCCAACATTCTCACATTTTTAATTACAGCTTTTGTTTTGTTTTGTTTTGTTTTGTTTTTAACAGACTGCCAGACGGTTCTGTGGCAGAGTCATCTTCAAACTGAATTGTATCTTGAGGCCCCGCTTTCAGAGATTTATTAGGAGAAATAACAGCACTAGGCACACCTCTCATGGCAAGTAGGTCCTGAGGCAGGTACAGAGAAAGAAACCATTAGAGATAAAGACTGGAATATAGACAGAGTTATAGCAAGAGTCAGGGACTATTGTGGATTGAATTGTGTCCTCCACAAAATGAGCAATTTGGCTAGGCCATGGCTTTGGGCTTGGACTTCTGCTATGATGGAGTGCATGTGTTTCACATGTTGCAAGGATGTGATTTTGGGGGAAACAAAGGGTGGAATGTCATAGATTGAATGGTGTATCCCCCACTCCCTCAAAAATGTGTGTAACCATTTGGCTAGGCCTTGATTCCTGGTATTATGTGATGTTCCTACTTGTGTAGACCTTGCCTCTGTGATGTTGTTGCAGATTGAATTGTGTCCCCCCGAAAACGTACATATTGATTTGACTTGGCTATGAGTCCCAATATGATGCTATTCTTCCCGTGTGTTATGCCTCTGTGATATTGATGATGGAGAATGGGCTGTAGTTGTGTTAGTGAGGCAGGACTCAAGTTACAAGCTTATGGGATATAAGGGAGAGAAGTGAGCAGAGGAAGTTGGGAACCTCACA
Organism: Heterohyrax brucei; assembly: GCA_028571685.1. Classification (NCBI taxonomy): domain Eukaryota; kingdom Metazoa; phylum Chordata; class Mammalia; order Hyracoidea; family Procaviidae; genus Heterohyrax; species Heterohyrax brucei. The sequence continues at coordinate 108,288,650 of CM053146.1, forward strand.
CCACCAAGAAAGCAGCACCGAGAGCAGAGCACGTGCTTGCTGGAACTGAAGTTCCTGTGCTGAGATGCTCTGCTTGAACTTGGACCCAGCCTACCAGATTGTGATAAATTCTCTTGTTGAATGGACTCATAACTTATGAATGGATTTGTGCCTTACTGGACTGTGACAATAAAGGTTTCTCTTCACCAAACCTTATGCTCATGGTATTTTCTGTTAGAGTAGTACCAGATGACTAAGACAAATGTTAATGAGGTGGATTAGAGGTAGTTATGTTACTAAGACAGGACTCAATCTACAAGACTAGGTTTTTATCTTACATCAGTCTCTTTTAAGATATAGGAGAGAAGAGAGCAGAGAGATGGGGCACCTAACACCACCAAGAAAACAGCACTGAGAGTAGAGTACATCCTTTGGAACCAATGTCCTTGTGCTGAGGATTTTCTAGACTGGGTTAGATTGATGATGAAGTCCTTCCCCTAGAACTGACAGAGAGAAAAAGATTTCTGGAGCTGGCACCCTGAATTTGGATATATACTTCCCAGACTGTGAGAGAATAAATTTCTCTGTGTTAAAGTCATCTACTCGAGGTATTTTTGTTATAGCAGCACTAGATACCTAAGACAGTTACCGTGACTTAGAGATTACACAATTGGCAATAACAGTATGAAACTTAGAGTTCATTCCAGCTTAAAGCTCTACTCTAGGTTTTCTCACAAACTTTCTTCAAAAGCCAGTACAGAGTAATGTTTAAGATCAGAGATCTGAAGTTGGACGGACTTGATTTTGAAGCTCTGCTCTGTCGCTTACTTATAGAACTTGGAAAGGTCCTTAAGTACTCTGTGCCTCAATTTCCTGATGCATAAAACAGGGACACCACAACTCTCTCAGAAGGATATTATCAGAACTTCATGAGATAACGTAGTTTAAAAAACTATTATCCAAAAGGCATTTATACAAAGCCAAAAATCAACATCATCCTAAATGGAAAGAGTCTGACAGCATTCCTGTTGATAACAGGAACCAGACAAGAATGCCCTTTATCGTGACTTCTGTTCAACACTGTGGTAGATGTTCTAGCCAGAGCAATCAGGCTAGAAAAAGTGTCCAAATTGGTAAGGAAGAAGTAAAAATATTTCTATTTGTAGATGACATGAAAACCGTAAAGAATACACAAAGAAACTACTGGAACTAATAGAAGAGTTCAGCAAAGTATCAAGATACAAGATAAACCTACAAAAATGAATTGGATTATTTTACACCAACAAAGAGAATATCAAAGAAGAAATCATCAAATCAACACTATTTACAATAGCTCCAAGAAGATAAAAAACTTAGAAATAAATCTAACCAGAGATACAAAAGATCCACATAAGACACTACTGCAAGAAACCAAAAGGGACATACATAAGTGGAGAAATCTATCTTACTCATGGATAGGAAGACTCAGCATTGTGAAAATGACCATTCTATCCAAAGTGGTTGTTTTAGTCAGCTAGTGCAGCTCTAACAGAAATACTAAGAATGGGTGGCTTTAGCAAAGAAAAGTTTATTCTCACACAGTCCATTAGGCTGCAAGTCCAAATTCAAGGCTTCCACTCCAGGGGAAGGCTTTCCCCCTTGCTGGCTCTGGAGGAAAGTCTTTGTGTTACATCAGCCTTTGGTCAGGGAGCATCTGACCAGAAACTTCAGGTCTGAAGGACAGGCTCTTCTCCTGGTGCTGCTTTCTTGATGGTGTGAAGTTTGCAATTTTCTGCTTGCTTCCCTTTCCTTTTATCTCTTGTAGGATAAAAGAAGAAAGGGTAGTGCAAGCCATACTCCAGGGAAACTCCCTTTACAGTGGCATAGGGAAGTGATCTTATGAAAGAATTTATGGTCCCACCCTAGTCCTCTGATATATAGAGGAAAATCACAAAATGCAGAACAATCATAAAGTATTGGGCATCATGGCCCAGTCACATGACTACACACATTTTTGAGGGGACACAGTTCAATCCATGACAGTGATCTATAGATACAATGCAATCTGTCCAAATTTCAATGACTTTTTTTTTCAATGAGATGGAGAAACAAATTACTAACTTCATATGGAAAGGAGAAAAGCCTTAGATAAGCAAAGCATTATGGAAGAAGAACAAAGTGGGAGGCCTCATGCTACCTGACTTTAGAATGTATTGTACTATCACTGCAGTCAAAACAGCCTGGTACAGGAACACAACAGATGCAGAAGCCAACAGAATGGAACTGGGAATCCAGACACAAAATCATCCACCTATGAGCAGCTGATATTTGACAAATGCCCAAAGTCTGTAAATTGGGAAAAAGACAATATGTTTAACAAATGATGTTGGCATAACTGGATATCCATGTTCAAAAAAAGAAACAAGACCCATATCTCACACCATGCACAAAAACTAACTCAAAACGGATCAAAAACCTAGATATAAAATCTACAATGACAAAAGTCATGGGGGAAAAATAGGGACAACCCTGAAAGCCCTAATACATGGCATAAAGAGAATACGAAATATTAGCAACAATGCACAAACACCAAAAGAGAAATAAATATCTGGGAACTCTTAAAACTCAAATACTTACACTCATCGAAATAGTTCACCAAAAGAGGAGAAAGACAACCTACAGACTGGGAAAACATCTCAGTATGACGGATCCAAACACTGTCTAATCTGTAAAATCTACTAGATACAGCAAAACCCAAACAACAACAAGACAAATAACCCAATTAAAAAATGGGCAAAGGACATGAACAGGAACTTCACCAAAGAAGAGATCCAAGCAGTTAGTAGATATACGAGGAAATGCTCACAATCATTAACCATTAGAGAAACCCAAATCAAAACTGCAATGAGATACCATCTCGCCTCAACAAAGCTGATACTAATACAAAAAACACACAATAATGGATGTTGAAGAAGCTCTGGAGAGAATGTAACTCTTCTACACTGCTGGTGGGAATGTAAAATGGTACAACCACTTTGGAAATTGATTCGGTACTTTCTTAAAAAGATAGAAATAGAAATACTATCCAATCCAGAAATCTCGCTTCTTGGAATATATCCTAGAGAAATAAGAGCTGCCACACAAATAGATATATGTACAACAGTGTTCATTATAGAACTGTCCACAACAGCAAAAAGATAGAATGAACTTTGGCACCCAACAACACATAAATGGATAAAGAAACTATGGTATAGCCTCACAATGGAATATTATGTAATGATGAAGAATAACAATGAATGTGGGAAACATTTCACATCATGGAGGAATCTGGAAAGCATTATTATGCTGAGTAAAATCAATCAGTTGCAAAAGGACAAAAACTGTATGAGACCACTATTATGAGGACTCAAGAATAGGTTTAAACACAAAAGAAAACAGTCTTTGATAGTTATCAGGCCGAGGAGGGAGGAAAAGGGGTATTTACTTCTAAAAAATATAGAAAAATTAATAGTATGCAACAGACATCAACACAGTGTAAGGACTTGTAATACTACTATATTATTAAATGTAAGCACAGAGTTTATCTCTGCATCACATAATGGGGATAACAATTCAACTTTTAAAAATAGAGTGCTGGTCCAAATACTAATGATTTTGGTAGACTTAGAGATGTAGCTGATCAGGTCGTGGTATTAAGATAGCATGGAGGAGGCGGAGTCAAGATGGCAGACTAAGCACATGTCTCACTATATCCCTTTGGAAACCAAGACCTGAATTGATAATCAAATGGGGCCTTCTGATCACCTAATGAGCCCCAGGACATGGCACAGGGCTGTTAATTTGGACTTCATACCACTGAGCAAAAACCTTTCTCTCTTTCGCTGACTCCCACTCCTGGATAGCCCTGGCTCTCATGGACTGAAGGTAAACGCACCATTTAGACTTTTTTCTTCCTCTGTCTTGGCCAGCGGGTGGAGCTGGGTCTTGCCTAGTGGCTAGACTCAGACCTACTACTGGGGGGATAGACAGGCAAAATTCCCATATTTTGAGAGACAGGTTTAGGACTCTGTTAATCTAGCCACTTTGAGCCTGTCGTTTTATCACTGCCACAGTGGGGTTTGTACGGAACCACACTGCCAGTGTGCAGGATGCCATATTGGATACAGAGATTTTAGCGGGACCTAATTCTTAGCCTGGGAGCCAGCGCCTGCAGACAGGACAGTGCTTCTCCAACTGAAAAGCGGTAATTTACACAGTGTCGCCTATGGTGGGGGCCCTGCAACAGAAGCAGAGGAATCACTACCTCTCGGCACCTTTAGCCCCTCTATCTGCTGCCTGTGTGGAGGGTGCCATCTTGGATACAGTGGCCGCAGCTGGACCTAATTCTCAGCTCGGGAGCCAGAGCCTGCCCACAGGAGAGCACTTTTCTACCAGAAACGTGTCACCTAAAGCTGGGCCCTGTCAGCAGAGGCCAATATGGCAGTAGCATAGCTATATTCTGAACTAGTTTGTATTATCTAGGGTTGGATATAGAGGTGCTTACTTTGCCAGTTGGGAAGAAGGACCTCTACATTCGAAAACCTGACTGAATTGGGAAGTGGTCAGATACCTCTTGCTTTACATTTTAAGACAGACTAGAGAAACACCTCCAGTCCGTCCTCACAGTATCTCTTCTAGCCTCTGCGTACTCACATGGGACCCACAAAAGCAACAGACACTTGTGGTATACAAGAAATCACCCATGGCTTTAGAAGGCTCCCAAAGAAAACAACCAAGGAGTTTTCCAGATGAAGAAACTTTTATGAAAGCATCAGAAAGTGAATACAAAATGATTATATACAGAGCCCTTCTAGACCTTATGTAAAATGCAGCAGAACAAAAGGAAAAATTAAACAAGTTGTTCGATCTGATGGAACACCAGTACTCTGAAATCCAACAGATCAAGAACAAAATCAAAGACATAGAAACTTCAATGCAAAGCCAAGAAAACACAATGGAACAAATAGAAAAAAGAATTTCTGACTTGGAAGACAGAGCTACTGACACCAGCATCTATGAGCAGAAATCAGAAAAATGAAACAAGAAAAATGAAGAAGCATTAAGAAGCATGCTGAACTTTATCAAGAGGAACAATCTTCAATTAATTAGAGTCCCTGAACAGCATGAGACATCTGAGAACACAGAGAGTATCATTGCTGAGATGCTGACAGAAAACTTCCCAGAAATCATGAAGAGAATACAGACATCTCAGATGCATGTCGTACGCCACCCAATATAGATCTCAAAAAAAAAGACTTCAAGACATATTACAATCAAGCGTAACAAAATGAAATATAAGCAGCGACTCTTAAAGGCAGCAAGACTCAAAGCAAAGCTAACATTCAGAGGGAAACCCTGCAGGCTCTTGTTAGATTTCTCAGCAGAAACCATGCTGGCATGGAGACAGTGGCATGACACATCAAAGCCTTGAAGGAGAAGAACTTTTAACCAAGAATTACATATCTTGCAAAACTATCTTTCAAATACGAAAATGAAATTAAGACATACACAGATAAACAGAAACTCAGAGACTTTGTAAAAACAAAACCAAAACTGCAAGAAATACTGAAAGAAGTTCTTGGCTTTGGCTTAGAAGAACAAAACCACTAACTTTATATTTTAGAATGACACATTACTTAAAACTCTACTCAGTTAGGGAAGGCTCCAAAGTCAATCACAGCTGTAATACTGAAAGAAGCAATCCAGTGACCATCATGAACACTATGGTGCCATCATTAAAAAGAGGGATGTACTACAGTCGTTGTCCTTCCAGATGGAGAGGAAGATGACAAGACTGGTAGCAATTAAAATTGGGTTTATATATACTTTATTAAGGGGGACCATAGGTGCAGCTAGCACAACAAAGATCTAACATACCATTTCAAGAAATGGAACACAGGAGTCTCAACAACTACAAAACCAGCTCTGAAAAAGGTGAAAAATCAACTCACAAAAAAGAATGTCCCAGAACAGACTAATAAGGACAACAGAGAAAACATCAACACAAAAATAAACAATGGCAGTAGTGAACACATACCTATCAATAGTTACATTGAATGTGAATGGACTGAATGCTCCAGTAAAGAGACATCAAGTGACATCTTGGATCAAAAGAAATGACCCATCTGTATGTTGTCTACAAGAACTTCACTTGAGACCTAAAGATAGGAACAAACTGAAAATTAAAGGGTGAAAGAATATATATCAAGCTAACAAGGAACAAAGAAGAGCAGATGTGGCAATTCTAATCTCAGACAAAATTAATTTTAATGTAAAATCCACCATGTTGGACAAAGAAGGACACTATTTATTGCTGAAAGGTTCCGTACACAGGCAAGACTTAACTATATTAAATATTTATGCATCTAATATCGGAGAACCTAAGTACATCGAAGAAACACTGACTACACTCAAAAAAGAGTTAGATCACTCCACAGTAATAGTGGGAGACTTCAACACTCCACTCTCCATACTGGACAGATCATCTAGAAAAAAGCTCAGTAAAGATACAGAAGACCTCATTGTCACAATTAACCAACTAAACCTAATCGATATATACAGAACTTTCCACCCATGAGCAGACAACTACACCTTCTTCTCCAGTGCACATGGAACTTTCTCCAGAATTGACCATGTGTTAGGACATAATGCAATTCTCAACAAAATCCATACCATTGAATTACTGCAAAGCATCTTCTCAGATCATACAGCCATAAAAGTCGAAATCAATAGCAGAAAAAACATAGATAGAAAGTGGAACTCTTGGAAACTGAACAACACCTTGCTCAGAAAAACATGGGTTATAGAAGAAATCAAAGATGAAATAAAGAAATTCATGGATTCCAATGAGGACAAAAACACTTCCTACCAGAACCTATTGCATACAGCCAAAGCAGTGCTCAGAGGTCTGTTTATTTCCAAAAATGCACACATTTGGAAGGAAGAAAGAAACCAAATCAAGGAACTAACCCTACAGCTTGAACAAGTAGAAAGAGAACAACAGAGGAACCCCTGAGGCACCAGAATAAACCAGATCATAAAGATTAGAGCAGAGCTAAATGAATTAGAGAATAGAAAAACAATTGAAAAGACTGAAAGCTGGTTTTTTGAAAAGATCAACAAAATTGACAAACCACTGGCTAAGTTTACTAAAGAAAAGCAGGAAAGGAAACAAATAACCCAAATTAGAAATGAGAGGGGAGTTGTCACCACAGAGCCAACAGAAATAAAAAATATCATAACAGAATACTATGAAAGACTGTTCTCTAACAAATTTGAAAACCTAGAGGAAATGGACCAATTCCTTGACTCATACCACCTACCCAAATTATCATAACATGAAGCAGAACAACATAATAAAACCATCACGAAGGAAGAGATTGAAAATGTCATCAAAATACCGCCAACCAAAAAAAAGCCGGGGCCCAGATGGCTTCCCTGTAGAATTCTACCACGCTTTTAGAGAAGAGTTATCTCCAATACTACTGAGACTATTTCACAGTACAGAAAGGGATGGAGTACTCCCAAACTCATTCTATGAAGCCAGCATAACCCTGATACCAAAGCCAGGGAAAGACCCAACAAAGAAGGAGAACTACAGACCAATATCACTCATGAATCTAGATGCAAAAATCTTCAACAGAATTCTTGCCAATAGAATACAAGAACATATAAAAAAAAATAGTACATCCTGAAGAAGTGAGATTCATACCAGGGATGCAAGGCTGGTTCAACATCAGAAAAACAATTAATGTGACTAACCACATAAATAACACAAAAGACAAGAATCACCTGATTTTGTCCATTGATGCCGAAAAGGCATTTGATAAAGTCCAACACCCATTCATGCTAAAAACTCTTAGCAAAATAGGGATAGATGGAAAATTCCTCAAAGCAGTCAGGGCCATTTATACAAAGCCAATTGCTTGCGTCATCCTGAATGGAGAGAGACTGAAAGATTTTCCCTGGAGCTGGAGAACAGGAACTAGACAAGGATGCCCACTCTCACTTCTCCTATTCAACATCATACTAGAAGTTCTAGCCAGAGCAATTAGACAAGACCAAGAAATAAAGGTCATCTGCACTGGCAAAGAAGAAGTCAAAATCTCCCTGTTTGCTGATGATATGATTGTATATGCAAGAATCCTAAAGAATCTATAAGTAAACTACTCAAACTGATAGAAGAGTTCAGCAAAGTCTCAGGATACAAGATAAACATAGGTCAATCAGTAGGATTCTTTTATACCAACAACAAGACTGTTAAGGAAGAAATCATCCAATCAATAAAGTACCCAGGAATTAATGTAACCAGAGAAATAACAGACCTTTACAAAGAGAACTACAAGCCCTTGCTACAAGAAACTAAGAGAGACTTACCCAACCCAACCCAGTGCCGTCGAGTCGGGTCCGACTCATGGCGACCCTAGAGGCCAGGGACTTAGATAAATGAAAAAACCTACCCTGCTCATGGATAGGAAGACTTAACATTGTGAAAATGTCTATCTTACCCAAAGCAATCTACTTACATAATGTAATCCCAATACAAGTTCCAGCATCATTTTTTAACGAGATGGAGAAACAAATCACCAATTTTGTTTGGAAACGGAAGAAGCCCCAGATAAGTAAGGCACTACTAAAGAAGAAGAACACACTGGGAGGGCTCTCATTACCCAACCTCAGAACATACTACACTGCCACAGTGATCAAAACAGCCTGGTACTGGTACAAGAACAGAGATCGATCAATGGAACAGAATTGAGACCCCAGAGATAATACCATCTGCCTATGAACAGTTGATACGCGACAAAGGCCCTAAGACATTAAATTGAGGTAAAAACAGTATCTTCAACAAATGGTGCTGGCAAAATTGGATATCCATCTGCAATAAACTGAAACAGCATCCATATCTTACACCTTATACAAAAACCAACTCCAACTGGATAAAAGACCTAAATGTCAAATTTAAAACAATAAAGCTCATCCAAGAAAAGGTAGGAACAACAACGGAAGTTTTAATACACAATGTGGACAGACTCCAAAATCTGTCAAACAAACCGCAATCAACAGAAAATAGATAAATGGGAACTATTAAGAATCGAACACTTATGCTCATCCAAAGACTGTTAATAGAATTAAAAGGACACCTACAGAATGGAAAAAAATATTTGGCAACTCTATGTCAGACCGACGCCTGATCTCCATAATCTATAAGATACTGCAAAATATCAATAAGAAGAAGATAAATCATCCAATTAAGCAATAGGCAAAGAAGATGGACAGACATTTCTCTAAAGAGGAGATCCAGACAGCCAAAAAACACATGCGGACATGTCCATGATCTTTAGTTATTAAATTCAAATCAAGACTACAGTGAGATATCATCTCACCCCATCATGGTTGGCCATGATCCCAAAAACACAAAACAACAAATGCTGGAGAGGCTGTGGAGAAAGTGGAACTCTTTTGCACTGTTGGTGGGGTTACAAAATGGTTCAGCCTCTTTGGAAAGCAATCTGGTGCTTCCTTAAAAAAATGGATATAGATATACCATTTGACCCAGTAATTCTACTACTTGGAAAATACCCTACAGAATCAAGGCCTTTCACACCAATGGACACATGCACAAGATTGTTTATTGCAGCACAGTCCATGATAGCAAAAAGATGGAATCAACCCAGATGCTCAACAACAGAAGAATGGATAGCTAAACTATGGTATATATACTCAATTGAGCACTACGCAATGATAAAGAATAATGATGATTCCAGGAAACATCCCATAACCTAGTTTCAATTGGAAGACATCATGTTGAGTGAAGGTAGTCAGTGACAAAAGGACAAATATTGTATGAGACTTCTACAATAAGATCTTAAAAATAGACTTATGTATAAAAGAAAAGACTCTTTGACAGCTGCAAGTGAAGGGAGGGAGGGAGGGCAAGAGGGGGAGGGTTTAAAATAGATAGTTGCTAGAAATCCAGTTGGGTGAAATTGGTGATAGCACGCGTTAGAAACAAGAACAATATTAAGTGGACTTCAGCATAACTTGAATATGCCTTCCATCTTAACCCAATATTGCAAGGACAGAGTAGCTGGGGCAGGGGGCAGGGGACCATGCTCTTAGGTGAAATCGAGGCCAATTGGCACAGATAACATTTTGCTAAGAGGGCTCTCTGTACCCCACATTGATGAGTGGCGTCTGGGGTCTTAAAAGCTGCCAAGCTGCGATCCGAGGACACACCAAATGGTCCCAACTCAGCAGGAATGGATGCTCACTGAGGACCAAAATGACATGGGGTAAAGACAACCCAGAAGGTAGAGAGACCCACATGAGTAGGTGCTTACATCGACTTGGGACCGGAAGAACCAGATGGTGCCCAGCCACCACCAGTGATAGCTGTGATGGAGCTCACTAAGATGAGTCTCACTGGCAACACAAGAATAAAAAGCGGTGCATCCTGAGATCTCCACTAAAAGACCTCAACTGATGGTCCAGCGGTTTCGATGTTCTCCTGGGAGCATGGCCCCTGGCCCTGATACTGCCCTTGCCCATAAATCATAACAAATGTCCACTCTTCAGAAGAGAATGGATTGGACTTGGTGATTGGACTGGATGCACTTTACGGTTCTATGCATCTATAGGATATCATCCTGCTGACCTCTGGCTGGAGGAAGGAGAGTGGGTGGAGAGGAGGGGAAAGGAGACTGTTGGGAGGATGAGACATGTATGGAGCAGAAAGGAATAGTGTGCCATCACCGGGCAGGGAGAGCAATGGAAGCTGCATGTAGGTGGGCATGTAAATTTATACGGGAATGTACATTTTCACTCAGTCATATTAAATAATAATAAAAAAAAAGATAGTATGGAGAGGTATCCTGGTTAAGCACTCAGCTACTAACCAAGAGGTTAGAGGTTCAAATCCTCCCAGAGGCAGCTCAAGAGAAAAGTCTGGAAATGTCCTTCTCAAAGGTCAAGGCCATTGCAAACCTTGTGGAGCACAGTTCTGCTCTGAAACACAAGGATTCACCATGAGTTGGAATCAAGTCAATGGCAAAAAAAGTAATAAAACTAACTGAGTGGTTTCTGTTTTGTGTGCAACCTTAATTTTAGGCCCAATAATAGCTAATGTTTTTGCTTTTAAGAGAATTTCCTCTGGGTCTTGAATCTGAATATCAAGAGTAAGTTCACTGCCAGTTGTCTTCTTTCTGGTGTAACACATCTCTGTAGGTCAAATAAAAATTCAGAGGAAAAAAGTAAGCTGCAGTCTGCAGGCTGGCACTTGGCTTAAAGGTGAAGATAATGGTGTTCCTCTCCATCTCAACTGTTAATATCTTTTCTGCATCTCTCTACAGAATCATGGTCTAGCTCTCAACCATCAGGTCATCCCTAAAGCGTCAGCTACAGTGTCTAACATCAGAGACCTGCCCTGTTTTTCTACAGAGAAACAAATGATATATTTTTGCTTCTCAACAGAACATACTTGAAAAGCAAAAGACTTCAGAAACCAATGGAAGGCATCTCTAGTTGAACACTTTCGCTAAGTACAAGACCAGGGTGCTTTCGAAGGGAAGCCTTCTTGGAATGCCAAACTGTATTACTGTAGCTATCTGCTGAAGGCCAGCACTATTGGGAAGTCTGTAGAGAAAGCTGAGAAGTCTCAGAAACAATGGAAAATATAAAAGAAATGTGGTTCAAAGCCTCTTTCTTTACTCTTACTCCAACTCTCTGGTAAATGGAAGAAAAGTAACTAAATTTACTTCATAAGAAAAATATTTATTAGTGGTAAGTGTTGGTAAGGGTATAGAGCAATTGGAAATGTCACACACAGGTGACAGAGGTACATATCAGCACAATCACTTTTCAGAATGGTTGGTAGTTTCTGTTCAGGCTGAACTACACATGCCCCATGATTTCAGCAATGCCACTTCAACAATCATGTATATGTATGTTCTCTAAAACATATGCACAAATGTATTTCCATTATTCATACTAGAGAAAAATTGAAAATCATCCAAATATTTGTCAGTAGTAAAGTGGAAGTGGGTAAGTTATGCTGTTCGTACAACAAAATACTACAAAGCAATAAAAAAAATAATAACAAACTGTTGCTGCATGCAATGGAAGAATCTCACAAAATAATGCTGAGGGAAAGAACCCAGACACCAAAGCGCACATACTCTCTGATAGTGTAAAATCCACTGTAGTTCACAACCAGGCAAAATGAGCTTGCAGTGTTAGAAGTCATAGTGGTTATTCTTGGTGGGGTAACAACTGGAAAGCCACACAAAGGTATGGATTGGTAGCATACTGGTTGTTGACCTGGATACTTAGTTGTAAGAATGTGACTCCTTTGTGGAAATTTAATGGTGCATACTTTGGATTTGGTAAAACAGAGAATGTCATCAAATCTGCCCAGAGGTACCTCAGAAGAAAAGCATGGCAACCTAGGTCAGAAAGATCAGCCACAGAAATCACTATAGATTTCACAACTCCATACAGAGTTGCCACGAGTCTGAGCCAGCTCAGTGACCATCGGTTCAGTTTTCTCCTGGCTCGGACCTAAGTATACTGGACTCAGAACCAGTTCATCTAACCACTCACACTGCCTGCCTTAAGTAGGTCAGCAGGTAGATCACAGCTTCCAAGTGTTCTCAGAGAAACGTGCAAGGCTGGTAGAAATCAACACTAGAACAGATTTCCAGAAAAAAGTCTTTGGTAGCCCACATCCTGTCAGTGCTGGATTCTCATCAAGCCATGGCCCTCTGAACATAATTTACCCCAATACTAATAGGAGTGAGAAGAGTGAAAGCAAGAATGTGAGCTGAGATTTTAAAAACAAAAACAAAAAGAACACATGGCCTTCGACTGGATTCTGACTCACTGTGAACCTATAGGACAGCCTAGCACTGCCCGACAGAGTTTCCAAGGGTGCCTGCTGGATTCGAACTGCTAACCTTTTGGTTAGCTATAGCCCTTAACCACTACACCACCAGGGTTTCTAAAGTTGGGACAGTCAACCTAAAGACACAGTTGCTGTAAGCTGCTCTGAGAGGGGTTATGTTTTGGGAGCTCCCAAATGCAGCATTTGGAGTTTTGATTGCCTGTGGCATTTCACCTCTTAGTAAACTGGAATTATCAAGAACCCCTGCCAGCTAAGTTATACTGACAAGGTCTAACCTGAAAATAAATGCAGATAGTTTAAACGTACTTTATTTCACTAATCACGTCCTTCACTGGGTCAAAACTTCCCTAACTTTGTAATCTTTATTTGGAGACATGTGTTGCCCCCGCCCCATGTTGGGGGGAGGAAAGAGCCTGCTTTCTGCAGCCTCCCTTTCCTGGGGCCTCTCTTTTCTTAACGTGGGACAACGTAGAAAAGTTATTTGAATGGCAAATGTTTTTGTGAAAATTTTTGCGTATCATTTCCGAGAATTTTCTAAACTAGCAGAGGGATGCTGACTTCCCACTAGGACTCAATGGAGTGTAGCAAATCAAACAATTTTCCAAAAGGCATTTTCCTACCACTCATCTCTAACCACATTTCCCACCCCTTGGGGAAGTATTGTAGCTGCGAGCGCAATTGTACTTGAGATTCTCAAACTGAAATAGCTAAGTTTTCAAATCTTGAAGATAGCAAGGAATTGGGGGGGAGATGGGAACAGTAGAGATTTTTGAGCACATGGAGAGGAAGGGATACAAAGGGAGGACAGAGCCGTAATCAAGAAAGAAACAAATTCACTTACTGTCTTTAAGTGAGTAGAGGTGGGGTGGAGACTGCCCACTGATGAGGGTGGAGGGTAGCTCTTGAACAACCCAGAGAACAGTTTCAGATTCTGCTCCCCATGATCAGAGGGTCCCGTCTAATCAGGGAAACTTTATTTTTCATCATTTCCTTGCTGAGCTGTGACACATGAAAATAATTACCGAGGTTAGAGATGGAAAATATTTATTAGGTCAGCTCGACCATCCTCTACAATGTAGGCTGGCTCCCCGCTGGGCTTGGAAGACAGCTACAACAACTTGGCATGTCCCTGTCTCCCAGCACCTAAAAAACAGGTTGTTGTTCCCTTCTTGATTCTCTGCTGGGTCTTTGAATGCCAAAGGAGAGAAAACAAGATAAAACCTAATCCAGCGACAGCAATGCCTGTCTCTGAGTCACCTACCCAGTTGTTACTATAAGCTGTTGTAGGAACAGGCTTCAGAAGGTAGAGACTCAACCTCTCCTTGGAGGACACCATTATTGTCTGCCTAGGACAGGCATACAAGACCCCAGTTAACACTGGGAAGTTTTCTTTTGGCACGTTGCATCCGGTGCTCACGGGTGTTCCTGAGTTAAGCTGATGCTCGGTGGATACTCTTCGAGGTGTCTGCATGCCCCACTGACGATTATTCAGCCAAGGAGGAGAGACTGGGTTTCCTCTCAGCTTGCTTAATCCAGTCACTGCCCCTGAGCCTTTTTCCTTTCTGCTGTTTTTCTTCTGCATGACTTCCAGTTTGCTGATATTAAACTCGTCCTAAAGAGACCAGGGCAGCACTTAGTGGTCTCTTCAGAGCCATAGAGACAGGACAGCCCCTGTGCTAGGCCCTCAAATAAACTGCTCTCCTCAGCCCCCCACCAGCTGCAGTCTATGCCCCCTTGTTTCGTGTGGAATCCTGGGGCTGGTTCTCTGCAGGACTCAGTGCACAGAGGCCCTTAATATGTGTAAAATTGTGCTCTCCGCCGCAGGCCTCCCTCCCCCGCGTGACCAGGGAGTGTGAGGGCTGGGCGGGGGGGTGGGGCTTCCATCTCCTCAGAACTGCCTCACATGGTGACAAGTAGCTTTAAGGCCCTCACACAGAAAATTGGACTCAGAAAACAGTCCAAAGAATCAACTCAAATTCCTATCCAAGCTCCAGAACACGTAAAGTGAAAATGGAGCAAAAGTCACTGTGAAACTAAGAAAGTGACTGAGGAAAAGGTTGTAACAGTTGAAGATATTCACACTGAGTGCTCGAGTTGCTTGTACAGGTGGTGTAGGGTGGGAATAAGCATACATGGAAAGACAAATGATCCATACAGTTGGCTTGTCCATGTACAAGAAGGGCCTATACAGGATGTTTTTAAGGTAACTGAAAACCATCCACAATTCTCCTGGGCCATTTCATAGTTCTGTGGAGATGCATATCTTTTACTGGCTCTAGATAGGGCCCTAGTATTACCATGAGCTGTTTATATCCATCAGGTCTGTGAGGACAGACGGTGGTAACCGAACCCTCAGTGCTGTTCTAAGACTGCGTTTAGTGAGTGAGTGGGGTTTTATATATCTCCTAACAGCACTTTGATTATGCTGAATCTTAATTAAGCCAGGCCACGAGTCTTCTGATTGCCTTGTCCTCACTCGCTACCATACATGGGGCACCCAGAGGTGTAGCGGGCTTTCCATCCTCTGCCATGGAACACAGCTCACAGGAGAAGCATCATTTCCCGACAGGGGACTGAGGTACTTGGTAGTCAAGGCTGCGTCAACATTTTACCACAGTAATGGATCAGCTTAGTGCAAAAAAGCAAGGGAGGTCATTTCACCCACTAAAAAAAAAAAAATTAACTCATTTTTTTTTCCCTAAACAAATTGGTTAACTACATAATCTAAGAGGTGTTTCTCCAGAATGACTTATTAGTAGTTGCTGTGATTTTGCAGTGATCTGTCTCTGGGAAAAACACAAATATAAATAAAATGCTATAAATGATAAGTGTAATTAAAGGTAACAGTTTTTTTTTTATGTATTCCATTGCATTTTTTTTAATTTTTATTTTTATTTAACATAACTGAGGGAAAATGTACATTCACATACAAATTTACATGCCCCCCTATATGCAGCTTCCACTGCTCTCCCTGTCCGGTGACTGCACACTATTCCTCTCTGCTCCATACATGTCTCATCCTCCCAACAGTCTCCTTTCCCCTCCTCTCCGTCCACTCCCCTTCCTCCAGCCAGAGGTCAGCAAGATGATATCCTATAGATGTATAGAACCATAAACTGCTTCCAATATATGGTTACTCTGCATTGCCAAGTCCAATCCATTCCTGTCCAAAGAGTGGACCTTTGTTAAAGGTAACAGTTTTAAAACAAAAATTTTCAGATGAAATAATAGTAAAAGTTATAATTGAATTTCAAGAGTCTTTCACTCCACAGCAAACCTGAATAATACCTCTTTTAGTTGTAACTTTGTTATATTTTTTGTTTTTGTACTGAAAGAACCGTGGTAGGTGACTTGCTATCCTCATTTCAGTATATTTTTCTTATTCATTTTAATACCCCCAAACACTTCAAATTTCTTCCTTATTTTACTGAGAAAAAAAAAATTTCTTGCCTTTTACTTTTTCTTTGTGGAAAATAAATTAACCAAATTGCAATATGATACTTAAGTTAAGAACATGCCCCTGATATTCAATGGCCCACATGGCATTACATTATGTGTTCCATTTCATTCTATGCATTTTCCTAATACAGGCTAAAGCTGGTATTCACGTAAATTGCTCTGGTTTTTCAGAACAGGATGCTGCATTCTTTTTGAAACTCAAGGCTCTGAGGCAGTAATAGGAAAAAAGGCAGCAACAAAATAATGGACACCGGCAATCAAACAACCATTATAGGTACATTATGTGCAGGGTGCCAAATTGGTAGAAGGCCTTTATTTTTAATTTCTCCTCATTTGTTCACCATTATTAAGCAAGCATAGACACCAGAGGAGACTTAAGAGTGACAGAGGATAATTATACACTTTAGGAAAAGGTATTTTTCATCATAGGGTTAGAATCAATCCCCGAGAGAAGCCTGTTCAGAATTTTATACGAGGCTCTACGTGCATTCTTGTTTGGACATGGACATGATTTTCATGTTAGACTCCAGTTTGAGTTTTACATAACACAGTTCCTATTGGATTTTTATAATCTCAGTGGATACAATTTCATAGTTGCTTTTAAAAGTGCATCATTTTAATAAATAATTGTTCATTTTGTACTCCCCACTTAAAAATAATTCATAATGCAGTTAATGAATTTTTAATTTCCCAATTATGGTTATGGTATCATTTGGGATGAAACAGTGAGAATTTGAAACATAACTAGAGACTAATGAACTCTCAAATCGTTAAGCGCACAAAGTCTTAGGACCCATAATACTTTTAAACCATTATATTGAAATGTAATTGACACCACTTAAATATTTGCAGTTTATTATATATCAATTATGTGCACACACACTTATCAAAACATATATATATATATACAATATACATAATACAATCTCTCTCTCTTTAAACACATACACACACTATATATGCTCAGGAGTCTCTGGCTGGTACAAATGGCTAACATGCTTGGCTGCTAATTGAAAGGTTAAAGCTCAAGTCTGTCTCCAGATATGATGTTCAGCCTATTTCCGTGTGCTTATTTGCTATGTATACACATAAATATATAATTTAAATTAAGTGGCTGTTTAATTATTTGGCCCATTTTTTTAATTGGATCTTTTTTCTTTCTCATTATTGAGTGTTCAAAGTTCTTTATATTCCAGACACAAGCCCTTTATCTGATGAATGGTTTGCAAATATTTTCTCCCATTCTGGCTGTTGTCTTTTAATTTTCTTATAGTATCTTTCAAAGGGAAGAAGTTCTAAATTTCGATAACATGCAGCTTGTCATCTGTTTTCTTTTAGGGGCCATGTTTTTGGTGTCATATATAAGAAATCTTTATCTAATCCAAGCCTATGAAGTTTTTTCATACTATTTCTTTTTCCTGCAAGTTTTATAGCACTGCACTTCACATTTAAGTCTGTGATCTATTTTGAATTAGTTTTTATATGTAGTGCAAGGTATGGATAAAAGTTCATTATTTTGCATAGGTATTTGATTGATTCAGCACCATTTGTTAAGTAGATTATATTTTATCTACTGGATGGCTTTGCTCTATTGTCAAAAATCAGCTTCCCATGCTCGTGAGGGTGTTTCTGGGTTCTGGACTCTGTTCTGGCAATACACTTGTCTTTACGTCAGTGCTATACTGTTTTGGTTACTGTGATCTTACAGAGAACTTTGAAATAGTATAGTGTTAGCCGTTTAAAGCTGTTTTGATCCTTTGCATTTTCATATGAATTTTAGAATCACCTTTTTGCTTTGAAAGAAAATGTCTGCTGGAATTTTGTTTGAGATTGCATTGAATGCAAAGATTATTTCGGGAAGAACTGACGTCTTAATAATATTGAGTCTTCTGACCCATTAACAAGCTGTAATGATTCAGGTATTTAGGTCCTCTTTAGTTTTTCACAGTAATATTTTACAGTTTCAGCATATAGGTCTTTCACATCTGTTTTTAAATTTACTTCCAAGTATTCCATATTTTTTATGTAATTGAAATAATATTGCTTTTTCATTTCAATTTCTGACTGTTAGCTCCTAGTGTAAGCACAACTGATTTTGTCTATTAATCTTGCAACCAGTAACCTTGCTAAATGTACTTATTTCTAGCTCTTTGTAGATTGCATCAAGTTTTCTACATGTCCAACTATGCTATCTGAGATTATTTTTTCCTTTCAAATATAAGAATATGACCATTATTTCAGTTTCTTACATGATTACTCTGGCCAGAACATCAGAACAGTTAAATAGAACAGTATAACATTGAACAAAAGTGCTAAGAGCAGACAAACCTATATTTTCCCTAATTTTAGGGAGAAAGCTTTCCATTTTTCACCATTAAGTATAATGTTAACTGTAGGTTTTTCAAAGACGTGCTTTATCAGATAAAGAGAGTTCTCTTCAAATCCTACTTTTCTGAGAGTTTTTTTTTTTTAAGTAATTGGTGAATTTTGTTATTTTCCACATCTATTAAGATAAGTATATGGTTTTTAGGTTTTAATTTGTCAATATGATAAATTGCATTGATTGCTTTTCAAATGTTAAACCAGCCTTGCATTTCTGAGTCAAGCCTCACAGATCATGATGTATTATCCAGTTTAGACATTGCTGGATTCATCTCACTAAAATTTAGTTTAAAATACAGTACTACTATAAATATTGTGATGTAATTTTGTTAAAATACAATGTGAATATCTTAAGCAAAATGAACTCTGATACAATTTCAAGCATAAAGTCTGTAAGAGCCAAGAGATTTTTAGAGAAAACATTTCTTTTTAAAATAGAGACTTGGTACCAAACCCCTGTAGGACTTATTATCTGTATTATATAGTGTAAATCATTGTACACTGAATTTATATTGTTTTACAAGTGTATTATTTGTTTTTGTATTACCTCTCCCAATTAAATTGTAAGCTTTTAAATAGACATCACATTTAATCTCCCAGCATCTAGCAGAGTGCTTGGATACCAGAAGGCCCATGAATGTTTGAGGTTGATTTCGCAGATTAGTTATTATGTCTCAAGATTATCAGTTAAAAATAGTTAGCTCTGTCATGATTCAAAAAAAGGGTCACAAAGAATAAAATAACATTGCTCATAAAAACTTTCCTAAGGAAAGCAGAAATCTTATTATAAGTATATGCTGTTATCCAATGGCACCAAGAAATGATGAGTGACAGTCATTTAAATAAATTTGTTGACAGTCGCTATATTTGTCCTCCCAGACACCCTTTCAGCTCAGTAATGAAGTTATTCCAGAAGTTCACCCTTCACCCTCAAATGAACAGGCCTATAAAATGGAACAAGGCAAAAGGGACACCCCAGCCCAGGGACAAGAACTAGAAGTTAGGAAGGGACAGAAAAGCTGGTAGTAGGGACTCCAGATTGAGAAGGGAGAATGCTGATGTGTTGTGAAGTTGTTAGCCATTGTCATAAAACGATGTGTGCACTGTTTAAGGAGAAGCCGGTTTGTCTTGCAAGCCATTCTTCAAAGTACAATAAAAGGTCACCAGATTTTCCTTATATTGATAAACAAATTTTGAAATAATGTGAATGCTAGAAAGTACACTCTCAACTCTGCAGCATTAGACATCTTTTAGCTATCTTCTACAACTCAAAAAGATTTATCAGATGTTAGCCAAGCCAAGAACTTGATTAAAATTCAATGGAAATGTATAGGAACTCACATGGGAAAGACTTAGTGAATAGGATGCTAATTTACGATCCATTCTGTGATGAAAAATATTTCCTTACATTTGTGTAATATAGTTTCCTTAAAATATTTAATTATAAAACATCATACATATAAATATATATAACATTTCAATGGTTAAAATAATAATAGTAATAAACTTTTGTGTACCCACTAACAATGTTTTGAAGCCCCTGTATAGCTTTCCCAAATTATATTCCCTTCTTTCTTCCCCAGAAATAACCCAACCTTAAGCTTTGTTCATCTGATTCCCTCAAGTATTGTTTTGGTCATGTATTGCTGCTGTAACAGAAACACAAGAAGAAGATGGCTTCAACAAAGAGAAATTTGTTTCCTCACAACAACCAAAAAGAAAAAAAAAAAAAGTCTGTTGCCATCAAGTCAATTGCAACTCATAACGACTCTGTAAAAAACAAAAACAAACAAACAAAAACCCACTGCATTTGAGTTTGGTCCAACTCATAGAAACCCTAGAGATCAGGGCAGAACTGCCCCATAGAGTTTCCAAGGTGCACCTGGTGGGTTTGAACTGTTGACCTTTTTCTTGGCAAGCATAGCACTTAACCCACCAGGCCACCAGGGTTTCCTAGCAACTCTACAGGACAAAGTAAAACTGTCGTATAGAGTTCCAAGGAGTGCCTGGTACATTCAGACTGCCCACCTTTTAATTAGCAGCCACAGCTCTTAAGTATTACACCACCAGGGTTTCCCTTCACAGTTAAGGTAGGCTAAAAGTCCAAATTCAGCCAACTCCAGAGGAAGGCTTTCTCTCTGTCATCTTTGGAGGAAGGTTCTTGTACTCAATTGTCCTTTTGTCAAGGAGCTTCCCAGGCACAGGGAGCCTGGGTCCAAAGCATACACCCAGTGCTTCTTTATTGATGGCATGAGGCCCCACTCTCTGTTTCCTTTCCTTTCATCTCTTGTAAGATAAGAGGTGGTACAGACCACACCCCAGGAAAACTCCCTTTACATTGGATCAGGGATGTTGATGGTCCCACCTCAATCCTCCTTAACGTAATTCAATCTTGTCCCATTAACCACAGGCAAAGATTAGGATTTACAACAGAAAAATCACAAAACGGAAGACAACCACACAATACTGGGAATCAGGGCCCAGCCAAATTACTATGAACATTTTGGCAGTGAGGGAGACACAGTTCAATCCTGACAAGTTTTACCACATAAGTATGCTCTTAAACATTGCATTGTTTAGTTTTTCAGGTTTTTGAACTGTGTATAAATGGAATCATTATGTAATATTTTCACTGTACATTCATTTTGTAAGACTCAGCTATTCTGACACATTAAATAGTAGTTTAATGTACAGAGAACTTCATTATTTGCATGTACCACAGTAGGCATTCTGCAAATAAAGTCCTCGGGTTTTTTTAATCAATGGATTTATTTTTCTACAAATCACTTTCCCTCTTGAGCAGCAGTGTACAGTAAAGGTCAAAAAACCACTTCTAGTTTCTTGAATTGCAACTTTACTGCTGTAACTTTGGACAGGTTACTTAACCTCTCTGAGCTTCAGTTTCCTCTGTATCATAAGGTAAAAACTGAATGCATCTCACAGGATTGTTACAATGAGAAGTGTTTGCAAATATGTCTACCTCATAGTTAAGTGCTCCTAATAAACGTTTTCCACCGTGACAGATTTCAAATAAAGACTAGATATTTCTGCATAGTTAAGTCGTCATTACAAGGTACTTAAGAAGTTTAAGGTAGTTTAACATATTTAACAAATCCAACTAATGAGCAGAAAGGCATTATTCCTAATACTTTTGGAGAAGTAAATGTTATATCAAATCTTGTTTCTTCCTTGCACTTCCTGTGACATGAGAGAAAGTATTTTATGTGCAACCAATATGGTGCCATGTACAGATGCACCATGCCAACCCTCTGCAGCAAAGATCCCCCCAAAACTAAATAAAACACATACAAACATCAGTCCTGAAACCATAAGCATCAAATGAAAAGAAAAACAACTAGATTAAACACTGAATGGAAGAGGAAACTGAAAGAAAACAGAACAAGGAAAAGGTTCCCTGCTAACTAACATAACAAAGTGCTGCCACCTTGGAACACAGCCAGGAAGGACCCTGGACAGGGCATTATGAGAGTATAGCTTTAGAGCACTCCCAACAGGAAACAGAGCATCTGGTAACCAAGTACCCTTCCCTGTCCCTCACCTTTCTGTACCGTATACCACCTCCACCCTTCATGACGGGTCATATTGCACCATTGAGCTAAAGAGTCACTGGCCTATCACCACCCTGGGTCTATCTTGCCCCCAGGCACTTCTCTATTGCCTCCTTCACCCCCCGTTTTTTTTCCTTCCCACCTAGCCCCATAGGCCACCTTCACCTCTTCATGCTAGGCCATGCTGTACAGCCTTGGCTAGAGAATCCCCAGTCTGTTGCCACCCCGGGTCCACTCTGCCCTCCTCACTGGCTGCCATCATGCTGTCACTTTTTCTGTTTTCTCTTCTTTCCTTTCTTTCTCTCTACCATCTGGCCCCTTATGTAACTTCTCTACTCTTCTAACCAGCCATGGGTCTACACTGCTTTCACTCACCAGTCCCCATAACTCAGCCAGTTTTTATTTACTTATCTTCATTTTTATTATTTTATTCATTTATCTTTCTTTTATTTTCTCTTTCTTCCTTTTCTTTCTTCCACATTGCCATATGCATAACTCCCTCCTGGCCACCAGAACTCTCCCCACTGCCACGGCTAGGGAACCAGCTGCGTGCTGCTGTTACGTGTCTACCCTTCCCTCAACTGCCAACTCCCATCATGTCACCATATTTTCTATTTATTTTCTTTCACTTGTCTACCTAGCTCCATAAGCCACCTCCCTTCCTTTCACCCTGGCCCTTGAATCTGCACCACCCCACTTACTGGTCCCTACTGCGAAGCTGATTTTTAAAATTTATCTTTAAGTTTTTTAAACTTTTTCTCTCTCTCAATCCCCTACTCCTTTCTGCAATTCCCACCAGTAAGACAAGATGGCTCTGGCAAGTGACCAAAAAAGTATCAGATGATCTTCTGGTAGGACAAAAACTAGTAGAACTACCTGATACGGAATTAAAAAGTCTCTTTAGGGCTCTCCAAGAGATTAAGAAAGAGATCAAGGACAAAAATAGACAAAATCATGGAAAACAGACAAAACCAACAAAAATAAAGCACTTAATAAATATCATGAAAGATGAAAAGGTGACAATTCAAGAAGCTCAACAAATAAACCCAAAAGGAAAACCACCAGGATATATTATAATCATGTTTGCCAAAACCAAAGCCAAAGAAAGAATCCTAAGAGCAGTCTGTGAAAAATGAAGTCACTCATGAAAGGGAAAGATGAAGCTCTGATTACTTGGCAGAAATTACACATACAAGCAGGCAATAGGATGCCATCTTTGAAACTTAAAAAAAAAAAAACAAAAAACTGCCAACTTCTTAGGCTGAATACTCCAGAGAAATAAAACTACTCATTTTGCTTCAAATACACACACACATGTATACAGACATATATATATATATATATATATATATATATATATATATATATATATATATATATATATGGAAACACTGGTGGTGTAGTGACTAAGTCTATGTCTGCTAACCAAAAGGTCAGCAATTCAAATCTGCCAGGTGTTCCTCAGAAATGCTATGGAGCAGTCCTATTCTGTCCTCCTATAGGGTAGCTGTGAGTCAGAACCACCTCAACGACTCTGGATTTTTGGGAATATAACACACACACACACACACGGAGAGATGTACATCAAGGGAATGGCTCAGAGTTGTCGAGGCTGGAATATTCCAAAACCATGGTCAGGCTTCTTCTGATGCGTATAGCCATAGGGGCTGAAAAATCCAAGATAGGCAGAATGGAGAGCAGGGCTCTTTTCACAGAATGTGAAGACTGACAAATCTCAAAGATCAGCAGTCAAGATCATAAGTAAAGGGCTAACTTAAGAACTGGAGATCAGATGAACAGGAGCCAGCTGCAGGATCCAGAATGAGCAAAAGCCACAAGCCATGCCAGAATATCCACTTACATTCAGTGCAGGTCACATACCCAGGAAAACTTCCTTTCAACTAGTTGGCAAGTCATAACAGATCTCATCACAGAGGTAACCACATAATATTAAATCTGATCACAGAAACGATACATCAAACTACTGAGGGTCAGGGCCCAGCCAATGTGACATACAAATGTAACCATTACACCAACCATGAAAAATATATCCTGCAAAACTCTCTCTCAAATACAGTGGCAAAATTAGGACATTTTCAGATATAAAGAATTAAGGGAATTCATAAAAACAAAACAGGAAGTCCTTCGGTCAGAGATTCAAAAACGTTAGACACAAGTGGGATTTAGGACTCATGATAGTATCAGACAGATGTTAACCTAGGTAAAGAACTCTTAATAGAACAAAGCAAAAAGACTTGAAACGGGGAAACAGAGATGTCCATCTGTAAATGACAACAATGTCAAAAGTGTGGCTAGATGCCTTTGAGTAGGCTCCACCTCATAGTGACCCTATGTGTAACAGAAATAAAACACTATTCAGCCCTCCACCATCTCCAAAATCCTTGTTATGCTTGAGCCTATTGTTGCAGCCGCTGTGTAAACCCATTTCATTGAGAGTATATATTTTTTTTCATTTATTCTCTATTTACCAAGCATGGTAAATCCCAGGACTGATGTCTCCTGATAACATGTCCAAACTGCATGAGACACAGTCTCATCATCCTGGCTTCCAAGGATCATTCTGACTGTACCTCTTCCAAGATAAGCTTGTTTGTTCTTTTGGCAGTCTACGGTATAGTCAGTATTTCTTCCTGACACCGTAATTCAAAGGCACCTGTTTTTTCAGCTTTCCTTACCCATTATCCAGCATTTGCATACATATTTTCTGATTGAAAACACCACGGCTTGGGCAAAGTGCATCTTAATTTTCAAGGTACTATCTTCAATTTTTAATACTTTAAAGGTTTGAATTCTTGACATCTGCTTCTATTGGTGCTCATTGTTGATTTAAGTAAAATGAAATCCTTGATAACTTCAATCTTTTGTCTGTTCACCATAATTTTGCTTGTTGATCTAGTAGTGAGGATCTTTGTTTTCCTTTTTATTGTTCTTTTTGAAACAATAAAAGTGGGCACAAAGAGTGTAGGTACAGAATTTTCAATTGGAAAGAAATTAGGATAATATCAAGTCGTAGAAGACTGGTTCAAACTCCAAAAAGAAAGGTAACAAGCCTACTCCTCGGATTAAAAAAGGAGAAAAATATAAAGCTTGAGTAAACACACAACCTATAATAATGAAAGAAATGAAATGAAACAAACAGAAGCAACTCAGTCAAGTAAAAGGAACAAAGGAACTTCAGTGTCACCAAAAAAAGCAACACAATGACAGTAATAAACTCATACCTGTTGATAATCACACTGAATGTAAGTGGCTTCAATGCACAGATAAAGAAACACAGAGTGGCAGAAAGGATTTAAAAAAGTCATCCATATGCTCTCTACAAGAGATGCACATAGACATAAAGACATGAAGATGTTAAAAACCAAACTGTGGAAAAGATAGATCAAGCAAAGGGTAGGAATAAAAAAAGAGTAGGAATAGCAATACTAATCTTAGATAAAACAGACTGTAAGGCGAAATCAAACATAAAAGCCAAGGAAGGACATTATATAATGACTGAAGAGACAATCCACCAAGAAAACATAACAGTAACAAACATGCACCTAACAGCAGGTTTCCAAAATATATAATGTGAATTCTAACAGCACTGAAAAGAGAAATAGACCGTTCCACAACAATAGTAGGAGACTTCAACACACTACTCTTGGTTAAGGACAGTACATCAAAGAAACGGAACATCTAGAGGCCAAAGTGAACCAATTTGCCCTCATAGGCATACACAGAACACTCAACCCAACAGCTGCAGTGTATATATTGTTTTCCAGTGTGATGGAACATTCTCTAGAGTGGAGCACATTTTAGGCCACAAAGCAAGCCTTAACAAAATCTAAAACATCTAAATGACACAAAGCATCTTCTCTGATCATAATGCTATAAAAGTAGAAATCAATAACAGAAAAACAAATACATGGAAACTGAATGATAGTTTGCTTAAAAACTATTGGGTAATAGAAGAAAAAGATGGAATAAAAAAATTCAAAGAATCAAATGAGAATGAAAGCATATCTTACCACAACTTTAAGGACACAGCAAACCAGTGCTTCCAAACCAAACCCACTGCTGTTGAGTTGCACCTGACTCATAGTGACCCTAGGTGTCACAGTAGTACTGCCCCATAGAGCTTCCAAGGAATGCCTCGTGGATTTGAACTGCTGACCTTTTGATTAGCAGATGTAGCACTTAACCCACTTTGCCACCATGGTTAGCAATAAATGCACACATCAAAAAAGAAGAAAGGACCAAAATAAAAACACTAAGGAAAGGCAAATGATAAAACTTTGAGCAGAAATAAATGAAATAGGGAACAGAGGAGCAATACAAAGAATCCACAAGACCAAAAATTGGGTCTTTAAAAGATCAACAAAACTGACAAACCACTGGTCAAACTGACAAGAGAAAGAAGCAAATAACTCAAACAAGAAATGAGATGATGGTATCACTACAGACCCAACTGAAATAAAAAGGATCATAACAGAATACTATGAAAAATTGTACTCCAATAAGTTTGAGAACCCAGAAGAAATGGGATAATTTCTAGAAGTGTACTACTTGTCTAAATGAACACAAACTGAGAGAGAAATTCAAAAGAGATCTACATAAACGGAAAAACATACCATGCTCGTGGATAGGAAGATTTGGGTTTTTGTTTTGTTTTGAATGAATGGTACTATTTTCCTTTTCAAAATTGTTGTTGTTGGTGTACTGGAATCCAGTTGACTTTTGTATGTTATCAGAAAACAATTTGTGTACAAATTTTTGAATGAGAAACTAATGCCCAAATTATAATATAATGTAATTATACTTTTAAACTTTCACCTAGAAATTTAAGATGAAATAAAAAATTGAATAAAAAGAAAGAGAGAATTAGAAACAGTTACCTCCCAAAAAAGATGGAGGAAAACAAATCTTTAAGCAAGTTTATATCATTGGTGTCAAGCTTTTAAACAGAAGGGTTGCATATCTCTTATCTATATTTTAATCACAGTCTCATGTGGCAAGCCCGTTAGTACATAAATTTATGATGTTCTTTAAAGCAAATTTATCATCCTGGGGATCCTCTAAGTGAACTGAAAGCTTAATGAGTAATTGGAGATTAAATCATCATGTTTTCATGGAATGAGGCCAATTTACTGATAAAAAATCTACAGCCACCTCTATCCTTATTCTGGAAAAGAAACAGGGAGCAGGGAGAGGAAAGAGAGGAGATGAACATTTCTTTCTGAAGGACTTAGGATTCTGAAGTCTAGGTGAAAGCCATTTACATTTTGAGGACAGCCCATATTCAAGCAACTTTTGAGCAGGTAAATTAAATGTTCTTTAGTTGTTCCTCAAGTGAGAGATAAAATTTACAATCTTGCAGAAGTTACTTTATTCAACAGTGATTACAACTGCATGTGGAATGCAAAATAAGCCCCGCAAGGAAAGCTTCATCTTTTATTTTTAAAAGCTATAATTTTTTGCTATTAAGTTGAAGTTAATAAGATGATAGGAACGCAAGTGGTCTCACACGCTAGGCATGATTGCATGTAATCTACCAGCCACCGAGAGCCTGGGTCAGATGATCTGTCAGCAAGTGTGCCTGTCTTGGTTCTATAGTACCTCCTGGCTTAGCATCATGCTTGGAGCACTGACACCTGAATGGTGCTCAGTGAAGCACTGGTGAATAAACAAATGAATAAACAAACTCCCAAGTCACAAAGGAACAATAGGAGCCTCTATTATTTGTGATCAGTCTAGCAAAGAATATTTTCAGTGCTTGTCAGTTAATAATTCTTATGGCTGGGAGTTAATTTTTATATTAGACTCAAATCCCAGCGGTGTACTCAAGATGAGTGGTCCTCAACCTTTTAAAACCAAGATTCATTGTAATGACAATTGTTTGACACCCTCAAATCCAACTATTACGTCTTTAGTGATTCAGAAAACACTTCTTTACAAATGAATTTGACAATCCCTTAAAAAAATTCAGCGGCAACCTTCCTCAACATCTTTCCTACTGCGTCTGGAGTCCAAAAATTTGAGATCAGAATTCTAGGTTCTGCCCTTATGTCCTTGTTCTGGATAGGTGGAGAAAAGAATTGGTCTGTGTCCTCTATATGAAAATCTTCAATGCAATTGCCAGTGCTTGCATCATTCATTCTTCAGTATTTTTTAAACTTTAACAAAAATAGATCCCTTTCATCTTGCCTCCTGAGGCTTTATTTTTCCAGTACTTTTATTTTCACAGTCTTTTCTGAACCTTCTCCAATGTTTCCACATTTTCAAGTTGCAGAACCCACAAGTGATCACAGCACGCTGGTAGCACTCATTTAAGACGTGTAACAGGGTGACAGGCTTCCTAACGATATGCACTTTTAAATATAGGAAATAACAAATAAAATTCCAAATCAAGACATAAATGTCACTGAACAATTTTGACCTCTAACATTTGGTGGAAAAGATATCACAATGTAGTCCATAAAGTTACTGTATTTCTTGGACCTTATCTCTCGCATACTGGTGTTATTCTGCTGTGTAACGGGATATACAGTTCATGTATCTAACCCATAAAAATGCAGGAATGAGTCCCATATGTACCTTTGCCTAGTCTTTATGATGTATACTCTGATTAGCCTCCGGGCCACACAAGTTGAATTCACGTGTCTTTCCAAACAATTCTGTTGTATTTCATAGCTCGGACTCCTGTTGGCAGACTGATGAAATGAAGTTGTTGCTCTGCTTCCTAAATCCAAGCATAGTACCTTGGACTGTGTTTCTGAGAGCTAAACTACACCTCTTCGTTCAACCTTTCAAGGCATTAATGAAACACAAATCCCATCATTTTTATCAGTGTGGATGGAAATTATGAGCTCATTAGAGATTTTGCTAAATTCTGAATTGCCTCCAAGTTGATGTGGTGATATATCTAAATCCTTAGGGCCACTGAACTGCAGAAGAAGTGGAGAATGTAGGTTCTTGGATTTTTGTTTGTGTTACATCTAGAAATCCCAGACGAATGACATGTTAGCTATGAGCCAGCCATTTTCTCAGCCTGGTTTTCTTCCTATCAAAGATTCCTCTGACTCAATCTGAGTTTATCAGAAAGAATAACTATCTTGAATCCAAGATGCATTTATTTCTGACTTTCCCTTCCATCATCTTATAGCTTTGGCCTAGTTGCTGACTCTCTGTGCTTGTTCTGTGTTCTCTAAGGCTAATAATATCCCTCATACTGTTATTTTGAAGATCAAATGGGACAATGTTCAAGTATGTGCAGTATAAACTGCAGAACAACAAAAATGTAAGATACTGCAATTATCGATAGCGGCATCTCACATTCTAATAATTTATACCCGACTTTATCTTCTTATGATTCCGTGGAGGTTAGCAAACAAAGTCCTGTGGGTCAAATCCAGCACATGATCTGTTTTTTAAGACTCCATTGGTTGAAAACGGTTTTTACATTTTTAAGAAGCTAAAATGTTTACTATCTGGTTGTGACCCATAACAGAAAAAGTTTTCAGCTCCCTTTTGCTGTTGTTGGTTGTCATTTAGTCAGCTTTGATGATTTGGTTAAATCTAGGGTGATTCCACGAACAACAGGACGTAGTGTTGCCCGATTTTGTGCCATCTTGGTACACTTGGGTCCATGGTTGTGGCCACTGTGTATTCTGAGTGCTTTCCAACCTGAAGGGCTGGTCTTTTGGCACTTGATCAGACAGTATTCTGTTGATCTACAGGGTTTTCACTGTCTGATTTTTGGAACTGGATCACTAAGTCTACTTCCTAGTTGATCTTAGTCTGAACGTTCTGCTGAAACCATGAATGAACTGCTGGCATTTGAAATATTGGTGGCAGAGTTTCCAGTATCACAGCAGCATGCAAGCCCACTCCAGTACAACAAACTCACAGGCAGGTGGTGGTGTCAACCCCTGAGACAGTAGAAGTAGGTCACATCAGTTTATACTCATATACTGTTCTTAGCAAATTCTGAGAATAACTCTCTATGGGACAGTTCTACTCCATCCTGTAGTGTTGCTGAGTCAGAATGGACTCAACAGCAATAGGTTTTGGGTGCTTTCATTTCATATCTTCAAAATCAAACTGAAATAGCAACCTGAAAGATTAAACAGGAGCCTTAGGAGGGCATGAATTTATGTTAAAGGGGGGAGAACAGCTCATAAAAGGAGGATGAGAATGCTTGCACAGCTTCAAGAAAGTAGTCCGTGTCACTAAATGTACACGTGGAAACTGTTGAATTAGTATATGCTTTGCTGTATATATTCTCAACAACAACAAAATTAATAAAATTAAAAAATGTACCTCTCAATTTTACATTAAGGAACTTTTGAGTCACTATTTTGCTATTGACAGGTGAGGAAAAAGTTTCTCTTTGATCATATGTAAAAGACTAAGACAATTCTCAAATCACAGAGTTTGCGGGGCCAACAAGCCCATGTGCTCAGATTGAGCTATGGCCACAAATTATTTTAGAAAAAACCAAAGGATTTCACATTTCATATTTTTGTGTGCCTTCTAATAATCTGCTGCAAATAGAATTATCTCATTTCTCTTTTTCTCCTATCACCACAATCATCAAAACCTCTTAATCCAAACTGATACTGGTGGCAAAGAGCCTCTGACATAATTAAATCGAACCATATGGATTCTGGATCAAGATTAAGAAAAGAAATTAAAGCGTTCATTGTGTTG
Organism: Heterohyrax brucei; assembly: GCA_028571685.1. NCBI lineage: Eukaryota > Metazoa > Chordata > Mammalia > Hyracoidea > Procaviidae > Heterohyrax > Heterohyrax brucei. The sequence goes on from CM053146.1 coordinate 108,319,670, forward strand.
AAACTTCTTATGCCAATTTTCTGCTAAAAAGGAGGATTCAAAAGGTCAGGGATTTTGGAGCATAGGCTTAGTGGTATATTAGTTACAGTAATTCAGCCTGAAAATTCCAGCAGAAATAAATACAATGGAATGCCATGAATTACAAGAGACCACAACTTTAATCAGCTCCTGGGAAAAGAAAAACATGCATCTGCCCATTGACAGTTGATAAACTGAACCCTAAATCTCCTTTGGAGGCCAAGGAGTGCACCACTGCTGCTGCTATGTGGAAGCTAACATGTTTCGCTTGCACGCCCCCTGACCCCTGCTGGTTGTGGCATCAAGGCACCCAGAGCACCATCCTATTGCCATTCCTCTTCAAGACACTCATCATATTGATTTAGTGGGCGCTCTCTGAGTCAGACAATAGCCCAAACCATGGGAACCAATATGGCTGGAGGAGGATAAATAACAGAAGGACAGAAACGCTATGATTTATTTTAGCCTGATTTCAGATGCAACATTATAAACCATAACATAAACGGGTACATTCTGATGTTGTAAATTTTATTTACACCAATGTATGGTAGGAAACTCACAATTAAGGAGAATACCACGCCAGACACATATAAATATTTGTTGAGTAGTTTTAACTCAACAGTCTTACAGCATTCTTGGGCTTCTCTCAAAGCACAGTAACAAGACTTCAGATGAATTTTGACCCATAAGAATAGGAATTGAATTTACAAATCTTTCAGCTTCTTTAAACAGTTACGATGCTGAAGGAAGTTTTTTGGGTTACTTAATAAACCGATTCTGTTTCATACAGAAGACAATGAGAATAGTCAAGAAACAGATGAGAATGTCCAAGAAAATTTTTAAAAATAATGAGGTAAAAATTACTCTTCCATAGAATAAAATAGACTCTCCAGCCGTGGTAATTAAAATGCAAGTGCAGCAAGAGGCAGATAGCTCAACGAAACATCATAGGCTAGAAACAAACCACAAAATAGATGGAAATTTACGAGAAGAGTGGTAATCCAGGCCAGTGAATTTGAAAGTAGATTACTCAATAAATTATTTGGAGACAAATGCTAGAAAATGAAGCAAAAATATTCAAATCTACCTCAAACCATATGCAAAAATAAATTCCAGAATAATTAAATATTTTAAATAATCTAAATGTAAAGAAAGGAGAACATGTATGATATATACATATACATACATTGTATAATACTGAATAGTGTCACAAAACCAAAAGCCATAGAGGAAATAATGAAAAGATTTTGTAACAAAAATTTTTAACTGTCTTATGTTAAAGATGGCAGAAACAAAGCTAAAGAACAAATAACAGTGCTTTTAGATATTCAGCTAAAAAAAGAGAGAGAGAGACTATGACACAATCACTGGACAAGCACATGAACATGCATTTTACAAAAGAACTAGGAATGACCTATATATACATGAAAAGATGCCCAGCTTAATGGTAAAGAAATATAAATTGGTAACTGAGAGGCATAAAATATTGTCTTTCTTAAAAGCAATCTAGCAGTATGTATCAAAATTTAACAAAGCAATTTCACTACTAAAAATTTAACCTAATGAACTTGCTAGACAAATGTACAGTGAAATACACATCAGGATGTTTATTTGCACACAGTAATAAAAAATGTAGGCAAAGCTATTTATCTATCAGGAGACAGCGTATCATCTAAACTATCCAGTAGAATATTATGCAGTCATTTAAGAGATGATAGATTTTACACACACATGCAGACACACATACACATGTAGATACATAAAGAGAGAGAAGAAGATCAGAGAGACAGAAACTGTTTGGATTTATGTCTCTTAAAGTCTGATTATTTCTGTGTGGTGCAATCTTCTTTTTAACTGTCGTCTTTCCAGTCAGCTGATTACTTGGTTTAAACAATAACGTGCATGAATCATTTTAACAAAACCAAAATGAGATGGTTCTTCGTGGACTCTCAAGGAAATACATCTATGATTGTTTAACTGAAAACAAAAACTTGCAAAATAGTATGTGCCTTGTAATGTCCTTCAAGTAACAGTACGGAAGGACAGACACAGAAAGAAAAGATGGGAATTAAAAAAGAAAAGAAGATTAAAGAAGATATGTATGAAGAGATTTGCTACGGCTGTCTTTGTAAAGGCAGAGTTATGGGTATGGTTTTCTGTTTTCTCCTATTTGATTATGAGTTTTTTTGTTTGTTTCAAATCTATATTGTTGTTGAAATAATAAAAACTATTAAACCCTATTTTTTTACTTTAAAAAAGAATCGACTGTTTTAATCACCTAAAATGCAGTTACCTATCCAGGTGCTTGGCATACAATAGGGTTTTGTTAACTGTTTGTTTAGTGCTTACAAGAGAGACCCTTATAAACAAACATAAAATCATCAAAAGAGCTCAAGCTCCGCTTCTATTTCACTCCTTTCCATTTGCCTCCCAGTTGTGAAATGGGGATGGTTTTCACGAGACGCTGAGGAAATAAGTTTCTGTCAATAGAGTTTTACTGAGCTTCTTCTTTAAAAGAATAACAATTGTAAAAATTAGTAAGTGATAAACTTTCTGATTTTATACCACTGCTGTCCAGGGCATCCTGTAACTCAAGCCAAATTTCCATTAGTCTAAATGGGAAACATCTTCAGAAAAGACTGAAATTTTGATATAGGAATCATTTTTAGTGTATTTCTTCCTGGGCAAATTATTGTGTGAGAAAATTAATAATTGGCTCCATGTCTTCAGTCCTGAAACCAGGGCTGTGTGGAGCCAGTAGTGAAGTCTACCGGTTTAGTACTGATTTAGGCAGACAATGAACCATACATGCTGATTATCCCGTAGCTCATTACTGGTCCTTCAGAGCTACTGCTGGTGCTTTTGAATCTGTAGTGGACTTTACCATAAACATATGTCATTTCCTTCATAGAACATACTGGATGTTTGAACTGTTGCACAATGTCTTCGGAATTTCTACCCAAGCTATTTAAACAGCGAATATGTGACTCAGAAGAGAGCAACAGCTTTTCTCTTCTGAAACAGGTGCGACTGCCTCTCTGACGTCTCAGACACCCAGTCAAATTTTGCAGAAGATAACACTACAAATGTAAAGTGGAGGGACACATTTGGTAAAGCGGTGGATCGGCAAGAAAGCGGGAAACCCTCAGTGAGCTGCACAGACACAGTAGCCAAGCAACGGACTCAAACATAGCACAGGTAACGAAGATGGCCAGGACCACATGATGTCACCTACCGTTATACATAAAGTCACCGCAAGTCAGGGACAACTAGGCGGCAACCAACAGTGACACTGAAAATGCGTCCAAGTGATAGCTCTCTATGGCCACAAAAGTTATAACTACCCTCCCTCATTTGACACTACAAAGTATCCTCTAGTCCAATGTTATTGTGTAGCTGCCCTCATTGCTTCATTAAAACAAAGCCAAACCAGTTGTCCTGGAGTGGGTTTCAACTGGTACTGACCCCATGTCTGTCAGAGGAGAAGTGTGCTCCATAGGATTTCCAGGAACTTAGTTTTTGAAGTAGATCAGTAGCCCTTTCTTCGTAGGCAGTCTCTGAGTGGATCTTTTCGTTAGCAACCTCACGTATCAACTACGTGCACTCCCCAGGAACTCCCTCATTACTTTATCATAATTAAAACCTCTTTGTCTAAAGTAGCCTTTGAAGACTTACCCTTCTCAACTTGGGGAGTACTGTCATGAGCTCAGAAACCCAGGTGGTGTAATGGTTAAGTGATATTGCTGCTAATCCAAAGGTTGGCGGTTCAAATCCACCAGGTACTCTTTGGGAACTCTATAGGGAGTTCTATTCTGCCCTATAAGGTTGTTGTGAGTCAGAATCAACATGACGGCAATGGGCTTGGGGTTGGTCATGAGGTCAGTATATCCTTCACAGTGCTTGGGAGTAGAGGTGTTGAGAAGACAGTGTGTTTTCTGTTTAAGTCACTAAAATACATATATGCAACAGTAAGACTGAATCCCCTAGGGATTTATTGGTCTTGCCTAAGGAAGAAAATAATGCATGTATGGGAGGAGGTGGGAGGAGAGCAAAGGGAACCTCCATGTCTTTAGGAGACAGAAGTAAGGTGATGCAGATGGAAGGTGGGTACATTGGTAGGTTTGAACAGAGTAAATGTGTATGTTGGGCAGATTCTAAAGCCTACAGGGGCACAGGGGAAAACATCCAGGCCACAAAAACAATCTGTGCCAAATTAAGCAAACTGGAGAAGGAGGAGGAGGAGGAGGAGGAGAAGGAAAAGAGGACAAGGATGAAAGGATCTTTCTTCTCTTTCCCAGTGAAGAGAGATGGCAGGCTAAGGACTTTTCTTCTAAATGAAATGTGTTTTAACGCTTCCTGGCTGGAGAAACCACCACCAGCCAACTATAATTCTTAAACCTCCACTTTGGACCCTCTTTGAAGCTGTATAATGTCATCAGCCTCAGGTGAGACCCACTAAGCCAAGATTGTCAGGCTCCAGGATTCAGAGGACTCTGGTGGTACAGTGGTTAAGTGCTACATCTGCTAACCAAAAGGTGGGCAATCCACCAGGCACTCCTTGGATGTTCTACGGAGCAGTTCTACTCTGTCCGACAGGGTTGCTGTGAGTTGGAATTGACTCAATGGCCATGGGTTGGGATTTTGGGGTTTAGCAGAGCTAAGAACTGTCTATAAAAGATGTGCCACCTCTAATCACCAAGAAAAGAAGACGACAAATATACTTCTGTGCAGAATTCAAAGTAGAAAGTGTATTTCAATACTGAATCACCCAAGTGGCTTTTTAGGTGCTTAAACAATCCAGCGTTGTTGATCTTGTATGGTAAAGTTTGGGGGGGTGATAATCTTGTGTTTTAAAGATATGCCCTTGAACTTGTTTTGCTGTTCAGTCAATTCATTCAGCCATGTGCTGAGGCCCTGTTACGTAATAACCTTGGTGTTAAGAACCAGGGAGGTATAAAGGTAAACTGGCATAGCCCTTGCTTGGGGGTAGGGTGGGACAGGTGGATGGAAACTCACACTCTAAGGAGGAAAGAAACCTCATAGATAATTTTGATCTTTGTGATAATTACTCTCATACATAGGATGTCCTTTATTATTATTCATTTTTCAAGATCCAGCTCTTAAAAGCCTTCAGAATCATCCCCAAGTCAAGTGGAATTTATGTTCCCTCCCCTTTACTTTCTATAGTATTTTGCTCTTGTTTCTAACAGAACACAGATTTAGTGTTTCGTTTAACCATACGCACACATGAGTCCCAGATAGGCAGAGCAACCTAACATCACGCAGGGTTCAGATATCATTCATTCTGTGTCATGACGCCTAGCATGGTAAGTGGCACATCACAGGCACCCAATAGATGCTTATTAAATTGAATTGTAATGAGTCAGTTTAGTCCTAGGGTACTGGGTCATCTCTTTAATTCTGTGTTCCATCTGAAACAACCATGCCAATTTACAATGGTCCAATGAGCCCAGAAGACAATAATTAGTCCTTGAGAAAAATAAATATATAAATAAAACTGTAGCCAATGGTTCTTCAAACAATTTGAAATCAATACCATAGCTCAATACTGTCTTCTTTGGGTTACTAATGACCAGGCCTCCATGGTGTGAGGTCTATGTGTCCACTGACAATTAAGGGGGTAGATACATTCCAGTTTAATAAAATGTAAATACATTCCATTTAATAAAATGTAAAAGTCTTTTTCACATGATGCTAGAGTATTTTTTTAAAGAATGCTCTTTTACTATGGTAGGATTCATTTTAATCTTCTTAAAATTACTGTTGTAAGAAAGAGTGTCTACTTTCAAGTGAAAATTTAAAAAGATAGGTGTTTTAAATAATTTTTCAAAATGCCAAGCCAGCAAATTAAAAAATGTACCACCAAAAATGCTCACTTTCATATATTTTTAGAAATAATGTGAAAAACTGAATTGATAGAAATAAAACAGATTAATGAAAAGCTCTATCTAATTGACAGAAAGTTGTTTTCCCAGTTATTCTATCCTGGTATCTCCATAACCTCTGACCACTCAGTGATACCAAACTCATATATGTCGTGAATTAGGTAAAATTTGGAGGCTTCACTTAGGTTTTACTAAATTTTATTTTTTAAAAAGTCACTTTAAAAAGCAGCAATTATCATGTTATCACATTATTTCATAAAAGAAAATACTCTGTAACATGCAAAACACGGACAATCTTAATCTCTGAGGATAGAAGCGTAAACTGAATAAACCTAGCTTTCAAAAGCCCACTTGATGCCCCTATTACTGTCCTTTTGTTGTGGATCAGTGCAAAACCCTAGGGATGGGCTTACGGGGTCCACCGTTAAATCTATGACATTTCTTTGCTTGACTGTCTTCAGTTGCCTTCGTCTCCGTCATTCAGTAAAGCTGAATGAGCTTGTCCTGTGTCCCAGCCACCCCAGTGAGAGCATTCACCTCGTGCGTCCTCACAGCGCCTCCTGAACCAGCCTACTCAGAGCGAGCAATCAGTAAGCAAGAACTGCACTATGTTGAATCAAACTGGATAACTATTGCCAATAAAAGCTAATCATTTTAACAAATATTTTCCAAAGAAAGAATTCAACCCATAGCATTGTTAGGTTGCTTAGTCTACAAAGATAGATACAGACAGATTTTTTTTGAAGAGAATTTGTAGAGATGCAACTGTGCTTATGTGACAGCAATTGTAGAATTCCAGGATGAAAATAATAAAAATGTGTTACCAAAGAAATTTACTTTTTAAAAGAATTAATATTAGAGACAATATCTGTATCCAGAGTATAATTCTGTGTTGGTTGAAAAATCTTCCTCCTCCTTCTGAATTATAGGCCCTGAATTCTCCTCCCCAGGGGGAACTATGGTTACTAGATTTTTGTGTATCTTTTCATGGATAAGCTATGATTATATGAACTTTTATATTTTCCTCTTTAAGAAATGATAGCATACCATACAAACAGGTCTGTATCTAGCCTTTTCAAGTTAATAACGTATCTCAACATTGGTTCTTACACATGTACCTCATTCTTTTAACATTTGTGTAGCATTCCACTGGGTGGCTATATGTAATTTATTTAACCAATTGCCTTATAAGGCTTTTTGTACAATCTTTCGCTATTTTAAAGAGTAATACAATCAGTATCCCAGTACTCGTATACATGGATACCTGTAGGATATATATTCCTGGAGATGGAGTTACTAGCTAACGAATCTGTGTATTGCTACTACTCACCCTGTCTTTCAGTAACAACTTGTAGGTTTTAAAAGATCCCTTCTGCACACGTCTCTACCATTTGGCTCTTCTCCACATTGGCTACCCTGGTTTCTTTATCCCAGCAGTCCTTAACTCTGCTGCACATCACCAACCACATGTGTTTTTTAAAAATACCAATGCCACCTTCTCAGAGAGATTCCATTTTAATCAGTGATTCTAATCTGTAGCTGGTTCCCAATCCCATTAATCCTCTGAGTGTCTTTCAGTTTATTTCAGATGCAAAGTGACTCTAAACAGTGAAGAAAGGACAATAGTTCTCTCTTGAAATATGATGGTGGACATGTTAAATCTTTTGCAAGAGGGTCAATACTAAAGGAATCCATTGAAAAGCAGATATCATTGAAGACTAAGGTGAACCTGACCCAAACCATGGTATTTTCAATTGCCTCATATGCATGTGAAAGCTGGGCAATGTATAAGGAAGGCAGAAGAAGCACTGATGACTTTGAAATGTGGTGTTAGAGAAGAATATTGAATATACTGTGAAACGCTGAAAGAACAAACAGATCTGTTTTGGATGAGGTACAGTCAGAGTGTTCCTCTGAAGCAAGGATGGCAAGACTATGTCTTACACACACTGGGCAGTTATCAGAAGGAATCAGTCCTTGGAGAAGGACATCATGCTTGGACAGGTGGTCAGTCAAAAAGAGGAAGACCCTCAACAATATGGACTGACACAGTGGCTGCAACCATGGACTTCAGTACAAAAATGATTGTGGGCATGGCACAGGACCAAGCAGTGCTTTGTTCTATTGTACACAGGATCACTGTGAGTCACAGCCAACTGGGAGGCACTGACAAAAACAACGAAGGTGTAAGTAGAGGCAGAAAAGGAGTCTTCTTGCTTTCTCCTTGTTCTTAGTTCTCTCTTTCAATTCTTGATTGGTTCCTATTAAATAATCTCAAAGATTTCTTGGATCCTTTGCTCTTTTACTAAATATACACTAAAAAACCAATAAGCAAAAATCAGGAATAGGATACAGGAGTCCATTATTAACCTGAACTTCTTAATACACTCGTAGTAGAGATTCTTGGGTTTTCTACTTTTTACATTTTTTTGTTTTGTCTCTTATTTCCTTCTCTTCTCCTCCTTCTCTTTGTCATTCTTCTGTTTGTCACTTTGTTGACCTCTGTTGCCAGCAGTCTCCAGCCTGACTTGTTTTTGCTGTTTTCAGCATTTCAAAGCAGCTTGGTGGACTAGTGGTCTGCTAACCAAAAGGTCAGCAGTTTGAGTCTGCCAGACACTCCTTGGAAACTCTATGGGGCCAGTTCTATTCTGTCCTAGGGTCGCTATGAGTCGGAATTGACTCGACGACAGTGGGTTTGGAATTTTAGTTTTGGATTACTGTTCTCTGATAACTACTCATGGTTAGAAGGCTCATTGGCTCCAGAGAAATACGTAATCTTTGGCTTTAGCTGTTTATTTACATGACTCTGGAAGCTTTTGTTGGGACCTCATCATAAGGTTGCTTCCTGATGATTGAGCTAGCTGTGGTAGGATATTAGTTCCAGTATGTTTTATGAGTAGTTACAAATTTGATCCAACGAATGGCACGCATAATCCCAGCAATTCTGAAAGGGAAACACTGCAGGCAAATTCTCACCCGTCTCCATCTCAGGCTCTTTGAGAAACTACTGGCACTTCATATCTGCACGCTCCCTTCTGTGTATTAAGATGGTAGAACAACAATAATGAAGGAATTGGGAAGGAGTGGGGGTGGAAGCTGTTCTCTGCTGGGAGTGGGGATGATGCACCCTGAGTATGATAAACCGATCCCATTCCACTAAATCACAAAGCTGTCTCTCCTATGTACATCCCGTACGAATGGCTGAAGAAAAATCGTGGAATTGCTAACAGTCTCTGCAGCTGTCAGGAAATGATACTAATTAGTTTAATTTGCAATAACACAAGCACTTAACTCTCCAAATAATCTATGTTAGTAAGTCAGTTTTTATATTATGACAACGACGTGTTTAAGAGATTCAGGAGCACTGCTTTTTTGACCTTTGGCACACATTTCTGATAAAGTAGTACATCAAGGATGCTTTGTTTTCCTCCTCCATTATTCTTTCATCTGTCTCAGTGGAAATTGTTTGATACATGAGACAGTTTGGTAGCTTTACGTAACGGGAAAGAAGCTGAGGTGGATGTTTTAAAAAGCATACATTAGTTAAAGGCTTGCATTTGTTAAAAAAAAAAAATACAATAAAATTGTGAAAGCCAGATCCTGTGTAAGGCAGAAACGTATCAGAGAACAGAGACTCCAGTATTCTCCACTAATAGAGAGCCACAGAAAAGGATTAAAACTGCACCCTGTCCAAGGGTGAAAACTTGAAAGATCCCCCAAAACAAGGTAGTTCCATCAAGTTCTGTCTCCCACAGGTTTCATTCTATCACTGTGCCAAACGAATGACACCCCTTAGATTACTAAAACCCTCAGAATTCATGTGTTGACGCTTAATTCCATCCTTGACTCCCCTGTTGCCCCTTTTCTGGTGATTGTCAGGGGAGGTCACCTGGTGAGTCTCACTTTCTCCTTTTATTCCTTTATTTCAATCCTCAGCTCTCAGGCTCAGCGGGCTGCTACCGTCTTCTGCCCCTTCCTCTGACAGGCAAGTGTTTAATGTCTCCGTCTCCTTTCCCTTTTCCATCTTTTTTGTATCAACATCTCTTTCCAGGAGCCCGAGAGGAAAAAGCTTTCAAGCAGTATTTGCATGTGTATTAAGCGATCTTCACCTGGACTCTCTGACTTGGGAGATTGCGGCTGGACGTGCTCTCCCTTTCTTCTGAGTTACGGCTGTTCTCATAGTGTTTTCAGTCTACCGGAGGCTGGGGCTTTCTACCGGAGGCTGGGGCTTTGTGGCTGCCTCAAAGCCAGGAACAATTTCAGATGCTAATGGAATCCTCCTCTGATTAACCACCTAGAAGGGGGCAGCGATCTGGGAACAATAATTCCTACTCTCGGATCCCTGGGCTACAAAAGGCTTTATGCACAAGTTTCTTATTTTTATCAGTGCTTCAATTTCTTCAATTTTCTATAAAAATTTATTTTAAAAAAGTATTATAAAGCTTAACCTAGGTATGTAAAGTGCCTAAAGACCTTTGGAAAGAGAAATACTAGTAATTTCTTTTGTTAGGCAAATGATCCAAAAGTTTGCAGGCTCTTGGATAAATTTTATTTCTAGTAAACCAAGCTTGAATTTGGCTAGTGATTTTTGAAAAGAAGATTTGAGTTTGAGTTTACCTGCTCTCCCCCAATTGCAGTTGAAAGGTAAAGCCAGTGTTACACTCTTTCGGAAGATTTAACTATAGTCAGTGAGAGTTAAGTTTAAAATCAAGTATCAAATGGTTGTATGATACTGTTCTGCCATGTCTTGTTTTTTAAAGCAATTACTGGGGAAACTACAACTTTTGTGGAAAATAAATAAAATAAAATATTTTTTTTCCCACAAGCTGATGTCAAACTGAAAAATTCACTCCAAAAATGAATTCATACCCTTGAAACGGAGGACAGAGCACAATGCTGAGGAAAGGGAATTAAAATAGACACTAAACAATGTTAGCATTTGCCCCATTTCGACATCCTACCTTTTGGAAGTAGGCATCACTAAAGCCACCGCTATTCATATTCTGTCAGTGTTTCCACTGTAAACAAGCTTCAGTGTTGAAAGCTTCATAATTTGCTTATAAAAATTCTGCTCAAAATTGACAGGATACACAAGACCCAATTGTCCCAGAAAGAGGTTGTTTTAAAAACATTTGGGAGGAATAAAGAAGGAAAGATTAACATAATATAAAATGAGAATCAGAAGCTTTTATACTTCCTTTTCTTTTTTTTTTTTTTAGTGGTCTAAACAGTGACATATTTAGATAAATCTTCGTTTAAGAGTAAATTTTTATAAAAGATTCACTTACCCATTGGTAACTGTCAAATCAACACATCTCCAGTTGCCCCCACCCCTAGCATTCAGGAGAATTTTAGGCAGGATTTAGTTGCACATACTCTACAGAAAAAAAGATTTCAAGACTTTTTTTCTCCTTCCTCCTTGCTCTAATTCAATTTTGCTTTCCACTGTCTATTGTATTTTTTCTAAAACATTTAAAGTAATTAACACCAAAGATGTGGGTTAGTAACTACCAGTCAGCCTAGAGCTAAATCTAGTTTACCCGACATAGCCAAAATAATGTTGGTATGGAAACATTTCAAAACAGGAAAATTGGGCAGCAGTAGCCTGGGAATCTCACCCTAGTCCTGCCTCTAACTGATAGTGTGACCGTAGGCATGGCATTTAATTTCTGTGGAGGCTTCAATTGTTTCGCCTATGAAACGTAGGTATTGACATTCCAATTCTTTGTTTGTAAGAGCACAATTTTGTCATCTTATGTGGTAACAGTATGCTTCATGGAGGATGAGGTTTCCCTGATAATACCTGGCAAACATTAGTAGAGCCTGTGATTTCCAGTATGGTTTGGGGAGGGCTTATCTCCCATGGGACACACCTTCCCCCAAGCTTTATAGGGAGTGCTTTGGATTTTAACTATAAATATGGCACACTATTTTATGAAACATCTTTGAATATACAGTTTTATTGAATCTTCATAAAGCACCTAGGACGTAGGTACTGTCTGCCTGGTATGGACAAAGAAACCTGAGATCAGCCAGAGTCAGTTATTTTGGCCTAAGTGGCAAGTACTGCAACATTCTGAAACCAAATTTGGTCATCTTTCCACAAATTGCTCACTAAACAGAATTTCTCTGAGAATGCTTCTTTAAAGCTAACAAACTTATTTTTGAAGGTCTATAGGCACGAGGGAAATGCTGGAGACACAGTGGTTAAGACATAACCAAAAGGCTGGCAGCTTGGATCCACGGAGCTCCCTGGAGCAGCTCTGCATTGCCTACAGGGTCGTTATGAGGCAGAATTGACTCCACGGCAATTAGTTGGGATTTGGGTTGGAGGCACAAGAGGACTTGTCTCTGTGAGTGGGCACATGCACATGTAAACAGGTGCTTTTGTTTTATGCCCCTTGGCTCTTACGTCTCAAAAGAGTCAGCAGAACAGGAGAGTTCTTACTCACTGCCCTGTGCCTCAGTGCAGTCGGCGTTCAGTGTCACTGTGAACATTCGTGTACTCAAATTCAAAAACCCAACCTGTTGTCAAGTTAATTCGACTCAGGGTGACCCGGCATTTTACAGAGTACACCTGCTCTGTAGGGTTTTCTGGGCTGGAATTTTCAGGGCAGCAGATCACCAGGCCTATGTTCCACAGCACTACCAGAGGAATTCAAACCACCAATCGCTGGGTTAGTAACTGAGCACAAGCTGTGCACCAACCAGGCACCTAGTTTTCATTCCAGCTGCTACGAGGTTTCCTCCTTGGCTCATACAGCTTCTTTAAAAAGCAGCCAGGAAGTACAGAATCTCTGAGATAAGGACAGCAAAGGAAGCCTTATTTAGGCCCATACTGTCATTTTAAAAAATATATATATATATACTTCCAAGCAAATTATTTTCACATTAAATACTTAACACACATACTGTTTACTGACCTTGGCTGCTAACAGCACGACTTGTCGACACTCTCCTGTTTGCAGCCTTGGACGCCCTCTTCCCAGCTTTCCTGCTACTTCCTGCCTTCTCACCCTTGCTCCTGGCTGGCGTGCCAGTTCAGCCTCATTGTATCTTATAAGCCTCTCTAATCTTTGGCTGAAGGGTGAACCTCCAGAAGGACTTCATTATTGAGCTATAAGGGTGTCTGGGGGCCGTACTCTTGGGGTTTCTCTAATCTCTGCCAGGCCACTGAAGTCTGGTATTTTTCTGTGAGTTAGAATTTTGTTCTAGATTTTTCTCCAGCTCTGTCCAGGACTCTCTGCTGGAGAGGGGAGGAGGTGGTGGCAGCCAGGCACCATTTAGTTGTGCTGGCCTCAGCGTGGTAGAGGTTGTGGTGGTCGTGGTCCGTTTGTCCGTTGGACTAATCTTTCTGTTGTGCCATCCTCTCATTTTGCATTAGATGAAACAGCCCCCAAAGACCTGGCTGGTGGAAGAGCCAGGACGGGGATCGTCCCCAGGTTCTGATCCCGTGTGATTCTGTGATTCATGTCAGCCTCATCATCTTCACCTAACCAGGCAAGCAGAACTTTGAAGAGAATGCCAATAGGAAGCCTATTTAAAATAACTGGAATTAAGCATCTTATTTAAGGGTTGGGGCACCTCAGACAGGTAGACAGGACTATGATTTCCTGAGGCTCTCTACTCCTGAGTGCTTCACATGTTACATGCACTCATCCCCCATGAGTATCCCTCTGTTTTCATTAGGGTCATTTCCCTTCTTCCTCTAGTTCTGCACTCTTCACTGCCCGGTGCTCTCATCTCTAAGACATGGATGTGAGTAAACCCTTAACTCAGTCAGCTGGTGAAATGGGCTTCACTTGCAGAACAAACAAATACATTACTCTCAGTTTTCATTTATGGTACCCAAACTGACAAAAATATGGGTCATGTGACCTGTTCAAATTATAACAGGACAGAGGGGGAAGAAAGACCAAAGAATCATCTACTGTTTTTTTATACGAACGAAGCAGTGTTACTATCTAGACTGTAGTATTTCTGGTCAAGGTCTCAACATCAGAGAGAAATGAAAAAAGAACAATACATTCATTCTCTTACCAGAAATACTCAGCAGTTTTGTATCACAGCTAACTCGTTTGAAACCAAAAAAAACCTAGCTATTATCCTCTCCTGTTACAATAGCAACCACAATAGTGTAGTAAAACTGACATTTTGGTCTTCTCCAGGGGGTATGGCCAGACCTGCTGGGAAGGGTACCCACAGTGGACAACATTCTGGTTTTGATTCTTGAATTCATTATTATTCAGAACCTGTTGCAATCCAGATAACATCCTTTGTTTCCGAGAGGTTTCACTTGCCTTAGTAATTTTGTCTATACTTCAATAAACAGAATTCAAAGATTCCGAGGAATTAAAGGCGGCCTTGGGAACTGCCGAGTAAACTGAAGAAAAATAAGTGATGTGTTGATTACATAGAATCGTTTAAAATACAGAGCTATTAGGTAGCATTCATATAACATAGGAAATAGCTATAGAACAGAGGAATCTAAATGTGGTCTTAACACCCTTGAGTCCCCAGGTTGTGTGCAACTTACCAAGCTCTCTCCAGGAAGGCGATAGAAATATGGGGACTATTAGGAATGGCAGAGTTGTTTCCACGCCTTCACTTTAGAATCCAGATGTCTCCCAAGAAATACACCATCATAGAGACCCTGGCAGCTGGCATTGTACATATAACCCATTACCACTGAGTCAATTCTGACTCAAAGTAACCTTACAGGACAAAGTAAAGCTATTCCATAGAGTTTCCAAGACGTGGCTGGTAGATTCAAACTGCCAAACTTTGGGTTAGCAGCTGAGCTTTTAACCACTGAACCACAAGTATATATCTTAAAAAAAAAAAAAAAAAAATGCTGTTAAGTCCATTCCAACTCACAGCAACTCTGTAGGACAGAGTAGAACTGCCTCATGAGGTCTCCAAGGTTGTAAATCTTTATGAGAGCTCATGGTCACACATTTCTTCCATGGAGCAGCTGGTAGTTTTGAGCCCCCAGCTTTGGGGACTATAGAGAAAGCCTGCTGTGTGTCCTCCATGGGGTACAAACTCCATCTGGGTACCAGCACAGTTACTGTCTGCATGTAAAGCGGATTTCAACTGCGAACCTTTGGGTTAACAGCTGTAGCTCTTACCCACTGAGCAACCAGGGCTTCTCACATGCCTTAGACACTCTTTAACATTTGAAATTAACTAAATTAATGGGCCCATTTCCAAAGCAGAAGCCTCTTTGCAGACCTAGGTGCATAGGTGAGCTCTCTTTGTTACCATTTTCTTTTTTACAGAGACCAGCTTTAAAGCTAAAAGTGTTTGTTCAAAATGTTCTTCTCCTCTCGAAGTCACCAAGGCTGCTCGTTGTAACCAGTAATTTTGAAACAATAAGAACACTTTTCGGCAGAATTATAATGTGGTTGTCTGATACCCGACATGCCCGCCCTGTCAAAGCTTCACTTATAATCAACATGAAAAATTCAGGGTGAGTTGGCAGTGGCCTTGGAGACAGGCCTGGTGGAAGGTGGAGTTTATGCCATGTGAGTGTCTGGCTGATGGAACTTTTCTCCTCCTTGAAAACATTAATAAAACATTATCCTAACCTACTCCAACGCCCACTCCAGCCCCTAACTTGGATTGCTGTCACCTCTCCTGGCACAAGAAACCAGTAACAGAGGTGCCAGGATCCGGGTAGAGAAAGCAGAGGTCATAAAGTGTTTTGTAATCTGCTCAAAATGTACCCCCAGAGCTTACATAGAACTAAATTAAACTATGCCAGGTTCCTGCTTCAACAGAATCTAACTACTTTGGAAAATTCCACCTCTTGGATTTAGTAAGTTAAAAAAAAAAAAAGTCACTTGAGATAATTTACAAGATTTACTATGCATCTCATGTTACTGATTAAAACATAGGCCTCCTGCTTATTTCAGTGGTGTAAATATTAATACAAGACACCAAAACAAAAACAAAAAAACTCATTGCTGTCAAGTCCCTTCTGACGCATAGTGATCCTACGGGGCAGAGTAGAGCTGCTGCCACAGGGTTTTGCAGGACGTGGTGGATTTGAACTACCAGCCCTGTGGTTAGCAGCCATAGCTCTTAACCACTACACCACCAGGGTTTCCAACATGAGACATAGGCATGCAAATTTTTATCTGCAGAGGTCTGAAAGTGTTTTGAGTCTTTCTTTTCGTTGGAAACATGAAGGCCAGCCTGCCTTAGTTATACGAGACCAAATACTGCAACGCTAGGAGCTGCCAGCAAGCGTTAGGTTTCTCTTGCACACGGGGTTTCTTCCCACCTGAATTGCTACACACAGTTCAGGTCACTCCATCTGAAAAACTACAAAACAGACCTTAAATTTATCCATAGAGGAATATGGAAAACGATCCTGGGTTTAAGTGGTTTCTCTATTGAGATTAGCCTGCAAAAACAACGTATTTCTGGCTGGGAAGATGACACCTGATCAAAGTTAAATCGTGAAAGATGTCAAGACCTATTTACCTAAGCCCAGAATACCAGATGTATAGGAAGGATCGTTCTAGATCCAGTGGGGTCGCTGGAGAGGTAGAGTGCTGGGGGTAGCGGATGGATGGGTGGGACTACACCAGCTGACACTGTCACACAGGGTGACAATAAAATGACTGCCTACAAAAAAATCCCTGTAGTTAGTTTTAACAGCAAAAACACTTTCTGAAAGCCCAGTCTATATGGATCAATAGACCTACAAGGCTAAAACTCTTATGCTAATTTAATGTTTTGAACTTTCTAAGAGGCTCTGGCCAGAGCTGTCATCATGACCCAGTTACAGTGAGACTTTGAATCAGTCACATGGGGGAGTGACACCAAGAGTTATGCACTGGGGGACACCAATCCTAGTGATGCCACTGTCCAGATCAGGTAAGAAAGAAGTTTCTGTTTCTGACACATTGTTGCAGTCAAGTTGATTCGGACTCACAGGGACCCCACCTAGGACAGAGCAGAACTGCCCAGTAGGGTTTCTAAGGCTGTAATCTTCACAGAAGCAAACTGTTGCATCTTCCTCTGCAGGAGCCGTGGGTGGATTTAAACCTCTGCCTTCCGGTCAGCAGCTGGGCACTTAGCCCCTAATACCACCAGGGCTCCATTGTGTTTCATGGCAAATGTCAAAACCTTGTCACCTAAGATATTTGAGAACCCAGTTTATTCAAAAAGAATTTAGAAAAAATCATGATGTTAAACTTCAACTGCTTGTGAGGGGAAGATGGGACTAGCTGGGAAATATCTAACTTTCTTGACTTGACATCGGTGAGGACAATAGCGCCAGCCGCATTCATCTACCAGAGACACACCCACGTTCTGATGCAGGATGTTCTCGTGACTTCAAGGAGGAGAAGGGGTCAGTCATGATTTCACTGAGCTCTCAGGCTGCAGTGGTCTGGAAATCTAGCATAGGAGGTTTTGAGGGTAACTTTTTGTAATGAAAATAGTCACAGTATCTGTCATTAGTCATAGTAGTATTAAGGTGGCTGTCATCAGCTTTGTTACAGAAACACGTAATCCCCGGGTCAGAAGAATCTTCCTAATAATGAGAGCTTCTATATAGGTACAAAAAAATCAGAGGAAAACACATTTCATTGATAACGTGGGAAGCAAAAATAAAAGCTTCGGTGCTGTCTTCTTTGTCCCAGTCACTGGAAGCCTATTGTCTATTAATGCAACACAAACGACAAAGACTCCAAGTATGTTGTGAGTCATATTGAAGTGTAATCTAAGCTTTGTCCTTAGGGTGCCATTTAAAGTGTTTTGTCAAAGTGGACATTTTGAATCTTTCCTTAGTGATTTAGAGACAGTGACTGTAAATGTCACTGCTAGGAGCTGCTTTGACCAGCTGCTGTCACTGCGGTAAGCAAGAAGTCACAAAGCTGCTGGAAAATTTTGACACATAGTTTTGCATCAACCTCTGCTTCTTACAGTCCTGTTAGTGGAGAGTACCGGGACAGATCCTCAGGCTGCTCATCGTCACTCTGCCTCCTCAGCTCAAAGGCCTTAGGTTCACAGACTGGAGGGGCAGGCAGGGGAGGAGGAAAACGAAATTTTTAAAAGACTTACGTAATTACTGAAGGAACCCTTGTTGCACAACGGTTAGGCACTCTTCTGCTAACCAAGAGGCAGGCAGTTTGAATCTACCAGCTGCTCTTCGGATACCCTACAGGGCCATGCTGGTCTGTCCTAGGGGATCACTATGAACTGGAATTAACTCAACAGCAATGGGTTTGGGTTTGGTCTGGTAGTTCCTGAGAGAGACTAGTGCCCATTTCTTCCTCTGAAATAAATATGATTATTCTAAAACAGTGATTATGAGTCCCAAGAGGTACAAAAATTTGAGCTCTTGGCTCCTGAGAGGCTGGAGGTTCAAATCCATTCAGAGGTAGCTCAGAAGAGGTGCCTGGTCATTCAGTTCTGAAAAATCAGCCCCCAAACCCCACAGAACACAGTTCAGTCCTACTCAGACAGAGATGGGTCACCATCAGTAGAAGAAGACCTGGGGGACTGGTAAAAATGAGTAAAGGAGGACAAACACAGAAAAGTGGTGGGAGGTGATGAGTCGAGGTCCCGGCTACCTGCTTCTGTAAGGTCATAGCTGTGACAACCCTGTGGGGCACCGTTCTGCTCTGCACACATGTGTTCGCAGTGAGTGGGGGTCTACTCCACAGCAACTAATGAGGTTTTTTTTCCTTTTGGATTTAATGTTCACAATACTGTCACTATACTTTCATTTAAAGAGTAAATACTATGACACTCAGCCCAACTGTGCTAAGGAGTTTAATTTGTAAAGGTTTTTGTAATTGGTGCTGAATGTCTTATTTTAGGAAAGTTATACAAGTTGATCTTAGCAGTAGCAGGGTCCTCGGGGGACCCCGCAGCACAATGACTAAGTGGCTGCTAACCAAAAGTTCGGCAGTTTGAGTCTACCAGCCACTCCTTGGAAATCCTAGAGGGAGTTCTCTTCTGTTCTACAGTGTGGAGTGCTTTGAGTTGGATTCAACTCAACAGCATTGGGTTTGGTTCAGTTTTGGTTCTGGGCCCTCAGGTCTCTCTGACCGGCAAACTCCTGACTCAACTCACATGACCATCCCAGCTGTATGATGTTGGAAATCCAGATCTCTTTGGACAATTGCTAGGATAAAAGGGGAAAAAATAGCCCATAAAGAGATTTCTTTTTTCCTTTTAAATGTTAACTAAAAGTACCTTGTCTCTGCCGCTGCCCTAACTACCTTGCTAATTCAGGTACCAAAGTCATGCTGTTAAGGAAATGGGTGATTTAAACAAAGCAGGAGTATTTTTAGAAAAAAAAAACCTGTTCATGATATCTACCTATGCAAACCGTGAACAAGAAGATGCTAGTCTTGCATTAGCTGAGACTTGACTCTTGTTATAATTTGCTCTTTTTCACAGCAGAAAGCAGTTCCTTTTTTGTCGCTTTACTGCCTTAGTGTGGCTTGGAGCTTTTGGCTGACCCAGTACGGGTCACCACAGAGGCTTTCTGTTGCTGCGGTAGAGTGCAGTTCGGGAGGGTGGCCGGATAAAGCATTGTAATGCAGATTACGGTGGTTTCTTGCTGCGTGATTCACAGATATGATTGCATCTAATTTCAGAAATAAGTGGAACCGTCTGCTCTTTTGTGTTCGCTGAAAAGCTGTTCGACAGCATTCAAATGACTGCTGCCTTTGCCACCTAGAAAGAGAAAAGAAGCCCACCCATATCACAGCAGTAACTTTCTTCATCACATCCCCCAGATTCAGCACCATACTGGCTGTTACAAGCATTGTGGGTCTTTTCATCTTTCTACCAAAAAAATAGTATGATCCAATGTTTTGGGGAGTGGGCTTATTTTGCTTTATTCAATTTTCTCCTCTCATCCTCTTGGAGAAGGACTGTACTAACTGTTCATTTCCTTCACTCTCTCCTGCTGTTCTGCGGTAATGCAGGGCTTACTCTTAGAAGAAAACATCTCCGTGTGCTAAGCCTTCAGAGACAACTTTCTAAGGAATGAGTTACCTCGGTATTTGGTGACTCTACAAGGCCCAGGGATAACCAGAACCTGTAAGCCTGGGCATAACCAGAGCTTTTATGAAGGAGAAATAATTACAGTTGTAACTGTTAATCAGATCCACTGAGATGGTGGACTTTTATCAATCTATAGATTCTTGTTGAACCTCCCACACACGCCTTTCTCCCTGACCACACACAGTCCTTGATGAAATCAGCCTCCCCCAGCTGGAGTCTGCATCCCCTAATTACGTGCTTTCTTAAATGTTTGTTTTCCATTGCTCTAACTTTGGTTTTGCATATCTCTCTAAAAAAGCCCACAGAAACAAGTTAACTTTACTTCCCATTCCAAACAGAAATTAAACCAAGGTAACAAACACTTTGGCAGCAAAACAGTGGCATTTCCCAACGAGCCACATGAATGCGGAGAATGCTCCAAGCCAGCCGAGTCCCTTGGGGCCCACAGAGCACGGAGGTTAACTTGAGGGATGGTCCCCCAAAGATCTGTGAAGAAACCAGTGTGACTGGACACTGACACTCAGCTTTGTTCAGATCCGTTAGGTGACAAAACAAATCACAGACATTTTTCCTTCTCTAGCTAACACTTACAAAAACTCAAAGCTGTTCATGAGCCCAAGATTATGGACACAGAACCAGAAGAAGAATATTTGAAATAGAGGAATTTCCTTCAGCCTAACTCACCCATATTAAAGAGCAACCATGTTTCCCCAGGCTGGAAATTTTATGAGAGCAGGTCTTTATCTGACCCGGAGTAAACATGAATCTAAGTAACACTGAGCGCTCAGAAGTGGGCCTGTTGCACGGCTATGTTCTGGGATGCTCTCATGACTGGTCTTTAAGGGTTATCCAGGTGACACTTCATTTCTGTAGATTAAAAAAAAAAAGCAGTTGCTATCTAATCCGTTCTGACGCTCGGAGACCCCATGTGTGTTAGGGTAGAATTATGTATTTTCTATAAGGCTTTCTCTTCTTTTTTCCTCCATGAGGTTTTCAATGGATGATTTCTCAGCAGTAGATGTCTAGGCCTTTCTTCTGAGGTACCTCTGGGTGCCTCAACTTTTTAGCGAGCAGGGCACTGAGGGAACCTGATACCAGCTCTCTTGTGTGAGAATGTGTTGGGATGAAATGAAGTTCACACGGGGCCACAAGGGTGCACATGTAAGGTTGTTTAAGCCATGAGGCACCTACCACTTCAATGTCTTTTTTGACATCTGTCTCCTCTGGTCCCTTCCCATGGAACTGAAACTTCTTATCCCAGAGGGTCTCTTGTGAGCATGCTATTTCTTTCTAATAAACAAGAAGTGGGGATGGGCTGTTGAATCTAAGTCCTGCCACAATCACCCAGTATGCAGCTAGATCCCACATGAGAAATTATTGGGCAAGGATGGATTATGTTAGTAGATAATAGGTCTCTGACACATTTTGACAGGATGGTCTTGTACATCCACGTCTGCTGATAGAGTAACTCCAGCCTGGAGGGCCAGTGATGCTCTTTGCCGTGATGCAAACACAAGGTGTGCTGTTACACATTTCCTGGTCAACAACCAACGAGAACTCCGGTCCCAGAGGACGTAATTAAATTAGCCATTGTAATGAACTCAGTCAGCAGGAGTCCAATAAACTGTTATGATTCTGCATCAGAGTACAGAAGGGAAGTGTGCGGAAGCTTGTAAGTAGTGTTTCAGGACAAAACATGCTCATGGAGATCTGTGAAAGGCCCACCAACAAACACCATCCGACTAATGATGAAATCATTCCCGGCGGCCTTGAAAATCCCATTTCTTTTGACTATCTCAGACCTGAGGAACAAAATCAGGTGTTCTAAATTTACTTCTTCAACTTACTAATTTTCAGATATAAATTTTTGTGTTAGCTTCCAAATCAAATGCAAACTTTATTTTATAAATTTTATGATCTTTCAATTATTCAGATTTACTTGCTGTGGTAGGACCAAATTTGAAAAGTGACATAATTTTATATCCAGGTAAAATGACATGGCAACAACCAAGTGGAGGGAAAAAAGAAAGCTTGCAGAAGATACAAAGATAAGGATTTGTGAATTCCAACAGACAATTCCAAAATTTACTTCCTTTTAAAATGTAATAAATCAGAAGACTTCTGCCATTGAATGCTACAGTTTAATGAGGGCAAATTGTTGTTCTAGCACCGTTAGTGCTGAAATTATTAGTGAACAATACTAATGTAAAAGAATTTGTTTGAAATTCTGAATCCATTCCCTGCTGCAGTAAACAGAAGTTAAGAATGGTGTCAAAAGTGAAGCAATTTTAGAATCTGAAATTATCATATCTGCAGACCCCATAAATAACAGAAATACAGATCTTGCTTTGTGAAATAATGGTTCTTCTAATGATGTAAGCTATTGTGTCAAAAGAGAGATAAGTCGTGTTCCGCATCATAGTGGACCATTTGAAAGTTTGTGTTGAAAACCTCTGGAAGGTAGACAAACAAGGTTCTGTAGCCAGAGCACATTTCTAGGGTGCAAATTATGGTTTTGTATATTGTTTTGTTTGTGAACTGTTCAATCCTAAATCATTTAATTCCTGATTTGCTCCAGATGGCTTTAGCAATTGGTACAACTTGAATATGACTGATAAACATGAAAACAATTCAATTCACAGAGATTGTAGGCTGTCTTATTTAAACCAAAGACACGGTTTTGGCTTAACTCATGAACTAGAAACTCAAATTAATGAAGAATGTCAGTATTTGCAAGTCATTCCACAGCACATGTTGCTGTCATCATAACAACTGTTGAACACGGGCTATCTTTTTGAGAAAGAAATGAAGTGTTTGCATTCCCATAAAATGAAAAATATTTTGGTACTTGAATTTGTTGCTTAGTTTGATCCATTTTTAGCAGGTCACATCTCAAAATATGGCAGCCCTGGTGGTGTGGTGGTAAAAAGTGCTATCTCTGCTAACCAAAAGATCCACAATTTGAATCATCTGGATGCTTCTGTAAAATTCTACGGGGCAGTTCTACTCTTTCCCACAGGGTTACTGTGAGTCAGAATCAGCTCTACGGCAAAGGGTTTGGTTTGTTTGTGTTTCAAAATATAGCAACACAGGAAAGAGCTATCCAAGGTATATGTCTGAATAATTAATACACTTAGGTAGTGATCAAGTTCATCACCTATTTTTAGAGGAATAAGTAAAGCTGAATATTTTAGTTTATCTGTAATTTCCACTCGTGATCTTTTTCATACGGATCACATAAGTATTGTTGAGAGATATGTATCTCCAACAGATAGAAAATCAGGCAAGCAATTTATCACATATACTAGCTTAGAACGTCATACTAGTGTAGCAACTGCAAATCAAGTACTTCATTATTTATGTGAAGTTTGAGTTTTCAATGTGCAGAGGCCTGTCCTATGACAATGCTGCCAGTATGTCAGGATGTTATAAAAGCATGCCACAGAAACTTTTATAACATAATGAATATTCTGTTTTTATACCATGTGCTTCACATTTACTTAGTCTTGTAGGACATAGGACAATAGATTGTTGTCCAGAAGCAGTTGATTTCCTTTTCTACTGTTCAATTACAATATGCAGTTTTTGCCACTTCTGTTCACTGATGGGCAGTTCTTAAAGCACATTTGGGCAATGATCAAGTATTAAAATGTCTTTCTAATACATGTTGGGAAACTTATGCTATAGCAGAGTATAATCCTGTAATGGTACACTGAGATTCTAGGTGCCCTAGAAAATATTGCTGAAGACCAGACACAAAAAGGAGAACCAAAGGAGTATCTGAAGACATTGCCAACAAAATACAAAAACTGGAGTGTGCATTTATGATCGTGAGGATTGTGAGTACGGTGCAGGCCTGGGGAGTACCTCACTCTCTTCTACATAGGATCGCTGTTAAGCCAGAACAGACTGGATGTCACCTAACAACATATGGAATAATGTATTGCAGCATTTTCATTGGATGAGTCAAGCTCTCCAAGATTCAGAAGTAAATTTAAAGAAATACTCAGAAATCTACAGTCATTGACAGAATGTTGATACACAAAGAGATTTTGATAATACAACAAAGCAAATACTACCAAATACTATTAACCAGGCAGCTCACCTTTACAGAAGATTTAGAAAGAAACAAGTAAATGATGGAAGTGCTCCAGAAGCAGAGTGCCAGAGATCAAACTTTGTGTAAGTGCATTCTACACCATCACTGACACACTTGAATCTTGCATGAAGAGACGAGCAAAAGTGCACGAAGTCCTTTCAAATAGATCTACCTTGTTAAGCAGTGTATATACACTGATGAAGAATGCATGAAGGCATCCATGAAAGCAGTGTAGCCTTCTCCTGATGACTTTAAATAGAAACCTTTATGGAGTGTGGGACAATTTCATTCTAACACGAGAATTAAGTTTATAGATTCAGGAAAGACAAATTTTACTCATATAGGCAGGTATGATTCCGCAAGAGAAGATAAAATACAATGAATATTTGCTAATGTTGAAATTACTTTATGGATATTCCTGATTTTAATGATCACAAATTGTACAAAATACCAGTCATTTTTGTCCCCAGAGAACCCCAAAAAACCTCACCATAAAACAATGATTGGAGAAAGACTTGATTCATTATCCTTATCATATATATAAACTAAAACCCATTGCCGTCGGGTCCATTCCAACTCACAGTGACCCTTTAGAACAGAGTAGAATTGCCCCATAGAGTTTCCAAGGCGCACCAAGTGAGTCTGAACTGTTAGCGCTTTAGCTAGCAGCCGCAGTACTTAACCACTGTGCTACCAGAGTTTCCTTTCTGCATGAAAGCAGATCTTGTTAGGCAGCTACACTGGTAGTAAAGAACAAAAAGAACTGTTTTAAACTATGACATGTTGAAAACGTAATATTTGTTTCCTGATTATTAAATTTTCTTTTATGATATCTTTTTGTTGTTCATTTATATCATTTATTATGAACTAAGCAAACCAAGTATAATCTGTTTAAAGCAAAACTGATGAAAACCAATGTTCATTGTGTCAAATCCACAAAATTTTCCACTGATTGTTGAAAATGTGTACGTTAATGGACTCATTTCTCTTCTTGCAGAATATGTAGACTATTCTTTCTGTAGAAAATGTGGCATGTAGTAAAATCTTACTACCTCACATCCACTAAAACTCTATAATCTGGTTTATGTCATTCCACTAAAATGTCATGTTCCACCCTTGCATTCAGTTGCTAATATAGTCACACTTAAAAAGAAGTTACAACATGACCAGCTAAGATACATACATGTACATATACATGTGTACATATAACTCACATAATCCTTGAATGTGTGAGTAAGCAGAGGAGGAGACACCACAGATTATCAATATTTAGGGCCATTACGTGCCTTAATCCAGCCCTGGCATCACCTCGGGACTCCCTATGGATAATAGTATACTATGATCCAGGTAAAATTCTTCCAGGTTTTTCTTAAGATGCAACTGTTCCTGCTGTAAAATCTGACATTGTCTGACGACTGGCTCATCTGTGTAACTGTCTTTGCTCATCTTTACTCATTGAGCAAAACCATCAAGGTGCAAGAGCCATAACCAGAGCCTGTGGTAAGACGTCATCAGAGGTTTTGTGCCCAACACAATGACTTAACAGAAAACATCTAACAGGTACCTGGAGGATCCAAGCTGACAGGCCCCAGCCCCAACCTGTTCCCGATGGCCAGGACCTCTGCCATAGCAGGGGCGCCGTTATTGTGCTGTGGTGAAACTTTACAGCGGAGAAAAAGCTTATCAGGTAACAGACTTGTCGGAGAACAGAGGATTTCATTCCCCGTTATGGATTCTAACTAATCATAATATTGAAACTTCTACTCCTCTTGTTGTAAATATCAGCAATCTACTTCAAAGGGAAACACTACAACCTGCACGTACGCAGAGAAGGGTGTAGCTCTCACAAACCCATTTCACCACATTCGTCTTGGAGATTTACTTAGCTTATGGTACAAAGCCAAGAAAAAGGCAATATGCAGTGGGTGGGGTGGGAGGTGGGGTGGGGATCAGTTCCTACACTGAAAACCTCCGATTCTATTAAAAAGCAATCACGAGACAAACTCCTTCAGTAGATACAGGATGACAATGTCCCAGAGTAGCACGGATGG
The DNA here is from genome assembly GCA_028571685.1 of Heterohyrax brucei. Lineage (NCBI taxonomy): Eukaryota > Metazoa > Chordata > Mammalia > Hyracoidea > Procaviidae > Heterohyrax > Heterohyrax brucei. The sequence goes on from CM053146.1 coordinate 108,345,781, forward strand.
TTTATGCTCCACTCACATAGTGGTTCAGTGCTAACCAAGAGGTTAGCAGTCTGAACCTACTGGTAGTCTATGGCGGAAAGATGTGGCAGTCTGCTTTGACTCCGGCTTTGGAAACCCTAGGGAGCAGTTCTATTGTTCTACTCTGTACTATAGGGTCGCTATGAGTTGGGATTGACTCTGCAGCAATGGTTGTTGACCTAAAGGTCACAAGTTCAGACCCAACCAGCAGTGTCTCAGAAGACAGGCCTAAGATTCTGCTTCTGTAAAGATTACAGCCCTCTCCTACCAACTCCCCACCCCCAACAAACAGGGAGCAGTTCTGCTCTGTAACACAGGAGTCTCCACGAGCCAGGACCAACCTGACAGTAACGGGTCTGGTTTGGGTTGGTAACCCAAGGATAAGTTTTAGTGTAATGCAGACGTCAAGTTGAGAAGGTAAATGGACAAGAGACTAAATCCCCAGAGACAACAGTACTTTAATTTGAGGGCTGAGAAATTTAAGTTTCCTCCTTATACCAGTTAACAAGGCATAACCCCAAGTGACTGTCTGTAAAATCTGTAAATGTGGTGTTAGCCTGCCAGTATCCTTTACACTGATACAAAAATTAAGAAATTCTTCTAAACATGTCTTTAAAAATATTTTAAGAAATCAAATGACTCATTGCACAGGGCAAATCTGCTGCACAAGAGCTCATTAAAGTGTAAAGAGCACAGATGTCACTTTAAGGACTAGGGAGAACTTGACCCAAGTCATGGTGTTTTCAACCACCTCAAATCCAAGACAAAGTTAGCCAATGAATAAGGGAGACCGAGGAAAGATCGATGCCTTTGAATTACAGTGTTGACAAAGAATGTTGAATAGACCATAGACAGCCAAACAGAACAGACAAATCTGTCTTGGAAGAGCAACCAGAATGCTTCTTAGAAGCAAGGATGATGAGACTATATCTCATATGTAGTAGAGGATGGACATATGGACATATTATCAGAAGGATCAGTCCCTGGAGAAGAACACCATTCTTGTTAAAGCAGAGGATCAGCCAAAAGACGGAGACCCTCAATGAGATGGACTGATACAGTGGCTGCAACAATTGGCTCAAGCATAGCAATGATTGTGAGGCCTGGGCAGTGTTTCATTCTGTTGTATGTAGTGTCACTAATGGATCAGGACTGACTTGATGGGAACTAACAACAATAGCAATCTGAACTGACTGCACACAATTGGGCCAGGTGCTCACCACTGGAATTTAGAAGTGGAAAAGGAAAGTAGTTCCATCTGGAGTAGCACACTTCCTCACTGATTGGCAATAAAATTGTCCAAGTGAAATGGACAGTTGCATTGTGGTCGCTTCCTTGCTGTAGGTGGAAAAGACAGGTGTGTCACCACCCCCTTCCTCTCTACATGGGGGTAGCCTTCTTACCACTGCAGCTGTTGCTAAGCCTAGATGTACGAGAGCATACTAGTGCGGGAGAGCTTTCCTCCTCCACACACCGGAGACTAATAGCTCAACTCTTAGTGAGGACGTAAGCCCACACCCAGTATTACTCACTGGTCCGTGGATGCCTTCTCAGTTGGCACTTCCCTGCGTTTCCTTGTGCCTGACTTAGACCATATGCCACTGTTACTTAAGGAAAGAGATGATGATTCCCTGTCATTGTTTTTGAGTAATGAATGGGCAATTACCAGACTCTTCTGGAAACTCCTGTCTTTTCAGAGTCCTAATGGAGCGTTTGATTCCCAGTATTGGGAACATAAATAGCAGTGAGGGTGCCCACATATTTCAAAGGCTGCCGAAATTATATTGCACAACTTAAACCACGAGAAGTTAAATGACTTTCTGAAAGGATACTGCTGGGATATTTTTCATCACTTTTACAATATTTTTTTTTTCTGGCTGTCATTTAAAATAGATCCTTGGAAACTTGAAACTTAAATCTGTTTCCTTACCAGAAGTTTTCCTTGCAGCATGCACACACACATATATAAGTGCTTTGTTATTTTAGGATCACTCATGGGCTGGTGGCACTGATTTTTTTTAATTGAAAAAACACATAAAAGCCTTCTCCCCACATATTTTCCCCATGCAAGGGTAATGGTCCAGGCCTCTTTCCGGATACATATCCATGACTGTTATTTCTTTTCTTTTTTTCTTTTAGTGTCTCTTTAAAGAGTTAGCTATGTAAACCAAATGTATCAAAAATAATTTTATTAGGTGCAAAGTTTACGGATTGCTTACAGCTAGAGCTCACAGCAAAAGCAAACTTCACACTCTTTGCATAAGAGACACAGCACGTAAATCTGATTTTCATAATACTTTGGATACACATATATATCACTGGCAAAAGTCTATGAAAATATGCTTTGTATTAGCTCTGCTAACTTTATATTCCATTTTTCTTTTTAACATTTAATTGCATTTCCCATTGTTTCGATTGCATTCTTATAACACAATTTGTGTTCCCTTTGGTAGCTAAAATTACACCTGTAACTGTCCAAAACTATTAGTAAAGTCAGCTTAGCTCGCCAGATAAAGTATCTGTCTTATATTTCAGACAGATTGTGTTCCAACACCATTGTGGTCAGACTTTTATTAAAAATTCTTCATATTTCTTTTCTCTTGGTGCCAAACAGATCGCTACATTTTCAACACTTAATCATCTTCATCATCTAAAAATATTTCCACATTAAATGAAAACATTTAAACTTCTTTTTGATGCAGCAAAGCTTAGAACACTGTGCAAGGTCTGGTTTTCATAAAGTTCTGCCAAAGGGTAGTGTGAGTATAGAAGCAACTCTATTGTAAATAGCAGGGCAAGGTCAGCTCTGGAGAGAAATGCAGTTGGTTGGCAACAGAAAGGTCGTTTCTCTGAGATTTCAGAAGGGGTGCTTTACAAGCAAGTTCATTCCATTTTCTTAAGGAAGGTCTCTGGAAAGCTCATGTTGCTAATATAAGGTGATGGCTTCCCTCCGCGGGCATCCTAGTCATCGAACATCTCCATTTCATCCATATGCCAGCACTACGGGCGCGGAGGGACGTGCACCAAGCTTCAACCTCTTTCCTAAAAGGCTACATTGTTACTTATGGTGAGCATCCCCAATATTTTGTGATTTTCCTATGTTATACATCCTAATCTCTGCCTGTGGCTAGTAGATAGGATGATTATGTTAAAACAGGATTAGCATCAGACTCCAACACACTTGCTAGGGGAGTTTCCTTGGAATGTGGCTTGCACCACTTTTTATCCTTTCATCCTATGGGATATAAAAAGAGAGGGAAGCAAGCAGAGAATTGGGAACTTCATACCACCAAGAAAGCAGCACCAAGAGCACAGCATGTCCTTTGGACCTGAGATTCCTGTGTTAAGATGCTGTCATTGAATTTGGACTCAGCTTAATGGACTGTGATGCTTTCTCCTATTGAATGGACTTGTAACTCATGGATGGATTGGTGGCTTACTGGATGGTGACAATAAAATTTCTCTTCATGAAGCCTTCTACTCATGGCATTTGCTGTTAGAGCAGTATGAGGTGACTAAAACCAGCTTGGATAACATGGCTCGTGATGTCCACATATATGCCTGAAAGATCATAATAGCAAGTTAATGTCAGGTAAGAGGCTGGTCCAGATGGAGGCCAGGGCAGAAGCTGGGGTCAGGCTAGCTCTTTCGTGCCACTGTGTTCAGGTATGGAATCTCTGGGGTCCTAGAATTCAAATTGTATTCTAACCTTAAAGTAGAGGCAAAGGTAAAGTTGATGAGGCAGAAGACCAAAACTTGCTTTATGTATTTAACACTTCACTAGCTGGCCTTATAACTTTTAAATAGATAGGCCTAGGGTATGAGTGCCTCTCTTTGAACTTTTACCCTGGGCTCTGTAAATGTTAGAGGTGGAGAGTATTCATGGAGTCCCTGGGTGGTACAAATGGTTAACAGTTCAAGTACGTGGCTGCTAACCAGAAGGTTGGAAGTTCAGTTCAACCCAGAGACAACTCATGCGAAAGGTCTGGAGATCCATTTCCAAAGAGTCATCTATTAAAAACTCCGTGGAACCCAGTTCTGCGCTGGCATACATAGGATCAAATGACTCGACCACAGTGGTTTCCCTTCTTCCCCTTCCTTTCGATCTCCTGTCAGTACCTGATCCTTGACTAACTTAGTGATACAGACTCCTTAGGATAGTATGGGTGATGAAGGATCGGAAGGCAAACCGGCTGAGGGACACTGAAGAAGCCCTGGCCAAAATTATACCCCGCCCCCTACTTTATCACATTTGTGGGTAAAGGTAAGGTTTAGACTTATATCTCACTGGAGTTTCATCCTTTCCCAACTTTCTCTCTTACTTCCTTTTTCTCCATCCTCTTTATAATACCAAAACTCCTAAGCAGTGTGGCAGATTAAACCCTTATCCCTATAGGTGAATGAATCTAATAAAGCTTTTCTGGTGCCTGGAAAGCCTGGGGTAACCTGAGAGAATACGGTAGATTGAACAAATGGCCAACTGGTGACTTTCTGAAAAAGCCACTTAGTAAAAACATACAGATTAAAGGGGACAAATAATCAATGACAACATCAACTATGCAAAGTAAATGGACAGTAGATAAGACTAAGATCAACTTGGACATTGGCATGAGTTCTCACATACCTGTGTGGCTGAGCAAATACATTTAATATCTCATTACTTCATCTGTAAAATAGGGATAATTATACAACAATCTTTTGGGGCAGGAGGGAAATTAAATGAGGCATGTATGTAAAGTCCTTAGTGTAGTATCTACTTGACATACAATCACTCAGTACTAGCTAGGGAGTCCCTGGGTGGTGCAAATAGTTAACATACTTGGCTACTAACCAAAAGGTTAGAAATTCAAGTCCATCTAGAGGTGCCTCAAAGGAAAGATCTGAGGAGCTACTTTCAAAAAAATCAGCGATTGAAAACCTGGTGGAGCCTAGTTCTACAACGACAGCTATCAGGTCTATGTGAGCTGGAATCAACTGGGTGGCAACTGGAATCAACTGGATGGTTCTACAGTGACACCTATCAGGTCTATGTGAGCTAGAACCAACTGGATGTTTCTACAGTGACACCTGAAGGGGTCTACGTGAGCTAGAACCAACTGGATGGCAACTGGAATCAACTGGATGGTTTTCTGAGATGAATGAGAAAGGAAGTGGTACAAACGAGAGCTTCCAGTACAGGAGACAAGGCAGATGAGTAACAGGTAATTACAGTAAGGTGTAATATGAATTGCAATATACAAACAATCAAGTAAGCGAATTTAAGGCTCATGAAATAATTCTGAGTGGAAGCACTTTAGCCAGGGTTTGAGAGATAAATGAAGCTTGCCAAGTGGAAAAGCTGGGGAGAAAACATGTGCAAAGTGGCTGTGTCTCAAAAATCTCTGATGTGTTTGGTGACCAGTTAGAAGAGAGAGAGAAGATATAAATAGAAAGCTAGTAAGGGTCAGATTATGGACAGGTTTATATACCATACCATGGAGACTAGAAGGTTTGATGAAAAATTAGAAGAGACTGAAGGATTTATATTTGACTCTTGCATCTGATTCTGCCATTTATTAGCTGTGTAACATTGAGCAACTTATTTAACTTCTCTTTCCTCATTTACAAATGGCACATGACCAATAAACCTTTGGAAAGATGTTCTTCATAGCTACCTGTCATGGACTGAATTGTGTCCCCCCCAAAATACATGCAGCCATGTGCTGGGCCATGATTCTCAATATTTTGCTATTGTCCTCCATTTTGTAATTTTCCTATGCTGTATATTAAAGGATTAGGGTGGGGCTGTAAATTCCTTCATAGGATCACCTCCCTGCTCCACTGTAAAAGAGAATTGGGAACCTCACACCATCAAGCAAACAGCAACAGGAGAAGAGTGCCTCCTTCAGACCTGAGGTTCCTGCATCAAGATGCTCCCTGGACAAAGACTGCTGTAATACTGGACTTTCCTCCAGAGTCGACAAGGGGAAAGTCTTCCCCTGGAGTGAATATCCTGAATTTAGACTTGTAGCCTGCCAGACTGTGTAAAAATAAATCTTCTTTTGTTAAAGCCATCCACTCTGTGGTATTTCTGTTAGAGCAGCACTAGCTGGCTAAAACATTACCTAACAATCATGAAAATGCAATTAAAATAATATGATTCCCCCACCTTCAAACAATTTGGTTGCAAAAATTAAAATGATTGAGAAATTTAATGCTGGCAAAGATGTAGGGAAATAGGCACTCTTCAGTATTGCAGGTAGGACTATAAATTGATAAAACCTAGTGGGAAAGTACTTGGACAGTATCTGGATTACGTACATATTTCCCTAGACTTCCCACCTACTGCCTCCCAGTTACTGTATTATCTATCCCTTGTAGTTTTCCTTCCCTACACCTAAACTTCTAAATATAGTTCCTTTCTACATAAATTCTCCTTCTTGTGTCCTAATCTAGTATGCCATTTTTTTCGTGTTGGGTCAGTGACTAAATCAGGACATATATTGTCTGGCCACATGACAGGTCTTCACTACATTTAGCTGTCTCTCCTTCCCTTAAGGATTTTGGGCTACATTTTGTACAGGACTGGAAACTTCCAAGTTTCTTCAAGCAAATGAATGGCCTCATCTTCTTTGCTCTTTAGTACAATGAATCTGAGCATAAGTGAAAAGGTGAGAAAGAGAAATGAGAATGGCTTAGCAATGGGACTCTGATCTGGAGATCTTCCTAGAGGAGAATTCTGGAACACCATGGCTATAGTACACGGAAGAGTCAACAGATGAAGAGACAAACAATGTGGTACACACACACGATGGAATACTTCTTGGCCAGTAGGGGACATAAGTCTTGATACGTTCTGCAGTATGGATAGAGCTTGAAGATATTATGCTTAGTGAAGTAAATCAATCACAAAAAGACAAATATTGTGTGACCTCCAGTACAAAAAGATTAGAAAAGGCAAACGTACGGAGACCAAAGTTTACTAGTGGTTACAGGGGGGATTGTGAGTTAATAGTGATGGAAAAATTAAGCTGAATAAGGGTAGAGTTGCACAGCTGATTATTGTAATTGCTGTCAATAAGTTGTAACCCTGCATAAAGTTGAACTGGCAAAAGTTGTATGATAGATATGCTTACCACAATGACCAAAAAAAAGAGATGCTTATATATAACCAAATATCATTGGTTTGGAGGTTTAAAGTCATGGTTTCATGGGACTTCCCAGTTACTCAATCTAATAACATACTTAGTGCTCCTGTTCTACCTCCTTGTTCACTGCATAGTGCCGGGGGTCTTAAAAACTTGCAAGCAGTCATCCAAGGCATAATAATTGCTCTCTGTTGATCTGGAGCAAAGCAGGGAGGAGAGTCAAGAGGAGAAGGAGGATACAGAATGTGTGGCTAATCGCCTCCATTAACAACTGCCTCCTTTGCTATGAGACCAGAAGAACTGAAGGACTGAAGGGTACTCAGCTACCACTTGTGAACATTTTGATGAATCCCGATCAAAAGGAAAATGATCCAGATGGAATTTCAAATTGTCCCAGACTTAAGACTTTGTGGAGCAATGGAGACAGGATAAACCTTTCAAACTTTTGCCCGGAGATAAAAGTATCCTTGAAACCAGACAATATAAACAATATAGTCTAGCTTAAGTAGTAAAAAATGTCTGCCTTGAGCATTATGCTCTTTTAAGGACTATCTATATGGGATCAAAGTGACAACAGTGTTTTGAAAGATTAGGTAGGAACCTTAGGGACAGCTGGAAACCCTGGGGGCATAGTGGGATAAGTGTTATGTCTGCTAACCAAAAGGCTAGCAGCTCAAATCTGCTAGGTGCTCCTTGGAAACTCTATGGGGCAGTTCTACTCCCACCTCTAGGATCGCTGTGAGTTGGACCCAACTCAACGCCAGTGGGTTTTTTGTAGGGACAGCGAGTTTATGTTAATGGAGGAGTGAAAACTCAGAAAAGGAGGGTGAGAATGGTCGCACATCCCAAAGAACATAATCAGTGTCTGAACTGTACATGTAGAAACAGTTGAATTGGAATATGTTTTGCTGTATGTATTCTCAAAGAAGACAATTAAAAAAAAAAATCCATGTTTCTCTCCATCCTTCCCTCAGTTTTCTGTTCTGGACACTGGAATCCTCATTCCCTCTTCCACGCTCCCCTCCCCCTGAAACCAACAGTCTGTAACTGGTAGCTTCCCCCCACTCTGCTCCTTTCTATCAAAAACAGTGTGGGGGTGGTGTCTGATTTCCTCTAACATCACAAGGAAAATGAGAAACAAGATCAACAGCTAAAGGCTGATTCCTGTGAAGCAGAGGTCAGGCACGCCTTATCTCTGTGCCATCTTTACCAACTCTGATACCAACTGTCTCTCCCATGGCACTTGTTACTTCTCTGCTGGGTTTCATAATCCATTGCAATGACCACACAGAACTCACAGATGGAGTTTCCTAAGGAAGTAACAGGTTACAATTCGGACTAGAAAGACTCAAGGATACGGTTCTTCCATCAGGACAGCCTCTGCCCAGCTGTGCTCAAAGTCATGGCCTTCCCTGGCCTTTGGCCTCTTCTGAGGGTGGGAAAGCCCACCATGTTGTCTCCTGCTGTGGAGTCTCTGCTGCCAGGTTTCTGTCCACCTTGGTTACTGCTTTTCCTGCTTTGGGTCTCTCTGTGTCTCCCGGTTTCAGGACTCATCAGCATAGGGATCTCAGACACAAAGACCATGCTGACTCTTCTTCCTTGGTAATGGTGAGCTCTTCTCCTTCCTGCCTCTAGCATGGCCCATTTCAAGCCAGAGAGATGGTAAAACTAACCAATCCCCTTGGTGGGACACAATTACACTATCACACAGTGTTGCCCAATCACTTCGGTAGAAGTTATGAGACCATAGCTAGAAAGGTCACACAAAGGTGATCTGTGGCATTACACTTTCCAATCTATTTTCCATGTCGTCGTCAGAACAAATAACCTAAAAGGCAAATGTGGGTGTGTCGTTCCTTGATTGGATGCTTCAATATCTTCCCATTGCTGTTGGCATAAAGATCAACTCAATATCAGACTCTGGCATCAAAAAGCAGTTAAAAGTGAAAGCTATGCTGACAGATTGCTGGTTTCAAATCTTGGCTCTACACTTTGTAGGTGTGATATTGCTGGCTTGATTTTCTCATTTCTAGAAAACCCTGATGGCATAGTGGTTATGTGCTACAGCTGCTAACCAGAAGGCTGGCAGTTCAAATCTCCTAGGCACTCCTTGGAAACTCTATAAGGCAGTTCTACTCTGTTTATAGGGTCACTATGAATCAGAATTGGCTCACTCGCAGTGGGTTTGGCTTGGTTTCTATTTAAAATGTCAGTTTGTCATACTATGGGGGCTTCTATGTTACTGTGATATCAGAAGCTATGCTTTTGGTATTCAGATACCAGCAAGGTCATCTATGATGAACAGGTTTCATACGAGCTTCCAGACTATGACCAGGAAGAAGGACCTAGCAGTCTACTTCTGAAAAGAATTAGTCCATGAAAATCCTATGAATAGCAGCAGAACATTGTCTGACACAGTTCTGGAAGATGAGACCCCCTAGTTTAGAAGGAACTCAAAAGATGGCTAGGGAATAGCTGACTCCTCAAAGTACAGTCAGTCTTGCTGGTATGGATGGAGTAAGGCTTTTGAGACTTTCATTTGCTGATGTGGCACCACTCAAAAATGAGAAGAAACAATTGCAAGAATCCATTAATAATCAGAATATTGAATGTACAAAGTATGAATCTAGGAAAATTGGAAATCACCAAAAATGAAATGGAATGCATAAACACCAATATCCTAGGCATTAGTGAGCTGAAATAGACCAGTACTGGCCATTTTGAATCAGACAATCATATGGTCTACTGTGCCAGGAATGATAACTTGAAGAGATGTGATGTTTCATTCATCATCAAAAACAACACTACAAGATTTATCCTGAAGCACAATACTGTCAGTCACAGGATAATATCTACAGGACTACAAGAAAGACTAATATGGCTGTTATTCAAATTTATGCCCTAAACAGTAAGGCCAAAGATGAAGAAGTTTGTAGATTTTTATCAACTTCTGCAGTCTGCAATTGATAGAACATGTAATCAAAATGTATTGATAATTACTGATGATTGAAATGGGAAAATTGGAAACAAAGAGGAAGGATCAGTAGTTGGAAAATATGGCCTTGGTAATAGAAATGATGCCTGAGGTTGAGTGACAGAATTTTGCAAGACCAATGATTCTTTATTGCAAGTAATCTTTTTTCACTAACATAAACAGTGACTCTGCAACAGACGTTGCCAGACAGAATATACAGAGATCACATCAACTACATCTGAGGAAAGAGATGTGGAAAAGCTCAAAATCATTAGTTGTGGGCTGATTGTGAAACAGTGTGTCAATTGCTCATATAGACATTCAAATTGAAATGGAAGAAAATTAGAACAAGTCCATGAGAGCCAATGTATGATCTTGAGGATATTATTACATTTGAGTTTAGAGATCATCTTAAGAACAGATTTGACACGTTGAACACTAATGACCAAAGACCACACGAGCTGCGGAGTAGCATCAAAGACATCATATGTGAAGAAAACAAGAGGTCATTAAAAAGACAGGAGAGAAAGAAAAGATGAAATGAATGTCAGAAGAGACTCTGAAATTTGCTCTTGAATATAAAGTTGCTAAAGAAAAAAGAAAGAATGATGAAGTAAAAGAACTGAACAGAAGGTTTGAAAGAGTGGTTCAAGAAAACAAAGTGAATTATTATAATGACGTACATGTACAAAGAGCTGGAGATAGAACACCAAAAAGGAAGAATGTGCTCTGCATTTTTTAAGCTGAAAGAACTGAAAAAAAAAAAATTCAAGTCTCTAGTTGCAATAGTGAAGGATTCTACAGAGAAAATATTGAGTGACTCAGGAAGCATCAAAAGAAGATGGAAGGAATACACAGTATTCCAGAAAAAACTGGTCAGTGTTCAACCATTTCAAGGGGTAGCATACCATCAGGAATGGTGGTACTAGAGGAAGAAATCTAAGTTGCACTGAAACCGTTGGCAAAGAACAAGGCCCCAGGAATTGACAGAATATCAATTGAGATGTTTCAACCAACAGATGCAGTGTTGGAAATGCTCACTCATCTGTGACAAGAAATTCGAAGGACAGCTACCCGGTCTACTGACTGAAGAGATCCATATTTTTGTCTGTTCCCAGGAAGGTGATCCTACTGAATGTGTAAATTATCAAATAATATCATTTTGCTGAAGATCATCCAAAAGCAACTGTAGCAGTATATTGACAGGGAATTGCTAGAAATTCAGACTGGATTCAGAAGAAGATGTGGAACCAGACATATCATTGCTGATGTCAGATGCATCTTGGCCAAAAGTAGACAGAAAAATGTTTACCTGTGTTTTATTGACTATGAAAAAACATTTGACTGTGTGGATCATAACAAATTATGGCTAACATTGTAGAGAATGGGAATTCCAGAACACTTAATTGTGCTCTTGAGGAATCTGTGCACAGATCAAGAGGCAGTTGTGTAAACAGAACAAGGAAATACTGCATGGATTTAAAGTCAGGAAATGTGTGCATCAGGGTAGTATCCTTTTGTCATGCCTTTCAGTCTGTATGCTGAGTAAATAATCTGAGAAGCTGAACTATACGACGAGGAATGGGGTATGAGGCTTGGAAGAGACTCTTTAACAGGCTGCATAATGCAGGTAACACAAGCTTGCTTGCTGCAAATGAAGAAAACTTGAAACACTGCTCGAAATCAAAGATTATAGCGCTCAATATGGATTACACATCAACATAAAGAATAGAAAATCCTCACAACTGGGACCAATAAACAATGGCATGATAAACAGAGAAAAGATTGAAGTTGTTAAGGATTTCACTTTACTTGGTTCCACTATCAACACTTGTGGAAGTAACAATCAAGAAATCAAAAGACACACGCATTGGGCAAGTCTGTTGTAAAAGATCTCTTAAAGTACTGAAAAGCAAAGATGTCACCTTGGAGACTAAGGTGCACCTTACCGAAACTTTAGTATTTTCAATCACATCATACACATGTGAAACTGGACAATAAATAAGGAAGACAGAAGAAGGATTGATGTCTCTGAAACTGGGGTGCTAGAGAAGAATATCGAACGTACCACGGACTTCCAAAAGAACAAACAGATCTGTCTTGGAAGGAGTACAATCAGAGTGCTCCTTAGAAACAAGGTTGGTGAGGCTACGTCTCACATACTTTGTCAGGAGGGATCAGTTCCTGGAGAAGGACATCATGCTTGGTGGAGTAGAAGGTCAGCGAAAAAAGGAAGATCTTCCATCAGATGGCCTACCACAGCAGCTGCAACAACGAGCTCAAGCATCGCAGCGATGCGGGGCATGGGGCAGGATCAGGCAGTGTTTTGTTGTGCTATACATGGGATCACCGTGAGTCACAACCAACTTGACAGCACTTGACAACAACAATGACAAAACAGTAATAATAATAGCACCTAATCACCACAACAATAGACTTGTGCAAACCAATGATCATGGAGATGTCAAGGGACCAAACAATGTTTTGTTTTGTTTTGTTACATGTAAGGCTGCCATGAGGAGGAGATGACTCTACCAAAACAAGTGACAACAGTAGCCTCTAACTTGCAGGACAGTTGGGATGGTTACGGGACAGGCAGCCCATGTTACACCCTCCGTCAGTGTCATCTGCTATGATTGTATCTTTAGCTGCAGTTCACACCATGTTCCCTCCGTCTGCGGGAGCCACAATGGACTCTTTCCACTTTCTCAATTGACTCCTTGTACAGACTGTTCTGTCTCCCCAGTATCCACTGGTTCCTCAAATTCTTATTCTTCTCATAGGAGCTTGTGGGGCTTTTCTAGACATAGGAGCTTGTGGGGCTTTCCTAGACTAACACTGAGGTCTCTGCCGGTACAGCATCACTCTTTTCCTTCCTAGTATGTATTAGGCATCTATTAGATAATTAATAGGGGCGTAAATGAATGGCATTTTATCACACTCTACGGAAATTGCATAATTCCTGGTTCCCCTGACTGTGCTCACAAGGTGTGAGGAAGTTAACTTGTTCACTGTTGATTCCTGGTATCCAGGAGAGATAATGCCTCAGATCAAAACTCAAACGCATAGTCACTGGCTCTATTTCATCTCATAGTGAGCCTATAGGACAGTAGAACTTCCTCAAAAGGCTTCCAAGGCTGTAAATCTTTGTAGAAGCAGACTGCCACATTTTTCTCCTACAGAGCAGCTGGTGGGTTTGAATGGCCAACTTCTAAGTTAGCAGCAGAATGATTTAACCACTGCTTTACCAGGGTTCTATAGAACAATCAAAAGAAACCCACTGCTGTAGAGTCAATTCCAACTCATGGTGACCCTACAGAGTAGAATTGTCCCATACAGTTTCCAAGCAGCATCAGGAGGATTTGAACTGCCAATTCTCTGGTTAGCAGTTGTAGCACTTAACCACTATACTGCACCACCAGGGTCACATAAACCTAACCCATTGCCGTCAAGTCAGGTCTGACTCATGATGACCCTAGAGATCAGATTGAAGGATCTAAACAAACATCTGCCACCTTAGACAAGTACCTACTTTAGAAAACCACTTAGACACTCGAATGGATCTATCATGAATCATAAAATCCAAGAAATTTTGCCAGTTTGTATTAGAAGTAAATGAAACTTTATGTTCCCTCTAATTTTCTTACTCCTATAAAACTCATCCTTTAATCATCATACACATTGGGTGCTTTTGAGCATAATATATTTACATGTCTCGTGGCAAAATGTTTTGTGTGACCTTTAAAATTTCTCTGATTCTCCTATTGTACAGCCTATATCAGACATCTTCAGAGATGCAAAAGTGATAAGTTAAAAGCAAACCGTCAGTCCAAGAATTTTAGCATACAGTTTCAACAAAAAATACCCCAATTATTCCCTTGCCTTTCAATCATTTTCTTTTATTGACCTTAGTGAAACTGCTTTGTAATTGTACACCACCTTCACTCTTGCAGGCAGTATATCTTTTATTAAATTGTATTAAACACTTACTAACCATAATCCAAACCCTCCATTATCTAGAGTTTATTTTTTTCTCTATATTCATGAAAAAGAGGCAAAAGGAAAATTTACACATCAGTTTTAGCTAAAATACAAAAAGAAATTTCAGCATACATTCTTGGGCAAGTGTATATTGTTCTGATCTCAAAAACATTATGTATGCTAACGCTGTTAAATAAACATAAATGTTTTATAAAGACAAATGAGTTAGCAATATAGTGTGCCTGCTGAGAGTTGATTCATTCCCTCCTTTCTATCTAGAAAGAAGACTGGAATCACACATTTACACTTTTCAAGAAGAACTTTAGCAAAAAGGGTTGCTGACTTGACCCTCAATTAAACAGAAAACTTGGCGTATTTTGGTAAATTGAGCTTTTATCATATTTCTTCTATTATCTTAAGTGACATCTTAATGGCCCAAAGCTTTTGATTTACTCTAAGTTATCTCTCACAGGAGAGGTACCCTATGCACACTGAACAAATGAGTGGAAAAAGAAAGTTAAATATTAAGCTGGGTCTGGCCCATTTAGTAAGACATTTGTTTGTCTCAACCAAATTCTGTAAATATCATAAATGATAGCAAAATAGGTGACGCTACACCAAGACACTGGAAGGCCAATGAAGAGAGAAATAACTCAAAACTCTGAAAATAAAGCTGTTAAATATTACAAGCACAGCCATGCCTTGCTAAACTAATTTTTCAGGACAGAAAAGCAGATTGTGGAATTATTCACGCCAAAGTAATCCTTACTTAATTTAATCATGGAACTAGGTTTCCTAATATGGATATTTTCTTAGACTTCAATTTGTTACATAGCTAACTTATATTCTAATAGACTATGTTGGTAATAAGAAAATGAATTACATGCTCTTGGCAGAGAGATGACAAGTTAGATCTGAATTTATCCCACACAAACATGGTGCCCCTTTTAAATTCAATAAGCTCAAGATACCTCTACAATATATCAGATCTGTGTGCCAATTATAAACAGATGGTAAGCCTCTCCATCCCACGTGCTAGAGAGAGGACAGGCCATACTGTACTTTTATTGGGGAACTGCCTGTGAGGACATCATCAGCAAGAATACGTGGTCCAGCTAATTGGAGCAAAGATCACTCAGCTTCCTATTTTAGAACCTTCTAAATGCATCAACCAGTTGGCTTAGTACAGACAGAACCTAACACCCCAGGAAATTTTAACACTCTACCCAGGAGAGGGCAGCGACACACAATGAGCTAACATCTGACACCAGGCTCCCAGTGATGAAATAAGAAAACAATGAAAGAGGTCTCTGATTCTGGAAAGACGATTAGTCTTTCATTAGCCACTGTCTCCAAGCAGGATCCAGGCGAAATGTAAGTCACTGTTTCATTAACTATCCCTGTCACAACAAGGAGTTCCTCAAATCTAATAAAGAAGCCTTTTTTTTTTTTATAGGAAGAGTACTTATTAAGAGTGTGACACGCGAAAGCGTTCCCACCCTACACGCAGGCTGCCTACTGTTGGTCTCATTTGTCAAACACAAGTTCATTTTTAACACTGATGTCGTAAATTTCTGCTGACTTGGCAATCTGCAGCCACTTCTCAGAAGCTCTGTAATATCTTAAAGACTTCACAGCTAAGCAGTTAGAAAGCATTTGGGGTTTAATTCCGCGCACTGACCTGTTTAAGGGAATAACGGAAATAAAACAATTTTCATTTAAAGGCCTGAGAAGGCCTCTCTCCTTCTGAAAGACTCTTTGTATCAACGCCATGAATCAAATGGCTTGTCTAAGTGGTTACTCTGCACCACCAGTGAAGGCCCAGCAATGTGGCAGTGAATCACATTTAATAACTTGTGGTTAGCTGTCATGAACACTTAATTTGATGTTGAACACAAACTCTGCAGGAGCGGCCTGGGGCTGAGGAGGGGAGAGGTGGGTTAGGAGTCGGGGGGCACAGCAAGTTAAGATCTGCTCAGATACTACAGCTCTTTTTCTCCTGTTGAATTCATGTAAGGACAGAGCACGTGTGGGGCTCTGTCTGCTGTTGTTTGTCGCTCCTCTGCAACAAGGCAGAAGACTGTTTGTTTCCTTGGCATGGACTGTCCTTTTACTGGTTTCCTGGGGTCCTATTCCACCCCCATCAGGAAGGCTTGCCCAGTGCTACAAAATATTGCAGTCTCTTCCAGAGTGCTATTGGAGGGCTGTCAGGCCAGCTAGAAGAATTCAAAGCGCTCAGGGAACCCACAAAAGATTTCTTGCAGCCTTTTAGCTGTCTGGCAGGCAGTGGAAACCCCTCTTGTGTCAACTGCTAAACACTGCTGTCCCTGTGTCCTGTATGGAATGCGTCAAAACTCGGGAAGACCACAGCTTCACATGTTGCCCATGTGTGCTGGCGGCAGCAGCTTCAGCCGCCTCAGACATTTTAATTTGTCACTCGGGAAAGCAGATGTGTCCGGGAGTTGGAGAACTTGGGAGGCGACCACAGCGAGCTCCCTGAAGGGAGCAGCCTGCCCCACGGGACCTCTGGTGCGCCTCTTCCATTCCGCAGGGAGCGGCCGGGGCCGGGGAAGGGAGAAGCCCGCCTTCCGGGATTCTGAGACCAGGCCGCCTCCCCCGGGCCGCAGCGTGAGTCCTCGCCAAGCGGGGGGAGAACTGCTTATTAGGGCCACAACGCCGCGCACGGCCTTTATTTCACAATCTGTCTCGCGAAAGCACTTTACCAACATCATCTCGCTAATCCTCAGTCCTCTCACAATAGTTCTTTGAGTCACACAACGATTCCTCATCACTTCCTCTAAATTGGTGTGAGAATCTTTTAAGTGTATTTCAAATTCTACTTTGCAGAGACACTTGTCGGAGGAATATGGCCTGATAAATGCACCGTGGCTGACTCCCGGGAGAGCTGCTTCTGAGGAAAATGGAATTTGACTTTTTTATTCCCTCACGTCAGTAGCCCTGTTTCCAAGGTGCAGAGGAACTATAAGGATGATTTCAGGTAGTGTCGGTTTATTTTAAAGCAGAGCAAACTTTAGTCACACAAACACTCATTAAGTGGTAACGCCCAGTGAAAGCATAAAGCGTTTGGCTTTGTGTGCCAGCAACTTCCTGTGCTGATAGACCTTGTCTTCTTTCCCAAGAAACTCTCACCCCCTGACTCCCTATGTCTCACCCATCACATCACTCGAACTCGGGCCAAGCCAAGCCAAGTGCCGTCAAGTCGGCGGACTTGGGAGAGTTGCAAAAGAAAGGTGTGGGATCCAATTCCCACAAACTCCGTAACAAATTAGTGTGAACACTATAAATCTCTATTTTACATATTTTAAAAAATTTATAGCAATCACAGTAAAAAGTAGTATTAAGAAAATAATCTAAACTCATGGAATGAAAGTGGCAGACTTACAGCTCTCCCAAGAAACACACTAAAAGAAGATACATTGTAAAGTTTACACACACACACAACTTGAAACTTCCATATTCTGAAAATGTAACAGGTGCACTCACAAGTCAGAATAACGGCACACGCTCCATGGAGCAAACTAGTTCCTATAGTAAAGTTAGAAAAAACAAATCTGAACAAGAAAAGTAGCTCTAAAAGATGTGACAGAATGTATTCAGTTCAGAAGTGACATTGAAATAATAATAAAATTAAAGGATTCTAAAACTGGAAAAAGTGTTTCATTTAAATTATTTGTTTTTATAGATGAGAAAACAGACACAGGAGTTCAGCAAGTTGCTTGAAGCCCTAGATCTGGCTAATAAATGATGGGCGGAAGATTAGAATTCAGTGGCATACAGAAATTCAGCCTTTCTCCAACACATCCATTGGACTAATAATCACTTATGACAATTTTACGGTGCTAAAATTGAGGCAAATATAGGTAAAAATCACTGCACAAATTGATAGCAGACAGAGTTAGAGGATTTTGAGTGGCTAAACTGTTCCACAAAAAACAATATTTCTTATTTTGAGAAGTGATTTTCTTAAACCGTTTAAATTCTCAGAACATTATGGGTAGACCGAAAATATGCAGATAAACACATTAAAATATTTAAAAGCTATTTCCTTCTTTACTTACTTTCCAAGACCTGAATTCTGATTTGTGCTTCTCTTGGTAGGATTCCGGAGCTTTCTTTCCCGAGCTGTAGGACTAGGCTTCCGGCAGGGCCATAGGACTGCGAAGAAGACTCAACGGAACCCTTGAGAACCCAGGCGCTGAAGAAACTCAGGGAACTGCCTTTTTGACACACGACTTCACCTCCTCTGGGTTTGACCCCAGCAAGAAGGAAGCAAATCCTGAGTCCTTCAGGACCGTATTTTCTCCATGAGCACACTAAATTTATTAGTTTGGGAGCTGTTCATTTGACACTTGTCCTTAGAATTTATCTAAAAAGAGAGGGTGGGGGAAGGGCAGAACACGGGGACAGGCCGGCAAAACCGAAAACTAAAACGTGAAGGATTCTGACTAGGATGGCAAAAATCATGTGATTTATAACATTTCAGTCAACAGGCATACTGCATGCCACATCTTCATAGAAATCCTATTATCAAAGCCACCAGACACTATATTTGCCTCCTAATTATAGACCCTGAGCTAACAGTTACTTTTTCTTCCCTATAATAATAACAACACTTTGTATTTATCTAGCGCCTTTCTTCCAACAAGCTTAAAATGCTTTGCAGACATTAACTCATGAATCCCAGACCTCTGGCGAGGAGGATCAGCAGTGCTTCTTAGTCTGTACATTCTCTCCTTGGGGAAAACAAGGCATAGAGCAGCCAAAGACAGGGAGAAGGACCTAGTGAAGGCCCGACCTCTTGAACTTTCAAAGTGATGGCAAAATTGCTTCCTTCATCATTCACTTCCGCTTAGGCCCACACTCAACTGCTGATCCAAAGGTAGGTGTTCGAGTGCACTCCAGGGTGCCTGGTGAAAGATCACATCCACTGGAGACCCTACAGAGTGCAGCTCTGCTCTGAAACACGAGGATTGCCGTGAGTCAGGACTGTCTCAGTGGCAGCTGTTCTGGTTTGGTTTTGCTCCAGACTTGCAACAAAGCACTTAGAAGAGTTGTTGAATCTGATAGAGCTTCCATTTGGGATATTTTTCTTTTTTCCTTCCTTTTTGGTTGCTGTTGCTTTTTTAATTGTAATTTAGATGAAGTTCACAGAGCAAATTGTTGTGGTTGTTAGGTGCCACCGAGTCAGGTCTGACTCACAGCCTCCCTGTATACAACAGGAGAAAACATCGCTAGATCTTGCGCCACGCCTCGGTCCTTCATATGCTTGAGCGCATCGTGGCGGTCACTGTGTCAGTCAGTCTCGTGGAGGGTCTTCCTCTTTTCCACTGACCCTCTACTTGACTAAGCACGATGTCCTTCTCCGGGAATTGATCCATCCTGACAATATGCCCAAAGTGTGTAAGATTCAGTCTTGCCATCATTGCTGCTCGTGACCACTGGTTGTATTCCTTTCAAGACAGATATCTTTGTTCTTTTGGAAGTCTGTGGCATATTCAATATTCTTCTCCAGCACCACAATTCAAAGGCACCCATTCTTCTTCCATTTTCCTAATTCGTTGTCCAGCCTTTGCATATGTATGATGTGACTGAAAATATCATGACTTGGGTCAGGCACACCTTAGTTTTCCAAGTGACATCTTTGCTTTTTAACATTTAAGGAGGTCTCTTGCAGCAGATTGTTCAGTGCAATGCATCTTTTGATTTCTTGACTGCTGCTTCCATAAGTGTTGATTGTAAATTCAAACAAAATGAAATCCTTGGCGACTTTAATCTTTTCTCCATCTATCATGCTGTTGCTTGTTGTTTCAGTTTTGAGGATTTTCCTTTTCTTTATGTTGAGGTATAATCCATACTGAAGCTTGTGACCTTTGGTCTTCCTCTGTGTTTCAGGTCCTCTTTCCTTTAAACAAGCAAGGCTATCTTTTCTGCATAACACAGGCTGTTAATGAGTCTTTTCTCAATTTTGACTCCTCATTCTTCCTCATATAGTCCAGTCTATCTTCTCAGGTTATTTGCTTGGCATACAGATGGCATACATGGAAGGATACAGCTCTGATGCACACCTTTCCTGACTTTAAACCATGCAATGTCCCCTTCTTTTGTTCAAATGACTGCCCCTTGATCCATCACAAGCACAAGTAAGTGTTCTGGAATTCCCATTCTCTGCAATGTTTTCCATAATTTCCATACTCTGTTAGAATTCACACAGTAGAATGCCTTCACATAGTCAATAAAACATGAGTGCACATCCTTCTGATATTCTCTACTTTCAGCCAAGATCCATCTGACATCAGTAGTGATATCCTTGATTCCAGGTCCTCTTCTGAATCCAGCCTGAATTTCTGGCAGTTCACTGTTAATATACTGCTATTGAATGTACTCCTTTTGAATGATCTTTAGCAAAATCTTACTTATGTGTGGTATTGGTGATATTGTTCGACGATCTCCACATTTGATTGGATCACCTTTCTTGGAAATAGGTACAATTAGGTATCACATAGTTGGCCAAGTAGCTTTCCACTGTGCTGTCATCTATGTCCTTCCTTGACATAGACGAATGAGCAGTTCCAACACTACATCCATTTGTTGATACATCTCAGCCGATACTCCACCGGTTTGCTGGGCACTGATTTTGGTCAATGCCTTCAGTGAAACTTGGAAACCCTAGTGGCGTATTGGTTAAGTGCTATGGCTGCTAACCAAGAGGTTGGCAGTTCAAATCCACCAAGCACTCCTTGGAATCTCTAGGGTACAGTTCTACGCTGCCTATAAGGTCGCTATGAGTCAGAATCTCCTCGAAGACAGTGGGGTTTTGGGTTCACTGAAACTTGAACTTCTTCTTTCAGTACAATCTGTTTCTGATCATATTCTGCCTCTTAAAATGGTTGAAAATTGACCAGTTCTTCTTGGATAAAGACTCTGTGTATTCCTTCCATCTTCTTTTGATGCTTCCTATATCACTTAATACTTCCCCTGCGGAATCCTTCAATATCGCAACTTGAGGTCTGAAGTTCTTCTTCAGTTCTTTCAGCTTGAGAAACGCAGAACCTGTTCTTCTCTTTCAGTACCTGATGTTGTAATAATTCACTCTGTCCTCCTGAGCTGCCCTTTGAAATTTTCAGTTCTTTTACTTCATCATTTCTTTCTTTTGCTTTAGCTATTTGATGTTCAAAAGTAAGTTTCAGAATCTCTTCTGACATCCCTCCAATTTGGTCTTCTTTTTTCTTTCCTGTCTTTTAATGACCTCTTGATGTCTTTTATGTCGTTCTGCAATTCATCTGATCTTCAGTCATTAATGTTCAGTGCATCACGGTCTGTTCTTGAGATGATTTCTAAACTCAAGTGGGATATACTCAAAGTCATACTTTGATTCTCATAGACTTATTCAAACTTTCTTCAGCTTCAGTTTGAACTTGCATATGAGCAGTTCATGATCTGTGCCACAACAGGCACCTGCCCTTGTTCTGACTGATGAGCCTGAGCTTTTCTATCATCACTTTCCAGAGATGTAGTTGATTTGATGTCTGTGTATTCCATCTGGTGAGGTTTGTGTAGTCACCTTTTATGTTGGTGAAAAAGGTATTTGTAATGAAGAAGTCACCAGTCTTGCAAAATTCTGTCATGCGCTCTCCAGCATCATCTCTAATAAGAAGGCCATGTTTTCCTACTACGACTCTTCTTTGTTTCTGACTTTTGCATTCCAGTTACCAGTAATTATCAGTGCATCCTGATTGCATGTTCCGTCAATTTTGGACTGCAGAATCTGGTTAAAAGTCTTCAATTTCTTCATCTTTGGCCTTCTTGCTTGGTGTGTAAATTTGAACAATGGTCATATTAATTGGTCTTCCTTTTGGCACATGGATATTATCCAATCGCTGACAACACTGTATTTTTGACGATGAGTGAAATACCGTGCGTCTTCAAACTGTTATTCCCAACATAGTAGACTGTATGATTTTCCAATTCAAAATAGCTGATACCAGTTCACTTCAGCTCACTAATGCCAGCACATTGATGTTTATGCATTCCATTTTATTTTTGATGACTTTCAACTTTCCTAGATTCATCCTTCATATGTTCCATGTTCCGATTATTAATGGATGTTTGCAGCTGTTTCTTTTCATTTTGAGTCATGGCACATCAGCAAAAGAAGGTCCTAAAAGCTTGACTCCATCTGCATCATTAAGGTTGACTCTATTTTGAGGAGTCAGTTGCTTCCCAGTTGCCTTTTGAGTGGGGGGCTCATCTTCTGGCACTGTATCAGACAATGTTTTGCTACTGTTCTTAAGGTTTTAACTGGTTGATTCTTTTCAGAAGTAGACTGCCAAGTCCTTCCTAGTCTGTCATAGTCTGGAAGCTCAGCTAAAAGCTATCCACCGGGGGTGACCCTGCTGGGATCTGAATACTAATGGCATAGCTTCCAGCATTACAGCAGCACTTAAGCCCACATAGTAAGATAAGCAGCCAACACGTGGGGGACAGAGTAAATTAGCTACTTATTAAACAATTAATAGACATATTATTTTGTGACATTAGTTGCCAACTTCACAATATGTCAACACTATTCCCTTCTTAACTTTTGGTTCCCTGTTATCGGCTTTCCTACCTCCACCTGCCTTCAAGAGCCTGACACTGGGCTGATGTGCCCCTCTCGTCTCATTTTATTTTGTGGGACTGTCTAATCTTTGGCTGAAGGAAGGGTGAACCTCAGGAGTGACTCTATTATTGAGTTAAAAGGTTGTCCAGAGGCCATACTCTCAAGGTTTCCAGTCTCTGTCAAACTAGTAAGTCTGGTCTCTTTTTGTGAGTTAGAATTTTGTCCTAGATTATCTCCAGCTATGTTCAGAACCCTCTATTGTGAGCCTCATCAGAGCATTCAGTGGTAGTAGCTGGGCACCATCCTGTTGTGTTGGACTCAGTTGGCTGGAGGCTGTATTAGCTGTGGCCCATTAGTTCATTGGACTAATCTTTCCCTTCTGTCTTTGGTTTTCCTCATTCTGCTTTGCTCCAGATGGGGTGGAGCCAGTGGAGTGTCTTAGATGGCTGCTCGCAAGTTTTTAAGGGTCCAGATGCTACTCACCAAAGTATGGTAGAGAACATTTTTTTAAATAAACTCTATTATGCCAGATGAGCTAAATGATCCCTGACACCAGGGCTGGACACTTTTGTTTCTACCTTTGCTTCCAGGTGATGGCTTATGAGTACCTTTAGCTTGATTATTTGACTGTTAGTTCTAATCCTGAGTTTAGCTATTGTAATTTTAACTGTATCTATGATCCTCTCCTAACTACCAACAACCCTTGTGGTAATTGGGAACCCCAAAACAAAGAAAAAAATGCAGGTTTTAACCAAGGAGTTTAGCTATGCCAGTCACACAAATTTAGCTGGCTGCCTGTGTTTATTTTTCACATTTATGTAGAAAAATCTCTTTATGATAAAAGTAACTCACACTATGTCAATAAGCAAAGAATGCATACAATTAAATTTCTTATTTTTCACAATTATATAGAAAAATCTCTTCATTATAAAGTAACTCAAACTATGGTAATAAGCAAACAATGCATGCAATTAAACTTCTGGAGCTTTTTAAAATTATATGTATAAGGGACTCCAGCAAGGGACCAATCCTAATTGGACCTCTCTCTTAGTCAGTTCTGTAGCATTTAGCACGTTTGAGTTTTTTCCTTGCCTCATAACCAGTATTGTTTTTCCTCTTTTTTGTTGTGCTTAAGTGAAAGTCTACAATCTGAATCACTTTTGCATGCACACCTGTCTGTGGCTCCCTCTGCTCTGCTCATCTGGTGACAGCACGTTCCTTCTTTTCACTGGATACTGCTCGAGTCCTCTTAATGAGCACCTGTCTCCTCCTCTCTACCATCTTCTCGCTCGTCTAGAAAGAAATCACTAGGACAGCCTTCTATAAATGTGTAAAACCATAAAGGACATACACTATATGGTTATGGTGTGTCCCTGAGTCCAGTCCGTTCTTGTCTGAAAAGTTGGCCTCAGTACTGGTTTCAGGTCAGGGCCAGCAGCAGGTCTAGGGGCCGTGTTCCCAGGGGGCCTCCAGGCTGCTGGCCCATCAGCTCTGGTCCTTCATAGAGTTCTCTGCACACCTCTTTCTCTTGTGTTGCCTCAGGGACTCTACATAGTGTCCCTCGTGATGTCAAGCAGCCTGAGGTTTCTATCTTACGCTGTTACTGAAAGCTTCCAAATGGAATACCTCGCTGTACTCCTTTGAAGGTTAACTAAAAATAAAGCAGAATCTTAAGGTTAGAAAAAACTTAGAGGCCTTCTAAATTCCTTAAATTGCTGGCATGTCATCTTTTGACTGTAGCTCAAACATTACAAGCTCTCAAGAAATTCAGCAGCCTATTTATTTTTTCAACAATTTCTACATGTACAATTTAGTGACATTGATTACATTCTTTAAGTTATGCAACCGTTCACACCCACTTTTCTGAGTTGTCCCTCCCTCATTAATATAAACTCACTGCCCCCTGATATTTCTATCTAATCTTTTTAGTTGCTGTTGTCAATTTGATCCCGCATGGACAGTTCTTTAAGAATATAATACTCAAGGCCATTATTTTTTACTAGTTAAGCTAGACTATATTGCTTGGCTTTAAGATGAATTCAGGAAATATTTTTAGTTTTAAGTTTTAAAGACTATCTCAGGGCAATAGTTTCAGGGATTCTTCCAGCATCCATGGCTCTAGAAAGCCCGCAATCTGTGAGAATTTGAAATCCTGTTCTACACTTTTCCCTTTTTGATCAGGATTCTTCCACAGAATCTTTGATCAAAATGTTCAGTAAGGGTAGCCAGGCACCATCCAGTTCTTCTGGTCACATGGCAAAGGAAGCAGCTGTTCATGGAGGCAATTAGCCACACATTCCATATCCATCTTATTCCCGACTCTCCTTCCTCTGTTCCTCCAGGTGAGTAGAGACTGTTACATGTTTTATAGCTGTTTGCAAGTTTTAAAGATCTCTAAGCACTGTGCAACAAACTAGGAGGTAGAACAAAAGCACTAAGCACTTTTTAGACCAATTAACTAGGATGTCCCATGAAAACTTGATCCTAAATCTCCAAACCAAGGAACCAAATCCCATAAAGGGTTTGGCTGTACACAAGAAAGCTCAGCAGCTACTCTTTTTTTTTTTTTTTTTTGGTCATTGTTATAAGCATATTTAATCACACAACTTTGCCAGTTCAACTTTTTTACAGGTGTACAACTTACTCAAAGCAATTATAATAATCATCTGTGCAACTTTGTTGTTGTTAGGTGCTGTTATGTCAGCTTCAACTCTCAGCAACCCTGGATACAACAAAATGAAACACTGCATAATTCTGCACCATTCTCACAATCTGCTATGATTGTGACAATCACTGTGTCAATCCATGTCTTTGAGAGTGTTCCTCTTTTTCATTGATGACTTTCTACCTTAACAGGAAACCGTGTGTTGCATAGTGGTTAAGAGCTACGGCTGCTAACCAAAAGTGAGGCAGTTCAAATCTACTAGGCACTCCTTGAAAACACTGTGGAGTAGTTCTGCTCTGTCCTATAGGGTCTCTATGAATTGGAATCAACTAGATGGCAACAGGGTGGAGTTTTTTTGTTTGTTTTTTTTCTGCCTTATTTCTGCCGAATATCTCTTGATAATACATCCGATATATATCAGATGAAGGAACACTCTGGCTGTAGTTCTTCCAAGACAGACTTGTTTGTTCTCCTGATAGTCCATGCTATAAGGTCTGACAGTTAAGTTCACAAACTCACCCTAGAAAAAATGCTACATACCTCGTTGCTGAAAATCACTATGGTCACCTTCTTGGCAATCTATGCACCAATGCTAGTGCCTAGTCCACCCTTCAAAGCAATTTTGCATCTCCGTCTGGACGGCCATCAGAGCTGTTGTTGTATTACTTGATGTCCTGACTGTCATCAAATGTCTTCCTTTCAATATTTCCTTTATCTTTGGGTAAAGAAGAAAGTCACTGGGGCCAGACCAGGTGAATAAGGGGTGTTCCAATATACTTATTTGTTTACTGGCTAAAAAGTCCCTCACGGATGGTGCCGTGTGAGCTGGTGTGTTGTCATGATGCGAGAGCCATGAGTTGTTGGCAAAAAGCTCAGATGGTTTTCATCTTTCTCATACAGCCTTTTCAGCAGTTCCAAATATAAATTTGGTTAACTGTTTGTCCAGTTAGTATAAATTCATAATGAGCAATTCCACTGATACGAAAAAAGGTTGACAACACTGTTTTGACTCTTGATTTTGGCTGATGGAACTTCTTTGGTCTTGGAGAATTGGATGACTTCTGCTGCACACTTTGACGCTTTGTTTCGGGGTACACCCGTGTTTCATCACCAGTGATGACACAGCCCAAGACATTATCTTGCCTCTCTAAAAGGTCTTGGCAAATTTTGACTCTCCTTTGTTTTTGTTCATCAGTGAGCTCCTTTGGGACCATTTTTGTACACACCTTTCTCATGCCAAGATTTTCAATGAAGATTTTCCTAACTGTTTCTCTATTGATGTTTATTTGGTCTGCTATGCTTCTCACCATTAGCCAACAACACTGATGCACAATTTGATAAATTTTTGCAATGCTTTCAGCAGTCCTGCTTATCACTGGCTACCCTGACCTCTTCATCAGTGACTCTCTCCCCTCTGAATAACATTTAATCCTCTTGTACACTGCCATTTTTTTCACAGCATTATCACCCTAAACTTGGACTAACATGTCCCTGATTTCACTTCCATTCTTGCCAACTGTAACAAGAAATCTAATGTTTGCTCGTTGCTCTAATGCAAGTTCTGACATTCTTGCAATGGAATATAAAAGCATGCAACAACAATAATGAACATCT
Organism: Heterohyrax brucei; assembly: GCA_028571685.1. NCBI lineage: Eukaryota > Metazoa > Chordata > Mammalia > Hyracoidea > Procaviidae > Heterohyrax > Heterohyrax brucei. Next base: position 108,372,780 of record CM053146.1, read on the forward strand.
TTCAGCAAGATACCACCACATGTTGACGCAAACACAGCTGTGAGACACTGATATATCAAGGTTATGAGATCTTACCGAGTTGTTTGTACAGTGTTGCCAGTGTACGCACGTGGAGACAAGTTCGTGAGCTTATTAGACTTCATATATTAAAGTAAAAAGTCCAAACCCACAGAAGTTGCAACAATGGGCTCAAAAATTGTGAGCATGGTGCAGGAGCAAGCAGTATTTTCTTGTGTTGCATACAGGGCCTCTAGGAGTCAGAAATGACACGACAGCACCCAACAATGACTATAGAGCACTACAAACCAGTCAAAGCAAACGAATGCTTTGTTTTCTTAAATTAGGTTAATAAAACGGAGATTTTTCACTGTGATGAGTTGTTATTGATAAGGCGTTTAACAAAGCCTTCCAGACAAAGTGGTTGTAACATGCAGTCAAAGCTGATACTGATGTCATCCCAGGGAAATTGCTATAGGAAAGTGCTACTGGGAACTTCTAGCTAATATTTTCTTCTTAGACTTGGATGACTAGCACAATCTCCCACATTCTAGTCTGCCCATTCCTAAATTTACTCTAAACCTGTTTTTCTATTTCCAATGCTTCAGCCCTGTGCTAATCCTAGAATATATCAGGACCTTCCCCACATGGACCTAGTGACTAGTGGTGACATTCCAATGTACTCAGTCTCACTCTTGGGTTTTTCTGCTACTCTTAATCTATCAATATTCAACTTTGGTAAGAATTCAGTTGTCTGTCTGTTTTTGATCTCAAGTTACTAAGAAACACAGGAGAAAAGTACAACTTGTGATGTCCAATTCTATCTGTCTCACCTTAGAGTAGTTTCTGCTCCTTATAAGCATTCTAGGCTCTGTTAATGATACCATTTATTCAAGCTTAAATCCTGAGAGTGTTCTTGATCCCTCTCTAATCTTCACTCTTTATATTTAGTCAATCACATAATCTTGCTGATCCTGCCTCCTAAAAATTCTTAATTCTGACTCCTCTCTTCCCTCCCATTGCCACTGCTATATTTTAGTCCTTGTTAACTCTTGCTTGAAATGTTACAGCAGTCTCTGACTGACCCCTCTCACTTCAGTGTCCTTTTCCAACATGTCACTCAGATTACTGACAGAGATGTTCTCCTAACACAGTTATCTCTGTGCTTGAACGTCTTCTAGGGCCTAGATGGCCAAATTTAATTTCTTTAATGGGATAAGTAATGGTCATCACAAGTTAACTCCAACCTATTTCTCCAGCTTCATGTCGTGTGCACCCCATCTCAACATCTCTCTAGCTGGTGAATGCTTTGAAGATGTTGTTCTTACTTATTTTTGTATCCCTTCTACCTAGAATATCATCAGCTACATAGCTGTCATGGATTGAATTGAATTCCAGAGTGCACTTCTCTGGTGCTGGCATGCTGAGTACAGACTTGCAGTCTACTGGACTGTGACAAAGTAACAACTCGTGTGAGAAAATTAAAAATTGGAAGTGTTTAACCCACAAATTAGAAAACTTAAAAGTAGCATAATTATTTATTTACTTACTTTTTTTCAAAGTTGTAGTGTGGAAGAGTGATTGATATAAACTGAGTTCTTTGAGAGAAGAACTAGCATGACTGACGTATAGTTATAGGGTAGATAACTTTTGCTTTGTACGCTGAAGACAGTTCTATCCCTAATTAATTCTATGAAGCAAATATAACCCTGATATCCAAACTAGAAAAACAAACCACAAGAAAAAAAAATACAGGCCCATATATCTGATGAATACAAGATATAAAAATCCTTGACAAAATACTAAGAAACAGAATCCAACAACATATTATAAGAGTCATATACCATAAGAGCTAGGTTATATGAAGAACAGAACTTCAGGATTGGAGGAAGATTTACCAACAACCTGCAGCATGCAGATGATACAACCCTGCTTGCTAAAAGTGAAGAGGATTTCAAGAATTTAGTAGTGAAGATCAAAGACTACAGCCTTCGGTACAGATTGCACCTCAAGATAAAGAAAACAAAAATCCTCACAACTGGACTGATAAGCAACATCACAATAAATGGAGAAGAGATTGAAGTTGTCAAGGATTTCATTCTACTTGGATCCATAACCAATGCCCATGGAAACAGCAGTCAAGAAATCAAACAACACATTGCATTGGGCAAATGTGTTGAAAAGAAATCTTACAAGTATTAAAAGGCAAAGATATCACTTTAGGGATTGACGTATGTCTGATTCAAACCCTGGTATTTTTTATTACCTCATAGGATTTCCAAAGGTGTGATTTTGCAGAAATAGAGTGCTACGCCTTTCTCCTGTGGAGTGGCTTGTTGTTTAGAATGGCCAAGCTTTCAGTTAGCACAGGATCACTTTAACCAACTGTCCACCAGGCCTCCCATGGTGTATTAGCTCCCAGTAGCTAAGCTAAGTGCCGTCCCCCAGAGTATTCAAGGAGTGTCTGGTGAATTTGAACTGCCGACTTTGTAATCACTGCATTTTTTAAAAAGTATTTCTCTCTTTGGAAACTCTAGTGTTGTAGTGGTTAAGCGCTACCATTGCTAACCAAAAGGTCAGCAGTTCAAATCCACCATGTGCTTCTCAGAAACTCTGTTTAACAGCTCTACTCCGCCCTATAGGGTCACTATCAGTTGACATTGACTAGATGGCAGTGAGTTTGGTTATTTCTCTTTTTTGTTACTCATTCTTTTTATTATTGTTATTATTTTATTGTGCTTTAGGTGAAAGCTTATGGTGCAAATTAGTTTCTCCTCCAGTTCTTGCAGTGTGCCAGCTCTCTCCCCTTTCTCTTTATGCTCTGGGTTCCCGATGTCCACTCCTCCGGTTTTCCTGTCCCTTACTGCAGTCTTGTCGGCTTTGGGGCAGGTGTTACCTATTTGGTCAGGTGTACTTGATTGAAGTAAGAAGCATATTCCTCACATATGTGTTATTGCTTGTTTTATACATATGTCTAGTCTTTGGCTGAAAGGTAGCCTTCAAGAATAGCTTCTGTTCTGAGTCAGCAGGGTGTCTGGGGACCATAGTTTCAGGAGTGTGTTGCTTATTGTAGAAGCTTGGAAGCAACTAACCAGTTTACCATTCTACATTTTCCCCATTTTCTGAAAATATAGGAAAACTTTTTCCAGCTCCGTTCTTCAATAGTTTGCCTTTCTTCCTGATTATTATGAGACCGCCCTTGAAGTGCTTCTTAAAGTTCTGACTGTGACTTGCCTGGACCTGGAGAAGTGAATACATTGAAAGTGGTGGCTTCCTGCTCTAGGGAAATCCGTTTCTCTGTTTTCTCATTCACTGTTGCTCTAGTCTTTCCAGTTTGAGGAGATTATTTTCCTTGATAGACTAGATAGGGGAAATGCAGGAGTGAGAAGTTCAGTTTACTACGTGCCACCATCAGGAGCAGTAAGCACAGCATGCACCGGCTTACAGGAATCAAGAGACAGACAGGCTTAATTGTGTTTTGTTACTAATCAGTAGAGAAGAATTGCACTGTAGATTAGTGAGTAAGCGTAATTAACTCTGTATGCATGTTGCTTATTGGATAATCTGTCTCTGGCCTCTATTTACATTTTCAAATGGTCTAGCTTTTCTTTGCTTCTTTTCTTATTGCAGCATAGCCTGGATAGCTCTTTGCTCATTCATTCATTCAGCTGGTAATTTTGGAAGCCTCAGTTCCTTAAGGATCTTCACTTTCCTGCATCTATTCTTCTAACTCTTGCTACTCCTTTCTATGTATCATTGGTAAATGTCTCAGGACAGGTTCCTCAGAATCAAACCTTTAGACAAAGAGGAGGGCAGGAATCAAAGACTTTCAAAAGGAATGTGAATGTATTAGTGGGGGTGCCAATGGAGAAGAGAGGAATCAAGCATGATACCATGGTTCTGACATAAGCAACTGGGTGGAGTGATGAGAGATACTCAAGGCTACACAGAAGAAGGCAACTCTGCTAAGATTGTTGTTGTTATTGGGTGTCATTGAATCAGCTCCAAGTACAATCATATTTATGCTTAGGCCCATGGTTGCAGCCAAGAGGAAGACTCTTGATGAGATGGGTTGACACAGTGGCCGCAACCATGGGCCTAAGCACAAAAACAACTGTGGACATGGCGTAAGACCAGGCAGTGTTTCATTCTGTTGTGTATACGGTCACAATGCGTAGGAACTGACTCAACAGCACCTAACAACAACAGCTGATACGACCTTAAAATATCAGCCACAGCATGTTTGAACATTCAACTCACTTATAATTGCATGCAACCCTTACAGTTCCATCCAAAGATGCCTTACGGCTTACAAGGCTGCCACCTATGATCCGAGCCTCATCTGGAGACCCCAGTCATGTTTAGTATGTTTCTCCTACACATTTCTAAATTTTTCTTCCTCTTCCCAACCTCGGTGATTTCTTCCATGATGTTCCTTTGTCTGGGGCACACTTCTTAATCAGCAACCCCCTTTGATCCCTCCGATCTCCATGTATTTCTCTGTCCTGTAAAGTTGGTCCCCTTTCCTGTGGTTCTGTCTCATAATAAGCACAGCATAATGGGAAGAGAAGCTAAGGTGAGGCTGCAGTGAAATTCTGCTCTCACTGTTGATAATAGTTGATTATGTTGACTATGACTTACTCCTTTAGTATTTGTCTTTCCTGTTAGACAGCAAGATTCATAAAGGAAAATAATGCATTTTTCTTCATTTTCTAGTATATGGACAATAATAGAGTTGCTGAATAATAAGTAAATTCCTATTTTTATAAGTGTCTTGAAACATGTCGTCCTACGTCTAGGACACAGGCATGTCATCCTATGTCTAGGACACAAGCTATTGTGAAACAATACTTATCATCGGTAAAACACCTACCACAGTATGAAGAAAAGTTATGAATGAGGTTATAGGTATACCATCATAAGGAACTGAATTCATATGTTCTACTCATTTGGGGAGGTTTCTATGGCTACCAAGAGATTGTTATGACATAAAAGCTCTCCAAAAGAGTAATTATATAGAATGAAAGTAGCAAACCTTTACTGTCAAGCCTTATACAGTAAGTATTTTAGGCTTTATGAGTAATACAATCTGTATTACTTAATTCTGCCACCGTAACATGAAAACAACCATAGACAACAAGCTGACAAGTGGGTAGTATTGTGTTCCAATAAAACTTTATAAAAACAGGCAGTGGCCATGGTTTGCTGACCCCTAGCACAGAAAGTTAGTAAAAAACAAAAAACAAAACAAAACAATGCAAAACAAAAACTGAAATAACAGCAAAAAACAGAGGATTCCCACTGTTTGCAGGCAAAATTTAGCTGCCTATGGTTCTTCCCCAAAGTAAGCAAGTTAGGGAAGACACCTGCTTTATTCATCAAAGTCAACTGGAGTAGACTATGGAGTCCAACTGTTGTAACTGCACCAGCCAGTGATTTCTGTCCATTCTGTTCCCCAATATTGCTATTCAAAATGCCTAGTACAGTGCCTGACACAAAGTAGGTGCTCAATAAGTATTTGTGGAGTGAAAGAACAGCTACTGTTATGGTAAAGCAGCCTTTTTGTTGGCAACAAGATCCTTTGCATCCATCGTTCATTCCACAAAGACACACAGTGGGCCCACCATGCCCCCGGCACTTTACTGAGCACAGGAGCTGCAGTGATAAGCAAAAGAAGGTGAGCCCAGTCCTCATAGGGCTCCCAGGGGTGGGAGGATAGTGCGTGATCAGCACCCGGGTGATGTACATTCAGAGAGAGAACTGGCAGAACTTGAGGGTCCAGACAAGCTTCCTGGGGAAGGTAGTATCTAGGGTGAAGAAAGCATTTTTTGGACATAGCTGAGGTTCTCTCATGTCTTGGTTCACCTTACCCCGGAAGCAGGACTAAAGGTCAAGGATTTGCTCCAAGTTTGGGAGGTGGGGAGTCAAAGAGAAGCTACAGGCCTAAAGACACCCTCTTTTCCACACCACAGAGAAAAGCTAGTGTGCATAAGAAGCATCTCTTTAGGGGTGCTTGGTTGCAGTCCATGGCAGAGAAGGTATTACTCTCTCCCATGATACCACTGCAGTGATTACAGAAAGATGGCAACCACATTCCGAGTTCTGATCTCAGAGGTGACATGTAAGCTTCACCCTTCACTCTTGCTTCAATATCTTCTCATTGTATTACTCAGATGAATCCTTTTCTGACATCAGTTACTAAAGCATATGAGTCTCCCCTTATGAAGATTCACAAGGAGGTTTATCTGTTTTGATTTATCTGAGTATGTCTGCAATAAACTAACAAAGGAATGAGTATATCCATAAAATTGGCCATAGAACTCTTCACAGACCCCATCTCATTTAAATCCTGATTTAGTTCTTCTACGACCTGGAATTTAAGCCTTAAAGAAGTGTTTTTTTGAGTTAACACATTTTCCACCTTTTAAATGCCAAACTCCTAGGTTTGTGTGTCTGTGTGTACGTGTGTGCGCTCTTGAAAGTTTTCGTGACATTTAGTTTCTCATTTGGGGATAAAAATTCACCTCTAAGCTTTTCAGCATGCTTCTGTGATTCAGTGAGCTTAATATTTCGTAGCTCTCCGACTCAAGTTCAAGAAAAACTTTGCTGGTGTTTCTTTCGCTTAGAGCTTGGGCTTTGGTCCAGCATATTCTAATCATTCACTAAAATGGTAGCAAAGTTTTACAGGAAAGTCAATTGGGCATAAAACAGAGTAATGGGATGAAATTGAGCAAAGGAAAATACGGAGTGTATATCGGGTGAAAATCTACTAAAAAGGGAAAGCTTGATCGCAACGAGCATTGAGCCAGGTGAAATATTAGAGAACCCTCATTTATTCAAACAGGTTATGGATTAAAACAAGATGTTCTAATAAAACCTTTAGGATGGCCTGTGTTGGGCACTGCAGCAGCAGCGGCAATCAAGAGAAACTGGAACCTGTTAGAAAACATGTATGTTTTTAAATGGTTAGAGAATTTGGGGCAACAGTTAAAACATATTTTTTAAATTTAATCCCGATATTAAAAAAAATTGTTTCTATAATAAGCATGTTTGGCGCTTCTACATGATTGAAGGTCTATTTTAAAAACTGGCCCTCTTGCACACACCTGGGAGCATACTGTGGCTTATGCTGGCCCAGCAGCTGTATGTCTTGTGGAAATACGGAGAATCCTGTGTTGCTAGCTTGAAGGGTTCCAGAAGCCCCTTAGAGCAAACATCGGTTTTCCTCTGGCATGTGCTGAAACTAAAAATGTTACCATTAGGGTCAAATCCCTTAGGGTTAAGTATTGTCCTATATTCAAAAAAGAAAACTCTTAAGGAAAAATAATATATGGATCTCCATGTTACCATTAACATTGTAGATTTAATCCTCCAGAATCTTGACCATGTCAGTGAGCTAGTTTGGACTTGGATTGTTCAAAGGCTCAGGCAGTTCCCTAAGGATGCCTGGGGCAGCCAGGAAGCCACCCAAACTGGGAGCTTTACTGGGAGCCTGGTTCACTGCTGGAGCATTCTGCATCAGGCACACCTCAGGGCACCAAGTGAAGTGGCTGCGTGGGTAAGTAGGGATGGGTGGGGGTGGGGGTAGGCAGCAGAAAGGAGAACGGAAACCTGAAAGGAGACACATGGAGAAAACATCTGGAATGTGCTGGATTGAGCATCAAACTCATTGCAGTTTTGACTCTGGCCTTTGAGCCTGGCCAATACCATAACGGGTTTTGTCATTGTTGTTAGCTTCTGTCTAGTGGCTCTGGCCTCGTGGAGACCCCCTGCACAAAGAGATTGGACCGTCACTAGCTATAGGATTTTCATTGGTTGATTCATAGATCATTGGAGGCACACAGATTAAGTGCTATGGCTGCTAAACAAAACTTCCACAGTTCAAATCCACCAGCCACCCCTTAGAAGCCCTATAGGACAGTTCTACTCTGTTCTGTAAGGTCTCTATGAGTCAGATCAACTCAGAGGCAACTGACAACAGTTTCCATATCTCTGAAATAGGGGAAATGGTTGTAACCTTCTGTCTTAGATTGGGTTCCTAAGAAAAAAGACACTGAGGTTCTGACATTTGAATGCAAACAGCTTATTGGGGATCACTCGCAGGAACAACACCTGAGAATGAGGGCTTCAGATTGGGAGCGGGAGAAGTCACACTGTGGTCAGTGCCCTCATTTAATCCTGAAGGGAACTCTTGACTGGGATGACTCCTCAGAGTTGCCCTGAATGAAGAGAAGGGGACAGGTCTTTGATCTCCACACCTACCAGTCTTTGGACGCAGACTACCCCCAGGGAGGAGCACAACCTTGGGAGAGACATCTCCTTTCAGCGATTGTAATTCGTGATGAGAGACTCCGTTAGAACCCATCAGCAGGTAATAATCCTGGCAACTAGGGGAATAACTGTCTCAGTCTTGAAGACAAGGACTTAACAGCACACAACAGCATCCACTGCGTGCGTCCTCTGGGACACTCAGCTATACTGACCTCATATGATAACCCACCCTTTCTGGAAACAGCAACTCCAGGGTGCCAGTGGGTCTTCTTTTCTGGAAAAAGTTACAGATGGGATAAACTGCAGTTTCCACCACTGCACCCTAAGGCTGAATTCGTTCCTCGGTGTCTTTGGACTCTTCTCCACATTCTAGGTTGTTAGCACTCCTAGCCGGCATGTCCGTTGGTCTAAGTGGTCGACATGGGGGAGTGACCTAGATGCTCATTTCTGAACAGGTCTGAGCCCCATATTCCTAGGCCCTGCTCAGTCTGTAACTGCCACACCTGAGCATTTGCTACCAAACTGGGGTGACTAAGTTCCAAAACATGACCGGGTGTACCACCTGAGCAGCAAACGATTTCTTTTTGGCTGTTATGGCATAACTGCTTCTCTGCTTTATCCTGATGACAGGGGCAAATTACACCCGCCAGAAAGGTGACTCACTTCTTTGAACTTGTATTCCAGTCTGTCACTATTTGCATGGCAGTTCTAGTATTTCTTTTTAACGCACTATGGGCCAACAACCACACTGCTTCTGGAGACTTTGCACAGGACGGTCTGTATCATAGGAAAGTGCTTCACATTGGTAAATTTCTCCTTCTCTAATGTTTTGGTCCATCTTTCTGACCCAGAACCTTCCAGAAGGCTAGTATATATTCTCCTGGCTTCTGCTGGTAGAAGTTGCCTAGGTCTCATAGCTCCTTCAAGGAACCCCGGTGGCCCAGTGGCTGCTAACCAGAAGAGTGACAGTTCAGAATTACCTAGTGGCTCCAAAGGAGAAAGATCTAGCCATCTGCTTCCACAAAGATTACAGCCTAGAAAACCCTAGAGGGTCACTCTACTTTGTCACATGGAGTCATTAAGAGTCAAAATTGACTTGATGGTACATAACAACAATAAGAATATAGCTGCTTCCGTGTCTAGTCCCTTTCCAACTTTAGCAGGTCCAATATGTCCTTAACAGGGTTTTTGAGTGACAGGGTCCTCATTGCTGCTTGGGAGCAGATGCAGAGGTGGGGCGGGGAGATGTGCTGCCCTGCAATGCAGAGGACTCTGCATCATCTTCCAGCAAGGAGGAAACTAACTTTAAGAGAGAAGTGGACCACTTTTGCAGGCTCTAAAGGCTTCAGAGAACTCTATGTTTTAAGGTTCTTGAGTGCACTGACCCAAATGTCACCATCTCGGGTCACAGGATCATGATCCTTCCTTACCTTGCCATAGCAGTCTTGCTGGCCAAGAAAGTTGAGCACTCACACTTCTCTGGTGCTCAGCTACTATTTGAGTTATCTGGTGGCTTCCACAGACAGACACTTTCTCGGTTAGGAGACTTGAGGCCCAAATTCAGAGTGCTGGCTTTAGGAGAAGGCTATCTTCCTCTGTTGGCTCCAGAGGAAGGTCCTTGTCTCTTCTGAGCTTCTGTTCTATGTCAGTCTTCATGTAGCATGACATCTACCATCCTCCCCTCTTGGCTTGCTTACTCCCATCCTTTTATATCTCAAAAGAGATTGACTCAAAGCACACTGTCCACTAATACTGGCTCATCACAGAACAAAGAAAACTCTTTTCCAAATGAGATTATAACCAGAGGTATAAGGATAGGATTTACAACACGTATTTTTGAGGGACACAATTCAATCCGTAACAGCTGCCCTTGTGATTAAATCCTTATCCTGATCCACAGCCTTATCTGCTCTCTAGCTGTAGGAGATGACTGTCCTTTTGTGTACTTCAGATCAGGACCTCACAACTTCACACTTTGCCTTAAACCAGGGATTAATCACCCTTGACCTTTTATTGTCTTTCTCTATAGCAAGAGCAAACCAGTTCCATTGTCTTTATAATTATTTCTTATTCTGAACATTACAAACATCTGAGATATTGTATCTGTCAGTGCTTTCCTCTCCACTCACCTCATGTCAGTGAACATTTTAACAGTTGTACTGATAGAACATGCTAGGTGCTGTAAATATTCAATCTGCTATCAGGAGTAGGGACCTTACCTCCAGCCAGCTGGCAGACAATCTAGTTCCAAAATCCCCTTTTAGAGCGTGCTTTCTAAAACTGGAAACCACGGTGGTATAGTGGTTAAGTGCTATGTCTGCTAACCCAAAGGTCAGCAGTTCGGATATGCCAAGCGCTCCTTGGAAACTCTGTGGGGCAGTTCTACTCCGTTCAATAGGGTTGATATAAGTTGGAATTGATTCACTGGCAATGGTTTTTTTTAATAGATTTCTAAGACTAATCTAAGCATTGAGGCCTTAAGTTGTATTTCCAGGAAAACAGACTTGGAGGTAGAGATTTTCATACAGGAATTTTATTGGAAGTAACACGAGGAAAAATACACATAGTGGAACGGGCTGTCAATAAAAGAACAGGGTTAAGTAGAGGGATACATTCAACTGCAACACAGGGTGCAGGCCCCAAGCCATCCCCTGAGAGATCTCTGGAGCTTGCAGGGCCCTTCAGAGTTGCTTAGAATTGGAGCAGAGGGAGAAGGCCTTTGTTGTCCCCTCATTGATCAGGATGTCATTGGATGCTGGCTGCCCCAGGAAAGAAACCTAAACTTGTGTAAGGCAGCTCCCTTCAGCTAAGAGTAATTTTGGAGAGGGACTCAGCTGTGAGCCATCAGGACGCACCGATCCTGCAAGCTGGGAGAGTAAGAATCTCAGTGCTAAAGGCGGGGGTAGAGATTGAAATCTGGAGTGTTCTGGTACCACTACATCTATCAATGCTGCTCTGAAAACTTAATGTGATCATGAATGTAGAAGGCTTTAAGTGTTGTCAACACTTTACAAATCCAAGTTATTCTTATTACTTCACGTTCTTGGCTTAAGTTGGCCCAGTCACAGCTGCTGTAGTCAGTAGATCTCTTTAAAAACAAACTGTTTGGTGTTTTAATCAAGTTGTTGGCCTTCCCCTAGTCCATCTTCTTATTCTAAGAGTCCACTTTCTTGGTAGATTTTAAGAAAAATGTCTAAGTGAACACCATGTGAAAATAAAGGGCCTGCACTTTATTTTCTCTGCTAAGATTTCTTTTGGTGAGCAGTTGGGAACAGCTGAAGGGTTAAACGCTAGTATCATAGCAAAGTTGAAACAGAACCATCAGTTTAATATTATTTTAAAGCTCAAGCCGTTTAACATGACACCAAGCCTGAGTTAACATTCTACATGGTTGTAGAGATATTAGGGTTTAAACAGATGTCAGCAATTTTTTTTACAAAAAGGAAATTGAGTTCTACAGATGGTGAAAACTAAGACTTTCAAAGTGACTGTGTATTGTATAAAAAATGTACACCCACGTAAAAAGTAATCATCTTTATGTCTCAAGTTTGAAGACACCCTTTTGGTGATGAGGAAAATTTTTGAGCTGATCATACAGAAATATGTTTACCTTTTACTTCTATACCACATTTTTTCCTGCTAAATTTCCTAATTATGGAAAGTGTGCAGTAATATAGGACTTCACTCTTGCTCAGTTACTATCCCTGTTTGTCCTATCTGCCTTTTCAGTGAGCATAATATTATACAGTCTGCCTCATCTTTTTCATAGCAGTAGACCATAGTATCATAAAAAGTATCTCCTTATGGGTCTTTATGTTATATACATGTAATTTATGTATTTTTCATGCATTTACTTAATGGAGATGTTCTGGCCAATTAAGGAAAGGTTTTGAAGGTTGTAAGAAAGTATTTAGGTATACGAATTTCACCTGCTGAGTTATCACTAGTTCTTTAAGTTACATGACTGATAAAAAGTACAAAATTTTATGTAAAAGATGAAACAAAAATTCAGGTTTTAATGAGGGAGTGTAAAAATATCCATTGTCCACAAAACTATCATTTCTCTTTTCTACCCAACAACCACATAGTTTTTCAAATAAACAGTCTTCTAGTATACTTGTCTGCTGGAGGAGTTGAAGAAAATACACTTGTATGGAGGCCTATTTTAATCCAGTCGATGGGTTAAAGTAATTCTTAAGAAGAGATGTATCTCACAAAAAGCCACTGCTGTCAATTCCAACTTGTAGACAGTGTAGAACTGCCCCCATGGAGTTTCCTAGGAGTGCCTGAAGGATTTGAACTGCCAAACTTCTGGTTAGAAACCATAGCACTTAACCACTATACCACCAGAATTTCCATATCTCACAAAGGAATATTATTTGAACTGAGATTTTTCAAGACTGGTAAAGGATGAAAGATTTTCTGCAATGTATGTGCACCATACGTGGTACACAAAGCCTTCCATTCAGATGTCTGTTGGATTCTATCTAGCCCTGGTACCTAAGACTTCAGAAAAAAGGTTATTCTAGTGACAACCATGGATCCCTAGTGGAAAGAATCTGCTCTGTTTCCAGCAAAATGAATTTAGGGTCTGAAAAAGTCACTCATAGAAACTACCACTGACCTCCTAATCATACTATACAAATTTCATTTTCAACTACCAAATAAAACCACCAAAACCAAATCCATTGTCATGGAGTTGGACTAATAGAGACAGGGTAGAACCGTAGGACAGGGTAGAACTGCCCCATAAGGTTTCCAAGGCTGTAACCTTTGTGGAAATCAGTTGGCCAGGTAGCTGTCCTCCAAATGTCAAATGGATCTTGGTTGAAAGCTGAGAATACCAGAAAGATGTTTACTTGTGTTTCATTGACTAAGCAAAAGCATTCGACTGTGTTGATAATACTAAATTACGGCTAACATTGGGAATTCCAGAACACCTCACTGAGCTCTTAACGAATCTGTATATGGATCAAGAGGCAGTCGCGTGAACAAGAACAAGTGGACACTGTGTGATTTAAAGTCAGGAAAGGTGTGCATCAGGATTATATCCTTTCATCATACCTTTTTAATCTATATGCCAAGAAAATCACCCAAGAAGCCAGATTATATGAAGAAGAATAAGGCATCAAGATTGGAGGATGACTCATTAACAACCTGAATTACACAGATGACACCACGTTACTTGCTGGAAATGAAGATTTGAGATGAAGATTACTGATGAAGATCAAAGACCATAGCCTTCAGTATGGACTGCACCTCAAGAAAACAAAAATCCTCACAACTGGACCAGGAAGCAACATTGTTATAAATGAAGAAAAGATTGAGGTTGTCAAGGGTTTCATTTTACTTAGTTCCACAATCAATGCTCATGGAAGCAGCAGTCAAGAAACCAACAGACGCATTGCATTGGGAAAGACTGCTATAAGGATTCTCTTTAAAGTATTCAAAAGTAAAGATGTCACCTTGAAGACTAAGATGCATCTGACCCAAGCCATGGTATTTTTAATTGCATCATATGCCTGCGAAAGCTGGACGATGAATAAAGAAGACAGAAGAATTGATGCCTTTGAATTGTGGTGCTGGAGAAGAATGTTAAATGTACCATGGACTGCCAAAAGAACGAACAGATCTGTTCTGGAAGAAGTACAACCAGAATGCTCCTTGGAAGCGAAGATGGCAAGACTGCATCTTAAATACTTTGGACATGTTGTCAGGAAGGATCAGTCACCAGAGAAGAGCATCATGCTTGGCAGAGTGGAGCGTCAGTGAAAAAGAGAAAGACGTTTTATGAGATGGATTGACACAGTGGCCACAACAATGGGCTTAAGCATAAAAACAGTTGTGGACATGGGGGAAGATCGAGCAGTGTTTCATTCTGTCGTTCATAGAGTCACTATGAGTTGGCATCAACTCAACAGCACCTAACAACAACAGCAATCTTTGTGGAAGCAGACTACTACATCCATCTCCTACAGAGCAGCTGGTGGGTTCAAGCTGCCAGCCTTTCAGTTAGCAGCATAGAGCTTAAGGACTGTGTCACCAGGACTCCTAAACTACCCCGCAACACACCCAGTATCCTTTTTGAGTGGATTCAGGGAGGGCTTATGCAGTTGTGAAGGAGTGGAGGTCGTCTATGGTAAACTTCCCTTCAGAGCTTCAGTGGGACTTCAGCCCCATCCCAGTCCCCCCAGTGGCTGTCTGGAGAGCTCTGTCACCTGTGGTTTTCTTCTCTCACTAGCTCGATTTCCACTCCTTGCCTTCACCCACTGATGTTGAGACGGGTCCTACTGAAAGCGATCCTGAAGGTCAGAGTAGAACTGCCCCATAGAGTTTCCAAGGAGTGCCTGGTGGATTTGAACTGCCGACCTTTTGGTCAGCAGACGTAGCATTTAACCCACTAGCCACCAGGGTTTCCTCCTTGCCTTTGGGAACTATTCTTAGCTTTGTTCACCACTAAATGTCTTACCTCAGTTGTGGAGAGCATATGGCCCTGTTTCCTTACTTTTATCCCGTTTTAGAAAGTCATCAGAAATGAATCCTATCCTTTCAGAAATGAAGATCTGACACTCTATCTCTAAGAGTAGCCTTTACCATCATTGCCCAAACAATGACACTAAACCATAAAAACTCTTAGTGTGGAGTTGATTCTGATTCACAGAGATCCTTTAGAATAGAGTAAAACTGCTCTGTCAAGTTTCCAAAGAGAGCTTGATGGATTCAAACTGCAGACCACGTGGTAAGCAGTGATAGCACGTAACCGTTACACCACCAGTTTTTCCACAATGAACAAAACCAAAAAACCAAATCTAGTGTTGTCAAGTCGATTCCAACTCATAAAATGTCAGCAGTCACTTTTTACTTAGCTCACTTCCGTGTCTTGACTTTTTATGATTACTATATAATGTTAAGTTGTATTTCAACTTTCTGATGAGAAAACTGAGACTCAGAAGTTGAGTAACTTGTTCAATGCCACAAAGGTCATCAGAGGCAGCACTTAGAATAGACTACTTTTTATCTCCCAGTACGTCTCTCTTCCCACTACATATATTGCTTGTGAAGTGAAGGGGAACCCTTATTCATTAAAGAGATGGCTGCCCATGACATGCCACTCTATTGTAACTAAGGCAACAGGTGTTCGTTACAACCTGAGCTCCTGCAAAACTCCAATGGCGGAGACAGGAGGCTGAGTAGAAAAGAAGGGCAGTGACTACGGACTCATCAAAGCAGATATTTCTGTGTAGCTGTAGGGAGAGGAGACCCTCAGAAATGGCACTGCAGCCACACTGCCTTCCAGACCTAGGACCGCGCTTACCCAGGGGGTTTATTCAAGAACAGACCGAGGCTCTGCTGGATGTCTAGAATGAGTCTCTGGATGGATGTTTGTCCCTTCACCTTGAAAGGCAGAATGAGTTTCCAGAATCTCTCCATGCTCTGGTGTTCCCAGTGTAACAATAGGATTGAAAAACATAGATCCTAATGCCTCATGCCTAAGATTCCCAGACTTGCCATGCAGACATTACTATATCAGGATGGGATGTCTGTACATCTCAGAGAGTTAGGGCATTAGGATCTGTTATGTTTCTAAACCTCACTGTGACTGGGAAGATGTCACTAGTCATGAAAATAGTACAGTGTTGAACTACTAACCAAAATGTTGGCATTTTGAACTCACTCAGAGATGCCTCAGAAGAAAGATCTGTCTGTCACTCTGCTTTTGAAAGGTCACAACCTCAAAAACCCAAGTAAACAGTTGTGCTCAGCAAAGCATAGGGTCACCAGGAGTCACAATCCACTTGATGGCAATTGGTGGGTACTACATCTGCAGTGTCTGAGCATGGAGAGGGTCTGAAATTTCATTCCTTTCAGCTTGTTAAGTGACAGATATCTGCTGTATATATGAATTTCTTGCTGCTCTTTGACCCGTTATATTAAATGTATTTTGAAAACATAGCCCAAGGCCTTTTCTGCCTTCCACTGCTTTTTGTTTGCTGTTTCTTTGAGTTAGGAACTGAGCACATCAATAGCTTCTCTGAAAGCTTTGATGCTTCTTTGGCAATGACTTCAGTCCTGTTGCATTTACCACAGAACTGAAGTTACTGTCTTATGTGGAGAAGCATATTTGTGGTTGATAAAATGCTAGTTCAACAGGGGAAAAAAAGCGAATTGATTATACGGAGTCTCTGCATTTTTATAACTGTCACTTTTCTAAAGACAAAAGAATAATTTTGGTTTCTTCATTTATTCCACATAGACCCTGATTTTTAATTACAATCAAACATTATTAAAGAAAAATCCAAGTGAAACCAGGGGGAAAATTACAACTGTGGCTTAGTGCATAGGATATGATTTGGTTCGGGGTCAGGGGAAGTTGGCAGTCCCTTTCAAGATTTTAGATTGGTGCAATATTTGATTGTGTGTACAATTACTCTCTTTCACTCAAGATAATCACATGTAGAATAATATGCAGTCCATGAGGTACTATGTCCATCTCTGTAGCCTGAATTCCAAGAAATGTTAGTTCTAACGTATTGTCCCTTCTCCCCAAGATGTACTCAAGCTGAGCAACTCTGCCTTTGTAACTCCTCACTCAACCACCAAGAAAGGCAATGTGATAGCGGTTACACGCAGAAGTTCAGAGCTAGATAAAACTTGTTTCAAATTAAGGCTAAATCACTCAGCAGCCTTGTGAGCCCTTGTATGGCTACGTACTTAATCCATCTCAATTTTCTCATCTGTAAAATGCACTCTGCCTTGTGAGATTATAAAACTAAAAAAACCAAACCCACTGCCACTGAGTCAATTCCAACTTATAGCATAGGATCATAAGGAGGACCGAAAGCAGGGACCGAGTGATCGGCATTAGTGAACAATCGAAGTGAGCTGTCACTACTAAGAGCCTCGTTGAAGTCTGTAGTGGAACTGTGGTGACAGGCTGTATGCCTTTTAGGAGTTCACTCGTCACGTGAAAAACAGTGTGATAAATGTTAGAAAAATCTCAAGGGCTGTGAATTGTCCCTGGAAATGGTTTCTGCTTCTTAATTAATGAATAAGATAGTTATCTATCCTCCAAGGTTAATGAGACAAATTGAGATTCTAAGCTTAAAAGGGCTACTTTCCTTTGACTGACTATGTAAATGAACCCAAAACTAGATTCAAGCTTTAGTATTTACATTACTAGTTTCTCTTTATCCTTTTGGGAACTCTGAGAATGTGATGAGAAAGACAGCTGCTTTCAAGAACCACTTTTCAAAAAAATTGAACAATTTTGCAGAGAAGAGTGGTCAAAGAAAAAGCGTGTTATGATTGACTTGTGTCACCCAGAAAGATATGCTGATTCCTAACCCCCGGTGCCCCTGACTGTGATCTTTGTTGGAAACGTGCTGTTTGAAGATGCCATCAAATAATGAGTCACATGGCAGCAGGAAGGGCCCGAAATCCATTTGAATGCTGTCTTTGTAAAAGAGGAGAGGAAACACAGACACACAGGGAGGACAGTCACGTGAAGACGGGTCTACTACAAGCCAAGGACTGCCACGATGGCAGCCAAGAGAGACAGGAACTTTCCCGAGAGGCTTCAGGGAGAATACGGCACTGCTGACCCTGAATTCAGTCGCCTAGCCTCCCAAACTGAAAGAGAATAAACTTCTATTGTTTAAAGTCACCAATGTCGTGGTATTTTGGGGGGGGGATAGCCTATCCTAGTCATCTCGTGCTGCTATAACAGAAATAACACAAGTGAATGGTTTTAACAAAGAGGAATTTATTTTCTCACAGAAAAGTAGGCTGAAAGTCCAAATTCAGGGCATCAGCTCTAGTAAAAATCTTTCTCTGCTGGCTCTGGAGACAAGTCCTTGTCCTCAGTCTTCCCCTAGAGTGGGAGCTT
This sequence comes from Heterohyrax brucei, assembly GCA_028571685.1. Taxonomy (NCBI): domain Eukaryota; kingdom Metazoa; phylum Chordata; class Mammalia; order Hyracoidea; family Procaviidae; genus Heterohyrax; species Heterohyrax brucei. The sequence continues at coordinate 108,390,934 of CM053146.1, forward strand.
CTGAGCACAGGGTTCCAAAGGACACATTCTCCACTGGGCATTACTTCTTTTCTGATAATATGAGGTCCATAAGTCTCTTTTCGTTTTTATTCCAAGAGGTTGCCTGAAGGCACAGTACAGTTTTATATACTGAGTCCTCCCCTACCAACACAACTGCCACCCATCCTCTTAACATCACAGAGACAGACTTGATAGCATTTAGGAGCACCACACAACACCAGGAATCATGGCCTAGCCAAATTGCTACACACATTTTTTTGGAGGACACCATTCAATCCATGACACAGCCCAAAATAAATACAAATCTTGAGAAACAGATTTGCACTAGTCATTAACCCCCTTGCAATTAAGTTGATTTCAACTCATAGTGACCACACAGGTCACAGCAGAATTGACCTGTAGGGTGTCCAAGACTATAAATCTTCACAGAAGCCGACTGCCACACCTTTAGCTCACACAGCAGGAGGTGAGGAGGTGGTTGAAACTGCTGACCTTTCAGTTAGCAGCTGAGAGCATAATCACTGCACCACCCAGGCTCCTCTGCACTACCCACAGAGCTTTTGTCCTTTCCATGATCTTAAAATTTGATTATTTCATCAAGACCAGTGTTTCTCAATGTGTGGTCCTCTGGATCACCTGAGGGAAAGGTGTCTGTTAAAAATGCAGGTTACCTGCACTCCACTCCAGGCATTTGAGATCAGAATCTCAGGGATGAAGACAGGGAGTCTGCATGTTAACTAGATATCTAACTGATTCTCATGCATGTCAAAGTGTGAAAACCTCCGACATAGAATAGAAATGAAAATATCAATGGGACGTTATTCCAGCTTTAAGCACTTCTCAACTTGGCTTTGAGGAAAACACATAGTTACCACTGACCATTGTGTACTGGTTTATGAGACCCTCTACTTTCACGTTTCTGTAAAGTGGGAGTTATGAGGACTGCTGAACCCGTTTCAGTGCAAGAACGAATAATGTTTACTAAGAGTTCAGGTCTCTCTGGTGAGAGGTAGTATAAATGCACCACACATTGTTACTGGAGAAATACGGAGGCAGAGCTGACATGCATGTCTCCCGAATCCACATTTGCCGTAATTTAAGGAACGAGGTATCAAGGTGGTGCCCGTGACTCTTACAGCTGAGCGAGTGTTCGGGCTCCAGAAGGGGGGCATGCCTAACCCACCGGGAGTGATAAAACACCAGCTGAGCATTGGTGGAGTTTGGAGTCAAATAGAAACCTGTTCTCCTGTGAAAACATGCACATGTGTGGAATTGCATTGCTATAATCAGGACACAACCAAATTCACAGATGTGCCCAATTTTCTATTTCCTCTATATTTTACCAGTTTCACGGCACGGTGACAAATGAGGAAACTAAGAAACGGATTTTGCATAGCATCTCATGGAAGTCACTCACAAATCTCACTAGTGGGAACCAACCTCACAAATGTCAGCAGTTAAGGGCTACAGCTGTCTAATCCATCTCTGGGATACACTAAGCTCTCTGTTAGTTAGCATATAGCAAAGTGAAGAAATCCCATTATTCTAAGTCAAGTTCCAAAAAAAGAGAGCTTTCTTAAAGTAAATAAACAAACCTCCTCTTCCTAACACTTTTCTTCTTTTTCCACATTTTCAAGTACATATGATTGATTAAGTATAAAATGAAACAAGAAAAGGATATCTGGATGAGGAGATCTGAAACAGAGAAACCTCTTGGTCTTACCTGTCCTGTCTATGTGTTTCTCACCATTTTTGCTCCTTGGAGACTCTATGGAGCAGTTCTACTCTGGCCTACATGGTCTCTATGAGTTGGACTCAACTCCACAGCAGTGGGTTCGGTTTTGGTTTAAAACCTAAGGTTGCTTTTAAAACTCCTCTGTCAACACCTAAAATGAGGCAGGTAAGATGTTTATTTATTGAAGGGAGGAAAAGATACTGTAATGGACACTTTTCTTTCAGACCACCTGCCCCCACTTCCCTCAACTCCCTCCACTTTCATTTTTGGTAGCAGGACCCCAGTTTCCTTTGAGAAATCACCTGTCTCCACTAAGTGCCATCTTGAGGAGTCTGTCAACTACCGTGTCCCTTTTCACTCAGCCAAGAAGGGACTGCCTGACCCAAGCAGGACAGATCTGATAATGTTCTCTAGAGACTTTGAATCCTGAGCACAGACAGATGACGGGGTGTGGGTGCTCACTCCTTCTAGGGGCAGTGCCTGGCCAATACTGTGCTTTAGTTCCTCGAGCCCAGCACCCCAGAGCTGCCTAGAGTTGTCCTGAACTTCACCTAGTCTGGTGCTTCGGCTTCCGCCGGCTTCTTTAGCACTTCCTTATTTTCTTAAATTCTGTGTTTTCTTAACCCAGCCAAGGATTTTACTCTTGCTGACAACCAGAGGAGTCAGTGAAATTATTTACCAACTGTCTTACCTGTGGACGAAGGCAGTGACCGATTAGAATTTGCCCGTCACCAGAGTGAACTCATGCTGGTCAAGGTGCCCACAAGGGGCAACTGGCAGACCAAGAGCTTTCCCTCTCACAGGCCCACCCGCTCCGGAGTAATGATGTTTCCACCTGAGCTGAGTTTAACCTGCTTTACAGAAATAAAAGACGGTGACGTTGAAGATAACTGGGAAGGAGATCCAAGAAGTAAGGCCGGAGGGAGGGGCTGGTAATGGAGAGAATTTTGAATGGTAGGAGGGAGAAAACATCACAGTGTAGAGGTTTGTAGCTCTCAGATCTGTGGACCAGTTAAATCCCAGAGATCCCTTTGTGATTCCCACAAGGAACAAGATCCATGACTAGAGAAAGATTGTCCTATGGTAGAAAAAAGAATAAGGACGCAAGATTCGAGGGAGGTTTCCTTTGCTCAGTTAAAAGATGTTGATGAATTCCTCACAGACTCTTACATACGCCACTGGAATTTAGAATGAAATCACAACAGACACACTTCAAATCATGGATAAGTTAGACTATGAAACCACTGCCTGTCTGTCAGTTTGTTGTACTATGGTGGCGTGCATGTGGCCATCATGCTGGAAGGGTATGTCACTAGTATTTAAAATAATAGCGGGATCATCCACAGTGGCAAGGTTTCAGTGGAGCTTCCAAGACTACGCTAGACTAGGAAGAAAGTCTGGCCCCCTATTTCTGACAATTAGACAATGAAAACCTCACGGATCACGACAGAATATTGTCCAGTATAGTGCTGGAAGATGAGTCCCCTGGGCTAGAAGACGCTCAGAACACACAGAGGCTTCAGGAAGATGGTGCAGCATTTTGTCCTTTTAGACACGGGCATGTAATGAGTCAGAGCAGACTCAACAGCAACTAATAACAAAAGTAAATTGAAGAGCCTGCATCTTGTTCACTTGAGTGAGAAGACAAAGTTACACTTGAATTACTCTGCTGAAAGCTAATGACAGGTCCCGGTAGATGGGTAGGTATAAGAGTATGATAAAGACTGTGCCTGCTTCTTCAGGCTCCTTTTCACTGTACCATCAGACTTGGTAACCTGCAACCCAACCATCAGAACCGCTCACAGTTCCTCAAGTGCACCATGCAGCTTCACGCTGTGTACCACTGTTCCTTCTACCTGGAAGGTCCCTTCCCATGTTGTCTACTTGGGAATATCTGCTCCTCCAGGGTCCTCTAGTTCTTGTGGGATCTCTGTGCACACTAGAAAAAGCACCCCTTACTCAAGATACTTCATTTTCTGTTGGAAAATGGTTAAACTATACCGATTTTTACAAAACACTTAATACGTTTAGGAAAACTCTTGTTTAAGATACATGAATTGATAAGGTCTATGATGTAAACAAAGCTCCCCATGGTTGAACAGTCGGCTCCTCCTGTGGTACGGATGGTTAATGTGCTTGGCTACTGATCCAAAGGTCAGAGATCTGAGTCCACCCAAAAGTGCCTTGGAAGAAACTCTAGCTACTACCAGAAAGTCAGTCACTGAAAACCCTGTGGTGCACAGTCTACTCTGACACACACTGATTCCCCGTGAGTTGGAGTTGACTTGATGACAATTGCTTATAGTTGACCAATACACAACCTGCAGTCATCCTTGCTGACATTTTGTCTTCCAGAGTTCGTCTGAGAAACCATCCTCGTACGCTTCTCCATTCTGTTTGGAATGCTGGTTCCATTATGGCATCTATCACTTGGCTTTGTATGCGTTCATTTATATATGCCCCCCTGTCCCCAGTGAAGGAGACACCACTTCTTAGTCACCTCTGTAACTCCAGTGACCAACAAAGTATTGACAAACGGCACATGCTCAGTAAGTTATTGTTGAAAATAGGGGTGAAGAAAGGCGTGCACATGGCTCAGGGTAGAGCCCTGCACATGAGTGGCATCTATGGAATTCAACTCTCAGAAACAGAAACTAGTAGTACTGGCACGTACAGAACACTGTTGAAGTGTGAGTGTGTGTGTGTGTTCAGGTGTTAGTGATAAAATGCCAAATTCTAAGTGAGGGTATCTTTGTTTTTTAATATTGTCCCTTGATAGTATCTAACACAGAGTAGATGCTCAATAAATATTTGCTGAATAACTAAATGAGTGACTATGATTTACAAGGCCAGCTCATGAAGCAGGAGGCAGAAATAGAGTGTGAGCACTAAATTTGGGGTCAGAACACCCAGATTCAAGTTCTAGGTCTTTTGTTACAGGACCTCAGGGGCAAAGTCCCATCACTACTGAGACACTTCACCTATAAAATGGGGTATCGAGGTGGTAACATGAACAGTATACTAGACTGTATTAGAGCAGAAGCCCTGGTTGCTCTGTGGTTAAATGTCTGTCTGCTAACTATCAATTGGTAGTTCAAATCTAGCCAACGGCTCAGTGGGAGAAAAATTTGGGGTTCTGCTCCGTTAAAGGTACCCACTACTGCTGAGCCAATCTTTGAGTCCAGTCCGACTCACAGTGACTTTGTTGGACAGAGTAGCCTCCACAGAGTTCCTGAGGCTGTGACCTTTATGGAAGCAACTGTTGTACTTTCACTAAGCAGCAGAGCAACTTAACCACTGCACCCCCAGACCTAGAAAACCCTGTGGGGCAGTTCTATTCTGTCAAATAGGGTCACAATGAGTTGAAAGTGACTCAATGACACCCAACAACAGATAAAACAGTGATTTAAAAAATCCTACCACCAGCAATTTTGCATATTTCAGCCTAATACAGTAAAACTATGAAAGTCAGAACCTGTGTGTCATGGATTGAATTGTGCCCCCCTCAAAAAAAAAATGTGTATAACAATTTGTCTAGGCTATGACTCCTGATACTGTGTAATGTTCCTCCATGTTGTAAATTCTGCCTCTATGGTGTGAATGAGGGAGGACTGTGGCAGCTGGATTGGCGCAGGGAGACTCAGTATGTAAAATTATATTGAGGCTTGAGGCAATCTCTTGAGATATAAAGGAAAGGGAAGCCAGTAGAGAGTTGGTGACTTCAAACCACAGAGAAACAGTGCCAGGAGTGGAGTGTATTTTTGGAAAGGACCTGGGGCCCCTGTGCCTCAGAATCTCTCAGTCCAGGGGAGACTAACAGCAAGGACCTTCTTCTGGTGCCAACAAAGCCGTCTCCTGAAGCTGACCCCCTGAATTTAGACTTGCAGATTACTGGATTGTGAAAAAATAAATTTCTCTTTGTTAAAGCCGTCCATTTGTGGTATTCATGTTAAAGCAGCACTAAATGACTAAACACTGTGTAAAGTGGAAAACTACCAGAGAAGAAATATTAAAATATTTTCCACTAAAACAAATGATGAAAAAAAGAAAAAAAAAGGGTAAGACTGCACTCTCAGAGGAAGCAAACTGGAGAGACCTGGAAATTTAAGGTAATCCTGTCGACTTCCGGCTCTCACAGGTTTCACCGGCTGTGAAAGCATTTGTTACCTATCGATGGTTTCCGGAAGTAAGATCCAGTGAGGAGATCCTGGGGAGTGCCTAGCGTTAGTTTTGAGTAGCGGTGTGAGGGTTAAAGAACCACAGCAGCTTCTAAGTTTCTTACAGCCAGAGGCAAGTCTTTGATCCCTGGGCTGGCCCCCCTGTGTCAACAATTATGTCCCCCTCCCTAACGTTCCCCCAAACTGTTGTTACTTAGAGGTCTTTGTAGAACATTTATATGTCCCAAAAGCAAAAAGAGATATTCCACCCCCCCGATCCCCCACCATCCATCTTCCTTCAAAGGAAATGGAGAGAATGGGATCTAGATGGTGGGGGCCGTCAGACACCCTTCAAGGAATTTCCAGTCTTATTTCCTCACACTGGCTTTGTGGGGCTAACAGAATCAGCGTTTCCAATAATCCAGAAAATTATGTTCCTGTCCATCTCTGCTTAAAACTCCCACACTCATCAATGATGACCGTATGTATTCCATATGTGTTTTGCCTTGGACAGGCTTTCTTCTTTTAAGTCTGCAGCTCATACAAGCACCATCTGCCTGGTGCACCATTTGCTGTCATTCACAGAAGAGACGAAAGACATACCTAGGAGCCACAGGCAGAACCCTGAATAGAGAACGTGTCCCTTCACTCATAGTGAGAAGTGATGCTCCTTAGCTTATAGATTCACTCCTTAGATTCACTTTTTCATTAATTAAAAGAGAAAAGGTTAGCAGTTAAAAGGTAAAGGGCTAGCAGTTTCTAGCTAAAACTCCACCAGGTATCACATGACACTTTGAGACAAGTGTCAGCTGGCATTTTTGCCGGAAGAGGAAGCACTGAGGGGAAAGGTCCTCCCTGCCACACTTGGCTTCCTCGTTACTGCAGCTCCCAGCCACTTGCAGCTTTTAGTGGGGTTAGGGAACTTTCCAGAAGGTTACAGACATTCTCAGAATCCCGAGTCCCTACTTGCCATGTTATGACAGAGGGAAAAGAGAACTAAGAAGAAAATCACAGTAAGGAGGAAGGGAGAGGTGAACCAGATCTCCAGTCTCCTAACACCCTCATGATTCTGGCTGCTGAGGGTCTTCTGGGAGATCTTCTCTGGGCAGAGACTGTGACCACCCTGCTGTAGATTAATTTTTTCCTCTTATAAAGTTGGTCGTCAGTCTACTTAATAAGGAAGAAATAGGATGTGATTTTTTTTTTTCCCCCTTCAGAATCACTCCAGTATGATCTGCAGAATGATTAGCATGGCTCAGCCTCAGTTGGGATATTATGGCTTAAATTATTCCTATTAGTTTCCAGCTGACCTTGGAACATAAACATTACATCTGATTTCAATGAAACTTTAGACTTTGTTGTTCTCAGTCAACTAATGAAACAGTTGAACCTTCCCATGACTTGCCATAATTATAATAAAAGCTAAGTATTATCAGGAATAAGGGAAAGCGATGTTCTGGAAGTTGTGCACTAAGACACTTAAAATGCGAACTGAACACTGAGGACAAGAACGTGATGCCATCCGAAAGGTTAGCCGGTTACTGCTGAAACGCAAGCCCACCTGGCTGCACTGCTTTTATACAGTGAGTTTTGGCACAACTGACTGGTTACAAGTAACATTATGTTAACAGGAAAAGCCACTTTAAAAGCCTGTTTGATGCTTAAAGCTCTCAAGTACACTCTAAATGCTTAAACCAATACTCCAAACTGATTAAAGCATTTATGGAAAATAAAAGTGTTCTGCCAGTGGGGGAGAGATGAGGGATCTTGGTTGTTGTTGCTTGTTTGTTTGTACCGAGGTGTAGAATAGAAACCTCAAATTTGACAGATTTCCCAGTTCTAATTTAGTTTTCAAAGTTTAAGAGTTTATGCCACCCCTAACAGTTTATCCAAACTCAATGGATTTTCAAATAAAATGTAATGGCCCTCCTGCCCTTGGGGAGGGGCTCCTCTTCCTGGCTGTACTCTCAGCACTGAATACAGTGCCTCACATATTTAAAACAAAAACAAGCCTTTTTCTGTCCGGTCGAGTCTGCCTCATAGCCTCCTATAGGCCAGAAACTGCTCTCCAAGAAGCACCTGGTGGATTTGAACTGCCAGCCTTTTGGTTAGCAACTGTAGTACCTAACCAGCATGCAACCAGGGTTTCTGTCTAGCACATAAACCAAAAAACCAAACCCAAACACACTGCTGTAGAGAAAATTCCAACTCATAATAACCCTACAGGACAGAAGAGAACAGCTCCACAGAGTTTCCAAGGAGTACCTGGTGAATTTGAACCGCCAACCTTTTGGTTAGCAGATGCAGCACTTAACCATTACAACACCAGGGTTTCTACCTAGCACATAGTAGGTGTTTAAATAAATGAATAATAAAACCTAAGTCCCTAAAAGCTGAAAACTCAGCTTCCTAAAGCACTTTGGAGCAGGTCTAGCACCAGATCTTGTTTAAGTAAACATTTTGTAATTGTTTCATGTGTGCTGTTTCCTGGACTGGTACTATCCCACTTTCCTTCCCTAAGCTTCTCTTATGCCTGGGAGAACTACTCTTTACCCTTCACTTTCCCTGAAGATTCCCAAACCTGTGATTCTCCAGGCTCTGGAGCCAGACAATCTGGGTTCGATTCCTGACTCTGCCACTTACAAGCTTCATGACTTTGATAAATCTCTTAGCTGTGCTGTGCCTCAGTTTCCCCATATGTAAAACAGGTTTTCATGAGGATTAAGTGAATCAGTCTTGTATCATATGATGATTGTCATAGACTGAATTACATTTGCCCCGAATTGTGTGTAGCCGTATGGTTCTGCCTATTATTGTATGATTGTTCTCCATTTCGTGATTTTCCTGGGCTGTAACTCCTAATCTCTGCCTGTGGTTGACAGGGCAAGGTTGGATTACATTAAAGAGGATTAGGGTGGGATTGTAATTCCCTTACTACATGACCTCCCTGATTCAATGTAAAGGAAGTTTCCCTGGGGTGTGCCCTGCACCACCTTTTGTCCTTTTATCCTACAAGAGATAAAAGGGAAGCAATCAGAGAGTTGGGGACCTCATACCACCCAGAAAGTAGTGTAGGGAGCAAAGTTTATTCTTTGGAACTGAGATTCCTGTGCTGAGAGGCTCCCAGACTACAGGAAGACTGACGCAACACAGAGACCTTCCTCTAAACCAACAGAGAGAGAAAGACTTCCCCTGGACTTTGTATGCTGGATTTGGACGTCTAGCCTACTGGACTGTGAGAGAATAAATATCTCTTTGTTAAAGCCGTCCACTTGTGGTATTTCTGTTACAGCAGCACTAGAGGACTAAGAAAATGACCACTCAACAAATGCTAGTTTTCAGTGTCTTGAGTTACTTGTCACATTGTACTACAATTACTTGTTCATTTGTATTTACTCATAGAAGATGAGATTTGGGTCTTCATCACGGTAAGCTCCAGTTTACAAAACACAGGCTCTAAACTTGGTGAGTACGCAATAAGTGTTTGTGGCTTTGAATAGATTAAAACGAGCCTATTCCCTGGGAAGGCAGTGAACTCTGTGTCTGTCTTATTTTCTGGAATAGTCCTTCCAAGTAGACAATCCTGTCTGGGTTAGAAACGTGTAAACTTCACATCCTGTGATTCGCGTTGCTGGGAACAAGCTGTTGTGGTGTCGTCAGGTAGTGCTGAGGTAGTTCCCACACAAGAGAAGGCCTCGGCCTGCACCACCCTCACGAGCCTTGTTAGCTCCAGCACACTGTTGCAGTCACTGTGTTAGTTTATCTTATTGAGGGTCTTCCACTTTTCTGTTAGCCTTCTACTTTGCTAAGTGTAATACCCTTGTCTCCTGATAATATATCCAAAGGACATGAGACATAATCTCTCTGTTCTTGTTTCCAAGGAGCATTCTGATTGACAGGTTTATTCATTCTTCCGGAAGTCCACAGTACATTCACCGTTTCTCACTGTCACTACAATTCAAAGACATCAATTCTTCTTCTGTCTTCCTTATTCATCATCCAGCTTTTACAAGCATATGAGGTGTCTGAAGACACTGCAGCTGGTGTTAGGCCTACCTTAGTCCTCAAGGGGACATCTCTGCTTTTGAACACTTTAAAGAAGTCTTTGGTGGCAGATTTGCCCAATGCAGTGCGTCTTTTGATTGCTTGACTGCTGCTCCTGTGAGTGTTCACTGTGGATCCAAATAAAATGAAATCCTTCACAACTTCAGTTTTTCTTTATTTTTCATGATGTTGCTCATTGGCCCAGTTGCGAGGATCTTTGTTTTCTTTATGATGCGGGGTAATCCATGTTGAAGGCTGTGGTCTTTGATCAGCACTAAGTGCCTCAAGTCCTCTTCATTTTCTGCAAGCAAATTTGTGTCATCTGCATGTCGCAGGTTGTTAATTAGCCTTCCTCCAATCCTGATGTCTTTGTTAGTGTGCTAAACTGCTAACCAAAAGTTTGGAAGTTTGAGTCCACCCAGAGGTGCCTTGGAAGACAGGCCTAGTGATCTACTGGACAAAGCACCCAATGAAAACCCAATGGAGTCCAGTGCTACTCTGTAGCACATCGGGTCCTTATCACTTGAAAACGACTAGAGGATAACTGCCTGGTGGGCAGTCTGCACTCAGAATTCTAAAGTAGCCACAACATCTCCTTTTGGGCAAACTTTCTTTCAACTTGCTGTGTAATTTTTCCTTTAAGGAAAAAAAGGTGTTTTTTTTGTTATTATTTTGAGCGAATTCACATCCTGTTCAATGTCCTTCATTTTCTGAATGAATGTTACTTCCTTCCCTTCTTGCACAAGCACAGTTGGGGAGAGGAGAGGGCACACCACTTTCTTACAGAACTACCAATGATTAGAAGAATCTGTTTTTCCCCAACTTTTAACCACATTTTAAAAAACTGTACAAAGTGTTTCACCAGTTTCTGTTCTGAGTGATGTCATTCCCCAAGAACCCAAATATTCAAAGAAAAATCACAATAAAAAAATGCACTTTTAAGCCACAAAACACAGTATAAAACTGAAGCTATTTTGTTGTTTCTAAAAAAAATACCTTTTATACTGAGCAGTTGGTTTTAAGCTTTTGCATTCCGTATGTTGTTGTTGTTGTTAGGTGCCATCAAGTCGGTTCTGAGTCATAATGACCCCATGAACAACAGAATGAAACATGGCCCTGTCTTGTGCCATGTCCACAATCATTTTTATGGTTAAGTTCATTGTTGCAGCCACTGTGTCAATCCACCTTGTCAAGGATCTTCTTCCTTTTCACTGACCATCCACTCTACCAAGCATAATGTCCTTCTCCAGGGACCAGTCCTTTATGACAACGTGTCCAAAGTATGAAAAATGTAGTCTTGCCATCTTTGCTTCCAAGGAGCACTCTTGTTGTACTCCTTCCAGAACACATCTGTTTGTTCTTTTGGCAGTCCATGGTACATTCAACACTCTTCTCCAACACCACAATTCAAAGGCATCAATTCTTCCTCTGTCTTCTTTGTTTATTGTTCAGCTTTCGCATGCTTATGATGCTATTGCAAACACCATGGCTTGGGTGAGGTGTGCTTTAGTCTTCAAGGTGACATCTTTACTTTTGAATAAAGAAATCCTTTGCAGCAGATTTTCCCAATGCAACGCATCTTTTGATTTCTTGACTGCTGCTTCCACGGGTGTTGATTGCAGACCCAAGTAAAATGCAATCCTTGACAATCTCAATCCTTTCTCCACTTATGATGATGTTTCTTACTAGTCCAGTTGTGAGAATTTTTGTTTTCTTAATATTAATGTGCAGTCTATACTGAAGGCTGTGGTCCTTGATCTTCATCCATAAATGTTTCAAGTCTTCTTTACGTTCAGCAAGTAAGGTGATGTTGTCTGCATAAAGCAGGTTGTTCATGAGTCATCCTCCAATCTTGACGCCTCATTCTTCTTCATAGAATCTAGCTTCTCAGATTATTTGCTCGGAATGCAGATTAAAAATGTATGGTGAAAGGATATAGTCCTGATGCGCATCTTTCCTGGCTTTAAAACATGCAGTGTCCCCTTGTTCAGTTCACATGACTGCCTCTTGATCCACATACAGATTCCTTAAGAGCACAGTTAGGTGTTCTGAAATTCCCATTCTCTGTGATGTTAGCTGTAATTTAGTATGACCCACAGAGTCGAATGGTTTTGCATAGTCAATGAAACACAAGTAAATGTCTTTCTGGCATTCTTTACTTTCAACCAAGATCCATCTGACATCAGCGATGACATCCCTGGTTTCACGTCCTCTTCTGAATTCAGCTTGAATTTCTGGCAGTTCTTTGTCAATACACTGTTGCAGTCACTTTCGAATGATCTTGAGTAAAATTTTACTTGCATGTGATATCAACGATGTTGTTTGGTAATTTCCTCATTTGGTTGGATCACCTTTCTTTGTAATAGGCGTAAATACGGATCTCTTGCAGTCAGTTGGCCAGGTAGCTGTCCTCCAAGTTTCTTGGCATAGATGAGTGAGCACTTCCAGCGCTGCCTCTGTTTGTTGAAATATCTCAGTTGGTGTTCCATCAGTTCCTGGAGCCTTGTTTTCTGCCAATGCCTTCAACGCAGCTTCAACTTCTTCTTTCAGTACCATTGGTTCCTGACCATATGCTACCTCCTCAAATGACTGAAAATAGACCAGTTCTTTCTGGTGTGATGACTGTGTATTCCTTCAATCTTCTTTTGATGCTCTCTGAGTCATTCAATAGTTTCCCTGAAAAATCCTTCACTATTGCAACTTGAGGCTTAAATTTTTTTTCCAGTTCTTCCAGCTTGAGAAATGTAGAGCTGTTCTTCCCTTCTGGTTTTCCATTTCCAGTCCTTTGCCTGTGTTAATGTAATACTGTCTTTTGTCTTTTCCAGCTGCTCTGCAAAATCTTCTGCCATCCTTTTGCCATAGCTGCTAGATGTTTGAGAGCAAGTTTGAGAGTCTCTTCTGACATCCAATTTGGTCTTTTCTTTCTTTTCTGTCTTTTTAAATGACCTGTTGCTTTCTTCATGGATGATGTCTTTGGTATCACTGCACAGTTCTTCTGGTCTTCTGTCATTAGCGATCAACACATCAAATCTGCTCTTGAGATGGTCTTTAAACTCACCAGGGATATACTCAAGATCATACTTTTGGCTCTCTTGGACCTGTTCTAATTTTGTTCAGTTTCAATTTGAATTTCCAAATGAGCAACTGGTGATCTGTGCCACAGTCGGCACCTGGTCTTATTATGACTACTGATATGGAGCTTTTCCATCATCTTTTTCCACAGACATAGTTGATTTTGTTCCTGAGTATTTCATCTGATGAGGTCCATGTTTACAGTCACCATCTGTATTGGTTAAAAAAGATATTTGCAGTGAAGAAGTTGTTAGTCTTGCAAAATTCTATCATGTGATCGCCAGCATTATTTCTATCACCAAGGCCATATTTTCCAACTACCAGTCCTTCTTCTTTGTTTCCACTTTTTAAATTCCAGTCACTCATAATTTTCAATGCCTTCTGGTTGCACATTCAATCAGTTTCAGACTGCAAAAGCTGGTAAAAATCATCAGTCTCTTCATCTTTGGCTTTAGTGGTTGGTGTAAAATTTGAATAGTCATATTAACTGGACTTCCTTGTAGGCGTATGGATATTATCCTATAACCAACAGCATTACATCTCAGGACAGATTTTTGAAATGTTCTTTTTGACGACGAATGCAGCACCATTCCAAGTTTTCATTCCCAGCATAGCAGACCATGTGATTGGATTATAGGATTTGAAATGGCCCAGACTGGTCTATTTCAGCTCAGTAATGCTTAGGATATCAGTGTTTATGTGTTCCATTTCATTTTTGACAATTTCCACTTTTCCTAGACTCATACTTTGTACATTCTATGTCCTGATTATTAATGGATATTTGCAGCAGTTTCTTCTCATTTTGAGTCATGCCACATTAGTGAACGAAGATCCTGGAGGCCTTACTCCATCCGTGTCGTTAAGGTTGGCTCTACTTTGAGGAGGCAGCTCTTCTCCAGTCATCTTCCAAGTGCCTTCCAACCTGGGGGCTCACTTTCCAGCCACATATCTGACAATGTTCAGCTGCTATTCATAAGGTTTTCCCTGGCTAGCTCCTTTCACAAGTAGACTGCCTGGTAACTGAAACTTGTCTACCATGCGTGACCCTGCTGCTACTTATACACCAGTGGCATAACTTTCAGCGTCACAGCAAGAAGCAAGCCTCCACTGTCAGACAAATGGAGGATCCTCACTCTGTCTTTCTTCTCTTTACTTGAAGCCGTTACCCTCCTTATCTGACGCTGTTCCCTTTCTTATCTGATAGTATTACCCTCCTTACCTGATGCCGTTACAAATATGATTCTATATAAAAATGCTTGTATATAACCCCCCACAAAGGTGTTACATTATTTTCTTGCCATAAATTCAGTGGAGATGAGAATTTCAGCTTCCTTAAGAAGCACCCTGTATTTTCTCAGCTTGTAAATAATTGTGAAATTAAAGTGGTTAGCTAATGAGATGAATAAATAGAAGAGCCAGTAAGACAGGGTAGAAATGCCCATGTCATTTCCAAGGAGCAGCTAGTGGCCTTCAATACATAAATGTAAAAGTAAGTAGGTAAATACATAGAAAAACATCAAAGAAATAGAAGTACAGCCGGTACTTGAATGGAACAAAAATAGTGGCAGTGATGGATAATAACTAAGATTTAGGAAACTTTGGATCAGAGAATGTTCCTGGGTCACTCAACTGTTTAATGGGAAATGAAAATGTGTCAACTCCTGTGACTAGGAGTTCGCCATCAGTCTTTGCTCTTCACATTTCTTCCAAGGCCTGCCTTGGAAATGCGTGGTCACACCACACATTTCCATTGGGTGGTCTTAAAAGCTAAGTACCACCATAGCAGTCTTTGTACAGAAAGCAAGAGACGGGTTTTTGTGACATCCTTGTTGTTCCTCCCTCTTTGCTGCGAAAGGTTAATATGCTCAGCTGCCTGTGTGCCTCTCCACCGCCCCCCCTTCTAGCCAGTTACCATTGAGTCAGTTCTAACTCATGACAGCTCCACGTATGTCAGAGTAGAACTATGTTTGATAGCTATATATTTTTGATGGCTGATATCTTGGAAGTAGATCACCAAGTATTTCTTCTGAAGTGCCTCTGGGTGGACTGGAACCTCCAACCTTTAGTTAGTGCGTAAGTGTGTGACCTGTTGCACCACTAAGGTAGGTGACTGTGAATTTAATTTCCATTGGGAGCCTTTCTTGTGCTTGTGAGTACAAAGTCTCTGTGTTGTATTAGTGAGAAGTAACTTTTCCACGACTCTGAAATCATATTTCATGTTTTTACCAACACAGAAGTCTAGCCTCAGGGAACAGAATGGAAAAATTATTTGATTGTGGTTAGAAAACCCAGCTTTAAGAGTCAACTCTGCCACCAACTAGGTGGATAAACCTGAACAACCCACTTAACTTTTCTCAGGCTTAAGCGCCTCACCTTGTAAAGCGGGGTGGCTGACGAGCCCAGCTGTCCTATTTGGAGACATGATGTTTAAGTTTCTGTGGAGGGTTCAAGGAGCAACATTTATCAAAGCGCTCAGTGACTTGCCAATTGCTGTACAAATGTCAGGGACTCAATTGCAGAGCACTTGGAGCCAAAACAAAAACCCCAGACCATTTTCATTGAGTTGATTCCAACTCACAGTGACTCTCTAGGACAGAGTAGAACTGCCCCATAGGGCTTCCAAGGCTGTAGTCTTTACAGAATCAGACTGCCATGTCTTTCTCCCGAGTTGACGCTAATTCAAAAACTGTCAGCCTTTGGGCTAGCAGCCCAGGGCTTAACCACTGTGCCGTTAAGCCTCCTTTACATCTGGATTGGAGGATGCTTTATTCTGTGTAGAACAACACCCCGCTTTGTAATTATCAGTCTTATTTTTATTCACAGGGTGAGGCTCTAGAGAGTCCTTTTCACTATAGGGGAATAAACTAAGAAATTCAATGTAAAAGGCAGATGTTCTCCTCCCTGTCAAAAAGAGAAAGGGGGCTCTCTAAGCCCTGTTGGCATAGTGGTTAAATACTATGACTGCTAACCGAAAGGTTGGCAGTTCAAATCTGCCAGAAGCTCCTTGGAAATTCTATGGAACAGTTCTATTGTGTCTTATAGGGTCACCATGCATCAGAATTGACTCGACTCCGATAGATTTGGTTTTTTCCTAGGGTCTCATGCACGTGCTCCTCCTGGTGTCTGTGGACTGCAGCTGTCAGCATCAGGAGGTCCCCAAACACTCTAAGTATGACTCGTGCCCTAAGGCAGGGGTCCCTAACCTGCCTGTGGTTCCAGGGCTACACGGACCTGGCTTGATGAACATCTTAAGGAGGTGTGCAAAATCGTGTGCACATGTGTTTGTTTCAGATTCAAACCTTGTATGTTATTGTAGTTGGTAAAATTATTACTTTATGAAGGCCCTTCCCAGGGGCACCATTTTTGAGTGTTTTCTTAAATTTATCATCTTTTTGAAAAAATAGACCAGATATATTTTGTTACAGAAATAATTTATGTATGTACTCTTTAAAAAAAGAAAATAAATCCTTCCACCGCCACCCTAGCCTGTTGACTCACCACTAGGAAAAATGAGGTTTTATCACATTTCCCCTGCCTTTGACCTTCACACCCTAACCTCTACATCCCCTGGTTTGCGACTATTCTAATTCTGTTCTCTAATTATAATAAAATCTTTTGTATTTTGTACATAGAGCTCGTAGAAAAATTGAAAATATTATGATTCTGTAAAGAATACTCTTTAAGCAGATAGAGTGGATCCACAGAAAGGGTGGAGATCTTGAGTCATTAACATTTTCCCTTTCCAGGAAACTTAAATGGGTAGAGGGATAGATACACATACACCTACGTGTCTCCTTAATCATTTTTCTATAGCTTTCTTTACTTTTTTCTTGTTCCTTGACGCCTGTTTCTTTCTCATTTACATCAATTTTTTCATATTCCTAGAGTGTGTTTCTTTAGTGTCATATGATGCTGAATAAGGCAACACGTTTGTTTTTTTCCAAAATTACCCTTTACAGAGAGAGGTATGTTTAATATTTAAATCCTTATAATGTCTTTCATATTACAGTGCATTTGCTTAATTACTTTGCTTGAACAACACTATAGTTTAAGCACCTGACCTGTTCTTAAATGAATGGTACATGTAGCATGGGGATATCCTTTTATTAAAGCATATTCAGAAAGAGTTTAATGGGAGATATATTTTCTACAAAGTCTCTGAGTTTCTGTTTATCTGGGAATGTCTTAATTTCATTTTCGTATTTGAAAGACAGTTTTGCAGGATATGTAATTCTTGGTTGGAAGTTCTTCTCCTTCAAGACTTTGAATGTGTCATGCCACTGTCTCCGTGCCAGCATGGTTTCTGCTGAGAAATCTGATGAGAGCCTACAGGGTTTCCCTCTGAATGTTAGCTTTGCCTTGAGTCTTGCTGCCTTTAAGAGTTGTTGCTTATGTTTCATTTTGTTAAGCTTGATTATAATATGTCTTGGAGTCTTTCTTTTGAGATCTATATTGGGTGGCGTACGATACGCATCTGAGATGTCTATGTTCTCTTCCTTCATGATTTCTGGGAAGTTTTCTTTCAGTAGCTCAGCAACAATACTCTCTGTGTTCTCAGATGTGTCACCCTGTTCAGGGACTCCAATTAATCGAAGGTTGTTCCTCTTAATAGAGTCCCACATGCTTCTTAATGTTTCTTCATTTTTCTTGTTTCTCTTTTCTGATTTCTGCTCATAGACACTGGCATCAGTAGCTCTGTCTTCCAAGTCAGAAATTCTTTTTTCCATTTGTTCCATTCTGTTTTCTTGGCTTTTCATGGAAGTTTCTGTGTCTTTGATTTTCTTCTTGATCTGTTGGATTTCAGAGTACTGGTGTTCCATCAGATTGAACAACTTGCTTAATTTTTCACTTTGTTCTGCTGCATTTTGTATAAGGTCTAGAAGGGCTCTGTATACAATCAATTTGTATTCACTTCCTGATGCTTTCATAAAAGTTTCTTCATCTGGAAAACTCCTTGGTTGCTTTGTCTGGGAGCCTTCTGAAGCCATGAGTGATTGTTTGTACGCCACAATTGTCTGTTGCTTTTTGGGTCCCATGTGAGTATATAGAGGCTGGAAGAGGTACTGTAAGGATGGATTGCAAATGTTTCTCTAGGCTGTCTTCAAATGTAAAGCAAAAGGTATCTGACCAGTTCACAAGTTAGTTAAGTTTTCAGGTGTAGAGGTCCCTCTTCTCATCTGACAAAGTAAGCGCCACTATATTCAACCCCAGATGATAACAAACTAGTTCAGAATACAGCAATGCTACTGCCCTGGTGGCCTCTGCTGACAGGGCCTAGCCTTAGCCAACACTGCGTCCAGTGCTGGTTTTGTGATAGGAAAGCGCTCTCCTGTGGGCAGGCTCTGGCTCCCCAGCTAAGAATTACGTCCAGCTGCGGCCACCGTATCCAAGATGGCGTCCTCCACACAGGCAGCAGACAGCGGGGCTAAAGGTGCCGAGAGGTAGTGATTCCTCTGCTTCTGTTGCAGGGCCCCCAACGTAGGCAGCACTGTGCAAAATCACTACTTTTCTGTCGGAGAAGCGCTGTCCCGTTTGCAGGCACCAGCTCCCAGGCTAAGAAAGAGGTCCCGCTAAAATCTCGGTACCAACATGGCATCCCGCACCCTGACTGCCAAGCTCCGCACAAACCCCACTGAGGCAGCTACAAAACGAAAGGCTCAAAACGGTTAGATGAACAGAGTCCCGAGCCTGGCTCACAGAATATGGGAATTTCGCCTGCCTATCCTCCCAGCAGCGCGTCTGAGTCCAGCCGCCAGGCAAGACCCAGCTCCACCCGCGCCAGCCGCGACAGAGGAAAAAAAAGTCAAACTGGTGCGTTTACCTTCCGTCCGTGAGAGCCGGGGCTAGCCAGGAGCGGGAGTCAGCGAAAGAGGCGGTTTTTCCCTGAGTGGTATGAAGTCCCAATTAACAGCTCTGTGCTGCATCCTGAGGCTGATTAGGTGATCAGAAGGCTCTGTTTGATTGTCAATTCAGGTCTTGGTTTCCAGAGGAATATAAGGAGACGTGAGGAGATACATTTTCTGAATCACTTCACATCTTCACATTTAATTAATAGTTCGATTGCTTGATCAACATTATTTTTTTTATAATTTTGAAGATACTGCTTCATTGCCATGTAGCACACAGTACAGATGACAGAAAATCTGTCAGTCGCCTGATTGTCGTTCCTTTGTAGGTACGAGAATAATCATGAGTACTGCTTACCAGGTATTTTTGGTGCTTTTCCTTTCCTGACCACTTGAGCTTAGATAGGGTCATTTGACTGACTCTGGCCAATCAGTACGTGGAAGGGATATGTGTCTCCCCAGGCCAGCGTGCACATTCTGAGACCCTCCAGAACTCTCTTTCCCCTTACTAGGGCAAATGAGTGTTCTATAGAGTGACCCCTCCACCAGCCTGGATCTCCAGAGTGTGGATGGTGATGACAAATGAGGTCTGATAATTAAGTCCATGAACTTGATTGCCCTAAATGCTACATACCTCTTTGTTGACTATCACTATAGTCATCTTTGAAGTATTCCCCTTGGGATACACCTAGTCCACACACCAAAGCAATCTGAAACTCTTTCTGGTATAGCCACTGTTCACAATGGCATGATGACAAGTTCACAAACTTACTTGTATAGTTGTCTGTGGGGGAGATTTTAGCCAGGAAACAAATGACTATATTGAAACACCCTCCCTACTCACCTGATCTGGCCCCAATGATGTTTTTCTTTACCCAAAGATAAAGGAAATGTGAAAAATAAGATATTTTGATGACATACAGTACATCAAGGATAGTACGATGACAACTTTGGTGGCCATTCTAGAAGACAGAGTTCCAAAATTGCTTGAAGGGCGGACTAGGAGCTGGAGTCAGTGCATAGCTTACCAGGGAAGTACTTTGAAGGTGACTGTAGTGATATTCACCAACTTTTTCTAGGGTGAGCTTGAGAACTTAATTGTCAGTCCTTGTAAGAGCAGAGCTTCTCCAGATCTGTGGCATATTCTGGAGCCACTCAACCTCTGTTCAGATTCTTTCACAGCTCCCTGAATCTTCACTAAAAGCTTTAGGCACAAATCACCCACTTCCTTCAGAGGGTAATTTTCTGGTTTTAGGGGCAAAATCTCCACTGCTAGTGACTTTATAATAGGATTGCAACAGGGTTGTTCTTTTGAAGGATTATCCTGGTAACTGGTCCACCTTGCTCTTTGCATTTAGTGACTTTGAACCTGGAGATTTTTAAGGATTCCTGGGGACATCCCATGGTTACACTGCTGATACGCTGCTATGATTTGTTCATTCTAATCACATATGTTTTCTGTATTCTAGGAATTCTTCAACGTTTTGGACCAAAAGTTGTTTTCTACCACTATTACGCTTTCATTAAAAATAAAAATCTTTGCTGTCATTCCAAAAGGATTGTCTTAGCCATCCAGTACTGCTCTAACACAATTACCACAGGTAGATGGCTTGAACAAAGAAAATTTTGTTCTTACACTGTCCAGTAGGCTGGAAGTCTGAATTTAGGGGGTCAGTTCCAGAGGTATCTACTCTCTGGCAGCTCTGGAGGAAGATCCTTGTGTTGTATCAGTCCTTCTTTCATCTGAGAGCATCTCAGCACAGGAACCTCAGGCCTGAAGGATACATTCTGCTCTTGGTGGTATAAGGTTCCCAACTCTCTTCTTTCTTCCCTTTCTTGTTATAAAAGGTGGACAAGCTACATTCCAGGGAAACTCCCTAAGTAAGGATGTTACAGTCTCACCCTGATCCTCTTTAGCGTAATCCAACCTTGTTCTATTAACCAAAGGCAGGAATTAGGGTTTGCAACACAGGAAAATCATAAAACAGAGGACACCCATTTATCATTGGGAACCATAACCCAACCAGATCACTACACACATTTTGGGGGAACACAATTCAATTCATGACAGGGATTACCAAACGGAAGGGCAGTAGATGTCTGAGCCTCTTGGTCTGGTATTTTTAACAGGAAGTTAAATGCCCAATTTTTAAACAAGACCTATCTCAAGGAAGAATTTTTAATGAAAAGAAAAAAAATATTGATTCCAAGTTGTCTAAGTAGAATGCAATACATGAGTGCATTAAGAAAATAAACTATCTCTTTCTCTTAGGTTTTGCCTGAGCCCTTAATAAACAATGGTGCTTAGGTTTAAGAAGTACAATTTAGAAGGACGTGGAAAAGTTAGAGAGACCTAATAGGATATAATAAAGATGATTCAAGGCTTGAGTAACAGAGTATTTGAGAAGTAAACAAAATTAGGACTATTTATTTCAGCCAAATAAAATGTCAGATTGCCCAAATGCAGTAAGGTTTCAAATGCGTAAACTGCTAATGTGCAGATCTGATTTTCTGTATTTCTGCTAGAGCCAAAATAAGTAGAACTTTAACTGAAAGAAAAGAACTTTAGATTAAAATATATATATATATGAAAAGAACATTCTGAGGGTTAGGGTTTTAAATGTTGGTGTGGGATACCCAAAGAAGAACAGAAACAGGTTCTCTAATGCTTTAAATTAAAAAAAGGAGAGGATGGTTCAGCTGTATCCCTGCCTGAAGATAGGAGTCTACACTGGACCTTATCCCTATGGGGCTATGATTCTCTGAGAGATTAAGTCTTTGGCATGATGAAAAAGAGATCATGGGACTGGCAGTAAAGCTGAAAGCAAGTGTCTCTCATCATCCTTGTGACATGATGTAATTCATGACAAGCCTGAGACAGTAATGTGTTGTGTTGCAGTATTTTTGCCAACTATTAAAAAGCTCATATTTGACTTTTCCATTAGAAACTCAAGCCTTCTTTGGAAGTTGTCTTCTTCCCATAAAGTCTTCCCTGATAATGTTTTCCCAGCAACATTTGACAGGACAGTCCAGCACATAATCTTGTTAGTTATAAACCTTAGACTGCTTGATCCTTTCTATTCAATTATCTCTAGTCATGCAGTTTTTTCCTTCCTTGTTCATTATTTTGGTAGAATTGCCAACATGGAAAAGCAGAAGTGAAAAATGATTTGTAGTAAGGACTTTATTTTAGCCAAATAAAATTTCAGTTTGTCCTAATACAGTAGGGCTTCAAAAGTACTAATGTGCAGATCAAATTTTCTGTATCTCCACTAAGGCCAAAATAAGTAGAAGCTGGTTGTAACTGCAGAAAATTAGCTTTAGATGAAAAATACAAAAAGAACTTTCTGACTTAGGGTTTTTAACACTGGCAATGAGAATCCCAAAGAAGGGACAGAAACTAGCTAATTCTCAAAAAAAGAAAAAACAACAGAAAAGACTTTGTATCTCCTGATGTCCGTCCAGGCTGCACTAAGGTCAAAACAGAATTTCTGACTGAAGCCCAGGTTCCAGTACTGTTGAAAGATTGCCAGGTGATTCCAGTAGGTAGCCAAGATTGGCGGTAACTCTTCTAAAGGACCATAAGTATGTGTTGACCAGTTTGGTTTCTTCCCAGATTCAATGGCTGCTTTTCTGTACCCTACTCGGTGCCCTGGGCAGTCATACTATTCCAGCTGTTTTGCCCTCTGGCAAAAAGCGGCAGGTCTGGGGACTGGGTGTGGGAAAAGAGACAGCAGGTTACTGACATGTGCCCCTCCCTACACACACAACCATAATTCTGGCAGTAGGTTTGTTTCTCTATGACTACAGCTGTTTTATGGTGGCTGTTTTTTCCATGACCGTAACTTTCAACTGGGTTCTGGTCAGCATTTTTCCTTGTCCTGTCAGATCTTGGATGGCTTTTGCTCAGCGCTGTTATTAGCTGTAGAGCAAATAATTTAACTTTATCCAGAGAATTTCGTCTTGTCTTTGGATTCCTAAGAAATAACTCAAAAACCTTGGAATTTCTCCAGTAATTGATGTCTCTTTGATGAGGCTTCCCTACTACATGTGAGGGTTTGTGCTAATGAGGTACCTCAAATGGAGGCTGGCCCAGCCAGAAAGACCAACTTGTGATGTCAGCTGCCCTCAATCATACACAATGAGGCCCAGTAAAGGATCTAAATATGGAAGCCCCGTGGACTTCCTTGTTGGTAAGACATTGAGGAGCACGGGAATGTAGTGACTTCTTTTCTGGGACATGGAGATGTCATGCTGGCCATCCTCCTGGGCCTTGCCCCAGGTATCTCTTCATTATATCTTTCTGCTATAATAAATCTGTAATCATAGGTACACTCACTCGTCACCATTGACACGGTTAGGTTCCAAAGACCAGGTTATGTAAAAATCGGCATTATTTAAAAATGAAGGTTTTCTTATTTTTCTGTTTTCAGTCCATTCATTTGTTTGATTTTATTTAGAAAATATAAAAAAAATTTCTTTATTTAGGAATAATAACAGCTAAGATTTGCTTATCACTGTGACAAGTCCATGAAAGCAAACCAAACTTACTGTCCAATTCATAGTGACCCTATAGGTCAGTATAGAACTGTCGCACAGAGTTTCTTTCCTAGGAGCACTGGGCAGATTTGAATTGCACACCTTTAACAGATGTGGCATTTAACCACTACACCACCAGGGTTTCCATAACAAGTCCAGTTACAGTTTATTCCTCTGCAAAGGAGACAACCAACACCCAGTGCTATCAAATCGATTCCGCCTCATAGCAACTCTATAGGACAGAGTAGAACTGCTCCATAGAGCTTCCAAGGAGCTCCTGCCAGATTCAAATTGCTGACCTTTTGGTTAGCAGATGTCACACTTAATCACTATGCCACCAGAGTTTGGGCAGAGGAGATAGGGAGGAGACCAAGCTGGATCAAGCTAGCCTGTGACTGAGGAGCATGACTGGACCTCTTTCCCTTTCTCTGGCTGGGTCAGAACTCTTACAGAGCTGCCTCCAGGGCTGTACATTCACCACTGACAGCCCTGTGTTCGGGAGCCAGGAGCCTGGAGCCTGCCCCGGGACAGGACAGAGTCACTAAGGCTTGGAGCTTGGGGCTTCCTGCAAGGCACTGGGAGCCTGGCTGCCCGTGGTGATCAGGAAGAGGAGGGGCTAAGTCCATTGCAGGATGGCATCACCTGGCTGCAGAGTGTGTCCAGTAGGTCCTAGCCTAGGTCCTGGTGGGTGCTGAGTTAGGTGTACCATATTTTTACTAAAGTAGTTGGTATCTTCTATGTTTGTTTGCTAATCATGCAGTCTCTTGTAAGCAAGATATGCTAATTTTTTTTTTTTTACAGTATCTTTAAGAAGTGGCATAACTACACTTATAAATGCCTTGCAGGGGGAAAGTGTGGTTGACAGACAAACATAGAATTTGCACATTATTAGCGTAAAAATATGTAACCAGTTCCTGGTATGCCTAGGTCCTATTACCAAATTCACACAATTCATACCTTAGTAGGACTTCACAGTTAGGTGCACAGTACAAGAGAAAAATATGTTAGCATGTATTTAACTCATTCTATTCTTATAGCATATAATGCATGCATGCGCAGACACACTCACACACACACACACACACACGGTCTGACAACTAAGTCTGTGAATTTAGCTGTTCTAAATGCTACATACCTCATTACTGAATGTCACTATGGTCACCTTCGAGGTACTCCCCTGGGGAAGCTACGCACCTATGCTGGCACGTACTCCACCCTTACAAAGCAGTTTTAGAACTCTTTCTGGAATGCCCATTGCACACGATGGCTCGATGACAAGGTCGTAGACTCAGTGGTACAATTGTAAACAAAATAACTGTATTGGAACACCATTGCTACTTATCCGATCTGGCCCCCAGTGTTTATCTTTACCCAAAGAGAAAGGAAATATTGAAAGGAAGGCATTTTGAGAACATTCAGGAGGACACCAAAGGTAATATGACAGTTCTGATGGTCCTTCCAGAAAAAGAGTTCTAAAATTGCTTTGAAGGATGGACTAGGTGCTGGAATTGAAGGTGACTGTGGTGATATTCAGCAGAGATATGTAGCACCTTTCCTAGGATAAGTTCATGAACTTAAAAGGCAGTCCTCATATATATAATTAACATATGTCATATAGCATAGTGATTCTAGACTAACACGAACTTGAACAAATTATTTATTCATTTAAATATTTTATTGTGATTAAAGAAAAGTTTATAATCCAAGTCAATTTCCATATAAAACCCTCTACACACACCTCTATGCAACTCTAGTTGCTCTCCCAACCCTGTGACCACACTCTTCTCCTTTCTGCCCTGTACTTCCTGTGTTCATTCAACCAACTCTTGTCCCCTGCTCTCCATCCTCCCACCTTGTTTCTCTAGAGGAGCTGCTCCAACAGCCTCATGTCTTTTATAGCCCAGTCCAATTTCTGACTGAAAAGTTGTCTTCGGTACAGGTTTCATCTCTGGGCTAGCAGAGAGTCCAGGAGCCGTGTTCTTGGGGGACTCTGCAGGACATCAGAGCATCAAGTCTGATCTTTTAGTAGGATCCTAGATCTACACCCCCCTCCTCCAGTCTTCTCCAGCTAACTTGGGGAGTCTATATTGTATTTCCTGTCAGGGCAGTCATTGTTGGTAGTCAGGAATCATCTAGTTCTTTTGGTTCCATGTTTATGTAGTCCCTGGATCATATGGCCCCTTCTGTCTCCTGGGTTCGTATTTTCCTCTTGTCTTTGATGTCCTTCATTTTCCTCTGCTCTGGATAGATTGGTCCCAAATAATGCTCCTGAGTTGGCAGCTTGCTAGTTTTTAAGATGCCAGATGCCACTCACAAAAATGAGATACAGAACATTTTCTTAAAAAAGAAAAAAGTTATGCCAATTGACCTAGATGTCCCCTGAAAGCATGGTCCCCAGACCTCCACTCCGCTATTCTGACCTTCAAAATATTGAGTTGTTTTAGGAAACTTCCCAGCTCTTTGTACAGCCCAGCAATGTTATTCTCCCTCTACCATGTGCTGTCACTCCCTTCCTTAACCCAGTTCCTACCTACTGTCTAATCTATGAATAACCATCTCCTTCCCTTCCCTCCCTGGGAACCATCGAAGATTATTTTCTTCTGTGTGTAACCTTTCTCTTGAGTCCTCATAATATTAGTCTCATGCAGTATTTGTCCTTTTGCGACTGACTAATTTCACTCAACCTGTCTTTTGACTCCATGTTTCCCGAGGTCATCATTGATCTTTATCACTGCATAGTGTTCCATTGTGTGAATACACCGTAGTTTATCCATTTATCCATTGACAGGCACCTAGGTTGATTCTATCTTTTTGCTATTGACATATTTTAGTTGAAATATAACACACATAAAGATAAGTATTCAAAGTCAGAAGTGTACAGCTCAATGAATGTTATAGAGTGAACCCATCTAGCACATGGAGAGAGAAAGAGCACATTACTAGCTCCCCCAAAAGCCCCCTCCCACTATCCTTCTGTCCAGTGGTAACCACTATCCTTACTTCAAACACCATAGAAAAGTGCATGCAAAAGGAATTGTGTAGTATGAATTATTTTATATCTGGCTTCTTTTACTCAATATTATGGAATCTATGTTTTGTGTATCAGTGGTTCCGGCATTCTTTGCTGCATAGTCAGTCATAAAATATTTCAAAATGTACTCATTCCATTATTCTGGGGCAGTTGTTTTCAAGTTTGGGTTATTATGAGCATTATTGTCCATATTTTTTGGTTCATACATGTCTTAGGCTAGATTCTTTCGAGTAACAAAGCCAATGAAATATATACATACACATGCATAAACACAGAGAGAGATTTAATTCAAGGAAATAGCTCACACAGAGGCAGAGGCTGGCAAGTCCCAAGTCTGTGGGTCAGGCAGGCTGCAAACATCTCCTAACTCATGTAGTTGCAGGAGGTAATGAACCCAAGATCAGTAGGCTAGACAGCAGGCTCTGCTCCTGGGCTGCAGGAGCTGATGAATCCAAGATTGACAGGTAAGATGGCAAGGAGCTGGCTCCGAGACTATGGGAGACAGTACAGCAGGCCACTGGCTAGAGTTCCAAGAAGCAGAGGTCAAATGACAAGCTAGATGTAGCCAGAGAGAGCAAAAGTCAGGGAACTTTGCCAGAACATCCATATACATTGGATGAAGGCCAAACCCCAAAGGAAATATCCTTACAACTGACTGGTTGATCACATCAGATCACATCATGGAGCTGATTATACTGTTACATAGCTACCAGATTACATTATAACTGCCAAACTACATTATTACATAACTGCCAAACCACTGAGAATCATGGCCCAGACAAGTTGACACACAATCTCAGCCACCACAACATGAATGCAGTTCTTTAGGGGGATTTATGTTGGAGTGCAATTGCTGAGTCATAAGATAGGAGGTTTGTCAGCTCTAGTAGACTTTGCCAAACAAATTTTCAAAGTGGTTGTGTCAATTTAGATTTCTTCTACTGTGAATAAAAGTTCCAATTGTTTCACTTCTCCACCAACTCTTGGCCCGTCTGTCTTTTCTGATTGTAATCACTCTCACGCCTTCATGCTAGTTCTTGCATTGGGACTTTAGTGTGCAATACCTTGCTAGCTATTGAGGTCAAGCACTTTTTCATATTTTTATTGTCCATTTGGGTATTCATTTCTGTGCAGAGCCTGTTGAAGCATGTGCTCATTTTTCTATTAGGTTGATGCTCTATGTTCTCTTTATGTTCTGGATGCAAAAGCCTACTTCTATTTCTTCCTTCTCAGTATCTGTCCAACTGTTGTCATGCATTTTTGTAATGTGGCATTAAGATTGTCTGCTAACTTTGCTGGGCCGTGATTCTCAGTGTTTCGGCAGTTGCATAATGCTGTGGTCACCTCTACAATGGAGTGTGTTGCAGTACTGGCAGGGGCAGGACCTGTGATGGCTCACCACCTGTTACACCTTCATCTCTTTGCCTTCTGCCACCTGCTTTGTGTCAGCTCACGTGATCAAGGTTTAGGCTTGTTATGGATGCAGCAGCTGCTTCTCTTTTGTCTTCTTGTCTTCTGTGGATCTTGGGACTTGAACTAGCAGCTCACCTGTCCATCTTGGGATTCACTGATTTTCACAAGCTGTGAGTAAGAGTCCTGTTTGCAGGCCTGCTGATCCTAGGTTTGCCAGCTCTGCAGCTGTGTGAATCAGCAGAAACCTTAAAGCCTTGCCTGCTGTCTTAGGATTCGTTGGCTTTCACAGCCTGGAAGTGGGGCCCCCGCTCTCTGACCTGTAAGCCTTCGCTTTGCCAGCTTCCATAGCTGTATGAGGCTTGGATTCCAACCCAGGACTTCGGACAATTCAGCCTGTACAATTATCCGAGCTATTTCCTTGATATGTTTCTATCTATATTTATACAGTCTGTTAGTTTTGCTTCTCTAAAGAACCTGGCATAAGACATAGGGTGATGTCATATTTCACCAGACTTTAGAAGAATCACCACTAGGATTAAGCCGAAGCACATCCCTGTGAAGTACAGGTCAGACGTACCTCCGCTCTCCAGTGTTTTAACTCATTCAAACACTAGACATCCTCCTCACAGCATTCTACTTGTCTGCAATGACTACACGGAACTCACAGGCCATACTCACAATTCTGGGGTTTACTAGGGAACTAAAAGGCTACTACTTGGGATTAGGATCAATATGGAAGTAACAGGAACACCTCAGGAGACAGGACATAGGATACAGTCCACCAGGACAGTTCCCAACCTCCCAGCAGCCCTGCTCTCGGCCTCTGCCCTGCTCGGGTGAGTATTACAGCACTTTGTTTAGTTCTGTCACTCCACCAACAAGCCTCCTGCTCAAAGACACTTCTTCACGATTCGGCAAGCAGCAGTCTGTGCGGGCCTCCTGATTCTTACCACTCATGCTATCCTGCACTGTCTCCAGTGCTGTAATTCTCTAAGCCTCCTGAGTCTAGGAGGTTCTTGGCTCAGGGATACTGTGTCAAAGGATGCTCTTCACGGGGCCAGGAAGTCTACTGCAGCAGTCTTGTGTTGTCTCCTGGTTGTCACAACTCACACTATCTTGTACCATTACCATCTCCATCTCTGCCTCCTTGATCTACTTAGGGATCCAGGGTACAAGGATGCTCTTCACTCTCTGCTCTTCTTAATGGTATTGATATCACCCATCAACTTGTAGGATTAGTTCTTCCTAACCCTTGTGGCACAGCAAAATGGACCAACCCTCCTGACAGGTTACAGGCTTCTTATTTGCATAGTCCCAGCCAGTCCTGGGAAGTTTTATATACCCCATTTACATAGTTCTAGCCAACTTCCATGGGAGTTACAAAATCACGGCCACAAAGGCCTTACAGCAAGAAAAGCCCATTGCCCTGGAATTTTATTTCTGCGTATGTTATGACCCATACAATACACTGTTGTTATTTTTGTTTTAAGCAGATGTTTTGAGAATTGCTGTGTGTAGTATGAGGTTCATATCTCTGGATTACCCTCTTTTCTGAGCTCTTAGTCCTTCAAGTTTTGCTGCTTCTATAGAGCTTTCAAACATTGTTTTGCAGATTTTATCCCACTTTTCCAGTTGCTTTTAGAGGTAGGATTGTCCTAACACAATCTAACCTGTCATGGTTGAATACATAACCTGGCTTTGTATCCTAGTTCTATCAATTATTTAGCACAATTATTCAACTTTTGTGTCTCCACAACTTTAAATATAGAGTGGTCATAAAACTTCATGGGGTTGTTGAAAGGATAAAATATTTATTTAGCACAGATTCTCACATAAACCCGAGCTAACACCATTGCCGTCAAGACAATTCTAACTCATAACAACCCTATAGGACAGTGTAGAACTGCTCCATAGGGTTTCCAAGGAGTAGCTGATAGATTTGAACTGCAGCCCGTTTGGCTAGCAGCTTAGGTTCTAAACTACTGTGTTACCAGGGCTTCTCAGATAAAGTAACCTCAATAAAATATAGACTATATTTTTCCAGGGGCTGTTATATATAAAAACCAAAATACCAAACCCACTGCCATATGAGTAGGGTCCAACTCATAGCCCCTAGGTGATTAATAAAATCAATTGAGTGAATAAGTAAATATATGAATACCTCTGAAAGGGGGATGTTTTAAGTATGTCCCTTTAAATACACCCTTACAGAGAAGATAATTTCTGAGAAGTGAATTGTTCAAGTTCACAGAAGTGAGACAGTGTTCTGACTTACCTACTCCATGTTACCATTTATCTTGGTGACAGTCTGGGACTAGTGGGCCCTGAATTCAGCAGTCAAGACTGAGGACAGCCCTGATTGCAGCCCTGGTCTAAAAACTAATTTAAACAACAACAACAAAAAAAGGTTCACCAAATACTTTCAAGCATCTAGTGTGTCAGACACTTGCAAGATGATCTAGAGTTTACCAGTCACAGCCTGGAGAAAAGATCATTCCAGGCAAGGAGAACAGCACACGCAGAGATCCAGAATGTGGGCACACACCTGGCAATTAACAGGGACTGAAGACAGGCCAGAGTGCATGGAGCATAGAGAACAGGAGGCATGGAGTCTAAGACATGAGTAGGAGCCAGAAGGAGACGACCATAGCAGCCGAAGAGAAACAGTAAACCATAGAAGTGTTTCAAACAGAAAGGAGGTTTTATCGGATTTACATGCTGAAATGATTAGGCTGCCTACAATGGAAAGAAGAAATTGCATGGGATAAAACTAGACAGAAGGCTCTCTTATTCATCTAGCACTGCCATCCTTTATAGTAGAAAATACCACAAGTGAATGGCCTTAACAAAGAGAAACCTATTTCTTTACAGTAAAGTAGGCTAAAAGTGCAAATTTAGGATGTCACCTCAGGGGGAAGGTTTTCGCTCTCTACTGGCTCTGGAGCAAGGTCCTTATTGTCAATCTTCCCTTGCAGTGTAGCTTCTCAGGCATAAGGACCCTGAGTTCAAAGGACAAGGTCTGTTCCCACTGTTTCTCTCCAGGCAGTATGAGGTCCCCAGCACTCTGCTTGCTTCCTTTCTCTCTTATCTCACAACAGATTGCCTCACAACACAACACAACCTCGTCACAAAATTTGAGTCCTGCCCCACCAACACAACTGCTGCCTATCCATCCTCATTAACATCAGAGAGGCACAATTTACCACACATAGGAAAACCACGCAATACCAAGGGATCATGGCCCAGCCACACTGATACACACATTTTGTGGGGGACATAATTCATTCCATGACAGAGGCCATTACAGTTTCCCAGGAAATAGAAGTTGATAGCTTGGGCTAGTGTGGTAGTGGTAGAGATGGAGACAAATTAGACAGATATTTGGTTAGTAAATTAGCAGGACCTGGTGAAAATTTGGATTTGTGGAAAAGAGACTCATCTAAGCTGACTATCACATGCAGCTGAATCATTGTGATATCATTCAGAGAAACTAGGAACTCTAGAAGAAGGCTAAAGTTTGCTGGGGAGGAAAGGTCCTATCATTTTGGTGTGAGTTCCTATTGATTTTCAATTTCCATTAAAAGCAAAAAGCAAAACCAGTATTAGTTGGGGCTAAGACGGAGTATCCCACATCAGCAGGTGAAATTCACTCACTGACAATTTTGACACTGACTGGAGGCTGAAAGATCTCTCCTTAGAATTCACTGGCTTCATAATGTGTCCAGAGGATGTGTAACTTTTGTGAGAAAATTTCAAGGTAAATAATATTTTAGTTGATCTATTTAAATTAGGTTCGTCATTTGGTCCAATATATTTTGTGTTCTCTGTGAGTACGTTTCAACCCTTGTCTGTCCGTTTGCTGTACTGTGGAGAGGCTTGCACATTGCTAAGATGCTGGAAGCTGTGCTACTAGCATTGCAGACACCAGCAGTGTTGCCTATGGTGGGCAAGTGTCAGTGGAACATCCAGACTTAGACAGACTAGAAGGAAAAGCCTGGTGATCTACGTCCAAAATTTAGCCAATGAAAACGTCAGGGATCAACCGCTAGAAGAGGACCTTGTGTTTAGTAGAGGGCCAACAAGAGGGTAGAAGACCCTCAGTGACTTGAATTAGCACAGCAGCTGCAACAACGAACTTAACCATGCTGGCAGTCGTGAGGGTGATGCAGGACTGGGCAACACTTCACTTTATGCACAGTGGCCATGAGTCAGAGCTGACTCAGTGTCAGTTATCTATCTCCATTCATCTGCAAGAGCATGAATAAGGGTGATTCTAAGAATACAAGTATGTTTACAGTCAGTTAATGGATTCCTATAGGTCGTTTCTGGACTCACCTCAGGGCATCCATGAAGCCCTTGAAATCGTATGCAAACGTTGACCATTTTTCTGGAGGAAAAAGAAAACATATCCCAAATCAAACTGTAGTTGTTGAGTCGATTCCAACTCATAGTGACCCTATAGGACAGAATAGAACTGCCCCGTCGGGTTTCTAAGGAGCACCTAGTAGATTTGAACTGCTGATCTTTTGTTTAGGAGCTGCTATAGCTCTTAATCACTATACCACCAGGGAGAGGATCAAACTCCTTCTACCTGATTCTTACAGGAGCCTATGACACAAAGACAGTCGAGACCACTGTTGTAAAAGATGGATTGATGTAGAACGCGCTTCACTTCATGAATGGGAGGGGCCGGCTCGGGGAAGCTATGATGATGAGATTTGGCTGGAGGTTGTAGAATTTTTGTCTAGATCTGAGAGAGAAATGTGTTAACAGAGAAAGAGTGAGAAAAAGCTGAGCTAAATATGTCACTTTTAATTTAGATGGAGTAACTCTCTAGAGGCATTCCATTTATGGAATGCTACCAGAGAGAACTATTATATCATGTTAATGAGTAAACTAATTCTAAGTGAAGACCTGTGACTGAGGCTGTTGAATCAAACAGTGATTAGAAATTAGGCTCAGGTGGAAAGTGAAGCAATTTCAGACATGATAAGTACATCTCCAGGACAAAAAGCAATTTTAAGTTCAAAAATAATTCTAGTTTTCATAGCACGGAAAGTCACCAGAGTAGGGCATACAGATGACTCCTGGGATCTTCAAAGGTGACCGCAAGGGATTTCACTGATACAGCTATATGCAGTGAGGAAACAGCCATAGTTACTTGTTTTCCTGGCTGTTCTATGGGAGTGAGTATAGTCTAACTTAGGATCAAGACTGGAAAAATGACAGAGGCTATAACTGAATATTACTAATAGACTAAGTATCAGTAATCATCCAGATGTGATGTTTTAAATAGGTATTTTCAAGTATTTGAGAGTGGCCTTAATGGTATTTCATAAGTTGTGTGATGAAATACGTTCAGATAAAATAACTACTGTTACTGGTTTGTAAACAAATAGTTTAAACTTTTACTAATAAATTATGTATTTTGAAAAACACAAGACCAGGTATGAATTAAAATCTAACAAGTTTCCCAGTCTTCTCTTCCCAAAGCCCTTAGAATTAAAAAACATTTAAACTACTGACCCTCTTTCCAATTTAGTTCCTCTCCTCTGAGTCACTGCCAAGTGAGAAGGTATTGTTCCAGCTTTACCACTTTACTGCTGATTTTGAAACAAGACCATAAGTCCTTTTTAATTTTAAGAGTGTTGAATCTTTTCTTTGGAATCACCTTTCCCAGCTATGTCTTGGTACGTAAATAGATGATAGACGGTGGCAGAGATAGAAGATGGTGGATGAATGGATGAAAATCTCGTGTCTTCTAGTGTCAAGTCAGATGCTAGGGCCTGGGTTGAGTACTCTAAGCAGGTACAGATTAACCAGGAAGCAAGGCATGAATGTGCTTAATTGTGTTTACTCAATAATCTATAGCATACAGTTTCACGTGAGCTTTAATTTCACATCAAAGATTAATGACAAACAGGTGAAACTCTGTGCTACAGATCAGTAAGTGAGCACAAGTACGCCCACAATTACCTTGTTATTGGGTAATCTGCCCCTGGCGACGGGTAACTCAAGATCAATACCACGGTCCTCTTTATTAGATCAGGTAGCACTCATAAACCTTTGCCAAAATCTTTTTCCTAAACTTATGTTCAGTTCTGAACTGTAAGGTCACTTTTTTTTGCATCTGAAATATACCATGTCTGCACTCGGAAGCCTCCTCCTTTGAACTCTGAATCCCTGGATGAGGGCGGAATTTCTCTTTCTGGTCCTAAAGTTTTCTCGTCTTAGTTCAGTCTTTTCTGCACATTATTTTATCTTACCTTTGCCTATTACCTGGAGACTTTTGCCTTCTTTTTAGTCTCTATGTCTACTATTCGACTGGTCATTAATCATTTCAGATATTCAGACAATTATTGAGCACTTACCTGTATGCTATATACCAGGCTGATCAGACACTGTCTAGTTCAGTTTGTCTAGAACCCCAAAGAATTATATTTGCTAATACCAGTGTTTCTTGAATGTATTTCCCCGTTTTTATTCAAACAGCAAATATTTATATCCTGAGGAAATATTGTACTGGATAGTACACTTTAGAAAAACCCATACTCTAAGCTAATATGCAAGCCTAATAAAATTTAAGTGTTATGTGTCCTTCAATGAAGAGAAAAAATATTTTACATAAAATGTCCTAAAATTTTCTTGATATAATATTGTTTGCTAAGCCACCTTCCCCAGTAAAACCATTAGTCTCTCTGCCTCCATTTGATGAGACTGACCCAGCTGTGTCTAAACAGCCTGTGTCTAAGTCATTGCTGGGGACATTACTTTAGGCAGATGAATTACAATATGTCTTAGTCATCTGGTACTAAGTCAGGCCAAGGCCCCTAGGGTCTCCATGAGTCGGCATCTGGTACTACTCTAACAGAAATACCACAAGTGGATGGCTTTAACAAAGAAGTTTATTCTTCCAGAGTCCATTAGTCTAGAAGCCCAAATTCAAGATGTTGGCGTCAGGGAAGCACACTCTCTGTCGGCTCTGGTAAATGGTTCTGGTGTTACACCAGTCTTCCTTTCGTCAGAGAGCATTTCAGCACAGGAACCTCAGGTCTGAAGGATGTGCTCTGCTCTTGGCACTGCTTTCTTAATGGTATGAGGTCCCCAACTCTGCTTGCTTCCCTTTCTTTTCATCTCTTGTAGGATAAAAGGTGGTACAAGACACTCTGTAGGGAAACTCCCTTTACATTGGAGCAGGGAGATGATGTTTGGAAGAGGGTTACATTCCCACCCTAATCCTCTTTGACTTAATCCAGTCTATTAAGCACAGGCAGAGATTAGGATTTACAGAATAGGGAAATCACAAAATGGAGAACAATCACGAAATACTGGGAATTATGGCCCAGCCAAACTGCTACATACATTTGAGGGAGGACACAATTCAATCCATGACACAAGACAATGCTGAATGTTCTAAAAACACATCTGTGACACAGATGTTGGCTTCTAGACTTACAACTAGCTTCGGTAAGCCCCAAAATGTAAAGAACAAAGAGTGACCCAGAATGAGGTACATACATTACACTCCAAAAGAATCTCTTGACTTTTACAACACATAAAAACAGAAACCTGTGGAAAATGTGTGGGAATGGCTATTAAGGGTGTGGGATGACAGTGCAAGGAGCATAAAGATAGATCAGTCTCAGATCACTAAAGCATAGATTACTCAGTGGCCTATGCTAAATCAAGCTGAGGTACCAGATACGCCTTGGTATGCTGTAGAATAAGGTATTGAAAGATTTAGGGAAACTGGCATGTTGGAGTGGATTTATCAGGTTAGACACAGACCCATACATGCAGTACTCAGAGAATATACTTTTGACTTCAACAGTGTCATTTCTGAATAAAGGAAGTTTTAATTCTGTCCCAGTTTGAAGAACTTTTATTTGCTTTTCTTGTCTTATTGCATTATCTAGGACTTCCAGTATGCTGTTAATAATGTAGGTGAGATGTATCTCCTTCCCTTGCTCCTAATTTTAGTAAAGAAAGTCTCTAGATTCTCACCATTAAGTGTAATATTACCTGTGTTTTTCTATAGATTTTTAGCAAGTGAATATTCTTCATTCTTTGTTTTCCAAGAAAGTTTTCTTTTTTAATCAAGAATGAGTATTGGATTTTGTCAAACCCTTCCTTTGCATCAATTGATATAATCATATGGCTTTTATGCTTTAGTTTGTTGACCAGTGGATTACTTTGATTTTTGCATATTGAACCTAACAAAAAAACTAAACTTGTTGTCACCAAATCAATTTTGATGCATAGTGACCTTACAGAACTGCCCCACAGAGTTTCCAAGGAGCATCTGGTAGATTTGAACTGCTGACCTTTTGGTTAGCAGTGATAGCTCTTAATTACTATGCCACTGGGTTTTCCTAGATTGTACCAGTCTTGCATATCTGGAATAAATTCCACATAGTTAATTTGTACATGCAGCTATATTTATGAGAAATATTGGTACATAGTTTTCCTTTGTGATAATAACTTCATTGGATTTTAATGTTAGAATAATGTTGATATCAAATAATGGATGGTGGAATAATGCAGTTCTAAATTCCAGTTACAACCATAAGACCAGTTGCAGCAATAAGACTGTGATCATTATGCATATTTCTCCCTTGTACTACCCTGGCCCCTAGGGTCGCCATGAGTCGGATCCGACTCGACGGCACTTGGCTTATGTGTACATTGAATATTTTTGTTCTCTTTACTTATGAAATATAAGATAAACAAGACTAGTACATTTTCAGTTGTACACTTGGTAGGCACAAGTTTGACTTTATAATTGCATTTCTTCAGAGATTATGTATGGTTTAAGGAGATATGTACAGGTACCAGGTTGACAAGGAGCAGACTGTAATGATTAAGGGTGTGTCAATTTGGCTGGACCACTATTCTCAATGGTTTGGCATTTATGACATAGTTCAGCTGTCATATAATGTGATTGTCTCCATGATGAGACCTGGTATAACGTGGCCACCTCTGTGATAGGATCTGCTGTGAGTAGTCAACCAGCTGAAAGGGAGTTTTAGGGATATGGCCTGCATCCAATATACATATACTTTCTGGCAAGACTCATGGACTTTTGCTTGCTCTGGATCCTGCAGCTGGCTCCTGTTCATTTGACCTTCAGTTCTTGGGACTTCAGCTAGCAGCTTATCTGCCAGTCTTGGGATTCGTCAGCCCCAGCAATCTGTGAACCAGCAGCCTGCCAGCTTACTTGGCTACTTCAGCCTGTGAGGAGTCCCAACAGCACAATAGTTAAAAGCCATGGCTGCTAACCAAAAGGTCTGCAGTTCAAATCCAGCAGCTGCTCCTTGGAAACTCTATGGGGTAGTTCTGCTCTGTCTTATAGGATCTTTGTGAGTTGGAATTGACCCAGCAGCCTTTGGTTTTGGCAGCCTGTGAGCTGGAGGCCTGTCATCTGACCTGCTGATACTGAGTTTGCCAGCCCTTGGAGCTTTGTGAGTCAGGAGAAGCTTCCAGTCACACTCACAAACTTGGAATGTCTCAGCCGCTACAACCACGTGAGCCATTTCCTTGATATAAATCTCTCTCTCTTCATATATACATGTATAGATACTTCACTGGTTTTGCCTCTCTAGAGAACTCAGCCTAAGACAACAGTTCATACATAAAACCAAGCTCATGAGAAGTTCAAAGGATGCCATAGATCTTTATTTTTATGGCTGCTATTGGGTGGTTACATGAAGTTGCCTGCAATATTTTTAAATTCAGAGCTTGTGGACTTGCGCGATTTCTGTTGGCAATTTCATGTGGGTAAAACATATAAGCCCTATGAGAAAGATTTATCTTTCAATCAAGGAATTTACTGAAAAAATAGCTATTAAAATAACACATAATATTTATATGCTATAGAAGAAAAAGGACAACCTAACAGCAAAAACATTCTCTTATGTTTTAAAAATTAGCTTATTATCCTGATAAAATA
The DNA here is from genome assembly GCA_028571685.1 of Heterohyrax brucei. Lineage (NCBI taxonomy): Eukaryota > Metazoa > Chordata > Mammalia > Hyracoidea > Procaviidae > Heterohyrax > Heterohyrax brucei. The sequence goes on from CM053146.1 coordinate 108,428,720, forward strand.
AATCTTATCATTGTCTTGCTATTTCCCTAGTAGAATGCTGAGTCCAGTGGTATCATCTTCTAGAGTTTAGGGCTTTAATACCAAAAAGAATGTTCTTCTTTCCTTGTATTTATGACAAAATAGCATTTTGACAAAAGGATTTGATTATGAAACCAAAGGAGGGAGAATAGAGAGGGGAGAAAAACCTCACCCAGAATGCCAGGATTCAGGAGTATATTCTAGTGACCTAAATCTGTTTATCTATGGAGACGTGGCTTCTACAGTTTGGCAGATAGCTGCAAAGTAATTACACAAATTGCATCAAGTCATTTCACTCAGACGAATTCGAAAGTTAGTACTAAAATATAATGCCTGATTTGATCACAAATCTGTGATTTTTTAGATTTTCAGAAAATAATCCTTCCATTTTGCACGTCTTACAGTAAGATCCATTGACAAATCCAGCTCTTCTAGCCATTTAGAGGAATGTTATCATTAAGTTCTTTGTTTTTATCTATTTTTGAATTAGATCTAAAATCATAACGTGCAGGGCTTGTTATTCTCTCGAAGCTTCTCCACTACAATAAAATGATGTCCTGGAAAGTTATTTGCCGTATTCCACATCTTCAAAGACCCGTTCCCCTTTATTTCTCTGCTACAAAGTGCCCTTAGAATTTTTCATTATAGCTGTATGAATTAATGCCAGTTGTTACTCCAGGAAAGATCAAACTGAAAACATCCACAGACGCCCAAGTAGCAGGAATCACGCAGGGAGAGAAGCGCCCTTCAGTGTCTGGTGAACCATGTTCCCTGTCTGGAAAAATACAAAAATTATTGTAGCAAACCCAAATGAGCCTCCATGGTACAAAGAAACTGCAAAACTAAATACAAGGAGAGTAACCAACAAATTTAAAAATATATTATCAATAACGATGGGTGAATATGGCAGCATTTGAGATAAAATTGCATTTTTCAACTATTTTTCAAATGTTTCCCATTTGGCAAAGCCCCAAATGGGCTTTGCCAAGCACATTTTCTTCCTAATTTTTAAGTATGTATGTATTTCAAGGAAAATTTAATCCATATGTTCCCCTCTCATTTACACAATTTATCAAAATGTTGCTTTGAATGAGCCATTTAATGTCTAAGAAAACTGAAAAGCCCTTCTCCTCCCCCAATAAAAATTTTTAAGCTTTTTTCCTTCCTGAATTTAATATGTGTTTAGTTCTACTTAGAAAGCTAATTGAAAAATATTCAATTCTGTTTTAATATTCAGAACTGAACAAAGTCTGATAAAATTCAAAAGAACAGAAGAGGATAAATTCCATTACAGCACTACATTTTCAAGTTTCTAAGGTGTTCTTTCGTTCACATGGTTCCTATAAACAAACAGTGGGGAGCCAAAAGATATCTTAGAAATGATGAGTTTCTTCTCTTTAAAAACTAGGTAATCCGGTCCCAGAGAAGTGGAAGGATCTGTCAACATCACAAAACTAATTAGTGGTAGAGCCAAGATATCTGTCTTCTAGTTAGAAGGACTTCTTTGGTTTTTCTAATTTTAATTAAGATTTTTTTCTATAATATATACTACATCTCAGTTTCGCTACCTTTAAATTGTGAGTAAAAACAGGACCTACTTCGTAAGGATTAATGAAATAGTCCATGTAAAGTCGTTAGGTCAGTGTTTGCATATAAGAACTCAGTAAAAATAATTGTAGCTACTGTATAAAGCCTTATTTTTTATCCAAATAGAAAAACAGGCTGAATTCTTAGGACTCATGGCAAACAAAAGGGAAATACAGGCAAATTATGTAGGACTAAAAAGGGACCAGAAGGAAACCCTTGTGGCATAGTGGTGAAGTGTTATGGCTGTGAACCAAGAGGTCAGCAGTTCAAATCCACCAGGCGCTCCTTGGAAACTCTATGAAGCAGTTCTACTCTAACCTACAGGGTCACAATGAGTCAGACCTGACTTGATGGCAGTGGGTTGGGTTGGGTTTTTTGTATGTATTCAAAAAGAAAAGCAAACGCTCATAATTGATGCCACTATTACATGTCTACAGCACTGGCACAAATCGCATTTGAAGGCTGTAATACTACCTTGTATCTTGACATCCAGCTGTCAAAAACAGTGTGTTGGGACAGCTTTTGGAATTCAGTGCTAAATACAAGTCTTCCCAGAACTCTTGGTTTGAAAAGTGACCACTTTCACCGTGACCTTGGAGATATGATAGCTGCAGACCTCAAGTGACACAAATTTCTCAGTTGCTTTTTCCTAGTGAAGTTTTGCCCTTCTGACTCTGTTTTGATTAGTCAGGCCAGCTGGTAAATGGAATGTGAAATGTACTTGACTTCACAGTGTCAGGACCATGGTTGCAGTCTCGATTGTGCCCTTAGTGTCACTCTAAATGTGACATTTTATCTGATGACAGGTCTGGACTATCAGTACCATTCCAAAATTTTATGGGCCTATAATAGTACAATTCAAAAACCATGAGATTGGTTTTACCAGACACCAGTACTTTATTTTTAGAACTGATATTACAGTACCTTTCTTTAAAAGCCACAAACATTGACTACAAAGCGATCAAGAAAATGGAGAGGAATGTAGCGAGTAAAAGATGTTTCAGAGTTGGACCTGGATTCAAATTTCGGCTTTTCCAGTTCACCAGTGGTACAATATTGGGCAAGTTACTTAACTTGTCTGAATCTCAGTTTATCTTGTCATGAAATGTGGCTCATTTTACCTATTTCATCGGATTATTCAAAGACTAAATGAGAGCACATAAGTCAAGTTCCTGCTCAATAATGGTTGCTCAGTAGTAGAGAGCTACTCATATAGTTGCAGAGAAGGGGAATAATCTGTTCATGCTTCAGAAAAAAGCTTTTACTCTACAAGAGAGTGTTGGTGCATATAATATAAGGCTCCCCAAACCTAAGAGACTGTGCTCATTTTTTGCCATGTGCTAAAACATTATCAGTAAAGGCTAGAGGAAGCAATGTAACAACGTTTGTTGAGTGACTTGTAGAAGTTATCCCACTCCAGTCAAGACGCTTGCTGAATACTTTCACAATCATTACATTCAAATTATATAATGCATTTGAGCATTTTATTCACAGTCCCGGATATTTTAGGCCTAATGGGGACAAATAAATAAATGAAGTGTTTTCATATTTACATAACACAGAATATCATTTTTTCAAGTTTGCACCTGATTGGCGCATTTTATAAATGTGAGGTGGTCCATAAGAAATTGCCCAAAAAGGCCAGTTCATAGGTTGACACAGCAAGAGTAAAGAAATACCCTTGAACCGAGTCTTCAGAGACAGAAATGTGCCCCATAACAAATGAAGCATTAATGGTGCAGCCTGGGTAGTATCTTGAAGGTTGGCTGAGGGCTTTCTTAGAAGGAAGGTGTCACTAGACTTTTGCAAAAGGTAGGCAGAAGACGGGTCTGCTTACTAACACCTACCTTCAGAGATATGAGCCAAGACAGAGACTCTGCATGTGAACTTCTAGTTAACAGAAGAAGTCAGAAACCAGGAGAGCAGCACTTAGTATGCCAGTTTTGTGACTTCCTCTCAGTGGTTATTTCTGTGGCTCCAGTTGGCATCCTATGATGATTATCAATAAAATCTTTAAAATCATCTTTAAAATGAATGTGCTTCTTACATTCTAGAGCAGTGGTGGTAAGCTGCTTTGCACTCTGCAGTTAGGCTTGAATGTGAAGAGAAAAACTGCAAAGGCTAGAAGGAAACAAGCTGAGTTCCCAGAGGACTGGTGAGAAAAGGAGGGGGAGGGGAATCAGGTTTGGGGCAGAGAAGGAATTCTGGGAACCTTAGGTATGGTGTAGCATCAAGCAAGAAAGCTCTCTCAGTTACTAATAACTCAATCCTTTGTTTTCCTTTTCCAGACTAACAATCTATTTTAAAAATCTGTATTCTAATACATAATAATTCTTTCTTACAACTTCTTCACAGTGCTTTCTGAAAGAATTTATTTTCTGGGTTTGGGGAATGCTGAGAGATCCTGTTCCCTTGGAAATAAATTCAACCTGATTGCTTAACCAAACTTCCTGAATGGCCAATATATGAATTTATCTTCAAGTGAACAATGAACAGAGCATTGTCTTATGAAATGTCATCATTTCCTGCCTTTAGGAAGGGATGGAGCTTAACAAACTTAGAGTATTTTAGATAGGTCTTTGGTTGAAATTTGGAAATCAAAGTAAAAGAGAAGGAAAATAAATAAAAACAAAGCTTGCGAGCACTGAGCAGTAAGCGGTTTGGAGAAAGAGCCAATTCTCTAAGGACCCCATCTCCCCATGGTCACTCCCATTTCTTCAAGGGCCTTTCCACTTCTCTTCATTTCAGTTTTGAGGTAAGAATACTGGAACTGATCACTTTTCAGCCTCAGTAAGTCCTTGCTAATTATTTTAACATTTCAGATTCAGGAAACCCAAACCCAGTGTTTGTTAAGTGCTCTTTGCCTTGATTTGTCTGCCCTCTTATATTTCAAGGAAAGTTGGGTCCGTGTGTTTCTGATTCATTTTTACTTAACTCATCAAGGCATTGTTTTACAAAGGCCATTTGATGTCCAAAGATTTTGCTGAATCTTTGTTCGTTAAGCCATAAAATCAGAGAAGCAATATTTTGAGTTTTAACAAAAGAGCAGAATCAGGAGATCCAGGAACTATCCTGACCTCTTTCCCTGACTTGCTTTCATAAAGTAGCAAGTCATTTTTCTACATTCCAATGATAATACCTTACACAAGATTTGAAGAGTTTTATCATGAAATATCACTTTGGAGAGTCTTTCTTCAGTTTAAGGCACACTATAAGTCAATACCAAAATAGTTCTTGAGTTGGAAGGATGGGTTTTTGCATGGTTTTGAGATTGTTAGAGTAGTTCTACTAGGCAAATACTACCACTCAAAATCCAAATTTCAAGTGGTGGTTAGATATGAAATATGTTTCCAACTAAAGGGTAATCTTCACCCTGAGAAAGTACTGTGTTCCCTACTGATTTCCTTTTTGAGCCAACGATCATACACCAATATGTTTAACAATTTGTGGAGAGACAATAGGTGCAGATTTGCCACAGACAGGCCCTTCTGTTTGGGGCTCCAGTGCAGAGATTGTCCTAATAATTTATTTTGAAACACTAAATCCTGGAAATCAAAGATCCTCTACACAGATTAGCAACACATTTAGCAGGTATCAGTGATTAAATTAATTCTATAGAAAAAATTTTTTTTAAATTCATTCAATTCAGTTTTTCACTGAGTGTATTACTTAGCTATCACTGGCTGGCGTCTGGGATTTCAGGTTGCTACCCTGATAATTTACTAAGTCTCCGCAAGGCATAACAGGATTTGAGAATCAATTTTGACTGGAATCAGGTGAATAAAGTGACTTATAAATCAAAATGATGAGGAAGTTGCAAATAATAAGTTCAGGCAAACTACGAGAATTTGTATCTGTGGCTTTCTGCATCAGTAAGACACCTGGAAGTCAAGAGTATGGCCACACCTAATTGAGACCACTGAAACCAACTTCTCCCCCAAACCACCTATTTCCTAAAGTTAAAAAACTATCTATCTACTTTCTTACTGTTTTAGTCACCTTGGACTTCTCTGACAGAAATACCACAGAGTGGATGGCTTTAACAAAGGAAGGTTTATTCTTACATTGTCCGGTAAGCTACAAGTCCATATTCAGGGTGCCTGCTCCAGCAGAAGGCTTTCCCTTTGTCGGCTCTGAAGGAAAGTCCAGTATTGCATCAGCCTTTGTCCAGGGAGCATCTTGGCACAGCAACCTCAGGTCTGAAGGACACACTCTTCTCCCGATGATGCTTTCTTGATGGTGTGAGGTTCCCAACTCTCTGCCTGCTTCCCTTTCCTTTTATCTCTGCTGAAAGGATTAAGGGTGAGGCAAACCATACTCCAGGGAAACTCCCTTTACAGTGGAGCAGGGAGGTGATGCTATGAAGGGATTTACAGCCCCACCCTAATCCTTTAACGTACAGCATAGGAAAACCACAACACAGAGGACAGTCACAAGATACCGGGAATCATGGCCCAGCCACACGGCTACACATATTTTGGGGGGCACACAATTCAATCCATGACAACTACCTATCTATCTACTGAAATGAACCTACTGCTGTAGAGTTGATTCTGACTCATGACTCATAGCAACCCTATAGGACAGAGTAAAACTGCCCCATTGAGTTTCCAAAGAATACCTGATAGATTCAAACTGCCAATCTTCTGGGTAGCACTTAACCACTACGTCACCAGGGCTTCCACCTAACTGTCTACTTACTCGTTTATGTGTTTACTTACTTATGTAATTACTTATGGACTTGTTTGTCTATTTCTTTATTTATTCTTCTTTTGATTATTTCATCTCCAGGCAGTGTCCTGGTATCAAGCAAAGGGCCCAGCTAGACTTGGTACAGTCTATCACTACATGGAACAGACTGAGACACACAGGCAGAAGGTAAATAGATATGTGACCCCTTCTCTAAGAGATGTAGTTGGAGTGGGCATGGCCTGGTGCATCACGGGTGTGCTCCAATGCGGGCCCCAGTCCCTCTTCTTCCTTTTATAAGAGTTTCACGAAATAAGCCTTATGTAAAGAGGAACAAAACAACCTGAGTTGTGTTACCAGCTGTACAGGACATCACACAGCAGCAGTACTCAGCTACCCAGCACCCATATCTCCTGAAGATCTTGTGGGAATTTGAGACTGAGCATGGTCTCCTCAGCTGAAGTTGCAGGTTTCCATCAGTCACAGCTGGCTGTCAACAGGCAACTTAGAAGATTCCACAGACAATCCTGTTTGTCTCTCCACCATCAGCAATCTATTGAGACTTGTTAGGTGACTATCTATGGCTTGTTCAGTCATGGAGCTGCAAAGTGCAGGAAAGCCACGATCTCTGTATTTGATCCGCAGCAAAAACAAACAACTAAATGCAGGCCTTCCAGGAGTTCACAGTCTAATGACAAGGCTACAAAATAAATAATGACAGCAAAACATGAAAAATGAACATGCAGGAATGTGAGTACCATCAATGATACCATAAAAGAGGCAGCAACCCTGATACCAAAGGCAGGGAGAGATCCCACAAAAAAAGAAAACTGCAGACCAATATCACGCATGAACCTGGATGCAAAAAACTTCAACGAAATCCTGGCCAACAGAATTTAACAACATATCAAAAAAATAATTCATCGTGACCAAGCTGGATTCCTACCAGGGATGCAAGTCTGGTTCAACATCAGAAAAACAATTATTATGATCAACCACATAAATGGCACAAAGGATAAGAATCACCTGATTTTGTCAGTTGATGCAGAAAAGGAATTTGACAAAGTCCAATACCCATTCATGCTAAAATCTCTCAGTGAAGTAGGAATAGAAGGCAAATTCCACAAGGCAATAAGGGGCATCTATGCAAAGCCAACTGTCTACATCGTCCTGAATGGAGAGAGACTGAAAGAGATCCCCTTGAGACAGGGAATGAGACAAGGATGTCTCCTGCTCTCATGACTTCTCTTGAACACTATACTGCCAGAGCAATTAGACAAGACAAAGAAATAAAGGGCATCTGCATCAGCAAAGAAGAAGTAAAAATCTCCCTACTTGAAGATGATATGATTGTATGTGCAGAGAATTCTAAACAGTCCATAAGTAAACTACTGGAACTAATAGAGTTCAGCAAAGGGTCAGGATATAAAATAAACATAAGTAAATCAGTAGGATTCCTTTACACCAATAAAGACATCAAAGAAGAAATAACCAAATTAATACCATGTACTACAGCCCCCAAGAAGATAAAATACCTAGAAATAAATCTAACCAGAGAAATAAGAGATCTATACATACAGAATTACAAGACCTTACTGCAAGAAAACGAGAGGCTTACATAAGTGGAGAAACCTACTCTGCTCATGGATAGGAAGACTTAACACTGTGAAAATGTCTATTTTACCCAAAGTGATCTACATATACAATGCAATACAAATTCCAGTGTCATTTTTTAATGAGATGGAAAAAAATGTCACCAACTTTGTTTGGAAAGGGAAGAAACCCCGGATACATAAAGCACTACTAAAGAGAAACACAGTGGGAAGCCTTACACTGCCCAACCTTAGAACCTGCTACACTGCCACAGTAGTCAAAACAGCCTGGTACTGGTACAAAAAGAGACATATAGACCAATGAAACAGAGTTGAGACCCCAGAGATGCCACCATCCTCCTATGAAGTTGATATTTGACAAAGGCACTAAGATTGTAAACTGGGGTAAAAGTAACCCCTTTAACAAATGATCTTGGCAAAATTGGATATATGTCTGCAAAAGACTGAAACAAGACCCATACCTCACATGTTACACAAAAACTAACTTAAAATGGATCAAAGATCTAGATAGCAAACCTAAAATAAGAAAGATCATGCAGGAACAAATAGGATCAACAATGAAAGTTCTAATACATGGCTTAGACTACAAAATCTGAGTTACAAAGTCCGATCAACAGAAGAGAAAATAGATAAATGGGAACCACTAAGAATCAAATACTTTTCTTCATCCAAAGACTTTATCAAAAGAATTAAAAGACTACCTACAGAATGGGAAAAAATTTGGCAACCACATGTCAGACTGACATCTGATCCACATAATCTACAAGGTACTGCAGAATATCAACACGAAAAATGTATATAGCACAATTAAGTGATGGGCAAAATAGATGGATAGACACTTCACCAAAGAGGACATACAGGCAGCCAAAAGACTATGAGGAAATGCTTACAATCATTAGCTGTTAAACAAATCCAAATCAAAACTACAATGAGATACCATCTCACCCCAAGAAGGTTGGCCATAATCCCCAAAACACAAAACAACAAATGCTGGAGAGGCTGTGAAGAGACAGGAACTTTCCTACACTGCTGGTGGAATTGCAGACTAGCACAACCTCTTTGGAAAGCAATTTGGCACTTCCTTAAGAAGCTGGAAATAAATATAGTATTCGATCCCATAACCCCACTGCTTGGAATATACCCTACAGCAGCAAAGGCGGTCACGCGAACAGATACACGCACGCAAATGTTTATTGCAGTACTGTCCACAACAGCCAAAGGATGGAATCAACCTAGATGCCTATCAACAGATGAATGGATAAAGAAACTATGATACATATCCTGGAGGGAACACTATGCAATGATAAGAACAGTAATGATTTCAGGAAGCATCTTATAACCTGGTTTCAGTTCGAAGACATTATGCTGAGATTCCTCCTGTAAGGATTTAAAATAGACCTATGTACAGAAGAAAAGACCCTTTGATGGCTACAAGGGTGGAGAGTGAAGAAGAGGGTTGGTAATAGATTAGATAGTTGATAGAAATTTGGTTAGGTGAAATCAGTGAGAGCACACAGTAGAAAATAGTAGATCAACTTAACTGGACTTCACCATAAACTAAAATCTCTTCTAATCTCAACCTAATATTGTAAGGATAGAGTAGCAGGGGTGGGGTCTGGGGACCATGCTCTCAGGGGACATCAAGTCCTAGCCTATTGCTAAGCGAGTCTTCCCCACCACATATGAGTGGGTGGTGTCTGGGGTCTTAAAAGGTAGGAAGCTACCAACTGAGGTACATCAAACGGCCCCAACTCATCCAGAACATGACGATGAAGAACAACAAAGGTACAAGATAAAAAGAGCTCAGGAGACAGAAGGACCCATGTGAATGGGAGACTGTATCAACATGTGACCAGAAGAACCAGATGGTGCCGGGCCACTACCAAAGACATCCGTGACGGGGCACACAAAGTAGAGCCACTGTGGCAACATGAGAAAAAGAGGGGTGCAGCTCAAGAATTCTGCTAAAAGACCACAACTGGTGGTCCAACAGCCTGGGGGATCACCTGGGAGCATGGGCCCTAGATCTGCTGCTGCCCCTGACCAGAAAACATGACTGAGATCAACTCTTTGGACAGGAATGGACTGGACTTGGGGATACAGTCTGACCCTATGGTGTGTGTACTTTATGGTTCTATACATTTATAGGATGCTGTTCTACTGGACTCCTACTAGAAGGGAGATAAGAGGTGACGAGGAGGGGACAGGAGACTATTGAGAGGATATGACATACATAGAAGGAAAAGGCAGAGTGTGCTGTCACTGGGCAAGGAGAACAGAAAGAGCTATAGATAGGCAGGCATGCAAGATGCATTTGAATTGTATACTTTTACTTAATGACAACAAAAAACTTTTTTTGAAGAGGTGGCAATCAATTCTGAGGGCAGAGGGAATGGTCCTGAAAGCCTTCCCAAGGATATGATTATGATGAGAATATAGTCTGTGGATCTGGGTGCAGGTTGCAGGAAGGGCCTTCCAGGCACAAGGAACCACATATAGGCAGGGACCCTAATTACAGCCAGGTCCAGGAAGAAAACCAAACCCATTACTGTTGAGTCAACATATTCTGGAACAGTCCAATCTTAAGAACCTCAAGTCCACCAATGTATAACAATTTCTCAAAATTCCACAAACAGTTAAACAATCCAGGTGCATTTCAAAAGTGAAGACTTGTTCAGTACTCTCTGCAGTCATGAACTGACCATTGTGTGTCTGCTGCCTTTTCTACGAATGGCCTGCTGGACATTCTTTTCTAGTTTGGTCACTGAAGTGGAGCAATATTAGCTAAGTTGCTCCTACTATTTGGTTTTCCTGCCAGTCTTTTAGCTGTTGTGTTTTTTTTTTTCCTGTCCCTCCTATAGTACTCAAAGACTTGAGTATCCTGTATATTTTTAAAAGAACAGAGAATTCCTTCTTCATCAGACCAAGGAATACAGCTCCCATAACAAAACTCAGTGTTCTGAAAATAAGACTCCTTCTCTTGAAAGTACATTGTTATCTTTTTGTAATTGTTTTTACTTTAGGACATTAGAGGCTTAGCCAGGAGTAGGATCAGTGTTATCTCCTAAATTCCCCCTTCCCATATTCTGGGTCATAGAAAACGTGATATCTTGTGTTACTAATGGATTGCAGGACCTTCTATACGCAAACAACCCTCAATATCTGGATGCCAAAACATACCAAAGAAACAAAGAAACAAACCAAACCCATTGCCAGTGAGTTGATTCTGACTTATAGCAACTCTACAGGACAGAGTAGAACTGCCCCATAGAGCTTCCAAGGAGCATCTATTGGATGTGAACAGCCGACCTTTTGGTTAGCGGACGCGCCACTGCCCCCAGTCTCCATCAGTATGCCAGCACATCCCAGTAGCCTGAGGAGCAGTTGCGGGTCATTTGGCACCTCTTCTCCCTTTCCATCCCTCTTCCTCCCCAGCCAGGCTCCTAGAAGTGTTAAGTTCTGAAGTTCCACACTCATTGCTTTTCAGTTAACATGAGCAGGTCTTTGCTTTAACAACTCAGAGATCGAAATGGGAACAAAATTTAGAAGCACATAAATAGATTACATGTTAATCTTGACAGGTTTTGAAAATCATGATGTACCTAAATAGATGAATCTGGCTGAGATTTTAGAAATGATGTCTGTCTTTGGTATCTTTTGCTGTATAGAAAAACACTCCAAAACTTAGTGGCATAAAGCAATAATAATCACTTTTAGCTCTTAGATTTCTGTGACTCAGAAATTTAGAGTGGCTCGCTGGGCAGATCTGAATCATCTCTCTCATGCAGTTAGTGGTAGATGGTGACTGAGACTGGGGTCACTTCACAGGCTCTGCACTCGCACACTTGGTGCCCAGACTGGGAAGACTCAAACAGATGGCAGCTCCTTAGAGGGTGATAACTCTCTATGCCTATATGGTCTCTTCACTTTGTCTCTGCAACATGGCAGCGTTGGGGTTTCTGGACTTCTAATGTGAGAGTTCAAGCCCCAAAGACCCATTTTCCAAAAGACAGAGTTTTATCACTGCCCCTAATCTGGCCACAGAAGTAGGGCAGTGCTGTTTTCTCTGCATTTAACTTTCTAAAAGCAAGTCATTAAACCCACGCACAACCTTCAAGTCATTCCAACTCATAGTAACCCTAGAGGACAAAGTGGAGCTGCCCTATAGAGTTTCCCTATGGAAGCCAACTGCCACCTCTTTCCTCGTGCAGCCAGACAGTGGGTTGGAACTGCTGACCTGAAGGTTAGCAGCTGAGTGCTTAACTGCTGCACCACCAGATCTTGTCAGATCATTAACTCACTGAAACACTCTGCTGTCAAGTTGATTCCAACTCATAATGACCCTACAGAACAGAATAGAAATGCCCAATAATGTTTCCAAGGATCAACTGGCAGATTCGAACTGCTGACACTTTGGTTAGCAGCTGTAACTCTTAATCATTACACCACCAGGGTTTCTGAAGGTGTTAAGAGCAGCCCATGTTCAAGAGGAGGAACAGCATTGTTGGTAGTTGCCATTGGCTCCAACTTGTGATGACCTCATGTACAACAGAAGGACCCGTTACCCGGGTCAGTGCCATCTTCACCTTCAGGGGTATACTCAAGGGCATTTTTGTGGCCACTGGGTGTTTTGAATGACTTCCATCCTACGAAAACTCTAGTGGCATAGTGGTTAAGTTCTATGTCTGCTAACCAAAAGGTTGACAGTTCGAATATGTCAGGTGCTCCTTGGAAACTCTATGGGGCAGTTCTATTCTGTCCTATAGGGTCACTATGAGTTGGAATTGACCACAGTGGGTGTAGAGTTTTCAGTGGCTACCATTCCAAAGTTGATCACCAGGCTCTCTTCCTAGTCTCCTTTACTCAGGAAACTCTGTTGAAACCTGTCCACCACTGGCGACCTTGGTAGTATTTGAAATACTGATGGTCATAGCTCTCAGAACTACAGCAACGTGCAAGCCACTAGAGTATAGCAACAACAGACTGGTGGTGGGAGGGTAATTAGACTTTATCTTTTCATTGCAAGAGTGTCAAAAAATTTCCAGATCTGTTTTGAAACCAACACAGAGTAAGACAGGAAGAGCTAACAGTTAAAAATGACACACAAATAGTGCAGTTAACTACAACTGGCATTTATATTTCTTCAGGAAATGCTATGAATCAAATTCAGGCCTTCAAACAGTTAATGTAATTTTATCTTTATCTAGTTTCTAATTTTGGGTTATGTAATTATGTTTTTTCATATTGACATCAGTTTTTAAAACGTTAATTCATCAAATTTTGTTTTGAACCTATTATATGCTAGACAGATACTAAACAATTGGGATACAGAGGAAAATTTATACAGGCCATGATTTCAAAGAGTTCACAGTCAAAATTACTACTCCATGTGACAAGTGTAACATTAAAAGCATAAACAAGGCATAGAAATGAAATAGACAAGCGAAAGAAAAATAACCTGATAGTATCATACCATATATTTTCATTCTACTTCATAGACTTGCAAATTGTGACTTTCAGTGACATCTGCTTTAAATATGCCATAAACCATACTGTTAATATTAATTTGGGAAGCATTTTCTAATGTTCTTTAGTAATAAATGCAAACAAAAAATTTCCAAGGTTAAAACACAGAGACAAAAGAACCATATTGTAGTCTAGGAAAAAATCATTGAGATGTCATTTGGCCCACCCCATGCATCCAGGCAGATCTCAGCCCAGGCCAAATGAATGGAAATCTATCCTCCAAGAACAACTCCAAGATACATCTGATAGCATTAGTCTTACATTTCTACAGTGAGAGATATTTATGACTCTACAGGAAAGAAAACCGCGAGAGGAAGCATGAACAGAGAGAGGAGGGCATAGGACAGCCAGCACTCTGAGAAGGCCAGGTTCAGAGGCTGGAAAAAGGAAGAAGGTCACTAAGGAGACAAGTGAGGAGACTACTTAACTCATCAGAGAACTAGGTGATTCGATGAGAAAAGAAGATCTAAGACGGTACAATGTTGTGACAGTCCCAAGAAGGAGACTTTCCAGAAGAAAAGGGACAGCAACCCTGTGAATGAACTGACAGGCTGAGAAGAATGAAGGCTGAGATTGTTGTTGTTGGGTGCCATCAAGTTCGTTCCGACTCACGATGACACTGCAAACAACAGAAGGAAACTCCCTGGTTCTGTGCTTACCCGCAATAATTTTTATGCTCAAGTCCATCATCACAGCCACTGTGTCAGCCCATCTCATGGAGGGTCTTCCTCTTTTTCACTGACCCTCCACTCTACCAAGCATGATGTCCTTCTCCAAGGATTGAACACTCCTGACAACATGTCCAAAGTATGTAAGATGCAGTCTCTACATCTTTGCTTCCAAGGAGCACTCTGGATGCACGTCTTCCAAAACACATCTGTTTGTTCTTTTGGCCAGTTACGGTACATTCGATATTCTTCCCCAATACCACAGTTCAAAAGCATCAGTTCTTCTGTCTTCATTATTCATTGTCCAGCTTTCACATGTATATCATGCGATTGACAATACCATGTCTTGGGTCAGGCACACCTTAGTATTCAAGGTGACATCTTTAAATTTCAATACTTTAAAAAGGTCCTTTGCAACAGATTTTCCCAGGGCAATGTGTCTTGTGATTGCTTGACTGCTGCTTCCATGGGTGTTGCTTGTGGAACCAAGTAAAATGAAATTCTTGACAACCTCAGTCCTTTGTTGACCATGATGTTGCTGAAGGCAGAGAATAGGGCTGCACAAATCACAGGGTGGTGCAAGGTGGTCAACGGCAGCTTCATAGAGCGGCTGCAGCTGAGTGGTATAGAAGCTGCTCCAATTAAATCAGATTATCTAGCACCTTGCTACCAGACAAGCAGCCCTGCAGTCCTACCATGCTGCATCAAACTCTACAATGCAATTCAACAATTACTGTCTTGAGTATCTCCTCTGCTTGTTACCACTTCCAGTGGTTCCATGCTCCCTACCATAGAAGCCCAGGGTTCGCTGCTTTCTAGTATTATTCAGTCTGGTTTACTGTTTCAGCATTACCAGCCCCTATGCCCTCACATGTACATTTTATTTCGTCTAAATGTGATTATGCTCAAAAAACAAACAGAAAACTCTTTTCAAAAAATTTAATTACAAGAACAGGGAAGTAGGCCAAAGTAGCTAATTTAAAGATTCATTCTTGATAGGGAACTGCTAGAGGAAAGCAGAATGTTTAGGCAAAAATTGCTGGGCAGAATACAGGTAAAAAGTGTCTTGTTACTAAACAGCATCAGTTGATGGGGGCAGGTGCAGCCAATTTCCCAGAAAGGCTCTTAATGACTTTAAAGTTTAATCAGAGACATGCTTAAGAATTTTATCAGGAATGTTAACTTGTTAGTCATCTTGGTTATCTAGTACTGCTGTAACAGAAATACCACAAATAGGGGGCTTTAGCAAACAGAGGTTTATTTTCTCACAGTTTAGGATGTATCTTAGTCATCTAGTGCTTCTCTAACAGAAATACTGTAAGTGATAGCTTTAAGAAAGAGAAATTTTATCATGGTCTAGTCGGCTTGAAGTCCAAATTCAGGACCTTGGCACCACAACAAAGGCTTTCTCTCTGTGTCACCCCTGGAGGAAGGTCTTTCTTGTCAACTTTCCCTAGAGTAGGAGTTTGTCAGCACACAGACCCCAGATCTAAAGGAGGCACCCTGCCACCAGCGCTGCTTTCTTGGGAGCATATCTGCTTGCTTCTGCTTGCTATCTGCCCCGCTATCTGCTTGCTTCCCTTTCCTTTTGTCTCTTGTGAGATAAAAGGTGATGCAGGCCGTACTCCAGGGAAACTCCTTTTCTCTTGTGTCAGGGCTGTGACCTTAGTAAGGGAGTTACAATCCCACCCTAATCTTTAACATAAAATTACAATCACAGAATGGAAGAGAGTTATCCAGTACTGGGAATCACTGCCTAGCCAAGTTGACACTTAATTTGGAGGAACAAAACTGAATCCATGACAGGACACTAGAAGTCTTAATTCAGAGTGCTGGCTCTGGGAAAAGGGTTTCTCTCTTTGTCAGCTCTGAAAGGAAGTCCTTGCCTCTTGAACTTCTGCTCTTGGGCCACCTTCATGTTGGTTCAGCATCCCTCTTCCATCATCTCTAATTTTTTTTAATTGTGATTGAGGGAATGTTTGCAATACAATTCAAATTTGCATGCCTGCCTATCTGCAGCTCCCTCTGCTCTCCTTGCCCAGTGACAGCACATTTCTCCTTTTTGTTCTATACATGTTGTATCCTCTTAACCATCCCCTACCCCCTCCCCTCCACCCTCTCCACTCCCCTCTAGTAAGAGGCCAGTAGGACAACATCCTAAAGATGCATAGACAATAAAGTGCACACACACGATACGGTCACTCTGTGTCACAAAGTCCATTCCATTCCTATCTGAAAAGTTGACCTCAGTAATGATCTATGATTTTTTAATCAGCTTCTTTTATGTCTTAAAAAAAATTGTCTCAGGACACACTCTACGCTAATATTTTTTCATTAATATAACAAAGAAAACCAGTTCTCAAATGAGCTTATAACCACCAGTATACCCATTACCATCAGAGTAGATTCTGACTCATAGCAACCACACAGAACAGACTAGACTGCACCACGGGGTTTCCAAGGACTGCCTAGTGGATTCAAACTGTCAACCTTTTTATTAGCAGCCATATCACTTGACCACTACACCTCCAGGGTTTCCATTACAAGTATAAGGGTTAGAATTTACAACACGCATGTATTTCACTCCACAACAACAGTATCACCCCCAAAATTTCTATCACACATCAACTTTGGAACAGTTGTTTTTTCCTATCTCTTTACCCTTTTTTATGCATACTTCATGCTTTCTCAGGGTCATAAAGCAATCTGTGCCTGCATGACCACCAAACCTCCCAAATCCATGCTACTTTTTGTTGCCTAAAGCCAAGATCAAGTGCTGTCTCTTAGTAATATTTTCTATTCTAAACTACAGTCTTGTATTATACCACTCAATTTTAATCACCATCGTTGGTCATCATATTTCTTATCTCTAACTGTAGAAATTAAATCATCTCCTCCACATATACCCACTAATATTCAATAAAGTTTTGAATAATAAGTTTATGTAACTATGTTGATAGTAGTTGAGATGTCTTCTGATGCAGTTTTCAACTTATTGTACTTCAAGGAAATATTTCACAATCTAAATTATTGATGGTATCAGTCAAGTGGGATTCAGTGACAAATAATTGAAAACCCCAAATGTAAGTGTTTTAAATAAGACAAAAATGAATTTCTCTCTCTCATAAATGAAACCTGGAGGCCAGCAGTCCACAGTTGGGATGGTGACTCCACGGCCCTTCCGTTTCATTGCTCCATCATCTTTACGGTGTGGCTTCTTCCTTGAGGTTCCAGATGGATGCCTTCATCCTGCCAGAAAGGAGGTGAAAGGGAGGAATGGCATCCTCCTGCTTTTCAAAGACACTTTTTGGAAGTGGTACACCACTCACCTGGTTACATCTTATTGGCCATAACTGTCACATACAGCACCCAGTAGTAAGGGGGATGGCAGGAAGTGCTCCACTTAAATTCATACATTTACAGCTAAGGACCACTGTCAGCCTCTCATACTGGGATGGCTTGTGTGTTACTAAGATGTTGAAAGCTATGTCACCAGTATTTCGAATACCAGCAGGGTTACAAAAGGTGGACAGGTTTCAACAGAGCTTCCAAAGACTAGGAAGAAAGCGTGGGTGATCTACTTCCCAAAACCAGCCAATGAAAGCCTTATGAATCACAGTTGGACACTGTCTGACTCACTTGCTTCAGATATGTCATCTGGAGGGATCAACGGCTAGCAGAAGACATCATGTTTGGTGAACTAGAGGACCAAGGAGGGTATGAGAGACCCTCAGTGAGCTGGATCAGCACAGTAGCTGCTGCAAGGCTGGAGCCAAACACAACAGGGACTGTGAGAGGATCCAGACCAGGTAACATTCCATTCTGTTGTGTACCAGCCAGCACGAGTCAGATGTTGACCAGACGGCAGCTAACAACAACACGACCAACGAGGAGAACAAGCACTGAGGGAAAGCTAGAATTCTCCGCTTCTATAGTCTGTCCTACTGTTTGCCAAACCTCACTGGTTAGGAGATTCTTCTTTTATTTAACTTGTTGTTTTCATTCTGTAGCATATTTTTTCCTCTTGGGTTCTTAGTAATACAGTAAAATATCAGTGCCAAGCTCTGGGAGATTCATACACTGATTGTGGTGTGTGATTAGAAAAAATCAGGGACCACTTTTACATAAAACATTGTGGTCTTTTACTTTTTGGATCACTCATTATCATCAGTACATTTTAACCACCCACTCCCAAGATATTTGTATTTATTTATAAATATATGTTAACCCCTGAAGTCACCTTATGGATAAATAACAAATAGATTAAAAAATAAAATAAACTGACTATCACCAAAAAACACAAGACCAGTCAACAACTACTTTAAAATAAAGATAAATACATAAGGGGGCAGGGAAACTAGGTTAATGCAAATGGAACAACCAGAGCAGAAATGAGGACATTCACATATTGTGAAGAATCTAACCGACATTGCTGAACAACTTGTATAGAAATTGTTGAATGAGAAGCTAAACCTCTTGGTAAACCTTCACCAAAAACACAATACAATATTTTTAAAAATAGACAAACATGTATGTAAAAGCACCTTTATGTTAATGCATTACATTATAAAATGTACAAGGTTTTCCTCATTGGACACAAATCTCCCAGACATTAAAGGTACTGAGTTGTGCACTTCACTTATCACACATATCATTATTTTAACTGAGAAGTCAACCAAAACCTAACAAAGAAGTTAGGACAAAATGTTAACTATATGTGCTGTGATATCGTTATATCCCACATGGAAAAGAAACACCAATTGTTGAAACTCTCACATTCAAAGTCTGAAAAAACAAATCAAATGTCTCGACAAAATGTCTGCACTGAAAAACCCATTTGGGTTTTCCTCACAGCCTAGTTGAATTTGCTGAAGAGTTCAATATCTTCTTGTTTATGAAGTTTTCATTTTACTACGATAGGGTTACTCAGATGGAATAAACAAGGAACACTGCTGTTCTGCTCATTGTGGTCGGGAATTACAGGGCACTGGAGAATCATATTGAGGTACTTTGGGGTCTTGATTTCAGTGTGCTGGTGTGCATGCTATGTATGCTTCTACAGAATATGTATCTGGACTTGAAAGCTTTCCCAACCAAGCTATAGCTGAACTTGCTCAACCCGTCATGTTGTATTTCTCTAAGGACAAAACCCCAAGTTGACAGCTCTCACTTTGTATTACCAAATAAAATCAAGCAATCAGGGCCAGTCAGACCCCTGCCACGTAGCTACTCACTGCTATCAATTACTTAGCCTAATTATCTTGACAGAGTTTCCTATTCATTTAAATATCATTTTCTGGGACCGTAAAAGCAATAGGGATCATGAGAGAAAGTACGCATGTCATCTTGGGACTGCTAATACCTAAGATGCAGAATTTTGCCCAGAATCATGTAAGCACCCCAGGCTGTAGGAATAAAGAGATTTCAACAACAGTTTACAGAAAGTTCTAATACGGTCTGTGAAGAGAGGCGTTGAAAGAGAACACAGTTTAAGAAAGCTGGGAGGCTATAGAAACGAAATTCTGACCACAACATGATGAATAAATGCAGAGAGAAAGACATCAGTGATGCTTCTCCAAAATTCTCTGATGACTTGATACTTTAAAAGAATACGTACATAAAAAGCCAAGGACGGGCACGTAACCAAGGACACCAATTGTGACATACACAAGAAAATCGTCAGAACCGTTAATGCTGATAACACTTACAAACTGACAAAGGCAATAAAATCTATCATTTTGACTGCTTAGATTGCAGATGTGAGCCAGCAAGTAAAATGTACAATACTGGAGACGACCGTATAATGCTGGCAGATGAGAGAAGCGCTTCAATCAAGGAAAATTACCTTCCAAACTTAAAAGTCAAGCAGGGGTTAAAAAGGGACATGCATTTCCAGAAGAGAATGGGCTGCTGAGAGGAGCCCAACACACCATTCCCAAGGATCTGCATCCCAGGATTCTAAAGGACCCATCAGTGTGATTACAGGCAGCTTGGGGTCATCTCTGAGTCAATGAGAATTTGAGACACATTAGGAGATGCAAAGAAAACCCATACCTGTTGGGTTTCCAAAAGATAGAGTGGAGGTTGGCAAGCAGATCCTAGAAACTGCAGATAAGTAAACACAATACTGTTATTTTGCAAAATTCCAGAATGTCCTCTTAAACATGGGGTTTGTGGGCCTTACAAAACAAAACGCTGATCAGTAGAATGTAGCGTGTGTCTACTGGTCAGTATTTTGTTCTGTAAAGCCTGCGTACCTCCAGGAGTCCCAGAGTGGTACAGAGGTTAAATGCTCATCTGCTAGCTGTGAAGCTGGCAGTTCACACAGACAGAGGTGCCTCAGAAGATAGGCCTGGCTATCTTCTTCTCAAAGGCATAGCATTGAAAACCTGTTCTACTCTGTACACATACAGGTTGCCACGAGTCTGTATCAACTGAAAGGCAACTAACAGAAAAAACAACAGTGTGTGCTAGGTGAAAAGCCATTCCAAACAAGCTTCAGTTCCTTTTTGAACAGGGTAAATAACAGAGCATGTCTTGGGCACACCCCACAAACATGGCACAGAGGAAGTCCTGCAGGACTGTCTCTAAGTGCCAGTGTACTTAGAGATTTTCAAAGGTATGCATGGGGAATTTTATACATCTTTTTTAAAAAATAATTTATTTTCTGATTATGTTACACACTGTACAAGGCCTGCCAATTAATTCGTGAACTCATCCTAGAAAAAGTGCTACATATGTCATTGCTGAATATCACTACAGTCACCTTCAAAGTGCTCCTCTTGGGAAGCTATGCACCGATGCCAGCACATAGTCCACCTTTCAAAGCAATTCTGGAACTCTTTTTCTGAAATGGCCATCAGAGCTGTTGTCGTATTAACCTTAATGTCCCGAATGTTATCAAAATGTCTTCCTCTCAATATTTCCTTTATCTTTGGGTGAAGAAAAAAGTCATTGTGGGCCAGATCAGGGGAGTAGAGAGGGTGTTCCAATAAGTTATTTGTTTACTGGCTAAAAACTCAGTCACAGACAACTATGCAATTAAGTTCACAACCTGGCCACCATGCCACCATGTGCCATGGCGATTCCACAGAGAGGGCCCAAATTGCTTTGAAGGGTGGACTAGGCGCTGGCATTGGTGCATAGCTTCCCAAGGGGGAATACTTCGAAGGTGACCATAGTGATATTCAGCAATGAGGTATGTAGCACGTAGAACAATTAAGTTAGTGGATTAAGTTAATTGTCAGACTTCCTGTGTATAGACATAGGGACACAGTATTTCCTAGACGTCAAGATCCACTTCATTGGGAGACAATGCATCAACTTGAAAACAGCTTTTTGAGGTGAGAAAGAAATTATATTAAATGTATAATTCATCCAAGTTTTAGAAACATACCTCAGAATTGAGGAAGCGCGCGCGCACACACACACACACACAGGATTGAAATCATACATGTAAAAACACTTTCTAGTGAATAAAGTATTATAATTCATTTAATTATTACTCACTTCTCAAAACTTATTGTTTTATGTCTACGAAATTTTGCAATGCTCAGATATTTATCTGCATTTCTGATTGTTTCCTTGGAGTACATTCCCAGAAGTGGAATCATTGGGAAAAAAGATATGTATGTTCCAACAATTCTTGATCCATGATACCAAACCCTTCTCAGGAAGTTTGTGCCAGTTTACATTGCCACGCACAGTGGTTTAAGGGAACCCTTCACACTCCCATTTAAAATGATCTTTTCTTTCCAAACTCTTTATTGATTTAGTAGGATATATAATTGGGTTTGAATTTCATGGACTAACAGTGAAATTGAATATTTTCCTATACGAATATCATTGTTTTTCTTCTGTGAATTGTCTATTCTTGTCTTCGGTTTCCTTTTGGAACAGAAATTCATTATTTTTCTGATTGTTATGTGATCTTTATATATCAAAAATATTTATCATTTTCTACTCTATTACAAGTCTTTTGTGTAAACATTTACTTCACTTTATCCTAAATCTGCATTTTCTTTTTCTTTTTTCCAAAGCTTGTCCTAAAGAGTGTACACCCCACACACTTTGGACATGTTATCATGAGAGACCAGCCCCTGGAGAAGGACATCACAGTTGGTAAAGCAAAGGGACCGTGAAAAAGAGGGTGACCCTTAACCAGATGGACTGACCCAGTAGCTGAAACAATGGGCTCCAGCGTAACAATGAACATGAGTGAGGTGCTGGACTGGGCAGTGTCTCGTTCTGTTTTACAGAGGGCGGTTGTGAGTCGGGACCTACTTCACGGCACCTGCCAACAACAACAACAAAGAATGTATGCCATTTAATTGGAAAGTTTACAAAATTTACCTCATTGTTGTATCTGATATTCAACCTTACCTCTAGCATTTTGTTTATTCCTTTCAGTTATTGTGTAATGTCTTGCTGTTTATTTTGTGTGGGCCTGTGTTTTACTCTGTGATTGGGGTTTTGATTGCTTTTATCTTCCGTGATGATTTAGAATGCAGATATCTCTTTTTTAAATTTTGCTCTTTGCTGGTAAATTTTTCAAATTATACATGAGCCTAAACTGCACAAAATGTAAAATTCATGAAAGAAGCAAAGCCTTTGATTCTTATTATGTGAGGGCAGGGATCCTGGGTATTTTCACTACCCCCCTCACTGCTCTCCTTCACTTTCTGGTCTTTACTGGGATTATCTGAGATTTAGATCATTACTACTAAATTATTACTTTTCCATTTTATAATTGTTTAATAATTTTATATCTGTCTTCAAAGGAATTATTTATTTTATGTCTGTACTCAATTTTTTCATGAATGTAATGCTAGTTATTTTGGTTTAAGTATATGTTTATCTTGTTTTTCACTCATCAGCAGTCCTTTTATATTAGAACTTTTTCCCCACTTTGGGGTCCTTGTTTGTTTGTTTTTTATGTGACTCTCAGACAGCTAGATTTTGAAATGCTAAAACACTAGACTGACCAGATAAAATTTAACAATGAAGATGAGAAATTAATGTTGTCAGGGTAAAAAATTCAATGAATGCAAGATGAGGAAATTTTTGTTTAGCAATAATTTTAATAAAAAAATATCCAGAGAGGTGAGCAAACCATGTAATGTGATGGCAAAGAAAGCGAAATGCAGTTTTCACTCTAATAAGTGTATAAGTTACAGGACAAAATGGTAATAATTCTGTTTTAGCAAGAGTAAGCCAGACAGTTCTTCAGCTTCAGTATTCGGGTCCGTTCTGATTACCGTACTGTGAAACAACCAGCAAACATTCAAAAGGGCATCTAAGAGAGAAAAGAGTCTAAAAGTCACGTGAAGATTTATTGAGGGAACCAGGGGCTTTAAACAAGGAAAATTAGATTTAGGAGCTCTGGTATCGGAAGGGCCCTGAAAGAGAATAAATTGTTCCTGGTGGTAAAGTTCCAAGGCATGAGACTCTGCCTCAACATAAGGAGGAAATTTCTAAAAGGCAGAGCTGTACAAAACCGGCATTGCTATGTCAGATACTGCCCCCCACCAAAAAAACCACTGCCATTGGGTTGACTCTGACTCATAACAGCCCTATAGGTCAAAGGAGAATTGCCCCGTAGAGTCTCCAAGGAGTGTCCAGTGGATTTGAACTGCCAACCTTTTGGTTAGCAGCCACAGTACTACCCCACCATGCCACCAGGGTTTCCAGAAATCTATAATAGGGACAAGTTTATTACTATGTGTCATTTCCTAGCTTTCTCCTCCTCCCTAAACAGCTTCCTCCCTCCTTACCTCATGTACCTGCTAAAGACCGTTTTGTGTTTTCCTGCTCCTTCTCTCTCCTCTTTTGTGTCTTAAAGATAGTTCTGCTCTTTTTTGTATAGAAGTATCGGGTCTGGAGAAGAGGAAAGAATGTACTGATCATTCTTGGTTGCTGGGCAGGGAGTGGTGGGAAAAGACAAACAGAAAAGCCAAGATTTCTCTCAGAACAGTGGGAAGTCTTAGTGTGTGAGACTGAAATTTCTACATGACATGAAAGAGCGGGACAGAAAAGAAGTTCAATAGTAGGAACAATGTAGTCATGAAATTAAAAAAAAAAAAAGGATGACTTCTGCCTAGATTGACTTGAGACCAGAGTCTTGTGCAGCCAACCAAAGATGAGCAGAAGACCTACATGGATTTCTGGCTCCCATTTACATAGGCAAAAACCACAAGACTATTGGTGATGAAAAACCTCAATTTTAAGTCAGATCCCTTTTCCCACTTGAGACTATTTTGCAAATGGTTGTATATTCTGCTGGTGATATTTAATCTTGTGGTAAATGTATAAGGTTGTCATTCCCTAGTGTGCATTCTCTCATTCTCAACTGACTATACTCAATCGCCTGTTCACTTACAAAATTTGACAATACACATCCCAGGTTGTGTGTCTATATGTGTGTGTGTATTACTTTCCTATTACAATAAAAAATTCTGCTACCTAAAGATGTCAAAAAGGGAGAAGCTTCCAAATGCTGTCTTAAGGTTTATTTCTATTGAGTTTGTTACTCATTATGGGTAAAAAGAGAAATCCTGCTTTGAAAAGAGATTAGACTACACGAACCCCAAATTCTGGACTCACTCTATGATTTCACTTGCTTCTATATAGCCTCTAGATGCCATATACAAAGTCTGATAATTATGTCTGTGAACTTAATTGTTCTAAGTGCTACATACCTGCTTCCCAAAGGGAGTACCTTGAAGGTGAGTACTTTGGCAGTCTTTATATAACTACACTGTACTGTTTAACATAATACATGAAGTCTATCAATTAAGTTTGTGGACTCATCCTAGAGAAAGTGCTACATACCTCATTGCTGAATATTACTGTGGTCACCTTTGAAGTACCTCCCTTGGGAAGCTATGAACTGATGCCAGTGCCTAGTCTACCCTTCAAAGCAGTCTTGGAACTCTTCTTCCAGAATGGCCATCAACAGAGCTGTCATTGTATTATCTTTGACATCATGAATGTCATCAAAATGTCTTCCTTTCAGTATTCCTTTATCTTCAAGGAAAGAAAAAAGTCACTGCAGGCCAGATCAGGTGAGTAGGGAGAGTCTTCCAAAACAGTTACTTATTCACTGGCTAAAAACTCCCTAGTGCCATGTGAGCTGGTACATTGTTGTGATGCCAGATCCATGAGCTGCGGGCTGAAAATTCGGGTCCTTATCTTTTTTTCATGCAGCCTTTTCAGCACTTCCAAATAGTAAACTTGGCTAACTGTCTACTTGGCACAAATTCATAGTGAATGATCCCTCTGATACAAAAAAGGTTAGCAACATAGTTGACTCTTGATTTGGACTGACAGAACGTTTTGGGTCGTGGAGAATTGGCTGACTTCCACTGTGGGCTTGGACTACTTGTTGCAGGGTTGTATTGGTACACCCACATTTCATCACCAGTGATATCATACTCCAAAACATTGTCTTGCTTCTCCAAAAGGCCTGGCAAACTTTGACTGTCCTTTGTCTTTGTTCGCCGGTGAACTCCTTCAGGATCATTTCTGTACACACCTTTCTCATGCCAAGACTTTCAGCAAAGACCTTCCTGTTTCTCTATCAATATTTATTTGGTTTGCTATGATTCTCAGAGTCAGCCAATGATTTTGAAACCAATTCAGTGAATTTCTGCAATGTTTCCATCAGGTCTACTCTTCACTGCCTGCCCTGACCTGTCTTCATCACCTCAGAAAAATGATTAATCCATTTGTAACCTGCCATTTTCTTCATGGCATTATCCCCGTAAACTTGGACTAATGTGTCCCTGATTTCATTTCTGTTCTTGCCAAGTTTAACAAGAACTTTAATGTTTGTTTGTTACTCTAATTCAATTTCTGACATCCTCATGATGGCACACGAAAACACACAACAACGACAATGAACACCAAGCAGAAAGACACCTTCACATGTCGATACAAACACAGCTGTGAGACACTGCTGTACCAATGTTATGAAACCTTACCGAGTTGTTTGTACAGTGCTGCCAACGTAAGTGCAAGTGGCAAGTTCATGCACTTAACTGTCATATCTCATATGTGTGGACAACATTGTAACTCACCAAAACTTTGGAAGTATTTCAATAGATTTACACATTCTGAACTTAGGGAAAAGCATGCAGACAATATTGTTCGATTAAATAATGAATAGATATGTATTATATATATTAGTAAAATTGGTGAGTAAAGTTCTGACTCAACATAAGGAAGAAATTTCCAAAAGGCTGAGCTGTACCAAGCTGGCTTTGCCACCTCAGATGCTACCATTCTTCCCATTCCTTTAGAGAGCGGATGATATCTGTTAAAGATGGTACATGACCTGTATACAGAAAAGGAAAAGAATAGGTTTTTTCATAGTTTTATGTAGGCCCTTCGCTAAGAGAACACTCATCTCAAATAAATTATTCACATCAAATGCCCCGCAGTAAGAATTCTTCTGTAGCAATGATTTTTTTGTAGGTGTTTTTTTAAGAATGTACAAAAGATAGCCTGACTTCCAAAAGTTCATATTCCAGGCACACTATTCAATAAACGACATCATTTCCATATACCGTCCTGCGAATATAAGGAAGGAATACATTTTCAAAGACCTGTGGCCTGTATATCTCCTTCGTCTCCCACTATACACTTCATTTTGGTAGGAAGTTTTACACGCAAAGCTGTATGTGCTTTTAAGGCTTGAATATGAGTCATCATAGCCTTTTTCAAGAGGAACAATCTTTTAGTCTCTACCAACTTAAAACATCAATAGAGTTTCATTTACATGAAAAGGCTGATGACAGTTTATAAACTGAAAACAGTATATCAAAACAAGGCTTGTTTTTGGATGAAACTTTCCCAATAATGAATAGAGATGGAGAAATAACCATGATGAAACAGATGACAGATGAAGCATACACTCGTGAAAAAGGTCTTAGCCTAATCCTTATGCTAGAAAGTAAGTAAATGGTGAAATCCTTTCTCATATATTCATTTATAAAAATCCAATTACAAATCAAGTATTTCACTTCTAAGTACATGGAAATTTAAGTTTTCTACAAAAGGCCTGGCAAACTTTAGTAGATTTACTTTTCCTCTTGTCCGTGTCCGTATCAATTTTGAATATGTTTTAATGACAAAAAAATGCTTTAAAAAATCCTATTGTGCTTTAGGTGTAAGTCTACAGTGTAAATTAGTTTCTCACTCAAAAATGATACACAAATTGTTTTGTGGCATTAGTTGCAAACCCTATAATGTGTCAGCTTTCTCTCCCTTTTCACCCTGAATTCTCTGTGTCCATTTGTCCAACTTTTCGGTCCCTTCCTCCTTTCTTGCCTTTGCTTTTGGGTAGGTGTTGCCCATTTGGTCTTGCCATATTTGACTGGATGAGGAAGTACGTTCCTCGTGTGTGTTATTGTTTGTTTATAGGACTGTCTGATCTTTTGCTGAAGAGCAGACTTTGGGAGTGGCTTCAGTCCTGAGTTAGTAAGGTGTCCAGGGCCATGATATGGGGGTTCCTGCACTAGCTGTCAGTACAGTAGGCCTGTTCTATTCGTGTGAGTAACAGGCTTATTTTTAACACTGTCAGTAACAATCCCAAGCGGACTGAGATTTCCATGGAGGCAAGTTGTTTAAGTGTCCTGCAAGACTCCTGCCAACTCTTGGTATTCTTGAGCTTTCTTCTGGAGCCCACAGAAGGTGGTGTGAAGAGAGAGCACTGTACATACATTCTTGATAGTGTATCTTTTTGATCCTAAATGTCTTTAGCATCCACAGACCCAAAGGGAAAAACATGAGAGGCACTAAGCCGTTAATTCCATGTGGAAATCACAATCACTAACCTTCTGATCCAGGGCATAATTTGTTATGACCCACACAGTCAAACGCCTTTGCATAGTCTGTAAAACACAGGTAAACATCTTTGTGGTATTCTCTGCTTTCAAGCAAGATCCACCTGACATTGGCAATGATATTTCTTGTTTCATGTCCACTTCTGAATCCAGCTTGAACTTCTGGTGGTTCTCTATGTACTGCTGCAACCATTTTTGCATTATCTTTAGCAAAATTTTACATGCATGTGATATTAATATTGTTAGATAATTTCCACATTCTGTTGGATCACCAAGAAGTACTGATACAGTTCATTGCAGCATAATGATATAGTTCATAATGATGCAGTTCATTGCAGTGAGTGGGTGCAGTCCTGTGTGGGTATGAAATGTCCCTCAAAGGAGGCAGGATAAAATGGGCTAGTTCTAAATCTCTGTCTCTAGGCTGGCCTGTGGGCAGACACAGAGACTTTGGCTATTGCCTCTCCCCGCTGCATGCCCTGTGGAGGTTTCTTATACTCATTGCCCTTCGTTTCCTTGAAACACTTCCAGGTTGCTATCAAGGTAGAGGTGATCTGAAGAACGCACTGACGCAATGGAGCTGGTGACTGATGACATCATTGCACCTTAACATGTCATCCCTTAACAGAGATTGGCATTTAATAAGCACTAGGTCTTATCCCAGAGAAACGGCTCTCAGGGTATATTTATAAGTGAAGGGCTGAGCATATGGCTCAGAACTTGGGCTCAGTAATTATATGTGCCCAGATTTGAATCCTGGCTCTATCACTCATGCTATGAGCATTTAGGCAAGTTACCCTCTCTAAGCCTCAATTTCCTTGTCCACAAAGTGGGGATAATAACACTTACTTCAAAGGACTATTGTGAAGATTCAAGGAAACAATCCCTGTCTTTTAAGAAAAACAGCCAGAACGCTCTTTAGAAGCAAGGATGGCAAGACATCATCTAACTTACTTAGGACATGTTGTCAGGAGGAATGGGTCCCTGGAGAAGGACACCATGCTGGGTAAAGTGGAGGGTCAGTGAAAAAGAGGAAGACCCTCGATGACAGGGAATGACACAACCGCTGCAACGATGGGCTCAAACATAACAACAAGTGTGAAGATGCCATAGGGCCAGGCAGTGTCTCATTCTGTATCCACATACAGGCCACAGTATAGAGCCAGGGGCCCGTAGGTACGTAATAAACACTGTCAGGTAAAGAGGGTGATGACGGTATCTCTGATACTGTTACTGCTTATCAAAGAATGAAACTGCCTTTACATTTTGTATAATCATTTCCCATGCCAAATTTGTTCCCATGTGGACCCCAATTTTAAACTGGATTCACACCATAGTAGTGATCACTTAATTATTCTACTATAAGCAGAGCCCTGTCTTAGAAAGAAGCGATGTTCAACATCTCCTGTATTCTTTATACATTATTGCTGAATAAGTTGTGGGGGAGGGGACAGGAGGAATGAAGGAATTTTTTACTGAAGACAGATGGCACTTCAACTATCGTACTTGCCAGACCTATTGCATTTAAAGTCTCACGACATTCCTTGTAATAAATAAGTTACATTGCTAATTCACCTCAAGTAGGCAACCTGAAATAGAGCACACACACAGACATTACATCAATGGCACTTTTGACTACACTCTGGATTTTCAAAGAAGGACTCTGAAGGCACTGCTGGGGATGAGGCACCGCTCACGTAGGCTCCGAAGGCTGAGGGTGCACACACGCACTCAGGGCCCACACCGCGGATCACAGCTCTACTGTCCTCTCATTAACCAATGCCTGCAATTTCCAAATTCTGTGAGTTAATCACGCACGATCTTGAATAAAGACAGTTTTACTGAGTCTCGGATTTGAAGTCTATTTAGTTCGTAAGGTTGGAGCGAGGGCGTTTTTCACAGTCTATCAAAGTCATTTACTGGGTTTTTTGTTTGTTTGTTTGTTTGTTTTTGCGTTAGGTGAAAGTTTACAGAGCAAAATTAGAACCCCATTTGGTAGTTTGTACGTAAAGTGTCTCATGACTCAGGCGTTATTCCCCACAACGTGTCTGCGCGCTCCTCATGTCCAGCCCGGGCTCCCCATTCCCCTTCATCCTGATTTTGTACCCCTTCCTGCCTTCTCACTTTTGCTTTTGAGCAAATAGTGTCCTCTTGATCTTTTATAATTGGTTGTTCTAGGGAACACATTCCTTTTGGGGGTTACAGTTTATTTTATGGGCTCATCTATTGTTAGAGTGGAAGGTGGTCTCCCAGAACAGCTTCAGTTCTAGGTCAGAAGAACCTCTCGTGGCCATAGTCTAGGGAGTTCCTACATTCTCTGTCAGGCCAGTAAGGCTGGTCTTTTTTGTGAATTCCATCTTTTGAATCTTCTCCATTTTTCTCTTTCTGTATCTGGCACCCCCTGTTGTAATCCCAGTCAAGAGCGGTCAGTTGTGGTAGCTGGGCATCTTCTAGTTCTTCTAGTCTCAGGCTTGTGTAGACCATAGTTCACGTGGTCCATTAGCCCTTTGGACTAATTGCTTCCTTGAGTCTTTTTTCCTTTTCTTTTCCACTTCATCTTGCTCTGGATTGGAAAATACCAATAGTTCTATCTTAGACGACAATTATAGTCTTTAAGGAGCATTTGACTTATAAGCATGAAGACATAAAGACACTGAGTTGTTTGTTTTTTTTTCAATGAATAATTCAGTAAAGAATAACTTTTGAAAAAATATACATTACAAAATGTGGCTAAAAAACAAGTGGCCTACATAGGAATAGATTTATTCTATACAAGCTACTTGGATTTACTCTTCTTCAAAGACAAAGATTTCTGTGATTTCCTTTTTTCTATTGAATGTGTAATATTCTCTTTCATGAGCATTTCACTAAAATCTATCAAATGTTGATTAGCAGTTCTTCTGTGGAGCTGAAGTTTCCTCTATGCCGATGCTATTTTCCCTTACTCTAAGCTGATCTTGATTTGCTTGAAATAATATGGAGTCAAAATAACAGCCTAAAAACATAAAACCCTTTATTCCAGAATGCTATGTAGTTAGTTTGAGGAACCAACAATGGAACAGTAACATAAGGAGAAACATCAACCTACAGACAAGCAGGCAGAGGAAACACCTAATCAATACTGACCACTACTCTGTCACTTTGGTGACAGAGCCTATAAATGCAGCCTTAGACTGCGTAGCAGTGTCCTTATATTGTGGTGTTGGCAATGAACATTGAATATACTACAGACTGCCAGATGAACAAATCGTCTTGGAGGAAATACAGTCAGAATGCTTCTTAGAAGCAAGGAAGACAAGATGTCATCGTGCTAACTTTGAACATGTCATCAGGAAAGACCATGTTCGGTGAAATAGAGCGAACACAAGGAAAATCCCCCCCGAGACAAACTCACATCGTAGCTGCGACAACGGCTCAACTACACCAACCGTTTTGAGGGTGGAGCAGGACTGGGCAATGGTTTGTAGCCTACTTGATTACAACTAACAACAACAAAATCCAGACAGGCAACTAGTTCAGGAATCATCTAGGCTCCCCCCAATACCCTGCCCCAATTCCTCAGCAACAGTGTCACCATCTTCTATCATTACTTCAGGTCACTGTTGGTTCTCTGTGTTCATTTATCTCCCCAGATTGAACCTTCCAGAAATCACAGGTCGTTCATTCTTACTGTGTGACTGATGGGGGCCAAAGTCTCCCTGTGTCTGCAACGTCTTCACACATGTCCATATAGGGAAAGTTAAAGTAACTCTTTACATAATCCAGATGAGTCACAATCAATTCAAATCATTTAAAGATATTTTTAAATACTGTGATCCTAATTCAATGTTGCGGGAATCCAATTTCTGTCCCCGTGAGCTTTTAATGAACCAGTTACAGAACACAACATCAAAAACACAAGAGAGATAAGAGATACAACTTATAACAGAATATGATGTAGTAGAAGTTCACAGAACAGAGAGCTAACACATGAAAGATCAACTCAGTTGAAGCAATCACAGGCTCTCTTTGACCTCAAGTTTTCATGGGAAATCCCTACGCTCTCAGCACTTCACATATGAGAAAAATCAGACCCAAAGTCTCAGTTTGGAGAATGAATAGTGAAGGAACTTAAATTTTACACTTTACTTAGTAGACCTGTGTGAAAATTTAAGTCAGTGACTGACAACTAATACAGGGCTTACCAGAATAGCTGTGGCAATATTCTAAACTTACTGCAAACCTTGGAATAAAGTTGGTGGACTATCTTCACTGCTCATCATGAGTATGAACAGTGATATGACTATGACGGTAAAAACCAATTGGTTTTCTAAAAAGAAACCTCTAGTAGTCAAATTTATTTTTCTTTGCATGTGCTATGAAAAAAAATGAGACTTATACAACTGTGTAGTTTAAATTATTTCCTGGAGTGCAGTTGGGCTGTGGAACTCTGTGATCCCGATTTTAAACCAGCTGTCAGGGAGCAAAAGAATTTGGCACTGTAGCGTGAAATATTTCATCGCCCAAGCTCCCTTACCCCCCAAATTCCTTCTGTTTTAGTTATGAAAATTCCATTACCTTATCCTGAGATTGCATTTCATCATTCCACAGGTTTGGTTAACGCACTCCAAATTGAAAGAATCCAAACAGACATTTGATAAGTTGTCTACCATGTATCAGATTCACACCAGTTGATTAGAAGAATATATTTTAAAAATGATTGACAGTTCTGTGACAATACTAATTTATTACCTGTCAAGCTGCAAGGTATACTTTTGATATACGGAAGTGAAATAATATTGAAATAAACCTGACTCTAAGTCAAAACAGGAGTTCTACTATGCCAAATAAGTCCCAGATGACCATGAAAAACATATTTGTCTGAGTAATAACAATTACATAAGTGATACATGGATGTTACATAGAGGACAGACTTCAATGACATATTCTATATAATGATCCTATGTTTGTAAAATTTAAGAATAATGAACTCAGTAACACTACTGGAAAAGTGAATTTCTAAATTTTCAGATAAATACATGGTGAACATTTGATAATTAGTATTAAAGACCTGGCTATAAAATGAGTGTGTTTATTTTGGGGGTTTTAGACACATGCATTACAGGAAATGTGTTATAATTGGTTCACTTTGGGTTAAATGCTTGATATTTTAAAATCTGAGACATGTTATTTTGTAGGTGAGGTTTATCCTGCTTTCCTATAGTTTCACATTTTAAATTACAGAACTTCCAGGCTAATTATAAACTATTCCCTTCAAAAGTGGTGCTGTCTTTTAATCATTTGCTGTAATTGCATCTCTTTTTCTTCTTCTTCTTCTTCTAAAACCTTGTGGAAAGTGACACTATCCCACCATTCTCAATTTTGACCAAGGAAGATTTTATTCATCTAACGGAAGCTCCGACCTTATTAATACTTCAGTAGTAAGGGTAGGTCAAGGCAGGAGTTAATGTAAAGCAAAATGTTTAACCATGAGAATTTATTCTTAAGACTTGCAAATGGTTATTTATGTTTAAAAAAGGAAATAAAGTTCTTGTTCTTTTCCTTGCCTTTGGAACATATTGAGTGCCATTTCTCCCTGTATCAAAATCAGCCATGGTGGGGCTGGGCAAAGGATGGATAAAACCGTGATCAACTCAGGGGTGGGGCAGTCATTCTGTTGTCCTCCATAGCCACTGGTTGTGCTCTAAAATTGGAAATCTGTGCCCCTTAGAGATGCAGGGTGGAGAGGTAAATATAATCTTATTGCTGGAGGTGCCTGAACAGGTAACTACACACGATCTAGGCATAGATGCTCCACCATAACTCTGAGTGATAAGAAAAGCAAGAACAGGATAGGTCCTAGAACAGTGCATTAACTCTGCTCCTTAAGCATCAGTAAGGATCCCAAACCAAAAGAGACCCACTGTGTTCAAGTCGATTCTGACTCATAGCAATCCAACAGACAGAGTAGAACTGCCCATAGAATTTCTGGGAGTGCCCAGCAGATCTGAACTGCCAACTTTCTAGTTAGTAGCCATAGCACTTAACCACTGCGCCACCAGGGTTGTGCAAATGCTTAAAGTGCTCACCTGAGAACTGAAAGGATGGCAGTTCAAGTCTGCCAAGAGGCACCTCGGAAGAATGGCCTGAAAACCTATTTCCAAAAACTCAGCCATTAAAAACCCTATGGAGCACAGCTCTACTTAGACACACTGTGCGGTTGCCATGAGTTAGAGGTGACTGGATGCAAACTCATCTGGTGATAGTGCTTTAAAATCATCATTGTGTTTTCAATTTAAAACAGAGGTGCTGCCTTTAAATTACTGGCTTTGGGTTACAGGCTGCCCTGATGGGAAAGACAGTATCAGGGAAGGGAAAGCGGATGCAGTGAGAATCGAAATTTTTGAATCCTGCTGACCTGTAGCACTCTTGGTGGCACGGTGGTTAAGCATTTGGCTGCTGACCCAAAGGCTGGTGGTTCAAACCCACTAGCTGCATCTTGGAAACACTGTGGGGCAGTTCTACTCTGTCCTCTAGCATCCCTATCAGTTGGCATTGAATCAACAGCAATGGGTTTCGTTAAGGTTTTTGGTAACACTCTGAGAACACCATTTCCGGCCCCCAGAGCTAAGTTCTTCATTCATAAACAGTGGCTGGTTGGACAGGAAGGCCGTTACTAGCTCTAAAATTCCATGAGATATCAAAAAAGTTCAATTATCAGGCAACTTGCTTGGAAGCAATATCACTGCAGTTCTACCCTCGGTTGTCATTGAATTCAGGGCAGTTGGGATAGAACTCCTGCCCCAGGTCTCCGCAGGATCAATACCCTCTACCCTTCTATAGCCTGTCTTCTTGCCCTCTAACAGCACTACACAGAGAGCCTGGCATTAAAAACTTGTCAGTAAATGTTTCCACTTAAGTAAGGTCATGTTTATTTAATCTTAATTAAAAAAAAAATTTTGTTTCATAGTTTGAGTCTAGGCATTCGGATCAAAAGAAGCTAAAAAGAGGGTGATACAAGGAAGAGGGAATTAGGCAGTATACTCACCCCAAATGAAACTTAGAATACCTAATGAAAAACTTGAAAGGAATGGAATTGTTCCTCCTGTGTGCTCTTTCTTAGGTATGTCCATGGGTCCTGTCACCCAAGACAGGAAGCCAAGAGTCATCCAAGATGCCTTTGTCTTTTTGATCTGCCATATTGAATAAGTCACTAATCATTGTTCACTTGATCTGCTGAAATAGCTTCTTAGTAGTTCCCCTGGTATATAATCTCATCCCCTTCTATGAAAATCTGCATGCTTTCTGGAGAGTAATTTGGCAATCTCTATCAAAGTCATTTTAATTTTTTATACTCTTTCAACCAGCAATTAAAATTTTGGGAGTATGTCTTAAGAAGTTGACCATACACGGGAACAAAGATGCCACGTACAGTGATGTCTACTTGGGCATTACTTACGATAGGCCGCCACATGGAAATAAAACACATGTCCCATCATTTGTTCTCCACTGGAGTATTGGCATGTGATGGAAGACTATGTAACTGTTAAGACAATTGAAAACTGATATAAGGAAATGCTCAAAAGACTCTAAGTGAAAAAGTTAGTTATTATGAAATTAAAAAATACATATACACACTCATACACATGTTGTTGTTGTTGTTGTTAGCTTCCATCGAGATGGCGTCTGACTCATGCTGACCCCAGGTACCTACCATACGATCAGACCACTGTGATACCACAGGGTTTTCATTAGCTGATTTTTTTGAAGTAGATCACCAGGTCTTTCTTCCTACTCTTTCTTAGTCTAGAAGTTCACTTGAAATATGTTCAATATCATAGTAACATGCAAGCTGTCACTTACAGACAGGTGGTGACTATATGCAGCACATCGGCCAGGAATGGAACCCAGGTCTTGTGCATAGATGGTGAGAACTCTCCCACTGAACCACTGCTAGACTCAATGTAGAATACTGAATAAAATCTTTAAGAGCTTATTCCTTTGGGCTAAAAATAACGCTATACAAAACAATTTCAATTAATTTGTAACAAAATTCTCCAAGTTGTTTGTTTCTATGTAAGGAAAATTAATCAGTAAAATTCAAAGTGTTCAGTTGGAGTTTATACAATGATTATAATTATTTTATGTAACTTTTTATATTCTCCTGTTTAAAATGCTGCAAGCAAAAGCAACTATACACATATAATGAATACTGTTATGGATTGAATTGTGTCCTTCCAAAAATGTGTCTAATAATTTGACTGGGCCATGATTCCCAGCATTGTGTGACTGGCCTCCATTCTGTGATTTTCCTATGCTATAAATCCTAGTCTTTGCCTGTGGTTAATAGACCGGTTTATGTTAAGGAGGATTATAGTGGGACTATAAAACTCTTCTTAAGGTCACCCCTGGCTCCAATGTAAAGAGTTTCCTTGGAGTATGGCTTGTACCACCTCTTATCACTGTATCCCACTAGAGATAAAAAGAAAGAGAAGCAAGCAGAGAGTTGGGAACCTCATACCACCAAGAAAGCAGCACCAGGAGCAAAGTGCATCCTTCAGACCTGAGATTCCCATGTCAGGATGCTTCCCGACCAAAGACTGATGTAACACAAGAACCTTCTTTCAGAGCTGACAGAGAGCCCTTCCGTGGAGCCAGCACCCTGAACTTGGACTTGTAGCCTACTAGGTTGTGTAAGAATAAACTTTTCCTTGTTAAAGCCATCTACTCATGGTATTTCTGTTAAAGTAGTACCCGATGACTGAGACAAATAAGAAAAACTAAATATTTCTATTAAGAAATAATATTACAATTTAAGCTTAGGAAAATTATATTCTTTAATTCAGTGGCTTAATCATGGTTTCTAAAGCAAGTTATTAGACTTCTCTAGTAATGGTTACTATAAATTTCTTAGCTTCTTAAACTGAAATACCAATGTGTTTAAAGCCTAGGATCCACATGGTGTGATTTTCTAAAGGAATAGTTTTCACTTAAAGAATTGGAAGGGAAACATTCTTTATTTACTTCTTGCAATAGGAATCAGTGTAAAAGACAGACTGAGACAACTATGGACTACTGACTGAGTTCACTGACATAAGTGAAAAACTAGAGCATTAGCGGTAAAGAATACAAAGAGCACTGCTAGTCATCTCTCCCTCAGGAAAAAGTCCTTAAGGCAGAAGAAAGCAAGCAATGGTTCAGAGACCCTCTCTGACACAAGCTACCTGAATGCTTGGCAATCATTATTGACATTTCCCGAAGCCTGGCAGGTTTCCTTTGTACCTGTCCTCCAAAGTAAGTTCCAACCCTCCCTAGCAGGGAG
Organism: Heterohyrax brucei; assembly: GCA_028571685.1. Classification (NCBI taxonomy): domain Eukaryota; kingdom Metazoa; phylum Chordata; class Mammalia; order Hyracoidea; family Procaviidae; genus Heterohyrax; species Heterohyrax brucei. Next base: position 108,465,966 of record CM053146.1, read on the forward strand.
ATTGATAGAGACAAATGTTTTACACATGCACATGGACCCAGTGCCATCCAGTTGGGTCCGACTCATCGTGGTCCTGCACACAGACAGTAAAACACCCATATTGTACACAACTATGTAGAAAAGTGATCTCTGAGTTGTCAGATTATAAATATTTCGATGTTTCCATTATATGCATTCTATATGTGTTATTTTATAATACAAAATATCATTAAATATATGCATACAATCTGAGAATGTCACCCCTTCAAGAGATCTCTGCATCTCAAATTCCAAATTCATGAGCATGGCATCGAAGAGCCCTTACAACCTAGCTCCTGGTTGCCCTCTGCAGCCTGGTGCTCCTTTCCATCCGGTCTGCTCCCCAACACTCTCAGATATGTTCCCTGTTTCACCTGCTGTGACTCTGCACTCACTGAACCCTCTCAGTGGAATGGCATCTGTCCTTCTGTGGCTCGCAAACCCCATCTCAGGGGAGCTGTCCTCTAGGAAGCTTTTCCTGCCCTCCCCTGCCCCACTCCCCTGAGGCGCTCACTACCACCTTGCGGCTACCTCCCAGTTACAGCTAAACACTGACTGTTCTTCTTCCCTACAACAGTGAGTACTTGGAGAAAGCAAGGACCAGGCCTGTGTCTCCCATGAATACAGGACTGAAGCATGCACACAGTAGAGATACAAAAAAATAAGCATTGGATCAAAATAAGTGGCCGCAATCTAAAGGAGGAACGGCTGCTCCCTAGGCAGTGGACAGATGGTTACGTGTTTGACTACTAGTCAACGTGTTGGTGGTTCAGACTCACGCAGAGCTGCCTCAGGAACAAACTGGAAACAGTTTTTCCAGAATCCTCAAAAACCCTACAGCTCCGTTCTGCCCTGCATGTGTGTGGAGTCCTCCTGAGCCGGAATCAACTCGACAGCAACTAGCAGTAATAACATGCTTTGTCTACCTTAATTCACACCAGTCTTTGAACTTTTGGATGCAGTGAAGTTTGTGTGCATAAACTGTACATGCTCAAGCCCCTTTCAAAAGAGCTAATTTTCATCAGATAAGCTTATTAAAATAGTAAAACGACCCACATGCCCAAATATGGGTTGGAAGTCAAGACAAAAAAACAAAGAACAGTTTCATTTCTATGAGTAAAATGGCTTTAACTAACTAAAAGAAGGCAAATGTGGGATTTCCTATGGTGCATTTATTTTGTCTAAATTTGTGCCAAGGGATAAACATGGCCAATTTTAGCAGTACTAACAGTTGACATAATAGCCGAAATTTAGGGGATCATGTTTTTCTGTGTAAATACTTTTCTCCCAAATAACTAAAAATCACCTTATTCACACCAGTATTAAAAATGGCAAACTAAATCCATGAATACTAGGCAACCTGAAAGAAAAATTATTCTCAGTTTGGTTGTTTTATCAGAATTTCTCAAGTTTGGGATTGAAATATCATTCACATTTATAAGAACAGCTCTCTACTATACTTTTATCACAGCATCACAATACAAGTAACTCCTCTGTGGGTACAAACAATATTAGGGTCACTCATTAATTGTGTCGCAAACACGATTGTGTGTTTTCTAGTCTCTCTTCCTCTATCCCATGATTTCATGCATATAGGTAACAGCATGAGATTGGTTTTTTAATGCACAATTGCCTTCTAACTTGAAAAGACAAAAATGATAAATCAACAGCAAAGCGAGAGACACAATCTTAGTGATTAAAAGAAAAAAAAAACACTGCTGTTGAGGTGATTCTAACTCATGGCTACCTGGAGTGTTTCCAAGGAGAAACTGGTGGGTTTGCATCGCCAGCCTTTTGCTTAGCACATGCAGCACTTAACCACTAGGCAACTATGCCTTCCTCTGTAGTGACAGGATTCTTGAAATAACATGCTGGGTTGACTCTCTAAAATTCCTCATCTCATGCGCCTGGACCTGGCAGTAGCCTACAATGAAGTATAGCAACACTCCCCAGGTACAGTCTGAGACACTGCCTTAAAATTCAGAGCAAACTGGAGACGTGGCAGAAGAAAATGTATGAAACCAGCAATGCAAAAGATGAACTTATCCTCTAAAAAAACTTTTTTTTTAATGTTCTATACGTCTGACTGTCTCCATTCTTTCAAGATCTTGATGAGACTCTAACAGGCATTCATTTTAAAGCCTCAAGCCACCTTAACTCACTTAATAGAAACACAAATCTAAGCAGGGGGCAGAGAAGACCAGCAATTTTTTCTTTTTCTTTTTTTTTTTTTAAGAAATGTAACTGGAGAAAATAAGATGTGTTTTATTCCACTAGAAATATGACTCTTTACTTTCCCAATCCAACCAAGGCTTTTATTTCCCCTTGTAATATGAATAATATAGCTGCAGCTCATCAGAATTGTCTACATTTTAATTTGAAAAATAGTTCTTATGTTAATCTTTAATAGCCTGTCTTCTGGACCAACAGAGCTACAAAAGAAGTCATTTACAGTGGCGTAATTAAGGCCTCTGAGAAGCATATTTAGTAATGCGGTGTTGCTCGTCTTATCCCGTGTTGTCGCTGGTGTATGGATCCACATTTGATCAGTGCATCTGGCCCCAGGGGCTTCGTGGTCTGCAAGCCACAACCTACTAATAAGCACCCTCCAGCTTGTTTGCTAAGCAGATCAGTCCTGGCAGGCACCCAAAAACTCCAGTCCTTGAAACTTGGAGCTCTTTAGCTTGCATGCCCTATTGTGTGGCAAGCAAGAGAATAAACTATGTGTCTCATAAATGTAGAGCAATTATGGATCAGTTAGTAATACAGCTGTGGTTCAAAAGATTGCTTACCTAAACTGAATCAAGGCCTAATTTATTTTTGTATTGTCTTTGTTAAAAACCAAACAAACAGCTCTGCAGAGCTTGTATACACAGCAAAGAAAAGGGCTGTGCTTTCCTTATAAACAATATGGCAGCTGTTGACTAAAAGAAATCATCCTCAGTAGCTGAAGGTTTTTCACTTCCCTGGTCAGAACCAAGCCATTGCTTGGTCTGGATTCTTTTGGTTGTTTAAAGAAAAACACAGTAGAATGCTTTCTTTGACAGAAGTTTAGTATGTTGAGAACAGGGGGTTGACCCATGCTGTTTCTTGTTACAGATACCCAGTAAGATACTGTCCACTTCAAGCATAAGATGTGAATGAAGGTCTTCATTCACAAAGAAGTCATAAGGGAGCTTGAGTGTGTGTGCAGTCATCTGCCAAAGACTGGGAGGTAGGAAGGTAGAATTCCTTTGGAAAGCACTATGCTCCTCAAATTACACTTGGCAATTTATGAATTCTTGCAACACAAAAACAAAGTAACAATAATAATAACTACATTAGGTTTGTAGAGGTATTAGTATTAACTGACCTGGAAATGGTTTAGTAAATCAAAGCATATACTTTTACTTCACAGCTTAATGCATTTCTGTTTGAGAATCTATTATGTGGTAAGTGTATTAAGTAACAAATCCTAAATCTATAAGAAAGTGCTGTGAGGAGACTTTGTGATTTTCATTCTAGAAGATCTAAAATAATTTTGGAAATGTCTACACAGATGGAAATAGGTGGTAAAAACATTGCAAAGCTAGACCTGGTTTCACTATATTTTAACCATCTGTAAAATGCCGTGCCTATTCTGCCTATCTCAGGTGGATAAGCAGATTAAGCTGGTGAAAAGATGTATAAGTGTGTAATGTGTCAAAACCAAAAACCAAACCCATTGCTAGCCAGTGGACACCAACTCACAGGGACCCTAAAAGACAGAGAAGAACTGCCCCCATGTAGTTTCAAAGGATTGGCTGATTCAAACTGCTGATGCCGTAATTCAAATCCATTAATTCTTTGTCAGTCTTCCTTATTTGTTGTCTAGCTTTCCCAGGCATATATGGCTACAGAAAACACTATGGCTTTAGTCAGGTTCACTTTAGTCCTCAAAGTGGGACCGTTTTTATTTGTTCATTTGTTTGATACTTCAATGGGGCCTTTTGCAGCAGATTTGCCTAACGCAACACATGGTTTAATTTCTTGACTGCTGTTTCCATGGGTGTCAGCTGCAGAGCCAAGAAAAACGAAATCCTTGACAACTTCAGTCTTGTTTCCATTAATTGTAATGTTGCTTATTGGTCCAGTTAAGAGAATTTTTGTTTTCTTTATGTTGAGGTGTGATCCGTACTGAAGGTCTTACTCTTTGATCTTTGTCAGTGTTTCAAGTCTTCCTCACTTTCAGCAAGCATGATCGTGTCATCTGCATAATGTAGGTTGTTGATGAGCGCTACTCCACTCCTAATGTCCCATTCATATAGTCCAACTTCTCAAATTATGCTCAGCATACAGATCAAATAAGTATGGTGAGAGGATGCAACCCTGATGCATATGTTTTTTATTTTAAACCACTCAGTATCCCCTTGTTCTGTTTGAGCAACTGCCTCTTGATTTCATATGAGCACAACTGTTTTGGAATTCTTACTCTTTACAATGTTACCAATAATTTGTTATGATCTACACAGTCAAATGCCTCTGTATAGTCAATAAAACACAGGTAAATATCTGAATTTGGTGCTGAGAGAGTGGGTGCTGCTCTAACAGACACCTAAAATGTGAAAGCGGTTTTGAAACTGTGAATGGACAGAAGACTCAGAAGGAACCAAGGAGAGCTGTTAACACTGAAAAAGTCTCCAAAAACAAACCAAACCCACCGCCATCGAGTTGGGTCCAACTTATAGAAACCCTATACAGTAGAGTAGAACTGTCCCATAGAGTTTCCTAGGAGCACTGGGTGGATTTGAACTGCTGAACTTTCAGTTAACATACAAAGCACTTAACCACCACACTACTAGGGTTTCTGAAGAAGGCTCAGAAAGTGCTAAGCAAGAGCTGAGGACCGGCAGCAGCAGCAGTGGAACCAGGAAGCCAGTGTGAGACAGCACTGGAACTGACCCATGGAACAAGAGAGCTGAGTACAGGAAGCTTCTTGGCGAAGTGGTGTGCCTTAGGCACTTAAATCATTGGAGCTAGGCTTCCTGACCCATGGAGCTAGAGAGCCGAGTGCCTGCGTACAAGAGGTTTCCTGCAGAATGGGGGTGCCCCCAGGCACTTTCTGGTGATGCCATAGAGCTTTGGAACACTTGCCATAGCACATGCTGAGCTGCCTCAGTCTCAAAAAGTATGGTCACGACCTCAGGTGTCTCAAAGGGTGGAGCCATGGCCCCTCGTGTTTCTAAGGGTGGAAGTGCCACTAAGTCAGATTTAGAAAATAGTGTGCATAAAGCCAAGAGAACAGAGTTGCTGTCCCAGTAGGCCTGAAAGGCAGAGCTGTAGCCCAGGACCAAGGGGCCTCCCTATAGAATCTGGAGAGTATGGCCATTACCTAGAGTCTGGAGGGCAGGGCCATTGTGTAAAATGTCTCAGAGAATGGCAGATTATTTTCAAAACGTTGAAGGCTAATGTATTGTGTTCTGCTCATTTGTTTGGTGCCTGTTACAGCTTCTTTTCCTGAACGTTCTCCCATTTATAATGGAAATGTATAGCTTGTGCCTGCCTGTTCTATCACTGTGCTTTAGAGACAGATACTTGTATTCTCAATTTCACAGATGTAGAGGAATTTTTGTATTTTGGATTTGGAGTTGATTTAAAGTTTTTACTATAATGTGATGGAGTGAATATATTTTCCACACAGCAAGGACATGATTTAGGTGGGGGGCAAAGGGTGGAATGCTATGGATTTAACTGTGTCCCCCCAAAACGTGTGTAACAATTTGGCTTGGCCTTGATTCCCAGTATTGTGTGACTGCTCTCCATTTTGTGATTTTCCAGTGCTGTAATCCTAATCTCTGCCTGTGGTTAATAGACTGGATTATGTGGTTAATAGACTGGATTATGGTTAATAGACTGGTTAATATGCTGTAACACCCTTCCTAAGGTCACCTTCCTGCTCCAATGTAAAGGGAGTTTCTCTGGAATGTGGTTTACACCACCTTTTATCCTACAAGAGATAAAAGGAAAGGAAGCAAGCAGAGAGTGGGGACTTCATAGCATCAAGGAGGCAGCACCAAGAGCTGCCTTCAGACCTGAGGTTCCTGTGCCAAGACACTCTCAGATCAAAGAAAGACTGATGTAACACAAGGACCTTTCTCCAGAGCTGACACAGTACATTTTCCTGGAGCCAATACCCTGAATTCAAAATTCTATCCTACCAGACTGTGTAAGAATAAACTTTTCTTTGTTAAAACCATCCACTTGTGATGTTTCCACTAGACAGACTAAGACAATTTCTTTCTGGTATTCTCTGCATTTAGCCAATGTCCGTTTGACATCAGCAATATCCCTTGTTTCGTATTCTCTTCTGAATTCAGCTCAAATTTCTGGCAGTCCTCTGTGGATGCAATGCTTTAAATGTTTTTGTATTGTCTTCAGCAAAATTTTACTAGCATTTGGTAGTAATAATATTGTTCGACCATTTTTTTGCCTTCTGTTGGATTACCTTTCTTTGAAATAGTTACCAATATGGCTCTCTTCCAGTCACTTGGCCAGGTGACCGTTTTCCAAATTTCTTGGCATAGATAAGTGAGCACTTTCAGGGCTCCATGCATCCATTGGTTCAAATACCTCAATTGTTACTCAGTCAATTTCTGGAGCCTTATTTTTTGTCAATGCCTTAAGTGTAGCTTGGATGTCTTCCTTCAGTATAATCGGCTCTTAATCATATGCTATCTTCTGAAATAGTTGAACATTGACCAAATCTTTTGGTACAGTGACTCTGGGTATACCTTCTATCATCTCTTGATATTTCTTATGTCATTCAATATTTTGTCAATATCACAACTCAAGACTGGAATTTTTCTTCAGTTCTTTCAGCTTCAGAAATGCCAAGCACGTTCTTCTCTTTTGTTTTTCTAGCTTTAGGTCTTTGCACATATCATTATAATACTTTACTTTGTCCTATTGAATCACACTTTGAAATCTTTTCTTCAGATCCTTTACTTCATCATGTCTTCTGTACACTTTAGTGACTGTAAGTTCAAAAGCAAGTTTCAGAGTTTCTTCTGACATCTATTTTGGACTTTTCTTTATTTCCTATCTTTTTAATGACCTCTTGTTTTCTTCATGCATGATATCCTTGATGTCATCCCACGACTCATCTATTCTTTAGTCGTTAGTGTCAAATCTGTTCTTGAGATGATCTCTAAACTCAAGTGGGATATAGTCTAGGTTTCCCTTTGGCTCTAGTGGACTTCTTTTAATTTTCTTAATCTTCAACTTGAACTTGCATATATGAGCTACTGATGGTCTGTTCCACAGTTGGTCCCTGATGATGTTGTTCTGACTGATAGTATCGACTTTTCAATCATCTCTTTCCACAGATGCAGTTGATTCAATTTTTGTCAAGGTCCATGTGTATACTCAATCCATATCAACATATGTTGTTGAAAAAAGTATTTTCAATGAAGAAGTCATTACTCTAACTAAAATCTATCATGCAATCTCTGATGTTACTTCCTTCCATTTCCAAGGCCACATTTCCAAACTGTTGATCCTTCTCTATTTTCAACTTTTGAGTTATCAGTGCATCTTGATTCCATGTTTGATAAATTTCAGACTGCAGAAGTTGGCAAAGCTCTTCAATTTCTTCATCTTTGGCATTAGTAGTTCACATATATAAATCTGAGTAACAGTTACATTAGTTAGTCGTCTTTGTAGGCTATGAACATTATCACTGACAACATTACATTTTAGAACAGATCTTGAAATGTTCTTTTTGATGATGAGTGAAAAATCCTTATGCTTCAATTTGTCATTTTCAGCATAGCAGAAAGTATGAATGTCCAATTTAAAATCAGCAACTCCAGTCCATTTTAGCTCACTAATGCCTCAGATATTGATCTTTATGTGTTCCATTTCATTTCTGATGGCTTCCAACTCTCCTGGAGTCATACATTTTACATTCCACATTCTGATTATTAATGGATATTTGCAGACATTTCTTCTCACTTTGAGTCATGTCACATCAGCAGATGACGGCTGTGAAAGCTTTACTCCATCTATACCATTAAGGTCAACTCTATTTTGAGGAAGCATCTTTTCCCTAGTTATATTTTGAGTGCCTTCCCATCTTGGGTCTCATCTTTTAGCACTGTACCAGAAAACATTTTGCTGTCATTCATACATGATTTCCACTGGCCAATTTTTTAGAATAAGCATCAGGTCCTTCTTCCTAGTCTGTCTTAGTATGGAAGCTCGGCTGAAAGCATGGGTGATCTTGCTGGTATCTGAGATTCCAGCAGCATAGCTTCCAGCATCACAGCAACATGCCAGCCATCAGAGTCTGACAAACTGGTAGCCAAGTGATGAGATGAAGACCTAGGGAGGTGATAATGACCATACAATAAGACAAGAAGCAAGCACCGTGTTCTGTAGATTGCCACAGAGATGACAAATACACTGATTTTCAAAAATCTGGGAAGGTTTCCCAGGAAAAGAGTTACTTAAAATTTAAGGATGGATTTTAGAAATCATATCAAAATAATCCCCACGTGTTAACAGTACATGTCACATTAAGAAATAGATATTAATGAGAGATTTCAAAAGAAAACAGCCACAGTAGGTTTAAATTGGTACAGCCTTCTGAAGACAGCTTTGGATACAGAGTGCCAAAATGTGGCCAGACGGAATGAGGTGTGGGCACGTTTCTAAAAATAGAAGGAATACAGAGGGTAAGGTCAGGTGGCAACCTGAATTCACAGTTGGAGTTTTTATATCAGAAGCAAGAAAGTCTTTTACAACTATTTGCTAAAGGATGAGACTCTGCTGAATGTTGACAACACAGGCCAATATATATAATGACAGAAGGTAAATATCTCATGGGAGTGGTGCAGGGCAGAGAGGGGATAAAGAATGAAATGGATTTTCTACATAAGTTGGCTTTCTTGCTTTATTAGAGAAAAACTAATTATCAGCAACTTGAAAATCAATGGCAGAATTTTTAAAAATAGTTTTTCTCTCAGTAGCCTTTGGTGCCTCATAGAGACTTTGGTCTTGGGCTATTGGGCATCTACGTCCCATCCCTAGTCTTTTGCTGCCCAGGATTATCACACTGGAAGAGAAGTTGAGCACCTGATTCTGTATCAGAGTCCCAAGCAGGACATAGAATACAAAAATCAAACCAAGATCATCCCAGACAGGTGTTTTTAAGAGATAATTTCAAAAGGGTCTAGGGAAACTACCACAGAGGTACCCTGGTAGAGCGACCTTTAGGCATCCAGCTGCTAACCAACAGGTTGGTGGTTAAAATATACGTAGCAGCTATGTGGGAAAAAGACTGGGTGATTTGTTCCCATAAAGATTATAGCTTCAACAACCCTATGGCATAGTTCTACTGTGTCACATGGAGTTGCTGTAAGAAAAAATTTACTTGATGGTACCCAACAATACAACAGCAACTTGAAAATCAGTGGTATCAGAAGGGATAGCACAACTTCCTAGAGCTAGCTAGAGTGGCAGTGCAGAGGTTAAGAACGTGGCTGCTAGCCAAAATGCTGGCGGTTTGAAACCATCAGCTTCTCCTTGGAAACAATATGGGACAGTTCTACTCTGTCCTGTAGGGTTGCTGTGAGTTGGTGCTCATTCAATGGCAATAGATCTGGCTTTTCCTTCTGGTTAGTTACAGTGGCGTTGTCACTACCTCTGGCTGAAAGGAATAAGAGAAGGAGGGAGTTTCCAGAAAGTCACAACGAGAAGGCCAACTTAGAAGTGTGACACTCAGTCAACCCTGAGCCAGCCTAAGACAAGACTAAAAGAATTAAACTAAAGGACAAAACAAGTCAGCTTTACCTACCTTCTTTCCATCTTCTAACTGATTGCCTGTGTTCCCATTATGCAATTCCAATCACAAGTCAGAGAGTAAGATGTTCCCGATATAAGAGGATCTGAGAATATTCCAAGATTCTAAGATCACCTTTAAGGTAAATGTATTCTGAATACACATTTTGATCCTTTATGACCAAACTGGCCAAGAATGAAAATCAGCATCCAGCCAAAGCTAAAAATCATCACCACAGGCTGAACCTGGTAAAACCAAACCAAATTGATTACTATAGAGTCTATTCCAATTCATAGCGATCCTAAAGCATAGAGTAGAATTACACCACAGGGTTTCTGACGAGTGCCTGGTAGATTTGAACTGCCAGCGTTTTGGTTATCAGCCATTGCTCTTGACCAATACACCACCAAGATTTCCAAATCTAATAGGTATAAGAATAAATCTAAAATTATACCCCAAACTGTTTTTATTATCAAAATTTTTGTTAGTCAAATTTTAATAGAGTTAGATAAACAATTTTTTTCAGAACTGTCAGCTGCTAAATTGGTCCTGCTGTCACTGCATATTTGGGATATTAATTAGACGTTCACTTCAGCTGGCACCTTTAATAATATCATTAATCTTTCGACATGTACCAAAATACAGCTCAGAACACTATCTTGAATAGTATATTTTTCTAGAAGAAACTTCACATCAACAATATATTGTTAGCCTTCATCTTCAAAAATCAAAAATGGTTAGACATTACTTCAATAACTTAAAAAACATAGTCTTCATAGATTCAGAATAATGAGAAATTTCTTTTTTAAGCATTCTTTCTGTTAATTTTGTAGCATACTTAAAACAAATGTGTTTAGAGTTCTTCACTTTTCTTTATATTCTTTATCAGGCCTGGATGTTGAAGATAATTGATCATGGATATTATTCTATTTGATTTCAGAGATTTTTGTTCATGTCAAAATTTTAAGATTATAGTATTTTCACTTCTAGTAAAGATGGAGTAGCAGGGCCATTATTTATCCTTCTGCTTGGAACAACTATAAAAAGCCAGACAAGACATATGAAAAAAATAGTTTTTAAGACACTGGACACCAAGCAACAGAGGACAAGGATCCCTGAGAGACTGGAAACAGTGTGAGATGAATCCTGCAACTGACTGAGCTTATTTCCTGGAGAGCACGGGGTGCAGTGGTTAAGAAGTCAGCTGCTAACCAAAAGTTCTGCAGTTAATCATACACTAGCCACTTACTGGAAACCCTGTGGGGCAGTTCTACTCTGTCCTATAGGGTCATTATGAGTTGGAATCAATCTAATTGCAATGGACTTAGATTGTTTTTGTTTATTTCCTAGAGACCACTTCCAGCAAACAGTCGAGGAGAATGGGAGCTGGGCAAAGCCTGGCAGTCTGCTTCAGTTGAAGAGACACATTGGGACTTATCTAGCTAGTACATGCTCTGCTAATAGTCGTATAAACTCTCAACCCATTTTCCATCTCATTTAAATATTTGAAAGTTCATAATTATTTTAACCTATAGAATTATTATTTTTTGATAACTATTGTACCATTTTAGTCTTACAATAATAATTATACATTTATACCTTGACAGAATCTCAAAATATAAGGAATCTTTTCTTACTAAAAGTTATACCTAAAAAAAAAGAAAGGATGCTTCCCAGTATTCAAAAGTTAAAAAACCAAACCAAACTCATTGCTACTGCACTGAATCCAACTCATAGAGACCCTATAGGACAGAGTAGAATCCCTCCATAGAGTCTCAAAGCAGCAGCTGGTGGTTAGCAGCTGTAGCACTTAGCCACTACACCACCAGGGTTTCTATTTGAACATTAGGATCTAGATTGAAAAAAAAATAAATAAATAAAACACTTCTATCGAGTCTATTCCGACTCATAATGACCCTATAGAGTAGAACTGCTCAGTATAGCTTCTAAGGAGTGCTTGGTGGACTGGAACCACTGACTGTTTAATTAGCAGCAGTAGTACTTAACTGCTATATCACCAGGGTTTCCAGGATCTAAATATTAGCAACAAATCCGAATGACATGCCTTGTTGCTAATACCATCATTGGATTGATTCAACATGAAAGAAACTTACTCAAATGCATGACTGCTGAATCAGGTTCAATTTCAGGGATGCCAAAAATGACACTGAAATGAGAATCCATCTATTTGTAATTCCAGAGATTGAACTCAAAACCTAATGGCAAAGTTGGGCCAAATACCAAGACTAAAGCCCCAGTGTAGTATATCTCCTTATTTGACGGCACTTGGCTTGGCTGGCTATATAAGGACATGAGAGTCAGACTGATTTTAGACACCAAATCACTGAATTCTAGAAGAATATAGAGCCATGGCTTTCAGAGTCTGAAGGAAAATTTAGAGCTGTGTAGTTTTCAGGTCAGTAATTTTGAAGGCAATAATGAGGACGTGTTCATGTATGCAATGAATCAGATAGTTAATCTCACCTGACTACTTTCTGCAAACATTGAGGATTATGCTCCAGCAAGGTTAAGAAGGAACCCCAAAAAGGTAAAGCCATGAGAGCCCAATAGTAAAATAACCCAAGGGTTCAATGGAAAACAGTCCCAAAATGACTGTTCTACATCAAGCTGAAAAAACAGTATGTCCAAATTGACTGTTAACAATGTGTATCTTCTATCAACATTAACATCAGCCATAAATAAACTACTAAGGACAATTATAGTAATAAAATATCATTTAAATGTTCCAAATTATGGCATGGTAAAAGTAATGGTATAAATAAGAGAAGCTGAAGGAAGGCAGCAGAAGAGAGACAAAAGAGAGATTAGGAATTCAAGTTTCACAGAGCAAGAATGAATCTTAAATATTTTATTTAAAATGCAATAGTATCTAATGGAAAAACTAAAAATAAACTTTTAACTGACAAAAATTTCCATTTTGGCTGTGGGAAGAAAGGGTCTATGTGAACCAAATCAATAGATGTGGTTAAGGGGTTAATGTTAATAAAGAAAAAAAGTAGGTTTTATATATACATATATAATATAGAGGTATCTTAGTTACCTAGTGCTGGTTTAACAGAAATACCAGGAGTGGATGGTTCTAACAAAGAGAAATTTATTTTCTGGTAGTCTATGAAGCTGGAAACCAGAATTCCGGATGTGAGCTCTGGGGGAAGACTTTCGCTCTCTGTCTGCTCTGGAGGAAGCTCCTTGTTGTCAGTTCTCCCCCTCTGAGGAGTTTCTCAGCTCAGAGACCCCAGATCCAAAGGACACACACTCCTGGCTCTACTTTCTTTTTGGTGACAGATCCATATCTCTCTGATGGAGCCTCTTTTATACCTCCAAAGAGCTTGATTTAAGATGCAACCTAATGTTGCAGATTCCTACTTCATTAACATAACTGCTGCTAATCCCAGCTCCTTCCCACCACAGGGGCAGGATTTACAGCACATAGGAAAATCACCTCGAATGAGAGAACGGTTCACAGTCACACAGCACTGGAAATCACGGACTACTCAAGTTGACACACGTCTTTAGAGGGATACAATTCAATCCATAAAAAGAAGTTAACAACCTAAAAACTGAGAAGTAGAAGAAGGAAAAGAAACTACTTTTCGGAGGGGTAGACTGTGCGTTGAGGACATGAAGGGATACATTTGTTTTTCATTTTACATGTTTTAGGACTGTCTGATTTTTATGGTCATGTGTGTGTTACTTTCATCACACCTTTCTAAGCAGGAATTTTTAGAAATATTCTTATAGAAAAATATGACATACAAGATATAAAATTATGTGCTATATTGAAACAAAATATAAATACTTCTTTATACTTTATTACACATTTTTATGAGATTTACATAATATTTATAGTAAGACTGGAAAAGTTATTTGAGAATGTACTCTTTTCTTTTACATGATTACAGCATGTAATTTATAGTAACTTATCCTCATATTAGAGAAAGTTCTTCACATCCTCTCCTTCCTTCTTCTTAGCATCCATCATCTGGACTTACAAGGTCTTTTGACACCTGGTATAGACTGAATTGTGTCCCTTCAAAACATATGTTGTCAACCCTAACCTCTGTGCCTGCAGTTATAACAGCATTTGGGAATGAGCTGTCTTTATGTTAATGAGACAGGATTAGTGTACGGTGTGCTGACATCAGTCTCTTTGGAGACATAAAGGAGAATAAACAAATAAGCAATAGAAGCAGAGTTGGGGAGGAGTGACACACAGAGCCACATGGAGATGCCCCAAGGAACCAGGAAGCAGCAGCTGAAGAGACAAGGGTGCTACACAGAGAGAGAGAGCCCTGCCCAGAGCCTAGGCCCTGAATTCAGACTTCTACTTTCTTAAACTGTGAGACAGCAAATTTCTCTCTGTTAATGTCACCGACTTACAGCGTTTCTGTTACAGCAGCACAAGATAGGAGGCCTGCCGATTAAGTTCACCAACTCATCCTAGAGAAAGTGCTGCATACCTCACCGCTGAATGTCACTACAGTCACTTTTGAAGTACTCCCCTTGGGGAACTATGTATACACCAACGCCAGCACCTCATCCACATTTCAACACAATGTTGGAACTCGTTTTCTGGAATGGCCATCAGAGCTGTTGTCATATTGCCCTTGATGTCCTGAATGTCATCAAAATATCTTCCTTTCAATATGTCCTTTATCTTTTGGTAAAGAAAAATGGTCCTTCTGGACCAGATCATGTGAGTAGGGAAGGTGTTCCAACACAGTTATTTGTTTCTCTCATAGACAACTATACAACTAAGTTCATGAACTTGCCACTGAGTGCAATGGCCATTCCAGAAAGAGTTCCAAAATCACTTTGAAAAGTGGACTAGGTTTTGGTGTCAGTGCATAGCTTTCCAAGGGAAGTACCTTGAAGGGGACCATAGTGATAGTCAGCAATGGGTTATGTAGCACTTAGAACAATGAAGTTCCCGGACTTAATTGTCAGACCTTGTAGCTAAGATGGCAATAAAGCCTACCTTTCGCACCTCAGCTCATCTGCAGCGACACAAAAGCCCTGTAAGGCCTGAATGCTTTATGGTGTCTAACCATGCAAGTGTGCAGTAATCTCCTCAGCGCTTCAAAAAAAATAAAATAAAAAGATTAGTTCAAATATTTTGGGATCAGAGTTGTGCACAGTTCCTAAATTGTCACGATGATTGGTTGCACAACACAATGAATACAATTAACGTTGCTAAACTGTACGTGTGAAGGACGTTGAAATGGCAAGCGTTTTGTTTACCACAATAAAATGAGAAATTTCTAAATTCTTTGTATCAAATTTTTTCCTAATGAATATATTTTAAGATGCTAAAAAAATCTCAGGTACTTTAGTATCCATAATATATTTATTCTCCTTCTCAGACCTCATATTTCCTGGATCAAAAAAAGGAAACATCAACCTCCAGCCTTGCACTTTTACCATGTAGATGTGGAAAAGATTATAAAAGTCACCTGAGTCTCATTTTCATTACCTCCTTATGTAAATGTCTATTTTCTAAATACCTGATACTAAATCTCTGAGATAGAGATCACCTGTAAAAGCAGACAAACATTCCTGAATGGTTCGATGATCACTGTGGAAAGACTTCAAATGATGACATTAAAAAAGTCCAGAAAGATTTTGTCTGCCCAAAATACACAAATTGTTGATTCTCAAAAATCCGCTGTTAGAACACCATTCTCCTGAATGAAGCAGTAAAGACGCAGATCCAACTAGCCTATCCTTCACCAATCTCTATGTGTAAATTATGTTGTCCTCTTTCCCAAATACACAGTTCAAGGCTGACAGTGAAAGAAACTTCCCAGGTGAAAGAAAGCATGGTTGAGAAGGGCTTGGACAGCCCAGAGGCAGCCCAGGAGCGCCCAAGGGCTGCAGACACTGTGACCAGCAGGGGACAGGAAGGGCCATAGCTTTGGGGACCAGAAGGCTCTGCCTGCATTGAGGGTGACAAAGCAGAGACATAGAAGACTGAGTGCCCTTGAAGTTGCCACATCCACCCAGGATGGCGTTCTTTACCACTACCTCCACTCTTTTCGATCTCAGTGAGAAATACATGTCTAACTTGTTTGAACAAATATAATTTTGTGTTTTATTGTATATATAACCACACTCGATCATATACAATGCCCGAGAAAGTATCTCATTTAATTATCTTATCAATCATACAACATAAGTGGTATTATGTTACTATTACTTGACAGATAAGAAAACTAAGGCACAGAGAGGTTAACTCATTTGTTCAAGGAAGCACAGCCAACTGGGCCAGGATAATGGAAAAAAGTAAGTAAGGGACACAAGACGAGGCCTCTAAAAAGCAACAGATTAATCCTCTTCCAAAACATATTCTTTCTACTTCACATTTCCTCCAACAGAGAGTTAAAAACACCACTCCCATAGAGTGGATTGTGACTCATAGCTACCCTATAGGACAGAATACAACTGTCCCATAGCATTTCCAAGGAGCACCAGCTGATTTGAACTGCCAACTTTTTGGTTAGCAGCTATACCATTTAACCATTATGCCACTGTGGTTTCTCAACAGGGAAAGTAGCTCTACATTTTTATCTGAACACTTTAGAAATTTATCTCAGGCATAAAATGCAATCCTGAACTGTAAATACTCTATTGAAAACAAGAAAAAATACAAAGCAAGAAACACAAACGAGACTTGGGTTCAGAGATGAAGTTTTAGGGTATTTTGGATCACTGACAGTTCCTTTCAATTCAAGAATGAACAGAAAACTCATTATGTTATCACTCTTCTTTCAAAAATGTATTAATTTTCCTGTTTTAGTAAGTATAACGAAGATGTTGTTGTGTGCTGTGGCATCATTCCCCACTCGTAGTGACCCTATATGACGCAGCAGAACTGTCCCCACAGGCATGACTTTCTCTGGGGCAGTTGCCAGGTCTTTTCTCCTGTGGAACAGGCTGGTGGGTTTGAAACATCAGCCTTTAGATTAACAGCCAAGTGCTTAACTGCTGTGCCACTCTGGCTCCTTATAATTAAGACAGTGGAAATTTTATTTGGTAAATGATAAAACTAGAAATTTCCCTAAGCCATCATGATGGATAATACAATTTCTGGAGAATTAAGAGATACACATCCAAACTGAGCTCAGCCACTGATGAGCTCGGCAACTTTGAACATTGTAAATTATCTTCCACCTCCTTATGTCTTCATTTCTTAGGAGAGCTGGTTGAACCAGATAATATTTCCTAACATTTTTTATAGTCCTAATACTCAGTGATGCTGTATGTGAATATATCACGTATAAAGAAGAAGCAGTAGAAAGCATATCCTGGAAGATTTCTTTATTTTAACTCCCTGTGATGAAGCTGTTATTGACTCTGCTACCCTACCTCCATCCACTCCCCAAAACAGTCTAGTGCAGTAAAAACAGCTCAGGTTAAGGGAGGCTCCAGAATATTTAGGAGCTGCTTAATACTGTTTTACTATAATACTATTTGCCATGAGGCTTGCGAAAATTGGTAGGATTAGGGTTACAGCCCTAATAATTTGTCTTTATAAATTTAACCTGAAATAACAGGAGCAAAGGACAAATAAAATTAGTAGTTTCCTGGATAATTCTCTGTAAGCATAAAATTCACATTGAAAAAAGTCAACAAGTTGGTGGCTATGGTTCAAATGAGATATAGAAGTAAAAATGCTGGGGTTTCTCCTACCTTAATTTAAGGGCTGGTCTCTGAGCATTTTTGCTCCGTCTCTTGGAGTATTAGGTGTCAGAGTGACTAATGTCTTTGTGGGCAATCTCCACCATATGGACCTTTGCCCGGAAACCAGAGCTAAGCAGAGGGGTAGAGGAGACAGGGGACAGACAGAGAGAAAAATCCTCTAAGGACGCCAAACAGCAGTTCCAAAGACATGAACTAAGCTGTGTGCTTAAATGTGCCTTGTCTATTTCTTCACGTGCCTCCTCTTTGCCAGCCCTTCCTTAGAGTCCACAAAGCATAAAAAGATCTACAAGTTACTGAAGATGCTGCCATCTTGGCCACTGAAGAAATGGCAGTTCATAGAGCTGATATTTTTAGCTTCCCAACAACAGATGGATGTTTTCATAACCAAAAGATCAGTAGTTCAAATCCACCAGCCACTCCCTGGAAATCCTACGAGGCCGTTCAACTCTGTCCCATAGAGTCACTATGAGATGCAATTGATGTGACAGCAAGGGGTTTGGTTTGGTTTGGATATTGAATTAGTAATTATTTCATCCATTTTAATGTTCATCCTTATTCTATGCCTTTGGTTTCTAAACTTGTGTTTTGGTATTTCTTTCTTCTTCTTTTTATTTTCTTCAGCTCTCCTCAACACAGCTTTAGAATTATTTAGAAGTGATAGGCTTTCTCGCAGCTGGAATTGCTCACATTATAGTGAGAGATTTTTGTTTCCTAAGGTATGATAAGAGTTTTGACGCTTATGTTTCATAGAAGAATATATTACAACCAGCAAGAACTTTTTCTAAGTCTTTATAAAAAGCACCTTTCCTCTAAAAGGAAACTTAAATTTCAGTGATAATACAGGCCACAACTGAGTAGACCATTGTTATGAGATAACTTGCTAGTAAGACAGGCCTTGACTTAGAACAATCCAAAGAAGAATCTGCACTTCCAGGGCTTTACCTAGAATTGTTGTTGTTAGGTGACCTACAACTAAACCCTTATTATTAAGTGCAGCACTTGTCCTCAACAGTTTCTAAAACCCCTTGCCTAATCACTTGAGAAGAAGATTCCAACTATAAATGTAGAAACCAGAAGAACCACAACTCACTCTCCATCATGTACTCTGCCACAGGACATAGGCAAGCAATAAAGACAGCAGCCAACACCAACATCGCTGGACTCATTTCTCAAAATACTTACTTAATTCCCTGGCAAAAATGGCCTGATGAAATGTTTCCAGGACACTTTTTAAAAATTTAAGCCAGACTTGCCTGGGGTCTTAAAAGCCAGCAAGCTTCCAACTAAGGAACATCAACTGGTCCCAATCCACTTGGAACTGATAAAATCCACTTGGAACCGACACAGCACAAGAAAGGGGTGTGCAGATTTAGAACTTTATTAAAAGACCAGACCTGATGATCCAACAACCTCGAGGGTCCCCTGAGAACACGGCCCCTAGACTTGCTGCTAGCCCAGAGATGAAACCAGTACTAAAGCCAACACTTGAAAGAATGGACCGGACTTGGGGACAGAGAGTGATGCAGGTGATACATGTACTTTGTGGTTTAATATACACATGAGGCTGTCCTACTGGTTTTGTTTTAGAGAGGAGAGGAGACGGTGAAGAGGAGGGGACCTGTATTGGTTGAGAGGATACTGGGAGAGTAGAAAAGAAGAGTGTACTGTCACAGGGTTGGGAGAAAAGATAGAGTCAGAGAGAGGCGGGTGCTTGGGGTTTTATATGGCAAATTGACTTGAATGGTAAATATTCACTTCATCACAACAACAACAAAAAAAATTTTAGACCAGACTGAAGAAGAGGAGAGCTTTATAGGACAATAAGAAATAGATTTGGCTGGTAGATTACTATGTGCAGTAGTGTTCTCACCCTGCTCTAACAAATTATGACAATAAGTCACAGTAGTGGCTTAAAACAACAGAAATTTATTCTTTTATAGTTCTGAGACCAAAAGCATCAACAGGGTGACAACTCTTCTGAAGGCTTTAAGTGACAATCCTTGCTTACTTCTTCCAGTTTCTGATGGCTCCAGGAGTTTCTTAGCTTGGGAAGATAATTCTGATTTCTGTCTCCATCTTGTCCTCACAGGGCTTTCTCTGTGTCCTCCCTTTCTTTTACAAGGACACTTGACCCTGGAGTTAGGCCCAATAGTGAAATGAATTCCTTTGTTTGGGCTTTTGCCTTGGTTCTTTGGAAAAACAGCTTGGGAAAATTTCTAATTCTTTGACCTAGTTCTTTAAATAAGCAACTTGGGGTGGAGTTCCCAGGTTGGTTTCTACTCCACAGGGTTTGTTACTCTCGTTCAGGGTGACTGCTATTTTTTTGCTCTCTTAATGCTCCATGGATTCTAAATAAGGTCTGGCAAAAAAAAGAGGCATATGAACAAATGGACTATGTAAATGGCTTAAAGTCTGGATACTTTTTGTCTAGCCCTAGTGGTTGTCCTGCCCTATAATTGGTGCATTTTTTATGTACCTTGCAGGGATTGGCCAATCTGTTACACAAGTCATGGTGTCCAAAACCACCCAACAGGACTGAGGGACTTTGGGTGATTGGTTCCTAGGACAGCTATGCCTTGAAATTGACGGAGTTTGCTTATACAAGCAACCCAACATTATAGCAGTTTCAAGAGGCAGAGAAGAGAGGCAGGAGAGATACCATAGAGAGGAGGTAAGAAACCTTCTAAAGACAAATATAGTAAGGTTTGAGGGCTATCACACTGAAGACAGTAAGAGATCTGGAAAAGATCCTGCAGCAGAGTCAGTGCTGATGAAACAAAGCTACTGCTGGAAAGTAGCTAAGAGAGGTGAACAAGCTGCTACACTAGCTATGAGCTGGGCCAGTTGGCAATAGAGAGGTCAAAGGCCTTATGCAGGCTGAGCTGGCCCACCTTTGGCAGTGGCAGATGCACTGGGCTATGCCAAGCACTGTAATCCTAAGGCCAAGAAGGGGCCATAACATAGGGCCAAGAGGGGGCCGGAAGGACACCAGCCCTAAACAGGCCAAGAGGAGGTGTGCATGGCCAGGAAGGAATGTGCACAGCCAAGAGAAGAGCACACCAGGCTGCTGACCTGGCCAAGAGTTGGTGAGAGAACTGCCCTTCACTGAAAAAGGCAAGGATGTACTCTCCAGTTTGGGAGAGTCTTCCAGACCTCAGCTATATGCTTCCTGACCTCCAGTTGTTCCTGTTAAGTCTAAATTGATTCTGATCCGACATTGTAACCTATTACTTCCCTGATAAACCACTTAACTGTGAGTATGGTCTCTGAGTTCTCTGTGGCCATTGCAAAAAATTATCAAACTCTCTAGAGAAGTAGAGAGTACCTGGGGGGTATAGCTGACTCTATAGGTTAGAGTACAACTGTCGCATAGAGTTTCTAAGGTGCACTTGGTAGATCTGAACTGCCTGTCTTGGGGTTAGCAGACATAGCACTTAACCACTATGCTGCCAAGGTCTCCTGATGACAGACAATAGGTGGACTGAAAAGCTTTGTAAATAACTGGTTGATATAACTAGGGATGAAGGTAAAAATATTAATTGGTCACAGTGTGAAGCATACCTTAGATGGGACAGAGGTGTGGAGTGCCCAGACCAGCGGCCATAGAAACAGAGAGGACAGCAGAGGAGTCAGTGTTCTAGGAAGTAGGTAAGAGAGGAGGCGGGTCCAAGAGGATGCTGAGACGAGAAGTTCGGAAGAGCATCATCCAAAATTTTAATGTGAAATACTCAGAATTACGTAGGATATCAGAAACAACAGGCAGTTGAAAGCATAGTATGGCACGGTGTTAGGAACAGTAAGATGTCTTAAAGAGCAACATCCCAGGGCAGAGCTACTCAAAGTGGGCTTTGTGGACCAGTGCCAGTCCACAAGTTGTTTGTTACCCCTACTGGATGAGAAAAAATTGAAACGAAGAAGAAGCATTAAGAAACACTTGCAGCAATAAACAGTCACTTTATGTTTCTTGGATCTAATAATTTTAAAAAATATACTAACGGTTTGTGTATCTTTTTCATTTCATTTTGTAGCAATTCATTTTTATTGTATTAAAAAAACTTCAGCCCACAATGGATTAAATAAAAGCATGCAATAACAAACCAGTCTTTCACCACAGATAACTTGAGATGTACCAGTTAGGCTATGCTTCACACATAAAGAGCTGAAAAGTAGCTTATTATTTCACATTATCCTGAAAAATATCTTCAGATAAGCAGTGCATACCAGTCTTTCCTGAATTCTAGAGAGCTGTTATGAAATATCCTCAAATCCCACAGACACACAGGTGTGGCAGCAGGTCTGGAAAGCAGAGTTCCTGACTCTGAGCCCGAGGATCTAAGTCACTCACACAACCTTGTAGCTGTATACTGAAATTGCGGTTTGGGGAACAGCTGAATCATTTTACATTGCAAAACAGGCATCACGCTCTGCAGCGGTCTTCAGAAGCAAATTTAAGATACCATTAACTAATTGCTACAGGGCCCTATGTGATCCCAAACGGTTTGTGATCCACTGTGACCCTAAAGCTTGTTGGCCTGAGTCCGCCCAGGGAACCTGGGAGGAAAAGGCCTGGTCTGCTTCTGTTCACATTACAGCCAAGAGAACCTTACAGAGCAGTTGCACTCTGTAACACCTGCCATTGCCATGGTTAGAAACAACTCAACAGCAACTCACACAAAACAAAACCAAAAAATCAAACCTATTGCCAATAAGTTGATTCTGACTCATAGCTGATCCTATAGGTAGAACTGACCTTAGGGAGGTTCCAAGCAGCGCCTTGTGGATTCAAACTGCGGACCTTCTGGTTAGCAGCTGTAGCTCTTAACCACTATACCATCAGAGTTTCCAAAACCCAAACAGTTGCCATCAAATTGATTCTGACTCACAACAACCGCATACGTGGCACAGAGAATTCTGCTCCATAAGGCTTTCAGTGGCTGAGTTTTCAGGGGATCACCAGGATCTTCTGAGGAGCCTCTGGGTGGACTCAAGCCCCCAGCTTTTCAGTTAGCAACAAACAGCACTGGCTGTACCAGCCAAAGCCTCCAAAGGTACCACAAGCTACTGCTGTTGAGTCAGTTCCAACTCATAGTGACCCTACAGGGCAGAGGAGAACTGCCCCACAGGATTTCCAAGGAGTGGCTGGTGGATTTGAACTACTGACCTTTTGGTTAGCAGCTGTAGCTCTAACCACTGTATGTCAGGGCTTCGAGTTAGAAAGCAGGAAAAAAAGCTTCCTTTTTTTTTTAACTTTCTCTAAGATTTCAAATGAACTATGGGCAACTAACCTGCCATCAATCAATATTTTGAATTAATTATTAATGATTATAGAGTAGGTAGGATATTTAGAGATTATCAAACTTCACACAAATGTCCCCTTTTCAAAAAAAAAAAAAAAAAACCTTCCTTTAGTGTTCATACTTAGTTATCTTTAAATCAAATTATTATTCTCATTTTTACTCTGGGCCTCACAAATTTAGATGACACACCATCAATAAAGACTGCGTACACTGTGGAATTTCAAAGAGCACCCAGAATTATCTGTTGCTGAGACTACAGACTTACAAAGTTCAGGTTGTGTGCATGTTTTCAAATGGCTGCAGAAAAAGAATGACGTTCGTTAGAGGACTCACCAAGATTCTAGACAATAAAAGAACTTTGACAAAATACCCCTCTGATGAGCTAAGTGTAAACGAATCACAGCCATGTAGATTAAATTTCTCTTGAAACACACATCGGTTTAAAAAATTACTGGGGGGATGTGTTTGGCAAAATGTGCTAAAGGGACTTGCCAAACCCTAAATATTTGACAGAAAGTAGAGAAATGAGGCCAATGCAAAAATTCTGCAGGACCATTTAGCCTTCCAGGTACTGACTCAAATGTATCTTAGAACTCTCATCAAGACATGCAAGAAGAGATTAAAATATTTTTATTGTCATAGTTAGATGCTATTGAGTTACACCAACTCACACATACAACAGAACAAAACTCCAGCTGGTGCTGCGCCAGCCTCATTGTGATTGTCAGACCTGAGCCGTTGTTGTCTTCTATCCTGCCCGTCTACCTCACTGAGGAGCTTCTTTGTTGACCTTCTACCAAATATGAGGTCCTTCTCCGAGGACTGGTCCCTCCCAAAAACATGTCCAACATATGTGACATGAAGTCTTACCATCCTTGCTTCTAAGGAGCATTCTGGCTGTAATTTTCCCAAGATAGGTTTGTTTGTTCTTCTGGGAATCCATGGTATATTCAATATTCTTCACCAACACTGTAATTCAAAGATGTCAATTCTTCTTTGGTCTTCCTTGTTTACTGTTCAGCTATCGCATGTCCCTTTAATAGCCAAAGTTTGGAACAGTCAAACTTTCCACTAACTTTGGAAAAACTGATGATTTCTTAAATAAATCAGTCCTAAGTACGAGATTATCCTCGTGGCTAACAATGAACTCGATGAAAGGACTCACTGTTTAAGTGCAATTGACTGTAGGGCAAAATACCATAATCCTGATCCTGACTACTTAATTGATCAAATGTCAGGGAAGATACAGAGAACATCTTTGCACACTATGTCATCTCTGCTTTGCTTTGTCTGTTACGAGCACAGCGACACTGGTAAAATGAAGTGTTTCCCTTGCTGAGGTCCGTTGTACATAAAAGTATTTTACAGAGTAAATGCTTGGTTTGATTTATACAATAGTGGATATTACTCTTCTTTTTTACATGTGCATAGTAAGTTAAAGTTTACAACGTCAATCATTATAGGACCCTAGACATCTCTTTAGGGACAGGCAGATAGCAGTTGTATCTGCTCCTCAGGCGACAGTTTCTCTCAGAAAAACTGGCAAGACAAACAGAAAATGAACAAGTGAAAGAGTTCTTGTTTGTCTTTTCCTGGTTAGTAGTGAGAAGTACACTCATCCCAATTCCATAGTTGCATGCTGTTCTGCCCCCAAAGTGAAGCTTTTTGAAGGCAGAATTTTTGGCTGCTTTGTTCCCAGCTCTATTATAATTCCTAGCACAGTGCCAGGCACAAAGAAGGTGTTCAGTAATTATTGTAGAATACTCATGAATGAACAGACAGGCCTAGGTTGGCTGGTGTCTATTTTTCTTCCAGAAACTCGCACACAGCCGTGGGCAAAACTATCACTTAGTTACAAGTACACTCTCTCTAAGAGACTTCCCCTCCACAGTGGACTTCATTCAGGGTGTTCCAAGATGTTCTTCCCGAGGAAGCGTTAGAACACCCGGTGCCGTCCTGGAGTACCTTTGTGGCTCGGAAGTGGAACAGGGGGCATTTTTACCGGGCCACCAGCTGCAGCGTTAATTGCCTTTTAAAAAGTCCTTTCTGATAAGTTCCTCGAGTCCCCAGGCACTTAAACATTTATCTGCAAATATTTAACAGTGATAAACAGACACACACAAGGTAAGTGGAATCATCCCTGAGCTCTTTACAGAGCGAAGAGGTGATCCACCTGACTCTTAAAAACATTCCTTGGATTTTCAACCTTTTCTGCCTTTCAGGCTTCCCGAATCTTTGGGTCGTTAACCTGTCTTAGTCAACCTTGAACAAATAGCAGTTTGCCCTCTGGCCTCCTCCCTGTTCTTCCAGAACCCTCAGAGGCATCTATCTGGCTTGCTCATGGGCTTTAGAGCTCACAAATCTGGGGGTGTGAACCTTGACTTTCTGGACAAAAGAAAATTTTCTAAATTTTTATCAGCAGCATTCTTCCCCAACTGTATAAAATTTATGTTATTTGTTATTTGACATATGTATGTAATAGATATGCTATATGCATATGTAACATGGAAAGCCTGGTGGCACAGTACTCAAAAGGTCAGCAGTTCAAATCCACCAGGTGCAGAAATCCTATAGGGCAATTCTATTCTCTCCTGTAAGGTTGCTGTGAGTCAAAAGCAACTGGATGGCAATGGGTGTGGTTTGGTTTTAGTACCTAACGTATATACAGAGGCATGTTACCCAACAGGCAAAGTAAGCCTAGTGTCTATGTTGCTTACATGATCATCTGTAGAGCACAATTTCACATTTTTCAGCATATTAAACATTTTGGTTCTAAGGATGGCTGGCATCTGTCTCCCAACCCCTTCTAGAGAAACAAAGCTTCTTTTCAAACTTACAATCCCTAACAGGGCCCATGCCCCAGTAAGCAATGTTTAAGTATGAGCTCACTTGTGCTTACTCACTAATCTGTAGTGGAATTTATGTAAAATTTATATGATGTTCATAACAAACACATATTTGCTACAGTGTGCACAGAAATAGCAACATGCCTTTTGTCCTTGCCTCTGTGTTGCTGCTTTTTCATTTTTACTTATTCAATCCTGTTAGCTGCCGTCACAGAGAAATGGCAACATTTTAAGTGGCTTCAATTCAATTAGAAAAGCTGTCAACCCCCTTGCCACCGAGTCAAGCTGGTAACATTGATTTTTACAGAAAGAGCCTGGCTATGTCACTTAGCACCACACTGGTGGCATCACTTCAGTCTAAGGCTGTGCCTCCATTGCCCCCAAAGACACAACTGTCCATTCGATCATTTCAGACAACCAATCAACCAAGTCAAATACACAGTCAGGAAAACTTACTGTTTGCCCGAGCTGAGTGGTTGTTTGACTGAGCTGATTAATTCAGGGCAGTGCAGTCATCCTGGAGGCCCCACGTTGCCTGGGTGGCCCCACAATGGAATGAGTGCAAACCACAGTGAGCGCAGGGAACTGGACTGTCTTGGCAGATGGTAACTGGCCGCCAGAGTGCTGAGTCACCGTGTCTGAACTGTCAGAGGACAAATTCCCAGAATAGCAGCTTCATTCTCTATGTTCTCCACCATGTTTGGAAGCTGTGCCATAGGCTAAGAAGATCGACCCAAAAGCAAGACTACATGCTATTGAATCTCATCCCAGCCATTTATAGTCTGTATGATTTCTGTGAGTTATTTAACTGCTCTCTGCCACCAACAGGTAATGTGGACACAATACTTACCCATTAAGGGCTATGGTGTTTGGAGGATTCAAGAATTAATATAAACAAAACAGCAAAGGAGCAATAAATGTTACCCATTGTTTTTGTTGTTATTATCTAATAGAAAGAAACCAGATAAAACCAAAAAATCCATTGTCATTGAGTCTATTCCAACTTGCAGTTACCGTACAGGACAGAGTTGAACTGCCCCAAAGAGTTTCCAAGGAGAGGCTGGTGGATTTGAACCGCCAAAATTTAGTCAGCAGGGAATGTTACATCACTGCACCACCAGGGCTCCAAACTTCAGACAAAAAACCAAACCCATGGCCTTCAAGTTGATTCCAAGTCACAGTGACCCTATAGGACACAGTAGAATTCCTCATAGAGTTTCCACAGAGTGCCTGATGGATCTGAACTGCGGACTTTTTAGTTAGCTGCATTAACAGTTAACCACTACACCACCAGGGTCTCCAACCTTTGAAGTCTTTAAAACATGAGCAGTACTTCTTCGTGCCTTGGATACTTTTGAAATGACACATCTTCCTTTTCCTTTGTCCTTAAACATATTATTCTGCTTCTTCAGAATTCCCCAAATATTCATAGCTTATGCTGGACAGAATATCACTTTAAAAGCTATTTGGGTCATCCTATTGAAAATACTCATATTGGCTCCAAAACAACCAGAGCTTTTCTTGTGCTGACTAAAGCATACAACATTTAGGGAGAAAAACATCTGTAGGAGAAATAAGTTTGAGCAGGGACTGGGCCACTGTGTCTCCCGCGTGCAGGACTGGCTCTGGAGTGCGTCACCTGTGCTCAGATGGGCCCCACATTTGGTTTGATGCTCTGCTATAGTCTTGAAAGTCTTAATACTTTTTGAAAACAAGAGGTCCCACGTTTTCATTTCCCAGTGCAAATGTACATTCTACAGCTGGTCCTGCCTGCGTGTGGTCTGCTAGCTAGAGTAAGGCACCCTACACAAAGAGGAGTACTTTCTAGCCGAAAGTACTCAGAAAATACTGATGAACTCATTTGGTATAATAGCTGTAGCCCAAACGTCAGTTTTCCTGTGGGTTTCTGTTCCGGTGGAGCTGCCTCAGTTGACCCCAGCTGCCTCACAATACACAATCACAAGGCACAGCCATGGAGTCTCTTTATTAACTACTTCATTGCTGGGCTCTATGTCAGGTTGGTAGTTGATGAGCAAGAGTGATCTGGAGTCATTTGTCACCTCTGTGATTCCAATGATTATTCAAAAGTGTATTTTGAATAATCACAAGAAACTAGTAGTACCTTAAGCAGGACACTGAAACAAAGATTTGGACTCTTCTGTCATCCGTCGCAGCGCTCTTTAGTTCATGTCTGCTTGCTGAGAACCTGACATGATCTCTGTATTGTTTTTCTACAGCCTGAGATAAAACCACTGTTTTAGTTGCTTGATTTTTACTGTGTGATTAGTCTAGGCGTGATAGAGAGGAAAGCACGTAAAGCATTATTTTATTTGAAAGCCAGAAGCACATAATGTTTATTAATAAAGAGCCTGGTTTACATAGATTTTATTATTATTGAGCATAAAATGGTTTATATTACAAGCAAGGGTGAAATTACTAACTAATTAGCCAGCGAAGATCATGTTTAATGGAATATATAAATCCAGGGTGTTGCTTTTTTTTGCAAACCTTAAGGGTCTTATTCATTAAACATGTAGATATGCAGCCTTTATGCTGAAACAGGGGATTGTGATAAACAATTCAAGGTCAAATGATTCATTTTGTGTTTTCCAAAGTCCCAAATCTGGGTACTTTCAATTCCTTAACTCTTAAGGATGTTAGTTTAAATTCAAAGCTGCTGTCTCATAAACACTGAATTCAACTATAAATAAAGGTAATTAAGAAAGAAAACTGAAGAATTTAGGGGCTAAATTTTCTTTTCTTTCTCTCTTTCTCCTTCCTTCTTTCCCTATCTCTTATTTAGGGTACAGCTTAATGCCCACTTAACCCTTCCTTGTTTCTATTAACTTAGAGGATTGCACAACCTTGGTAAACACACCGTTCTCATATATTTCACTTACATTTTGTAATAAAACCATAAAATGTGTCAGGCATTGCAATAAACTGTCAGTCACAGGAAGGCACAAATTGTAGGGGAAAATTACTAGAAACCACATCTCAGAAGGAAGAAATGAGCAAAACTTTTTTGAAGATTTAGGAAAAGAATTCTAAATGTTTCCCTAAAATGTATGTTTCTCATTCTAGGAAAATACAGAACGTGTGTTCTAAGTAAAAGTTCAGGGTTTGGAGCCGGGCACTGAATCAGCTGGTTATAGTTTGAACCTCTGCTGAGAATTTGCTTTTCTAACAGGTTCCCAGGGGTCCCCTGCTGTGCTGCTTGTTAGGGACCGAGGCTTACAGCCACCAGTAGAGCAGTGGTTCTCAAAATTTATTATACGTAAGAATCACTTGTGGATCTTATTAAAATGTAGATTCTGATTCAGTATATCTAGGAGTGGTACAAATTCTCAGCAGAGGTTTGAACTGGAACTAATCGGTTAGAAGCCCTAGTCTGAAGTAGCAGTGCTACTTTAAGTCTCTAGCTTTAGGAGATAAACTTTCCTCTTTACCCACCCCCAAAGAGCACGCAGCTCCACTCAGGGGAGAGAGTGCTGTTACCAAAAGGGGGCTAAAGTGGGAATGCACACAACCACATTCTGCCATTTCTCATCTCAGAATATGTTTCGTGGGTAAAACAGGGAGTATTTTGGGCTTATCATGTATTAGTTGGCTAAAAGTTGATTGGAAGCATATTATGATTCTAGGCCTTCTATTGGAAATTCAGGTCAGCACACATAGAAAAAACTCACTTCTTTTCTGTCAGGTTCCAAGAAACCAAAAGAAAACAAATGCACTGCCTTCCAGGTAATTCTGACTGATAGCAAACCTATAGCACAGAGTAGAACTGCCCCACAGAGTTTCCAAGGAGCACCTGGCAGATTTGAACTGCTGAAATTTTGGTTAGCAGACCCAGCACTTAACCACTACGCCACCAGAGTTTCTGGTGGCAGCTTAGAGTACCTTCATTCACAAGAATAAAGAAACCTTAGTGGAGAAACTGCGTTCTCTGGCTGGATGGCAGCAAGTGGTTTCATTTGTCTCTCGGTAATTCTAACAACCTCAGGGTGACTACAAAGAGCAAAGACAAAACAAATAATTTTTAAAAAAATTTTAATTGCTGTGATAGTAATAGAGCGATTTTCAGTTACTCTGTGACCACCCCAATCAGCTCAAAGATGAAAACGTTCACAAGGAGGATAATGCAACCTGACGCTATAAAGCCCTGGTCATTCTGTTTTATAGAAGTTTTTTGTTTTAATGTCAGAACTCAGAGCAAATCTAGACTCACCAAAGAGTAAGGTTTGTATTCAGGAAATTTGTGTTCAGGAAGAACCTCCAGGGCCTGCTGGGAGAGCCTGGGATTCTCGGACACCGTGTCTGCGGGCCGCTGGCGGGGCTGGCCCGGCTGACACCATCTGAAGACGAACACTACCCCCTGCTGGGATGCGGCCGCATTACCTCCGGGAGCCGGCAAGTCAGAGGTGGCTGAGAACGGCGCTGTAAGGGGGAACTGTTTATCCTTTCACCTCTTTTCACTCTGAGCCACCCATTCACAAGAATTGTAAATGCAGAGCATCATTATTCGATGTCTAGACAACTTGATTTATTAATGTTCCTCAATCTTTTTTTTTTTTTTTTTTAACATCACTAGCAGAGATTGATTTAAATGAAAGCGCAAGAGACACAAAAGCAGCCACTTTTGTAGTGGGGACTGGGAGGCTCTGGAGATGAAGCAGGCCACGGGAAGGAGAGAAAACCGCGCGTTTTCATAGTTCATAGTTCTACCGTAGCCAGTCACAGCTGAACAGCAAGTCAAAGCAGAATTCCAGCCGTCAGAGAACACCTGAATCGCTGTCTATCCTGCCCGTTTATTTCCCCTCTAAGGTGTGTATGTGGCAGAGCCGCTTGGACGAGGGAGAGCAGGCCCGGGCTAGGGAGCCACGGAAGCCTTAGCAGACGTCGAGGACACTCCATTGTCCTGCCCCTCACACCTTTCTGCTTCTGCTTCGGGGTGAAAAACTCAGGAGCACTCCCTGCAGAGAAGGAAGCCCCATCAGATGAGTTCTGGAAACAGTGCTGTCTTGCTCTCCTTGTAACCTATATATATATCTGTGTTTAGTTATCAAGTTTTTGGGTTTCAGGACTTTTATTATCTAATTTCATAATAATTACTTATAGGACAAAATTATACTTATAGAACAAGTAAAATATTCCTTCAAAAAAACTTCTGTCATAGACATCTTCTAATCCATCTCCACATTAGTTCCAGAACTTTCTTTTAACCCTAAATAAAATATGATATGTCATTCCTTCCTTCAGATTCTTTAGGTGCTCAGTAGTCTTCTAAGAGAAAGCTTTGTTTTATACCTTTCTCTTGGCAATATTAAAAACAAACAAACAAACAAAAAAAACCTACTGCCGTCGAGTAGATTCCAACTGACAGCAACCCTACAAGACACAGTAGAATGGCCCCTTAAGGTTTCCAAGGAGCACCTGGTAGATTCAAACTGCAGACCTTTTGGTGAGCAGCTGTAGCTCTTAATCACTATACTACCAGGGTTTAAATCCTACAGTAATTGAAACTACTTTACTTTGCTGTACCAAACACTTCTGAAACTTATTGGACTCCAGCATGTTCTTATCAATGGAACACCTATCAACATATCAGACATCTGGAGAACACAGATTAGGGACTATTAGTTTTCATGATAAAAATCTAGTCTCCTTAGCATGGCACACAATCCCTTTGTAAACAAACACCTGCCCACCACCTCCAGCTGTTTCCTCCTATTATCCCCATGTACCTTACAATAGACCCAGCTCTTCACTGGTCCCTGAATGTACCTTGTTCTCTCAGGTTTCCATGTCTCTAAATACCAGACTGTGGCCTGGAATAGTCTTGCACCCTCTGATCAACTCTGGTGGTGCAGTGGTTAAGCACTCTGCTGCTCACTGAAAGACGGGCAGTTCAAACCCATGAGCTGCTCTGTGGGAGAAAGATGTGGCAGTCTGCTTACCTACAGGTTACAGCCTCGGAAACTCTGTGGAGCTGTTCCACTCTGTCCTCGATGGTTGTTATGAGAATCAATTTGATGGTAATGGGTTTTTATGCATGTGGGCACCTCCTAACTATTCTTAAAGGCTCAAGTCAGCTTTCCTTCTCTGAAAAGACTTCTTTCCTAAGTCCTCCAGACAGATTTAGATGTAGCTCTCTTTATGTGCTACCTCTTACATGAACTTACCTTCCTCCTCTATGACACCATTGCCCCCCTGAGCTCTCCCAGGGTCCCAAAGTCACAGGTAACAGTGGTTACTCCTCAGGACTGAGCATCACATCCAGCACATTCCCGGATGAATGACTGGGGAATTTGTTCTGTGATTTCCTTCATTATTCAGATAGTCCTACACACAATGTAACTTCACTTCCTCTTGAAAGGCGTGATCATGTTCATAATGATCATAATACAAACCAGACCAGTTACCGCTGGTCATTTCTGACTCATGGCAACCCCACGCACTTCACAGTGGAACTGTGCTGCAAGGGGTGTTCATGGCTACCGCTTTTCAGAAGCCAATTGCCAGGACTTGGCTCTGAGGAACCTCCGAGTGGATCCAAACCACCAACCATTCATTTAGTATCTGAGCGCTTAACCATTTGCACCACCCTGGAATTCCTACTAGCTCATGTTTATTGAGTGCTTAGTCCATGCCAGGCTCTGCACTAGGCCTTGACCATGGACTGCTGTCATCAGTCAGCACCAACTCAGGATGAACCACTGCCCGGTCAGGCATCATCCTCACAATCGTCGTTGTGTCTGAGCTACTGTTGCAGCCAGTGTGTCCATCCATCTCGCTGAAGGTCTTCCTCTTTTTTGCTGACGTTCTACTTTAACAAGAATGATATTTTTCAAGGGGGATGGTCCCTCCTGATAACATGTCCAAAGAACGCCGGACAAAGTCTCACCATCCTCACTCCGAAGGAACGTGCTAGTTACACTCTCGTGACACAGATTTGTACATTCATTTGGCAGTCCATGGCACGTATATTCAATATTACTCACCAACACCACTGGAATATCTTTTTTAATTATCATAACAACCATATGGTATGAATAGATGATTATCTCTATTTTACAGATAAGGAAATCAAAGCACACAAGTAACTTAAGTTCTCCCAACAGGTGGATGGAGAGCTGGAATTTGTACCCAAAGATCCTCTTTGCTACTGTATTATCATATGCTCCTGTGTCTCTTTAAACATGGAAAAAGTCCTCTACAAGAGAAGTGGAAAAGCAAGGTATGAGTTTTTTTCCAAGGCAGGAGTAGAATTATACTTAGGTACTTACGGTGCAATGCAGGAAGATCACAGAGAACCAGGAACAGGTCCCGCAAAACCTGCCTGTCAGGTTCTTGGTGAAAACTAGACAGCATTATAAAGAGGATTTGAAATGTGCATTACTTCATAAAAATGAGGCAGCCTTCAGGGTCTGCTGGGAGGACCAGCTGAGATCTCATCTCCGGGTCACCCTCCTGCTGCTCCGTCACTGAGGGCACAGGACATCAGAAGCAGGTGTATTTATGGCAGCTGAGTCTGTAGTTGCAGGCCAACAATGACCACAGTGACCACCCCAATAGCTACAACCCAGCCGTTCCCCCTTTACAGGTGGGGAAACTGAGGCACGGTGAGCCTGGTGACTGGTCAAGGTCACCCGATAATAACAAAGCTGAGCTCAAGTCCAGCTCTGACCCCAAATGCTGTCATCTTTCCAGCATGTTACACCACCCCTCTAAAGATTCCAGAAACTGAGCAGTCTTGAGAAGCCTGCTAGAACTGTAGCTGCTCCTGTAAAATTACATACAGTTTATATTCCTTGAATTTTAGCCTGGTCTTCCAAACCATACAGTTTATCTTTTGAGACATAATGGTATATCTGCTCTTGTCCATTGTTGTTGAACTCTTGTTCCCTGATTGATTAAACAAGGCCGCAACACAAACGTGTAGGTCTGGCAGGGGAAGGCCCCAGCAGCTGCCAGGCTGCTGGCAGAGTCAGCCTGTAAGAAGGCTTGGGGGGTTACAAGACCACGCAGCCTGTGTACCCGAGGCCTTGCCTGGCCTTCCCCTCGGCCCGGCCTCACAGATTCTCTTTGCTTCTCTGTGTCTGCAATGCCTCTTTAACGAAAGGAGCAGGTAGTTTTCCCTGAAGATCCTTCTAGCTCTCAATGTCTGGAGTGGTATTTTCACCATAGCAGGGAATGAACATTTCCCTAAGAATGCTGGTGTTCTTGGTAAAGGATTTGTACTTTTTGTGACTTGCCTAAGAATTTGAAAGCCTTACTTAGTACTTCCTTTCCAGTACAGCTTGCCTTTACAAATACAGGGGACTGTGATGGTACAGTGGTTAAGTGCTGTGGCTCCTAACCAACAGGTTTGCCGTTTGAATCCATCAGGGGCTCCCTAGAAACTCTCTGGGGCAGTTCCACTCTGTCCTGTAGGGCTGCTGAGTTGGAAATGACTGGACGGCCGTGGGGTTGGATTGTTTTGGGTTTGACAAATCAATCAATCAATCAATACGCAGGCTCTTGTCCTACTTAACACAGTTGTCATCTAGCCTTTTCCACCCTAAAGCAGGTCTCAGGCTTTCTACTTATCTTGTGGCAGGGGCAAGGCCCCAATTCAGCAGTAACAGCAGAGCTTGAAGCAGCTAGAGATCGTCGTTTACGTCGCCAGCAGCTGCTTTAGGAAAACTCATGTTGGCAAGGCTTCTCCGCTTTAATCCAAAGATGGACTATTTAACCCTAAACCGTTTGGCAGTATCCCCTAAAGTAACTTCTGTTTTGTTCAGTGGCTAAATTGGGACCCCTTTGTGATTCTGGAGTTTAGGTCGGAAGCAGAATTTTTAAATTCTGTTCACTCACACTGCTGTATCTCTCCAATCTATATCGCCCAGTCCACTTTAGAGGGAAAGCTTGAGAAGTCCCTGAGTGGCTGTCAGTAACAAGGCCTCTGAAAATTGGCCACAGGCCATCCTTACAGACAATGGCTTTTCTAGCCTGGAACCCTCTCCAACATATCAGTCCACTGGTTTGCTGGAGGGAGGAAAAAAGAAGGCAGATTCCTGACTTCACTTCTGTGCCTAGTTTCACCCTGACTCAGCCATTCATTCTTTCAGTCAGCAAATATTTATTGAGTGTCTGGTACATGCCAGGCAGAGTTTAAGGGCCCTGGGATACAGTATGGAGCAAAGCAAACATCCCCACACTCAGGGAGCCCTGGTTGCACAGTGACGAAGCCCTTGGTTGCTGACGGGCCGGTGGTTCAAACCCACCAGCTGCTTCATGGGAGAAAGACATGCCTCTGTAAAGACTGTAGTCTTGGAAGCCCTGGGAGGCAGTTCTCCTCTGTCCTGTAGAGTCACTGTGTGTTCAAATCAATTTGACAGCAACAGGTACCCTATCCTCAGACAGCTTGTTTTTGCATAAACCCTTCTAATTAAATAACTTTGAATTGAGCAAGAATTCCATTTTATTTTAGCTTATTTTAACATTCCCCCTTTATTTTTCACACAATGCCTTCTACTCTTAGACAGGTTTCCGATTTTAACCATTGTCTTGATCTGCTTTCTCATTTCTTTCAGAAAAGAAATGACATTATCCTTAGCCCATTTTAAGAAGCCTGGGGGGTCACACAGTTTGTGAATAGCTACTAACATAAAGTTTGGCAGTTTGAGGCCTCCCAGAAGCTCCGTAGAAGAAAAGGCCTGGCAATCTTCTTCTATGAAAATCACGACCAAGAAAACTCTATGGAGCAATTCTACTCTGTAACACATGGGGTCGCTGTGAGTTGGGGGCTGACTCAGTGGCAGCTGACAACAACAAGAAGGCCATTTACCCAACAGGGACTTTGACGGACAAAGGATAATGGGATCTATTTTTTTGTAGAACACACACATCACATCAGTGTAAGGACTGGAAACTGATTTCTAGTCTGAGGTACAGATTAAACATCAGAAAGCAAAGCACCAAGGCTTCATAACCTTGATTTTGACTTAAGCCCTGAACTGGCACTAAAACTACAAACAAAATTCCCTGTAACTTCTCCACGGGGACTCTTCTTGGCTGGTTTCTTACAGCTCCATCAAACTGGTTCCGACAAAATCAGCCAAGGTCATGACAGTGAAATGCATATTGCACGCTGATCAGAGACCTTGGATAGGAGTTAGAAGCATGAACTCAAAGCCAAAACACTGAATTTACCCTGTAATTATTTTATTTTCTACTATAGCAAGTCTCAATCAAATTGCTATCCTGGGCTCAAAGCACACTTTCATGAAAACATCTAAAAGCCAACTTCTACTTATGTGTAAAATGTACATATTAAATATAAATGATTTAGCACCACAGATCAAGTTTTACATGGCATAAAAATCTTTTCTTTAAGTCAACCAACCCAGAAATAATCTATATTGTATTTATAAATGTATTTGAAAACAAAGTTTTCTTTTTTCACTCTGCCCAAATCAGGAGACTACTGTCCTGTCCCAAGGTCTTGTTAAATCAAGAGAAGTCCCCCCAGGGTGCATTTTACCACCCTTTTGTATCTGGCATTGTTTCTTAATCCCTCTCACAGTCTCCTTGTACTGAAAGCTCACTCCCTCCAAAACTGTGACAGTCAGTGATAAAGATGCTACCAGGAAGGAGGAGGAAGATGGACATGTTTAGGGCAAAACGGAACAGGATTGAATTCCAAGAAATTTATCTTTAGGACAGACTCCTGGGTGGTGTAATTGGCTAATGTACTCAGCTGCTAACCAAAAAATTGGAGGTTCAAGTCTATCCAGAAATGCCTTGGAAGAAAGGCCTTGCAATCTACTGAAACTGAAAGCTGAAAAGCCCCGAAATGAGGGGTGCTTACGATTGAAGGCCTAAGAGGCTTTGTTTCAGATCACCCCCAGTGCACAGGAAAGACATGATCTCCATGTTCCACAAGCCCCAGACAGCAACATTATGTTGGGGGCCTCAGAGACACCACTGTAGATTCAGTGAACCATAGACAATGAGTGACTCCTTTCGTTTTGATAACTAAACTCTTAACTAGTGATAAAAGAATTAGGCAGGGAAGACAGGGGAGTAACTTGTGTTTGAGTATTCTTTCAGATTGCTGGCCAGATGACATCTAGCACCACTTTGTTTCCTTGGTGGCAGTGACAGCTTTTGAGGTTGTAAAGCAGACACCTCTACTCAGTTCACTTCCACCCAGAGGACCCCCCACATAACCCAGCTGCCCACATTGTTCCCTTCCATTGGCATGTGCTTTCTCCCTTTAAATACTTCAACCTTGCCTGACAAAATTTAAGCAGGTTTCTGATGGACAGAACTCCCCTTCCTCCCTGTGTCTGCTAGCACACAGTAATAAACTTCTTTTTGCTCACTCACCCTGAGTGCTCTACCTGTCTCAGAGATTGGCTTTAGGGGGCAGGTAATGAGAATCCGGAGATTTGTCTCTTTTTGCTCACTCACCCTGGTACCTGTCTCAGAGATTGGCCTTTTAGGGTAGGTAAGGAGGATCTGGAGTTTTGTACAGTAACGCTGCTTCTCCAAAATCAGCCACTGAAAACCCTACAGAACACTGTTCTACTCTGACTCACATGAGGTCACTGGGAGTTGGAGTTAACTCCATAGCAGCTGATTAACTGGTGATCTTAGGCTATTTACCTAGATTTCGCCTTCTTGCATGGAGGGACAAGTTAGGTTTGGCTCTTGGACTGTCAAAGAAATGAGATCTTTCAGGCAAAGCTTAACATCCATGCCACAAATGCCAGCCCAGCAGAGATATCCAATCCTGTACCCTAGATCCCTGTAAGGAGGTCAGTAGCCATATCTAGGTGAAGCCAGCCTAGGAGGCATTCAAGATAAAAGGCATTAAAAGTCGCTAGAGTTTAACTACCATACATCAAGCTGGCTTTGAAATCAGTTATCTTTCTACACAAGGCTGCTCTTGAAGACTGCGAAAAGCCTGGAACCCTCCAGAGTGAAACAGTGGAAAAATATGTCCAGGGAGAATTGCAGGGAAAAGGCCTCCAATGGACAAGTGTTCTTTGCATTTAGCTTTCTTTGGGAAATTAAATGAAAAGAAGCCATGCCTTGCATTTCAATTAGAGATGAGAGAATGTTCCTCATGTTCTGCCAAACTGAGATCCCTCTTAACTCCTCTTCCCTCCCTCATACCACCATCCACCATCTTAAACCTCTTGGGTTCCGAGTTCAGGTCCAGACTGATATTCTGCATTCTGTTCTATACTGATACAACAAGTATTCTGTTTCTAGCAAGGTTTGTAACAGCAACAATGCTCATAAAGCCTTCTTGAAGATAAAATGACTCTTAGGAAACAAAATTTGATGAATTAAGTGTAAATGAATCAGAAACATGAGGATTAAAGTTCCCTGAGAACACACAAGGGTTTACATATTCAGAGGTAAAGTGCTGAAGAAAATGCATTCTGAATTTGCTTGGACCCAAAATGTTTGAAGAAAATACCTAGAACTTACTTAACAGACCTGGATCTTACCTGACATCCCAGGGTCAAACTGAAACCAGGGGCTGAAAAAGCCTCTGTGAAGGGTGTTCAAGATCAGGGCCTGAGAAACTTTGTTTCGAATCACCCCCAATTCACAGGGAAAGACAAGACCTCCACATTCCACAAGCCCCAGGCAGGAACACTAGGGCAGGGCCCTCAGACACACCACTAGAGGTTCAGTGAACTGTAGGCAATGAATGATTCCTTTTGTTTTAACAACTGAATGAAAGAATTAGGGGACACAGGGATGAAACTTGTGTTTAAGTATTCGTTCAGTTTACTGGCCATGTGATGTCTAGCCCCACTTTGTTTTCTTGATGACTGGTGATTTGCTCTACAAGGTTGTGAAGCAGGCCACCTCTACCCAAAGGACCCTCACACGCCCACCTCCTTGTCCCATTGTCCTCATGAGATTTGTTCCATATATAAACTCCAGGTTTGGCCTACACAGTTTGAACAGCCCTAGAGATTTGACTATGTCTGTCCCCCATGTTCTAGTTGGCAGAACATGGTTAATAAACTTGCTCTTTAATCTCTCACCAAAACCTGTCTCAGAGATTGGCTATTTGGGACCGTTAATGACAACCTGGAATTTTGTCCGGTAACAAAACTGCTTGACATAAATAAGTGTATATATATATATGTGTGTGTGTGTGTGTTGTATAGTGAGAAGTATACATAGCTCTGCCACTTGAGCTAATAACTAGAGTATACCGAGTGTGCTGCGAAGCCAGGCCACAAGGCCTGGGGCTTGTCTGTGTTCACACTTTACAGGGGGTTTGTTTTTGTTTGGTTTTTCATGTGAGAGAAGAACATTGTAATGATTTTTCACTACCACCCTCCCACCCCACCCCCGCCCAGTCATTTTATTCCCATCACCGAAGCCCTCAGGGAGAATCTACTGGGTGTGACAAAGAAATATGTCTTTTCTCTGTGTCACAGACCTTGGATCCCATCCAGGGCCCCCCTTCTCCCCGGAGGCCAGCTCGCACCCGTTTATGATTTGCATTTTATTGCCGTGCGCTGAACCCAGCGAGCTGATGTCTGAACCAGCAGAATGGTGAGAGCTAGAAGCGGCAGGCAAGAAGGCTCCATTTTCCAGCTCCTTCCGCAGAGTCTGCGCTGCCAGCAATCTGAAGCCAAATGTGTGGTAGAATTTATACAAGAAAAGAATATCAACACTGGTACACTCAGTCTCCCTTGTCTTTCCCAAGACTCTCCCTTTCCCAAGACCCTTCTCAGCTTGGGGACCTTCCTTTTATGTCTAATTTAATTTTGGATGGCTAATGATTACTGTTTCCTGGTTCCCCTTGTGCTGTTTAATCCTGTCATTTACTTTCACTGTGTCCTTGTATTCTTAAGCTTTCTTGATTCATGATTCTTTAATTTGCAAAACTGAGCAAAGTCAACTTTTAAAACATGGAGAATAATAATCCTAAAGAGGAAAAAGGAGTGGGATCAAGAAAGCAATCTAATTTGAAACACTAGTAATACAGAAGTTTATGAAAATATGTAGACTGCTCTCTGTATGGAAAGCCTAGTATCATAGTAGTTAAATGCTATGTCTGCTAATGAGAAGGTCAACAGTTCAAATCTGCCAGGTGCTCCTTGGAAACTCTATGGGCCATTCTAACCCGCCTACAGTGTCACTGTGCGTGGGAACCTACTCAACGGCAGTGGGTTTTGTTTGGTTTAGTACTCTGTATGGTGAAGACAATTCATTCACCCTGTACTGTGCAGTATCATTCTTAGCTATGTTAATGAAAAGCAATATGAAACATTTTTTAAATAATGAAGTAATCCCAAATAGGTGGATTAGCTAGGACTCAAAAAGAGGACCACTCATTTAAAGGCATAGGGAATTACAGGTTCAGTGGTTGAATTCTCACCTTCTGTGTGTGAGACCTGGGTTTGATTCTGATCAAAGGACTTCACGCGTAGCCACTACATCTCTGTTAATTTAACAGTCATCATCTTGGTATAGACTTGGAATAGACTGGAGATATACGGTACAGACTTGGAATCACAAACAGCAGAAAGCAAATACCGTAACTTATTGCTCTCAAAGCATCCCTAGATTTCAACAACAGATCAATAGGAAAATAAGAAGGAAAGGAAGAGGAAAAGAGAAAAAGAGGGGGAGAAAGAGGAGGCTTGCATGTTGCTACGATGCTGCACAGGTTTCAGCTTTCTTCTAAGAAGAAAGGCCAAGTGATACATGAAAACCTGTGAACGAAAGCCCTATGTATGACAACAGTCCTCTCAGCAACCCATTGAAATGGGATGGCATACCTAGGGTAGTGTTTTGTTTGATTGTGCGTAGCATTGCCATAGTTGGGAGTAGTTAACAACAATTTAAAGACAGATCTTGTGCCTAAATGACACCATTATTTTTTTTGGACTGCTACCAAGTATCTTCTTAATAAAGTCTTGTTGTTGTTAGGCGCTGTTGAGTTGGTCCTGACTCACAGTGACCCTGGGTACCAGAGACTGAAACACCACCCTGTCTTGCACTACGCTCACAATCATTGTCATGCGTGAGCCCATTGTTGCAGCCACTGTGCCGGTCCATCTTGTTGAGGTCTTCCTCTTTTCCACTGACACTGTACTACAGCAAGTGTGACGTACTTCTCCAGGGACTGATACTTCCTGACAACATGTTCAGAGATGGTTGTCTCACCATCTCTGCTTCTAAGGAGCACTCTGGTTGTACCTCTTCCAGAACCAATTTGTTCGTTCTTTTGGCAGTCCTTGTTATATTCAATATTCTTTGCCAACACTACAATTCAAAGGCATGGATTCTACTTAAGTCTCCCTTATATACTGTCCAGCTTTCATATGCATATATGATTGAAAATACCATGGTCTGGGTTAGCTGCACTTTAGTCTTCAAGGTGACATCTTTGCTTTTCAATGCTTTAAAGAGGTCTTTTGCAGCAGATCTGCCCAATGCAATGCATCTTTTGATTTCTTGACTTCTGTTTCTATGGGTGTTGATTGTGGATCCAAGTAAAACAAAATCCTTGACAACCTTAATCTTTTCTCCATTAACAAGTATCACGATGTTGCTTCTTGGTCCAGTTGTGAGGATTTTTGTTTTCTTAATGTTGAGGTATGATCCATACTAAAGGCTGTGGTCTCTGGTCTTTATCACCAAGTGCTCCTATTTCTCGTCACTTTCAGAAAGCAAGGTTGTGTTACCTGCATAATTCAGGTTGTTAGTGAGTCTTCTTTCAATCCTGATGCTAAATTCTCCTTTATATAGTCCAGATTCTGGGATTATTTGCTTAGCATAGAGATCACATAGGCATGGTGAAAGGGTATAATGCGTAACATTTCACTGGCTATTTCTCTTCAGAAGCAGGCTTCTCGGCCCTTCTTCCTAGTTTGCCTTAGTCTGGAAACTCAGCTGAAGCCGTGGATAACTCTGCTGGTATCTGAATAGCTTCCAGCCTCACAGCAGTACACAGGTCCTTGTGGTACAACAAACTTACGGATACGTGGGAGTAGAAAAGTCCTATTAGCACCTCAAAATAAGAAGTAAACTGCTTCCCTTCATCTATTCTCCACCTCAGTTAAGGATACCAGAAGAAGCCACCTCTTCACACACCCTCATATCCAAGAGGCCACAAAGAGTGGCCGTTTTCTAAAGGCCTCCTTCCAATTTAGCTCACACCTGAACCCCTCTCCCTGAATCTGTATAATCAATCACAGCCTAGTCTATTT
The DNA here is from genome assembly GCA_028571685.1 of Heterohyrax brucei. Lineage (NCBI taxonomy): Eukaryota > Metazoa > Chordata > Mammalia > Hyracoidea > Procaviidae > Heterohyrax > Heterohyrax brucei. Next base: position 108,507,889 of record CM053146.1, read on the forward strand.
CCTAATCTTGGATCATCCCATTGTATTGTGACTCTTCTGATAGTTCTAAATGTCACCTCTGAATGTGTCACTGTCCTGCCTTAATGCTCCCGTGTCTTCCATTCTGGAGGAAGGCAGCTCTTCCAGGTCAAGCAGTGAAGGACGGAGAATTTACTAGAATCTCATCAGGGAGCCTTTACATCCTGCACCCTCTCCACAATAACTGCCTTTCATCCCTCTCAATTCTGACATCATATGGGAGCGTGACAGGTTGATGGAAAGTGCTTTGGATGGACATACGTCCCCCCAAAACATGTAATGAAATCCTGGCCGCTGTACCCGTGGATGTGACCTTATTTGGAAATAGGATTTTTGTTATCTTAATGAGTTCATGGCAGAGTAAGACAGGTCCTAAACCTATTCACTTCTCAGTTATAAATACAGAAGAATAGACACAGACAAACAGGAAAAAGACAGACACCAACAGCAGGGACACCAAGACATGCCAAAGATCAATGGCAATCATCAGAAACTAGGAGAGGACCCACAGAAGGTATGAACATGACTAAAACTCTTGCTTTAACTTCCAAAACTGTGAGAAAATAAATTTCTGCAATTTAAAGCCATTAACCTATAGTATTCCTGTGATGGTAGCATAAGTTAGACAGAAAGGTCTCTGGTTTGCACACAGGTGGTCCCTTTCCCCCCTTCCTGTTGACCTCTTGCCCTGCCCAAACTGCGTTACAGACACTCCACGCTCTTTGCCCATCTAGATTCTCTCATTCCGTGTTGGTGATGCCACTTTTTCCTTCCATCTGACATGCTCTTTCCCTCTTGCTAATGCCTACTTGTCTTCAAGACTCAACTCAAACATTGCCTCCTGGGAGGAAGGGGCATACCTGGGTACCTCCTCACAGTGACTTGCCATGTGTTCCCTGGCTGTGTCTCCCCCAGCCAGAGGCTTCCTAAGGGAGGGGGGACCAGATGTTATGAGTCTTTTTGCTTCCCCCCAAACCAAAACCCAAACCCACTGCCATCAAGTCAGGTCTGACTCATAGCGGCCATAGAGGTCAGAGGAGAACTGCCCCATAAAGTTTCCCAGGAGTGCCTGGCAGGTTTGAACTGTCGACCTTTTCGTTAGCAGACCTAGTACTTAAACCACTACGCCACCAGGGTTTCCTTTTTGCCCCACAGGAGATGCTTAATGGCTCTTGAATGAATGGATGTACTCGTGTATAGATAAATGGTTGAAGAAAATCACAGTAGTCAGGTCTATAAGAGCTGACTAAAGTGTTTCATAAAGAGTAACAATATCTGCTTACTGCACAATCAATCCAATTTGACCACTAGGCTACTAGCAAATAACCAGACTATGGCACATCTGAACTAGTTATTCTGGCCCTCTTAACAAAACAAGACTAGCCATTTGTCTGTCTAATCACACAAACTCCCCCTAAAGAAAAAAGCATATGCCAACTCTTGTGAATAAAAAGCAGTAACATTTTTTGAGCACATGCTCTGTGCATCAGGCCCTATTTTAAGCATTTGATGTGCACCAACTTGTTCAGTCTTCACTCTACAGGCACAGGAATCCCTGGGTGGTGTCAGTGGTTAATGAGCCTGGCTGCTAAACAAAAAGTTGGAGGTTCTGGTCCACCCAGAGATATCTTGGAAGAAAGGCCCAGGGATATGCTTCCAAAAAATCAGCCCACTGGAAATGCTGTGGGCACAGTTGACCTACATGAGGTTAGCACAAGTCAGAATCAACATGATAGTACTGAGAAGATGCAGGCTTTCATACTGCCTGCTTTACAGATGAGCAAACTGCCCTCAGGCATCGATCCAGTGAGGAAACAGCAGAGCAGGGCTCTGAATAGATATATAGCCCACCTTCTCAGTCAATACACTACATTGCCTCTGTGAACACAAATGGGGCATGGTGTGGTTTCCACTGTTGTTAGGCATTGTCAAGTTGATTTTGGCTTCTGGTGACCTCTTGTGACATAGCAGAAATGCCCCCATGGGATTTCCCAATGCTGTAATCTTTATGGGAGCAGATAGGCGGGTCTTGCTCTCATGGAATCTTTGGGTGGGTTTGAACTACCAACCTTTTGATTTAGCAGCCAAGTGTATAAGCATCACATAGGGCTGCTACACGTTGGTATTAACTTGACTATACACAACCACTACCACCACCACTGAAAATGGAAGCAATAATGACTCCTCCTTCAAAAAGGGTAGAAAGCCTTGACTTCCCATCTCATCTCCACGCTTCCACCTTCCTAGGGGCCGTCATTTGACCCAAGTCTACAGGGAGACCATATAACCTTGAGGGCCTGAGACTGAATTCTGTTCCCAGCTCATCAGCTGAAACTGGATGCAACACTTACCCTCCCTTTGCCTTCATCTCCAGCTGTAAAACAGCCGAAATAATGTGGGCCACCTGCTTCCCTCACAGGAGTGTGGTGAGAATTAATGACATTAGGTTAATGCTGTTAGCTTTCTGAAGAGCTGGGTGAATTGGGAATGAGACCCTGCTTGGATGCAAAATGTGGCTCCCTAATCAAAGGGCTTCGGCACTGTCCATATATCTTCAGAAGTGGGGGCACGGGAACATTGGCTTTTCTATTTGTTATTTGAAATGGTGCCCAAAAGAGAAGAGGACAAGACATGAGTGAAGGATATGATGGGGACAACCCTTCTGGTGACGGTCCATTCAACATCTGTCTGAGGGGAGGTGATTACGGAGCCTCAGATTGCCTGCGTCCATTATCATTAGCGATTATTTGGTGCTGAACGCAGTGGAAGGACAGGTCAGGCCACAGTGTGTTTGTAAAATGCCTCGCACCGCTGCCCCAGTCCAGCCCCGTCCCAGCTGGGGGACTGCCTTTCTCCCCTTCACCCTACCTTGAACCTACTCCCTCCACCCCTGACCCTGACCCCTCCCTGAACACTTCACACACCTTTCTGCCAGTTTAACCAAAAAACATTTCAAGAGGTAACTGCACTGGCAATTAATTTTGCTCCTTGACTGGAAGGTGAAAGGCTTTTTATTATGTAAATTATAAATGTCCTGAAGGGAAACTATCTCTTTTTCACCAATGAGCCCATCAGGCTGCCCGAATCAGGATTTCTTTCTTTCTTTCTTTCTTTTTTTAAACATTTATTAGTCTAGGGGGGCCAGTTAGAACGTTTCATAGCATCTAAGTGCTGACATTTATTTATCTACTGCTTCCAAAAAAACCTAGTGGCAGGGAGCCACGGATGGATCCCTAAATACGGAGGAAGGGCAGCGCTGGGGGGCAGGGAGGGGTTCTGCTAGACCTGGCTGTCCCGACATGCAGAGACCAAAGGAGAGACACCTTAGAGGCAAAGGCAAGGTGGGAAAGGCCAGATCCTAAGCAGAGGGCTTTTGTCTCTTTTCTTCTTAAAGTTTTCCCTTTTCTCTATCCCTGTTATTTCTCTTACCGTCTCCCCTTTTGTGTGTATCACACCTGGAACTTTTTGTACAGCTAATTCCCTAGAGGCTCCCCATCCTGACCAGCATTTCCAGCTAAGCTACCTACCTAGTGCAATTATTAAGTGCTTAGCTCCCTACGGGAAGGCTTTGGGTGCCGCCATAAAGATTACCCCTTAAGCCCATTGCCATGGAATTGATCCCACCTCCACAGAGCTGCCAAGGCTGGATCTTCACTGAAGTAGACTGCCACATCTTTCTTTCACACAGTGGCTAGTAACATTTAGATCTGAGTCACCAACCTTTTGGCTAGCAGGCAAGCCCTTAACAACTGCATCATTAAGCCTCCTCCTGTAAAGATTAGGGTGGTTAAGTGATACATCTGCTAACAAAAAGGTCAGCAGTTCAAATCCACCATGTGCTCCTTGGAAACTCTTAAGCGGCAGTTCTACTCTGTCCTGGAGGGTCACTATGCGTCGGCATCGACCAGAGGGCAGTGAGTTTGGTTTGGGGTTTTTGTAAAGATTATGGCCTAGGAAACCCAAGGGAGCAGTTCTACACTGTCACATGGAGTCATTATGAAGTTCCAAATTAACTCTATGGTACCTAATAACTTGTTTTTGAAAGAATGCTAGAGCCTTTTCTTCCCCTAGAAGAAGAAATTAGTAAGTCAGTGAAAGAGTTGACTGCAAACACAGCTCCCCCTCAAATGTTAACAAACTTGAGAAATGGTAAGTTTTGTTTTGTTTTCTTATTTAGCTCCTCTTGGTCTGTAGTTGGCTTCTGGGGTAACACGATCTAGTCTGCAGAATAGAACAGAAAACCAAAGCCAAATCCATTTCTGTCGAGTAGACTGTGACTCGTAAGGGACCCTGTAGGACAGAGCAGAACCGCCTAAAGGGTTTTTCAAGGAGTGCCTGGTGGATTTGAACTGCAGACCTTTATAGGTTAGCACCCACACACTCTTGACCACTGCACCACCAGAGTTTAGGGGAAAGCAGGTGGTAGAGAAGCAGACAGATGGGAGATAAACATCTCCTAAACCAGCCAGATTTCAGTGGAGGCTTTTAAATAAACAAATCTCTCTTGTTGACAGATAAATGGCACAAGACACCTGAGGTAGAAGTTCGTCCTCTGACAGTACATAAAGCTTGGGCACACAGTGGGGAAGGAAACAGTGCCTTGCCCTCCTGCAGCTTGCGGTCTAGTGAAGAACTATTAAGCAAATAAGCACACAAAGTACCTTGTAATATCTGCCGTATTCCTTCGAGGAAATGTTAGCTGCTGGCCCCCAGCTCAGCACAAGCAAACCAAATGCCTGGCCTTCACCCGTCTCCATGATGGCCTGTGGGTTTTTGCAGACTGATTTTCAGAAGGAGATCCACCCCAGGCCGTTCGTTCTATCCCGTTGTCCTAATCTGAAAGGTCCTCTGAAACCTGTTTAGACTCACAGCCACACACAAGCCATCACTGACAGTTAGGTGGTGGCTGCATGCAGTGCACTAGCCAAGACTTGAACTGAACCATCACCACCTCGTGTTAAAAGACATGTCTTGTCTTGTCTTGTCTTTCTTCTTTTTTTAATAGACAGAGAGATCAGGAAAGACATCTCTGAAAAAGCAACATTTTAGAGAAACTCTGAAAAACAACAAGGAGTTTCCCAAGTGACGGGAGAGCATTTCAGGTGGTGGCAGCCACCGGCCCGGGGCCTTGAGACAAGGAAGGTCACAGTGGAACACAGCTGAGGACAGCAGCTGACCAGAGGAAGGGGCCAGGACTGAGGCACCCGGGCAGGGTCATGCCACACAGGCACCTGTCTGCCCTGCCAAGGACACTGAGAAAGAGGCCAGTGTAGTATTGTAAGTGGGTGAATACATTATTCTGATTTATATATACATGTATATAAATTATTTTGGAGAGTAGATTAGAGATTAAACAGGGCAAGAGCAATATAATTGCATGAAAAGACTCACCTGTGAGTATCAACAGGAAAACCTATTTGCCTTCTCCCCCTTGGCTTTTTCTCTTTCAGGAAAGATTCTTTCTTACAAAGAGACAGACCTAGTTGAAATACATCTTAAAAGAGAGAAAGAGAGTTGGAAGACAAAGAAAAGCCACTTGGGGCTGTATCTAGATTTTTTCTTTTTCTTTTTTTTGCAGAGGGAAGGAGTTATGGACAAGTAAGAAGCCCTGGGAGCATCTTTCAAGGACTAGAAAACCGAGAAGGGAATGTGGGAATTTAAAATAATCACTGTGGATTACCAAGGGATCTTTTGCTGTTTACCAAGAAATGCAAATAAAGGGTTTGAGTTATTTATTAATTACTGTCCCGTGTTGAACAGTATTCTCTTGGATGGTAGATGAGTTTCCTGAAGCTGTCATAACAAAGTACTACAAAGCAGGTGGCTTAAAAGAACGAGAATTGATTCTCTCACCATTCAGGAGGCCAGAAGTCTGAAATTAAGATATCAGTTCCTTGCGGAGGCTCTGGGGGAGAATCTATTCATGCCTCTCTCCTGTCTTCTGGTGGGTGCTGGCAACCTCAGCGTTCTCCGGCTTATAGACACACCCATTCCAAACTTGCCTTCCTTCACTTGGTGTTCTTCCCTGTGTGTCTGTGCAGCTGTGTCGTCAATTAAAAGGACACGAGTCGTTGGATTTAGGGATCACCCTAATCCTGTGTGAATGCAACTAATTACACCTACAAAGACCCAGTTTCCAAATAAGATCACATTATGAGGCTCTAGACAGACATGAATTTTCAGGGGACCCTTTTCATTTCAGCGTAGCTACGCTGCTGCTCCTAGACTAGCTTTTACAAAAGGGATGTTCAAGCAGTCCAGCAAACACGACGTGCGAGTGCCTGCACTTGGTGGTGGTGGAGCAGGGCCTCGGGACTCTCTCGTGGTGGTGAAGTGATGCAGAGGAGCCTGATATTTCACCAGGAATATTCCTCCTTCTTCTTTTCTTCCATAGAAATAAAACTTTCAGGTGGTCAGTATGATATCCAAAATAACAATTGTATTTCCCGGTCTCTTTAGGAGCTGGATTTGGCCATGTGGGAAACTATGGTTAATGGGACATGAGAAGAAGGCATGTGTACAATTTCCAGATCAGGCCCCAAAAGGGAAGTGCCATACTCTCTCTTAGCCTGTGTTGTCCATATCCCCTGGCTTAATGATGGATGTACTGGTATGTCATCTTGGAGGACGGGTCAGGGCAGCATACGGGGGGTGGGGGGGGTGGAGTTGCAGATGGGAAGAGCCAAGGTCTTTGACACCATGGAGTCACTGTACCTGACCAGGAGAGTCGTCTGCATGTCTATGTAAGAAAGAAATGACAGCTCTCTTGTTTAACGGAGACTGTCAGCTACATCCTAACGTACATCAACGTTCTTTCTAGGGATCCTGCAGTGCCTTCACATTTTTTTGTTCCTGTTCCATCCTAGAAATGTGAGAGTAAAATAGCGAAGGTAGAAGTGTCCCACAACTTGATTCACAGACTAAAGGATTCAGGATTTTCTTGTCTGGGCCCTATAGTTTAGATAAGCAGGAATTTACAAAACGAGTCCGTGTCCTTCTGTAGCCACTTCCTTAGCTGCTATTAATTAAAAATAAAAAAGCACACACAAATATATTCATCCCCCTAACATTATTTTTGGAACCATGGTGGACCAGTGGTTAAGAACTAGACTGCTGACCAAAAGGTTGGCAGTTTGAAGCTACCAGCCACTCCCTGGAAACCTTATGGGGCAAATGTGCTTTGTCCTACACGGTTGCTGGAAACCCTTGGTGTGGGGTAACCACCACAGAACTACAGCTGCTGAGCAGAAGGCTGGCAGAACCCACCAGGAACTCCTCGGAAACCGTGGGGCAGTTCTATGCCGTGCTGTAGCGTTGCTAAGAGTCTGAATCGACTCCAGGGCAGCAGGCTGGGTTTGGTTTGGGTTTAACACTTATTTTTAACAACTGTTTCAACATTTTTAGTGGCAGAAAATTCCATTAAAGTTTTGGAAATCTCTGCAAAAGACATTCCAGATATTTCAAACTGTGAAATCTATCATATAGAACATGACATCTGAGTAAAAAGACTCAAGTTTTACTAGCAGTCCCACAACTGACATGAGCGCTAGGCAGCCTGAGGCATCTCAATTTCACATCCTGAAAAGAGAGAGACAGCAACTCTCCTAAAGAGATAGATGGAGGATGATAATTTAGCATCATAGGGGTTCAGAGCTTGAGAGCTGTTCCTAACTGTCTGGTCCAAACACCCCGTGCTTCTAATTCTCATCACTTCCTGGGTGGCAGGTTTCCATCTCTTCTGCTCCAAGTCTGTGTTTTCAGTGACAGGATACCTCACTATTATTTGGCCTACGAGTACTTGATACGTAATGCAGTAAAAGTTTGCTCAGCTAAAATGATCTCATCAGTGTCACAGAAGTTTTTTAGAGAGATGATGTGAAAGGCAACACAGCAAAGTAAAGAGAGGACAGACACAGATGGATCTGGCTTTGAACTCCAGGTTCACCATTTATGTGACCTTAGACAAGTTACTGACTGCCTTTAAGCCTCAATTCTCTAAATTACTGTAATACATACTTCAAGGATTACCAATGATGTACCTAAAGCATATAGTTTATACAAACAGTTTGCATTAAACACAGCAGTTAGTACTCACAAAGTGATTACTGCAGTTATTGTAATTTTTATCATTACATTCTAAGAGCAGTTTCGCTAGACTGTGCGGGTTCAAATCCCTGCTCTGCCCCTCCATCTCTTTGTGACCACAGGTAAGCTACTTCACTTTTCTGTGCCTCCATTTACTCATCTGTAAATGAGAGGGATGACAGTCACGCATCAGAAACTCTGGCAGCTTAGTGGGTTAAATGCTACATTTGCTAAACAAAAGGTCGGCAGTTCAAATCTGCCAGGCACTCCTTGGAAACTCCACAGGGGGCAGTTCTACTCGGACCTCTAGGGTCACTGTGAGTCTGAGGACTCCGTGACAGTGGGTTTGGTTTTCTTTTTAGCCACACATCACAAGGCTGCTGTGAGGACTAAGGATGTAAAAGGTGTAAAGCACTTTTGAACAGAGCTGGTTGCCTAGGAGCATTATATTAAGTATGGGCTTCCGTTTGTTGTTGTTGGGTACTGTCTAGTCAATTTGACTCCCAGCAGCCCCATGTGATACAGCAGAACTGCCCCACAGTTTGCTAGGCTGTCATCTTCACTGGAGCAATTCTTCAGGTCTTGCTCCACAGAGTGACTGGGTGTGTTTGAACCTGCAACTTTTTGGTTTGCAGCCAAGCGCTCAACCTGTGTGCCATTAAAAAAAAAAAAAATACAGTGCTGTCAAGCCAATGCTGACTCATAGCTACCCTACAGGGCAGAGTAGAACTGCCCCATAGTTTACAAGGAGTGCCTGGTAGATTTGAACTGCCGGCCTATTGGTTCGCAGCCATGGCACTTAACCACTACACAACCACGGTTTCCTTTCTGCCAATAGGACCCCTTTTTGCTATTATTAAGGGGTAAAGTTTTTAAAATAACAGTCTGTTATTAAAGAAGTCAGTTGAACCTTTCACACACATTAAAATAAAATTCAACTTCATGGATTTAGAAAAACAGTTGCATAGAGTCAACTCTAGACTGTATGGTAAAATAAAGACGATTATTAACATGGATAAGCTGGAACAGTGACTGAAAGAAAAGCCCCTCACATATGTCCTCTATGGAGACTTTGCTTCGCTATATATTTCATTTGGGTACTGTTAAATGTCTTTAATACAAAACAGTAGTACTGGGAATAGGAGGCGATCTGGGATTTAAAGTAGGCATGTGAAAGTCAGATGTGGCTAAGGTGTTCAGAATACTAGAAATTTTGTATTTAAGAATCTTATTTATTTCTCCCAATGTTAGCTGAACTGAAAACCTCAGGAGATGGAATGGGTGAAGATGTCTGGGAGCCTGGCTTCCTCGAGTCTGACCACGTTCTACCTCTGCCAGCTGGCTCACATCAAGTGTGTCACTTTACATTTCCGAGCCTCAACTGCCTCGTCTGCAAAATGAAGGGCTCAGCTAGAACTGCTCCAAGAGCTCTGCAGTTCCTCACATTCTACAATTCTATGCTAACCCACATGAGTAAATGATCGCCAGCAAGCAGTCTTCTCTAGTTCTGAGGATAACTTTCCTCAATGGTGATATCTTAGATTTCTTATTCCATACTCTATCTAGCAATCTTAGTATGTTAGAGCGTTTCATGATAGATATTGACATATGAAGGATATCTATCAGTCACAGTTGGTTAGGTTTTGCTACAATAACAAATAATCTCAGATCTCTCAGTGGCTTTCAACAACTCAGTTGTTCTTTTACTCACACTCCATGTCTATCAAGAGTCAGCTAGGATTCTCCTTTAAGTCCTCTTTATTCCAGATCTGGGCTGATGGAGTGGCTTCCATTTAGGGCATGGAGATTCTTCTGACAGGGAGAAAAGGACATAACAAACACACCAAGGTGGCTGTCTTAGTCATCTAGTGCTGAAATATCACAGGTGGATGGCTTTAAAAGAGAAATTGTATTTTATCATAGTCCAATAGGCTAGAAGTCCAAACTCATGGTGTCGGCCCCAAGGAAAGGCATTCTCTGCTGGATCTGGAGGAAGGTCCCTGTTGTGAATCTTCCCCGGGACTGGAAGCTTCTTAGGGGCAGGGACCCCAGTCCTTTCCAAAGGACGTGCTCAGCTTCTTGGTGGTATGAGATAGCCAAATGTCTCTGCTATGTCCTTCTCTTTATATCTCAAGAGACTGCTTCAAGGCACAGAACAATCGTATGTACTAAGTTCCGCCTCACCAACACAACTGGACTCCTCCACCCTCCTTAACATCATAGAGGCATGCTTATAAAATGGAGTCACATAATACAATACCAGAAACCATGGCATAGCTAAACCGTTACACAGATTTTGGCGGGAACACAATTCAGTCCATGACAGTAGCACCTCAAACTACTGCACAGAATTTCCACATATCATTACAGTCACAGTTTAGTGGCCAAAGCAAGTCACAAGACTCCTCCTGACTCCAATAAGGAGGAGATAAAGCAATTATCTCACAGAGAAAAAGCATTACAGCGAAAGAAGACAGAATATTTGGCCAGCACTGATCTAACCTGGGGACACTGGTGGTTCAATGGCAGAATTTTTGCCTTCTGTGCAGCAGACCTGGGTTTAATTCCTGGCCACTGTACCTTAATTACAGCCACTACTCCTCTGTCTGTAGAGACTTGTGTGTCCCTATGATGCTAAACAGGTCTCAGCAGAGCTTCCAGACTGAAATGCACCAGAAGAAAGCCCTGGCAGTCCACTGGCAATCAGCCAGAAGAATCTGCACCCAACCATAGGCACGGTACAAGACCCGGCAAAATTTTGTTTCATTGTACACAGGATCACCATGAGGCAGGGGCTGACTCAATGGCAGCTAACCACAACAATCCAGCTTGCTACAGATGTCAATAGACAATTACTCTATCTAAGAGAAAACAGTTTGCTCCTAAATAGTAGGTGGAGAGATCTGCTCTTTGAAACACCCATACACAGGAACACTTGGAACCCGAATACAAAAATATCAGCAGAACATTTTTAGAAAAACAGTAGCAATTTCTCTTGGTTATACAGGGAGAAAATAAATGCCAAATACACAAGAAACAAAAAAAAGTCCAAAGACAAGGGTGCCTTTAGGGATGGGGCAAGAGATTAGGACCAAGGGAAAACCCAGTCTTGGAGAGATGACACCGTTTTCTGCAGCTCCAGGCAGTTCCAGCTAATGACTGCGTGTAAGGAGAATGTGAAGGAAGAGGGTGCCAGCAAGTACATAAAAGGCAGAGGAAGGAGGATCAACATGTTTTGCTGCCATTTCCAGGAAAGGGATGGTGTCCCCAGCAGCCTCCTACAGTAGATGACCAGGAAAAAAAAAAAAAGTAAAATCAAACACAAACAACACCCCTAACATTGGAAATCGGAGTCCTGACTAGTACATCTCCCAGCACATCCTCCCCCAGCTCCTGGCTGCAAACCAACCCAGCCGCTTGAAGCGCTGCTGGCGGCCTGCTCTCTCTCTTGGCACCAAGTGTGCGTGGCAGCTGGATGGCTTGTAGTCAGTGTAGTTTTGCAGCTGGTGGTGGTAGCAATTGGCAAAAACTAACTGTCCAGATGGGCATTAAATTTTCTTTAATGTTTATAATATGTCAAAAGAGAATAATTCTGTGTCAAAGTGGCTTACAAGAACTTTTACTCAGGAGCTTAGCAGAAATCCCTTTTTGACAAGATGGAGGTTGCTTTATTTGAACTACGCATGCAAGTCTTACTCCCTTATAATTGTTTGGGGCACTCCCTCACGCGGGACCTGCCATTGGCTAAAAGCAGTGGGGGAAGTCTTCTATCTATTCCCGTTCTCATGCTTTCCATACTTTGTTGATAATCGGGCACTGTTCAGCAGCATGGTCATGAGATTTGAACCAAGGGTTCAAAAGGAAAATGATCAGTTTTATTCTAGAAATTTTATGATCCTCAGAGGGGCCAGTACCACTCAGGTAACACTATAAAATTAAGAGTAAAGTAACAGAGGTGATATGTGGAAAAAACAGTAGAGAGTGATATGTTTTCAGACTTATAAAACAGGCGAGGAATTCATGTCTGAAATAAGTATTTTTAAATTGCTATAAATCAGTAAGGAAAAGTAAGCCAACAATATATCTAAAAAAATGGGCTCAGGTTATAAATATGCAATTTAGAGAAAAGGAGAGTCAGATGTGATTTATTTTTAAGAAATGATAATCACTTTCATCAAAAACCCAAACTAACCAAACCCACTGCTATCCAGTCGAGTCCGACTCATAGGGACAGGATAGAACTGCCTCACAGACTTTCTAAGGTGCACTTGGTAGATTCAAACTGGTGACCTTTTGGTTAGCAACCATAGCTATCAACCATTATGCCACCAGTGATCAGAAAAAAGCAACATACCATTTTTAGTAAATATACTAGAAGAAAACTTATATTTCTTAACATAAAGGGTGATTAGGTTATGAGAAAGTGTAACAGTTGTGGCAGGAGTGTAAAGCAGAAGAGGCACCTTTGTGGAAAATTCCTCAGTATTTATAAATTAAAAATATGTGTACCCTAAATTATATGATCAGGCACTTCACCAAAGCATTCAGGGGATGTCATGAATTGAACTGTGTCCCCCCAAAAATGTGTGTAACCATTTGGCTGGGCCATTATTCTCATTATTTTGTGATTTTCCTGTGCTATACATCCTAATCTGTGCCTGTGGCTAATAGATAGGATGATTATGTTATAAGACAATTAGGGTGGGACAGCAACACCCTTGCTAAGGGAGTTTCCCTGGAGTGTGGCTTGCACTATTTTTTATCCTTTCATCCTGTGAGAGATAAAAAGAGAGGGAAGCAAGCAGAGAATGGGGGACCCCATACCACCAGGAGAGCAGAACCCAGAGTAAAGCTCATCCTTCAGACCTGAAGTTCCTTCACCAAGATGCTCCCTGGCCAAAGACTGATGTAAAACAAGGACCTTCCTCCAGAGGTGACAAACAGGGAAAGCCTTCCACTGAAGCGGACACTCTGAATTCAGGCTTGTAGCCTAACAGACTGTGTAAGATTAAAGCTTTCTTTGTTAAAGCCATCTACTTACGGTATTTCTGCTAGAGCAGCACTAGATAACTAAAACAGCAGCTAACAGATACATGAGGAAATGTTCACAATCACCAGGCATTAGAGAAAGCCAAATCAAAACTATAATAAGATACCATCTCACCCCAGCAAGGCTGGCATTAATAATAATAATAATAATAATAAATGTTGGAGTGGCTATGGAGAGACTGGAACACTTCTACACTGCTGGTGGAAATGTAAAATGGTACAGCCACTTTGGAAATCAATTTGGGGCTCCATTTAAAAAGCCAGAAATGGAAATACCATATGATCCATGAATCCTAGTCCTTGAAATATATCCTAGAGAAATAAGAGCTGTTGCACAAATAGATACATGTACACTCATGTTCACTGCAGTAGTCTCCACAATAGCAAAAAGGTGGAATCAACCTAGGTACCCATCAACAAATGAATAGGTTAAAAAACTATGGTATATTCACACAATGGAATAGTAACAATGGTAAAGAACAATGATGAATTTGTCAGCTCATAACATGAAGGAATATGGAAGGTATTATGCTGAGTGAAATTAGTTGCATAAAGACAAATATTGTAGGACACCACTATTACAAGGACTCAAGGAAAGCTTTAAACACAGAAGAAAATATTCTTTGATTGTTATGAGGGAGGGGGAGGGGTGTTACTATTTAGATAACAGAAAATAATTATTTTAGGTGAAGGGAGGGACAACACACAGAAGAGAAGTCAGCACAACTCAAAGCCGAAAGCTAAGAAGTCTTCTAAACACAGCCAAACTCTTTGAGGACAGAGTAGATGGAGCAGGGATCTGGGGATCACGGTTTCAAGGAACATCCAGGTTAACTGGCATAACAAAGTTTATTAAGAAAATATTTTGCATCTCATTTTGGTGAGTGGCATCTGGGGTTTTAAAAGCTAGCAAGGGACCATCTAAAAAGCACCTTGGTTCCAGTCCACCTGGAGCAAAGAAGAATAAAGAGCACTGAAGACTCAAGGAAAATATGATCCCAAAACAGAAAGGGCCACATAAACCAGAGACTACATCAACATCAGACCAGAAGAAGTAGATAGTAACCAGCTACCACCAATGGCTGCCCTTATTGGGAACTCTGGAACAGAGTCTCGGACAGAGTGGAAAAAATGTGGGGTGCAGGACTTGAACTCTAATGAAAAGATCAGACTTGACAGTCTTGACAGACTGAAGGGTCCTCAGAAGACATGGCCCCCAGACTGTCTGCTAGCCCAGACCTGAAACCATTCCAGAAGTCAACTTCTTAGACAAAGATCAAACTGACACATACAACATGAAATGATACTAGTGAAGAGTGTGATTCTCGGCTTAAGTAAACACAGGAGACTAAATAAGCAGCATCTGTTCAGAAGCAAGATAAGAAGATGGGGACAGGAGCTGGCTGAATGGATATGGGAAATACAGTACAGAAGGAAGGAGTGTGCTGTCACAGCTAGGGTCACATAGCAAAGTGTAAGCTTTTGTATGAGAAGTGGACTCGAATTGTAAACTTTCACTTAAAACACTGTGGGAGAAAAGTGTGTGCCCTAAGATCCAGCAAACCCTTCTTCACTACTGCCTCTAGGCTACCCTCTCCCATAGCCCTGCCACTCAAGATCCTTCACAAGTGTACCCAAGGACGTCTGTGCACTGATACTCATTACAGTAGTTCACATAGTGAGGTCCTGGCACCAGGGCAACCCTAGCACCCCGAGAGCTGGTTAGGAAAGTAAACCTGTGGGTCCCCCCAGACCTACTGAGTCAGAGTATGCGGGTGTGAGGCCCAGGAATCTGCTTTAACAACCCTCTTCCCCTCGCCTCTAATGTTCACTGAACTTTGGAAAGCATTGTGTCATGATGCTGTGACGGAAGAAAGGTGCCAACAAGTTGGACGTACTTCCTATACTGTTTCCTATTCCTACTGTAGAAAGACTAACCAGCAGTTTAAAAGCAGTAGGTAGACAGGCACTCTCCAGAAAATTATTCAAGGTGTACATACTGTAGAATCAAACATACTGTGCAGTATTATTTGTACTTTTTTAAACTATTGAACACTGTGAATCTTTAAATACATATTTCTACATACACGGATATGTACATGTATATGCGCAAACATCAAATGATGCTTTTGTGTGCTGTTAGGTCAATTCCAACTCACCGTGACCCTGTGACACAGAGCAGAGCTGACGCAAAGGGTTTTCTTGGCTGTAATCTGTATGGAAGCAGATTGCCGGGTCACTTCCAGAGCTCCTATGCAGGAGCTTTCACTTAGAAGCAAAGCACTTGTTCTGCCACTTGAGCTCCTTTTATCAGTTAGTTGTTGGGTGAGTCAAGTCAGTTTTTGACTCACAGCAGCCTCGTGTGATTGACTAGAACTGCCCCAAAGGGTTGCCAAGGAATGGCCCGTTAACCCAGCCAATTAACAGTATGGTCCTTTTATTCAGCTTTATCATCCTATGATTCTTACCAGAGTGTCTGAGTGTGAAAATCAGGTAACTTAATAAATCTGATTAAAGAAATAAACAGAAGCAGAGCTATCTATGTGCTTTAATGAACTTGTTAACAATCATTTCCACATGTCGTTTTAGAACAGGGGACTTACAGGAGAGTTCCTGTGTTTAAAAATTGCTGTGGAGATGACAGGCTCTTTATTTTTAAAGCAGAAGTTTAGAGACCTGTTATAACAAATTGCTCCTCAAATTTATAGGGGCTTGAACTTTGGTGAACTCTCAGGGCCCTGATTTCAGTGGTACCCATGTGTGAACAAAATAACGTGACTGTCTTAGGAGATCACATTGGCCCACACGACAATCATGTACCCACTGCATAGGTCATTAGACTGTACACATAGATGGTGTCAAGTTGAAGGGCTACAGTCCATGGCTTTGATTCTACTGGAAAAACTAAGGATTTGTATCTCAATCATTATGTATCTCTACAATTTTATATACCATACAAAATTTGGGAAACAGAAGAAGTTCATATCACACATGAATCTGGATTGGTCTGGGCCAAGATACAGGGAAATTTAAATAAACCAGAATTCCTACAGGGGTAGATAATCAAACCTTGATCAAATAAGAACTAAAAAGAAAAACTTCACACTAAAAAAGTAGGGCTAAGATAATGCCAAGTTTAGTAAACTTTTCCGGTAAGGGAGAGAAAGTCCTGCTTTATTGATCAAGAGCAGCATTCAGACACAGTAGAGAACCAGCAAAAGCTTTCAAGACCATTAACAGTCCTGTCATTCTACAAGCAGTTAACAATAAATTTGGGAGGAGAATCCACTTCTCCTGCCTCTTAGACTAGAGTTCTTTCCTGAGAATAAACAGAACAAACTAGAATAAGTCTGGTGCACTGTGTATAGATGAACAAGTCATCTCTCTTTCTGACACAGTTAATTGCTTTTCATTATATGTATCTAGAGTGAATTTAAAGATTTATAGGGAGAACATTATTTTATAAATGTGACTACAGTATGTATTTTTTAGAGTCTAACAATTCTAGATGTGAAGTACCAGTTGCCATGGCAACCCCATGAGTGTCAGAGTAGAACTGGGCTCCACAGTGTTTTCAATGGATGATTTATGGAACTAGATTACCAGGCCTTTCTTCCCGTGTGCCTCTGAGAGTAACAGTCTATTAATCTTTAAAAAAAGGTCAAAATGATGCAGTATGTGGCTACTCTCCGTGTGCCATCCTGGATCCATCCCTCTCTCTCCTTACCCTCCTTTGGTCCCTGGTAAGCTCCCTGCCTTTGAGCTTTAGTTAAATTCGTCGAGTAAGAAGTAAAAGCAGGAGAGATTAGGTAGCGTACAGTCAAGAAAGACAAATAGAAGTCGGGAGGTTACCCATTTCCACTTCAGCCCCCATTCCTGCCCTGCTGCTTCCCTGCCTAGTAGTTCCAAGCTCTCTCCAGACTTGATTGACTCTGGTCCCCAAGCATCTCACCATCATTTGTTTGTGCACTCATCCTAGCCACCCCTCTGTATACAGGAACTTCATTAACTTCATTTCACTAAATCCTGAGGATGCTGCCTGTGCCCGAAGTGCTCTCAACAAAGAGCTGAGAAGAAGCCTGTGGGTGTCTATAAAGACTGGTGTAGCGCCAGCAGCAGGGAAACACAGTCACACGCTATGCGTGAACAAATCCTGGCCAGGGCCAGATAAGGTCCTACATGACACAAGTTTGCCTCTTGGCATGCTTTGCTTCCCTGCTGGGAGACACGGTCCACTAGCGGCACTGCTAATGGTCCGTCTACCATCAGAGACAACAGTGCTCCAGGGACTTCCAGGGCTTTGTGCTTACTAATAAGATAGATTCCACTAACTGGACTGGAAAACTGGGTTCATGCTGAATTCTTCATCTGGGTTCTGGAATGCAATACTCTCATCTCCCCCAGCATGACTTGCAGTGTGCAGCAAGTTTCGCAAAGCCTGTTGCAATGTGGGTCATTCACACTGACGTGCTAGGTAATAAGTCTGATACTGTACATAAAGGTGGGAGGGAACAGGAAGTTGCCTGCTTTAAATATATTCATATATTTCCCTCAAAAGTAAGGATGTCACCTTGAAGACTAAAATGTGCCTGACCCAAGCCATGGTATTTTCAATCGCATTGTATGCTTGCAAAAGCTGGACAATGAACAAAGAAGACAGCAGAAGAACCGATACCTTTGAATTGTGGTGTTGGAAAATAATGCTGAATGTACCATGGACCACCATGAGAACCAACAGATTTGTTCCGGAAGAAGTACAACCAGAGTGCTCCTTGGAAGCAAAGATGGTAAGGCTGCATCTTACATACTTTGGACACATCAGGAGGGATCAGTCCCTGGAGAAGGACATCATGCTTGGTAGAGCGGAGGGTCAACAAAAAGGGGAAGGGTCTCAATGAGATGAATTGACACAGTGGCCACAACTGGCTTAAGCATAAAATCGATTGTGGACGTGGTGCAAGACCAGGCAGTGTTTTGTTCTGTTGTTCATAGGGTCACTATGAGTCAGAACCGACTCAACAGCACCTGACAACAACAACGTATGTTCCCAACCAACTGGTAATACACTGGGGTTCTTAGTGGAAAAATCATCCTAAATCAAAGCCTCCAGTCTCTTGCAAGCTCCCTCGTCGCCTTTCCCCAACTTTCCATGCATGTGCCTCTGCTCCCTGCCTGGACCTGCCTGGCCACCCACCTGTATCAGTGGTGCTCTCCAGGGATAAGGCTACCTCAAGATTGGAAAACAAAGATCATTCTGTAAGTAAGAACCCCACTCAACTTTAAATTCAGTTTTTAAAATTTTCAGTATCCTTGATACCAGTGACTTCTTAAATACAAAGTGTTACGATCTGACTGGAGAAATCTCTATGAAAATTTGAAGTAAATTATGTCTAAAAGAGTTTCTCTCATCTGTTAAATGACAGAGTTGAAATATGAATTTAAGCAATATTTCCATAGCACTTACTATGTGCCAGGCAATGTCCAATGGGAGAAACATTAATAAAACATTATTTTGTTTAATCCTCACAAAAAAACTCATTCTACAAATGAAAAAAACTTGAGGCAAAGAAACATAAGTAAACTGCCCAGACTTCCACTGTCTGTCTGTCAGCGTGAGCCTACTTTCTGGGTAAGTGGGGTCCCAGGAGAGGGGCACTCTTGACACAAGGCATTCGGAATCATGGACGGCTGCCCCTTTCCAGGACTGGGAGAAGCCTGCTTACCACTTAACTTGCTGGAGGAGAACTCACCGTGGGGGCCTAACAGAAAAGGCCCGCAGTGCACTGCTTTGTTCCAGCAGCTCTGTGGACATAGGGATCTTCGAAGACCCTGGGCCAAGCCCACCGCACCGCCCCCGCCCCTGTGACCGCCACCCCCTTTGGTAGTGTTCGGTCCTGCCCAGGCCCAGCCAGAAGGCACGTTGTGGACTTCTCTATCTGGATGCACATTCACGGGGTAGCTCTGTCCTGTCACCTGACAACGTTACTTCAGCGCTAATCACCTCATTAAATAGTCTATACTTAGACACTGAATACATCCGGACCATCTTTCTCCCAGCTCCCAGATAAGCAAGGAACTATTCAGTTCCCAAATACCCAACTGCAAAAGGCATGAAAAAATATGAATCTTTACTTCAATCTCTTGTAAAGGAGGCAAAGGGAAATCCCACTCTGTAACGGCAACCACGTGGCATCCATGTCTTTGTATCTTGATTCCTAAGACCTGAGCCAGCCAGGCTGCAGTTCTTTGGCCTGCTACTCCACTGTCACTCTGTGTCTCTCTCAGGAGAGTCTCCCACTCTGTTTTCCTCTCTGCCGACAGGCGAGCGCATGCTCACACACCCGCTCACACACTCGCACACACACCCGCTCACACACCCGCTCACACACTCACACACACACTCGCACACACGCGCGCATACGCAAACGCCTAAGTAGCAACGAGTCCTTTCTCGTCTAAATCAGTTTAACTTCTCTCTCTGTACTTTTATTCTCACCCTCACTCTGCTCAGCAGCAGACAACTGCGCTGGGCCGACATGGAAGCTTCTTTAAAAGGCCAAGTGGCTAGAAAAGTTGTTGATACAATCGAGTAGCACTGTAAGTGCAAATCTAGATTGTGTGACTTTGAGAAAGCTGCCGTTCACATCCACAAAGCACTCGTTCGAAACATATAGGGCAGTTCAACTCTGTCCTACAGGGTTGCTATGAGTTGGAATCCATTCAATGGCAGTGCGTTGGGTATTTTTTTTTTAGTTGTAATGTTAAAGCCCACTACCCATGTGTCAGTTTGTCATGCTGTGGCGGCTAGCATGTTTTTGTGACACCAGAAGCTATGCCACCAGGGCTTTAGCTGCCAGCAGAGTCACCTCCGGTGTACAGGTTTCAGCAGGGCTTCCAGAATAAGATAGACTAGGAAGAAAGGCCTGGCGATCTACTTCCCAAAATTAGCCGATGAAAACCTTATGGATGGATCATAATGATGTCCAGCTCACTTTGGACACATCAAAGGGACCAGCCACTGGAAGAGGACTTCATGTTTGGAGAAGCAGGGGTTTAGCAAAGGGCAGAAGTGCCCGTGGTGAGTGGGCTGGAACCTAAACGTGCCACCAATCATGAGAATGATGCATGACCAGGAGCCATGTCATTCTGTGGTGGGCACAGTCACCATGAGCCAGAGTTAACCTGACCTAGCAGCTGTTAGCTGCCAAGGTGAGTAAATTGTAAACTGAGTCTGGCCACTGCCACACGGCCTCACCACTTTTTGCCCCTGAATAGATACATCCATCCTGGGGCTTGACTGTTTTGAACTACGGCAAATTTGAATTACATAAGGGCATCAAGTATGTAGCGTTCAATTAAATAAGTAGGAATATTGTTACACATTAATAATGTTGTTCCTGCTATGTACTTCACCTATCAGAAATATGTAGAATATCACATCACACTATATTAATTGTAACTTTAATATGGAACTTAGGGTTTCCTTTTCTAAATAAAAGTATAGGTATTTTCCTAAGAAACATAATGTATCTATGTACACAACAGTGCTTTTTCAAGTATGTGGCCCTGAACTTAAGCATTGGCTTGATGGTTAATGATGTGTCTGCTAAGTGTGCAGATTGTAAAGTACCTTCTACTGTTCAATAGTATGTGTCATTTGATTGCTCTAATATTGAATAAAAATCCCTAAAGAATTTTCACTTCCAGCAATTTTTCCTGACTTCCTTTTGGTCGTCTAGACAATAATGATTTACTGAAATGCATGGGGAGCAACATAAGAAAATACCTTAAAAACACTTAATAATTGTGGTTGCTGAGTTGGAGAAGGAAGGAGAAATGAAAACAATATTCAAAATTTCCAATTTGAACAATTTTGATATAAATGGGATTTAGCGATCAAAAAGTCCAGTGAAAAATAGTTGATCAAGATCGTAATGTCAGGGTTATAGACGAGAAGTTTGAAAAGCCAAAAGGAGTTTTCTAAGAAAATTTCAGCAAAAAGTGCCAATAACATTTTAAGAAACAAAAAGTCTTGAAAGATCAGATCCTTTTCTATACTGGGTACCGTGTTTTCTACAAGTATTCATGGAAGAGCTTATCGATTTTCATTTTCAGGGAGTACTGTGAACTCGGGGTTCAGAAGCCCCTAGAGACTGAGCTTTCATTCACTATCTGAATCCTCTCATTTCTTCACTCCCCACCCCAAGCACTTAGTCAGCCTCTGGTTGAATTCCTCCAGCTTTACCCTGCTCCACTGGAGATAGCTGGTGTAGCATTCATGTTCATTTACTGATATTGATTCAATCCCATGACACAATAAAAAATATATTGATTAATTTGTGCACACCGAACTTTTAAAATCTCCAGGTAAACGTTGCTTAAACTTTATCCTAATCAAGTAACAGAATTCTTAGAAATTATGGAATTTCTCAATTAATGTACAATCCTAACTAAATTCTGCTTATCCTAAATATATATATATAGACTTGATTCTTACTCATGTAACTTTATGATTTATGTATGTGAAACATTTAATGATTTAATCATATAGATGCAGATATAGCCCTGATGGTACAACAGCTAAGTGCTCAGCTGCTAATCGAAAGGTTGGAGGTTTGAATCCGTCCCGCCTCTCAGCAAGAGAAAGACCTGGAGGTCTCCTCCCATGAAGGTTTCAGCCTCGGAAATCCTGTGGGGCGGCCCTACTCTGTAACACAGGGTTGCTATGAGTCAAAAATCAATACAACAGCATATGTATATATTATTTGGCCCATTTTTTAAGCTTTGTAAGCAGAGTGTGTATGTAACAGAGTCTTCAACAGTGGAGGGTTTTGTGTTTTCCTAAAAGTATTCTGAACAGAATATAGAAGTTGGGGAGGACGGAAGAGAGGTACAAAAAGTTGGAATAAATTGTGCTAATAACAGGATATATTCAGGAAATTGTGAATCTAAACAAAGACAAATCCTGCATAAAAGACTGCATTTTTATTTGGCTCGTATAGTTGCAAGCAGAAAAACTCTTAAAAAGTAAGGCTGTTGTTAGTTGAAGATTTGCTGCTAAACAAAACCCATATATTCCACCAAAAGTTATCACAGGAATAAAGGGCAGCAGAGAGTAGTGAGGTCTTTTACATGGTTATTGCACTTGCCACTTTCCAGACAAGCAAAAGCCTTTCCGAAGAAGGAAATCTACTACCCCACTTAGCTTTGCTGGCCCATAGCAAAAATCCAGAAGACCAGCTTTGTCGCCTATCTTTCCAAATCAGCTTGTCTTCATTTGGAAAACACCAAACCAAACAAACAAACAAATGAAAAAAACCAAACCCATTGCCATTAAGTTGATTCTGACTCATAGTGACTAACTCTGTATAAACAGAGTAGAACTGTCTACCAGTTTCCAAGGAGCACGTGGCAGATTTGAACAGCTGCCCTTCGGTTAGCAGGTACAGCACTTAACAGTTAAGCCACGAGGAAATAGCATTTAAGGAAGGAGAGGCAAGGCCAGTTAAAAGGTAATGGGAGTCTTGTCTGGTGTGATAGGAAACGCCCCAAAAGGCAGACTCTAGATGGATCACAAAGCTTGCCATGGAGCCAGTCTTAACGTGAAATCACAATTCTACCTTTACCATACACCACTCATCGGTCAGTTTTTGGTACTATGGGGCTTGCATGTTGCTATGGCACTGGAAGCTGTGCCCCCAGTATTTCCAGTGCCAGCAGGGCCACCCATGGTTGACAGGTTTCAGCGGGGCTCGCAGACTAAGACAGATGATGAAGAAAGGGCTGAGGATTGACTCCTAAAAATAGCCCACAAAAATCATATGGATGACAGCAGAATATTGCCCAGTGTCATGCTAGAAGATTAGTGCAAACATACCACAGTGATCATGGTGGTGGCACAGTACTTCATTCTGTTACGTAGAAGGCAGCCACGAGTCGGAACCAACAAAACAGCAACTAACAACAACTTCCTACTTAGGTTCCAGCAATCTCTATCTATTCAACCCACTCTTGGATCCCGAGTTAGAGGATTTAAATAAATATTCACAACTCAAGAAAGGATGACTGGTATAAGAAATGCCCCTTCAGAAAGAGAAGTTCTGAAAGGGTGGTCAGCGTCAGAACTCTCAAGAAAAGTGGGAATGTTAGGAAGTGTCCTCCAGGCTCTTAGATGCATCCTTAAACTCTCCAGTGGTCGACTGTGGTCCTGTAACCAAGGGGCACTACTCACTAGTTGTGCGTGCCATTTTCCTGCCCAACCTCTAGGACTACGCGTGTGGCTTTCAGTGTGTACCTGTGAGCATTCCTGGCTTCCCGCTCTGCTGAGTATGTTCTGTGTACCTCTGCAGACACACTTTCCATACCTGTGACCTGAGAGGCTGACTATCACGCACCTTCTGGTTGAATTTAGCCAGAGAGAGGCTCCAGAAGGAAATGAAGGAGAAAAGTAAGAACTGGGTGTTGATTTCCCCAGTGCCTGCTGGCCAGGTTGCTGTGAGTTGACCTCCACTGGTCCCTCCACTGGGCTTCAGACACTTACGTCCTGTTACATAGCTACTGCAGCTCTTGGTTTTTCCAGGCTGGGGTAGTCGTGGATTCCCCGTGTTGCCAGCCCAGGTTACTGCACCATCCACGCTGCTTTACTTAAGCCTTGGCCACACCTGTGTAAATAGGGTTTTTTAAATAAATATTCAATTACCCAATTCCATTAAAACACTTGCTTCTAGTCAGGAGCCTAATTACTCTTGAAACAGGGATGACCTGTTAATCTTTTCTTCACCTACTCAAAACCTCTATCCTCTAAAACTCAGCTTGCATTTTAGTTCAACTCTCACCTTCGTGCCTATGCACTAATACCGCCTATCTCTGATGTTCTTTAGGATTTGTAATCCACTTCCCACAGTTTGTCTTCTGGTTTGATTTGTTTTCCATCTTTTCACGACCACTAGTATGGCCTGTAGCAGACGTCCCTTATGACTTGGTACAGCGTTGGCTGAGTATCTGTTGTTTCAGTTGGCTGTGACTCACGGTGAACTTATGTATAACACACTGAAGTGTCGCTCAGTCCCGGGTCATCTTCATGATCACTGGTATGCTTCCGACCATTGTAGCCATTGTGTCAGTCCATCTCATTGAGAGTTTCCTTCTTTTTTGCTGACCCTCTGCTATGAGTTGGAATCAACTTGAAGGCACAGGGTTGGGTTTGGTTTCCTGCTTTACCAAATACTATATCCTTTTCTAGTGATTGGTCTTTCCTATTGACATGTCCAGAGTAAATTAGATGAGGTCTCGCCATCCTTGTTCTAAGGAGCATTCTGGTGTATTTCTTCTAAGACTGACTTGTTTGTTCTTCCAAAAGTCAAACCTGTTTACTGTGGAGTGAATTCTGACTCACAGTGACCCTTCTGGCCATCTCTAGGATATTCAAAATTCTTTACCAAAACCACAACTCAAATTCATTTTTTTGTCTTCCTTTTCTGCCATCCAGCTTTTGCATGTAGATGAGGCTACTGAAAAGACCGTGGCGTAGGTCAGTCACACCTTAGACCTCAAAGTAACATCTTTGCTTTTTAAAACTGTAAAGAGGTCTTTGTCACAGGTTGGCTGAGTATTAGCTGCTGAATAAAGGTCTTTCTTAAGCTGTAGTGGTCTCCCCCTCTCTGGAAGGGAGGTACTGGTACATGGTCACCAGTAGCCTAAAGAGCATGTCATGAGATGACAGATTATAAGAGTAAGGAGAAATGAGGGAGATAACTAGGAGTCCCTGGGGGGTGGAAATCGTTAAGCATTCAGTTAGAAAAGGAAAGGTTGGTAGTTTGAATCCACTGAGGGGCACCTTGGAATACAAACCTGGAATCTGCATTCAACAGATCACAGCCTTGAAAATCCCATGGAATAGTTACTCTCTGCACACACGAGGGCACTGTGATTCAAAACTGCCTTGATGTCAGCTGTACATGTGTGTGTGTTTCAAAGGGATATAATTTGGCCCAATAGCCAAATTGTCATTATGAGAAAACTGAGACTTAGGTGACCTAACAGCCTGTCATGGATTGAATTGTGTCTCCCCAAAAATGTATGTGTTGATTTGACTTGGCTGTGAGTGCCACTCTGGTGCCCTTCCTCCCATGTGTTGTGAATCCTGCCTCTGTGATAATTGATGATGGAGAGAGGGCAACAGTTGTGTTGGTGAGGCGGGACTCGGGCTACAAGCTTGTGGAATATAAGGGAGAGAAGTGAGCGGAGGGAGCTGGGAAACTCACACCACGAAGAGAGAGCACCCAGAGCGGAGCACGTCCGTTGGACCTGAGGTTCCTGGACTGAGACACTCTCACTGGATTTGGACTCAGCCTACCAGGCTGGCCTGTGACAAATTCTCTTACTGAACGGACTTACAATTTATAAATGGATTTGTAGCTTACCGGATTGTGTCAGTAAAGCTTCTCCTTGTGAAGCCTTCTACTCATGGTATCTTCTGTTAGAGCAGTAGCAGTCAACTAAGACACAGCCCAACACCCCACAGCTGTGAAGTAGCAAAACTGGGGCGGAAAGCTAGACTTTTTCCTAAAGCTGTTTCTGATAACAGGTTTTAGTATCCTATTAAGCAGAAAATTCACCTCATCATATCTGGATCCTGAGCATATTTTTCCCTTTCCGAACAGCATACATTTGTTCCTCCTAGTGAAATACCATTTCCTGAAGCCCCAAGAGCTGTTAGCTATGCCTGCACTGTCACCACTGCACACGCCACTTTAAAAATTAACTACCCAGACAAAGACTGGATTCTCCTCTTCCTTGCAGATCTGGGAAGGGGAAAATAGAGCCCTTTGGCTCTTTACTGCAATATTCTCAGATAAATTCAGCCTAACACAAAGAGGATTCTGGCCATTGTCTGCAGTTTCACTCAACAGCCTCATGCTGAAGAGAAAAGGGATCAACTACCCACATTTAAAATCTTCATAATTACACACTCAGTGCTACAGGGAGCACCTGGATGCCAGCAGATGCCCAGGGAGAGCTGCACAGAGCCAGGAGCTCTTGCTCTGCTTTGGAATCCAGCTTCTTTAGAGGCTGAACACAGGGGCTCTCGATATTCAGACCAAATGCGAGCTCACAGTGCACATGTATAGCCAAGGAGCCAACTTCCTCTCAATGCTCTCTGTGGCTTGTGTTAGGGATCCCAAACATGTGATAGGGAATTTATTCTCTGCTTTGATGGAAACTGACAAGCATGTGGATTAGTCACCTTTAATATAACCAGGCATGAAAGTACAGATTAGCACTTTATTGCACCATTCTGGTTAGTTGCAATGAGTCAATGGTAGGATAATAGGTAACATCAAGACTAGAGAGCACTATGGGCCAGGGCCTGAGCTGGAACAGCGCAGTGTGGGTAACAGACAATGAACGATCCACCCCTTCCTGCATTAGACACATCACTGAATGCAACACTTTTTATTGTATCAGAGGAAGCACCGCATAAAATTGTCCACAGCATCCACTTGAGTCATGGAATTGAGAACTGTGCATTACCTGCCGATTTAAATTAATTCTGCTTCTTGAGCCATGAAAAATAGTTCTTTGAACAAGAATTCATGATAGATACACATGTGTAAAAGGCCTTTAATCATAATTATTTTAAATACATAAAACACAGTTTAAGACTCTCAGCCTCATTAATTTTTTATGGTATAAAAGAACAAAAACGGTAAACGAGAAAAGTGTAGGTCATAATTTAAATGTATTGTGCCTGGTCATTTAGCTCATTAAATGAAAAGATTCTTTGAAACTTGGGGCAACAGAACATTTCTGTATTGTCCAATGACAGAGAACAATTTTCTTGCAGAGAATCATTGGGTTTGGGTTTTTTTTTTCCTTTCATTTAGACCTTTAAAGAATGTCACTTATCATTAAAACAGTAAAATTAAAATAATTGAGATTATCTTGTTAACACCTTCCATGTCCTCTTTCAGAAAACTTAGCAGGACACAACCCTGAGGCCTGGCATAGTAAACACCAACTGGACTGACTCACTGCAAGGCATGTTCTCCTATTTTATACATGTGGACTCTAATCTACCACAGCACCATTCTCTAATCATCATAGAGTTTATCTCCACCTTCTGAAGCACATGTCTTACCAAAGCCTCCAATGCACTGTCCACTTCTTGGTCATCTGGTCTGATTAGCATGACATCATTGATTTGGTAAGTCCATGTGATGTTCTACAGGACATCTAGATGATTCAAGCCCCTTCAGAATAAATTATGACAAGGTAGGAGAGTTAACACAGCCCAGAGTCAAGACTTTTAGTATGTACTGGCTTCTATTCCACATTAATGTAAACTGTTCTCCTTCCTGATAAAGATGGGAAAGAACTTATTTGCCAGATCTGTGGCTGCACATCATGAATTAACTGAATGTCTTAATCTAGTAGGTAAAATACTAATTGTGATACAGTTAAACAAATTAGCATTACTACTTGGTCGAATTTACAGAAGTCTGTTATCATCCATTAAGATATGTGTAAGATCTAAAAGACTAATGGACCACATTAATGACAGCCTCCACATTAATGACTGTCCCCAGAAGAACTCAATGTTGTCCAGCTGCCAGCTACCACCACTGACCTTACTGACAGGGATCTCAGGAGAGGGTCCCACAAAACAAGAGAAAAATGTAGAATGAAACTCATATTCACAAAGACCGGATTAATGGATCTGATTGAGACTGGTGGAACTGCACCAGATCATGGCCCTGGACATCTTGCTAATTCAGAACTAAAGCCACTCCCAAAGCCCACCTTTCAGACCAAGGGTACATGAGTTGACAAAACAACAATAAGACACATGAGGAACATGAGGAACATGCTTCTTAGTTCAATCAAGTATATAAGACGATATGGGCAACATCCACCCCAAACCAAAGGTGAAAAGGCAGGAAGGGACAGGAAAATTGGACAAATGGACACAGGAAACCCAGGGTAGAAAAGGGAAGAGTGCTGACATTTTGCTAGGATTGCAACCACTGTTAGAAAACAATGTGTATAAATTTCTGAACAAAATACTAATTTGCACAGTAAACTTTCAACTAAAGCCTAATAAAATTAAAAAAAAAAAAAAGTGACAGGGATGGATGACCAAATAAGCGCGGTATCCACGGACTTATTAGGGCTTACTAATCTGTAGTGAGCAATTTCACCTGGGTGTCACCACAGAAGCAGTGAAATTCTTCACTTTACATTAGTAAGTAAACTTTTGAAATTGTTCTATTTCACCCGGGTTTCACCACATCAAAGAGATGGTAAAATTGTTCACCACTGGTAGTAAGTAAATTGTTGAAGTTGTTCATTACAGATTAATAAGTAACCACAATTCCATGGTGCACGCTTTGCTTACTGTAAGCCCTTGCATGTGGTGTTCACTGATTAATCTGCCCTGGATATGTCTGGTTTTAGAAGGTGCCAGTCATTGATCAGTTTAGGGTGATAAGATGGCGTTCACTACCCCAAGGTAAAACTGTCACTACAGATTAGAAAGTAAACACAATTAGGCCTGCGCATATCTCACTTTGTCTGAAGTTGCTGCACACTACGATCACCGGTTAACCTGCCCCACATATGTTTGGTTCTAGAAGGGGCTGGAAACTGGTTGGAGCCCTCTTGGTGCAGTGGTTAAGAGCTCAGCCACTAATGAAAAGATTGGCAGTTTGAATCCAGCAGCTGCTCCTTGGGCACCCTAGGGGCTGTTCTCTTCCCCGTAGGGTCACTATGTGTTGAGATCGACTTGACAGCACTGGGTTGGTTTAGAAACTGATTGATTTAAGCCGATAAGCTCAGTATCACTATTCCCAGAGTCCTTTAGGCTTTCAGTAGGTTATTAATAGCTTCCATTACCATTCCATCTGAACACAATAGGACTTCCTGTTACCTTGATTGCTGTGAAGTGGGAAGGGCAATTTCAAATGCTTCCCCTTGACTCCCCTCTAGGAAATCTCTGAACCCTAAAGCCAAGGCATCC
The DNA here is from genome assembly GCA_028571685.1 of Heterohyrax brucei. Lineage (NCBI taxonomy): Eukaryota > Metazoa > Chordata > Mammalia > Hyracoidea > Procaviidae > Heterohyrax > Heterohyrax brucei. Next base: position 108,537,059 of record CM053146.1, read on the forward strand.
ACATTGGGGTTTCACTGACAATGATGTATACTTCACTTATCCATCTGCTGACAATGATGTGTACTTCAGTTATCCATCTGCTGACTAGAGAATGACCGCTGGATGGCAGGTCCATGCATTCGGAGGGCTGAGTGCAAGTCAGGTCTCCATTTTACCACCTGGTTCCACACTCCTCCACTTCAACAGGCCACCATGGTGACATTTCAGATGCCCTTGCATAATGCTATTGTGCGTTACTCACAATGTCTTGAGTATTGCTTTTTCCCCAGTGTAGAGTCAGTTACGTGCACAAATGGCCATAGGTCCCTTTGGAGAAAACTTGGGTTCATTGTAACCATATGTAGTTGTCATGGTGTTATGGGATCCTTTTCCTCCTGGAGATCCCACCTCTCCTTTAGTCAGTGGCTTCTAAGACATAAACTAGCTCCCGCCCAGACACTGGTAAGCGCTGTGACATTTTAGGGAATGTCTCCCCATAGCTCCCTGGTCATCCCTCTTAGATCTAAGTGTAAAGATCCAGTGACTCCTCTGTTGACTGTCCATCTTTATTGCTATCAACTATCTCCCTTGCTCTCCAAGAGTCACCTCCCTTGATTATGGCTATGAACTTTCTTCTCTTTACGACAGTTGTGCCCAACTTGATTGCGATGCTTACACCACCAACGGGCCTCTTTGATTTCAGGATCCCCGACATCCCTGTTGCAGTCAAAGAGCCTGATTCTCTAATAGCATCTCTCTGGTTCGCAGACGACAGATACCACTGGGCTTCTCGTTGATTATGTTACCCTCTGACTCATGCAGTCCCTGTCACTTTGGATATGTCCTCTGTGCCATCTTGGTCCTACTCCTACTCAGCCAGTGGCTTTTCTGGCCTTACGTAGTACGCCTGTTCTTTCAGCCCGCATCCCTGAGTCTTTTCACTGTTCCTTTACTGTCTGCCACAGCAGTTGGGGCCTTTCCGTTTCACTTAGTGTGGACTGCTACCTTCTCCCATCTTCCTGGAGCCATTTTAGCTGTCCCTAGTACAGGCACCCACTGCCTTTGACAGGGCATTAAATCCAATAGCCTGAGAGAGTACCCCACTCTCAGTAACCTCTGTCACACAACTTTAAATCTTGCTTTTTAGATCCAGCATCTTCAGGGTCCAATCCCACCCATATTCTCCCAGCTCATGTGGCGAGGTCTTAGAGCTCATTTGTTACTTGTCCCTCCTCCCTTAGCAGGCCCAGCACTCCCCTGCACAGGCTGTATGGGACCCAGCACTACAGATGGTCTAGTGGCCAGGAGGAGGAGTGCAGGGAATCCTGAAGGGTGCGTGTTATTTTACAAAACACAGTCCTCTGCAGTGTTAAGCAAAAAGTAATTTATGTTCCTCTTTTAATCTTTGTTTTCTCATTTGAAAATGGGGACATAGAGGAAGTTTTTGGTGTGATGAGTCATTAAGTTTCTACTTTGTGATCTGAGCTGCTCATTTCCTCAGCTGCTAGAAGTATTAGCTATTGGAGGCTTGCAGTGGCCTTCCTGCTTGAGAATTCTTGATCTTAAAGAAGCTCCCCAACCCAAGTTTGTCTCCCTTCCAAGAGCAATAAGTTTTCAATACAGGGAAAGAAGGCCTGTTCCCTTGCCTCAGTTTGGGCCACCTCTGATCACCAATCCAGCTCAAGAACTCATTCTGGGATCTGCTGAATCTTTGTTACAACATTACATTCAGCTCTTCCTTCTCCCTACTCTTACTCTCATCATTGCTTGATAGGTGTCATTCCCAGAACTGTCTCCAGTAATATTTTGTACAACAGACTCAGTGGCACAACCCATTTCTTTGAGAACCGGACCCAAGATAGTTGGAGTGGGAGTGGCCCAAGAAAGCAGACAACATAATGCGTCTTTGAAGATGGATTACTCATTGGCCAGCTGGCAACGAGAGAAGTATTGTTTGTGCTCCCTTTGTGACATTGCGATTGTTAATACTTTAACAGCAGTGAACTGGAGTGGGATAACAGTGAAATGAAATGCACTCAAATGTCTCCAAGTGTTAGACATTTCGAGGGAGAAAGTACTTATAAGAATGATGGAGCTGGAAGGCTGTTGGTGAGTGCAATCTCATGCACTAGAGAAAGACAATGAAAGCCTACAACTGATTCATCATTAATTTTAAGGATAGCAGAGTTCCAGAGAATGTTGACTTCTCACCCTCAGGAAACTTATTACGTTAAGATTAGTGTCCTGGTTGGAAAGAAACTGGATTCTGAGGTTTGGAACGGGGATATCTGGGTTGATGTACTATAAAACTCTTAAAACTCCAGTTTTTAGTTTCCCTGAATTCTTGGAATCAGCAGCAATGGTTCACTCCTCTCTTGGCTTAATGAACACAAAATATAATGATAGAGGAGAGAAATACTAAAAAGTAAGTTTATCTTCAGATATCTACCACTGAAACAGGAAATCCAAAACATTTCGTAGTTCCAATTTAAGCCAGCACCATATACAGTGGGAGTAACCCAGGACGGTGCACCCAGCAAATGGGAGTGTGTCTAGCTGGTACATTTCTAGGTCTAGAGGAGAACTAGAGTTACTTCCCTAGCCCCTCAATCATTCTTGCTCTCTCAATCTTAAGAGTACATTCAAAGGAATAAACACCTAAAAGCCAGTACCTTTCTAAGTGGTGAGGAATTTAAAAACTAGGAACATAAAAGAAAAGCAGGAAAAGAGCCAATCTTGTCAATGGAAAGCCCCCAGCATCCTTAACTTTGTAGAGAACCTTTGTGCCCTACATGTTACATAAGGTAAAAGAAGAATGTCCAGATTCAGAGCCCTCCATTCCAAGTGCCTAAGGGCCCCCAGATAAGAGTCTTGGTGCTGCATGGTAAAGTGCTAAAAAGCTGCTAACTGAAAGGTCGGCAGTTCCAAACCCACCAGTGGTTCTGTGGGAGAAAGAGTTGGTGGCTTGCTCCTATGAAGACTGCAGCCTAAAAAACCTTGTGGAGCAGTTCAACTCTGTCACATGGAGTTGCTCTGAGTTGAAATTAACTTGACAGAACCTAACAACCTGAGAACCCTGGTGGTGTAGTGGTTAAGTGCTATGGCTGCTAACCAAAATGTTAGCAGTTCAAATCTATCAGCTGCTCCTTAGAAACTCCATGGGGTAGTTCTATTCTGTCCTATGGGTTTGCTAAGAGTCACAACAAACTCAACAGCAACAGCTTTTTCTTTAACAACAGGGCACCTGAGAGCATTTTCCAACCCTACTGCTTTGAGTCGATTCCAACACACTGTGATCCTATGGAACAGAGTAGAACTGCCCCAATATGGTTTCCAAGGCTATAATCTTTACAGAAGCAGACTGCCACATCTTTTTCCTGTAGTAGAAAAGGCTGGTGGATTCAAACCACTGACCTTACTGTTAGCAGCTGAGCGCTTAACCACTGTGACACCAGGTCTCCTTCAAGAGTATGTTAGGCTCCTTTAAACTATTATAAGAGTTTAATTCCACCTTCCTGGAATCCAGGCAGCGGAGACCTCAATGTGCTTATAAATTAAGTGATAAGTCCTCTTTTCCCAGCAAAGCAAGTTCACAATGTACCATATAATTCTCTAGACTTGACATACCTCCATTAAAGGGGATGCCCACTGAGTGTGGGATTACAAAAAAGAAAAACAAATGGCAGATTTTCTAACAAATGCCTCAAACTGCCAAGAAAATCTGGTTCTCAGGATATTCTTTTCCTTTGTGGCTGAAAATAAACATGTTCATTGCTTTATAGTTTCCTGAAATGATGACATTCTAGTGTAATTGCAAATTCTTGTGACAGGCACAGTGATTTTTACTGACTGTGATGATCTATAAAATACATTTGTAATAGCTCAGGGTAGCCTCTATTAGTGGACACGAAATACCAAGTAATCATCATTAAGATGTTGCTAAGAAGGAGTACTTAGTCACGTACTTTTCCATCAGATTATAATTGAGACTTTTGGTCAGACTCAAAAGATACCTCCCCAAGTTCATAAATCAAAGACAGACAGCCAAACAAGGACTTAACACAGTCCTGTTTTTCTTATTATTTAAGAAAAGAGAAAGCCAATTGAAGTATTCATTACTGTATTCAAATCATAGTTACACAGAGAATGAAATTCTTTTGGTAAGCAAGTTAAACTAGCTAGCTTACAAGACCTTGCGACTACATGCTCAAGTAAAATGTTAAGACTAGAACTATAAAGCTGGAACATACTGTAGAAGAGTTATTTGGTGAGCCATGGAATGTAAGCCTCCCAGGTCTACTGCACAATTATATAAATGTTCTTGCCAGTTTTCGAAGCCTGGCCTAATCATTTTGTATAAGATACGCACACAGCACTAGTGTAAACAAATCATCTCAGGAACAAGTAGAGAAACAGAAAACAAAATTCAAGACTGAAAAAAGTATCAACACTCCACTTTCAGATCATCCAGAAAAAGCTCAATAACGATACAAAAGAGCTCATTGTGACAATCAACCAACTAGGCCTCATTGACATATACAGAACTTTTTACCCAACAACAGATAAGTACACCTTCTTTTCCAGTGCACATGGAACATTCTCCAGAACAGACTATGTACTAGGTCATTGTTTTAGTCAGCTAGTGCTGCTCTAACAGAATTACCACAGAGAGGATGACTTTAACAAAGGAAGGTTTATTCTTACACAGCCCAGTAGGCTACAAGTCCAAATTCAGGATGTCCACTTCAGGGGAAGGTTTTCCCCCTTGTCAGCTCTGGAGGGAAGTCCAGTATTGTATCAGTCTTTGTCCAGGGAGCACCTTGGTGCAGGAACCTCGGGTCTGAAGGATGCTCTTCTCCCGGTGCTGCTTTCTTGATGGCATGAGGTTCTCAATTCTCTGCCTGTTTCTCTGTCCTTTTATCTCGTGCAGGCTGAAAGGATTAAGGATGGGACAAGCTATACTCCAGGGAAACTCTCTTTACAGTGGAGCAAGGAAGTGATCTTATAAAGGGATTTACAGCCCCACCCTAATCCTTTAACATACAGCACAGGAAAACCACATAATGGAGGAGAGTCACAAGATACTGGGAATCATGGCCCAGCCACATGGCTACACATATTTTTGGGAGGACAGAATTAAATCCATGACAGTCATAAAGCAAGTTTCAACAAATTCCAAACCACTGAATTGTTGCAAAGCATCTTCTCGGACCATAAAGTCATAAAAGTTAAAATCAATAGCAGAAACAACATGAGCAGAAATTTGAATTCATGGAAACTGAACAACACCTTGCTCAAAAATTCATAGATTATAGAAGGAATCAAAGACACAATAAAGAAATTCATGGACTCAAATGAGAATGAAAACACATCCTACCAAAACCAATGTGATACAGCAAAAGCAGTGCTCAGAGGTCAATTTATGTCTGTAAATGCATACCCTACAACTTAAACAAGTAGAAAGAGAACAACAGAAGAACCCCTTGGGCACTAGAAGAAAACATAATAAAAATTAGAGCAGAACTAAATGAATTAGAGAATAGAAAAACAATTGAAAGAATTATCAAAACCAAAAGCTGGTTTTTTTAAAAGATCAACAAATTAGCTGATTTGGATGGGTTTCCATGAGATCATGCTTAGTCAGGCAAGTCTCTGTAGGTTTGCTTGTAACTATTTGAACACAGAAAAAAGTAAAATAAAGATTATTATCATAGGTTACTGGGACAGAAAAGGAAGGAGGAGGAATAAAGGAACATGGGAACAAAACAGAAAAAGAAAAAATGAGATTTTTATTTTAAGAATATGTAGTATGGTCAAGTTAAGCACTTACATCAAGTTATAAGCATATGTATACATAATTTTTTTTAAAAAATAGGAAAATTGAAACATCAACTATTGGACTGTAATTAAAAAACCATGCAACTGAATTAAGACCCAGGGGAAAGACAACACCATAGAGCACTACAATTTAGTCACTATGGTAACTCGCAAAGTATTTTTGCAGAGCTGTTCTCACAGCTCCCACACGTACAATCAAAACAAATATGCTAAACACTAAAATTTAAAGAGAATTGGTCATTTTATGAGTTGTATTAACACATTTAACAGTGTCACTGTACATAATGTGAACTTTATGTTAAATCTATATAATATTATACAGTCAAGGCCATCTATTTTTGTTTAATTTGATGACTGTGATTTCCAAAGTACTAATAGTTTAAAGAAAAATGTCCGATGTTTCAGTACAAGGTGATAAGAGAGTTTACAAGCAAGTATAATGTACCGCTTTAAAATACACAAGTATACATATAATTGTTTCTACCTACCATATACTCATGTAGCACATGCTATAATCGTGCCACTTCTTAAAAATCACATCATCTGTGTGGGTTAATTTCCATAATAGCACTAAAGAATTAATTGTGTTACTTTCTTTAGATATAATAATATGTAAATAAATAATATGGAGTGTTTTCCATTATAAACTTTGACTTTTTCTTCATTACTGTTTTAGGTATTAAAGCAATTCACATTAAATTTCTTTGAAAAGGATAGACCAAAAAGTGATGGAAGACAGAATTTTGGGAAAATTATAGTTGTTCTATCATGTTTGATGAACTGTTATCAAATTTCACAAACACTTGAAATGTAAAGTCCTAAAGTGACTGTGTGACTAGGTTTCAGGAAGTAGTGGATCTTTTGATAAACTGAGAAATAACTGGTGCTTGATTTTTAAAGTTCACTGAGAATTCTTTCTCAGTGGAGCTCTCACTCCTATCCAGCAAAGTCTGGGGTTCCCTTTGTCCCAAAGTCCCTGCCTCATTCTTCATATATTACCTCCTCTTCCGAGATGCTTTCCCTGACTCCCTCTAGCACACAGCCTTTAACTTGTACCTTCGGTCCTCACAGACCACTTGTACTATAAGGGGTGGTTTGTATGTTTTTCTCCCTGCTTGACTGAAAGCTCCTTGAAGGCAAAAACCAAGGCCTGGTCATGTCTGTACCTTAGACATATCTTGAGGGCATACTTGCCCAGCAACTGCCCGTCTGTGTATTGTGTATTTCTCATTTGTGTGCTCCTGTTCACGTTACTTCATTCTTTAACATTCTCACCCTTCTCACTAATCTGTGTTTCCTACAAAACTGACTACATTTCCCTCTAATGATTTCTAATCTCTACTATCCATTTATGGCCAGCATACAAATTCGTTTCCTCTTGGGTCCATGGGCTTCTATGAATTGCTCTTAATTCCTATATGCTTTGTACCCAAAGCAAGATCCTGAACAGAAACCATGAGGTTTATTTTTTTAATTTCCAAATATCCTAGTACAAGCATAAGTAATTTGACTATCAATCCTGGTTACATTAAATGTGTTGGTGGGTACAATGGGTAAGCACTCAGCCACTAATGGAAAGGACAGCAGTTTGAACTTCGAACCTACTAGTCACCCTGAGCAATGAAAGACCTGGCAATTTGCTCCCGTAAAGATTACAGCCTTAGAAATCCTTTGGGGCAGTTTTACGATGTCCTATAGGGTTGCTATGAGTTGGAATCAACTCAACAGCCCATCACATCTTATTCCCCCCTCTAGATTCTCACTGTACCGTCAACTACTACCAAGCTTTTAGTACTCCAAGTTGTATTTATTGGTTGGCTTGGGAAGCACACAGACAACATAATGGTCTCAAAATGCTCGGGAATCACACAATGGTCAGAACAGACCTCAGGAGAAGTGATGACCAATGAGAGTCTTCATCGTCTTGCAAGCACCCAAGTTCCTTCCTCCTATTAGAGACAGTCTTTCATTCTAATTATCACACGTGTGCACAAGGAATCAACATCTCCAACTGCCTGTAAGTACGAGTATCTCTACACCCAAAAGTCCTTTAGAAACATAATGCCTTCTTTGAAAACAGAAATAATGCACAAGGTTAAAAAACAATGAAGTAGGTGAGATATAAAGGACAAATAACCCAACGCATAATTATTTCTTGTTGCTTAATGCTTGATTCACTAAATTCTCAACAGAAAACCTCTGAGAATTAGTACAGACCACCTGGAAATAGATTGGCGGTAGGGAAGGATAGTGAATTGACTTAACAAGTAACCGAAAGAAACAGCAAAAATACAGGAATACTCATCACTAATTAAAAACATTACTGAAGTCACCAAAAACAAACAGTAGAACAAAGAGGCATAAAAGCCTTCTGAAGTTTCCCGCAGTGCACCGTAACAGACATTTCACCCCCATGAATCTCTGTTCTTCAAATCTAATGATTTGATCATAATGACAATGAAAACTCTAAGCCAATTTTTGATATAGAAAAATTTGTGTAAAAAGAACTGCATCCAGAATTAAAATAAATGTGTAGCACAGACAAATGGAGACTCCAAATGGCTATCAGACTGTTATGTTCCCCTACACATATGGCATTGAAATAAAAAACTCACGACCACTTAGGCCAAGACCTAAGACCAGTTGTAATGTGTATCTGCTAAGGAAGTGCAGAAAATTACTGCACTGTGTTCAATTTCAGCTTCTACGCAGAGCTATTATTTTAACAGATACTCATTACGCGTTATTTCACTTCATTATTTTTTTTTTTCTCCTTTCTGCAAGGGTAGTTCAAAGTTTACTACCACAACTTTACAGAAAGGGGCCAGATGATAAGATCTGCATCTCTAATTAACCCAGATGAATATCACTTTACCATACACTGACATTGAAATGAGTCAGCAACCTGGTGGACTCTGACACATCTGAAGACTGTTAGAAATTCTTTATGCTCATCACTGAAAAGAAATAATGTTCTGAAAAACTTGTCACTTATTCTGAATGAATAATAAACAAAGAAAGAAAAAAATCCAGTCGTTGTCAAGTCAGTTCTGACTAATGAGCTTCATGAGGTTTGCAAGGCTGTGACCATTCAAAAGCAGACCACTCGGCCTTTCTCCTAAAGCACCTAGCGTGGGTTCAAACCACTAGCCTTTCAGGCCAGTAGGTGTTGAGTGCTTAACTGTTGGCAGCACCCAAGGGCCCAAGATGTATAATAATGAACAGTAATCATATTAACATTATCTAAGTAAAGACTGGTGGAAAATTCTAAGAATTGGGAAATTTTTAATATATTTCCAAGGTTGCTTAAAGGAACTGGGTAGCTGTTATTCACAATGTGGTCTGGTTACATTTGTTTAGAAGAACCAACATTCCTAATAAACTATACAAGAAATGTAAAAATTAAAAAGCTTTGTGGCCAAAGCAAATTATTGTTTATTTATGGGTGTGGGGAATCATGGATTATCTAGATCACTGACCCCAAATTGTCCAGCTTACTACATGATAGTCAAGTGTCCACTTCTCTGTGGTGGAAAAAGCCACCTGCCTTATGTGAATTCAACTAGAGATTGGCAGCTATTTGCTATTATGACTTTACACAACAGCCAACTTGGCTGTCACTGTTCAGTTAATAATATTTGTCATGTTCTCAGATATTGTACTAATCTATCCATGCTGCATCTAACCCTGTTGGAGAAGCATCAGTACATGGGGACTCTGGAATCAAACTGACCCAAGCTTTTATTCTGGCTCTATTACTCAGAGTCACATGGGCCTGGGCATGTCACTTAACGTCAGTTGAACATCCGCTCATTAGCGAAAAGGAAATAATAAAGATTTCAATCTGTACTGTTGCAAAGTTCTCAGTTTAATGCCTGACACACAAAGCATTTGATAAATATTTTTTTATTGTGGCATTTATCAGAGAATAAGGGATACCTTGGCTTGAATGATCCTGAAGGCCATCTATTACCCACTTGCTACACTATACATCAACAGCTGACTGGCCACAGCATGGCTAGAGAGAAGGTTTTACCTTTTCTTTCCTCCACTATACCAAGCATACTCTGTTCTTTCCACCTTGTCTCTGCTCAGATGGCATGCGATTATGAAGGCCTTCTCTGACGACCTTATAAAAAACGCAATACCCTCCCCAGCTCTCAAGTCCCCTGACTCTGCTTTATATTTCTACATAGTACTTAGCATCATCTGAAAATGTTTTCACTTACTCATTAGTTTGTCGGCTGTCAGCCTCCCATCATTAGAAAGAAAGCTTCCTGGGGACAAGGCCTTAGCCTTGTTGACAGTTCTGTCTCTTAGAACACTCACCAGCATGTAGTAGATCTTCAATAAATATATGATGAAGAAATAATTTTCTCAAAAGTATAAACTGCTCATTACCTGCCAGGTAAAAATCCAGAAACAGCAGAAGGCTGGAACTTCTTTGAAATCCCCTGGTGGGCCTCCGCCTTAAAGGATAACCTTTAAGTTTTATCTTTTATCTGTGATAACCTTTAGCTTGACAATGACAATAAAGAGCTTGAGGAACGTTTGCGCCTCTAATTTAATTCGTAGTGTCCTTCTTATTTCCTTTATGTAAGTGCCATCTCAAGTTGCTGCGAGTTGTTAGGGAAAAGTACCTACTCTGTGTGATTGTCTATTGTCATTAACTTTTAGGTGCTTAACACATGCTGAGGGATGATGAGTTTTGCTATGTGGAAAAGATGGAGCCTTCTTAATTCTGACCTTTGAGACAGGCCTTACACTCTAGAAATGATACAGTCACGCTGGGAGAGATCCCCTAAGTCTTTCAGATATTTATATACTTGAAAAGATACAATATAACATATGCAAGTGATTGTAATTTTTTTAGGGATTAAAAATAATTTTTGACTTTTTTGTTGGCATTTTATAAAATCTTGGTTAAGTTTGCCATATGAAAATAAAACCAATGAATATACCAGGATAATTCAAGAGAAAGCAGAGTTTTACCAGAATTACTTAAAGGATTGTCCCAAAGTACTACTTTCCTATATATAAAATAACATAAAAATATTGATAGGTCATTGAAATATAGCCAATAGACTTATCTTCAACTGAAACATATTTCTTCAGCAAATACCAGGGCTAAAATATGTGAACTATACTTATAATGCTCACAAATTGTATACTACTTAAAATTGACTTTATTGAATTACAATTAAGTGGCTATTGACTTTTTGAACATTGAGTGTACTTGGCTTTAACTGTAAACAATCAACTCTAGGGCAATCATTTCTTCAAAGTCGATTTCCAGATTTTAATGGATAATTGATGATTTCAAATCACATACTTGTAAGCTGATTAATTGTGATCGACGCAATCCCTGCTGCAAAAGTCTGGATCAATGGAAAATTTACTCATATTTCAGCATTGCTCATGCAGCAGGTACTTTTTGTTAAGTACTATTCTTTAAGAAACTCATCTTACACCAAAATACCTTTTCTGGCTCAGGAGAAAAGCAGTAAATATTTCATAGCCTTTTAAATGTCTGATCCTTTACAAAGTAAACTGTATTAAATTGCAGGAGTGTATGCTTTGAGCCCTCACTGGCCATCTGTGAACTATGAATGTCAGCAGTAATAACCTGTCCTTTCCAGCTCAAGGTACTGACCATTAACTAGTCTAGATAAAAAGCAAAAAAAAGAATCTTAGATTTTTACATTATTAAATCTTAGAATTACAATCACAATTACAGCAATAGAGCATTCCTGACATGTAGTCTGCATGACGATAAGCTACAGCAATCATTTCTAATGAGAAATATAATATTGAATAGTTATAAAGGATACTCTTCCAATTTCATTTTCAATCTATGTTCATTAGCAATAGTGGAGGCTAAATCTTGTTTATGTAGGAATGAATTTCAATACGCAAGACAAGTGAATCAATTTATAGTACAGGTGAAATTCTCAAGACAAACAAATTTACTGGAAATGGAAAGTTGCATATTCTATGGTTTGGGTGGGAATACCTGAAATTCCATGCTTTTGAGGGCGTTAATTCTCTTCTATTTACAATAAAAGTCACACACCCAAAATGCTATTTTAAAATCAAAGAAATCTGTTCTGAATCTCATTTTACTATTTAATAGAGCAGCTGAAAAATGACTTAAAGATGTAGCCATATGGTGTGAAAATCCAGAATCAAGGAAAGAATGAGATACTATAAACATGTAAAAAGCAATAAAAGGAGGCAACTCTGAGCCCAGTTAATGAAAAGCTGATGATGGAGAGATTTATTGATTACATTTGAGGACATTGACTCATTGGTGTTTTCCAAAACACGAATTATGCATTTTGAGTGTTGGAGAGATTCAGAGAAGGCTCTTTTCCTCCGCCTGGAGTTGTTTGCACAGAAAGACTCCGTAGAATAAATTACTGACTCTTGCAGCACAGCTCAATTAGCCAAATGAAGCAGGGAGAGGAGAGCTCCAGTCTGGTAGCCACAGAACAGAACCTGGCATCGTTTTTGTTTAAAGAGTTCACAAGCAGATCACAGGGCATTTAGAAGACAGTCCAAATTTAAAAGTAAAGACCACAGGGGAACTCAAACTCACACTCTTTCCTGCTGATGTTTTCTTTCAAACTTAGAAGCAAGTGCTTGCAGCCTGGTGTCATCTTATGGTCCATCTTTACAAGGGATGTTGGTGTCTACACCCCTGTACCCCAACCTCACACGAAAGCTGAGTCCAATGTTCTGTTCTCTAGAAGTTCCAAACAGTTCCTTCCTTGAACTGTACGTAAGTGTATATCAACTTCATGTAACAAAACATCACGTCACTTGATAAATGAGTAGCCCCTTTATTGTCTAAAGACTTGTCTAGTTCTGGCCCAATACCAGGCTTTGAATTCAGTTATTCACATAATAATTCATTCAAAAAGATTTTCAAAAGCCAGGCATTAGGATGGCCAGGATGAATAAACAGGCTCTTTTCTCAAAGAGCTCACAGTGTACTAGGGAAAATAGTTTTGGAAACAAAATTTATAATAAATGAGTTAAAGACCCTGGCCAAGGTATGCTGTTCTCAGAGTAGTCTTCCAGATGAGGGCAGTCCTGCAGGTTTCGACGAGTTATGGGTCACCCATACTGTCAGAGTGATTTTAGATTTCACTTCTTGGGCAGCATGTGGGTATTTTAAAGACATCTGAGAGACATTTCCCTCGATTCCCTTAGGTGTGACCATTCCCACCACCTCTTTCCCACTTCTCTACTGTGAGTGGCAGGGAGACGCCGTCGTGGCACTGCTCTGAAGCCGGCGAAGCTTAGACTCTGCCTCTTGCTTCTTTCCAACCACTTGGTGACAAGACAACAATAAAGGAGAAAGAATGCTAACAATCTTACGGTTTGCTTACACATTAACAACTGACGATTGCCCTCAACCATACAGGATCCCACAGTCAAATAAGTCAGTAACTGTGGAAGTTGGGAAAACCACAACTGAAATGCTGAAAGCCCTACGTGGTACCAGTGGCGTTTTCTTACAAATAGATGACATCCTCATCAGTAACAAGTGCTGAAAACACAAGGAATGACTGAAGGATAGGAGGGGCAGCCATGTGAGGGGAACTTACAGAAAAGGAGATGTTTATGAGAACTGAAAGGAAATCCTGACCTGCTCCCCACAAAACCACTAGGCCTTCTTTTAGCCCCACGCTCCTTCTTGCCTGGGGAATTTGGCCTCATTCCAATGGCAGTGCCCTCGTGTGCTATACTGAAAATAAAACAAAGGACACCATTCATCATATTTTTCAGCAACCAGTTTCTTTTTTTAGGTGGAAAGAAAAACTTGGCAATCACAAAACTGATTTTTTTTTTAATTTTTATATATTTTCTTCTTAGTGTCAAAATAAACTGTAAAAGAGAAAAAGATTGCTCAATGGTAAGAAAAAGAAAATATACAAAAGCCTTCAGAGCTCCATCAGCCATTCGACTGACACCGAACTGAGGAATGCATCGCTCTCAAGTTCTCCCAACCCCAAGAGCCAGCTGCCTTCTGCTTCTGTAAGATGTGGCTACTTAGGGAAATTCAAATAGACTCCCATTGTTAACTATGCTTCATATTTACTTTAATCAAAGTGACATTTCCCAGATGGTGTCATCCAGAAAACCTCATCTGAAAGGAGGAGGAGAAGAGAACTCAGTGGTACATTCCAGTGAAAATTGAATACAGGTGTTCCCCCATTCTAAGATGACTCCACTTACGAAAATACAAAATTATGAGATACATGAGCACATGAATGGCTGCCTCTCCCCTCCAGTTGGGCACCAGGCAATCCATATAACAGCGTGAATGAATAAATAACATCAATGGGAACCCTGCTGGCATAGTGGTTACGTGCTGGTCTGCTACCCAAAGTTGGAGGTTCGGATCTGCCAGGTGCTCCTTGGAAACCTGATGGGGCAGTTATACTCTGTCCTATAGGGTGACTATGAGTCAGAACTGACTTGATGGTGGTGGGTTTATTGTTTTGTTTTGTCTACTTGTTTTGTTTAACATCAACAGAGGAGCCCTGGGAGTGCACTGGTCAATGCACTTGGCTGCTAACCCAGAGGTCAACAGCTCAAATCTATTAGCTACTCTGTGGAAGAAGGCTGTAGCAGTCAGCTTCAGTAAAATCACAGCCTTGGAAATGCCACAGGGCAGCTCTACTGCATCCTAGAGGGTTGCTATGCGTTGGAATCATCTCCACAGCAATGGATTTCAAGTATTATAAACAGCATAATGTTAGCATTCCTAGGGTGATAATTCTGAGTGTGAAGAAGAAAATTTTGTGGTTTTCAGAGCTTCAGGAGGGGTAAAATTAAGCAAGCAAGTCAAGCTGCTCTAAAGCGCCTCTCAAAAGCAGCACCCCAAAGGACTGAATGTATACATTGACTCCCTACTCTGTACATGAAACAAACAGCATCCTTGTCTCTGTGGGGTCTAAACTACAGTGAGATGGACACTCACTTCAGTAACTAAGTAATTGTGACACAGCTATGAAAGCAAAGACAAGCATGATAGAAGCATGCAACAGGGGGCTATGACCTGACCTGGTGGTATCAGAAGTCTCTTCCAAGGAAATGACATCATCACTGTTCCAGAAACCAGAGAGCAATGGGTAAAAGCATAGACTTCAGAATTCGACAGACCTGTACTGAAACTTGGACCTACAATTTGCCAGATGTATGACCTTCAGGATGTTACTTAACTACTCTGGGCCTCATTTTCTGTACCTATGAAATGGGAGTAATAGCCTCATGGGGATGCTGTGAGGGCTGAATAAGATGACCAATGCATCCGGTGCTCAGCATGTGCCCAGCACACAGGCGGTGCCTGGTTTTATAAGGTGCGAAGCTTATGTGATTTGGGGATTATCTCTAAGAAAAACAATTCAAAGAGTTGTTTGTACGTGAATTTAGAATGAGACAGGAACTCACAACAAATTTATATTTTTTAAAGCAGAGAAATACTATATTAATACTAAATCTATAAAAATAACAAGCTGTTTTGAGACCAGAAGAACTAGATGGTGTCTGACCGCCACCAGTGACTGCTATGACATAGAACACAACATAAAGTCCCTAATGTACTGGAAGAAAAATGGGTGAGCAGAACTAGAACTAAAGACCACATCTGATGACCTGTCAGACCAGAGGGTCCCCTGAGGACATGGCCCCCAGACTCTCTGTTAGCTCACAGCTGAAATCAGTACTGAAGCCAACTCTTCAGAGATTAAATTGAACTGTAAGAGAGAATGATGCTGGCAAAAAATAGGCTTCTTGGCTTACATATCTACATAAGTCTGTCTCAGCAGCTCTTCTCCAGAGGTGAGGTGAGATGGTGGAGGATGACAGGAGCTGGCTGAAGGGATGCCAGAAAAGAGGGTAGAAAGGAAGGCTGTGCCGTCACAATGAGTAGTGGAGGTGTCGGGGCGGCGGGGTGAGGAGGGTGGGCCGAGAGAAGTTAGAGTTGCATAGTGGGGTATGTGCAGGGTTTTATACAGCAAACTGACCAGCATTATAAACTTTTATTCAAAGCACTGTAAAATATTTTTAAAAATATTAACATCCTATTGAATCAATTATTTGCTCTGATACTTTCTACATGTTTTCTACATTTTTATGGCTGTATACTCTTAGATCACCAGCCAAATGGCAATGATTTATCATTTTGTATAAAGAAAACATAAAGCTAATTTATTTTTTTATTCTAGAGTTTTGATAAAAATCCCCTTCTAATTATTAAGATTTGGGATGCATAGGACATATAAATTCCCACACAGATGCTCTTATTCATTGTAGTACTAACATGGAGTTTCTTAGAAAAACATAGGCATTCTGATCAATTCATATGATTATCATGACATAAAAAATTTCTGGTATATTTATAATCATATATACTACACACCAAGAAATACATTCCTGGAGGAGAGAGTTTTTGTTTTGGATGGACATGATTAAGTACCAAACCCTTTGCTTATTACTTTATACTATCGATAACTGTAAGAATTTTCCACATTTTGGAAAATTCTCTGGCTCCATCCATTCTGAACCATATTTCTGCTGAATAATTTACCTACTTCCGGTGCTGGGCACAGTGATAATCCCTTACCTCTGCTTCTTGCATCCTAATGCTGGGTGAGTTGTCACAGTGGGCGAGAGGCATATTCCTAGAGGCTATTCCTCCACTAGGAGAGCTAGGAATAACTGCACTAAACAAGGAAGAGACCATAAAATACATAAATATCTCCCACTCAAGCCAAGTTACCATCCGTTCAACTTCCCCTTACTTGGGGCTCCATAGTGCCCACAGTCTCTCCCAGAATCAGCTACATAAGTTGAGGGGTTCAGAGCCTAATGAACACGTGAATCTCCTGATTAACAAACACTGAGGATGTCCAGCTGCATGCAAGAGCGTCCTGGAGAGACTTTGAAAGCTCAGGTCAGCATCATACCAGCAGCTGCGACTCGCCCTTCCTATAAAGTACGAAAAAAAAAAAAAAAAAGAAATACTGAGAATTTTGTGATGGTGACAGCACAACACTAAACAACGTGTGTGGGCCCAAGTAACAATGTACAGGTCACATCCCCATGAAGATGACCTCAGCCACTATAAAACCATTTGTCCAGAGAGGACGCCTAAAGAAGAAGATATGGAAAGAGATAGCAGTTTCAGTCAACTGTGCTTAAAATGCCATACTTTTGCAATTTTTACAAAATCATACGACCACCTAAGCATACTGCTGGAGTCTGTCCCAGGCCTTGCAAAGACTTAATTCAAGAGAGGACATAAGCATCGTAAGTTCCAGCAGCATCCTGCTAAATCTTCCCCTTTGGTACATACAGCAGGTAGTCAGTAAACACCTGTGAATGAAGCACCATCCTCAGGCAGTTTACCGTGTAGCCAGAGAGACAAGCAACCCAAGTTCAGTAAAATCTTGCCATAACTCAGTGTGTCATATCCAAAAACTGAAGCATGTAAAACATGGGATGTGAACACAACGTAAGTGGAATCACTCAAGCGAGCCTACAAGGACAGCCAGCCAGGAGATGGGAGAGACCGGAGTGCGAGCCAAGTCCCTCCTGGTCCTACCTGTAGTTTTGGCACCACCTGGTGGCAATTTTCCTCTCTGACTTAAATACCGATGGGTCCTATGGCTGCCGGGCTCTTCAGGACAGTGAGAGTGATTCCAGGAAATCTCCCATTAGTTGGAGCAGACTTTGTGGCTTATTCCAGGGAAACTCAGCTGGGAGAGATCTCGAGTGTGGGACCTGCTGTCCAGTTCCCCATGTAACGGGGCAAGATTGTGCTCAGTCCTGCAGGGCCTTCCAGGGATGGGAAGATAGTCCTCGGAAGGCACACAATGAGGCCAGTTCTCAAAGTGTCAGAAAAGAGGTGGAGACTGGAACCCAGAGGGACTGTCAGGGGGATGTTGCCAGAAATGGGAAGCAAACAGGAAGGAGTCAGTCCTGCTCCCCGCTTGGGCCCTGAAGACTCCCATATCTGCCACCCTGTAAGGAAAAACACAATCACTCCTCTGCCACTTCTGTTCTGACACCAACAGCCTATGCAGTTCTGCCTCTGAGCCTAACTACCCAGAGCTAGGTTAGAGCTCACAAATGAAAGGGGACGGTCTCCCAGACTGCCAAGTTCAACCGAGACTTCAGACGTCAGTGTCAGTGTTGGGAGTCCCCACAGTTCCTATCGTGTCTGACCTGCAGGCTACAGAATCAGTCCTGAAGGACTGCCCCTTCAGGACGCCTGCCGCAAGCCCAGTAGTCCCCAGGCCCCTCGCTTTTGACCTGCTGGTTCCTGGTATTCTCTTGGGTTCAGTAATTCACCAGCATGACCAACAGAACTCACAGAAAGCACTCTATTTACAATTACTTGTTTATTATTTCAAAAAGGATACAAATTAGGAGAGTGCAAAGCAGAGGCACACAGTCCAGGGTCTAGAAGAGCTCCCAAAGCAGAGCTTCCATTCCCCCAAACAGATGCACCACCCTGCCACACACATTGATGTCTTTCACCAACCAGGAAGCCCACGGAGCTTCCATGTCTAGGGTCTTCATTACGTAGTCACGAGTGATAGCACAAAGTATATATGAGGCTGACGTTGTAGGTGAGTCTTCCTGGCCTGGCCAGCCCCTACCCAGGAATCACTTTATTAGCATAACTTGTTAGCTTGTCTGGAGCCCTCATCAAAGACCTTTCTTATTAATGGGGAAATTCAGAAACTCTAGTGATATAGTAGTTAAGAGCTACAGCTGCTAACCAAAGGTTGGCAGTTTGAATCCACCAGGTGCTCCTTGGAAAGGCAATGGGGCAGTCCTTCTGGGTCTTATGACTCGAGGGCAGTGAGGATTTTTTTGGCTCAAGGTTTTAGAGCACACCTCTCAGGCACCAAGGACAAGAACCAAATTCTTTAGGTAAAGTTAATTTTAAACCCCACAGAACCAAATTAGCACAGTCTAACAGGGTTCTGATGGCAAAGGAGAAATGTGGTGTGCAGCCCAGCATCATAAAGCAGAGTACAGAACGGTGGACAAGCTGCTAAGAGACAACAGCTAATAAACACATCACGACTTTGGAAAGAGAAATTCATTCCATGTTTAGGCCTCTGTTTCACATCCTTACTCACAATAAACTAATTCCCTTCAAAATACTACAAACAGGAACTAAAGAAGGGGCAAGGCCATTAGAAGCCAGTCCAAGTGCAACCAACCAGAGCTATGCTCACCACGACATTTTTTGACACCTTTGAGGAGCCTGTAAGAAACTGCTCTTAGTATCCTCACTGTTCTTACCTATGGAAAATGGGGTCCTCCGAAGCCATGTGCAAGCATGCTTAAAACAATAAGCTTTTCTAACCCCCGAGCACGGCATACTCCGGGCGCTTGGTCTGGATGCTTATCAAACAAGTTCCTGTGCTGATCTCTGAAGTTTCTAGGCAAGTACAAACAACGAGTCAAGTAAACGCTTTCTAAAAGCAAGGCCGTGGAGCACGTACCCTGTCAGTGAGAGCCTCATATTTCCACAGAGTAAACAGTAACATGAGAATATTTATACTAAACAAAACTGTATATCAAGCCTGCTTTGGCTCAGCCAGAGGGAATGATAAATTCCTTGCAGATCTCTCACAGAGTGGGCCTTTGTTGACCACGGACGCCACTTCCAAGACAGTACAAACCAATTACTGAGCAAGGCTTTTCATTATGTCAAGCAACGAACATATTACCCTGTTTTTGTTTTATCTTACACTTATATTTTACTTAACCCCCCTCCCTCCTGCTTACGTTAAAGTAGTTTTAATTTATTATGATTCAAACCTAAATTTAAGTTGGCAACAAATGACAACCCCTTCATCACCACAGGCGGAAATATAAAAACCCAGACAGCTGAGCTTTTTTTCCTTTCTTGTCTCTCCTTTAAGAAACTAAAGTTTGAAGTTGGGTAGAACCAAAACCCTGCTAAGCTGATGAAACATAAACCCTGTTTGCCCACGTGGATTCTGTCCTCTGCATGACTGGCACATGTAATGGGCAAAATGACCTGGCAAGGGATGGCGCTGTAAATGAGCTATGAAGCCACATGGCACACAATGTCCACTTTGTGGTCAGATGGGGAAAAAGATCCTAAGAAGCGTTTGCACAAACTGTCAGTCTTTATCAAAGATGCTAACAGGAGAGAAAGGTGAACAGCAGACAGGGAGTTTATTACTTAGGTTTGCCAGACTTTCTCCTGATTTTATGTTTTGCGCTAAAAGTCAAATCTAATGAGATGACCGTGGTATCATGTTTGTAACTCACCTCTGTGCTTTCTGAGTCGCTAGCACTCCATGTGAGCCATGTCCGCCACCTCCTACCTCGAGAGACTTGACGACATCCTGTCCACCCCTTTGGAAGCCTGCAGCAATGTACAGCTGGTTCAGAAGAACTTCTCTAGAACCATGGCAGAGCATGGCAGAGCGACGGAAAAGGGAAAAAAGGAAAACAATAAACAACGGGAATTAGAATATGAATGAGCAGTGAAAAGAGTGATTGTGTCGGTTCTGCAACATTCTTTATAACAGAAATAGTAAATTAGTGTTTTAAAATAGACAGTTAGGTCAAAGGCCAACTTCAATCAATGCTATTTTAAAACCATTAACTAAATCTCAAACACAGTGCCAGGGTCCATCACAATTGATTAGAAAAGCGGGAAAAAAGCTCTTATGTGTCTACATACATTAGCAGATATTAGAAATTTACCAGTATTGTATTTAGAACCATCCCATAGAGTTTATAGGAAGCACCTGATGGGTTTGAACTCCTGACCTTTTGGTTGGCAGCCGTAGCACTTAACCACCATACCACCATGAGTCCCTAGTCAGCAGTGTGGGAACAGTGCTAGGATCCTGGAGAGGCTAGTTCAGGTACCCGGCAAATAAATCAATCCCTCCAGCAACCCAGAATGATTCCATGGCAGCACTTGCTTAATACTGGTGCCCCAAACTGAAGAATGTGCTAGAATAGATTTGGAAAAAATATTAATGATACTGTTCATTTGTGTGCTACAGTTTACAAAGTGCTTTCCTTTGATCCCCCAGAAAAAGACTTCAGTTAGCAAGGGACCTATTTTCCGTACTTATAAGTAATAAACTGTGGCTACATGGAAGGTAAGTAGTAGAGCAAGGACCAGAACTCAAGCCCTCAGGTTCACTGTCCTGTGCCCTTTCCACCGTCTAGATTCACTGTCCATCCACATGGCTTCCACCAAAGCGAGGGCAGAGAAGCGCTAGCCCCCACTGTTGCTCACCTCTCACAGGCTGAGAAACTGACTCTTCAGGTCTAACGAGACAGCATAGTTCTCTCTTCACCACAGGAACTGAAATGAGAACCACACCAGGCCATCCGATTTCCATTTTTGTTGTATTTATACTGGGAACCAAAGGCCAACACCCACACAATCATGGTTCTGGAGCAAGATAAATACGGTCAGATTTAAGAGACAAATGCAAATTAAAATACTAAGCAGCATCACTGGATCCTGTAAAAAGACCAAGCTCAACTTCTTTTAATCACTTAATTACTTTAATTACTATGTGCTTTTACAAAGCCATGATCTTCTTTGATAAACAACAATCTATGTAAAAATTCATTTTCCTTGCTTTACGACAGAAAGCAGCTTGTACTAAAGCAATACCAATACTAAGAATTCACATAACATAACCAGCATTAATAGCCAAAAGCCAAGTGCTGTCAAGTCGGATCTCAATCAGTGACTTCTTATAATTCACAAAAAGGCTACTGATTTTCTTTCTGTCTCCAGTACTTTCCTTCCCCCCCCCCAAATTTCCTTTATTGATACCCTTCTCTTTGCTCTAAAGGAGCATATTCCTTAAGCATTGAGACTTTCCATTTGTGTTCGAAAAATGATAATTCCTTGAAGTTATACCCCAAATCACCATTGCATCTCCTTACATAAACTTAAAAAAACAAAGACAAATCTAACTTTGAGAGATACCAAAAAAAAAAAAAAAAAGAGAGAAAGAAAACCCAAATCCAGTGCTGTCAAGTCAATTCCAACCCTTAGCAACCCTACAAGACAGGGTAGAACTGCCCCCACAGAGTTTCCAAGGAGCTCCTAGATGATTTGAACAGCTGACCTTCTGGTTAGCAGACGTGGCACTTAATCACTATACGACCAGGGTTTCCAGAATTAACAATAGGTCACCCTAAAAGTGGCAAAGCAAGAGAGAACATCATGGTTTGAAACAGAGATGCTATAGTTCTCCCTATTTCTTAGTCACCTAGGTGCTTAATTTTTAATTATGCACATTTTAAAAGAATGAGAGTTAAATACAGAACTTGGAAACAAAGAGCCCAGGAAAGCCAGATAAATCAAGTCCATTTTCTGTCCTAGTCACAAGAATTAAAGGCCATTTTACCCAACTGATTCCGGACAATTTCTAACACATGTAAGTTACCAGTGCCTGATTAGAGTGGGTTCTCACAGAGTTTTAATGATGTCTAGAAACATCACAGGGCAATTGCGGACAATTCACAAACCCTTGTTAAACAGAAATGCTTCCAATTTTCCAATATCCAGACTCAACTGAGATCTTTATACATACAAAAGAAAGTTTTGTACTGACTGATGATTCTCTCTAAAATTTCAATGAAGCCTTAGATTGGATTATATGAAAACACCTCTTCATTTCTTCCAGAATTCCTCAGTATTTTCCTTTATGGCATATTCAGCACAGTTCTTGGACTTTTGGGGTGCAAATCCAATTAATGCTTTACCCATAATACCAATTTCCCAATCACTTGCCAACTTTTTAACTTCAGCGTCTACATAAAGTGGAGCTATATAAGAAAAATGGCTCCCAAGGGCACGGTAAACCAGGTATCAAGAGTCTTCCAACGTTTCTCTACCTTCTGGGCCTTCAAAACTCTCTACATTGCAAATGATTCCAATTTTCCCTTCATGAGGAAAGGTCATTGCTGGTACACCCTTCAATCTATCTGTCCTTGAACCCAGAATGATATTAGCAAATGGTTTTCCTGCAGTCAAGTCTTGAGCCAGCCAGCCAAGTGCAGTCGAGTACGCTAATATTGCAGTTTATCTCATGAGGGCTAGTGCTGACACCTAAATCAGTAGAAAATGTATGTTAACCAACCAGAGGAAATATCTCATTTTGAGGATTTTGTTCTCTAATCAATCTCAATCAAAAGAGTTTCCTTGCTTTCATTTCAAAATAATATACTCAGGTTATTAGCCATTAGCAAAATACAAACAAAAACCCCAATGAGAGATTATCACTTCTCTAGGACAGCTATTGTCAGAAAAATAAGACTACCATGCATTGGTAAGAATGTGGAGAAATTGGAACCCTCAAGCATTTCTGATGGGAACGTAAAATAGTGCCACCACTACAGAAAACAGTTTGGCAGATCCTCAAAAACATAGGTTAGCATACAAGACTACCAGTGAAGATCACGAACTCATCCTAGAAAAAGTGCAACATACTTCATTGCTGAATATCACTATGGTCACCTTCAAAGTACTCCCCTTAGGAAGCTATGTGCCAATGCCAGCATCTAGTCCACTCTTCAAAGCAATTTTGGAGCTCTTTTTCCGGAACGGCCATAAAAGTTGTCATCGTACATTACCCTTGATGTCCTGTGTGTCACCAAAATGTGTTCCTTTCAATATTTCCTTTATCTTCAGGTAAAGAAAGACATCATTGCGGGCCAGATCAGGTGAGTAGGGAGGGTGTTCTGATACAATTATTTGTTTACCAGCTAAAAACTCCCTCACAGACACTATACAATTAAGTTTGCAAACTTAATGGCCATGCACAACGGCCATTCCAGAAAGAGTTCCAAAATTGGTCTGAAGGGTAGACTAGGTGCTGGCATCAGTGCATAGCTTCCCAAGGGGAGTACTTTGAAGGTGACTGCAGCAATGTTCAGCAATGAGGTATGCAGCACTTAGAACAATTAAGTTTATGGACTAAACTGTCAGACCTTGTATATATACAATGGAATATTACTCAGCCATAAAGACAAATGAAATTCTGACATATGTCACAACATGGATAAAACCTTGAAAATATTATGCTGAGTCAAAGACAGACATAAAAGAACAAATATTGTGTGATCCCACTTATATGAAATATCTAGAATAGGCAAATCAATAGAGACCAAAGTTTATTTGTGGTTACCAGGTGCTGGAGGGAGAAGGGAACAGGAGTTATTGCTGCAGGGGTATTGAGTTTCTGTCAGAAGTGACGAAAATCTCTGCAAATGGACAGTGGTGACAGTCACACAACACGGTGACTATAATTACACTGAACTATATACACAAAAATGGTAGAAAATGGCAAACTTTTTGTTACGTATATTTCACCACAGCAGAAAATTTTCAAGTACAAATACTCATCTTTTCCAATTCTTTAGAATTTTCTAAAAATTTTAGAAAATTTTCCTTTTTTTTTTTTTAATAACAGAGCCAGCTAAGCAATAAGCAGTTTTATTTACTCTAAGAGTATCTGAAGGATGTTCTTTCCAGACTAGTGAAGAAGAGCCCAGACTTCTCAAAATACCAACAGAGAGAGCAAAGCACACTGGAGAACTGGGTGTCAGGAGCTGCACATGGCCTTGGCCTCTCACCCACCACCAGTGCCTTCTTAATGGGAGTTAGACTCCAGGGCCTGGCCCAAGAGTTGCTCAGAGACAGTTGACGGCATTCTGTACCCACACCTTCCTCTCTACACAAACACCTGTCAATATTTAGTTAGGTGGCATCAGGTTAAAAATGAGCCCCAAGGACACTCTTGTTTAGCAAAGGAGGTTACTAAAAAGTGACAAACAGCTTTGGAACCGGAAACGGCCAAGGGGCCCTTGTCTTTCACAATGACGTGAGTCTGGCCAGGTCTGGAGTACTGTATAATTATAAACCTTAACGCTTTTCTTCATTCAGCCTACTGGAGGCCCCTCTTTCTTCCATTCCAGCTTCCAGGCCTCCCTCCAGGCCTGCCACTGACACCCCAGAGCCCTGAGACTCCAGGGCCCAGGAGCTAATGCCTGCTTTTCCCCGCCTCGGGGATGCTGTGGCTCATGCAGCACAAATAGCTTTGCTCTAATTATAGTTTATATTAGGAGATGGACAACTTGGTTAAATTAGCATTGGTATAAAAAGCTTAGGTTGGCAGTTTCCTTGTTTTTGGGGAACCTTACGTTTCTGAAAGCAAAGTTGACTAGGGATTAATTGGGGGATCAAAGGCTGACCTCATCTTCAGCATGTGACAATTCCTTAGCTACTGTTTCTACATTATTTTACTATCACTTCCTTCTCATGCTGCTTCCAAAGGTCACTGGTCATAATGTCAGTACCCAGCAGAGAAGAACCTTTTGGGTTGGTTCCCTTTCCCCTAGATGGCTGTGGTTTGGGGGCTTTGTTCCCAAGCCTGGCTACTCTCATAGTAATAGACGTTTCACAGAAAATCAGCACACGGAAACCGCATTTCATCTTCTCCCACACATGTACATAATGAAACATTTCAACTCTCGAGGTTGGGCCTCTTCCTACTGGGAATTCTGCAGGAATGAATCAGATTACAGTATTTCTCCATAATGCTGATTTCATAAAAACTACATTTCCTGACAGTCAATATATATCTCTCGCATGATCTCACCCACATACCCATTACTTACTCTAAATATCTTTGAGAATTATATCAGTTTTAACATTTAACAGAGTACAAATGGACTTTTTTTGGTGTTTTTTGGTCAGTGTTAATATTGTCATTCATTAGTGGAAGACATTCAAGCCTAGTTTCTCTTTCCTCTACCCCTCAACAGGTAATATTACAAACAGTCCCGTTTCCTAAAATCGGACACAGCTGTTCTCCTCTGACTCAAGAAGTAGCACCACCTTTATCACCGACCCGACAAAATAGCCAGGTCACATTCAGGTTTTGCTGAAGACTATCTGCACACTGGGGTAACAGTCAGCAGTGCTATTCAGAATACACCCTGGGTCTATTGTGTTTTGCTGTTCCATGACTTCGACGCGTCCAGTCAGCATTAGATACTCGCATGTAATTTACTAGCTTGCAGGAGCAAGTCTCTTTCAACTAAAGTTTCTTCATTTGCTTACAGGACACCCTTCGCCAGCCACAACACCATGGGTAAGCCATTTCATCCATATCGCCATAGGATTTTCTTAAGTCTCCCACCCAACATATTCCAAGGCATCTTTTACCATCACGTGCTTGATAACTAATTGTTCCCTTTCTAGAATTTCCAAAGTTGATCGTTCCCGCTAATATATGAACTCACCACCTAACATCAATTATTAAAGGTAGAAGTAGTTTAGATGTTGAGCCCTCAGCACAAGAGTTCAATAAAAAACAGACTTGTCCCGACACTAGTTAATTAAAATGAAACCCCATTTTCAAAATTCCTTCAAAAGCACACTTAAAGGTAATTATTCCTTAGAAAAATAAAATTAAAAAGCAGAAATAACTTTTATATGCTCTTTTAAAATACAATAAGAAACAACCACTTAAAAAAAAACACACACAAGCAATCATTTTTCATTTATGCCCTGCTATGTGTGGGTATTTTAAATTCTTCCATTAACTTCAGTTACACTATGATTTTATTTTGTTGTACTGCTATGTTTTATTCAAGCAGTGAATAAACAGAGACGGCTAATGAATTGGAAAAGTTTCTGACCTAATCAGGGTAGTAACTACTACCTCCCTGAGGGATTATGAGGCCACGACCCATTTCTCCCTTAAAAAAAAAAAGAGAGAGAGAGAGAAGGAGAAAAGAAACTCACTTTTTCTGCCCCAATTCTTTCTTTTCCAATTTCCTCCATTTAATCAAAGTCCAACATCAGTATGATGATCTAATTGCAATGAATCAAATTCTACATTTAAATCCAGCAGTTCTGTTGACACTATTCAAATGCTAAATTTGATTTTTTTATGTTAATTTAAACCCAGCAAGAATTTTTAACTAAAGAGAAATAATTAATCCCAGCAAATCATTCTTCTAGTTAAATGTCACAGAATTAAAGTAATTCCATTTTTTTGCTCTAAAATTAGAAACCTGATGTGAAAGTTTGTTTCTCAGTTGTTGGTTTCACTCTGCTCCTGCCCCCTGCAGACTGGCACTCAGCTGTGCGGGTGGCAGCCTGAACCCCTTCCCTGCAAGGCTGAAGGCCCAATTTTATTCCAATGCAACTGTCACAACGCCCTGAAGCAAGCTAAAAACAAGGGGAAAACATCTATGGTACGATTTCACTTTCCATGTGTTCTTTAATGAAAAATTTATCATTCTAAATATTGGTGTTTACTCTCAGTTAAATACTTTTTTTTATCAAAAAGAAACTGAGATTCAGTTGCTATTATTTCACAAGGAAATATAACAGGCCTGATGTTTCCCTGACAATTCTGTTATTTTTCTTGTGTGGAAACACTGTATTTATCATATACTGTACGGCTGGTGATTCAGATATTGTAGAGACCTTATGGTGAACTGATATAGATGTAAACTCTTTATGCCAGATTGTTTAAGCAGAAAAAACCCAAATGCACTTAATTAACATCTGATGTGCAGCTTTTGCAAACACAAATGCAATATTTGTGCTTGAGCACTGGCAGTAACGACTGTGAACTATGCTATTAATGTCTGGTTTAAAGATGCTTGTGGTAGGACCACGTCTGGAGTAACACAAATAAAAAAACTACATGCAGACAAAACAATAGTGAAGAGCCCATTAGAAAAATGAAAAGGCAGCACTCAAAAGAAACACATGTATTCCTTTTCCCTTTAGATCTAAATTATTCTCAAAAACAGTTCCAGGCACCATCATTTTCAATAAATCAAAGGTGAAAAGATTCTACATATTTTTCTCCCCAGAAAGATTTTCATTTGAAGGGGTCAGCAGTTGCTTAGGGATGTTTTTAGAAGTTCCACTTATTTTATTACACTCCTCTTTGGTGGCTAGTATTAAAAAAATGTATAAAGAGAGCCAGCTGAGGTGGCATTTTAGGACATTTGGCCTTTTGGGAGGTGCTTTTTTTTTTTTTTAATCTGGAGAGCTTCAAATCTGTGCATTACATTACAGTTTGAACAAATGGAGATTCTCATCGACCAATGTGCTACTCTCTCATAAATATGTTTCTACTGAAAACTTGCTGAGTGCTAAGAACTGTGTAGGTTACTGGATATGGAAACATGAGGAAAGTAAACGAAGATAAAACCCTAGCATGTACGTGGTCTTTGCTTCCTAGTAAGGGAGCCAGGCAACAGGCTCAGAATACAGGTTCAAAAACACAGTTATTAAACCAAATACAATCAGGCATCATTACATCTCAATGCTTTAAATTTGTTAAAACATGCACTAAGAGACACGACAGCTGGAAGGGGACATTTGCTGACTGAAGCCATAAAACTCAAATACTAAGAACAATGCCCCCATGTAGGCCGACTGTAGGACTGACCCACGTGGCTGAACCCACAGAGAGGAAGGCTAAAGGAAAACCAAATAGCACAGGGTTTGGAATTGCCCTTGATGGGATGGAATTCAAGTCCCCCCTCTACACTCTCTCTGCAAAATAGCTGAGGTTTTCCTACTTCCAGAGGAACCGTGAGCCTCAGTTTACCAACCTGGAATCTTTCAGAGTAACAAAAATCCTGAAGAAGAAATTCACTACATATTAACGTTACCATGTAGTGAAGCCAGCCCTGGTGGGAGGAATCTCAGACGACTTGACAGTACAAATGCCCTTCCTCAGTTCACAGAGAAACAAAGTCTGCTCCTTAAGTTTCAATAATAGGTGATAGACTTAATTACACCTTGAGACTCCCAATCTCCCACTATTCCACCTATACTTAATAGCAAACACAAGCAGAGAATGCAAATAGGCTCCTTAAAACAAGACTCATTTCTAAAGCGCAAACGATTTTTCAAGGAAAATGTTTGGTGTGGAGTAAAATCAGTTATTCCATGTTCAGAGAAGTGTTTGATGTTGCACTTCTTATATACAGTAGAGAAAAATACACACTGGAACCTCTCAGCAACTAAATAACTAAACACAAGTCCTCGATTCCAAAATGTACCAATTACTTCCATTTATGATTCCTAAGGAGTCATAGAAAACAACAGTTCAAAGACTTCCCTGCCTTTTTTTTAGCAGTGATGCACACATGCAGGCAGTTCATACAACATGTCAGACAGCAGAGTTTAAATTATCCCACAAATTAAAAAAAAAAAAAAAAAAAACTCACTGCTGTTGAGTTGGGTCCGACTCACAGTGACCCTAGAGGTCAGAGCAGAACTGCCCCATAGAGTTACCAAGGAGCACCTGGCGGATTTGAACTGCCGACCTAACCCACTACACAACCAGGGTTTCCCATCAATGTTTAGGATTTTGAAATATACCTGTACAAAGTATTTATTTACAGATCTAAAAGTATCAACTGTTACTGCTTTGCCCTCCCTCATGTTCCCCACAAGCTGCCAATGACAAACTTTTAAAGGAATGTGGCCTGAAAGATTTCGTGCCATCCATGCTGACCAAACACGTCAGTCCTTTCTGAGTTCACTCTGCTCCTATTCTGCTGATAACATTCTTAGGGAACTTCAGAACAGAACTCTGTTCCCTTACGGACTTACCTTCCTCTTGGGGAACTGCCTAAATTAATTTCTCACTGGAATGTTGACCATAAATGTTAAGCTTCTAGCACCTATCACTTCTATTTAATATTTTGGTAGGCAGAAGAGAAACAGAGACAATGTGCTGATGCTTTTTCCTGTTTTGATGGAAGAAGTGGAAAAACACGCTGAGAAACACAGATGTAAGCCTAAAACAACAAAACAACTCACTGCCTTTGAGTCAATTTCAACTTACAACAACCTTGTAAGACAGAGCAGAAGTATCCCATGGAGTTTCCAAGGAGCACCTGGTGGATTCAAACTGCCAACCTTTTGGCTGGCAGCCATAGATAGCACTTATCCACTATGCTACCACAGTTTCCAAAAAAGGATAGAAAAACACATAAAGCCATTATTCACTGCTGTCAAGTCAGGTCCAACTCATAGTGACCCTAGAAGTCAGAGTAGAACTGCTCCCTAGAGTTTCCAAGGAGCACTAGGGGAATTTGAACTGCCGACCTTTTGGTTAGCAAACATAACACCTAACCCACTACACTACCACCAAGGTTTCCATAAAGTCATTAAGTTAGAGAAATAATGGGGGAAATCACTACCCTTGGGGTCAAAATTTATTGAAAAATTAGTTGCATAACACTTCTACACTAATGATACAAGTGTTACAAGTCTACTGCAAGGACAGTACTTCAAAAATGAAAGCTTTTCACTCTTTTATAAATAAAATTTTTCTAAAGGGAGAAATGTATAACTAAGGTAACCTAAGATTTCATGTGTCTTAAACTCTAATCACAGTCTGGTTTGTGGAATATTAGGAAAAAAAATCATTTATCCACACTCCTATTCACGGTCCCTACTGGAAAACATGTCATTTTTGTGCTGCTAGCACTTGCTTTGAACCTATTCAGCGAGGTGTCACTCTTGACAGGGCTGCTCTACACTGTGCTGGAACTCTGCCCAACTGTCCTCACTTTCCTGTTTCTTAGACAAACTAAGAATATCGGGAGATATTACTCTTCTCAACAGATACTAGAGGAAAAGATATGCTAGGTTATCCTACCTTTTCCTTTTTACCTATAAAAACATATCTTGAATCACCAAATCAAATCTTATCTGAATGAATGCAATCAAGTCCAGCTTTTATAAAAACATTTTCTGATAAATATGAGAGATGTTGAGTCGGATCCGATTTGACGGCACTTGGCTTGGCAAGACATACCTATGTACCAGGTGTTTTACAATGCTGAGATCACACCATTTATACCTGTTGATATCCTCTGACCTTGACACAGGCTATTTCCTTTGACTAAAACTCTTCTCTACATCTCCACGCAGCTAATGGCCTCATTCCTTTGGGTCTCTGTCCCAACAATGCCT
Organism: Heterohyrax brucei; assembly: GCA_028571685.1. NCBI lineage: Eukaryota > Metazoa > Chordata > Mammalia > Hyracoidea > Procaviidae > Heterohyrax > Heterohyrax brucei. The sequence continues at coordinate 108,567,951 of CM053146.1, forward strand.
TCACAATGAGGCCTACTTGAGACTATCCCACTTAAAATCACAATCATCCCTATGCCAGAACTCTTGATGCTTCTTGTCCTGTTCAATTTTTGGTTTTTCTATAATACTCATCTCATGGAGACTCATGAGCTGAATCTGACTCCACAGCACTAGGTTTACAACACTTACTGCTTTCTAACTGACTACAGAATTCAGTTGTTCATTCATTGACATTATCCATCTCCACACCACCCTTCACTAGAATATAGGTCCTATTAAGCAGTTGTCCACTGATGACAGTGTCTGGTATATCACACTGCCACTGAAAGTTGATTCTGACTCATAGTGACCCTATGGGACATAGCAGAACTGCCCCCAGTAGTGTTTTCAAGGAGTGACTGGTGGATTCAAACCACTGACTTTTCAGTTAGCAGGTAAATGCTTATCCTCTGCACCACCAGGGCTTGCTTGGCACATGGCCAAACCAAACCAAACCAAACCAAACCAAACCGACTGCCATCAAGTCGATTCCAACTAATAGCAACCCTACAGGACAGAATTGAACTACCCCACAGAGTTTCCAGAGAGTGCTTGGAGGATGTGAACTGCCGACCTTTCAGTTAGCAGACGTAACACTTAACCATTACAATGCCAGGGTGCTAGTAAATAGATGCTGAAACCCTGGTAGTGTAGTAGGTAAGTGCTACATCTGCTAAACAAAACGTCGGCAGTTCAAATCCAACAAGTGCTCCCTGAAAACTCTTTAGGGCAGTCCTACTCTGACATCTAGGGTTGCTATGAGTCAGAGTCGACTCGATGGCAGCAGGTTTTCAGTATCAGTTAATTAACTACAGGTTGTCTCTACACTGTATTGCATTTTCCATGTCCAAAAGTCTTTCCAAACTTTATGTTTAATGGCTCACTAATAGTCTTTACCTGAGGTATGCTAGACTTTAATCATTCCCAATTACTGGACATTACATTGTTTGCAGTGTTGGCTATTATAAATGATGCTTCCCTAAACACACATGGGTATATACCTCTATTATTTCCTTAGGAATTATTGCCTGGCAGCTTTGAACTGCTGACCTTTTTGGTTCACACATGTAATACTTAACTATGCCACCAGAGTTTCCAAGTGTTAGCTTAGCCTACCCTAAATCCAGTTCTTCCGTATTCTAATATCCAATTTCCACTCACTTGAAATCCCAGTCCACCTGACACTGAACTGATGAGGTTTGCAGCATAATCCCTCCATCTCTAGTGAAGCTCAAATTAGAAACTAGGAAATAAATTTCTGAAAATGCAGTCATAAAACTTATTTCTCCATTTGTGAGAAAAATCATGGGAAAATATGAGAGGTTCATATTGGCAGGGAACAGTTTGTTCTTTCTTTCCCTAACTAAATACTGAAACATATTTATAATAACTTTTTAAAATTTATGCTTTAGTTCAATAAACCTCCTCTTAATAAGGAAGGGAAAATATGACCATTTAGCACCATGCTCATCTTTTTCAGACTTTTTTTTGAGTTTTATTTATTTACTTTCTTTTATTTAATATGACTGAGTGAAAATATACATTCCTGTATAAATTTACATGCCCACCTATATACAGCTTCCATTGCTCTCCCTGTCTGGTGACAGCAGAGTATTCCTCTCTGCTCCATACATGTCTCATCCTCCCAACAGTCTCCTTTCCCCTCCTTATTTTTTACGGTAACCCTGGTAGCATAGTGGGTAAGTGCTATGGCTGCTAATCAAAAAATTGACAGTTAGAATCCACCACACACTCCTTGCAAACTCTATGGGGCAGTTCTACTCTGTCCTATAGGGTTGTTATGAGTCAGAATTGATTTGACAGCAGCAAGGTTTTTTTCTGTTTTCTTTTTTACTCTTATAAAGAAGACACTATCAATATGCTCATTTTATAGATACGAGAAACAAGGTTTAAGGAGATTAAGGAAATCTCCAAGGTCACACAGTTGGTAAGGCCAGATCTGAGCTCAGCATGAAAGCCTACGACTTTTTCGTTGTACAACTTGACTTCATTACAGATGTTGTCATTCATTCAGGGGAATTCTGCACCATGGCTTAGTAACAAAAGGCATAGGCATAGATGATTCCGAGGGCCTTTGGCAGAGCCGACCCATGAGGAAATTTGGTTTCTTATGCTCACCTACCTCTTGCTACTTGGGAATCTAGTAATATAAATGGTTAAATGCTCAGCTGTCAATCAAAAGGTCATGAGATGGAACCCACCAGCTGCTCCACAGGAGAAGGATGTGTAGTCTGCTTCTGTGAAGACTACAGCCTTGGAAATCCTGTGGGGCCATTTGTACCTATCCTGTAGGGTTAGTAAGAGTGAGACTCTGTCTCAAAGGCAGTGGGTTCCTGTAGCCCCTGCAAGGTGCGATGGTTAACACGCTCGGCTGCCGACTGATGCAACGGGGGTTCAAGTCCTTAGAAGACAGGCTTGGTGGGCTAGCTCTGAAAACCCAGCCACTGAAACCCCACGGAGCACAGTTCTACTGTGACACACAAGTGGTCACCACGAGTCAGAATCTGCTCTACAGTAACTGGCCTTAAGGTATTACTGAACCTAATGTTACCTAATAGTTTAATCTGTGAAAATATTTGAGTACGAAAGTATGAAGACTCAAATAAATTACCCTAGGACAGGGGAACTCAGGTGAGAGGGATGAGGTTGTAGAGCAGAGCATTAAAAAACCAAACCCACTGAGCCAATTCTGACTCATAGTGACCCTATAGGGCAGAGTAGAACTACCCCACAGAGTTTCCTAGGAGTGCCAGGTTGATTTGAACTGCTGATCTTCTCGGCGAGCAGCAGGAGCACTTAACTGCTACACCACCAGGATTTCCAAAGAGGGCACTAGGTGTTATCTTTTCCTAAGATAAGTCCGAAGCAGAACAGGCCAGAGGGGGGTGGGGATGCAGCAGCAGCAAGGGATGAGAGGCAGAGGAAGAGAGAAGCCTCACTTTTCTCACTACTTGTTTTCTGTTCCAGAAGACCACTGCCTAGGAAAGCTTGTCCCGGGTGCCTCTAGAAGTGGTCTGCAGCCGTTAGCACCAACTCACCCACACTACACAGTCAAGTACTGAAATGTTCTCCCACCTGCTGAAAAGTAACTGCTGCCCTAGTCCCCACATTCTAAGTGTCCATTGCAGGGCACACATCCTCACCACCACCCAGCAACAAAAGGCTAACCCCTGGCAGAGAAGGGGCCTTCAGGAGCCCACCCAGGAGCTATGATCCTTCCCATCTTCAGCGGCACACGCTACATGGGCTGTGACATGCTTCAGGTATCATCTCTGGGAGCCCTCATCAAATATCTGATGAGAGGTTCAAGTCTAGCAGGTCAGTTTATGAGGGCCAGGGGGCACATAACAGCGAGGGTAGACCCTCAAGAGATTCAAGGAGTCGGGACTACGTCATGAGAGAACAATTGAATAGATGACCCAGGATTCCATTATCAAGTTTTAAGAACAAAACAAAGCAGAAGAGTCATGCACCAGACCTGTTACAACACATCTTCCTGCAGGCGCAGCCCCCAGGTCAGGTTTCAGGACACTGACTTCTCCCCTCAAGAACCAGCTGCTTCCTTTTCTGGACAAGACTGCACTTCTCAGGCAGGTCAGCTTCAATAAGGAGAGACACACTGGAGCCAGGAACACATAGGACAGGGTTCTTTGCAATGCCTATGGGCAGACTAGAGTGAAGTCTTAACAAATGCAATCTGAAATCAGGCCCAGTGAAAGAAATTAAACATATAATGTCATACACATTTAAAAACTAAAAGTTTGGGCATGATTATTCTTCCTTAAAGTTAATCCCCAAATGAAACTGGATCTATATACAGGCCATTGCTATTGAGTCCATTCCAATTGAATGGGTCGCGATGAGTGTCAGAGCAGATCGGTTCTCCATGTGATTTTCAATAGTTTATTTGCTGGAAGTAGATCCTTAGCCAGGCCTTTCTTCTGAGTACCCTGAGTGGGCTGAAATTTCCACTCTTTCTATGAGACTCCTATCTTTATATATGAAGCCAGAATTTCTAATCTCCATTACAAATCCAATGTAACCAGGGAAATTCATCACTAAGATTAATGGAATTGGGTGCCTTCACTTTATTAACAATTTCATGATAGCCCCAATGTGTATAAACTGTTAAGAGATAGAAAAAGCTAAGACTGGAAGGACCAGATCTGTACGGTCCAATTTGGTGACTACTACCTATATGTGCTATTTGAATTGAAATTAATTAAAATTCAATAAAAAGTCAGTTCTTCAGATACACTAGCAACATTTCAAGTGCGCCCAAGAGCCACATATGATTAGTGGCCTCCAAAATGGACAGGGTAGATAATGAACATTTCTGTCATCACAGAAAATTCCACTGGACAGAATGGGCCAGATATCCTGTTGTTGTTACTTGACACTTAAACCCCCAAACCCATTGCTGTTGAGTTGATTTCAGCTCATAGTGACCCTATAGAACAGAGTAGAACTGCTCCATAGAGTTTTCAAGGAGTGCTTGGTGGACTCAAACTGCCATAGTAGTTAGCAGCCATAGCACTTCACCACTATGCCATCAGGGTTTCTGTTTAGTCAATACCCAATGTGTGTGATGTAGAACTGTTTCACAGGGTTTCCAGTGGCTCCTTTCTTGGAAGCAGATCTCTGAGCCTGTCTTCCAAGGTATTTGTAGGTAGATTTCAACTACTAATCTTTCATCTAGTAGTTGGGCACTTATATTCTGCAAAGAAGTCTAATATTGAAACATAAAACCAAACTCATTGCTGTCGAGGTGACTCTGACTCATAGCAATCCTACAGGACAGAGAGGAACTGCCCCATGGGGTTCCCAAGGCTGTAATCTTTCTGCTATAGTGCAGCTGGTGGGTTCAAACCACCAATCTTTCAGTTAGCAGCCACCCAGGCTCCTAAAGGAGCAGCTAACTGAAGGTTTTTCTGAAGAGCAGAATAGCTTCATCTTTCCCCTCCATTCTTCACAACTGGTTCTCTGTATCTGACTGTATTTTCTCAAAGCCGAGTATAGGACTGTTTTCCTTTCTGTCTAGATAACTGTTCAGAGGATCTCTGCTTATAGCAGATAGCATCTTTTCATGGAACTTAGCACAGCCCCTGGTAGGAAAACTACAGGCAGCATGAATTCATCTGTCTGGTAGATACAACGTACATACTTCAAGGGAATCTGGGTCCTGGCCTGGGAAAGCAGGAGCATGAGTCTTCTTTATCTGATGGTATATCATGAAACATCAGATGCTGAGACAGGGTCTGTGCCCATCAAAAGCATAGGAAACTTCTCTAACTGCATGTTTAGGGTTCATTTCTTTGTTTTTAATGTAGGCTGATATATTGATGGGAAGGGGTGAAATGTGAAGGACACTGAACAAAAGATGTTATACTGTTGGGACGCATACAGCTTTAGGGAAATGCTCTTGCTCTGAGTCTGGCAGAAACTCTGGCATTAGAAGTCCACAATACTGTAGACACTATGAAGCTAAAAAAAATCTCCTAAATGTATTGAAGTCATAAAAGATCTCCGCTTCCTTAACCCTATTCTAAGGTACTAAAAGGTACAACTCTGAGGGCAAGGGGAGGGGATGAGACCAAATGTCAGAGACACAGACATAACCCAAGTTTTAGGAAGTACAAAACACTGTTAAGGCAGTTCGCTCAGTTCTCCCCACTCTGGATGACTGCAGGTGGAGGAAGTAGAAGAGGAGAAACACGCTGAAGAGAGTTAAGATATGAAAACATTTTCTAATGACTATCTTCTGATCACCTTTACCCTTATCCAACCATAAGTTAGAGCAACTCACACTTTGGCTGCAGCAGGAGCCTGAAGCCCCACTGCGATGCCTACTGAACCCTGGGACACTGTGATTCCGCCCAGCTCACTTCCTCTCCAGGCCCACCCCTCCATGCAGAACCAGCTCCGAGTATCATAAAGAGAAGTTTACACAGCAGAATGCCTGCAGGGGAGGATTCTTGAAGCCTGGTTCCTAGAGGGCAAAGCAGCAGGGCTATTCAAGCAGTAACCAGTAACTGTCAGAATCTGGGGAGATCAATGGCAGAAGCGCATTATGGTTTATGGGGAAACAGCATATGTTTTGGCAGCCATAAGACGCAGGTTTGAATATCATTTCTGCTCTTGTACATTTATTTGGGATCTTGAACAATTTACTTGACATCTCTTAGTCTCAACTTCTCTATCTGTAAAATAGGGGAGGGAGGACTTTTCTCTACAGAGGAGCCCTGGTGTCATAGCAGTTACGAACTATGGTGAGCTATGGCTGTTAACCAAAGGCAGGCAGTCTGAACCCACCAGCCGCCTCTTGGAACCTCTAAGGCAGGTCTGCTCTTTTCCATTGAACTGCTATGAGTCAGAATCAACTTGATGACAATGTTTTCTTTTCGTTTTTTTGCTTGTTTGTTTGTTTTTTGTTCTTTTTAACAGGTTCCACCAAAGCATCTACTTCTTATCCCAGAGTCTGTGAATTAAAAGAAAAAAAAATAAACTTAAATCCTGCTCTTCCCACACAAACTGTTATTACTGGGTAGTCAGTAAGCACAAATGAATGAGGGAAAGATTTTTTAACAGAAAAAGAAATGTAACTAATAAACAGAAAAGTATGGACAGGATTAGAAAACAGCCATTTTGCGGTCCCTAAGAAAATAACTGTTTCAGGCCAAGAGCATCAGTAGACAAAACCCTCACAAAAACTCAACTGGGATCTTTACAGAGATGGACAAAGACCAGAAGTGAGTTAGCCAGACACCGTGGCCTGGTGATACAAGAAGCAGGAGTCCGGCAGTGCCATCGTTGAACACTCAGCTGCTGACCAAAAGGCCTATTTGAATCCACCAGCTGCTCCTAGGGAAAAATGCATGGCAGTCAGCTTCCATAAAGATTATAGCCTTGGAATCCTAGGGGGCAGTTCTATTTTGTCAGATCAGATCACTATTAGTCGGAATCAATCCAATGGCAACCCAGTGGGTTTGGCTTTGAGCCAATACAGCACTAGACAGACAGCAGTCCAGCTTTGATAAATTCTTGCAGGAAAAAAAGTAACACATGAACCTCAATCAAACCTCTACAGCTAATGTATAGACTACAAGAAATGCAAAAGAGAGAGATACCAATTAAGTGACACTACAAGGAAGCAAGAGGACAAATTCAGAATGTGAGCATGCTTCAGGACAACTGACTCAGCCGCTGCAACAATGAGTGGCAAGGGAAAATACAGGAGGATGAAGTACAGGTATAGATCCAAAGAGTTTTAGAAGTATAACTATCAGTGCATCGTGTGAACCACACGTAGGTCCCAGGCAGGAAAGAACAAAATCTGTTGCCATTGAGTAGATTCCCACTGATAGAGACCCTATAGTAAAGAACAGAACTGTCCCATTGAGTTTCTAAGGAGCGTCTGGTGGATTTGAACTGCCAACTTTTTGATAGCAGTTGTAGCACATAACACCCCTGGATCCCAACAAACCTGTTATAGGAAAGCATTTTCCCAGATTACACACTGTTAGACAGTACCAGAGAATCACCACTTTGTTACGTGTGATGGTATTGTGGTTTTGTAAGAAAATGTCCATATTGCTTTAAAAACAAGCACAAAAAATATTGCTGTTGAGTCAATTCTGACTCATGGCAACCCTATGAGACAGAGTAGAACTGTTCCCATAGGGTTTCCAAGGAACGCCAGGTGAATTCAAACTGCCCACCTTTTTGTTAGCATCTGTAGCTCTTAACCACTGGGCAATCAGGGTTTCCATATTGCCTAGGGATGCAAATTAAATATGTAGGAATGAAATAACATGATGTTCAGAATTTCCTTTAAATACTTTATTAAAATGGAGCCCCTCTCAAAAAAAAAAAGGCAGAGTAAAGAAAAAATGAGGGAAGTAGAGGGATAGAAGGGAACAAAAAAGAGGGCAGAGAAGAGAACAGGAGGAAAGTGAGAGAAGACAGTGAATGGGAAAGAAGAGAAAGGAAAGTGAAGAAGAACACAACTACTGCATAAGATACATGTAGAAACCAAGAATAGATGAGCTAAGGAAAGCATCTAGCGCAACACCCGGCACACAGTAGTCACCGAGTCATCGCTAGCTTCCTTCCTTCTTTGCAAGTGTTCCTTTCCTAGACTGGTATGTGACTACTTTCTAGAAACAACTGTGTATTTTAGCAACACTCCTTTCCCACTATCTCTCCTATACAAATTCTTCTACACAAATTCAGATTTTTCTGTAATAAAGTGAGAAAATGAATTATTTCATTACTATTATCACGGTGGGAGATAACCAGGACTAAGATGACATTAGTACTCACTACAGTAAGACAACCTCTTCATACTCAAACATGAGTGTCCAGTGTTTACAAACTTGCAAACTGAGGGGCCATGGCAGGCAGTATTGAATTTTGCTGAAGAAATAAATTTAGATTGCCTGCATTTGAAATGACACAAAAAAGCCGTTGCTGTCAAGTTGATTCTGACTTCTGGCAACACTAAAAGTCAGAGCAGAACCATCCTACAATTTCCCAGGCACACCTGGTGGATCTGAACTGCCCACCTTTTGGTTAGCAGCTGTAGCCCTTAACCACTATGTCCCCAGGGTTTCCAGCATTTGAAGTAGATAGACGTCTTTAATTTGGTGTGGAGAATACTTCCTAGCAAACTACTTCATTTGTGACATAAACTTGTATATTCCAAAGAGTTCTTTTAATGTTATCACTTGGTTTTCACAATTAACCTGAGTGAAAATCATCCCTTGTAACTTCCAGTACCCACATCATGCAAATCAAGACCTCTTTAGGAAGATAAAAATTCTAAATACCTCCGGTTCCAGCCGGTTGGAAAAGGAAGCTCTACTAAGTAAAGCAACAGTGCTGTGTGCATTTCCCACAACGCCGGTGTTAACTACCACCCTCCTAGCTGTCTGTGCTGGCCCGCTCTAAAGAGAAGTCAAACCTTCCAAAGCAGGGGCTTTAGCATTTTCAATGAAACCTACAAAACCAGAACTTCTAACTAATTTTCGCTTCATATTTGTATTCACCCTCTCCTAAAATTCATTTCTCCTTGTCTTCAGTTCAAGTAGTGTTTACAGCTTTTGTGACAGAATGCCTGGGTGGTGCAACAGTTAATGCCCTTGGCTATTAACTGAAAGGTGGGAGGTTTGAGGCTACCCAGAGATGCCTTGGAAGAAAGGCCTGGTGATATTACTTCCAAAAAATAAAAAATCAGTCAGTGAAAACCATATGGAGTAGTTCTACTCTGACCATGAGATGAAGTCAGCTCCAACACGTGGCATCAGACCTAATCAGTTTGTACCATAAAGTTAGGTGTGGCCTTTTGTTTACCCTTCTAGATTTCATATTCCCTGAAGACAGTGTCTTGTAATTACTCAAGAAATGTTCACCCAATTGCATAAAACCATCCAGCTATAAGCAACTGATACTGGAAAAAGGTCCAGAGTCCATTAGTTGGGGAACAGATCATTTATTTATCAAATGGTGCTGGCATAACTGGACATCCATCTGCAAAAAATAAATAAAACAAGACTCATCCTTCATACTATGCATAAAAACTAACTCAAATTGGACCAAAGATCTAAATATAAAACCTAAAACATAAAGATCATGGAAGAAAATATAGGAACAATGCTAGGAGCCCTAGTACATGGCAGAAACAGACTACAAAATGTACAATAACAATGCACCTATACCAGAAGAGAAAACACATACATGGGAACTCCTAAAAATCAGACACTTATGCTCATCCAAAAGAGTAAGATAACTATCTACAGACTGGCAAAAACTTTTTGGACATGACAAATCTGATCAGCATCTAATCTCTAAAATCTACAATGCCCAAAAGCCCTTGAACATGTCCTTGACCCTCTCATTGAAAACAGTGGCCCATAGCCACTGAGTCAATTCCAATTCATGGCAATCCCAAGGTTTGCAGAGTAGAACTGTTCCAACATACTGTCACATTGCAGGGACAGCAATTAGTCATATAGCAATGTCTATAAGTTTTAGTATGACAAACTGACTTAAACTGTCAACTTTTAGTTAAAGCATAATTTTTAAAAAAACAGTTTTTTTCCAGTTGAATTAGTTGCATTTGGTTCTTATTCCCTTTACATATGTGGAACACTGCAAACCTAGGGTATCAGTGTCCGTTCAAAATCTAGCAAGCAAGAGGTCACTAGGCTAACAGAATGACAGCTGGATTCAGTGCCATAAAGGGTACACTGTATCCCCAGGGAGATACCATGGAATCAAATTTTTCACAGTTGTCTTCATGTTTTACAAGCTGTCCTAACAGCAGCAGTCCTATCAAACCCACGTGTCCCTGAGAGACATCAGAAACAGTTGATGTTGTCAGAGGAGGCAAACATCTGAGCTACTTTGCTCAGAAAGAGTAGTATGATGTCATCACTTAGTCTTGAAAAAGGTAAAACTAACTTCTACAATGTCCTAAACAGTTCTTTATCAAAAGATCAAAATTTTGGGGGGGTGAATTTTTCTTTCATTTTTTACAAGTTTTCCCACCACTCTTACTAGTAATTCTGGTCCTTCCACTTTCTCTAGCTGTATTCTGAAATGACTGATTTTAATATTTTAACTTTCATGGCTGGCAGATCATATTTATTGAGAAATGATTGGTAGCCATTTATAAACATGTGCATTTAGCGTATGCAGTCTTAAGAGTGTCGTATAATGAGTCTGACTATTCTTTTTCATAAAAGGAAGATGAAAGCAATGAGGTAGTTCTCTACGCAATGAGAAGTTTAAGCTTCCTGTTCTTAACACATGATCTTTTTCCCCTGAGCCTGTAACAGACATAACTGTGGCTAAAAGGTAGTATTTTATTGAGAACATAAAACAGTAAAGATAATACAAAAAGACAGTATTTGAGAACCTGCTTAATTAAATGTATAGCTTGCCTTACCCTTAATGCATACTTCATGTCTACAGTGTTATTCAGTATCATCCTTTTCCTTCTGCTTTTGTCTCTTTCAGGAATAATTTTGGGCAACTGGTATAAATTTAATTGCTAAAGAGTCAGAATTGCATTTCAGTAGCTCAAGCAACGTAACTGGTAAGCTCTGTTTTGTTACACTTTCCATACCAGCCAAAATGCACAACTAAGAAAAAACTTCAAGTCTGTCATCCCCTTTCCTCCAGGAAAAGATAAATTTTTTTTGCTCTGACCCACTTTATGAAAATGTGTGGCTTAGTATTTTTTTTAAACCAGAACTCTAATGATACTCACAGAAAGTATCAAATCTTTTCAAAATCATGTAATTAGCAAAAAGAGTATTTTTCAACCCCAGTCACCTCAGACTCAAAGGAAAGGGGAAGGGGAAAAAGCACAAAATCTAAAAATTAAACTGGGTGCTAGACGTGAAATCTTACAAGCATCCTCTAGTTTTAGTATAGCTCTCTTAAAATAGCCAAGTTTTTTGTTTAGTTGATTTTTTATTTATGTATTTTTTAATGAGATGGAAAAAAAATTATCTACCAGAAGCCGTAAAAATCTCTCAGATGGTAAAACAGATAGCCCCAAGAGTTTTTTGCCTAAATTCATACACACACCTAAAATAAAATTGGCTGACGAATCTTACTACAGTCCTTTCAAAAAGCACGACATCTGAAAATACAGTATAGCAGTGTGAGGCTGCACTGCCTCTAATTAAGTGCAGACTAGAAAAAATTATTCTGAGTTTAGTCTATTGAAGGGGAGTGGTGGAAATTTTTCTCTTTGCAATTCAAAATTATTTGAAAGATAAAGCATTTCTTTTTTTCGATGTCTTCATTAAAAAGAGCTGTTAAGAATTGTCTCCCAACCATCCACAAAGAGTACAAAGCTAACCAGTATTCGCTCCATATGCTTGGCTTTGAAGTGTGAAGCTGTGACCGTCCCACTAGACTCTTACACCACCATCCAAGCCATCTCATTACCCAGCACTGTGAGTTAAGGCACAGGGCGGTAACCGCCCCAACACAAACACTGCATTAACAAAGCAACCGCAATATTCCTCCCCCACAGGGCTTGAACTGGAAGGAATTTTTGCCATATGTACATATGCACAAGATACAAAAATTTATTGTGCTAGAACATCATTGAGAAGTACACTAAACATGCTGAGTTGAACTGGATGTTATTCTAAGGGACTGGAAAAAAAGACAATGCAGCTGATCTTCACATTACGCTGAAAAATATCAAGCACAATTCTTCAGTTGCGTTTCTACTGACACATTCTGTTGACTGGTGTTTCTTGAGGTAGCAGAAAACAATTCAAGGGGGAAAATAAAACTCTATTACAGGTCACCAGATGCTACTGTTTATTGCCACCTTCTATTTCCAAGGGACAAAGAAGCTTGCAAACAACAATATGCTGATAATGGTATCTGTTTCAAAATAAATAGGCCTTGCTAAGGAAATTTCACTTGCATGTCTAAGTTATCATTTTATCATTGGCATGGCAGTAAAAAATAAAATGCAAGGAAAAAAGCTTACCTGTTATGGAAATGAAGGAGCCCTGGTTGCACAGTGGTTAAAGTACTCAACGGCCAACTGAGAATGATATGGTGAGCCTGCTTACTTAGAGATTCACAGCATTGGAAAACCTAGGGGCCACTGTGAGTCACTGGGGCTGGGGCTTTTTTTTTATTATGGAAATGAGGAGACCGGAAGTACAGTAGTTAGAGCACTCAGCTGCTAACCAAAAGGTCAGTGGCTTGAACCCACCAGCTACTCCATGGGAGATGGATGTGGTGGTCTGCTTCATTAAAGATTTATAGCCTCAAAAACCCTGTGGGGCAGTTCTACTCTATCCTACACAGTCACTGAGTCAGTTTTTGGTTTCTTATGGAACTGAATTCTGGAAAAGAACTTGATTGGTTGGAGTATAAAAATTAATCCATAAACTTAAAAAAAGGTATGTACCTAACAATTCTATTCCTCTGTATTTACTCTATAGATGGCATAAAGAGGACTATTTGAATACCGTATGACCTAGTAATCCCACTGCTTAGAATATGTCCTACAGAAATAAGGGTTGTCACATGAACAGATACATGCACACAGATACTGTAACACTATCCACAACAGTAGACAGATGGAATCAACCTAGGTGTCCATTAATAGATGAATAGATAAACAAAGTGTGGTATATATACACAATGGAACACCATGCAATGGTAAAAGAACAATGATGATTCTATGAAACATCTCATAATCTGGAATCAACTGAAAGACATTATGCTGAGTAAAATCAATAAGCTGCAAAAGGACAAATATTGTATGAGACCACTATTATAAGGATTTAAGACTTATGCACAGAACACAATACTCTTTGATGGCAACAAGGGTGGGGAAGGAGGGATAGGGTTATTCATAGATTAGCCAGCTGATAGGAATTCAGTTAAGCAAAGGGAGTGACAGCACGCAGTAGAAGGCAGCTCAGTATAACGAGACTGTACCACAAATTAAAAGGTTTTCTAAGTTCAACCCAACATTTCAAAGGACAGAGTAGCAGGGGCAGGGGTCTGGGACCATGTTTCCAGGGGACAATGAGGTCAACTGGCATAACTAGCATTTTTCTAAGAGAGTGTTCTGTACCCTATATTGGAGACTGGCACCTACTGTCTTAAAAGTCAGCAAGCTGCCATCTAAAAAATATCAAATGGTTCCAGCCTACTTGGACAACATCACAGATGAGAGAAAAATGAGCCCAGAAGACAGAGGGACACATACGATTGGAAGACTACATTACCAGGAGAACAAAACCAGATGGTGACTGGTTACCACCAATGACAGCCCCGACAGGGAACGCAATGTAGAGTCCCTAACACAGCATGAGAGAAAGGAGTGTGCAGACCTAGCACTCTATTAAAAGCCCAGGCTCGATGATCCAACAATCTCGAGGACCCCTTGAGAACTTGGCCCCTAGACGTGCTGCTAGCCCAGGCCTGAAACCAGTACTAATGCCGATGCTTCAGAGAATGGGCTGGATCTGGGGACAGAGTGATGCAGGTGTTGTGTGCACTTAATGGTTTAATACACACATGAGGCTGTCTTACTGGTTTCTTTCTAGAGGGGAGAGGAGAGGGTGAAGAAGAGGGGACAAGTATTGATTGAGTGGATACTGGAAGTAGAGAGTAGAAAAGAAGAATACGCTGTCACAGGGTGAAGAGAACCCATAGCGTAGCAGAGAGGTGGGTGCTCAGGGTTTTCTATGGCAAATAGACTTGGACTGTAAACTTTGAGCATGCTCACTGCTATATTATCTGTAATAGGAAAAATAAGAAATAATGTGAGGTCCATAACTAGGAACATAAGTAACAATGATATATTCATACTATGATAACCACACAGTAAAGGAGTGACCTAGAGCTATATGGAGTACTATGGCTAGATTTCCAAGATATTTTGCTGAATAAAAAAAGTATGATAAAACTGAATTTAAAAAAACCTGTTGCCATAGAGTTGATTCAACTCACTGCAACCTATAAATTCTTAACCGCTGAGCCACTAGGGCTCCAAAAAAGTATGATAGTATTTATATGATAAACATAAGCAATATCATACTGGCTTATAAATATATATATGTAAAACCCACTGCTATCTAGTCAGTTCTGACTCACAGTGATCCTATAGGTCAGAGTAGAACTGTCCCATAGAGTCTTAAGGGAGCGCCTGCTACATTTGAAGCGCCGACCTTTTAGTTAGCAGACATAGCTCTTAACCACTATACCACCAGGGTTTCTGATACACACACACACACACACACACACACACACACACACACACACACAAGCATGGGGAAAATTTTGGCCTACAGCATACTATACTCATATCATAACTTGGCAGCAGGTAGGTCAAGGAACTAGAAATGGTAATGGTGGTGACAGGCACACTTTAACCGTAATCCTTGATATTTTGAAAGAGAAAATAAAAAATTCTAGGCAATATCTAATAAACAGTTGTGTGGACTCTCATGTTCAGGTGCTATCCTGATAGAAAATTATGAGTAAGTTTCTTAATATTTCTATTTACCAGCTATAAAGTAGAAAAAAAAATGGACCTGTTCTGTACCCCAATTATAGACATAAGAAAGATTTCCCCAAACTCTTAAGGTACTATACGCTTTCATAGATACGTATATGTCTGTACATGTGTGGGGGGGGGCATGTGTACACACACACACTATACAGTTGCTACGAGTTGGAATGAACTCAATGGCAGCAGATTTTGGAGCACAGACACACACATACTTATACATTGGATAAACCCATATTCTGACCCCTTCCTTGCAGACACCACCTACTTTCAGGGACGTAGACTGTATTTTTACACGAATAACACACTCCTTCTACATTTGCTTGCCAACCATTCCCTCTCCCTGTGAGGTATTTTTGTAAGTGCTATGACTTTTTTTTTTTACAAGATGCTATTAAAAAATATATGTGTACAAGAAGTATGTTACTCCTTTGTTTGGCATATACTAATATATTTATCACTTGTTGCTGCCATAATATCAATCATTTAAAGAACTGTATTTTCATGAGTGCCCATAACACATGTAACTTATACCACATTCAGCAACTTATTTTATTTTGTGCTGTGGTGCTCTGTAGCTCTACAATTGTTTCATGTATAAATTACATGGCCAAGCCTCATTCATTCATTCATCTATCTATCTGTTTATCTACTGGGGGAAAGTACACTTATTTAATTCTAGAATCATTACAGTAACATTCATTACAATAAATTGAGCCATAACATGCACTCTAATACTTTCTGGATTTTCACAAATATCTCTTCATTTATTTCCCTAATTTTCTCTGAACTAGCTATGAGATAACATTTTCTAAGTGAAAAACAACTCAAGTAGAAGCTATTTGCTGCAGAAGTTAGACGTTTAGAACTAAAAGCACTTCATAGACCTTCTCCCCACGTGGTTTTTCTTTTTTCTTACAGCTTGTCATGCAGCCCCTTTCTCAAAACGTGCCTTGCTTGGAGTCCTGACCCAGTGCACACAGAAAAAGGACCCACTGCCTTTAAGGTAGAGGGCTAGCCAACGGTCCAGACTGTCCAGTCTCTTCAATAACACCATAGAGAATGACTAAAAATAACAACTGTCACTTACTAGTAGAAGACTCAGTATCAGGGGCTTTATGCAGTCATTAATTCTCATACTTGTCCCAACAGAATGGCATTAAAACCCAAGAAACTCCAAACCCAGCACCATGGAGCTGGTTCTGACTCCTGGTGACCCTACAGGACAGAGTAGAACTGCCCCACAGAGTTTCTAAGCAGCACCTGGTTGATTTGAACGGCTGACCTTCTGGTCAGCAGCTGTAGCACTTATCCATTATACCACCAGAGTTTCCAAAGTCCCCCATCTTGTAGATAAGAAAAATTTTTAGACTAAAAAACAAATTTTTTTCCCATAAAGTCAGTTGACAAACAAAATAAATAGCAGACATGGGACCTGAACTCATATTTTTCAGCTCTAGAATTCTTACTTTGCCCACTTACCATTTGGTTTCCTGTCCAGCTAGCTATCAGTGTGATACCACTGGCTGTTTCACACTACTTAAGGCAGATACACAGAGATGTGTAACAGGTGGGTGGGACTGGTACTGGGTCTGCCTTTCCTTCCCTCTGTGAAGGACCCCTCTCTCTCAGGAGCCAATGAAAAGCTGGGGTTTTCTACAAGACTAGCTCAGATGGGACACGGCAAAGTCTTAGGGACAGCCACAAATCGAGCTAGACACTATCAGCAATGCATAAATAGTCTTCAATCTAAAGGCTAATCCATCCAGCAACAGTTAACTCGGCCCACCAACTTATTCAGTGCTGCCCCATATGGCAAAACAAAGAAACAAGGTTTCGGTGAGACAGTTTGATTTCCTTGTGTGCGTTCTGCTTCTGATCATTTTCCTAGCCACTGGCCACTAGCCACCAACAGTGCTCAGCAGTCTCTCAGCAATCTCAAACCTAACTGATCTCTCTCGATCTACCCCAGGCCAGCTCAAGTCCTCACACCCCTCTTCGCACAGCTCCTCACCATGTACCAGCCCTCAAGTGATGCCCATTTCCACAGACCCTACTCCTGTCTCTTCCAGTTTCCCTTGGAAAATTGCTCCTTGCACACTCATGATGTCTCTTTCCATATGGGAGAGTTCTACTCATGTAACACTGCTGGCCTAGCTCCATCAAGACATTCATTCACTGAATCATAGGCTTTGGAGACAAACTGAACATGCATAGATAGTCCCATTCCTTTTTATCTTTTACTTTGTGGGAGCTAACTCTCAGCAGGAAATGCATTATCCAGTCTCTTCCCCCTTGCCATAAAGCTTGCAGGGGCAAGCCTGCACTGCCCAGGGATACTTGTGACTACTTAGAGAAGGCTGGCCAATTCTTTGGTTGCATAAACCCAGCCATCAATGAGGATAGTATTTCCATTTCCCATCAGCCTTTTCCCTCTGTCAAATTGGTTCAAAATGTGGGAAGGGACAAAAGCCCAAAAGGCATTGCCGCTGAGTTGATTCTAAGTCACAGCAACCCTACAGGACAGAGTAGAACTGCTCCATAGGGTTTCCACGGAGCAGCTGGTAGATTCTAATTGCTGATCTTTCGGTTAGCAGCTGAGCTCTTAAGCTCCTAAGCGTACTCTTTATTATGTCCTTCTCTTAAACCCACACCCAGTCTTATCTCTTTGGAGTCAGAGAGTGAGTGGCCTCCTGCTTTCTCTTTTCTCTTTCTAAGTCTATTGCTATAGGGTAAACTTTGTGCCCTGTTCTCCTGAGTCCTCCTTCTTTGGCAAAAATTCAGACAAGAATATTTCACCATTATTTCCTCATTTCTGCTATAACCATCCTATACCCATCACCTCAAGATGACAGAAAACTTAAGGCTGTTCAGAAGACAGTCACACACAGGAGAAAGAATCTCCCAACAATTACTGTCTCAAGTCATTACTTTATTAAATATTTTAGAGTAACTGAAATTAGAGAATGAAGTATTTAATACATACAACTTTAACAGTCATATAATAAATGCAAAGTATTTTAATTATAACGATGTTACAATTATTATAATATAGCCATATATTATTCTCATTATTATTATCATCACATGCTCAGAGTCTTCCAAGAAGTGCTCCCTTCCTTTACCAATGGGAAGGAGGTGGATGGATTGGTGGATACATTAACATGAGAAAAGACTTGAATTTATACACTTAATCTTATAGGTGCATTCATGCCACTAGTGTCACAAGGCCATTCCTTCAGAGTTTTCTAATACTAGTAGCCTTGGGGAGGCTGATGGTGCAGTAGTAAGAGCTCAGGCTGTTAACCAAAAAGTTGGCAGTTCAAGTCCACCAGCCACCTCTTGGAAACCCTATGAGGCAGTTCTGCTCTGTCCCATGGCAACAGGTTTAACAGGTAGTAGTCTTGATACTGGAAGTCAACACAAATACTAGGAAAAAGGAGGGAAAAGGAAAAGGAATTTAGGAAAAGCATCTCCAAATGTCAGGGGCCTGGACTCACCAAGCAGCTGTATCATGATATTCAGTCATCTGCTGTAAATTCCCTTTTAGGTTTACTTGTTTCTAAAATAATATCAGCAGCCATATAAAATATCCATCTCTGGATGCTTCAGATACCTACTGAAAATCAGACAGCCCAAACTTTGACCCCCAGGACTGCCTTTGCTAGTAAGAGGAAAATGTTTAATGTTGCCCACAATGGTATCTCCCTAGGTACAGTGTGGGGAAAAAAATCCCCTAGCATTTTATATAAATCTTACATGTAACTTCTGGCCTAAGAAAGAATTTTAAATGCATAGTAAGGCAGAAAAAGTACATGCACTCTACGGATTTATTCTAATTAGCAGATTCTTACAGGACATTTATTCTTGTCAATAATTTCAATAGTCTCTACTCAATACACAGAGTAAAACAGAGAAAAAAGAGAAGCCAATACCAGGATGTGTTATCAATCTGGTCACTGCTAACCAACTGCTAACCAAAAGTTGGCAGTTCAAGTCTAACAGACACACCTTGAAAACTCTATGAGGCAGTTCTACTCTGTCCTATAGGGTTGGGAGGAGTTGGGATCAACTTGACAGCCATGAGTTTTGTCTATAAATGTTTGAGAAATGACTTCTGTGACAGATTACTGTGGACCATGGTGCTGCCTGTACATTTTACTCTTCTTTCGACTCATTTTTTGTAGCACCCAATGTCTCCGGAAGATGGCTGTTTCCCATTAACACAACAAATCTGTATCAGACCGACTGAGTGAAGATGGAGAAGAGAGATCAGGGCAGGAGGTGCCCAGGCAAATTATCTTAATCATTTGTGGATAAAAATGGTCTTACTTAGCCTCTAGGTTTATGTGAGGGTTGAGACTGTCACCTTGGCTGAGCCACGATTCTCAGTATTTTGGCAGTCATGTGAGGTTGTAGTTACGGCTCTGTTGAGATTTGATATGTGATTACCCCCATGGTGGGACCTGCTGTGAGTAGCCAGTTGGTTAAATGGGAGTTTCCTTGGCTGTGTGGTCTGCATTGGGTGTGGGCAGATGTTCTAGCAGAGCTTGGGTGCTTTTGCTCGTTCTGGATTCTGCAGCAGCCTCTTGCTGGTCTCACCTCTGGTTCTTGGGATTTGAACTAGCAACTTAACCTGTGGTCTTACCTGCTAATTTGGCAATTCCTCGACCTTGCAATCTGTGAGCCATAACCATGTTCTCTCACTGATCTTGGGTTTTCCAGGCCTTGTGGCTGTGAGTACTGGGAGAAACTCTTGTCCTGACTCACAGATTTGGGATCCTACAGCCTCTACAATTGTGTGATCCATTTCCTTAATATGAATCTCTCTCTGTGTATATATTTATATGCTTTACTGGTTTTGCTTCTCTGGAGGATTCAGTCTAAGACAGTTCATGATTTTGTTGTTAGCCACTTTCGAGTCAGCCATCGATTGTGCTGAGCTCATGCATGGCAGGATCAAACTGTGTGATCCACAGGGCTTTCAGCGCCTCAGTTTTTGGAAGTAGATTGCCTGGCATTTTTCCTAATCCGTTTTAGTCCGGAAGCCACTCTGAAACCTGTCCAGCATCACAGCAGTACCGATCCTCATTGGCAGACAGGTAGCGACGACCCTAGAGGTACATTGACCAGCAACTGAACCTGGATCTCCTCTATGGAAGGCAAGAGTTCTACCACTGAAAAACCGTTGCCCCAGGTTCATAATAAAACCAAAAAAAAAAAGAAGTTATCTTTTGCTATCAAATCAATTCCATTCATGGAGACTCATGCGTTACAGAGTAGAACGCTCCATAAAATTTTCTTGGCTGTAATTTTTTTTGTGGAAACAGATTGCCAGGGCTTTCTTTTGCAGTGCCAAGGGGTGTATTCAAACGGCCAAGAGGCAGATTTAAGAGCCTGGACCATTGCTGTGACTTTAGTAAATGTCACAGAAACTGGCCTTTTGTTTATGTCAAATGAAATGTTTTTAAAATGCCCCATTATGGGACCAGGAAGATAAAGTCCTAGCTAAATATAAACCCCAAACCAAACCCACTGCCATCAAGTTGACTCCAACTCACAGTGACCCTGTTGGACAGAGTAGAAGTATCCCCAAAAGATTTCCAAAGCTATAAATCTTTATGGAAGCAGCATGCCACATCTTTCTCACATGGAACAGGTGATGGATTTGAATTGCAGACCTTTCAATTAGCAGCCAAATACTTAACCACTGTACCATCAGAGCTCCTTTAAGGATCCGCCAAGTAAGTAGATTATATAAGCAAGTTATACTACTAAGTCTTTTAAGTAAGTTATGTGACTAAAGAAAGAACTCCTACATATGATTTTTATTTCCCTAAAAATATATAAACAATTAATGATTTTAGTAATATCAATCTTGTAGGTTTTTTTTTTTTAACTGTTTTTATGACTTGGAGGACACATGTCATCATAAATTCACATGATGTCAGCACTTGGGTGGTAATCCCGAGACCCCTTGACTATCTTACTATAGACTGTCAACACGTGAGTTGATCTGGCAAATCAGGAACAACTTTTCACTTCAAGAATTTTCTACTGCAGTCACTAGTTGCTACAGATATTGTCTCAGACAGCCTTGGATTTGGTTGAGATTAGTAGTTTAGATGGTGGGTTCTGATACAGTTTTCTCCACAACTGGCACAACTGTCACTGCCACAACATAGAGACAGTGGTTGACTTCATAAGTAAATTTCACCCACGTAACCTTTAGTCTGAGAATTATAAGATACTTTCATCACACAGAAAGCTAAAAAACAACAAAACAAGGAACTATATACTGGAAACATACTCAGTGTAATAAGATTGGTTTCAAGTGACTCGAGCATATTTTAATTACGAAGAATAGTTATCAGGTTATTCACAAATGCATATGCATATTGCTACAGACTTACTAAATGCAGCAGGATTTTATTTACCTTTGTAAAATAGAGGCTCTAATGAGGAAAGAAAGGCCAGATTGGAGAACTGGGATAAACTAATAATCCTCCAGGATCAGCAATTATGCATGAACCCAGTGGTACCAGGGTACTATAAAAAGCTATATTCTCTTACTCTGGTTCTGGCCTAAAGTATGGTGCATTAATGTGCCATGAGACATCGTTTGACCTTGGAGGACCTGAGCTAATAGATAAATGTTGTTCTCTGTGGTCCCCAAGACAGAAAATTCAGAGGCACATCCATTGCAAGTCTGGAAACTCAAGCTAAATATCTTCATACCGAGTTAGAAGTTACATGAAAATAGGACATTCCTGTGAATTTACCAGTTATTCCAAATTAGGTTAAGTCATTTTTTCTTAAAGGGCTAAAGATAACTAAAAATCACCAAGAATAGGTGAGGGACTTCCAGGTAAACATGGGAGTTTTATTTCAGAAACCCCAATAAAAAGATGGTAAAGAGATTTTTTTTTTAAGTCATTAACTAAAACAAACAGCACTGGACATTGTAAAACAGATATACAAGTGGTAGGTTATTTACAGACCAGAACAGCAAATGCAATAGCAGAGAAGCAATCTGACTTATACTGAAGACACCTAGAAATATCAGACTGGCAGCCTCACTTTGCAAGGGAAGGTGAATGCAAAGTTTTGAGACTGGTAGGAAGTCTCACTCCATGAAGACCAAAACCAAAAGAACCAAATCCACTGCTGCTGAGTTGATTCCAACTTATAGCAACCCCATAGGACAGAGTAGAACTGTCCCTTAGAGTTTCCAAGGAGTCCCTGATGGATTTGAATTGCTGACCTTCTTGGTTAGCAGCCATACCACTTAACCACCACACCACAAGCATTTCAGAAGACACAAAGTTAAAATATAAGAGGTCTGGGCTGGGTATAGAAACCTTGGTGGTGTAATGGATAAGTGCTATGTCTGCTAACCAAAAAGGTAGCAGTTCAAACCCACTGGATGCTCCTTGGAAACTCTAAGGGGCAGTTCTACTCTGTCCTATGGGGTTGCTATGAGTTGGAACCAACTTGATGGCAGTGGGTTTGGTTTTGTGTTTGGGCAGTGTAAGACAGGAGTGATTACTGAAAGCAGGGAAATTAAGAGAATATTTATAAACTACCTACTGAGAATTCTCAGCCACCTCCTCCAATTTAGCTCCTGAAACAATGGCAGCTAATAGCACACTCCAGGCCAAAGACTAGAAGACCCTCCTCTAGGGTACTTCAGTGACCCAAGTTACAAAACAAATAACTGACATCAGAGTTCCCCAAAGAAATGGCTCAGCCAGATTACCCAGCCAGATTACCAACAAAACATACTCCCACACTAAGTGTATCTACTTAGCTTTTTAGTATCCACTCTTAGAACAAGAAGACAACACAGGATCACCATACAACTGAAGAAATCTTTAAATCAAACAGGAATAAATATCCTGAGAGGAAGGAAAAACAAACAAAGACACAATGCAGGGATAAGAAAATGTCAAAAATTATTATGACATTATCAGAGACACTACAGCCATGAGACAAAACCAGGATGCTATTTTTAAAGATAAAAGGAACATACCAAGAGTTATAAAAGCTCTTGGAAATGACAAAATATTAAAAATAAAAAATCATTGCAGACTTACTATATATAGTAAAGGAAATTTCCAGAAAGTAGTACGAAAGTATAAAGTGATGAAAACAAGTGTGAAAAAAAAAACAAATGGTGACAATCAGTTTAGGAATACTAATATTGAAACTGGTTTAAAATCAGTAAAGCTATGCGTCAGGGTTATACACAGTCTGACAATTAAGTTCATGAACTCATCCTAGAAAAAAGTGCTACTTATCTCACTGCTGAATATTACTATGGTCACCTTTGAAGTCCTCCTCTATGGAAGCTGTGCACCAATGCCAGTGCCTCGTCAACCCTTCGAAACAATTTTGGGACTCCTTTTCTGGAAGGGTCATCAGAGCTGTTATTGTATTACCACATGATGTCACTGTCATCAAATGTCTTCCTTTCAGTATTTCCTTATCTTTGGATAAAGAGAAAAGTCACTGGGGGCCAGATCAGATCAGTAGGGAGAGTGTTCTAATACAGTTATTTGCTTACTGGCTAAAAATTTCCTCACAGACAACCATACAGTTAAGTTCACAAACTTGCCACCATGCACAATGGCCAATCCAGAAAGAGTTCCAAAATTGCTTTAAAGGGTGGACTAAGTGCTGATATCAGTGTATAGCTTCCCAAGGAGAGTCCTGAGGAGGTTACTACAGTGATACTCAGCCATGAGGTATGTATCACTTAGAGCAATTACGTTCACAGACTTATTTGGCAGACCTAGCACTGTTTCACCATATGTAATCAATCTGTAGGAAGAACAAATAATCCAAGATGCTAGAATATATGAAGAGGAATTTGGCATCAGGATTGGATGAAGACCCTTTAAAATCTGTCATATGGGTGGAGTCAAGATAGCAGACCAGACACACATCTCCTTAATTCCATCTGAAAACTAAGGCCTGGATTGATAATTGAATGGTGCTTTCTGGACACTCAGCAAGCTGCAAGACATGACACAGAGCTGTCAGTTTGGACTACATGACACTAAATGGGAAACTTCTTCTCTCTCTCTGAGCCCCACACTTGCTGATGGCCAGCTCACAAGGACTGAAGGTACTGGCATTTTTATCATTTTTATTCTTTTTGTTGGCCAGTGGGCAGGGGATGGGCATGAGCCAGAAGGTATGTGGAGGCACACCGTGGTGCTGAAGTGAACAGCATGTCCTGCAGCAGAGAGACAGTATGTGGAATAGCCACATTTTGAGAGCCCAGCAGTGAACTGAGGGCACAACAGATCCTCCTCCCTCTCTTTTTGGAGCTCTGTCACAGATTCAGCTGTTTCACAGCAGGAAGGGTAGCTTGACTGGGACACCATTTTGTTCAGCTGGGAGGTGGAGTTACCCAACTGGAGGCCTCAGCTGGAGCTAATTCCCAGGCTGGGAGGCAGTGCCAGTTCAGGAGTGCTTTTCCAGCAGAAAGGCTCTCTTTAGCATAATGTGGCCTTATGAGTAGCACTCAGTGGGTGATGGCAGCAGCACAGTAGCCTCTCCCTACTTTGAACTACATCATAGCATCTGAGTGTGGCCAAAGAGGTGCCAAAGAGGTTAGCTGGAAGGAGGGGTCTCCCACACCTGATGGCATGATTGATTTTGGAAACTGTCAGACAGAGCTTTTAGCTTTTTAAAATAAGACTTCCTGGAGAAATAACTCCTGTGTAGCCCAACAACATTTCTTCCAGCCTTTAGTGACCCACATCACAGGGTCAGTTGATGACCCCCCCAGTGACTCTATAAGTCAGATGGCATCTTTGCCCACCAGGAGGTGGAGCCTGCCAGCCCAGAGAGTCCACTGGGGACAGTGACTAGAGTACACAGAGGTGGCTGGTGACCAACACCCTTCCCAGTGCTATGCCTCAGGTCCTGTTGAAGCAACACCAGAGAAACTAAATAGCCTCTAGATGTCTCCAAAGCACCAGAATATTGCCAAGCATGTAAAGAAACAACCAATCATGGCTCCAGAAAACTCCCAAAATAAAGAATCGAAATATTTACAAATGAAGAAGCCTTTCTGAAACTATCAGAGGTCAAATACGAAAGAATTATATATAGAGCTCCTAGAGATTAAACAAAATGCAGCAGAGCAAAATAAAAAAGTAAGCAAGCTATTTGAACTGGCAGAATAACAACATTCAGAAATCTGACTGATGAGTAATAAAATTACAGAACCAGACAATTCAATTCAAAGCCAAAAAAAGCAGAACTGATGATTGAAAGTCAGACTTAATGACCTTGAAGATAGAGCTACTGACACCAGCATTTATGAGGAGAAATCAGAGAAAAGAAATAATAAAAATGAAGAAGCGTTAAGAAACAAGTGGAACTCTGTAAAGAGAAATAATCTATGATTGATTGGAGTTCCTGAACAAGGAGGGATAGCTGAAAACATAGAGAGTATTGTTGTTCAGTTGCTAACAGAAAACTTCCCTGAAATTATGACAGAAGAAAACATAAATATCCAAGACATGTACTGAATGTCAAAAAAATAGATTCCAAAATAAAGACACCAAGATATATTATAATTAAGCTTCACAAAATGAAACTCAATGGCACTTGGCTGTCTTGGCAAAATGAAACATAAGCAGAAACTCTGAAAGGCAGCAAGACTCAAAGCAAAAGTAACAATCAGAGGGAAGCCCTGTAGGCTTTCATCCGACTTTTTGGCAGAAAAGATGTTGGCACAGAGGCAGTGGGATGGGACATTCAAATTCTTGAAGGAGAAGAACTTCCAACCAAGAATTACATATCCTGCAAAACTGTCTTTTGGATATGAAGATGAATTTAAGACATTTGCATATAAACAGAAGTTTAGAGACTTTGTAAAAACCAAACCAAAACTATAAGAAATACTGAAAGAAGCTCTTTACTTACAAAAACAAGACTATTAAGTGTATATTTAAGGAGGCAATGCAGGACACAACATCCAGAAATCTACTCAGTTACAGAAAGCACAAAACTCAGCAAAAGCCATAATATTAAAAGAAGGGAACCAGTGATCATATCATGAAAACTAAGATACCATCACATTAAAGAGAGGGATGCCCTACAGTAGTTACAGTCCTTTCAGATGGAGATGAAGTTAATAAGATATGTATAAGTTAAAATTGGGTTTAAACTCAGAATACTAAGGGGGATTATAGGGACAGCTGCAAAACACAATAACAATATAACATGTCGAAACAAGAAATGTAATACAGGAGTCTCAACAAACACAAAACCAACACTGAAAAAGATGAAAAGTCAACCCATAAAGAAGAATGACCAAGAACAGAATATTAAGAGCAACATAGAACATGCCAACACAAAAATAAATATATCAAAATAACAGCACTGAACACATACCTATCAGTAATTACACTGAATGTAAACAGACTGAATGCTCCAGTAAAGAGACATGTGACATCTTGGATCAAAAGACGTGATGACATGACCCATCCACATGTTGCTTACAAGAAACACATCTTAGGCTTAAAGACATGAACAAACTGAAAATTAAAGGATAGAAAAATATATACCAAGATAACAATATACAAAGAAGGGCAGGTATGGCAATACTAATCTCAGATAAAATAGATTTTAATGTAAAATCCACCATCATGGACAAGGACGGTCACTGTTTATTGCTTAAAGGTTCAATACACAAGCAGGACTTAACAATATTAAATATTTATGCACCCAATACTAGAGCATCTAAATACATTGAACAAACAATGACTACATTGAAAAATGAGATAGATCATTCCACAATACTAGCTGGAGGCTTCAACACTCCTCTTTCAGTGTTGTACAGATCATCTAGAAAAAAGCTCAGTAAAGACACAGAAGATCTTATTGTGACAATTAACCAGTTAGACCACATCAACATATATCAGGACTTTTTATCTGTCAATGGATAAGTACATCTTCTTGTCCAATGGATACAGAACATTTTCCAGAATAGACCATGTGTTAGGACATAAAGAAAATCTCAACAAAATCCAAACCACTGAATTATTGCAAAGCATCTTCTCAGACCACAAAGCCATAAAAGTCAAAACCAACAGCACAAAAAACATAGATAGAAATTGGAACTCATGGAAACTGAATGACATTTTGCTCAAAAAGCCATGAGTTACAGAAGAAATCAAGGACAAAATAAAGAAATCTATGGATTCCAATGAGAATGAAAAAACACATCCTACCAGAACCTATGCAATACAGACAAAGCAGTGCTCAGAGGTCGATTTATCTCTATAAATGCACACATCTGGAAGGAAGAAAGGACCCAAGCCAAAGAATCCTACAGCTTGAATAAGTAGAAAGAGAGCAACAGAGGAACCCCTCAGGCACCAGAAGAAAACAGATCATAAAGATGAGAACAGAACTAAATGAATTAGAGAACAGAGGAACAATTGAAAAACTTGATAAAACCAAAAGTTGGTTTTTTGAAAAGATCAACGAAATTGACAAACCATTGGCTAAACTTACTAAAGAAAAACAGAAAAGGAAACAAATAACCCAAATAAGAAATGAGTTGGGAGATGTCACAACAGATTCAACAGAAATCAAAAGTATCATAACAGAATACTATGCAAGACTGTACTCTAACATATTTGAAAACCCAGGGGAAATGGACAAATTCCTAGATTCATATCACCTACAAAAATTACCACAAGGAGAAGTAGAACAACTTAATAAACCCATCACAAAGGAAGAGATTGAAAAAATGATCAAAAAGCTACCAACCAAAAAAAAAAACCCTGGCCCAGATGGCTTCACTGCAGAATTCTGCCAAGCTTTTAGAGAAGAGCTAACTCCAATACTACTGAGACTATTTCACAGCATAGAAAAGGAACGGAATACTCCTAAATTCATTCTATGAAGCCAGTATAACCCAGATACCAAAGCCTGGGAAAGATCCCAGAAAAAAAGGGAAATTACAGACCAATATCACTCATGAACCTAGATGCAAAAATCTTCAACGAAATCCTTGCCAATAGAATTCAACAATACATCAAAAAATAACTCATCACGACCAAGTTGGATTCATACCGTGCCGTGTCCAGCACCCCAGTGACCAGCATTGGGAAAGGCCCAGGTCCAAGGGAGATAGGAAAGGGGAAGGAAAAGCTCACTCACACAAGAAACATACCACACAAGATAAAGTTGAGGCCAGGTGGGACCATGGTCTCTAATGGAGAACAATGGCCACCGATCCCCTTTTACAAGCTTTATTTAAGTGCTTAACAGGTAGGAAGACAACGGGGTGGCATACACTGCCAAAAGTGGCCATAATCTTTGTAAGATGTTTTTGGATTGGTTACAGAGCACACGGAAGTCTTGCCTTCAAACAAAGGGCAGGAACAAGGAAATAGTTTAGCCTGAGCTTATTATTCTGTAAATAGTTTAGCCTGAGCTTATTATTCTGCAGATAGTTTCAAGGAGCCAAGCAGAAAAGTACAAATGTGGAGAGGGAGAGGAGAGGGCAAGGGGGCTAGGACACAGTAGCTCCCAGGCTGCAGCAATACTAGGTATGCATGCAAGCCTGGTTCAACATCAGCAAAACAATTAATGTGATCAACCACATAAACAACACAAAGCACAAGAATCATCTGATTTTGCCAATTGATGCAGAAAGGGCATTTGACAAAGTCCAACACCTATTCATGCTAAAAACTCTCAGCAAAATAGGAATCAGAGGCAAATTCCTCAGCACAATAAGGGCCATTTACACAAATCCAACCACCTACATTATCCTGAATGGAGACAGGCTGAAAGAATTCTCCTCGAGAACAGGAACTAGACAAGGAGGCCCACTCTCACCTCTCCTATTCAACACTGTACTAGAAGTTCTGGCCACAGCAATTAGACAAGACCAAGAAATAAAGGACATCCACATCGGCAAAGAAGTAGAAATATCTCTATTTGCAGATGATACGATTGTATATGCAGAGAATCCTAAAGAATCTTAAGTACACAACTCAAACTAATAGAAGAGTTCAGTAAAATATCAAGATATAAGATAAACATAAGTAAATCAGTAGGATTCCTTTATGCCAACAAAGAGATCATTAAAGAAGCAGTCACCAAATCAATACCATTTACTATAGCCCCCAAGAAGATAAAATACTAGAAATAAATCTAATTAGAGAAATAAGAGACCCATAAAAAGAGAACTACAAGACTTTACTGCAAGAAACTAAGAGAGACTTACATAAACGGAGAAACCTACCCTGCTCATGGATAAGAAGACTTAACACTGCGAAAACGTCTATTTTACCCAAAGCAATCTACATATCCAATGCAATCCTAGTATAAACTCCAGTGTCATTTTTTAATGAGATGGAGAAACAAATCACCAACTTTGTTTAGAAAGGGAAGAAATCCCAGATAAGCAAAGCACTACTGAAGAAGATGAGCACAGTGGGAGACCTCTCACTATCCAACTATTACACTGCCACAGTAGTCAAAAAAGCGCAATACTAGTACAGAAAGAGATATATAGACCAATGGAACAGAGTAGAGACCCCAGAGATGCCATCATCCTCCTATGAACAGTTAATATTTTACAAAGGCACTGAAATTGTAAACTGGGGTAAAAACAGTCTCTTTAACAAATGGTGCTGGCAATACTGGATATCCATCTGCAAAAAACTGAAACAAGATCCATATCTCACACCTTACACAAAAACTCACATTAGATCAAAGACCTAAATATCAAACCTAAAATGATAAAGATCATGCAAGAAAAAATAGTGTCAACAATGGAAGTTTTAACACACAACTTAGACTTCAAAATCTGACCAACAAGGCATGATCAACAGAAAACATAAATGGTAACAACTAAGAATGAAATACTTTTGCTCATCCAAAGATTCTATCAAAAGAATTAAAAGAACACCTACAGAATAAGAAAAAATATTTGGCAACTATACATCAGATTGACATCTGATCTCCACAATCTACAAGGTACCACAAAATATCAACAAGAAAAGGACAAATAACCCAATTAAACATTGTGCAAAGGAGACGGACAGACATTTCACCAAAGAGACATCCAGGCAGCCAAAAGGCACATGCAGAAATGTTTACAATCACTAGTTATTAAAGAAATCCAAATCAAAACTATGATGAGATATCATCTCACTCCAACAAAGTTGGCCATGATCCAAAAAACACAAAACAACAAATGCTGGAGGGACTGTGGAGAAACTGGAACTCTCTTACACTGCTGGTAGGATTGCAAAATGGTACAACCTCTTTGGAAAGCAATCTGGCACTTCCTTAGAAAGCTGGAAATTGATATACTACTTGACCCAGTAATCCTACTGCCTGGAATGTATCCTACGGAATCAAGGGCAGCCACATGAACAGATACACACACGAATGTTTACTGTAGCATGGTCCACAATATCAAAAAAATGGAATCAACCCAGATGCCCAACAACACATGAATGGATAAACAAACTATGGTACATACACTCAATGGAACACTATGCAATGATAAAGAACAATGATGATTTTAGGAAGCATCTCATAACCTGGTTTTAATTGGAAGGCATTATGATGAGTGAAATCAGTCAGCAGCACAAGGACAAATATTGTATGAGACCCCTACTACAAGGACTTAAAAACAGACTCATATAC
Organism: Heterohyrax brucei; assembly: GCA_028571685.1. Taxonomy (NCBI): domain Eukaryota; kingdom Metazoa; phylum Chordata; class Mammalia; order Hyracoidea; family Procaviidae; genus Heterohyrax; species Heterohyrax brucei. The sequence goes on from CM053146.1 coordinate 108,598,753, forward strand.
AGAAGAAAAGACTTTGACAGGTGCAAGGGAGGGGGCTGGTTATAGATTAGATAGTTGATAGAAATTTGGTTGGGTGAAAGCAGTGACAGTACACATTAGAAAGAAGATTAGCTTAACTAGACTTCAACATAAACTGAAAACTCTTCTAATGTTAACCCAATATTGCAAGGATAGAGTAGCAGAGGCTTGGGTCCAGGGACCATGCTCTCAGAGGACATAGAGACCAATTGGTATAACTAACCTATTTCTAAGAGAGTCTTCTGAACTCCATATTGGTGAATGGCATCTGGGATCTTTAAAGCCAGCAAGCTGCCATCTGAGGTACACTGAACAGTCCCAGCTCAGCTGGAGCAGATGATTACCAAGGACAACAAAGACATGAGGGAAGAAGAGCCCAGAAGTCAGACAGACCCACATGAATGGGTGACTGTATCAACATGTGACCAGAAGAACCAGATGGTTCCCAGTTACCATCAGTGACAGCCATGATGGGGCACACAATATAGAGTCCCAGTGGTAACATGAGAAAAAGAGGGGTGCATCTCAAGAACTCCACTAAAAGACCACAATTGATGCTCCAAAGGCCTGGGGGTGCCCCTGGGAGCATGGTCCCTAGACCTGCTGCTGCTCCTGATCATAAATCATTACAGAGGTCAACTCTTTGGACAGGAGAGGATTGGACTCAGGGACACAAATTGATCACATGGTGTGTGCACTTTATGGTTCTATTCATCTACAGGATGTTGCTCTACTGGCCTCTTACTAGAAGGGAGAAGAGAAGACAGGAAATTTTTAAGAGGATATGACATGTATAGGATGGAAAGCAGTGTGCCGGCACTGGGCAAGGAGAGCAGAAAGAGCTGCAGACAGGCAGGTATGCAAATTTAACTTGGATAGTATACTTTCGTTGAATCACAATAAGAATAATAAAAAAAAAATCTGTCATAAGCAGTTGACATAACCCTGCTGGCTGAAAGGGAAGAGAACTTGAAGTACTTAGGATTAAGACTGAAGACTACAGCCTTCAGTATGGATTATAACTCAACATAAAGAAAACAAAATACAACTGAACCAATAAGCAACATCATAATAAAGACAAAAAAGACTTAAATTGTCACTCGGTAGCTGTCAGTTCTGGGATTTCATTTTACTTGGATCCACAATCAATGCCCATAGAAACATAAGTCAAGAAATCATAGGAAGAGTGCACTGGGCAAATCTGCTGAAAAAGGCCCCTTCAAAGTGCCAAAAAGCAAAGATGTCACTTTGAGGACTAAGGTGTACCTGATCTAAGTGTTCACAACTGCCTCATGTGCATGTGAAACCTGGACAATGAGTAAGGAAGACTGAAGAAGAGTTGAATATATCACGGACTGCAGAAGAACAAACAAATTTGTCTTGGAAGAAATACAGCCAGCATGCTCCTTAGGAATAAGGCTAGCAAGACTTCATCTCCTGTCCTTTAAACACGTTATCAGGAGAGACCAGTCCCTGGAGAAAGATATCGTGATTGGTAAAGTCAGCAAAAAAGAGGAAGACCTCAATGAGACAAACTGATACAGTGGCTGCAACAATGAGCTCAAACACAGCAATGATTCTTGAGGATGGGGTGGGATGAGACAGTGTTTCATTCTGTCCTACACAGGGTTGCTGTGAGCTGGAATCCACTTGAAAGCACTTAACCAGCAACAATTTTCAAACTGGGAAAACTGACGGTACTCTCAATGGAATAATTCAAGAGAATTCAAACACTGAGTGAGCAATACAAGTTTCAGACATTAAAGAGCCTACCAAGTACCCAATATAATGTACGAAAGTAGACCTATACAGCAGTATATCACGGTAATTTAGGAAAGATTTGAATCACTATTCTCTGTCCTTGAGCATAGAGAATGTGACCTAGCTGGAGCTGGGTTCAGAAGGACTCATGCGGATATGTCAACTGGGCCCTGAGATAAAGACAATAGCTAAAATAATCTTGCAAAATATCTTTTAGCAATCTTACACACGAACTATTCAGACATAACACCAAAGACTTTCCATTCTTATCTTTTTCTATTAGCATTTAAAGAACAGAAAATTTAGATCAGTGAGGAATGTCCTAACTATCATTACTGGAACCTGTACCAATGATTGTTAAGAAAGATGACTCAAAATGCAGGATCAAATTTCAAGCCAATCTGTGAAAAGGTAAAGCTTTCAACAGTTTTGCCCAGTTATGACATTAACATATGCTGATGGTTCTGTAATGCTCCTTGGACCCAACTAGACATAGCTGTGGTAGTGTGCTCTTCCTTTTTCCCATTTGTACTTATTCTGTAACCTTTGGACTTGGGCAGACATGGCTCTGGCAGTTTGCTTGCCCATGTCCCCATTCTTGCCCACTCTGTAATATTCCTTGGACTCAGGCAGATCTGGCTATGGTGGCATGCTTGTCAGCTTCTCACTTTTGCCTGCTTGATTATATGCCAAATGAAACTTTCATTTCACTTTACTAAACTTTGCAGTATTTTCTCCTCTACAACAACTGAAATTTTACTACACCAGGAACAAAGAGATTTCATAGGCTTCCAAAGCCACAGGTCACAAACAAAGAATCAGGAATCATAATAATTTTAGAAGTGTCAACATTATTTTTAGGTGTTATCCAGTTGCTTCTAACTCGCAGTGACCCTCTGTACAACAGAACAAGCTACAATCCAGTCCTGCGGCATCTTCATAATTCTTGCTGTGCTTTGGCCCATTACTGCTGCCTCTCTGTCAGTTCACCTCACTGATGGTCTTCATCTTTTTCGCAGACCCTCTGTTTTACCAAGTATGATGTCTTCATCTTTTTTGCTAACACTCTCTTTTACCAAGTATGTTATCAGGAGGGACTAGTCCAAAATAATGAGACAAAGTCTCAGAATCCTTGCTGTACTTCTTCCAAGAGAGATTTGTTCAGTCTTTTAGCAGACCATGGGATATTCTATATTCTTCTCCAACACCACAGTTCAAAGGCATCAGTTCTTACTCTGTCTTTGCTATTCATTGTTCAGCACTTGTACGCATATAATGTGACTGAAAATACCAGTCTGGTGCACCTTCGTTTTCAAGATGACATCTTTGCAGCAGATTTGACCAGTTAGGTGTGTTGCCTGATTTCTTCGCTGGTGCTTTCATGAGCACTGACTATGGATCCAAGTAAGATGAAATCGTTTCAGATTCAATCATTTCTCCATTTATCATGATGCTGCAATTGGTCCAACTGTGAGAATTTTTGTTTTCTCACATGTTGAGGTATAATCCATACCGGAGGCTCACATACATTTACTGAAAGTCAACTGACTGCAAATGTTAATCTCATTTACAAAACATCTTCACATCAACATCTAGATTAGTGATTGACCAAATTCACTGAGGACCTTAACCAAACTGATATATAAAATTAAACATCACAGAATCCAATGCAGAAGAAAGGTGAGGGGAAATGATGATGGTAGGGAGAGATTCCTTGACAAAAGATTCCATGAGGGCAACTGGTCAAAATCAGAATGGCCAGCAAATTCTAGAAGACACTCTAAGAAAATGAAAATGAAACAATAGTCAACGCAAAGAGTATTCTATCTATTTGCATGCAGAGATAGAATTAATTAATGACAGAGTTTGGGTTAAATCCATAACAAATATATAAAAATAAAAACTAAGTAAACAAATAATCAAATAGATAATTAGCAACTCCAGCAAAAAAAAGCGCAAAAAAGATAAAATAGAACAACATTCTAAGTGATTTATTATAAACAACATTTACATTTACACAGCTATATAGTATAACCACTAGACATTGCTCCAAATTCTGACTAAACTACATGGAGAGAAGAAAAGATTAGGAAGTGTGTATGTGTGCTGGCAGTGAGAGGTAGGTGAATTGAAGTTCGATTCTCATTTGCTGCAGTGAGAATTTAAAAAATAATGTCTAAATCTGAAATATATAAAAGCATCATTCTAAGTATGATATTTAGATACATGGAGTTAGACCTTAAGTTACAAGAAAGTAAAAAAGGGCTTGGATCTGGGAAGAAGGAAACTGAAGTGTATACACAGTGGCAGGAGGGTAAGGAAGTTTTGTAGGTATTTTGAGTTTTAGGAACAAACTTTATATAATATTTTCCTTTATCCATGTGTGTGATGGTCAACTTAGCTGGGCCATGATTCCCTGTGTTTATATGGGATCACCTGCATGATAGGATCTGCTGTGAATACACAATCAGTTGAAAGAGAGTTTCCTTGACTATGTGGCCTGCATCCAAATATAGCAAACATTCCGGTTTTTTGTCTGCTCTGGATCCTGCAACTGTCTTACGCTAGTTCATCTGACTTGTCGGGGGCCATGAAAAAACTTCAGGCCCCGAAAAACAGGAAGTCTGGAAAGCCCCTGAAAACGCGCGTGCGTGAAGATTACCCAGCGTCACTGCCCAGCGTCACTGCCTAACGTCAACTGTACAGGCATACTGTCTGCCCAATCATAGAACGCCAACTGTCTCATACCAGCTATCTTCCAGTCCTAAGCCCTTCCCCTCCCCAACTTCTATATATATTACTCTGCTACAATAAAACCTCGAGGCTTGATCAGAACTTTGTCTTGCCTCCATTTCTTCGCGTCTCTCGCCTCACTTTCATTTTCACAGGCTCCCCCTCATCCCTCCGTTGATTCGCCCCGCGGGTCGGCGCACTAACTTCTAGTTATTGGGACTTCAGGTAGCAGCTTACCTACTGAACTTGAGATTCATTGATCTTAGCCTGTGAACAAAAGCCCTGGTCTCTGACCTTTAGATCTTGACTTCACTAGCTCCTGCAGCCATGTGAATCATGAGAAGTCTCTACCTTGATCTTCACATTTGGGACATTCTAACTTCTACAAACACGTGAGTCATTTCCTCGATATAAATTTCTCTCTCTATATCCTTTCTCTCTCTCTCTCTCTCTCTCTCTCTCTCTCTCTCTCTCTCTCTCTTACTCACTCACTCACACACACACACACACACACACACACATATACACAAGGTCTGACAACTAACAAACTATCCTAGAGAAAGTGCTGCATACCTCACTGCTCAACATCACTAAGGTCACCTTCAAAGTACTGCCCCTGGGAAGCTATGCACTGATGCCAGTGTCTTGTCTGCCCTTCAAAACAATTTTGGAACTCTCTCTGGAATAGACACTAGAGCTGTCATTTTACCTTTGATGCCCTGAATGTCACCAAAATGTCTTCCTTTCAGCATTTCCTTTATCTCCAGGTAAATAAAAAAATCACTGGTGGCCAGATCAGGTGAGTAGGCAAGGTATTCCAATACAGCTATTTATTTACCGGATAAAAACTCCCTCATAGTCAGGATCATGTGAGCTGGTGCACTGCCATGATGCAAGAGCCGTGAATTGTTGGCATAGAGTTCAAGTCATTTCTGTCTAAATTTTTCATGCAGCCTTTTCAGCACTTTCAAATAGTAAACTTGTTAGCTGTTTGGCCAGCTGGCACAAGTTCATAAGGAACAATCCGTCTTGATATGGACTGCAACATTTTTTTGGTTGTGCCAAATTGGCTGAAATTCCATCACACACTTTGACACTTTGTTTCAGGATTGCACTGGTACATCCATGTTTCATCACCAGTGATAACACGGCCCAAAACATGTCTTGCCTCACCAAAAGGTCTCGCAAATGTCAACTCTGCTTCACTTTTGTTCATCAGTGAGCTCCTTTAGGACCATTTTTGCACACACCTTTTTCATGCCAAGATTTTCAGTTAAGATTTTCCTGTTTCCCTATTGATGCTTACTTAGTCTGCTATGCTTCTGACAATTGGCTGATAACTTTCTTGTACAATTCGACAAACTTTTGCAATGTTTTCATCAGTTCTGCTCATTACTGGCCTCCCTGACCTCTCTACATCAGTGACACTTTCCCTCCCCTCAGGAAAACATTTAATACATTCGTACACTGTTGTTTTCTTCACAGCATTATCCCCATAAACTTGGACTAACATATCCATTATTTCACTTCCACTCTTGCCAAGATGAACAAGAAATTTAATGTCTGCTTGTTGCTCTAATTCAATTTCCGACATTCTTGCAATAACACACAAAAACACGCAACAATAATAACGCATGCCACTCGGCAAGACACCACCACACATCAACATGAACAGCTGAGAGACACTGATATACCAAGGTTATGAAACCTTACCAAGTTGTTTCTACAGCGCTGCCAACATAAGGGTATGGTGGCAAGTCCGTGAACTCGGTTGTCAGACCTCGTATATATATTTATAATGTTTTATTGGTTTTGCTTCTTTACAGAATCCAGCCTAAGACAACATGCATGTATCATATCAATATAATCAAAAGCAAGAAGGAAAATGAGGAAGGAAGAAAAAAGGGAGGGAAGGGGAGGGAGGAGAGAAAAGAAGGAAAAGAAAAATTTTAGAGACATAATACGGAAAAAAATTAGACATAGTCTAATAGATTAAATGCAGATTTTTATAGAAAATGAAAACCAAACTCCAAAACATTAAAATATTTATATATAAGCTTTAAATAAATATAGACCAGATCTCTGTCTTAAACTCTAATTGTATATCCAACTATCACATTGGCCGCATGTAAAACTATATTCATGCTTTTTGCTGCAAAATTCCCTTTCTTCCCGTTTTGCTTTTGTCCGCGCTTTGTCCCCCAGCTCCCAATATCCTATCAGTTATCTTCACTGTCTGCTATCTTAGAACGCTCTTGTCAACTGAATTGTGTCTCCCAAAAAGGTATGAAGTCCTAACTCCTGGTACCTGTGAATCTTTGGCCATCGGATCTTTGCAGACGTTATCAGTTAGTTAACATGAGGTCACATGAAGCAGAATGGATTTTTACTCAATACGAGCAGTGTCCTTATAAAAAGATGAGATGAGTCACAGACACAGGGGGAACAGAGTCATGTGAAGATGGAGGCAGAGGCTAGGGTGAAGTATCAATAAGCTAAGGAATACTCATGATTACCAGGAACTGCTAGAAGCTAGGAAGAGGCCACGAAGTATCTTCTAGAGCTTTCAGTGAAGGTAAGGCCTTGCTGACACCTTGATTTCAGACTTCTAGCCTTCAGTTCTGGGAGACCATAAATTTGGGTTGTTTTAAGCCACTCAGTTTGTAGTAGCTCATTAGAATAGCTCTGGGAAACTAATACAGCCACCATCGCCTTCCCCAACTGACTACCTGTCTTCCATCCATTCTCTCCCAGTCAGAATGATCTTCCCCAAAGTCAAATCCAATCATACCACTTTCTGCTTAAAGTTGCTCCGTGTCTCCTCACTGCTTTTAGCATGAAGTTTGAATTCTTGAATGTGGCATAGAAGACTTTGTAATCCAGTGTCTGACTACCTCCAGAGCCTCATTTCTCCACAGCTGCAGGAATGACTCTCCTACCCTACCTCACCCCATCGTATTTCTAAGTTCAGCCAGCCACACTGAAGTCCTCTGCAGGTCCTCATGCTCTGGCTGCTCTCACCTCTGGTCCTCCACAGTGCTATTCTCTTTATTTACTTTAGAAGTTCTTAAATTAAAATAACATGCAAAATTACATATATATAGATACGAGTGCACACAGGCGTGTACAAATACATATGTATATACACTTATAAATAATGGTGTCAGTATTTGTAAATCCCCTAAACACCAATTTTGAACCTCAGTTTAAGAATTCCTTCTTTAAGGCATAAGCAAGCTTTCAAAAAAAAAAAGACCAAACTCATTCCTGTCAAGTTGACTCATAGCAACCCTATAGGACACAGAACTGCTTCATAGAGTTTCCAAGGGGTACCTGATGGATTCAAACTAGCAAACTTTTGGCTAGCAGCTGTAGTGCTTAACCACTATACAACCAGCATTTCCAAGGAAGTTTATAGGTGATAGCAAAAAGTTTTGAAATATTCACAATTTTTATAGACAAAGCACATATGCATACATATATCAGTATCAACTATCTTTTATGTCACCAGAATTTTCTCCATTGCCTCTTCTTCTCAAAGAAAGTTATATATTTAAGCTGCTTTCCTTGCAAAGGGTTTACTGTAGTGAAAAACATCCCTTTTACTGTTCTGAGAACAGTGGAATCTAGGATTTGAATAGTTCTGCCTCATAAGAATGCCTGAACACGCTGTTACCAAAAGAAAAAAAAAAACCTTAAAAAAAATTGGATGATATTAGATGAACAGCTGTGTAGAAAGGGGAATGTAAAAATAAAAACTGCATGTTGGAGCATCAAAATAGTAACCATGTACAGTATATGACTGTTTTTAATCAGATGAAGATTGAAGCTATTACATTTCAAATCAAATGTTATAAATTAGTTCAAGAATGCAGCTGAGCTCTCATTTAATTAGAAATGTCCATGTTTAAATCATGAGGTACAGTAGCTGCCAATGAACCAAAAGGGCAGGCAAGGGAAGGCAGAAACAGTGTGTCCAGACTCCCTGATTTTCGGCTGTCTTCTGTATGGGGTGAGCATCTGGGGTGGACTAGTTCTGATGTAATGAAGAACTCCATGTACTAGCTAATTTGAGATTCAATGTAATTGTCCCTAATTGTTTTGAAGACAATTAAAACCATTATTCTGGTCTGGACAACTCTGAACTCTTCATTTCTGTGTGAAACATATTCCTCCCATGCTGATTTTTAACTCTTTCTTGGATTAAAAGTGAAGGAAATTTAGGGCCAAGATTTCCCTGGGAAATGATCCCCTCAACTGTCAGGTCACATTAAAATGTAGCACAAGCCATGAGTACTCCTTCAGAAATAAGTTTCTCTTCCCATTTCTTGTTCTTGATGCAGTTCACCAAACGTCCGAATCTATATCCCAAAAGCTAGAGAATTCATTATTAAATAAAAAGGAGGCAGCATCACAGAGGGATTTCTGAGGTCACACAGAGAAGAATGCAATTATCCTCCAGCCAGCTTTCCCCGAAGGTTATGAGCCTCTGTGTACCGTAATTAACCACACTGCAGCTAGACAGTCCACGCAAGAGGCTTTTCTTGTCTCCCAAGTGGCCTCATTCAAAAACACCTCAAGTGACATAGCTCAAATTTTCCAAATTAAATTTACCCCTGGAGCTGAAATCAAGCATGTGACAGTTTGGCTCTCAACAAAACCTTAGAGAAAGTTGTACATAAGGAAAGCAGTAAGAAGGAAAAAAAAAAATCAGAGGAAAAGGGTAGGAGTTAACATTTAAGTGGTTTTTGAACCTCATCATTACCCTTGCTCAAGAAAATAGAACACAGATGGGCTAAACACACATCATTCTGCCCTGAAGAGTCTAAGGAACTCACTAGAAACTAGAAACTACTGTTGTTTCTTCACTATCTACTGTGAACTTGGAAGGCACAGAAGTATTGATGATTTTTTTTTTTTTTTCATTTGCCACATCCCACAGCATTTAGTTTTACAGAATGTCTCAGGGTAGAAAGTAGAAGGATGAGTTACAAAAACACAGCATGCCACTGCATCCTGTAAAAGCTGGTAGTTGATAAAATTCTTAAAAGTCTACTTTCCCCAGGGCATTGAGGAATGATTCTATTGTCATGAGCTGTTCTGGTCTGTAAAAACAGTCTACATTAAGGAATAACCCACAACCCCAAAACATCCTCTTACTTCTGGTCACAGCACCATCATCTTCTGCTGCCACCCCAAACAAACCAAATACCTAACCCAGTGCCATCGAGTCGATTCTGACTCACAGTGACCCTATAGGGCAGAACAGAACTGCTCCATAGAGTTTCCAAGGAGTGCCTGGCGGGTTCGAACTGCCAACCTTTTAGTTACTAGATGTAGCACTAACCATCAGATCACCAGGGTCTCCAAAGCAACTGCGCTGACCGGGGAAATGAACCTGAGTCAGCTGCTCGGAAAGCAGCTATGCTCACCATTGTACCACCAACACTCCCACTCCTACCTCAGAGACAGGGGAAAACAGACTCAGGTCCACTGCTCCCAGGCAAGGACGGATCCCCCTTGAACCTTCATGTCAACAGACAGGAAGGCTTCCACACAGGCAGAAAGAACAGAACTGCCTTAAAAATGTGAAACTGTAAAATATAAAATTCATTAAACTTTCAAGTGCACTTAAAGAAGGAGCTTTGATTTTTGTCCCACAAGTTACTTTGCATTTGGAATCTGTATATAATATTTCCTCATCCAAAAGAATGAAAAATAAAAGACCCAACAACACTTCCCATCACTCCAAACCTAACTGTCATAAAATGTCACATTTCTTCTAGCTCTTTACTCCAAAACAGAGAAATTATGCAGTGGTTATCAGTCTTAAGCAACTTTGTGTGTTTTTGTACAAATCATTTAAAATGTCTTATCAAATTAACCTGATAAAATTCCTTGTTATTTTCAAAATATTTTATTAGATATTGCCTTAAAATATACACACAGCATAAACTTGAAAAGCATACTTATTTTAGTTTTGCTCTTATCCAGCCATTAGATTTTCTGGTGAATTATTACATTCAAATGCATATCATAGACACCCGAAGTTTATGTTATTACCAGAAGTTTTCATCAGTAGTACAGCATAATATTATCTGAGCAGCAGAGATCAACAACAACAATGATTTTATGTCTGGTGTTATGATTGATATTCAAAATAATCTACGCTTGCTTGGAGTTACCAATCAGTACTTCACTTTCAATTAAAAGAGATGTTTTTAAAGAGGATAATATGCCAGGGCAAAATCAAATGTATTTGAAAATATTTTTAATTCTCCACTAAAACAAAAAAATCAAACCCAGTGCCACTGAGTCGATACCCACAGCAAATCCATAGGACAGAGCAGACGTGCCCCAAACAGTTTCCAAAATGCAGCTGTGGATTCAAACAGCTGACCTTTTGGTTGGCAACCAGGCTCTTAACAACTGTACCTATGACCAGGGCTCCAAATCCCTTATTAAACAATACTAAAATAATTCTGCTTTTCCTTTTAAACAATCATAATTCTTTAAATTCAAGTTGTCCTACTAACCCTTACAACATCCCCAGGAGACACAGTGCTTATTTTATTCAACCCATTGCCCAACTCAAAACTATGAGCTCCCAATCCAAAAATGCTTACCATGTTTGTTTCCATGGCAATTAGGAGTGAAATTAAGGCTAATTTAACACTATCTATTCAAAATTTAAGACCCAAAGATGTTTCTTCCCAACCACAAAGTATATATGATCACCTTTTGCAACAGAATGTTATTAAATCTTGGACACTGGGGTTCATTTTAAAGAAGAAATACATGTGAAAAGTAAATGTTCAGAAAAATAATGATGTGGTACCCAAAACCAAACCCATGGCCATCAATTCTGACTCATAGTGACCCTACAGGACAGAACGGAACTGCTGCATAGAGTTTCCAAGGAGTGCCTGGTGGATTCAAACTGCTAACTTTTCAGTTAGCAGTTGCAGCACTTAACCACTACGCCATCAAAGATGATGTGATAGATTCTACCTAACGTGGAGTCTTTGGATGGTGCTAATAGTTAACTCACTCAGCTGCTAACCAAAAGGTTGGGGGTTCAAGTTCAGAAGGAAGCCCAATGATCCACTTTTGAAAAATTACACACATGTGGGGTCACTGTAAGTTGATATCAACTTTACAGCATGTTTTTGTTCAGCTTAATGGAGGGAAGGATTCTGATTTACATAGACAATCAAGGACTGAAGACCACTCAGGTCTACCTGAAGCCTGTTGTTACTGCTGTCAGGTGTCAAGAGTTGGTCCTGACTCGTAGCAACCCTGTGTACAACAGAACAAAACCCGACCCGATCCTGCGCCTGCATCATAATTGTTGCAACGTTTGAATGCACAGCTGTAGCCACTGTGTCAATCCGTCTCACAGACAGTCTCAGGGAAGTCCACTTTTCATCAAAAATAACATATATAAAGAAAGAAGTTGAAATCTTACCCAATTTATCAACAGATGCTGCTGTTATAATGACTGATCTACTGTAGTCTTCATCAGAAAATACATTGAGCACTGATGCTTCAGGATGTGTCTGCCCTGTAGAGAAAACAAGCACATAAACCCAATTCATATTGTTTTTCCTATGATGAAACCCTGACACTTTATTTCTTCTAATACAAAAAAATTTAATAGAAAAATTCTGAAAGGTGACCTTTGGAAGCCACATTGGCTGAGCATGTCCACTTCTTACAACACATTATTCTAAAACTGATGTTTGCTTCCTTCCCTACTGGCCTTTGATATCTATGGGAGACCTCCTTTTGGCTTACTACTGTATTTGCCAAAGCCAGTTGCCAAAGTTCTCTTCACTCAGTCTAAGATGATAGCCTTTCTTCAATTGTCAAATCATATTACTCTAAATTCTCTTCCATATTACTCTAAATTCTACTCCATAATCTCATCTCCCAGGCCTTGTCGATTTTTCCTTCCAAAACCTAGAAATTAAAGTGTAGGGGTCAAAATCAGAGTCCCTGAGTGGTACAGTTAATGCACTGGACTGCAAACCAAAAGGTTGGAAGTTCAACTTCAACCCAAAGTTGCCACAGAAGAAAGGCTCAACACTCCGCTTCAAAACAAATCAGCCACTGAAAACTGCATGGAACACAGTTCTACTCACACACTCACAGGGTCGCCACAGTGGTGATGGGGATAGATTGAAAGTCTGACACGCGGAGGAACCAGGTTAGAGCAATTAGTACCTACAGCGGAGGTTTCTGGGATGCATGCACCTGTTCATTAGAAAGTGGTCACACCCCACCACTTCCTTTTCAGGGGCCACCAACAGCCTTCAGATGTTAATGACTTCCAGGTTTTAGTAGCTCGTGACTCCTCAGAATGTATAACCCAGAGAAGAAAAGCCTCCATACCCTTGCAGGGCAGCCACACACAACCCCAAAGTTATTTTTGAAGTTTACAAGCCTGATCCAAGCTCCTTAAAAGTCCCCCTTAAGCCTACAAAAGCAAATTCAAAGTAAAGGGACAAGAGTTTTCAGGCAGTAATTAAACCTTTAGTTATGTTATTATACCTTGTCCCCCAATCCCTTGGCAGCTTAACAATTAATCTTTTCAGAGGAAAGGAAAAATAGGTTACACCCATGTACCACAGAGCTCACAACAGCTACACAATTAATTTTAATAATGTGAGAAGATAAACATATGTCACTTGCTCACAGGCAAACGACCATCTACGGAGCACTGCCCTGGTGAAAGTCTACAGTTTATAATGCAGGGTCCTTCATCTAAGACCTTTTGAGGCCATTTAAATGTTCTCCCATTGCTTCACTAGAAAAAAATGTTTTTTTCCAGTCACTTAAAAAAATAAGTGCCTTTCTAATATTTGTAAAACAACAGGTTCATGTTCTTAACCAGCACTGCCTTCCCTTCATTTTAAAAAACCATTAAAATGAAACAAGATCACACAACCTCCAATTTTATGCCATTTTTCAACATTCCTGAAAGAAGATATAATTTTTTTCACCCTAAATCTTCTAAAAAGCTTTTATTCTCAGTTTCATATGATTCATTTGAATCAAATGCTGAAAGAATGAAACACTCTCACCTGCAATTTCTTAAGCATGCATATAGAAAAAAATTACCACTGGCAGGAGGGGCTGCCAGTACGAATCTCAGCAGAAGTAAATTGTTTGGGATTTGTAATGGAGTATAATAGCTATAATTCCATTTGAGCTGTTGCCACTAATAAGCTGATAAAAACTGTGAGCTGAGGCCCAGCATCCATCAGTGTGTGGTTTTCACAAAAGTCTCCATGCATTCCCTTAATCACAGAGACAGGTAACCTAGTCCCATTAGATGGACTGTTTCTGGCAATGAGTCTAAGCTGGTTCTTTCTGCAAAAAAATAAGAAAAAAGAAAACGCAAACCCACAGCTGTATACAGATCCCAAAGGATTGTCTTATCAGTGATTATCAGTGATATCATAGATATATCCTGCTCCTGCAAAGCTGCAAGACAGTTACTTAAATATGTACACAGCTAGAAATGGGTTACAGGAAACACTCCTTTGTCATAAAAAGCAGTAACCAAATACAAAGTGACAATTACAAATTCAACTAGACTGGAGCCCTGGTGGTTAAGAGCTCAGGCTACCAACCAAAAGGATGAGAGTTTGAATCTAGCAGCTGCTCCTTGGAAACCCCATGGGGCAGTTCTACTCTGTCCCAAAACGTTGCCCTGATTCAGAATTGACTGGAAGGCAATAGCTAATGGTTCTCAAGTGCTTTAGGGCTGTGACCCCCATGCTCACCTGTTGTGCAAAAACTGTTGGTTAATAACAAAACATTTCCATTTACATGATTTTTAAGTGTGTAATTACCTTATGGGGGTTGTGCATAAGAGTACCAAAAAAAAGGTATTTCAGAAATGTGTGTTATCATGTGAACATTTCACCAAGAGATTTAAAAAAATAGCAGTCTCTCCTATAGTAAACACTGGCCTAGGGAGTACGGAGTCTTGATTTCCAGTTCTCCATCACTGAAACACCGAGTGATCTTTTGCACATCATATAAATATGAGTGCCTAAAAGGCTTTCTGCAGACAAAATGGAGTACAAATAGAAATATGATAATGATAACATAGGCTTTGCTGGCAGGAATGCTTTGACAAGTAGCTGGTATTTGGCAAGTTTATTTTTCATTCAGCGCTGTCTACAAAGGGCAATATGGGATTCTTCCTAATCTATTAACGATCAAATAAACAGCTCATGAGGGCAAACACGAAGTCTCCATGTAAAATGTATCTTCCTCAGGATGCTGTCAAATCCTGAACAATGTGTATCCCGGAGACTCACACTCAAACATGAAGCTCTGCACTGCTGAGAGTTCGCAGGCGCTTGGAAATGAGCATATGTGCACATCTGAGTAACTGAGCCAGTGCCGTAGCCTGGAGTCGAGCAGAAAAAGATAGACCAAGAATGGGGTGGGGGTGGGAGGATTGGGGGAAAGACAGAAAAGAGTTCTGCAGATGCTGTCTGCAAAGAACAAAAGTTATTACTGAAATGCTGCAATCTTCACTTCTATGGTCTGTTATTCCTACCCTTTTCTTCAAGGAGAGCTGCTTTTGCTATGCTCTCAACAACATATTTTCTTCTGGCTTCTGAAATGTTTAGTAAACAGGCAGCCAAATGGAGTCCCAGTCTGGAGGAAGACATGGTGATTTTTCTAGACTGGAAGAAAATGCTTCCCCGTTTCAGTCTCTCTCGTTTCATTCAGATTTCCATGTTCATTAACAACAACAACAAAAAATCACAGCTTTTTGGATACCAGACAATAATACTATGAATACTTTACCATTTCATTTCCAGAGAACACCTAAAGGATAAAATCATCAGATTGATTCAACCAGGAAACCACAGGGATGTGGACAAGTTAGTAAAAACACTAAGAAATGCTAATGTGCAAGTTACTCAGCCTGAATTCTATCATGTAAACGAAACTCTTTCCTGGAAATGTGTCACTGTTCCATTTTAATCATCCTTCCTTACCTTGTTCCTTCTTTAGGGTCTGTATTATTTAACAAATCAGAATGATCCTTTGCTTAAAGAAGAATTACTGGTGAAATACAAGAAAGAGGAATGAGGAAGATAATTTATTACACTGACTCTTATAAAAACCGGGCATGGGAAAAAAGTATCTCTACAGGCCCCAGCATTACATGAACAAACAAAAGGGACTGATACAGCCAGCCAAGTGCCATTGAGTTGGATCTGACTCATAGCGACCCTAGGGGCCATTTTTTAAACAAATGATCATTATTTGACTACACTGATCTTGAACCTTGGTCTCCTAAGTTTCTGAATCAGTTTAAAATCAAGGACTCTGTACCTTGATCTGAAAACTGACATAGATTCTGCTGTATAGAGGTTATTCAGTAAGGTGAAATATTTGATTCATTCTTTTATCACAAATGGATTACTCACGTGAGGTTGGAAGGTTGTTTTGACCCTTTTCAGTACTTTAGAAGGGCTTTTTTTTTTTCTTTTTTTTTGACTCATTATCTTTCCATACCCCAAATAAGATTATGATCTAACGGCACTAAAAGATCTCAAAATAATAAAAACAATTCCTCTTTTCAAGATAAGGCTATCATAAAATTGGGACCTCTTTTAATTTTTTTTTTTTTTAAATCAAACTGAAAATGAATGTGGTCCTGTGCACTCAACTATCGTAATAGTTGATCAGGATCATCTTGTGCCAGGTAACTTTCTCCATGCCAGGATACTGCAGGGAGCCATGCCCAACTCAGAGACAAACTTGAAGTTTATGACTGTAAGCTAACCGTGCTCTGGTATAAGTGACAGCGATCTCAATACACACCCGGTTTCTGTTCACTCAGGTTTGTTGGCCTGACCATCTGAATGAGGAGAGCAAGACGTGGTGGCTAGCTCAGGCTTGCTATCAGATTTTCACCTTGTGATTAGGGTTTCTTAACTGAAAATTCATGAAAACATGGTCATTAGATTTTTCTAGACATTAATAATATTGCTGTAATAAAGCTGCTCAGATCTCTCTCGTCTCTATGTAAACAAAAATTGCTTTACACAAGGGGTGTGGGCGTCTTCTGGTTTTCATTTGTTTTCAGTGTGTTTATGTAGCTTAATTGTCTCATCAGGCACTTTCCCAACATAATTATGCTTTTTAACAAATGGTGTTTATGGCAACCCCTAACAGTGCAAAAGAAAGGATTAGTTTCATCCTCTCATTCCACATTTTGATTCCCTGTGGACAGCTAAATCACACAAAGATGGTGTTAGAAAAATTTACCTCCACACCAAAAACTGAATTTCGCGACAGCATTTGGAAAGCAGTCAGGCTTGCTGGTAAAAGAAGCAGCATTTCTTTCTCTCTGCCTCTAAGAAAGTGACCCCAAATCAAGACCCCGAACACTTGGTGGTGAGGGAGATGGAGCTACCATTCAATCTCAGTTCCGTTACTTCTTGTCTCCACCCTGCCCCCACCCCAGAAAGAACAGTAAGCCAAGCGCGTCTGTGCGGGTTCCTCCAAACCACCCGCTTGGGCTAGCACCCCAGCACTTTTAAGGCCGCGGGAAGGTTCGCCCAAGCAGCTGCGGCTGCTGCACGTCCTCTAGGCTATACCCCGACCGCTGGGCTCTTGCCCTGTCCTTTCCTGGTTCTGGAGGGGAGTGTCCCGGGGCCACGTGGCCGAAGAGTAACCCGAGTGTTGCAGAGTTCCTGCTGCCCCTGCTGCTCTGGGCCCGGTTTACTCAGGGGAGTCCCGGGGCCTCCTCGGCCTTCACCCCGCCAGGTCCGCCAGCAGCTGCGTCTGCGGGGCCACTGGGGGCGCGCGGGGATCGAAGGCTCCTCCCCGGGCGCGGACCAGCAGTGCGGCTGCGCCGGCCCGGGCTGGGCTGGTGCGCCGCCGCCCCGCAGTTTGGGAGCCGCAGGGCTCCGCAGGGCTCCGCGCGCGCGAAGAGGCAGCGCCGCAGGACGGCGGCCGATCGGCAGCGCGGCGCCTGACCCGTGCGCAGCCTCTGCCACCTGGGCGCACCCTGTGACCGCAGGTTCCCCGTGCGCCGTGGCACTCAGTTTAGCCAAACTCTCCAACGCCTGAGACTTCTCTCGCCTTTCTCTGACCCCAGCAACACGTGCTCGGGTGTCTTTGAAAGCTTAATTATTGTCAGAGTCGCCTTTACTGTCATCTTTATCTCACAATTCTCTATTGCAAATAAATTACTTTTAAAAAATGACTAGGAGCTAATGATTAGGTCATCCCCCGTTGACCAGACGCCAGCAGGGGGCTCTTGTCTGCGTCTGTTTAAAGATCCACCCCTAAAATTGCCCTGGAGTGCCTGGGAATAGAGAGCGGACTCCCCCAGGACAAAAGCAGTCTTTGCAAAGGCCCATTTAGTCACACGTACAACGAATATAAACCAGGCATTAAGCATTTCCCTTTTTTCTAGGCCAGTGAACCTTGAGAACACATTTCTCTTCCAAAAATCCAGAATCTTTTTTTTTTAATGTAGCAAGGATTAAATGTCACCATTTTGATCCAGTTTCGTTCCTGCAGTGAAATAATCACTAAATAACTACTTTGACAGAATAAATTAATTTTTAACTCTATTTTTTTATTTTCTAATTATAATTTTCAAACACAGATTTGAGGAAATTAACATTTATGTGGACATTTGGTTTCTAGCCTAATGTGGCATAAAAATAAGTAACATAATGAGTGTTAAAAAAAATCAGGTTCATGATGCTTCTCACATCACCATCATTGTACTTAGATGTCACAACAGTATTCTGTGCGATTATGTCAGATCCAGCCTTCTCCATCTCAGAGTGTTGGCAGGTAGGAGGGTTGTTGGCAAGAGGAGGGGTGTTAACCTCAGGATCCTGGATCCATTCCAAGGCTGGTAATTACATTCTGCCAGCCAAAATTCATCCCATAATTTTAATTGGATAAAGCCTTTCTGGCCTAAGCTACTGCTATGCCTGTCAAACTGTTGCCACATTTCACCCCAGAGGTGTCTGTGTTTTAGTTGCAAGAATCAGTCCCTTTGAGGTTGGCTTATCAGTTTAAATCCTCAAAAGGGCTTTGGGATCTTATAAGGAACTAAATACATATTTAGCTGTTGCTGTTGTTGTTTTTTAATTCTGAATCTGTATAGAAATATAGGAAATATATACCTGTGGTGATGTCTAAAGACCAACCCTCATCTAATGTCATCATTTACTGGATAATTTTGACAACTTTTTAACCAAATGGATGTCCCTAACATTCTCTCTTTTCCTTTTGGAAAGCTTCTGTTACCTGAAGCACTAGTTTCCAAATGCCAAATAAAAATACTACAATGTCCAGAGATTCCGTCCATGGAAACACAATGGTACTAAAGCCACTGTATTTCACTTTCCTATGACCAGACTACTTGCTAAAATAAAAGAGTGGTATCATTATATCCAGACTTATCTCCCCAGAGTAGAGTTGCTATGAGTCAGAATCAGCTCGAAGGCAGTGGGTTTGGTTTTGGGGTTTAAGGCGCATTGTGGTTCTAGTTACAGTAACTGCCAGAACTAAAGCTTCTTCTGCCATGTTTTCTAATCTCTGTGAAAATATCTCTTTTTACAGGACTGCTGGGGGCATTTAACAAGATAACAGTCTTGAAAGCATTAGCACCTAGCAGTTACTCCATAAACTGTAAGTGGAGAGAAAACAGAGCCTCAGTGAGCTTTGTGAAGGCCAGAGTCTGCCCTGCCTGAAGGCCTTCACCATGATTTTTTGGAAAAGACAGGAGACAGATAGCACCCAAGACAATAAGGAATTTCGCCATTAGACTGAAAGTATTACTTTGTTCTGTCCAGGAAGGGAAAGGCACCTTAGTGTAAGTTTCAGTAAACCACGTGTAATCCCACCCAATTCCTTATTTAAAAGAGCTCCATGAAACATTTATGATGTACGTATATCAAGTCTTTCATTTTTATTTAAAAGCAATTTTTGGAGGGATTTTTCATACTTTTTTTATTTCATTATCCTGATTCTTCCTTTCTCCTGCTAGGGCTATCCTCAAAGCATTAGCTCTTTTGCTCACTGTGTTCCTGTCCGAAAATAAGTAAGTGCTGGAACAGAGAGCAAGTAAGAGTTCCAAGTGCCTGTTCTGTGGATAACTACTGCTTCCCCGTATCCCTGTTTGTTCCTGTTGCTCAGAGTACACTTTTCTACCCTCTCTGTTTTCACTCCTGCACTCTTGGCTCTTTCAGGGCTGCTTCCTGACCCCTCTGTGCTGAGGAAGACAAAAGGGACACTCTTGAAAAAAAGGCTCTACGGATTTCCCTGCGACCAGGTTTTTGGTTGAGCAGGGCTGGGTTAAAGTGAGGCAAATGAGGCACTCACTCACCTTGGGTGAAGAATTCAAAGGGGCACAGAAAAATACAGTAATGCAATGTTGTTTTAAAGAACATCAAACTTAAAGCAAAAAAAAAAAAAAACAGTCTATGGCCCAAAAAACGCCAAAAATTTAAATAAAGATTCGACTTGTCTGACTCCGTCTCACCTGCCCCTAATCCTAATCCTGGCCCTGTGGTTGGTTGCACTCCACTTTTGGCCAGCCAGTTTCTAGTTGTAGGGTTGGGAGACAATTGCACTGTTCCACCCTGCCAGCATCCTCTCTTCTGGCCTCCAAAGTGAGCAACAAACGACCAGAAATGTCAGGGTGTAAGTTTACGGGTCAGTGAATACATGTAATTTCTACTCTGATCTAGAGTTTCTCAGTCTTCCACGTAAACTTGGCCACTTTACCTCAGCGCTTTCAAAAGAATGCAGACTCTTCCTAGAATAAGCACAAGAATCTATTCTAACTACCTAATACATCTCAGAATACAGTAGTTTGAATTCTGAGATGTTTTAGTTAATAAATGGACCTGTTTTCTATCTTCATAGTCTACCATGTACCTGTGTCCAAGAAAATATAAGTAGAGAATTTCCCTTAGGAAGACTGAAGTCTAATTCCCAATGCTATTTTCCCCCATCAAGATTTCACTGTTACCATATTTTTGCACTTTGTCAGATTTCATTCTGCCTTTTTCTCTGCTCAGGCGACATAAAAAGCTTTTGTGTCTTCTTTCATATAAATGTGGGCCGATAAATGAGGGACAAAAAAAAGGTGGTTTTAGTTGTTGTTCTAAGGCAAGTTAAGAACAAAGAATTGTTTTTAATTACTCATGAGTTTTAAATTATTTCTATCATGTGATATTATGAAATATGTGTCCTATTAGTCATTTTCTAAAATAGCAAAAAGGGTTTCATTGCTGTCATTTTTGGTTTGGAGTGGGGGAAGCTATGCTATTAATTTATTTTAAACAAAGAACAGGAGCTTGTTGTCCAGAAGGAAGTTAAAGCAACTAAAAGAAATACCTCCAGGGTGCATACGTCATTGCCTTAATTATGTGAAATGCTATCTAGTCATTTTTGTCTTAATGACTGGAGGAGAATAAAAACTCACAAACTTTTCAGAATTAGCAGTCTATTCTTAATATTTTAGAAATTCGTTTCCTTTTAAACAATGTGAATTCCTTTTAGAATATATATTTTAAACTGAATTAACAGCTTAAATTGGAATCACTTGTTATGCATTCTGGAAACGCTGGTGGTGTAATGATTAAGAGTTACAACTGCTTAACTGAAATGTTGGCAGTTCAAATCCACCAAGTGCTGCTAGGAAACCCTATGGGGGCAGGTCTGCACTGTCCTTGGGGTCACTGGGATCCCGAATAGACTCTAGGGCAATAGGTTCTTAAGCATTATAGTCATTCACAGCAGAACTATCTCATGTAATTAACCAAAAGTTAGAAGTCAATGGCCCACTCACCCTTTAATTCATTCCTTGTTCCTTTATGTCTTCCATGTGATCATTTAATTGTGCTTTCCTTTACAGCTGGACCTAGGAGTCCCTGGGTGGTGTAAACAGTTACAGGCTCAACTACCAGCCCAAAGGTTAGCAGTAGGAACATACCCATGAGATGCTCTGGAAGACAAGGCTGGCATATGCTTCTAGAAGGTTACAGCCTTTAAAACCCTGTGGAGCACTTCTACCCTGTTCACGTGGGGCTGCTGTGGGTCTCGCCAACAACGACAGAAACAACAGAGAGGCTCCGAGTGAAATCCTAGATTTTCTCTCTAAGATTGTTTTCATGGCTGTTGCATTGTAGATGAAAAGCAATTCCTAAAATACACTTTGAGTTGTTCCTGAAAATGTATTTTAACTTATGAGACTCACATTAAGGTTATGTAAAAAATGATTATAGTTCACAAAATATGCCCTATTATATTTGGAAAAATGTTGGGAAAGGTGGCAGAGATATTTTTCCCTAAGTAACAAAAATTTTTATTGTGTTTCTAGGTTTGGGAAAATCCAGTGACGTAGTGGTTAAGTGCTACGGCTACTAACCAAAAGACTGGCAGTTTAAATCCACCAGGTGCTCCTTGGAAGCTCTGTGAGACAGCCCTACCGTCTCCTGTGTGGTGGTTGTGAGTCGGCATTGACTCGATGGCAGTGGGTTTGGTAAGTTTTATCAATGAATATGGACTCAAAAATTCCAACCAGTGGGTGGTGACACGAGATGACACATCTCTGACAGTCCAGTAGTGACCAGTCATGGCTTCTGGCATTTGTAGACTCTTGTGCTGCTGCTGTTAAATGTTCCTATGCATATGTAGATAAGTGTCCGCCCTTACTGACACCAAGAGGGCAGCGAAAGCTCAAGGCTTACATCAGAATCAGAGACCCTGAGCAGAAGCATCCATGTGGCACTGGGCATTCCCTAACTCAGACGTGTGTCCTTGCCCTTCTGGAGAGCCCATTCTCCTGCTCCTAGGCAGATCTCTCAGCTGAAGGTTTCTGCTGATTTGTTTGTTCTTTATTGTATATTGTGTATCTTGAAAAAACAATGTACCTTTTCATTACATTTAAGTGGAACATGTCTAATCTCTCAGAAAGAAGTAGTAAAGATGAATTTGTTGGCGGTGGTAGTGTTTTTCAGTGTTCTCTTTATTCTACCTTGAGCCTCTTAGTTATTGTTCAACCCTCTTAGCTTAAAGTTCTATGTGGAGAAGGATTTGAAAATAAAAATTCATAGAACTGCAGATCAGAGATCTTTAGAGACCAACTGCCCCTAGTACTTTGTTCAGATGATGTCTGACCTGCTGACCAAAAACACACTAGAGAGAGAAGCTGAGCTTCTGGTGACAGGTCGGGGGTCCTGGCAGACCTGCAATTTGCCCCCTTTACAGCTCCTCCCTGAGCCTTAAGGTGTCTTTAGAAACCACTGACCTCAAAATGCAAGATGTGGGAAACATTTACATTACATTGTAAATTATTGGACAGGTTTTAATAGTGATTTCTGTAAAGACATAAATATGAATAGACAGTCAAATCTGCAATGACCCACAGAAGGTCTTAAGCAATACTTGAGGAACTGTGGACCAGACATGAGAAGGATACAAGAGTTGGGGGAAGGAGGAAGAAAGATTCAAGAAGGTGAAATCAAACACAGTAGACAATTACAGGTCAGACACGAGGCACGGATGAAAGAGGCTTAGTGGCTATCTTACTAACCAGTCCGGAAGGCTGAAGGGCAGCCCTGTCCTTCCTAAGAACTCTGTCACTTTTAACCTGAGTATTTTCATTCCACTATTTTAGGCTAAAGGACTGTGGAGTTCCTCACAGGAAATTTCTGGAGTTTCTGTATTTTAGTTATAAATGGAATTCACTTTTCTCTTATGTAATCCTCCATCTAATTTTTTGTTTTATCAGATGTGATACCATTTCATCTGTGACTTTAAATTCTGAATGACACACAAGTCTGAAGCAGCCACCTGTATTTCTAAAGCCAGATCTAAATTAAAAATGTAAAACTATGTAATGAAAGTACACTTTGTAAATCAAAATCAAATAATACCACATATTCACTTGGTTATAACTAATATTCCTCAAAGAAAATTCATACGATTGCTTTATTTTTGGGTTTCTTCTTTATTAATTAACATAAGACAAGCAACTCTCCAAAGCTTTATTTCCCTAAAACATTAATACTTTGGAAATATTCAAACTATGAAACATGTTAAACTACTTTGATTGAATTAGGTTGCCTAGAACTGACTGATAAATAAAAGTGCAAATAAAAAGTAAACATAGTGAAGGTTGAAGAAAATTTTTTATCCTAGGTGTAATCTGAATTAGTCATGAAGTAGAAATTAACTATAAAATCATGTATTTTTTCAGAATAACCTGATGTTCTCAAGTATGACCTGCCTTCAAAGACCAACTATATTAATAAAGAATATGTGAAAATGTGTTCATCATTATTTGAAAGGATCTGGAACAACATAGTTTTTATATATAAAAAATAAATTTTCTCTATAGATTGTGTGATTTTGATAGTTGTAACATAAATCTAATAATACATGATATTTAATACTTGATATTTAATACATGATATTTAATAATGGATTGACTTTAAAATTACAATAGTTTCAAACCTGAAAGAAAATCTGGTGTTTATCACATCAAACACTTCAAAGGTATGAAACCCCAGGCCTAAAAAAGCCAAGAGGTTGCCACATGTTTGATATTCCTCTTCTATTTTAAATTTTAATCTTCTTGGGGCTGAAGTCTAAGGCCCTTCCTATTCCATGCCCCCCCCTTCCTTCTGACTCTAATCTCAAACCATAACAATACACAGGCAGTTTGCACTGTTGTATGTCCCTGGCTTTGGTCCTGCTTTGCTCCTAGTTTTGTCCTGTAATACCTCTCTAAGAGAAAACCCTCACCTCTCTGAAGACTTCCAGTCTTCATGCACTTAACACTTAACCACTGAAATGCTGATCAAATCATATTATTATATTATTTCATTATGTCTTTTTTCCTCTGTTAGATTAAATAGGATAAATCTTATCTTTTTTCTTTTTCTTTTGACCCCTAGCACTTAGTCTACCCCTAATTCATGCTAGAAAGTTGTAAAAATTTGTTGAAGGGATGAATTAATGGGTTGATAAGCACATGCATGAGTGAACAAATGAGTGAATGAATTGAAGAATGAACAAACAATCCAACAAGGGAGTGAGTGAATAGATTAGGTTTCTCATCCCGGGCACTGTACTTTTGTGCTAGATAACTCTTTATCATGGGGGAAAAGGGGGACTGCACTGTGCATTGTAGGAGTTTAGCAGCATCCCTAGCCTCTTCCCACTAGATGTCAGCAGCATCTTGTCCCAGACCACCTTCTGGGTTGTACCAACCAAAATGCCTCCACCCACTGGCCAATGTGCCCCAGAGCACGGCAGGTGGTGAGTCGGCCCCGGGCAGGTGGCGCCCCTGAGCAATTTCTATCAACCTGGTAGGGCCCGCAGCAATCTATGGCAAGTGGAGCTTGCGGCCGCAGAAATTGTGCCCAAACATCAGACACCTCTGTTTTACATAGCTTGAACATAATTTCAGCTGAAAAATATGTCAACCTACTTAACCTTTTCGTTAACACATTACTGTGCTTGAGGAAGGACTTCGGGCCCTACGGAGTTAATAGAAACTGCTCAGTGGCACCACGTGCTCAGGGCTGGGGCAGTACCCTAGATACACCACCGCCAGAAATGTCCCCACGTGGAAGGCCAAAGATCAAACTGTCATCCAATTAACTCCTGACTCATGGTAGCTCTATGGGACAGATTAGAACTGTTCCACAATGCTTCCAAGGAGTGCCTGGTGGATTGAAACTTCCCAGCATTTGGTTAACAGTGGTAGCTCTTAACCACTGCACCACCGGGGCTCCCCCAGGAGAGAACCGATCCGGCCCACTGCCGGTGAGGCGGGTCTGACTCATAGCGACCCTAGAGGTCAGAATAGAACTGCCACAGAGGGTATCCAAGAAGCTTCTGTTGGCTTTGAGCTGCTGACCTTTCGATAAGCAGAAGCAGCACTTAACCGACTATGCCTCCAGGGTTTCCCCTAAGAGAGAAGAGAACAAAATTACCCTGGTTTGAAAACCATTGGAAGCCGTGGAAGGAAGGATGGCTACAGCTGTTTACGCAGAGGGCAGGATTGCTGGTCAAATTCAACCTCTTCCCACTGCAAGTTAGCCCTCCTGACATCCAAGTTCTAGTACTGGTGTCTCGCAAATATCCTTAAAACCTGTGAGCAATACTAAAAAGCAACATTATGAGTAAATATATGCTATTCCTTACATCTAATATAAATCACATTGTCTTTTTTAAAACAGCATTTATCTGCAGTCAGTATTATTAAACGGTAATTATTTGGCCCTGCCTAAAAATTTGCTCCTGCCTAAAAATTTGCTCCTACAAGGCTCGTCATATTTTTCTAAATGCCACTTCATAGCACCATCTTGTGGATTTTAGAGGAACTGATTGATGACTTCAGTTTAAAATGTGAGTTATTTCTCCAGAAGAGGGAAAAAAAACAGAGAAACCACTGGGGATCGGGGCGGGGGGCTAGGGAGGTGATGGTGGCGGGGAAGGAGACATTCGTCGCTTATTGAAGTGTTCTACTAACCTCTGAATTAAGGATATGATGAAGTGCGACCTCAATCGTGGTATACGGCTTCAACTACATCTTCACCTTTGAACTCGGGAAAGGGAAATCGCCAGATGCCTGGGTCGCTAACACAGGCATAGGTAGGTCACTATCACGTACAGTCAGCACAGCAGGGTCATAGTGCCATCAACAGAGGTCATTCCACTTTATTGCTTAATATTTGAATATTCACTTTGAATGTCTTAGAATGAAAATATTCTTATGTATTTTAGATGTCAGTGGGAGTACTGGAAAAGCAAGGTGTTGCAAAATTAGAGAAAATTGTGAAAGCAGATAATCTTGTAGAGACAACAAGAAAGAATCCTGAAGTCAAAGACATAGAAAAATACATTGACCATAACAGGCAAAGTTCTTCCTCTACCATGATGTCAAAGTTTTAAAATTTTATTGGTAAGATTTTTTTGCCATAGAAGTGTGATGACAGTTACATTTCATATTTCTTTTTCTACCTAGGAAGTTCATTCTATGATGATACATAGCTTTAGCCTCTGACAAATGTTGATCTAAAACTTAGCCAGTTGGCATTCAGTCTAAATGTATGTTTGATATATCACTCTTCTAAACCTAAAAGTGGAAAGGAGGTGATGTAAAACAGTGGATTTGAAGTTTCTTCCTATTTTTTTAAAAATGTGAGTTTTCCTTCTTGACTTGAAAGAAATATTCGTCATAAAATCTCTGAACAATCAAACATTAAGGGCAGTGTGTATGAGGAACCTGCATGGAATTAGCAGTATATGGATGAAAATGTTCTACTAACAGATATAGATAAAATTTAAGTTCCTAAAGAAAATGTTTAATTGGTTATAATTCTGATTTGTTTTTCTCATTCCAGTACACAGTCTCCTTCTTTTCTCCATGAGGTAAATTTAGCATAGCCAAAGCTTCTATATACTAAAAAATTTTATTTCTTCATCTTCCCCTTTGTCCATCTCTTCAAGCAGAGACATCAAGAACTGCCAACCTGACTCAGCCCTGGGAAACAGGCTACCTATGCCCTATTCCTCTCTAAGACAAGGCATCATTACTTTGGGAAATGGTGAGATGGCAAAAACCATTAGTAAAAAAGAAAAGACCTTCTCCTAGAGGAATTTGCATATGATTGTTTTGAATCCAAAGGAAGTATTCTATATCACAAGAGAACAGACTGCTTTGCTTGCCTGTGTTATTTAAAAAAGTACACTAGCAGGTTAGTAAGATGTAATAATTCCTACTACAATATTCTGTTTTACCTGAAGCACCTCAAAGAAGGCAACCAATCTACAAATACCACATTTTTGGCTCTGAGTGAAGGCAGAGAGGTCCCTGACTAGTCAGTAGCACATCGCGGAAGGAACTTGAGACTGGAAATCAAGAAGGCATCTTCCTGTCCTAGCCTGCCATCAAGTGAATAACACTGAACAAGTGACCGGACTTCAGCTCCTCTCTCTGTAAAATGACGAGCTTGGACTAGATATTTGTTAATTTCCTTTCCAGCTGCAAGAACTAAAATTTTATGAATTATCCTCTTGGATAAGATCCTGGGATGATTTCAATTAGCATTACCCTACACAACTTAGGATCTAACAAAAATGTCTCTAACTTAACCACAAGTGATCAAAAATAGGGGTATTATCCTTTTTTTTTTAATGTTTCCTAATAGAATTGATTTTCTGTATCTACCATATCTCTTCAGAAAGATAGCATTTTATTTCAAAATAAGTAATTTCAGAGAATATTTCAAAATTCTACTGTTGCAAAATCTAGGTCTGAATTGTCTGAACCTCGAATAATTTACACTGTACTCATACATCCTCTAAGAAATCTTTTCCTGAAGAGGGCTGTCCTGGACTGAATTATGTCCTTCCCTAAAATGTGTGTATCAGTTTGGCTAGGCCATGATTCACAGGGTTGTGTGGTTGCCCTCCATTTTGTGACTTTGCTATGTTGTAAATCCTCATCTCTGCCTGCGATTACTAGGGCAAGATCGGGTTATATTAAAGAGGATTACAGTGGGACTGTACTACCCTTGCTACGGTCACCTCCTTGACTGAATGTAAAGGAGGCTTCACTGGATTGTGGCTTACACCACCTTTTATGGTACAAGCAAGGCAAGAGAACCAAGTGGAGAACTGGGAACCTCATACCACCAAGAAAGCAGCGTTGGTTATAGACCATGTGCTTTGGACTTGGGGCTCCTGTTCTGAGGTGCTCCTAGATCAAGACAAGATTGATGTACCCCAAGGACCTTTCTAAGGAGCCAGTAGAGAGAGAAAGCCTTCTCCTGGAGTTGGTACCTTGAATTTGGACTTGTAGCCTTCTGGGCTGTGAGACAACATACTTCTCTTCGTTAAAGCCATCCACTTGTAGTATTTCTCTTATAGCAGCACCAGATGACTGAGACAAGGGCCTGTAGAACTTCTGTCCCTTGAAGCGCTCTTTAAGAAAAGTGCTCCAAAATAAAAATAAATTTGAGACTCACTATATGGCATCTTGTCTTCTGGGTATTCACAATGGCCATTATAGTTTCAATGATTCTGAAAGCCATTTGTATTTTCTGATTATTTTGCTTCTGGCTTGCTTTAGTTTTTGTCCAGTTAGTCTGTTTCTTTTTGGTAGAAGATTTTTGGCTATCACTTTGGGAAATGGCTTTACCTTTCTAAGCTTATCATTTTAGCCTGTCCTAACGCAGAAACCATTCCTTCAAAGATCTGAAGCTCCTCTGGTTCTTTTACAGCTCTTTTGTATTTATTGAAAACCCCAGTGGTGTAGTGGGTTAAGTGTTGCATCTGCTAACTAAAAGGTGGGCAGTTCAAATCTGCCAAGTGCTCCTTGGAAACTCTATGGGGCAGTTCTACTCTGACCTCTAGGGTTGCTATGAGTTGGACCCAACTTGACAGCAGTGGGTTTGGTTTGGCGGGTGTTTGGTTTGGGGGGTGTTTCTTTGAGGGGGTGGTATTTTGGGGGAGTAGGTGTTTTTTCAATTATGCTTCCCAAGAAAAAAAAAGGAACCTCTGAATGTTCTCTTTAAAATGGTCATTTAGCCGAAAAATAAGCAACCTCATCCAATATTTAGGTACTCTCAATGATTCAGTAAACTCCTATTTTCATCACTGCAACCAGCATTGAAGTATCTAAAGCAGTTAATGCAAAGGGAAACTAAGAAGATTTTGAGACTAATTTGGTGGGTTTCCTGTACTACCTAGGTCAAATTTTGTTTTAGTGATGAAAAAGTCCACGTTCAGTGTTCACTAGAATCAAAAGTAGTTGAGTGTGAGAATTAAAAAACATATACATGTATGCAAAGAAAAGAGTTATCTATCTGTTCACAAGAAATGAGAACATTACGTAAGGACAAGGAACCAGCTACAGTAAGGAGTGAGAAGGGATGTTTCTATCCCAACCTCCCACCTGCTGAGAAATTATACTAACTTCTTAAAACTAGAATCCTGACATGTCGCACAATGAACATTAGCCAATCATTATAGCAAAGGCAATTTGTCAGTTAACCTCAAAGTTAGTTAGGGTTTGAAATTTAACCTATAGAAACACAATAATAAACAGTACTGGGGACAACCAAAGTAACTTACTTATTAGAATTAAGTATACTTGAGGCAATACTATCAAAGATTCTGATAAAAATAGTAAGTCAAAATATTTTGTGGCAAACAAGTTTCATAACATTACTAGATCCTTATTAGTACCCTAATGTAGCCCCATATAGTTTTGTATTTTATGCCATTAACTGATGGTACATTGTTTCCATTTAATATTTAAAGAAGGAATTTTCATTTTAATGTTTTTTCACTTAAAAAGTTGTCATGTTATACAAGTCTATAATATTTTTATCTTATTTACGAATTAAGCAAATTTAAATAACTAATCCAGTTTTAAATTGTAAATGAGACATGCTTTTAAAAAATAGGAATTAGATATCGTGTGCCCAAAATATTGAAAACATAATCCCTTTAAAAATATCCATCATCTCTCCCCTCTCTCTCTTTCTAATTCAAACTAGTTAGTTTCCTTTGAAAATGGCTTTTGCCAATGTTTCTGCAAACTATTTTTGTTTGAAAATTTTAGGGTGGAATAGTTTTTTACATGAAGGAAACAGTACTTACAATTACAGCTTATAAAAGTAAAGAAAACCATGAACTCCCTTTGGCACCAATTTGAACTGAAGGTCAAAATTAGATTTCCTCTTTCTATAACATAGAAATTATAAACCTCTCTTCTTGTAAATAGATAGACTGAGGAGGGAAGGTCAATTGGAAACTATACTACATTGTATGAATACTAGGGTTAAAGTGCAATTCTAAGTGAACAACTCACTTAATCTTGACCTTGTTCTGTAACAGTAAAAATGTTCTAGTCTTAGTACCAGAAATACTGATGTAAACACTTTCCATTTTCTGAATTCAATAATTAAGAAATTCCAGTTTAACACTATTAGAGGTTAGAAGTGTCCATTTCCATGTCAGACTTGTTGTGATAGTGACGACAGTAGTTGTAAAGAAAGGTATCCTAGTCTACTAGGAAACTGGTTAATCAGATGCTAGGACAAAATGAAAAAGGTGCCTATGGAGACATCATTCCTGGCCTCTTGGACTCTGTAACATACAAACGTTTCCTTTCGTGCTTGGATTCATGCAAAGCATTCACAAATCAATTTTAGTGAAGCTATCCTTTGAGTGGGAAAGTGTAGTTTGGGCTAGAAAAATCACCTCATTTACTCTGCTTGATCAACTTACTTAAACGTGTCCTATCACTTACAACAGCCCCTAAAGATGAATCGAGAATTCCAACTCTCTTTACATTAGTCAATACATATGAGACTAGTATTTATAAAGTCAAAGCTGAAAAAGAACTGAAGTTCTCTGAAGAATCAGGGAAATACATGTATCCCATGTTAAGAAATTAGACTTTTCAACTAAGAGGATGGAAAATCACCAAAGGGTTGTAATCAGAATCTAAGATTAACTTTATTAAATAAATAAACAAATCTGACTGAGAGTCACATAAATGGACTATAAGTTAACAAATTCTAGCACCTGACAAGAGGCCAACAGCAGATGCATTACTGGGGTATAAAAATTAAAGCCTAACCCGTTGCCGTTAAGTCAATTCCAATTCAGCATATACTTTGGTTATTAGTTAGCTTTCCAAACATTCTCCTTGATTTCCTCAAGTCTTATCTAAATGAGTATAAAGATGCGGTGAGGACTATTTTGGATTTAGAAAAAGGTAAGTCATATACATAACTGTATAGATCTCCCCAATATCATGAAAAACCTGACACCAGTGATATGCTCTTGATTTCCGTAATTTGATCCATTTAGAGGCAAAGTAATTTTTGTTATGAAGACAAATCGTTTTTACTTTCTTAGTCTACCAATTACAAAAGCCTTCTAAAATTAGACTATGTCTACACCAAAACTAAACCAAGCTACTGCTGTCAAGTTGGTTCTGACTCATAGCGACCCTATAGACAGAGCAGAACTGCCCCACAGAGCTTCTGAGGAGCATCTGGCAGATTTGAACCTCTGACCCTTTTGTGAGCAGCCATAGCACTTCACCACTACACCACAGGGTTTCCTCTGTACACACCAGGTGGTATAAAAGTTCATCAGGGCAAGCTCTTAAAATTTCAAACAACTATAAAGTATAATGAAACCCACCCCCTAGCTTCAACAATTACCAACTAGCCACTTTTATTTAATTTGTTCTCCACCTGTTTTCTCATTCCTTCATCCTGCTTGACGTTAAAGGAAGGTCTAGCTATCATATCGTTTCATCCACCAAGTAAAGGGGAGGCTTTTGAAGTTAATAGATTGTTGGTCTTTCCATGACTTACATCTGCTTTGAAAAAGTTAAAGTTACCCAAATGTCACCATCAGAGTCCTTTAGCTTCAAAAATTCCTAATTCCACTCTCCAATGTCCTCTGTGGGTGTATTTCCAACCCTGCTCTCTGATGAGTGGTAATACCTTCAGCGTACGCATGACTGTTAATGTCACAAGTTGAGTTAAAAGGTGTCTAAAGACATCACTATTTATTCTTTCCATCATTTATTCAATAAATATTTGTTGTTCTGGGCAGTAGAGATACAGTGTTGAGTAAATCAGACAAAGAAACTGACAGCCAAATCTATTTTCTGGAGTTGTGACAAGGAGGCACAACTTGGAGGGTACCTAGAGGTACAATTTAGCGGTGCTACTTGAAAGACTGTCTCTTTGTATGGGCATTGATGTTTCTGGTTCTACTTTATTTTCCCTCCTGGGAAGCTCTTTATACCTTTTTTAGCCTACACTTCTTACACAGGGCTTAACCAGTGTTCTGAATGCCTATTTGACCCCGTCTCTCACTCCCAACTCCTGCTTGTAGATTGCTCCAGGCAGATCAAGGAAAAACATAAATGACCATGTTTTCATCTTAGAATAATAAGTAGAAAAAAAAGTAGCATATGTCAAAACTCATGGTTTTGACAATGACATTTCTAAAGAGATGACAGCACTCAAAAAGCATGTAAGAATCCCTACACAAGACTACTATATAATTTAGTAACCATCATGCATTATTATTATTTTAAAATGAATAATGATTATGCAAAATTAGCTGCCATGTATATCAATCTCTAATTTAAAAACTAATCTTCAGAGCAAAAAAAAAAATTCCAGCACTGAGTACTATTTGATTCAAATTCCTTAGAAACTCATCTGTAGTACTTTTGAGTTTTTGCTGTCCCAAGCTAATTTTCTCTCTTCACAGGTACTTGATATAAACTCAATATTTAACAATGCATATCTGTAATAAAAACCTAACAGTGAGCAGCCACATAAAATGTCTCCTTTTAATTTAAACTGGTTAATTTTAGCTGCTTATTCTTATTCTCCCAATCAAAAAAAAAAATTAAATTGTAATATAATGTAAGGTATTTTCTGGCATTGCTTCTTTGAAGGTTGAGAATAGAAATGGTTTCTAATCTTAAAGATTCAAAAGATTTAATAGTTGGATGAATTATATTTTAAAATTCCCATTAATTTATTTTCAAATGGAAAAAACCCACAACTTTGAGAAACTGATTATTATGGGGGAAAATGGCCTTGATTTGTAATTTTAACCAAATATGAAGGCCTACATTTTGTAAGCATAAAGATTACATTTTCTTCAAAAGATTTGAAAATTCTCGTAGGCACATAACTTAGAGAATAAGAAGATTGTAATTTGAAAAATTACAGATTTCATTGTTTTTTTGATGTGTGAAACCTACAAACAAATATCAGGAGATTGTATTGCAAGACCGAAAATCTCTTGTTTAGTTTTTCAAGGGACAGGGCCCTATGCGGCTTACAACCCTGACTTAAAAGAAAAATGCAGAGTAATGTAAAAGACACTCTAATCACTGCATCTAATTACAAAGAAGAATAACTCAGTAAAACTTTAAGTATCTTTGGGCAGGCATGTGGTCTGGTGGTTAGAGCATGAGATTTCAAGTCAGTAGTCTAAATTTCTTTTTAAACACCACTTCTAAATTTCTCCATAACTTTCAGTATGACACTAACTTTATTTTTAAGTTAGACTTTTGAGATTTGTGCTTAATAATGACTGAGCATTTTTGAAATCTTCTAATAGAGGTATAAACCTAACACTGTAGAAAAAATTATCAGGATGGGTGCTTTCTTGACTTTCTTATGGCAACAAATTTATTTGACAGATAAATTTAAATGAATTTAGAAAAGCTTTCATTACCATTTACCAGTACACAGTGACACTGTTATAGTTTTTTCAAGTCGTTTTTGATTAAGTGACCTATAGAACAGGGTACATCTGCCCCATAGGGTTTCCCTTCCAGGAGGCAGACTGCCACGTCTTTCTCCCATAGAGTGGCTGGTGGGTCCAATCAACCTTTTGCTTAACAGCCAAACACCTAACCACTGAGCTTCCAGGACTCCTCATCACTGCTATACCCATGTGTTATTTCAAAGTGAGGTCAGGGCATTATTTCACAACCAGCTCAGTGACATGGTGACTTAATTTTTTAGTTTTCCTGTAAATTGCTCCTTTGCTTTTGAGGAAACAGTAGTCCTCCATGGAGCCAACTTTGCTCTTTTTATACTAACTGTTATTGTCACTCTAAGGAACTTGAACTCCACAGTAATGAGCCTGCTTTGTGCTTTGTTTATGTGTAGTGTTTTTTAAGTGTTCCTCCAAGTGTGATAAAAACAGACAAATTACCATGTAAGCTTTCCTTAAACTACTGCTAGATTTCTAGGGATGAATGTAGGTAAGGGCTTGAAATTCTAAGGCACCTCTATAAATCAATTACCACAGTAATTTTCACTGGGAATAATTAACATTTGAATTCATAGAACACGACCTATTAGGGCTGTTTTCTTTCTTTTTTTGTTTTTCATGAAGAGCTTCAGCACTCCATGATTTTTTTTTCTGAATATGATACTGTTTTTGTATGCTTTTCAGTTCAACTAAAAGCCCCAAACAACCCAAACCCACCACCGTTGAGTTGATTTCAACTCATAGCAAACCTATAGAACAGAATAGAACTGCTCACTAAAGGGTATGCTTTGTTGTCGAGAGAATCCACTGCATCTAATTTGCTAAAATATCCAGTGTATGAATTAGAAACAAAGAGCAAAATCAGGAAGTGTGGAATATTAATACAGCATACAGTGGGGTTACACAAAATGCTGCCAAGGCTCGGCCTCAACAAGAGCCCTCAGGGCCTAACCTATCACATACTTTCCAGGCAAAAAGTGATCTCTAAAACCAGCAATTTATCAGGATAATGCTGGATGAAAGGAAATGGAGACTATTATAAGGCAAAGTAAAACAACTTAAGAAGAGATCTTGTTTTATGTTTCCTGGATTAGAAATACAGTGTAAGAATGCCTTGTTAAAGTACTTAACACCCACCCAAAGCCCACAGCAGTCCAGCTGATTCTGACGTATGGAGACCCTACGACATGGAGTAGAACTGCCCCATAGTGTTTCCAAGGAGCACCTGGTGGATCTGAACTGCTGACCTTTCAGTTAACAGAGGTAGCACTCAGGCCCTGTGCCACCAGTCCATAAGGAACTATTAAACAGTCCAAATCTCATAAATCACTGAGTCAAAGCATGTATTCTCAACAGGGTCAGTTTAGTCTTTGGGCATCACAAAGGAGGAACACTGGAAATAGACCCTTTGCTAAATTTGTTCCCTGAAGATCCTAAAATGGAACACGTGTGGAGGTTTGCAGTAGTTCTAATAGCTTCATCGTATTATAGGGTCACCACGAGTCTGGATCAACTGGCCTGCAGTGGGTTTGGTTTTGGGTTTTCTAATAGCTTCCTTGAGTGCCCCTGGATTCCCAGGGAATTTGTGTGTAAAATAAAAAAGCTGTCAGTCCAACTTAACAAGATTGTAACATTAAGCCTGATTTAAAAAAGAAAAGAAAGAAAGAAAATACCTAAATGTCTGGGAAAATTTACGTGTCTACTCTAAATATGGAAACCCTGGTGGTATATTGATTAAGTGCCACATTTGCTAACCAAAAGGTCAGTACTTAGAATCCTCCAGTAGCTCCTTGGAAAATCTATGGGGAAGTTCTATTCTGTCCTACAGGGTCACTATGAGCTAGACCTGTTTGGGTCTGCTCAGCCCATCTTGTATTCAAAAATGATGACAAGACAGGAATCCTTTAAACCTCATTACCTTACGCTATCTTTTCCTTTTTGAAAAACCAAACCCTGCTTAATTCATGTTCTCTATGGATGTCCAAAAACAATCTCCCTATTCCCTATACATACGATGGAAATAGATGAAAAATAACAACTCCTAATTATACATGATACTGTCCCTCTGAGAAGGGCAGTGGGGAATTAAAAGACAGGAATAAGTTCTGCAATAACCAAATCAGGTTTAATGAATCATCTTCTAAAATAGGGAATGTAAGATCAGTATCTTGCTTATTCAGAAAACACTGTTTCTAAGTACCTATTATAAACTATACTTTCTTGACTAGCTTAAGGGTACTTGAAATTCTTGTAAGAGCTCATACTTCCCCATACTAGCCCAAATTTTATCCAAGTTACAAAATGATTTTTTATATTCCAACTCTAAATCTGCCTGGATACTTTATATGAAAGTGGGGCATTTGTCAT
The DNA here is from genome assembly GCA_028571685.1 of Heterohyrax brucei. Lineage (NCBI taxonomy): Eukaryota > Metazoa > Chordata > Mammalia > Hyracoidea > Procaviidae > Heterohyrax > Heterohyrax brucei. The sequence goes on from CM053146.1 coordinate 108,635,002, forward strand.
GGCGCAACAGAGTCAGAAACCAGGCAGGAATCTTTGAGGAAAGAGAGTATCCCTCTGTTACTCATCTTATAAAACTCTAATTTTATTTCTGACAAGCAACGCTGTCTCTAAAAGGTTACTATAGAATCAGAAATAATTTTTCTAGTAATGAATCTATGTCTTGTCATTTTCTTTTATTTTATATTTAAAGTACATCATAAACAATTCTTCTGTTGGATTGCTAACCACAAAATCTATTTTTAATAACTGTAACTGAGAACCTTTAAAAATGGCAATGTATAAGACAATATTGTCATTAAAATACTACATTCTCATTGTTGATTTATACTATTCAAATGGTGCCAACATTAACTTTATAAACTCTAATTGTTATCATTTGTCACAGTAGAATTTTATAACAAAGTAATTATACTTTAAATCAAGATAAACTGTGAGGTACAGAACATCCCAAAACTACGGGGTTTAGATAAACTAGAAATTCCTCTCTTATATAAAACCCAGAGAGCAGATGAGCATGTTATAGATCCCCACGTAGGCTCAGATCTTCTTACTCTTTTCAGTGTTCAGTTCTCCTCGTGATTCAAGAAGGCCGCTCCAGCTCCAGGTACTGCATTCACAGTCCAGGCTGCAGAAAGAAAATGGGCACATCCCACCCAGTAAACTTTACTGTATTTACAACTAGCATGTGGTCATGCATCTATTACAGAGTTAGTACATTTATGGTTTTAAACTCTTCTGTCATTGTTTGATTATGTATTTCCTTTTGTTAAAAGATAATTTCATGAAAAGGGTAAAATATCTCATTCTGATATACAAGTGAACACATGTTAAAAATTCTGTTTTACTCACATCATATGAAGGAACCAGGTAGATGTTATAACTGGTTGAAATGAAAAATCAAAACAATACAAATTTACAAGGAATCAAGCATTGAAATGAATTGTAGATGGAGACAAAAACCTGGTTTTTGTGGAAGAAAGAAGAGGGAGTCAATTAAACCATTACCAGACAGGATAGATTTATATATATCTCTCAGTCACCTACAACTTACAAAGTGCTTTAAAATAGCTCAAAGACAATGCACGGGGTTAGGATCTATAACTCAAAAGGGTATGTTATCGACAATACTTGTCGACAGAAATAACGAGAGTTTTTCTATACTACTCATGATATTTCTGCTATGAATATATATCTTTATTCACATGCACTAATATATCTAGATGAATCTTCCTTCAATTACTTTCTAATACATTCAGAAAATTTACTACAAAAATGTTACACATTTTATAGTATATAGTTCACACAATGTAATGTAAAAGGCTGAAATAGAAGAGGCAGTATTACTCCATCCCATTATGATATCCCCTTCTTTACATGGATAATTTGACCAAACCATAAAATATTAACAACAGTTTGGCAAAGAGTAGAAAATCCTAAGTGCTGTACGGGTAGAAGAGACCAATATACATATCAAGCTTGAATAGAATACATATTTTTAAGATTCTATGAAGTTTTATACACATGATAGAATGTTATTGTTGTTATGAGCCACTGAGTCAGTTTCAACTGATAAGGACCCTATGCACTACAGATGGAACACTGCCCAGTCCTGCGCCATAACCACGACCATTTTTACTCTCAAGCCCATTGCGACAGCCCCTATGTCAACTCATCTTGCAGAGGGTCTTCCTCTTTTAGCTGACCGTCTACTTTCCATGCATCATGACCTTGTCTAGGGACTGATCCCACCTGACAAACACGTCAAAGGCCTGTAAGATGCAGTCTCCCCATCTTTGCTTCCAGTAAGCACTCTGGCTGTACTTCTTACAGAACAGATCTGTTTGTTCCTTTAGCACTCTATGCTACATTCACTGTTCTTCTCCAACAGCATAATTTAAAGGCATCAATTCTTCTTCTGTCTTCCTTATTCATTGTCCAGCTTTCGCATGGATATGACGCAATTGAAAATACCATGGTGTAGGTCAGGTGCACCTTAGTAATCACAGTGACGTCTTCACTTTTCAACACTTTAAAGAGGTCCTTTGCAGCAGATTAGCCCAATGTGATATGTCTTTCAATTTCTTCAGTGCTGCTTCCATGGGTGTTGATTGTGCAATCAAGTTAAATGAGATCTTTGACAACCTCAATCCTTTCTCCACTTATCATTGTGTTGCTTACTGGGTCAGTTCTGGAGATTTTTGTTTTCTTCGTGTTGAGATGCAATCCATACTGAAGGCTATGGTCTTTGATCTTCATCAGTAAGTTTCAAATCCTCTTCCCTTCTAGCAAGCATAGTTGTGTCATCTGCATAAGACAGGTTATTAACCAGACTTCCTCCAATCCTGATGCCTCATTCTTCTTCATATAGTCCAGCTGCATAGTTTATTTGCTCAGCATACATTGAAAAGATATGGTGAAAGGATACAACCCTGACACACATCTTTCTTCACTTCAAAGCATGTAGTGCCCCTTTCTTCTGTTTACCCAACTGCCTCTTGGTCTACATACAGATTCCTCTGGAGCACAATTAAGTGTTCTGGAATTCTCATTATCTGCAGTGTTAGCCATAATTTGTTATGCTCCACAGTCAAATGCCTTTGCATGGTAAATGAAACACAGGTAAACATCTTTCTGGTATTCTCTACTTTCAGCCAAAATTCACATAACATCAACAACGATACCCCTGGTTCTGTATCCTCTACTGAATTCAGCTTGAATTTATAGCAGTTCCTTGTCAATATACTATTGTAGTCACTTTTGAATGACCTTAAGCAAACTTTTACTGGCATGTGATATGTAGTGATATTGTTGAGTAGTTTGCACATTTGGTTGGATCACTTTTCTTGGCCAGGTAGCACTCTTCCGTGTTTCCTAACATAGACAAGTGAGCACTTCCAGCACTGCATCTGTTTGTTGAAACATCACAACTGATATTCCATCAATTCCTGGAGCCTTGTTTTTTGCCATTGCCTTCAATACAGCTTCAACTTCTTCCTTCAGTACTATCAGTTCCTGATCGTATGCTACCTCTTCAAATGGCAGAACAGTGACCAGTTCTTTCTGGTATAATGACTCTGTGTATTCCTTCTATTTTCTTTCAATGAGTCATTTAATATTTTCCCTGTAGAATTCTTCACTACTGCAACTCGAGGCTTGAATTTTTTCCTCAATTCTTTCAGTTTGAGAAATGCAGAACGTGTTCTTCCCTTTTGACTTTCCAGCGCTTTGTGCATGTCATTATAATACTTCACTTTGACTTCTCGAGTTACTCTTTGAAATCTTCCGTTTAGTTTTTTTACTTTGTTCTTCCTTCTTTTTGCTTCAGCAACTCAACATTCAAGAGTAAGTTTCCAAGTCTCTTCTGACACCCAATTTGGACTTTTCTTTTTCTCCTGTCTTTTATGCTGACATGATAATATATTTATAATATAAAAATATTTGCTAATAACTGTTACAATTAAGCAGTACAAGACAAATGTTTCTTAAGAAAAACTCTGGATCCTCTCCGTGAGAGTATGGCAATAGTGAGTAATACCGCAGACATTATCGGAAGGCTGATTCAAACCAAATAGTGCTGAACCAAATCAACAAAATAGGATCTTTATGTTTTATCTAGGGGACTCTGAAAATACAGAATGTTAGTATGTATGATAGACTACAGTGCTACATAGGAAGTCACTGTTATATAAAGACTAATAAACAAAATTCAATATAAACTTGTAAATGATTTTTTAAGAATATATGGTTTAATAACATAGTTTAAAAAACTCATCAAAGACACACTTGCATGAGTTTAATCTATTTATACCAGCTGTAGTTTGCACTATGGGATTAGCAGATCCCTAGGAGCACAATGAATTTGCACTTGAGTGCTAATCTGAACTTTGGCACCCCAAACCTACCCAGCAGTATTGCGAAAGAAAAGTCCTATGACAACTATGTCACAGTTGAAGTCTGTAGCACAGAGGTCACCATCAGTCACAGTTGACTGGACAGCAACTAATAATAGATTGAAGGTAATCTCATATATAGCTACATTTTTCTATATCTGGCTGCTATTCATACTAATATTTAAAACTTATGCCATATGCATCTGTCGATTATATTGTAGTGGCTTGTATATTGTTGTGATACTGGAAGCTTTGCCACCGGTATTTCAAACACTAGCAGGGTCAGTCACCCTTAGTGCACAGGTTTCAGTGGAGCTTCGAGACTAAGACAGACTGTGAAGAATGACTTAGCTATTTCTCCAAAAATTGACCAGTAAAAACCTAATGAATAGCAGTGAACACTCTCCGATATAGTGCCAGAAAATGAGCCCATCAGATTAGAAGGTACTCAAATAATGACCGGGGCCGAGCTGCTTCCTCAAAGTAGAGTATGATCAAGAACTAATAGTGCTGAAAGAAGTCTAAACTGTGCTGAGGACACCGGTGAAAAGCAAGGCTCCAGGAATTGACAAAATAACAACTGAGATGTTACAACAAATGGACACAGTGCTGGAGGTGCTCACGCATCTAAACCAAGAAATTTGGAGGACAATTTGCTGGCCAACCTGCTTAAATCTATGCCCAGTCCAAAAAAGGTAATCAAACTAAATGTGGAAATTATTGAGCAGTATCATTAATATCACCTGTAAGTAAAATTTTGGTGACAACCATTCAAAAGCAGCTGATCATATCCAGTGGTGATCTACTTCTAAAAATTAGTAAAAAAAACCCTATGGATCACAGTAGTCTGATCTGTCAACTGGTCACGGAGGTGGCACAGGATGAGGCAGTGTTTTCTCAGTTGTGCATGAAGTTGCCATGAGTAGCGGGCCGGTACCACTGCAGCTAAGAACAATGGCAGCGTGGGCAGGACCATTACCTGTCTTGTCAGTTTATTGTACTGTGATGGCTTGCTTGTTTTTATGATGTTGGAATCTATGTCATCAGTATTTCAAATATTAGCAGGGTCACCCATGATGGCAGGATTCTGGGGAGCTTCCAAACTAAGACATTTTACAAAGAAAGGGCTGGCTATGTACTTCATAAACTTAGCCAAGGAAAAGTCTATGGATCACAACAGAATATCATCCAATCTGGTGCTAGAATATGAGCACCCTAGGTTAGAAAACACTAAGTACACAGCAGTAACATCAAATACCATCATGCATCTGTCATTTTGTGCAGACTTACTTGTGATGACTTACTTATAGCTATAATGCTAGAAGCTATGCTACCAGTATTTCAAATACCAGCGGACTCACCTATGCTGGACAGATTTTACCAGTTTCTGGACTAAGATAGACTAGGAAGGAGGACTTCTGGTCTACTGCTGAAACAATTGGCCAGTGAAAGTCTATGAAAAGCGGTAGAAAACTGTCTGGTAAACTGCCGGAAGACGAGCCCATCAGGTTGGAACTTGATGCCTGCTGCCCGTGAGCTGATGGTCTTAGTACTCTATAGAACAGAATAAAGCTGCTCTCACAGGGTTTCCAAGGAACATCTGGTGGATTCAATCTGCTAACCTTTTGGATAGCAGCCATAGCTCTTAACCACTGTGCCATTAGGACTCCTCAGGTTGGAAGACAGTCACATTATGACTTAGAACTGCCCGATCACAGAGGAATGGCATGGTAGTCACCATCAAAAAGATCACTCCAAAATCTATCCTGAAGTACAATGCTGTCGGTGATAGGATATTATCTACATGCCAGTGAGGAAGACCACTTAATAAACTATTACGCAAATTTACACACTAATCACTAAAGCCAAAGAACAGAAACTTGAAGATTTTACCAACTTCTGCAGTCTAAAACTGATGAAACATGAAATTAAGATGTATTGATAATTACTAGAAACAAAGAAGAAGGATTGGTACTTGGAAAACATGGCTGTGTATTAGAAACAACACAGGGGAGCATGTAATACAATTGTGCAAGACCTACTCGTTGAAAATATAAATGGTAACTGTACACATGTACCATACCAGATGGAAACTCTGGTGCTGTAGCGGTTAAGTGCTATGGTTGCTAACAAAAACGTCAGCAGTTTGAATTTAACAGGTGTTCCTTGGAAACTATGAGGCAGTTCTCCTCTATCCTATAGGGTCGCTATTTTGGAATCAACTCGACGGCATTAGGTTTGGTTTCTGGTTTTACCAGATGGAAAACAGAAGAATCAAATGAACTGCATCTATGAAAAGAGACAATGGAGAAGCTCAATATTATCGGTGAACACAAGTCCAGGGGCTGAACGCAGAACAGAAGATCAATTGCTCATACACAAATTCAAGCTGAAACTGAAGAAAATTAAACCAAGTCCACCTGAATCAAAATATCACCTTAAGTATTTTCCATCTGAAATTTAGAGACTGTCTCAAGAGCAGATTTGAGTTGTTAAACACTAATAACTGAAGACTAAAGGAATTGTGGGACGACATCTAGGACACTATATACGAAGAAAGCAAAAGGTCATTACAAAGATGAGAAAGAAAATGGATGTCAGAGAGACTCTGAAACCTATTCTTGAATGCAGAGTAGCTAACACAAATAGAAGAATTGGTAAGTAAAAAAGCTGAAGGTTTCACAGGGTGGGTCAAGAAGACAAAGTAAAGTACTATAATGAAATATGCAAAGACCTGGAGGTAGAAAACCAAAGGGAAAGAACACACTTGGCATTTCTCAAGCTGAAAGAACTAAAGAAAAAAACTCAAGGCTTGAGTTGCAATACTGAAGGATTCTATGGGCAAAATATTGAATGATGCAGGAAGCATCAAATTAAGATAGAAGGAATACAGAGTCACTGTACCAAAAAGAACTGGTCCACATTCAGCCATTTCAAAAGGTAGCATATGATCAAGAACTGATAGTACTGAAGGAAGAAATCCAAGCTTCACTGAAGGCAATGGCAAAAACAAGACTCCATGAACTGACAGAATATCAACTGAGATATTTCAACAAATGGATGCAACACTGGAGGTACTCAGTTGCCTGTGCAAAGAAATGTGGAAAATAGCTACCTGGCCAATGGACTGGTAGAGATCCTTGTCTGTGCCCATTCCAAAGAAAGCTGATCCAACAGAATGTAGATGATATCATGCAATATCATTACTATCACACGAAGGTAAAATTTTGCTGAAGATAACTCAAAACCATTGCAGTAGTATATCCACAGGAACAGCAAGAAATTTAAACCACATTGAGAAGAGGGTATGGAACAAGAAACATCATTGCTGATGTCAGATGAATCTTGGCTGAAAGCAGAGAACACCGAAAAGTTGTTTACTTGTGTTTTATTGACTATGCAAAGGCATTAAACTACATGGACAGTGTTGTGAAAAATGGTTTTAGTCAATTAGTACTTCTCTAACAGAAAATACCATCAGTGGATGGTTTCTTGAAAAGAAACTTTATTGACACATTCTGGTAAGCCACAAATCCATTTATGAATTATAAATCCATTCAGTAAGAGAATTTACCACAGTCCAGTAGGCTGAGTCCAAACCCAGTGAGAGCATCTTGGCACAGGAACCTCGGGTCCAAAGGAAATGCTCTACTCTCGGTCTTGGTGGTATGAGATTCCCAACTCTGTATGCCTACTTCTCTCCCTGATATCCCACAGCTGGTAACTTGAGTTCTGCCTCACCAGCACAACTGCTGCCCATTCTCCGTCATCAATATCACAGAGGCAGGATTCACAACACATGGGAGAAATTGCAACATAGTGGGACTCACAACCAAGTCAAATCAATACATTTGGGGCGTACACAATGCAATCTGTGACACTCCACCTTTTGGCCCCTAAAAACCATATCATTAGAACATGTATTCATGTATAGCACAGAAAAGGTAGTAAGTCCAGATCCAAAATCCATAAATTTCTCTTCAACTGTGAAACCCACAACAGGTGTTATCCTCCCAAATTACAGTGGTATAACTGGCAGACACAAATTATACATTTTCATTATAAATGGAGCAATTGCAGGGAAAGAAGGCGCTAACAGGCAACAAGCAAGCAAGCAGAACACATTACATTAGCCCTCAAAGCTTTGAAAATTATCTTCCATTCTGAGACATTTTACATAATAGCTTTGCCTCCAGACTTGAGGTATTGGCCACACTCACTGGATTCTGAGTGGAGACCACCAACCCTGTGATACAACCCTGCCTTCAAAAGGCTCACTTGGACAGCAACTCTGCAACCTCAGCTTTAGGTGCATCCTAAGCCCAGCTGAGTGGAAACTCCACCCTTACAAACACAATACACCATGGGTCCACCCTGTCAAACTCTGCAGGTCATAGCCATACCTTCTGAGACTGAGGCAGCTCAGCTTTTCCTCAATTGTCTCTCTTCAGATTTCATGGCATCATGGCCTGGGCCACAAGCCCACATCTGCCCTACAGGGGGAAGTGTTCCAAAGCTCTGAAGCTTCAATGATTCAAGCACCCAGAGGCACCTCACTCTGCCTGGGAGCATTCTACACACAGGCACTCATCCAGGCACTCAGCTCTCTTGTTTTGTGGGTCAGCAAGCCTAGCTCCACTGATTCATGTGCCCAGAGGCACCCCATTCCACCAGGAAAACTATGTACAGGCACTCAGCTCTCTTGTTCTGTGGGTTGGCTCCTGGTTCTGCTGTTGCCAGTTTGCTGCTGCTGCTGCTTCTTTTCACCATCTGCCTTCTCAGGTGTCAGCAGTTCTTTGGAGTTCCTTCTTCCATCCATTTCAAAGTTTCAAAAACACCTTCCACATTTTTGTTATTTGTTAGAACAGCACCACACTCTTGGTACCAAATTCTGTTTCAGTCAGCTAGTACTAATGGGAATTCCAGAACACTTAACTATGTTCATGTGAAACCTGTTCACAGACAAAGAGGCTGTTATTTAAATAGAACAAGGAGTTTCTGCATGGTTTAAAGTTAGGAAAAGTATGTACCAGGGTTGTATCCTTTCACCATACTAAATCAACCTATATGCTGGGCAAATAATCCAAGATGTTGGACTGCATGAAGCAGATCATGGCACCAGAACTGGAGGAAAAATACACAATGAAAATCCGTGATATGCAAATGACACAAACGTGCTGGCTGAAAGCAGAGGGCTTGAAGCACTTATTGATGAAGATCAAAGACTAGAGCCTTCAGTACGGATTATACTGAAACACAAAGAAAACAAAAATGCTCACAACCGGAACAATAAATAGTATCATGATAAACAAAGACTAAACTTGCCAAAGATTTCGTTTTACTTGCATCCACAATTAACACCCATGGAAGTAGAAGTCAAGAAATCAAGCTTTGTATTACACTGAGCAAATCTGCTGCCAGAGACCTCTTTAAAGTGTTAAAAAAACAAAAATGTCACTCTGAGAACTAAAGTGCAATTGATTCAAAATATGATAGTTTCTATCATCTCATATGCATGTGAAAATTGAGCAATAAATACAGACAGAAGAATTGATGCCTTTTAAGTACGGCGATGGTGAAGAATGCTGACTACACCCCAGACTGCCAGGAGAACCAACAAGTCTGTCTTGGAAGAATTTCAGCCAGAGTGCTCCTTGGAGGCAAGAATGATGAGACTTCATCTCGCATACTTTGGGCATGATATTGGGAGGGACCAGTCTCTGTAGAAGAACCTCATGCTTGGTAAGGCAATAAGTCAATGAAAAAGAAAAAAATCCTTGACAAGATGAATTGAAGCAGTGGCTACAAGCAGCCCAAATATAGTAATGACTGTGAAGATGGTGAAGAACTGGGCAGTGTTTAGTTCTGTTGTACACGGGGTCACTATGAGTCAGAAACCACTTGATGGCACCTAACAACAGCAACAAAACAATAATGGATTTGGGCATAACAACGATTGTGAAGATGGCACAGAATGAAATAATGCTTTGTTCTGCTGTACATAAAGTCATCATGAGTCAGAACTAACTTGATGGTAAATAACAACAATAAAACTGTCACCTTCAAGTCAGTTCTGACTCATAGAGACCCTATAGCACACAGTAGAACTGCTCCATAGTATCTAAGGAGCACCTGGCAGATGCAAACTGCTGAAATTTTGGTTACCAGACATAGCACTTGCCCACTATACCACCAGGGTTTCCATATAGACAGCAGAAGCAAGAATGAATCAGACAGAGAAAGGAAAAAGTCCAAAGAGTTGGCTTCTAGGAGACCAAAGACCAGAGTGGCTGGAACACCAGGGGAAAAACAGAAAACAGATGGTGACATCAGAAATATAGTTAACACAAAGGTTATGCAATGCTCTGATGGTGCAGTGGTTAAGAGCTCAGCTGCTAACCCCAAGTAAGCAGTTTGAATCAACCAGCTGTTCCCCGGAAATTCTATGTGAGTAGTTCCTCTCTGTTCTTTAAGGTCACTCATGAGTTGGAATTTACTTGACAGCACCAGATTTGTTATTTAAGGCCATGGTGAGAAGTATGGACTTTATCCTAAGTACATGTCACACCAAGATTTCTGAGCTGAATAACCAGAATTTGGGGAGATGCTTAGTGGTTAACTGAGATGTAAAAGACTGGAAACAGAGAGGACAGATTTAAAGAAAAATGATGTCCATTTTAGACATTAAGTTGGCTCTATAAGAGATACCTCCGTGCAAATACTTCAGTATGCAAAAACATGCCTATTTCTCTACTTGTCCTGTCGCTGCCTAACTGTCCGCCGGCGGAAAGAAGACAGGACACATGGATGCGAGCCGCCTTGCAGGTTGCTTACTTTATTATTATTATTCTCCTCCTCCTTTCCTGGTGCTTGCTCAATTTATACCCTAGATTCCTCCAATCCTCATGTGCCACGCTCTCCCAAGATGAAGGCCCACGATAGGCTAGCAGGAAGCCACTGCCCACAGGCATGCGCCATGAAAGCCCTAGGTCTGGTAAACAAGGGTGTGGTTGGGGTGCTGCTCTGGCCCTGGGCGCCATCTTGGGCCATCATGTCCCGTTTACCACATTGTCCAACAGTAGCTGTCGATTACACATGTACAAAAACAAAAAATAAGACTTGCAAGGATGATAGAGAATATTTTACTAATATTCCATAATTTTTAAGGCCACTACACAAAGACCAAGCCAAATTTTAGGACATCATATTTGTTTGGGTCCATTTAACAAAAACTACTTTTCTTTTGAAGCTGTGATGTGTTGAAGATACAAACTTTTTTTTTCCCCCTACATCAACATAAAGTCCTGAAGGATAGAGATGGTTATTAGTTTTTCAATGGTAAGCAACCTTTTGAGACACTGATAAAAGGTATACAGATCCTTACCCCACGAAAATGTGTCTTCCTTTTTTGCAGTTTCAGAGGTTCATTGATTCTCTGATGCCCAACCATAAAACGAGGTTCAAAGTTTGCCAATAAAGTTCATGGTTTCAGGGAACATCTAAATCAACTGGCATAACAAAGTATAGGGAGAAAATGTTTAGCATCCCACTTTGATGTGTGCCATGTAGGGTCTTAAAAGCTAGGATACAGTCATCTAAAATGCATCAATTGATCTCAGTCCACCTGGAGCAAAGGAGAATTAAGAACACCAAAAAGCCAAGGAAAATATTCGCCCAAAAGACAGAAAGGACCACATAAACCAGAGATTCCATCATCCTGAGACCTGAAAGATCAGATGGTGCCCAGCTCCCACCAGTGACTGTCCTGACAGAGTCCCTGACAGAGCAGGAGAAAATTGGGGTAGAGAACTCAAATTCTAGTAAAAAGAACAGATTTAACAGTCAGACTGAGACTGGAGGAATCCTGGAAGACACGGCCCCTAGAACTCTCTATTAACCCCAAACTAAAACCATTTGCAAAGCCAACTCGTCAGAAAGTGAGTATATGAATTATAAGAAATAAAATGATAGTAGTGAAGCATATGCTTCTTGGTTCAAGTAGACGCATGAGACTGAATGGGCAGCTCCTGTCTAGAGGTGAAGTCAGAAATCAGAAAGGGCAAGGCACTGGTTGAATGCACACACATTACAGTGAGAGCAACTAGCGCCATATAACAATGTGTGTATGAATTTTTATATGAGCAACTAATTTGAACTTGAGCTGTAAACTTTCACTGAAAGCACAATTAAAAAACTTTTTTTAAAAAAATACCTAATATAAACTGAGAAGTGGTTAGAGACTGTTTAAAGGTTTCCTTTGAGCTCGACTTTATTTTCTGTATGAAAAAAAGTATTTATGTTAAACTATATGTTTTTTAACAACATTATATTACAGGCATACTTAAGTAATCTTGTAAAATAGTGTCAAAGACTGAATTAGAAATTGCTGTAATACAAGGCATTCCTCAGCTTTGCCATCTGTAAAATGGATTAGTATTAATCAGTCATTGCATTGTATAGATTAATAGTTGTGAAGTGCTAATAATCTAGTAATTTTCCTCTGCTCCCTCTGGGGAGCTTCCCTTACTTGCAGTGTAGCTTTCTTCCCTGGTCTTGAAGTAGATATAATACCACAGCTCTTTCCTCAGCTATTTTGTCTTCTGTGAAGGAACACCTGCTCAGAATGTACCAAAGGAGTTATTTCTTTGTTGTCTGATAATTAAAGCACTGATGTGGTGATAGCTGACATCTGGATTCACTTTTAAGGATTGCACTGTGCTTTTCTGGCTCTTGGGAGATTCATGAAGTATAATGCCTCGGATGGAAATGTGGTGATATGCTTCATTTTGCATCAGCAATTTTACTCTTGCTTTGCCATTTCCCCACTGCGACAAGTGGGAGCTGCCACTCTGTTGCCACTAAGAGATAAGGGGAGCTGAGTGAGCCCCAGAAATTTAATACACCATATAATGCCTGATTTGATTCTGGTGTTGATGTGAATTGATAAACTCCCTGGGGACTCTCTGCAGAATCAATATCCAGGAATTGAAAAATTTTTATAAACTGGTTCTTGAATAATCTCTCCTGAGGAGCATGAAAAACAAAGTTCTCTTAACTACTAACAACTGTCATAAAGAAAAATTTGCAAAAGTATTCATATATTATGTACAATTTCCTTCAAAGCTATCTTCCTCAATCTTCATTCAATTATAGCTCCCTAAACTTCTCTGGGGTTTGCTCTCCACCATTAGGCACCATAGGTTAAATTACACCATTAGTGTTTCTGCTTAGATTTTCTTCTTGGCCTAAAACTGACATGCATTACTCACGGGCACTGAAACTTCAAAGGAAAGAATATTTATCAGTCAGGTTTCGCAGTTCCAGGTAACAGAAGCTGATCTGGGCTGGGTCAGAGAAAAGAAGATCATAAAAAGAGATGGGAGTACTCAGAGAAGTGTCAGGAGGATGGAAGAACAGGCATGGAGCTAAGCTTCCAGGCACATGCTTCAAACTACCCCAGAACTAGCCCAATGAGGCAATCATGGCCACTGCTTACTGCTGGCACACGCACTTCCCACCAGTGCCACTTCCCCTTTAGGAATTTGACCTTGTAAGCACTGCCATTTCCAGATGCCAGATACATTTACCAGCCAGTTGGTTTCCAAGCAGAATCCTTGCTTCCTCAAGTGACAGACTTTCCAATCAAAGTCTTGGACAGGTGTGTGCAATATTGTAGTCTAGGTCACATGTCTGCTCCTTCACTATGAGAGTCTGGAAATTCACTTGTCTGGGTAACCTTGGGGAAACAGTACTCACACTGCAAGAAAGTTCTGTAAACATAGAAAATATTCTGAAAATAGCCTGAACAGCCAGAAATAGGGATCCAATAAGCCAGGCATGTATGGGCTCACTTGTGCTTACTTAACTAGTTTGTAGTGTACAATCTCACATGGGTTTCATTACGTGTGAAACTGTGCACTACAGACTAGTAAGTAAACACAAGTGAGCCTGTGGTCACTTGCTCACTGTAAGCTCATGCATACCTTGCTTGCTGTTTAATCCACCTATGGCCAGAAATTAGGAGATTATTTACTACAGAAGAGAATTAATATTTATTAAGACTTTAAGACTCTACATGCTAAGTGCTAGGTGCTTTAAATACATGGCATTATTTATTCTTCACAGAATAGATATTTTTCTAAAGATTAAATAAAATAATTAAAAAAAAGGTTGCCATCGATTCAATTCCAACTCATAGTGGCCCTATAGGACGGAGTAGAACTGGAACACTTGGTGGATTTGAACTGCCAGCTTCTTGGTTAACAGCCATAGCTCTTAACCACTATACTGCTGAGGCCTGTTACCCACAAAGGCCACTATCAGCAAAGCTATGTGCCTATGTGATGATGAGCAGATGTGTTTCACCCCTGGCATATTTTTTGGCTGTACTTTCCCTGATTATATTTTGCACCCTAAATAAATCTTCCTCAAAAAATACTCTGTCCTCTCCTGGCACAAGGATCAAGGAAGATAACTTCTAAGAGGGGCTTTATGACCCCCTTGGCTTATGAAATAATATTGGGAATATCTGACCAGGAACTTCTAGGGAAAAGAGCTCAGAGGAATGAATTCCAATGCAGTACACCTGAAAGCACCGAGGCCAGCCCAGCCCCACTGGCTTCCCCCAACTGCATTTCCCCCCTTTTTCCACATGTGAAACACAAGATTGTAAAGAAACCCCTGAAAGGCTTCCCAAAGACAATTCTCCACACAGCCCTTAAAGCTATACAAGCATCCCACTCCCTACAGCAGAAAGATAGACTCTCAAGTTTATTATAATTGGTATGACAAATGAATAAACACTAAAGAAACATCTTTCTTAGAACAGCTTAGGTTGGGGGATGGTGGACACTGGCTATCTGCACAGGGAGAGATAAAATAAGGACTTAGAGAAGCAAATAGAGACAGCTAAATAATAAAGCTTTGAGGAGTCTACCCTTCTGTGCCCCTGACTTTGAGGCATGAATAGAGCCATTAAGCTCATAGCATAACTTTGTATTCACTGCTAAACCTTGTTTTTACTGTTAAACTTTGTTTTTACTGTTAAATGCACCTGCCTTGGGCCATTATCTAGAAGGCCTTGACAATTAATATGAGAAAAAGGAGACCACGAGGGGTCAGTTTCTTGTTAGCCAATAATGAAGGGTCCGTTTCTTGTTAGCCAATAGCTTATGTGACGGAAAAATTAAGGTGAAAATCACGTCACCTCAACTATAAAAAAATAAAGAAAGACAGACCTTTTCAGGCTGCCATTCTCCAAAACTCTTTCCTGTCTCTCTCAACTCATTTCTTCTGCTGACACTGTTCCCTCCCTCCATGGGGTCCCCAAAAAGCTTGTCGGGGCTGGCTCCCGGCACTATACCACCAGGGTTTCCAATATAATAACACTTATATTAAATAATATAATGGGAAAACTGAGGCTCAGAGAAGTTGTTTCACTTCGTCAGTAGAATGAGGAATTTATAGATTCTACTGCAGGCTTTTTTTCCTTCCAAGTTCTCTGTCTCACAACATAACTCTAATTTCCATTTCCCAACTTCTGAGTCACATATAAACAGCAGTGTACCAAGCAGTGAGGCAGAGGTAATAATGGAAACATTTACATTGCCGGCAGGCAACAAACAGTGCATGCTCTACAAAGAATTTTAAAAATAACAATAATATACAAAAATATGTCTGCTTTTTATTATGCAACAGTGATTCTAAACAATGTCAGTAATGTAATATTCCTTCTGGCTGAGGTGAACCATTCCCCCCTGCTCGATACACCAGGAGCCCCCAACTTAACTCTTAAAAGTTCTAAGAGAAGGCTGTTTAGGACTTATAAGCAGAAGTGCCACTAAGTCTTATTTTCCCAGGTTAGGCCACGTGATTTACCTAAATGCTAAAAAAAAAGTACCTCTCTTTTAACATTATTTTTAAGAAAAAAATAATTCTAATTTTCATTTTACGAGCACATTTCCCCCCACTGTGCAGTGTGAGCAGGAGTTATTCTTTAAGCTTCTTGTACCATCAGAGCCTGCGATGATACAAAAGGCAGAATTTCCTTGGAGAGTTACTTTCAAAACAGAGTTTCTCTTGACAAGGAATCTGCTGACAGTGAGGAGATGGGCCCCAGTAATTTGTACAGTGAAAGAGAAAAAGCTAAAATGCATGACAAAGTAATTGCCTAGGGAAATCCTAAAGTTTTAAGCAAAAGCTTACAACTGAAGTCAACTTGGCATTTAAAAACTGGCACACACACACGCACACACACACACTGCTATGTAACTCTAGCTGACTTCCCCACATTGTAACAGCACACTCCCGCTTTCCACCCTGTATTTCCCATGTCCTTTCAACCAGCTCCTCTCCCTCTTCACCATCTCATCTTGCCTCTGGACAGGAGATCCCCAGTTAGCCTCATGTATATGTGTAAGTCAAGAAGCACATTCTTTGCCAGTACCATTTTATGCCTTGTAGTTTAGTCCCATCTTCGTCTGAAGGACTTTGGGAATGGTGTCACTTCTGAGCTAGTGGAGAATTGGGGCCATGTCTTCTGGGGATGCTTCAGTCTGTCACTCATTCAAGTTTGGTTTTTTTAATTAGGGTTCCATCTCTGCACACTCATTGTTCTGCTGCTACATCAGGGACTCTGTGTTATAGAGAATTTGGAATCTTGAAGATTTACTCTACCCTGTCACCAAATTATACATTTAATAGATTCCCATTTAAAAATCAAGTGTTCAACAGCAGAGAACAAATGACACTGAAATACTACACATATTAAATTTTACCTTTACAGCTTCCCTGAAGGTTATGTAAATGACATTATTGCCATTATTTTTTTTAAAAAAGAAATCTATTATTTAGCAAGATCAACTTATACATTCAGCAGAGCTCAGTGTTGCATCAACTGAAAAAACTGTATTGCACATACACAAAGAGACTGAAGGAAAACCAGAAATCTGTAAGTGGCATATCTTACCAGAAATAGCTGATTACTACCCAATATATTATGAAAAATGATAGTCCTAAAAATTGCTATATTTCATTGTGCCAAAACATTATCAAGTCTTCTAAGCCACAACTTTCCTCTATTAGTTTAAGCAGTGTTCGAGATAAATACCGCTTGTTAGAAACGAAACCAAGTCAATCACTGAGCAAAAGAACCAATAGTGAATGCATTTTAAAAATTAGAAAGTGCTGATATCAGAGTAATGGTGGCACATAGGGTGAGTTGGGAAGTATTTCTTTTTCTCCAATTTTACAGAAGAGTTTGTGTAGAACTGATATGATTTCTCTCTTACATGTTTGGTTGAGTTTCCCAATGAAGCCATTTGGGCCTGGAGTTTTCTTTGTGGAAGGAACTTTAACTACAAGTAAATTCCTTTAATAGATGTAGGTCTATTCAGATTATTCATTCTTGAGTGACATTTAGTAGTTTGTCTTTCAAGGAATTTGTTCAGTTCATCTAAGTTATTCAATTTATTGGCATATAGTTGTTCATCCTTTGGTATCTATAGAGTTTGTTGTAATGTCACCATTTTCATTCTTGGTATTTCTGTTCTCATCAGTTTAGTTAGAGTTTCATGAATTTATTGATTTTTGTCAAGAAATCAGATTTTCATTACATTGATTTTCTTTTTTTTCCCACCTATTTTCTCTCATTTATTTCCCCTTTGACCTATATTATTTCCTTTAATCTACTTATTTAGGATTTAACTTGTTCTTTGTCTAGTTTCTTAATACGAAAGGTAAAGTCATTGATTTAAGACACTTCTTCTTTCCTATTATTTTCTATTTTCTAATATTCTTTTCTAATATAGTGCTGTCAATTTCCCTTTAACTCATACTTTAGTGTCACCCCAGAAAGTTTGGTGTTTTGTATTTTCATCTTTATTCAGTTCAAAACACTTTCTAATTTTCCTTTTGGTTTCTTCTTTGACCCATGGTTTTGTTTTTCTAAGGCATGATATTTAGTTTCCAAATATCTGGAAAGAAAACAAAGAAAAAAGGAACAGTTGAAGCAAGTAAGATGAGTGGAGCAAATGTTGAAATGTGTTGGATCTGGGTAATGGTCAGATTTTTATTTCATTGGGAGAGGTTTAATACATTTGTTTGTACCTAAAAATTTCATTAAATTAAAATATTTAAAATAAATATCTGACTCCTATCCTAAATATTCTCTCTATTATTTTTCTCTTATTAATCATACTACCTTTGATAATCACATAGCTAGAAACTTGCATGGCATCTTTAACTCCTTTCTTTCTCAAACCCAACAGTCATCGAGTCTTATAAATTCAATCTCCTAAATATCTTTCAAACATGATCTCTTCTCTCCCTACTCAGACTCTAACACTATTTAACCTCAACTACTGTAATATTTCATTAACTGTCATTGTTGCTGTAAGCTACCTTTGAATCACCTCCAATTTATGGAGACCCCTAGTGTACAGAGTAGAAGTTCTCTATGTGGTTTTCTCGGCTGTAATCTTAACAGAAACAGATAGCTAGCACTTTTCCGCCATGGTACCACCAGGTGGGTTTGAACTGCCAAACTTTACATTACCAGTCAAGCACAAACTATTCGCACCACCTACAAGAACCCTGTTCCTCTTGTTATTTGCTCCAAGTCTATTCAGACTCACAGCGACCCCATATCTGCAGAGCAGAACTGCTCTATAAGGTATTCAAGACTATTGCCTTTTAGAATTAGGTCACCAGGCCTGACTTCCAAGGTGTCACGGGGTGCGTTTGAACCGCCAACCTTTTTGATAGCAATTAGAGTTGAATCATTTGTACCACTCAGTGAATTCCAATTCATCATCCACATAGCTGTCAGAGTGATCCATCTACACATCACTAACATGTCAGAATGTCTTTGCTTAGAACCTTAAGTGATTTTCATGTCTTTCAGTGTGATGAATGATAAAACACCTTTGTAAGACTCAGAAATTTCCTTAGGATATGGCTCCTGCCGGCCTTTCCAGCTTCATCTCTTACAGGTCTTTGACTTAAATACTACAGTGTAGCTATTCCAAACTACCTCCACTCCAAATGCATGATGCACTTTTAGGTCTTTCTCTGCTATTGCTTATGCTGTCAACTCAGCAGGCTAACTCCTATTTATTCTGTTCTGATGAGTTTCCTTTTTCCCCAATTCAAACTGTATTCAGTACCCTCTACCCTATGTTCTAGGTAACAGTACCCTTGGTTTACTTCCATATCAGAACTTAAGTTACAGGAAAATAACTGCTTTCTGATTTGGCTTTTCCTACTGTAAACAATTTTAAGGCATTGGCCAAGTCTTATCTTTGCAACCCAGCATTTAGTACAGTGTCAGAGTAGTCAATAATTTTTAAAAGAGTGCCAGGTTCTCCATGAAAGTCAAGGAAGTGACAGTCTAGTAGTAAGGGTAAGTCAAGTTCTTACAATTAAAACACTAAGCATAAAACATTTGGCACAAAAGGGATCCAAATGAGATGCTTTGAGTATTTTAAGGAGGGAGCACTCAGTTCCAGGTGTAGGGTGAGGTGAGAGGAGAAAACTGAAAGCTCAATGCTCATTGAAGGACGAGGCATTTGCGATGGACTCTGAAAAAAGAATTTCAGTATTTGGAGATGGGGCAAATGTAAGGAACAAGTTAAGTCACAGTACCTGATCTAGTAAAGCAGACAGTATAGTAAAGGGTCTTCCAATAAGGATGTCCTATTTTTGACAGCTCATGGCAGCCATATTGTCATTTTTTAAAATTATTCTTCACAAATAGCCACAAAAATTTACACGACTCCACAACGTGTAGAAATCATTAGTTTGCCAAACATCCCATGTATTTTGTGAAATTTACAATGCACATGCTCTTCCCACCAAGAGAAAAATTTGAGGCAATTGGGTCTGTTGCCAATCAGACAATGCCCCTGCAGCAACAAACGAAGATGAAAACATCCCCACTGTTGTGAGTGTACACGAGAATGCCTCTCAATCAGTTTCTCTTTGAGCACAAGAACTGGGCCTTTTGTCGACCACAGTTTGGTAGATTTTGCATGTGGACTTGAAAGTTTATCTTTACAAAAGGTTTTAACTGAAGAATTAAAGTCCAGCAGCCATTAATTGCACTGTACATTTGCTGACTAGGCTTTAGAGCAATTGGAAGTTGACCCTGCTTTTCCAAAAAATCATCTTCAGGAACAAGGCCCACTGTTAACAAACAAAACTGTCCAATTTGGAGCAACGAGAATCCAGCAGAGATTCAAGAACCTCCCTTCATCCCCAAAAAGTCACTGTTCGGTGTGGATTTGGGTCTGGTGGAATCACTGGCCCTTATTTCTTTCAAGATGAATGAGAAGAGGCTGTGACCATCAATGGTGAAAGATATTGGTTTATGATAACTGATTATTTGGGACCCTTTTGGAAGATGCTGTGACAGCCATTTACCCAAAGTTCTTTTCCACCCATAATGCCATCAAATGTGCTTTAAAAGTAATAAAACTATTAAAATAGTATCATTTACACAGCTTGTTATAGTCAGGCAGTAAGACCTGGGTTCAAATACTGGCTGTATCACTTATTAGCCATATGATCTTGACCATGTTAATTAACCTCATTATGCTTGAATTTCCTTATTTATTCCAAAGGATTGTGATTGAATTTATGCAGAGATTAGAACAGTGTATATATCAAGTGCTTGAATTAGCCAGCAATATCTCAGCTGCACAGAAAAGAAAGTCTCAAGTCAGCATACGCTAATAATGTGAACTTTTAAAAGGCTACTGAAGTAATTACCAGAAATAAAGGGAGATCAGGGCTTCAGGGGTTTGACAACTAGGATTTGATTAATCTTTTGTTTTCATTCACTGGTAAGTACGCAGATTTACTTGACATGTCAGGAACAATGAACCCCTCCCACAATTTTAATCAACATCTGTTCAACTTCTGTAATGTGTACTGTAATTGATAACCCTGAGGCCACTGATGGGTACTGAGTCAAGTAGGAAATTGTTATTGGAGTCTTAAAAAATGGTAACTTATGTTAAGGGATAGCAGAAACCAGCCAAACTGTTGCCTACAGTAACTCATTGTTATTGTTCAGTATTTCTGTGTGTTTCAACTCATAGCAACCCCATGTGGACAAAGTGGAACTGTCCCATGAGATTTTTTTAGGCTATAATCTTTAAGGGAGCAGATTGCCAGGTTTTTCTCCTTTGGTACCACAGACTGGGTTCAAACCACCAATCTTGCAGTTAGCAAGAGAGTGCTTAATCATTATATCATTAGGACTTCTATTTCTTAGGAAGTAGGAGGGGATCCTGATTAATTAAAATAAATTCAACATTTCCCAGCCTTACTTGCAGTTAGATGTGGCTAGATGTCTAAATTCTAAACAATGAGATGAAAGTAGAACTGCCAAGTACAATTTCTAAAAATTATCCTTAAAGGGAGAGGTGAAGGAACTTAGAAGAGGAAAAATAGGCATAATTAACTTCTAAAATTAAACTTAAATACAGAGATCCCATATACTCTTTACAGTTTACCCTAATGGTAGCACCTTGTAGAACTATAGTAATTTTCTTTGTTCTGAAGTCAACTTCACCTTTTATTACCATAGCTGCTAATGTTTTCCTTGGTATAATGTTTGTATGATACATTTTTTCCATTCTACTTTCCTATATCATATTTGAAGTGACTTAGTCATCTAGCATTGCTATAACAGAAATACCACAAGTGGATGGCTTCAACAAACAGATTTTTATTGTCCCACAGTCTAGTAGGCTATAAATTCAGGCTCAGGGTATCACCTCCCAGGGAAGATTTTCTCCTTCTGTTGGCTGTAGACGAAGGTCCTTGTCATCAATCTTCTTCTGATCTAGGAGCTTTTCTGTAGAGTAACCATGAGACCAAAGGATATGGGTGGCTCCCAGTGCTCTTTTCTTGGCAGTATGAGGTCTCCACTCTCTACTTGCTTCCCTTTCCTTTTTTTCTCTTATAAGAGGTAATGCAGACCACACTCCAGAGAAATTCCCTTTAGATTGGATCAGGAATGTGACCTTAGTAAGAGTGTTACAATCTAACCTTAACTCTCTTTAACATAAAAATACAATCACAAAACGGAGGACAACCTCACAACAGCGGAAATGAAAGTATAACCAAGTTGACACATGTATTGGAGGGACGAAAATCAATCCATGACAACTTATTTATAGACAGCACAAAGTTGGGTCATGTTCTTTAATGACCTCTCCCAATCTCTACCCACACATCTGTCAGTTTGTCAGGCTGTGGTAGCTGGTATGTTTGTGTTGCTGTGATGCTGAAAGCCATGCCACCAGTATTTCAGTATCAGTGACAGATTTCAAGTGAGCTTCCAGACTAAAACAGATTAAGAAGGACTTGGTGGTCTACTTCTGGAAAACATAGCCAATGAAAACTTTATGAATAGAAGCAGAACATTGTATGACATAGTGCCAGAAGATGAGTTCCTTAGGTTGGAAGGCACTCAGAATAATCTGAGAAGCAGATTGTCTGAAGAACACAGCAACAGGACTTCAGGAAGACTTACTAACAATCCACAAAATGCAGATGACACAACCTTGCTTGCAAAAATGAAGAGAACTTTGTGTGTGTGTGTAATTAAGTGAAAGTATACAATCCAAATCAATTTTGCATTTGTCTGCCTATCTGCAGCGAAAGTGAAGAGAAAGCACTTATAATCCAGCCTTCGGTATGGATTATATCTCAACATAAAGAAAACAAAAAGTTCTCACAACTGGACCAATAAGCATCACTCTGATAAATGGAGAAAATACATGTTATTAAGGATTTCATTTCCCTTGGATCCCCAAACAAAGCACATGGAAGCAGCAGCCAAGAAATCAAATGACAAACTGCAATGAGCAAATATGTTAGAGAAAGAACTCTTTAAAGTAAAAAAAAAAAGTAAAAGTAAAGATATCACCTTAAGGATGAAGGTGTATCTGACCCAAGTCATGGTGTTTTCAATCGCCTGTTATGTGTGTGAAACCTGGACAATGGATAAAGAAGACTGGAGCACTGATGCCTTTGAATTATGATGATGGCAAAGAATACTGAACATACTGTGGATTGCCAAAAGAACAAATATGTCTTACAAGAAGTACAGCCAGAATGCTCCTTAAAGGCAAAGATGGCAAGACTTTGTATCACATACTTCAGAGATAAGTCCCTGGAGAAGGACATTTTGCTTGGTATAATACAGGCTTAGCAGGAAAAAAAAAAAAAACCAACAGGAATATTCCGCACCCCCCCCCCCCTGCACCCATGAGATAGACTGACATATGGGCTGCAACAATGGGCTGAAGCATGACAAGGGTTGCAAGGATGGTGCAGGACTCAGTAGTGTTTCTTCTGTTGTACCCGGGGTCACTATGAGTTGGAACTGGCCTGATGATGAGCTGTATGTAACCTAACAACAACAATGCCAATCTCTATTGTTTAACTGTGTATTTAGACCATTTATATTTAATATAAATATTGATATGTCAGGGATTAAGTACATCATTTCAAGCTTTGTTTTCTGCTTGCTTTTTCCAGCTGTCTTCTTTTTCCTAACTTGCAGTGTTTTTGAGTGTATCTCTTTGTATATCTTTTCTAGTGGTTGCTTCAGGTATTACATCATATACTCGTAACTTACCATAGTTTACCAGCACTGTCATTTTATCAGTTCAAGTAAAGTGACCTTACCCTCCTTTATTCTTCCTTATCTATAACTGCCTTAAATATTTCCTCTATACATTTAAGTATCTACATAAAAGAAAAACTACATTGGACAGTATAATAATTTTTGCTTCAACAGTCGACATAATTCATGAGAAAAAGGAAATCATATTGTATTTACCCATATTTTTGCTGTTTTCTTCCTTCCTTTATGATATTCCCTAGTTCCTTCCTTATTGTTTCCTTTTTTTAGATAAATTCCTTTAGCCAATTCCTTTAGGTTTGATCTGCTGGTGACAAATTCTCTTAGTTTTCTTTCATCTGTGAATATCTTCATTTCCCTTTCATTCTTGTAGAATATTTGCACTGGCTATAAGACTCTGGATTAGTCTTTCCTTTCAATGTGTTAAAAAAAAAATGTGTTGCTTTCTTCTGACTTTCATGTTTCTGATTAAAAACCTCCTTTTATTTAAATTTGTTTTCCCCTGTAAAGAAAGTGTCAGTCTTCTCTGATTGTTTTCAAGACTTCTTTGCCTTTAGCTTTTTATAAGTTTAATTATGATATGTCAAAGAAACTAGGTAGTATTTCGCTCTGTTGCATACGGGCTGTGAGTTGAACCCAACTTAATGACAATAATATCATGGATTTCTTTGAGGTTTACTCAACTTCTTAAATCTGGAGGTTGATGTCTGTGGTTAAATGAGTCCTTTTATGTGGACTTTCTGTCTTGGTTCTTCAGAAAAACAGGTTGAGAGATTTTTCCCCTAATTTTTGAGGACTTAACTTTTGCTTTAAATTTCAACCTCAGAGGGCAACTTACTTTTATCCAGGTTGATAGAGGTTTCCTGGGTAAGCTGAAACCAACTTGTGGTTTGACACTTTTTGTTTGGCTCTGGGCTGCAGCATGCCCTGTGATTGGTCTATTTTGTGCACTCTGTAAGGATGGGTCACTATACTTACACAAATAAAGTGACTGTAAACTACTATGCAAATAAAGTACCTGGAGCCTAATGAGAGATTAGTATACTCATGGCTTTGGTGTGAAGGTCATGCCTTGAATCTGACCAGGAATAAGCTCATGTAACCAACTCCAAAAGATTTGCAGACAGAAAAAAAAATAAAAAGGAAGAAAGAAGCAGAAAGGAGAAAAGGTAAGAGGCAAGAAGAGAGAAGCAGAGAGAGAAGAAGCAAGGAACCTCCCAAAAGAGCTGTAACACAAGCCAGGGGCTGTAACACTGAAGACAGCAAAAGCCCTGGAATGAGCCTTGTAGCAGAGCCCAAAGTGGTAGGCCCCAAACAGGCTCTGTGGCAGAGACAGTGGTGATAAAGGAAATTTGCTGCTAGGAATGCAGAGAAGAGAGCTGAACGAAACTGCTGCACTGGCTATGAGCTGGTTCACTTAGCAGTGCAGATGCTGAAAGCAAGGAGGCTGAAGGCAAAGAGGCCTGTCCTGAGGGGACCAAGAGTCCTGTCCTGAGGGGACTGAGAGGAAGCTTGCACAGCACAGAGAAAGGTCTGCTGTTTGCACGATGAGAGGAACTGAGAGTGCTATCCTGTACAGAAGGGATGGTTGTGCTCTATCCTTCAGGTGAACCTTCCAGACTTAGCCTACATGCTTCTTGATCCTGAACTGCACCTGTTAATCCTGAGAAACCACTTAACTGGAAATATGGCCTGTGAGTTGTGTGACCACTGCAATAGATTACTGAAGGCAGAAGTAGAGGGTATGATAGGACAGATGACTGGTGTCACAGAACTGTTTAAAAAACAAAGTCTAAGTCTAGGGCTGGTCTTTATCCCCCTGAAGTTAGACAGTTCTGACCCTACGACAATCATTTCACAATGTCTCCTGCCAAATCTGAGACCTTTTTAGCCATTAGTTGAGTACTTTTTCAGCCCTGCTTTTTCTCTTCTCTTCTTAAGGAATTCCAATGACATGAATATTAGATCTTTCATTATACTCTCATAGATCCCTAAGGCTGTGTTCATTTTTTTCTCTGTTATTGAGATTGGATAACTTCTATCTTTCAGTTCACTGATTCTTTCCTCCTTTTTCTCCATTTTTCTTTCAAGCACATTCACTAGGTTTTTTATTTAGGGGCAAAAATGGCATGGCAGGGTCATTTTACTGCCTCTTCTGACTTCACAAAGGGCAAGGAGAATCAACAACAGAGCCCAAGGCTGATTCCTATGAGGTAGAGGTCAGACATGCCTCTAGCTTCCAAACTTTTACCCAGTTATGTCACCAACCATCCCTCCCACAGTACTCTCTACTTCTCTGCTGAGATGGATTGTCACAATGGCCACAGAACTCACAGACAATTCTCACAATTGTGGAGTTTATTAGAGAAGTAACAGACTATAACAGGTTATAATTCAGGTCAAGGAATGCTCATATGTTCTTCAATCAATACAGCCTCTTCTCAGCTGCTTCTACAGCCAAGTCTCTATATGGCCTTTGACTTCTCTGAGTTCAGCCTCTGCCTCATTCAGGCAAATGTTACAAAGCTCTTTTAGCTCTGGTGATAAGTACCTACAGGCACCAAACTTCATCAGTAATCATCAAGCCCAAGGCATTCTGGCCTAGTTCCATGGGTGGGCAAACCTAGTTGCACTAAGTGTCTGTAGGTATCCTACTGGCCAGAAAGCCTTCTGCACAAAGGCACTCAGCTTTCTAGCTCCCTGGGCCAGGGAGCCAACTCTGCGGTCTCCTGCTGGTCTTCTGCAAGCCTCCTGCCTCTGCTGCTGCCTTTTCTCTGCTACCACTTCTCACCATCTTCAGTGCTGCAGCTTTTTCTCTATGTCTCCTGGTTCTAGCAGCTTTTCAATGCAGACATCTCAGGTCCAAATGACTGCTCCACTCTTGGCTCTTCTTTCTTGGTAGTGGTGAGATTTCCCTTCTCACAGCTGAGATGGCTCATTTTAAGCCTACCAGGATGGAAAAACTCATCAATCTCCTTGTTAGGGTTCCATATGCCTTCTTTACATGCTCCTATTCAATCCCACTGTGTGGGAGTCACAAATACAAAATGGCTAGAAAGAGCAGTAATTCATTGTACCGCATTCACTGTATTTTTAAGTTATAGAATTTCCATTTGGTTCTTCATACTTTCTGTTTATTTACTGTGTATCATGGATTGCATTGTGTCCCCGCAAAAACGTATGTGTTGATTTGGCTATGAGTCCCAATATGGTGCCCTTCCTCCTGTGTGTTGTGAATCTTACCTCTGAGATTGATGATGGAGAATGGGCAACAATTGTGTTGGTGAGGCAGGTCTCAAGCTACAAGCTTGTGGGTTATAAGGGAGAGAAGTGAGCAGAGGGAGTCGGGAACCTCATGCCAAGAGCAAAGAACCGAGAGCAGAGCATGTCCTCTGGACCCGAGGTTCCTGTGCCGAGATGCTCTCACTGGATTTGCACTCAGCCCTCTGGACTGTGATGACTTCTCATGCTGAATGGACTTACAATTTATAAATGGATTTTTGTCTTATTGGACTGTGTCAATAAAGCTTCTCCTCATGAAACCTTCTACTCACGGTATTTTCTTTTGCAGCAGTACCAGGGGACTATGGCACTGCAACTTCCTAGTTTTAATTGGGTCTAGTGTCTTTGTAGTTGCTCGTGTAAGCATTTTTATCACAGCTGCTTTAAAATCACTGTCAGTTTTTATAATTCTAATACCTCTGACTTGTCATTGTTGGCATCTGTTGTTTGTCTTTTTATCATTCAGTTTGAAATCTTCTTGGTTCTTGGTATAACAAGGGACTTTTTATTGAAACACTTAACACTCCAGATCTTACTTAAACCTTTGGTTTTAAGTGGGTATTTTTTATACTACTCTAGTTGTGAAGAGGGGGTGCCACCTTGTTACAGCCAGGTATATGTAGAAGTCTAGTTTCCCCAGGTGGCCCCCCTTACACCAGATGGGACAAAGGGAGTCCTCATTACTGATGGGTGGAAGTGGGAGTTCTAGCTCCCCATATGGTCTCTAAGGGCACTACATTTTACAAGGCAATGGTAAAAGTCATGACTTTCTACCAGGTCTTCTCGGTTGGAGCTGGGGGGTACTTACCCATATGGTATCCACTGACACTGTAGTAGGGAAAGAGGAAAGGCTTATTACTGGGCAGTGGGGATAAAAACTCTCAGGCTCTTAACTTGGCTTTCTCTACCACCAACCACCTTGATGGGAGTATTTGGGTGCCTTATTACAACCTCATGAGGATGGAAGTTCAGGTTCTCCAGTTGGTCTTTTCTACTGTGGTTGGGCCACAACTTCTTCTGTAGTATGTGTATGGAGTAGGTCAATTATTTTCTAAAAATTGTTTGACTTGTGAGGCTGTGCCTTTCCTCATATTTTCCCTAGACAGAGCAGGTTTTTCTTGGGGGTTTTTATTGTATGCACCTATTGGCATTGGCCTGCCTCTTCAGAAATAAATTTGTGGTATATGATGCAAACAGAAAGCCCAGAGTACTCATCAGTGTATGGTTCCTTGAGTTCTGAGGTCCCTTATTGGTCTTCCTTCATCTCTTGGTCTTATGTTTGATTTATAGAGAATATCTAGGGCTTTTAGTTGTATTTAGCAGGAGAAACTGGGAAAAATTTATCTGCTCCATCTTTCCTGAAGCATCTAATGAACTCCTTGTATTTGGCCAAAGATTTCTCTAGGTGGAATGGTGAAAATGTCAGCTGGTTGCTTGTAGCTGCTATTAGATTGAAAAACAAAACAAAAACCCCATTGCCATCAAGTAGATTCTGACTCATAGCGACCCTGTACACAGGAATTAAAAAAATGAGCTAAAAAAAAAATTAGTCCATTTTTAAACAAAATACACAGAAAATATAGAGGGCTCATCTCGTTAGAAAATAAAAATGTTTCTCTCAGTGTACTGGAGCCTGGGTTAAAAGCAAGATCAAGGCATAAACGTAAATCCCTTCAATTAGATTTCTGAAGGAATTAAAATATTAAGTATTAGAAATTATCAGCTAGACAAAAGAGTTTCTGGGAATTTTAAAGGTGTGCTGTCAGAGAAATTTTTTCCCAAAGTACAAGTAAACCTCTATACAAAGACACACTTTGAAAAAAATTATGATGTATACCTTTGGCAGTATTATATAGACTATAACTAGATACACAGGAAACAAAGCTTTTTAGTAAGTTGCATCAGTAAAAGAACTGTTAAAAAAAAAAACACATACACATAGTTGCTGCGGTGTCAGTTCCAACTTATGGTGACTTTGTGTGTGTCCAGAGGTCTCGCTAACATTTCTGAATAGTGTTTGTTGTTTTCAGTCCCTGCTAGATGGACAGTTAGCCAAAACTTTGCTGCTATTGGGTCAATTCCGACTCAGCAACCCATAGGACAGAGTAGAACTGCCCCATAGCATTCCCAAGGAGCTACTGGTAGATTTAAATTGCTGACCTTTTGGTTAGCAGCTGTAGCCTTTAACTACTACTAGCCACCAAGGTTCCCTAAAACAACAGTTAGTTTAGACTAAAAGGTAGAGAGACTATTCAACTATAGAGAAAAGACCTCTGGAGCCCCAACTCCAGAAAGCTGAGAAAATACTTAGCTGTCAACATAAACAACTTTGTCAAATGTATAGCCAAAAGGTGGTAAAGTGTGTCTGAGTCTACTGCTCAGAATCTAGAGCTGAAAGTCACAGACACAACAAACCTGGGAGCTGCTCCCAGGAGGCAGAACTGGGCCTCAGTCAAGGAATATTCCTTGACCCCAGAATAGGAGGACCTGGCAATATATTCATCGGTGAATTTCAGAACTGCTATGAAATGACTGAGTTGTGCCAGCCTTCTGTTTTACTTATCCAATGCTGCTTTAACAAACATCACAGTGGATGGCTCTAAAAGAATAATCTTATTTGTCACAGTCCAGTACGCTAAAAGCCCAAATTCAGTGTCAGCTCCAGGTGAAGACTTTGCTCTGCCAGCACTGGAGGAAGGTCCTTGTCATCAATCTTGTCCTAGCCTGGAAGCTTCTGAGGCTCATGGATGCTGGTCCTTTCCAAAGGATGCACTCAGCTCCAAACACTGCTGCTTGGTGGTATGAAGTCCCCAAAAGTTTCTGCTAGCTTCTCTCCTTTGTACCCCAAGAGACTGTCTCAAGGTACAAAACAAACTTACATACTGAGTCCTGTCCCACCAACACAACTGCTGTCCATCCACCCTCAGTAACATCATAGAGGCAGGAATTCCAACAGGCAGGAACATCACACAATACCAGGAACCATGGCCTAGCCAAATTACTACACAGATTTTTGGGGGGAACACAATTTAATTCATGATACGTTCCTTGCTTTTGAATGAGTGCTAATGAGATTTTCTTGTTCCTCTTCCACCACTGCATAGCAAGCATATGAAGCATATGTAACTTGACTTTTTACTTTATAGATTGCCAGATCGAGATCATTTCTGTACCTGATATAGGTCATAAGATTTTGAACTTGAAGCACTGAACCATGACTGGAAGAGAATTGGTTTGTCTCAGAAACCCTGGTGGCATAGTGGGTTAAGTGCTACATTTGCTAACCAAAAGGTTGGCAGTTCAAATCCACCAGGCACTCCTTGGAAACTCTGTGGGATAGTTCTACTCGGACTTCTAGGGTTGCTATGAGTCGTACCAGGCTCGACAGCAGGGGGTTTGGGTTTTTTTGGAATGGTGAGTATATTTTGCATGAGACGAAGGACGTGAATAATTGTGGCCAGAGAATGGACTGTAGTGGATTGTAAAAATGTATGTAATTTTTCACCTCCTTCTACATGTCATTTGCAATACAACATCGCAATTTCCCCAATTAGAAGGCAGAATCTATTTCACAACCCTTGAATCCAAGCTGGTCTTGCTTTGGCTAATAAATGTGGCAGAATAATAATGTGTAAATCCCAAGCTGCCGCGTCTGGCACCCCAGCGACCTGCACTGGCAACGGTCTGGGCCTGAGAGGGATAGGAAAGGGGATGAGAAAGACTCAGTCACAGAAAGAACACATCACACAAGATAAAGTTGAGGCCAGGTGGGACCAAGGTCTGTGGTGGAGAACAATGGCCACTGTTCCACTTTTACAAGCTTTATTTATATATTCCAAAAACCAGGAAGATGGCAGGACAACACTCAATGCCATAAAAACAGTTATAAATTCCACAAAGTGGATTTGGATTGGTTACAGAAAACACGGAAGTTTTTCTGGGTAAAATGGATGCAGAACAAGACAATAGGCGTAAGGCAGGGCCAAGTAGGGAAGAGAAACGGATAAGGGAGTTAGGATGTGTTGTTGGCAGTTCAAATCCATCAGGTACTCCGTACTGCTGTAACAGTGCTAACTCTAAAGGGCTTAGCTGATTATAATTTTCCCTATTGAAAATTCTCCACTGGTTCCCTAGTTCTTTTAGTATAAAGATTAGGGTTAACGTGCTTGCCCTTGTGCAAAGATCTCTGAATTATGATATATCTAGAGTGGAACCTGGATATGACTGTGTTAAAATATGTCCACAGGGTTTTTGATGCTCCTCCCTTTAAGAGGTAAAGGCAAGTCCTCCTCCCCTTGAGTCTGAGCTGG
Organism: Heterohyrax brucei; assembly: GCA_028571685.1. Classification (NCBI taxonomy): domain Eukaryota; kingdom Metazoa; phylum Chordata; class Mammalia; order Hyracoidea; family Procaviidae; genus Heterohyrax; species Heterohyrax brucei. The sequence continues at coordinate 108,666,141 of CM053146.1, forward strand.
ATTTTGCAACTAACTTTCAACTAAGAAGAAAAACAATTGTGGACACTAGGTAATAAAAGGCACTGAAGCCTCTTCATATTTTCACTGTATGGGAAATGGACGTCCATGTCATGAGGAAAAGCCCAAAAGGCAAGTGACTGAGGCCTTCTGTTAACAGCTGGTGAGAGGTTTCCTACCAACAACTGGGTGAGGGAGCCATTTTGGAAGGTGATCCTCCAAAGCCCGTCAAACTTTCCAGTGACTGCAGCCTTTTCTGACATACTGACCTCATCATAAGATACCCTGAGCCAGAACCACCATGTCAAGTTGCTCCTGAATTTCTGACCTATAGAAATGATTAGATAATAGCTATTTGTTGTTTTAAGCTAATAATTTCTGGCGTATTCTGCTAATACGGCAACAAATTCCATTGATGTCAAGTTGCTTCTTACTCATAGTGACCCTACAGTACAGAGTAGAACTGCCCCACAGTTTTGCAGGAGAGCCTGGTGGATGGATTTGAACTGCCAACCTTTTTGGTTAGCAGCTGTAGCTCTTACCAGCTATATCATGAGGGTTTCCTCTACAGCAATAGATATACAATGGATATACATCCAAGATTACAGCCTTGAAAACCCTGTGTGGCAGTTCTACTATGTCCTGTAAGGTTGTTGAGTCCTAATAGACTCAGTGGAAAAGGGCTTGGTTTTGGTTTTCTCCTTCACAAAGGACTGGACCTCATAGAAAGCTACTTTACAAGAGCTTCACCAGTGCGGCTTTTATCACAAGCGAACAGATGTAGGAAAGAGTCTTGGAGGAGCTGTGGTTAAAGAGCTCGGTTGCTGACTAAAAGATTGGCAGTTGGAAGTCACCAGCCACTCCTTGGAAACCCTTGGAAAAGTAGTTCTCTTCTGTCTTGTATGATCGCCATGTGTTGGAATCAACTCCTTGGTAATAGGCCTGGTTTTTTTTTAAGCTAACAGACATGGGAAGGAGTCCTCGTTGTACAGTGTTTAAGTGCTCACCTAACACAAAAAGTTGGCTGGAAGATGTGGCTGTATCTTCCATAAAGATTACAGCCTTGGGAACCATATGGCACAGTTCTACTCTGTCCTACACGGTCACTATCAGTCAGAATGAATGCAATATCAATGAGATTGCTTTCTGGGTTTGGCTAACAGACATGGAGGAAAGGAATTACCCAAGCCCAGCCCCTTCTCACCTTCTTGTTTCACATAAATGTGAAAAAATAGCTGAGCACTCCTGAAGGTAACATTCCAATGGCACAAAAACAAAAGCCCAAGCCAAATCCATTGCTCTTAAGTCAATTCTGATTCACAGCAACTTAGAGGCACAGGTTCGATAAAAGACAGACACCTAATTGTAGTAGTATACGGTGCTTCTCCTCTTCACCGTACCTTAACAGCACATCATCAGTAGACTTTTACATGGGAGTAAAAATGAAAGAAACTTAGTTCCTTTTACCTAATATATCATGTCCATCCTTCAGTAAGAAATTATAAGGTGTGTTAAAAGGTAGAGAACCACAGGTGATTCTTATAAGCAGTTAAAGAATCACTGCTTTTCATTGTGAGTCAAATGAGAAAAAACTTTGGGTGACTTGTTTCTGTATTCCTAGAGTCAAGCAAAGTGGCACATAACCAACTTGCAGTAAATCTTTTGTTTTTTTAAACAGCTTTATGGAGATACACATCCTATGTGTCTGTCACTTTGTTGTACTGTGAGAGCTTATGTGTTGCAGTGATACTGGAAGCTATGCCACTGGTATTCAGATACCAGCAAAGAGGTTTCAGCTGAGCTTCCAGACTAAGACATGCTGGGAAGAAGGACCCAGCACTCTACTTCTGAAAAGATTCAGCCAGTGAACATCTTATGAATAGCAGTGGAACACTGTCTAAGACAGTGCCAGAAGATGAGCCCCCTGGGTTGGAATGCACTCAGAAGACGATTGGTTAAGAGCTGCCTCCTCAAAATTGAGTTGACCTTAATGATGTGGAGAGTCAAGCTTTCGGAACCCTCATTTGTTGATAAGCCATGGCTCAAAATAAGAACAGCTGCAAATATCCATTAAGAATTGGAGTGTGGAATGTACAAAGCATGAATGTAGGAGAACTGGAAACCACCAAGAATGAAATACAGTGAATAAACATCAATATTCTAAGCATTACTGAGCTGAAATGGACTAGTATTGGCCATTCTGAATCAGGCAATCACATGGTCTATTATGCCAGGAACAACAGCTGGAAGAGGAATGGCATTGTACTCATCGTCTAAAAGAACATTTTAAGATCTATCCTGAAGTACAGTGCTGTCAGTGATAGAATAATAACCATATGCCTACAAGGAAGACCAGTGAATATGACTACTATTCAAATTTATGCACCAAACACTGAGGCCAAAGATGAAGAAATTGAAGATTTTTACAAGACTCTGCCATCTGAAATTGATCAAACACGCAATCAGGATGCACTGATAATTACTGGTGATTGGAACGAGAAAGTTGGAAATGAAGAAAGATTGGTGGTTGGAAAATATGGCCTCGGTGATAGAAACAATGCTTGAGATCTCATGATAGAATTTGCAAGACCAATAACTTCTTCACTGCAAATACCTTTTTTCACCAATGTAAACAGTGACTATATATAAACATGGACCTTGCCAGATAGTTGGATCCGACTTGAAGGCACTTGGCTGGCTTGGCTTGCCAGATAGAATACACAAGAATCCAATCAACTATTGCTGTGGAAAGAGTTGGTGGAAAAGCTCAATATCAGCAGTCAGAACAAGACCAGGTGCTGACTGCAGCACAGACCATCAACTGCACATGTGATGGGTAAAACTGAAACTGAAAAAAAATTAGAATTAGTTCACAAGAGCCAAAGTATGACCTTGAGTATATCTCATCTGAGTTTACAGACCCCCTCAAGAATGGATTTCATAAATTGAATCCTAACAACCAAAGACCAGATGAGTTGTGGAATGACATCAAAGACATCATACATGAAAAAAGCAAGAAGTCATTAAAAAGACAGGAAAGAAAAGACCAAAATGGATGTCAGAAGAGTCCCAGAAAGTTTCTCTTAAACATTGAGTAGCTAAAACAAAAGGGAGAAATGATGACATAAAAGAAATGAACAGAAGATTTCAAAGGGTGACTTGAGAAGGCAAAGTATTGTAACGACATGAGCAAAGAGCTGGAGATAGAAAACCAAAAGGGAACAACATAGTCTGCATTTCTCAAGCTGAAAGAATTGGAGAAGAAATTCAAGCCCTGAGTCGCAGAAGTGAATAATTCTACAGAGAAAATGTTAAATGAGGCAGGAAGCTTTAAAGGAAGGTGGACGAATACACAGTCATTGTACCAAAAATAACTGTCTGATGTTCCACCATTTTAAGAGGTGGCATATGATTAGGAACTGATGGGACTAAAGGAAGAAGTCCAAGTTGAAGGCACTGGCAAAAAACAAGGCTCCAGGAATTGATGGGATATCAATTGAGATGTTTCAACAAACGCTGGAAATGCTCATTCCTCTATACTAAGAAATTTGGAAGGCAGCTACCTGCTCACTAGACTGGAAGAGATCCACATTTAAGCCTATTTCCAAGAAAATTGATCCAACTGAATGCAGAAATTGTCAAACAATATATCATTCAATATATCATGTCAAACAATAGATCATTCAAAAGCAACTGCAGCAGTGCACTGACAGAAGTTCAGGCCAGATTCAGAAAAGGACTTAGAACCAGGGATATGTCAATGCTGACTCAACGCCACTGAGTTTTGAGTTTGGATGTCAGATGGATCTTAACTGAGATCAGAGAATACCAGAAAGATGTTTATCTGTGTTTTACCGATTATGCAAAAACATTAAGCTGTCTGAATCATAAAAAATTATGGATAACACTGTGGAGAATGGGAATTCCAGAACCTTTAATTGTGATCACTGGGAATCTCTACATGGATCAGGAAGCAGTTGTTCAAACAAAATAAGAGAATACTGCATGGTTTAAAGTCATAGAAGGTGTATGTCAGGGTTGTGTCCTTTCACCATACCTATTTAATCTGTATGCCAAGTAAATAATTCAAGAAGTTACACTGTATGAAGAATGGGGCATCAGGATTGGAAGAAGACTCATTAACAATCTGGGTTATGCAGGTGGCACAGCCTTGCCTGCTGAACGTGAAGAGGACTTGAAACTTGATGGAGATCAAATGTCACAGCTTTCAGCAGGTGTTACACCTCAACATAAAGAAAACAAAAATTCTCACAAATGGGCCAATAAGCAACATCATGATAAACAGAGAAAAGATTAAGGTTGTCAAGGATTTCATTTTACTTGGATCCACAGTCGAAGTCCACGAAAGCAGCAGTGAAGAAATCAATAGATACTGTACTGGGCAAATCTGCTGCAAACTACTGCTTAGAGTGTTGAAAAGCAATGATTCCTTAAAGAGGAAGGTGTGCCTGACCCAAGCCATGGTAATTTCAACTGTATCATTTGCACATGAAAGATGGACAAGGAATGAGGAAGACAGATGAATTGATGACTTTGAATGGTGGTATTAAAAAATAACATTGAATATACCCTGGACTGCCAAAAGAGTGAACAGTGCTGTCTTTGTAGCTTAGTTTCTGTAACATTAAATTTGAACCCATCTTTTCCCAGGAACCACAAAAAAACAAGTGATGTTGATCTCAGCTCATTAAGCAGGACAATACACTCGTCTTCTGACCAGAAGCCAGAATTGTACAACCAGTCAACCTGTAGGTGGGTAAAATAACAATGAAATAAGGTCATCATGTTTGAGATAATCATGCAGAAGGAAAACGGACATTTCCCAAGTTCCTGAAATCCAAGTCCCCTCTTCTATAAAACCTCCACCTGGCCTCTCCTTTTCAGGGTGGCAGGTTTGGGATGAGTTCCTTCACCTCTGTCTCCTATCTAGCAGTACACAATAAACATCTTGCTGCTCTCCTCTCAGGAGAAAAAAAAAAAAAAAAACAGAACAAACTTGTTTTAGATGAAATACAAGAGTGTTCTCTAGAAGCAAGGATGGCGAGACTCCATTTTACATGCTCTGAATGTGTTTGATGAAGGATCAGTTCCCGGAGAAGGACATCATCCTTTGTAAAGTAGAGGATCAGTGAAAAAGAGGAAGACCCTCAATGAGATTGACTGACATGCTGGGTGTAACAACGGGCTCAAGCAAACAATGATAGTGGGCATGATGCAGGACTGGGCAGTGTTTCACTCTGTTGTAAATTGTAGAGGGTCACCATGAGTTGGAAATGACTCAATGGCTTCTAACAACAGCAACAACACGAAGATATAATTTACATATCATGAAACTTACCCATTTAAAGTATGTAATATAATGGTTCTTAATATATTCAAAGTTGTGCAAACATCATCACAATCAATTTTAGAACATTTTCATCATCCCATAAAGAAACCCCACACCCATTACTAATCACTCTCATTCTCCCCAACCCCTCCTCCTTCCCACCCCTAGGCAATCTACTTTTTAAGTCATCTAAAACACAAAAGTCCGAATCCATTGTCATCAAGTCAATTCCGATTCACAGCGACCATACAGAAGTGTCCCAAAGGGTTTCCACGGCTGTAAATCTTAACAGAGGCAGACTGCCGCATCTTTCTCCCAGCAGAGCAGCTGGTGGGTCTGGAACTGCAGACCTCTTAGTTAGCAACCACCGCACCATTAGACTCTGAACAGAATCTAGAATTTCTGGCTCTAGAAATTTTCATCTATCTAATGGTACACAGAAAACTAGAGGGTATGAGGCAAATGATATTATCTTCGCCTAAAGCATGTAGAAGTCTTCTGTTCTCCATTTTAAGGCTTCAAAGACTCGAAAAACCTTACCAGAAAGGTGAACTATCCAAAGGGGAGCATTATATACTCAGAACTCTATTACCAGATTACCTGAGAGCGACTAAATTTAGGGACGCCCTTCCTGCTGCACAGGTACCCAAACTGCTGCCCCTCTCCCGTTCACACTCGGACTCCTACCTTCTTCCGTTCTTTCCTAGTTCTCCAGGCTCTTTCCCAGACTTCCGTTCAAACTTCCCCGCCGCTGCGGAGCTCACCAATCACAAACGTTCTTCCTCGGGCCACGCCTCCCCACCGCCCCCTTCGGGATCCCGAGACAATTTTGTCTGACATCGCTCCGCCCTTTACGCACGCTGCGTGCGGCGTCGGCCTGTGTCGCCACCGTTGCCCTCGCGCCGGCTCCCGTAGGGGCCGCAGCCGCCGACCGTTGGGCGGGCTGCCGAAGCTCCTCCCTCAGGACCCCTCCCCCAGCCACTCTCGGGCGGTGATCTATGTGGAGATTCAGGCTCCCGTGGTCGCCACCGCTGCTGCTCCTGCTGCCGCAGCTTGTAACCGGAGGCACCGCTTCCAGCTCTCGGGCCGGAACCATGAACCAGGGCGGCAGCAGCAGCGCGCGGTGCTCCTCCTTGACCGAGGGGGCCCGCCTGCCATGCCTGCAGCTGTCCACGGTGCCGGGAGCCGACCCGCAGCGCGGAAATGAGTTGCTCCTACTGGCGGCTGCTGGAGAGGGACAGGAGCTGCAGGATCTCCCCGGCGACTGGGCGAAGGAAAAACTGCAACCGCAGTCCCAGCATCACGTCCTCTATTTCCCGGGGGATGTGCAGGTAACTTGAGGCCTGCCTGGGCACCTGTCCCTCCCCTTGTACACGGGCGCCTTTCCTAGATTCTTCCCTTAGGGCTGGGGCCAGGTTCGTTACCTCGCCCGAACACACCCACACATGCACTGGCAGGAGCTCCTGTTCCGTTAATCCGCGACGTCCAAAACCGCCCTTTCCCCACCCCAGGCCCTTTTCCCTCAGGGAGCCCTAGGGGAGGATGTTCTTAGTGGGCTTCGACCTCGAAAGAGACAGCTGTCACTTCAAGCTTCGAGGCGGTCGGTTTTGAGACATGTTAGAAATGGGAGGGAATAAAGTAAATTTGTCCTGTAACTTGGATTCTCAGAGGTCTGTATATGTTGGGGTGGGGACTGAGTGACTGCTTTTATTTTAACACATAGTGTTCAGAAAACATCAGAACAAGCAAACAAACCAGACACACACTGTAAGAGTATGACAGTCTCATTAACCCCCCAAAATATGGGGAAAGAAGAAAAGGGACAGTAGTGCTAAGATGTCAGTCTTTACGCTCCCCGAAATTCTGTACTGTTGGTTTTGTATGTGACTACTATTAATCTTAAAGCTGCAGGCAGTATATCTGGTTATTTTTTCCTGGAAGCTGGATCGTACTCCAGAACTGCATTGCTTAGTAAAGTAGCCATTAGCCATATCTAGCTATTTTAATTATTAAAATATTAAAAATTAACAGTCCTGTTCCTCAGTCTTACTAGCCACATTTCAAATGCTCAATAATCACATATGGTTGTGGATACTGTATTGAACAGTACAGATATAGAGCATTTCTACAGAACATTTCCGTTATCGTGGAAAATTCTGCTGGAAATGCTGGTCTGGACAGGCAAAGCAAGAATATGCCTGGATGTTTCTTGTACCGTACCATAAGTTATTTTTCAAATTGATGGTTTAAAAAGATAAATTTGAAAACTGTGTGCCCTGAGCTGAATGATTAAGACACATGTAATCTTTTTTTGCTTCCAAAGTAAGTGATTGGTCTCATTGAGTACTGATGAAAACTATGAAGAAACTAGTATTTAGATTTAAGAGAACAAACAATTTACTTGCTCCCATTTGAGGAAATTGCATGATATTGCTGACAATGACTTCTGGGCGTTTGTGGATCAGCTGTTGTGCAGGGCCATGTAGTGATGATGATGACAATAGTGATGGTAGCTAACATGCTCTGAGCACCTAGTAAATGTTTGGTGCCAACCATAGTTCAAGTCTTGAGAAGAGGTTTAACAAATACTATTAAGTACATTTGGAGTATTACTTCCCTCTCCTTCAACATCATCCATCTTTTATGGAGCCTGAGTTTCCATTAGCTTTTTGGACAATGATATTCTGTTGATTTATGCAGAATATGAGTACTGTAAAAACTGAAGGTCTTTTAGAGAAGAACCAGAGGATAATGCATCAAAGTATAGACTTGGAGGGCAGATTGCCTAGCTTTGGAGCTTTGGACCCTGATTCTGCAGTTTTTAGTTACGAAATCTCTGGCCAGTTGTTAAATCTTTATGTTGCAATTACCTCAACTATAAAACTGGTTATAGAGTGTCAATAGTGTGAATACTTAAATGATCTACAACCCTGTCTTTTCCTTCCGGTGATTTTTTAAATTGCTGGAGTACCCTCAGGCTCAGTCTTAGACTTTTACCTATCTGCATTCACCCTTGTAGTGATCTCTTTCAGTCTCTTGACTTTACACACTACCCATATCGTGACACCCTCTCTACATTTGTGTATCAACCTTGGGCCTCTTTCCCAAACTTTAGGCCAACCAACTGCATGCATGATATTCCCTTTTGGACATTTAATAGATATCTCAAGCCTACAGTCCCTAGGTCTTTATTCTTAAACCTGCTTTTCATGCAGTCTTCCTCTTTTAAGCTAATGGAAACTGCCTTTTTGTTTGTTCAAGTTTGAAATCTAAAATTATCCTTCACTCTCTTTTCCACATCATATGCAATCCATTAGCAGATTCAATGACTTCATCTATTAAGTGTTTCTAGAAGTGATCAGAATAATCATTTTAAAGTCTAAGTCATATCATGCTGCACCTCTGCTCAGAACTTTCCATTGACTTCCCATGTCACTCAAAGTAAATGCCAGTCCTTTTCAATGGCTCCAAGACCCTTCACTGTCTCTGCTTTTTTCTACCCTGGTCTTTGTCTTCTTTTTCTGTCTTGCTCTGTTCTGTCTGCACTGGCTTTGTTGTTGCTCAAACTTGCTGGGCACACTTCACCTCAAAAGCTCTCCATGTACTGTCTGGAACAATCTTCCCACACATATTTGTAGGATTCACTACCTCAGCCCTTTCAAGTTTTTGCTCAAAAGTCACCTCAATGAGGCTTTTTTTGACTACCCTATTTCATAACCACACATATACACAGGCTTCCTGTCAACTTTCTCCTTTATTTTTATCTCTCACTTACTGTATTAGTTGTTGATTCATTTTAGTTTTTGTTTTTCTTTGTCACAAAATGCTTGTAAACCTGCAAAACCTAATAGGCCTACCCCATACTGCTAATGGAGTAAGGTACAAAGAATTATTAGGAAAACTTGACATATGTCTCCAAAAGTTTGGAGACACTCATGATAAAGATTTAAGCAACTTGGATTACCCCTGCAGCAGATGAGGAAAGCTACATTGGGTACAAGCTGTACTTCTACCAAAAGTGGGACAAGGGATATTCTTCTTGAGCATAAAGTGAATGTCTCAATTAGGGAAGCTAGAACCACCACAACAGGATCCAGCCTCATAGAGAGCTGCCAGATGGAAGTCAGAAAGCCCCAGAATACATGACTAGGGTACCATCACAGGGCATGCCAAAAGCCAAGTGCCGTCGAGTCGATCATCTGTATATATAACCTGTAGGAAAGCAGAATTTTTAAGAAGATAGGTAATAGTCCCAAATTGACAATCAAAAAGAACAAATTACTGATACAAGCAACAGGTAACTATCAAAAGCATTGTGCAAAGTGAAAGAAACCAGACACAAAATACTACATACTTTATGATTATAAGTTAATGGAATTATAGAAAAGGCTATAGTGGAAGAAATCAGTGGTTGCCTTGGAGTGCAAGTAGGAAAAGAGGTTTGGCCAAAAAGGGGCATAAGGGGACTTTTTAGGTCAATAGAGGTGTTTTATAAAGTGTCTGTGGTGGTTGGTTACGTAACTATAACATTTGTCAATATTTATCAAATTGTACATTTAAAATTAATGAACTTCATTGTATGTACCTACATCTCAAAAAACAAGTCTGATTATGTGTCCTGAAGTTTTAAAAAGTACGATAACTCAAGAAAATTGGAAAGCACCTATTGTTAAGTACCATTGAGTCAATTCCCACTCATAGTAATCTTATGTGACAAAGTAGAACTGCCCCATAAGGTTTTCTAGGCAGTAAGCAAATGGCCCCCTTTTCTCCTGCAGAACTGCTGGGTGGTTTCACACCACCAGCCTTTTGGTTAGCAGTCCATTGTTTAACCTTTGTACCACCAGGACTTCTACTTGAAAAAAAAAATCATTGTCTTCATCCAGGGTCATTACTGATGAATATAAAAACAAAGAGTCGCCCAAACATATACAAGTTACTGTGCCACCAGCTTTTCTGTAATTCAGATGATAGAAGGACAAGTATAGAATTAAAAAGGACATTGAACAAAATGAACATCCAGAATGCAGTGATAATTAGGATTTAAATATATGGAAACCAGATCCTGATAATACCAAATAATGAAACAGTGTCAAGATGAGAAGAAGCTTTGTATGGTACCCTAAATTTTTGTTTAGTTTTAGTTAATTTAAATTTAAAAATTGATACTTATTTCAGTTCTTGGAAAACTTTTAAGTATATTTGGAACCAGTCTGAGGATGTCCACTACTTTTCATCAGAAATCTTGTCAGGTGCCATCAAGTCAGTTCTGACTCATAGCGACCCTATGAATGTCAGAACAAAATGCTGCCTGGTCTCGTGCCATGTCCACAATCCTTTTTATGCCTAAGCCCATTGTTGCGGCCACCGTGTCAATTCATCTCATCAAGGGCCTTCCTCTTTTGCGCTCACCCTCCACTCTACCAAGCATGATGTCCTTCTCCAGGGCCTGACCCTTCCTGACAGCGTGTCCAGAATATGTAAGATGCAATCTTGCCATGTTTGTTTCCAAGGAGCGCTCTGGTTGTACGTCTTCCAGAACAGATCTGTTTGTTCTTGTGGCAGTCCATGGTACAGTCAACATTCTTCTCCAATACCACAATTCAGAGGCATCAATTCTTCTGTCTTCTTTGTTCATTGTCAAGCTTTCACATGCATATGATGTGATTGAAAACACAGATTGAAATCTAAGTACAGGTCAGGTATTTCTGGTAAAAATTTAGTATCTAAATTGAAATGTGCTGTAAGTGTAAAACACACACTGAATTTGTGAAGACCTAGAATTTTTAAAAAAGGTATGTAATTGCCTTTCAGTAGTTTCTTATATGAGTTACCCATGTAAATGGTAATAATTTGGATATATTAGGCAAAATCCTATATGGTAGTAAAGTTAATTTCATCTGCTACTTTTTATTTTTTTTAATGTGACTACCAGAAAATTGTGTGTGGCTCATGTTTCTGAGGTGAGTTGTTTATTGTGCATCACTGCAAAGTATAAGCGCTGTGTAGGCGGAGTTAAGTCTTTTCCTGCCCCTGCTCAATCATAGGTTTCAATTAATTATTTTGAATAAGTGATTGAATAGTCTTAAAAAAAAAACTAAATAAAAATGAAAATAAAAACTAAATTTACATATATGTATCTCCTAGGATGTAGAGAAAAAGTTGATTATTATTTGTATAAAATGATTACGAATAAGAAAAAGGCAAATTATCTGAAAAGTACAAAAGATATGAACAGACACAGATAGAAATCCAGATACATGTGAATAAAATTTCAGCTTGTGAAATGTAACAAAGATAAATTACACTCACTGTTGGTAAAGAAACATGTCTGTCTTAAAGGCAGTGTACTAGTCTGTGTCACCAAATTATGAATAATCTGACTTAGTTTTTTCCATATCTACCAATTTAAAGATATAATCACATTATGTATGCAAAGACATGTACAAAAATTTTCACTGTTTGTAATGCCAAAGTTGAAATCATAGTATTTAGTTTGCTAGAGTAATCCAAAGAAGCACCTCCCAGGAGGGAGGGGTACCGAATGATAGCTCCAATAGGGAAATGTTTTAAAATTCTCTGTTGGTCAAAAAATCTGTCTGCTAACCAAATTTGTATTTTCTGTTAATGTGTTAAGAAAATTGATTACATGTATACCAAACTAAAAAATATCTATCTATATATATATGTAATCAAGGAGCTCTGGTGGCTCAGTGGTTAAAGCAATCACCTGCTAACTGAAAGGTTGGTAGTCTGAAACTATCAGCAAGTCCTCAGGAAAAAGGTGTAGCAGTCAGCTTCCACAGAGATTTATAGCATTGAAAACCCTATGGGATCTCTGTGAATTTGAGACTTTAATCAGAAACTAATAACAGATTTAGTTTTCTACTACATTGATAACACTTTATAATTTTCCAATTTTTTTCACAATAAAAGTGGGAAACTACTTTGTGAAAATGATTTTTGCATAAATATATATTGATGTTTGTTCTGTCTTTCTTACCTTTCAGAATTATCATGAGATTATGACTCGCCATCCTGAGAACTACCAATGGGAAAACTGGAGTCTAGAAAATGTTGCCACCATCCTAGCCCACCGGTTCCCCAATAGTTATATATGGGTGATAAAGTGTTCCCGAATGCATTTGCACAAATTCAGCTGTTATGACAACTTTGTGAAAAGCAACATGTTTGGTGCTCCAGAACATAATACTGACTTTGGAGCTTTTAAGCACCTTTATATGTTATTAGTTAATGCTTGTAATTTAACTCAAAACAGTCAGCTATCAAAGAAGAATGTGAATGTTTTGAATAAAGATTCCAAAGCATCTAATTGTAGATCCAGTTCTTCTCATACTACTAATGGTTGCCAGGGAGAAAAAGAGAGGACCTGTGAAAAATTTGATGAGTCTGCCATGCGTTTTTATCCACCATCCCTAAATGGTGCATCTTTTACCTTGATTGGATTCAGCAAAGGATGTGTTGTTTTGAATCAATTGCTTTTTGAATTGAAAGAAGCCAAGAAAGACAAGAACATAGATGCCTTTATCAAAAGCATAAGAACGATGTACTGGCTGGATGGTGGGCATTCTGGAGGAAGCAATACTTGGGTTACTTATCCAGAAGTTTTGAAAGAATTTGCACAAACAGAGATTATTGTTCACACCCATGTAACACCTTACCAAGTACGTGATCCAATGAGATCTTGGATTGGAAAGGAGCATAAGAAATTTGTTCAGATACTTGGGGAGTTTGGTATGCAGGTAACTAGCCAAATTCATTTTGCAAAAGAAGCGCCTTCCATAGAGAATCACTTCAGGGTTCATGAAGTATTTTGAGATCCAAAAATAGCAATGTTTGTGTTCAGTGGAAGAATATAAGCACTTTGAGTGTTATAAATTCAGATAACAAGATGTAATTCAACAGAAGCATTATCAGTTTGCGGGAGGGGAGAACACATTCCTAAAATGTGAGTGTAATGTGCAATAGCAGTATTCCTTGGTTGTGAATGTGAGCAATTTTTAATTTAGACTGTTAATTTGAAATCTAAAAAGATGGTTTGTGATAATCCTATGAGGAAATATAGGACCCTTAAAAATGAAAGTTACAATATAGTCTGTATAAAAGGTAACTGAAATTCTTATTGTGGGAGTAGTTGATTCTGAGTAATGTTACAAACTTTTACACTAATTTTGGTGACACTGTAACAGTAATCAGCTATTCGGGCATTCAAAACTTTTGAATGGAAACTTCATCTCTTCTTCAAACAAAGGCACACTAATGTTTTTCATGATTTGGAGTAACTGTACCCTGCTTCTTATATTTTGTAAACTCATGGATTTATTCTTTAAGATGTCACCAAGTGCATTCTTTTCCACAGTTGAAATACATTTGTTTTCAAATATCCAAGAATATACAATAGTATGAAAGCTGGTTTTTAAAAGTGTATTATATTCAACCACTGTGGCTTAATTTTTGACAACTTTTTATTACATCTCTTGGGTTGTCTTGAATTTTGGACAGAAATCTTTTATTTTTGAACATTGGCTTAAATTGAGCATAATTATGTATCTTGGGTAAAAATATACTGCAGAGCAGATTTCAGATATTTTCATTTTATCAGTCTTTTGAAAGGTATCAACGTAGGTAAAGTATGTGTATATATATGTATATATATATATATATATATATATATATATATAAAATGCCCTTTGTTAGTGCTGTATTGTAAAGGGGCCAGATTCTGTAGATCTAAATCAGTGGTTTTCCAGAAGCATGATTTTATCTGCCAGAACAAAACAGCTCTCTTTGGCCAAAATGTAAAATTATATTGCTGTAAGATAAATTACAAGGAAAAGTTTGAAGACACAAATGATTTACTTTTGGCTCAGAAACTGAATTTTCTTAGCACTGGTACCTAATTTGAGTGAAGTTTCTTTCTGCCCATTTTTTGTCATTTCATCTGGAACTAAATAAGTAGATTTTGAGAAACCAAGATCTAATGAATATCAGCCAACACTGAAACACAGCCATATGGTTATAAAAGGCATGATTATAAAAGATGAGCTGTAACTTTTTTTTTTGTTTATTAGTAATTAGCTTTTGCACCTTATGAAATAACTAAGCAGGGAAATATCAAGCTGCTTTAGGACTGGAAAAAAAAATAAGACATTGAAGCTTAATATTTTAATTACCCAAGGGATATAAATTTGTAAAATATGGGGAAAAAAATCTTGATTTCTTCCCACAATTGTATTTTAATAACTGTAAATACACTCTAAATGTTCAGGGACCTGTGAGAAATTACTTACCAAATACTTAAACATACCTTTGTTGTGTTTTAACACAATTCTATAAATTACAAATAGCAACTCTACATTTTTTTCCCCTGCACAGTAGTTTTATACTGTTGTTTCTTTAAATACCTGCTGTTTCGAGACCAAAAATTTCCATCATTGAAACAAGTCACCTGATTCTAACATTTTATCACCTTGCCTTTAAGCACCATGACTGATTTGGTGGTGGTTTTCATTTTTTTAAATATTTGATTAAATTCATGTATATCTAATGTAAAGTCATTGAGATGCTGATGCTGTCTAATGAGGGGGGCAGTGGCATCTAGGATGGACTGGTAGCAGAAATATTCAGTTAAGAATCTGACATGTTTCAAAATTTGACTTCTTACCTGTCCACTGTTAATGTGAATACTTAATTTTTATATGTTCAGTGGATATTAAGAACAACTCACAGGGCACCTGGATCTGCCATTTTTATCAAAACAAGACAGTTTTGAAAAGTAATACTACTTTCTTCACTTAAAATCTATTCAAGTTGACCCACAGTCAAGTGTCTTCTGTTTTATACTTCATATTTGTCCTTTCTCCACATTTGTTTAAAACTGTTTTGTAAATGTTTTGGATTGTGTCTTTGTCACGAAAGAGTAAACTGAAGAATTAGTCATACAAATAATGTGAAAGTTGTTAAATCACCACAGCATGAATGTACAGTTGTATTAAAATAACCCACAGAAGCCTGTTTGGGTGTGCTTTGTATTTATTAGTGTTGTTAAATTTCAGATATTTGAAAGGAAGCTATTTCTCTCCACCTTGCCAATTTGGGTTTATATACATGTCCCTTTTTCAAGTGAGCAACTCTGAACCTTTCCCATAAAAGTATCTTTCTGCTCCCCTTTTTCCATTGCTCCATAAAAAAATTATATTATTTCCATTTTTTAAGTTGGAGTTCCTAGAAAAAAAAAATCCCAAATTCTTTTTCTGTGCTAATGATTTCCGGCATCTGTATTCTTTTAGCTGTTCTTAGGAGAGTTGGTTAGCATGTGATACTGTCAACTTTTCATTCATTCATATAGTCTCTGAGGACCTACCAAGAGCAAGGAAGGCAGTTAGTTCTAGGGCTGAGGACACAGCACTGACAAAACCTCAGCCACTGAGTGTGGAAATGTCTAACAGACTAGGGCTAAAATATGAGAAGTGATAAAATATGAAAAGGTAGTATTCACAAGAGCCAAGTTACACTTCATTCAAGCCCTCTTGAAACTGACTCAATAGCAGTGGGTTTTATTGAAGAAAACATGTCATTAGAGGATAAGGTATGGATGTTATATGCTGTCAGTGGATTCTGATCATAGCGATCCTCGAGGACAGAATATAACTGTCCCATCAAGTTTCCAAGGAACCCCTGGTGGATTTAAACTGCCAACATTCTGGTTAGCAGCCATAGCATGTGACCACTACATCACCAGGGTCTCCCCAACAAGATTACAGCCTAGAGAACCCTGCCAGGCAATTCTACTCTGTCCTGTAGGGTCACTATGCATCAGAATTGACCCCAACTGTCAGAGGTTTTCATCTTTATGTAAGCAGATCCCCCAGGTCTTTCCTCTTGTGGAGCTTCTGGTGGGTTCAAACCGCAGACTTTCAGTTAGTAGCTGAACACTTGGCCACTACACCAAACACACTGATCTGGTAGATTTCAGGTTGTCCGTTACAAAGGTAGAGAAGCCCAGCAGCTCTTGGTAGTAGATACAGGCTGAGTTACTTTAGGATGGTCATTTTAGTATCCCATTTAACCTTGTAAAAAAAAATAAGCACAATTTAGGCATATTTGAGACATCCAAACATTCATAGCTTGTATGCTCAAAAAAAGACTTAACACCAGCAATAGGCAGGTGATTGCCAAGGGCAGAGTAGAGCTGCCCCATAGGATTTGCAAGGGCTGCCAACCTGCTGCAGAAAGATGGGAAGTTATGAAAATGGCTTCGTTGACTTCATTTGCCTTGTTTTGGTACTTCATGGTGAGCTTGAAATTACTGAATAAATACAATTCCAGTGCATTTGTGTACCAAGACAAATGATGTTCATGACAAACTAAAAATTACAGTTTAAAAAATTAAAGCATATGTACATAGACAAAAAATAAAAAGTTCAAAAAGTAGAAAACTAGTTTCTAGTTTGCCCACCCAGCTATTCAGTCTCTTCTTGGCAACAACCACTACCACTAGTTTCTGTGTATTTTTGTAGAGATAATTCTGGGCATGTACAAAGATACATATACAGTATACCTTTATTTTACACAGCTTCACACCTGTCTTTCATCTAGTTGGAAAAATTCCATGCCAGTCCATGTATTCATGCAGCATTGTATTCCACTTATGTATTACACGCCTGTCTACCTACTTAGGATTATGCTTACATGCGTTATAGTCTTGTCTATGCGAGAAGCTCTGCAGTGAAAACCTTTGTTGTAAAGGAGAAAAAAAAAAATCCATCACCAGGTCAAGTCCTCAAATCCTGTACCCAAAGAAACACTGTGGAAAAGCGTTTGGGATGTGCTGCACATACAGGGGGAAGAAGGGAGAATCCGTAACTGGGTCACCACAATGGAGCCTCAGTTTCTATCCCTCACCTGTGTGAGCCCGGGCAGTCATTTAAGTAGTGTGAGGTGATAAAGATGATGTCTTAAGTTCCCTCCCAGCAATAAAATTCTGTAATTTGGAATTCCAGAGAAGTTGCAGCTAACACACAATGAGTATTTTATACCTAAAAACAAACATTCTATATGGTTTTAACCTTGTAGGCAAAAAACAATTATTTTGTATTCAAAATAAACAGTCTCTAATGTTAAATTCCATGACCATTAAAATAATTTTAAAACTTTCCAAAGGGCTCAATTCCAGCCTTCTCAGTTTTGTGATACTGCAACAGGTTTCACTGCAACAGGTTTCACTGCAAGTCTCTGTCTTACTAAAGAGTTAAATGGGAGAATTAGCATTAGGCATGACTATAAGCCTGCCCCTGAACTAATTCCTTACATTTTTAAGAACCAGTTGTATATGCTGAAGCCCTGCTTACACGTGGTTAACAGACTGGCTGCTAACCAAAAGGTTAGCAGTTCAAATCCACCAGCCAGTCCCTGCAAGCTCTATGGAGGAGACCTACAGGGTCACTATTAGAATGGATTCAACAGCAACAGGGTAGTTTATTGGGGGGCAGCTTTATTTTGTCCTTAATAAGGAAAATAAGTTCCAGAAAGATTATCTACCTTGCCTAAGGTCACATGGAGCCCTGGTGACACAGTGGTTAACAGACCCACTGCTTACGCAAAGTCGGCAGTTTGAATCCACCAGCCGCTCCTTAGAAACCCTACTGGGCAGTTCTACTGTCCTTCAACTCAACAGCAATGAGTTTTTATGGTTTCAAGGCACACTGTTTGTCTCCTCAATAAACAAAGTAAATTAAAATGAATATTCAGTGCTGAAACTACAATCTCAGGTTTACTTCCAAGTTTCCTGTAACATTCTGGGTACACGCTTTGCAGATTCTTTCACTGTTTTAAAAAAAAAAAAAAAGTTAGACTAAGAAATAACCAAAGATCAAAATTTAATTAGATCTGGCTAGTAAAACAATTTTTTTAACTGACTTTTCCACCTTTGTCGCCTTGAGTTACTTTCAGTATCTCTTCCCAAAGATGCCTAGGAAATTCAGTATAATTTTCCATTACCTTCGTTTATTTACACTGTAATTTGCTTATTCTATCTGATCTTAATCCAATTCTATGAACAGGACGAGTCAACAGATTATTTTAGAGACTATGCTTTTTCCTAAATTAAAATGCTCCAAATTCGTGTACTCTGAGATTACTTTTACAGGAGTACATTTATCCTCACTACATGTATCTGGGCTTTCCTCAACGACAGAGCCATGTAATTACTAAGTTCAAAACAAAGAATGGTACAGATCCACATACAATGGCTCATTGTCTTTCGATGGCAACACTATTCGGGCCTCTCTTTAATCCATTCTAAAAAAAAATTATAAAAGGAAGAAGTATTTAGAGGGGAAAATTTCAGTTAGGCTAAAGGCAAATTAGATATAAAAACTGATCTGAATATTTTCCCACATTAAAGAACAAAGGTGAGGAAAACCAGGATCAGAGTAAACATTTGTTTTGGACAAATTACAGAACAATCATCCAAATTACTATCATCTTAATTCAGTGGTTCTCAATCATGATACTGTGAAGTCTATTAAATATAAATACCTATACCAAGTCTGAAACATAACCAGAGTATTCAAGTTTGTGGCCCAAGAATCTATGTATGTTTTAATGTTTCTCAAAAGATTTAGATTTTAAGCGTATGTACTAGGACTGTTGGTTGTCTACATTTCTTCTTTATCATAATCCTGATTTAAAAAAAAAAAAAAAGACAGCATACTCTGCTCCCATACATACCCATATGCCTCAGAGGAAGCTAAATTCAATCCCAGCTCTCAGGGTAGAACTGAGCAGCCTAAATGCCCTTTATTCCACACTCTTTGCCAGTAACTCACACAGGGATGGCCAGGTCTAAACTCTTCAGACCAATGAAACCCACAGATTTGCTACAGAACTCTGAGAAAGCTTCCTTTCCTCATGCTAAGAGAGGGCCCCTAGAAACCAGCCTAACTCTTCTGCTGCATGTAAATGAAGATGCACAAGGCCCCAACTGCTACTGGCAATCATCCCATAACCATGAGTGGAGCCAGCCCGAGGAGGATGCCAGTGCTGTGGCTCAAAAGGAAAAAAAAAAGCCCAGGCTTGTGGTGACACTACTGAATCAATGGATCAGAAACAATGAAGCCCATTCTGCAGGAAGACTACATTCTTCATTTGTTGCCAGTCAAAACAATTTATTATTAAGTAGTTTAAAGTTACATTTTCAGTTACTTGCCTCTAAAAGCTACAGCAGTACCAGTATAGCATTCTTCGAACTGTTAACAACCTGTTTTCAGTAGAAATCATACGAACATTGTCATAGATTGAATTGTTTCCCCTCAAAAAGTCTGTAGCAATTTAGCTAGGCAACAATCCCTGGTACTGTGCAATGTTCTTCCATGTTGTAAATTCTGCCTCTACGATGTTGATGAGGGACAGTGGGCAGCAGTTGTGTTGGTGGGGCAGGACTCAGTGTGTGAGACTGTTCTGTGCTTGAGGCAGTTTCTTGAGATATAAAAGAAACAAGCCAGCAAAGAGATTTGGGGATGTCTTATCACCAAGAAAACAGCAGCATCTGGAGATCTAAGGCAGAGTGTGTCCTTTGGACCTGAGGTTCCTGTGCCAAGATGCTCTCTGACCAAAGACTGATGCAACACAAGCAATTTCCTCCTGAATCCACAAAGATGAAAAGCTTTCTCCTCGAGTAGACATCCTGAATTCAGACTTGTAGCCTACTGGACTATGTAAGAATAAACTTTCCTTTGTTAAAGCCATGCACTTGTGGTATTTCTGTTAGAGCAGTACCAGATGACAAGACACACTCTTTGTCATGGACTGAATTATGTCCTCCTCAAAAATGTGTATAAATTTGGCTGGGCCATGCTTCCCAGTATTGTGTGGTTGTCCCGTATTTTTTTATTGTAATTGTGTTAAACAGAATTAGGGTGGAATCTTAACACCCTTACTCAGGTCACATCTCTGATTCAATGTAAAGGGAGTGTCCCTGGGGTGTAGCCTGCACTACCTTTTATACCTAAAGAGATACAAGAAAAGGGAGGCAAGCAAATGTTGGGGACCTCATACCATCAAGAAAGCAGTGCCAGGAGCAGAGTCTGTCTTTTGGAGCTCAGGTCACTACACCTGGAAAGTTCAGGGAAAGACTGAAGATAAGAGCCTTCCTCCAGAGCCAACAGAGAGAAGTCTTCCCCTGGGGCTGATGCCCTCAATGTGGATGTTTAGCCTACTTTACTGTGAGGAAATCAATTTCTCTTTGTTATAGCCATCCACTTATGGTTATTTTTTGTTACAGCAGTACTAGATGATGAAGACACCCCTTCATACTTATTTAATCTATAAATCTGAGACTGATTTACCTATCCTAACCAAGTGAATTTATGAAAATAATTTATATCATTCTATTTTTCCTATGTTTGAGTTGAATTTTATTAAATAGTTTACATCCATCATCACTGCTTTATTTACTCCAAGTTCTTGCTGTAGGCTTTGTCTTGGATGTGTAAGACCATGCGCCGTGCGTAGAAGTCCCTGTATTCCTCTGGTAATTCAGCCAATGTTTTCAAGGCTCTGTCCAAAATTTGTGCGGCTCTCGCTGCTGCTGCAGGATCTTTGTTTCCATAGGTATCAGTCTTATCATAGCATTCAGGGGGAAGATGCTTCCAGAAGACATTCACGCCCACTCCAAACTCTTCAGAAATAACATTATGGAACCATAAAGCTGGAGAACGTTTTTTAAAAAAACAAGTTAAAAATAAAACCTACAGTTAAAAAAAACCCAAAATGTCAGTGAAATATCACGAATTACATATAGCCAATGTAAGAAATAAGTCTTGTAACCAGATCCCTTCGTTAGCACACTCCCAGCTTTTAACAGAATCATTTTAACTTTTGTGAATTGCCAACCAATTTAAAGTGTCAATAGCACAACCCTTACTTTAAAAACCTTTGAAAATAGCAATTTTTCCTTTTAACTTGAAAGACATAATAAAGTTATATTTGTTTTGTAGTTCTCTAATTTAGGGCTGTGGTTTGTGTTACTTGTTTACATTTCCTGAGTCATGAAACCACATCAAAGGTGTTTATTTTTTGTACACAGAACATTTCAATTATTTGAGGAGAATCTTTGGCCTTTTCTGATTCAGTACAGTAACCTTGTACTTTTGTTCTCAAAGACTTCCAGTTCAAGATGCAATCTGGTTTTCTAATGTGCTTGAATATACATTCATTGTGGCTTCTTCAGGTTTCTATTTCTGATACAATTATAATCATTTACATTTCTTTCAGCTCCTCTTAAGTATATAAACCTAAATCACATTTTTTAGTTGTGGAAGTGCTGTGAACTTTATCATATCATACAGCTAACTAATTTTTTACTCCCTCTAGAAAGTTTGTTTTCAATCCAATCCATTTTCAAAATATTCCTGTAAGTGCAACAGGAATACTAAAGCAACATCACAATATAACAAAGATGAAATATTAATCACATTCAAAAATGTTTAATCTTGTGAAACAAAGGAAAAATGACAAAAAGCTAAATTTTAGAAATAAACTCTGAGTGTTCTAGGAAAAACAAAAACTTAAGATATTTTGATCTACATAACCCATTTTCAAACATGGTTTCAATATTAACTACCCTCAAAAATCTCCTTTTTTAAATTCAAACAATAGGAGAAAAAGCTGCTAAATTTAAACCTAAAACTGGAACTTTTGTTTAAAAATGTATGAAAATATTTAACATTTTTCTGATACTTTACACAGAATAAGGGAAAAATTGCATAGCCCTTAACCATGCTTCCAAGATATAAAAATAAGAAATTTATGTACAAATTTAAAAAATGACACTGCCGTTTAAATACTAATGTGCTGGTTATTTTCAGTGAATTTAAGTAGTAGTAAAGGTAACTTTACTGACAATCAGTTATATAAAGGACATGGTATAAAGTCCTTTGCAGACTAGAAAGATTAACAAAACATAGCTCCTGGTCCTCAAGGAATTTATAATCTAGCCCCAAATGAGATCATATTTTCATTTCACAATATTACTTTTTATTTTTATCACCCAAAAGGATTAATGGTTATTAATATGTTAGTTTAGATATGGGAAATACAACTGTATAGAGAAATTCTTAATGCATTCCTTTAATCTTAATTATGATTTTCATTACATGTTCATTTTTAAATATAAATTACACATGTTAATTACACTGCTCTAGTTAGCATTAACAGGAAATTTTTTGGACTTTCAAAGTAATGCCTATTTATCATACAAAGAAATTAAAACAAACAAACAAAAAACCCATTGCTGTCGATTCAACAGCTACTCATAGCAACCCTACAGGACTGAGTAGAACTGCTCTGTTCAGTTTCCAAGGAGCACCTGGTAGATTTGAACTGCCAATTTTTTTGGTTAGCAGATGTAGTATTTAACCACCAGGGTTTAACACAAAGCACTTAACTATCACTAAGCCACCAGGGTATACACCAAGAAATTAAGTGATACAAATTCGAACTGTTAGAGAAAAATAATGCATACAAAAGATGTCATAGGTTAACTAATTATAAAATCCTGGTATGTAACATAACCTCTAACCTACTTTAGTTTTGAAAAATACTTACTATTTTTGGTAAACATTTAAGTGACACAGTCTGATATGCAAGTATTTTAGAAATAAAATGACTTATAGGTTGCCCCGTAAAATCAGACTTAATTTTATAAGAGTTTGCCTAAGTGTACTTTAAACATCATAGAAATTCAATCAGAATCAATTCAAGGGCACCTAATCATCACCACCACCCTTGACACATACACACACGTACAGTCGTGTACTGAGATCTCTTCTATAGGACAGGAAATAGATAGCAAATATACTTTGTCCCCCCCAAAAAAATCACACAAATGATGAGTGACAGAGTACAAGTTTTATAAATAGCACACAACTGAGTTTCAGGAGTCTTACCAGGAATGAATAACACATCTCCAGCTTCAAGGGAACATTCATATCTTCTAGCCTTGGAAAACAGTGGGTACTTAGCCAAGTCTGGATTATCTATATTCAGTACTTCTGATTTAGTACCTAAAAAGTTCCAGGAGAAGGATAATATAGACTGAAAAAAGTTAGCATTTTTAAAAAAGTAATCACAAATATAAATTTGAAATTTTATTTCTTTCTGTACAATTACTGAACCTACATGGTGAGAACAATAACTATTCTGAAACCTAAGACAATTTTCAAAGACCCACCCTCTAATTATGATCATTGGCACCCTTGTTACATTAATTAAGATAACCTGAAAAATCTCATTGTTCACATAGCCTAGCATTACCTGTACACATACACACTATGGAGAACACAATACATCATAATTAGGAAGAAGTCCTAACATGTTCTATGGGGATAGAAAGAGCTCACAAAAAGAGTAACTGAATAAACTAGACTTTAGAAATATAGAGATAATAAAAAAAAGAATGTACCTGATAAATACAAATACTGGGCATCTCGAGGACTGAACAATACAACACGCTTTTTTCCAGTCACTTGTATTAAGAAGTTATCCATAACCTGGAGATCGATAAGAACTTACAGATAAGCAGTATCTAAAATTTAGACAGAGGCAATAATTTTCCAAATAGTTAATCATAAGTCTTACTCTATAGCAAAAATGTTGTCTTTTTCAATAAAGACTTGACTTACATGACCTAAAATCTTTATAGTAACACTGATCTAACAATGAAAACATCTGTATTCCACATACAACTGTGCCTTTATGAAAGACATTTCTGAAGCACTGCCTTAATATGGAAAGGTCTAGTAAACAATCAGGAAACCTGGAGTCAAGAAACTATTTACCCTTCCCCCCTTCAGTAACTGGCACAGAAAGTAGTAAAACCTATCTGAGGCACACTTTGGTTAATATTTATTTCACTTATCTGTTAAGGAATGCTATGAGGCCAACATCTGACCACAGAATGAAAGCCCTTGGGAAAACATAAGGCAATGCTGCAAGCACTGCTTAACTCTTTCAGTATATGGCCAACCATAATCTGACTGTTAACCTGTCGCCATTGAGTCAATTCTTACTGATACCAACCCTAGGACAGAGCAGAACTCCTCCCACAGGGTTTCTGAGACTGTAAATCTTCATGAAGCTGACTGCCACATCTTTCTGCCATAGACGGGCTGATAGGTTCAAATCATCAACCTTTTGGATGGCAGCTGAGCACTCAACAACTGCGCCACTAGGCATCCTTAATTTGGATATAGGTATACTGATTTTTAAATTATTTCCTTAAGAATACAACCTGGCAAATGTTCTTAACGTACTTATTATTGGAATTTCTGACTTTTGCTGTGTATGCAACGGTCCACTTTCTTGCTACAAATTGTGAAAAATGTTAAAAGACAGCCACATAATTCTCAGATAAGGAATTAAAAGATATATCAAGAAAGATATATTATTAACATATCCTTTTCTACCAAGGAACTTCTACTTTTAACACTAATCCTTGATTCATTTGGGACCTTGGCTGTGTATTTATAATGCCTTTGACTGATTCTTACCTTACGAAAAGCTTTATATAATCTATTATAACTCCAGGTAAAAAGGGAGACCACTTAAAATTTAAAACTCAGCCATAAAATACAGTTAAAAATGTATCCGAGCTACTTCATTTTCCTACTATGTTGTTCATGTGACTGTTAGCAAAAAACAATTTGCTAAGATTTCATATCTATTTCATTTAATCCTAGTTACTATATTGAAATCTTATCAAGAGATCCTTGACTTAGTTATAAAATACATGCATCAGGCATAATGGCTTGATTTAGAACTTAAAAAAAAAAATTCTTATTCTTTGGAAACCTATTAGGTATTATTTTAAGCTTTCTCAGTTTCTCCCAAACCATATCAAAACCAAACCCACTGCTGTCAATTCCAAATTCTAGTGACCCTGCAGGACAGAGCAGAACTGTCCCACATGGTTTTCAAGGTTGTAATCTTTATGGAGGCAGACTGCCACATCTTTCTCCTGCAGAGCAGCTATGGAGTTAAAACAGCCAGCCTTTCAACTCGCAGTGAGTACTTTAACCACTGTGACACCAGGGCTCTGTACTATACACAATACTAATACTTGTAATACTTCAAAAATATTTATAAGTACATATACACATGCTTATGTATTTTATGAAAATAAAATTAACTAGAGAGAAAAAAAAATCAAGATCACCCTCCTATGTATCTTGCTGCTGTACAAATACAGCACATTTGACCTTGTCAGGGGATATATACACCAAGGCCTTCAAATTCTTACAACTGGATACAGCTCTTTATAAGCTTTTGCCTTTCTCCTGAAAGTTCAACCAAAAAAAAAAAAAAACCCATTAAGTCAATTTTAACTCATAGCAACCCTACAGGACAGAGGAGAACTGCCCCAGAGGGTTTCTAAGGAACATCTAGTGGATTTGAACTGCCACCCTTTTGGTTAGCAGCCATAGCTACACCACCAAGGTTTCACAGTGGGTAAGACCTTTGGTTGCAGTTCAAACCTACCAGCTAGCTGCTCTATAGTTCCATCCAGAGTGCCTATTTACACACGTTCATATCAAACTTATCACTTCTTCCATGTTCACAATCCCCTCCTTCTCTCATGGCTATTTTTCACACAAAAAAATCTCTCTTCATAAAACGTAGCATACACAGGATGATGAACTGAGGAAAACCTCAGAAAAATGCACATGTGAAGAACTAACTACACAATTTACTCCCACATCACCACCTAGCAGAATACTCAGTGCAAAACTTGTGTTTTGGCAAATTATAGATAAAAGATCTTTGGGGTTGCCTACAGTAAGTTGAAACTGGGAATACTAAATCTTTAAGTAGCTTTAGATTTCACATTTATGTAGCATACATCATAGTGAGTCCAAAGTTGTAATCCTGGTGAGCTAATACGGAAGACACTTGAAAAGAACTGTTCTTCTTTAAAGTAGTCTGGGAACTTAATATCTCTTTCCAATAAAGGAAACTGCTTCCTGATATCTGCAACATCCTGCATTGAGAGAAACATAAAACATTAGATAAAAAATAATACCAGCAAAGTAAGAATTTTAATAGTAAACACAATGCTGGCATAATGCTTATTTTATCTAAAGCTGACACCAGACCCCATAATAATAAGGAAGAATGGGGTAAAATTGGTTCACTAGTTTAAAATGCTATGCTGTGACAGTCTATCTGCCAACACAGTGAAGGAACAGCAGGCTATGTAAGAGAACTGCAGATCCAATGACATCCTTATCGTTAAGCATAATATGTTTCATAAATAGAAAAGTTCTTACTCTAAACAACTACTACACAGACTCTAAAACAACAATGCCACAGCTGTCATTTAGTATTAAGCTTGTTAAGCTCAGGAATTAACAACTTGAGAGTCAACAACTATTTAAAACCTATTAGTTATGCTAAGGAAGAATAAACGTGAGAAAGAACTGAATAATGAGACACAGAGAAACTGCATCATTTCATAGTGTATCATTTTAGGGAACTTTCCTTAACACTGTAGCCATATTAATTTGACTCAGAAAACACTTCACAGCTTTCAGAAGGAAGGTGCTTTCAAAAGACATTCACTGTCAAAGTCTATACAATAAATTATTCACAATTTTTTATAATTATCTTGGATTAGAATTGTATTAGCAGAATGGTCATCTGTAAAATAAACAGTAGAAGGAATTTCTTAATTGTGTGGAAATGCAACATATTTTACAACCAAACTGACTGGTTAAAGATGACCGTGAACACTGATATTCTGTGGTTCCACCTGAAAACTACGTAATCATTTTTAATAATCATATTTCTTATTCAGAGGTACAAATCAGTGAGAAAAGAATGGAAAAGTATAAAAGATTATATATCAGGCAGCAAGAGAAAAAATTACAGGGCAGTTAACATATATACATCCATTTAGGTTCAAGCAATTATTTTACTTCCATACTTTTTACCTTTCTAGGATCTTCTCCAAGTGACCGTAAGTAGTACTTCTCATCCTTAAACATCCCAAAGAAAAATTCTATCAGCATTCATTTAAAAACATCAGGAAGTAAAGAAAGAAGGATACAAGTCTTGAAATCTAACTCACGCTTAAGTAGTTTTCAAAAAACGTCACTTATCCTTTCTACTAATGCTCTCTGGTGGTCATACGAAGAAATGTTTTTACATGCTACTTACAACAATGAGTGGATCCACAAAACAAGAATTAAATTCAAAAAGCATTAATGCTTACTTTTAGATACTACACTTAAAATTACTTAAAATTTGAGTGTCTTATTTGTGCAGCACACATGTTATCAAAGTGTTTTTGAGTGCCGATGAGTTTCTTTAATATGACATAAATGTAGAATGACAAATAACATTCTTCTGGTCATTTTTTAAAACTTTGGAGGTGGTATTAAACGCTAACATTTAATGAAAAGTTTCTATGTGTTAGGCACTGTACTAAGAACCTGAAGCTTTTATTTAATGAAGTTTCACAGAAACCTTTTAATGTAGCAACTGTAATTATTTCCATTTTATACGAGTACACTGAGGCACAGAAAACTAATTTGGTTGAAAGCTAACGAAAAGCAGAGCTAAGATCGGTGGTGTACCCAGCTAGACCGTAATAGTGGTTACCAGAGAAGACTAGTTTTGTATTCCTAATGGTCTTTTTAAAGAAAATCCACGTCGTATATAGATATCAATGCTTTCAAAAGAAGCCAAGCCAAGTGCCGTCGAGTGGATCTCAGCAAGTTAAAAACAATTACCTCTGAAATAAAGAATTCTTCATGCTTTTCTTCAGCTGCCCTCTGGACTAACTTGTCAAAAGGTAAAGTTCTAAAATACACAAAAAAATCCTTAGACTGAATCTAATACTCCGTTAATAATCTAGTCACTATACGTATACTATACACATTATTTATAATGATATAAATATGTATGGACTTGTTGGAGTTGGATATGACCTGTTTTACAATATCTACAATTTTTATTACAACATATGCAAAGTTCTGAATTTTCAAAATTAATTTACCAGCATGCTTCTTTGATTAAGGTTGTCCAAAATTTTAGAATTTAAGACTTTTAAATCTATGGTTTAAATGGATCCATCTCATGTATCAATACCTCCTATTTGAAGTTACCGACGGGAAAATGTTTCCACGGAGTCAGTAAGCCACCTTTGGAAATACATAACACTTCAGGCTCTAACAGTTACCTGTTTTCAAATGCCAAGGCAAATCACATTTTGTGATGAAGGGAGCAAACTACTAGCTTCTGTGGCAGAGATACTCGGTCAACGGTCCAAAGATAAAGCCCGCCCCTACCCATCTTCCCATCTTGGGAAAATTCACAGAATACAGCAAACAACATCATCACTGTGATGGGCTGAATTGTGCCCTCCTCAAAATACGTGTTGCCATGTGGCTGGGCTATGATTCCCTGTATTCTCTGATTGTCCTCCATTTTGTGCTGTGTGTTAAAGGATTAGGGTGGGACTGTAAATCCCTTCATAGGATCACCTCCCTGCTCCACTGTAAAGGGAGCTTCCCTCGAGTATGGCTTGCACCACCCTTAATCCTTTCATCCTGCAAGAGACAAAAGGGAAGGAAGCAGAGAATTAGGAACCTCACACCACCAAGAAAGCTTCACGGGGAGAAGAGCACATCCTTCAGACTTGAAGTTCCTGTGCCAAGATGCTCCCTGGAAAAAGACTGACGCAATACCAGCCTTTCCTCCAGTGCAGACTAGTGGGAAAGCCTTCCCCTGGTGTGAACATCCTGAATTTGCACTTGTAGCCTACCGGACTGTGTAAGAATAAATCTTCCTTTGTTAAAGCCCTCCATTCTGTGGTATTTCTGTTACAGCAGCACTAGATAACTAAAACAATCACTCTCACCCTCTTGCATTACCCTCCACAAGTTCAACTCAAGTGATGAATTTGTATTCTTTTTTGAAATTTGTGCCAAATGCTTGATTCCTTCACTCCGGTGAATGAAAGTTCAGCAATCTAAAAGCACAGTTGCTGTTTTCTTTACTCACACTCAGCCTAGAGAGCTATCTCTTTCTGGGCCCATTTTGTCCTTTAGCTTTCTAGAATCTACAGCAGTAATGCCTCCTACCTGACAGTGATAGCATTTCAGTAATACCTAGACAATCAGAAGTTCCCAAAAGCAGCTAGATCAAGAGCCTCTTCTCTGCTCTTCCAAATTCTGGGCTAAGATCTGTAATCTTTCATTCTTACTATCAAATATGCTGCCATTTGAAATTTGTACTGGGGAGGTAAGGGGAAAGGATGAGCAAAACCTTTTCTCTTTCTCTATGAGAAAATAACCTTGGGATTACTTCCTCTAACGTCGTCTTCTTAGAAACACACTGGATTAAGATAAATGTGAAATATCAGATGTGGTATCAGGCAACATCCACTGTGTGACTGTCCAATTCACAGCAACCGTATGTACAACAAAGCACTGCCTGGTTCGCACCCTCCTCACTATCTTGGTTATGTATGAGCCCACTGTGGCAGCTACCGTGTCAGTCTATCTATGATGCCTTTCTCCAGGAACTGGTCCCTCCTGATAATCCAGATAACATGTCCAAAGTTCCTGGGATGAAGTTTCGTCATCCTTGTTTCTAAGCAGCATTCTAGCTGTACCTTTTCTAAGACAGAGTTGTTTGTTCTTCTGATAGTTCATGATATATTTGATAAGAATTCTTTGCCAATACCATAATTCTAAAACATCCATTCTTTGATCTTCCTTATGCATTGTCTAGTTTTCATATCCAACTCAAAGCCTGGCTTGAGTTAGGTACACCTCAGTCCTTAGACTGACATCTTTGTTTTTTAACTTTTTAGAGGTCTCTTGCAGCAGATTTACACAATATAATTCATAGTTTGAATTCTTTACCACTGTTGCCCTGAGCAGCGACTGGGGATCCAAGTAAAATGAAATCCTTGGCAACTTCAACCTTTTCTCCATTTATCATGATGTCTCTTCTTGGTACAGTTGCAAGGATTTTTGTTTTATGTTAAGGTATAATTCATACTAAAAGCTGTCTTTCATCTTCATCAATCAGTGCTTCACATCCTCTTTACTTTTACTAATCAAGGTTGTGCTACCCGCACACATCACATGTTAATGAATCCTCCTCCAATCCTGATGCCACATTCTTCCTCATACAGTAAAGCTTCTCAGATTATCTGCTCAGCATACACCCTGAATAAGTACTGTGAAACCCTAACCCATACCTTCCTGACTTTAAACGATGCAGTATCTCCTTATTTCTGTTAAAATAACTGCCCTTACTCTATGTAGGGGTTCCCCATGAGCACAGTAAATATTCTAGAGTTTCTTTTCTTCTCAGTATTACACACAATCTTTTAACACCAACACAGTAGGATGCCTCTGCATAGTCAATAAAACATAGATAAACATCTTTCTAGTATTCTCTGCTTTCAATCAAGACCCACCTGAAATCAACAATGATATCCTTCATTCCACATTCTCTTCTGAATCTGGCTTGAACTTCTGGCAGTTCTTTGTCACAATGTACTGCTGCAGCTGCTTCAGAATTATCTTCAGCAAAATTTTACTTGTGTGTGTGTTATTAAGATACAGCTTGATAGTTTCCACATTCTGTTAAATGATCTTTCTTTGGAATGGGCACAAATATGGATTTCTTCCAGTCGAGGGCCAGGTAGTTGTCTTCCAAATTTCTTGGCATAGACAAGTGAGCACCTCCAGCACTGCATCTCTTTGCTGAAACATCTCAACTTTGCATTCTATCAACTCCCGGAGCATTGTTTTTCGTCATTTCTTTCAATGCAGCTGGACTTCTTGAGTATCATCAATTTTTGATCATGTGCCAATCTTGAAATGACTGGGCAACTCTTTTTGGTACAGTAGCTCCATATTCCTTCCCTCTTCTTTTGATGCTTCCTGTTTCATTCAG
The DNA here is from genome assembly GCA_028571685.1 of Heterohyrax brucei. Lineage (NCBI taxonomy): Eukaryota > Metazoa > Chordata > Mammalia > Hyracoidea > Procaviidae > Heterohyrax > Heterohyrax brucei. The sequence continues at coordinate 108,697,483 of CM053146.1, forward strand.
TATTTTCCCTGTAGAATCCTTCAGTGTTGTGACTCAAAGCTTGAATTTTTTCTTCAGTTCTTTCAGCTTGAAAAATGCTCAGCATGTTCTTCCCTCTTGGTTTGCTAAGTCCAGGTTTTTGCACATTTCATTCCAGTCCTTTTCTCTGTCTTCTTGAGTTGCCCTTTGAAATCTCTTTAGTTCTTTTAATCACTTCTCTCATTCACCTGAGCTACTCGACATTCAACACCAAGTTTCAGAGTCTTTTCTGATACCCACTTGGTCATTTCTTTCTTCCCTGCCTTTTAGTGACATTTTGCTTTCTTCACACATATGACGCTCCCCACAACTCATCTGCTCTTTGGTCATTAGTTTTCAATGTGTCAAATCTATTCTTGAGATGGTTTCTAAATTCTAGCGGGATATACTCCAGGACATATTTTGGCTTTTGTGGACTTATTTTCCTCAGCTTCAACTTGAATTTACATATAAGCAACTGATGGTCTGTTCCCAAGTCAGCCCCTGGCTTTGTTCTGACTCATGCTATTGTCTACTGCCTTACTCCACAGGTGTAGTCAGACTCCTGTATAATCCACCTGGTGAGGTCCACATATATAGTTGCCATTTATGTTACAGACTGAATGTGTTCCCCCAACATGTGTGCCAATTTGGCTAGGCCAGGATTCCCATCATTGTGGGACTGTCCACCATTCTGTCATCTGATGGGATTTTCCTGTGTGTTGTAAATCCCATCTGCAAGATGTTAATGAAACAGGATTAGTGGCAGTTATGTTAAGCATCCTCTCTTACTTCTAGGGAAACTCTGGTGATATAGTAGTTAAGTGTTATGGCTGCTAACCAAAAAGTCAGCAGCTCAAGGCTGCCAGGTGTTAACTGGAAACTCTATGGGGCAGTTATACCCTGTACATTCCTTGCCGGTGTATGCATACTATCCTATCAATGACAGCATTGTATTTTAGGATAGATCTTAAAATGCTATTTTTAAGGATGACTGCCACACCATTCCTCTTTGTCATTCCTCACACAGCAGACAACATACATTTCATACATTGCATGTGTATAGGGTCGCTATGAATTGGAATCGACTCAGCAACATGTTTTTTTATGTTAATGAGGCAGAATGCAATCCACAAAATGAGATTATGTCTTAAGGTAATCACGTCTAAGAAGCCTAAATTCAGGGTGCCAGCTCTAGGGTAACATACTTTCTCTCCGCGGACTCTGAAGGAAAGTCTTCGTGTTGCATCAGTGTGTCTTTGGTCTGCAAGCATCTCAGTGCAGGAACCTCAGGTCTTCAGGATATGCTCTGCTCTTGGTGGTGTTTTCTTGATACTATGATGCTCCTGACACTCTGCATGCTTCCTTTTCATCTCTTCTAGGACAAAAGGTTGCACAAACCACATCCAGGGAAACTTTGCTTACATTGGATCAGAGAGATGACCCAGGTAAGGGTGTTACAATCCCAGTCTAAACCTCTTTTAACATAAAATTCAAATTTACCCTAATAACAAGGTAGAGATTGGAATTTACAATATGGGAAAACCACAAAATGGAAGGCAACCACACAACAGTGGGAATAATGGCCCAGCTAAATCACTACACACATTTTTGGGGATACACAATTCATTCCATGACACTAGCCTACCAGACTGTGACAAAATAAGCTTCTCTTTGTTAAAGCCAACCATTCGCGGTGTTTCTGTCATAGCAGGATGACACGACTAAGATAGCACGTATAGGTGTTACTCATGTTGTCGAAAAAAAGGTTATTTGCAATGAGGAAGTTAACAGTCTTACAAATTCAATCATGTGATCTCTGATGCCTCTACAGCAGTTCCTACCACTAGGCCACTTTCCAGCTACAATCTTTAGTTTCCAGCTTTTGAACGCCAATCACCAGGAGGTATCAATGGATCTTGATCAATTTCAGACTGCAGAAATTGGTCAAAAAAAACCTTCAGTTTCCTCATTGCTGACACTAGTGGTTGGTGAATAAATTTAATAGTTGTAATTAGCGATATTCCTTGCAGGTGTACGGATACTATCTTATCAATGACAGCACTGTATTTCAGGACAGATCTAAAATGCTCTTTTTAAGGATGAATGCCACACCATTCCTCTTTGTCATTCCTCACACAGCAGACAACATAACTGTCCCATTCAAAATGGTCCACTTCAGCTAGGTAGTGCCTAGAATACTGATATGTATTCCATTTCATTTTTGACAACTTCCAATTTTGCTAGATTCATATTTCATACATTGCATGTTCCTATTATTAATGGATATCTGTAGCTGTATCTTCTCATTTTTAGTCATGTCACCTCAGCAAATGAAGGTTCCAAGAGCTTTACCCCATTCACGTCACTACTGTCAACTCTACTTTTAGGATCCCTGCCCTGTATCCTTTTGCAAAGCTAAGTAAATCTGATGCTAGATTATAGACTATAGGGTTAATTATGAACTGGAGAGACCACTGCTGATAATCTTGTACAGGGAGCATTACATGTGGGAAGTGGGAGTCAGATATCTACTTCGACTAAGGCACGGTACTGGGTCTCCTATAATTTCTGGACAATTGTATCAACAAATTAACTTAGCACCCTTCAACTCTCTGTTTTCAAATCTCTGACCTTCCCATCTACCCTTCAGTCCTACCAAAACGTCTCTGAAGAGTCTGAGGTCTGTGATGAAATATATGTGGCTTCTAGCTACCTGATACTTGAATAGTTGCCTAGGCTTAGCTGCCTTACTAGGGAGAACCCAGAATCGTTTCAAGACCTTAACAATAACAGAGAAGGATGGTGACCACGTAACAGCAGAGAAGATATCTCAATCCAAAGGTGCAGAACTTGAAGTATCCCAACAACTCTCTCTCTTTGGTATGAGCTACATGATTTTGGATAAGTTACTTAACATTTTTAAGCCACCATTTTCTCATCTGTAAAATTATTATAAAGGTATCTACCTCACAAATTGTTCTCATGATTAATATAATGAAAACACTATAATCTAGGATACTCGATTGTTCAGTAAAAAAAACAGTAGCATTAGCAAAAATAACGTATCCTTCAAAAGTATGCTAGAAATAACAAAAAGATAAGTATCAAACAAAGAATAAGTAACAAACAAAAATAAGTAGCCAACCAAAAAGGAAAGAAAAGATTCCATTGTTCTGTTTCTCAGTTTTAAAAGGCTACTTTGCAAAAACAGTATGAGAACTGAAGGGAGGTATAATAAAGAAAAGCAAGACGATAACTGGAATTAGATGATGTCTCAGGAATTACACAGCGACAGAAGCAGCAAAATAAAGCTTATGTAAGATTCAGACCATTATTTTTAAGAATCTACAACTGGAAAAATGTCAACACAGGGTGGAAACAAAGCTCTCTTGCACTTAGTAATCTGACTCTTCGAGAAACAGTGAGAGCTTGAGCTACCAAGAAGAAAGCAGTAAAAGCCAAGACTTGAAAATTTATCAGTCTCTATGTGTTTGACAAAGCAGAAAAACATATGTAATCTAATCTCAAAATGAATTGATAAAAATGATAAATATGTATGCAGGCTTTCTCATAAACTCTTCTTTCCCACTCACTGTGGCGCAAAGGTCAAAGCACTCAACTTCTAATGGAAAGGCTAGTGGTTTCAAACCACCAGTTGCTCCATGGGAGAAAAATATGACAGTCTCCTTCCATAAAGATTCACAGCCTTGGAAACTCTAGAAGGCAGTTCTATTCTGTCATACTGAGTCATTGTGAGTCTGTACTGACTTAACGGCTAACAGGTTTGGTGACTGCTAAAAATGACTAAATGTTTCTTTCTTGCACTAAAAAAATAATTTGCAATTTTTTTAGAAGCTCTTGTGAAAGACTTGGAAGAAGCTGAGACAGGAACTATTACATAATTTATGTTTTTCAAAAACAAGTTTTGCAAAGTTTAAAAGACATGACAAAGCATCAAGGCAATGCAGGATGAATTTCAATAGCCATTTGTTATGCTATTGGCCCCTTTGGAAAATAAACATCATTAACTGCAGGCTGCAGAACACTCATCATTCCAGCACTTTCTTCCTCTTTCTTGATTTAATAAAAAAATAAAAAGTTCTTAAAATCACTTGGAAAAATTTCTGGCAATTAAATTCAATTCATGGCCTATTAAAAGCCAAAACTATAATCGTAAATATTCTGAGGATCAAAAGCTGAGAAATGCTTTGGCAGTTGCTATTTGAGTTTAAAAACTCTAATGAGAAAGGAATGGCGCTTAGCTCCGTTTAACTCATCTCTAAACAGAAGCCTTTTGTGAACTACATGGTATTTCAGTAACTTGAATTTTCAGGGAATTGTACATGCTCAGAATTTGGAAACTGGTTGATTTTTAATGAAACTGACAGGAACAAACAGCATATTAAATCTACAAGATTACAGCACTTACAGCTTTCAAGTTTAGACATTAAGTAGCTTTTGAATGTCTCTTTATGACCTTTAAGAGATTCCAAAGCACATAAATGATAAGCATGAGGAAAATTAAAGGTATTTAAGGTTACTTTTTTGAAAAGAGAAAATGAAGTATACATGTTGCTATAACAATTACTTGTCAGAATTGACTCAACAGCAATGAGTTTGGTTTTGGTTTGTCCTGTTACTGAAGAGGGGAGACAAAGAAACCATGGGCTTATATTTATAAGCAATTTGGAATTTTAAAAATTTCCAAAATTAAAGGCATTAACACTCAAAACAAGTTATGAAGAGAAGCTTTAGAATTTCCTATTCTAGTAAACAATTACTGATTATGGTAGGATCAATCAGCTAATCAGGCACTCAACAAATGCAGCAATTTTAGGTGTAATCTAACCCTAGTCAAAAAATTCTCTGTCCCTTATCACTCCATAATGTTATAATGTGCCATTTTTAAAAAAAGTTTTAGAAATATCTTTAATTATGTAAACTCAGAATTCTTGTCTTTTAAAAGTCACTCTTTAAAACTTAGCAAGTTTTCCCATAATTATATCAAACTAGCTTAAAGATGAAATACCATATGGTCTTTGTATAATAATGAAAAAAATATTTTGAAGGTTTTTTTAAAAGCCATTTGTACCCACAGAGTAAACTTCAGAAGAAAATACCTATACACAAAGTTCTTACTAATGAAGTCCATCTGTGGTACTGCAGCAACATGGATCTTTACTTCTTTCTTCCCTCCAGCATGGCTTAGGTAATCCACTGTCCATTTGCTTGTACACGGCCCCAAATCAATTCTTTCCAACACTAGTGGTTTTCTCTATTACGTGGGGGAAAAAAAAAAAAAATTAGTGACTCCAACAATAATACATCAGGAGCTAAAAAATCAAGACACGATCCTTGATCCCAAGATGGTCAGACTCAAAGATTCTGATAGTTCATGTAGTGACCAAAACAGGAGAACACCCATGTAATATACCTATAATAAAATTTTAAGGTTAGGAAAACAAGAAAAGCTTCAGCAATGGCTCCATAAATAGCCTAGAAAGAAAGAAAAGAAATCTGGATATTATATAAGGCATTTTCATGAGTAAGCTTTGTTTATCACAAAAATACTTTATAGTATTTTTTTGTACTATATTGTACTGTACTTCAGCTGTACTGGTTGAAATTTGCATAGTATACATTTTCTGTTTATAACTCGACAACACTTCAAACTTACAGAACAGCTGCAGGACAGTACAAAGAATTCCCAAACATCCTTACCCTGATTCACCAGTTATTAACATTTTCTCCCCATTTGCTTTATCATTTCGTTTTTACCAAGTATGTGTGTGCATGAGCAGAGAGGAACACGGTACTGCACACAATTTTTATCTGAACCTTTTGAGGTTAACGACATCATTTATTTCTAAATACTTGATATTTACTTCATGAGAACAGTCTCTTACATAACTATAGGTACTAAAACCAAACCCAGTGCCACTGAGTCAATTTTGACTCACAGTGACCCTACAAAGCAGAGCAGAATTGTTCCACAGAATGTCCAAGGAGTGCTTGGTGGATCTGAACTACTGACCTTTTGGTTAGCAGACACAGCACTCAACCACTATGTTACCAGTGTTTCTACAGGACAATCAGCCCTCATCCTGCAAAATGACAGATACATTTAATACATATTATCTAGCTCACAGCCCATAAACAAGTATCACTAATTGTACCTATAATATCCTCGATAGCTATTTCTTCTGCTGGTCCAACATTCACTGTGAGATACCACACTTCATTTAGTTACTAGATCTCTTTTAGTCTCCTTTAACCTGGAACAGGTGCTTTGCTTTTGTCTTTCATGAACTTGACACTGTTGAAGAATGTTTCATAGAATGTCTTTTGACTTGAGTTTGTTTCTTCCAGATTCAAGGTTATGCATTTTAGGAACGAGTATCACAGAATGAATATTATGTCCTTTTCAGTGTATATCAAGTACCATATGATATGAGGTCTGCCAATTAAGTTCGTGAACTCATTCTACCAAAAGTGCTACATACCTCATTGCTGACTATCACTGTGTTCACCTTCGAAGTACTTCCTTTGGGCAGCTACGCACTGATGCCAGCACCTAGTCTAGCCTTCAAAGCAACTTCTTCTAGGATGCATTCAACTTTTTCTAGGATGCATTCAACAACTTAATGGTCACATCTCATATCTTGCCTTATTATTTGTGATGTTAACTTCCATCTACCTTTGATCTGATTCTGCCTAAATCAAGCATTGCTATGATGGATGGAAAAGGTTTTTTTTTTTAATTTCATCATTTCGTCTAACATTTATTAGTTAGCATTCTCATGTAACAATGAACTAGTTCATTTATTCGTTTTCATGACTTATGTCTAGTTTTAATGTGCATTTCTTTTACGAAGTTGAATATCTATATGTTTAAAGGCTACTTTTCTATTTCTTTTATGACCTATTCATTCACGCTTTTCGCTCATTTTTTTATGTAGGTTTTTGGCCTCCCCTTCCTCTAGTTCTTTACATACAAAGGTCTTCAATAGTCTTTATATGGGAAGGGTTGTCAAGAAGACTAAGAGCAGTCCTTCTAGTATCACTTTCAAAATTAAAAGGCTTGAATCCTCTCTTGTAGGTTGCTAACTCCCAAAATCAAATAAATAGATAAATAATGCTTGGCTCTTAAAATACTCAGGACTGTAAATAAAGATACTCTTAGAGAAGTAAATATCAGAAGTCTAGTTTTTTTGTTTGTTTATATTTTCCCCTATTATAAAGAGACTAGCCATAATCAGGTGCTTTTTTTCTCACTTTAAATAACTGCTGGATTCCTTTTTCCCCCGGTTCTTTTGACTGCTGGATTCTCTTGCAAAGCACTGCAAGTAAACTGTTCGTTTGTTTCCTTTGATATTGTCTCCTTTAATAAAATTTATGATTCAAATTACACATCTGAAAAAATCTACCAGCTGAATTAGAACCACCGTAATTATAATCGAAGACCAAGGGGGCATTTCCTAGGGGGATGCCACTGTTTTCCCTGTTAGCTCAGTGTACCTGAAAACCAAGTCCACTCCAGCTCCCCGCCTCTACCTTGCAGTAGGACTGACAAGCAGCCTTCCCAACACGCTGCTGGTGAGGGAAAAACCTAAACCAAACCCACTGTGGTCTAGTCGCTGCCGACTCACAGTTAGCCTGCAGTAAAGGAGAACTGCCCCTGAAGGAGGTGCTAATCCTGCTCTCAAGTGTCCGTCCCTCAGAAAAGGAGGGCGGACGCAGGAGTCACAGGCACAGTTTTCGCTGCTATAGCAACGACAGACGTCATTCTTAACAGGATTCGGTACCAAAAGTCTTTTCTTCCAGTAACGAGCTTGGGTGACGATGCCTCTAGCACTCAGCTCACCGCAGTCATCCTCTTCCCCAGAAATCTGAAGCTATTTTTTCCTGGAAAATTCAACAGATAAACACCCAACATCTCCCAAGCACCCTTTCCGGAAACTTGGACGCAAAGCCAATTAGCAACTTTCTGCCGCCCATTTCCCCCTCTCCCCACACGCGGGGTCACTGACCAGTTTAGAGGCGCCTCAGGAGGCAGGGGCTGGTCTCCTCCGACTTCTCGCGGTTTAGCCCCGCGCGAGAGCCTCACCTGCGGGTAGAGGTGCTGTAGGAACTGCTCCCGCGACACGCCCTCGAGCCGGGGCACTGGGAGGCGCTGCCCTGCCATGGTTCTTCCTACTCTCGCCTACTTTCCAGCCCGTGAATCCCAGCCCCAACATGTTCCTCGTCTAAAAATCCGTGCGGAAACACGACCCGGGGAGTAAAGGTCCGTGAGGCCGGCCGACTGGAGAAAGTGGCTCGTTCCCAACGCGAGGGCTGAAGGGTCTCGGTATAACACGGTTGTATGCTGGATAGATAAGATTTGGGGAACTCAGTAGTTGGCAATAACACGCCAGCTTCACACTCCAGCTCCCCGCCCTCCCCAACCTGCACGCTCTCTGAGGTAGTTTCCCGCCGACTTCCTTTCCCTACTACACTAGCAAGCCCAGGGGTGAAAGGTCATGAAAATGGCGCTGGCCGCTTACCTGCTTCGGCGCTTGCTGTTTTTCGAGCCCCGGTCCAGCCCGGCCGCCCGACTCCGGACTTGTAATGCGGTCGAGCTGAGGCCAGCGTTGAGCGGACACTGCTGTTTCTGCCGCCGCCGCCTCGGCTCGGGGGTGCCTCTGTTTCCCGGTGCAGCGTGGGCCGAGGCGGCCTCAGTGCTGCCCGCCCGGAGCCCCGGGCGCCGCCCACTCAGCCCTGCCGGATTGCCCGCGGCGTTCGCCTGCTGCCTCGCCCACCCTCGGCGCGGCTACAGCACCGAGGGGCAGCCCCCGCCGCGCCAGAAAACCAAGATGATTATCCTGGGCGTCTCCAACCCCATCAACTGGATTCGGACTCGAATTTATTCTTTCCTCATCTGGGCCTATTTTGACCAAGAGTTCAACATCAGAGAGTTCTCTGAGGGGGCAAAGCAGGTGTGTCCATTTCCCTGGTTCTCCAGCCTGCCTCGCAGGCCCTCAGCTGCTCACGCGTGCAAGGGGGAAGTGGCGAGCTTCCCAAGCTGGGTCCCTCGTCGGTCAAGTGCGGTGGTGTCGCAGAGACAGCCCACCGGCCGCTTCCTGGCCGAAAGGATGCTTCTGGGTGGGGTTGCAGTGCCTCTAGGAATCAGGGCGTCGTCGAGGGACCGGAGTGAATTTGTCATTTACCTTTGCACTATCCATTTGAGCGAGACCTGGTCTGGGTAGAAGAGCATACTTGGCTGGGTAACACAGGTTTTGAATCAAGCAGGAGTGGATCCAAAGCCCGTTTCTACCATGTAGAAGCTGTATGACCTTACTTTTCTTTTTTTTTGTTTGTACTTAGTTGAAAGTTTACAGAACAAACCAGTTTCTTGTGAAAAAATACACATATTGTTTTCTGACATTAATTGCCCACCCCCTCGTCATGCCCACACTCCATTTCTCCACCCAGGGTTCCCCATTACCAGCTTTCCTCTCCCATCCTACCTTCTTGCCCTTCCCCCCGGGCTGGTGTGCCCGTTTAGTCTCATTTTGTTGTATGGGCCTCAGTAATCCTGAAGAATAAACCAGCAGCAGGAGTGTCTGGGGGCCATGCTCTCAGGGTTTCTCCAGTTTCCTTTGGACCAGTAAGTTTTTTGTGTGTTTTTGTTGGGGGTGGGGGGTGGTAAGCTAGAATTTTGTTCTGCATTTTGTCTGTGTCTCTGTCCGACTCGACGGCACTTGGCTTTGGCTCTGTCTGGGACCCTCTGTTGGTTAAAGCAGTCCGTGGTGGTAGCCTGGCACCGTCTCGTTGTGCAGGACTCAGCCTGGTCGAGGCCTCGGTACTTATGGTCCATTAGCCCTTTTCGCGTTTGTCCTTTGTTTTCTGTATTTTGTGTCGCTCCAGAGTAGTGAGACCAGTGGAGTATCTTAGATGGCTGCTCCCAAGCTTTTAAGACCTCAGCCGATACTCAACCAAAGTAGAACGTAAAACATGTTCTTTATAAACTATGTTATGCCAGTTGATCTAGATGTTCTCCAAGACCATGGTCTCCGTGGCCCTCAAACCAGTACTTTGAAACCTCAGGGAGTTTGGATGTATCCATGGAGTTTCCATGACCTTACTTTGGACAAGATGTCATGGTTTACCCGGTATTGGGTACTGTCTTTACCCTTCACCAAAGTTACTACTTATCTACTATCTGTTTAGTATTTTTCTCCCCTCTCCTTGGCAACCATCAAAGACTGTTTCTTTTTGTGTATGAATCTTTTCATGAGTTTTTTTTTGTAGTAGTGGTCTCATACAATTATTTGTCGTTTTATGATTGACTTATTTCACTCAGCATGATGCCTTCCAGATTCACCCATGTTATGAGATGCTTCAAAGATTCATCCTTATTCTTTATCGTTGCATAGCATTCCATTGTATGTATGTACCATAGTTTATTTATCCTTTCATCTGTTGCTGGGCACCTTGGTTGTTTCTGTCTGTTTTGCTGTCGGGAACAATGCTGCAGTGAACATCAGAGTTTATGTCTGTGTAATGACTAATTTCTCCAAGATATTTTCCTGGGAGTGGGATTGTTGGATCTTCTAGTATTTCTATTTCTAGCTTTCTAAGGAAGTGCCATACCATTTTCCAAAATGGTTGTATGATTTTGCATTCCCAGTAGTAGTGCATAGGAGTTCTAATCCTCCTACAGATATGACCTTACTTCCAAATCTGCAAAATAAAGAAGGTAAACATGCTTAAGGAGTAGTGTCCATCACATAATAGGCACTCAGTATTTGTTGAATAAATGAGTGAGTGGATATAATTATTGTGAGGAATAAACAATAGAACATTGCCATGGTGCCGTTACATAATCTTTGCCACAAAGACAAAAGTTCCTGCCAGCAGTTTGGCAGAACGTTTTCTCTCCCCATCACACTTCTTAAAGAGTAACCTACAGATAAGCATTTTTCTCTTTTCTAAGAATTTGCCGGGACAACCTGGTTGCTGGTGACATGTGTAGCACCTTGCATACTGAGAAAGACAGACTTGAATAAATCATACCTCTGATTTTTAGCAGTTATTTTCTCTTTCTGAATGGCTGATAAATAACTTCCCTTACCCTTACTGCTTAGAATTCACTGTGGGTCCTGAAATTATTTGCAGGATTTCATCTGTACATACACTTTTCTAGCATGAAGTTCTTACTATAGCTTCCTTTCAAACCTTGTAGAAAATTGATCATCCTCAAACATTTCAGAACTGTTGAAGAACAATGGAAATCGTAATTTATTTTCTACATCTGTATATCTTAAAAGTAAGCCATAAGGTAATTGTGATACAGTATTGATTGTAGAAGGTCTTACAATTAAGCTTGTGAACTTGCTACTGTGCACTTACTCTGGCAGTACTGTACAGACAATTCAGTAAGGTTTCGTAACCTTGGTATATCAGTGTCTCACAGCTGTGTGGTGATGTCTTGCTAAGTGGTGTTCATTATCATTGCGTGTTTTTGTGTGCTGTTGTGAGAGTGTTGGAGCTTGAGTGAGAGCAATGAGCAAACATTAAATTTCTTGTTAAACTTGGCAAGAATGAAAGTAAAATCAGGGACATGTTAGTCCACGTGTATAGAGATAATGCCATGAAGAAAGCGGCAGTGTGTAAATGGATTAAATGTTTTTCTGAGGGGAGAGAAAGCGTGCCTGATGAAGACAGGTCAGGGTGGCCAGTAATAAGCAGAACTGACGAAAACATTGCAGAAGTTTGTTGAATTGTGCATCAGAATCGTTGGCTGGCTGTGAGAAGCACAGCTGACCAAGTAAACATTGATAGGGAAGCAATTAGGAAAATCTTAACTGAAAATCTTGGCACGAGAAAGGTGTGTGCAGGAATGGTCCTAAAAGATCTCACTGATGAAGAAAGCAGAAGAGAGTCGAAGTTTACCAAGACCTTCTGGAGAGGCAACATGATGTTTCAGGCCATGTTTTCACTGGTGGTGAAACATGAGTGTACCAGTAGGACCCTGAAGCAAAGCGTCAGAGTGCCAGTTTTCCATGACCGAAAAAGTTCCATCAGTCCAAATCAAGAGTCAAAACAATGTTGCTAACTGTTTTGATGTCAGAGGGATTGTTCATTATGAATTTGTACCAACTGGCCAAACAGTTAACCAAGTTTACTATTTGGAAGTGCTGCAAAGGCTGCATGGAAAAGTTAGATGAAAATGACTGGAGCTTCTCACCAACAACTTGTGTCTCTTGCATCATGACAATGCACCAGCTCGCATGGCACTGCCTGTGAGGGGTTTTTAGCCTGTAAACAAGTAACTGTAGTGGAACACCCTCCCAACTCACCTGATTTGCCCCCAGTGACTTTTTTCTTTACCTGAAAATAAAAGAAATATCGAAAGGAAGACATTTTCATCACATTCAGGACATCAAGGATAATACAAAGACAGCGCTGAAGGCCATTCCAGGAAAAGAGTTCTAAGTTGCTTTGAAGGGTGGATTAGGCACTGGCATTTGGTGCATGGCTTCCAAAGGGGAATACTTTGAAGGTGACTTAAGTGATACTCAGCGAAAGAGGTATGTAGCACTTTTTCTAGGATGAGTTCGCGAAGTTAATGGTCAGACCTCGTATACTGGTATTGATTATATTTTACTCCCAGTTTATTTCAGCCTATAATCGTAGCCGTTTATATTTGCTTATAGGGCTATCAGTTATAAATTAAATGTTTTCAGTTTTATGTAATCAGTGTCAGTACTGATGTCTGCATCCTGCCCCCCTGAATGATTCTTGACTGCTTTCTGTATTTATTTTTAAAAAAAGGGCAAACTTGGTTGATATATTGAACCCAGCATCATAATTTAAGGGGTAAACCTCTGCTCATGTCAGTTCTCAAAACATTTTGGCCATGCTAAATTGACATGATCTTAATCATGCTCTACAATGCCTGCTGATAATAGCTGCACTTGTCCACCTTTCATAACACATATATAACTTCCAGTTTATTTATGTGCCAATAAAGAGTGGAAATCATCACCCCACTGTGGGCAGAAATCAGTCCTTAGCCTCTGTTTTCTCATAACACACATGTACAGAGGAGCATAGTCACTCTCTGGTCTGTTCAGCCTCTCTCCATTCTATTAAGTAGTATCTGCTCCTCTTTATCAGCCATTGTATATGCCATTTTGCCCTAAGTTAGTATTTCAGTAATCAATCTGACGTCCAGAAGGAATGTCTGGCACATGTTTAGTAATTCTCTTGTACCAGTCAGCGTTAGAAACTCTATGGGAGCAGTTCTATCCTGTCCCACATGGTGGCTGCCTATTGGAGTCAACTTGGTGGCATTGGGTGTTTGAGGGGGGAGGTTTAAACCAGTCATTATTTAACATACCATTCCAATCAAGCAAATCAATCCTTCAATACCTAAGACTTTTAGGAATACAGCTCCAAACCTCCCTACTAGCCATCATGATGTAGCTTAGCCGTGCATTCCTTACGTGAGTGTACCTCGGGAGTGTGGGAATAATCAGGTAAAACCATCAGCTGTTTCATCTACTCTTAGTGGATTCTATTCCTCCTTTCTTAGAACTCTAATCTCCCACCAATGAGATGTTACTGTGAGTTGTGAAGATTATTTAGACTCACCAATTTCTTTTGTAAATCATAGAACATGAAACTGGAAAGGGACTTGAATTGAAGGCTCATCATTCTAGTCTCATCCTTTATGAGTGATGCATCCGAGTTCCAAAAGGTGAAACAGTTGACTTGAGGATGCATAATTAGTAAGTGCTCATGTGCTCTACCCTGTGGCCCACCTCACAGGTTGTCTGGATCCTCCAGAGTCACTGAGATTGAGATGATTGAATACAGTCTAAGCAAGCTTTGATTCATTGTGTGAGCTAGAGGGATAGGTGGCTGAATGCTATATAACCTTAAACCAGGGCTTGAAACTGGTTTGAAAAGGTTCATTATTTGCTGAAGGCAGTGTACAGGTATGTCAACCAGATCTGTTGCGGCTTGAATTTTGGCCCGAGTAGGAAACCAACCAACCAACAACAACAATAAAATGGAGCTTTGGTTGCACAGTAGTTAAGCAAAGGTCGTTAAGTGCCTATCTAAGAGGTGAAAAGTTTGGATCTACCAGCTGTTCCTTGGAAACCTGTGGGTTGTACTCTGCACTGTAAGGTTGCTATGATTCAGAATTGACTTGTTGGTTTTTTCCTTGGTTTAGGAAACAGAGTCCTAGTGGCACAGTGGTTAAGAGTTTGGCTGCTAACCAAAAGTTTGGCAGTTCAAATTCACTAGCTGTTCCTTGGAAGGCTTATACCCAAGCTATTGCCCATAAGTCATCATACATTGTTTTCCCATATCTTGCTTGCACATTATTCCAATTAGGCCTTTTCTATGGGGAAAAAAAAATATTTCCTATAAGCATCTGGAGGTCGGACACTCGTATGTCATCAGGGTCTTATTGGAGCAGCCTCCTAATGATTCTCTGTTTCATTATAGAATAATTTGTCCTACCTTAGCCATACAAACTACAGTATAATGGTTGAATTGTGGCATGACAGTTACAGTCTTTGTTTTCTTGCCCAAATTTTCACCTGTGTTCCACACATGAAGGCTTACCCAAACCTTTGGTGTTTCTGAACCTTTGGTGTTCATGAGAGACCCTTGGATCTATTTGGATGTGTGGGTTCTTACTCCCAGGTGTGTGATCTCCATTACATGTTAAATTCTGGTGCATCTTCCCTTCTGTCAGCTCTTCAGTTTTCAGTTTAAATGTTACTTCTTTTAGGAAGCCTTCTCATCCCTTTAGGTTTGGTTAGGTGGCTTTTAAGTATGCACCCATATTCTGTTCTTACCTCTTACAGTTCTTGAACATACCACTTTTCCTGTGTAGATTGGAGCTCCTTCAAGACAGGTAGAGTCTTAGTTACTATGAGTCAGAATTGACTCAACAACAGTGGGTTTGGGTTTTATGAGAACTTCATACTTGGAAGTTGATATCCACTACTTTAGCTTGTATGAACTCTTGATCTTCTACTTCTCCAAACCTGCCTTATCTGTCTTAATAAGGTTTGGACTGGAACCCAGCTGTGACTCTTAACTACAGTCTAGGCTGCACTACTTCCCAGCTGCTGTCTATGCCCAGTGAAGATGGAGGTCATGTAGTCAGAACAGTTGTCATTCTCTCAATTCTAAAAGGAAATCTATAAACCCAAATCAAACGTACTACCATCAGGTGTATTTTGACTCGTACTAACCCCATAGGGTTTCCAGGGCTGTAAATCCCTATGGAAAAGCACACTGCCACAGCTTTCTCCTGCAGAACCACTGGTAAGTTTGAACCACTGATGTTTTTAGTAGTAGCTGATCACTTTAACCACTGCACCACCAGGGCTCCTTAAAAGGAAACATAGGAGGATGTTTGTTGAGGCACTTCATGTGTACTTCACATACTGTTATTTCTCAGGTGCTAAGAGTAGATAACCTAATTAATAGTTTCCTTAGCTATTACTCTGCCATGTTGGAAGGTAATGGTAGAAAAGAGACCTCAACCAACTTTGAAAGAGTCATGCGTGACATTGTTGTGATAGAGTTTATCATAAAAATCTTTCTTACAATTAGCCATTTGAATAAGAGCATTGTCCACTGTGTGGTGTTTTACATGGTATTTTGAAATAATAATCACCCTCTTACACTTTTTTTTCTTGAAGGCTTTTGCTTGTGTGTCAAAATTGCTGTCACAATGTAAATTTGATCTTTTGGAAGAACTTGTATCCAAAGAGGTGAAGTATACTTTTAATTTTTTTAATATAGTATTCTATTGCAGTAAAACAATCATACACTGTCTTTATTTGTGCTTGAAATTAGTATGTGTGACCGTCAGCTAAAGTAGTATCTCTGTATCTATCCTTATGGGCACTTTAGGTCATATAGGAGCATGGAAAGACTCCTGCAGTTTAAGATATAAATAAGTAGATATGATGTTTATTTGCCTTATATACAATATTCTGTCAGGAATTACCTAGTTGAATAATTAAATGCTTTTATGCTCTGACTTTTGAGGAAATACTTGCCAGCCTTGCATTTGAACGTGAGTAAACATGGTAACAGATTTGAAAATGCTGCAGGAAAATGCATTCTGTGATAAAGACTACTTTTTACAAAAGTTTTCAAAATTGAACTGGTGAGCTAATGGTTGGCTTTTCCCAAACTTAGGTGCTGCATGTATTGAAAGAAAAGGTTACTTTACTGCCTGACAGCCATAAAAATGCCCTTGCTGCTGACATAGATGAAATTGTATACACATCAACAGGAGACATCTCCATTTACTATGATGAAAAAGGTAAAGCACAGTCATCTTTAAATGATTTACAGTCCTACACATAAACCAAAGTAGTGGGTAATCATGAGATATTGGGGTTACGCCTGTGCAGATTTCCAAGAAAGTAATATATAGAGAAAGGTCTTACTCTGAAATAGTTGAGATAGCTGATAGTTCCATATATGCTTCTATTTGGAACTTTGCTATAACTTCATTCATAAGAGAGAGCATTGTCGCTTAGGTTAATGAAAATAGTCCTCCTAGGACAAGCTGCTTCTGTGTCACAAATTGAAAATATTTGCATTTCAGATATCCTGATTTGAAGGAAACAGTTGAGCATTTTCAGTTTCCAGCACACATTATGTAGAAAGAGGAAGGGGTGAAAGAATATCAAGGTAAATAGTACCAGCGAAAACCTGACTTGAAAGTAAGACTAACTGCAGAACTCCCAAGTTAGATTTATTTAGGAATTAAAAAAAAAGTTGGAAGGAAGTGTAGTGGTTATCTGGTTCTTCTCCAGTGCATAAATTTTCCCAGTAGCTTTCCTGAAAATGCAAATGTATTCTTTCAGTACATTTCCTCTACAAATACAGTAAAACTTGCAAAAGCAGGAACCTGTATAAGATGGAAACCTACCAGAAAAGGAAAACAAATACTTTCCACTAAATAGAGTGATAGAAAAATGGTGACTGCACCTTGTCAAAGGTAAAACACTTGCAATACTCAGATAAACACAGAATTCCCATTGTGATCTAACTCTAAAAAGTGTCACTCTACAGCATTTGCGTGTGTCTTACATGCTAGGCACGTAGACATCCAGCCTCTGTCTTAGACACTTTCCCTGAGCAGTTCTGATACAGGACTTATAATTCTTAGAAAACTTCTCATACACAGGTTAATTTGAAACATTTGCAAAAGTACTTCTAGTGATACGTTTCAAATTGTATCTGAGCACCATCATGTTGTAATTAACCTCCAGTCACAGGGAATTCAGGTAGAAGAGAAGTCTCTTAGTGTCTCACTACTTAGTGTGGGTTTTTTTTTCATTTTTCGTTTGATGACAGATACTTGCCACACTATTGTTAGGATCTTATCAGATGCCCCAAATTGAAAATAATGCATGCAGAACACATGTTAAATAGTGGGTGATAAGTACGTGATATTACTGCTGAGATGCCAGTTAGAATGCAAGTATGTCACAAACTATAGGACTTTTCTAAAAAAGTGAAAAGGTAATTAATGTTGGTACTTTACGTTAGACTAGACTGAGCACAAAATGTGATCCTTGATGACTGTCTAACTATAGCTGCTGCTGGTTTCTGATTGAATTTTGGATATACAAATGATAGAACGTAGTGATCTGTATTTGTGTATCTGTGTTTTTTTCTCTAAGGAAGGAAGTTTGTTGACATCCTGATGTGCTTTTGGTATCTAACCAGTGCCAACATCCCAAGTGAGACATTAAGTGGAACCAGTGTATTCCAGGTTAAGCTAGGAGATCAGAAGGTGGAAACTAAAAAACTTCTTAGTGCAAGCTACGAGTAAGTCTAACTGTATTTCCTTATTTGCTTTTCTGGAAATGCAGGCTCCATCAAGGAATGAAAATCAAGCTGAGCTTTTTGTGAAGGAAAGATTTAAAATTGGATGAGTTATTTATGAAGAAAAAAGTCTTAAACACTGGCCATGCAACAGGAGCATTCAGAATTGAGAAAAACATAATATTGCTAAATTTTGTTAAATGGCATTTTGACTATTTATTGCTACGTAACAAACCAACCCTAAAACTTGGTGGCTTACACAGCCATTTATATTGCCTGCAGTTTCACAGCTCATGAGTTTTGGGAAGGCTTAACTGGAAGTTTGTCTCTGTTTAACCTGGTGTCAGCTGCGGAGGCCAGAGCTCAGGATTCATTTCTGTTTTCCCCTCACGTGTCTGGCCCTTGGTGCCCCTTAGCCTCTCCTGTCTTCCTGTATGATATCTTATTCTCTGGGCCCTTGTGCTTTGGCTTGTGGTCTCAGTTGGCTTAGTTTTTACATGGTTTTGGGCATCTCAAAGGCAGAAAAGCTAAAGCTACTAGGCCAGTAAGGGCTACCCCGAGAACTGTAACTTTATTTCCACCATAGTCTACTGGTCAAAGAGTTACAGGGCCTTCAGAGTTTTGAGGAGTGAGGATATTACACTTCCTTATGAGGAAGTAGAAAGAGCATGGAAGAGCATGTGGGATGGAAGATACTGTAACCATCTTTGGAAAAGAAAATCTGCCATACATAGTAAATGGACCATTCAGTCAGTAAACATATATTGATCATCTACTATGTGCTGTTCATGAGGTTTTCACTGGCTAATTCTTTCAGAAGTAGACTGCCAGATCCTTCTTTCTAGTCTGTCTTAGTGTGGGAGCTCAACTGAAACTTGTCCACTGTGGGTGACCAGCTGATTCCTAAATGTAGCTTCCAATACCGCAGCAACACGCAGGCCCCCACAGTACCACAAACTGCCAGACCACTGGAAACAGAGAAGCTGGATTGTATGAAGAAGAATGAGACATCAGGATTAGAGGATGACTCGTTAACAACTTGCGTTACACAGATGACACCACGTTATTGATGGGAAGTGAAGAGGATTTGAAACATGTGCTGATGAAGATCATGATCATAGCCTTCAGTATGGATTGCACCTCAACATCAAGAAACCCAAAATCCTCACAACTAGACCAGTAAGCAGTATCGTGATAAATGGAGAAAGGATTGGGGTTGTCAAGGATTTAATTTTACTTGGTTCTACAATCAATGCTCATGGAAGCAGCAGTCAGGAAATCAAAAAACGCATTGCTTTGAGAAAATCTGCAACGTACTTCTTTAAAGTATTGAAAAGTAAAGGTGTCACCTTGATGACTAAGGTGTGCCTGACCCAAGCCACGGTATTGTCATTTGCATCATATGCCTGCAAAAGCTGGGCAGTGAACAAGGAAAAGAAGAAGAATTGATGTGTTTGAATTGTGGTGCTGGAGAAGAATATTGAATGTACCATGGACCGCCAAAAGAACAGATCTGCTGTGAAAGAAGTACAGCCAGCGTGCTCCTTGGAAGCAAACATGGCAAGACTGTGTCTTACATACTTTGGACATGTGGTCAGGAGGGATCAGTTCCTGAAGAAGGACATCATGCTTGGTAGAGTGGAGGGCCCATGAGAAAGAAGAAGACCCTCGACAAGATGGATTGACACAGTGGCTGCAGTGATGGGCTCAAACATAAAATTGACTGTGGGCATGGCACAAAACTGGGCAGTGTTTCATTCCGTTGTGTATATGGTTGCTGTGAGTCTGAACTGACTCTATAGCACCTAACAACAACAACTATGTGCTAAGTGGGGGTTCACATACAAAATAGAAGAGTCCGTGACCATAAGGAGCTACTGCCTGGTAGCACCACCACTGGTCTGTCAGTTTGTCATCCTTTGGTGGCCTACGTGTTCCTGTGATGCTGGAAGTTATGCCATCAGTATTTCAAATGGTAGCAGGATTACCTATGATAGGCAGATTTCAGCAGTGTTTTTGGCCTGGCAATCTACTTCTGAAAATTAACCAATGAAAACCTTGCAGATTACAGTTAAACATTGTCTAACTTCCCTGCGTTGGACACCTCATCACAAGGGATCAATCATCAGAGAGGACCTTGTGTTTGGTGATGTGTAGGGCTGGCAAGAGTGAGGGAGATCTTTGTTGAGATGGATTGGCACAGTAGCCATGGACATGGACTTGAACATCCCAGCAGTTGTGAGGATGGTTCAGGACTGGGCAGTGTTCCTTTGGACCTGAGATCACCATGACCAGTGTGCACAGGTCACAACGAGTAAGAGTCCCCTCAGTGGCAGCCGTCTGTCTACTAGGAGGTTAGAAAATATTTGGAAGAGACACTAGTTATTGTTAATAAAATTTGAAACAGTGAATGACCTTGCTATGTCACTGAAGTAAGATACAAAATAGTAGAATGATCTAAGAAAGAAAATATATTTCACTAAGGAAAGGGAGTTATGATTTCTTTTTTTATTTAAAATGTTTTTCCATTTTGTTTTATTTACAATTATCTGAAATATTCTGTATATTTAAATACTTACTTAATTTAAATCTGCTGTATTGTCTCTCCTTTAAGATACAGCTGGGTTTTAATTCTGAGGAGCCCTGGTGGAGCAGCAGTTAAATGCTCAGCTGCTAACAGAGAGGTTAGAGGTTCAAACTGATGTGTAGGAGACAAGATCTGATGGTTTCCCATAACCATTGTTAGACTCTGATGAGTCAGTTTCAGCTCAGAGCTCCCCACGTGAAAGAAACTGCCCCATAATGTTTTTAGGCTATAATCTTTACGAGAGCAGATCATCATAGAGCTTTTGGGTGAATTCAAAGTATATTCTTTCAGGTAGCAGCCTACCACTTAACCATTGTCTCCTCCAGGCCTCTGCCTAGGAAAACTTACAGGCGGGTTCCACTCTGTTGTAAGGTTGCTATGAATTGGAAACAGCTTGACGGCATGCAGCATAGTCAATCCTAAGCTTTGTCTCTTGTGCGTTTACTAGGGTAATGGGAAGTAATGTGGAATGCTTGTATCTC
The DNA here is from genome assembly GCA_028571685.1 of Heterohyrax brucei. Taxonomy (NCBI): domain Eukaryota; kingdom Metazoa; phylum Chordata; class Mammalia; order Hyracoidea; family Procaviidae; genus Heterohyrax; species Heterohyrax brucei. The sequence goes on from CM053146.1 coordinate 108,718,414, forward strand.
TTGAGTGATAGAGTTCTCCTTAGAAAAGTACCAGAAATAGCACATTTCAAGGGTGATTATTTTTAAATGTTTTACTCCCTTAACAGATCAGTTTTTAAAAAAATATTTTTTTGCAGTTAAGTGGAAGTTTACAATTCAAGGCAATTTGCCATAGAAAATCCTGCACACACCCCTCGGTAATTGTGGCTGCTCTCTCAGCCCTGTGACAGCACACTTCTCCTTTCCATCCTGCACTTCCCACATCCATACAACCAACTCCTGTCCCCTCAGATCGATTTTTATGTACCTTCCTGAGAGCTCATAGGTACCATTTTCAAGATTATTTTAACATACGTAAACCAAATTTTACTATCTGTAAATCGGTAGTAATAGTACTTGAAATAGTGTCTCATGTATGGTAGATTACATGTGTAAAATGTTGTGTGTGTTACCATAAGAGCAGTGTTTCTCTTCAGCCTAGGTATATGTTATAGCTCTGGGCGAGCAACTGTGAAGCATTCAGCTGCTAACTGAAAGGCCTGTGATTCAAACCCAGCCAGCAGCTCTGCAGGAGAAAAGACTTGGTGATATGATGCTCTAAAGATTGTAGCCTAGGAAACCAAATCCTCTCACCAGCACACAAGAGTAACAGCATAGGTAGTATTTAACAACAGAATAATACCCACGCTTCTGTTAGATGCTGACAGATATTGAGTGTAGACCTGTCCATTAAAAATGCTCCTTTTAGTTGAGTGTGTACCTCTATTTTGGTGATATTTTTTGGGATTGAATAGGTAGATGTAACTTCTTTTGTTTGGTTCTTGTTTACCATTAGCCATTAGCTTGTTGCTAAAAACTGCCTCTAAAATATATTTGCAGATTTACAAAAAGTATTTGAACTGGTATAATTTTTACATTATTTGTAATTTTATTTTCTAGATTTCACAGGGAGTTTACACAAGGAGTAAAACCTGATTGGACCATTTCACGAATTGAACACTCAAAATTATTAGATTAATCTTTCTTGGAAAAATCAGCTCATGAACTTTTAGCAGTTGCTGTGGAAAACTAAGGAAGAAGAGCTTTGGGATCCTTTGATCTTCACTCAGTCAAGTCTGTGAATTACTTTTGTATTATTTTGAACTCCTGTTTGCAGTATACTAACATGATACAATAAAGCATTTCCCACTGATTGTGATCATGATCTTCTTTAAAAGTGTGCTAAGTGAGAAAAGATACAACAGTAGCACATTATTGGAGTCCTGTTATGTATTCTTTGTGATGTTAGATATATATGTATAGACACACAAACTATTTTACAGCTATAATAAAATATTCAAAAATTTAAACCTTTAGTAAATTCTTAAATATTTTATTTGTGGTCAGTACATTTATATCATTGATTCTAGTATGTATAAGAGTTTATTTTTTAAAAAATCATTGCTGTTATTTGGCTACCTCTTTGGCCCCTAGCTGTATACAGTGAGGTGAAGTGATGCAGGAGAGAGGGGAACTTCCTCAACCTGAGAATGGCATCCATGTAAAATCTGTAGCTCAATCATACTTAATCACAGTAGACAAAACGTGTCTGTTCTTACAATTTCCACTTGCCACTGTACTCTATCCTAGTTGGATCAGGCAAGGAGAAAAGAATACATGATTCAAAGGGAGCTGTAACTGTTCTTTTTCTCAGAAAGCATGATTGGAAATATGTAAAATCCTGTTGAATCTACCAGAAAACTACTAAGGAAGTAATATAGCAAGTTCATGTGATAGAGGGCTAATACATAAAAATGGTTTGAGCTTTGATATACTAGCTATAAATAAGTGAAATTTAAAGATATTTGCAGTATCTGGAAGGTGTGCTGAAACCTGTTGAGCGTCATACATCCAAGTCCTTGGCAGCTGTGAGTACGTTACATGACAAAAGGCACTTTGAAGGTGTGATAGGGTTAAGGATCTTGAGACTGAGAGGGAATGCTGGGAAGTAGAAAAGTCAGCATTAGAAAGAGTTGTGACAGTGGAAGCGAAAGTTGTGATGTGGAGCCACAAGCCAAGGAATAAAGACATGGAGAAGCTAGAAAAGCCAAGGAAACAGATTTTTTACCAGGGCTTCCAGCATTCCTGCTGACCTGTTTTGTAAAAGCAGTTGTTTTGAGCCACTAAGTTTGCAGTGATTTCTAAGAAAGTACTGCACAAGATAGTCCCTGCATGAGTCAGTTACTACATTAGAGTTTTGTGAAATAATGGTTCTGCAATTCTGTATTTTCTATTGGCATTATTTTGGAAATCAGAGACCTCAAATAGTTCCCCAATTTGATCAGTGGGGTCCCTTTAACTGTCTGCTGTGACAGAGTAAAGACTCAAATGACCCTACTGTTAGTCTTTGTGTGTTTTGTGGTGTAACAGTGTGTCCCAGGCTCATCTTTTTCCTGCTGAGACTTGGAATCTATTTCTTTTAAGGAAATGATGTGTAGAAACTGTGATCTGCACATCTTGAGAATGTGTGTAAGACAATGTATAGAAATAGACAAACTGTTGCCACTGAGTCAATTCAGATTCATAGTGACCCAACAGGACACAGCAGAACTGCCCTATAGGATTTTCAAGGAGTACCTAGCAGATTTTACTGGCTGGGCTTGTGGTTAGAAGCCACAGCTCTTAACCACTGTGCCATCAGGGTTTCCTAGATATATGAGATATATCTGGGAATTTGAACCATTTAAAAGAACTTAAGGAAAACCAAATGTTCTCTCTCTGTCTTTATTTTTACCCATCTTACTTAAAACCCCCTACTGTAGCATAATGGTTAAGTGTTACTACTGTTAACTGGAAGGTTAGCAGTTTGAATCCACCAAGCACTTCTTGGAATCTATGGAGCAATTCTACTGTGTCCTATAGGGTCACTATGAGTCATAGTTGACTCAGTGGCAGTGGGGTTTATTCCTGTGTGTTATAAAAATACCACTGTCTGACGTCTTTTAAATAAAGCAAAAAGAAAAAAAAAACATCAAATTGATTCTGACTCACAGTGACCCTATAGGACACAGTAGACCTGCCCCATAGGGTTTCTAATGTAATCTTTACTAAGCAGACTGACACATCTTCCTCTACAAAGTGACTGTTGAGCTTGAACCACCAACTTCTGGTTAGCAGCAGGGCACTTAACCACTGAGGCACTGGACTTCCTACCTGACATTGTTGAAAACCAAAACCACACCAATTGCCATAGGGTGGATTGACTCATAGCAACCCTATACAGCAGAGATGAATTGCCATATAGAGTTTCCAAGGAGTGGTTGGTGGATCTGAACTCTGGAGCTTTCAGTTAGCAGATGTCAGGGCTTGAACAATGTCTCCCAAAAAATAGGTGTAGCAATTTGGCTGGCCCAGGATTCCCGGTATTGTGTGGTTGTCCATCATTTTGTGATTTCCCTATTGGGAATCCTAATTTTTGCCTGTCGTTAATAGGGAAAGATTGTATTATTTTGAAGAGGATTAGGGTGGACTGTAACACCCTTACCCAGGTGACCTCAGTAATCCAGTGTCAAAGGAGTTTCTGTGTGGTGTGGGCTTGTACCATCTTTTTGTCCTTTAAGAGATGAAAAGGAAGCAGAGTTGGCGACATTATACCACCAAGAAAGCAGTTCTGGAAGCAAAGTGCATACTTCGGATCTGAGGTTTCTTCCCTGAGATGCTCCCAAACCAAGGGAAGACTGATACATCATGAGGACCTTCCTCCAGAGCTGACAGAGACAGAAAGCCACTTCCCGGAGCCAGCATCCTGAATTTGGACTTGTAGTCTACTGGACTATGAGTGAATAAACTTTGTTAAAACCATCCACTTGTGGCATTTCTGTTATAGCAGCACTGTGTGTCTAAGACACAGCCCAGCACTTAACCACTGCCCAACCAGGGCTCCTTTTGACATTACAGTACATTTCGTATTTGTAAAAATTTATTTTTCTGTTATCTGTCACATGAAAGCAGAAACTGTCATGTTCACCCTGTATCCCCAAACAAAAAACCACATTTGTTGCCACTGGGTCAATTCCACCTCAGTGACCCTGCAGGACAGAGGAAGGCTGCCCCATGAAGTTATCAAGAAGCAGCTGGTGGATTCAAACTGCTGATGTTTTGGGTAACAGCTGTAGCACTTAACCACTGTACCACCAGGGCTCCATAAATACTAGTTGAGTTAATGAATAAATAAATGAGACTCACTACTGTTGAGCTTTCTGGATCTTACAATAGGAACGTAGTTCCTCTTGATTTTTGTTTTGGTGCCTTAGCAAGCCAAATGCAATCTATCGTGTGTAGCCCTCCTCTAAGGGAGTATATGCGTTAGCTACTGGATGCCTGTCCTTGCTTTTATTGTCCTATGTTACTTATTCTACATACCACATGGGGGAGCTAACTGTTTATGGAATCTAAATGCCCAGATTGGCAGTAAACTTGATAGTCTGGGGTTACCGAGGAATGAGAGAATTGGGTTGCTTTCTCACACATTTTTATGGTTAGGTATATTATGGGAAATTGCTCCAAAAACAGGCTTTATGGTAGAAATTGTGAAGTTCAACAGGTTAAGTGCCTGAGTCACATCACGTGGAACTTTTACATACATCTCCTCTGTGGTAGCTGACACCACAGATTACATCATCCAGTGACTGATTACTTCTGTCCTCAGAAGGATTTCTTTTTTTCTTTCTGAACATGGCACATCAGGCTGAACTAGATTCTGCTTCAGAAATAAACCACTTCAAATCTTAGTGGATTGAAACAAACAAAATATATGAATTGGACTTTCATGTTGTTAGGTGCCATCGAGTTGATTCTGACTCATAGCGACCCCGCGCACAACAGAAGAAAACACTGCCCGGTCTTGTGACATGACCACAATTGTTTTTGTGCTTAAGCTTGCCATTGTGGCCACTGTGTTGATCCATCTCATCGAGGGTCTTCCTCTTTTTCACTGACCCTCCACTCTACCAAGCATGATGTCCTTCTCCAGGAACTGATCACTCCTGACAACATGTCCAAAGTATATAGGACACAATCTTGCCATCTTTGCTCCCAAGAAGCACTCTGGTTGTACTTCTTCCAAAACAGATCTTTTGGTTCTTTTGGCGTCCATAGTACGTTCAACATTCCTCTTCAACACCACAGTTAAAACACATCAATTCTTCTTCTGTCTTCCTTGTTCATTGTTCAGCTTTCACATGCATATCATGGCTTGGGTCATGTACACTTTATTCTTCAAGGTGATACCTTTTCAATACTTTAAAGAGGTCCTTTGCAGCAGATTTTCCCAAAGCATTGCATCTTTTGATTTCTTGACAGCTGCTTCCATGGGTGTTGATTGTGGACCCAACTAAAATGAAATCCTTGACAACTTCAATCCTTTCTCCATTTATGATGATGTTGCTTATTTGTTCAGTTGTGAAGATTTTGGTTTTCTTAATGTTGGGGTGCAGTCCATACTGAAGGCTGTGGTCCTTGATCTTCATCAGTAAGTGTTTCAAATCTTCTTCACTTCCAGCAACTAAAGTGGTGGTGTCCATGTAATGCAGGTTGTTAATGACTTGTCTTCCAATCTTGATGCCTCATTCTTCTTCTTACAATCAGCTTCTCGGATTATTTACTTGGCATACAGATTGAAAAGGTGTGGTGGAAGGATACAACCCCGATACACACCTTTCTTGACTTTAAACCATGCAGTGTCCCCTTGTTCTCTTTGCATGACATCCTCTTGATCCATATACACATTCCTTAAGATCACAATTAAGTGTTCTGGAATCCCCCTTTTATGCCATATTAGCCATAATTCGTTACAATCCGCACAGTCAAATGCCTTTGCATAGTCAATAAGACACAAGTAAACATCATTCTGACATTCTCTGCTTTCACCCAAGATCCATCTGACATCAGCAGTGATATCCCTAGTTCCACACCCTCTTCTGAATCTAGCTTGAATTTCTGCAAGTTCCTTGTCAATATACTGTTGCAGTCACTTTTGAGGAAAACTTTACTTGTGTGTGATATTGATGAGATTGTTTGGTAATTTCCACATTCAGTTCAATGACCTTTCTTTGAAACAGTTATAAATATGGATCTCTTCAGTCAGTTGGCCAGGTAAATGTCCTCTAGATTTCTTGGCATAGACGAGTGAGTACTTACAGTGCTGCATCGGTTTGTTGAAATATCTCAGTTGATAATCCATCAGCTCCTGGAGTGTTGTTTTTTGCCAGTGCCTTCAATGCAGCTTTGACTTCTTCCTTCAGTAACGTTGGTTCCTGATCATATGCTACCTCTTCACGTGGCTGACTATCGACTCTTTCTTTCTGGTATAATGACTCTGTGTATTCCTTCCATCTTCTTTTGATGCTCCCTGAGTCGTTTAATATTTTCCCTGCAGAAACCTTCACAATTGCTTCTTGAGGCTTGAATTTTTTCTTCAGTTCTTTCAGCTTGAGAAATGTAGAACATGTTCTTCCCTTCTGGTTTTCCATTTCCAGCTCTTTGCACATGCTGTTATAATACTTTATCTTTTCAAGCTGCCCTTTGAGATCTTCTGTTTAGGTCTTTTACTTCATCATTCCTTCCCTTGTTTTAGCTACTTGATGAGACTTTCAGAGTCTCTTCTGACATCCAATTTAGTCTTTTCTTTCTTTCCTGTCTTTTCAAGGACCTCTTCCTCTTTTCGTGGATGATGTCTTTGATGTCATTCCACAGTTCATCTGATTTTTGATCATTGGTGGTCAACATATCACAGCTGTTCTTGAGATGGTCTCTAAACTCAGGTGGGATATATTCAAGGTCGTACTTTTGAACATTCATACTCTACATCTAACATGTGACAAGTGGGGACTCTCCTCAGTGGTGGCATCATTCCCCTTCCTGTAGACAGGCTGATGGGGAAACCACTACCTGGTACCATGGCAAATGAAAAATAAAATTGAAGGGTCTCACACAAGTGATTAAATGCTCAATTTGAAAGTGATAGAACTCATTGGCCAGACCAAGGCATTGCCCAACCACAGGAAGTACAATTTTCCCAGGTGCCCAGAATGCAGACAGCAAGATGTATTTAATTAAGTAGCTACAGGGGATGAACACATGCAGATGGCACATGTTTCTCTCTTATTTCAACTTTCAAGCTGGCTAGGGATTAGAAGACCCAGTGACACAAAGAGACTTTGTAGATATTTTGGTGACCTACTATGAGCTGAAAATTATTGATCACTTTGCTAATATAGCCTGAAAATTACAGCCTTTCTTTCTGTATACAAATAATAGCAGAAGTCTTAAGCCAATTTTAAATGAAAAAGACTATGTCCAGTCTGAATTCCATTTTCTTAAATGAAAAAGCCTACTGATACGTGCTGAAACATTCCTTAGATTAATGATGGTACCATATAAAACCAGAATTGGCCACCTGAGGCTTATGTAGTGTCAGTCTTATTATAAATTGTCCTTTGTTTCAAAATAATTTTTAAAACTTAGTTAAAGTAAGATTTTACCAGTGCTTGAGCACAGCCATTCAATTTCACAATGTGGGCAGATAATGCAAAACAGTTGATGTATTACTTAGAATTAGGCCTGGCTGCATGAAACAATTTTTTTTTAATAGTGGCTAAAATCATATAAAAATTGATTTACTCATAACAGAAGTCCAGACATAGGCTACTACGGACTGGTATGTCAGACAAAGAATCCGGGCTCCTTCTGGTCACCATTCTGCTTTCCTTAGGGTGTGTCTTAGTTACCTAGTGTTGCTATGGCAAAAATACTGCAACTGGATAGCTTTAACAAACAAATTTATTCTCATGGTTTAGAAAGCTTGAAGTCTAAACTTAGAGCACTCTGGCTTGGTAGTAATGAGGTCCCTATCTCTGTTTAATTCTCTCTCCTTTTATATCTTGTAGGACAAAAGGTGACATCAGCCACATCCCAGGAAGACTTCTTTTACAACTGTTTAGGGCTGGGATCTAAGTTAGGATGTTGCATCCCACCTTATGCCTCTTTAATGTAATTTAACCTTGCTCCATTAGCCAAAGGCAGAGATTAGGATTTATAATACACAGGGCAATTACTCACCATGCATCTGTCAGTCTGTCATATTGTGGTGGTTTGTGTGATCCTGTGATACTGGAAGCTTTGCCACCAGTATTTCAAATACTAACAGGGTCACCTTTGGTGTACGGATTTCCACCAAGCATCCAGACTAGGAAGAAGGACCTAGAAGTCTATTTCTGAAAAATTGGCCAGTGCAAACCTTATGAGTAGCAGCTGAACACCTTAGGGTCTGTCTTCATTGTCTAGCATTCCTCAAAGTAGAGTTGACTGTAAAGATTTGGATGAAGTTGAGTTTTGGGGACCTTCATTTAATGATATGGCATGAGTCAAAATAAGAAGAAAGAGCTGCAAACATCCAAGAATAATCAGAACCTGGAATGTAAGAGATTTGAATCTAGGAAAACTGGAAACTGTTCAAAAATGGAATGCATGAAGATCAATATTCTAGATATTAGTGAGCCAAAATGGACTGGTGTGGGCTGTTTGGAATCAATCATGGTTTACTATGCCAGGAAGGATTTCTTGAAATGACATCGTGTTCATTGTCAAAGAGAATGTTTCAAGATATATCCTGAAGTACAATGCTGTCAGTGATAGGATATTTCCATACACGTATAACGAAGACTAGTTAAATATGACTATTATTCAAATTTACACACCAACCACTAATGCCAAAGATGAAGAAATTGAAGACTTTACCAATTTCTGCAGTCTGAAACTGATCAAACACGTAATCAAGGTGCAGTGATAATTAGTCATGGTTAGAATGTGAAAGTTGTATATGAAGAAGAAAGAACAATAATTGGAAAATATGGCTTTGGTGATAGAAACAATGCCAGAGATTGCATGAAAGAATATTGCAAGACCAACAACTTATTCATTGCAAATACCTGTTTTCAACAACAATAATGGAGACTATACACATGGACCTCACAGATGGAAAACACAGGAATCAGATCAGCTATATTTGTGAAAAGAGATGATAGACAGAATCAATATCATCAATTAAAACAAGGTCAATGGCTGACTGCAGAGAATCAGACAATCACTTGCTCATATGCAAGCTCAAGTTGAAACTGAAGAAAATTAAAACATGCCAATGAGAGCCAAAATACAACGTTGTATATATCCCACGTGAATTTAGAAACCAGCTCAAGAACAGATTTGGTGCACTGAATGCTAATGACTGAAGACCAGACAAGTCATGCAAAGACGTCAAGGACATCACACACAGAGAAAGCAAAAGGTCATTAAAAAGACAGGAAAGAAAGAAAAGACCGCCATGTATGTCAGAAGAGACTCTGAAACTTGCTCTTGATCATAAAGTAGATAAAGAGAATGGGAATAATGATGAAATAAAAGAGATGAACAGAAGACTTCGAAGGACAGTTTGAGAAGACAAAGTAAAATATTGCAAAGACATGAAATTAGAAAACCACAAGAGAAGAACATGCCTGACATTTCTCAAGCTGAAGGAACTGAACAAAATATTCAAGCCTCATGATACAATATTGAAGGATTTTATGAGCAAAATATTGAATGATGCAGGAAGAGTCAAAAGCAGCTAGAAAGAATACATGGAGCGACTGAACCAAAAACAACTGGGAGACACTCAGGTATTTCAAGAGGTGGCATGTGATCAAGAACCAATGGTACGTGGAGGAAGAAGGCCAAGTTTCAATGAAGGCATTGTTGAAAAACAAGGCTCCAGGAAATGATAGAATACCAACTGAGATGTTTCAACAAAGGGATGCAGCACTGGAGGTACTTAGCTGTCTATGTCAAGAAATTTGGGAGACAGCTATGTGGCCAACAGAGTGGGAAAGCTCCATATTTGTGTCCACTCCAAAGAAAAGTGATGCAACAGAACACCAAAGTTATCAAACAGTACTGTTATCACACAGAAGTAAAATTTTGCTGAAGATCATTCAAAAGTAGCTGCAGCAGTTAACTGCCAGAAATTCAAGCTAGATTTAAAGGGGACTTGGAACCAGCGATATCACTGCTGGTATCAGACTGATCTTGGCCAACAGCAGAGAATTCCAGTGTTTTCTTGACTATGCAAAGATATCCAACTGTATAAATCATAACAAATTATGGATAACTCTGCAAAGAATGGGAATTCTAGCACACTTAACTGTGCTTGTACAGAACCTGTATGTGGACCATGAGTCAGTCCTTTGAACAAAATAACAAGATCCTGCACTATTTAAAATCAGGAATGTCATACATCACAGTTGTATTCTTTCGCTATACTTATTCAGTCATATGCTGAGCAAATAATCCAAGAAGTTTTACTATGTGAAGAAGAAAATGGCATCAGGATTGGAGGAAGACTCATTAGCAACCTGTGATATACAAATAAAACAACATCGCTTGCTGAAAGTGAAGAAGACTTGAAGTAGTTACTAATGAAGATCAGAGACTACAGTCTTTGGTATGGATTACAACTTCAACATAAAGAAAACAAAAATTCTCACAACTGAACCAATAACTGACATCATGATAAATGGAGAAAATATTGAAGTTATCAAGGATTTTGTTTGACTTGTATCTATAGTCAGTAGATTGGAGGCAGAAGTCTGGAAATCAAACAACATATTGCTTTGGGCAAGTATTCTGCAAAAGACTTCTTAAAATGTTAAAAAGCAAAGCTGTCACTTCTAGGACCAAGGTGTGCCTGACCCAAGGCATGATATTTTCTGTCATGTGAAAGCTAGACAATGAATAAGGAGGAATGAGAAGGAACTGATGCCTTTGAATTACAGTTATTGGCAAATAATACTGAATATATTGCCAAAAGAAGAACATACCTGTTTTGAGAGAAATGCAGCCTGAGTATTCCTTGGAAACAAAGACGGTAAGACTTTGTCTCGAGTGCTTTGGACACATTATCAAGAAGGACTAATCCCTGGATCCCATTTGTTGAAGTACAATGTCAGTGCAAAAGAAGACCAACAACAAGATAGACTGACATAGTGTCTGCAACAGTGGCCTCAAATATAGCAATAACTGTGAGTATGGTACAGGACCAGGCAGTGTTCTGTTGTTTTGTACACAGGGTTACTATAGAGTTGGAACTGACTTAGTGGCACCTAACAGCAACAGCAACAATGACAGGGTAATTACAGCAGATCACAAAATGGTATACAACCACACAATACAGGGTATCATGGCTTAGCCAAACTGACACATATTTGGGGGGGCACAGTTCAATCAACAGACATTCCACCTTTGTCCCCCCAAATTCATGTTCTTGCCACATGTATAACATTTTCAGTCCTTCGTATAATCCCCAAAGTCTTAAATCAACTCTGAGTCCAAATTCCATCCTGGGGCAACATTCCACTTCATCAGGGAAATACAGAATACAAGTTATCAAGTTATATGCTTCCAAAGTACAATGGCAGAACAGGCACAAAACAGATATTTTCATTGCAATTGGGAGAAACTGCAGAGAAAGAAGGGCTAACAGACACCAATAAAGGCAGCAGCAGAACATACTACATCAGCCTTCCAGGTTTGAAAATAATTCTCTGTACCTTGAGACCAGTCAGGCAATAGACCTGCCCTGTAGACTTTGGCTAGAGGCTCCTCAGCCCTGAGCTTCAGCTTCTATTTCCAGACCTACTCGGATCCTAACTTTGTGCCCTCAGCATTAGGTGGCCCCATTCTCCTGGTCTGTCTGACTGTGACTCTGACTCGTCAGCTAGGCAGGTCCTGCTCTTCTGTCTCTGGGCATGGCTGCCCCACTTCCTCAGCTTTGCGTAGTGGATTCAGCCCTGTCCCACTGGCACTTGTGAAAGACAGTCCCACTCCCTGGACCTCAGTTGGTGAAGATCCAACTCTTTGAAACCCAGGAGGCTGTGACCCCACCCTTTGATTCTGGGGCAGCTCTGCTTCTTGTGCTCGTTTCATTTTTTGCCTCCTGGTTTCTTGAAACTCCCCTAAAAATTGACCAGGGCTGTGACCTTAGTAAGAGCATTTCATCACACCCTAATCCTTTGTAATGTAACTGTCATGGATCGAATTGTGTCCCCCCCAAAATAGGTGTAGCTCTGTGGCTGGGCCATGATTCCCTGTATTCTACAATTGTCCTCCACTTTGTGATTTTGCTGTGCTGTGTATTAAAAGATCAGGGTGGGACTGTAAATCCCTTCATAGGATTACCTCCCTGCACCACTGTAAAGGGAGTTTCCCTGAAGTACGGCTTGCACCACTGTTAATCCTTTCCTCCTACAAGAGATAAAAGGATAGATAAGCAAGCAGAGAATTGGGAATTTCACACCATCAAGAAAGCAGCATCAGGAGAAGAGCACATCCTTCAGACCTGAGGTTCCTGTGCCAAGATGCTCCCTGGACAAAGATTGGTGCAATACCAGACTTTCCTCCAGAGCCGACAAGGGGGAAAGCCATCCCCTGGAGCGACGTCCTGAATTTGGACTTGTAACCTACCAGACTATGTAAGAATACACTTTCCTTTTATTAAAGCCAGTGACTCTGTGGTATTTTCTGTTCGAGTAGCCCTAGCTCACTAAAGCAATAACCTAATCTTGCTTCACTGACCACAGGCAGAGATTAGGATTTACAACACATAGGGCAATTACATCACATGACAAAATGGAGGTAACCACACAATATTTGGAATCAAGGCCTACCCAAGTTGACATATACTCTAGGGGACACAGTATCCCATGATAAAATGTGAACTTTGTCTCATAGTGCAAAATGACCACTGGAGCTGCATGCATTGTATCCACCTTCTAGGCAGTAGAATGAAGGAAAGGAAAGAATGGGCCAAGGGTATGCATTAGCTATCCTTTCAAGAGCTTTCTCAGAAGCTCTCCAGAACATTTCCACTTAACCTCTTTGGCCAGGACTTGGTCATACGGCCACACATAATTTGGCGGGAGGCTAGGAAATACAGTCTTTCACCTGGGTATATTGTGTTTCCCCCTAGATAAACCTAGGGCTTCTAATTAATACTAAGGAAAAAAGGACAAATGGCCATTGGGATAGACAACTGTAACTTGTCCTACTTGAGTTACGTAAGTCATGAACCAGTGCCAAACCCCAGAAAACCAAACCCGTTGTCACTGAGTTGATTTCTTCTTGTAGCAACCCTATACGTGAACCAGAGTAGCCCCTGGTAGGAACCTGGTAGGCTTGCTTTTCCTAGCTTTGCTAATTGCAAGATACCTTTTGGAAATCCTGTGTTAATTTCTAACTAGAGTCTGGTAACAGTCCTAAACATCACCAAGTTAATTTGAAAACACGAGCAAAATAGGTCACCCATACCAGACTCAACTGTTGTCAAGTCAATTCCGACCCAAAGCGACCTTTAGGTCAGAGTAGAACTGCTCCATAGTTTCCAAGGAGCACCTGGCAGATTTGAAGTGCTGACCTTTGGGTTAGCAGACAGTACTTAACTACCATGCCACCAGGGTTTCCAACAGGTCAACTGGGGAAGATTTTTTTTTTTAATTCCAGAGTTGTTTAAGAATTATTCCAAATAATATACTCACACCTTATTGGCTCATCTCCTTTTGTTTACTCTTTGAATACTTTCCTGCCTCGAGGACCTGGGATACAATTTATCTCATCTTTAAAACTAGCAGCTTCCCTCCATCCACCTCACCATTTCATAAACCAGCTATTGGACATTCCGTTAAAATAGACTTCACTTACTTGCTTAACATATTATAGCTCTGGCTTACTTAAACCAATGCTTTTATGTGAGAAGTAGGCACGATTATTTTACTATGAAGACATTTCTTGCCTTCATGTGAGGAAATCCACCAGGAAGAATTAGATTATGAGTTCATTTTTATGAACCCTTCCTTAGTGTCTGACTTACTGAGTGCAGAGTGGCCAGAAGCAAGACCCTCGAGTTTCTCTGAGTGTCCTGCCTGCTTCTTTCCCACCCCACACTGGCTGTTTTGATTTTTAAAACATGCATTACAGTGTTGCCTCCTAGCCAGCTCAGCTCCACTAAAATGAAGTGGGACTGTGTTCTGCTCGCCCCTCTTTGGAGCTTTCTTTTTAGAGTACCACATCCAGAGGATCCTCTGTGCTACTGAGTACTGGAAGACACACAATGGTTTTATCTCAAATAAGAAGTAATAAAACTCAATAATTGACCTTGTAAACTAAGTAACTACCAGGCAAGAGGCTTCTAGTATTGAGTTTTAAAGGGAGGGGAAAAAAAAAGCACCAATTCAAAATAATACTATGTCGCAAATCACAAATTTTCATTATTTTGAGTACTTTGAGGTGATGGTTTTTCTTATGGTGTACACCTCCAAGCAGTGTCTCCAAAACCGAGGCACTCTGTCAAGGTTTACAAGAATTTTATCTGACTCTTGATTTTCTCCCTTCCCCACTACTTCTGCAAACCAGAAGGTCAGCAGTTCAGATCTGTGAAGCACTCCTTGGAAGCTCTATGGAGCAGTTATAGTCTGTTCCATAGGGTCGCTCTGAGTCTGAATCGACAGCACGGTAGTGGGTTTGGTTTCTGCTACTATCTAATGTCTTCCTCTTTGATTCCTCCTCAGTCACAGCTAGGGCATGCCTCCTTTAGGAACTTCAAAGGCCCTGATTCTTTTGCTGGCTCTGCTCTTTGCTCAGATCCTTGTTGGCATGACCCTTCCTGTCTTTCAGGTTAGATGCTATCTCTCCACAAAGAAGTCCCTGACCTTTCAATGTAAAGTAGTTCCACCACTGTTACACTCTAGCTCATCACTCTGTTATATTTTTATTATATGAAATAATTTACCATCTAATAGTTTCCTGTCCCTTTGTCCATCTATTGGCTGTCCCCACCTCACCTCCCCATTAGAAAGGGGGCTCTGGCTTCAACTTAAAATATTCTCTGCTGGTATTCCCTTTAGGGCAGAGTTTCTCAACCTCAGCCTTACTAGCATACATTTGGGTCATACCCTTTTTTGTTGTGGGGAGCCATCCTGTGCATTTTAGGATGTTGAGCAGCATCCTTGCCCACTACCCACTAGATGCCCATCTAGTTGTGACAATCATGTATCTCCAGACACTGCCAATGTCCCCTGGGAGACAAAATTATTTGTGATTGAGAACTACTGTTTAGGCTATTAGCTGCTGTGCTGCCTGCTTTGGTATCCAAGAGGCCATATTGTCTTAGAAACTAATATTGTTTTGTGCTGTTGAGTTGATGCCAACTCATGGTGACCCTATTGGACAGAGAAGAACTGTGCCATAGGATTTCCTAGGGTGTAATCCGTATGATCATAGACCTGGCAGATTGTCAGGTCTTTCCTCCCAGGAGTGGCTGGAGGGTTTGAGTCGCAGACTTTTCGTTAGTAACTGAGTGCTTAACCATGTGCCACCAGGGCTCCTATTACAACAATAACAGCTACCATTGATTGAGGAAACCCTGGTGGCTTACTGGTTAAGTGCTACAACTGCTAACCAAAAGTTGGCAGTTCAGATCCACAGGGCACTCCTTGCAAACTCTGTGGGCCAGTTCTACTCTGTCCTACATAGAGTCGCTATCAGTTGGTATCAACTCAGTGGCAATGGGTTTGCATTTGCCTTACCATTCATTGAATGCCTACCAGGTCTTGGACACAGTTCTAGCGGCTTGTTTTGGTTATCTCATGCTTCACTAATGGAAATACCACAGACTGCATGGCTTTAACACACAAAAAAGTTTATTCTTACACAGTCCAGTAGGCTATATGTGCAAACTCAGGGTGTCTGCTCCAGGGGAAGTCTTTCCCTCTTTGTGGGCTCTAGAGAAAAGTTTTGGGCTGCATTGGTCTTTGGTCAGGGAGCATCTTGGTGCAGGAACCTCAGGTCTGAAGGATATACTCTTCTCTGCTTTTTTGATGGTGGGAGGTTCCCAATTCTCTGCTTGCTTCCCTCTCTTTTTATCTCCTGTAGCATAAAAAGATAAAAGGTGATGCAAGCCACGCTCCAAGGAAATTCCCTTAGCAAAGGTGTAGCATTCTCACCCTAATCCTCTTTTAACATAATCATCCCATCTATTAGCCGCAGGCAGGTATTAGGGTGTATAGCGTAGGGAAATCACAAAATATTGGGAATGATGGCCCAGCCAAATGGCTACACACATTTCTAGGTAGATAAGTTCAATCCATGAGAGGGATTTACATGTATTAGCCCTACAATTACCATTATAATAGGAACTATCATGGTTCCTTTTTTACAAGGAGGAAACTAAGGCACTGAATGACTAATAAACATGCTTGTCATAGACTGAATTGTGTCCCTCCAAAAATATGTGTAGTAATTTCACTGGTTTGGAATTTCTTGTATTCTGTGGTTGCTCTCCATTTTATGATTTTCTTATGCTATAAGCCCTAATCTCTGCCTGTGGTTAACAGAGTGGAATATGTTAGAGAGGATTAGGGTGGGACTGTAAATCCTGTCGTTTGTAAGGTCACCTCCGTGCTCCACTGTAAACGGAGTTTCCCTGGAGTGCAGCTTGTACCACCTTTTGTCCTACAAGAGATAAAAGGAAAGGGAAGCAAGAAGAGAGTTGAGAACCTCACACCACCAAGAAAGCAGCACCGGGAGAAGAGTGTGTCCTTCAGAGCTGAGGTTCCCGCACCAAGACGCTCTGTGAACAAAGACTGAGGCAACACCAGGACTTTCCTCCAGAGCCTAAAAGAGGGAAAGCTTTCCCCTGGAGCAGACATCCTCAGTTTGGACTTGCAGCCCACCAGACTGTGGCAGACTAAATTTTCCTTTGTTAAAGCTATCCACTTGATGGTATTTCTGTTAGAGCAGTGCCAGATGGCCAAAACAATGCCTAAGTTCACACCGGTAGTAAGTGATAAAGCCTGCAATTTCTTTCTAACACTAGGCTCCAGGACTTACGAATGCTTCTAACCTTTGTGCTAAGAGGGGTCGGGCACTGCTCTGGGAATCCCATTGTTTGCCCCTGTGGGCAAAGACTGAAGATCAGAGGGACTACCGCACACCTCATGCAAGGTGACCTTGGACAAGTTCCAGTTTCCTCTCCAAGACTCAGTTTGCTCTATAATGATGATGAGAGTGCTAGTTGTGGTGGTAGTTAGGATAAGGTTCCATGCAGGGTAGGTAGTTCCGTGTAGGAGCTAACTGTAATAGCATACGTGAAAATACTTAGCCAGGTTTCAGGCACATACTAAGTCTTGTGTTCATTTTTCCTCTCTTCCCTTTCTGCTTGGCTCCAGGCTCTGACAACACAGAAAGCAGTTCCTAAAGATCTTGCTCGGATGAGTCCATCGAGAAACCAGACCTGTAAACCACCTGTAGAGTTTTGTGCTCCTGACCAGGAGGCAGGAAGGTAGACCCCTTGGGCACAGCCTGCTGAACTGGCATCTTGTCTTTAGATAGTGACTAACAGTCCAAGCCATCAGCACTTTTTTAACCTAGATGAAACCAAACAAAACCCACTGCTGTTGAGTGGATTCCAACTCACAGTGACCCTAAAGACAGACTAGAACTGCCCCCGCTAGAGTTTCCAAGGAGCACCTGGAGGATTTGAACTATCAGCCTTTTGGTTAACAGCCATGGCACTTAACCACTACACCACCAGGGTTTCCTTAAATCTTTACTGATTAGATACTCCTGGGCAGCGTTGTCAAGGAGCCCTCCCACTCTCTTTCTTGGAGTTAGTGAATTAATTGCCTTATTTTATCGTCTTCTAACAGGACCAGTTCCAAGCGATTTCGGATCACGGGCATGCGCCCGCTGGCCGGTAGGGGGCCTCCTTTGCTAACAGAACTCGTTTGGCGTCTTGGCCCAGGCTGAGCAGCAGAGCCCCAGGAAAAACGGAGTTCCATTGAAAAGTTTGCTGAGAACCAAACCAAAAAAGCCCACTGCCGTGCAATTGGTTCTGACTCATAGCAACCCTACAGGAGAGAGTAGAACTGCTCCACAGAGTTTCTGAGGAGTGACTGGGGGATTCAAACTGCAGATCTTAAGGCTAGCAGATTTACCACACCAAAACCCCAAAAAACCAAACCCACTGCAGTCGAGTCAGGTCCAACTCATAGCAATGCAAGAGGTCACAGTAAAATTGCCCCGTAGAGTTTCCAAGGAGCGCCTGGCGGATTTGAACTGCTGACCTTTTGGTTAGCAGATGTTGCACTTAACCCACTAAGCCACCAGGGTTTCCAATTTAGCACACAGAGGTCCTAAATTGGGGGCCCACAAACTTTCATGGATAAAACTCTGTGAACTTGGATGTGGGAAAAGAATGCTTATTTTCATAAATTTGTAACTGAAGGTTAGTATTTTCTTTGATTATAAACTCAGACAGCAAATCACAGATAGTGGCAGATCCTCAGAAACTCTGGAAACCTTGGTGGTGCGGTGAGTTAAGTGCTACTACGTATACTAACCAAAAGGTCGGCAGTTCAAATCCTACAGGTGCTCCTTGGAAACTCTAGGGGTCTAATCTGACCTCTAGGGTCGCTGTGAGTCGGACCTGGGTGGGTTTGGTTTACTACAGTCGGAGGAATCTTGAAATATCCTTTATATCCCTTGGTACTTCAAATTTAGGATCTGTTGTCCTATCCTGTCGTTTAACACGTTAATAAATGAGTATATATAGAACCATAGTAGTCCTGGTGGCACAGAGGTTAAAAACTCGGCCTCTAATCAAAAAGTAGGCAGTTGGACTCCACCAGCTGCTCCTTGGAAACCCTGTGAAACAGTTCTACTCGGTCCTATAGGGTTGCTGTGAAGTGACTCAATGGCACTGGGCCTTTTTGATATTTTTGTTGTTTTAATAACTGTTTCCTATTTTAAAATATCATTGGTTTTCTTTGTAGTCTCATTCTGGTTATTCTAAAACATTGTCCTGAGAAGGGGGCACATAGACTGAGGCACCCTGCCAGGAGTTCATGGTACAGAAAAGGGGGAAGCAGGGTAAGAATCTCTGGCTGGGAGGCTAGTAAGATGGTTTCCAGAGGAAATGTGTTAACATTGAAGGGAATCTTTGTACTTGATTTTCAGTTACAACTCTTGCCTTTTCCTCTTGGCTGGTGACATAAATATGTGTCACAGTTACACCAACACTATTAGCCAGGATGCGTGGCAATAGGAGATTTGGTCATAGTCAGAACTGTGTGATGGTCCTACCAGTCATCCAGGAAGCCTGCCATCTGGGCCTTAGGAAGGAAGAAAGGAAGGGCCTCGCTTTTCCAGCTGCATCAGACTCCCCGTTTTGGGATGCTCAGTTCATTTCTGGGACTCAGGAATCTTCCCAAATGGTAAGAGCCTCTTTCTATGCCCAGCATTGAAAGCCACTTCCTTTGCAATGGAAAGCCTCTGCACTCTGGGAGTAGCGCTGCTTCCCGAATCGACTGTTCTCTCTCTCCTGTGAGCAACATTTTGAAACACCGAGGGCAGGAGAGGAATATGGGAACTTCCCTAAGAGTTCTTTTTCTGATTTTTTCTCCATTTCTTATTCCTCAAGGAGGTAAGGCCACCCGGGGAAACTGGGCCAGACTGGTCTAGCCTGAGGTGTCTGGCTTTCCTGACCAACCCCAATAGCTTAACCCAGGTCTCGGCTGCTGGGCGCACGGTAGCCCAGGAAGTCCAGATCAGGATCCTCTCTGAATCTCTTGTCTTTTCTCAACTGGGTCTTCATGGTCCCCTGTCTGCAAGTCCTTTTTCTGTATTTCATTCCCGTTTTCTTCCATTCCCTAGAAAAACAACAGTAAGTACTCTATTTTAAAATCAAACCAAACCCATTGCTGTCAAGTCAATTCCAACACATAGTGACACTATAGGACAGAGTAGACCTGTCCCATAGGGTTTCCAAGGAGCAGTTGGTGGAGTCAAACTGCCAACTTTAACCACTGGACCACTGGGTCTCCCTCTATTTATCAAATACATGTATTGGCAGGTCCTATGTGAGGTGCTTTAACTACACCATATTATTTAACCCCTTTACCAACCAGTGAGATGGGTTCTCTTACCTGCATTTGTCAGAAGAAGAAACAGATTCAAGAGGCCAAGTGTCTGTGTAGACAGGCACAGCCAGTGCAGGAACTGGGATTTAAACTCTTGAGCTTACTAACCCTAGCACCTTCCATCTCCTTCAACAGTGTTGACTTCATTTAATTATTGACCTTGATTTTTAAAAAGTAGTCTATTTTACTTTTGGAGGTGGCGAGAATATATACAGAAAAAAACAGGTACCAACTTGTTTCAGTTCAATGACACTGACTGTTCTTTCTGTTAGGCAGACTTTCTCATCCTATTCTGGGTTGGTATTTCCCCATTCGCATAATTTCACTGCCTCCTAAGAGTCCAATCTATTCTTTTTTGAGTTGCTTTTGTCAGTTTAACCTCATTTAGATAGCTGTTAAAAGAGCATAATGCTTAAGGCAGACATTCTTTACTAATTGTGTTAAACTGATGTTTGGTTTTAAGGTGACTTCAGGGGTTACTTACAGTTTAAGGTTTAAAGATTATAGGGAAACTTTGGTGGTGTAGAGGGTTAAGTGCTACCACTGCCAACCGAAAGGTCAGCAGTCCAGATCCACCAGGCACTTCTTGCATACTCTAGAGGGCAGTTCTACTCTGGCCCCTGGGGTCACCAGGAGTCGGAACCGACTCAACGGCACTTGGCTGGCTTGGCTAGGGCATTAGTTTCAGGGGTCCGTTCAGCCTCCATGGATCCATAAAATCCGGATCCCAGGAGAATTTAAACTCTGTTCTGCATTTCCTCCTTTTTAATCAAAGATTACTCTATAGAATCTTAGATCAAAAGGTTCAATAATGGTGGCCAGGCCTTATCTAATTCTGGCCTCAGGGCAAATGAGGCAACTGTTAGTGCAGTCTCTTAGCTACACACCCTGTTTGCTCCTTGTGTCCCAGACTCTCTTCCTTCTTCTGTTGCTTCAAGTTTTGTTCCATTGATGGCCACTGGCAAACTGTGGACACCGTAGACACTGCAACAAACTAGGAGGCGGAATAGAAGCGCTAAAAACATGACTAGGCCCATTAACTGGGATATCCCAGGAAACCATGACGCTAAACCTCCAAGCAAGGAACCACATCCCATGAGGTGTTTGGTTGCACATAAGCTGCTTCAGTAACTACTGTGAGTGTGTGTATGAAGACTATGAGGTAAGTTCATGAGCTCATCCTAGAAAAGGTGCTACATGCCTCATTGCTGAATATCACTGAGATCAGTTGTGTCGTACTTCACTTGGGAAGCTGTACACTGACACCAGCACCTAGCCCACCCTTCAAAGCAATTTTTGAAATTCTTTTTCTGGAATGGCCGTCAGAGCTGTCATCATATTACTCTTTATGTCCTAATGTCGGCGTAATGTCTTCCTTTCAATATTTCCTTTATCATTGGGTAAAGAGAAAAGTCATTGGAGGCCAGATCAGGTGAGTGAGGAGGATATTCCAATAGTTATTTGTTTCCTGGTTAAAGACTCCCTCACAGACACCTGTACAGTTACGTTGGCGAACTTAATACCTGCGACCGTGCGTAATGGCCATTCCAGAAAGAGCTCCAAAATTGCCTTGATGGGTGGACCAGGTGCTGGCATCTGGTGCATAGTTTCCCAAGGGGAGTACTTCAAAGGTGACCATAGCGATTTTCAGCAAGGAGGTATGTACAACTTATAACAGCTAAGTTTGCAGACTTAGTTGTCAGACCTCGTATCTACATGTCATTATTACAAATATATCTTACATAACTTTTGCCAATTCAACTTTTTACAGGTATACTACTTCTTGAAAGCAGTTACGTCAATCAGCTGTGCAACCCTACCTTTAATCGGTGTGATTTTTGCATCACCATAAAAAATGAAACTCAGTATCCATAAACAATACAGACCTTGGTTTTGATTAAAGTAATCATATTTACCAGGTGTTTCTTGAATACTCTGGGGGTCAGTTCTACACTGGCCCCTAGGGTCGCCATGACTCGGATCCGACTCGATGGCACTTGACTGGCAACCATATTCAAGAGTGAGGGGAACATTGGGAACGACCTCTGGTAGTTGTGCTGTAAAGAGGAGTATGGGTTTCTCAGTGGACTTCTAGCCTACTGGGGAAGGGAAGTGTGGAAGCAGATAGTAACATCTAGAAATATCTGTCTGTTCTCTTTCTGATTAACTACTTTTGGAATAAATTATGTGGAATCTGTATTTCAATACTGTTCCTTAGAACATTTATACTCTTGCCTGTACTTTCATTGCAATCAAAATAATTTTAGGGAGTTCTGTTGACGTCCAGTGAGGTGGTGGCATTGATTCCATGGCAGAATTGTCACCCTCCAGGTGGAAGACCTGGATTTGATTCCCACCCGATGCATCTTATTTGCACCTGCCACCTGTCCATCACCAGAGGCCTGCATGCCGCTGCGACGATCAGTAGGTTTCATTGGAGCTTTCAGCTTCAGACAGACTAGGAAGAAGGGCCCGATGATCAATTGCTGAAAATCAGTCAAGGAAAGCCATATGAATGACAAGAGTCTGACCCACAAATCGTCTTAGGGGAGGTGCAGGCCCAGGTAGCCTTCTGCTCTGTTGGGCATGGAGCCACAGTGGGTCAGGGTCTCTTCGAGGGCAGCTGACAACAGCAGCACAGACATGCAAACTTAAGAATTAAGGTCCCTCTCGGAGATTGGCCTTTTGTCCCTATTATCAGCCCTCTGTTTCCTAGCAGATTAAGTTCTAAAAGGCTCCTGGGAGTTCTTTTATGAGTCCAAAGGGACACTATAAAAGGTGCCAGCTAAAATAATCTGTTGGTGGAAGATCTGCTTTTGCCCAGGTGCATAATTTTCTTTTCAAAGGAACTTTTTTAAAGAAAAAGGGCCTCTGTCCTCGTAACATCGCTCTGTTCCTATGGCTCTTGCTGAGACTGCCACATTCCCTATAACTCATCCTGCAGTATGGTTTGTAGGTCCTTGGGATGACCAACACTGTGGGCCTTGGGTGGTGCCATTGTGGTGCATGGCGGGCCTGTGATTTGTGAGGGTGATGCTGCCAGGGACTTTACGCCAGGGCAGTTTATCAGCGTCTCTATCCCTGGCTTCTCAAAAGTTACAGGATTACACACTGACAGAGGATTTTCACTCTGGAAAATATAGGATTGTTTAGAGGAGATGAGTTCTCGTCTCCGCAGTCCTGATCCTGTCACCTGCAGAGCGTTTCACTCTCTAGCAAGTTCCCGGGTGATGCTAATGCTCCTGCTTAGGGACCAATTCTGAGTGGAGCAATGGTTTATGAAACATATTATCACACACTTGGTGATCATGTTAAAATGTTGATTCTAATTCAGTGTGTCTGGAGTAAAAAAAGAAAAATGCAAATTCTAGCAAGGGTTTGAACTGGAAGGAGCCAATTCAAAGACTTGGCAAAGTCGAGCCAAACTCAAAAAACAAACCCATCGCTGTTGAGTTGATTTGGACTCACAGAGACTCTACGAGACAGAATAAAACTGCCCCATAGGGTTTCTAAGGAGTGACTGGCACATGGTAAGCAATACGTGGGAATTCAGCCTTATCACTGTCATTTTAAAAGAGATTATGTATCTTACAGTGGATTTCTCAGTTTGTGGCAGAACTAGAACTGGAATTTAAAAATGAGCTCCTAACTCTGTGTACTCTCTACCAAACCAGTGTACTTCCCCAAGGAAACTGTTTACACATAAGCTAGGGCTCATTTTCTACCCTCTTTGAGACCATCTCTGACTTGTACGATTATGATAGAGCTGGTTTGTTTATTTCATCCACCGGATTCGGTAGTGTTTGCAGCACAAGTTAATCAGGATGTTCACCAGTAAGTTATTGGTGTGCCCTACCAATCGTCTCCAATAGGGGGCACTACAGGGAGACAGGAAAGGTGAAGGAAGAGGAAGAACTGACTGCTTTCTGTTGGCTTCCTCTTCTTGTCACTGTTACCCTTCGTCCTGGCAGGGGCATTGGCTCCCATTTGTAGTTTTCCCAGTGCTCATTGACACCAAAGATCTGAATCCGTCTTCTGAGACCCTGAAGCACCCAGACCAGCCAAATTCCCTTCCAAGCTTCTAAATTTTAATAAGGCCAACCTTTCCCTTTTTCCCCCAGCTCCAGGTGGACGGCCACGTTCTGCAGTTATTACCTCTGTGCTAACTCATTGCCCACCTCCCTTTGCTTGACTTTTCAATTCTTCAGTACCTTCTCTATGCTAAGAATTCTTACATACTTTAGACACATTGTTGGGAAGGATCAGTCCCTGGAGAAGGATGTCAGGCTTGGCAGAGTGGAGGGTCAGCAAAAAAGAGGAAGACCCTCTACGAGATGGATTGGCACAGTGGCCACAACAATGGGCTTAAGCATAAAAATGGTTGTGGACATGGGGCAAGACCAGGTGGTGTGTTGTTCTGTTGTGCATAGTGTTGCTGTGAGTTGGAACTGACTTGACGGCACCTAACAACAACAACAAAATCTCACTGTTTAAAGAATCAGGGTATTTTATTTTTTCTGACACGTAAGTATGCATTAATAAAAAGAAAAATAATCCACATATAAAAGAAATAATCTAAATCCACTGCTGTCCAGTTGATTTCAACTCATAGTAACCCTATAGGACAGAGTAGAATGGACCCATAGAGTTTCCAAGGAGCACCTGGTAGATTCAAACTGCTGACCTTTGGTTAGCAGTCGTAACACCTAACCACCACCCCACCATGGGTATGTAGAGAGCCAGGGGGAAAGCCCCCAATCATCCCCTTCCCCTTCCCTCTCCGTGCTGCATGTGGTCATATAAGTTATGTCTGCTTTAGTGTCTACCACTCAGTTGTTCCACTTCCCAGAGGAAACCAATTACCACCAGGTGTCTGTTCTTCCAGCACTGAAAAAAATACAGTAATATACGTACACCTATACAAGTATACTACAGACTATGCTCATGTAATGAAGTATAATGAAGCAATTTCACATAAATACAAGCATACAGTAGCGTTTCAAAGTCTTTTTTCTCTTTTGTAGGGAAACTGAACTACCCCATTTTTAAATTTTGTCTTAATTGGATTGGGTCCCAAGTCTCTAACCTTCAGTTCTGCTTTCTGTTGCTCAGATTCCACACTTTCCCACAACTCCTTCATTTTTTTCTTTGTTCTTGATATAATTTGTGCTAGATACATAGTAATCACTCAGTAAACAGTGCCATTATCATTAACACACAAGAACTCCCCCAAGCTACTCACCTCGAAAGCCACGCTCTGGGATGGTAAGGTTTGATGAGCTCATTGTCAGACACTCTGCGTAGGTACTTCATTCACTGAACAGCTAATCACTTTTGAGCCCCTTACTACAAACTCCAGTCATAGGCTGACAAAGACCTTCCCCTGAAGCTGAAAGAGAGAGAAAATCTTTCCTGGAGCTGACACCCTGAATTTGGACTTCTAGTTCATCAGATTGTGAGAGAATAATTGTCCATTTGTTCAAGTCATTCACTTGTGGTATTTCTTCTACAGGAGCGCTAGGTAACTAAGGGAAACTCTGGTGGTATAGTGGTTACGACCTGTGGCTGCTAACCACAAGATTGCCAGTCAGATCCAGTAGGCGCTTCTTGGAAATCCTATGGAGTAATTCTATTCTGTCCTACAGGGTCACTATGAGTCAGAGTCTACTTGATGGCAATTGGTTAGATAACTAAGACAGAATTATTAAGGAAAACCATAGAGCGTACAAGATATTTTCCCTGTCTTTAAAGTGCTTATGATCCTCACAAATGGACTACTAAGCAACATCATGATAGATGGAGAAAGGATTGAGGTTGTCAAGGATTTCATTTTACTTGGTTCCACAGTCAACACCCATGGAAGCAGCAGTCAGGAAATCAAAATATGTATTACACTGGGAAAATCTTCTGCAAAAGACCTCTTTAAAGTGTCGAAAAGTAAAGATGTCACCTTGAAGACTAAGGTGCACTTGACCCATCCCGTGGTATTTTTCAGTCACATTATATGCATGTGAAAGCTGGATGATGAATAAAGAAGACAGAAGAATAATTGAGGCACTTGGATTGTGGTGTTGGAGAATATTGAACACACACCACGGACCACCAAGAGAACACACAGATCTGCTCAGAAGAAGTACCACTAGAGTACTCTTGGAAGCAAAGATGGTGAGACTGCATCATGCATACTCTGGACAAGTTGTCAAGAGGAATCAGTCCCTGGAGAAGGACATCACGCTTGGTAAAGTGGAGGGTCGGGACAAAGAGGAAAACCCTTGACAAGACTGATTGGTACAGTGGCTGCAACAATGGGCTTAAGCATAAAAGTCATAGTGGGCATGCCTCCAGGCCAGGCAGTGTTTCGTTCTGTGGTGCACAGGGTTGTTATGACTTGAAACTGACTCAGTGGCACCTAACAACAGCAACGACATGATCTCCTTGGAAATCTTTTCCTGGCTGTTAGCCAGTGCGAAATTAGCACCCTAAAGCAAACAAACACATCTATTGTCTCTGAGTCAATTCTAGTTCATGGCGACCCACATGTTTCAGACAGTTCAGCAAAAGGTAGTATATGCTGAAAGAGTTCAGAACAGGAAGAAGTCACTTTCAGCCAGGAAAGCCAGAAAGACTTCACAGAAGAGATGGCATTTGGATTGAACCTTGAAGAATGGAAAGCGGAAGAGAAAACCAGAGAGAGCATTTATAGTCTGAGCTATGTGTTTTAGCTTCTTTATCACAATGAAACAATTTACTCTCTGCATGTTACAACAGGATTAGACCAAATTCACTATGAGTTGAGCCTAGGAAGGAAAATGACTATTTCTCCAGTCTAGAATGCAATGATTGTGCACTGCAGTGTTTATGGTGTTGTAAAATTTATTTTATTTTCCTTTATCCTCTCCACAGTTCTGTCTATCTTTGCCATTCAGTTCTTCTCAGGACACCCTCCCTACCAAAAAAACCCAAACCTTCCCTCATTAAAATTATTTTTTATTCAGAGCCCTGGCGGCATGATAGTTAAGAGCTACAGCTGCTAACCAAAAAGTCAGCAGTTGGAATCCACAAGCTGCTTCCCTGAAATCCTATAGAGCAGTTCTACTCTGCCCTATAGGGTCACTATAAGTTGGAATCCACTCAACAGCAATAGATTTGGTTTTTAGTTTATATTCCCCTGAATTTGCAGACCCTGATCTTATACTCAGGTTCACGCAGCCCTATTGCATTATCATCTGTAATCCCCTTAGATTTTTTCTTAACATCTCAATGAAGTTCTCTCATAAATCCCCTTCCTTGCTGACCAAGTGCTATGCAGTTGCTGATTTTGCAAGATACATGCTAATGTAAAGTATGTCTCCTTTGAGTCTCTGTATCACTTGGTTGCTCTCTGCTCCACCTTCTCCATATTTATATCCTTAACAGAGCTGCACATATTATTTCAAATGAGCTTCAGTGTTCTTCCTGCCGTGCAAGAATATTGACTGTAATATGATAGCTTCTGTCAAAATTGGTTTGGGGTGGGGGGTTTTCCTGTGCTCGTAGTGGTTAAAATAGCTTGCCTTCTAAATGCCAGAATACATTTTTGCAAATTAGGGCTTCTACAAAGAATTGTGTTAGATGCTTTTCCGGAAAGGTGTTTAAACGATTTGGATAGGCTGCTTTGTCCATTAACACTTCCCTTTGCAGCTTAATCTCACGGGTTTATAGGATAGCTTCCCCACTGAAAATGTGTGCGGATTACTTTGTAATTAAACATAACTTTCTTAGTGATGCTTGCATTCAAGCTGTGGCTTAGCACTTCAAAACCTTGTTCCCTGCTGTTGAAATCCTGAAGTCTGTGGTCTCCCAGATCTTTTCTAAAAGCCCCTCCGAATGGAGAAGAAGCCTTCACAACTTCTGTCCTTTTCAGCTGTTGCCGCTGATAATTTCAAAGACTTATTCACAGTGTCTGCTTAGCATCAGGCAGCTGTTATGTGGTTACTTAGTATTTGCATGAGAGTTTGTGGCTCTGTATCTCCTTTCAACTTTCTACTTGCTGGTAGGATCATCTGTTTGAGAAAGATTTTGTGCTTCTCCCCCAGTACAGCGTGTTTCCTGTTTGCCTTGGGAATGTTCCACACTGTAATCATTTTTCCAGTCCAAATTCCTCCTAGGCTGATCTACTTAACTGTTTTGAAGCCTTCACTCTGTCTGAATGTGCATTTCTGCAGTCCAGTTTGGGAGATGCTTTCTTGTGGTTAGAGCACACTCCATTCCATCTCATCCCTATCGGTTCTCTCTATTCAGTTTATCTAAGCACATGCCGCATCCTCTCAGACCTAAGACAGAAAACTTTGGCTTTACTTTTCTCGTGTCTGGATTGATGTCAAGATGATTTACAAAGCACTCTGATCCCAGTATCATGGGCCAGTGATACCATCAGTTTAGCAGCTTCTAAACTGCTTACCTGGTCTTGCCTGTTGATTAAGGCCACTACCAGGTGCAGCTGGTTCCACGTGTTCTGTCCACCGAGCTCTGGTTGACAAGCCAGGCCTTCTTGATGAGCGTCCCTTTGGTCCTCATTGTACACATGTGCCTTTGGCATTTTTTTTGATTCACATGCACAGACTGCAGTCACCCAGAATTAAATCCTGTCGCTGTTGCATGAATTATCTTATCTAGTCGTATTTAATTCACCTCCTTTTCCTTTTGGAAGTCTCTAGTGAGTTTCTGGCTTCATCCTGTAGATCTTTTGTCTGTTTCTGAAGCAAAAGCCAGATTGATTACCCATTCTGGCCTTTGAATATTTCGCGCTAGTCCTCATGCCAGAAGGAGATAGCAGCTTCTTACCAGTCTAGTTGTCTTGTTTCTTTCTCTTCTTCGTAGCAAGATTTTTCAGATCACCATAATCAACTTGAAGATGGTAAGTGTCCTGCAGGTCAGTGGTTTTCCTGGAATGATTTCGCCCACCTCCCCACTCACTTCCCCCTCCTACCCAGGAGACCTTCACTACCTTCTGGAGACATTTTTTGCTCTTTAAACTGGGACTTAGGTGCTATTAGCACTTAGTAGGAAACCCGTTTGGCATTGTGGCTACGTGCTACATCTGCTTCCAAAACGTCAGCAGCTGGAACCTGCCAGGCACTCCTCGGAAACTCTATGTAGTAGGTCTATTCTGTCTTATAGACGGGTAATGAGCTGGAATTGACTAGAGTGCCTTGGGTTTCGTTTGGATGTTAGCATTTGATAAAGAGAGGCAAGGGATGCTGTGAAACTTTCTACAATGCACAGGACAGTCCCCACAAAGAATTATCCAGCCCAATATTTCAACAGTGTTAAGGTTGAGGAACTCTGCATTAGACCACTTTATCATACATGTACTTAAATGTGGTAATAATGTATCTGTACATGTACCTTCCTTGATTCTGATACCTGTTATCAAGCCCAGAGCACAATTGAAGACTCTCATTTGATTAGAAAATCTGTATTTCAACTTCCTATTTTAGGATCATGCATCTGAAAGTTTAGTGCTCTATGTGCAGGAAACCCTAATTTGCTAATACTGGTCACTGCCTTCTTAATTTTGTTACACATGATTCTTGTGGCCAGAAAATAAATAATATACCCAGCCAGTGTGCAATCACTCATTCATCTATTGATAGATTTTTTTTTTTTTAATTAATGTATCAGGTGCTGAGCCAGATAGCAGGGACAGCAATAAACAAAACAAACATGATTTTAACACTAGTGGAAGTTAGTCATGTCAGGAAGACTGACAAATATAGATAAATAACTAAATGAATACAGTGATTAAAAATTGAGAAAAGTATTACGATGAAAACAGAGTGTGGTGTTGAGGAGTAATGGGTGACAGGAGGGAAGAGAAGGGCGGAGGGGTGGCTGATCCCTGATTTAGGGAGCGAGGTCAGAGACTCTCTGAGGAGGTGATATTTGGTGATAGGATCCAGTCATACAAGAGCAGAGGCCAAGGGGAGAATGTGTGCCACGGCCCCTAGGTCAGAACAAGCTCTATTTGGGGGAGACACTGGTATGGTCATCACACGTGAGCAAAGGGCAGGCCGGGCTGTCCACAGCCAGACAGGAAGAAGAGGGCTACCTTCTGCAGGTTGCTTAAAGCCATAGAAAACCATGCGGATTTTAGGTAAGAACTCTCCCATCCCACATGTCTCCATTCTGTTTTACTTCTTCGGCTGGTGTTTCCTCAACCTTAGGTAAGTGATATGCAAGGCAACTTCCAGTCCTACCAATTCTGAAGCTGGAGGCTTTCACAGAGCACTGATATCACCTAACTAGTATCCTAAAACATCCTTCCGACTGGTGTATGGAAAAGGCAGGGAGAGGAGAGAAAAGGAGCATCTGGACTCGGCTGTTGCAGCAGTCCAATTTTAGGCTACATTGGGTCAGGGGAGATGGAGAGTCATACCTGTAGATCGAATTGGGGGGAATTAAGGAGAGGGGGGAAATCTTGATGTCATGTTGCTTAAGTGGTAGATCTGCTAACCAAAAGGTCATAAGTTCAAGTCTGTCCAGTGTTCCTTGGAAACTCTATGGGGCAGTTTTACTCTGTTCTATAGATTTGCTATGGGTCAGAATCAACTCAATGGCAGTAGTTTGGTTTTTTTTTTAAGTGGAGGGAGGAGTTATATCAATATCTGTACCAGAAAACCACCCAGTGAAGGGGATGAACAGACTTTGGGTCACCAGTTGTGCACAACATCAACCCAGAAACCCCAGAATTTTTTTGTTTCCTCTCTGAGCACGTTGCATACGAAGGTAGACAGAAAGAAAAGGAGTGGAATTGTTCACTTAGTCATTAAGTCTGAGTGTGTGACCTCCTCTGACCTAAATTAAGGAGGTAACACTTGAGAAGCAGGAGACAGAGAAGATGTAACAGAAGAGTCGGGATTAAAAGTGATGCAGAGACCTAGAACGTAGCCAGCTCCTCTCCTCAGAGGACTGTAGAAGTCTCAGCTGTCCTCAAAGACAGCCTGTCTGTTTCCTTCTACTTCTCAGACTTGGCTTCCAAAGAAGACATCTTTAGAAACAGATACCCGAAAGCGGGTGGAGATAGCTGGAAAAAAAAGCAGCTTTATCCGCTAGATCTACAGTGGAGAAGAGGAGAGCCCTGGAGATTTTGTTTTCTCACCTCACCGTGGAGGGCGGGACAGTCCCGCCTCTAACTTTTCTGCAATACTTGATTATCCAGGTATTATAACTTAAGCACATTGGCAGTGGATCAGACTCTCTCTAACAGATAAATTCTTCTGGATTCAGAGACCAAGTTTCTTTGGCCTGAATGCTCCAGAATATATTAACTAGTACTTAGAGCAAAAGAAAATCTACACAAATCTCAGACTGAAATCTGAGAGTGTAGTTTGCTGTGAGCCCTGGAGAGTCACCTATTAAGTTCCCTGGGTGATGTAAACATAGCCTTGCCCAGTGTTTTCATCTAGATGAAATAGTTTTCATCTCTTTCACCAGTGAAACATATTTTTCTTTATTGTTCCTAAGATGTATGAGGTTTCCTATGTGTTCAAAGTTGTTCTTTGGAAATCTAATCAGACCATTCCCATTGGTGTTACATATTTTGCATCTAAAGAAGAATGTTCTTTTCCTTCCTTGGCTCTGATCTTAACTGGAATCTATGTAAATGTCTTAAATTCCTCCCCCAGTCCACCTTACCAGTCCTGGTTCCTTGTCGACCTGGAGCCAAGGTATAACAAATATCAGCATGAAGGTGTAACAGGTGTTTATCAGTGTGAAGGTATGACAGGTCTCAGCAAGAAAGTGTAACACGTATCAATGCAAAGTGTAAAAAGTATCAGTGTGAAAATGTAACAGGTATCAGGATGGAGGCATAATGGGTCCTAGCAGACGGTATGGCTGGAAGATCCAATCAAGACGAATCTTTACTAAGAGAACCGAGTGCACCAGAACCTGCTCCATCCACAGGAGTTCTGTTAATGGGTGTACAAAATGTGTAAGTCAAGTTTTGCAGGTTTTTTTTTTCTTTTTAATGCTTTTAACAATTGCAACAGCCTGAAGTCACTCTATTTCTAAAAGCCTGGACTATTTCTCTGCAAGTAGATTGACATCTGTTTATGTGAAAGGTGAACTGTTCCTTTCCGGCCTTCTCCCTTCCCATACTTCAACCAGACTCTGATTTGAAAGAACAGGAAGGAATATGAACCCATCTCCAACAGAAATGAGAGGAAGAGCAAAAGGAAAGAAGAAGGACTCAGAAATGCCACTCATGAAAAGTCACCAAAAATGGGGTGCTATGGTAGGAGGTGACTAAAGAATGTTTAAAGCAGCAGTGTTTCATATTGCAAATCAAAGTTGTTTGTTTTGTGGTGCTACGGTGTAAACTCTCTGTCTCTGCCCTGCCTGCCTCTTCCCCACCATCGTCGGAATACTTCAAGCGAGTCAGCTCTGTGCTCAGATGTCAAGTCAGGTGATATTTGGGGCCAATAATGAGAAGAAAACTGAGTTTCACATCTGGTCATGTTGGAGCAGAAAGCTAAGTACAGCTGCTCGAGGCAAGATATGAACAGATTTAAAATTTAACAGGAGCAGCAAATTAGAACCAGAGGTGCCCTTGAGAATGTAAGGCACCAGGAATTCACAAACCTCCTGAGGAGCGCGCTGGGCTTTTGCAGGAAAGGAGGCCTTGCCCTGTCAACTGTATGTAAATCTCAAAGAGTGGGTTGTTATTCTTAAGAGCTGAGGAGCTGGTTTCAACTCACAGCGGCCCCATGTGACAAGAGTAGAACTTCACCGTAGTCTTCTTGGCTGTCGTCTTTATGGACGCAGATCATTAGTTGTTCATTCTGTGGGACCGCTGTGCGGGTTTGAACCCCTAACTTTTCGTGATATTTTCAATCTCCTCATTTATGTGTGAAAACTGGATACTGACTAAGTAAGACTGGTGAACTGATGCCCCTGTGTAACAGTGTTGGTGAAGAAGATTGATTGACTGTACTGCCAAAAGAAATGAACAGATTGGTTATGGAGGAATTACAGCCAGAATGCTCCTTAGAAACAAGGGCAGTAAGAAGACTTCAGCTCACAGAATTTGGACAAGTTACAAGCAGTGATCAGTCCCCGCAGAAGGGCACCATACTTGATAAGGAATCAACCAAAACCCAAACCAAAACAACAACAACAAAAAGCCACAGCTGTAGAACTGATTCTGACTCATAGCAGCCTTGTAGGACAAAGGAGTAGAGCTTTCCCCGTAGGGTTTCCAAGGAGCAACTGGCGAATTTGAACTGCTGACCTTTTGATTAACAACTTAGCACTTAAACATCAAGTCACCAGGTTAGTGAAAAACAGAAAGGTAGGTTACCACAGTGGCAGCAGGGGGCTCAAACAGAGCAGGAAGGGGCTCTGTTTTCTTTTGCTGAACAGAGAGCTGCTAGGAGTTGTCATTGACTCCGCGGCACCTAGCAACATCAGCAGTCACTGGTAGGAGGCCGTGGATGATGCAGACAGCTAAGACGCTTGCCGACTAAGTGAAAGATGGGCAGTTCATGTCTACCCAGGGGTGCCGCAGAAGAAAGGCCTGGTGATCTACTTCTGAAAAATCAGCCATTCCAAAAAACCAGCTTTATGCAGAGCAGTTCTACTCTGATACATATGGGGTCACCATCAGTCAGAATTGAATAGACGGCAACTGGTTTTCATGGCATTCAGGGCTCATGATGGTATACTGTGATACAAAATATCAAGATGGGACATTTTAGGTGGAATAGTCAGTTAAGATCTCTTGAGGGAGGGACACTTAAGCCAAAACTCAAAGGCTGAGAAAGAACCCTCCACTGTGAGAAGAGTGTTCCAGACAGAGAAGGTAGTAAGTGCAAAGGCCTTAAGGTGGGAAGAGATTGGAAAAGTCTAGGAACTGATAGAAGACCAATGAGAATAACTTTATGTGAAGGTGGAAAAGGCATATACAGTAAGAGTTAGACAATAGCCATTTAAGACTTTTCTGGGCAAGCAATGAAGTTCAGATTGCTTTTTAAGCCCAGTGTGAACCCACTGAAGGATTTTAAGTAGAAGAGTGGCATCATCTGATACTATAAAAAGAACAAATTGGCAAGAAGTAAAAGTGTAAACAGCCAGGCAAAAAGCAAGGTGTTTGTAGACATTTAGGTAGGAGACGGTTAGAATCAGGACCGAGTAAGTAACCGGTAAGTGAGGTATGCACGAGCTTTCAACAGGCTGAACTTACTCATCTATAGTGCATAATTCTATGTGGACTTACCAGTATCTTTGATGTGGTAAAGAAAAAAAAAAAAAAAAAAAAAACAGGTAAAATTGTGCACTACAGATTATTAAGGAAGCCCAAGTCAGCTTGTGTGTACCTTGCTTCTTGGATAATCTCTCTCTGATCAGAATGGTGGTTAGCCGGATAAAGAAGACTGGGCAGTGAGAAGTATGGCTTAGCAGTAGAGTTACTAGACTTACTGATGGATTGCAGGTAGCATGAGAAAAATGAAAAGAATCATTCACTCAACAAATAAACACTGAGTATCTGCTGTATGTCAGTCACTGATCTAGTTGTTTCATGAAATTCAGCAATAAAAACAGATGAAGATTCCACCTACATGGAATTTACACTCATCAGTGATCGCTGAGTTGAGCAACCAACCAATGGGACTGTGATGCCCCTACTTGGTTGAGAGAGACTGGGGAAGCAACAGGGGTTCAAAGGCATCAAAAATTCTACTCTGGCCATTTAAAATACATGAGACACCCAGTAGAGAATTCTAGTAGGCAGAGAAAGGAGTCTGGATCTTAGAGGAAAGGTCTGAGA
The DNA here is from genome assembly GCA_028571685.1 of Heterohyrax brucei. Taxonomy (NCBI): domain Eukaryota; kingdom Metazoa; phylum Chordata; class Mammalia; order Hyracoidea; family Procaviidae; genus Heterohyrax; species Heterohyrax brucei. The sequence continues at coordinate 108,753,241 of CM053146.1, forward strand.
AATATTTATGAATTGGGGAGTAATCGGCATATAAATGGCATTTAAACTCATGAGAGTAGATGGACATGTCTGGTCCCTGAGGGAAGGACAAGAAAAGGAAGAAAATAAGGCGATGAGGGATTCCAAGATTCGAGGGTGGCTGGAAGTCAACGTGCTCACAGAGGCCCTGCGAGAGTCGCTAATGAGCAGAGAGAACAGGAGACAGTGATGTCATGGAAGCTGAGAAAGGAAAGTCTTAGAAGAAGGATGAGTCGTCAACCTCACTGAAAGAGGCTGATAAATCAAGAGAGATGAAGACAGAAAACATTCCCTGGGTGCAACAACGTGGAGATCATGGAGCCTCGATAAGAAGAGCAGTTCCAGCAGAGAGAGGTGAGTGGAAGACTAATTGGTTCCTATTGTGGAGCAGAGAGTAGGGAAAGTGGAGACAGAGAGCACCCACAATCCTTCAGAAAAGTCTTGATAAGTGGGATAGTGGTTAGAGGGTGATAGATGCTCAAGGCATTGGTTAGTAGCTCAAGTCAGAGATCACGGATGGCCGTAAGCTCCACGAGGGCAGGATCTTTGTCTGTTTTCTTTGTTTGTATGCGCCGAACAACTAGGGTGAGGAAAAGGTTTCTTTGTTTGGTTTGTTCTTTAAATGAGAGATAGTAAAGCATCTTTGTATGGTGTTGGGACTGATCTGATAATGAAGAAGAGAGAGGAGATAACTGAAAGAGGAGATAAATGGGACCTAAGCTCCTGCAGAGGGCTGGCATGGGGAACAGCTTTCACTGTGGGAGGAGGAAAGACAAAAGTAGGGCCGATGCCAGTCCGGTGACGTTTGTCTTCTTGAGGAAGTAAGTGAGGATCAAGAGCCTGTTCTTTCAATTCTACTGCTTTAAGACCTTCTACGTCAACTAAGCTCAGCGGGGCCAGGCTGTTCCAGCCACTGTCAATGGCACTGGCCAGGAGGCCAGTGAAAGGGCGTAAGGGATTACACTGCAAACGGATGCAACAACCAAGAAGGAGGATTTTCAGCCCTCAGTCTGTCCATGTAGGCCCCCTGATCCAAGAGAAGGTTTTAGTTGCTGTGTGGGTGTTCCGGGAAGTCCTCGGGGTCAGGGAAATTCAGCTGCTGGGATGGCGTGTTTCCACAGCTGTAGATTTACTGACACCCTGGCCTGGCCAGGCCCAGGGTACCAGGGCTGAGGTATTGCTTAGCCAACAAGCAGCGGTTTTTTTTGTAGTAGGAGAAATTAAAGACTTCCTCCATAAATCCCTCTGGGGTGGAGAGCTTGATGAGGGGTCAGGCAGCTGTTGAGAAAGGAAATTCTGCAAGTGGTGAGAAAAGAATTAGATAAGAGTAAGGCTTAACAAGAGTCTGTGATAGCAACACAGAGGACATTGGTTGCCAGGAGGAGCGGCAGTGGGCTAGGATGATTAGACACAGTGGGCTTTCATAGACAGGTCCAACACATGAGTCAGTGTTTCCAGTTGGGAAGAACAGAAAATGGAAGGAAATTATAGCCTATATACTTGAATGGGCCAAGAATTGACTTACGGTCTCATGTATGTTATCTAACTTCAGTCTCACAGCAATCCCATAAGATACGTTTTTTTTTTTTGACTGTTTGTTTGTAGGTACAGGAAACTAAGCCTAAGAAGTTAACGTTTAGAACATAACTTGTAAATTGCAGATCTGGAGTTTTAACCTGGGTCTAAACAAAAGATTACCAGTTCAGTGATTCTAACTCATGGAAAGACCGTGTGTTTTAAAGTAGAACTGTGCTCCACCGGGTGTTTACGGTTGTAATCTTCCAGCAACCAATCATCAGGCCTTTCCTCTGAGGTGCCTCTGGGTACGCTTGAACTGCCAACATTTTAGCTCTTCATTTGTGTTGCCTTCGTGGACCTTCAGTGGTAAATGATCGGAAAGATTGATTAGAAAGTTCCCTCTACAAGATAGTGACTAGGTGAGACAATTAGTGCTCGGGTTTAGCTTGGATGGTAGCTTGGCTTCTTCTTTGATGAATTTGTGATGTCCTCTATCCCTCCCTAGACTCCTGTGTGAAGGTGTTCAGAAAACTTACCTCAGTGGGTCCCCAAGAAGTGTCTGAATTTGAGAAACTAGTCAGGAACAGGACCCCCACCGATGTGGTCGTTAGGAGCTTGGCTGCTAACTGAAGGGTAAGCAGTTGGAACCATCGACTAACTGCGCTGTAGGGCAAGGGCATGGTGGGTTGCTTCCGTAAAGACTCACAGCCTAGGAAGCCCCGTGAGGCAGTTTTCTCTGTCCTGTAGTTTCACTATGGATTGGAGTCAACTTGTTGGCAACAGATTTGGTTTTTTTTGTTTGTTTAATCAGGAAGGAAGAGAACAGACATGTAGGGAAGACTCATCTATGAAAAACAGGCCACTGGCTCCTTACGTTTTCCCTCATTTGAACATCCTCTCCTTCCTCAACTCACCACACGGGCCTGACAGGATTGAAACCTGACCTGCTGGCCTCAGAGTTGGGTGAAAGCCCTCCCAGGACCCATTAAGCCTTCCCGGACTTCCCCAGCGTTCTCATGCCGAGCACGTACTCCAGTGTTTACATACTGAATAGTTTATGATTTGCTCTACATCTGATCAGCAGAGTCAACTACCAAAACTGCTGATCCGTGGAAACTTCACAGCCTTTTCCGGGCATAATGACAGCTACAGCTACAGCTCATTCCCAAAGAGAAAGAGCCTTTGATGGACTGTGCAAGGACGAATGAAGATGTGCCTCTCACTCGCTATCTAGACAGGGGCCTGCGGCTAGACTTGACCGAAAAGAGGTGGAGTTGGGGCAGCTGTGGAGGCTTGTGCTGTACCCTCCTGGGCAGCAGCAGGACAGGACCTAAAGGTGGGCATGCTGCCTAGTGCTTTTCAGTGGATCAGAAGCCAAGAGACTGTGTTGCCAGGGCAATGCTTCCTGTCTCCTTTTCAGACCTGTGGCAATACAAACAAACAAAAAAACCCACTGCCATCGAGTGGGTTCCAACTTATAGTGACCCTAGAAATCAGAGTAGAACTGCCTTGTAGAGTTTCCAAGGAGCACCTAGTGGATTTGAACTGCTGACTTTTTCGTTAGCAGACCTAGCACTTGACCCACTATGCCACCAGGGTTTCTTCAAACCTGTGGCAAGGTCTGCTAATCGTCCCTAACTACGCATTAGCAACTCATTCAGTAATGTACGTACTGTCAGTGTTAGGTGCCATTGAGTTGATTTTCAACTTACAGCGACCCCTTGTGACATCACAGAATGACTCATAAGGTTTTCTTACCTGTAATCTTTATGGAAGCAGATTGCCTGGTCTTTTTCCTATAGAGCTTCTGGGTCGGTTTGAACTGCTGATCTTTCAGTTAGTAGCTCAATGCTTCACTGTTGTGCTGCCAGAGCTCCTAATGTTTTTTTTTTTTTTTGGTGGGGGAGGTTCTTTTATTATTACTTAATAATATTTTATTATGATTAAGTGAAAGTTGACAAAGTTAATTTGCAGTATCAAACTCCCTGCAGAGACCTCCATGCAACTCTATCTGCTATCCCAGCCTTGTGATAGCACAGTCATCCCTTGCACTCTGTACTTGCTCTGTCTCCACTCTCCCCTCTCCTTACTACTGGGGAGCTGCTCGGAGAGTCCAGTCCAGTTTTTGTTTAAAGAGTTGCCTTCAGTGGTAGTTTCATCTCTGGGGTAGGAGCAAGCCCAGGGGCTGTGCTCTCCAGTGACCTCCGGATGTCCACCCTCAAGTCTGGTCTTTTAACAGAATTCTAGATCTGCATCTGTGTTTTCCTCGCTCTGCATCAGGGAGTCTGACATTGCGTTGCCACTCAAGGCAGACGTTGCAGATAGCCAGGCACCATCTAGTTCTTCTGGTGTCATACTTGTGTAGACTCTGGATCATTTGGCCCCTTCTGTCTCCTGGGTTCATGTTTTCCTCTTATCTTCGATGTCTTTTGTTCTTCCCTGTTGCAGTTAGATTGGGACCAATTGATGCTCCTTAGATGGCAGCTTTCAAGCTTTTCAGACCCTGGACCCACTCATGAAGTTGCAATGTAAACCAGTTTCCTGAAAAGAAAGGGCTTAGTTGTACCAATCAACCTCGATGTCCCCCAAGAACACAGTTCCCAGACCCTTGTTCCTGCTACTCTAACCTTGGAAGTGTTAGGCTGCATATAGGAAATCTTTTAGCTCTTAGAATATTCCAGCAGTGTTGGTCTCCCTTCTAGTGTGTGCTGTCACCTCCTTCACTTAACCCAGTTTCCATTCAATACCTAATCTCTGAATGTCTGTCTTTCTCTCACCCCCAGCCCCCGGGACCAACAAAGATTATTTTCTTCCATGCTTAGTCCATTGAGGGAGGTTCTTACTAACTGGAATAAATTCTGCATTTTCCAACCTCACTTGCAGCTGGATGTGACCAAGTGTCTAAATTCTCAATAATGAGATGAAATTGATAGGGAGAGGTGTGTATTTTACTCTTTTTCCTGTTGGATAGAATACAGATTGATGACTGGAGTTTGAGCAGTGACCTTGAACCCTTAGGTGGAAACTATTGCTGAGAATGACAAGACAGAAAGAGTGTGGGTCTCTACAGATGGTGGCACCAAGGTTGCAGCGCTGAGCTGCCATTGTGTCAGCCTGGCATAGGTATAGGTAGAGATGCAGATGCAGATGCAAATACAGATAGACACAGATACACGTAAGAAGCCCTGGTGGCACAAATGGTTAAGCACTAAGCTGCGAACCAAAAGGTTGGTAGTTCAAACCCACCCAGCCACTCCATGGGAGAAAGACCTGGCTGTATGCTTATGTAAATACTATAGCTAAGAAAACCCCTTGGGACAGTTCTACTCTGTCCCATGGGGTTACTGAGTCAGAATTGACTTGATGGCACCTGTTTTAGTCAGCTAGGGCTGCTCTAACACAAATCCCACCGAGAGGATGGCTTTAACAGAGGAAGGTTTATTCTTATATAGTCTGGTAAGCTGCAAGTCCATGTTCAGGGTGTCTGCTCCAGGGGAAGGATTTCCCCGTGTCAGCTCAGGAGGCAAGTCCAGTATTGCATCAGTCTTTGTCCAGGGAGCATGTTAGCGCAGAAACCTCAGGTCTGAAGGAAGCGCTCTTCTCCCGGTGCTGCTTTCTCGATGGCACGAGGTTCCCAATTCTCTGCCTGCTTCTCTGTCCTTTTATCTCTTGCAGGCTGAAAGGATTAAGGGTGGGGCAAGCCATCCTCCAGGGAAACTCACTTTACAGTGGAGCAGGGAGGTGATCTTATAAAGGGATTTACAGTCCCACCCTAATCCTTTAACATACAGCATAGGAAAACCATAACACAGAGGACAGTCACAAGATACTGGGAATCATGGCCCAGCTATGTGGCTACACATATTTTTGGGGGGACATAATTCTATTCATGACAGCACCTAACAACAACATATACACACATACACCTACGAGGTCTGACAATTAAGTTTGCGAACTTGATTGTTCTATGTGCTACATACCTTGTCGCTGCCTAACTGTCCGCCGGCGGAAAGAAGACAGGACACACGGATACGAGCCGCCTTACTGGTTGCTGACTTTATTCTTATTCTATTCTTTCCTGGTGCTTGCTCAATTTATACCCTAGATTCCTCCAATCCTCATGTGCCACGCTCTCCCAAGATGGAGGCCCACAATAGGCTAGCGGGAAGCCACTGCCCACAGGCATGCGCCATGAAAGCCCTAGGTCTGGTAAACAAGGGTGTGGTTGGGGTGCTGCTCTGGCCCTGGGCGCCATCTTGGGCCATCATGTCCCGCTTACCACAATACCTCATTGCTGAATATCACTATGGTCACCTTCAAAGTACTGCCCTTGGGAAGCTATGCACCACGGCCAGCTCTCAGTCTGTCCTTCAAGGCAGTTTTGGAACTCCTTCTGGAATGTCCATTGCTCATGGTGGCATGGTGGCAAGTTTGCAAATTTAATTGTACAGTTGTCTGTGAGGGAGTTTTTAGCCAGTAAAAAAATAACTGTATTGTAACACCCTTCCTACTCACCAGATCTGTTCCCCAATGACTTTTTTCCTTACCTGAAGATGAAAGAAATACTGAAAGGGAAACATTTTTATGACATTTAGGACATTAAGGGTAATAGGATGACATCTTTGATGGCCGTTCCAGAAAAGAGTTCCAAAACTGTTTTGAAGGGTAGAATAGGCACTGGCATAGGAATTCAGCTTCCCAAGAGGAGTACTTCAGAGGTGAAGTATGTAGAATGAGTTCACACTCCTGGCCAAACTTAATGTATCTCATATACAACTCCTGCATTAGGATATTTTCACTGCCCTGTATGACCTCTGGAAAGCCATATATCTCACTTTGCCCTTCCTGAGAAAGAAACAGGCAACAGCAACCTTTGTGTTTTTAGGAGCAGTGATTTCAGGGGCAGTGTGAATCTCCTCTGATTTCAATGATATTCTGCTACCTGTCAGCTGGTATGATAAATCCTACTTAGCTTCTTTAGCTCGGTGACATTCAGGTTTCTGCTATATGCAGCTCTGGAATCAAACTTTACATCCATATTTCTGAAGGCTTGCAGAACACCTCCAGATCAGATTCCATCAGCTCCTCAAACTTGACACATATGAAGCTAAACTTCTCTGTTCACCCTTAGAACCCAGAAAAGAGGGACTCCTGCATTGGGCTGCCTACTTTAGAGGATTTTATATTCATCCTTGCCCAGCTGTGCCAGGCCCAACAGGGCAAAGAGCCTATAGAGCAGGTGTATGTTCCTACACCAATGTCCGCGTTCACATCGCAGGCAGCCAAGGCTCCAGAGTCCCCTGGAATCCCCTGTCCAGATAGTCCCAAGCCTGCATCCATGGTCTATACTGGCATGCTCTGAGGACAGAGTGGGCAAGGGCAGCTCTGAGGCTAGAGCCTGGGTGTGCATGCTGAAATGTCCAGACATGTTCTTGCAAGTGCCCTCAACTTATGGGTTAAAGGTAGGTTGGAAAGAAAAGAGGGTTGGCCAACTAGCTGGTTGAGGCCAAGGCTTGGGGACTGGTTCTCACTTGTCTCCATGTTCTGGCACTAAATTCTGAGGAGCCTAATAACTTTAAATTCCAATCTGAACTTTAAGGACACTCTGAAGACATGTTTGTCAAAGTAGGAGGATAGAAGGTGCTTTATTTAACAACCAGTTAACTTAATGTATAACTTTAATACTTAGGCGTATGGTATGTGGGTCTTCACGTATTTAGACACATGGTGTGTGGACACAGGTACTCCATGTGGACTTCCTGGGCTCTCAGACTCTGTTGCCCTAGCAAGGGCATCAGGAATGCTAGCCAAGCTTGGGCTGGGTGATGATTGGCCAGATGCTCCACTTAGTTAAACAAGAGGCAGTGCTAGAGTATAGGTCAAAATGAAGTCAAGGACAGCTTCTGCTAGAAGTAGAGCAAAAAGGGAAACCAGGTGAGATGACCAGGGTAGGAGAACAGTGGAGCAGAAGATGCTGGCTCTGGACATGCCAAGCCTGAGGGATGGGATGGAGAGGAGTGCCTGGTCACAAAGGCTGAAATCAGAAGGCAACAAAGCTGGAAACAAGTCAACAGAGACCAGACACATGTGGTCCTGTGCCAACGAAAGCCTTGTTTCCATTGTGCTGTGTGTTTGCCTTGCCTACCTCTGTGTAGCTGGCTGGATAGCTGGCTAGTATCCAGGGGGTTGGTCAGTGGGAAGTAGCAGTGGGGATGCAGGCAGCAGGTTTTTTCATAGACAAGTAATGTCACTATGCATCCATATAATGTATTGACCAAAGCTTCTAGCCCTGGGAGAGGGAGCTGGGAAGAACTTGGAAGAGTGTCAGGGCCCCATTCAAGGACACTAGGGATAAGAAAAGAGTTCCAACCCCAGAGAGTAACCTAACGCAGAACATCAGTTGCATGTACTTTGCCAGTGTTTCAGGGGGAGGACCAAGCCAGGGAAAACGATCAATTTGATAGCAATGTTAGTTCCGGGCAGAACGATAGGCATGCCACTTGCTCATAGTCTGTGTCTATATTTACTGACCAAAACCTTTCTAATTGGATGGTGATCGTGCCATGCTGGTTTTAAAATATCTTTTACCATCACTCATAGTTGCCAGTGCAGTTGCTTCTCTGGTCATGGCTTGTTTTTGAAGTTGGAGAGAGAGAGGTGGTAAACTGGAAAACTAAGGCATAAAGGATTCCAGTAGGTGAGGGCTAGGGGTATGCTGGACCAAGGGGACATGACCACTGGAGTCCTTGCCGTCCCTGCAAGATCTCATGTGGGGTGTGCAAGACTCTGAAAGTCTCTGCTGAAGTGGTCCTGGGCCTATTTTGAAGGTCTATACAATCCCCTATCCTGGATTTGTCCTTGTGAGTGTAGAGTACGTGACCTGTGGGCACACTTCTCAGCCTGACGGGTGGTCAGAAAGACATACATTTGTGAGAAGTGTGGCTGCAGCTTGGATATGGGGACTGAGGCATTGACACATGTGATCTTGAGACCCACCACAGTGAGGCATTGAAGAGAATGGGTAGACCAGGTGCCATCGTATCCTAGAGAAAAACTCCAAGGAATTATAAATTTGCAACCGGCCTTCAATGTCATTGTGAAAGTATATTTGTTAAGGTCTGAGGATATATTTTATTCAACTACTTTATTAGCTTCCTTTGTTATGAATCAGAATTGACTGGTAATGGGTTTTGTCTTTTTTTTAAATGCTTTTAAATATTTATATGAGGTATATAGATTTCCATTCGTCTTATCAGATAGAACAGAAGACTTCAAAGACTATGGCCTTCAGTATGCATTACATCTTAACATAAAATAAAAATCCTTAGAACTGGCCCAATAAGCACATCATGATAAATGGAGGAAAGATTGAAGATGTGAGGGGTTTCCTTTTACTGGGGTCCACACTGAACACCCGTACAAACAGCAAGCAAGACATCAAACAATACACCACACTGGACAAGTATGCTACAAATGACATCTTTAACATGTTAAAAAGCACAGATGTCACTTTAGAAAACTAAGATGCACCTGGCCCAAGCCATGGCATTTTCAACCATCTCATATGCATGTGAAAGCTGGACCTTGAATAAAGAAGAATTGATGCTTTTGAATTATGGTGTTAGCAAAGAATATGAATATATCACAGAATATGCAAGGAACAATGCATCTGCCTTAGAAGAGGTACAGCCAGAATGCTCTTCAGAGGTCAAGATGGTTCGCCTTTGTCTCACATACTTTGGTCATGTTAACAGGAGGCATCAGTCCCTGCAGAAGGACATCACACTTGGTAAAGCAGAGGGTCAGCGAAAAATAGGAAGACCCTCACTGAGATGGGCTGACACGGTGGCTGCAACAACGAGCTCCAGCGCGATGACTGTGAGTCTGGCACAGGACTGGGCGGTATTTTGTTCTGTTGTACACAGGATCACCATGAGTTTGAACTGACTCTAAAGCACCAAACAACAGTTTGTCCTATTCCTCCAAGCCCCACAAGTGTTTTGTTGTTGTTGGTTGCTGCCAAGTTGTCTCGGAGTCACAGTACCTTATACATAACAGAAGGAAACATTGCTCAGTCCTGTGCCTTCTTCGTGATTATTGGTATGTTTGAATCTATTGTTGTGGCTATTGAGTCAATTCACCAACATTAGGCATGGGCATAAAAGGAGTATGTAACCCCGTTTGGTCAAGATGCGTTCTTCAGGCGTAGAATGATGACTTCAGGCCTGACGCAATGCGTAGGCGCAACGCACACCGGAAAGACCTCCCCCAGCACCGTAGGAGGTGAAGTTCTCAACAGAAGGTAGAGGCCGTGGGAGGTGGGGCGCAAGCCTCATTTTCCTATAGTCAATGCACCAAACTTTTACAGAGCTTTGTGTCTGATTTCAGATTAATTTTCCTTTTCTCCCTAGTAATCACTACAGTTTATTACATCACCACCCTATTAGTGTGCACAGGAGAAGCATCCTTACTAGCGAAAACATTTACAAGCGCGGTCTCTGCAGGCCAGCTGTACCCAGTAACGCTGATGCACGTAGCCTTTCTTGTAGTTTTCGAAATCTCTTCAAAAGCGTCCCCTTATTTATTTCTCACACCTACACTGCCAGGGTAGGCAGGGCAGGTTTTATCATGCTTATTAGCAGATGAGAAAATGGAGACTTAATAAGGTCAAAGAATTCTAAGATCTCACAGCAAATGGAAGGAAGGACTAGAGCAGACTCTGGGCCTTTCAACTCCTAGTACAGGGCCCTGTTCATTCCACACACACCCAGTTTAATTCAGAAACAGAAATACTGAAAGAAAGCTCCGGCATTTATTTTCTGGAACAGCCTATGAACTGTATTTGGTCGAAGATCAGCCTGACTATTTTAGAGACTTCTTTAGTTCTATTTGGTGAATGATATTTAATCACACCCACCTTTGGTAGGTCTAGATAATGGGAAGAAATACATAGAGGTCAACTAACAGCATGTAATTTGCTAAAGTCCCAAAGCTTTTAGGAAGCACGACTGATCCATTATGTGAGACTTGATAGGCCAAAGCCAAAGCTAGAGAAACTACCTAGAGACGTCAAGTAGGTGTAGTGGACCATGACGTTTCCTATACCAGGTTATCAGAAGCTGATAACCTAGCAAGAATTGAGAATTTTTTGATGTGTGAATGTTGGGTATATAAAACAAGTTGATAAGCAGAGTGGCCAGTGTTTCCTTTAATGAGCTGGGATCTGTGCTGTCTCCAGTGGGTCAGGTAATGAAGTCTTGTGGAGTGCCATCCTGGGAAAAGGGGCTGATCAGCCAATAAACACTGTAGGGAACAACCGCACTTTTCGTCACCACATTAAAAGTTCTGCTTCTGAGTATGGCCAGTACCTGTCTCCCTCCCAACCCCATGGCACCTCCCTGTAGAAACAAAGCCTCTTTTCAGATTTACAGTTCGGAAACCCAGATGACCCAATGTCCACTACAGATGAGTAAGGAAGCACAGGTAAGCCCATGCTTCCCTGGCCTGTTGGGTAATCCATCTGCAGCGGCAACACAGCTTGCTTCTGCCTGGAAGTAATTCACCAGTCCATTGTCTTAGACTAGATTCTCTGGGGAACACAAAGATGAATTAGAAAAAGCCCTGTCCTCAAAGGGCTTATCACCTAGATCATACATAAATCACAGAAGCATGAAAACACAATTAAGCAAAACATGATTAAAATTAAGTATTTATAGCCTCCAGACATGAGGCATTGTACAAGGGCAGAAGTATAAGATGTTTAAGACCCAGTACCGTGTCAGTGATCCCCCGGGTGGATGAGGTCACCTAAACTGGGTGAACACTTTCCGTCCTGAGCTTTTGACTAAATTTTGTCTAGCCCCCACAGGTTGGTACATACGTAACTTTGGTTTTCAACAAGATAGCAACCCTGGCAGTGCAGTGACTAAGAGTTCAGTTGCTAACCAAAAAGCCAGCAGTTGAGATCCACCAGGCACTTAGGCAGTTCTACTCTGTCCGCCTGGGTCGCTATGAGTCAGAATGGACTCAACGGCAGTGGTTTGGTTTTGGGTTTAGATCAAGTGTCTAAGTTTTATAAGATACCTATTTGCCCTTGATTTCAATTATCGTGAGGACCCTTGGGTTGTTACGCCCTCCTCTGTCCCAGATTCCAATCCTGCCTACTTGGCATTTTCACTCACTACAAGTATGAAGATTCTGTAGAGAAGGGTTAATTAAATGTTCCTTATGTTTTAAATGGTATGTCATACTAATGTGCCCTGATACAGTGGCTCTTGGGGAGAATTTGTCTTTAGGGGACATTTTAGAAGTGTGTAGGAGAACTCTGAATTGTCACAAGATTTGAGGGGTGCAAATGGCACTCATTAGGTGAGTGCAAGGATTCTCTGCAGTCTGTAATGTGCTGGGAAGCAGATAATTAATTTATGCGTGATTGACAGGACTTTCAAATGTCCCAGAAGACATCACTGTAGGTCAAAAATCTGTTTATAATGATCTAAATCTAGATCCTAACTCTGTACAAACATAGACTACTTTGGATGTAGTCCAAATATATACTGAATTTTCCACAAGTGCAGCTACCATGGAAATGGAAGGAAATTCATACTTTGTTGGAAACTTGACCAAGAGTTGTTAGCTACTTCAGAAAATCATGTCACTGTCAGCAACACTGCTTGGGGCACTGAGTCACCAACATTGCACATTTATCATTTGTTGTTTGTGTTTGCAGCACTCATAATAATTCTACAGCTAGGTACAAGTTGTCTGACTTCTTTGTTTCATCTTCTGATGCAGCTGTGTCTGAGCTCCTATATATTGAAATAGGTGTTATTTGATTATAAATTGCTTTCCTTTTATGTCTGCTTTAAAGTTATGATTCTATTGACTTTCTAAAAATCATGTGTAAAGATAAAGTTGTATTATCTGTAATTTTCATCACAAGGTAGTAAAAAAGATGTGTTTTAGTCTATCCAGTGCTGCCCTAGTGGAAATACCACAAGCAGATGACTTTAACAAAGAGAAATTTATTCTCTTGCAGTCTAGAAGTCCAAATTCAGGATGCCAGCTCCAGGGGAAGCCTTTCTTTCTCTGCTGGCTACGGAGGGAAGTCCTTGTCATCAGTGTTGGGTAGTTTTCGAAATCCCTTCAAAAGCCTCCCCTTATTTATTTTTCACACCTACACTGCAAGGGTAGGGAGGGCAGGTTTTATCATGCTCATTAGCAGATGAGAAACTAGAGACTTAATCAGGTTAAAGAATTCTAAGATCTCACAGCAAATGGAAGGAAGGACTAGAGCAGATGCTGGGCCTTTCAACTCCTAGTACAGGGCCCTGTTCGTTCCCCACACACCCAGTTTAATTCAGAAAACTATTTAATTTCAAAAAATACCCAGCATTCATATTCCCAAGCAGGTACCCTAGGTCCAAATGTTGCACTCTGTTGTCAGTGAAGCTTTCTTGGTGATATGAATGTCCTCTGTCTCTCAGTTCTGCTTGTTTCTCTTTTCTATCTCAAAATACATTGGCTTAAGACACTACTTAATCCTCCAGATTGAGTCCAGTCTTGTTAATGTCATTGCCACCGATGCCGCCTCATTGACATCATAGAGACAGGGTTTACAACATACAGGAAAGTCACATCGCATCAGATGACAAAATGGTGCAATATCATACAATACTGGGAATCATGGCCTAGCCAAATTAGTGGGGGGTAGGGGGACACAATTCAGTTCACTCCAAAGTGTTGTAAAATACCTGTTCTGCAAAGCAGACACTAGGTCTCATAAGGTTTAGAAGCACTACCCAAATACAAATTTAGCAGAACAGAATGTCACTCAGAAGCCAAAGTTGCACAGTTTAAATATAAGAAAGGTTACCCATTCCGTGAACTCATACCCAGGGTCATGTGTAAACAGAAAGATTTAATTAACACTGGAAAACAGATACCTTATTTGCTTAGAAACTAGATGAAACTCTAAAGGGTTTGCACAGCAACCAGCCAAGAATGTGATAGTCTTTGCTATGCATTTATAAATATATTTTGTTTTTAGTTTTTATTTCAGTATGTTCCAGAGTTTGGACTTCTTCAGATCATTTCAGTAAATGTCCTTGGGTTCTAAATGTGTGGAAGCAACTGTCCTGTGCTCAGTCTCTCGCCCTCCACCTTGGCAACAGGCTTAGCTGTGAGGTTTGCCATAGCTGTCCCCAGCCCCTTGAGCCAGGCCAGGCACTTGTGTCTCAGAGGGCTTTCCTTGTGAGATCACAGGATGCGCCAGCCTGACGCCTGGATAAAGTAACTCTGCCTTTGAAACTGGCTTCTGTCTGATCTTTGCTGACATCTTGTTTCCTGTGTTTGACACACGTTTTAGCCATACCAACTCTACTGATTCCTGCATTCACCAGGTTATAGTGTCCTTCTGTGACTTTGGTATTGCATAATCCAAAATAAAATGGGGAGAGGGCCTGAAAAGATCCTAGAGGAGACAGATGGTAAGTGATATCCCTAACTTAGACAGGATGGAAAAATTTGCTTATATTTTGGTCTCAGAATAATTTGTTTATCTTCAGAAATATCAACTAGTAAAAATGACCCTTAAGCAATACGCATTTGCAGAGACCTCCCTAGGCTGAGCGAGATTAAATTATGATGGATGACAACATCTGTTTCCCCCAGCAGAAAGAATTTGGTCAATCTGTTCACCCAACCCCTTTTCATCAGTGTGGGTCCATCAGAAACATTTCAGTCTGCTCTCCTTCCCTACTTGCCCAGGCCTAGCAAAGCTGTTAATCTTTTGTAGATAGTAAATCAGTTATTTTACTTTTTTGACACCTTCCTTTTCTATCTCTGCAGTCCTGATAGAGGCCATAAACTAACTGGCTGGCATTTTAAAAGAACCTTTCTTTCTACCATCCTAAATTACATCTTTTGGGAGGTGGATGGATCTTACTTCGTAGTAAAAGTTTTCTTTTTCGAAACTTGGCATGTTGTACTTGGGAAGCATTGTAATCTATTGTTAGATTTGCACTATCTCTGCCATGTTGGTGGCATAGTGGTTAAATGCTATGGCTGCTAACCAAAAGGTTGCCAGTTCAAATACACCAGGCATTCCTTGGAAACTCTGTGAGGCAGTTCTTTTCTGTCTACAGGGTCACTGTGAGTTGGAACCAACTTGATAGCAATGGATTTATACCATGTCAACGAGAGCCAGACAATGTTTGATGTTTTTAAAGCCATGGGAACACATGGACTTAATGGATGTGTCTTTGCTTGGGGATATGGAGACAACACTCAGCCACTGCTGGCAATCTTGTGGCAAAAATATCAAAGAAACATTTAATGGACATGGTTATATGCAAAGCAGTATACAAAGAGGGATACTTCAGGTTTAGACACCTCTTGGTGTCACTTTTCAGTTTATGGTTATGTCCCCTTCCATGAAAGGGAACTCACTAGAGAGACAACAGAGGGGTCTTTGGTAGCTGTGTCCTATCAGGAGACAGGACAGGATATAGCAATGGACATCTGACCTTAGCTAAACAAATCAGATTCTCTCTGTCTTCACTTTGGCATTCTGAATGATGATGTGCTGAGATGGGATTCTTGGGGATGACTCACACAACGGCTGTGCTATAGAGGGTAGGTCCACAAGTTCCCACAGTTGAGGTACCACCAGCCCTCAGGCTTGGCTATTCCCCTTGTCCTGGGATCATGGGAGCTGCCTCAGCATGCTTTCAGTAAATTACTATTTTTACTTTACTTAACTGTTTCTATCACTTGCAACTAAAATAAGGTTGACTAATACACTGGCCACACCACAGTGATAGTGGAATAATGACATGCAGCCAGTGCAGATGGATCTATTGATGACCCTGTTTCCAAATTAAAAAGCAGGAAATATGATCTGATCATTGTGAGTATGCTTATGGGAAAATAGCCATCATATTTGGAAGCAGAGCTGTCTAGAAATACGTAAGCTGTTTAGTTACTATGTTGCTGTGTGCTGTCCAGTTGATTCTGACTCATAAAAGAGCATCAAACTCATCGCCACTGACTTGATTCCAACTCACAGCAACCATATAGGATGCGCTACAACTGTCCCCGCAGGGTTTCCAAGGAGCACTTGGCAGATTTGAACTGCTGACCTTTTGGTTAGCAGCTGAGTTCTTAACCACTGCACCACCAGAGTACCCCATTCTGTTTCACGGAGACCTTCCTGACCGGGTAGAACTGTCACAAGGGTTTCCCGGGCTGTGATCGTCACGGAAGCGTGTTGTGAGGGAGTTCCCTTCACAGCACGGCTGGTGGGTTGGAATTGGCAACCTCTCCGTTGGCAGCTGAGTGCTTAACCATTGTGCAACTTGGGCTTCTTGGGTGGTTAATATGTACACATAGGTGTCAACTACATGTGTGAGTGCATATACACACATGTGTGCTTGCACATGCGCACACACACACACACGCGCGCGCACACACACACACACGATGAAGAAAAACATAATGGGAAGCCGAGGAGAGACTAGAGACCTTGATAAACGACTCTAAAATTTAAGCAAACAAACTTGACTTTGCCCTGAGACAGCTTTGCCTTTCTCCTGGTAACCCCAAATTCAGCTCTGTCTCAGAAGGAAAGCAGGAACAGCACGGTAACGAGGGTTCTACTTCACATTCTTACGATCAGTGAGAACAGGCTAATATTCTCTTGATCACACTGGGTCACCTTCTTGGGCTGTTTGTTTCAAATACAGCAGAAAAGCTGCTTTGTCTACAGCTCTGGAGGTCACTGGCTCCGGGGGAGAAAGGACAGGGAAAGTGAAGGAGACTTTTTGTCAAGTGTTACTTAGAAGGATGCCTTCTCGGATGTGAAGGATAGTTTTCACTTCCTAATTATGTGGAATTGTACGTACAAAAACACAGCTGCCCTCCTGCTGACCACCTGAAAGAGTTAACGGTTCTCCTGAGCTTTGACAGAAGACAATGCAGTGCCAATATGTAGATACCTCCGCAATATTTACAGTTTACCAGGTAATCTATTTGGCTTTGTAAGTTTAATGTTTTCAGTATGATAGGTGATAACTTTGATTGGATTTACGCATCCTGTAATCAACTGGGAAATACATCTGATTCAGGAAGATACATGATACCACTGCATCCGTTTTGGTAAGTAATGTATCTGGGTTGCTGTACACTACTAGGGAATTCATCAAATATTTTGAGGAGGACTATATCAGATTTTTAAGGCAGTATATTTGTCTCTGAAATAAGAAAAACTACTGCCAACAATATAAGCTGGAGAAGTTAATCCAGTTTGTAGTAATGCAGTCATTTTGAGGGCTAATTCATGAATACCACTAGTAAGATCTAAAATCAAATGAAGATATCCATAGCCTTTGATCAAATGAACAATGAACCAATAAGAACAAATGCATACTATTCAATATTCTACTAGTATTCTGACTAGTCATAGTATATATAATTTGGAGAAAATAAGCAGATGAAATCACAGCTTAAGTTACCAGCGGATCTTCGTTTTGCAATCACTGGCATGAGAAGAAATGGTTTTAACCAGAGTTGCTCCTTTACCATCCAAATCTGGTAGGTACTGCAGTGAGACCTTTGCTAGAATTGGTTGTCTCTTGGTTCCCTGTGAGCCTCTGCCTTCAGAAGATCTGGCACTAGTGGCTCCCTACAAAAGTGTCAGTGACATTTTCAGAGAAATGTACATGCAGATTCAAATTTTCAAAGGTCTATATACATCTTTTTCTACTTGGGTATGTTAAAATTTACACAATAGCAAGTCCATGAACTAGGATCCACTTTAAGAGTTCGTTTTTGCTTTTGCCTGAAAAAGAACCTTAAGAGGCCAACATCTATCACGCACTTATTAGATGCCAAGTGCTGTTTAGGAGTTTGCATGCACTGAGTCATTTAATCCTCACAATGGCCTCAGTAAGTAAGTACTATTAGTTGTTGTTAGATGTCTCTGAATTGATTGTGATGCATAGTAACCCCACCTGACTGCCCTATAGGGTTTCCTTGGCTCTAGTTTTTACTGAAATAGATTACCAGGTCTTTTACTAAAAGGGCTGCTGAATGGATTCCAGCAGTCAGCCTTCCCTGTTAGTAGCCAAGTGCTTAACCATTGCACCATTTTTCAGTTGAGAGGCTGGCTGACTTGCCTACTGTTCTTAGCTGTCATCCAGATTCTCATAAATACCTAAGGACAGAACTGAGAATTCATTCCTGTATTTGGAAGCTGGAAACTCTGGTAGTATAATAGTTAAGTGCTACATCTGCTAATTCAAATCCACCAGAAGCTCCTTGGAAACTTTATGGAGCAGCTCTGCTCTGACCTATAGGGTTACTATGAGTTGGAATTGACTCAGCAGCAGTGGGTTTGGTTTGTGGTTTATTTGGTGACTGGGGACCACATTTCCAATCATTACACTGTACTATAGGTTTTGCTCTCAAAATTGTTAATATCAATAAACATGAAAATTTTCTTAATATTCAAGTGTGCTTCAATTTCATGGTATGTATATGTTATCAAAGGCCCTAGTGGTACAGTGGTTAAGTGCTCAGCTGTTAACCAGAAGGTTGATAGTTCAAATTCACTAGCCGCTGAGCAGGAGAAGGGTGTGGAAGGCTGCTTCGGTAAAGATTACAGCCTTGGAAATTCAATAGGATAGTTGTACTCTGTCCTATGATGTGGTTAGGTGTCTTCTGAATGTCCCCACCACCATTGCCCTGTTTAACCAATCGTGATCAAATCAAGATTTCAGCCTCTGACTGATCAGATCACAGCATCAGATAGGCAAGGACACACCATTATAGTACTTCATTCAGCGGATACCAAACATCCTCTATAAAAAAGATGATGTGGACAGCAAGGGAATGATAGGTAGATTGACAATCATCTCTAAGCTAAGGTTTTGAAAAACTCATGGTTATTTAATTTCTCAGTTGTTATTGCAAGGTATCAAAAACTCTTTTATCTCCATGCTTGCAATTTGGGACAGATTTATCAAAGAGCAGGCTATGCACCCACACCCATGTGTCAAGAAAATGTTACTGTATATACATTTTGATCACAATTTCTTCTAATTTATTTTATACACGTTCTTGGCAAATACATAAATAGCTTATAGCCATCCACAAATAATGATATCTATCTTAGTACGTCAGCGTAGTGATTGGTGAAGCCAGAAATGTAAATTAACTATGTCTAGGTTTAGTCTTTTATTTTTCACACTAATGTTTTCGACTTCAACATAAGTCCTGAGTTGGGTGATTGATAGTGTGTTTTTTTCTCAAAATTTATCGGTTAAAACACAATTCTTCAAGAAAGTAGTTGAGAAATGACAAACTACCTGTCTGTATGGTCTCTTCCTGGTATGTGCCATTAAAATTCTTACTTAAAGATTATGGCAGAATTTTTCATTTCAGAATAAAAATCCTCACATTTTCAAACTAGAGTGTGGCTAAAGATACTCTAATTCCTAAAAGTAAGATGTTAGTAATTCCCTTTTAGTACTAAAGGATTACCCTATTTATCAAAATCCTTCTAAATTGCTCTCTCTTTCTCTCTCCATAGACACACAATCCCAGAAATCACAAAAATTTTACAGTTGGCTCTGAACCAAATATATATTTCAGAACTCTCAATGACATGGCTGTGAATTATTTGTTTGTAACTGTCTGTGGCAATGACTCATCCCAGTTTAGGGTACCACTGCCAACCAGCACACCTGGGCCACTCCTCCCACTATGAATTAGTGTGTGGTCAGGGAGAGCAAATTACTTTGAATATTAACCTAGGGGATACACAATTAGAAAGACCTATCTGCAAGAAAATAAAGTAATTGAATATACTCCCAAATTAAAGAGAAATGTGTTTTTGAATTACTTACTGTTGGGATTATCGCCATCCGGTTCCTCTCCACTGATGCAGGTGATGGGGGAGTGCCTTACTGACAACAGTTCCTAAAACCAAAGAAATCTGTTCTCCAGGGCTTGCTCCTGTGCCTGTTCTAAACATTATAGAATTGAGAATTATATTTCTTTTTTAAAAATGTAGGTATCACATTTTTTCTTAAAACTATAAAACTGATTGAAGTATCCTTAAAAAAGTACAGATTCTCTCGCTGGAGAAAATGTTCCCATAGTTAGGAGGACCCTTCCAAAGTTCCTGTATCTTAACCCTCTGCCTGAGGTGGAGGGGGATGCAGTGTGAAAGAAGAAGGGCGAGCAAACGCAGTAATGTTTGGACAGCCCAGTAATTGCTAGCACTCTGGCTTTTCTTGAGTCCTTGGTGAAATAATTCACTTTGATCAAGTTCTTCAAAGCTTCCAATTATCTACAGGATGAAGATTATGGATACCAACTTATACTGATCATAATTTAGAGGCTCTAAGTATTTAAATATAATACTATAGAATGAATGAGAATAATTAATATTAATATTACATATTTATAGCATTTTAACTTGCAGAGTACTTTCATATACAATATTGAATTCAATTCCCAAATGCCTCCCTGTGATAGTCTGAGAACATAAGGATAATATGAAAAGGCACCTCTGATTCATAAACAATAAGCATGCACTTGACCTGCTCTGTCAAAGCCCTCTTTTTTTCCTCCAGCCTGTCCTGCACACCACTGCCTAGTTACTCTTCCCAGAGAACACTGTTCATCATTTTCTCTCCTGCTCCATAACACCCGTAATAACATAGGCTTTAGCTGGCTTTCAACTGCTCTACCTTCTTAATGTTATCTCTTTCTCAGTTTACAGTGTCTCCACAGACCCTCGCCTTATTGCAAGGTAGCATAGCTGTTGCCCAGCTACAGCCATTGATCAAGTCATTCCTTTTCCTCCAAAACTCTCTCCTTCCATTTCAACACACTGAATCAATTCAGATTCTCATATTCTTAATAGTTTTGAGTTAAAATGCTTTGATGTTAGTCCAGGGCTCATAAAGTCAGGACCCTTAAATCCTTTTATAGCTTATAGCTTTTGTGATTATAAAATAATTCTTCTGTTCCATTTAATATTTTTCAAATTGAATTTTATTTTTCCAATAGTAATTTTCCATAGCTTTTTTTAAAAATTGCCTTTTGTTTCTGTATAACTTTCCTAGCTCTTTGTTTTATTTTATTTTATTTTATTTTATTATAAGGTATTCTTTATGTTTCTCACACATACTGCTGCTCTGACTCCCATTCTCTACTGTTGTTTTAACACAATACTTAATCATCTCTTTTTTTGAGGAATTTATTGAGGTAAGTGTATATTTGATGAGATCACCTAATACTTGCAATGCACCTGGAGTAATCCCTTGTCATTGCTCTTAGGTGAAGTTGAGCTGTGTCTGACTCATGGTGACCCTGTGCACAACAGAACCGAACACTGCGCGGTCCTGCGCCATCCTCCCAGTTATTGTTGTGTTTGAACCTGTTGCTGCAGCCGCTATGTCAATCCATCTCATTAAGGGTCTTCCTCATTTTTGATGACCTTCTACCCTACCAAACATAATATTCTTCTCCAGAAACTGGTCCCTCCTGATAACATGTCCAAAATACGTGACACAAAGTCTCACCTTCCTTGCTTTTAAGGAACAGTACTTCTTCCAAAATGGATTTGTTCCTTCTTCTGGCAGTCCATGGTGTATTCAGTGTTCTTGGCCAATGCTATAATTCAAAGGTGTCAATTCTTCTTCGGTCTTCCTTATTTGTTGTCCAGGTTTCACATGTATATGAAGCTATTGAAAGTAACATGGCTTGGGTCAGTTACATCTTAGTCCTGAAAGTGACATCTTTGCTCTTTGACACTTGAAAGGGGACTTTTGCTGCAGATGTGCCCAAAGCAATCTGTTGTTTGATTTCTTTCTTTTTTTTTTGTTGTGATTGAGTGAAAGTATATAATCCAGTTTAAATTTGCATGCCCGCCTATCTGCAGCTCTTTCTGCTCTCTTTGCCCAGTGACGGCACACTCCTCCTTTCTGTTCTATACATGTCACATCCTCTTAACAATCTCCTGTCCCCTCCTCTCTACTCTCTCCACTTCCCTCTAGTAAGAGGCCAGTAGGACAACATCCTGTAGATGCACAGAGCCATAAAGTATGTCCCTGAGTCCAACCCATTCCTGTCCGAAGAGTTGACCTCAGTAGTAATTTGTGATCAGGGGCAGCATCAGGTCTAGGGGCTATGCTCTGTCATTAGATTTCTTAACTGCTGCTCCCATGGGTATTGATTGTGGGTCCAAATAAAATGAAATCCTTGACAAGTCTGATCTTTTGTCTGGTTATCATGATGTTGCTCATTGGTCCAGTTTTGAAAATTTTTGTTTTCTTTATGTTGAGGTATGATCCATACTGAAGGTTATGGTCTTTGATGTTCATCAGTGAGAAGACCGTTCCAAGTGTTCTTTGCTTACAGTGAGTAACTCTATGTCATTTGCATATCTCAAGTTGTTAATGAGCCTTCCTCTAATCCTGATACCCTGTTCTTCTTCATACAGTCCAGCTTCTCAAATTATTTGCTTAGTATACAGATTGAACAAGTATGATGAAAGAGCACGACTCCGATACACATCTTCCTTGATTTTAAACCACATTATCTCCTTGTTCTATTAGAATGACTGCTACTGGCTTATGTACAGCATCCACATGAGCACAATTAAATTTTCCAAAATTTCCATTCTTTCAAATGTCATGTGTAATTTGTTATGATCCATGCAGTTGAATATCTTTGCATAGTATTTAACAAACAGGTCAATATCTTTGTGATATTCTCTGCTTTCAGGAAAGAACCATCTAACATCAGCAACAATATCCCTAATTCCATGTTCTCTTCTGAGTTTGGTGTGAATTTCTAGCAGTTCCCTGTCAATGTACTGCTGCAACTGTTTTTTAATTATCTTCAGCAAAATTATATTTGTGTGTGATATGAGTCAGATCCGACTCGACGGCACTTGGCCTTGGCATTATTGGATAATTTCCACATTTTGTCAAATCACCTAGGAGCGCCAATACAGTTCATTGCAGCATAGAAGAACGAGACGGTGAGTGAGTCCATTCTTGTGTGGATGTGAACGTCTTTCACAGGTAGCAGGATTAAGTAGGCTTGTTCCATGTCTGTCTCTAGGCAGGTGGGCAGTGACAGAGACTTTGGTTATAGCTTCCTCATGGACTCCTGCTGCATTGCCCTGTTGAGACGTCTTACACTCACTGGCCTTTTGTTTCCTTGAAACACTTCCTCTCAGGTTGTTATCAAGGTGGAAATGATCTGAAGAACACGCTGACGCTGTGGACTTGGTGACTGATGACATCACCGCATCTTAACACGGAATTCCATCCCAGAGACTGGCATCTAATAAGTACTGCATCTTATCCCAGAGAAACGGCTAACGGCTAACACGAATGAGAGTCTGAGCATAGCGTTCAGAATTGGGAGTCTGTAATCAGATGTGCTCAGATTTGAATCCTGAATCTATCACTTCATAGTTATGGACTTCTTGGCAAGTTACCCTCCCTAAGCCTCAGTGTCCTTGTCTGTAAAATCAGGATAGTAACACCTACCTCATAAGATTATTGTGAAGATTGAATAGACCAATATCTGTGAGGCACTTAGCACTGTACTGGCACTTACTCAAGCAGTGTTAGTTATTATTGTCATTATTGTTTTATTACTTATGTGAAATAACAGTGTCACTGGTAATGATTAATCCTCTCTGACGTAAGGCCAGTTTACAGAAAGGTGTTGGATTTAATTGGAATTAGTTGTAGAAAGTGGCGTATCCAGGTCATTTGGATCCCTGCCGCCCTGGGCTGAACTCCTTGCTCTCAGAGTGGAGCCAGAGCCTTTCTTGTCTTTTCTAGGCCAAGTGGTGAAGCTGTACTGTACGCTGCACTGCTGATGAGTTTCTTTCAAAGATAAAATATTTTACCTGTTTAGTATACTGTTAGATTAGACTGACTCCCTATCTTCTGAATGCATATTTGAGGATTGATGGATTTAGAATATATTTTGCTTTAAGTTTTGCTGACCATAAATGTAGGTCATTAAGTCTCTTCATCTGCTCTTACAAGGATACACACTGAAAAAAGTACAAATAACAAGTGGACTGTGTGATTAAAATTTTACAAGTTAAAGGGGAATATAATAAAGGTTAGGGTTTGGTGATTCTTGGTTTCCAAATTTGGTTTCTTTCAAGGGGCTGGGGATGCTAAATTTGCCTGTTGTGAATAAACAGACAAATGACATGGCCTTTCATTTGGACAGCCCTGATCTCTTTGAGTTAAAGAAAAGAGTGTAAATAATTTCTCCTCTGGAGCAGCAGTTTTCAGGGACAGCTGTTTTCCAGCTTAGCAGGAGGAGGAATTTCTGGCTGCTAGCTAGCTTCAGCTGAGGTCTTTGCTGACTTCCTGCTCTTCCCCAATTGGCATTAATGCATTCCTCCTTATCTGTGGTTACTGAACTTATGTCTTTATTAAGAAGGTAGGGGTTGGGATCAATCTGAAGAATTATAGACATCTAAATGTATGCAGTTTGGCTATAAGAGTACCTAAAGAAAGATGGAAAATCCTGGATGCCAAATATCTGCCTAAATCTCAGAGGTAGCTGATACTATCATGTATGGAGAAGCCTTCTCTTCTAAACAGCTGCCTTTAAGAATAGACAAGATATTCTAGACAAGAATTTTAACTCTGAGGTTTAATTTAGTGTAACTCTGGCAAACCATTTTGATAATTCTAGTTTCTCCGTCTCTAACAAGGGTGTGATTGCTCAAGTCACCCTCGCTGATCAGCTACGAGAACTACAGGAGACATAAGATTTCTTATTATGCTTTTATGTTTGCACACTTAAAAGTGTTCTGGGAATTTGTCTCCATCATCTAGCATGGCTCTAACAGAAATACCACAAGTGGATGGCTTTAACACAAAGAAATTTATTTTCTCACAGTTTAGAGAGCTAGAAGTCCAAACCCAAGGTGCCAGATCCAACGGATGGCTCTCTATGTTGGCTCTAGAGGAAGGTCCTTATCATCAATCCTGCCACAGTTTAGGAGTTTCTCAGTGCAGGTACCCCAGGTCCAAAGGATGCATGGTCTCCTGGCTCTTCTTCTTAGTGGTAGGAGGTCCCTCTGTCTCTCTGCTCGCTTCTCTCTTTATTGACCTAAGGTACAATATACTCCTGTAGACTGAATCCTGCCTCCTTAACATAACTGTCTGGAATCCTGCCTCCTTAACACCATAGAGG
This sequence comes from Heterohyrax brucei, assembly GCA_028571685.1. Taxonomy (NCBI): domain Eukaryota; kingdom Metazoa; phylum Chordata; class Mammalia; order Hyracoidea; family Procaviidae; genus Heterohyrax; species Heterohyrax brucei. Next base: position 108,778,030 of record CM053146.1, read on the forward strand.
CAGGATTTACAACACTAAAAAACCACATCAAATGCAAAATGGTGGACAATCACACAATACTGAGACTCAAGCCTAGCCAAGTTCACACACATTTTGAAGCACACAATTCAATCCATAACAGCATTTATCTCAGAGAAACAAAAACTTACATTCATGAAAAAACAAGTGTACGTATACTCATAGTGGTATTTATTTGTAAATGCTGAACACTAGAAACAAGTATCTTTCAGTGAGTGGATAGTTAAACAAACTGTGGCATGTTCACACCATAAACTACTAATCAGACAAAAAAAAAAAGGAACAAATTGTTGATGCATTCAACAACTTGAATGGATCTCAAGACAATTATACAGAATGTTGACAGTCAATTCCAAAAGCTTATGTGATTCTTTCGTTTGTATATGAAAACAACCCATTGCTGTTGAGTTGATTCCAACTCATAGGAAGCTTATAGGGCAGAGTAGAACTGCCCCATAGGGTTCCAAGATGCAGCTGGTGGATTTGATCTGTTGACCATTTGGTTAGCAGCCTGAGCTCATAACCACTGTGCCACCAGGCCTCCTCCATTTATGTAGTAGTCTTAAAATGGCAAAATGTTGATGATAGTGAATAGATTAGTGGTTACCAGAGAATAAGGAAGAGGAGATTGAAGAGTGTGGTAATAAAGGGACAACACAAAGGATCCTTGTAGCGATGGATCTCTCCTGTATTTCGAGGATTGTAAAGGTCCCTGGAAACCCTGGTGGTGTAATGGTCAAGTGCTATAGCTGCTAACCAAAAGGTCAGCAGTTTGAATCCATCAGGTGCTCCCTGGAAACTCAATCACAAATGGTTTACATTAGACTACTAACCTAAAAGATGGTGGTTTGAACTCATCAAGACATATCGCCAAAGAAATACCTAGTGATCTACTTCCATTAAGATTACAACCAAAAAAGCCTTACAGAGCAGTTCTATTCTGTAATACATGGGGTACCATGAATCAGACTGACTTTGTGGTAACAGGTTTTGCTGGTGATTATGTTAATCCTTACATACAGTAAGGTGGTACAGTGATGGTGGTGCAGTGGTTTAGCACTCAGCTGGTAGCAGAAAGGTTGGCGATTTGAACCCATCAGCTGTTCCAGGATAAAGACCTGATGATCTGCCTCCATAAAGATTTCAGCCTTGGAAATCATATAGGGCAGTTCTCCTGTCTTCTAGGGCTGCTGTAAGTCAGAATTATCTCCACGGCAACAAATTCAGCTTTATATGTACAGTAAAGTTGCCTGGAACTAAATGCACATAAATAAGTACATGTAAACCATAGGAAAATGAATAACATCACTGGATTATGTCAACATCAGTTTCTGGCTTATGATATTACCCTATAGTTATGTAAGACAGCACTTGGGGAAACCAGGTGTTGGTACACAGGATCTCTGTGTATTGTTTCTTACAATTGCACGTCAATCTACAATTATCTTTTTAAAAAAGTTTAAATTAAGAAAAAAAGAGACAACTAAAAAAAGAAGAAGAAAGAAATATCTCTTCCGTGACTGGCCCAGTGAGATAGTAATTTCACCTTTTTAGGTCAATTGAATTTCTTGGCATTCTTTTTACCTGTATTTGTATTTTCTCCATCATTGACATGTTTTTTGGAGCACAGCACGTTTTAAAAACACAAACTGTCACTGTCGTGTTAACCCAGAAGCCCTAGCTTTAATAAGATATAGAACTCACGTTGAAAGGTAAATGTTCTTTTTCGTATACAGTGAAAACCGTGACAGTAGAGACTCAGAGGCTGTTTTCCTGGTCTCAGAAGTTTGTCACCTTTGGCAGGGTCCAGACTTACCACTTTTCTATCCTTCCTTTTGGTGGAAAATACATTCTCACACAGGTTTCTGCTTTACACAGATTTCAGCTTTTATAGTTTTACTGTATACTTACCACAATTAAAACAAACAGTTCTACGGCTATATTTAGATTCAGAGCTGGGCAGCTTGCCTACTCAGACAGTCCACCTGGGGGGGTGACATCTTCACGCTAATTTTAAGTTGTTCATAATACCTTTTTTTTTTCCAATCCTTATAAGAGTTTTAAGTTATACAACTAATTGATGTTCTCTATAGAAAAGTTAAAAGCACCAATAAGCAAAAGAGAAAGAGATAAAAGTCAAAGAACTTACCTAATTTCTAATCTGGATTTAGAAAGCAGATTTGTCACTGGAGAACGAACACCAGAAGCATTCGTTGTTAATTTGGAGCTGTTAGCAGAAAGTTTATCATCAAGCCAGAATATGGATTTTATTAAACAGAACTCAATTTTTAATCAGTGCTGGTTTGACTCTTTCAACTGCCACCTCTTGAAAGAAATGACTGCCACATTTTTACACAGATAGCATGCACCATGGACATTTGTTTGCCCACTGTCCCCTCCCCCATGAGATATTTCTGGAAGCATACTATGCTAATTTTTTATAACGACTCGTAAAAAAGAAATGATATAGTGCCTCATAAAAATATCTCAAGGAGGGAGAGAAGTAGTTGGCAAATGAATGTAAAAGACATGCGTCATTTGCCTAAAGGTTTGCACATAGCCAAATGAAAATTTATGCAGACTCTTAGGAATTGACTGGAGGAATGGCAGAGTTCAGCTGAAGCAATAGGACAAAACTCTGTAGTCTGGATCTTAATTTTTTTGAGAAATGTAAAATAAGCCAGATGATTTAATGGAGATTTTCAGCTTAGACTTTCCAGATCTCAGTTTCCTGGATGGTTACGGACGGCCGATAGTTTTAATGAGCATATAATCATATGATCATAATTCTGTGAGGGAGTTGTATATCTATAAAAAAGGTAGAAGGTTATTAAAGATTCATATGAGGAAATCAATCCTTAATAAGTTGTTCTAAGATTGAAACATTAGGCCATCAGAAAAGAACTTAGCAGCAACTGTCAGGTTTCCAAAATAGTTACTAGTATTTGTATCAGAAATAATCAGGCATGCATCCCAAACCCATTGTTGTTATGTGACTGTGCAGGGATGGGAATGGCATGCAGTCCTGGCTAAAGAACAAGTGATCTTCCATGAGAACATGGTTGAGACCAAGCTAACGCTAGATACATCTGGAAACTCGGGTACGTGCTTTGGGAAAGGCAGGTCCCCAAGGACAGTGAAGGGGTGATTGAGCCCCCATTCCCTGAATGGCTTGCCCACTGGGGTGCTCCCCTTGATTCTCACGGCAAATGTGTGTGGGAGTGACTACCAGGAAATGCTGACTTTTTAATATCAGTCTAGGTCTTTAGATCCAAAGTTTCTCACTTCAAATGCTGGTAGAGTGTGCAGTCTTGGAAACCCTATTGACACAAGTAAAACAGTGGGCTGCTTTACTCACTTGACTTGAGGTCTACACAGACAGGTCTCCTGTCTCCTGGCCTCTATCCCATTGTCTACAGGCCTTCAAAAAACGAGAAACTTTACCCACCCCATGTTATCCTCCTACTTGCCCAGGAGAAAAGAGAAATGAAGAAAACAAAGAAAGAGTTTTCACTCAATTTTTCTTCTCCTTCTAGGATAAACCAAAACTAGGCCCAGTGCTGTCGAGTCGATTCTGACTTGTAGTGACCCTATAGGGCAGAGTAGAACTGTTCCATAGAGTTTCCAAGGAGCACCTGGTGGATTCGAGCTGCTGACATTTTGGTTAGCAGATGTAGCACTTAACCACTACACCACCAGGGTTTCTCCTAGGATATGTCTTTTTGAAAACTCCACTTGGTCCTTGATCCATGGATAGTGGGTTTGGGGCAAGGGAAGCCTCCTTCTAGCCTCTTATTCTTCTCCTAGCACCCCAAAACAGAACTTTGTGCCAACATTCCTCTCTCTGTGCCCAACTGCCTCCTTTCCATGGGGGAGTGAACTAACTGGTTGGTGACCGTGGGCGAAGGTCTGATGTTCATGAGTCTCTACTGGATAAATCTAATGTGTTCATGGTTTGGGCTTCTCCTTGGCTGACTTTTTCTTTGCCTCTTGGGCTTGCCTGACTTCAGGTGAAGCTGCTTCTTATAGGTTGATCTTCTCGCTGTGTTAGGTTCTCACCTGATGGGAAAACCTGCATCTGTTTAGCATTTTTGTGTAATTGGTGAGTTAGTTCAAAATGATGTAGGATGTAAAGTATCTCTGCATGCTAATTAGTGTGCTATTTCATGAACACTGTGCTTTGATCCTCTTTTGGCCCCTTGAGTTTATTTATAGGTCAGTACAACTGATAAACGAAGGGAAGTGAGTGATAAAGTCTTCTCACCTTCCACAAATAAAGTAAACCAGGAATGTCATTGAACTCCAAATGTGATAACTCCTGAAAGAGAAAGTGAAAGGGGTCAGTGCAGTCACTGAAAGGAAGGAAATCTGGCTTTAAGGAAAAACAAAAGTGTGCATGTTAGCGTAGTAGCAAAATATCAATAAATCCATAAATCTGCTGCCGTTGAGTTGAGTCCAACTCATAGCTATCATATAAAATACAGTAGAACTGCCCAGTAGGGTTTCTAAGGAGTAGCTGTTAGATTCAAATTGCCAACCTTTTAGTTAACAGCTGAACTCTTAATCACTATGCCACCAGGCTCCTAAATATCGATACCAAAACCAAACACAGTGCCATAGCATCAATTCTGACTGATAGTGACCCTATAGGACAGAGGAGAATTGCTCCACAGAGTTTCCACAGAGGACCCAGCGGATTCAAACTGTGGACCTTTTGGTTAGCAGATGTAGCACTTAACCACTATGCCCCCAGGGTTTCCAAAATACCAACAGCTACGTGTAAGTGGAAACCCAAGTTTGGGCAGATCTGGGGTATGCTAGAGGGGTCACCCAGCATCTACTTAAATGAGCCTGAGCAACTTCCTGAGAGAACATGCAGCCCTTTAAGGAGAAGAAAGAATCAGGCTCCGTATTCTGGACCAAATAACTAATCTTTAACCACTGATGGGGAGAGAAGCTTTTAGTGCAGCTGAGTGTGATTTTGTGGATTTCTCTCCTGATCTAGAAGCCCACTAGAAATATACCCAAGTCTATTATACTGCCTGTGTAATATTTTACTTTGAAACAACTTTAGCATGGACAGTGTGATATATGTGTGTAAATTAATTTTAACCTATATCTAGGAGTTAGCATGCTATTTGATTAGCATTTGTGTCCCAATCTTCAATCCATGCTTCAGAAATGGCTAAGAATATAGTTCACATGTTACTATCAAAAGCAACCTAAGTACTCATCTTGATTACCAGTAACTTCATTAATGTAAAATCATTTTTAATATCCCTAATCTGGTGTTCCTGTAGGAGAGTTTCACACCAAAAGAAGACACAGACATGTTCCTTCATTTCCCAACAGTAGCCGGGTGGTTGGGGCCGAGGGTGTTAAGACCTCCTTGAATCAACACTATACCCGTAACTGTTGCCATTGGTTCTGACTCACAGTGATCCTATAAGACAAAGTAGAACTGACCCACAGGGTTTGAAAGGAGTGCCTGGTGGATTTAAACTGCCAACCTTTTGGGTAGCAGACTGAGTTCTTAACTACTATTCTACCAGCACTCCTGAGTTAACATTATCTGTTGCAAAGTCAATTCTGACTCATTATGACACTGTAGAATCAAAACTAGAAGCCTGCAATTTGCCAAGGAATGCAGCAGAGCCCATGGGACAGGTGGTGTGGCCACAACAGAGGTGCTGGTCAGCTGGGACAGTAGTGTGCATGCATCCAGCAGATGAGCTGGGAGCAACAGAGACCTGGAGAAGTCTCAGAGGTTTAACATGTTTGAGGGAGTCCAGTGAGCATGGCCATACCTAGAAGAGGTAGAACAGAGCAAGAAGAGAGGATACAAATGAGTCATCACTGAGAACTCCCAGAGAGGCTTTTGTTTACAGTTTTGGAGATGTTATTGGGATTTGAGGGCCAACACCTGCAAACGCAGACTGCATATGTATAATTGTATCAGAGTTAGAAGCTGGACATGGAAATATCTAGTTGGTATAGAAATATGAAGAGGATTTTCTAAAGGTTACCTCCAGTTCCACATCTGACCCAAAGACAGTTGTCTAGACTCCTTAGAAAAAAACAGGTGGCTGGTGGAGACAGGGTAGACAGAGGCATGGCTAATACAGCTGAAAAGATGGGTGGCTGTGACTCCAGGTGTCTTGTGAATGACTCTAGTCCAGACCAGGAGTACCTGTGCTCATTCAAAGTAGTGATTTGCATTTGGGGAGTAGGGGGAATAGAAGCTATCAATATTCAAATCACCTGGAGAAAAGTTTTCAAAACATGAAGGCTCCATTTTGCATGTACTGAATCAGAATTTCTGGTAGTGAAATTGAGAGATGCGGAACCCCCCAAAATTCTGACACACTTTCACCTTTCCTACCCTTGTGGAACCAGTTTTATTTATAATGTGGTATCCTCCAAGGAGAGAGAGCTGCACGAGGGGAAAGGAGAGAAGGAACTCACAAGGAAAAACTCCAGTGACTGAAAAAAGGGGACCAAGCTTATATATACTTGATGAGCACAATCTTTAAAAATGATCTTCCTATACTTGGCTTGGCAAACAAATATGCTGGGAATATCTTTCTTTTTCTTCTTCTTTCCCTTCTTTTTTCTTGTGATAAAATAAACTGGGTGTATATGTAGATAGCATTTCACTTGTCCATGCTTGCCTGTTAGGTCTGAAATAAACATAGTTATTAATAATATCTAATAATAATAATACCTCAAATTTACAGACAAGGAAACTAATAGATGCAGAGGAATAAAGTAAGGTGTTACTAGGCACTCAACCAGTAATGTGGAATTGGGCTTTGTACCCATACTTGTCTGATTTTTAAAAAACTCAGTAACTACAGAAATAAAAAAACCAAGGAAAAATATTTACAAATAGATTATTAAAACAATATTTAGGGAAGGGAAAAGTGGGACCAATGGCCCCAAGCATCTTGAGAATTAGGAAGTAAATGGAAGATCAGGGAATTTTAAGGGGTAGATAAAGAATACATGCTCACATTATGAGGATGGCATGGGGTGGGACGAGTTGGAGACAGAGGAGACAGGGGTTCTAGAGAATTGGAAGGGAAGAGGACCAAAGACACAGGCGGCCTTGAAAGGAGCAGCAGGAGGGACACTCCATCCTCTGGAAGAAAGAAGGCAAGAAGTGTGGCTACAGATAAGGCTTAAAAGGGAGGGGAGAGAGCCTGAGATTGTGCCCAAGAACCTCCACTTCCTCTGCAGAGCAGAGGGTGGCTGACCGTGAAGAGCAAGGAGAGGGGGGCTCTGAGAAGTGAAGTCATTTCTTTGAGTTTCTGACATGTCCATTGTTGTTATATGCCAGTGAGTCAATTCTACTCATAGCAACCTGGTAGAACAGAGTAGACTTGCCCCACAGGATTTCCAAGACTGTAATCTCTAATCTTGCTAAAAGTGAAGAGGACTTGAAATATTTACTGATGAAGATCAAAGACTACAGCCTTCAGTAAAGATACACCTCAACGTAAGGAAAACAGAAACCCTAACAACTGCACCAATAAACAACATCATGGTAAATGGAGAAAAGATTGAAGTTGTCAAGGATTTTAATTTATGTGGATCCACAATCAACTCCCATGAAAGTAGTAGTCAAGAAGTCAAATGACTCATTGCACTCGGCAAATCTGGTGTAAAATGAAACCAAAACCCAAACCTCCTGCTGTTGAGTTTGCTCTGACTCACAGAGACTCTAGGTCAGAGTAGAATTACCCTATGAAGTCTCCAAATATTACCTGGTGTATTTGAACAGACAGTCTTTTGGTTAGTAGTCGTAACACTTAACTGCTATGCCACAAGTGTTTCCAAAATATCTCTTTAGAGTGTTAAAAAGCAAAGATGTCACTTTGATGACACTGGCGTGCCTAACCTAAGCCATGGTATTTTCATTCATACGCATGTGGAAGCTGAACAATGAATTTGGAAGATTGAAGAAGAATCTATGATTTTGAATTACGGTGTTGGTGAAAAATATTGAATACACCGTGAGCTGCCGGAAGAACAAACAAATCTGTCTTGCAAGGAGAACAGGCAGAATGCTCCTTAGTAGCAAGGATGGTAAGACTTTGTCTCACATACTTTGGATATGTTATCAGGAAGAACCAGTCCCTAGAGAAAGACATTGTTCTTGGTAAAGCAGATGGGCAGCAAAAAGGAGGAAGACCCTCAATGAGATGAACTGACACAGTGGCTGCAACAATGGGATCAAGCCTAGCAAAGACTGTGAGGGTGGCACAGGACCAGGGCCATTTCCTTCTGTTGTACACAAGGTCACTAAGAGTTGGAACCAACTCAACAGCACCTAACACCACCAGTCTTTACAGGAAGCAGACTGCCACATCTTTCTCCCAAGGTGGTCTCAAACTACTGATCCTTTGGTTAGCAGCTGAGTGCCTAACCACTGCACCACCAGCACTCCTTTCTACCATGGTCCAGAAGCCAGAACCAAACACTTTGCTATTGAGTTAATTTCAACTCATCCCAACACTGCAGGACAGAGCAGGACTGCCCCAGTGGGTTTTTAAGGAACGGATGGTGGATTTTCGTTAACTCCTGTGCCACTAGAGATCTTTCACCGTGGCAGGTGATGACAAACCAAGGTCTGCCTCCTTCCGAAGTTTCAGTTCTTTCTTTTCACTCCAGCAATAGCATTCACTGTCTTTTCTTTGTGTAGCATTGTCTAACCAGATTCTGATATTACGCCTCCTAGTTAAGTATGCTACTAGAAAAGTAATTTTTGTCACAATTAATTTGATGGATGCTTGAATCATGACAGCTTTCCACATTAAGCTAAATTGTTTCCACTTCTCTGCAGTCATCTCTGTCCCTCCGAACTGCGCTCCCAGGAGTCCCTGGTTAGTTAGGATCTACGACCTTTGTCACCCAATGTGAACTTTAATACAGGGGGAACCCCTCCCTGTCTCAGTCACTTTGTACAGTTGTCACTGTTTCTTCTGCTTCTCTTTTTTCAGTTATCCTTCCAAAGACTTCTTGCTTTTTTTTTCTCTTCCTTCTGGGATGTTTGCCTGCCATTTCATTCCTAGAGAGCACAATAGGGAAAACTGATTTTTCATTCCTACCAACATGAGTCTTCTTTAAACAAAGCATAGTGTGCTGGCCGTCCTCCTGGGCCAGTGCGTGTTCCCAGCTCCCAGAGAGATCCACTAGACCTTCTGAAGGCAGGGCTCCCCGGCCCACCCAGTCCGTCTCCACATTTCAACCTTGTAACAATGGTAGGCTTTCCCTGCTCCAGTCTCCTCATAGAAACGCCAGCCAAAGTACCCTAGAGAAAGAACCCACAGATGTTCAGGAAAATACACAGTAATCTTTGGCTGATTAATTTAATACCCTTTGGAGGCACTCTATAGGTCATTAGGCTGCTGTTATATTCTGGAAGCCATAACCTTCACCATTCTGCTCCATATAGAGTTGCATTTTAATTCGTCTTGGGGCAAGGTAGATAATACGCGAACATGAGCAAGGTGGCCAACGTGTACTACTGCCTTACAGACAAGAATAGCAGTGCCTAGGAAAGAGAGGCATTGCACCAAAGTTGAAATGACACACAGTAGAAGAACAAATGATGTGGGAAATTTGTAAACCATTTCACATCTTGCCAAATGTCATTCTGTATTTGTGATTTTTTTTTAAGATTGCAGCCTTTTTACTTCTGTGTTATGCATGTACTGCATGTTTGCTAGAAAATAAAGCTTCTCACTTTAACTCTCAACAACAACAACAAAAACCATAGAGATATTTATCTAAAACCCATTGCTGTTAAGTTGATTCTGACTCTTAGTGACCCCGTAGGACAGAGAAGAGCTGCCCCAGCGCGTTTCCAAGGAGCCCCTCATGGATTTACACTGCTGACCATCTTGTTAGCAGATGTAGCTCTTAACCACTACACCACCAGGCCTTCTGGTATCCAAAAGCTATCTAAAGTCTGACAAAATTGCTGAAGATTTGTCATCCTACCTAGTAAGAGTTGGCAAACTTTTTCTGTACAGAGGAAGAAAATAAATATTTCAAGCCTCGTGTGCCATATGGTCTCTGTAGTAATTACTCAACTCTGAGACTGTAACAGGAAAGCAGCCACAGACAACAAATAAATGAATGGGTGTGGCTGTGTTTCAATAAAACCTTATTTACCAAAAACAGGCGATGGGCCAGATCTGATCCACGAACTATAGTTTCTAACTCCTAGTTTGTATCATTTAGAATCGAAGCTACATGAAGACAAGTGTGTCCTCTAATGTGCTAAGTTTACTTATGATTGATGGGACATAATAACTACCATTACTGAGAAATTATGTGCTGGGCATTGTGTTAAGAATATACAGACTATGTCTAATGAGGTGGCTGAGTAGGTTCTCACTTTGTAGATTGAGAAAGAAAGCTCCGAAAACTTAAGTAACTTATCCAAGATCACACGGCTGAGTAGGGAAGCCAGTTTAGGGACTGGCTTCTATTGCTTTAAGCACGGGCCTACAGCTCGCCTTTCTGTTAGCAAGGCTGTGATAGGATAGGCTCAGAAAGCAATCTAAGGCTCTACTTATGATCCCATGGGTTTAGGAATCCAGGAGCTGCACTCTTTATTTCCTATAAAAGCTGAGATGCTAAGCATCTTGCTGTTTTTTGTGTTTTTGCCCAGAGCTGTACAGTGAAGTTGTTAGGTATGTTTTGACCTCTGGAACCTGACTGCTTGGGTTCAGATCTCAGCCTTGCTGTTTACTGATGTGACCGCTGGCAGGTTGGTTAAAGTCTTTGCATTTTAGTTTTCTCATCTGCTACAGGGATAGTGTACACCAACCTCACAGGGTTGTTGTGTGGATGAAAGAAGTCATTGCATGTGAAAGAATTCGAACAGTGCCCACTGTATGATTTAAGTGTTAGTATTTTGACACCAAGTTGTCAGTTCACTGTTGTCAACTAGGCTCTCACTCATGGGTACCTTACGTAGAATAAATCATTGCCTGCTCCTGTGCCATCTTCATGATCATTGGATTACTCGAGTCTGTCGTTGCAGCCCTGTGTACTTGGAGTGACTTCCAACCTAGGAAGCTCATCTTCCAGCACCATATCAGACAGTGTTCTATTATGATCCACATAGTTTTCATTGGCTCATTTTCAGAAGTAGATCACCAGGACTTTCTTCCTGCTCATAGTCCGGAAGTGCCACTGAAGCCTGTCCACAAGTGGCAATCCTGCTGGTATTTGAAATACTAGTAACACAGCTTCCAGGATCACAGCAACACGAAGGCCACCACAGTACAGCAAGCTGAGAGACAGGCAGTGGACACCAGATATAGGTCAGGGACAAAGAGAGTGTTCATACATCTGCCCGGCTGGCAAGAGGAAGGGGAGAACTACAAAGAGGTTAAGAAAACAGAAGAATTAATGGGAAAGAAGGAACACAAAGGTAGTAGAAATACACTTGAATGACATGGATGTGGTAAGGGCAGGGGTTTTAAAAGTCGCACTCTGTGCAGGGAATGATAATACATGCTGATTGAAGAAAAATCTGAATACACTCATAATCCTGATGAAGAAAAATCTGAATACACTCATAATCCTGACCACTCCCAGGCATATCTTGGTATATACCTTCCAGGATTTTGTGTCTTTTGTCTTGAGTTTTCTAGAGATCTTTCATGCATTTTCAGGCTTAATCAAAATACTGATAACGAGGTGAATGAAGGAGGGCTTCTTAAATATTTCTGACAGCCCTGGAGAAAGACTGCTTGTTCCACCATCTGCACTGTCTGCCCTTCTGGAATCTTCCTCGGGACTGAGGGCACTGCCGTGTTCCTCAGCACCTCTCACGAAGGCCACGCCACCTGGCGTCTGCTACTCACTTACATCTATTTTGCTGCAGTGTGGACAGCAGCCTCTCTTGGGTTCCCCAAATCCAAGCTAGCATAGAGCAGTCACGCTCGACAAACTTTTGAAGTCTGGACTATCACATGAAGAAATTTCAGTGCAACATTGCTGCTCCAGCTCCCTTAGCTGTACATGTCTCTCTGGACATCTCCTTCCTGAAATCCTGACTTGTTGCTCCCACGGAGAAAAAAATACCAGTAGACAGCACAGGGGTGATGACTGAGCCAGACTGTAAGCTTCATAAGGCAGAAACTCTGATTCCCCTTCCGTCAGCACAGGGCTTGGCCCATCACGGTGGGTCCATACAGGTTTGTTATTTCAACACCCGGAGGAAGTCCGTAGAAGTTCACTGTGCCCGCAAGGAAGGCAGCCATGGCGACATTGAGAGAAGACTTCCGCAACTGGATTTGGATTGTTCTGCTGATTTAGAGGACAGTGACCTTAGCGCTCCCGCTGCAACGCCCCCCCCCCCCATACTCCTGAAACACAAATTTGAGTTTCTATTCTGGAATTAAGAAACTGCTGAAGTTTTAACAACAATATGCTTTGTTCCCCAATATGTGTTGAATATATTCTTCTATGTAGTCAAGATTATAGTGTATCTATTGCACTATATCCTCTTTTCATGTCTCCTCCAACTTTTTAAAGTATTTGCCATCTTCATTTTCAATGACAAAGTAATCGACCATAGATTTAAATGAACTGATCAACTGTCATCAAGCCAGTTCTGACTCCTGGGGACCCCACGCGTGACAGGGTAAATCTATGCTCCATAGGATTTCCAATGGCAAATTTTTCAGAAGCAGATCACCAGGCTTTCTTCCAAGGCCCTGTGGGTGGACTCGAACTGCCAACTTTCCTTTAGCAGCTGAATATGCATTAACCCTTGTTATTGCCCAGGGATCCCACAGACTAAAACAAACAAAAAACTCATTGCTGCCAAGTCAGTTTGGACTCGTAGAACCTGCCCATAGGGTTTCCAAGGCTGTAATCTGGATGGAAACAAATTGCTGCGTCATTTGCCCATGGAGCAGCTGGTGTGTTTGGGTCACTGGCCTTTTAGTTAGGAGCAGAGGCTTAACCACTGAACTACCATGGATCCTTCACAGAATAAAGTGGATGTGCATAATTTGCTTCATCATTCCTACCTCCTTAGATGTGTAGGTTTTACCTGTCATTTGCTGTTGTAAACAGTGTTGCAATAAACATTGTCACATTTAAATCTTTGTCCGTGGTTTACAATATTTCCTTAAAACAGATTCCTGGGAATGGGATGACTAGATGAAAGTATATGAATTTTTTTGCAGCCCTTGTACCTGTTGCTAAATTACTGTCTAGAAAGATTGCCCCAGTTTATATCATTGTCATAACATCCAAAAGTACTTATTTTATCAACTCTTCCCCAGTATTTTCATTATTTAAGTCTTTTTTAATATGAAAGGTAAAAAACAGATTGATAAATTTAATATTATTTGATATTATGCTGCTTTGATTGCCAGTGAGTTGAATGGTGTTTTAGAAGCCAGGTTAGTAGATAGAGTCTTCAACAATCATAGTTCCACAACTATTAATATGTGCAACTGTTCTGTATATAATTTCCTTTAAGACTAATACCCCTGCTGCTGAGCAGAAGGCCAGGATGGATTATGCAGCCCAATCTCTGCCATATGTTTGGTGCTTATTATTAAGCTCAACTACTGAGCAAAGAAAGACATAATTAGCCTTTCTGGGAATTATTGTAAGCCGTCAGCAGTAAAAGGCCTAAAGTTGACTTATTTCCCAGAATCTATTTGTGTCTGATGCCTTTTTAAGTCTAGTCCGACTAAATGACCAGGCATGGTTTCAACCTTCTTATGATGGAGTTTCTGAAGTTCCAGGAGACAGTCAAATATAATCGCCTTAGTGCCTCTGCACATCTCTAAGATACCATTCGAAGACAAAAGATGGAGTCATTTGAAAGGCGACAGAGCCATTGGGGCCCTCACAGAGACAGCATGAGTTGAATTTATCTGCAGTTGCCAGCAGTTGAGATCGAGGCAGTGAGGTCTGGGTTGAGAGAGCTGTGAGCTCAGCAGAGGGGAACTTGGCCTTTGCTGCTAAGGTGGGAATTAGGAGAAGGCGCTTTCCGTAATAAAGGCACGTGTTCTTTCATGGGACTGACTTAATCAAGGAAGCTGCTTCCGCCGGTGATTATCCTAGGCCAGACTTGAATCTCTGGTTCCAAAATACAAGCAAGTTGTCTGCTTCTAAAGCCGTCCTACGCATTACTGTGCTTCCAAAGACTTGACTGTTTTGTCGTGATGGGAACGGGTTTCTCCCCCAGAGTACTTGGAAGCACGTTGTAATTCCCATCCTTACTCTCCACCCAAATTGCTGTCTAGATGATTTTGCTCATTTGTGCCGTTATTCATCGATGGCACATTTGGAAACAAAATCCTGAGGCTGTCATGGGTCTGCATGTATTTACCGAGCCCTTGAATGCCAGAATGATAAACACCGTGCAGATGTTCCCCAGGACAGTAACCCGCCTGCCTTTGGCAGTTTCACACAAACGACCAAACACATCAGCTCTGGAAATAGATTCAGCAGCATGAGCTCACTGACTTTTCTTTTTATGCAAAAGTTAGGGGCCAAGATTAATTAAAACCAGAAGCCTGTTACTTTTAAAGATAACATAAATAATAATCATTCCAAAATGTACCTCATCTGGCAATTGCAGCGTGCTGGGGGAAGCCAGGGAGTGGGAATGTAAGACCGGCCTGACGGAACCCATTAGCTAGAGGCCAGACCTAGTTGCACGGCCATACAAATGTCTGCTGGACAGACGCAGCACTTACTGAGCGAACAGTTGCGTGAGTGTACAAACAAATGAACGACTGAGTGAACTTTTCCAGTTCTTTGTCAATCCAGTTTATAATGCAATGTGTAGATACTTAAGAGGTTCAGAGCCTTGTGTTGAGTGCTCCCCATACCTCAGCTCACTCAGTCTTCACTAGGACACTATAATGTAGGCATTTCTGTTTCTGTCTCAGATGTGTGAAGACTGAGACTGAGAGAGGAAGATGTGAAGTGGTAGGACCAGGATTTGAACCCAAGTCTGCTAGATTCCAAAGCCCACGGTCTTAGCCCCATATCCAAGATTGCTTAGCATAAGGTCATGTTCAGTGGAAGGTCACTACCTCTTTGGTCTTGATTGCAATTGTCCTGGCCACTAACTCTGGTGATACTAAATTGGGAAGGTGCATTAGTCCCCGAACTGCTGTAACAGAGTACCACAAACTAGGGGACTCCTAAGACTAGAAATTTCATATCGCATAGTTTTGGAAGTGAGATTTCCAGATCAGAGTGTCAACTCTGTTGATTTCTTCTGTGGACTCTCAGAAACTGTTTCCTGCCTCTCTGCTAGTTTCTGGTAGCTCCTGGCTTTCCTGGGCTTGTAGCTACAGCATTACATAGCACCTCTCCTCTGTTTCTCTGACTCTGTCTCTTTTCCTCTTATAAGGACAGCAGTCATACAGGATGAGAACCCACCTGTCGTGGACTGAATTGTGTCCCTCCAGAAATGTATGTGGCCATTTGGCTAGCTCATCAGTCCTGGTTTTGTGACAGTCTTATACATTTTGAGTCCTGCCTCTACGATATTAATGAGGGAGGATGGGCTGTGCTTCTGTTGGTGAGGCAAGACTCACTGTGTAAGATTGTACTGTGTCTTGAGGCAATTTTGGGGGATGTAAAGGAAAGAAAGGGAAACAAGTAGAGAGTTGGGGGCCTCGCACCACAAAGAAACAATGCCAGGAGGACAGTGCATCCTTTGGAAAGGACCTGGGGTCCCTATGTCTCAAAAGGTCCCAGACCAGGGGAAGTTGGATGATAAAGACCTTCTCCAGAGCCATCAGAGAAAGGCTTCACCAGCAGGTGATGTCTTGGATTTGGAATTTTAGCTTGTTTTCTTGTGGGAGAATAAATTTCTCGTTGTTGAAGCCATCCACTTGTGGTATTTCTATTAAAGCTGTTCCAGATGACCAACACACTACCCCATTCCAGGGTGACCTCATTTTATCTTGACTTCCTTAAAGAACCCATTTCCAAACAAGTTCACACTCAAAAGACTTCATCATCTCTTTTTAGGGGACACAACTGAATTCATAATATAACTGAAGGATCGCATGATCCCAGCTCCATCATTTTGCAGGTGGGAGTCTGAGGCTCTGACACAGGCCCGTGGTCAGCTACCAAACCCAGGGAAGTGAGATGCAAGTCTGGAATGGCTCAGCTAACACTTGATCAGCACATTCCACCGCATCACAATGGTGATTTGGCAAAAATAGGAATCATGTGAACACCAGTAAATGAATCTGGATAATGCTTAAGTTCTAAAAATCATTTAAGCTAGCACCACGGTAGAATTATCCTTGTGCACATAACTCCCATGGCAAAAATAAACATTAAGAGGCCAGATGTACAAGAAGAAGCACTTTTACTTGAAAATGTCATTAAAATGATGAGAACATGATGAACTTGTTAATTGTGCAATATTCACAGCAAACATTTAGAAACAATCTTAAAAAAAATCAATGTATATTGGCTGGCATGTTGCTATAGGGTCTTGACAGTAGAATAAACTGATGATGCGTTACTGACTAAAGCTGAAAGCAAGAGCAACATTAAACATGGAAAACGGTTATCAGTTCCTGCTGATTTATCACACTGAACTATTTAAATGGGCCTTCTTTTCCCACCATTCCCTCTTGTACTGTTTCTACGATCCTATCTGATGCCCTCATCGTCTTTCAGCTGGACCAGTGCAACTGAGTCTCATCAGATGACAACATCCCTTCAGCCCTGCCCTTCCGTGTTTTCCTTTCCATATCACCACCGTAGGGTCTGTCAAAAAGAGCAGCCTGACCACACCCGCTACCTTCGTTGCAGTCTCTTTCGTGCTGCTTTCCGCAGCCTCTCTCCTTCCACTTCCTCTTTTCCTTTTGCTCTAGAAACACTCAGAGTCAATAAGGACCATGACTGTGAAACAGCAGAGCACATGGGATTCTTGGGCAGTTTACACTGTACCCCACAGTTACAGATGACATGAGAGGGTTGGACACTCAGGGCTTCCTCCAGCACTCTCTTTCTGTGACATGGAAAGAACACACAGCTCTTAGTTACCAAGATGCTTTACGCTCTGACAGTATGTGAGACTTTAAGAAAAGTTCAGGAGGAACTCCTTTACAAGGATTAAAAAATACACAATGAATGCCCTTTGCTCTCAATGTAGAACCACATTCCTGTGATGATGTCAGTTGTCTACTCGTGAATCTGCCTGTAACCAAAACCAAACCAAACCAACTGCCACTGAGCATGTCTGACTCACAGTGACCCTAGGGGTCAGAGTAGAACTCCAAGGAGTTCCTGCCAGATTTGAACTTCTGACGTTTTGGTTAGCAGACATAGCACTTAACCCACTAAGCCACCAATGTTTCCCAAAATGACAGACAAGGAACACAAAGGAAGGTTCTTGAGCAAACAGTGCCGTGAACTGTGGTGGTTACTAGTTTTGCCTTTCCAGAAATCTCTCCCATCTATGGTTGCCAGATGAGACACAGGATGCATTTTTATTCACTAAACTGGTACCTCTACTCCCACACCTTTTTTGGTAATGAATGCCATTTCCCAGGCAACAAGAGTAAACAGATGCCAATCTCCTTTCCAATAGAAATTGATCCAAGACATGTACACAGAAGTCAATTAGGACCAGAATAATTTCTTGGCTTTGAAATATGCCCTTGTGGCTGTGGTTGCTAACCTAGGGTTTCTGGTAGCCTCACTCCTTGCCTGAAAATAATGAGACCAAAAAGCAGAGAAGCAAAATGAATGCAGAAAGAACAGTGGTAGTCCTGGGCATCCTGTTAAGTTTCTAAGACCCTAGTCCCTACAGCTTTTCCTTTTCTACCATGTACTCTCTGTCACAGAAACAGAAGCCCAAAGGCCAGACCAACTGCCATCAAGTCATTTCTGACTCATAGTGATCTTAAAGGATGGAGTAGAACACTCTTACTTTAGGGTTTCCGAGGAGAAGCTAGTGCATTTGAACTGCCGAACTTTGGGTTAACAGCCAAATGCTTAAATACTGTGCTACCAGGGCTCTCCGTAAGAACACAAGGACTGGCCAATTCCTTTTCACCCTGTGAAGCTCGCAGGAGTTGGGTTTCTGTTCCTTGCTCCTGAAAAGAGCCCTGACCCATGTATTAAGCCTCTGGCTCTGGGTTTTATGTTTTCTGTGAATGACATATGTGAAATACGGAGAATTTTATAGGAGGCGGGCCTAAAGATGCTACGAGCACAGCTCGTTCCTTTGTGTCTACTTGTCAATGGTCAGCTTTAGGAATCACTGTGGCAAAAACTGAATCTCAGGCTCCCCTCTTTTTCGGGATTGCCTTCCTTCTATCTCGGATCATAGAATCAAAGAGCTAATTTTATACATGAAAACCCCTTTAACTAGGGGACATTAAGGAATTTAAGTCATATGACTAAAACTCAAGTTTCTCATCGATTCTTATGTACTGAGGTTATGGAAATTACCTTTAATATGAGCACCAGGTATTGAAGAATGAGAAAGACAATGTTTATACCTAGAAATCTAAGGTACTAAATGTTATTGTTAGGTGCCATCAAGTAGATTTCCACTCACAGTAACCCATGTGACAGCGTAGAACTTCCCACGGGGTTTGCTAGGCTGTTAGTCGTGACAATGACAGATTATCAGGTGTTCCTCCAGTGGAGCTGCTGGGTACACTTGAACTGTCAACCTTTCAGTTAGCAGCCGAGCACTTAACCATTATGCCACCAGAGCTCTTTAAGGTATTCGGTAGGGAAATATAAATACTTGTGTTGCTTTTATGAGCATTAGTTGCAGGAAGTAACAGATGGGAGGCATTGATTTTTCTCTTAGTGAGTCTCTTGGCAGTTCTTCCTGTGATTAGCTTTCTTCTGCTGTCAGATCCTGCCAAGTTGCAACTGGGCTGGATCAAGACCCAGGCCTGGGCAGTCATAGAACTCCACCCCTGACTCCAGGGGTGGACCCAGGAATAGGCGGTCATTGCCTGAGGGAGAAATAATTAGTGAGCTGAGAAGCGGAGCAGATGCTGCATCCATTCAGTCGAGCTCATAGCAACCCCAGAGTTGAGAGTAGAACTGCCCCATGGAGTTTCCGAGGAAGGCCAGGTGGATTTGAACTGCTGATCTTGCAGTTAGCAGATGTAGCACTTAACCCACTCCTCAACCAGGGTTTCCAGTGAGTAGAAGGTAGTGTAATTAGAGTCCATTCCCGAAATTTTAAAAAATAGATCTGATAGACAGCATGTTTGCTGTCTGCTTGTTGAGCTATGAGATTGCACATCTGCAATGCCCTGCATCCATCTCTCCTACCACATCGGAAAAACCTGGCTGCAGTTAGAAGAAAAGCTAGTACAGACAGAGAAGCGGAAATAGGTGACAGAGTTGGCCTTTATGACTTCCAGGTCCCCATATCCACTCATTCCTAAGGACAGATCCTTGCCCTTTCTCTCTTTACAAGACCCACCCCCAAACAAAAGTCTTTGTTTCGCTAAAACTATTTTGACCCAAGTTTCTGACAGTTGATACTAATAAAGGAGTAGTCTTATTTTATTTGTTTTGTTAGAATGGGTTACTGAAAGTTAAGCGTTTGTAATTTTAGAACTTAATAACCATCTGGTAGGAGGTCCCTGGGTGGCATAAATGGTTTGCACTTGACTGCTAACCTGAAGGTCAGTGGTTCAAACCCACCCAGTAGCACTGGGAAGAAAGGCCTGGCAATCTGCTGCTGTAAAGGATGACAGCCAGGAAAATCCCGTGGAGCACAGCTTTGCTCTATAACATATGAGGTCGTAATCCATCAGAACTGATTCAAATGACAGTGGGTAAGAGTTAACAGAAAATCTAAACCCACTGCCATCGAGTCGAGTGAATTCTGACTCACAGCAGCCCTCAGGGTAAGCGGAAAGTCAACATCATTTGGTGGTATAAAAAATTATACCACACAACACTCAAAAGGAAGTTTTAGCTTTAGACCTTAACGCTAGGGGGAAAAAAAGATATAATTCCTAAGGCAGGTGTCATGGGTTGGTGGTGTCCCCCGAAAAGAGTATGTGTGTAAGCATTTGACTAGGTCATGATTCCTGGTATTGTGCCGTGTTGGCATGTGTTGTAACCCCGCCCCTGTGATGTTAGTGCGGGAGGGTGGGAGGCGGCTGTGTCGGTGGGGCAGGACTCGATCTTCAACGTTGTACTGTGCTTTGAGGCAATGTCTTGGGATAGAAAAGAAAGGGAAACAAGCCGAGAGTGGGGACTCCACACCACCAGGAAAGAAGCCGCGCCGCCAGCAAAGCTCTCCCTTTGAATCGGAGGCCCTTGCTCCTCAGAAGCTCCCAGTCCCGGGGAAGATTGACAAGGGCCTTCCTCCTGAGCCCCCAGAGGATGCCTTCCCCTGGAGGTGAGGCCCTCAGCTGGGACTGTTAGCCCAGTTTTCTCTGAGAAAAGCGCTCTTTGTTAAAGCCATCCACTTGTGGTGTTTCTGTTATAGCAGCTCCAGACGACTAAGACAGTAGGGGAGGCCTTCACAATCTAAAACCCAGACGCCATAATGAAAAATATTGATGGATTTGACTGGGAAAACATTTAAAACTGTCAAAACAGAAAAGGTGTTATTAACAAAGCTGAAAGACAGACGGTAGAATGGGAGGATTGATTTGCAAAATATATAATTTATAAAGGGTTAATGGCCATAATATACAAAAAGTTCTTCTAAATCAACAAGAAGAAAGTAAACTAAAGTTATAAATGGGCCATTCCTAGATTGGGCCATTCCTAGATTTCAGTTATTTAGCGCAAGGAACACTGAGGGGACTCTGTCCCTGAAATTCAGGAAGGGCAATGAGCAAACTTTCTCCCTGAAATTCAGGGAGGTCGTCTTATCCAATAACTAGACTTCACCATTAACTGAAAACAGTCTGGTGTACCCCAGCTGGTATAACCATAAATCCATAGATAACTTTATGCCTGCCACCCTGACCCTCCTAATGAAAGCGCCTCCCTTATCAAAACCTTGACCATAAACAAACCTTCTGCCCTCCTCCTTCTAATGAACACTTCTTTCTTACCAGACCATAAATCCCCTAACCAGAATTTCTTGCTGCCTCTCTTCTCTTTCTTTCCTTATCAAACCATAAACTCCCTCACCCCACACTACCTCACCAGAAATTTAAAACTACAAACAACTTGCCCTACCGGGGAGAAGTGGGCTGAGCCATCCTCGGCTCCGACCCCACTCTCTTTCTTCTTGAATAAACTTCACTGGACCCTCAGACTGGTGTGTCTTTGCCTTGGTTTGGGGGCACCCTCTCCCCAGCAAACACAAGCAAGAAGTGTAAAATAAAAGGTGAAAAATAGGAAAACACAGCATTTGCTTTGAGGAATACCTCCTGTACCTGTGTCATAGATGGAACTGTGTCCTCCCAAAAATATGGATAGAAACTTGGCTGAATTGATTCCCAGTACTGTGTGATTGCCCTCTGTTTTGTGCTTTTCTTATGCTGTATGTTAAAGAGGATTGGGGAGGGACTGTGAACCCCCTTCCTAAGGTCATCTCTCTACTCCACTGTAAAGGGAGTTTCCCTGGAGTATGGCTTGCACCACCTTTTATCCTACAAGACACAGAAAGAAAGGGAAAGTAGCAGAGAGCTGGGAACCTCACACCATCAAGAAAGCAGCCGTGGGAGTAGAGAGTGTCCTTCAGACCTGAGGTTCTTGTGCCAAGATGCTCCCTGACCAAAGACTGATGCAACAGAGAGCAAAAAGAGGAAAAGTCTTCCTTTGGAGTGGACACCCTGAATTCAGACTTGCAACCTCCTGGGCTGTGTGAGAATAAACTTAGCTTCACTGAAGCCATCCACCTGTAGTGCTCCTGTTAGAGCAGTACAAGCTGACTGAAAGAGCCTGCAGCTCCCTTTCTTTGCTGACTTGGAGCACTCATAGATAATGTTTCCATCTCAGCCGAAAGCAGAATCTATCAAGGTCTCCTTTGGGCCACTAATATACTCTGAGATACAGCTCTTGGGCCCTTGTATTACAGTGGTTGCTTACAGGTTTGCTTTCCCTCACTGGACTGAGCACTGGATCTGCAATTCCATCTTAGTGACTAAGTCACTATTTGAGTTCCTGATCACTTACCTTATGCGTGTAGCTAGAATACAATCAACATTTGGCAAATGAGTAGATCACAAAGAAGTATTGGATTTCATGGCCAGTTTTAGAATGGTCACCTACATTCTGGAGTTTCTGGGTGTTTCAGGCAGTTAATGTGCTAGGCTGCCAACTGAAAGCTTGCAGGTTCCAGTTTACCCAGAGTGTCTTGGAAGAAAGGCCTGGTGACCTCCTTCCCAAACATCAGCCCTTGAAAACTAGGGAGCACAGCTTGTCCTCTGACTCACATGGGATCACCCTGAGTTGATGCTGACTGGATAGCCACTGCTTTGGGACCTGGATTCTATAAAAATATGCCTAACTTTCCATTTCATTTTGAATGTAGATATTGACGTATTTCACTCATACTAGAGAGGGAAAAAATAAAAAATCCTGTAATGATTAATTCCAATATACCTATTTTTGATGTCATCGCTGGATATTATTCCTGAGTGTGACAAAATGAAGGCCATCTCCTTGATGTTCCAGTCAACTGACGGCATTTAAGAAAGAACTCTTCATCCTGGCTACTGAGTGAAAACATTCATGCCTCCTCATTCAGTCAAATCAAGGAAGCACCAGTCCAGAAGCTTGCAGGAAGGGCATCAGAGACTTAAAAGGTGGCGCAGCACCACCAGCGCTCCAGATGCCCTAAGAATGCTGTGTGGAAAACCACAGCCATTAGCAACTAGGAGTGAAGAAGTGACCTGGGGACTCAGACTTCAAATGCGAAGAAGTTTCAGAAACATCTGAATACTTTATTTCACTTGCACTGTGCTATATAACAAAAGTCTATGTCTCCACCTAAAAAGACTTTCTGAATACATGTAAAGTAAAAAAATCTAAATGACAAGAAAGCATTGCATCACGGCTTTATCATTGAACTGGCAATGCTTCTGTCTTTCATGGTAGTGTGTACAATAATGGTGTATTTTGCAATCACCGGCATATTAGATTTCATGAAATATGGTAATAATAACATCCAACATATACCGGGTGCTTATTTTTTCCAAGATACTATGTGAAAAACTTTACATGCATTATTTCATTTAATTGCTGTAATGACTCCATAGGCAGATGCTATTATTGTCCTCATTTTGTAGGTAATGGAACAAAGACTTAGAGAGGGTGATTACTGGCAGAATTTTTGAGGGAATCAAACCTAGTGCTGCTAGTTTTCATATGAAGAAGCATCAGCAGCCGTTTCAGAGGACATATACATCACTGCAAGGCTACAAATTTGGGGAAAACTTTCTAGAATATATAGTGATGTATTTTAGAGTCTGTTCTGTTGAAATTACGATAAAGGTAAATTAAATAAGTAGGAGCATGTATTCATGTTTATTAATAATAAATACAAACATCTGTTATAAAAATGACATGTCAGATGCTGTAAATATTCGTTGTGCAATGGAGATGTATTTGCAGAGCTGTAGATACACTACCCAGTAAAACTGTGAGAAAGCTCCCTCTGATGTGACAGAGGCAGTCAAGTCACATCTCTGTGAGGGTGTCAGAGTATAGAGCTCACCTCTCCCACTAGCAGAGGCTACCTCAGTGTACTTTAAAATCGGTGCTCACAGCATTAGCTCACGCAATCAATTTAGCGTTAAGTAAGTCAACTTAGAAAAGCCTCCTAGTAACAAGTATCAAAGCAAAATTCAAAAACATTACAGACAAGAATCTGCTACTACCCTATCTAAATACAAGCCATCTGGAATGAATCAGTCATCTTAGCTAAAAGTGATTTAACTCTTAAGATTTCTCCCCTCCAGCCTTTCTAGTAGACAATCTGTTGTAAGCTCTGAAAATGGGCTTGACCTTATTACAAAGCCATTTGAAAAACACCTTTGTTAGCTACTGAATATCTTCCTGGATGGTAAAAGTCAATATAGAAAGAAGTTTTAAGACTATTCATAGGAGTCAGGGAAAGCTGTTTGCTTAAACCCTTACTTATACAGTTTTCTATTTATGAACACCTTTGTCTCTGGTACAGATGAATGACAGTTTCATTGGAATGTTAATTAGCTTGGGGGTGAACAGATGTCCATGAGAAGCTATTATCCATCATCTTCTGAAAGAATATTGTTTACTTGCTTTCATTTTATCCAGTCAGCACCCCTCCCAATGCTGCCCACTTGAAGGTGGAAATATACATGTGCACACCTTTTTCTCCTCACATAATTTTCCTCTGGTGGGTGGCCATGGCCAGTAGCAGCCAGGCACAGACTCTGAAGGTTCAGTAAGATTAGTGGTTGCAACTGGAGGCA
Organism: Heterohyrax brucei; assembly: GCA_028571685.1. Classification (NCBI taxonomy): domain Eukaryota; kingdom Metazoa; phylum Chordata; class Mammalia; order Hyracoidea; family Procaviidae; genus Heterohyrax; species Heterohyrax brucei. The sequence goes on from CM053146.1 coordinate 108,802,482, forward strand.
GGGTTTTTATTACTTTCTATTTCAAGATCTGTCAATGCGTAACTATTTGTGTCACCTACAGGCATACATTTATTGTTCCTGCTGCTTGGGGAGAAATGTTAGTTCTTGGCCGTGAACCTTTAGAAACCATAGCCAGTGGGGTGTTTGCATCACGGAGCGCAGAGGGCATTGCTCAGTGTGCTTTCCTGAGACTCTGGAACCTCGCCAGCAGTATGCTAGTCTTCAGTTTTCTGTTTCCTGGTATTGGTTCCCTCTTTTTGAAGCAAAGGTGGTGGTCAGATTCTGTTCTCTTGTGCCTATCAGAAAGGAATTTGTCTCATCTCTCTCTTTGCAAATAGAAATCTAGGCTAGTCACTAGGGTCTCAAACAGGCCAAGAATTTAATGTATAACAGGTTTAGGTATAATCCTATTAAATGGTCTTCTGTGTCCTTTGAAATTTCGATTAGCTAAGGAACTGTTGATGTTGAAAGCCATGCACTCTGGAACGGCAGGAACTGTGTCCCTACCTACAGTTGACCCATAAAAAGATATATTTTTGAGCCTATCTCAAGGTCATTTTTCTTCACCCACTTTTCTTGCCTACTTAAGGGATTAGAAAACATTGTGAAAAGTGAAAAAGCTGTGTGAATAAATATGAGATAAATCAATTAGTTCTATTTGAGACTAAAAAGACAACCTTCTCATTGGTTTCCTGTAGAAAAAATACTTGACAGTAAGGAAACTTGTCTGTCTTGTTGATGACTGAATCCCTCCTTTCTAGAACACCAGCTCGCACATAGCAGACATTTAATAAATATTTGTGGAATGACTGAACAAATGACAGTTATTTGGCTAAACTTGAGACATTGTAGTGTACTGAAGATGATTGCTTATTTTCTCTGTTATGATCACGTGTGAATAGAACAGGCTAACACAAATGTCTTTCAAGTCACCAGTGTGTTAGAATGACATTAAACCGTCATAAACAAATAGGTCCATCTCTGTGACAATATCGTATCCAGCTTCCCCATAGCCAAACTACAAGATAAAAACAAATACTCCACATGTGAATAGTTGTGGTGGTTCTTCTAAACAGACCAAAGGATCTTTCTGTTATCCCACTGCTGTGTTATTTTATTAATTCAAAATGTGGCACCAAGGATACTTTTCTCTTTTTTATGATTGTAAAATTCTATATAACACTGAAATCAAAACCAAACATACTGCTGTTGAGTTGATTCTGACTCGTAATGACCCTATAGCACAGAGCAGAACTGCTCTATAGAGTTTCCAAGGAGCACCTGGTGGATTTGAACCGCTGAGCTCTTGGCTAGCAGCCATAGCACTTAACTACAATACCACCAAAGTGTCCATATATAACACATTTAGTGGCTAAGTGCTATAACTGCTAACCAGTGGTACTTTTTTTTCCACCAAGACTTTTAAAGAAATTATTTCCCTCCCTGAATACTATGTTTAAGGGATTATCGGTCACCCAGGCTTACTTGGAAACCCTGGTGGCATGGCGGCTAAGTGCTGCATCTGCTAACACAAAAGGTTGGCAGTTTGAATCCTCCAGGTACTCATTGGAAACTTTATGGGGCAGTTCTACTCTATCCTATATGGTTGCTATGTATTGGAATCGACTCAACAGTAGTGGGTTTTCAAGGCTTGCTTAAATAAAAATTGATTCCTTCCCCCTCCTTTCAAAAATCATCCAAAGACATATAACTACCTATCAGAGATTCTGAAAGGCACACTATAGTCAGTTTTGCCCTTGGAGAGGATATTTCACCTGATGTAAATAAACTTGAAAGTTGACCTTTAGGGCACCTTCTGTATCCTGAATTCTAGATGATCAAATCCAGATGTAGCTAGGACTCAGGCCGTGGCAAACTATTTCTAGTGGCATTTACTTTTACCCCATACATAGTGCACAAAAATAAAAGGGAATCATGGTTTACAAAACATGATGATCATGAATGGATTGCTTAAAAAATAAATAAATAAAGCATAGATTATACCAAAAACAAAATCACAGTTGCTGTTGATTCCAGCTCATGGCAAAGACAACCCTGTGAGTGCAGAACAGAACTACACCAGAGGGTTTTCAAGGCTGTGATCTTTTGGAAGCAGATCATCAAGTCTTTCTTTCGAGGTACCCCTAGGTGAGCTCGAACTGTCGACCTTCCAGTTAGCAGTCTGGCGCTAAACCATTGATGCCACCCAGGAACTCCCAGCTTTATCATTGTTATATAATTAAACAGCAAATTTATTAGACGATACTGAAATAATTTACATAACTAATTCATTTATTGCAAATCTGATGCTACTTAAAAACCCAGCTAAACCCACTGCCGTCAAACCGATACCTGCTAATTTTGACTACTAACAAAGAGAAGGTGCATTTTCCCTCAGGGAACCCAAAACAGAAACCAAACATGCACATAATAACCTGTCTTATAGAGATCCTGTTAGAATCTTTTAAATGCTTGTAGACACTCAATGAGAAAAGATTTGAGAACTATGAACTGTCTTTCCTTTGTAGCATCCTTACAAAATGGGTCTAGTGCAATGTTTGCCATAGTCTCACAATCTTCATAACTTTCCTGAAATCAGTTGCTAGTCCTAGCACACATATTTCTGGGCAAGTAAAACATTTACTTCCGTTTGCCATACATAATAACTCCTGCAAGCAACACTGTATTTTAAAGGAGCCCTAGCGGCTCCATGGCTAAGAGTTTTGTTATTAACCAAAAGGTCAGCGGATTGAACCCACCAGCAGATCCATGGGAGAAAAAAACCTGAAGCTGCTCCTGTAAAAACTGCAGCCTAGGAAACCCTGTAGGGTAGTTCTGCTCTGTCCCAGGGGGTCACTAGGAATCAGAATCAACTTGACCATGCACAACAATAACCATATGTCTTAAAGGCAGGAGTTAAATGTTCATTCTGTGTCTTTCAGATTCTGCAGGCTACATCATTCAGAGGCTAAGTGACCTTATAAAACACCTTACATTTTCCACCAAATTTAGCACATTAATAGGCAAAAAATTCTCACCCACCTTTTCCAATGTGAGGAGAAATTTAGTGTATGAAGTACCTCCCAAAAGAACTACAGTAATTGAATAGGTATGTTATTCTAGCTTACCGGAGACCCAAGGAGAGTGGGAGGGTAGGCACTAGATAGCACCCAACAGATTCTATTAGTGCACTGCATTAGTTTGACTCTTCAAGACTGTGGAAATAGACAGGCACCAATTACTCTCAGTAATGAGATTCATGAGATGAATATAGCAGTGTTATCTTTTTTGCCAGCTAGATACTCTTGTTCCAGGCCTTCTAAGATGCAAAAAGACACCAGAAAAGAGGAACAACCTCAGCTTCATTTGGAATGCAGCCTCCTGAATTGCGCGCCCACCTTCACTTTCATCCTTACGGTTTTCACTTCCCCCAGAAGAAAGACTTAATGGGGATTCTGTCCCTCCCACATGGAGCTGCCCTTCAGGCAAATTTTCAGGTCAAGCTATTCACGGGCAGCAGTCCTCTTTGGATGGAGCCCATGTTTGTTGACTTTGGGACCATGCACCAACTCTTGGATGCATCAGTGTGGCCAGCATGACAAGGCTGTTTTCACTTAACATATAAAACACCAAAGACAAAAAATAGTTGCCATCAAGCAAATTCCGACTCATGGCCACCTCTTGTATGTCTGAGCAGAACTGTGTTCCACAAGGTTTTCAAAGTCTGATTTTTCAGTAGATCACCGGCTCTGTCTTCCAAATTGCCTGAGGGAGGACTTGAACCACCAACCTTTCAGTAGTAGCAAGCACGTTAACTGTTTATACCACCCAGGAACTCCTTAAAACACTAGATATGGAAGCTTAATGGGGGGGGGGGCTTGATTCTGGTTTTTTTCCCCTCCCCCAGCAAGAAAGGGCGATAACAGATAATCATTTAGAAGGTTGTTGGCTTATTCAATATATGTATGGGCTGAGATAAGGTTGAATAATTTCCCTCAATTATCTGGATGAGTCAGGTAAAGTTGTGGACACCTATTGTTTTAGTTAGCTAGGGCTGCCCTAACAGAAATACCACAGAGTGGATGGCTTTAACAAAGGAAGGTTTATTCTTAAACAGTTCTGGAGGCTACAAGTCCAAATGCAGGATGTCCGCTCCAGAGGAAGACTTTCCCTCTTGTCGGCTCTGGAGGAAAGTCTGGTATTGCCTCAATCTTGGTCCAGGGAGCATCTTGGAGCAAGAACCTCTGGTCTGAAGGATGCGCTCTTCTCCCAGTGGTGCTTTCTTGATGTTGTAAGGTTCCCAGTTCTCTGCTTGTTTCTCTTTCCTTTTACCTCTTGTAAGATGAAAGGAGTAAGGATGGGGCCAGCCATACTCCAGGGAAACTCTCTTCACAGGGGAGCAGGTAGGCAATCCTATGAAGGGATTTATAGTCCCACCCTAATCTTTTAACATACAGCACAGGACAATCACAAAATGAAGGACAGTCATAGAATACAGGAAATCAGGGCCCAGCCACATGGCTACACATATTTTGGGGGGACATAATAAGATCCATGACACCTATCCTCCAAAATAGCTTAATCAGCTACCTCTGAATGGCAAGTCTTGGATTTTATTTTCAAAATGATCAGTAGACTTACCGATCAGGTATGAATAGTAAGGGCAGATTAAATAAGGCTCAGTTAGTAAAGGACCAAACAACTAACTGCAATATGCTTTCCCCTCTCAACTTTCCTCAGTTTTCTTACCTGTAACATGGGCATAATCACAGTAGCTACCTCATAGGGGTGTGGTAAGGATGAAATTAATTAATACAAATAAAGTGCTTAGAACAGTCCCTGGCATGTGCTAAGCACTTAATAATGCTGGCTATTATATTGCTATTAATAACTGCAAGCACAAAGAAAACAGAAGATCAGTGGTTCAAACTCCCCCAAGCCATGCTGCAGATGTGGCACTCTGCTTCCACAAAGATTCAGGGCCCTGGAAACCCTGTGATGTAGCACTGCTCTGTCCCGTATGGCCACTAGGATTCCGAATCAACTCGATAGCTGTGGGTTTGGCGTCTGGTTTTTTGGTGTTTGAATCTACCAGACCATCTGTTACCAGACGGCTATGGTTTTTTTTAAAATGCAGTCTGAAATATGTACTGTAACTTTATTATTCAAAGTCTTGGGGTCACAGACAGCAGCACGGCTGGCTGTCAGCTCATTAGAAATGCAGCCTCTTGGGTCCCTCGCCCTCGGGTCCCCTGCCCAAACCTTGCAAGCCAGAATCTGCATTCTAACAAGATGCCCAGGTGATTCCAGTGCATATTAATACTTGAGACCCAGAGTTCTTAATCTTGTTTGGGAACTTGTTTTTTTAACAAGCCTTTTGTAGCATGGAACGGTATGTTACAGGGTTAAATCAGAATCCACTCTTTAAGGAGACTTCCAGCAGTATGTCTGGGGCGGCAATGCAAATTCTTAGCGGGGGGTCAAACTCCAAGGAATAGGTTAGAAGCCTTGGTGTGTTTATATATCTAATTATATGTATCCAATAAAAATTCGATGAGAAATATTTTATTTTATTTTTATATTTATTTTATACATTATATTTTTTTATGTTTATTTTATACATACCACAATAAAATTTAAAAAGTACAGGGAAACAAATACGACATGGTGTTGAATGTCAGTGACTCTGGATAGCGGATTCTATGATTGTTATTCATTATACTGTTTTGAATCTTTTTAAATAAACAATCACAGGTTTGTTTTTTATTTAAAAGAAGGTCTATAGTCTCATTCTGAATAGGAATGGGCTCAGTGTAGAAACTAGGTTGGCAGCTTAAAACAGAAAAGGAAAAACACTTCAGTTCTCTTGACTGTCTTACGCATACTTTGTAGAAGAGGCAACATTGAGACAGAACAGAATGTGGGCACCCCAGTTGGCATCTTCCCACCTTTCCGCTGCCACTTGCATTGAAAGTCAAACTGGTGACCACATGCAGACCTGTTCTAACTGCCCTGTCTCCCTATCTTCCTTTCTGTCTTGGTTTGCACTCTAAAAAGAGGCATCTTTGTGCACCTCAAAGATCATTTTTGTTCTCTCCTTTAATGTCGTATCTTCCTAGAAGAGCTGAGAAAGAGAAATCTTGCCTGCTCTTTGCCGTGCAGCCTTCCATTCCTGCCCTGGTAACCCGGTGCTGTGGTGGTTAAGAGCTATGGCTGCGAACCAAAAGGTCAGCAGTTCGAATCTGCCAAGCACTTCTCGGAAACCCTACTGGGCAGTTTGCCTGTCCTATATGGTTGCTATGAGTCAGAGTCCTGTTCTGGGAGCCTTCCTCTTACCTCACCCTCCCAGCCTCACTTCCTGAGAGCCAGGGCCGGAAGTGAGCAGCGGCGGGGTCGCAGTGCTCCGGCGTTGCAACCACGAGAGTGCTCATGAGGCTGTAATCCTGGTCCCACTTCACTCCGCATCCCATGGGTCTAAGGGAATTACTGTGCAAGAGGAAATTAACTGTGGAAATGCTCTCCCTGCTCTCCCTCATGGCCGTTGCAGGTGGAGGTGGAAAGGGTAACCCCAGCAGGAAGGGGGTTATTTGGGTATGATATCTTTCAAGGTTAATAGGGTAGATGTTTGTAATGTACCTTAACCTCAAGAGGAAGACAGATGCTTTCTAAATACTGGATCGCTAAAGTACTCCTCTCCCACCTCCAGGGAGCAGTACCAATCTCAATTGCAGACCCTGAGAGGGTTATCGGAGCCCTGGTGGCGCAGTGGTTAAGCATTGACTGCTAACCGAAAGGTCAGCCTTTTGAACGCACCAGCTGCTCCTTGGAAACCCTGTGGGATGTTCTGCTTTGTCCTCTATGGTCTCTGTGAGTCAGAACTGACTGGACAACCATGAGTCTGAGTTTGGGGTGGGGGGAAAGCTTTCGCTAGTGTAGAGACTCTTAGAAGATAATCGGGAGTGAGTGGAGCAAAGGACGGGGGAGGGAGACATAGCAAGTGGTACCCTGGAGGTAGATTCCCTTGATGCCTGCTTTGCAGACTTACCTGCACCTACCAGTATTGACGGGAGTAAAGTGACTGCCTCCAGTCCATAGCTGAGGGCATGAGGTCTTTAAGACACAGGAAGAAGGGACTTCAAAGGGAAAGAAGACCTTGAAGGCTTTAGGAACCAAAAGGCAGGGAGAAGGGAAAGCGTGAGTGGAGGTCCGTGTGGGGGTCCACGTGGTTACTCTTGGGTCATGAGGAGTGAGTGAATTGGACTAGAGGGCAGCCCACTCAGCTTCTCAAACTTCTCTCCTTCTGTCTCTCCACTCTATAACAATTGCAGTTTGCCCATCAGAAACTGAGTAAATGACTGTGCAAGCATTTTTGTATGGTTTCCTATACAGTTAGAATGAGGAGAGAGAAGTCACCCTCACCAGATCAGTGATACTGTCCCCAGAGAGAAGATGGTAGAGGAGGGCTGTCCTGGTACCATATGAGGAGCCCAGGGCCCCAGTTGCAGAACTGAAACCTGCCCACTACCTGTAATTCTTTCCATTAATCAAGGGAAAATTCATTAAGGAATCAACCCTTTCCCAAGGGGCAGTTCTACTTTGTCCTATAGGGTTGCTATGAGTCAGAATTGACTCAAGAGCAGCAGGTTTGGGTTTGGTAAAAGGGGTGTACACCAGTTTCCTTTCTTGCTCTTTTGTTCTTGGGTTCTGAACATCCCACAAAAGAGCCTCTTTGGTAGAATATCAGTGATAATGAGCAACACCCTCAATGAGATCAACTGACACAATGGCCTCAACAGTGGACTCAGAGGTACAGGGCAGGGCAATGATTCCTGCTGTTACACAAGGGGTTTCCATGAGCTGGAGCTCACCCACAGCAACTAACATCAACAGCAACACTCTCCAACCTCTTTTCAGAAAGCTCCTCCAGCACACATGGATTGTCATCTGCTTGGGATTTCTCCCTTTCCCTAGACAGCATCTTTTCCAACACTGTATAATTCATTCTAGAATGTTCCAGAGGCCCCAGCTGAGCTTCCCACAACAGCCTCTGGCTCTAGGTCCTGCAGGACAACACAGGAAGTCCAAAACAAACAAAAATCTGTTACCATTGAGCGGATTCTGACTCAGAGTAATCCTGTAGGACAGAGTAGAACTGCCCCCTAGGATTTCTGAGGAGCAGCTGGTGGATATGAACAGACAGCTTTTCAACAGTTGTAGCTGTTAACCGCTGCACCAGCAGGTTCTGTAGGTAGTCCAGAGGCACTCAAACCCACCTGCTTCCTGTCTCCCCTCCATTGTAAGGGAAATACTACTCTTTTTTCTCCTCATTTTCCAGGAGGTGACTACCAGACACACATACACACCTCTCTCCCAAGGATTCTCAGAGAAAGTACATCCTAAATCGGTGTTTTTCAGACTGACATCTGTGGACATAAGGACATTTTTTTCCTTTAAAAACAAAAAAGGAGTTCAGTTTAGAAACACTGGTCTAAACCTATAGGTCTAATTCCTTCCTAATTTTCAACACTGCTTGGCTCACAGCAGCATTATTTTATATGTTACAGTGCCATCCTCTGAGCAGCAACCCAACTAGTGGTCACAATGACCAGCCATCCCTCGATGGCTACTCCCCCAGCTAGCCACCAGGCCTTTGCAAGTACGGACAAGTAGCCAAGCTCACCGTGCCACTGTCCCTCCACCCCCTACGGCCACCTACCTCTCTGTCAGTGTCTCTCTCTTGATAGTTTGGTAAGGGGGGGTCTCTTCCTTCTGGTTACCTGAGGCTAAACCAAGAGACAGTCCAGAACTCAAGAACAGGCTGGCTGCTTTGGGGCTGCCTACTAGAGTGGGGGTCCATCTCCTGTTCCCTTTGGAGGCTACTAGCATCATGGGATAGCCAGATGTCTGGGGTTGAAGTTGACTGAAACATTGATGGGACCCCTGGGAATTAGTTTTTTTGTCGTGTTGACTTTGAGATGTTTGTAAATGCTTTTCCAACTTCTGAAAGAAAATAACCTATGAAGAAGAGTATGATGTAGTGGAAGAAATGTGAGACTGGTAGCCTTGGAGACCCGGTCATGCACCTCATTGTCAGCCTCAAGCTCTCTAACTTAAAAGACAAGCTAAAATCTCTTAGAGTGCGGAAAAACATCGTGTTCTTAAATTTGTGGCATATGGTTTATGTTTCACCATGCTTGTTGGTTTTTTTAAATTTATACTGCACGTTGTTTCAGAAGGGATTTAAGGAGTTTTACAAGGATACATAGAAAATAGCAGGATGGTATAAATTATAAATAGGTGGAGATCAAAAGGGGAGAGCAAAGAGAGGGACATAAAACAGAGCTGGGCTGCAGCTACCATGTGCAGGCAACCCTTGAAGTCCTGCCTTCTTGCTTTGGGAAAATGCTGCAAGTTGTTTTTACATCCAGATAAAGCCAAGCCAAGTGCCGTCGAGTCGGATCTACATCTAGATAAGGTATATGAAAAAGGAGGGACATAACTCTCCCCGAAAGCAAGCCAGCAAGCAACAGCATCTGTTGCAAGTGTGGAGAAGCTTCTTGGGCCTTTTAGAGACCATCACTGATCTGCCAAAAATTTAATCAAGGACTTTGTGTAAGTAAAAGTCAACTAAACTAACTGACTTTTTTTTAAAGAGAGTGATGCCTACATAATCATTCTATATTTCTTTTTAAACTAAGAACATATCATATATATAAAAATATTCAATAAATTAGACTAAGTAGAAATCAACCCATGACAGCTCTAGAATGTTGTCAGTGATAGAAGGAACAGAACACAAGAGGGTGACCCACAGTAGCTGGGACACATTGTCATGCAGAGAAGGGTGCAAAGCTACCACCCTGAGAAACTAGGAGGCTCCATTTCTAATCCTTTTTGACTTCCAAATGGGTGGTGAGTGAATTTGTCTGAGTTTAAAACAGGTCCTAACATGAGATGGTATTTATTTTAGTAGCTATGTCTGGAAGAAATTTGGAAATTTCCTGTTATAATGCTTTATTTGTCCACTGCACAGGGTAGAGTTGCATGGGCAGGGTTATTATTCTATGGGCAAAAGAACTAAAAACCACGGGCATAGCCATGCAGCAGCCAGATAAGTCCTTCTCTAACTCATCAGCCCCATCCGTATCACATCTTATTTCTCATCCTTTGCCATCCCCTCTCACATTTACGCATACACACACATACGTGTTCTCACTCACACATGCACATGTTTACACATACAGCTCCTCATCTGCACCCACTTACTCATCTACATAATCTACAGTGCATCTACTTACTCCTGCACACATGTACACACTAACACACACATGCATATGCTCACAGTCCCACATAAGTGCATGCACACCACACACACCTTCTCATATGTAGTCACACACGTCTACTCACACATACACACACATACATACACACCTATTCCAACACATGCTCTCACACATACACATATATACACATATGTGCATATACACAGTTAGTGTTCTATTGGTTGAAAAGACACTAGTCTTTCTTTTATCTCCAATTCCCAGCACAAGCTGAACCTCCTGTTTGCAGAGTTCTTTCTTTTTTCTGTCCCATTGCTCTCATTTTTCCCAGCTGACCCTACTTGTTTCTTAGCATTTCATTTAAATGTCCCTCCTAGAAGCTTTCTCCCCTAATCTTGGACCAGTAACTTCTCTTTAACCACAGCTTTCACAACAACTTGGCTCAAAGCTACCTAAAAGAAAGATGTTACCATAACAATCCCACATGAGGGATTTGAAAAGTCTACTGCGTCGGAGCTGATCCGCTGGGGAAGCCCAGCCACAGCTTCCCCTGTCTGACACACAAGCACACAGTGCGCAGCAAACAGAGCGGGAGCAGCAGAGATTCGCAACGTCTGATGGAGGAAGGACGGCAGCAGATGGGATGTTTACTTACTTCGTATGCTTTCTGCAGGAAAAGTCACAGGAGATGTGTGTCTTATTTCCAGAGACATCGCAGAGGAAACAGCTGTCACGCAGTTTCATCCCAGAACCTCTTTAGCACGGTACAGACAATACAATGAAGGACAGAAGCCTAAGCAGCAGACCACAATGCCACCAAGCAGCCTTGTCTGCGGTGTATTTTATCCTGCAACTTCTTAACGTGAAGTGGAATGCTGTGGTGGAACAGCGCAGTGGCCTTTGGCTACTAAATCAGGTTTCCTGCTCAGGAACCATGATCAAAATATTCTTATGCTTTTTTTTTTTCCCTAATCGAACAAATGTGCTTTAAGAAGATTTACTGAATCCTTAAATACGTAATGATCCTTTATAGCCTCAGACAAGTTACTGTAAAATTTAATTTCTGTTAATCCACCTACCTGAGGTTATAGACAGTGACAGAAACACATGTTGCCTGCTGCATTTCTGTCCTCTCCTGTCCCTTCTTCAGAGTGTGCCAGACTCACTCAGGGATGCTCCATCTCCTGTAGTGACCCCAGGCATCTGTGACATTAACTGTGTTCCTCCCAGGCCATAAGTAGGGACAGTCATGGTTCAGCCTTTATAAACTCAAGTAAGTCTGTTCAACAAACTTTTTTTTTCCTAACCAAAATGAAAATTGACTTCTGAGAATTTCATTGTTGGAAACTAAAAAATAAATACTTGAGATTGTACACATCTTTGAAAACTTTGTGTCTGTATATTGAATTATTTATTGTGCTCTTATGGTTGGGAATGTTTATTGTTACTTTTTGGCCGCTAAGAATCCTCTCCCTGTCTTTCTTTATCAGTAGCACCTTGATGTCTGTATCCAAATTACTCCACTCACCTTGTGTGTCAAAGGAGCCCTGGTTAGTGCTTAACCTGGTACAATGGTTAAGCACTTGGCTGCTACCGAAAAGGTTGGTGGTTCATATCAGTCCAGTGGCTCTAGGGAAGAAAGACCTTGTGACTTACTTCCACAAGATTACAACCCAGAAAACCCTGTGGGGAAGCTCTACTTGGTCACATGGGGTTACTATGAGTAAAAATCAATCCAGTGGCACCCACCAGTAGTAACTTTGCATATCTTTGGGAGAAACTATTAATCAGTACATGCTGCCCTTCCCTAGCCAAAGCCCCATGAGCTATGCTAGAACAATTCTTGAGTTCACTAACTGAAAAATAAAATGGTGTCACTGACTCATCCAGGGTTAGGCCCTGGAATGAGTCCTAATTAGTTGGGCGTGGATTAGTGTCTGCTTTCCAGCCCTCCAAGCTATCCTGATTGCCAGCCCCTATCAGCCTGGTTTTCTAGTTTTCCCTTTTTATTAAGGAACTTACAAGCAGATGGGATGTTGAAGATAAAGAAGATTACAAGAAAAGGGGAGACAGTAATTCAGTATGTTTGTGAGGATCAATGGAAAGCCCTGGCCAAAATCATGCCACAGATTCCGTCTAAGGAGAGGCCACCACTCTTCATTGAGCAAGCAGCAGGCATTGAGCTTAAAGATGCTTCTGGCTACAATCGAGACCACTGTTGTCCTTGAATAATGAATGTGGCTGCTGCTCCCACCACCAAAATGGAATTCTTTTTTGTCCCAAGTCAAAGATCCAGTGGGTATACATGATTGACTGAATCAAAGTCATATGCCCACACCCCAGCTGTCAAGGAATGGAAAAGTAAATATCTGACATTTTCAACTGCTATCGTGGGACAATGAGGCCTATGGAGCAGAATTCTTCAATTATAGGAGAGAGACTCCGTCCTTTCAAGAAGAAATAGATAACCAAATAGCCCTAACTTTATTAAAGAAATTGAATTTTTAATGAAGAAATTTGAATTCTCATAAAGACAGCTTCAAGGTCATTGGCTGTACTGACAAATTCTACCAAACATTTAAGGAAGAAATATCAATTCCCCACAAATCTTTTGGAAAATTGAAAATGGAAGAATACTTACCAACTCTTTCTACAAGGCCAGCATTACTCTGATACAAAAATCAGGCAAAGACACTTCAAGAAAACAAAGCTAGAGACCAATATCCATCATGAACATAATAGATATAAAAATTTTTAACACAATTTTAGCAATTTACATTGAATAACATATACTGGGAATAATACACTATGACCAAATGGGGTTCATCTCAGGAACAAGGTTAATTTACCATTTGACAATCATTCAATGTATTTAACTATCTCAACAGACTAAAGGAAAAAAAAAATTCACATGATCACTTAAACAGATGCAGAAAAATCATCTAAAAATATCCAGTATCTATTCCTGATTAAAAAAAAATACTGCAAACTAGGAATAGGGGATGTCTACAAAAACAAACTACAGCTAACATCATACTTAATTGTGAAAGACTAAATGCTTTGCCCCAAGATCAGGAACAGGGCAAGCACATCCACTCTCACCATTTCTATTCACTGTTGTACTGCAGGTTCCATCCAGGGCAATCAGGTGAGTAGAAGAAATAGAAGGTGTTGGTAGTGGAAAGGACAGGAGCCCTGATGGTGTTGTGATTAAGTGCTTGACTGCTAACCAGACAGTTGGTGGTTCAAACCCACCAGGTGCTTTATGGGAAAAAGATGTAGTAGCCCACTTCCATGAAAGGTTACAGCCTTGAAAACCCTGGGGAACACTTCTACTCTGTTGGAATTGACTTGATAGCAATGGCTTTATATTGGAAAAGAAGGAAAATTGTCTTTATTCATGGATGGCTCTTAATCATCTTCAGAGAAAATCTGAAGGAACCTACAAAAAACATACTAGAACTAACACTTTTAGAGACATAAGATCAATATATAAAAATCAATGATGTTTTTATTTCCTAGCAACAAAGAAGTGGAAATTAAAATTTTTAATACCAATTATATTAACGTAAAATATGTCTTAATTATCTAGTGCTGCTATAATGTAAATACCTCAAGAGGATGGCTTAACAGAGAAATTTATTTTCTCAAAGAGAAGTAGGCTAAAAGTCTAAACTCAAGGCATCAACTCCAGGAGAAGTCTTCCTCTGTTGGCTCTGGAGGAAGTCCTTATCATCAATCTTCCCCTGGACTGCGAGCTTCTGAGACAGCAGGGGCCGTGGGTCTAAAGGATGTACTCTGCTCTTGGCCCTGCTTCTTTTCTGATGCTATGAGGTCCCTAGCTCTCTGCTTGCTTGTCTTTCCATTATATCCCAAGAGACTGCCACACAATCTTACAGACTGAGGCCTGTCTCACTAACAACAACTGCCCATCTTCTCTTATTAACATCATAGAGGTAGGATTTACAACGTACAGGAACATTATACAATACTGGCAATCATGGCCTAGCCAAATTGGTACACACACAGTTCTGGGGGGACACAATTTGATCCACGATGGGGGTAAGTCTCGAAAGATGTGTAATATCTATAAACTGAGAATTATAAAACATTTCAGAGAAAAATTCAAGAAGACTTAAATAAATGACAATGTATGCCATGTCATGAACTGTAAGATACACTATTGTTAAGATGTTAGCTCTTCCCAAATTGATCTACAGATTCAGTGCAATCCTGATCAAAATCTCAGCAGACTTTTCTGAAGAAATTGTTCCTAAAGCTCACGTGGAAATGTAGAGGATGTATAATAGCCATAACACTTTTCAAAAAGAGTAAAGTTAAAGGATTTAACATACTAACCCTAAGACTTATTATAAAGCTGCTACAATTGCTAGCAAAAAGGTTGGCCGTTTGAATCCACCAGCTGCTCTTGGAATCCTTATGGGGAAGTTCTATGCTGTCCTATAGAATTGCTGTAAGCCAGAAACAACTTGATAACAATGAGTTTGGTTTGTGTTTGTTATAGAGTACTAAGACTCAGAGGCAATCATCTGAAGCAAATAGGGGGATAATGTGTGATATAAAATCAAGAAAAGTGTGTGTCAAGCTGTGTCCTTGCTTCCTGAAAGTGACGAGAACTAGAAGCGCATACTGACAAAGATCAAAGATCACAGCCTTCAGGATGGACTACAACTCAACACAAAGAGAAGAAAAATGCTCATGACTGGACCACTAAGCAGCATCACAATAAATGGAGAAAAGGTTGAAGTCATTAAGGATGTCATTTTACTTAGATTCACAATCAACAATAATGGAAGCAGCGTCAAGAAATCAAACATTACACTGTTCAAATTTGCTGCAAAAGAACTCTTTAAAGTGTTAAAAAGTGAGGATGTTACTATAAGGACTAAGCTGTGCCTGACCCAAACCATAGTGTTTTCAATTGCTATATACACATGTGAAATCTAAGACAATGAATTAGGAAGACTGAATAACTGGTGGCTTTGAGTTTATGGTGTTGGTGAGCAACACTGAATATACTATAGACTTCCCGACGAACAAATAAATCTATCTTGGAAGAAGTACTAGACAGAATGCTTGTTAGAAGCAAGGATGGCAAGACTACATCTCAGATTCTTTGGACATGTTATCAGGAGGAACTAGTCCCTGGAGAAGAATTAGTGAAGTACAAGGTCAGCCAAAAAGAGGAAGACCCTCAATGGATGGATTGACACGGTAGCTGCAGCAATGAGGTCAAACAAACCAACGATTGTGAGGACGGCATGGAACCAGGCAGTGTTTCATTCTGTCATACGTAGGATCTCTGTGAGTCAGAATCAACTGACAGCACTTAACAACAACAACAGTAATGAGCAAGACAGTGTGGGATTGATGTAAAAAAAAAAGTCAAGTAACTCAATGGGACAGAATAAAGAACCCAGAAATGGACCCCCATGTATAAGAGTTATTGTAATTCAAAGGGACAAAGTTGGAGAAAAAGGTTTGTTTTTCTACTCTTTCCAACAAAGATGGGATAAGAATGGTCTTTTCAATAAATAGTGCCAGAACAATTGCATATCTGTCTGCAAAACTATGAACTTTGATACATATGTTAGACCATATACAAAATGTACCTGACAACGGATCACAGATTTAAATGTAAAACCTAAAACTCTAAAACTTGTAACTGAAAACACAGGAGAAAACAGTTGTGTCTTTGGGTTGGACAAAGACTTCTTAGATGCAATATCTTACAGGTTGTTGGAAGGGTTGAAAAAAATAATGCAAACAAAGCTTTTGGAAGACTACTCATGAACTACTCAACAAATGTAATTCCTTAATACTAAATGTAGGCATTACTTTGAAGTTTATGTTTTTGTTCAGCCTTATAATACCCATGAGTGGTAGACAGGGATTATAAGCCACATTTTTTATAGAACAAGAAACTGAATTTTGGAGAAGTAAGTGACAAATTATTCAAGGCCACCATATCAGATCAAAGTGAATTCAGATTCAAATATTAACATATTTGGTGAACAGGAGCTTCAACAAATATGGATTTATTTTCCTTACAAAATGAAAAGTATGAGAGGTGGGCATGTGTCGACTCAGTGGCTCCAGCGTCTCAGGGTCATGGTGTGTGGCTCTATAATTCTGTTGGCTTCTTTCTGTGGCTGTAGAAAGGCCATCACGCCTTCATGCACCCATTTAAGAAGGTATAGGGCAGAGAACTCTTCATACCTTCCTCATACTAGAGAAGAGGCATCTATTCTGGAACCCCCTGACTTTCTCTTCCACCTCATTGTCCAGAACAGAGTTATAATTTCAACTTTTGTGTTAGAGGTTGGGCCTACCTTCCTCGAGATTCACTATGAGTCAGAATCAACTCGATGGCAGGGTCTTGGTTGGTTGGTTTTTCTCTCAAGATTAAAAAAAAAATCTGCCACACACCTGAGCAAAACTGGGATTTGAGTGGCAGAGAAAATGGAGGACTGATTCTTTGGAAACAGCACCTGCCACAGCCAGAGTTGCTGGTGCAGATGCCTGGATTTGAGCCAGGTCTCATGACCACCACACGACACCAGCCTTGCACTGCGGCACTGTGCTAGCACTGGTATTCAAGCATAAAAAGTCACCTTTGCTGACCTTAAGAATTCAGAGTTCACCAAAAAGACAGAAAGCAGTTATAAGAACAAGCTACCACAACGGAGATATATATATTACTTTGGGTGGGTGGAAGAAGTCTGACTGGAGGAGATAAGCCGCCCAGGGGAAGTAGCATTTGAAGGCTGAGTAGGCTTTTACCAAGTAGACCTGGTTAACAGTGAGGAAAAGAGAGGGCAGAGAGAGCAGTATGTTCAGAGGTGTTGGAGGAGTGAACAAGCGTGGCATTTTCAGAGCTGGATAACACTTCATGAACTGGAAGCTTAAAGTACAAGCGGTGAGTGATGGAGCTACCAAAAGCTGAGGCTAGATAGGTAGGCTGCCTATGTTCTGTAGGTGACGGGAAACAAAAAAAGTCTGTTTGATCAGGGAATGTCATGATCAATTTATGGCAACGGATTACAAAGATCATGGAAAGCTTTTTAGTTAAAAATCAATTTTCCTTCTCCTGTTTCTGCATAACATAATCTAAATGACAACTGTACTCACCCTATCCTTTGAAAATCAGAAGAGTTCAGCTTAGTCCTTCTGTTGCTTGTGTCCTATGGGAAGCAGAAGACCCACTCTTAGATCCTGGCAGGTTTCCAGGGGCTCATATTCTTAATTTTACACCTTACTTTACATGAATATACTAGTTTTCTTTGCTACACTTACCGGCTAAGATGTAGAACTTGGTCCTTTTTTCTTGACTTTCCCTTTGGGTGAATAGATCTCCATTCACCCGAGTGTTTATGAATGTAGAAGACTTCATTGAAGATTTTGGAACAATAGATGGTACACACATTTCAAACACACATAAAACTGGAATATTAAAAATTTACAACCTTAAATGTCAGTTGGTTAACTCGTCGCTGGGAATTTTTCATTTGCCAGCTTTCATCAGCACATAGACTCTCGTTTGATGGCTAGCCTCCTTTGACCCCTCTGTCTACCCTATGACCTTTCCCTCTGCAGGATCTTCTGACCCTCTGCTCCCAGTTCTCACCAATTTCTTACAAGCTTTGTTTGAATGTTTGGTTTCACTGTCCTTTCATACCCTGCCCCCAAGACTCCACCTTCTACACATACAAAAGAGATTTGCTAAACAAAAACAATACCCTTTAACAGAAGCTCGGGAGCCATCTGTCAAAATACTGATTGTTTTGTCTTATTACAAGGCAAAGAAAAAGCATGATCAGCATATCTGGAAACTTCTGTACATGGATTATGAGATCTGCTGTTTGAAGGGACTGAACATTTTTATTTCAAAGAAACTCCCCAATAGTATACTTGGGAGGTTCATTTAAGCAGTGACTCAACGACCTAAGGCACTGGTTGAGAGATGTATATGTTGCTACTTTTCTAAAACCAAACCCATTGCCACAGAGTTGATTCTGACTCACAGTGATGCTATAAAACAGTGGAACTGCCCCATAGGGTTTCCAAGGAGAAGCTGGTGGATTCGAACTCCCAGCCTTTTGGTTTGCAGCCTAAACTCTTAATCACTATGTCACATGGACTTCAAGAAGCAAAGAATAAATTTTATATGTACATATGTGTGTATATATTTATACATATGTATGTTATACACACACATACATATGTAATGAATACATACTAGCTACTTTGCCAAGTGATATATAGTTAGCACCTCACTGAATTAACACAATTAAGAGACAGATACTGGTTTTGCCTCCATTTTACAGGTAAGGAATTTAGACTAGTTGCCGCACCCAAAGTTACACAGTAAGTTAGCTCTGTGTCCAGTGGCCTTGCTCTTAACCAAGAGGCCTTATCACCTCCTAAAATATTAATGTGGTTATATCTGGGTGGGAGGATAAAGACTGGTTCAAATGTACTTCTCTGTATTTTTTACATTTTCTACCATGGCCCTATGTGATGTATGAATAGAACCACATCAGTTTCATAACTGATCGAGTTGTTGTAAAGAAGACATCAAACTAGAATAATACAATAGCCAAGCCAAGTGCCATCGAGTCAGTTCCAACATATTGTATGATGCTTTATAATCGACAAATCAGTCTCATATGCATTGTAACTTTAATCTTTGCAATAACCCTGACACTTATAAAGAGTTGAATAGGACGGTTATTATCCTTCTCTTTTTTAGGGTTGCTATGAGTCGGAATTGACTTATTGATGGTGGGTTTGGCTTTGGTTTGTTTGTCGAATGAAGGTCAGAGAATATATTGACTGTCTACTTTCTGAAAGTCATGCAAAGGACTAGGTGGACTGTAAGACTTCTGAGGGCAGGGGCATATCTGAAATGCCCATGGCTGTGTCTCCAGCCTCTCACATAGAATTTATCTCATAGTTGGGGCTAAACAAAGGTTTGTCAAATGAATGAATGATATACAGTCCCTCATGTCTTCTATCTGTTGAACCAAACCAAAAACCAAATCCACTGCCATCGAGTCAATTCCAACTCATAGAGACCCCATAGGACAAAGTGGAACTGCCCCATTGAGTTTCCAAGGATCACCTAGTAGATTCGAACTGCCAGCCTTTGGCTTAGCAGCCATAGCACTCAACACCACTGTACCACCAGGGTTTCCTATCTTTGGCCAGTAATCTTTTTATTGTACTCCCGCTCAAACTTTAGAGTCTGTAAAAGGGGTTGCAAATAAAAATAAAGGGTTTCAGAGGACCATTTAGACATTTTTTAAAGGCAGAAAATAGAGCCTTGTAAGAAAAGAGTTTTAGGCTGAGAAAGAAAGAACTAAGGCATGACTTCACTCGGATCTTCGTGCCTGAGAAGAGCTGGTTTTAGCAAGTTGCTGATAAGAAGTTATTCTCAGGTCTACGAAAGACAAAACTAAAGGACATCATGAAGAGGCAGACTGAAGAGACTCTGGCTGAGCTTAGGGAGACCTTCTAAATGATCAAACACAAAACTCAAACCCATTGCAAAATCAAGCTGATTCTGACTCGTGGCAAACACGTGGGCTACGAGAAGAACTACTCCATAACGTTTCCTCAACCGGAACCTTAGTGGAAGCAGATTGCCAGGACTTTGTTCCGTAATGCAGCCGAGGGGGTCCAAACCATGAAACTGTAGGTTAGTAGGTAAACACAAATCTCTTGTGACACCCGCTTTCCTTCTTGATGATCAGGGTCCTTAAAACAAGAGGCTGTCGTTGAGGGAAGGTATGGAATCTTTATCTCCAACCTTCAGAAAGAGAAGAAATATCTCCTTCTTCCAACAATGGTGTCCTATCTTTGAACTTGAATAAAACAAGTTGTATAAATGACACAGTTTTAACTATTTTGAAGTACATTTGATGGCTTTATGGGTGGAAATCAATTTCAGTTAAACGGCTGCTGTAGCACCTTCCAAATTAGGCCCCAAATAACTAATCAGTTATGTCTGATAGCTTTCACCATTGACAGTTACAGTCTCCTCATCCATCTTGGAAAAAATAAGGGCCAGTGATTCCATCCAACCAAAATCCACACCAAATGGTAACATTCTGGAGATAAAGTGGAAGTTCTTGAATCTCTGTTGGGTTCTCATTGCTCCAATGGTAACAGTTTTGCTTGTTAACAAAACCATTCACCCCAAAAGGGGCCTCGTCACTGAAGATGATTTTTCAGCCAAGAGTAAGGTCAGCTTCCAGTTGCGCCAGAGCCCAGTCAGCAAATGTACAGTGCAATCTATGGTCACTGGACTTCAGTTCTTGTGTTAAAACAATTCTGTAAGAGTAAAGCTGTCCAATTGCTCTCTCGTGGGACTGTTCATGAGCCTTGTAAATGTCACATAACTCACAAATGTTGTGGAACCGTGTGACTTTTCATGGAAACCGTGATGGGATAGTAGCTAGGTGCTAGACTGCTAAGCAAAAGGTTGGCAGCACAAATCCACCAGGAGCTCCCTGGAAACTCCCTGGGGCCGTTCTACCCTGTCTTTTAGGGTTGCTAAGAGCCAGAATAGACACCATGTCAGCAGGGGTTTTTTTGTCAGGACTAATCAAAAAAATGTGATAAATACAGCCTCTGTAGCTATACATTTATGGCTGCTGTAAGCTGTCAAAATAGGACATTCTTACTGGAAGACCCTTTAGTTGTGAGGCATCCACCTCTCAAAAGAATAAACCAGGTAACATTTCAAAATCATTCTCATGATGTAATTTGAGGACCACAAGGAAAGAAACCCAAAGAATTTAAAAAAAAAAAAAAGTAAATCACAGAGAATTTATAAAGACAAGAAAACTGACCATTTAAGCAACTATGTAAGCAGCTTAAAATTATGTAAATTGACTATAATGTTAGGGGCGGGCAGCATTTTGACAGAAAAACTAATTAACGGAATAAAACAACAATTTATGGCACTGATTATAATTTATGGTGCAAAGAAAAAGGTCAGCTCATCTGGATTTTATTTGGGTTAGGGATAATTATGTTTAGGTAAAAAGAAATGAAAATCCTAATTGCAAGATAATGTCACTTCTTCAGAGAAAATCTTGCATTTTCCCCCAAACGAAAGCACAGTTATTATTTCCTTAATTTCAAACTCAACTTGACTATAAATAGCCTGGAAAGAAAAATTATCTATAGAAATTAAAAACATCGTAAGTTCTCAAGTCATTAGATTTAGCTCCCTTAAGAAAAAAGCCTACTAGTGCTTTCCAATCAGTTTTAAGTCCTAATCCTTGCATGCTTAAGTAAACATCATGCACACAGATGTAGTGCGCAAAGCAGCCTTTACTTTAAGAGGGGAAAGATTACGTTTCTGTGTTTATGCAGGAGCCAACTAAAACACATTCCATTTGGCCCTGACACACAGAATTAGAGTTCTAGAAACTGGAAAAGGAGCTTTATGGCTTTAAACAGAACAGACGGAATGTAGTGTATATTTTTCAGATATCATGAGAAGTTTCTTTCGTCCACCTTTTACTGAGCCGTCAAAGAGGCGATTGTGTGAACAAAATAACACAGTAACATGTCACATTCCATTTACATTGATTTATCAAAGCTAGGAAGAAGCTTTCGCACTTTGTGGACTAGGGATCAGCACAGGACCAGCATACAAAGCTGAGAAATGGAGAATTTTCCAGGGAAGAAAAAAATCAAAAAGTGGCACACACACAGAAAACCTTTCTGTATGTTTTTAAGGCACACTGATGGCGTAAGGTTAAAGCTTTTGGCTATTAACAGAAAGGTTATTGGTTCAAACTCACCAGCCACTCAGTAGGAGAAAGATGTGATAGCCTGTTCCCGTAGATGGAACAGCCTTAGAAACCTTACGGGGCAACTCTACTCTGTCCTGTAAGGTTGCTATGAGTTGGAACCAACTTGACCACAATGGATTTTTAATAGATAAGCCTTTAACTTTACATAGAACCCCTGGGTGACGCAGTCAATGCCCTTGGCTGTACTGAAGATTTGAGTCTACCCAGAGGCTCTTTGGAAGAAAGGCCTGGTAATCTACTTCCAAAAAATTAGCCATTCAAAACCCGATGGAGCACAGTTCTACTCTGACACACCTGGTGTCCTCATGAGTTGGGATTGAATCAACAGCAACTGATACTGGTGTTAACTTTACCTGGGCTCTGAAAAATGTCTAGGGCTGCATGTTATGCCTGTCATGGGCCTGAGGTATCTTTGCCTTTGTATACCACTTCCTCTATTAAAAATGAGTCGGACCCAACTCAACGGCACTTGGCTGGCTATTAAAAATGTTAATTATACTTCATGACTTTGTAGTGCAGCAATGAATACAATCCAAACTAGATTCATTGCTACTTATTCATTATTATTCTAATATATATATTTTTTCTTCTGATTCTAAAGGAATTGAACATTAATACATTTTCCTGGGTTCCTGAAAGTATCATAGTCTCTAGCCCTGTGCTTGATGGACATGTGGGCCCTCTGTTAGCCAACAAACACTTCAGGTCCGTGCTAAGCAGAGCTCTACATTTAGGCCCTTGGGGTAGGGTGAGGGGGAAGGGGGCTAGGAAGAAGGGTAAGATGTCATGTAAAACATGGTTGGATTGAAGAAACTTTAACTCGTGGAGGTATAAGAAGCTAATAGTCAGCATAAGGCAGTGAGAACTACAGAAAACAGGAGACGAAGAAGGCCAGGTAGCGGCTGAGGTGGAGGGTAAAGATCCTGGAGGCAGGATATTATGTAGGAAGCACATTGTTAAGAATGAGCCACTGGTGGTTCAGTAGTAGAATTCTTGCCTCCCATGCAGACATCTGGAAATCCTGGTGGCATAGTGGTTAAGAGCTAGGGCTACTAGCCAAAAGGTCAGCAGTTCAAGTCCACCAGGCACTTCGTGGAAACACTATGGGGCAGTTCTACTTCATCCTGTAGGGTTGCCACTGGCTGGGATCCACTCAGTGGCAAAAGGGAACGGGTATGCAGAGACTAGAGTCCTGGTCCTGCAGTGGTTAAGGACTTGGCTGCTAACAGGAAAGGTCCGCAGTTCAAACCCACCAGCTGCTCCTTGGAAACCTTACGAGGCATTTCTGCTCTGCTGTAGAGAGTCACAGTCATCTCAACAACAATTTTTTTTTTTTTTTTTAGTTTTGTACAGTGATTGTAGGCTCGGCTCTCGGCTGACACACCTCGTGCAGTGCCACTGCCACCCGTCTGTCACTGGAAGCTGGCATGTTGTTGTAACACTGAACAGGTTTCCGGGAGGCTTCCCCTCTCAGACAGACTAGGGAGAAACGTCTGGCAGTCTACTGAAAATTACTCAGGGCCTGCGTGTGGTCCCCATGTGTCGGAGAGGGACGCTGCCAGCAAGGTGTCACGAGCCTGGATAAGCTTGGTAAGATTTAAAATGGAAAGAAGGAAACAGACTCAACAGGAAGGACGTGCAGCGCGAGAAAGCGGGAAGAAGCCACGGACGATGCTGGGGCTTTCAGATTGCATCTGAACCCTCAGTTCTTAAAGGTTTTACGTCACATTAGTATGATTTCCTTGTGTGCTGGCCTTCAATATTTCATTAAAATGATCTTTCTTTGTTTCTCATTCCCACAAAAAGACAGAGCAGACTTGTAAGTATAATTAAAATGAGACTTCAGTTGAGCTATGTGATCATGTTTCCATCTTGTTCTCAGCAGCCATCTCATTTTTCCCCCAACAATTTGCATTTGTAAAAAATGAAAGTGTAATTTGATGTAAAATTGGTTCAAATTCATCCTCTAGCCCTCTTAAATCGTGGCAGCCTGGTCAAAGTGTCCTTACGTCTCCTCCACACTGGGCTGTTCTCTTGAAACAGATGCTGAAGCGATGACCCATTTAGTGACAACTCACAGAAATTTAAATTAGCATTTTAATACTATTTTAGGCTTGGTTTCAAAGCCGTGTAGTCTTTCCTTTAAAACTGGCACCAACCACAGTGGTAGCTTGTAGTATTTTGGAATAACCTTCCAGATATTTTTAGTGGTTCCCCCCCCCCGTGAAAATATCAATGTTCCAAAAAAAATAGAGACACAAATACAAAACTGAGGCCCAGGAGATGCTCTGAAATATGCTGCAATATGAAAATTATTTAGGAACTAATTTTCCAGGTTATGTCCTAGGAAATTCAGAGCTGATTAAGGTGGTGCCTCTTATCAGAGAGGAATCCTGATGACACAGTGGTTAAGAGCCACCGCTGCTAACCAGAAGGTCGGCAGTTCAAACTTACCAGGCGCTCCTTGGCAAGAACCCAGTGGGGCGCTCCTAGTCATCTTAGAGGGTCGCTGTGAGTTGGTTGTCTTGACAGCATCAGGTTTTTTTTTCTTTTCTTTGTTTACACCGTGAGAGAATTCAGTCACCAGAAGACAGCAGTAGGCCAATCAGATTATGACAAATAATGTACTACGTGTTGTTGACAGAGACACACCTTCGGTACAGCAGGACTACAGAGGCAGTTTGCCTAACAGCTGGGAGTGGAGGGAGGTAGGGAGAAGGGCAGAAAGAAAGTGATCCAGGAAGGCTTACGGGGAAGATGCCGTTTAGGTAAAAGCAAAGCCCGTTAGTCTTTACCCAGTAGCTATCCCCGTCCTTATTAACACAATGCCAATAGGTTTAGCTGAAAGATTTAGTTTTCAGGTTGCCTAATGACCACATGACTAAGTTCTGACCAATGAGCTGTAAACGGATCTTTCGACGAGCTTTCCAGGGAGACTCCTTAAAATGGGGGACAGACAGCTTGAACTTATCCTCTTGACTTCCTCTCCTTTTCCCTGCCTCTCTGGAATGTGGGTGTGTTAACAAGAGCTCCAGCAGCCATTTGGGGCCCCTAGATGAGTTTGAGAATAGGATACAAGGACTGAAGACAGCAGAGCCAAAAAGAATAAGAGGAGTCTCGGTCCCTACTGATCGTGTCCACCATATAACTCTGGACTGCCTACCTCTAGACTAATTTATGTGAAAAAAAGTAAGGTCATATGTTAGCTATTATTATTTCAGGTTTACTTCATCCTTAATTCTAATCTATATTGTGTTCACTGTTTTGATGGATTAGTAGGAATCACTAAGGTGGAGAACAGGTAGAAGAGTTTTCCAGGCAAAGGGAAAATTTTGGCAAAGCTGCAGGAATATGAAGATACATAGCTCTCTCAGGGATCTGAAAGTCATTCTGCTTGGCTGTAGCAATAGGCTGTGAGGCTGGAAAGCAGCGTAGCTACTCTCATTCGGACTAGTTACCTCTGCTCATACACCTAGTCCTTTAGACATAAATGCTCACCTGCAGACTGACATTTACCTGATGGACTTCTAGGCTCCAGAACAAGGAGAAAGTGTTTCTGTTCTTTAAGCCACTGTCACGGATTGAATTGTATACCCCCAAAATGTGTGCAGCAATTTAGCTAGGCCATGCTTCCTGGGATTATGCGATGGATGTGCTGTGAACCCTAGGGTCGCTGTGAGTCGGATCCAACTCGATCCCCTTGGGCTTGGGGTGCTGTGAACCCCATCTCTGTGATGTTAATGAGGGAGAATGGGTGGCAGTTGTGTTGATGTGTCAGGACTCAGCGTGTTAAGATTGTCTTGTGCCTTAAGATAGTCTCTTGGGATATAAAGAAAAAGGAAGCAAGTAGAGAGTTGGGGTCCTATACCACCAAGAAACAGTGCCGGGAGGAGAGTGCATCCTTTGCAAAGGACTTGGGGTCCCTGTGCATCAGAAGCTCCCCTTCCAGGGGAAGACTGACAATCAGAACCTTCCTTGCGAGCCAACAGAGAAAGTCTTCCCCTGGAGCTGACATCCTGAATTTGGACTTTTCGCCTACTGGACTGTGACAAAATAAAGTTTGTCTTTTTAAAGCCATCCACTGTGATATTTCTGTTAAAGCACCACAAGACTCTTAGATGACTAACAGAACCACCCACCCGTGGTATCTGTGTTACAGCAGTACTAGGTAACTAAGACGACATTTGATGAGAGGTCGCTCTTAGCATTCTTTCTACCATAAATAAACTCACTGTCATCAAGCTGATTCTGATTCATAGTATCCCTATAGAACAGAGTATAACTGCCCCATAGAGTCTGCAAGGAGCACCTGGGGGATTTGAACTGCCAACTTTTTGGTTAGCTGATGAAGCTCTTAACCACTAAACTGTTAACCTCTACAATATAGTATGTACTTAATATTCACTCTTGATTGAGATGCATCCTGTCCCCAGAATCCCTGCATATTGAGATCCTGGCCTGAGGTACCCATCACTTGAACTTTCCTTCCACCGCCCCTTGTCTCTCCAATGACTGTACCACTTCCTGGTCTTGGACGTCTTTCACAGTAGCTCCCTGTTTGGGAAAAAGTATCTTAAGATTCTGCCATGTAGAATGAAATCTCCAGGAGGACAGGGACTGAATCTCTCCTCATTTCTGGGGCCCACTACTGTGAGGAACATACAGGGGACATTCAGTGCTTGTTTATTTACTAATTGAGTGAAAGGACAAAATGAACAAATGAATGATTGTAGCAGAAGGACTTCATTTGGGGAAGAAGCAGATGCCTTTCTCTTTATTTTCACCCAAGTTCTTGAAATAGCCCTGTCCCTTCAAAAATCAGCGTTAGCATGTGCACGTCTTGAATCTTTATCCGTGCAACTTAACTCCTCTCCTTTCTTTGGTTCTGTCAGTCTTGTTCTGAAAGAACAGGTAGTGAAAAGCAGAGCAAAATCTTTGGGAAAAACAAGACTCTTAAGACCTTCCTGAAAAGGCTCTTGAGGAGGCCAGACATTCACTCTGCTCTCACCTCTACTCATGCAGGCACCAGCAACACAAAAGCAGGGTCTGTGCTCTTGCTCCACAAAGCTCCTGATTCAGGAGACAGCTTTGCAGGAATTTAATTAGTGAAGGAATGTGCAAAGCTTAAGCTCTTCAGATGTCATTACACATTGGGGAGGGGAGGAGGAGGGGAAGGAGAGCCTAACAGATGTTTGATTCAACCTTGTTCCTGGGAAACAGATCATTGCACACATAGTTTTTCTATTTGGGTAGCTCTTGGGTAAATCTTGTTAATGATATTTCATTCTTTCAGAAGCCTAGTTTAACATGTATCCAGTTTAAAGTGAATAGAAACACACCTTTGGCCTCAGGAGAGGAAATAAGCTGATGTTTTTAAAAATTGGGTTAGTTCAAGGTTGCTTTTTGAAAGGCATTACTTTGACCCATCGAGTGACTGTTGATGCCTGTGTTGAGTGAACGGGAACCTTCCATTTCAGAAAGTAATGTTGCGGTCAGTGTGTGAAGGGATGGCATGTGTTGGTTTTAATGGTCTAAGTGCTTACCCGCCTCCTTTGAAAACAGGTCGCATTTTCTGAAAGTGTGCACCGAAAATATTTGATAAAGGTTGTTGGCTTCAGAGACCAGCCACTGGGGCAGCCTCCAGTTCTGGCTTCAGAGGTGGAACATTGCTAGGCTGGACAGAAGCTAGACTCTGCCTGGCTGAAGCAGACAGCCATGTGCTGTTCTTTTGTCAAGACTAGAACTCCCTTTTTATGAATAGAAACAAGCAGCTTGATTGAACTGCATCACAGAAAGAAGAAATGAAACGTCTCAAGGCTATCTAATTTCTCTTTCTACCAGTCCCTGTTTACAACCTATTTGTCAGTGCCTATTCCAAGTTCTTCCTGTTGTTAGCATCCCGTGATGCTCAACTTTGAAAGACAGATTTAGAGAAGGAAGAAAAGGTTGCATACCAACTAGACTTGCTTTAAATTCCACGTGTAGGCTCCAACCGACTTTTGAGTAATTCTAAAGAGCAAGCTCCTAGAACAATTTTTTTCATAGAAGTGTTAGCGTAATGGTTCTCTGCAACTGATTGCTGCCAAGCCTAAATTACACTCTTTCAAGGCATAATACTAAGCTCTCACCAGCTGAAAAAAGAAAATCAGCAAAGGAGACTTCCTGTCTTGGTCTCCTTGATTTCTGGACTTTATGTTCCAAGTCCTTAGAAATTAACGCTTAACTTTCTATCTGCGGCTATCCTCAAGGTCATTTTTATACCCCTTTCTAAGTTTAACCATTCTCCTATATCATAGTATATTGTCATGTGGGGTAACTGATCCCAAGAATAAAAGTTCTCTAATATTTTACAGGCCACAAAATGCGTCAGACTGCTAGTTATATTTCTTTCATAGCGACTTCACTTTGAATTTATTTCTCCTTTATTGCATCGTGTATGTTTTCATTTACTCATCCATTCGACCAACAACTATTTGCATCTGTTCTGTGTCAGGCTCCGGAGATACAACAGAGGAAGAAGATACAGTCCCTGTATTCATGGGAAAGTCAGTGCTCAGCAACACTCAGTGAGAGCTGAAACAGGGCAGGAGCTAGCTGTGCAGAGCAATTCAGAAAGAGTTGTCGGGATCAGGGCCACCATGTACAGTTGTACTGGTCGTGCATTAAAAAAGTTGTGCACCAGCCTGAAAATGCCTCCAGCTGGAGGAAAGGGAATGTTTTCAGCTGTTCTTAAAATGGCACTACGTGTGTTAGCAGAGAACTCCACCAGAGTTCACAGCAAAAATACACACCATCTATTAGTCTTGGTTAACAGGTTTCTTCAGTCGGGTTCTCTAGAGAGCAAAGCCAGTAAAACTTACATGTATACATGTGTAAAGAGAGATTTGTATCAAGAAAACAGCTCATAGGATCGTAGAGGCTGGAACTCCCCAAGTCCATAGGTCAAGATGGCAGGCTTCTCTAGATTCATGTAACTGCAGCAGCTGGTGAACTCAAGACAGACAAGATAGAAAACAGAGCTTCTGCTCTCCAACTATGAAGATAAATGAATTTCAAGATCTGCAGATAAGCTGGTAGTTCACATTGCAAGAGTTAGAGGTCAGACGAACGGGAGACAACGACAGAATATGGAATAAACAAAAAAACAGAACATCTGCTTCTATGCAGATACAGGCAACACCTCCAAAGAAATGCCCGTTAAACTGATTGGCTACTCCCAGCAGATGCAATCAAGGGAGTGATCACATATAAACACTGAGAATCATGGCCGAACCAAAGTGACACACAATCCTAACCATCACAATAGGTAATTCATATTTCTACAGTAAAATTTTAAATCTTCAAAATTTTATACAGTGAATAATAGAACTCTCAGCGTTTATAGAATTTTCTAGGAGTACCCAGTTGGCGTTCTGCTGCATCTGCTTTTGAATGATTTTTAGCAAACTTTTGCTTGTGTGTGATGTTAATGATATCACTGAACAATTACCAAATTCTGTTGAATCACCTTTCTTGGGAATGAGCAGAAATACGAATCTTTTCTAACAGTTGACCAGGAAGATATCTTCCACATTTCTTGCCACAGAAAAGTGGGCGCATCCAGCATTGCATGTTTGTTGAAGTACTTCAATGAATATTCCATCAATTCCTGGAGCCTCATTTTTTTCTAAATGCCTTCAGTAAAGCTTGGACTTCCTCCTTCAACAACCATCAGTTCTTGATCATATGCTACCTCATGAAATGGTTGAACATTGGCCAAATCTTTTTGGTACAGTGATTCTATTCCTTTCATCTTCTTTTGATGCTTTGTTGCATCCTTCAATATTTTGCCCTGAGAATCCTTCAGTGCTGCAACTGAAGGTTTGACTGTTGGCTTTGGATCTGCACCTAGAGAAATGCTGAGTGCGTGCTTCTCTTTGGGGTTTTCAAACTCCAGGTTTCCACACATTTCGTTATCATACTTTGTCTTTTCGAGCTATTCTTTCAAATCTTCTGTTCAGCAGCTGTCTTTTACTTCATCATGGCCTCTGTTCACTTCAGCCACTCTATGTTAAAAGCAAGTTTCAGAGTCTCTTCTGACATCTGTTGTGGACTTTTCTTTCCTTCTTGTCTTTTTAATGACCTTTTGGCTGTCTTCATGTATTATGTCCTTAGTGGTATCACACAACTTGTCTGGTCTTCAGTCGTTAGTGTCTAATCTATTCTTAAGATGGTCTCTAAATTCAGGTGGGATGTTCCAAAGACAGCATATTGGCTCTCAGGGACTTGTTTTTAATATTATTCGGCTTCAGTTTGAACTTGCATGTGAGCAATTGATGGGTTGAACTGCAGTCAGCCCCTGGCCTTGTTAAACACATCAGAGTTTTTGGTTATTTGGTACTTATTTTTGAATTTTTTTCAGTGTTTTAAAAATATTAGCATTGATTTGTGTTTTTCCACTAGCTCTATTTTCTAGGAGTTGCAAACAGTCCAGTTTGCTAGCCACACTATGTCTCAGGAACACAGCATCACATTTAGCAAAGGATCAGTGTTTTCAAAATGGTAAATCCGGAGAGGTTCCCATTCTCTGCTTGATTTAACTATCATTTATCACTCTGTCAAAATGATTTCAATGAATGGTTGTAACAGTTGGTAGAAGGCTAATCCTGTGTCTAATGGTATGTAAAGAAAATATTTAAGATCTGCTTTGCTGAAATAGGTAAGATCCGATCTGGACAACTTCAAACCAAGAGACTGGGGAAATTCCCACAAAGACACATCAGGCAAGTTTTCACAGGTCTGCTCTACTGTTACTGCTCATGTCCTACCCAGAGCAGTGCTGGGTCACTAGGCAAGTAGCCAGCTTCCCTCTTACAAGGATCAAGCTAGGATAAAGTCCTTGTGTCCCCTGCCTATTGTCCCATTGATTTTTCTTTGTGTGTCTTTTGTATCCCCCTGAGCTCTGCTGGATGCTGAATTTATTGCTTGCTGATTTCCAGTGTTTCTTACCACAAAAATTGAAATTCAAAAATCCTTAAAGGAAATCATACCCCTCTCTTTTACAATGAGAGGACATTTGGGCTGGAGCATCTACTGGGAGTCTCCACTCAACCCATTGTTTCAATACTATTCCAATTGAGTAAAGGATCCAGTTTCTTCTGAGCCCATTATTCTCCCTAATGGCAGTTAACATGAGCTTATCTCATCCTCCTATCTTTCTTAGGCCCGATTCTAGAAGTTTATGTGCAGAAGTCCTTACTGCATGTTCATGAACAGGACAGAGACATATCTCATGCTCCCTTAGAATAGTCAGGTTTGCCCTGCTACTGGAAGATACTGCCCTTTGACACAGGTAAGTGGCCTACTTACTCCTCCCCCAGCCTGAGAGGTCACTTGCTTTGGCACAGTTTCCTTAAAGGACATCTGCTTCTGGCACAAGGCACTGGCTGAAGTGCCATCCCCCCATCAAGGTGTTCCCTAACACTCTATCCACAACCCAGTGCATCGGGTCAACCAGACGACCTTAAGTGCTTCATGCCTTTTGTCTATGGAGTTGTCCCAGCCTATGGCCAGCCAAGTTCTGGGAGGGTCACTTGACCAGCACATCATAGTCACTGCAAGGTATTTCTTTCACAGAATCACGGAAGATTAGACATCAGACTGGGGTTGATACATTGATTTGAGATTATTGTCAGTGAGTTTGGACATAGGACGAGTTGAGGCTCAAGACTACAAATTGCTTACAACCAACCTTAGGCTTGAGTGGTATTTGTGGGCCTATATTCACTCTCACCTCATCATAGGTGCCACTTTGGTCTACAGCATCCCTATGGGCAGAAGACAGCACAAGTATCCTATAGCCGGTATGCCCCCTCTGATTCATGTACCCAAGACAATCACTTTGTCCTCCCTATAGGCTCCTCATCTATTATTGGATAGGCCCTCAAGGGTGGCTGTGTCTGGGCTCCCATAGATCTTCAGACTATAGTTCCACAGCCCCAATTAGCCTTTTTGATCTATGCCTTGTCTTGCTTCCAGTTGTCATGATGATATGTTGCTCTTTGAGGTCACTCTTAATGAGGGGATGAAAAGTCCTTGAAAGAGCGTAACTACTCTTCCCGCTCTGCCTATGGGCCTCCTTGCCTCTGTTCCTCCCTGGTGACGGTGTACCCAGCTGCAGTCATCACTGAAAGATGGTGCAGTAGCTGCAGCCAAGAGTAAAGAGACTATAAAGTCAGAAGATGCATTGTTGTATGCTGAGGCTATAAAATTCCAGAAGGAAAAATTTTGCATGACAAGAAATTGAATAACTGTTCAGGTTTTCCTGCATATTGTGGGTAAGACTTGCATTTTTTTGTCATCATCAATGAAGAACAGTAACAATCTTTGAAAAAACCTTGGAAGCCAGTATTCACAGGCTGCAGGATGAATGATGCAGCCTCATGAGTAATGGTGGGATCAGCATTAAATAATTGGTCTTGAGGAACTGCAGAGACCACAAGATATATATGGTTTCAATATAAATAGTTTCTAAAGAGCAGTGGCATTGTGAGTAATAGCAGCATTGCTACTACCTTTTTCTTTCATGGTAAAAGATATAAAATTAGCCAAGACCTGCACATTTGACAATATGAACATGACGAGATGGTTCCTGGACTTTTATAGGAAGACATGGTGCCTGGATGCTATGCAGAATCTTCAGGTGTGCTGCTTGGGCTGTGAAGAAATATGTAAGAGCCTCTTCTGTGTCCATTCATCACAGTTCTCTTCACTAAATAACTCTACCTCACATGAGCCTGTGAGTTTTGCAATGTATTTTTTATGTTCCAATTGTTTATATAGACCAAGGTTCCACAAAAGATTTGCCCTGGCCCCACGTACTCTTGGAGCAGCTCTGTCTCTGACTCATGCAGCCAGTTCAGTCTTGACTTGAATCCCCCAAATGTCGCTCAGTATCCTGATTCTTAGTACACAGGACCCACCTGAAAACGGTGACTGAGCCTCTCTCTTGCTAGAGCAGTGGTTTCCTCATTTCCCTGTTCTTCATCCCCAGAGAATGGCCCTGCCACCCTTCTTGCAGAATGCAGCTTAGTCATTGTCCACAATTCATTGTAGGTACTTGATTTGGACTTTGAGAATTCTAAAATGGCTTAATAGTTCATTCAACAAAGGCATACATGCAGTTTTTACTATGAACAGGGAAACGTCATTGGCGCAGGGCTTATAAAGATGAATGTGATTTGGTCCCTGTTATGGACTGATTTGTGTACTCCCCAAATTTTACCTCCAGTATCTACGAGCATGAGCTTATTTGGAAATAGCCTCTGCAGATGTAATTTGTTAATATGAGGTCATGTTGGAGTACTGTGGGCCCTAGTTCATTATGACTGGGTCCTTAAAGAAAGGAAGGAAGGAAGGAGGGAGAGAAGGAGGAAGGAGAAGCTAGAAAGAGAAGACAGCCATGTGAAGACAGAGACAGAGATTGGAGTTACAGTGCCACAGCCAAGGAATGCTCAGAGCTCGGGGAGATAAGGGAGAATCTTTCCCCAGGAGATGCAGAGTGCATGGCCCTGCCAACACCCTGAATTTGTACTTCTGGCCTGTCCAGAAGTATAAGAGAATAAATTCATGCTGTTTTAAGTCATCCAGTTTCCTCACAACTTTTTATGGCAGCCCTAGGAAACTAATACAATTTACATCATCTAAGAGCTCACTGCGTAGTAGGGAGACAAGTCAGCAGAAGGGTGCCACAAACATACAGAGCTGTCAGTAGACATGTACAGACTATGGGAAGAGCAGAGAGAGGACATTAAGTCTCTAGAGGGAGTAGGTCCTGAGGAAGATTCACATAAGACTCTAAACCAATGTTTTAACTAACTTTTGAAAGATGAGTGGGAATTCACTGGTCTAGAAGATGGAGGTAGCCAATGGGCGCAGGGGAGCAGATGGGCTCCGCATGAAGCCCACGGTGCATCCGGGAAACTGTAAGGAGGTCCTGTGCATCTGGGTTACAGCAAGAGGCACAGTGGACAAACCCAGAGAAGGAGGAAAGGACAAGACCAAGGAGAACTTAATTTGCCTTGTTAATGAACATGTGCTTTAGAACATGGACAGTGGGACACCACTGATAGTTTTTAAACTATGGAAGTACATGATCTTATTTTGCTTTAATAATATAAATCTGGAAGTGGTATAGATTATAATTGGGGAGAGATTGGTTAAGAGTTGAAAGTTAGGGAGATGCCAATACAGCCAGTTTAGAGGGGATTGAGAGCTGAAGGTTGCAGGTCCAGGGGAGGTCAAGGCCGGGCTAGTGATGGGAAATCCACATGGATGGTGCAGTCACCCATGATGACGGCTGATCTTAGGATGGCTTTCCTGTCTGAAATGTTTTGGCTGCAAAACAATCCAACTCACAGCGTCTTAAATAAGTAATTGTTGTTCATTTGTTTTTATTGTCCTCACCAACAAGGAATCTGGGAAACAGATATGCTGACTCTGTTGATACTCACAGCTCTTTCAGGGCTGGAAAAGCAGGAAAAAGGAGGGAGAGGCAGTTCAAGAGTATCTGCTCCAGTTTCTCTCCATCCCAGCAGTCCACTTTCTTCTGCCCCTGACCAAGAGAAGCAAAGAAACAGGAAGCAGTCTGTGTATCATTAGAGAGCACGGCTATGTTGTTTTTAGGTGTCGACTAGTTGAATTCTGACTCACAGTGACCCCATGTGACAGTACAACTGCTCCATAGGGTTGTCTGGGCTACAGTCTTTACAACTTGCACACTCCTCATATGCATGTGAAAGCTGGATGATGAAAAACAGAAGACTGCAGAAGTACTGGTACATTTGAATTATGGGGTTTTTGAAGAATATTTAATATACCACTGCACTTGCATAAGAATGGACACGTCTGTCTTGGCAGAAGTGTAGTCAGAATGCTCTCGAGCAGCGAGGATGATGAGACTTCATCTCATGTTCTCTGGCCATCTGAGCAGGAGGAACAAGTCCCCGGAGGACATCAGGCTCGCTCGGTAAAGTAGTGGGTCAGCACCACAGAAAAAGGCCTTCAGCAGGATGGACTGACACAGGGGCTGCAGCAACGGGTTCAAGCATGGCAACGACTGTCAGAACGGAGGAGGGCTGGGCGACATTTCATTCTGTTGTGCATCAGGTGGCTGCGAGTTGGAACTGACCCAGTGGCACTAATTGACAATAACAAGAACAATCCTGATAGAAGCAGATCATCAGGTTTTTCTCCCAAGCAGCCAGTGGGTGGATTCAAACCATCAACCTTTTGGTTAGCGGTTGAGTGCTTAACCGTTGCCTTCCCAGGACTCCTAGCAGGCATGGGGAAAAGACTAAAGCAGACCACCACCATCCAGAAGTCATGCTCAAGCCAAACTTGCCCCACGTTCTGTTGCCACTTTGTTCTCCCTAGAAGCTGCCTGCAGGGAGGAGGGGGAGTGAGCAGAAAACTTGCTCACTCAGTTTAGACAGCAGAAGTTGAGCCCAAGGAAGCTGAACCATCTATCTCAGCATACCTCCATTATGAATGCAAAGTGACAGAATAGTGACAACTGTTTATTGAGCTAGGAACCCTGATGGCGCAGCAGATCCCATGTTTCAGCAGCCCTGCTCAGGGGCTAACTGGAAGGTTGGTCATTGGAACCCACTCGGCTTCTCTGTGGGAAAAAGATCCAGTGATCTACTCCCATAAAGGTTTTAACCTGGAAAATCCAGTGAGGCAGTTCTCCTGTGTCATAGGGGATGGTTAGGAGTTGAAATCCACTCATGGACACCTGACAACATTTGCTGAGCAGTTTTCTTTGCAAGGTGTTGGGTAGCACATTAGATGGTTTACATACCTTTTCTCAGCTAACCTAATTTAAGGTACCACCCCCATTTTAAATTAGAGAACTGGAGGCTGGAGCACCTCGGTTGCCTGTGTCAGCACAGCTAGCCAGTGGCAAGCCAGGAATCGGGTCACAGTTGCACTGGCACTGGTGGGTGGCCCAGGAGAACCAGGGCTCAAAAGTCCATGAATCTGAGGCTTCCATGGTGGAGAAAAATGCCATTTACCAGGCCAGGATCCTTCCTGACAAGTAACCTCCCTCTTAACACCCTCTGCTTATATCTCAGGAGCTGTGTGCCAGCATTTTTGCACAGTCAGAGAGCAGATTATTTTCTTTTTTCCTGTATCTGAATCATCTGAATGATCACCTCAACTGCATCCCCCAAACCGGCACTTTTACCTTGCTTGGGGACAAGCATTTGAGGACCTCAGCATGTGCTATGGCCTGTTGGCCCACTGGGATGAAAGCCATAAAAACAAATCCACTGCCTTCGAGTCAACGCCAACACTTAGCCACCCTATAGGACAGAGTAGAACTGCCCCGTGGAGTTTCTAAGGAGCAGATGGTAGATTTGAACTGCAGATCTTCTGGTTAGCAGCCTTAGCACTTAACTGCTATGCCACCAGAATTTCTCACTGGGATTAAGAAGTCTTGAATTTACTCTCCCGGGACCTCCACGTCCACTGTCAGCCATCACTGTTACTGGATGCTACTGAGTCAATTTCCACTCACAGTGATCCCATCTGACCCAGTAGAACGGCCCCATAGTGTTTTCTTGGCAGTGATCTGTTTTTTTTTTTATGATTGAATGAAAATGTACAGTCCCACGTAAATCTGCATGCCCACCTATGTGCAGCTCCCACTGCTCTCCCTTGGTAGTGATCTTTATGGGAGTAGATCACCAAGTCTTTCTCTTACAGAACTGCTGGCAGGATTCAAACCACCAACCTTCCAGTCAGCAGCCGAGCCCTTAAACATTATGCCAGCAGGGCTTCTTCGCTGCCAACCACCAGATCGTTACTCTGATTGTTTCTCTTTTGAAGTTAACAGCTACCTCACTTACTCCCAACAATTCCTCTCCAACGTTTTCACATGCTTAAAACAAGTGTATATGTTGAATGTAAAAATAACTGATGGCCTGGAATTATCAGTGTTCTTCTTTAGAGAGAATATTTAAAGACAGGGTAGAGATTTTTGCCTTTTTTTTTTTTTTTTTGGTGGTACAGAATATTTTGATGAGGGCCCTGGTAGCTCAAACTGCTTGTGCTGGCTATTGACTGAACAGCTGGCGGTTTGAATCCACCCAACAGGAGTTCAGAAGGAAGGCCTGGTGCTCTGCTTCTGCGATGATTACATCCAAGGAAACAACCCTGGGAAGCTCGGTTCTACTCTGTACCACACAGGGTCACTGTGAGTTTGAATCAAGTCAAAGGCAGTAGGTTTGATTCAGGTGTTTGGGGAGGGCTTTGGAAGTGCTTGGTGGGGTGGAAGATGGCAAAGGCTGAGAAAAGCATTTGAGAATAAGAAGGTGGGTGAGGCAAGACCTCTTCCAAGGAGAAGCTGGAGAATCATCAGCTGTCCTGCCTGGCTTCTAACGGCACCAGAGGAAATCAGTTCAGGCGCTCAGACAGTGTTCAAATCATCTGGTAAACAATTGCCCTTAAGAAATGAACAGTGGAATGGTTTTGCAAAGAAGATTATGAAATCTGTTCTGGCTGTCTGTAAATAAAGGACTTCTGCTTATCTCTGGAATTGTTTCACTGTGGCTCTTCTGGAGGTGGGCATATGATTTAGGAACCTTGTAAATTCTTCTGGGCCCCTACATTCCATAACTCCACTTCCCTCATAGCAGATGAAAAGCAGCTGTAGCAAGCCTTTCTGCCTTCTTTAGACTTTTCTACACTGTCGTCCTCAGCGGCTTTAAAGTGTATTGGTTACCATGGAAACAGCAATGTCCTTGCCGTGGACAGAACGTAATCACAGCCAAAAGGGTAAAATAAAGTACATTTTTATCTGGGATTGAAATTTGTATCATGATTCATGAAATGGAAGAGAGAAAGCAGCCGAAGAAAAGCAAGAGGGTAAGAAGGATGAGATGAGGGGAAAAAGGGCAGGAGGACAAGGGTGGTGGGCAGATGCTGAAATGATTCTCCGTGCAGCTGCCTGAGGAAACTCTCAGAGGACAGGCTGTCAGTTGAAATGTCCTGTGTCTTTACTGCATGCCAGGCTGGATCTGTCCCAACCCTCACAAAGGCTCTATAAAGCCAGACCTTTGCTAGCCCTTTAGGCTGCCAGCCTCAGGGAATTTCAGAGGTGCCTGCCTCAGAGTGGGGACCCCACATACTGTCCACAGTGCCTGAAACCCAACCATCAGGTGCAAATCCTCTTGGAAACACTTCTCACTTGTTACGCTTAAAAAAGAAAATTACCTACAAGTTAATTCCGACTCCTAGTGACTCTTTAACACAGAGTAGAAATGCCCCCGCACAATTTCCAAGGGTGCAATCTTTAGGGAAGCAGACTGCCACATTTTTCTCCCAGGCAGCAGCTAGTGGGTCTAACCACCTGCATACCAATGGCATAATCACCAAGCCACCGGAGCTCCTTAAGTGTTGCATAAACCAGACCCACTGCCACTGAGTAGATTCCAACTCATAGTGACCCTATGAGACAGAGTAGAACTGCCTCACAGAGTTTCCAAGGAGTGGCTGGTGGATTCAAACTGCTGACCTTTTGGTCACCAGCCATAGCATTTAACCACTAACCTACCAGGGTCTCCATGTGTTACATACATCCCACTAAATTTAGGTACCAATTTAAACCATAATCAACTAATAAGAGTATTTATATTTGCAACAATTAACTGAGCACCAGGCATTCTGTCACTTAATTAGCCAGTTGCTGTCTAGTCAGTTCCAACTCATAACAATGCCATGTGTTGCAGAGTAGAACTGCACTCCACAGATTTTTCAGGGCTGTGACCATTTAGAAGTAGATTCCTGGGTCTTTTTTCTGAGATGCCTCTGGAACTTTCAGCTAGTAGATGAGCACTTAACTGTTTGTGCCACCCAGGGACTCCTTTTGGAACTTAGTCAATGTTTTAATAAAATCGCATGTCTTTGGAGAGACTCTCATTTCCTCTTCCAGGTCCCCTGTCCTGCTGACCCTCAGCTGCTTCCTGCCATCTTCACTTCTATCTCATGGGTACATTTAAGAGTTGGTCTGTGTTTGTGGGGTGTGGACTTTGTACAGCTTTGGGACCTCTTGAAGAAAAAGGAATGCAAAATTACAAATATAAAGTTCGGCACAGGTCTTAGAGCTTGTGTAAGTGAGGCTCTTAAGCTCCATCAGCTTCCGGATGCTTGCCTCTGCATCTGTTACCTAATTTCATCCTTAAAGCAACACACACACACACACACACACACACACACACACACACACAACCTATTGGTGTCAAGTTGATTCTGACTAATGGTGACCCTATAGAACAGAGTAGAACTGTCCCAAAGAGATTCCAAGGAACACCTGGTGGATTTCAACTGCTGACCTTTTGGTTAGCAGCTGCAGCTCTTAACCGTGACACCACCAGGGTTTCCAAAGCAACACTAAGGGTACATAAAACTGAGGCTCTGTGAGAGCCACAAAGATAGACTAAACCAATGGACTCGACTGTGACTACTTGGGATTGATCGTTTTAAATAGATTGTTGAGGGCTGTTCCCATGTCTGGTTTTCACATAAGAGTCAGTTGTAGCATGCAGAATCAATCCCAATTTTCCAAAATGTGACTTTCATTTCCCCTCCAAATCTAAGCCAGCAGACAGAATTGGATTTCAGTTGTTGTTGGACTGCTGGAGATGGTATCGCATATCCCACTTGCTAATAATTGATTGGCTTCCTGCAATGCGTTGCGTGCTCTCACCACAGAACAGAGATGGAAACTGAGACCATCAATTGGATGGCTGGTTAGCATCCACAGGCAACTGCTACCATGCTTCAGGACTGGAAATCAGGGCCTGCCATAAATCAGCGGGGCACAGCAGTTTCTGGGGTTTTCCTGTCTGTGTTGAGTTACCCAGATCTGCTCAGAATGATAATAGGACTAGTCTTCCTTTACTTGCCCTTATTAAGTATTATCAGTATTACCCAGTATCCCACATAAATCTAATCAGTTTCAAATAGGTACATGTACAAACACTGTCACATACAAAATATATCACACAGTTGCACACCTGCTCCTTACGTGTATTTTCAGAATGGTAGAAACTCAGTAAAGGCAGAGAAAGTGAATGGTAATAACCTCCCACTGCATCCACAGGAAGCATATAGGAGGTGGGCTCTCAGCGGGCCAGCTACCATCAGAGGGAACCCTGGGTGGGATAGACCCAGGGCAAAGTTGCTGAGAACAGCGGAGGGAAGGGGAACTTCCCAACCCCCAGTGACAGGACAGGGGATGGGGAGAAAGTTAGAACTCCTGACCAGAATCTTGACCCATGTATCACAAATGACATTTGTGTTTGAGGCACAAAACTTCCAATTCAAATCCATTCAACAAATCTTTCTTCAGGGCTTTTGCATACAAGTACTGTTGCAGAATCATAATGATAATTCAAGCTTATTAAGAGTATGCTAAGTGTCAGTTCACCAAAATACTAAAGAAAGAACCTAGAGACTGGGAAAAAACTTGGCTACAACATGTGTGTTAAAGGTCTAATCTCTAAAATCTACCAAATAATTCAATGCCTTAGTAACAAAAAGACAAATAATCCAATTAAAAAATGGGCAAAGGATGCCAACAGGTACTTCACCAAAGAAGGCATCCAGTTGTCTAATAAACACATGAGAAAATGCTCATGATGATTTATCATTAGAGAAATGTAAATCAAAACCATCATGAGACAATATCTCACCCCAGCAACACCAGCACTAATCAAAAAATACAACATAAATGTTGGAGAGGCTTCAGGGAGATTGGAATTCTTATGCACTGCTGGTAGAAATGTAAAATGGTACTACCACTTTGGAAAAAGGTATGACACTTCCTTAAAAAGACACAAATACAGATACCATATGATCCAGCAACCCCACTCTTAGAACTATCTTGTTGTTAGGTGCCATCAAGTTGGTTCTGACCTATAGCAAACCTATAAACAACAGAATGAAATACTGCCCCATCTTGCACCATGTCCATGACTGTTTCTATGCTTAAGGTCACTGGTGTGGCCACTGTCAATCCATCTTGTTGAGGATCTGCCTCTTTTTCTCGGAACCTCCACTCTACCAAGCATGATGTCCTTCTCCAAGGACTGATCTTTCCTGATAACATGTCAAAAGTATGGAAGATGTTGTCTTGCTATCTTTGCTTCCAAAGAACATTCTGGTTGTACTTCTTCCAGAACAAATCTGTTCATTCTTTTGGCAGTCCATGGTACATTCAGTGTTCTTCTCCAACATCACAATTCAAAGACATTAATTCTTCTTCTGTCTTCCTTGTTCAGTGTCCAACTTTTGCATTCATACGATGCAATTGAAAATACTATGGCTTGGGTCAGGCACATTTTAGTCTTTAAGGTGACATCTTTACTTTCGAATACCTTGAAGAGATCCTTTGCAGCAGATTTTCCTGATGCAATGTGTCATTTGATTTCTTGACTGCTGCTTCCATGGATGTTGATTGAGGACCCAAATAAAGTGAAATCCTTGACAACTTCAATCTTTTCTCCATTTATGACTATGTTGCTTACTGGTCCAGTTGTGAGGATTTTTGTTTTCCTCATGTTGAGGTGCAATGGTCCTTGATCTTCATCGGTAAGTATCTCAAATCTTCTTCATTCCCAGGAAGTAAGGTGATGTTGTATGCATAACTCTGGTTGTTAATGAGTCATCCTTCAATCCTGATGCCTCATTCTTCTTCGTATTACCAGGATCTTGATTATATGCTCAGCATACAGATTAAAAAGGTATAGTGAAAGGATACAACCCTGACACACACCTTTCCTAACTTTAAACCATGCAGTGTCTCCTTGTTCTGTTCACACCATTGCCCCTTGATTTGTATATGATTCCTTAAGAGCACAATTAGGTGTTCTGGAATTCCCATTCTCCACAACATCAGCCATAATTTAGTATGATCCACACAGACGAATGCTTTTGCATCGTCAATGAAACACAGGTAAACATCTTGGTATTCTTTGCATTCAGCTAAGATCCATCTGACATCAGCAGTGATACCCCTGGTTCCATGTCCTGTTCCAAATCCACCTTGAATTTCTGGCAGTTCCTTGTCAATTTACTGTTGCAGTCACTTTTGAATGATCTTGAACAAAATTTCACTAGTGTGTGATATCAGTGATATTGTTCAGTAATTTCCACATTCAGTTGGGTCACCTTGTTTTGGAATGGGCATAAATATGAATCTCTTCCAGTCAGTTGGCCAGGTGGATGTCCTCCAAATTTCCTGGCATAGACAAGTGAGCACTTCCAATGCTGCATCTGTTTATTGAAATATCTCAATTGATAGTCCATAAATTCCTGGAGCCTTGTTTTTTGCCAATGTCTTCAGTGCTGCTTTGTCTTCTTCCTTCAGTACTATGGGTTCCCGATGATATGCTACCTCCTCAAATGGATGAACATCCACTTTCTGGCATAATGACTTTGTATATTCCTTCCATCTTCTTTTGATGCTCCCTGAATCATTTAAGAGTTCCTTGTAGAATCCTTCACTATTGCAGCTTGAGGCTTGACGTTTTCTTCAATTCTTTCAGCTTGAGAAATGCAGAATGTGTTCTTCCCTTCTGGTTTTCCATTTCCAGCTCTTGGTACATGTCATTATAATACCTTTTTTTTTTTTTTTTTTTTTTGTCTTCTTGAGTTGTCCTTTGAAATCTTCTTTTTAGGTCTTTTACTTCACCATTCCTTCCTTTTGCTTTAGCTGCTCGACACTCAGGAGCAAGTTTCAGAGTCTCTTCTGACAACCAATTTGGTCTCTTCATGGATGATGTCTTTGATGTCATTCCACAACTCATCTGATCTTCAGTCATTAGTGAACAACACATCAAATCTGTTCTTGAGACAGTCTTTAAACTCAGGACAGATATACTCAAGATCATACTTTGGCTCTCTTGGACTTGTTTTCATTTTCTTCTGTTTCAGTTTGAATTTGCATATGAGCAACTGATGATCTGTGCCACAGTCAGCATCTGATCTTGTTTTTACTGATGATATGGAGCTTTCCCATCATCTTTTTCCACAGATGTAGTCAATTTGGTTTCTGTGTTTTCCATCTGGTGAGGTCCATGTGTGCAGTTGCTGTTTGTGTTGGTTAAAAAAAGGTGTTTGCAATTAAGAGGTTGTTAGTCTTGCAAAATTGTATCATGCAATCTCTGGCATTATTTCTATGATATTTTCCAACTACCAATCCTATAAATATGCCTTAGAAAAATAAGGTGCAGGGTAGGGCCAAGATTGTGTACTAGTTACATGTCTTCATATGACTGCCATGGCTCCAGAAAACTCTCAAAGTAAGAGTCAAACAACTTTCCAGATGAAGAAAGCTTCTTGAAATTATTAGAGGTAGAATACAAATACAAAAGAATTATGTACAGAGCCCTTCTAGAGATTAAACAAAGTACAGTAGAACAAAATGCAAAATTAAGAAAGCTATAACAACTGTTAGAATATCAGTGATCTGAAATTCAGCAGGTCATTAATAAAATTACAGAGTTAAACAATTCAATGCAATGCCAAAAGAGCGGGACTGAGGAAAAAGAATGCATGATTAGTGAGATTGAAAATAAAGCAAATGACACCAGCATTTATGAGGAGAAATCAGATAAAATAATCAAGAAAAATGAAGAAGTATTAAGGAGCATGTGGGACTCTATCAAGAGGAAGAATCTATGAGTAACTGGAATTTTTGAACCAAGAGGAATAGTAGAAAATACAGAGAGAATTGTTAAAGATTCCTGACAGAAAACTTCCCTGACTTCACAAAAAAAGAGAACATAGCTATTCAAGATGCTTATCAAACTCCACAGAAGGTACACCCCAAAAGAAAGATGGCAAGACATATTATAATGAAGCTTAATAAAATGAAACATAAAGAGAGTCTCTTAAAGGCAGCTAAGCTTAAATGAAAATTAACATACCAAGGGAACCCTTGTAGTCTATCCTCTGACTTCTCAGCAGAAACCACTTTGGCAAGAAGGCAGTGGGGTGACACACACAAAGCCTTGAAAGAGAAAAATTTCCAAACAAGAAGTATATACCCTGCAAAATTGTCTCTCAAACATGATGGTGAAATTAAGAAATTCTCAGATAAACAGAAGCTTAGAGACTTTGCAAAAACCAGACCAAAATTACAAGAAATACTGAAAGAAGCTCTTTGATTAAAAAATCAATAACATTAGACGTGTACTCAAGGATGCAACACAGGACAAATCATCCAGACTCCTACTCAGGGAAGTCAGAAAGATCAATCAATGCTAAAATATTAAAATTAGATAAACAGAGATCTTAACATGCAAACTAAGACATCAGCACACTATAAAGACATCTTACAGTATTTACAGCCCTTTCAGGTAGAGAAGACATTAAGGAGATATACAGAAATTAAAGGTTGGTTTAAATTTAGAACATTAAGAGGTAGAGTCAAGATGACAGACTAAACACACATCCCATAATTCCCAAGGCCCAGAACTGATAACAAAATAGAGGCTTCTGGACATCTAGTGAGCCCTAGGA
Source organism: Heterohyrax brucei (assembly GCA_028571685.1). NCBI lineage: Eukaryota > Metazoa > Chordata > Mammalia > Hyracoidea > Procaviidae > Heterohyrax > Heterohyrax brucei. Next base: position 108,847,183 of record CM053146.1, read on the forward strand.
CACGGCATAGGGCTGTCAAGTTGGACTACATACCACTGAATAGAAAACTTCTCCTTTGCTGACCCATGACCTTGTTGAGTGCCAGCTCTCGTGGTATGAAGGTAACTCGCCATTTTAACTTTTTTTCTCTGTCTTAGCCAGAGAGCAGAGCTAGGGCTTAATTGGCAGCAAAGCTCAGATGCACTGCTGATGGGGTCGGTGGGCAGAAAGGTCACATTTTGAGAGCCCGGCTTTGGACTCTGTGTACCTAGACACCTCTGACCTCTCTCTCTGAACCTCTGCCACTGAATTGGCTATTCCCAAGTGGGTGATAGGGCCTGTGTGGGACACTATCTTGTTTGACTGGCAGGTGGACTTACCCAAATGCTGTCAAGCAGGCCTTGGGCTTAAATGGCAGCAAAGCTCGGATGCACTGCTAACAGGATCAGCAGATGATATGGCCACATTTTGAGGGCCTGGCTCTGGACTCTGTGCACATAGGCCCCTCCGCTCCCTCTTTTTGAACCTCCACTATTGAATTACCTATTCTGCAGCTGGCGGGAGAGCTTGTGCTGGACACTATCTTGTTTGACTGAGAGGCAGATTTACATAAACAGAGGACCCAGCAGGACCTAATTCCCAGGCTGGGAGGCAGTACCTGTCCAGGGAGCACTCTTTCAGAAGAAAAAGCAGTGGTTTTCACAGTGTGCCCTTATGGGTGGGGCCTGGCAGCAGATGACAGCAGAACAGTAGCCTTTCCATATTTTGAACCAGTTACAGCATCTGGGGTTGGATATAGAGATGCTTACTTTGCCAGCTGGGAAGAGGGACTCGCACACATGAAAGCCTGACTGATCTTGGAAGCTGTCAGATACCTTTTACCTTTCAATATAAGACTGCCTAGAGAAATAACTGCAGTGTATCCTGACGGCATCTCTTCCAGCCTTTACTGGCTCACATCATAGGGTCAGCTGATGGCCCCCCAGTGACTCTATAAGCAGGGCTGTGTCCTTGCCAATAAGGAGGCAGCACCTGCTACCTCAGAGATTCCACAGGACCCAGTCACTGGAGTACATAAAGGTGACTGGTGATCACCCTCCTTTTCAGACTGAACTTTAGATCCTGTTAGGGTAACACCAGAGAAACAAAACAACCTCCAGATGCTCAAAAAGTAACAAACTTTGGACAGAAACATAAAGAAAAATTCATCTGTGGCTGCAGAACTTCTCACACAAAGAAGCCTTTCAAAACTATCAGAGGGTGTGTACAAAAGGATTGTAAAGAGAGCCATCCTAGACCTTATACAAATGCAGCAGAGCGAAATGAAAAATTGAGCAGGCTATTTGATCTGATGGAATACCGGTGCTCTGAAATCCAACAGATCAATAACAAAATCAAAGAGATAGAAAATTCAATTCAAAGACAAGAAAACAGAATTGAACAAATGGAAAATAGACTTTCTGACTTGGAAGACAGGTACTGACTCCAGCATCTAAGAGGAGAAATCAGAAAAAAGAAACAAGAAAAATGAAGAAGCATTAAGAAGTACGTGGGACTCTATTAAGAGGACCAATCTATAATTAATTGGAGTTCCTGAAAAGGGAGGGACACCTGAAAACACAGAGTATTATTGTTGAGTTGCTGACAGAAAACTTCCCTGAAATTATGAAAGAAAAGAATATAGACATCCAAGATGCAAATCGAGCACCACTCAATATAGATCCCAAAAGAAAGACTCCAAGACATATTATACTCAAGCTTAATGAAATGAAACACAAGCAAAAACTCTTAAGGGCAGCAAGACTCAAAGCAAAACTAACATCCAAAGAGAAGCCCTGTAGGCTTTCATCTGACTTCTCAGCAGAAGAAATGCTGGCACAGAAGCAATGGGATGACATATTCAAAACCTTGAAGGAGAAAAACTTTCAACTCAGAATTATATATCCTACAAAACTATTTTTCAAATATGAAAATGAAATTAAGACATTTACAGATAAACATAAACTCGGAGACTTTGTAAAAACCAAACCAAAACTACAAGAAATACTGAAAGAAGCTCTTGGCTTAGAAGAACAAAACCATTAACTCTATATTTTAGGAGGAGATACAGGACACATCACTCAGAAACCTACTTAGTTATGGAAGACTCCAAACTCAATCAAAGCTATAATATTAAGAGGGCCAGCCAAGTGCCATCGAATTGGATGTGGTTCATATCATGAAAGCTATGATATCATCATAGGGATGTATTACAGTAGTTATAGTCCTTCCAGATGGAGAGTAAGTTAATAAGACTTGTAGTAGTTAAAACTGGGTTTAAACATAGATTAGTAAAGGGAATCATAGAGATAGCTGCAAAGCATAATAAAAATGCAGATACCAAATCGAGAAACATAATACAGGAGTCTCAACAATCACAAAACCAACACTGAAAAAGGTGAAAAATCAACTCATAAAGAAGAATGTTGCAGAACAGAATAGTAAACTTAGAACACTAAGGAAGAACAAAGGGGTAGCCACAACACTAACTAACAATACTGCATATCAAAACAAGAAACATAATACAGGAGTCTCAACAGATACTAAACCAACATAGAAAAGGATGAAAAGAAAACCCATAAAGAAAAACAGAATATTAAGTGGAATGAAGAAAATGTCAACACAAAAATAAAAGCACCAAAATGACAGTACTAAATACATATCTGTCAATAATTACACTGAAAGTTAATGGATTGAATGCTTCAATAAAGAGACAGAGAGTAATAGGTTGGATCAAGAAACAAAATCTGTCTGTATGCTGCTTACAAGAAACATACCTTAGACTCAAAGATGTGAACACACTGAAAATTAAAGGATGGAAAAATATGTACTAAGCAAACTACATACAAAGATGAGTAGCAGTGGCAATACTAATCTCAGATCAAATAGATTTTAAAATAAAATCCACCATCATGGACAAGGATGGTCACCATTTATTGCTTAAAGTTTCAATACAAAAGGAGGACAAAACAATATTAAATATTTAGCAACCCAATACCAAAACATCTAAATACATTGAACAAACTCTGACAGCACTGAAAAACTAGATAAATCACTTCACAATAATAGTAGGAGATTTCAACACTCCACTTTCAGTAATGAAAGATCATATACAAAAAAAACTCAACAAAGATACAGAAGATATTTGCAACAATCAGCCATCTAAACCTCACTTACATATACAGAACTTTTTACCCAACAACAGATAAGTACACCTTCTTTTCCAATGCACATGGAACATTCTCCAGAATAGACCACATATTGGTCCATAAAACAAGTCTCAACAAAGTCCAAAACACTAAATTATTTCACAGCATTTTCTGAGACCATAAAACTCTAAAAGTTGAAACCAGTAGCAAGAAAAACATGGGTAGAAATTTGAATTCATGGAAACTGAACAACATCTTGCTCAAAAATTCACAAGCTATAGAAGAAATCAAAGATGCAATAAGGAAATTCATGGAATCAAATGAGAATGAAAATACATCCTACCAGAACCTGTGGGATACGGCAAAAGCAGTACTCAGAGGTCAGTTTGTCTCTAGGAACACACATACATCCAGAAGGGAGAAAGGACCCAAACCAAAGAATTAACCCTACAACTTGAACAAGTAGAAAGAGAGTAACAAAAGAACCCCTCAGGCACCAGAAGAAAACAGAACATAAAAATTAGAGCAGAACTAAATGAATTAGAGAATAGAAAAACAATCAAAAGAATTAACAAATTCAAAAGCTGTTTTTGTTTTTTTTTAAAAAAGATCAACAAAATCAATAAACTACTGACTAAACTCAACAAAGGAAAAACAGAAGAGGAAATAAATAACCCAAATTAGAAACGAGAAGGAAGATATCACAACAGACCCAACCGAAATTAAAAGTATCATAACAGAACACTGCGAAAAATTGTATTCTAACAGATTTGAAAACCTACAGGAAATGGACAAATTTCTAGATTCACATCATGTACCAAAATTATCACAAGAAGTAGTAGAACAACTTAATAAACATCACAAAAGAAGAGACAGAAAAAGTAATAACAATTTTTAAAAAACTATCATCCAAAAAAAGTCCTGGCCTGGATGGCTTCCCAGGAGAATTCTCCCAAAGTTTTAGAGTAGTTAATTCCAATACTATTGAAGCTATTTCACAACATAGAAAAGGATGATATATTTCCCAGTTCATTCTATGAAGCCAGCATAACCCTGATACCAAAGCCAGAGAAACATACCACACAGAAAAGAAAATTACAGACCCATATAACTGATGGTAACAAAAATCTTCAACAAAATCCTAGCCAATAGAATTCAGCAATATATCAAAAAAATAATTCATCATGACCAAGTTGTGTTTATACCACAGACACAAGACTGGTTCGGTGTCAGAAAAACAATTCATGTGATCGACCACATAAATAGCACAAAGGATAAGAATCACCTGATTTTGTCAACTGATGCAAAAAAGGCATTTGACAAAGTCCAACATACATCATGCTAAAAACTCTCAGCAAAATAAGAACAGAAGGTAAATTTCTTAATGTGGTAAGGGACATCTACACAAAGCCAACCACCAAAATCATCCTCAGTGGAGAGAGATTGAAAGAATTCCCCCTGAGGTCAGAAACTAGACAAGGATGCCCACTGTTACCACTTCTGCTCAACATTGTGCTAGAGGTTCTGGCCAGAGCAATCAGACAACACAAAGAAATAAAGGGCATCCACACTGGTGAAGAAAAAATATAAATATACGTATTTGCAGATAATATGATTGTATACACAGAAAACTCCAAAGAATCCAGCAATAAACTACTGGAACTAATAGAAGAGTTCAGAAAAGTATCAGGATATGAGATAAACATAAGTAAATTGGTAAGATTTCTTTACACCAACAAAGAGATCATCAAAGAAGACCTGACTGAATCAATATCATTTCCTATAGCCCCCCCCCAAATAAAATACCTAGGAATAAATCTAACCAGAGAAGAGACATATACAGAGAAAATTACAAGAGCCTACTTTAAGAAACTAAAAGAGACTTACATAAATGGGGAAACCTACCCTGCTCGTGGATAGGAAGAGTTAACATTGTGAAAATGTCTATTTTACCCAAAGTGATCTACACATACAGTACAATCCAATACAAACTCCAGAGTCATTTTTTAATGAGATGGAAAAAAAAATCACCAACTTTGGAAAGGGAAGAAACCCAGGATAAGTAAAGCACTACTGAAGAAGAGGAACACAGTGGTAGGCCTCACACTGCCCAACCTTAGAAACTACTACACTGCTATGGTAGTCAAAATAGCTTGGCACTTGTACAAATACAGACATAATAGACCAATGGAACAAAATGCAAAACCTAGAAATATCACCATCTTCCTACAAACAGTCGATATTTGACAAAGACCCCAAGGTTGTAATCTGGGATAAAAAGTCTCTTTAACAAATGGTGCTGGCAAAATTGGATATTCGTCTGCAAAAAACTGAAGACCCATATCTCACACCTTATACAAAAATATAACTCAAAGTGGATCAAAGACCTGAATCCAAGCCAGCCAAGTGCCGTCGAGTCAGATCCCACTCAAGGCAACCCTAGGGGCCAGAGTAGAATATCAAACCTAAAACAATAAAGATCATGCAAGAAAAAATAGGGACAACAACAGAAGTTCTAATACATGGCTTAAACAGTCTTCAAAATCTGACAAACAATGCACAAACAACAGATGAGAAAATAGGTAAATGGAAACTACCAAAAATCACTTGTACTCATCCAAAGACTTTTACAAGAGAGTTAAAAGACTACCTACAGAATGGGGGGGGAAATTAGCAACTACATATCAGATTGACATCTGATTTCCATAATCTACAAAGTACTGCAAAATATCAATGAGAAAAAAAGTAAGTAACCCAGTTAAAAAATGAGTAAATGAGATGGACAGACAGGTAGCCAAAAAACATATGAAGAAATACTCACAATCATTGGCTATTAGAAAAACCCAAAATCCAAATCAAAACTACAATGAAATACCGTCTCACTCCAATGAGGTTGGCACTAATCCAAAAAGAAAACAACCGACAAATGCTAGAGAGGCTGTGAAGAGACTGGAACTCTCCTGCTCTGTTGGTGGAATGTGCAAAATCACAAAAGCTCTCTAGAAAGCAATTTGGTGCTTTCTTAAAAAGCTAGAAATAGAAATACCATATGATCCAGCAATCCCACTGCTTGGAAATATTTCCAAATTTCCTGCAGAAATAAAGGCAGTCACTTGAATAGATACATGCACACAAATGTTTATTGCAGTACTGTCCACAGTAGCAAAAAGATGGAATCAACCTAGATGCCCATCAACAGACAAATGAACTGTGCTACATATACACAACAGAACATTATGCAATAATAAAGAACAATGATGATTTTAGGAAGCATCTCATAGCCTAGTTTCAACCAGAAGACATTATGCTAAGTGAGATCAGTGAGCTGCAAAAGGACAAGCATTGTATGAGACCTGCACTATAAGGACTTAAAAGTAGACTTATATACAGAAGAAAAGACTCTGACAGATAGAAGGGTGGGGAGGGAGGGAGAGGGTTGGTCATAGATCAGAAAGTTGACAGGAATTTGGTTAGGTAAAAGCAGTGACAGCTTGTAGTAGAGAACTGATCAACATAAATGGACTACGACATCAACTGAAAGGTTTTCTAATCTCAACCCAACATTTGAAAGGCTAGAGTAGCAGGGGTCTGGGATCATGTTTTCAGGCGACACTGAGGTCAGTTGACATAACTACTCTTTTGCTAAGAGAGTCTTTTGCACCCCATATTGGTGAGTGGTATCTGGGGGTCTTAAAAGCTAGTAAGCTGCCGTCTGAGGTACACCAAATGGTCCCAACTCTTCTGGAACAGATAATGTCTGAGAACAACAAAGACACAAGGGCGAAAGAGCCCAGGAGACAGAAGGACCCATATGAATGGGAGATTGTATCAACATGAGACCAGAAGACTGAGATGGTACCCAGCTACCACCCAAGGCAGTCATGAAGGTGGATACAATGTAGAGTCCCTGAGGCAACATGAGAAAAAGAGGTATGCAGTTCAAGAACTCTACTAAAAGACCAGAGCTGATGGTCTGACAGCCTAGAGGGTCTGCTGGGAACATGGCCGCTAGACATACAGCTGGCCCTAACCAGAAACCAGTACTGAGATCAACTCTTCAGACAAGAATGGTCTGTACTCAGGGACACAGTGTGATTGTGTGGTGTGCTTGCTTTGTGATTTTATATATTTATAAGAGGTTGTCCTACTGGTTTCTTTCTAGATGGGAGAGGAGAGGGTGGAGAGGAAGGGACAGGTGTTCATTAAGAGGATACTAGAAGTGAAAAGCAAGAATGTGCTAGGCGAGGACAGCAGATGGAGCTACAGACGGAGGGGTGTGAAAAATTAATTTGGATTGTATACTTTCACTGAACCACAATTGAAATTTAAAAATTTCAAAAACTGGACTCATGTGCAGAAGAAAGGACTCTTTGATGACTACAAGGGTACGGAGGGAAGGTAAGGGTTGTTCACAGATTAGATAGTTGATAGGAATTCAACTAGGTGAAGGGAGTGACAGCACGCAGTGGAGGGTGGATCAACACAACTGGACTATGCCATGAACTCAAAGATTTTCTAACCTCAACCTAACATTTCAAAGGATAGAGTAGCAGAGCTGGGGTTTGGGGACCATGTTTGCAGGGGACCTGTGGTGTGAGCATGTGGTGTGTATTCTTCATGGTTTTATACATTTATAGGAGGCTGTCCTATTGGTTTCTTTCTAGACGGGAGAAGAGGGGGCAGCTAGCTGTTTGTTAAAAGGATACTAGAAGAGTAAAAAGGTGAAGTGTGCTGTCACAGGGTGAGGAGAGCAGATGGAGTTGCAGATAGGTGGGCATGCAAAATTGATTTGGATTGTATACTTTCACTTAATCATAATTGAAAGAAAGGAGAGACAAAGAAGATTCATAGATACACACCTGTGTTCACTGCAGCACTATTCACAACAGAAAAAAAAAAGGAAATAACCTAAATTCCCATCAACTGAAGAATGGTAAACATATTATTGTCCACACACCTTATGGAAGACTATGCAACGATGAAGAATGATGATAAATCCACAAAACATTTCTCAACATGGTGAACCTGGAGGGCATTATACTGAGTGAAACAAGTCAATCACAAAAGAACAAATACTCGTACGGTGTGACACCACTATTATAAGAACGCAAGAAAAGATTTACAGACAGAAAAAAAATCTTTGATGGATATAAGGTTGAGGAGAGAGGAGAAGATGAAATCACTGATTAGCTAGTAGACACGTGTTAACTTTGGGAAAGGTAATACACGATATAGTGCAAGTCAATGTAACTGGACCAAAACAAAGGCTATGAATTTGTAAACACACTGGAAGATTGAGTGGCTGGTCCTGGGGGCTGGGGCTGAAGGTCTGCATGAACGGCGACTCCACTAGTCTGAGCCTAAAAGAACTAGATGGTGCCCAGCTACATCCGTGGACTGCTCTGACAGGGATCACAACAGACAGACCTGGACAGAGTAAGAGAAAAACACAGAAAAGAATTCAAGTTCACGAAAACGACCAGACTTACTGATCTGACACAGGCTAGAGGAACTCTTGAGACTCTGACCCCCAGACAGTCTGCTGACTCACAATCAAAATCATTCCCAAAGACTGCTTGTTAGACAAGGATAGACAGGCCTATAAAACAAACAGTAACACAAGTGAGTAATGTGCTTCTTAGTTTAATCAAATAAATATCTGAAGCCAAATGAGCACCTCTTGTCCAAAAGCAAGACAAGAAGGCAGGAAGGGACAGGAATTGGATAAATAGACACAGGGAAACTGGTGTAGAAAGGGAGAAAGTACTGTGACATTATGGGGATCACAACCAATGTCACAAAACATGATGTGTATAAATTTTTTAATGAGAAATTAGCATGAGTTGTAAACTTTCACCTAAAATGAACAACAAAATTATAGTGTCAAGCCCCAGACTAAGTACTTTTGTATCTATAATCTAGTTTGTCTGATTAATCTTTACAACAACACCATGAGGTAGATAATCGCTTTTTCTCTGATGAGAAAACTGAGGCTTCATAAGGTAAATAAGTCTCAGAGTCACAAAACTAGTCATTGGTGGAGCCAGGGTTCGAACCCAGTTCTGATTCTAGAACTGGTGCTCCAAATCTTTACAATATTTACCAAGCCCCATACTAGCATTTTAAATAGAGTCTGCTATTTGACCGTCACAGTGATCCATGAAGTATCTGATGTTCAATATAGGGCATATTCCTGTCTTCTAAGGCTTTATCATTTGGTCTGGATAAAGTGAGTAGGGAAATTCTGGCAGCATAGTGGTTTGCTGTGGCTGCTAACCAAAATGTCAGCAGTTCAAATCCCCCAGGTACTCCTTGAAAACCCTATGGGACAGTTCTATTCTGTCCTATAGGGTCACTACAAGTCAGAATCCACTCAAGGGAAGCAAGTTTTTTATTTTGTTTTTTTTTTTAGGTGAGTAGAGTCAGTGAGGAGATGTGTATTAAGAACAACAACAAAACTCTAATACAAACCAGAATAAAATAAATGGCAAACGAAAGATAAGAAGCCCACCAAGTCAGTGACCCTGAGATTGATTTTTAAGGATAGTTTGGATTTTCAATCTATTAAATTGGAGAAACGAAATATTCCTGGTAGAAGGGTCAGTGCGAACAAAGACACAGGCAGGTTTGAGAAAAGATGTGTCTTGTTACTGTGGTTTGCATAAAGCTCAGAGGGTATTTAGCTACAGATTGGACCAGCGTTGACAACCAAGCTGAAGAAAATCTCAGTGAATCTGGTAGGTAGTGAGACAAAGATGACAAGACATAAATTTTATAAAAGACAATGAGGCAGCATTTGTATACCAGTAGGAGGCCTCTGTAATAGTTGGCACGAGAGATAATGAAGGTTAGAATTTGGGTGGGAGTAGGGAGGAGAGAGGGAAACGTCGTGTCAGAGATATGTCTATAACACTGGATTTTGTCTTTCTTGTGTATCAGTGAAAATCCTGGGGACATAGTAAAGAGTTCAGCTGTTAACCAGAAGACTGGCAGTTCAAATCCTCCAGGCACTCCTTGGAAATCATTTCGGGCAGTTATACTCTATCCCATAGGATCTTTGTCTTAGTCACCTAGTACTGCTCTAGCAGAAATATCACAAGTGGATGGTTTCGACAAAGACAAATTCATTGTTTCACAGCCCAAAAGGCTACAAGTCCAAATTCAGGGTGTCAGCTCCAGGGGAAGCCTTTCTTTCTCTGTTGGCTTAGGAGGAAGTTCCTTGCCATACATCAGTCTTCCTTTGGTCTGGAAGCATCTCAGTGCAGTAACCTCAGGTCTGAAGGACATGCTTTGCTCCCAGTACTGCCCTCTTGGTGATATGAAGTCCCCAAATCTCTGATATCTTACCTTTCCTCTTATCTCTTGTAGGATAAAAGGTGGTGCAAGACACAGCCCAGGGAAACTCCCCTTACACTGGATCAGGGAAGTGAACTCATAAGGGTGTTACAGCCCCACCCTAATCCTCTTTAATCTAATCGAATCTTGCCCTATTGTCAGGAATTGAATTGTGTCCCCCCCAAAAATGTGAGTAGCAATTTGGCCAGGCCTTGATTCCTGGAATTGTGTGATGTTTCCTCCGTGTTGTAAATCTTGCCTATATGATGCTAATGAGGGATGATGGATGGTAGTTGTGTTGGTGGATTGAACTGTGTCCCCCCAAAAATGTGTATAGCCATTTGGCTGAGCCATTATTCCCAATATTTTGTGATTTTCTTGTGCTATACATCCTAATTTCTGCCTATGGCTAACAGATAGGATGATTATGTTAAAAGAGAATTAGGGTGAGACTGCGACACCTTTGCTAAGGGAGTTTTCCTGGAGTGTGGCCTGTGCCACCCTTTATCCTTTCATCTTAAAGGAGATAAAAGGAGACAGTAGCAGGCAGAGAACTGGGAACCTCCCACCATCAAGGAAGCAGCACCAGAAGAAGAGCGTGTCCTTCAGACCTGAGATTCATGTGCCACAATGTTCTCTGATCAGAGACTGGTGCAACACAAGGACTTTCCTCCAGAGCTGATGTAAGAAAAGCCCTTACCCTGGAGCAGACATCCTGAACGTGAACTTGTAACCTACTGGACTGTGTGAGAATAAACGTTCCCTTACTAAAGCCGTCTGCTTCGTTGTCTTTCTGTGAGAGCACCACTAGCTGACTAAAACAGGAGAGCAGGACTCAGCGTGTAAGATGGTACTGGGCCTTGAGGCAATCTCAGGATGTAAAAGAAAGAAGCTAGTTGGGCGAGCTGGAGACCTAGTGCCATCAAAAAAGAAGGAATGCCAGGAGCAGAGTGTGCCCACTGGATAGGACCCAGGGTCTCTGAGCCTCAGAAGCTCACAGTCCAGGGGAAAATTGATGACAATCAACAGAGAAAGCCTTCCCCTGAAGCTGACGTCCTGAATTTGGACTTTTAGCCTGCTTGACTGTGACAAAATAAAATTTCTCTTCATTAAAGCCATCCACTTGTGATATTTCTGTTATGGCAGGTAGTAGATGACAAAGACACCTATAAGGCACAGGCAGAGATTAGGATTTACAACACACGACAATCACAAAATGAAGGAGAACCATGCAGTGACAGGAATCACAGCCTGGTCAAGTTGTTACATGCGTTTTGGGGAGGGCACAATTCCAGCCACAGAAGTCGCTATGAGTCAGAATTCATTCCGCAGGATTTTTTTGTTTTGTTTTGTTTTTTAGTGCATATTAGTTTGCTCCCAAGCGTCCTGTATGTTTGAACCCACTGTCATAGCCACTGTGTCAGACCATCTTGTGGAGGGTCTTCTTCTTTTCACTGTCCTTCTTCTTTACCAAAGATGACATCCTTCTCCAGGGACTGGTCCCTCCTGATAACACATCCAAAGTGCATGGGTCTTGCCATTCTTGCTTCTAAGAAGCATTCTGGCTGTACTTCTTCTACAGCGTATCTGTTCATTTCTCTGGCTGTCCGACACCATAATTCAAAGGAATCAATTCTTCTGTATTTCTTATTCGTTGTCTAGTTTTTGCATGCATGTGAGGTAAGCGAAGGAGCCATGGCTTGAGTCAGGGCACACTTTCGTCCCAACATTTTTGCTTTTGAGCCCTTGAAAGAGGTCTTTCACAGCATACTCGCCCATGGCAATGCACTGTTTGATTGCTCAGCTGCTGCTGCTTTGGGTGTTAGTTGTGGATCCAGGTAAAATGCAATCTGGAGGCGAGGGGTCCGAATGTATGGTGTGTGGCAGGGCCATCTGCTCTCTGAAGGCCCTAGGAGGACATCCTTTTTGCCTCTCCATTCCTGATAGCCCCACGTGTGCACAGCAGCATAACTCCGGTATCCCGCAGCTGTCTTCCCACACCCGTCTTTCTCTTTTATCAGGACATCATTCAGCTGAGATGGGATTAGTACCTAATCTGGTATGACCTCATGTCAACCAGCTGAGAGCATCTTCAGAGATCCTCCTTCCAAGCAACGTCATGTTCACTGGCACAGGGGTCAGGATTTCAACATACTTTAGGGGAACGAAATACAATCCATAACATCAACTATGGGAAAAGATTCACAACATGACCCTATTCGCCTTGCCTCAGAGTCTAAAAGTAATTCTGTACAAAGTCTCCCACAGGGAGCCACCAAGTATGTCTCTGGGAGAGAGAGACTCATTCATCCAAACGTTCTGACTCCCTGGAGAACTGAAGCCAGTGTTGCCCCCTACAGGGTGGTCCATTTGCACTGATGACTCGGCACTGTCTCCCCATCTGTGAGCCCAGAACCCCCTTCTTCCTGAGGGGCAAGTGAAAGAGCAGGAGGCCAAAGTGCTTAAGAGGTGATTTCTGGAAGAATGTATCCCCTGGGCCTGGCAGAAAAGAATGTGGGCTGTCGTAGGACTAGAGATCTATATTTTGTAAGCATAATTGTCTTACAGCTTCTGTATTTTCTTTGTTGTTTTTGCTTTCATTCTCCCTTTGTGTTTTCTGCGGTGGAGCTTTGTAAAACAAAGTTCTTTCTGAGAATTACTGCCTGTCTCAGCTGTACTGAGAGGAAATAAGGAAAAGGGAGGTATTTGCAGTTTGATCCAAATGCTAGCGGTAGGAGAGTGGGGGCTCGGGGTTGGGGGCTGGGCGTGAGAGGGAAACAAAGTGAGAGTTTAGGGAAAGAGTCACGGCAGGCTTCAACAGCCCTGCTCAGAGAAGCTCCTTCCAGCCCTCTCTCTGGCAGGTTTGGGTGTTTATTTGATTACGGGGTAGAGGGGAGTAGGAGGAGGGTTGTATTTCTGGATACACCAGTAACTCTTGGTGATTCATTTATACAAGAAGAGAGGTTGAAGTGACCCTGCAGGACAAGAAGAGCTTCAGTCTGATTTTGCTTCCAGCCCTCCCCAGGCCACCGTCCACAAGCTGCCATAATGATTGATTTGAAAAGCAAACATTACCCATCACTCCCAGAATAAAATCTCCCTGTGCGATCCCCACTTAGCTTTTGGTCTCATTTGTTACCCCATTTTGCCCTGCACTCTGTGTCCCAGTGATGCTGAATTGCTTGGTTTGTTGTTGTTGTTGTTTCGGCATTCCTCCTTCTTCCACACAAACACATGCAAGCTGGTATACTCACCATCCTAGTTAACCTAGTGCTGTTGTAACAGAAATAACCACAAACGGATGGCTTTAACAAAGAGAAATTTATTCCCTCACAGTCTAGGAGGCTAGAAGTTCGAATTCAAGGTTCCAGCTCCAGCCAAAAGCTTTTCCTCCCTGTAGGCTCTGTGGGAAGGTCCTTGTCATCAATCTTCCCCAGTCTAGGAGCTTCTCAGTGCAGGGACCCTGGGTCCCAAAGCTGTGTTATTCTCTTAGCTCTTATTTCTTGGTGGTACAAAGTCCCGTTGTTTCTCTGCTCATTTCTCCTTTTTATATCTCAAAAGAGATTGACTTAAAACACCATCTAATCTTATAGATTGAGCCTTGCCTCATTAGCATAACTGCTTCTAATGCTATCTCATTGAAGTCGTAGAGGCAGGATTTACAACACATAGAAAAATCACATGACGTGGCACAATGATGTATCAATCACACAGTACTGCGAATCATAGCCCAGTCAAGCTGATACATACCACAACACCCACACACTGGCATTTCTTGCCTGGGGGCCCTCTTCCCCTTTGAATGGCCAAATATCTCCTACCCATTAAAGTTCAAGTTGTTGTTATGTGCCCTTGAGTCAATTCTGACTCAGAATGACCCATGTGACAGAGTAGAATGGCCTTATAGGGGGTCTAGGCTATAATCTTTATGGGAGCAGATTGCCAGGTCTTTCTTTCATGGAGACGATGGATGGATACCAACCACCGACATTTTGTTTAGCAGCTGAGCACTTCACCACTGTGCCAGCAGGATTCCCGGGGTTCCAATAGCCACCAGACCTGATTCTGGCTGATCCAAATGCCTGTTTTCTAGACTGCTGTAATACCTGTAGCACATCGTTGCCTTTGTGTTTAGCAACTTGTACCATAATAATTCAGTTGTGAGTCTGTCTTATGAACCAGACCAAGGGCCAGGGGCCTCTGGGCTGTAAAACTGAGCGGACTCAGGTTGGTGTCACTGCCAGCAGTCCCTCCTGGGGGCTCTGTAAGTGCTTACCGAATGAAGGAATCCTGGAAACTGACTGCTATGGCGCTGTGCCTGCACCATCCCGACTTTTTCTTAGCACAGGGATGTGTTAATCATCTGCAAAAGGAGAAATAACATTCATGTGGAGGACTTCAAACTCAATTTTAAACAAATAAAGATGAAAATCATAGTGATGAGCTAAGTGTGGGTTTTACTCAGAATCTCCAGGTTAGGAGCTTTGAACTCATTGGTATTTTATGTTTATTTACACATGGCAAAATCTGGCTTCCTGTTTGGAGAGAAAATGTTTCTCACAAAGCCTTATTAAAACGTTCAAACAGTCGCCCAGACATCAATTGCTCTTACAAAACAACTCTTAAGTGTAAACAAATCAGAAAGGCAAGGATTAAATTTCCTTTCAAGCATATGTGGCTTAAAAAGAAAGAGCAACCATGCTTGACAAAATAAGCTCCGAGCTTTAGTGAACCTTTGTTTGGACTGAAACGCAAGACTCTCCGTGAGCCACAGACACATCTGGGGCCCACCACATCAGCTGTGAGGGGAACCCGAGAGAGACGGACACAACGCGGCTAAGGGGTAAGCTGGAGGAGCCCCTCAAGCTAAGTATTTTCTCCTTTTTTCCAGCCAGAGCACTAAGCTTGAGTACATGCCGTTAGCACAGCAGTTGTGCTGAGGACCCATTCTTATTTTTCAAACAAATAGGCTCAAAAGATCAAGCCTCCTGGTTAGCAGCACACAATTCCTATTGACATGGAAAAAAGGTCAGAGGTTATTATTATTATTATTGTTTGCTTTATTTTTAATCGACAATATTCTAGGAGTCTAAAATCAGGCACAGCAGGGAGAAAACGTCTACACAACGCTTCACAAACACTCCACAGTACACAGGGACCAAGGCCACTGACTGTCGCCATTATGATGCTGTTGTCACAGTTTCATCTAAAGCGAACAACTGGGAAACAACAGAGAAATCAGAAAGTGACTTCTGTTGAGATTCCCCCCTTCTGCGGGCCTGGAGCGTTCGTGCTTAATGGCACAATAGAGCCACTAACAAAGAAATTTTTGAAAGCACAGCACATATGCTCGTATGTACATTCTGAAAACCACGTGGGATTTTCTCCACATTTTAGCTTACTTTCAGAAGCCGGGCTGTCATTAAATAAAGGGAAAAGGCTGCTTTCAAGCATGAATCATTTTTCACAGACTTCATTAAAATAAAATAAACTTCTTTGCTAGTTAGTAAAAGGCAGTGGGGGGAAGGAAGGGGAAGAAATTCCAGCTCTCCCTTCTGTGCTGCAGATCAGGAGGGATGGCGCTATCCTCCTCATTTGAAAGAGGTGGAAGACAACATGTCCATTCTCAAGATAAACAAAATGAAGCATGAGGACTGGAGATAGAGCAGCCCGGAAATGGATGGAAAATCAACACGGGGATGTGAACAGAACTTAGGTAGATCTTCCAATTCCCGGATGAGTGCTTTGTCTCCTAGGCTTTGGGATGCTTCCACCTTTGGGGCATGATGTAAGTAGCTTCCTACTTTATATATAACATATCAAAGTTGAATGTGCAAAAATTAGACATATATTTGAAGGGAGGTTGTCTTCCCAGATATCTGAACTATATCACAAAATCTCTAATTGTAACATCTTTTCTCCCCAACATATTTGATGACACATTTGAAATATTTTATACACCCATTTTAACTTTTGATATACTCTTAAACGGTTGAAAATGATTGTATAAAAACATCTGTGTACCCACCATTTATTCATCTTAGGAAATAAAACATTTGAAAATCTGTTGTAGTCCTCTATATTTCCCTCTCTCTCCTCTTTCACCAATGACCGATCTCCTGAATTTGATGTTTATCAATCACATTTACTTAACAGATACTTAGATAATACTTTTCTTTATGACAGACACTGTTCTAAGTATGTCACAAATATTGACTCATTCATTGTTAACACTTACGACAACGTGTTCAGCTACTAACCAAAAGGTTGGAAGTTCAAGGCTACCTAGAGGCTCCTTGGAAGAAAGGCCTGGCTATCTGCTTCCAAAATATCAACTGCTGAAAAGCCACAGAGCACAGTTCTGTTCTGACCCACATAGTGTCACTATGAGTTAGAATCAACTCAACAGCACACAACAACAATAACAGCTCCCTATGGCACTCTGTAAGCCCTAGCAGTGCAGTGCTTAAGAAACTAGCTGTTAACCAAAAGGTCAACAATTTGAATCAAACAATCTGCTCCTTGGAAACACTATGGGACAATTCTACTCTGTCTTATAGGGTTGGTGTGAGTCAGAATCAAAACAACGGCAATGGATTTTTTTAATGGGTTATGCTGGTCCCAGAAGTGCCTCCAGGCAGGCAGCCAAGAAGACATGAGGTCTGTCTCATGTACCCATCTCACAGGGCTCATGGTCATGTGTTACTTTCCTCCAATGTCTCAAAAAAGTCATTAATATATTTCATCTAGTTTTATAGTCATTTACAGTGGCAGAGCTAATCTGCTGATAATTACTTCATCAAGGCCCAAGAAGTTTTTTGTTTTGTTTTTAAGTCATAAATTTGTTTTAGATTTTATTGAATGCATCTCTCACTTACCAAGACAATCTTAGGCTCTTCTTCAATTTGTTATGATGGTGAATTATTTTAATAACTTTTCTAATGACAAAATGCCCACATATGCCTGGGATTAACCCAACTTGCTAATGATGTTTTATTATTATTTTTTTTATTCTTGCTAGATTGTTTGGCCGGGATTTTCTTCAGAATGTTTCCTGTTTACACCTACATCCAAGAATGAAATTTACTATACATTTTGTTTTTCACACTGTCTTTGACTAATTTTGATATCAAGGTTGTCTTAGTTACCTAGTACTGCTGTAACAGAAATACCATAAGTGGATGGCTTTCCCAGAGAACAATTTATTCTCTCATAGTGTTGTAGCCTAGAACTCCGCATTCAGGGCATCAGATCCAGGTGAAAGCTTTTTTCTCTGTCAGCTATGAGGAAAGTCCTTGTCATTAATCAGGTCTAGAAGCTTCTCCTAGCAGAAATCTGGTCCAAAAGACTTGCTTTGCTCCTGACACTGCTTTCTTGGTGGTATGAGGTTCCCATGTCTCTCTGCTTGCTTCTCTTTTTTGTACCTCAGAAGAGATTGACTTACAACACAACCTAATCTTACACATTGAGTCAGCTGCCAATCCCATCTCATTAAACATCATAGAGACAGGATTTACAACACATTTGAAAATCATGTCAGATGACAAAATTGTGGACAGTCACACAACACGGGAGAATCTTGACCTAGTCAAATTGATGGACTGACGGATTTGAGGGGGGTACAATAAAGTCACTGAAAAATGTTATGCTATTTTTTTTAATGGACCATGAACAAAGAAGACAGAAGAAGAAGAATTGATGCCTTTGAATTGAGGCATTGGAGAAGAATGTTGAATGTACGATGGACCACCAAAAAGAACAAACAGATCTGTTCTGGAAGAAGTACAACCAGAGTGCTCTTTGGAAGCAAAATGGCAAGACTGCATCTTCCGTGCTTTGGACATCAGTCCCTGGAGAAGGACATCATGCTTGGTAGAGTGGAGGGTCCGAGAAAAAGAGGAAGACCCTCCATGAGACGGGTTGACACAGTGGCCACAACAATGGGCTTAAGCACAAAAACAATTGTGGACACGGCGCAAGACTGGGCAGTGTTTTCGTTCTGTTGTTCATAGGGTCGCTATGAGTTGGAACCGACTTGACGGCACCTAACGACAACAACAATTTTTTTAATGATGCAGGAGGCATATTAGTTTCCTTTTGCAGCTGTAACAATTTATGCATGTGGGTTTTTACCACAAATTCAGCTACTTAAAACAATCCAGATTTACTATTTTACACGGTTCTGAAGGGCGAAAGTTTGGAACAGGTTTCACAGGGCTCAAATCCAGGCATCAGAAGGGACATGCTCGTTCCAAAGGCTCTAGGAGAGAATCCATGTCAATGCCTGTTCCAGGTTTTAGAGGCTGCTCACATTTCTTGGCCCTGGATCACCTTGTAGTCAGCAATCGCTCTCAGTACTCCCACCTCTGCTGTGTCTTCACATCTCCTCTCACTGCGATTCCACTACCACCCTCTTTAACCTATAAAGCACCCTTGTGATTACATCGGGCCCACCTAGGTAATCCAGGAAAATCTTTATGATGTCAGGTCTTCTTTTTTTTTTTAATTTTTTTATTTAATATAACTGAGTGAAAATGTACATTCCCGTATAAATCTACATACCCACCTATATGCAGCTTCCACTGCTCTCCCGGCCCGGTGACAGCACACTATTCCTCTCTGCTCCATACATGTCTCCTTCTCCCAACAGTCTCTTTTTTCCCTCCTCTCCACCCACTCTCCTTCCTCCAGCCAGAGGTCAGCAGGATGACATCCTATAGATGCATAGAACCATAAAGTGCACCCAGTATATGGTCACTGCATCGCCAAGTCCAATCCATTCCTGTCCGAAGCGTGGACCTTTATTATACTTTATGGGAAAGGGCAGCATCAGGGCGAGGGGCCATGCTCCCAGGGGAACCCCGAAACCACTGGACCATCAATTGAGGTCTTTTAGTGGGGATCTCAGGGTGCACCCCTTTTTATTCTTGTGTTGCCAGTGAGACTCAACTTAGTGAGCTCCATCGCGGCTATCACTGTTGGTGGCCGGGCATCATCCGGTTCTTCCGGTCCCAAGTCGATGTAGGCACCCACTTATGTGGGTCTCTTTGTCTTCTGGGTTGTCTTTCCCCCATGTCAATTTTGGTCCTCGGTGACCATCCGTTCCTGCTGAGTTGGGATCATTTGCTGTGCCCTCGGATGGCAGCTTGGCAGCTTTTCAGACCCCAGACGCCACTCACCAACGTGGGGTGCAGAGAGCCCTCTTAGCAAAACGCTAGTTGTGCCAATTGGCCTCACTTTCACCGAAGAGCATGGTCGCCCGCCCTCTGCCCCAGCTACTCTATCCTTGCAATATTGGGTTAAGACAGAAGGAGTATTCATGTTATGTTTAAGTCCGCTTAATATTGCTCTTGTTTCTAATGTGTGCTATTACCTATTTCACCCAACCAGATACCTAGCAACTATCTAATCTAAACCCTCCTCACCTCCCTCCCTCCCCCCTCTCCCTTGCAGCTGTCAAAGAGTCTTTTCTTCTATACACAAGCCTGTTTTTGAGATCTTATCGTAGAGGTCTCATACAATATTTGTCCTTTTGTCGCTGACTACTTTCAAGTCTTCTTATCTAAGAACATGACATGCCTTTCTGTTTGTTGATGTGTATATTGGAAACCCTGGTGACACAGTGGTTAAGTACTATAGCTGCTAACCAACAGGTCAGCAGTTCAAATCCACCAGGCACTCCTTGGAAATTCAATGGGGCAGTTGTACTGTGTTCTGTGGGATCACTGTGAGTCAGAACTAACTGAACAACAATGGGCTTGGTTTTTTTGGTTATGTCTATATTAACATCTGTAAGGCTGTGGTGTTTTATCTTCATCAGTCAATGCTTCAAGTCCTCTTCACTTTCAAGAAGCAAGGTTGTGTCATCTCCATATTGCTGATTGTTAATGAATTTTTCTCCTATCCTGGTGTTCCAGTCTTCTTTGTATAGTCCATCATCCTGGATTATTTGCTCAGCATACAGATTGAATAGGTTGGATGCAAGGACACAATCCTGACACACCTTTTCTTGACTTTAAACCATGTAGTATTCCTTTGTTCTGTCTGAACAACTGCCTCTTCGTCTACGTACAGGTCACACATGAGTACAGTGAAGGATTCTGAAATTCCCATTCTTCACAATAGAAGATCTGACAATTAAATCTGTGCACTTATTTGTTCTAAGTGCTACATATCTCATTGCTGAATATCACTACAGTCACCTTGAAAGTACACCCCTTGGGAAGCAATGCACCAACACCAGTGCCTAGTCCACCCTTCAGAGTAATTTTGCAACTCTTTCTGGAATGAATGGCTGCTGTGCATGGTCACACAGTAGCAAGTTTGTGGACTTAATTGTATAACTGTCTGTGAGGGAGATTTTAGCCAGTTAACAAATAACTGTATTGGAACACCCACTCTACTCACCTAATCTGGCCCCCAATGTCTTTCTTTTTACCTGAAGATAAAGGAAATATTGAAGGGAAAACATTTTGATGACTTTCAAGGCATCAAGGGTAATACAACAGCTCTGATGGCGATTCTGAAAGCCAGCCAGCCAGCCAAGTGCTGTCGAGTCGGATCCGACTCATGGCGACCTTAGGGGCCAGGGTTGAAAGAGTTCCAAAACTGCTTTGAAGGGTGGACTAGGTGCTGGCATCAGTGCATAGTTTCCCAAAGGGAGTACCTTGAAGGTGACCATAGTGTTATTCAGCAATGAGGTATGTAGAGCTTTTTCTGTGATGAATTTGTGAATTTAATTGGCAGTCCTTGTATTAGCCATTCTTTGTTATGACCTACATATTCCAGTGCTTTTATGTAGTAATATGTAGAACACAGATAAATACCTTTCTGGTATTCTCTGCTTTCGGCCATAATTAATCTAATGTCAGAAATGAACCCCTTGTCCCACCGTCCTGTTCTGTAGCTGGCTTGAATTTCTGGTAGTTTCCTATTGATATGTTGCTACAAATCAAAGTCCATGCTACTTTTGCATGGTCTTCAGTAAAATTTTACTTTTATGTGATACTAATGATATCATTCAGTAATTGTTACATTCTGCTGTATCACCTTTCTCTGGAATGCATACACACGTGCATCTCCTCTGGTCAGCTGGCCATTTCTTGGCATAGAGAAATACTTGAAGCAATTGTATCTGTTTGTTGAAACATCTCGGTTGTTATTCCCCCAGGTCTTGGGGCCTTGTTTTTGAGGCAATGACAAGGGCAGCGTGGACCTTTCTTTTCCGCTATCAACAGTTCTTGATCATACGTTATCTGCCATGGACTGAACTATGTCCCCCAGAATATTTGTAGCTATTTGGCTGGGCTGCGATTCACAGTATTGTATAGTTATCTTCTATTTTACATTGCAGTTTTTGTACATGTTGTAAATTCTAATCTCTGCCTTTGGTTAATGAGGGGGGAGAGGGGAATGGATTATAGTTAAGAGGATGAGGGTGGGACTATATTATCCTTGCTAAGATTACATCCCTGATCCAATGTACAGGGGATTTCCCCAGGGTGAGGATGCACCACCTTTTACCTCTCAAGAGATAAAATGAAATGAAAGCAAGCAGAGAGTTGGAGACCTCATACTACCAATAAAGCAGTGCTGGGAGGAGAGCAGGTCTATTAGACCTGAGGTTTGGGTGCCGAGATGCTCCTACACCAAGGAAAGTTTGATACATCACAAGGAACTTTCTTCAGAGCTAACGAAGAGAGAAAGACTTCCCCTGGAGCTGATGCCCTGAATTTGGACTTGTAGCCTACTAGAACTGTGAGAATAAAGTTCTTTTTGTTAAAGCCATTCACTTGTGGTGTTTCTATTATAGCAGCACTAGATGACTAAGATGCTACCTCCTGAAATGCTGAACATCGACTCATTCTTTTTGGTGCAGTGACTCAGTGTACTCATTCCTTCTTTCAGACTCCCTGTATTGTTGAGAATTCTCCCTATAGAAACCTTCAACATTGCAACTTGAGGCTTAAATTTTTTCTTCAGTTCTTTTAGCTTGAGAAATGCCGAGCATGTTCTTCCCTTTTGACTTTCTATCTCCAGGCCTTCGCACATCTCTCAGGTGCCTTCTGACTGGTAATTGTTTATAGATATGAAGACTATTAATTTATACATATATGGGTTTTTACGATGTTGCTTTACTAAATTCTCTCTCTGTTTATAATAGTCTTTCCATTGATTTCTTTTGCATTTTCTAGACAGAATCATATGATCTACAAGTAGCCATCTTATCTCATCTTTCCAACTCCTTAGCAACTAATTGCTTTTAATTGTCTAACTGCATTGCTCATACAAGTTCTTTAATTTTATTCTTTTCCTTCACCTGAATGCAGAGCTGAATGACTTGTCCAGTGAAATTCCAAATGAGGTTAAAGATTTTGATTAAAAAATCTTTATCTCAATTCAGTTAGGTTTAATAGAGACCCTCCCATACCATTAGGGAGTCCTGATGGTTCAGTGGTTAAGAGCTCAGCTGTTAAGCAAAGGCCAGCAGTTCAAATCCACAAGCTGGTCCTTGGAAACCTACAGACTATTACTACTCTGTCAGAAACGTGAGTCTGAATTGACTGAATGGCAACTAGTTTGGTTTTAGTTTTTCATGTCATTAGTATCACCAGTTTTATTCTATCATTTCTCTCATTTCTTTAAACTAATAAATGAAAATGTGATAAATTACCGTACTGCTAAATAGGCAAAAAAGCGAATACAGTCACAACACAGACGCTGGGTGGTAGACAGCAATCCCGTGAGATGGTCTCTTGTGTCAGCCTGTGTGCAAAGGCAAATTCTAGTGTAGGAATGGACTTAAAGAATATTAACAATAATGCAGATAAATGCAAGAAGTGCCAAGAGTGGGACTTTCAAAAGTTGAGGATTAACTGTATTTTCTTTCACATCTGAAAGTTTTCTGGACATGTATTTCCTTTAAGTTACAAATTTTTACAAAGTACTAGTGTGAACAAAGGCTGCTACTTTCATAGTGACCCTGTAGGACAGAGTAGAACTGCCCGAAAGGGGCTTCCAAGGGGTAGTTAACGGATTTGAACTGCCAACCCTTTGGTTACCTACGTAGATCTTAACCGCTGCACCACCAGGGCTCCTTGAATGTGAACACCCACTTTTTTAAAAAAATAAATGCTTCACAATCGCTGCTTGTTTATCTTCTCCACGTGTGCCTTCTTTTCCTCTTAGAAGAGAGGAGATAGAGCAGCAGACATATATTTTCCCTTCAAAATATCCCTTTTCAACCATCTGCGCAACTGCTTTTAATTCTTTAGCTAGATTCGATGTCTTTTGTCATTTATCCATAATCATCAAGCCAAGAGTTTTCATTAGTTTTTAATCTTCTACATTGCACTTGACTATCTTTGTCTGTCACTAAATAACTGAACCTACAATTATTTTCTTACTAAAATACATGGAAATAAATTAAGCACCATCCAATCAGTTCAGACTCGTAGTGACCCTGTGCACAACAGAATGAAACCCTACCCTGTCTTACACCATGTCCCCAATAGTTCTCATGCTTAAGGTCATTGTTGCAGCCGTTACGTCAATCCATTTTGCGGAGGGTCTTCCGCTTTTTCAGTAACCCTCCACGCTACCAAGCATGATGTCCTTCTCCAGGGAATGATCTTTCCTGACAGCATGTCCAAAGTATATAAGATGCAGACCTGCTATCTTTGCTTCCAAGGAGCACTCTGGTTGTGCTTTTTCCAGAATAGATCTGTTTGTTCTTTTGACAATACATGGTACATTCAATGTTCTTCTTCAACAGCGCATTTCAAAGGTGTCTTCTGTCTTCCTTCTTCAGCATCCAGCTTTTGCATGCATACGATGTAGCTGAAAATATCGTGACTCGGGTCATGTGCACCTTAGTCTTCAAGGTGACATTTGTAATTTTTAACACTTAAAACAAGTCCTTTGCAGCAGATTTTCCCAATGTAGTGTCTCTTTGGACTTCTTCACTGGGGCTTCCATGGGCATTGGTTTGTGGAAACAATTAAAATTAAATCCTTGACAAGCTCAGTTCTTTCCCCATTCATCATGGTGTTGCTTACTGGTCCAGTTGTGAAGATTTTTGTTTTCTTGATGCTGCAGTGCAGTCCATACTGACAGCTGGGGTCTTTCATCTTTATTAGTAAGTGTTTCAAATCCTCTTCATTTCCAGCAAACAAGGTTGTGTCATCTGCATAACTCTGGTTGTTAATGAGTCTTCCTACCATCCTGATGCCTCATTCTTCTTCATATAGTCCAGCTTCTCAGATTATTTGCTTG
The DNA here is from genome assembly GCA_028571685.1 of Heterohyrax brucei. Taxonomy (NCBI): domain Eukaryota; kingdom Metazoa; phylum Chordata; class Mammalia; order Hyracoidea; family Procaviidae; genus Heterohyrax; species Heterohyrax brucei. The sequence goes on from CM053146.1 coordinate 108,871,959, forward strand.
GCATACAAATTGAACAGATATGATGAAAAGATACAACCCTGACACACACCTTTCCTGACTTTAAACCATGTGATGTCGCCTAGTTCTGTTCACACAACTGCCTGTTGTTCCATATTCAGATTCCTCATGCGCACAACTAAGTGTCCCGAAATTTCCATTCTCCACAACATTATCTATAATTTGTTATGATCGACACAGATGAATGCCTTTGTACAGTCAGTGAAACACAGGTAAACATCTTTCTGGTATTCTCTGCTTTCAGCCAAGATTCCTGACATCACCAGTGGTATCCCTGGTTCCATGTCCTCTTCTGAATTCAGCTTGAATTTCTGACAGTTCCCTGTCAGTATACTGTAGGAGTCACTTTTGAAAGATCTTTAGCAAATTTTTACTTGCACGTGATATTAACAATATTGTTCAATAATTTCCATATTCGGTTGGATCAGCTTTCTTGGAACCAGGCATAAAGGTGGATCCTCTCAGTTGGTTAACCAGGTAGCTGTCCTCCAAATTTCTTGGCATAGAGAAGTGAGCACTTCCAGTGCTGCATCTGATTTGCTGAAATCTCAACTGATACTCCATCAAGTCCTGGAACCTTGTTTTTGACAGTAACTTCGACACAGCTTCGACATCTTCCTTCAGTACCATTGGTTCCTGATCATATGGTACCTCTTGAAATGATTAAACATCGACCAGTTCTTTCTGGTATAATGCCTCTGTGTATTCCTTCCATCTTGTTTTGATGCTTCCTGAGTCATTTAGTATTTCCCTGTAGAATTCTTTACTATTGCAACTTGAGGCTTGAACATTTTCTTCAGTTCTGGTTTAAAAGAAATGCACATTTTTTAAAGCTTTTGACGTTTATCATCACATGCAGGGTCTGATTGTTCAATAGGATAATTGTTCACTTTGGAATAGTAAGTAAGCATGAGTAAGCCATGCTTGCTTTGCTTACTGGGTCACCCACCCCTGTCAGGGTAAGTAGATTTGAAAAGAGGCTTTGATTCTGGAGGAAGGTGTTGTGGGATTGGGAGATAGATGCCAGCCACACCTAGAAGCAGAATCTTTCTTTTTTTTTATACTTGATTGTGCTTTAAGCAAAGTTTACAATGACAGTCAATTTTTCATACAAAACTTACACATACACAGCTATGTAACTCTAGCTGCTCTCCCCTCGCTATGACAGCACACTGTTCCTTTCTGCCTTTATTTCCAGTGTCCATTCAACCAGCTCTTATTTTCCTCTGCCCTCTCATCTTGCCTCTAGAGAGGAGCTTCCCAGTTAGTCTGACACATCTATTCAAGCCAAAAAGCATATACTTCACCAGTAATGTTTTATGTCTTATAGTCCAGTCCAATCTTTGACTGAAGAGTTGGCCTTGGGAATGTTTTCAACTTTGGACTAACAGCAAGTCCAGTGGCCATGTCTTCTGGGGACTCTACAGTCTGTTGGACCTTGAAGTCTGGTCTTTTTAACGAGGTTCAGATCCCATAGTCCATTTTTCTCCTATAGAAGCAGAGTCTTTGATGTGGTAAAGAAAAGTGGAATTGTTCACTACACATGATCTGATAAGCGTGATCTGCCTTGTCATGTCTCTTGAAGGCATAGTAAATGTTGATTGAATAAATGAAAACTAGTAATACTTTGAGAGAAAGAGCATAAAAGTTAAGGCATCTGGCTTGCACTTGAGGGTAAGAGTAAAAGAGTAAAAATTCCAGATGTTTTTCTAACTGCTTGCTGCTGTTCCATCACTCAAAGAAATATGACACCTCCACAAAGGGAGAATCTCCAGTTGTACACAGTTGTAAAAATGTTTGTCTCAGTGACCCTCTCTCTCGCCCCAACTCCCGAGACTGAACCATACTGCTCTGTAAGACTTGTGATTCTATTACAGAGACAGAGGAAGTAAGGCAAGAATATTTCACTAAGGTAGAAAACTTGATTTTCCAAGTGAGGAGTAACTGCTGGTTGTCATTGTTGTTGTTAGCTGCTGTTGGTTCCTGCTGAGGAAGAACCTGCCCACAGAAATGACAACAGCAACCTTGTCAACCTCAGTCCCCCTCTGTGCTTCTGTGGGAATCCCCTCCCTGGCCCACCTAGTGTTCCCATGGGAGGAGGCACTACAAGAACTCTTCCCTCCCACTTGGATGCCTACCACCACTACCATCCTCTGCTCTTCCTGCCAGCCAGTATGACCAGTGTCGATCAGTGTTGCCCAGAAGAGCCCTAACACCATGCCCTGCAAAAGCTACTACCTCTAGAAGCCCTGCTTGGTCGTGAGCTGGGCCTGGTTATTGTCTGGCATTCCAAGTTAGAGCTCAAACAATTCTCCCATGTTCCTCTATCTACAAACAGTGATATACTGAAGGCTGTTGTCCCTTAATTTCTTTTGAGATAAGAAATGGATATACTAGGAAGAAAGTTTGGCCTTGAACTCAAGATACCTGGTTTATAGTTCTAGTTTTGTCACAATTTATCTGGGGGCCTTTGTCTTCATTTGGTAAGAGATAAAAAGAAGAGATCAAGGGGAAAAACAGCTCCCTGGTTGGGCGTTCATCATCTGTCAACCTCCATGTTATTTTTCATACGTAACAGGGAGAAAAAAGTGGCACATGAATGCTCAGAATTTTGACACTCAGGCTTCCCTAGATTCCAAGAATACTAGTGCATGGAAGCTCTAAGCCCTTGGGATGACTCAGGAGGCCTTCCGCTGCTTTGGGTACCAGACTAAGGCTCCTTTGATACAACAACATGAGATGGTAGGAGCAAGAGCTGACTCAACTGTCATACATGACAAAGTATCATCTTATTTAATCCTGAAGATATTTTTATGATGTTGATACTATTTGGGCCTGTTGCTGGATACTGTTGAGTCAATTCTGATTCATAGTGTCTCTGTGTGACACTGCAGACTGCCCCATAGGGTTTTCTTGACTGAAGCAAATCTCCAGGTCTTCCTTCCATGGAGCATCTGGGTGGGTTTGAACTGTTAGACTTTTGCTTAGCAGCCAAGCTCCTGACCATTGTGCTACTAGGGTTCCTTATTTTGGGGGGGTTAAGATCCAGTACGATTGAGTCAATTTTGACTCATAGCAACCTTATGGGATGTAGTAGAACTGCTCCATAGAGTTTCCAAGAAGCAGCTGATGAATTCAAACTGCTGCCCAAATTATTAGCCATAGCTCTTAACTACTCTGCACCAGGGCTCCTATTTAGGACTGTAAGTCACTTGTCTTGGGCTGTGTTACAGTAAATGCTCTGAATCCCTGCACTGTCTGCCTTCGTGCGCTATGCTCCACAATCTCTAAGCTCTCTCCTGTCTGGGTGACTCAGTTTGTGGGTTAGCTTGTGAACCTGTACTGTTGTTTTCGTAGGAGAGCATATTTACATGTTCTAACAACTGACTTTCATATAAAGTGCTTTTTTAAAAAAAGCGATGCAGTTAAATATTGTCTGTGTCTGTGTTTGGTGAAAAGAACAACAAAATCAAGCCTGTATCATTTTTAGGTACATTTCAGCTACTCTTCGTTTCTGACTCTCTGCTTCCATAGATACAAGGAAATCCTGGTAGTGAGGTGGTTAAGTGCTACGTCTGCTATCCAAAAGGTGAGGAGTTCAAATCGACCAGGTGTTCCTTGGAAACTCTATGGGACAATTCTACTCTGTTCTGTAAGGTGACTAGGAGTCAGAATTGACTCAACAGCACTAGGTTTGATTTGTTATTATATATACATATATATATATACACACAAGGTGGTGTAATGATTAAGTACTGGGCCACTAACCAAAAGTGTGAACCTACCAGTGGCTCCTTAGGAGAAAAGACCTGGCTATCGCCTCCCATGAAGATGGTAGCCTAGAAAACCCCATAGGGCAATTCTGCTGCTATATAGTCATTATGAATTAGCTTCGATGTGATGAAGACAGCACGTGTGTGTGAAAGAGAGAGAGACAGACAGACAAACAATATCAGGGATCAGAACTGGGTGTTTTGTTGTTTTTGTTAAATGCTTCCACACTCTGTCCCTCCTCTCAAAGTTTCCCTGCAGGCTGCTTTACCTTTACTTTCCGAAGGGAAGTCCTGCCCTCTCCTTCCAGCTGGCTGGTAATAAAGCTCAGGCAAGTCAAATAGGACAGCAAGAGCCTAGTTAAGAGCAAGAGGCAGGCTGCAGAGACCAGAAGCCCTAACAACCCTCAGGAAGGGAGAGATGGTGCAAAACAGTGGGACACCCAGCACATGAGTGATGCCTGCATCTCTCTCCCCTTGACTGAGGCAAAGGGGAACATTCTGGTCCTACTGGAACTGCACGACAAGCTCAGAAGAGAGAAAATGATACATGTGCATCCTGGAGTGAAGACAGAAGCAAGTGCCAGGAGGCTGGAAGTCATCCCCTCAATCTGGCATCAGTGCCCACCACTCATTCAAGGAACACAAGCCAGAGTGGCTCTGTTTGGCCTGTACGTTCAGCTAACACAGGTGTGGGGAATGGAAAAGGGGAAGGTGGTGAGAGTTCTTTGTTATCCTTCAGATTCTAGCCTCTGAGAAGCCCAGCCCTCTTCCGGTGTATGCTCTGAGCTCTGCAATATTCTCTATCGTGTGCCTTTGAAGCCCATCCCCCCTCCAAGAGTGACCCTGGAGCTGCTGCTGTTCCTCTGTGTCAAAAGGCCCTGGCTGAGCCGACTAATGATAAACTGCTTGTGAAGAGTCCTTCACCTCTCGGTGCTAGAACCGATGACTCCCGAGAGTGAGCGCGCTGGAGCGGCTGGTTTGTGGAGGATGAATCTCCAAACAGCTGCAGGGCCCCTGCAGCCTCTTTGCAGGCTCCCTGGCACATAGGAAATTTGTAGAAGTAAATTACTAAAACAAGGCAGGCAACAGAATTACATTAATAAATGCCTTGGAGCCTACATTCTCATGAAGCACTGACACTGCAGGTAGGCTTCCCATAAGCAGCAGCAGCCTGACATCTCAACCCCACGATCACAGCAGAAGATGTGGAGAGGACTCTGAGGTCACAGAACAGAGCCACAAACAAGACCTGTAAACTGTGGAATAGTGGAGTCACAAAGAAGTCATTTCAGACGTGTAATCAGGTCTCTTCGGTCACATGCTCAAGCCATCTAGTTTTAAAACTGGCAAAGTCAGGGAGGACATATGCTGCTACTCTCTGTCCCTTGTACCTTTCCACTGAGCCACCAACAGCTTCAGCATCCTTCCTAACACAGTGCTGGAAGCAACCATAAATCAAAAGTTTTGGTATTTGAACTAAAACTTACTAGCCAGTCTCAATCTAACATGGCCCTCCCATTTCACAAGTGAGGAGACCAATGCTCAATGAAGTTAAGTTCCCATGCCACAGGGCTATTTGGTGAAGAAGTTCTGAGTAGAAACTAGATCTTTGACTCTTTGCCCAGTGCTTGTTCTAGTAAAACAACTCTGAACCTTGAAATGCTCATTTTCAGCAATATCCTTTTTTTAATTTCCTTCCTGAGTTTACTTTAGTGTTTTTTTGTTTTATTAAATAAAAAAAAATGAAAATGTACATACTCTGTGCTTACAATATTGAGTTAAGAGAGGAGTAGTACACAAGTTGTGTCAAAGTCTCATTAATATTGATCTTATAATGTGAATTGTCACCAATTTCACCCTACCAAATTTCTAACAATTAACTAATCTAAACCCTCGCCCCTTGCCTTCCCGCCCTCCCATCTTCCCCGCCCTTGTAGCCGTCAAAGAGTCTTTTCTATTATGTATGAGTATGGTTTTAAGTTTTTATCTTAGGGGTCTCATATAATAATTGTCCTTCCGTCGCTGACTGGTTTCATTCAATATAATGTCCTCCAGTTGAGACCAAACAGAGATGTTTCCTGCTATCATCATTGTTCTTTATCAGTGTATAGTACTCCATGGAGTATATATACCAAAGTTTACCTATGCACTCTTCTGTTGTTGGGCATCTGGGATGATTCCAACTTTTTGCTATCATGGACTATGCTGCAATGAATATTCGTGTGCATGTAGCAGTCGGTGTGAACGGCCTTGATTTTGTGGGATATATTTTGAGAAGAGGAATAACTGGGTCAAATGGTATATCTATATTCATTATTTTAAGGTAACGCCAAATTGCTTTCCAAAGAGGTTGCACCATTCTGCAATCCCACCAACAGTGAAGGAGAGTTCCAATCTCTCCACAGCCCCTCCAACATTTATTGTTTTGTGTTTTTCGGATCATGGCCAATCTCATTGGGGTGAGGTGTTATCTCATTATCATTTGATTTGAATTTCTTTAATAATTAATGATCGTGAACATGTCTGTATGTTTTTTGGCTGCCTGGATCTCCTCTTTAGAGAAGTGTCTGTCCATCTCCTTTGTCCATTGCTTAATTGGATGATTTGTCTCTTTCTTACTGATATTTTGTAGAACCTTGTAGATTATGGAGATCAGGTGTTGGTCTGACATAGAGTTGCCAAATATTTTTTCTCATTCTGTAGGTGGTCTTTTAATTCTTTTGAGAAAGTCTTTGGATGAGCAGAAGTGTTTGATTCTTATTAATTCCCATTTATCTATTTTCTCTTCTGAAGAATGTGTTTTGTTTGTCAGATTTTGAAGTCTGTCTATATTGCATACTAAAACATCCATTGTTGACCCTATCTTATCTTGGATGAGCTTTATTGTTTTAGCTTTTATATTCAGGTCTTTTATCCAATTTGAGTTGATTTTTGTATAAGGTGTGAGATACGGGTCTTGTTTCAATTTTTTGCAGATGGATATCCAATTATGCCAGCACGATTTGTTAAAGAGACTGTTCTTATGCCAGTTCAAAATCTTAGGACCTTTGTCAAATGTCAGCTGTTCATAAGAGGATGGTGGCATCTCTGGGGTCTCTACTTTGTTCCATTAGTCTATATGTCTCTTTTTATACCAATACCAGGCTGTTTTGACTACTGTGGCAGTGTAATAGGTTTTAAAGTCAGGTAGTGAGAGGCCTCCCACCATGTTTTTCTTTTTCAGTAGTGTTTTACTTATTCGGGGTTTCTTCCCTTTCCAAATAAAGCTGATAATTTGTTTCTCCATCTCATTAAAAAATGTTGTTGGAATTTGTATTGGGATTGCATTATATAAGTAGAGTGCTCTGGGCAAAATAGACATTTTCACAATATTGAGTCTTCCTACCCATGAGCAGGGTAGATTATTCCACCTATGTAAGTCCCTCCTAGTTTCTTGTAGCAATGTCTTGTAATTTTCTCTGTAAAGATCTCTTATTTCTCTAGTTAGATTTATTCCTAGGTATTTTATCTTCTTGGGGGCTGTAGTAAATGGAACTGATTTGGTGATTTCTTCATTAATAATTTCACTGTTGGTATAAAGGAATCCTGCTGATTTAGTTATATAGCAACATTCTTTAGGAATCTTAAGTACCTCTCCAGTATTTATGGTTCACATGGTGTGTTATGAAGAAAACCAAAACCAAACCCACTGGTGTTGAGTCAATTTCAACTCATAGCAACCCTACAGACAGAGTAAAACCGCACCCATAGAGTTTCCAAGATGCACCTGGTGGATTCAAACTACTGACCTTTCGGTTAGCAGCCATAGCACTTAACCAGTATGGTGCCAGAGTTTCCACCTCATGAAAGGCTACCCTAAAACAGAGGAAATGGAGAGCTTTGTACCATCCATGTGTTCAAGTCAGGGTAACTCTTTAGGTGAGATCTGAGCCTGGGCGCATTCCTGTTATTGGCCCTGTTTCTTGTCCTTTGTCTCTCTCAGTAGGTCTCTAGGAAAGCCTGGCAACTGAACCCAAATGACCATATGAATAACAAATAATTAGGAGAGATAAATGCTGAAATAAAACCGTGTTGTTCTTTGGCGGTTGATGATTGATTTCCGTACCTTTGAGCTTGCTGCTCTGTAACAAGAGCATCTCTGGGTATATTTTGCTCTCTTTGATTGTTCACCTTTTTATATGGGGAAAAAAAGTTTCAATAAACCTTTTAGCTGTTTTAAACTCTCTAGATGAAATTTTTACCATGCTAATAGATGATATTGCTGAAAGAAGATAATTACGTGGTGAAATTAAGACATTCTGCAATTATATCTTGTAACATCGTTAATTTCCAGATGCACACAAATTATATCTACCTCAAGAAGAATAGTAATTTCCTTTGTTTCTCTCACAAAAGCCGGTAATAACAATCTTTCTCCTGCAATTATTTTAGACAAATTTTCCAATTTGTTATCTTAGACCTCTGAGAGCAATAATGATACATTATCTCAAGTTTCAAGTTTTACTTTTTATCATTGTATCATGAATGATCTTTTAGATTGAAAATGTTATTTTCTTTTTGAAAAAGCATTGACACTCATTGTCTTCTCTTTCCAGTGTCTTCATCATTTTAGGAATGAAATCACTAATGGTAATAAATGAATGAGATTATTGGGAAAAATTATGCTGTAGATAACTTGTCCCCATCTATAGTGACACAGAACAAAAAAGCTTAAAGAACCATCATAACCGTGAGCAGCTTGCAGAGTTATTCAAATCTTTTTTAGAATTTTGTGTTCAGACCAGAACAACAAATATTATTGAGTAGTTATTCTATGCAAAAAACAATGTGAGGGAGTACAAATGTCATTGGACCCTCTAAGAGCCCACTACATAGCCGGGGAGACAACAATAAAAAAAATAAACATGAGTAAATGAGTAGCAGCATAAACCAAGAGGTGCATTTGTAACACAAAACTAATCACCATGTGAATCTTAAGAAACAGAATTCGGGGCGGAGTCAAGATGGCGGACTAAGCCCCCGTCTCCTTCTATCCCTCTGGAAACCAAGACCTGAATTGACAATCAAACAGAGCCTTCTGATCACCTAATCAGCCTCAGGACACGGCACAGAGCTGTTAATTGGGGCTTCATACCACTCAGGGAAAAACCTCCTCTCTTTCGATGACTCCCGCTCCTGGCTAGCCCCGGCTCTCACGGACGGAAGGTAAACGCACCATTCTGACTTTTTTTTTCCTCTGTCTCGGCTGGCGGGCGGAGCTGGGCCTTGCCTGGCGGCTGGACTCAGACGTGCTGCTGAGGGGAATAGGCAGGCGAAATTCCCATATTCTGAGAGCCAGGCTTGGGACTCTGTTAATCTAGCCAGGTTGAGCCTTTCGTTTTGTAGCTGCCTCAGCGGGGTCTGTGCGGAGCTCCGTGGTCAGGGTGCGGGACGCCATGTTGGTACCGAGATTTTAGCGGGACCTCGTTTTTAGCCTGGGAGCCAGTGCCTGCAAACAGGACGGCACTTCTCCAACAGAAAAGTAGTGATTTTGCACAGTGCTGCCTACATTGGGAGCCCTGCAACAGAAGCAGAGGAATCACTACCTCTCAGCACCTTTAGCCCCTCTGTCTGCTGCCTGTGTGGAGGACGCCATCCTGGGTACGGTGGCTGCAGCTGGACCTAATTCTTAGCTTGGGAGCCAGAGCCTGCCCACAGGAGAGGGCTTTTCTATCACAAAACCAGTACTCGACGCAGTGTTGGCTAAGGCTAGGCCCTGTCAGCAGAGGCCAACAGGGCAGTAGCATTGCTGTATTCTGAACTAGTTTGTTATCATCTGGGGTTGGATATAGTGGCGCTTACTTTGTCAGATGAGAAGAGGGACCTCTACACCTGAAAACCTAACTGACTTGTGAACTGGTCAGATACCTTTTGCTTTACATTTGAAGACAGCCTAGAGAAACATTTGTATTCCATCTTCACAGTAACTTTTCCAGCCTCTATATACTCACATGGGACCCAAAAAGCAACAGACAATTGTGGCATACAAGCATTCACTCATGGCTTCAGAAGGCTCCCAAACAAAGCAGCCAAGGAGTTTTCCAGATGAAGAAACTTTTATGGAAGCATCAGGAAATGAATACAAATTGATTATATACAGAGCCCTTCTAGACCTTATACAAAATGCAGCAGAACAAAGCGAAAAATTAAGCAAGTTGTTCGAACTGATGGAACACCAGTACTCTGAAATTCAACAGATCAAGAAGAAAATCAAAGACATAGAAACTTCCATGCAAAGCCAAGAAAACAGAATGGAACAAATGGAAAAAAGAATTTCTGACTTGGAAGACAGAGCTACTGACGCCAGCGTCTATGAGCAGAAATCAGAAAAAAGAAACAAGAAAAATGAAGAAACATTAAGAAGCATGTGGGACTCTATTAAGAGGAACAACCTTCAATTAATTGGAGTCCCTGAACAGGGTGACACATCTGAGAACACAGAGAGTATCGTTGCTGAGCTGCTGAAAGAAAACTTCCCAGAAATCATGAAGGAAGAGAATATAGACATCTCAGATGCATATCGTACGCCACCCAATATAGATCTCAAAAGAAAGACTCCAAGACATAATAATCAAGCTTAAGAAAATGAAACATAAGCAGCAACTGTTAAAGGCAGCAAGACTCAAGGCAAAGCTAACATTCAGAGGGAAACCCTGCAGGCTCTCATCAGATTTCTCAGCAGAAACCGTGCTGGCACGGAGACAGTGACATGACACATTCAAAGTCTTGAAGGAAAAGAACTTCCAACCAAGAATTACATATCCTGCAAAACTGTCTTTCAAAAACGAAAATGAAATTAAGACATTCCCAGATAAACAGAAACTCAGAGACTTTGTAAAAACCAAACCCAAACTACAAGAAATACTGAAAGAAGTTCTTGGCTTTGGCTTAGAAGAACAAAACCACTAACTTTATATTTTAGAACGACACACTACTCAATACTCTACTCATTTAGGGAAGGCTCCAAAGTAAACCACAGCTTTGATATGGAAAGAAGCAATCCAGTGATCATCATGAAAACTGTGGTGTCATCATAATAAAAAGAGGGATGTACTACAGTTGTTACAGTCCTTCCAGATGGAGAGGAAGATGACAAGACTGGTAATAATTAAAATTGGGTTTATAAATAGTTTATTAAGGGGGTTCATAGGGGCAGCTGTAAAGCACAACAAAGATGTATCATACCATTTCAAGAAATCTAACACACGAGTCTCAACAACTATAAAACCAGCTCTGAAAAAGGTGAAAAATCAACTCACAAAAAAGAGTGTCCCAGAACAGACTAATAAGAACAACAGAGAAAACATCAACATAAAAATAAACATATCACAATGGCAGCAGTGAACACATACCTATCAATAATTACATTGAATGTGAATGGACTGAATGCTCCAGTGAAGAGACACCAAGTGTCATCTTGGATCAAAAGACATGACCCATCCATATGTTGTCTACAAGAAACTCACTTGAGACCTAAAGACAGGAACAAACTGAAAATTAAAGGATGGAAGAATACATATCAAGCTAACAATGAACAAAGAAGAGCAGAGGTGGCAATTCTAATCTCAGACAAAATCAATTTTAATGTCAAATCCACCATCGTGGACAAAGATGGTCACTATTTATTGCTGAAAGGTTCAGTACACAAGCAAGACTTAACTATATTAAATATTTATGCACCTAATGCCAGAGCACCTAAATATGTTGAAGAAACACTAACTACGCTCAAAAGAGAGTTAGATGACTCCACAATAATAGTGGGAGACTTTAACACTCCACTCTCATTACTAGACAGATCATCTAGAAAAAAGCTCAGTAAAGATACAGAAGACCTCATTGACACAATTAACCAACTAAACCTCATTGATATATACAGAACTTTCCACCCATCAGCAGACAACTACGCCTTCTTCTCCAGTGCACATGGAACATTCTCCAGAATTGACCACATGATGGGCCATAATGCAATGTTCAACAATAATCCATACCATTGAATTACTGCAAAGCATCTTCTCAGATCATAAAGCCATAAAAGTTGAAAGCAATAGCAGAAAAAAACAGAGATAGAAAGTGGAACTCTTGGAAACTGAACAACATCTTGCTCAAGAAAACATGGGTTATAGAGGAAATCAAGGATGAATTAAAGAAATTCATGGATTCCAATGAGAATGAAAACACTTCCTACCAGAACCTATGGGATACAGCCAAAGCAGTACTCAGAGGTCTGTTTATCTCCATAAATGCACACATCTGGAAGGAAGAAAGAAACCAAATCAAGGAACCAACTCTACAACTTGAACAAGTAGAAAGAGAACAACAGAGGAGCCCCTCGGGCACCAGAAGAAAGGAGATCATAAAGATTAGAGCAGAGCTAAATGAATTAGAGAATAGAAAAACAATTGAAAAGACCGAAAGCTGGTTTTTTGAAAAGATCAACAAAGTTGATAAACCACTGGCTAAACTTACTAAAGAAAAGCAGGAAAGGAAACAAATAACCCAATTAGAAATGAGAGGGGAGTTGTCACCACAGATGCAACAGAAATCAAAAATATCGTAACAGAATACTATGAAAGACTGTACTCTACCAAATTTGAAAACCTAGGGGAAATGGACCAATTCCTTGACTCATACGACCTACCCAAATTATCACAACATGAGGCAGAACAACTTAATAAACCCATCACAAAGGAAGAGATTGAAAAGGTCATCAAAACACTGCCAACCAAAAAAAGTCCAGGCCCAGATGGCTTCACGGCAGAATTCTACCAAGCATTTAGAGAAGAGTTATCCCCAATACTACTGAGACTATTTCACAGTATAGAAAGAGGTGGAGTACTCCCAAACTCATTCTGTGAAGCCAGCATAACCCTGATACCTAAGCCAGGGAAAGATCCAACAAAGACAGAGAACTACAGAGTGATATCACTCATGAACCTAGATGCAAAAATCTTCAACAAAATTCTTTCCAACAGAATACAACAACATATCAAGAAAATAATCCATCATGACCAAGTGGGATTTGTACCAGGGATGCAAGGCTGGTTCAACATCAGGAAAACAGTTAATGTGATAAACCACATGAATAACACAAAAGACAAGAATCACCTGATTTTGTCCATTGATGCAGAAAAGGCATTTGATAAAGTCCAACACCTATTCATGCTAAAAACTCTTAGCAAAATGGGCATAGACGGCAAATTCCTAAACACAATAAGGACCATTTATACAAAGCCAGTTGCCCACATCATCCTGAATGGAGAGAGACTGAAAGACTTTCCCTTGAGATCAGGAACTAGACAAGGATGCCCATGTGCTAGAAGTTCTAGCCAGAGCAATTAGACAAGATGAAGAAATAAAGGGCATCTGCATTGGCAAAGAGGAAGTTAAAATCTCCCTGTTCACAGATCATATGATTGTATATGCAGAGAACCCCAAGGAATCTATAAGTAAGCTACTCAAACTGATAGAAGAGTTCAGCAAAGTCTCAGGATACAAGATAAACATAAGTAAATCAGTAGGATTCCTTTATACCAACAACGAGACTGTTAAGGAGGAAATTATCAAATCAATACCATTTACAATAGCCCCTAAGAAGATAAAGTACCTAGGAATTAATCTAACCAGAGAAACAACAGACCTTTACAAAGACAACTACAAGCCCTTACTACAAGAAACTAAAAGAGACTTAGATAAATGGGAAAACCTACCCTGCTCATGGATAGGAAGACTTAACATTGTGAAAATGTCTATTTTACCCAAAGCAATTTATTTATATAATACAATCCCAATACAAGTCCCAGCATCATTTTTTAATGAGATGGAGAAACAAATCACCAATTTTGTTTGGAAAAGGAAGAAGCCCCCGATAAGTAAGGTACTACTAAAGAAGAAGAACACACTGGGAGGCCTCTCATTACCCAACCTTAGAACATACTACACTGCCACAGTGGTCAAAACAGCCTGGTACTGGTACAAGAACAGACAGATGGATCAATGGAACAGAACTGAGACCCCAGAGATGACGCCATCTGCCTATGAACAGTTGATATTCAACAAAGGCCCTAAGACATTAAGCTGGAGTAAAAACAGTCTCTTCAACAAATGGTGCTGGCAAAATTGGTTATCCATCTGCAATTAACTGAATCAAGATCCATATCTTACACCTTATACAAAAACCAACTCCAACTGGATAAGAGACCTAAATATCAAACCTAAAACGATAAAGCTCATCCAAGAAAAGGTAGGAACAACAATGGAAGTTTTAATACACAATGAGGACAGACTCCAAAATCTGTCAAAGAAACCTCAATCAACAGAAGAGAAAGTAAATAAATGGGAACTATTAAGAATCAAACACTTTTGCTCATCCAAAGACTTTATTAATAGAATTAAAAGAACACCCACAGAATGGGAAAAAATATTTGGCAACTCTATGTCAGATCGACGCCTGATCTCCATAATCTATAAGATACTACAAAATATCAATAAGAAGAAGATAAACCATCCAATTAAGCGATGGGCAAAGGAGATGGACAGACACTTCACTAAAGAGGAGATCCAGGCAGCAAAAAACACATGCAGACATGTTCACAATTTTTAGTTATTAAAGAAATTCAAATCAAGGCAACAATGAGATACCATCTCATCCCAACAAGATTGGCCATGATCCAGAAAACACAAAACAACAAATGCTGGAGAGGCTGTGAAGAAAGTGGAACCCTCCTACACTGTTGGTGGGATTGCAAAATGGTCTAGCCTCTTTGGAAGGCAATCTGGCGCTTCCTTAAAAAAATGGATATCGATATACCATTTGACCCAGTAATTCCACTACTTGGAATATATCCTACAGATTCAAGGCCTTTCACACCAACGGACACATGCACCAGAATGTTTACCGCAGCACAGTCCATGATAGCAAAAAGATGGAATCAACCCAGATGCCCCACAATAGAAGAATGGATAGGTAAACTATGGTACATATACTCAATGGAGCACTACGCAATGATAAAGAATAACGATGATTCCAGGAAACATCTCCTAACCTGGTTTCAAATGGAAGACATTATGTTGAGTGAAAGTAGTCAGCAACAAAGGGACAAATACTGTATGAGACCTCTACGATAAGATCTCAAAAACAGACTTGTATATAGAAGAAAAGACGCTTTGACAGCTGCAAGGGTAGGGAGGGAGGGAGGGTAATGGGGGGAGGGTTTAGTTTAGATAGTTACTAGAAATCTAGTTGGGAGAAAGCGGTGATAGCACACATTAGAAACAAGAACAACATTAAGTGGTCTTCAGCATAACTTGAGTACTCCTTCCATCTTAACTCAATACTGCAAGGATATAGTAGCTGGGGCAGGGGGCAGGGGACCATGCTCTTAGGTGAATTCCAGGCCAACTGGCACAACTAGCGTTTTGCTAAGAGAGCTCTCTGCACCCCACATTGGTGAGTGGCATCTAGAGTCTTAAAAGCTGCCAAGCTGCCATCTGAGGACACAGCAAATGGTCCCAACTCAGCAGGAACGGATGCTTACCGAGGACCAAAATTGACATGCAGTAACGACAACCGAGAAGACAGAGAGACCCACAAGAGTGGCTGCCTACATCGACTTAGGACCAGAAGAACTGATGGTGCCCGGCCACCACCAGTGATAACCGCGATGGAGCTCACTAAGTTGAGTCTCACTGGCAACACAAGAATAAAAAGAGGTGCATCATGAGATCTCCACTAAAAGACCTCAATTGATGGTCCAGCGGTCTTGGGGTTCCTCTGAGAGCATGGGCCCCGGCCCTGATGCTGCCCTTTCCCATAAGTTATAACAAAGGTCCACTCTTTGGACAGGAGTGGATTGGACTTGGCAATGCAGAGTGACCATATATTGGAAGCACTTTGTGGTTTTATACATCTACAGGCTATCATCTTGCTGACCTCTGCCTGGAGGAAGGGGAGTGGACAGAGAGGAGGGGAAAGGAGGTTGTTGAGAGGATGAGACATGTATGGAGCAGAGAGGAATAGTGTGCAGTCACCGGACAGGGAGAGCAGTGGAAGCTGCATATAGGTGGGCATGGAAATTTATATGTGAATGTACATTTTCACTCAGTTATGTTAAATAAAAATAAAAAATAATAATAAAAAACAAAATGAAAAAAAAAAAAAGAAACAGAATTCCATGAGCGCAGAGAGAATAGAGGAGACAGGGTCTGGAGCGGTTCCTGGAGTGGGAAAGACATAAACTAAATCTAAAAGACCCTATGGTCAAAGCTGAACTTTATCCAATAGATATTCTCCATGATTCTCTCTCTCATTTCATAGCTCACCTAGAATCATCTTCCCTCGCTTCAGTTTATTTCTCATTTCTGTTTCCTCTCTACAATATCATTCATTCTCATGGATTCAGTTACTATTTCTCACGCCAGCTCCTAATTCTGAGTCTCCAGCATCTCTGTATCTCTTTACCACGGCTTTGAATTCCCTCATGTCTCCTGCTTTGATTAATGCCCTTCTCTCCCATCTGTTGTTAGCTGCCGTCAGCTTGCCCGCCCTCCCCCCCCACCTCGTGATGACACCATGCACAATGGGACTGGAGTGTTGTGACCCACAGGGTTTTCACTAGCTGATTTGTCCCTGACCTAGTTGTGACTGAATCTTCTCTATCCATCCAGGCTCAGCTAAACACCGTCTCTAGGAAACTTTTTCTCGCACCCCTTGCCCCCAGTTGGAAGCCTCATGTCACTTCCTTGAAGTCCCACAGCACCTGTTCTTCTTCTACCGTGAACAACCCTCATGACGTGCCATAACCCTGAACTACATTCTTTACCACCATGCTTGCTTCTTGAGAACTAGCTAACCAGCAAAAGAGGTGGGCTACCCATGGGTTTGTCTGTAGTCTGTGACCCCATCCACCTAGCCACAGCTGTTTGGGCCATGGATCGAGTCAGTCTCTGCTTGGGAAAAGCCAATTTTCTCCTCTAGAAATCAGAATTGGGACCTGGAGAAGCAAATCCGTTTCTGTTGGTGCTTGAATCACAACACTATTTAGAGGGGTCTGAGTCAGAATGTGCTTGACAACAGTGGGTTTGGTTTTTGTTTGTGTGGGCTTTTGTTCTCATATTGGGGGTGAATCAGGAAAAGCCAGTCCATGAGAATGATTGGTGAAGCAGTTGGGCACAGCAAAATAGGAAGCCTGGAAGCAGGGAAAGGGAAGGTGCCTGTGCTTCTCCCGTCCCTCCATATCTAGTCTCAGTCCTCAGGAGGTTTGTGTGTATTTCCAGCGCTCCACTTCTCCATTTATATGAAATTCCCTCTTTGCACTTCAGCAGTTGGAGTAAGTTTCTGTTACTGACCCTGAAGATGCCTAAAATCCTCCACCTCAGAGGCACAGTCTGTAGGGGACTCTCATCACTTTTGCCCGCAGGCCCACCTGCTCGAGTACCCAGTGTTTATCCGGCACACAGTAAACGTACATTAAAAAGAAAGAAGGAAAAGTAGATCCAAAACCAACACAAGGAAAAAAGACTTTTTTTTCAGCCTAAGTGAAAACAGACCTAATGGAAGACTTTGCTTCCATTTCTCATAATAATTTAAATCAGGTTGCTTAGAAACCATCTTCCTTAAAATGGTACATTTATAAAAAATGGTGTTTTTATAAGCAGCTATGGATTTCTCAGCCAGGTTTTATAACCTCATGTAAGCCCATATGTCTTTTTTCCAGGCTGAATTCCAACTGGCTTGCAGAGGAGTATGCACACTGGAAAGAAATATCGGGAGCATTAAGGGTCAGGCCAATAGAGGGAGAGGGTTTTAGTGGAAGAGTAATATCAAAAGGATGTTTAAAATATAAACGATCTTGATTTCAGTGCTATGTGCATACTTTCTTGCAAAGAAATCCATTGAGTGATATCGGCAAGGACTCTCACGCCCGTAACTGGATGATGTTTCCTTCAAGTCACATGGAACCCAAACCAAACTAAACCCATTGCTGACAGGTCAATTCCAACTCATAGAGACCCTGCAAGACAGGGTAGAGCTGTCACATAGGGATTCCAAGGCTGTGGTCTTTACAGAAGCAAAATGCCGTATCTTTCTCTCTTGGAGCAGCTGGTGATTTTCAACGGCCAATATTTTGGTTAGGAGCTGAGTGCTTAGCCACCGTGCCACCATGGGTCCTTTCAAGTCATGTGAAGAAGTGTTCAAAGAAGGAGAAGGTTTGCTTCATTGTTTAAATTTCATATAAAAATTGCAACTTCTGAAACAAGATACATTCTTGGAAATGAAATTTTTTTTTTTTTACTTTTTCATTTAAAGCAAATTTGGTATTGCATTATAGACCATGAAATTCTCAAATATATATCACAGTAATCATGACTATTTAGTGTAATACTAAACACATATAGCAATGTCTATATAGTGATGTGTGTATAGTTGTATATGTTAATATATGTTATTGTTTAGTGTAACAGTCATGATTATTGTGATATAAAATTGAGAATTTCTATAATACGATACTAAATTGAATTAATTAAAAGAATAACAAAGATGTTGCATCTCTTAGACTGTATCTATTTTCTGTCAGCTTGTCATAGGCCAAGAGCTAGTTGCCTGGACAGAATAAAGGGACACTGTGTGTTTCAAAGTCAGGAAAGGCATACATCAAGGTCATATTCTTCCACCATTCTTATTCAACCAGGATACTAAGCAAATAATCCAAGATGCTGAGCTCTATAAAGAAGAACACAGCAGCTTCAGGATTTGAAGAAAAGTCACCAACAACCTGCGATATGCAGATGACACAATCTTGTTGCTGAAAGCAAAGAGGACTTGAAGAACTTGCTGATGAAGATCAAAGATTACAGCCTTCAGTATGGATTTCACTTCGACATAAACAATATAAAAATCCCCACAACTAGACCAATAAGCAACATCATAATAAATGGTTTAAGGATTGAGGTTGTCAAGGATTTCATTTTACTTGGATCCACAACCAATACCCATGGCAGCAGCAGTCCAAAAAAATCAAAGGATATATTCCATTGGGCAACTCTGCTGCAAAAGGCTTCTTTAGAGTTAAAGCAAAGAAAGATGTCACTTGATGGACTTATGTGCACCTGATCCCCCCAAAATACAACAGCAACAAACAAACAAACAAACTCACTGCCTCAATTCTGACTGCTAGCAAGCCTACAGGACAGAGTAGGCTGTCCCACAGGGTTTTCATGGAGTGGCTGATAGATTTGTGTTGCTGACCTTTGTGGTTAGCAGCTGAGCTCTTAACCACTACACCACCAGGGCTCCCTGCTTGACCCAAGACATGACGTTTTCAGTCACCTTGTATGCATGTGAAAGCTGGAGGGTGAATAAAGCAGACCGAGGAAGAACTGGTGCCTTTGAACTATGGTGTTGGTGAACAACGTGACTGTACCGTGGATTGCCAGAAGAATGGACAAACCCGTCTTGGAAGAAGTACAGCCAGAGCGCTCGTTAGAAGCAAGGGTAGCAAGACTTCATCTCACATACTCTGCACAAGACCAGGAGAAGGATATCATGCTTGGTGAAGCAGAAGGCCAGGGGAAAAGAGAATGAACTTCAGTGGGGTTGACTGACACCGTGGCTGCAGTGACGCACTGAAGCCTAACAACAGTTGAGAGAACCGTGCAGGGTCAGGCAGCGCTCCCTTCTGCTGTGCGTGTGGGCTCTAGGAGTTGGAATGGAGCCCACCCTGCCTAACGACCACCACAACGTCAACACACTGTGTCTTACTCAGGTCTTCGGATCTTTTGTATGAAATCCAAATGATTGAGCATCCCTTCTCTTGTCTTTATACCCCTCCTCAAGTGACTTCAGGGGAACTCTGGTGGCACAGTAGCTAAGCACCTGATTACTAACCAGAAGGTTGGCAGTTCAAATCCACTATCTGTTACAAGGAAGGAAGATAGGACTGTCTGCTTGGCTAAAGACGACAGCCTTGGAAACCCTCTGTGGCGATTTTACCCTGTCTGTAGGATTGTGATGAGTGGGACTCAACTCTATAGCAGTCTGTTCGGTATTATTTATTACTATATAATTTATGATGCTTATCAGTTTTACTGACCATTTCCTACAACAGGGCTGCCTTAACTCAAAGAGGGAATATTTTCCATGTCAATTTTTGGTACCCTGAGGGCAAAAAGTATCTCTCATTGCATTGTTTCTGTATAATGGCAGGACAGAGGCAGAGAGCGGAAGGGAAGGCAAGCCATCTCAAAACATTCTAAATCAGGGAACTCAAAAAGTCAAGTAGGCAGTACTCAATTGGAATAATCAGCAGAACAGTCCATCTAATGTTGAAGTGCCAGCAGGTAACCGAGGCCATATCTTGATTACGTCCCTGTTTAAATGCACTCATGACATAATATTCTACTGCAACTGAAGAGCCCCTGGCATCTTCTAGATCTGTTTCTTCTGAAGATTCTTGTTCAGTCATTTTCCCTGGGGTGAAGATGGCTGGACAGTATCTCTTTGGAAATAAATGTGAATTTCAATAAGACCATAAAAGTGTGCACTGGATGAGCTCAGCTGTGCTCAAGTTTGTCAGTTAAATAATTTAGAAAACTTCTTCTTTCTGCTTGAAACCTCCCTAATTGTGTGACAACACTGGACATGTCAGAGAAGCTGACAGGCAACATTCTTATT
This sequence comes from Heterohyrax brucei, assembly GCA_028571685.1. Classification (NCBI taxonomy): domain Eukaryota; kingdom Metazoa; phylum Chordata; class Mammalia; order Hyracoidea; family Procaviidae; genus Heterohyrax; species Heterohyrax brucei. Next base: position 108,892,458 of record CM053146.1, read on the forward strand.
TGTTTATCACTGGTCCTCGTGTTCAGCCAAGGTGCCTTTGGCCTTTCATGTCATCATGGCTTTGTGTGTGCTGTGAAAGTGAGGAATAAGACCACGTGCAAGACAGAGCTGCACCAGGCAGAGCTATACCCTAGCCCAAGAATTGCCTTAGCCAGAGGTGCTCAGGACATCCCTTCTCAGCACTACCATGCCTCACTCTGGCAGCCAAAAATGGCACAACTGGGCCCTGGAGAGGGACAGGAACTCTTCATGGCCCAGTGACCCAGGAGAACTTTCAGGAGCTATTTTTCATCCTGTCCCAGAACTCCCAGGCCAGCCTGTCGGAGAAATGCCTTCAGAACAGCTGTTGTCTTTTTTAACATGGCACTGGCTACTTTGCAGGGTTCAGGGTCTTACAACACACGGCTCCTTTTGTCATATAAGGAGGCCTGGTGACACAGTTTTTAAGCGCTGCTAACGGAAAGATGGTGGTTCGAGCCTACCAGTTGCCCTGTGGGAAAAAGATGTGTCAGTCCACCTCTGGTGCAGAGTGTAGCCTTGACAATCCTGTAAGGCAGTTCTACTCTGTCTCATGGGGTCACTGGGAGTCAGAATCAACTCGATGGCAAAGGGATTTTTATTTTCATGTAAGGTCTCTGGGCTGTACAAATAGCTTGCCCTTGACCACTAACCTAAAATTTAAAAGTACCCAGAGGCTCTGTGGCAGAAGGCTGCTGATCTGTTTCTATAAAGATTACAGCCAAGAAAACCCCATGGAGCAATGACAGCAAGGGGCTACTGTGAGTCAGAATCAGTGTGACAGCAACGGGGTTGGGCTTTTTTATTTTGGTTTGTTTATTCAGAGTACTTTACCATTAGCAGCTGTACCCAGATATAGAAAGTATGGTATACCCTACTGAATTCCTTTGTAGATATACTGTACTATCCCAGATTAAAGCCATTCTTTCCCAGTGGACAGTGAATTGGGAAACAACCTTCAGTGAGACCATCGTTGTGCGTGATGGGATGGATTCTGACTCACAGCAACCCTAAGGCAGAGTAAAATTCCCCTATAGGGTTTCCTAGACTGTAATCTTTTCAGGAGTAGATCTCCCGCTCTTTTCTCCCATGGAGCTGCTAGTGGGTTTGAACCGCCAACCTTTTGGTGAGCACCCAAACACTTAGCCAGTATGCCAACAGGGCTGATTAGAGGGGTGTGTAATTTTAGAGGAGGAGGAAACTAGTGTCAGCTCTCTCTAGCTGTGTGGCCATGGTTACATCAATTTGTCTAGGCCTCTAATTTCTCACTTGTTAAATGACACACATCTGAGTGTATTATGTGATCTCTAAGTTTTCTTCCAGCCGCAAATTCAGTGTCAATGTAAATTCTATATCACCAATGATTCAGCAAGTTCATAAAGTGATATAGAGGCACAGTTGGTTGGCTTTAGGCTCTTCAATTCAACAACGTGTAGTACATTTTCAATTCAGCTGAAACTCAACTTCAGATTCATACAGTATTTAGATGCTTGAGTCTTTTACGGCTGACTCAAAGAGTGCCACTCAATATCCCCTGTGAGCCAGGCTTTTTTCTGTAAGTTGGAGATAAATGAGAAATGTGGCGTGGTCCCTGTCCTCAGAGAGCTCACAGCCTGGTATAGAAGAAGGACAGTTAAACCAGGCATTACAGCATGTTATGATACCAGCTAGTCACTCGGTGCTATGAGGGCCCACTGGAGGTGCTTGGAAGGCCAGGCATGTGATGTCTATGTGACAGATGGGTGGTAGAGTCAGCCAGGCTGCTGGAGACAGAGACAATAAAGCATTATGAGCACAGGGCCGGGGATAGGAGAAGACAGAGCCATGTGAGCTGCAAGTGGGCGCTGCACATTGGGAGTTGAGAAGGACACAGGGGAGCCATAAGGGTGAAAAGATTTGGAATAAATTACCATTTAATAAAACCACGACGAGAAACAGTCATATGCTCAGCACACTGGCCAAAATTTTAGAGTCTCACAGTAGTAGGTATAGTCAAGAAAACGAAGCAACTGAATCTGTTATGTTGGATGTAGTATAAATATGTCATATGTATGGGAGTACAAATGGGTAAAACCACTGAGAAGAGCAGTATATTTATGGCATAGTGGTTAAATGCTACGGCTGTTAACCAAAATATCAGCATTTGAAATCCACCAGACGCTCCTTGGAAACTCTGTGTGGCAGCTCTACTCTGCCCTACAGGGTCTCTGTGATTTGGAATCAACTTGACAGCAATGAGTATGGTTTTATACATATATATAGACACACACACACACACACACACACACACACGTGTGTGTCTATATATACATACACAGACACACACATATATGGAGCCACAGGGCACTGTGGCTAAAGTGCTAGACTGTTAACTGAAAGGCCAGCAGTTCAAAACCACCACCTGCTCTTCATAGGAAAGATGTGCCAGTCTGCTACCAGAAAACTTTAGAAACCCTATGGGATCTCTATGAGTCAGAATCAACTCAGAGGCAGTGTGGGGTTTTTCTGTTTTATATATATATATATATGTGTGTGTGTGTGTGTATATATATGTATATATATATATATATATACAGTCAGAGTAGAGTCTTATAGAGTTTCCAAGGAGTACGTGGTGGATTCAAACCACTAATCTTTTGGTTAGCAGCTGTAGCTCTTAATCACTATGCCATCAGGGTTTTCTGCAGTAGAACAGACACACAAAATGCAGCATTCTTATAAAATACTATACAGAAATAAAAATGAACCAGCCACAGCTGTATGCAAAATATCTGCAGATGATAAACAATATTGCAGGGGGAAGAAAAGATACAGAAAATAGTATCATTCTACATGCATAAAGTTCAAAAACCAGGAGAAACTAAACTTTATAGGATATGTAATAGTTTTAAAGAGAATATTGTCTAAAAGATCAGGATACGGGTTTCAGGATGAGGTTGCATCTAGGGGCAAGTCTACGAGTGGCATAAATGGCTAACACTGTGTTACTAACTGAAAGACTGATGGGTAGATGGAACCCGCAGCAGAAAGGCCTGGCTGTCTGCTTTTGTAAAGTCACAGCCGTGAAAATCTTGCAGAGGGCAGTTCTATTCTGCACATATAGGGTCACCAGGGTTGGAATCAACTCAGCAACTGGTTTTGTTTTTTCTTTCTTTGGTTTGTTTTGGTAGTAGAGAGAGGGCTGTGATTTGTGTGCGGCAGGCTGGGGGTTGCCGAGTGCATGGCAGTGTTCTGTTTCTTCACTGAGGTGGTTTGTAGGGAGTGTTTCCTTTAGACTAGCTACACTTTATATAAATGTGCTGTGCACGTTCCTCCACATACGTTAGATTGCATAATAAAGATCTTAAAAGAAAAAGAAAGTGGAATCCCAGGTGACAAAACCGGAGGAAGAGGAGAAAGACAAGGAGAAGAAAAGGTTAACTTGATAGACCCTGACTCTACATGGGACTATGGCAAGATGCGCTGGCCCCAACATGTCCAGGAGAGGTGCGGAATGGTGGGGGCACCTGAAGAACAGCTGCTTCTCCCACCTTCCAGTCCTGGAAACAAAGTGGAGTCTTCCCACTGAGAGACTGGAGCCGAGGACAGAGGAAAAATGGCAAGCGGAGACCCCATCACTGCTTGTAGATCAGGGCTTCCTTCACTGCTAGGACCCCAAGTGCTGTGTTCCTGTATCCACTTGCCCTGTCCCAGAAACCTTAGGCTGCAGGGACAGTTGCCAGGAAGAAAGCTCTCAGCCTCCTGCCTACTGAGCTCTCTGGCATCCAAGGCAGCCCTACCCTGGGGGCCCAATGCCCCTTAATCATGTTTTCCCACTTTTCTCTGTTTTGTTGAAAGCGCTTTCATACATTTTCTCCTTAGATGCTTCCAACAGCCTACTAGTGGAGATCCAGCAAGTACTGTTATTATTCCCAGCAAGACAGAGATGCAAAGGAGTTGCTCAATGTCACACAGCTTCAGATAGAATCCAGGACCCTGGATTCTGACTGTTTCACCATGCTGTCATCCAAGCTGCACATGCCACTGGAGAGTACAGTCCAAGTCCCATGCCCCAAGTGTGAGCTGCTCTGTGCACTTGTGAGAGTCCAGAGAAGCTGCAGGAGAACTTATATTAACCCCCACAACTCAAGCACTAAGTAACAAAAAGATGGAATTAATCCCCAATTCTGACCCCCTCCCAATTTTTGAGTTGGATTTAAATATCTCATTAGAGCTTGCCCTCTCAGAGATGAACTTGACACACTTTGTTCATTCCACAAAGTGCCGAAGAAACAAAGGATTTTCTGGTTTGCCTAAGATTTCAGCCCTTCAGTGTTTCATCTCAGAAAGAAATGGGAGAGAGTGAGATTCTGCTGGGTTTCAAAGATCTAATTTTTGGCGTGAAAGAGTAAATGGCTCAGAGCTGACCCTTTGAAGCACATGGTGAGGAACGAGAAAGAAATGAACAAGGAAAAATCAATACTCCTTGGCTATTGTCTATCGGTTCAGGGAAACCAGCCCCAAGCATATGTTTCTGTCACTACTTCAGTTGCTTGTAAATGTCACACACTAATGTCAAGATTTGGAATAAATTCATGTTGTGCGTTACAATGTCATCTAGGAAAAGTTTTCGTATTTAAAATTTCTTTGTAGCTGTGCTTGATTTTTAAGAAAATGTGCTGTGCTAAAATTGTAACTGGTAAAATGGATACGTTGGTGGTTGGTGGTTGTGTTTCAGAATGATTCTTTGTTTGACAAAAGGACTTGTGTGTGTGGATCATCGTCTTTCTAATAGCTGGCATACTGCATCATGAAACTGGATTCAGTGCTCCCTGAAAAAAGATATAATTACAACCTCTTAGGACCCACTTATTGCATAAAGTAAGAACCATTTATATATTCATTCGAGTTACAAATTTAACACAGCTTTTTTAAAAACACTCCAAAAATTACTCTATCATTTCTCTGTCTTTAAAATCTAAAACCAGCTTGTACTGTCGCTAAAGAAAAGGAAATCATAAGATTATGGAAAATGCAGTGGTCAAACAAATGTCTCAAGCCATCCCAAGAGGCAAAAATCAAGCTAGAATTTTTATTTGCAATCGAAATCATATCTAAGGCTATGATGATAGATCACAAATTATTTTTCTACATCATAGTAAATGTATGTGTTTACAGTTATAACCTACTTAAAATTTCATGTGGATTTGGGGCATTTTATAGCTCTTATGGAGCCCTAGTGGTGGCAGTCTTTAAGACCTACGGCTGCTAGCCAAAAGGTCTGAAGTTCGAATCCACCAAATCCACTAGATCCTCCTTGGAAACCCTGCAGGACAGCTCTATTCTGTCCTATACAGTTGCTATGAGTCAGAAAAGACTCCACAGCAATGGCCTTGGCTTAGTTTTGAAAATAGCTCTTACAGTCGATTTGCACAAAGATAAGAATGTTACCAAACTTTTTCTATTTGAGCAAGTATCCTACCTAGTCTGCAGTGTGAGTGGAAAACCTGCTACTTTGTTTAATCTGGCCTCTTAGAGATCATTCTCCCAATAGTGGCAAAAAAAAGCCATCCAACATCCTCATCCTCAACATGTAGTTTAAAAAACAGAAAACAAAAGAGACAGAAGTGAGAAAGGGACATGTAAATCAAGACTCCATCAACCTGAGACCAGAAGAACTAGATGATGCCCAGCTACCACCAAATGACTGCCCTTACAGCAAATTGAACAAAGAGTCCCAGATGGAGCAGGAGAAACATGGGGCGCAGAATGTGAGCTCTAGCAAAAAGACCAGAGTTGATGGTATCACAGACTGGAGGGTCCCCTGAAGGCGTGGCCCCTGGACACTCTGCTAGCACACAATGAAAACTATTCCAGAAACCAGCTCCTTAGACACAGATTAACTGGTATGTAAGACATAAAGTTATACTGGTGAAGAGTATACTTCTTGGCTTAAGTTAGATACAGGAGACTAACTAAGCAGCTCCAGTCTGAAGGTGAAATGAGAAGAGAGGAGCTGGTTGAATGAATGGGGAAAATGTAGAGTGGAGGGGAAGAAGGTGCTGTCACAACGTGCAAAGAGCAGCTAGGCAGGTAACAAGATGTGCACTGGTTTTTGTAGGAGAAATTGGCCAGAAGTGTAAACTTTGATTTAAAAAACAAACAATAATTAATTAAAAGAGATAGAAGTGTAAAGCTTTTGCCAATAGGTTTCCTCACTTTGCAATCTGAGGCAGTTTTCTTTACTTCTCTGAATTTCAGTTTCCCTTGACTATATAATGGGGATAATAATCACAACTTACCTTCTAAGGTTGCTGGAGAATTAAACAAAATAACAAACAGAAAGCACTCAGCCCAGTACCCAGCACAAAATGAAGAGCAGTTGTTATTTAGTTTTTTGAGCTGGCCACCAGGAAACATAGGTCGCAGTACTAGCTCGGCTAGGACTAGCTGCGTGGCCTCAGTGAGGCTGACTCAGGACTCCAGCGGGTCTTGATTTCCGCACCTAAATAATGGGGCTGTTCAGGGCTAGTAACTCAAGTGCCTTCGAAGGCCAGGCAAGGAACAGAAACGAACAAAGCATGTTCAGTTAAGTCCTTAGAAAGGCTGGAAACAATCCTGAATGTGGAATTTCTTCCGGCCAGGAGGGATTCGGATTCTAAATTTGTTACTACACCGAGCCTGCCAAACCAAACAAATACAGGTTGAATTTGTCAATGTACTGCTCCAACTGTTCTTGAATGATCTTCGGCAAAACATTACTTGCTTGTGGTATTAGTGATATTGTTTGATACTTTCCGCATCTGCTGGATCGCCTTTCTTTGAAATGAGCAGAAATACAGATCTCTTCCTGTCAGTTGGCTGGTAGTTGTCTTTCAAATTTCTCGGCATAGATGAGTCTACTGAAGCATCTCCATGAGTTATCAGAGCCTTGTTTTTCACCAACGCTTTCAGCGCAGCGTGGACTTCTCCCTCCAGTACCATTGGTTATCAGTCACATGCTACCTCCTGAAATGGCTGAGTGCCAACACACAGGTGACACAACCCTGTTTACTAAAAGTGAGGAGGACTCGAAGTGCTTAACAGATGACGGTCAAAGACCTCAGCCTACAATAGGGATTACACCTCAACATAAAGAAAACAAAAATCCTCGCAACTGGACCCATAAGCGGTATCGTGATAAATGGAGAAAAGACTGACGTTCTCAAGGCTTTCATTCTACTTGGATTCACAATCAACAACCATGGAAGCAGCAGTCAAGAGATCAAACAACATATTACATTGGGCAAATCTGCTGCAAAAGAGCTCTTTAAAGTGTTAAAATAGCAAAGATGTTACTTTGAGGACTAAGATGCGCTTGGCTTAAGCCCTGGCATTTTCAATAAGCTCACATGCATGTGAAAGCTGGAGACTGAGTAAGGAAGACTGAAGGACTGATACCTTTGAATTATAGTGTTGGCAAAGGATATATCTCAAACTGGCAAAATAAAACAAGTCTGTCTTAGGAGAAGCAAAAATGCTTCTTAGAAGCAAGGATGGCAAGACTTTGTGTCATGTAATTTGGACATGGTATGGACATGCTTGGTAAAGCAGAGGGTCAGTGGAAAAGAGGAAGCCCCTCAAAGGATGGATGGACACCGTGGCTGCCACGCTGGGCTCAAACATAACTATGATTCTGAATATGGCTTAGGACTGGGCAGTGTTACAGTGTGTTGTAGAGAGGGTTGCTGTAAGTCAAAACCAATTCCATGGCTCCTAACAGCAACAATAACTAATCAGTCAGTTATCAATTTGCAACATGTAGGTATAATCTTTAATGTTCTTTTCAGCTCTGATACTCTCTTATTGTAGTTTTATTTTTCATATTCTTCCTCTTCCTAAAATTTACCCTGAGGTAGATCAGTGGTGGGTCAGTGGAAGGGTTGAAGATTTTGATAATATCTCTGGTGCCTGTGCTGTCTCCATTCCCTCCTTCTGGCCTCCACAAACGCATACGCGACCCCTGCCCCACCACCACACACACTACTTACTGAAACTAGCACTCTGAGGACATTTTTTCCATGAACTGTGCACACATTCCTTACTGCTCTCTGCTAAGCTGCCTTTTGCCTTGTGAGTGTTTGAGGAGACAGATGACATGCTTTGTAGGTTTTTTCCAGTGCTCAGCACTCTGTGGACACTTAAGCCATGGTGATGAAAATGAAAAAGAGAGCCAGTACAACCTCCCATTTAAATGTAACCATGTCAGGCCTCTAGATTTTTCTTGGTTCCCTAAGCAAGCAGCACGACCATATTGCCCTCACAAGTCTATAGTAAATAAGGCATCCTCCAAAGTGCCGAATTCTTCTCCCTCTTTTGCTTCCCATCTGACACCTGATCGATGCAGAACGCCACCTTAAAGCTGTCTTTTCGTCTCATGGATTATCCACAACCACAAACAACATACAGCATCCGGGGGTACAGAATGTGCTGAGACTATCCTAAGCCCGTAGACAGGAGTGCAAAAGAAAAAAGAATCAAGAGAGTTGCTCCTTTCTGGCCTCTTTACTTGAGAAAAAAAATCCTTTTCACATCCCTTTCATTACCTCAAAAATTGGAAGCAAATGCTTTAAGAAAGGTCACATAATACCCTGAAAGACCTTTACCGCAGTGTGGTTATTAAGCTCTTGGGAAACAACGAGCTTCTCTTAAAGTATGTGGAACAACTGTGCCCCCTGAGAGTCATTGTGGGTTGAAATGTGAAATAAAATGGTTACTCCAGAGAGCAAAATGTGATTGATTCAGGCTTAGAACCTGTGGTGTTGGGGGTCTCTCGTCTCTGTCTCTTTCAGACATATGCTGGAGCAGACGGGAATTCAGGTCTAGTCTTTCAAGGGCTCTCTGGCTTCTAGCTGCAATGTAACATATGGAAAAATGAGCTCAGCACAGAGCTATGTTTTTCTTTCCTTAATCCTCCCAGTAAGACTAAATTCCAAGAGTGGGACTGGAAAAGGGAGGAGGACAGCAGAGAAAAACACAAGCAGGCTGTGGAGGTGGCCGCTGCAGCGTGGCTTCGGGGCAAAGAATCGTGAAAAGACGTGTCAGTGATAAAGAACCCGAAAGTCACAGATGGTTCCTGTCCAGGCTGTCTGCGCTCACTTGTCCCATCCTGAGGAGCTAGAACAAAGCGTTTGTTTAAATCTATTTAGGTATACATCCACTGCTGACTTGTCAGTTTGTCACACTGTGGTGGCTTGTGTGCTGCCACGATGCTGGAAGCTACGCCACTGGTATCTCAAATAGCAGCAGGGTCACCCTCAGCGAACCAGTTTCATTGGAGCTTCCAGACGAGGACACACAGGAGGACCAACCTGACAATCTGTTTCTGAAAATGAGCCGATGGAAAGTCTCTGGATCACCACAGAGCATTCTCTGACTTATTTGCTTTGAGCACGTTGTATGAAGCAATCATCCCATTTGGTGATACAGGGGGCCAACAAAGCGAGATGGTTTGGCACAGTAACCACAATGATGTTGTTTGTACCAGTGATTATGAGGAGGATTTAAGACTGGAAAACAGTGAGGTTATACATCAGGCTGCTATGAGTTGGAACCAATTCCAAGGAGCTAACTACAAGAGCACACGGCTTAAAAGTCCAGTGGGGAATAGTTAATATCCTAATTCACTACAGGAAACCAGGTGAAACTTGAACCAGGTTCACTTTACTTATTTATTTATTGTAGCTTACTTTTTAAGGTCATTTTTTGTAATATATTTCTATACTGGTGGCATAGTGGTTAAGTCCTACAACCGCTAACCAAAAGGTCAGCAGTTTGAATTCATCAGGCACTCTTTGGAAACTCTGTGGGACAGTTCTGCCCTGCTTTACAGGGTCGCTATGAATTGGAATCATCTCAACTGCAGTGGGTTGAGTTGAGTCAGTGGCGTTCTCAACAGGCTCTGGCCAAAGCCTTGAGGTTTGGCTTTCTCCTTACAAACAGAGTCCTGGAAGATCAGGCGAGAAAGCATGAGAGGGGAGGACACGTGAGAGTCACTGCTGGTTGACATTCGTGGTGACTTTGTGGAGGCTAGCCTGATATAGGCTGGTGAATTCCTCTGGTGTTAGACATAATTTGGTTTAAACAGGTAGCTGAATAGAAGACACAGGAAATGAAATATTTTGCTCATGAAAGGGAATCAGGTCCCAACAGCAGTGTTCGTAATCACAGGCACGTCAGTCCAGTTTGTGCATAGCCTGAAGGCTTCAGATTCAGCTTGAAGCTCCACAGGGAAATAAAGCCAGCATGCCTCACAAAAAGACTGATGGTTTTTGAAGTCTACGGAAGGAAGTCACTTAACTGAAGGAGTCCTGGTGGCAGAAACAGTGAAATGCTTCACTGCTGACTAAAAGGTCTGCAGTTTGAACCCACCTAGCTGTTCTGCAGGAGAAAGACTTGGTCGGTGGTCTGCATCTGTGAAGACTGCAGCCAAGAAGATCCTCCGGGGCAGTTCCACTCTGTCACATGGGGTTTTGACTTGAGGGCTCCCAGCAACAATATGTGTACGGTTCCTTAAATCTGAGCCTGAATTGTTGTGCGACTGTGGTAGTTACAGAATTCTAAAAACATTCTGTTTTGAGTTTTTGAAGTCAGTATTAACTGAATTATGCCTTCAGAATACATTGTCTGGAATGAGATGACTGGGCGAAATGGTATGAAGCCTGAATGCCTTTTTTGGCTCTTTCGGTTCTTGTATCCAAACTGTGTTCCCTGAAAAATAGTAACAATGTTCTCTGCCTGCTGCTGAGTGTGAGCAGTTGTGCCAGGACTTTGTCAGCAATGGGTTTTTGTTCCATTTTTAAGTAAATATGAAAGGAATTTCAAAGTTACTCGACTTCTACTGCATCTTAAAGTGGTTTTAAAATAGTTTTATCTCGTCAATTTTTATCAACAGAAAAAAATTGGACTCCTTCTTAACAGCTTATCTTCTTTTCGAGATCTAATTATCTATACTGCGTAGTCAGGACTGAATTAAGCTATGGATTTAAAAATGAAATACAGTGTTGAGACAATTATCCTTCTACTTTTCGCTGTATTTTGGGAACAACAACAACTTGCCAGTTGCTAGAAGCAGTGATAAGCCTACCGCCACCAGGAAAATGGGTTGTGAGTTCTAGAGCTTTCACTAGTCAGCCCCACAAGCTGGGGCATGCTACTTAAATTATGCCCATGGTTTCATAGTACGTAAAAGGAGATAATATTTGTTCTACTATATTCATAGAATTGTCATAATGTTAAATAGGTAAGAATACTTTTAAAAATAACTTAAAAATATAGCAAGGATTAAATTAATAAGATAAATAAAATAGTCATCCAGGAGCTTGCTGATATTAAGTTACTACTGGGAAAATTAAGAAGGTTCAGAATCTAGGAGGACGGGAGCGGGGAAGTAAACTAAACCAGCTGCTGTTGTGTGGACTCCTACTCACAGTGACCTCATGTGTCTGGGACGAAACCTACTGGGTGTTCAATGGCTCTGACCTTTGGAAAGGGACTGCTGGGCCCGTCTTCCAAGGTGCCCTGAATGAATGAAAACTGCCAGGCTTGCAGTGATCTGCTGAGCAGTTAACCATTTGTACCATCCAGACAGCCTCAGAATTTAAGTGGGAGAGTTTAGAAGTCCACATACGGGAAAAAAAAGAAAAAGAAAAAAAGAAAGAAGGAAGAAAAGATTGGGAAGCAGGGAAGGAGAGAGGCAGGAGGGGAGGGGAAAGGAGTGGGGGAGAGAGGAAGGGAGGGGGTAGGACGAAGGAGGGAGGAGAAAAGGGAGGAAGGAAGGGGGAAGGAGGGAGGGAGGCAGGAGAAAGGAACAGAGGGAGGGAGGGAAGAGGAGGAGGAAAACAGGGAGGGAGGGGAGGAAGGAGAGAAGGAGGAACGGAGAGAAATCATTAACAAAGCAGCGACCCCACTATTTCCTATTTTATTTGGATTTTCTAAAAAGACATAGTTTTCAACTCAAATTACATATGGTATCAATTTCCCTAAAGAAGGTAAATATGACTCCAATTTAATATTTACCAACAGAATAATCCTGCAGTTATCACCATTAAATATGTATGGACACTGCATTTGGATACACCCTCAGATGCAGATGAAATCTGCACATCCTCCCAAAATAAAGATGAGTTAGTAAAGCAGCATTTGCCAAGGTCATTCACATTACAAACCATCTACCAGAAAGGATGAAGGTCTGATACGTTGCCTTAGGTTTAGTCCGAGGTATTGGATTTTTGATTCTATTATAAATGGTATTTTCCATTTCATTTTGAAAATGTTGCTAAAAACAGCAAGACATGGGAAAGAGAAATTATGGAAGATTTTAATATATTGAGAGATATTTCAAGTTTATGGTTTAGCTCACTCAATTTTTTTTTAATTTTATTTTTTTATTTAGTATGACTGAGTGAAAATATACATTCCCGTATAAATGTACATGCCCACCTATATGCAGCTTCCACTGCTCTCCCTGTCCGGTGACAGCACACTATTCCTCTCTGCTCCATACATGTCTCCTTCTCCCAACAGTCTCTTTTCCCCTCCTCTCCACCCACTCTCCTTCCTCCAGCCAGAGGTCAGCAGGATGACATCCTATAGATGTATAGAACCATAAAGTGCACCCAATATATGGTCACTGCATCGCCATGCCCAATCCATTCATGTCCAAAGAGTGGACCTTCATTATGATTTATGGGCAAGGGCAGCATCAGGGCCAGGGCCATGCTCCTAAAGGAACCCCGAAACTGCTGGACCATCAATTGAGGTCTTTTAGTGGGGATCTCAGGGTGCACCCCTTTTTATTCTTGTGTTGCCAGTGAGACTCAACTTAGTGAGCTCCATCACAGCTATCACTGGTGGTGGCCGGGCACCATCCGGTTCTTCCGGTCCCAAGTCGATGTAGGCATCCACTCACGTGGGTCTCTCTATCTTCTGGGTTGTCTTTACCCCATGTCATTTTGGTCCTGGAGGAGCATCCGTTCCTGCTGAGTTGGGACCATTTGCTGTGCCCTCGGATGGCAGCTTGGCAGCTTTTCAGACCCCAGATGCCACTCACCAATGTGGGGTGCAGAGAGCCCTCTTAGCAAAATGCTAGTTGTGCCAATTGGCCTCGATTTCACCTAAGAGCGTGGTCCCCTGCCCCCTGCCCCAGCTACTCTGTCATTGCAATATTAGGTTAAGATGGAAGGAGTACTCAAGTTATGCTGAAGTCCACTTAATATTGTTCTTGTTTCTAATGTGTACCACTCAATATTTTTTAAATGTCAGCTCTCTCTAAAAACTCATCTACAGATTCAGTACAATTGCAATCAAAATCCCATCGTGTGTGTGTGTGTGTGTGTGTGTGTGTAAACTGACTCTAAAATGTACGTGGAAATGTAAAGAACCCCAAAGAAGAAGATAATTTTACATGTTGGAATGCCTATGCTCCTGAATCTCAAGATTCATGATAAAGTTTCTGCAATTAGACAATATAATATTGGTGCAAGGGCATACAGACTGACTGCAGACAGAAAAGAGTTCAGAAATTAACCCATAATATATAGTCATTTGATTAATGATAAAGGTAACACTCTGATTAAGTGAAGAAGGTTGTCTTTTGAAAAACTGGTGCCAGAAAAACTGGATATCCACATGGAAAAAAAAATCAACCTTGACCCTTGCCCTACACCATACACTAAAATTAATTCAAGCTGGATGGTAGATTGCCATGTAAATATTAAACAATCAAGCTCTTAGAAGACAACATAGAAAGAATATGTTTGCAGACTTGGTGTAATAGATTGAATTATTTCTGGCCAAAAATGTATGTAGCAATTTGGCTGAGTCGTGATTCCAAATATTGGATGATTGTGCTCCGTTTTGTGATTTTCCTATGCTGTAATTCCTAATCTCTGCCTGTGTTTAATAGACTGGATTGTGTTAAAGAAGATTAAAGCGGGATTGTAACAGCCCTTCTAAGGCCACCTCCCTGCTTCAAGATAAAGGGAGTTTCCCTGGAGTGTAGCTTGCACCAACTTTTACCCTATAAGAGATAAAAGGAAAGGGAAGCAAGCAGAAAGTAGGGAACATTTTACCATCAAGAAAGCAGCCCTGGGAGTAGAGCACATCCTTCAGACCTAAGGTTCCTGAGCGAAGATGCTCCCTCTCCAGAGACTGATGCAACACGAGGACCTTCCTCCTGAGTCAACAAAGAGGGAAAGCCTTCCATGGGAACAGACACCTGAATTCAAACTTGTAGCCTATTGCGTTATGTAAGAATAAACTTCTCTTTGCTAAAGCCATCCACTTCTGGTACTTCTGTTAAAGCAGAACTAGATGACTAAGACAATTGAGATAGGCTAAAATTTTTCAAACAGTGCATAGAAAACAAGTTGACAAGTTAGACCTTATTGAAATGAATAACGACTATATGGAGCCCTGGTTGCCTAGTGGTTAGAAGCTCACCTGCCAACCAGCATGGCAGTTCTACTCTGTGTCACAGAGTCTCCGTGAGTTGGAATTGACTTGGTAGCAACAGATTTGGGTTTTGTTTGTTCTAATCATCAAAAGAGGAGCCCTGGTGGCTCAATGGTTAGGTGCTTGGCTGCTGACCTAAAGCTTAGTGGTTCTGACTTAGCAGCTGGTGCACAGGAGACGGATGTGGCAGCCTGCTTCCATCCAGATCACAGCCTTAGAAACCCCGTGGGACAGTTTAACACCGTCCTGTAGAGTCCTGGTGAGCAGGAATTGACCTGATAGCCACTTGTTTGGGGAGTTTACTTATCAAAACCCCTCGTTAAAAAGTAAATAGGCTGCAACAGGGATGAACCTTGAAAACTTCACAGCAAATGAAAGAAGCAAGACACAGAAGGCCACACAGAGTATGATTCCACTTACGTGAAAGGTCCAGAGCAGGCAGATCCACAGAGCCAGAGAGTGCATTTGTGATTGTCAGGGGCTGGGGCAAAGGGGAAATGACCAGTGACTGTCACCTGTTTGGGGCTTTTTATTGGGGTGCTGAAAGTGTTCTGAAATTAGATAATGATGATGGCTGCACAACTTTGCAGAAATATACTTGTATACTTTATGCAAGTATAACTTACATGCTTTAAAAAGAATGAATTTTATGGTATGTGAATTGTACCTTAATTTTTTTAAAAAAATGAATGAATAATGAAATAAGTGAATGAAACCTAGCTGCTAAACCTAAGGGACAACTGAAGCTTTGTGAAGTTGTAATAAATATGATTTCTTAAAATGTTGTATCCACCGTGAAATGGCAAAATACCGGAGTTTCATTCCCACGGTTTTTCCTGTGCTTGGTTGAGAGACTGCCAGCTGCACAAGGCACCAGTGACAATATCCAGCCCTTCAGTCATTGAAACAGTGAGCCCAAAGCAGGGCTCTAGAGACGTGGCCCTTATCCAGTGACAAAAAACTCATGAGAACATTAGGACCGTGCTTCGGCCAGCTCAAACAGCACCCATACATCATCTAATGACACTTTCTTACAGTCCTGAAATTCTACAAGGGAGAATTTTTCTCACAACGAAAGATGCATGGATGAGTTCATTCTTCTAACAAGCCAATCAAAGGCAAGTGAAGCAAAGGAGGACATAATAAGAAACGAAAGACAGAGAGAAGTGCCTTGAACAAAAACCAACAAGCTCTTTGATCCTGTTGTGGATGTCAGAAATCAATACAGACGTATTTTCTTTCACTCACAGAGAGTGAGAATTGGAATTTGTTGAAATTGGATCTTGAGACACTGAGAGAGTTTTTTCTTGGTGCTGGAACAATGGCGCACCTTCTGTTTGCCAGGAAGCTCTGACCACTGGGGCAGAAATTGTAGCAATTGTAGTCATTTTCTACTCCTTCCTCTGTTTGAGGGGTTGTATAGAATAGACTCAGATATTAACAGGCAGGACATGAAAAACGCCCTGAAGACACATCTGGAAATACGGAGGCTATTGTTTATAAAATGTCAAATATACTCCTTTAGCGGATGGTTATTTCTGGCAATTTCTGTGGGTTGTGATATTGACTGGGAGGTATAAGAGAGAGAATACCATTATAAACTGAGTGGAAATTTCATCTCAGAACCAGGAGATGATTATGGTGAATGAGTGATCTTGAGATAAAACGATTTTATAGAACAAACCAAAATGAGGGTGGCGGTGCCTGTTAGCTAGCTTCATATGACTTTGTTTTAATTAAGGTCTGATTACCACAGCTGCGACCTCTTTATATAATAACAGAGCTCTCTGGTGCAGTCAAAGTTAGAGAAGCCCCGAGCCGGAACAGTGGAACCTGCCTGACTGCGAGAGAGCACGTCACGGCAACCTTCAGTGCACAAATTACGAATTGCTATAACATTCTGTCTAAAGCCCCATGAAATTTGTGGCAAAGAGAGCATTGTGCTGAGTTAGGGAATAAAGTGCAGCTGTTAAGTAATGCCTCCAAGCAGGCCAATATAGGGTTCCTGCAAACCGCTATTGTGACTCAGAAAATTCTTCTTCAAAATCTCTCCTCCCCCGCCTGAGCTTATTAGGTCTCTGAAAGATTCTGTTTCTCCTGGAGCGGAAGCTGTGATCCAATTGAAATGAGGACACTCAGAATTACCTTCTTCCCGCACAGAGCAAGTTTATTTCCATGTCCTTTCATTTAGATGGACAGAAGGCCTGTAATAGGTTTTCCTGAGTTGATAGGTCCTTTAGGCAGATCTGCAAGGCAGTTCTCTGTGGGGCCAATGCTACAAATACAGAGAGAATAATTTGTTGGTTGAAGCAGGTGAAAAGTTCCATCTAATGGAACTCTTCACACCACCCAGTTCCCGACATGCCTTCATTTTTCTCTAAATTTCATCCTATCCACTTCTCACTCCTCACTCTAGGCCATCCTGAATTCTGATACCTAAATCTCAAACTTGAAAAACCAACCAAAGGAACGAAAAATTCCATTGCTGTTGAGTTGATTCCAACTCATGGTGACCCCATGTATATCAGGCAAGGTTTGATATACCCAAATGAGAAGCTGAAGAGAGAGTCTTCTGTTTTTAGAACAAAAGATGCTGGACTGTGACAGTAGAGAATGTTTTATACCTGTCCTCCTCTCAACCCCAAGGTAAGTCCTGCTCTGTGAGTTGCCATAATGAGTGTCATTTGACCCTGCCTTCTTGTCTAAAGCTGATTGGGTTAGAGGCCAGCATCGTAGCCCCAAACTGTTTGATAGTGTGTACTCTACCCCGAAATCATATGTAAAATCCATACATTCGTGTACATCTCCACAGCCATCTTCCTAGACTGAATCACCATCATCTTTTGCCTTATTATCGTACCTTCCTAAAGATCATCCTGCTACCCTTCTTGGCCCAGTAAAATCTACTTTCCACCAAACAGCAAAACAGAACTCCCCAAGCACGAAACAGCCTGCCACAGCCTGTCAATGGATTTTCACTGCATTTGAAAACTACCTGCTCTTTGTTGTAAGGCTACACTTGCCGTGTTCTTCAGCTCTTTCCCTCACCTCACCCGCTCCCTCCTTACTAGCTTCTAGCCCTATGCAGTCCCTTGGGTTTCTCAAATGCTCCCAAATTCTTTCCCTGCTACAGACACCTTGCACATCTCTCAGCCTAATGGTCTTCCCCTTGCTCCTCAAGGCTGCCTACTGCTCACCCTTTAGGTATGCAGCCTAAATATCCCCTTCTAACAGAGATCTACCCTGTCCACTGGTGGACGTAAGTCATTCGTCCCACAATCTGCATCTCTGTGCCTCGCTTGCTTCCTTCCTCCATGCCCTCACTACTACTCACAGCAATTACATTTATCTGCTTCTTCACTTTTTTGCACTTACTTGGCCCACTTGTTAAAATTTTCATAAAGAAATGAGGGTCTGGGACTGGGTCTGTCTCATCAGTGTTATCCCCAGCCCCCATCAGAGAGCTGAGCACACAGTGGGCTCCAGTGAATAAAGTAACAGTCAGGTGGTGCAGCACAGAGGATGCTCTGTAAGCTCTGATGACATTCACTGCACAACCTTTGATTACCACCTAACTCCTCTGAGTCTCCCTTTCCTCATCTGTAAAATAGGGATGCAAATGACTACCTCCTTGTTCTGTTGGGAAGAATAAATTATCTAGCCTACATAAGGGTAAATCAAATTCATATAATTAAGAGAGAAAGCACAGTGTACAGTACATGGTAAGGGGCTCAGTGGTATTTTAATATTAAGACTTCTTCATAACAGCTCTAGAAACTCGAAACTACCTTTCTGCTAATTTGTTATATTGCCATGGAAAGCAACCTCATCATTTCCAATTTTAGTCACAGATTTCAGATGTGGGACTGTACATTAATCTAGCTGAAGGTTCTTAAACTCTGAATATTGTCAACCTTGCCAAATTAACCTGTCTGAAAAGGATAATTTCAGGTCAAAATGAAAAGCTACTCAATTGAAGTTCAGCTGATAATTGGGAAGAATTAATTGGAGTTAGTAAAAGAGAATTCTTGCTTAATGAGTTTCATCAATATGGTGTAGTGCTTTATTTGCAGCATTAATTGATGTTGCTTAGAAGCTGGGATGGTCTCATTTAGTGAACATTTTAGGCCTCCTGCAAATGAACTGGTAGGGCTGAGCTCAGAGTTCTCCAGCTCTGAGACAGAGATTCTGAGGTCTCTAGGGCATTGCTTCTTTAGTTCTCAGGGAAATCACCTGAAGAGCTTTCTCCTTTAATCTTTTGTTTTTAAATAATATTTTATTGTTGTTAAGTGAAAGTTTACAAATGAAGTCAATTTGCTCTCTAAAACCCCATGCAGAGACCCCTATGCCACTCCATCTGCTATCCCAACCCTGTGACAGCACATTTCTCCTTTCTACCTTGTACTTCCATATTCATTCAAACTACTCCTGTCCCCTCCTCTGTGTCCTCCTATCTCATTATTATAGGGGAGTGGCTCTGACAGCCTCACAGCTTACAGTCCATTCCAATTTTGGTCTAAAGAGTTATCTTCACTGCTGGTTTCCTCACTAGGGTAGGACTGAGACCAGGGGCTGTGCTCTCCTGTGACTCTCCACACTGGTAGACAATCAAGTCTGGTCTGAAGGGCTTTTTAAAAGTCAGGTTGCCGGGAGTTTCTGACTGATAAAGCCCAGTGTGGTGCCTTGGAATCAACATTTCCCACAGCTTCTCCTAAGATGCTGATCCTGCTGGGCTATGAGGCCACACTTTCAGAGCATAGAAGAGCTTGGCAGTCAGCAGCAGGGAGCTGGCACGGAGACCTGGAGGACTACTCCAACGACAATGTCCAGCAACAATAGACCCCACCAGGTTCATTCATTCAACAAGTGTTTTTTTCAAGGTCTGGCTAAAAATAGAACAGAGAAAATTTAATTACAAGGAACTGGTTATATGTGTGAATAAAACCAGTTGCCATCCAATCAACCGGAACTCAGAGAGACCTCATGTGTGTCAGAGTAAAGCTGGGCTTCATAGGGTTTTCAGTGGCTGATTTTTCAGAAGTAGATCTGTAGAGCTTTCTTCCAAGGGCACCTGTCTTAGGCTGGGTTTTCTAGGGAAGCAAAACCATAACACGTGTATGTACAAGGAAAGATTTATATATAAAAAGTACAAGGAAACGACTCATACAATTGCAGAAACTGAACATCCTGAGTCCTGGCACAAGCCTCAGGTGGCCATGGGAGTTGGTAAAGCCAAGGTCAGCAGGTCAGAGAGCAGAGTTCTAGATCACCAGTTGTGTGGGTCAGCGGATCCCAAGCTGGCGGTGAGACAGAGCTGCAGAGCCTGGCGAACCCGGGATCAACAGGTAAGGGAGCAGGACTCTCAAGGGCCAGCTGTAAGGGTTGGTGAATCCAACAGCTGCTAGTTGAAGTCCAGGAACCAGACGCGAGAAGAGAGCAGGAGCTGCTGGTTGTGTGAGCAGACCGGCAGTGGGTGGTGGAAGGCGGACAGATGAGAGCCGAAGGGCGGGAAGCCACCACAGGCCCCACCTGCCACTTAATGCAGCAGCCAAACATGGAGTAGTCAAGCTGACATAATCCTGACCACCACAGCACCTCTGGGTGGACTAGAACCATCAACTTCAGGTCAACAGCCAAGCGTGTTAATCTGCACCACTCAAGAATTTCATGCAAGGTGGTACCAAACCAAAACCAAGCCTGTGGCCGTCAAGCTGATTCTGAGGCAGAGCTGCCCTACAGGACAGAGTAGAATTGCCCCCTATGGTTTCCAAGGACTCCTTGGTAGATTAGAACTGCTGACCTTTTAGTTCACAGCCATAGCTCTTAACTGCTATGCCACCAGGGTTGATAAATGGGCTGAAAGGCCAGTTGGGATATGAGATACCCTAGAGAACGGCAACAGGAGGAAGTCACTACCACCTCTAACTTGGTGCTATGAGTGTTGTCAGAGTTCAGGAACCACAGAGGGACCATGGATGGGGGAGATGCAGTCACTGCAGAAAACAGAAAAGGAGCAGTAGTCACCTCCTGGCTTCACCATGCTCCTCACACTCTCCTTCCACTCCCTACCATGCCCTCCACACCCACTCACCCTTCCCCAGAGCACAACAGAGCCCAGGATGGATATGAGGGCAGAGAGGTCAAGGCCGTCAGAGAGGGTCACACTAGCAGTACAACTAGTAGATGAGACAGATGTGGCCCCTGCCTCATTTCTCTCTCAATCTAATATATTCAGGGACATGGGGGCTACCAGTCCTATAAGATACTGGGTTCCGTGGGGCCTTATGCTCTTCAGGAAAAATATTTAAATGAGTTGACTGTGTCACTTTATAGAGAAAGTTATAAAAAGTCAATTTATCTGCAGGAGAAGCTGGCTTAAAAGTGATTGAAATTATAACACAACAATACATGTTCACTGGTCTATTTAAAAGGAAAGTTGCAGAAACAAATATGTTTTTGTCTTTTGCCCGAATAACTATATTTAGTTCAAAATTAATGTTTTGAAATGTAAAAGCCTTGAAAGTGGCAGTGGATATCTTTTGAATTTATGAATATTGTTACTATCATGAAAGTTACATTAAAATTAATAGGGGCAGAGGATGGGTATTGAGGAGAAAGGAATGGATCCCTCACTGAGCTTTTGTTGGGGACTGCAGTTACTCTGGCAAATGGAATTTTAGGTAGGATGCATAATCAAGCATGAATTAATAGCATGGCAGAGTAGGGTCTATAATAAACACACGCTGCTGTCTTTCACAGCTCAAGTGCTCTGCTCTGCTCGACATGCTAGAATTAAGCACTTAAATCAGATATCTTTAAGTTCTTGCCAGAAAAGCTCTGTGTTTCTTTTATAAGAATTTTTTTTTTTTTTTTGGAGCGGAAAATGGGTGGGTGGCAGTATTACAGAACTGTTCCTTTGAACGTTGTCCATATGGAATGCATCTGAATGACATTGACATTTGGGGGGCAAGATTCCGTGAGGACAGAAGATAACTGGGAACTGTTTGCTGGCTGTAGTCACATGGTAATAATATCAGCTTCGCCTGGGAAGCATAAACGACAGGATAAAATTCGGCTGATTTGCCTAGGCAAAATTACACGAAATTGCATGAATTTGTCTAGAGCATTCTACAGTAACATTAAAGGGATACATTTTTGTTTCTTGCAGAGCAAATAATTTGGAGGCATGGTTCACATCCAGTATATCATTGTAGTAATAAACTAATGTCAGAAACTGTCTTTCTCTAAGACTAGATGTTACTGAGTAAGTTATTTATCATGATGGAATATTTTCTTCATAATTCTCAAATCTGAAGTGGACTATTTATGCATCTTATTTTCAGGTCATCAACTGAGCTTATCTTTTCTTTGGGAGAAATAATAAAGTAGTACCTATTAGTAAAAGAACACTTCATTTTTCTCCAGACAAGATTAAGTCAGTTGCTAGTAGGCATGCACAGATGTGCCTCCCGTGATGAAATAAATGTCTTTCTGAAAGGTTGTGCATAGATTGAGTCATTTTCCTACTGGCTTGTGTTATCTTGTCAAGGATGTAATGTCATCCTTCCAGATTGAACTTTAACTAACTTCGCACACTTTAACTATCAGCTTCTGCTCATTCCTGCGTTCTCTTGGCAAAAAGTTTTCTGTATTAATTTTGACAATCTTGGAAATACAGAAATACAGGAAACTCCACAGCTTGGAAGATTCTTGGATTCAGTTAATTGCCTTTATTTTTTTTCATTCATCCTTGCAGAAGAACATTCCTGTAATTAATAAACATGTTCTCTTTATCAGAAAAACTGAATTGAGTGAACGTGTGTGGAACGTTTAACGCCATTCGCAGGGCTGGCTGTGCCGCCGAGTCGTTCAGGACAACAAAATGCAGTCTCTGGTGCTTCTCAGCCGCCACCATGAGGAAGAATTACTCTTTCAGGTGGCTAAGAAGTGTTCAATATTTTGACATTTCTAAGATTCTGCATCCCTTTTTTCTGGAAAAATGATGAGGGACTACTAAATAGTGCACACATGCATGCAGACCGTTACATTCACTATTAGACAGGTATGTTTGCCATAGGACCAAACACCAGAAGTGCGTATCGGAAAGCTGATCTTTGCTTCTCAGCAATCCAGAGCCACATAAAATTCTATTTTCCCTGTTCTCCTATTGAACTCTAGGTGTTTCTTTTATTAAATGACCTATCATGGGATAGAAAGAGTTTAGATCGTAGAATCAGACAGTGCTGTCTCTGACAACTACTAAATCCATGATCTTTTTTGTGTCTTCATCTTCCTCACCTTTAAAATGGGTTTTAAAAGTTGTAGAGTTGCTATGGAAACCTTGGTGACATAGTGGTTAACAGTACCAGCAGCTAACCAAAAAGTCAGGGGTTTGACTCTAGCAGTCACTCCCTGGGAACTCTGTGGGGCAGTTTTACTCTATTGTATAGGGCTGCTGAGTCAGAATTGACTGGATGGCAGGTTGTTGGCTTTAGGTTTGGGTTTAGGGTTGCTGTGAGTGGGAAATGACTCAATGGCAATGAGTTCGTTTTGTTTTTCAGTGCAGGGCTGTTTCAAAGATTAGTAATAAAATGTTGAATACCTAGCACAGCGCACAGCACATAAATGATCCTCAATAAGTGACAGTTGTCAGCATCATCCTCATCTTCATTATCATCTTCTTTAGGGTTAGTTATTGATAGCTCTTTGTTACCACAAGATTTGGGGACCTGAGGACCTAGCACAGTGCCAGGAAGAGCAGAGGCTCAGTAATTGTTAACTGAAATAATTCATAGGTAAAACTGAGGGTGTAAATGAAACATTTGCAACTCCTAGGTTCCTGAAGTCCCACTAGCCTATGGATACAAAACAATCCAGATTGATTGCATCTTACCACCTGTTCACACAGCTCCCCAAGATTCCTGGACATTTCTGTGTGTCTCCAGAATTGTCTCACATGTACACAGAGAGAAGTTTGGTCCCACATGGCTCCTCCTTCATTGCTTCTAAGGAGTACACCAAAGTCTTAAAGGTACCCAGCTGCCTGGGAGTTGATGCCAGAGGTGGAGGTGAGGGGGTAAGGGTATCTCTATTTGGTATTGCACCCTTTAGAAGAGTCACAAAGCAGTACTGCATGGGAACCCGTGTTACTGATGCAGGCATGAGGCCTTAGGTGTGAAGGAGGAGTGGAAGGACAGCACCATGCCAAATGCACTCTGGAGCCTGGCCCCTCCATTAGGATGAATTGCTTTCAGGAGGCATCTAAGCCCTTCATGAGATATAGGTATTATGTAGGTCTGTCTCAGTGGTTTACCAGACATGCTAGGACATACATGATCTCCTGTAGTAGACACTGTTTGGGTTCAAGTTGCAATTCCTGCTGTGTGTCTAAAGCTGATTTGAAGATCAATATGTTACATTACTCTGCAGTGCTGACAAATCATACTTCTAGCAAAGGGTCTGTTCATTGTTTACCTGCAGCAGTAAGAAGGCTGTCCTAGGAGGCAACTGAGGTTTCTGTTTAGTAGGCTACATGCTAAGGGCTTAGTTCCACTGTTCAAAGGGCCCAGAACAACAAGTCTAAAAGATATCCATTCACATTTATCACAGGACTCCTGGGGCTGTCAGGATGCCCTAGTTTGCAGAGTCCTTTTGGGATGCTTACAGGCAAACAGAGATAGTTTCCGGTCAAGTCCAATACCAGGAATCAGAGGGTTTACTCTCTGTGTGGGAGCCAGGTAGCAGGAAGAGCATGCGCCAGGATTCGGGCTTGCTTTTTATCAATCAAATATTGGCTGATTACCAAAGCTCTGCAGAATCCTGAACAAGTCACAAGCACTTCGGAGTATTTGCAGCTGTTGCAGGGAGCAGGCCATGAAAACCTGGAGCCCCAGATCAGGCAGTGCTTGGAGAGGGCAATCTGGATCAATGGCTAGAGCAAGAGCCTAGGAGAGAACTAGCTTCTGGGAGGAGGCTGCACTTACCAACACTGACTGCCAGTATTTTGCCGTTATCAAGTTCCTAGGCACAAAATGATAATGAGAAGGGGCTCAGGGCCTGATGACTAATGGCTCCTCAACTTCCTTCTGATGCTGGCAGTTTTATGTCATTTTGTTTTTATGTTAATTTATGCACACAGGATTAGACTGTAACATTATGTGATCATTTAATTGAATGGAAATATGGAACTCCACAGGCCCCTGTTTTACATTTCCCTTATAGATTTCCATGATTTTAGCTTTCGCAGATCACCATTCCTAACAGCAATAATAATGCACTTATAGGCGCATCACACTTTTTCCTCTAAGGAGCTCAAGGCACATCATGGCCCATTACCCTACAAGAACTCTGCAAGGCAAATGCCAGTGAGGATTTGGAACACTCTCCTTAGGTTTAACATACATAAAAAGGTTCAGCCTTCATCACAGAGATAAGTTCCCAGCCGCTTAAACTCTGTCTGAAATGCAAGGAGAAGCTTTGCTTATGCATGAGGCTGGCTGGGCACTGTGATTTCCAGACCTCGGCATTAGGTGACCTTTAAGCGCCTGCTCAGAAACGATTTATCTTATTAGGGAGTATTCATTGATCACCCCACCCCCTTAAAGAATGTAACCTTGTGATGCTACCTGGAAAAGCTGCTGCAGGGTGCCTGGCAGCACCAGCTGAGAAGGGAAGAAGAACACAGGGTTGGCAAACTCACCTTTTAGAAATGGACTAGCAGTGGTCAGGGGGCCGGGGAATACAGATGGACCTCTGGGTGGGGGGCCCTCAGCTGAGAACTCTTGGGCTCCATTCATGCCCTTTCTGTAGAGTCACACAAGTATCCGCTTGGAGACCTTGGCATTCAGAGCTCCTGTTTCTGAAGGCCAAATGAGTAAGGAGAAGGGGGCAGGCAGCTCTGCTGAGGCATAAAGGGAAAAGGATCCCCCAAGGGTGAGCTTGAGGGAGGAAGCCCTCCCCTGGGTCTAAAATAAAGGACTAGGGAAAGGGAAAAAAATAACAGAGGAAATTATGTCACATTTGAATTTCCCTGAGAGGTCAGTAAGGTAAAAAAAACACTGAAGACAGTTACTGTAGCGTCAACTCTGACTCATGGGAACACTCTGGGTGGCAGAGTAGAACTGTGCTGTACGGGATTTTCAGTTGAAGTAGTCCGCCAGGCCTTACTTCTGAGACACCTCTGAGTGGACTCAAACTTCCAGCCTTTTGGTTAGCAGCCCAGCGTATGTTCGCACTGCCCAGGCTGGAGTTATCTCTTGTTAGAGCATCAGGATAAACACTTTCTGGCCCAGGTCCTCATCGTGTTGGAAGAATCTGTGCCTAAATCCTTGGGGCAGAGGAGACAGCACAGGGGGCCTGCTCACCAGCCCAATGGCAGCAGCTTCAGAATCAGGACGTGGGACACATACTTTGCTGTCTCTAGAGATTCTCAGAGCCCCAAAGGGGATATTGTGGAGAATGGGCCCTTGAAACTAAAGTTTAGGGAGCACTTACAGTCAAGGCCAGGGAATAGAGGCATTTGGCTCGTTTGTTAGAATACTTGGATTGTAGCATCTTTTGGTTTTAATGCTTTTTAGGCTTGATTGAATCGGTTAGTGACACAGGTACCACAAATCCTCAGTGACTTTTACCACAACATATTTTTTAAATGAGTCTGCCTGTTATGGGGTGTCTCTGCTCCTAGACTTAGGGCCCAGGCTGAAGGGGTACAGCTGCCCAAGAAAGCTCTCCCAGTGGCAATGGCACAAACACAGAGGGCAGTGGAGACACGCAGGTGTCTTCAGACAAGGCCTCAGAACTGAGTCTCTGTCCTCTCTGCCCCAATGCACTGGCCAAAGCCAAATCAAGGGCAGGCAGTAGGCACTGCCTTTAGCAGGAAGAACCCCAGGGTTACATGCAAAGGACATGGATGCAGGGAGGGGGCCAATAGCAAATCTGACCTACTGACCTTTCTACCTGCCCAGTTTTCTTACCTATCAATCCAACTGAGACCGTGCCTCTTCATGTCCTCCTACTCTGTAACAACAGATCCTCCAGTTTAGCCACCACCTAATTTTTTAGCACCGATAGAAGTTACCATTTTTCTCTCACTGGAATGGTTTTCTGGGAGTATGCATCACAAGGTGTGTTTACTTACATATTTCTTGAGAAAAATATCAGGGCAATTATACACACACACAACACATATTTATAAAATTATATATATATTATAGAAAACTCACTGCTGTTGAGTGAATTCATACTCATAGCAATCTGATAGAACAGAATACAGCTGCCTCATAGGGTTTCCCAAGGAGTGCCTGGAGAAATCCAGCTGCCAGCCTTTTGGTTAGCACCCACAGCCCTTAACCACTATACCCCCAAAGTTTCCTAAGTGTAAATCGAAGTGGGAGACTGGAAGATTAAATCAAGGATTCCACATCGGATGAGTCAAGTAGCCCTGATGTGGCAATCTGCTTCTATAAAGATGAGGGCCCTGAAAACACTATGGATCAGTTTTACTCTATTTTAGTGTCTGTTTTAGTCAGGTAGGGCTGCTGTAACAAAAATACCACAGAGTGGATGGCTTTAACAAAGGAAAGTTCCTTCTTAACACAGTCTGGTAGGCTACGAGTCCGAATTCAGGATGTCCACTCCAGGGGAAGGTTTTCCCCCTTGTCGGCTCTGGAGAGAAGGCCGATATTGCATCAGTCTTTGTCCGGGGAGCATCTTGGCGCGGGAACCTCAGGTCTGAAGGATGCGCTCTTCTCCTGGTGCTGTTTGTTTGGTGGTACGAGGTTCGCAATTCTCAGCTTGCTTCTCTTTCTTTTTATCTCTGGCGGGCTGAAAGGATTAAGGGTGGGGCAAGCCTTACTCCAGGAAAACGCCCTTTACAGTGGAGCAGAGAGGTGATCCTATGAATGGATTTACAGCCCCACCCTAATCCTTTACCATACAGCACAGGAAAACCACAAAATAGGCGACAGTCACAAGGTAACTGGGAATCATGGCCCAACCAAATGGCTACACTTATTTTTGGGGGGACACAGTTCAATCCATGACAGTGTTGGAATCAACTTGATGGCAGTGGGTTTGGGGCTTTTGGGTGGTGCAGTGGTTTAGCACTTGGCTGTCGACTGAAAAGTTGGCAGTTCAAACTCACCAGTTGCCTGTGGGAGAGTAGACCTGGTGATCTGCTCACGTCAAGATTACAGCCTCGGAGGCCCCTCAGTTACATTGGGTCACTGAGAGTCAGAATAGACTCTGCAGCACACAACAACAGCAACAACGTTTCAGGTGAATTAACCAGAAATCTATCAGCAGATGAAAGTCTAGTGGCTTTAAAACTCTCTAATGATTTCTGAAAGTGAATTTATGGTTCCCATCCTGTAGACTGGTGAGGACCACATACTGTGTGTGTATAAAGAGATAGAAATGACAAATCATGTAACAATATACCTTTATATTGTGAGGTACCCCAGGCTCGCCTTTGCTTAGGGGTTTCACATGCATTTTCCCATTTGCTGTTCTGAAGCATCTGAAGCAGCAGGCTGGGCCAAGTGGTTTCAGTATCTGAATTCTAAAAACAAAGGAACACTGAGGTACCAGAGGAAAATTATATTAAATGCTGACAATCTGAGGCCAACCTTGAACCCTATCTTCTGACTACTAACGTTAGAAGAGATAGGAGTATACATGTGGCAAGGGACCCCTGGACCTATTTCTGTACTGTATTTCTATACTGACTTTCAGGGTTTTTCTCCTTCCTTTGTTCTAAATCCAAAGAACTATTGTATGTCCAGTCAGAATTATGGCACATACCTGAGTTAGCAATTCTGTGAGGGACCCTTTGGGGTATTTTGTTAAGGTTTTTGTAACCCAGTGATGCTAACACAGTGTGTCATATGGCATACCAAAGGTATAGTGTACACAATTATGAGGGTATAGATTTGAGACATCTATAAGATTAATAGAATGGCAATAAATTTCTACTGCAACTGGATTTGCAAGAACTGTCACTTTATTAATCTTTTCTTGAAATCACATTACATCCAACCCAGAGTCCCCATTAACTGACTTGTAGGAAACTTCATTATTGGTCACGTTTGAGCCTTGCTTCTCATTCCCCAGCTACAGAGTCATCACAACAAAATATCTGGGGAGTCATTGCCATCTCTGCTCCTTACTAGTCACTGGTGATTAGTCCATGGCTGGAGGCCATATAGGCTTTCAAATCTGGGGAACTCCTT
Source organism: Heterohyrax brucei (assembly GCA_028571685.1). Classification (NCBI taxonomy): domain Eukaryota; kingdom Metazoa; phylum Chordata; class Mammalia; order Hyracoidea; family Procaviidae; genus Heterohyrax; species Heterohyrax brucei. Next base: position 108,921,176 of record CM053146.1, read on the forward strand.
TGGGAAGTACAAACTAAAACTACAGAGGTATCACTACATGCCTATGACAATGGCTGTGATAACAAATACTGACGTTTCTGAGTGCTGGCAAGCATGTCGCGTGTCTCAGTTCTCTAGAGAACAGAACTGGTGAAAGACTGTATGCATGTGTATATCAGTATATATCTGTAAAACTCATTGCCTTTGAGTTTATTCCAGCTCTTAGCGACTCTAAAACAGAATAGAACCTCTCCACATGGTTTCCAGGGAGCAGCTGATTGACTCAAACAGCCGATCTTCTTGGTTAGCAGCCATGTTTTTATTACTGCTCCATGTGTGTTGTAGTTACGTTGTTAGGTGCTGTTGAGTTGGTGCCCACTCACAGTGGCCCTGTGCACAACAGAACGAAACACTGCTGGGTCTTGCGCCATCCTTACAACTACTGCTGCCCTTGAGCCCATTGCTGCAGTCACTGTTAATCCACCTTATTGAAGGTCTTCTTTCTTCCTTGACCCTCTGCTTTACCGAGCATGAGTTTGTCCGGGGACTCATTCCTCCTGATGATATATCAAAAGTGTGTGCGACAAAGTCCCGCCATTTCTTGCTTCTAAGGAACATTCTGGTTGTGATCTGTTCTTTCTTTTGACGATTCATCATATATTCAATATTCTTCACTAACACCATAATTCAAAGACATCAATTCTTCAGTCCTCCCTATTCATTGTCCAGCTTTCACAAGCATATGAGGCAATTGAAAACACCATGGGTCAAGTCAGGCATACATTGGTCCTCAAGGTGACATCTTCACTTTTTAACACTTTAAAGAGATTTCTTGCAGCCAATTTGCCCAGTGCAATAAGTCTTTTGATTTCTTACTTCTGTTTCCATGGACATTGATTGTGGATGCAAGTAAAAGGAAATCCTTGATATCATCCATCGTTTCTCCCTTTATCATGATGTTGCTTACTGGATCAGCTGTGAAAATTTTTTATTTCCTTTATGTTGAGCTATAATCAGTACTGAAGGCAAGGGTCTTTGGTCATCATCAGTAAGTGAGGGGCATGAGAAAACAAGAGCATAAGAGAGATTTGGTTAGGTTAAATGACGGGCTAGAGATTCCTACAGCTGGATGTCTTTAATCTGCAGGCCAGGTGACAGAAAAAGCAAAGAGGAAAGGCATTCTGGAAATATGTCTATTTATAATATGGAGGCAGAACACATCCTAGGGAAATTCCGTTTTTGCTATTAAGGCCTTCAACTGATTAGATGAGGCCCACCTCTATCATGGAGGGTAATCTGCTTTACCTAAGGCCAACTAATTTAATTATATATAAGTACTTCATAATAGCATCTGGATTAGTATATGACTAAACACCTAGGCACTGTAGCCTAGCCAAGTTAACACATGAAATTAACTATCACATGGAGCAACTAGAACTCCCATTTGATGTTGTTGGGGCTAGCCACTTCAGCAAATAGTTTGTTAGTTTACATGTTGCATAAAAATATTTAGCATAATGTACTTACAAATACCTCCCAGATGTGGGAAGGGTACAGTTGGAAAACAAATGTTGAAAGTATGTGTTATTTGTATAAAACCATAGTATCATAAAGTTAAACACACACTATATGTCTTAGTTATCTAGTGCTGCTATAACAAATACCACAAGTAGATGGCTTTAACAAACAAAAATTATTCCCTCACAGTTTAGGAGGATAGAAGTCTGAATTGAGGGTGCCAGCTGCAGGGGAAAGGTTCCTCTTTCTGTCAGCTCAGAGAGAAGGTCCTTGTCCTCAATTTTCCCCCGGTGTAGGAGTGTCTCAGAGCAGGGACCCCAAGGCCCAAGGATGGGCTGCGTCATACCTCCTCTTGCTTGGAGGTCCCTCTCCTCTCTACTTGCTTCTCTCTTTTGCATCTCACAAAAGACTGACTGCAGACACAACCTAATCCTGTAAATGGTGTCTCGTCTCATTAATATGAGTGTCTCTAATCCTGCCCCATTTACATCATGAAAGTCAGAATTCACAACACAGAGAAAACAATCACAAAAGGAAGGACAACTACACAGTACTGGGAAACATGGCCTAGCCAAGTTGACATACATTTTTGGGGGACACAGTTCAATTCATAAAATCATATGACCTAGAAGTCACACTATTTATACAGTATTTACCCTAGAGAAACAAGACTCTGTGTTCCCACAGAAACTCGTATGCAAATATTCACAGCAGTTTTATTTGTCGTAGTCAAAAGCTGAAACCCACCTAAATGTCCTTTAACTGGTGAAAGGATGAGCAAACCATGGCACACCCATACAGTGGAATAAGAATCAGGGTATTAGTACAACAACCTGAATGAATCGCAAAGACATTGTGTTGAATGAGAGCAGCCAGAGTCAAAAGTACATATTGTAATGAATCATTTAGTTGGCATTCTCAGAAAGGAAATCTACAGTGATGGAAATGAAAGCAGTGGGTGCCAGGGGCTGGGGTGGAGGCAGCGTGTGACTGACTATACAGGGATAGCACCAGGGAGTTTTAAGGGGTGACAGAAATGTTCTGTCCCTTGGTTACTTGGATCTATTCTGTTGCCACCCAGTCGATTTTGACCCATGGCAATTCCAAGTGTGTCAGAGCAGAACTGCTCTCCAGAGGGTTTTCAATGGTTGTGACCACTTGGAAATAGACCACCCCAGTTTTCTTCCATGACACCGCATTCCAACTGCCAGTCTTTTGATTAGTAGCTGAGTACAGTCTGTTTGTGTCACCAGGGACCTTGAAGCTATCTGTGTGGTAAATTTCATAGAACTGTATACCAAGAAGGAAAAACATTCCATAGTATGATAATTTTTTAAAAATAAATTAGTGAATCCAAAGGCTTTGTTTATCCTGTAGCATATCTGGACACAGAACTGTACTGATCTGGGGCTCCAGTGCCTGAGGTTTACATCTCCCCAGGCACAGAGGACATTTCTCCTAAAGATCTTGCCACATCCCTTTGGGCACTACAAGAGAGACCTTAGGTCCTCCTGGAGTTGTGGAATGTCCACCCTCTCTCTGACTTTTTTTTTTGTTAACCTATTTTTGTTATTTTTCCTGTCTAGGGACACAATCACTTAGTACTCTCAAGACTTTCAGAAAAACCAGAAAGAGAGGTTGTTTCAAGCACTTTCTGCTTTCAGCTTCGCAAATACCCTGGAGGCAAAGACCTTACCCTCTTCCAGGGAAGAGAGAGAAGAAAACAAAGAGAATAAAATACAGGTGGTGCCCATTCTTGTAGAATTTTTTAGAAGTAAAAACAAAACCCAACACCTCAGTGAAATATCAGGCCACACAAGTAACAAGGAGCAAACATTGCCTAGGTCTCTGCTGCTCTGGCACTGTAATCAGTAGAATCACACAGAATGCCAAGATCAGTTACAAACAGTATGCGTTATCCCTGAGTGGATGTGAACTTACGTGAGTTAACAAGGGGATACAGAAGCAATCAAAGGTGTGATGGGCAGGGTCGAGCAGCCCAAGAGACCACTTCTGACTATAAAGATGATGTTCACCTGCTGAGATGTGAGCAGCATCAGACAGAGAACATCAGAGCTCCTGGAAGTGAAGCGTTCCACCTCCCCCACCCCCCTACCCCATCACTGCCCTCATCAACCTTCATCTCTGGCCTAGTGATAGGAAAGGGGATGTCAGTGTTCTTTGTAGACCAAACCCCAAAAGTCAACTGCTGTCAAGTCAATGTTAACTCATATAGCCCTGTGCGACAGAGCAGAACTGCCCCATAGAGCTTGCAGGGAGTGTCTGGTGGATCTGAACTGCTGACCTTTCAGTTAGCAGAAATGGTACTTACCCACCACGCCACCAGGGTTTCTTTGTAGACCAAAGCAGGTCCATCCCCAGCCCTGCTTCCCAAGCCATGAATCTGATACTATTGAAACACATCTACAGCAGGGCAATTAATTATAAAATTGTATTTAGGGGTCAAGGGGCACAATGCATATGCCAAAATCAAACTAATTGCTGTCCAATCAGTTCTGACTCACAGCAACCCTGTGTGCGTCGGAGTAGAACTGCACCTCACAGGATTTTAGGTGGAGTTTGGGAAGTCAAAAAACTCTTTCAAGGCATCACTGTGGACTCTGACCTCCAAACTTTGAGTTAGCAGCCAACCATGCTAAGCAGTTGCATCACTCAGGGGCTCCATGGTACAAGTAGCTTACTGTTAATGGTTCATAAAAACATCTTATCAGTACATACCTACTAAATAAATATGTAAATAGACGTTATATAGTAAAATGTATTCTAGAAATATAACATTGTATATACAGAGAGAGAACAAATGCAAAGGAAATAAAATATTTATAATAAACACATCTGGGTAACAAGTACGGTTCTTCGTTTTCTTCCTAGTCCTGAACATTTTCTGTAACTTGCAAATTATTTCAAGATAAAAAGTTTATTAAAAAGAAGTCCTAATACTCAGAAAAGTTGATAACCAAAAATTCAAGAAGGAATAGTTAACATGTTTATTCCAAATGACAACTTTCTCAAGGTTGAATCATAGTACACGTATAGTCAAATTCTGAAGAGTGCCTAAACAGTTGCTAGGCTTCGTTGCTGATTCCAAAGCAGTGAGCACCACTGAGCTAGCAGGCAGTCCAGTGGCGTTTAGTGATGAGAATCTGGAGCCTTCCACATCATCATCCAAGGAGGTAGGTTCCTGCAGTGCATAGGGACACGGCACCTTGGCCACAGAATTCAGAAGGATTTTTAAATTCTTCATTTCATAGGGACATCTAAGCTGCTTATAAGGTCTCTCTGACAACTGACAAATGAAGTCAATCTTTTTTTTCTTTCTTTTTTCTTAAGCATTAATTCTGTGCTGACTCTTCCAGCAGTCCATCATCAAATCCAATGGGCAAAGAACATTGATAGCTGTCTCCAGAAGCTGGGTTTGGCATTTTGAAAAACTGACGGATTGAGAATGGCACCAGCAGATCCTCAAACTCAGATCAAACCAGGGATCATTAAAATGAGGTGTTCATTTCCCGTGTAGCTATGACACTGGGCATCTGGCTTCTCCCTCCACTTCATCAGCACTATCTACTTGGCCACTTAAACACCAAGGGGACATCCAAACTGGGTTAATAAATGTCAAACTGTATGTCAAGATGTGAATCCCTTATGTTGTAACAGCATTGTCACCAACGAGTTGTCTTTCCTCAGACCTCAGAATCCGTAAATCTTGTCCCAACCTAAATCTGGATCACCTCAAAGGAGAAGTAGGTGGGTTAGATGAACAGACTCTGTATCATGTTACTTCTTGAGAATTCTCTTTCATTTATCTTTGTCCCAAAGGTGCCTTTGAACGACTCTTGGTGCAATGAGTAATGTGTTCATACACAATCTTTCCTGTCAAACATTTTACTCACTCCGAAGGCAGCCAACAGTTTGGGGGCAGTGTTTTCCAATTGGCTTTCTATTTTCACTTCAAGAAGTGTAGAAACATCTGATTTATGAGAGCCTGACTTACAAAGTGTCATTTCCATTGCTTTCTTAGGACCCACCTCTAATAAGCAGAAGAGAGCAATTTGGCCTGAACTAGCCTTGAGAAGCTTGAAGTTTAATTTATACATTGGGTAGAGCTCTCTAACTCATTGAAATTCTACTTAATGCATCCTCAAAAACACCTGGAATACAAGAAACACAAAGCTACACTATGCATGACCCTATAGGTAAGACAACAGCTGTGTGTTTGTGAGTATAGTCTCCAAGCAGATTCTTATTTCTCTTTCTTGGCCTGCACTGGCAGAACATATGAAAACCAGAATTTCAATGAGCTCAGAAACTATTCCACAGTTAATAATTAGACAAGTTTCTCAAAGGCACTTTAATCTTACTTCATTAACTACCTGTCTATAGTTTATCTACATTACTCCTGCTATATTTTCTCCAATAACCTCATTTATGGGGCACCATTTACAAGTCAGCAGCAAGGAAGTGTCAGTTTCCAAAGACAGGAGGTTTAATTTAATATGTGCAGACACTGGAGTCCCTTAGAAGATGATTGGTGCCAAGAAATTTGGAAGGTCATTATGTGGGCTATCTGCAGCTCAGTATCTTTTTAATGGGTAAGGAGGAGTACTTATGCATAATAATATGAGGCTTATTGTACACTTGCCGGCAAAGCTACCAATCATCTGCATGGCTCTTGAACAAGGGTTTTGCAAATACAGTACCACTCCAAGCCGAGTAAGCGGTGTGGAAGCTCTCCTCAGCCCCAGTTGGTATGTTTTTTTAGAACATTGCTTCTCAAACTTGGGACTCTTGCTGGTGCAGTGGTTAAGAGCTTCACTGCTGAGAAAAAGATCTGCTCTTTGAGTCCATCAGCTATTCTTTGATAACCCAGTGGAAGCTTCTACTCTGTCCTGTAAGTTTTCCGCTGACTTGATAGGCAACAGGCTTTTTCAACCTCAAGCTTTAACGTGCTTACGAATCACCTGTGGGAGTTGGCTAAAGTGCACATTCTGATTCAGTGGGTCAGGAGTGGGGCCTCAGATTCTGTATTTCCAACAAGCCCCCAAGAGATGCTGATGCTGCTTGGTCCTTTATCTATATATTTGGAATAGCAGGAGTTTAGAGAACAGTGCTTCCCAAATCTCTTTTCACAGGAGGAAATGAGAGCCGGGGTATGAGAGTTGGTCCAGCTCTCTCCTCTTACACTGGTAGATGCTGGTAGAATTTTTTTAATAGTCATTTTAATTTTCTCTGTCACTACAAAAGCCTCCGTGTGAAAAATAAAAAAGCTGAGGCAAGAAATCAAAAAGAAATATATAAGTGCATTAGTACATAAGTTAAAAGTTAGTCTTTATAGTACACAAAGGTGACAAAAATGTGAAAATTATCAACTTAATGACATAAAGACATACATTTTGGTCAAAAAATAAAACAAAAATAAAAACTGTGTTGCTACAAAAAAAAAGGAAGAAATTAAATGATTTATCTGTATCACTGAGAAAGTAGCTTATGCTTACTCTGAACTTGGAGACTTCATTTTTGGGGGAGGTGAGGTCCAGCTTTTAATACAAACACAAAGCACGCAAACAGTAATTTGGAGACATGATGGGCATAACTTGCATGCTAGGATGCCTTTTCAGTGTTCTATGATTTTGTTCTCAAGTGAGAAATGAAGCCAATGTGGGATTTCTGGAGCTCGCCATAACTTGGGCAGTTGCTTCTATTTGTGGAAGTTGAAGAAGGATTTTCTGTTTGCTGAGTTTGTCAATCTCTTTTCATTATTTTATTAGGCCCATGCACACTTTTATACAGACCAAGATCAGACTACACAGATGTCTTGTTGTTGTCATTAGGTGCCATCAAGTCAATTTTGGCTCATGGTGACACCAGGTGTCAGAATAGAACTGCCCCCACGGTCTTTCTTAGGCTTTAATCTTCACGGGAGCAGATCAGCAGATCATTCTTCTATGCAGCCACTGGGTGGATTGAACCTCCAACCTTTGGGTTAGCAGAGAGCACTTAACCTGTTGTGCCACTAGGGCTTCTTCATAGGTCTGTTAGGGTAACTCAATTTGAACACAACTCCAACTTTCTCAATTGCCAAAGAATATGTTCACAGTTTTGGATGTTCCTTTCCAATGTTATCAAGCATTTGTATCTTGTCAGTTTAGAGTATATAGCTTTTTCTGATGATGTAGAAATACACTCACCTGTACTAAGTGAGTGTATTAACCATGGTGATGCAGAGAGGGCAGGGATGGTCAAAGCCCGTGACAGTTAGACAGATAGGTAGAATAAACAACCATCTGGTAGTTTAAAACAGCAGTCATTTTATTATGCTCAAGGATTCTGTGTGTCAAGAGTTCAGAAAAGTCATAGTCAGGCTTCTACTCTGTCCTATAGGATCTCTAAGAGTTGGACACCACTTGACAGCAGTGGGTTGGGTTGGGTTGACAGTAACTAAGATCTCAGCTGGAAAGATTCAAAGTCTGAGGGCGATAAGTCCTCTGAAATGTCACTCATTGACGTATCCAACATTTGATGTTGACTATCTGTGAGGTGACCCAGACACCTTACCCAGAACACCTATACGTGGCCTCTCTGTGTGGCTGTTCAGGCTTCCTCACAGCATGGTGGCTGCTTTCCAAGAGAGAGTTTCCCACACAAAAGTGACAACAGCTTTTATTATCCAGCCTCAGAAACTTTCATCATGGTCATAAAACCACCAAGATTCCAGAAAGTAAACGTAGATTTCGTCTTTCAGTGGGGCAAGTAAGTATCAAAGTTACATTGTGAGAAAAGTATGTGGGATAGAAGATATCATATTAGCTGTCATTAGAAAATACAATCTGCCTGATGACTTTATTTTAAATTTCATCTAGTCTCTGACCCCTCATTGACCAGCTCAAAATTTTATCCTTTTTATCCTTCCCATTGCATTTGTATTATTACCTTGCTGCTGTAACAAATGACCACGAACTGAGTGGTTTAAAACAACACAAAATTTCTGTCTTGGAGCTCTGAAAATCAGAAGTCCAAAATAGATCTTACTGGGCTAAAATCAAGGTGTTCACAGGGCTATGTTCTTTCTGGAGGGTCCCGATGAGAATTTGCTTCCTACTTGTTCCAGCCTCTAGGAGCTGCCTGCCTTCCTTAGACCATGACCCCAGGTCTCTCGGATACCTGTTTCCATTGCCACATCATCTTGAGTTTGATTCTGATCCTCATGCCTCACTTTTATAAGAATCCTGTGTTTACACTGGGTCACTCTGATAACTCAGAGTAACTGCCCCATCTTAAAACTCTTAGTCATACATGCAAATTCCTTTTTGTGTTAAAAAAAAAAAAAAAATCCACCACCTTTGAGTTGATTCCATCTCATAACAACCCTAGGGGTAACACACTCACAGATCTTAGGGATTAGGGCATGGGTGCCTCTAGGGGCCACTACTCAACGAGCCACAGCACCTATCACCATCTGACATCTTATATATTGTGTACATATATATTTTGTGTGTGTGTGTCTCCTCCACTAGAAGAGATTTTTCTATTTTGTTTTCTACTATAACGCTGAGACTAAAACAGTACCTGAATGTTAGCCACTGAATACATATTTGTTGAATGAGCAAGTTGTTTGTTTGTTAAAGTCTAAAAATATTGTTGGATCACCATGAGTCCGAATGGACTCAACAGCACACAATAACTATGTGCCGGATCGCGTACCTGATTAATCCTTTTTTTTTTTTTGCTGAGAGCTCTCAACATCCCCTCCCCATAAACAAAGACTTGTGTATTCTTCCTCAGGATAAATAGACAAAGAAATTTTAATTTTATTTAGTTACGTTTTTAATGTCTTTTTGGACATTATGCAAAAAGAAACAACAGTTACTGTCTATTACAACCAGCACGAAGTTATAGCCTCATTGACCACAACCCGTCGCGTCACTGCTGTCCTCCCCAAACAGACAAGCAACGGAGGGAGATTCTCAGCTTGGGTCTTTGTTACCTACACAGCGCTTAGGCACTGCTATTCATTAGCTCTTACTTGGACAGTCCTACTCTGGTGGTGTACTGTGGTTAAGTGCTACGGCTGCTAACAGAAGGTTGTCAGTTCAAATCCAACAGGCACTCCTTGGAAACTCTATGGGGGGCAGTTCTACTCTGTTCTATAGGGTTGCTGTGAGTAGGAACAGATTCAATGGCAATGGGTTTACTTTGGAGTTATAGCCATGCTGGTTTCCATAACAGTCCACGGTATTTTTCCAGCATAACAGTCCATGGTATTTCTCCAGCCGGCACACGAATAGAAAATAGTTCTCATTTTAACTGTGAATTTTCTGATTCCCTCTGGATCAAGTGAAATGTGTGGAAGTGTGTGCGCTCGCGCGTGTGTGTGTGTGTGTGTGCGCGCGCGCGTGTGTGTGTGTAGACTCTGACACGTATGTTTGCATGGAGGTGAATGCTCTGACCTTCTGTTCTGTCTTACACTTGAGGACTTCTACACACAGCCTCATAAAACAAATCTCGTAATGATAGTTGGACCAGTTTCAACCATGAATTTTTCAAAAGATCATCATCATCACGACTTCCATGTCCACTTGAGAAACAACGTTGTCACATATGCCCACAAAGGAGCTTCTAGAATACTGCCCTTATCAATTTAACCTTGAAACATGAGCCAAATTGGACTACTTTATATGTATTTCAGATGGAATAACTTAGCCTGAAACATCACATAGAAAGAAGAATCTCAAAACCAAACAAAATACAAAGAAACACTCTCTTCTGCATTAACTACAATTGGAGAACATTGGGGCAAGAGAGTGCAAAGCAGTTAAGAGCTTCAGTTTCTATTTATGCCTCAGTTTTCTCATCTGTGACCTACTCAATCTCTGTAAACTTAACTTTTTTTTTACTTGTAAAATCGAGGTGATAATAATAATAAGACTCAATGGCACTTGGCTGGCTTGGCTATCTCATAAGGGAGTTTGAAAGATGAAATTAATTTCAGATATAAAGTTCTTGGTTAAAATCAATAGATTTTAACTCAGTATTATGGAATTAGGTAGGTGTTAGATTTCTTATTTATACTGACTGACTGGTAGCTATTATTTTCAGAAGCAAAGAGGACTCATTTCCTGAAAGTCTAAAGCACTGTTTATATAGTATGGATGCAGAAATACCAATAAATGTTCTGCTTACTTTGAGGAGATTCTCTTTCCCTCAAAATACAACCTGTTGTTTTTCTGATGTAGCTTAATTTATTTGACTTAAAATGTTAAAATGACAATACTTCTAGGAGAAGTATCACATTAAGCCTCATTAGCAATTCTCACCTTAGAATGAATGAGCTTTGTGCCTGGTTCTGAGAGATTTCCCAGAGGCAGAGGGAAAAAACACAAGCCCAGCAGCAGCAAGGAAAACAACTTTACCTTCCCCACAATTATACATGGTGTATTTGGATATCAGGAAACCCTGGTGGCATAGTGGTTAAGTGCTATTCCCGCTAATCATGAGGTCAGCAGTTTGAATCCACCAGGCACCCTTTTGAAACTCTATGGGGAAAGTTCTATTCTGACCTAAAGCATTGTTATGAGTCGGAATCAACTCAGTGGCAGTGGGTTTGGTTTGGGGATATGTGAGTATGAAAGTTATTGACAAAAAGAATGTTTTGGTCTCAGTATATGTCCCACCACTGCCTTCTGATGCCCCAACTGAGTAATCAGGCCTTAGAGTTACTACAAGTGCAGGCAGGATCAGATTTATTGGCCTTGATCAGCCATTGACATTATTTTTTCAATTTTAAATACTTTTAAAGCATAGTTACTACTGTTTGGGGAGACTGTTCACTGAATTTTGTGGCTGGAATTTAAAGTGTAAGGAAAAAAATACAGCTATAGTTCCTTGCTCCTGAACTTGACAGGTAGTTGAGATCTACTGTTGTCCCAGACACAACATCCCAACCAGGCCTGGGTCTATCCACAGTTTACCGGAAGAGGCAAGAACCCAGAATTAAGACAGCATGATGCATACAGTCAGGTAAATTGCCTATTGGTGAGGCAGTCATTATTTCACTGGGCTGGTAGTTGCAGACTGAGGTTCTAGTCTTCATTCTTCTACATGTGAACTATCCCTATCAGTTCACTTTCATTCTTTTGGCCTCACTTTCCCTGTTGGTAAAATGAGAATTAGGTAAGTCGATTCATAAGACTTTCTCTAGTTCTGAGATTGTGTGATTACTCCTTGGCAGTTTTATGCTTAACTAAGTGACACATGGCATGAGACAACTCAACCTATTACCATTGAATCAATTCTGACTCACAGTTCCAAGGATATCACACCTAGTTGGAATGTAAGTTCCTAGGCCAGGGTATCAGTGCTGCCCAAGCCCCTGAACAGTTGTCTCTCATTGCCAACAAAGAGCAAAGATGCAGAAGTTTGTCTCTATTTGCCTCAGCCTGTCCTATTCTCACTCAGGGATATCCCTGTAGACGACTCTGGAATCCCAACCCTCACTTGGCCAAGTTATTTAAATTCTCTGAACATCGATTTTTTATGCAAAGTGGGAATGGTAATATTTATCTTGTTGGGCTTTTGATCAGAATCAGCTTTCATAATGTATATAACATACTATCTGAGGCATCTAGTGCTGCTTCAACAGAAATATCACAAGTGGATGGCTTTAAAAAGAGAAATTTTATTTTGTCATAGTCCAGTACTCTAAAAGTCCAAATTCAGGATATCAGCTCCAGGGGAAGGCTTTCTCTGCTGGCTCTGGAAGAACTTTGCTGTCACTGTTCTCTTGGACTAGGAGCTTGTGGCCTGCGGAGACCCCAGGTCCTTTTCAAACGATGCACTCAGCTCCTGACACTTCTTCTTCCTGGTGGTACAAGGTCCCCAACTCTCTCTGCTAGCTTGTTTCCTTTATACCTTATTGCCTCAAGGCACAATACAGTCTTACACACTGAGCCCTGTCCACCAACAGAAGAACCGCCCATCATCTGTCATTAACACGCACAGCATATAGAAACATCACAAAAAAAACTAGGAATCATGGCACAGCCAAATGGCTACACACAATATTCAGGGCACACAACTGAATCCATAACACTTAACTAGCACAGTGCCTGGCAGACGCTGACAATCTTTTTTACCCTTTGTAGTCACACCTTGTGCTTTCTAATTCTCCCTCCAGGTTAAAGGAAAAGGAATGATCAGGCCAATGGGATGACTTCCCCAGCCCCTGTGGAGTTCAGTCTTCTGTCTCAGACTACAAAAGGCCTTTGTTATTTTAAAAAGGATCCCAGACATGTGGCGTACAAGTGGAAAGGAGCGTTATCTTGCTGAACTGGGGCATCATCTAGATTCTAAGCACAAACTTCTCCAAGTCCATTCCTGAGTCTGCTCATGTTTTTTCTTAGGAAACTGGGGATTTCGATGAGACAGAGCAGAAAGAATGGCCACCCTCCCTCACGTCCTTCTCCACATGCCGGAACAGACAACTGGCTGGGCTCTTTTGCAAAGCAGTGGCAGCTGGTGGGGTTTCTTGCCTGGGAGCTGGTGGCACTGGCATCAACGGTTGTTTGCAAGGATTCCATCTCCACAGCTGGCTACGGGGGTCAGTGAGAGACAGGTGGAGAGAGGAGGGTGATGCGCAGGAGCAGCTGGACTCCTAGGAGGTCCTACAGAGAACGGCATTGCAGACCTGAGCACCTGGGAAAGATTCAGGGACCTGAGCTCTGGGTCGTCGGTGTAGGGCGCACTTGGCGTGCTTCCTGTTGCCTGCAGAGAACTGGTCATGCTTCTCTGCCTAGTGTCCTTCCCAGCACAGCCCCTGCCTGGCTCTCCAGGGACCTCCGCCTCCCACAACACCCCCACGCCAGCTCCTCGGCGTCTGTCTCCAAGCTCATCTCAGTCTGGAAGGCCGTCCTTGCCTTTCCTATATTGAAAACCCTGTTCTCAGTCTCTGGCTTCTATGCATAGATCTTGCTGTCAGTCCTCTGTGCCTGTAGAGCATTTATACCTCCTTTATGGATTCTTCACCTCCATTATGCCATAGCTTTCAATTCACATGTCCTACAAGGTCACTGTAAGTCTAAACCAACTCAGTGGCAACAGGTGTAGCAATGGGTGGCATAGTGATTAAGTGCTACGTCTGCCAACCAAACGGTCAGCACTTCAAATCCGCCAGGCACTCCTGGGAAACTCTCTGGAGAAGTTCTAATCTGTCCTTTAGGGTCACTATGAGTTGGAATTGACTCGACGGCTGTGTTTGTTTGTTTTAATTCTTCCACTAAGTATTTGCTACTTGGGAACAGACATTTTGAATGATTTTGCGTAAATCTCCAGCACTCAGACTGCGCTTGACGTGGATGGAGTGCTCCATAAACCTCTCTTACATGGAGCTGAGCCTTGTTGCAACCAAGTTTAAAAAGAGAACTTGATGTTTTGTCTCCATGTGGCTGTGACTATGACCAAGACGACCAAGTGGCTCAGAGTACCAGGAACCCAGTCAGCACTGACATCAATCAGTGCCTATTGGAGAATGGACATGCACAGATAAAAACTGGAAACTGGACTCAGTTGTTTAAAAATAACACTCTCTTTAGTCACTTTCTTCCATATTCAAATTATTTTTACTTGTCCATTTTAAAACCCTTCTACAGTGGTAGCAGAATTACATCTTCAGCTTCCAGGAGCCATTTGGTGTGTTTTAATCCCCTTCTTTTGTATCTTTATAATACTAGAGAAGAAGTTGATGGGATTAAAGCTAATAATTATCATGCACGTGTGTTCAGAACTCTATCGCATACACATAAAAAATCAGAACAGCTAGCTGAGGGGAATTTTTCTTCCACAAAAACTAATAGGTTAAACATAGGATCATATCTTCTGGATTCTCTACCCATTTTTCATGGAAGTATTCCAAATCTAATTAAGGGCATTTATGCAAACTGCTTTCATTTATACCTAATTACCATGTAGTACAATAACTATTGTGTACACTACTGTATGCGTCAGATTAACTTTGCTGTAAATTTTATTGGCTTGCCACATTAAACTGTTCAAAAGCACACTCTGTCTTCAGCAAGTGTGGCTGACCATTCCCAGAGGACAGTTGTCTGCTCACGTCAAAGCCCCTGGTCAGGGCTTTGATGGGGATTACCCTTGAAGCCGGTTCTGTACCATTCATAAACGGCACTTGGCACTTGGCTAGTCATCATAGGCTGCCTTAGATGACTTCACAAACACCTAAAAAACAGTCTATTGACACAATGTGGAGCTCCATAAAGTAAGCTTAGAGCCTACAGAACCCTCCCAGTTGCTGTTAACTCTGACTCCTGGACACCCCACATTATGTCAGAGTAGAGCTATGCTCCACAGAGTTTTCAATGGCTAATTTTTTTTTTTTGTGAGAAGATTGCCAGGCTTTTCTTCTGAGGCCCTTCTGGGTAGACTCAAACCTCTGATCTTTTGGTTAGCAACTGAGCGCATTAGCTACTTGCATTACGTAAGAGCATTTCAGAATGTTTAGTGAATGGGAAATCTTTGGAGGACTTGCAGGACTTATAATCTGGAAGGAAGATCTAATATCTTTTTTAATGAATTCCTCCAATAATCATTCAAAAGAGAGATGTAATTTTAATTTTTTATTACCTTCAGACCTTTCAGATACTGCTAAAATAACAATTCTTCCATTTGCTCTGTAGATCACAGCAGACTCCTGAGGATGAGGCAGGGGAGGGACAGTGTGGGAATATGGAAAAAGATCCGGGATGAGAGTTGGTCTTAGTTCTGTCACTAATGGGGGATTTTGGACAAGTCACAGATGCCCCTTGGGATTTCTGCTCTGTAAAAGGTGCTCGATTAGCCTGAAGCTGCTCATCTCCCAGGACTGCTGACTGCAGCGAATAGGGCTAACCAGACAGAAATGTCAGGGCTAGATATTGTGAAGGCCGGGAGACTAACTGGTGCTAACATTAGTATTCCTGTGTAGTCCACTCCATGCTGTGTGTAGATCAGGGGTCTGCCAAGAGACAGAGAGACGTGACAGGGTCCTAAAAGCCATAGGGAAGATTTGCTGACCTGAAAATCACCCTGTATCTTTGTCAAGCAAACTGTCACTTGCCCTTGTCTCCACAGCCTTTCTCGACCTTCTGGGTCTTATTTCTGAGTTGTCACTTCTTACTATAACTACTGGTCACTCCAACAAAATTCAGCAACATGTGGTAGAGAGAACTTGCCAAGATGCTTCTGTTAGGATAAGCTTGGAGATTTTCCAGGGCTGAGAGCAATTCAGGTTGCCTGATGGATTAATCTGATATTCCTGAGATAAGAGTTGAGCTCCCAGTTCCATAAAGTATACATTCCCCCAAAGCACTGCATTGACTGACAACTATTCAACCTAAGCAACAAAGTCTGAGAATGAGGAATGAGGATGGTGACACCCACAGGGCGTCAGCTGAATGGTGATCTCCATTCAGGAGAGAACCGGCCCCATGGAGTACAGAGATCTCACCACCTACAGCTGCACTGCTTTGGGGATCACTCAGCTGCAGTGTTTAGGTCCAGGCCACTCTCTTCCCAGGCAGCTCCCAGGCAATCATTGAGCATGTCGCAAGAATGGAATTGTATCGTCCAAAAATTTACACTGAAGTACTAACTACTGGTACCTACGAACAAGACATTATAACGTTGGAAAAGGGTCTGTGAAGACGTTCAGTAAACGCAAGGTCATATTGGTGTAGCGTGGGTCCCAGTCTAATCTGAGTTCCACCTTATAAAAGAGAGGAGGTAAAAGACAGACAGTTAAGACAGCGTGTGAAGATGCATCTACACACCAAAGAATGACTGGGTCAACCAGAAGCCAGAAGATGCAGGAAAAGATCTCCCAGTGACTTCAGAGGGAACATGGTCTTAATGACAAGTGAATTTGGACTATCAGTGTCTAAAACTGCACAACAATAATTTTTCATTCCAATAAGCCATCACTTTATGGTGTTTTCTAACAGCAAATACAGCATGCCAGGGCCACTTCTGCCCAACACAGAACTCCTTTAACAGGCGATCTTTGCTCTGGATGAAGTGCCCACTGGGCTAGGTGCACATCCTTAGAGCTGGGCTGCAGTCTGAGGCTCTCCCTTTCCCCTCTCGTTGTATGGCGTCACCTCTACTTCCTGGACGAAGGCTTCTTACTGCCTACTCATATTCCCTCTCCCCTTAATCTTACATTAAGTAGTTTTCTCCTAAATAGCTCCTGCACTTCTAACTCTGTTTTGATGTCTGCTTCCCAGAGGAACTGAAGTAGGATATATGCCCAATATATGAGAATTTTATTTTTAAAAGTTTATTTTGACTCAAAATAAAGGGCCACAGTGTCTTTCCCACAATTTTAAGATCCCCAAATCTCTGCAACTGGTAAAAGTAGGCCTGACATCGTATGAGGCTACTTA
Organism: Heterohyrax brucei; assembly: GCA_028571685.1. Lineage (NCBI taxonomy): Eukaryota > Metazoa > Chordata > Mammalia > Hyracoidea > Procaviidae > Heterohyrax > Heterohyrax brucei. Next base: position 108,938,125 of record CM053146.1, read on the forward strand.
CAATCTTTGGTTATTCTGCTTAACATTTCAAGATCTATCCCAAAGTGCAATGCTGTTATTGACAGGATAATAACCATAAGCTTACAAGGAGGGCCAGTGAATAGTACTGCTATTCAAATTTATACAGAAGAAATTAAAAGATTTTTGTCAGCTTCTGTATTCTGACATTGATCAAACACGCAATCAAGATGCTTTGATAACTGATGGTGTTTGAAATATGAAAGATGGAAGAACAGAAGAGTCAGTGGTCAGAAAATATGGGCTTGGTAATAGAAACAAAGCCAGAGATCACATGATAAAATTTTGGAAAATCAACTTCTTCGTTGCGTATTCCTTTTTTCTACAACATAAATGGTGACTATACATGTGGATCTCACTGGAGAGAATTCACAGGAATCAAATCAACTAGGTATGTGGAAAGAGGTGATGGAGAAGCTCAATGTCAACTGTCAGAATGAGGCTAGGGGCTAACTGAGAAACAGCCCATTAGCTGATCATATGCAAGTTCAAGATCAACTGAAGAAAATTAAAACAATTCCCTGAAAGTCAAAGTACAACCTTGAGCAAGTATATCCCACCTGAACTTAGAACCCATATCAAGAACAGATTTGACACATTGAACACTAATGACCGAAGACCACGTGAGTTGTGGAATGACATCAAGGATATCGTATAAGAAGGCAAAAGGTCATTAAAGAGGCAGGAAAGAAGGAAAAGACCAAAACAGATGTCAGAAAAAAATCTGAAACTTGCTTTTGAACACGTGAGCAGAGTGGCTGAAGTGAACCGAAGAAACGCTTTCTCATCTCACCTCTGGAAACGACTGCCAATTTAGTCTCAAGGAACCACTTGAACTAAGAAGCACACTCTGAGTATTATTTTCTGTTTTATAGTCTAGTCTAATCTTTGTTTGAAGAGTTGGCTTCAGAATGGTTTTAGGTTAGGATTCACAGAGTCTGGGAACGAGGTCTTCTGGGGCTCCTGTAGTCTCACTCAGACCATTAAGTCTGTTCTTTTCCTGAGAATTTGAGTTCTGCATCATTCTTTTCTCCTACTCCATTAGGAACTCTCTGTTGTATTCTCTGTCAGGCTGGTTGTTGGTGGATAGCCAGGCACCATATGGTTCTTCTGGTCTCATGCTGATGGAATCTCTCACTTACATGGTCCTTTTGTCTCTTTGGTCACTACATTTATCTTTGGTGTTCTTCATTTTTCTTTGCTCCAGGTGGGTTGGGAACAACTGATGCATCCTTGAGGGCCACTCATTAGCTTTTAAGACCTCAGACACACTCACCAAAGTGGAATGCAGAACACTTTCTTAATCAACTTCATCATGCCAATTGACCAAGATGTCCACCTGAAAACATGGTCCCTTGACCCCGGGCCCTGCAACACTGTGACTCAATGTGTTTAGTTGTACTCAGGAAATTCTTAGCTTTTGGTTCAGTCCAATGGTGTTGATCCCCCTGTATTGTGTGTTGTCCCCTCCACCTAAGATAATTCCTGTCTTCTGTCTCATTAGTGAATTCCCTTCTCCCTCCCTCTCCACTACTGTAACTATCAGAGAATATTTTATTCTATATTTAAACCTTTTCTTGAGTTTTTATAATAGTGGTTGTGTATAATATTTGTCCTTTGTGACTAATTTCACTCAGAATAATGCCTTTCAGATTCATCTATGTTATAAGACGTTCTTGGATTTACCATTGTTCTTTACTGTTGTTTAGTATTCCATCATACGTATATGCCATTATTTGTTTGTCCATTCATCTGCTGATGAGCACCTAGGTTGATTCCATCTTTTTGCTATTGCAAACATGCTACAATTAACATAGGTGTGCATATGAGGTCCTGACAAGTAAGTTCATGAACTCATCTTAGAAAAAGTGCTACATAGCTCATTGCTGAATATTGCTATGGTCACTTTCAAAGTACTTCCCTTGGAAAGCTATATTCAAATGCCAGTGCTTAGTCCACCTTTCAAAGCAATTCTGGAACTCCTTTTCTGAAATGGCCATCAGAACTGTCATCCTATTACCTTTGATGCCCTGAATGTCATCAAAATGTCTTTCTTTCAATATTTACTTTATCTTTGGGTAAAGAAAAAAGTAATAGGAGGCCAGGTCAGGTGAGTAAGGAGGGTGTGCCAATACAATTATTTCTTTACTGGCCAAAAGCTCCCTCCTTTTATTCAATCTTCATAGCCAGTGAAAATTTTACGAATAGCAGCAGATTTGTCAGATATAGCACCAGAAAACGACACACACACCCCAGGTTGAAAGGCATGGGAAAACAACTGGAAAAGAGCTGCCTCTTCAAAGTAGAGTCAGCCTTAATGATGTGGATGGCATAAAGCTTTTAGGACCTTCATTCGCTGATGTGGTGTGACTCAAAATGAGAAGAAACAGCTGCAAACATCCATTAATAATCAGAACATGGAATGTATGAAGTGTGAATCTAGGAACGTTGGAAATCGTCAAGAAAGAAATGGAATGCATAAAAATTGATAGCCTGGGCATTAGTGAAGCTGAAATGGACCAGTATTGGCCACCCTGAATCTGACAGTCATATTGCATACCACGCAGGGAACATAAACTTGAAGATAAACAGTGTTGCATTCATCATCAAAAAGAACACTTTAAGATCAGTCCTGAAATATAATGCTATTATTGATAGGATAATATCCATACAGCTACAAAGAAAGCCAGTTAATATGACTATTATTCAAACTTACACACCAACTACTAGGCCAAAGACAAAGAAACTGAAGATTTTTACCAGCTTTTGCAGTCTGAAATTGATCAAACACACAGTCAGGATGTGTTGATAATTACTGGTGACTGGAATGCAAAAGTTGGAAAGAAAGAAGGATTGGTAGTTGGAAAATACAGCCTTGGTGAATAGAATCAATGCCAGAGATCACATGATAGAATTTTGCAAGATTAATGACTTATTCATTGTAAACTTTTTTTACCAACATAAATGGCTACTATATACATGGAACTCACTGGAGGGAATACACAGGAACCAAGTCGACTACATCTGTGGAAAAAGACAATTGAAAAGCTCCAAATCAGCAGTCGGAACAAACCAGGTACTGACTGTGTCACAGATCATCAGTTGCTCCTATGCAAATTCAAATCGAAATTGAAGAAACTTAGAACCAAGGCCATAAGAGCCAAAGTATGACCTTGAGTATATCCCTCCTCAGTTTAAAGCCCATCTCAAGAACAGATTTGATATGTTGACCACAAGTGATGGAAAACCAGACAAATCGTGGAATGACATCAAAGACATCATCTGCGAAGAAAGCAAGAGGTCATTAAAAAGAGAACAAAGAAAAAAAAGACCAAACTGGAAGTCAGAAGAGACTCTGAAACTTGCTGTTGAACATCAAGCAGCTAAAGCAGGAGGAAATGGCAAAGTAGAAGACCTAAACAGATTCCAAAGGGCAGCAAGAGAAGACAAAATAAAATATTATAATGACAAGTATAAACAGCTGGAAATGGAAAACTAAAAGAGAAGAACAAGTTCTGCTTTTCTCAAGCTGAAAGAACTGAAGAAAAAATTCAAGCCTCAAGTTGCAATAGTAAAGGATTCTATAGGGAAAAGATTAAATGACTCAGGGAGCATCAAAAGAAGATGGAAGGAATACACAGACATACCAGAAAGAACTATTCGATGTTCAGCCATTTGAAGAGGTAGCATGTGATCAGGAACCAATGGTACTGAAGGAAGAAGTTGAAGCTGCTTTGAAGGTACTGTCAAAAGCAAGGCTTCAGGAATTGATGAAATATCAGCTGAGATATTTCAACAAACAGAAGCAGTGCTGGAAGTGCTCACTTGTCTATGTCAAGAAATTTGGAGGACATCTACCTGGCCAACTGACTGGAAGATATCCATATTTACGTCCATTCGAAAGAAAGGTGATCCAATCAAATGCGGAAATTACCAAACAATATCATTAATATTACATTGCTGATGACAGATGGTTCTTTGCTGAGAGCAAAGAATACCAGAAAGATATATACCTGTATTTCATTGACTATGCAAAGGCATTTGACTGTGTGGATCGATACAAGTTATGGCTAACATTGTGTAAAATAGGAATTCCAGAACACTTAATTGTGCTCTTAAAGAATCGATATATGGATCAAGAGGCAGTCGTGCAAACAGAACAAGGGGACACTGAATGGTTTAAAGTCAGGAAAGGTGTTTGTTAAGGGTTGTATCACCATACCTTTTCAAATAATTCAAGAAGCTGGATTACATGAAGAAGAACAAGGTATCAGAGCTGGAGGATGACTCATTAACAACCTGCATTATGGAGACGACACTACTTGCTGGAGGTGAAGAAGATTTGAAACACTTACTAATGAAGATCAAAGACCACAGCCTACAGTATGGATTGCACCTCAACATCAAGAAAACAAAAATCCTCACAACTGGACCAGTAAGCACCATGGTCATAGATGGAGAAAGGGTTAAGGTTGTCAAGGCATTTCGTTTTACTTAGGTCCACAATCAACACCTGTTAAAGTAGCAGTCACAAAATTGAAAGACACATTGCACTGGGAAAATCTGCTGCAAAGGACCTCTTAAAAGTACTGAAAAGTAAAGATGTCACCTTGAAGACTAAAGTGCACCTCACCCAAACCATGGTATTTTCAGTCACATTATATGCATGTAAACCTGGAAAATGAACAAGGAGGACAGGAGAAGAATTGATGCCTTTGAATTGTGGTGCTGCCACCAAAAGAACAAACAGACCTGTTCTGGAAGAAGTACAACCGGAGTACTCCTTGGAAGCAAGACTGCATCTTACATGCTTTGGACATGTGGTCAGGAAGGATCAGTCCCTGGAGAAGGACATCATGCTTGGTAGAATGGAGGGTCAGTGAAAAAGAGGAAGACCCTCAATGAGATGGATTGACACAGTGACTGCAACAATGAGATTAAGCATAAAAACAACTGTGGACAAGAATAAAAGGGGGTGCACCCTGACATCCCCACTAAAAGACCTCAGTTGATGGTCCAGTGGTTTGGGGGTTCCCCTGGGAGCATGGCTCCTCACCCTGACGCTGCCCTTGACCATAAATCATAACGAAGGTCCACGCTTCAGACAGGAATGGATTGGACTTGGCGATGCAGTGACCATATATTGGATGCACTTTATGGTTCTATGTATCTATAGGATGTCATCCTATTGACCTCTGGCTGAAGGAAGGAGAGTGGGTGGAGAGGAGAGGAAAGGAGACTGTTGGGAGAAGGAGACATGTATGGAGCAGAGAGGAATAGTGTGCTGTCACCGGGCAGGGAGAGCAGTGGAAACTGCATATAGGTGGGTATGTAAATTTACACGGGAATGTACATTTTCACTGAGTTATATTAAATAAAAAATTAAAAAAAAAAAACAACTGTGGACATGGTTCAAGACTGGGCAGTGCTTCATTCTGTTGTGCTCAGGGTCCCTATGAGACAGAACTGACTCGACAGCACCCAACAACAACAACAGCATGGCACATCTATTTCTTGCTTTTTAATGAAGTGCCCAAATGATTTCCAAAGTGGCTGTACCGTTCACATTCCTTCCAACAGTATAGAAGTGTTGCAGACTTTCTACAACCTCTCCAACATTTGTTATTTTGAATTTTTTGTATTAACACTAGTCTTGTTGGGTTGAGACAGATTACACTGTAGTTTTGATCTGCATTTCTCTAGTGGCTAATGACCGTCGCTGTGAGTCAGATCCGACTCGACGGCACTTGGCTGGCTTGGCAATGACCGTGAGTCTTTCTTCATGTATCTGTTGGCCCCCGAATGCTTTCTTCGGAGAAGGACTTATTTATATCATGTGTTCATTTTTAATTGAGTTATTTATCTTTCTACCACTGAGGTTTTGTAGTATCTTATAGATTTTAGGGGTTAGACCCTGATCAGAAATGTTGTAGCCAATTTCTTTTTCTCAGTAAGTGTTTGATATTTAGGAGCTCACAGTTACCCAGTTTTTCTTCTGGTATTTGTGCACTGGTTATGTTTGCAATCTGTTTATGTAATGCATTGATGTTATCAAGAACTTCATTTTACTTGCATTCACAATCAATACACGTGGGAACAACAGTCAAGAAATTAAAAGATGCATTGCACTGGGCAAATCAGCCACAAGAGATCTCTTTAAAGTGTTAAAAAGCAAAGATGTCACACTAAGGACTAAAGTGCACCTGACTCAAGCCGGGGTGTTTTCAGTCACTTCATGTGTATGTGAAAGCTGGAAAATAAATAAGACAGACCAAGGAGAACCAATGCCTTTGAACTGTTGTGTTGGCCAAGAATATTAATACACCACTGTCATGGATTGAACTCCCAAAAACGTGTGTAGCAACTTGGCTGGGCTATGATTCCCAATATTTTGTGATTGTCCTCTAATTTGTGATTTTCCTATGCTAATAAACCCTAGTAGCATAGTAAGTTAAGTGATATGTCAGCTGACCAAAAGATCAGCAGTTCAAATCTGCCAGGTGCTCTTTGGACACTCTATGGGGCAGTTCTACTCTGACCTCTCGGGTCACTGTGAGTCTGACATGACTCAGTGCTGTTGGTTTATTAATCCTAATCTCAGACTGTGGTTAACAGAGTAGGCTGTGTTAGAAAGGATTAGGATGGGACCTTAAATCTCTTCCTAAGGTCATCTCCCAGCTCCACTGTAAAGGGTGTTTCTCTAGAGAGCAGCTTGTACCACCTTTTATCCTTTCACCCTACAAAAGATAAAAGGAAAGGGAAGCAAGCAGAGAGTTGGAACCTCATACCATCAAGAAAGCAGCACTAGGAGCAGAGCACATCCTTCAGACATGTGGTTTGTGTGTGAAGATGCTCCCTGACAGAAGACAGGTACAACATGAAGACCTTCTTCCAGGGTCACCAGAGAGAGTGTGTTCCCTGGAGCTGGTGCCCTGAATTTGGACTTGCTAGCCTACCGGACTATGTGAGGAAAAACTTTTCTTTCTGAAAGCCATTCACTTGTGGTTGTTCTGTTGGAGCAGTACCAGATGACTAACACAATGCTGAAGGACAAATAGATCTGAAAAAGGTATGACTAGAGTGCTCCTTGGCAGCTGGACGGCAAGACTGTGTCTCATGTGCTTTGGACCTGTTATCAGGAAGGACCAGTCCCTGGAGAAGGACGTCTTGCTTGATAAAATAGACAGTCAGCACAAAAATCCTCCTGAGACAGAGGAGCACAGTAGCTGTCACAGTGGGCTCAAGGACAGTAACAATTGTGAAGATGGCCCGTTTGGTTGTGTCTAGGATAACTATGAGGCAGAACCGATTTGACTGACACTTAACAACAATAAAACGTTGTCCCTACTTTTTCTTCTATGGTCTTTATTGTTTTAGATTTTATATTTAGGTTTTTGATACATTTTGAGTTAGTTTTTGCACACAGTATAAGGTATGTGCCTAGTTTCAGTTTTTTGCAGATGAATTTCCAGTCATGACAGCACCAGTTAAACAGACTCTTTGCTCTCGTTAATAAATTGGGCCTTCGTCATAGGTGGATAATTTTACATGTGGATCCTCAGTTCGGCTCCACTGGTCTTTGTATCTGGTGTACACGTGCCAGGTTGTTTTGACTGCTGTGGCGGTATAATAGTTTCTAAATTCAGGTAGCATCAGGCCTCCCACTTTATTATTCTTCCCAGTAACAGTTGACTTATCTTAGTTCACTTTTCTTTCCATATGAAGTTGGTGATTTGTTTATACGTTTTGTTAAAAAATATCCTTGAAACTCAGATTGAGATTGCATTTTCACTATAGATTTTGGGTAGAATTAACATTTGCACAATATTGAATCTTCCTATCCATGAGCAAAGTATCATTTTACACTTACATAGGTCTCTTCTGGTTTCTTGTAGTAGTGTCTTATAGTTTCCTTTGTCTAAGTCTTTTACCTTTCTAAACAGAATTATTTGTAAGTATGTTATCTTCCTTGCTGCTACTGCTAAATGACAGTGATTTTGTGATTTCCTCTTTGAAGTTCTCTTTGTTAGTGTAAAGGAATCCAAGAGATTTTTGTATTTTTATTTTGTATCACCATACTTTGCTGAATTCTTCTATTAGTTTCAGAAGTTTTTTTGAGCGTTCTTTGGGGTTTTCTGTGTATGAAATCACATCATTTCTAAACAGGAATACTTTTACTTCTTCCTTGTGAATTTGGATGCCCTTTTTTTTTCTTTTTGTTGCCTTATTATTCTGGCTACAACCTCCGCCACAACGTTGAATAAAGGTGATGACAAAGCACATCCTTGTCTGGTTCTCACTGTCAAAGAGAATGCTTTCAGACTCCCTCCACTTACGATGATTTTTGGCTGCTTCATTTAAAAGCCTTTATTATGTCTAGGAATTTCCCTTCTATTCCTGTTTTTTTTCTTCTTCCATTTTCTTCTTTTTTTTTTTTATCATGAATAGGTGTTGGACTTTGTTAAATGCTTTTTCTGCATCAATTGATAAGATCCTGTGGTTCATGTCTCTGATGTTATTTGTGTGATGGATTACACTGATTGTTTTTCTGATGTTGAGCTATCCCTCCATACCCAGTATGAGTCTTAGTTGGTCATGATGAATCATTTTTTTGGTAAGTTGTTGGATTCTATTGGCTAGAATTTTGTTGAGGATGTCTGTGTCTGTGTTCACTAGGGATATTGGTCTGTAATTTTCTTTTTTGTGGTGACTTTACATGGTTTGAGTATCAAGCTTTTGCTGGCTTCATAGAGGAAGTTTGGGAGCATTTCGTCTTTTTCTGTGCTCTGAAATGCCTTTAATAATAGTTGTCTTAACTCTTCTCTGAAAGTATGACAGAATTTTCCACTGAAGCCATCACAACCAGGGCTTGTTGTTGTTAGGAATTTTTAAATTACCCCTTCAATCTCTTCTTTTGTTACAAGCATATTTAGTTGTTCTGCCTTGGTTTGAGTTTAGGTAGGTAGCATGCTTCTGAAATTTGTCCATCTCCTGTAGGTTTTCAAATTTGTTGTGGTATAACTTTTCATAGCGTTCTGTTACGATTCTTTTAATTTCAGCTGTATTTGTTGATATTTGCTTCCTCTCCTGTTTTTCTTTTGTCAGTTTGACCAGTGGTTTACCAATTTTGTTGACCTTTTCTAACAACCACCTTTTGGTCTTATTAACACTTTTTTTTTTTTTGATTCTCTAATGTAATTCTGCACTAATTTTTATTGTTTCCTTTCTCCTGGTGCCCAAGAGTTTCTTCTGCTGTTCTGTTTCTTTTGTTCCACCTGTAGGGTTATGTTTGGGTTTGGGCTCTTTCCTCTTTTGGGATGTGTGTTTCTACTGCTATTAAACTGACCTCTGACCACTAATTTGCTGTATCTCAAAGGTTCTAGTAAGATTCTCATTTGATTGTGTGAATTTCTTTATTCTATTCTTTATTTTTTCTATTTTATTCTCACTTGATTCTGTGAATTTCTTTATTCTATTCTTCATTTTTTTCTATAACCCAGTTGTTTTTGAGAAAAATGCTATTCAGTTTCCACATATTTGATTTCCCCCCTTGCTTTTTCTGTTACTGAATGCTCCTTTTAAAAGCATTAATGCTTTACAGTCAGAAAAGATGAGACAGCATTTCTTAACCATCTTTGTATCCCCATCAGCTCACACAATACTCAATACATAGGTGATAACATAAATTAGAAGGATGGGGAAATGGATGGATGGACAGATAGATGGATGGATGGAAAAACTATGGTAGGGTTACAGTGACCTCGTATACCTAGAAAAGTTTTCTCCTTGGGATTTAACGACAACAAATAACTCATGAAAATTTCAAGTGCTGCTTTTTTGGTTTTCCAGGTGATCTATGTTGACATGAGCATGTGTGGATGTTAAAATGTTAGTTACTGTTGGAGATGGGGATCAATAAATAACATTCTTTTCTTCCAGACAACTGATATCTAAATATACAAGATTAAAGTGTGACCTTCATTTATGGCTTCAAATAGTTTCATTTCAGTCAACCCCCTGCTAAGAATCTGCCTTTGCACTCCACATATGTTGAATCAGAACCTATATGTATACATAAGCATCACCTAGGGATATTATTGGAAATGTGGATTCTGATTCAGTATATCTGAGGTTGAAAGGCATATTCTCAGTGGAGGGCCTAACTGAAATGAACTAGCTGGAAACCTTGCCTTCATTATAATTAAAACTAACTGGATAACATGGTTTTAGATTATCGGTCAAGTTGAGCTTTCAAATAGTCTCTCCCATGGAAAGAGTCTAGGTCTATAGAGCAAACTATTCACTCAGAATTGCTGTTTCCACTAGATCCACAGAAGAGAGGGAAGAAGCAGAGGCCCCTTCAGTGTCTGCAATGTTTTAAGAGTTTTAATTCATACATTCAAGAAGCATGGCCTCATAGATATTAATTCCTTGCTACCCAATCGAACTAGGTCAGGGGAAGAATTCAGGAGGGTTACCTAGTGAAAGCCCCTTCCTGGAAATATTAACCAGGGAAACATGTGTCTATTATAAAAGAGCACAAAGAAATCATGGACTTGAGCCCAGGAAGGCGAGGGTGTGTCCAGAGAGAAACAAATACGTGCCGACTTCTTTATACTTAATAAGAACCACCAAAATACCCAGTGAAGCTGCAATCATAAAGTGCCTATATGAGTGCTTGAAAACACTAATTAGGAATTTAAAAACCACATATTTTACCTACCCAAGCAATAATATTTATGACATGTAGAATAACAAACATCTTTGCTATCTAGTGACCTTTCTGAAACATGACCAACCACCACGTTCTTTAGTTTACTTGGATATGCAGTAATTTCTTGTTTTTAATGCAAAATGTTGAAATGTTATATTCCAATGTCCAAGCTGAAATAAGTGAGTTTTTGCATTGTTCTAAAAATTTGTTGAAAAGTGCAACCTGACTTCAAAAGCAGCAGGTGGTTGACTGATTGTTTTCCATTCCAGGCTCAGCTTTGCTCTTAGATTGTAAAAGGAGGAGGAAGTTAAGCTATGTTAGAAATAAAAATAATTATGGCGCTGGAGCCATAGATTTAACTGGACATTATTTTAGTCATCCATTACTGCTCTAACAGAAATACCACAAGTAGATGGCTTAAACAAAGAGAAATTTTACTCTGTTGTAGTCCCATCAGCTGCAAGTCCAAATTCAGGATGTCAGCTCCAGGGGAAGGCTCTGTTGGCTCTGGAAGAAGGTCCTTGTCATCAATCTTCCCTCGGACTGGGAGCTTCTGAGGTGCAGGGACCCCAGTTCCAAAGGACACACTCCGCTCCCAGCACTGCTTCTTTCCTGATGGTGTGAGGTTGCCAACTCTTTGCTTGCTTCCCTTTCCTATCTGTCCTAAGAGATTGCCTCAAGACACAATGTAAACTTACACATGGAGTCCTGCCCCACCAATACAATCAGCGTCGAGGCTCCCTCATTAACACCACAGAGGCAGAATTTTAAGCATATAGGAGCATCACACAAATACTGGGAATCCTGGCCTTGCTGAATTGCTAGACACATTTTCAGGGGACACAATTCAAAGCATGACCAGCATCAACTGTCTTAATATGGGCAAGACATTTAGTTTCTTGAAACTCTGTTCCCTTGTTCCCATTTGTAAACCAGAGCTATTATAATACCTACCTCCTTGAGTTGTAATAAAAATTAAAGGAGACAAAGTAAGAGCATAGAAACCTGCAGGGCAATAGCAGGCATGAACTTAGGTGCTGGATGAATTTTTCTACATGTAGTCAGTAGTCATCCCATGGTGATTCTAATGCTACCACACTCCTGGTAGCCAAGGGATGTGGGGGAGCCAAGTAGCAGCCCCAGGAGTCTGATTTCCTGACTGGAATTTTTATCCTGGCGCAGACTTCTCTGTATGACCGTCATACAATTAGTGTTGAGTTACAGAAACACCAAGGCTGACTCCTGGAAAAAGAGGAAAAAAAGAAAACCATTTCAGATTTCTTTCTCCAGGCCCTGTGCTAAGGCCCTGAGGCCTAGAACTGTTTTAGGGATATGAACTCAGGACTTAGGAAGAACTGAATAATGGGGACTCTGGGAAGGGGAGTCTTTTCCAGTCATGCATATGCCGTTGGTGAGTAACTACACAATGTGAGAAGGCATTTATTCCAGCCCAAACCCTGCAATATGACATTTCAGCATTTTTCATTAAAAATAAGAAATTACTGCATATTCAGGTGTGCCAAGATCTAAATGTGTAATTCAGGCTGCAGGATATGTGCTGTACAGCCCAAGTGACAAGAATCCCAGATAAAAACAGAAGATCTGAAGGAAAAATGATAGCCCACCTGAAAGTTTTCTGTAACCATTTGTTTCAATATTGCCTTCCCACAGTTGAAATTTTGGACAGTAAACAGAGAGAAAACAACCAGATAGCCTGACAGCGCACATTTCTCTATCAAGTTATCTTGGTTCTTTGTGTCAAAGTGCAGCCTAATCTGATGCATGCAAATCTGTATTTTAAGAAAGATGCACATGCAGCCCTGTCTGCAAATTGGCATTTGATTTTTTCCATTTTCCGATTTAAATATCAGACTTGCAGAATAGCTTGATTGGAAATATTATTAAAATTACGTGTGAGACATGAAGCTGTTTGAGAACCGGAATGATAATTTTGAACCATTGTATCCTTTTCTACACCTAACTATGATGGCCTAGTAGAATCCTGATGTATGTTATTAGTTGCCATCTAATTGATTCCAATTACGGCCATTGTGTGTGTGCAAAGCAAAACTGCTCCATTGGGTTTTCAGGGCTCCAAATTTTTGGAAGCAGATCACTAGGCCTGTCTTCTGAGGACCTCTTGAGTACATCTGAGCTTCTAGTCTTTCAACTGGTGGTTGAGCAATTTAACCATTTGTACCACCTAGGGATTCCTGAATACAAACTGAATTGATATAAATAAGTTAAAGCAGTCTTTCAAGTATAATAAATGCCAGTTTGCTTTCCGTATTTTTCTACATCTTACAGAAAAAATGTGGGGTGATGTTACATGTGGCATTAGAAACAGCCCAGTGACTCTTGGGATCAGTGTTGTTTCTCAACCAAAGATGCTATTCTTCCTACGTGGCAACTTCTTGAGAGTGAGTTTGACGTCATCAAAGAGACAGGTTAACTAGTTCAGGTGGCTGAAGTAGCAGCTTGTGTGTTGGAGGTGATTTCAGAATTTCCCAATACTGAATTCAGTATCTCAGCCCTGCTGCTTGCGGTTGCCCCCTCTCCTTCCTTTTCTTACTTTCCTAAATGTGGAAGGATCTTACTTTTGTGGAGGTGTCTGGCTTCTCCATTAGAAAGGACAATGTGGCACATAAAAGGTGATCAAATGATTACCCCAAGTAAAATACTTTAAAGAAAGCACCAATAACTTTTCCCTTTGCCTGCCCTCCAAAGTGCCATCAGCAAAGACAATTACTCTAACAGGAAAAAGGGGATACGCTCTATTCTGCCAGTAGTATGGGGGTTACTGCTGAATGTCACAAAAGAGAATAATTATACGCTCCCATCTTGTTTTCCTTCCAGATAAACCGACACCAAAGCCACACACTGATCAATCTTAGAAAACTTTGAAATGAGCTGTATATGAAATGGATCATCTGGCATAAAGCACAGGACTGAGATGTTTCACTCAAAGTTAAATATTCTTCTTTTTAATTTCCAGGCTTTATGAAGGCAAAGCCACCACCAAGTTTTGTTTCCCACGACATTCTCTGAAACACTCCAGACACCAGCCTAAGGGAATTGGCTCTAGGATTTTTTTGTTTGTTTCTTAGTTTCAACTTCAACTCTCTTTTCTGTGACTCAGTACCAGAGTTTCACTGTCATGTCACAGTGACCCAAAGATGGAGATGGAGCACCCCAACTGCTCCAAGCCAACAAAAAACAGTTCCCCAGGAAATTAATGTGTTTATTAATAACTACGAAAAAATGAATGCCTTTTTTAAAGCATGCATCTCAGAAACCTCTGAATGATTTCAGTAAGACAGAGACAAAAGGGAAAAATCCAAGAGGGAAGTAGGAGACAAGTAGATAGGATCAACTCAGCACAGCTAAATTGGGACTGAGAACAATACAACGCTTTGATTGATACGGTGATTTAAAAATTAAAAGAGAGGAGTCTATCTGTGAGCTGAATGCCAGCTACCTGAGATTGATGGATGGCGTGAGTCTTCTCTTCTTTGTAGCATTTTAGATAAAGATGTGTTTTCTTTTAGAGGGTTCTTTACAAGACAATTGTGTGACTGGAAAGAGGGTGTGTGTGTGCGTGTGTGTGTGTGCATGTGTGTGTGCGCGTGTGTGTGTGTGTGCGTGCACGTGCGCACACACGTGTAGCATTTCAGTACACTGTTCTATACCTAGAATGCAAAGCTACGCCATAGCTTGCTTTGCACACTATTTCCATAGCTTGTGCACAGATAAAGTACTGTAAAAACATCCCTCCTGGATGTGCCTTCATTTCCAATTGTGTCTATGCACCGTGTGGAAGCCAGCATGATTGAGGAAAAAGTGATTGTGTGAACCTCTAAATCCATCTGTCATGTCATTGGCATTGAAGAGCCTTGCTGAAAAATTAGCTGCCTCCTTCACCCAACTTGTGTTTTCCCATCCTCAAGACAATACGGGAAGCTCTTAGCTGAGAGAGAAGGGAACAAAGGGGCAAGGAATTCAATAAAAAAGAAATCCTAGGCAAAATGAAATATTGTTTCTCTGTATTGCACTCTTTTTCTCTGATTTGCCAGAGTATTAACCACTTCCCTGCTGCACCAGGCAGCAGGAACACTTCTGATTGCAGAAGACTGAAGTGTCCCAAGAATCAGGGACATCTGTGTGAGAAGTGGCCCAGAACATAAGACTAAAGTGGACATAATAATGATAGCCAAAACATGAAAAAAATACTCTGAATTCCTGCATCTTTGGAATTTTCCTAATACACCTGCTTAAATAACTGCACATACAGGCTCAAAGATTTAATGGCTTTTGATGTTATTGGTATTTGTGAACTTCCTAAAATTATATAAAATTTTATTTACTTGAACCTGTGTGCATTTTTCTTGGTGGGGGTCCGTAGCAATCATCTATATCTTTGATTTGTCTATGACCTTCAAATATTAAACTGTCACTATAATATAGTTACTGTTGTAACACTTTTTGCTTTATTTTTTCAGTTGTACAATGTATGTTGCCTGTCACTGGGGATTAAGCATTGGGAGAAAAATCCTACTTATGAAATACTTACTTGAGCCAAGGACAGAACAACAGGAAAACACACATAAACTGGACAACAGATGCTGAATTAGATGATGAAAGGAGATGGAGTGAAAGACATCAGATTTATAAGCAGTTAGTTTTGTAAGGGATTTTCACCCAGGCAGACAGGCATGGACAAGTGGTGATACTTTCCTAGTCATCTGTCAGTTTGTTGTGCTGTGAGGGCTTGTATGTCCCTGTGACACTGGAAGCTATGCCACCAATATTTGAAATACCAGCAATCACCATTGGTGGGAAAATTCCAGCCCAGCTCCACACTAATACAGACTAGGAAGAAGGACATGATAGTCACCTCCAAAGAAAATTGTCCAGTGAAAACCTTATGAATAGCAGTAGAACACTGTCCATTACAGTGCCAAGGGTAAGAAGGCACTTGAAAGAAAACTGAATAAGAGCCATCTCCTCAAAATAGAGTTTGTACAACAAGAATAGAGCCAGGCTTTTGGGATCTTCCTTTGCTGATACGGCACAACTCAGAATGAGAAGAAACAGCTGCAAATACCCATTAATAATACCTATTGCCATCAAGTAGATTCCAACTCACAGCGAACCTATAGGACAGAGTAGAACTACCCCATAGGATTTCCAAGGAGTGGCTGGTAGATTCAAACTGCCAACCTTTTGGTTAGCAGCCAGAAACTTAACCACCATGCACAAGGGTTTCCCATTAATAATAAGAACACAGAATGTACAAATTACGAATTTAGGAAAATTGGAAATCATCTAAAATAAAATGTAATACATAAACATCAACATCCTAAGCACTAGTGAGCTGAAATGGACTAGTATTGGCCATTTTGAATAATATAGTCATATAGTCTACTATGCCAGTAATGTGTCATATCAGCAAACTGAAGAGGAATGATGTTAGATTCATTGTTAAAAAGAACATTTCAAGATCTGTCCAGAAGTGCAATGTTGTGACAGAATAATATCCATAAGCCTGTAAAGATAGCCAGCTAATGCAACTATTTTTCAGATTTACACACCAACCACTAAGGCCAAAGATGAGGAAATTAATTTTTACCAGATTCTGCAGTCTGAAATTGATCAAATATGTAATTAAGATGTGTTGATAATTACAAGTGATTGGAATATGAAAGTTGGAAACATAAGAAAGTTAGAATAATAAGTAGTTGGAAAATACGACATTGGTAACAGAAATACCAGAGATCCCATGATCCACTTGTGTGAGACCAATAACTAAGTCTTCATAAGAAAACCCTTTTTTAACAGCTTAAGTGGTGATTATACACTTGGACCTTTCTAGAAGGAATACACAGAAATCAAGTCTACTATATCTGTGGAAAGAGACTGTAGAAAAGTTCAGTATCATCACTAAGAACGAGACTAGGAGCCTACCAAAGAACAGACCACCAAATGCTCATATGAAAGTAAGCTGAAGCGAAGAGAATTAAAACCAGTCCACAAGAGCCAAAATATCACCCTGAGTATGTTCCACCTGAATTTGGAGACCATGTAAAGAATAGATTTGATGCATTGAACACTAATGACTGAAGACCAGATGAGTTGTGGGAAGAGATCAAAGAGATCATAAATGAAGAAAACAAGAAGTCATTAGCCAAGTGCCGTCATTAAAAAGACAAAAAAAGAAAGAAAAGACCAAAATGGATGTGAGAAAAGACTCTGAAACTTGTTCTTGAACCTACAGTCGCTAAAGTGAGTGGAAGAAATGACAAAGTAAAAGAGCTGAACTGCAGATTTCAAAGGGCAGCTCAAGAAGACAAAGTATTATAATGAAATGTACAAAGACATGGAGTTAGAAAACCAAAAAGGAAGAACACATTTTACGTTTCTCTAACTGAAAGAACTGAAGAAAAAAATTAATCCTCAAGTTGCAATATTAAAGGAGTCTATGGGAAAAATACTGAACAATGCAGGAAATCATCCAAAAAAGATGGAAAGAGTATATAGAGACTGTACCAAAAGGAATAGTCAACATTCAACCGTTTTAAGAGGTAGCACACAGTCAAGAAGCACTGGCAAGTAACACGGCTCCAGCAAATGACAGAGTATCACCGGGCATGTTTCAAGCAACAGATGCAGCACTGGAAGGACTCACTTGTCCATGCCGATCAACTTGGAAGACAGATTCCTGGCCAACAGACTAGAAGAGATCGATATTTGGGCCCTTTCCTAAGAAAAGGGATCCAACAGAATGTGGAAATTGTTGAACAATATATTATTCTCCCACATAAGTAAAATTTTGCTAAGGATTATTCAAAAGTGGTTGCAGCAGTATATCTGCAGGGAACTGCCAGTATAAAACCTGTGTTTTATTGACTATACAAAGACATTTGACTGTGTGGATCATCACAAATCATAGATAACCTTGGGAAGAATGGGAATTTCAGAACACTTACTTCATGGAGCTCACAAGAAATCTGTACATAAAACAAGAGAAAGTCATTTGAACAGAACAAGGGGATACTGTGTGGTTTAAAATCAGGAAAGCTGTGCATCAGAGTTGTATCCTTTCACTATACGTGTTCAATTGGTATGCTGATCGAATAACCCTAGAGGCCTGACTGTAAAAAGAACAGACCATCAGGACTGGCGGCAGACTCACTAACAACCTGTGATATGCAGATGTCACAACTTTCCTTGCTGAAAGTGAAGAGGACTTGAATCACTTACTGATGAAGATCAAAGATTACAGCTTTCTGTATAGATTGCACCTCAACAGAAAGAAAACAAAAGTTCTCAGAACGAGAACAATAAACATCACAGTAAATGGAAAAAAGTTTGAAGCTGTCAAGGATTTCGTTGTACTTGGCTCCACAATCAACACCCATGGAGCAGCAGTCAAATGGTGCATTGCGTTGGACAAATCTTCTGCAAAAGATCTCTTTAAAGTGTTAAAAAAAAAAAAAAAAGCAACAATGTCTTTGAAGACTAAGGTGCACTTGACCTGATCCAAGTCATGATGTTCTCAATAGCTTAACATGAGACCTGATCATTAAGTTTGCGAACTCATCTTAGAAAAAGTGCCACATATCTGAAGCCTGAATATCACTACAGTCACTTGTGAAGCACTACCCTTGGGAAGCTATGCACCAATGCCAGTGCCTAGTCTACCCTTCAAAGCAATTTTGGAACCCTTTTTCTGGAATGGCCATCAGAGATGTTATCATATTACCCTTGATGTCCTGAATGTCATCTAAATGTCTTCCTTTCAATATTTCCTTTATCTTTGAGTAAAGAAAAAACCATTGCAGGCCAGATCAAGTGAGTAGGGAGTGTGTTCCAATACAGTAACTTGTTTGCTGGCTGAAAACTTCCTCGCAGACAGCGCTGCGTGAGGTGGTGCATTGTGATGCAAGAACCATGAGTTGTTGGTGGAAATTTCAGGTCATTTCACTCTTAACTTTTTCACACAGCCTTTTCAGCACTTCCAGACAGTAAACTTGGTTAACTATTTGTGTAGCTGGTACAAATTCATAATGAATAATCCTACTGTTATCAAAACAAATTAGCAACATCGTTGTGACTCTAGATTTGGACTGAGAATATTTTTTGTTTCAGGGTTGTATTGGTACACCCATGTTTCATCACCAGTGGTAACACAGCCCCAAACATCATCTTGCCCTCTCCTAAAGGCCTTGGCACTCTCCTTTGCTTTTGTTCATCAATGAGCTCCTTTGGAAGCATTTTTGCACACAACTTTCTCATACCAAAAATTTCACTTAAGATTTTCCTGTTTGTCTGTTGAGGTTTACTTGGTTTGCTATGCTTCTCAGAATCAGCTGAGAATTTTGATGCACAATTTGATAAATTTTTGCAATGTTTTCATCAGTTCTGCTTATTACTGGCCACCCTGACCTCTCTTCATCAGTGATGTTTTCTCTCCCCTCAGAAAGACATCTAATCCATTTGTACACTGCCATTTTCATCACGGCATTGTCCCCAAAGACTTGGACTAAGATATCCCTGATTTCACTTCCACTCTTGCTAAGTTTAACAAGAAATGTAATGTTTATTCACTGCTGTAATTCAAGCTCCAACATTCTTGTGACAGCACACAAAAATACACAACAATAATAAATGCCACTCAGCAAGACACCACCATACACTGACGTGAATACAGCTGTAAGACACGTATATACCAAGATTACGAAACCCTACCAAGTTGTTTATACAGTACTACAAACATAAGCATATGGTGGCAAGTCTGCAAACTTAACTATCAGCCTTCATATGTATGCAAAAGCTGGACAATAAATAAGGAAGACTGAACAACCGTTGATACCCTTCTGTTATGGTGTTGACAAAGAATATTGAACAGACCATGGACTACCAGAAGAAAAAACAAAAGTGTCTTGGAGAAGTACAAGCAGGATGATCCTTAGGAACAAGGATGGTGAGACTTTGTCTCACATACTTTGGACATGTTATCAGGAGGGACCACTCCCTGTAGAAGGACATCATGCCTGGTAAAGGAGAAGATCAATGACAAAAAAGAAGACCTAGATGGATTAACGCAGTGGTTGCAACAATAAGCTCAAACATAACAACAACTGTGAGGACGGCTCAGGGTCAGGCAATGTTGTCTTCTGTTGTACAGAGGGTCATTATGAGTTGGAACCAACTTGACAGCACTTAGTAACACATAACATTCTATAATTGCAATTCACGTACAGTGAAATCATATAAAATGCACAATGTATTGAATTTTTGTTGTGCTTTTTATAAAAACTAAGATTTTGTGACTTGTTTAACAATGTTATCTTCTTAAAATTTTCTTTTTGATTTCTTCAGAAGTTGATGGGAAAAGATGTGAACAGTTGGACTAATGAACTCATTTAAATTTTCTTCAGTTGCAATTAGATTTAAAGAACATTAATTAAAATAGGAAAATTGTGGAGCAGAAAACTTGTTTCAGGTCAGGGACTTCTGGTGGAAAATTTATTAATACAGCTTACAGTAAGCAAGCTAGCCTGAAGTCATTGAAATTTTTCATCTATGCACATTCGTCTTAACCTGAATGTTTCTAAAGTTAAAAAAAAGTCTTCAAGGGTGTATTTCAGAATGAAGATTTTTAGCTACAATAAAAGCTGATTAAGGCAAGAAAGATATCCAAAAGTATTAGAATTAAAAGGACAAGGATTTCTTGTAAACCCTAACATTGATTGCTTGTTTATCATAGTAGAGACAGGTAAAATCACCTTAAAAAGAACTCAAAACTCTCAGACAGGTATACTGAGACCTAAAGCACCAAGGTTTCAACACACGTAAAGAATGAATACTCACACCTACAAATTGGTTCTGATTCCTAGTGACCCTACAGAACAGAGCAGAATGGCCCCACAGAGTTTCCAAGGCTGTAGGCTTTACAGTAGCAAATGACCATATCTTTCTCCCACAGAGCAGCTGCTGGTTGGAACCACTGACCTCCTGATTAGCAGCTGAGTGCTTTAACCACTGCATCATCAGAGTTCCTTTCATCCCTTCTGAAAACTGAAAAAGCAAATCCATTGCTGTCAAGTTAATTCCAACTCATAAATTCCTATAGGACAGAGTTGAACTGGCTCATAGGTTTTCCAAAGAGCACCTGGTAGATTTAAACTGGCCAACCTTTTGGTTAGCAGCCATGGCTCTTAACCACTATGCCACCAGAGTTTTCTCAAACTCACTATGATGGCTTAACAGAAAATAACAACTGTTGGGGAGAATACAGAGACATTTGAGTCTCAGTCATTGCTAGTGGGAATGTAAATGGTGCAGCTGCAGTTTAGTTGTTTCTCAAAAAGTTAAGCACAGGACTTTCCACATATCATATGACCCAGCTGTACCACTCCCGGGTACACATCCAAAAGACTCAGAAACAGAGACTCCAACCAATACTTGTATATCAACATTGATAGAAGCATTCTTCACGACCAACAGAAAGTTAAAACAATCCAAGAGTTTATCAAAGGACGAATGCATGCATAAAATACGGTATGTCCATACAATGAAAATATTATTCAGCCATAAGAGAAATGAAGTTCTGATACATGCTATAACATAGATGAACCTTGAAGACATTATGCTGAGTAAAATTATTCAGATACAAAAGGACGGATGTACAATAAGTCTTATATAAAATACCTAGAATAGGTTTATTAGTGGTTATCAGGCCCTGTGGGTAGAGAAGGGAAAACAAAGTTATTGCTTAAAGGGTATTGAGTTTCTGTCTAGGGTGATGAAAAAACATGGATACAGATGACAGTGATGGTTCACACTATGTGTATGTAATTGTCACTGAATTGTACACTTAAAAATGATTAAAATGGCAAATTATCTGTTATATATATTTTACCACAACAAGATGTTTTTAAAAACATAGACGTTAGCTTGTCAGTCAGGAAAATCAGTTGATTAGCCATCTGTGGTGAACTGGATTGTTTCAATTGTTCAATCCCTCAGACAATAATTTTGACCAAGCTCTAAATGCAGTCTGAACTTTAACCATAACTCTTATGAAGGAGGGTGGAGGAGGAATCAAGGAAAGAATGTTTGACTACAAGCAAGGTTATTACCAGAGTAATGGCTATAACCTATTAAGAAACAAACGTTCAGATTCCTTATTGCTTTCATTTAATCTGATGTTTATGCTAAGTATTTTTCACTTGTGCAAGTCTTCAAGTTGGGAACAGAGTTTTAGAAATGAAGTCACAATTAATTGAAATTGTTAGAAAATATATAATCAAGGGCTTACATAATTATTTATGTCAACAATTTCCAAGAAAATTGCTAGCACATTTTGCCAACTGTCATCTGCTTGTCCTCTTTCATATCCTGAGTTGAACTATGACAATAATATCCTGCAGGCTCCCTAATCACAACAGGAGCTGCTGTTTGTTAAAGGCTTGCTTTGTATCTAGGACTCTGGTAGGTACTTTTCCTTTGTTGTATCTAATTTTTACAATGAAGTTGAAAGACAAATATTATTCCAGTTTCAGATGTGAGAAAACAATGTCCCTAGAATATTGAATACCTGCAGCAGTGTCACACAACCAGTAAGAGGAGCTGAAATTTGAACCCAGGTCAAGTTATAATCCTGTTTCATGCTGAGAAAATATCAGTTTAAGCTGGTGTCTTAGTTTTTAAAGTAAAAAGTTTGTAGCCATTCAGCTTCTGGTGTAGAGAAAGAACCTTTTTGTAAAGTATTTTCTGTTATCCCATCAATCCATCTACATCACCTGTCTGACCAGCCAGCCTTCGACAGACATCTATAACATAGATTCTAGAGAAAAGAGCTGCTGTAAAGTGCCAGTTTGATCTAGATTTTATGTATCTTCTTTTATCTGAACACTTTAATGCATTGTCACTCCAGTTACTTCTTATGTCTTTATCATATGTTTGTTGTGGATCTTTGGCTCAATTCAGAATAGCTTCATTTTTGAAGAAGCCTAGACTAAAGAAGAACTTCAATTTTTATCTATATCTCTAAAAAACATAGTATGGGATATAAATACAGAATCCTCAGAAGCCCTTAAAAGAATCCCACATCTCCTGAAAGCCTCTTATTCTTAGCCCCAGACTATTCTCTCTCTCTTCCTTTCTCACTTGTTCTCAGTTTCTCCACCCCATTAGGTTTGGGTCATGCCAACCCCAGGCAAATACAGAGGTAGCTCTACATTTCCAAGACCACTTGCTGGCATTTGACCTACCAAGACCCACAGAGAACTTAGTGCTTTTTTCTTCATAGCAGCCTTTGAAACTTTGATCCGTTCGAATCCTTCCTTTGCTCTCTCACCTCTGACTCATTTCCACATCACAAAGTTTCCCACCCCTCCATTCCCCCCAAAAACTTACCCAGGACACTCTTCAGAAAGGAAGGAGACACTTCTGTCTCTAGCAAGCGGTGTGGAAAAGATGAAGAAGAAAAGATAAAAAGATGAGACCTCCAGTCTCTACTCCTTCATGTTAGTAATGTTTGCCTGTAATATAATGTACACTATCTGTCTTTCAATTTGTTGTATAGTGATTTCCTTGTTGCTATGATGCTGTAAGCTAAGCCATTGGTATTTAAAATACCATCAGAGTCACCTATGAAGAACACGTTTTCAGCAGAACTGCCAGACTAAGAAACAGACTAGGAAGAAAGGCTTGGCAACCTACTTCTGAAAATTAGCAAATGAAAATTATATGAATCAGAATATTGTCTGATATGGTGCTGAAAGATAAATTCTCTAGGTGGGAAGGCACTCAACATACACCATGGCTGCAACAACGGACTCAAGAATACCAGTGATCATGAAGATGATGTGGGACTAGGCAATGTTTCGTCCTGTCATACTTGGAATCCCTGAGTCAAGACTGACAGCTAGTGTTTAGTTTTGAGTCTCCATGAGAGCCAAAACACAACCTTGAGTATATTCTGCCTGAACTTGGAGACTATCTCAAGAATAGATTGGATACATGGAACACTAATGACCAAAGACCAGAGCAGTTGTGGGAAGACATCAAGGAATTATACATTTAAAAAAGCAAAAAGTTATTAAAAAGAGGAGGAAAAGTCCAAAATGGATGCCAGAAAGAGATTTGAAACTTGCTCTTGAATGTCAGTTAGCTAAAGCAAATGGAAGAAATGATGAAGTAAAAGAGCTGAACAGAATGCTTCAAAGGGTATCTCGAAAAGACAAAGTAAAATATTATAATGAAAATGTGTAAAGACTTGGAGTTAGACAACCAAAGTTGAAGAACGCATTCAGTATTTCTCAAGTTGAGAGAACTGAAGAATAAATTCAAGGCTGGAATTGCAATATCCAAGGATTCTACAGGCAAAATATCAAACATGCATGACTCATTAAAAGCAGACGGAAGGAATACACAGAGTCACTGTGCAGGAAAGAATTGGTCAATGTGCAGCAGTTTTAGGAAGTAGCATCTGATCAAGACCCAGTGATACTGAAGAAGAAGTACAAGTTGAACAGGAAGCACTGGCAAAAAGACAAAGTTTCAAGAATGACAATTGAGATGTTTCCACAAACAGATGCAGCACTAAAGATGCTCACTCATCTAGGCCAAGAATTTGGAAGACCACTACCTGGCCAACAGACTGGCTGTTTATTTGTGCCCATTCCAAAGAAAGGTGATGGAACAGAATGTGGAAATTATCTAACAACATCGTTAATAATCACAGGCGAGGAAAATTTTGTCAAACATCATTCAAAAGTGGTTATAGAGGTGCATCAATAGGGAACTTCCAGAAACTCAAACTGGATTCAGTTGTGTGAAAACAATTTGGGGGCAGAGTCTGATTCCTCCAATTCTACAAGAAGAAAGAAGAACCAAATCATCAATGCAAGGCTGACTCCCATGAGGCGGAGTCTGGACAAGCCTCCTCTCTCTACCATTTTTACTAATTCTGATGCCAATCATCCCTCCCACAGCATGTTACTTCTCTGCTGAGTTCAATAATTCATTGCAATGGCTACACAGAACTCAGAAACACATGATTTAGGGTTTATCAAGGAAGTAGCAGTTACAATTCAGCCTTAGGAACATTCACAATACAGCTCTTCCATCAGGAGAACCTTTTCCCATCCATACTCAAAGGCATCTCTGTGGCCCTAGGCCTCCTCCCAAAGGTAGTGAGCTTTCTCTTTCGCTGGGCAGGGAAGGCCACCACACCGTCTTGTGCTGCCAGGGTCTCTTCAGCCAGGTCTCTCCTGTCACCGTTCCTCACCAGCTTCAGAGCCACAGCTTGCTTGCTTTCTCTCCTTTCCTTCCTTTTTGCCTCCCTTGCCACTCCCCCTGTCACCTTGTCTCCTGTTTCCAGGAGCTTCTCAGTGCAGGGATCCTGGGTAGAAAGGATGCTCTCTCCTGCTCCTGGCTGTTCTGCCTTGGTGAGGGTAAGATCCTCCTCTCTGCTCTGAAATCTACTCTCTTTTAAGGTAAAACTAACCAATTCCCTGGGTAGGCCACAATTACTCTATCGCATAGTCCCACCCAATCACCTGGGTGGGAGCTACAGTACCAGGACTAGAAAGGCCATGCACAACAATAATTGATCTACTGCATCTTTGAAGGAGAGGTGTCATTGCTAATGTTAGGTGGATCTTGGCTGAAAGTGGAGAATCCCAGAAAGTTATTTACCTGTGTTTTATGGACTATAAGAAAGCATTCAACTTTATGGACCATAACAAATTATGGATAGCTTTGCAAAGAATGGGAATTTCATAACACTTAGTTGTGCTCCTGAGGAACCTGTACACAGACCAAGGACAGTCATTCAAAAAGAGCAAGGGGATATTGCATGGTTTTAAAATCCAGAAAGTTGTGCGTCAGTGTGGTAGCCTGTCACCATACTTATTCAATCTGTATTATGAAAAAATAATCCAGGAAGCTCTATTATATGAACAAGAACACAGCATCAGGACCAGGAGAATACTCACCAACAACCTGTAATGTGCAGATGACAAAACCTTGCCTGCTGAAAGTGAAGAGAACTAGATGCACTTACTTATGAAGATCAAAGATTACAGTCTTCAGTATGGATTATGTTTCAACGCAAGGAAAACAAAAATCCTCACAACTTGACCAATAAACAACATTGTGATAAATGGAGAAAAGACTGATGTTATCAAGGAATTCATTTTACTTGGATCTACGGTCAACACCCACGGAAGCAGCAGTTAGGAAGTCAAATGAATATTGCATTGGGCAAATCTGCTGTAAAGACCTTTCAAGTGTTCGAAAGAAAAGATGTCATTTTAAGGACTAAGACACACCTGAGCCAAGCAATAGTATTTTTCAGTCACTTCATATGTATGTAAAATTTGGACGGTGCATAAGGAAGACCAAAGAAGAACTGATGCCTTTCAATTATGGTATTGACAAAGAATATTGAGTATATTATGGAATGCCAGAAGAACAAATAAGTCTGTCTTGGGAGAAATATAGCCAGATTTCTCCTTGGGTGGTAAGGATGGTGAGAATTCATCTTAAAAACTTTGATCATGTTATGAAAAGGGACTGGTACCTGGAGAAGGACGTCTTGTTGGTAAAGTAGAGAGTCAATGAAAACAAGCAAGAATCCTGACAAAACGAATTGACACAGTGGCTGCAACAGTGGACTCAAACATAACAAGGACCATCAGGATGGCACAGGGCCGGGCGGCGTTCACTTCTGTTGCACACAGGGTCAATACAAATCGAACTGATTCGACAGCATCTAACAACTGTCCATATTAGTTTCCTATCACTCCTGTGACAAATACACAAATTTAACAGTATAATAATACCATTTTTTTTCTCTTACATTTCTGTTGGCCAGGCATTCAATATGGGTTTCATTAACTTCTTAGTTATCTAGCTTTGCTATAACAGAACTACCACAAGTGCATGACTCTGACAAACAGAAGCTTATTGTCTCACATTCTAGGAGGTAACAAGTCCAAATTCAGGGCACCAGCTCCAGGGAAAGACTTTCTCTGTCAGCACTGGGGTAAGGTCCTCGTCATCAATCTTCCCTTGGTCTAGGAGCTTCTCAGACTAGGAACCCTGGGTCCAAAGGTACTGTGCTCCCACTCCTTCTTGCTTAGTGGTAATGAGGTCCCTCTCGTCTCTGCTCATTTCTCTCTTTTATATCATGAAAAAAGTTGACTCAGGATAAAACCTAACCCTGTAAACTGTGTCCTCACTCGTTAACATAACTGCCTCTGATCCTGCCTAATTAACATCACAGAAGTTAGAATTTACAACACATAGGAAAACATAGCTGTATCATAAAACAGTGGACAACCGTAAAGTACTTAGAACCATAGTCTAGCCAAGTTGACACACATTTTTGGGGAACACATTTCAATCTTCGTATTACACTCTCGTGCCCCCAAAATTCATGTTCTTTCCATATATAAAATACATTCATCCCATAATATCATCCCAAAAGTCTTAAGTTAGCTCCAAGTCCAAATTATGCTGCAAAATTTCCACTTCATCTGCAAAACCTAGAATACAAATTATTTGCTTCCCAAGCACAATGATGCGACAGGCATGAAGTAGACATTTCCATTACAAATGGGAGAAATTGGAGAGAAAGAAAAGATAGCAGGCATCAAACAAGTCCAAAACTCAGCAGAAAAATTTACATTAGCTCTCAAGTCTTGAAAATAATCCTCTCTTCTCTGGGAACTATCTCAGCAATGGATCTGCCCTACAGGCTCTGGGTGTTGGCCATGCTTTCCGGATTCTGGGTGATAGCCCCTTGCTCCTGGGTTACAACTCCACCTTCCACGCCCAATGGGGTGGCAACTCTGTTTCCTTGACTTTGGGTAGCCCCATTCCACTAGTCCATCTACGTGACAGCCCCAACCCCTCAGCTTTGGGCAGCAGATCTGCTCCCCCTGCTTGACACTCATGAATGGCAAACCTAGAATCCAGAAATAAATTGGAA
This sequence comes from Heterohyrax brucei, assembly GCA_028571685.1. Lineage (NCBI taxonomy): Eukaryota > Metazoa > Chordata > Mammalia > Hyracoidea > Procaviidae > Heterohyrax > Heterohyrax brucei. Next base: position 108,965,865 of record CM053146.1, read on the forward strand.
AGGATCTGACTCTTTGAAACCTACAAGGCTTTGGCCCACCCTTTGAAACCCTGGGGATCATGGCCCCACCCTTTGAGACCAAAGTTCTGCTTCCCACCTTCCTTGTCTCTCCATTTCTGCTTCCTGATTCCTGGGTCTCTCAGCCTGAAAAAGTTTAGCAATCTTGTTTCGTAAGTCCACTCCTACACCATCTCATCCAGGTCTCCTAATTCTGCTGCCATCATTTCTCTGACACTGCTTCTGGCCATTTGCACTGTCTCTACTGTTGCAGCTGGCCTTACTTCCTTTCTTGACCTCACTGGAATTGTCTTTGATGTACAGAATTTCATCAACAGCCTCCTTGAAGCAATCTAGACTTTTATTCTAAGGTGATGGGAAACTCTTCCAGCCTCTACCCATTATTCAGTTCCAAAACTGCTTCTACATTGTAAGTATCTTGCTATAGAAGCACCCGACTCCCATTACCAAATTCTGTCTTAGTTATCTAGTGCTGCTATAACGGGAATACCACAAGTATATGGCTTTCACAAGCAAATTTATTCTCTTACAGTACAGTACAGCAAAAGTCTGAATTCAGGGCACCATACCTGGGGGAAGGCTTTCTCTCTGTATCCAGTCGGGAGGAAGGTCCTGGTCATAAATCTTGCCCCAGTCTAGGAGCTACTCAAAACAGAACCCTGGGATCCACTCCTAACTCTTCTTACTTGGTGTAATGAGGCCCCTCTCTTCTCTGCTTTCTGCTCTCTTTTATATCTCAAGAGATTGACTCAGGATACAACCTAGTCCTGTAGATTGTGACCTGCCACATTAACATAACTGCTTCTAATCCCACCTCATTAATGTCATAGAAGTTAGGATTATACAACACTTAGGAAAATTGCTTCCGATCACAAAGTGAAAGACAACCACATAATATTCGGAATCATAGCCTAGTCAAGTTGACACACATTTTTGGGGGATACAACTCAATCCATGCTACTGACCTAAAACTAAGGTGTTGGCAGGCTGCATTTCTTTCTGGAAGCTCTAAGGGAGGTCTACTTCCTTGCTGATTTGAGTTGGCAGAATTCAGTTCCATACAGTTTTAACATTGAGAGTCCCTGTTCAAAGGACTGAGGGCTGTTCCCAGCTGCTAGAGGCCACCACATATCTTGTCTCATGGTCTCCTTCTTTCATCTTGAAAGTTAGCACTTGGTGGTTCAACTCCTTTTTACACTTGGAATCCTTTCCCCTTCTTCTGTTTTATTTCTCTAACCCAGCTGGAAAAGATCCTCTGCTTTTAAGGACCTGTATGAGCAGATGAGAGTTCCCAGGTGATTCAGGTGGTTAACACACTTGGCTAATAGCTGAATGGCTGGATGTTTGAGTCCACCCAGAAGCAACTTGGAAAAAAGGCCTGGCAAGCTACAACGTATAGAGCACAGCACTACTCTGACACCTTGAGTTGGAATCCATTTAAGAGAAACTAGTTTTACTGATTTGTTGATTAGATTGGGCCCACTTGGACAATCCAGGCTAAACTTCTTATCTCCAGACCCATATCCTTCGTCATACCTGCAGAGTATCAGTTAGTAGATTCATATGTTCAGGAATTTAAGGTATAGGCATCTTCGAAAGCCATTATTCTGTCTGCCAGACAAAGTAAGTTTTATTGTCCTTTTATAGACAGAAAAGCAAAGGTGATGAGAGCGTTGTATTAGACTAGAGTTTTCACTGCAGTAAAAGGAGGAATGAGAAGTAGATTTCACACGCCTTGACCTAAATCTATACCATTGGCCTATGTGTAACCCTCGTAAGAAAAAAACAAAAACCACTTACGTATATACATATTTATACACATAATTCATGTGACATCTATGCTTTTGTCCTGTCCATCAAGAGTTTCTATTAAGCTACCTATTTAAAAAGTTCTCAATTGCAATATAAGAAAAGATACAAGTCAGAAAATGTACATTCTCAGAAAAACCAACTTGAAAAATAAGTATCGATGGTCATGACAGAGAAAGTCCAGTTTATATTTTTATTATGTCACTTTTCTGCAAGATTTGGTCATTTTTGCTGCATATTCTCTTCATAGTGGCTTTTCAGGAAAATCACATATTCCTGCAAAATCATCTATGAAAGTCTTGAGCTGGCTAGGTGAAGATAACTCAAGAATGTCCTTCACATCAAAACATCGCATTTCACTGGATCTGCTCCGCTGAAGATGGAACATTTCACAAATGCACAGTCAAAGAAAAGGCTTGTCAAGAGGAGGTCGGGGAGGAAGCATTTGTGTTTATTTTATTACTTTTCAAAGTAGCTACTGATGACACTTTATGGTGTCTCGTGGAAAATTAGAAGTCCAGATTACATCAGGTAATTGCGGCACACAGGAACGCAGCAGGCTGCACACACACAGCCTGCCAGAGCAGCTATGATTAAATTATCAATGATAAACAAGTCAAGAAGAAAACGTAAAGCAAACCAGAATACCAAGGCCAAGAAAGATTTCATCACACAATGAACAGCTAATAGGCAGGAAAGAGTGGAAGGCTGGGTGGTGTTGCCTGAAGACAGGGCAGCCCGGTGATGCCTCTGAGACTTGTAGAAAAATGGATGGTATCTTGTAAGGGTTTGGTAGTAGATAAACTGGAATGCTGTGATATGCGAATTTAGTTTCACCCATGAAAGTTCTTGCTTTGCGCCAGGTTCTTTGTTTTGTATTGTCATCCCACTTTCCACTACTTTCTGTTTATGATTTCTCTTTTTATGCAGCAGAGAACAAGAGAGTTACTACGGGCAGTTGGCAAAAAAAATGTGGGGTTAAATTTACATAGCCATTCAATGATTGTCATGTCCCCTGATGCATATGGAGCACAATTAAGAGAGTCTTGACTTTGAGTAAAAAATCTGTTCTTTTCATTTCATGACATATACAATATCATTATGAGCTCATCTACATAGCCTGTTATAATGCACACTTTTATACTACTATAGTCTTCAGCTAATCAGTCCTCTATGAGCTAATCAGTTCAAATACTGTCACAAGTGGCATAATGCATGCAATTATCCTTGATTCAACTTCTAAACATGGTGTTGAAAGATCAGATTTAACCAAACAGGCTTATCAGGGATTCATGAATTGATAATCATGATTAATAAGAAATCACAGTGCACAACCTGTTTTAATTTACCTGTTCATGTAACTTGTGTTGCAGAGCAATGCCAACTTTCATTCAGAGCAAACAAAGAATGTCTAGACTACTAAATGAATTTTAACCCCAGAATAAGGAACACACATTCACTATTTCAAGGATAATCTTAAATGACAGAAATCAGTGTGGCTGACTAAGGATTATAGCTTTGAAAAGAACCCCGATCTTGACTGCCTGAAAGAGAAATAATTACTCACAAGTGGCATCTCTAGTTATCACCAATAAATGTTTGAAGGGGGCATTTATGTTGAATGGGATAAATTGAACTGCTTGTCTCCAGAGATCCTCAGATTTCTACAGAGCTGTGCTATTTTGAAAAGTGCTCTTTGAAAATAACTGCATTAGGCTTTGTGTTTCCCCAAGTAATGACCTGTAAGGGACTCAGAATACTGACCTATAATTCATTCATTTATCCTGAGAGTATTAAGCAAATATCATATGGTAAAACCTATGCTAAGTACTGGGAATAAATTAAGAAATAAAAGAAGTTCTATCCTTGAGAAACTCACAATCTAGTGGGGGGGATGAGACAAGAAATCAGAGATGACCAATGTAACAGTAAGCTATTAAGAAAAATGCCGATGAATATCTCATTCTGTTACTGTTTTCTCACAATGAGTTAATTAGAAAACTGTAAAATACATCCTAGCATAATGTCAGTATTGTGTTTCTGAAAGGCTCAACTTTCACCTCCTAAACTTCTGGGGGGGAAGTAAACTGTTTCCATGTTCTTGGTAGAAACAAAAGGGGTTAAACTAGATGATCCCAGTGATGAAGGAGTTGGAGGCTGGTGTTCTGGGTTAAAGTGGGGGTCTGGCAAAATACCAGGAGGAAGCTTCCCAAGAACTGAAAGAGATGGTGGTTCATCAAGAGAGGCAGAGATGTATTCCTATTTGTACGCAGAACTTTGCAGAGTGGGATGGCCAAGAGGGCAGCGTGACTACACCGTGTTTATGGGAGCCAGAAATTGAAGGGCTGAAGCTACGATCTTCAAAAGTCAGGTGGTCTACGGAGAAGGCCTGTGAGGCACGTCCCTGAGGCCATCCCTGTCACCCCACAGGAGGGCAGGCAACAGAGCACACAGACAGGGAAGGACCCATGCTAGACCATGGCAGTGCAATGTTGACAAGTGTCTGAGAACCGCGCCAACATGGGAGTCCTCTGCATTCCTGAGCCTGTCCGGGGATTCCACAGACGTGCCTGAGATTCAGTTGCTTGCATGGTACATCCACTGCTGGGGAGCAGGTGTACACGCTGCATTGCAAACCAGATACCTGCAGGGACCAGGCAGGTATTGCCAAGGGATTGAGTGATGCAGTGGGCTTGGTTCACGGAAAGCAAACAAGAAACAACCTGCACGTTTCCATGGAGCAACTGTCACCCCAAGCCAACTGGCTGTGGCTGTTTGCAGCTAGTTCCTCTCATTTTGAGTCATGCTCCATCAGTCAGTAAATGACAGTCTCGAAAGCTTGACTCCATCTATGTCATTAAGGTCGACTCCACTTTGAGGAGACAGCTCTTCCCCAGGCATCTCTGGAGTGCCTTCCAACCTGGGGAGCTCATCTTCCAGCACGGTATCTGACAATATTCTACTGCCATTCATAAGGCTTTCACTCTATCATTCGTTTCCAAAGCAAACTGCCAGGTCCTTCATCCTGGTCTTAGTCTGGAAGCTCAGCTGAAACTTGTCCACCAGGGGTGACCCTGCTGGTATATCAGAGGCATAGTTTCCAGCATCACAGCAATACACAAGTTCCTGCAGTACAACAAACTTGCAGACAAGTGGGGAGCTACAAGGAAAATTAAAAGACAATGTGACTCTCTTAGTCCTCTAGGGCTTCTAAAACAGAAAAGACTCTAGTAGACAGCTTTAATAAAGAGAAATTTATTTCCTCCCAGTAAAGTAGGCTAATGTATAAATTCAGGGAGTAAGCTCCCGGGGCCTTCTCTCTCTGTTAACTCTGAGACAGTTCCTTGTCCACAACCTTCCCCACATCAAGGAGGTTCTCAGGTACAGGGATCCTGAGGCTAAAGGATGCACTGTGCTCCCAGTCCCACTTTCTTGGTGATATGAGGTCCCCACCTCTCTACTCACTTCCCTGTCCTTTTATCTCTCAGGAGGTAAGAGGTGATACAGGCCACACCCCAGGGAAACTCCCTTTACATTGATTGGATGAGGAGCCTGACCCGAGGAAGGGTGCTACAATCTCCCCCTGTCATAGATTGAATTATATCCCCTGAAAAATGTGTGTATTAGTTTGGCTGGGCCATGGTTCCCAGTATTGTGTGGTTGTCATCTATTTTGTGATTTTCCTATGTTGAAAATCCTAATCTCTGCCTGCAGTTAATAAGGAAAACTTGGATTATGTTGAAGAGGATTAGGTTGGGACTGTAACACCCATACTAAGGTCACATCCCTGATCAGCCAATGTGAAGTGAGTTTCCCTGGGGTGTGACTTGTGCTGCATTTTATTTACAAGAGATAAAAGGATAGAGAAGCAAGCAGAGAGTTGAGAACCTCTTCCCGTCAAGAAGAAGCACCAGAAGAAGAACATGTCCTTTGGACCTGAGGTTCCCGCATTGAGACACTCCTAGACCAAGGGAGGACTGATGGCAAAGAGCTCTGGAACAACAGGTTCAGAAAGCCTTCCTCTGGAGCCAGTGCCCTGTATTCGGATTTCTATCTTACTGGACTGTAAGAGAATAAAATTCTCTTTGTTGAAGCTTTCACTTGTGATTTTTTTGTTACAGCGGCAGTAGATGACTAAGACATACCCCAGTCCTCTTTAATATAAAATTGCAATCACAAAATGGAGGACAACTACATAATCCTGGGAATCATGGCCCAGCAAAATTGCTACACGTAGTTTTTGGATGGACATAATTCAATCCATGACATGATAAATTTTGGAAAATATGAAGAGAGGTTGGACTTGTAGATGAGAGTAGGGGTGTAGAAGGGGACCCCAATAAGGTGTAATACATCAGAGACCATTTAAAAGATGAATGTCAGAATTCTTAAGCTTGCTTATTCCTTTCTTGTTCAGCCAATACATGCCACACACTGTATTGAATTTTGGAGACACATCTGTGAGGAAAACAATGGCCCCTGCATTCAGAAACTCTATTGTCTACTAGTTAGACACCTGAGGAATAAAACACATCTGCCAGAAAAAAAAAAAAAAATCGAAGGATAAAGGAGAGTGTGTAAGGCAGAGGGTACGATGTGTATGGAAATCCAGATGAGTGCAAGCAAGAGGTCTCTATAGCACCCAAGGGTGTTGGTATGTCTGGAGCACAGAGTTCAGGGAAAAGCATGAGAGGAGACTAGAGAGACTGGCAGCGGCCAGAACATGCGAAGTTCCAACCTGAGGCACTACACAGGAGGTGGTACTTGTCCTGAGGGCAATGGAAAAATCAATGAAGGATTTCAAGCAAATATCCCATGATCAGATTTTCATATTTAAAGATAACTCAAGGTTAGAGCATGGGACATAGAACAGAAGACCAATTAAGAGGCAATTGCTGTAATTCAGATGAGAAATAAAGATCAGGTAGTTGTTAACTAAAAAGTCAGTGAAATAAAATATTGGCACCATTCTCTGAAAACCAGACCTGCTCGAGAGGCCTCAGCAGCAACTCAGGAGAAAAAAATCTAGTGATCTCCTCCCCTGGAATCCCTATGGGGTGTTTCCACTCTGTCATACAGGATTGCTATGGGTCAAAATTAACGTAACAACAAGAGCAAAAAGAAGTGACTGTAAAGAGGTCAATGGAATCAAGAGAGTTCAGGAGACGTGAGATAGATAACAGGGAACTGATGAGAAGCCGAGAGTGAAGAAGGTAGAGGAGTTCAAGGGAAACTCTTTACGTTTCTGGATTGTTCACTGGGTGAATTCATGGTTCCATTCCCCAACAGGAAACTGGCAAAAAAAAAAAACTGGGTTTATGGGAGAAGTTGGTGAGTTCTCTATGGTGTGTTAAATTTATGATACTAGAGAAACATCTAGTAGCCATGCCAAGTGCCGTAGAGTCGGATCAGACTCATGTTTAATAGATAGTTCAGGATATAGGTGATGAATTTGAGAGGAAGGCTTGCACAGGCCAACTCTAGGACTTAATATGGACTGTGATTTGCTTCCAAATCATAATCAGAATAGATGTCTTCTCAGTATCTTTAAGATGATAGAATCTTGCTATCTTTATTTTAAATAAACGTTAAAGATATTGCATGTAAGATAACATTGTTTACAAAGTATGATTTACTCAAGATCTTTTAAAAACTCCAGCAGTATAGAAATATCTCATTCGTGACAAAAGCAAAGCTGGCTTCCTTTGCTTTGTTTGATCTAACACTGGGAGTGTTCATCACCCACTGCAGCCTTCCATTCTTACAATGGGTGGTGAAAGAAGGGCATGTTCTTACTGTTCTTTAAACATTTCTCTCCCCTCAGCATTTGTCCAGGTACTCAGATTTCTTTCCAAAGTTATAAAATGCAATAGGAGCTGAACATCCGGCTCATGAAAGTTCCTTTGAAGGCAAGGCAGAGTGCCCCTCCTGTCAGTGAAGAGAAAGATTGAAAAGAGAGCTATACTAGGGGACTACTACCAGATTTTGTGTGAAGCTCGTCTTGTTCATTGCCAACCTGGAAAATCATTGTCCTTCCTGTATGCTTTCCAGTTCCCATTCCAGTTCATGGAGGCTCCCCATGTGTCAGAATAGAACTGTGCTCCACAGCGCTTCCAATGGCTGGTATTGCAGCCTATTGCCAGGCTTTTCTTCCAAGGCATCTCTGGGTGGCCTGGAGTCAGTCTATCGTTTCAGTATCTGAACATGCTAACCATTTGCACCACTTACAGCCTCCCCTGGAGAGCTAGCTGCCTGATGTTACAATTAGAAGGTATTCATAAACCTACATGCGCATGGAAAGTCTGGAGGTGTAGTAGTTAAGAGCTACAGCTGCCAACCAAAAGTCTCCAGTTCAAATCCATTAGGCCCTCCTTGGAAACTCTATGGGGCAATTCTACTCCATCCTGTATGGTCATCGTAGGCTAGAAAAGACTCAATGGCAGTGGGTTTTACACACACGTGTGTGTGTAAAAATGTGAAATTTGAATAAGGGTTGGAGTTCAATTAATAATATATCAGTGTTGGTTTTTTTAGTTTTAACAAATGAATCATGGTAGTATACAATGTTAACCTTAGGGAAGCTAAGTGAGGGTATGTGGGAACTCTGCAATTTTTCCTTAAATCTTACATCATTTCAAAATAAAAAGTTCATTTAAAAATGCAAAAAAGAGAATGCATTCATAAACCAAGCATCCACCTAGGGAAAAAGACTGAGCAAATATTCTTGTGTTCTAACCACACAGATCAGAGAGAAGTAACAAATATTTCATGCAAATTGTACACAGTTGGATTCCATGCAGTTACTACTGACACAGTAATTATCTTAAAAAAAAAAGTATTTAATGGCAAAAATATAAAGTTCAGCAATCAAGAAGGGAGATATTAAAGCTACCCACAAGGAAGAATAATGGGAAAAAAAATCCGTATCTGATATATTATTTGTTGAACTTGAGGCTAAGGTAGAATGAAAATTTCAACTATTCCCTGCCTGTTATGTGTAGGAGGAATAATTTTTCTAGCTCATCCAAACATCAGCCACTGTGCCAGCTCTCTGAGGGCAAGAATTTCTTCTGTCTTGATCATCTCTGTGCCTCTTATGACTGGTTCAAAACTTTACACCAGAAAGATGCTAAATAATCTGTTCAATGAATGACTCTTTGAAGACCTAATTACCTAGGCTAAGCCAATCTAGAGGGGAAAACTTGATGAGTTCTGTTTTGCCATGTTAAATTTATGATGCCAGAGAGACGTATAAACTGCCAGTGAAGTGGTTGCCAAAAAACATATTTGAAATGCTATTGCTAAAATTCACCCCCAAATAGAACAGCTTATTAAATGATTTTTTTTTAACTTATCCTTATCTATGTTTTAAGAGACATACCCAGTTTACCTAAAAGATCTTCTGTTCCAGAAACAAAAAGACCTTCTTCCGCAGACAGGGCCCTTCAGAAAGATGGATTGCCTCCTGAATTATTCAGTAAATCTCTATCTGGTTGGGTTCACATTCTGGACAGAAAAGAAAAACTCTTGTCTTAATAATTAAAAAGGCAAAAACCAAACCCAAGTACCTATTATGCAATAAACCTCCAAGCTGTGTGACAACAAGTATTGAACAAGGCAGAGCCCAAGAGAAATCCAGAAACATCTACCTCCAGAGCACGCTGGTCTCAGAGGAGGACAGTTATCAAGTGGACAATATTTACCTCTCCGTGATGTAGTGCCATCAAGTCCAGAGGCACCTGTCACGCATCAGAGGGATCCCTCTGAGGCTCACCCACTCCCCTGGGCTTTCCCTTCAGAAATGGTCAGAGGTACTAACAGCCCTCTGTCCTTTCACTTTGGCAACTTCACGAAAATACTACAGGCGCAGATTTCTGTGGTCTTTCTTCCCAACTTGTTTTTAGCTTCTCTCTCCCTTTCCTCCTCTCCCCTCTTTTTTTCTGTTTACTTTGGTTACTCAGGCTACTCAGGAGGCAGAGAGCATGTTCAAAAAAAAAAAGTTAATTTGAGAAGAATTTCAGGAAGGAGTTATTAACAACAATAGCAGACCTGTAAGGGATATAGCCTGGGACCCAGTACTGGGAATGGCAGCCCTCAGCCTTGCCTCCTGGAGGTCTGAAGGGTGCAGGGGAGGAGGGCTTCCTGAGAGGAAGCAGGCGGTGTGGAAAGGGGCAAGGGCCTCTTAACAGGAGCTGTGACCTTCGGTCAGCTTTCAGGGACTCTGCAGGGGGGAGCCGGTGGCAGAAATACTTCCCTCCTCCAGGCTCCTTCCAGCACTTCCCATTGACCTGACTCTGCTGGAAGCCAGAGGATAAAAGAACTAGTTGATTTTTCCCAGTAATAGTTCAGGCTGTTGAGACCCTGAGCAGGGACATTTAAAGAGAGTGGATCTAGAGGGGTAAACAGATGGCAGCCAGCACAGCACTACATCCTCCAGACCTCCCACACGTCATTTCAAGCTTAGTGACATAATTGAGATGTCTTTGAGAACATTTTTTCTCTTCCTGAACTGAATTTCATACCTATTACTGTTGAGTCTATTCGGCTCATTGGGTTTCAAAGACTTTTTACTTTTCTGTCTGCTGACTATATGACCCACTTTATTTAATTACATAGACCTTGACTGCTTGCTTTCCAAACTCCACCACTATTTCAAAAGTCACAAACCAAAGTGATCATTTAGAAAACCAGCCTTGTATTCACTATTAGGCAGACGATGATATTTCAATGTACATTGTTAGGAAGTTAAATATCCAGGGTTTACTTAAAAACACAACTATACGTTGGCTATACTTTTTACTTGGAGCTTACATTAGAAGAATAAAGATCAAAATCCCTTAGCCAGAAGACAGTCTAAAATCCCGGTTTGCTTAAAATCAACCACGTAACCAACATTGTGCTGAAATTTACCCAAAATTCTATACTCTTTATGCAACAAAAACCTTAATCTGGAATGAAACATGAAATTCAAATTTGGAAACCATAAAGAAGAATAAAGAACAAAGTCTTCACAGGGGCCACCTCTATCCCTGCTGCAGTATCACAACAGGGGCAGAAGTTCTGCTCGGCAAGTCTCACCCTCATGAGCCCATAATAAAGTTTCCCACAATCTGGGTTTCCTACAAGAACCATCAACCGCTGGTGACAGCGTCCAGACAGAGAATCACAGGAATTGGTTTTAAAATGCAAAATTACTTCAAGTCTCACACGGCTCACATTTCAAGCATACATCAGTCCGCATGGTTGGGTTTTCAATTAGAACACATCACATGGGCTGGCTATTTGGGATGCCATGTTTTCCAGGTGGGAAAGTAATCATCGTAGATCAAAGCACCTGGCCAACTGCACCACGGTGGCACCTGACTTCCAGAGCAGCCACCACCATGACGGGAGGCAGATGATACTAAGTGAGGCTTCGGGAGACAAGTGGACTCATGCGGGGACATTTGAAGAGCAGACATTTGACATTATCTCTTAATTTGTTCCACAAATCTATACTCAAAGCAGAGTTTCTTGAAAGTCATTTAAGAACAATCTAGTCCACAGTAATGCCGGGAAAGATGAGTCACTGACTTGTCAACACAGACATGCATTACCCACTGCAGGCTTCTGTTACACTGCACTTTAAATTACTTTAGATACCTGCCTGTTTGCTCTGGAATACTTTTGTGATAATGATTCTAAATTTCTTCAGTGATTATATTTTGTTTTTTTTTGAATTGCATGTTTTGTGTTAAATCTTCCTTGGTATCTATAAGTCCTGCGGCCCCCATTAGTCATAACTTGGCTTAATTCTCTAGGCCTTTTTTTTTAATTTGTCATTTGCCTATTCATTTGACTCTTTCATTAGATAATCACTTTATCAGGTATTTAGCATTTCTGAAGTCCTGTCCTCTCTTGGAGTCCTGGTTACACAGTGGTTAAGTCCTGCCATTGTTATCCAAAAGGAGAGCAGTTCACACAGACAGTCCATTCCTTGGAAACCCTATAGAACAATACTACTCTGTCCCACAGAGTCACTATGAGTCTGAATTAACGTCAAGGCAAGAGCATTTTTGTTTTTCTGTAACCATTTGCGGCATCATGTGTAAAGAAAAGATGAACCCTGAGGAGGGTGTCTGACAGGAAAGCTTTGGTCTAGATGTGCAGTCAGCCTTGGAGAACCTCAGATGGAGGAAGCTGGTAGAATTAGTACTCAACCTTTCTCTTCTCACTGCCTCTACTTGGGAGGAATTCTTTTGGTAATGCCATGCCTTTAACAACCCACTGGCCAAAGTAAGTGATGTGGCCAAACCCAAAGCCTGGGGACAAGAAAGTAAACTGCCTCTCCGCCAAGTCAGCCACATGACAAAAACATAGAGAAGGAAAACAGAGAAGAGCTGAGCCTGTAATGCAATCTATCGCACTGACTAAGGAGCCATGGTGGTGCAGTGGTTAAAGTGCTCAGCTGCTAACTAAAAAGTTGTTTGTTTGAACCCACTAGCTGCTCAGAGAGAGAAAGATCTGCAGTCTGCTTCCATAAAGATTTACAGTCTTGAAAACCCTATGGGGCAGTTCTGCTCTGACTATAGGGTCACTATGCATCTGAATTGACTTGCTGGCAATGGAAAAAGCTGGAACCACATTTATTGCAGAGTTGTTTGTAATGAAATATGATAAAAACAAATGAAAATAACTGACATGTTCATCAAAACAGAAGAAAGGTAAATATACGGTGACATTGCCATCCATCAGAGCACTATAAAAACCAAAACCAACCCCACTGCTGTCCAATCAATTCCAACTCATAGCCACCCTATAGGAGAGAGTAGAACTATCGCATGGAATTACCAAGGATGTAAATCTTTACCGAAGAAGACGACCGCATCTTTTTCCAGCACAGATGGATTCTACTGCCTACCTTTTGGTTGGCAGCCAAGTGCTTAACAGCTGTGCCACCAGGACCCCTGTCGGAGCACTGTATTGCAGGGAAACTAAGTGAACTGGGGCTACCTGTGTCATCCGGCAGAAACCTCCCAACAAAGTGCTGGTGGAAAAAAGCAAGCTCCAGAATGAAACGCAGAGCACAAAACCATTTATGACAGAGTTTTAAATGCTCCGAATTATAGCACATATCGTTTAGGGATCTATAAATACACAGTGAACGTATAAGCAGCCCTGGTGGCATAACTATTGAGCACTCAGCTGCTAAACAAAAGGTCAGCGGTTCCAACACACCCATCGGCTGTGTGGGAGAAAGACCTGGTAATCTGCTTCCACGAAGATTATACTCTAGGAAACCCTCTGGGGGTAGTTCCACTCGGACACATGGTGTCGCTTTGAGTGGAAAACTGACTAAATGGAACAACAACAAAAAAAAATAGTAAAATTATAAAACATCCATAAGAAGCACATATCTAAGCTTCAGAATAGTGGTTACCTCTGGGGAAAGAGAGAAAGAGAGAAAGGACCATGGAGGAGTATAAAGTGAGTTTCTGAAGTATCTGCGAGATTTTCTTTTCTAACATGAAAGACATGAGGTGATATGGGAAAACATTAATATTTGTTCAGACTGAAAGGTGTATTATCTAAGTGTTTCTTATATGAGTCCAGGAGATTCGGTGGCGAAAGGGCTACTAGGAACCCAACAAACAGATTTTTTGGACCTGGAATGGTAACAGTTGTCTGCTACAAAACACCAGAAGATTCTTTCCACTTTCTCTGCCTACCCTGCAACCTGCCAATATTTCGAAACTGCCCCAGACACAGAATGAAAAAAAAAAAGACAAGAAGAGATCATCAAAACTGAGCAAACTGCATTCATCTCATGCTGCTTGCTTGTGGACTTTGGTTTCAAATCACATACAAACTATTGCTTGTTTTTGTGACAGTGGTCAGCTGTTTCATGAGTCAGCAAATCAAGTTACTGCTACACAGAATCAAGGTGCCTTTGTGGAAAGGATGGAGCTTCCAGTGAGTTATTTCACTTACCTTTTTCTTTCTTTTCAAATTCAACTTTTATTGGAATGTCTCTACACCTCTTTCCATCCTAAGGGAAATGAAAAGGATTGCTGTGGAAGGAAAATGACCCTTAAATTTTGTTACCAAATATCAGGAAATTTTTAAATCATGCCAAGGAAAAATGCCCAGATGGCCTCGAAGTAAATAACAGTGTGTATATGGGCCTGGGAGGTAGAATGATTCCAGAGCTCTTCACTTTCAAACACAGGAATAAAGCAAAGGGCAGAAAAACAAACAAATAAATAACCTTGACTTTTAATAATGTAAGGTTTGATGATTTTTTCCCCCCCAGTAGAGATAATCTGTCATTTTTATCTTCTCTGTAATATCTTACTCTAAAGATTTGGTCTGGAATGGAAATATATGAGCATATAAAAAATCATGGAAAACTTATGCAAGTATAATGTGTACGGTGTAACGTCACCTATCAAGGTGGTCTTTGCTGTTGAACCATAGGTGACTGTATTAGTGGGTATTAACAGTAAATAGATGCCATGTTTCTGAAACAGCAGCTTAACTGAAGAAAATAAGCTTGCTGGATGCAAGGCCACAAAGGGGCTAGCCAGTGTAATCTCCAGAGGTGCTCGGACCGAAACGAATATCCCTGCCAATCTGCAACACTACATTTAATGTTAATCAGAAGAGTTTTTCTGCGGAATAACTTTCATGTTATTATCTGTGATTTTGAGGTTGCTTGCAATGAAACCCTTGTAGTGGTACTCCTCGAAAACTCTGTGAAGCAATTCTACTCTGCCCTGTAGGGTCACTATGAGCTGAAATTGACTCGATGGCGTGGCTTTGGATGGAAGTTATTAATAAAGAAAAAATATCCCTGCTCTTTATGCCTTTATTGGTATTTACTAAATAGTTTTACCTCCACAGGGTAGCTTGAATCTTTCCATGTCTTTCCATCTGCACTGTCACCGTCGTCCCACGTTCAGCCAAGTCACCTCTATTTCAGGTGCCCATAACGGCTCCACAGCCGATCTCGTTGCTGCTGCTCTGGCCTTCTCCTCTGATCTGGTCTTCACAGAAAAGTAAAAGTAATCTTGCTGAAATACACATCTGGTCATACACTGGCCCTTCAGAAAATATCTTTTCTTTATCACTTTCTTCCTGGTGCTATTAAAATCCATAATATGATCTATAAGATTCCCCCTCTCTGCTGACGCCTCCAGCCCCTATATTCACACCCTTGCTGATGCCCCAGCCACTGACTGAGTTTTATTTTCAATTTACATAATAATGTACCTATATAACAAAGTCAAAAAAACCGTACAAGGGTAACTCACATTCTCTACTTTCACCTCCCTAGTGGCAACCACTTTAACTCTTTAAACTGACTCAACTCTTCAAACTGATTCTAAAGGGATCTATCTCCACATCTTTACTGTGCTTTTAAGGCTACTTTTATTTTTTGTTTTAAGCAGATTCTAAGGAGTCCTGGTGGAGCAATGGTTAGAAGCTGACCTGCTAAACAGAAGGTCAGTGGTTTGGATCCATCCAGTGGCTTCATGGGAGAAAAGCCTAGGAAACCCTATGGGTCAGTTTTATTCTGGTGTATAGGGTTATTACCAGTTAGAATCGACTTGGTGGCACCCAAGAACAAGCATGTTCTATTAAGTTGTTACTATAGAAGAGCTTACGTTGCTCTCCTGCTCTTCCTCCAGGTCCAGCCTTCCTGTTCACCTGTCTTTCCAGTATACCTGTTGGAGGCAGCGAGTCTTTTCTGACTCATACTGATCCTATAGGACAGAGTAGAACTGCTCTGTGGGGTTTCTGAGGATCAGCTGGTAGATTCACACTGCAGACCTTTTGCTTAGGAGCTGAGTTCTTAACAACTGCATCACCGGGGCTTCTCTTCCCAGTAGAGTTGTCTGATAATTGTGGTACGATCAATATTTTGTGCTTACATTATTTCAGCTATATAAATACATTTAAAGCTGAGCCGTGTACTATCAAATGTTACTATTCCTTTCCTGAACCACTTGTATTTTCTCTAGAGTTAATAATTGTCATTTTTTTTCCATTGGCCTGATTTTCTTATCATTAAGTCAACTGTAAACTCCCTCCCAGGTGTGTAAACACCTCCATTCTTCCAAACAATTAAGTATAAGTCAACGTTTATCTTCTGTAAAAAAATACATCTCTTGCCCAGACTTCTGTATCTGAGGAGTTGCTGTCATCCTACAGTTTCCCCTTATTATCATTTTGGTGAAATTTCAAAAAAAAAAAAAGCAAAGTTGGTGTATGTGTCCCGTCTGCCATCTTTATCCAAACTTCCTACCTTCTTCCCGGATCCTATCTGATGTACCGCAGGGCCTTTATGCATGCTATTTTCTCTTCCTCAAAGTTCTTCCCTGATATTTGCCTAATTTCTTGTCTTCTTTAGTTCTGAGTTTAAAGGTCATGTCTTCAGAAAGGTATTCCCTAATTTTCCAATCAGTCATCGTCCTTATGCTCTGTGTTTTTCCTTCATAGCACTTATCACAAGTGTTAAGTATGGTGTAGTGCAATAATAACCTGAACTATTAATCTTTTCTTTTTTTTTCTCAACAACTTGTATATGACCTTTTCCCTAATCAGAGGCATCCATTTACTCAAGGACGAGTAGGATTTTTATAGAGGAAGTGAAAAGAGCAAGAAACATTTAATGTTCAGCTTTTCAGCTTCGAAAAGAGGCTTATAAAAATTAAAAGGGCAGGTTGGGGGATGGGGTGGGAAGCAGAGATGATGCTGTAACCTCAGAGGAGGTCTTAGGGACCAGGTAACAGAGAAAAGTGAAGTCTGTATCAGAAGACAGCCAAGCCCAGGGAATCCTGGGAGAGAGCAGCAATGATACAGACAAGATTTGTAGTTAAAATACTCAAAATCTGATGCTAATATTCATCAGTATATAAACCGATATAGAAATCAAAACTTACAAAGAAACTCCTTTTTATTGTTTAAATTAACTAAATACAGTACGGAACTGCTTATATTCAGCATCATTTGTAGCATAAGTCCTTTATTAAACTGTTCTAACAATTTCCAAAGCATTTGTTGGTTCATAAAAATAGATAGTGTGAACTTGTGCTTTACGGCAGCTGTCACAGTCTGATTCTCCAGGTCCCCATGCCACCTCTCTTGGGCCCCCCTTTGATTTCAGTTGCAACAGTGGCAGTCCTCCTGCACAGTGCCTGTCCCACACTCCACATCTCTTTGCTTTTCTGCTGTAGGGTTTTCTCAGAAGCCACAGGAGTTTGCCTAGCCCTGAGCAGGCACATCCTGGAAGGGCTGAGAAACACCCTGAAACCAAAAAAAAAAAAAAACAAACCCATTGCCATCGAGTTCATTCCACCTCACAGCAACCTTACAGGACAGAGTAAAACTGCTTCACAGAGTTTCCAAGGAGTGTCTGGTGGATTCGGACTGCCAACGTTTTGGTTAGCAGCTACAGCTCTTAACCACTATGCCACCAGAGTTTCCAAGAAACACCCTGAGGCAACCTTAAACAGCAGCAACCAGCAGTCAACAGCAAATAGTATCCAGACTCCTATCCTTTACGAAGACAATTTGGAGATGTGTTCAACATGATTCCTTAAAAGATTCCCAGAAAGACTGGGCCCCAGTTTCCCACAGTGAAAACAAGAGCAATAACACCGCTTTGTTGGCTTTTATTCTTCTCCATCTCATTTTCACCTTACCCTCATTCTTGTTTTCTGAGATCACCTTTCAAATATTTTACTTGTCCCCAAGTCCTTGTCTCTGGTTCTGCTTTTAAAACAAATGAAAATTAATATACTCTTTGAATTATGTCCCTGACTCAGTCATTTGGCACTGGGTTAGCACAAATTGACCAAGGCAAAGTGTAGAAGCCTCCTAAACATGTTCAAACTCCTTGAGGGACTAAGTTGCTGGGGCTGAGGACTAGGGACCACAGTCTTGGTGGACATCTGGGTCAACTGGCGTAACACAGTTCATAAAAAAAAATCTGTTCTACATCCTACTTTAGTGACTAATACCTGAGGTCTTTAAAACTTGCAAGCAATCATCTAAGATGTATCTATTGGTCCCAGCAGGTTTAGAGCAAAGGCAAATGAAGAACACTAAAAACAGAAGGAAAATATGAATCCAAAGGACCCATGGACCACATGAATCACAGCCTTCCCTGAGCTGAGCCCAGAATAACTCGATGGTGCCCAGCTACCCACCACCTACTTCTCTGGCAGGGATCACAATAGAGGGTCTAGGGTGCAGAGGGATCAAAATGCAAAGCAAAACTCAAATTCATGGAAAATCACCAGCTTGCTGATCTGACAAGAGACAAAAGAAACCCTCTAGACTACAGTCCCTGGATACCCTGCTAACTCAGAAGCGAAACCTCTCCGTAAATCTACCTTTCAGGCAAGAATGAGACAGGCCTGTAACGTAAACAGTAACACATGTGAGGAAAGTACTTCTTAGTTCAATCAAATATAGGAGACCAAATGAGCAATGCCTGCCCCCAAATAGAGATGAGAGGGCAGGAACGGACAGGAAAATTGGTTGAATGAACACTGAGAGCCCAGGGCGGAAAGGGACAGGCAAAGGGGGAGAATGCTGACACATTATAGAGATTACAAGTAACGTCACAAAAGAATTTGTGCTTAACCTTTTTTAATTAAATACTAATTTATTCCATAACTGTTCACATGTATCACAGTAAAAAAATTTATTTTAAAGATGTGACATTGGGAGTTAATATCAAACTCTTTCAGTGACTTCTCCATCACAGTGATAATCATCAGGTAACTGGGGATGCTGGGAGGCACCCAAGGGATGGTTCATGCAGCTACACCATCACAGCTCACTGCTTCCATCGTCTCCAGACCTCTGCATCTCTCTCATCAGCCTCTCTCTTCCTGTTAGGAGTCAAAAACTACAGGGAGAGATAGAGAGGAGGAAAGGATGACATGGATAAAGAGCTCAGTTACAAGAAGGAACAAACACAAAGGGGAGAATTAATAGATAGACGAGGTGAAAGAAAAGAAAACACAAATGCTAGTTACGGACAGCCAGGCCAGTGCTTGGTGACTGACACTCACGCCAAGCTCACTCTGCGTAGTCTGCCCTGAATGGATGAGGGAGTCAATATGCAGACAGAGACAAGGGAATGGGCTGCTTCCTCTGCTCAGGGACCAGCTACAGGGGGGAGGAGGTAATCAATAAGACTCACACTGTCACTTAGCAGGGCACTTGGTTTCATGACTTTTAAAAATGGTCATAGGCAAATTTGTTCAGTAACCACTGCTCCCAAAGTATAAGGTGTTATCTTAGTTTCCCGAAGCCGTTGTAATAAGATAAGTGAGTTGAAATAGACTTGACAGCAGTGGTTTTGGGGGGGAGGTGGCTGGAATAAGAATGCCACAGCAGGTGACTTTTAAGAGGAGAGACTTATTCTGTCAGTGTTAAAGGCTAGAGCTCCAAACACAGGTGGAAGGCTCTTCCAGGCCTGCGCTGAGGGAAGAGCCTCATCTCTGCTTCTGTAGCCCTGATGCTATAGAAACTTCTTGGCCATCTTCTTTGCAATGGAGAAGTCACTCAGAAGTGATTAGGTTTAGGACAAACCTAGGCTGGTCTGGCCTCATTAACATGACAAAGAAAACCCTATTCCCAAACATCCACAGGTATACAGTGTCATAGATTGAATTGTGTTTCCCAAAAACGGTATGTGGCAGTTCAGCTGGGCCTTGATTCTTGGTATTGTGTGATGTTCCTGCATGTTGTAAATCCTGCCTCTGGGATGGTCATGAGGGCAGATGAGCACAGTTGTCTTGGGGCAGGACTTCATAAGTAAGATTGTTTTGTGTCTTGAGGCAGTCTCTTGAGATATAAAGGAAACAAGCCAGCCGAGAGTGTTTGAGACTCCATACCACCAAGAAGATGTGCCAGAAGCTGAGTAAGTCCTTGGGAAAGGACCTGGGTCCCTGTGCTTCAGAAACTTCTAGTCCAGGGGAAGACTGATGACAAGGACCTTCCACCAGAGCCAGCAGAGAAAGCCTTCCCCTAGAGCTGACACCCTGAACTTGGACTTTCAGCCTAGTGGACTCTGACAGAATAAAATTTCTCTTTTTAAAGCCATCCACTTGGGGTGTATCCGTTAAAGCAGCACTAGACAACTAAGACAAGGGTGAGAATTCCAACACACATTTAGGGAGGGTATAATACAATTCATGAAACCAACCTGTTGCCATCAAGTCAATTCCAACTTGTAGCAACCCTACAGGACAGAGTAGAACTGCCTCATAGGGTTTCCATGGAGAGACTGGTGAGTTTGAACCAGTGATCTTTCGGTCAGCAGCCGAGCTTTTAACCATTGTGCCACCAGAGCTCCAATACAATGCATAACAGCCATCTAAGAAAAATTTACCCCAAGTTACCAAACCCACAGAGACGATGTGTGCACACACACTCTGATCTGCACAACTGCCAGGGGAAGCCTCTTGAACCACTCTCTGAACCTTGCTTCTCCCTTGGGCAGAGTTAGGCATTCCTTTGAGGATGTGCAGAATAGACCCTCCTCATCTAAGCTGTGATGTTCCCCAATCCCAACAAGACTTTGAAACTGGAGGAAACTTCCCAATACCCAAAATAAATAACTTAAAATGCACAGCAGTTTCCACTGATACTGAAAACAAAAGAAGTCTCAGCATCACAGTGCATGTGCTTCCTAAGACAAAACCACATGCGCTGGAATGCATATTACTTATTTTATTTTACCGCATATTGCAGTCAGCTCTATTATTTCCCAACTGGTAAAAACACTTCCATATTTTAATAGTGCAGCATACCGATGCCCCTGCAGAAATTGTCCTGCCTGTGGATTTCATCTCCATATTCCAGGGTATGCTTACCATCGCTGCTGTCTGCACAAGACCTATGGGTAATCCATTGGAACACCTGGCCATCTCAAAGGCTTCTTCAAGCCCCATTCAAACCACAACATGTAGATCTCATCCCTCATCTCCCAGTGTCCCTCCAGAAACAGAGGCCAAGGCCTGCTTCCAGTTTTCTACTTTCTACTGTGTAACAAATCATCTCCAAGCTTACAGTTTAAAACATGTATTTATTACTGTCTCTAATGGATCTGAGGAAACCCAGGTGACATAGTGATCAAGACCTACAACTGCTAACCAAAAGGCTGGCTGTTCGACTCCACCCTTGGAAACTCTCTGGGGCAGATTTATCCTGTACTATAGAGTCGCTGTGTGTCAGAATCAACTCTACAGCAACAGGCAATGGTGTAATGAATCTGTGTGTTGATTGGTCCCAGCTGGATAGATCTTACTTGGGATCCCTCATGGGGTTGCAGAAGGATGTGAGCAGGGCCGGAGTCACCTAAAGGGTTGACATCCGGTGGGACATCCAAGATGACTTCTTTTCCTATATGTCCACCCCCCGGGCTGGATACCTGGAAGAACTGGAGGCTGTCTGGGCATTTCTCTTGCCATATGTCCTCTCCACGTGGCTAGTGCAGACTTGCTCGCAATATAGTGGACTCAGATGGTTGCTAGTGTACCTCAGATGTGCTTTCCAAAAGACCATGTAAAGCTTCTTCTGACCTACTTCAGGAAGCCACAGAGTATAACTTCTGCCATGTCTTATTGGTGATACACAAGTGCTAGCCAGGTTCAAGGTGAGTGGACAGCAAACGAATCTGAATCCTGGGAAATACATTTCATTGGGATCATTCCTCAGGAACTAACTAGGGGGGGTGGCAGTGAGGAAAGGTGCTTGGGTGGAACCAGACAGTAGTAAAACTCATCTACTTTACTTGAATATATATGTATATAGTTACACTATAGTTATTCAATATATATTTACACTATATTATGAGTCAGATCCGACTTGACGGCACTTGGCATACATTTATATATATTATATACATATCAACATACTTAAACAAATGACCACTATATATATATTTGTTTAAACATGTTGAGACCAGGGCTTGGTGAACTTTTCCTGTAAAGGGCAGGATAGTAAATATTTTAGGCTTTTGGGCCATATGGTCTCTGACAATTAACTCTCCCATTGTGGCATCACAAAGCATTGTGTAAAAATGAATAGATTCGGTTGTGTAGTATAAGATTTTACTTGTGACACTAAAGTTTGAATTTCTTATAATTTTCGTTTATCATCATGTATTTTTCTTTTGAATCTTTTCTCAGCCACTTACAAATGTAAACCATGCTTAGCTCCAGGGCCAACAAAAACAGGCAACAGGCCAGATTTGGCTAATGGGCTGTAATCTGCCAATACCTGGTCTAGATTAAGCTCCATAAAGAGAGGGACCATGTCTGCCTCATCCCCTGTCATGAGCCCTGTGGTTAGCGTGTCACAGCAATGCTCAATAAATATTTAAAGAATAAGTGAATGGTTGATTTATAAATGAGTTCTAAAACCCTGAATAAAAAATGTATCTGGAAAGCGTTTAGTGTTCACCTCAACATTAATCCTTCCACTTAAAACATAGGTCAGAAATTACATCTGCAGCTTTATTGACATTTTTCTGGAAATATAGCAGTATCAGGACACCCACACCTCACTTATCCAGGCTAAATGTGCCCGGAGTACCTTGAATAATCTGAGACTTCAATACTAAAGAGTGATGGAGGTTTATTGCCTTCTCAGCTCCTTAGAGAGACGTGGGCACAAGCCATGAATCAGTGATGCCATCACTCCTAAGACACACATTACTATTTAAGTGCTAGTAATATGACACCATTAAATTCAGAAATTGCCAAAAGTTGTCCTGGAGATCTCCTGGCTAAATCCTCTCATTTTCTAGCCATGTACTGGGCATCCCTAACCACAGGACCTGGTGCCAAATTGATCATCTTTCCTCTCGGCACTCCAAACCCACTCCTCCTCCTTTCCTGTTGCTATTAATGGCGCCATCATTCCCTCAATCCTTGGAGCTCAAGATTTTGGAATTTCCTTTTTCCTCTCCCGCTTCCTCATTATTCCAGTTCTCGTTGATGCACTCAGTTTAGATCCTATTAGCTCTTGTCTAGACTCTAGGTTAATGTGGTAATTTCCTAACTATTTAGCCTCATCCTTTTTATAGGACTTTATTTTTGTCAGACTGGGTGGAAGAGATTGCTTGTGATCTCCCAAAGTTTATTCTAACTTTCTTCCTTAGAAATAGTACCTTTGGTTTGCTACTATATTTCCTAGGTTGCCTTGCAGTTATATATGTGAATTTGATTAAATTATAGCTAATAGGATATAAGCAGAAGTGTGTGCATCTTGAGGAAAGTGTCATTAAGTTGTAAGAATGTGTCCTTTTTTATACGTCTTTTTCAGCAGTTAGACAGAATGCAGTTATGATAACTGGAGTTTGGGCTGTCATCTCAGGTTGCTCACACTGTGCTGAAGTGTGATGTTTGCTAACTGAAAGACTGACAGTTCAAATCCACCCTACTCTGACCTATAGGGTCACTATGAATTGGAATTGACTTGACGGCAGTGGGTTTTTATTTTGCTTCTTCAAGCCACAGCTACTTTGTTGTCCGTTCTTTTGTCTTGCTTTATCCCTTGGAGTCAAGCCTAATCTGAAGTGATACCAGGAGCAACTTCTCATTCTCTCAGAATGCAGCGTTCTTACCCCCAAGCCTCCAGGTTCACAGTCTTCCCACTGACTGCGGTGTCTGCCTCATTTTGTCCCCGTTCCCCCTGCTAAGCCTGTCTCTACCTGTACAATCTGTCCATTGTCAAGGACTGTCTCCAGTGTCTCTGCCTCTGTGAGATTTTCTTAACTCTTCAATCCCTAGATTCCATCACTCCCTAGATCCCTCTAGCACTTTTAATTCTGTATGTAATGCCCTCCTTCACAGTGGTCAGAAAACCTTGGCGGCACAGTGCTTAAGTGCTATGGCTGCTAACCAAAGGGTCGACAGTTCAAATCCACCAGGTGCTCCAAGGAAACTCTATGGGGCGGTTCTATCCTGTCCTGTAGGCTCACTATGAGTCGGAATCTACTCCATGGCACTGGGTTGTTTTTTTTTTGTTTGTTTGTTTGTTTTTCATAGTGGTCATCTGTAAACTCTTCACACACTGTCTCCCTTCTCCACAGACATCTTTGCAGCACTGTGGATTACACAGAGTATTTGTTGAGATATATTTTGGGTTACTCCTGGTCACAAAACCAAACCCACTGCCGTTGAGTCGGGTCCGACTCATAGCAACCCTATAGGTCACAGTAGAACAACCCCATAGAGTTTCCAAGGCGTGCCTGGCAGATTTGAACTGCCGACCTTTAGGTTAGCAGATGTAGCACTTAACACTCTACACCCCAGGGTTTCCCCTGGTCGCGAAGACTCTTCCTTACTTGGGAAAAGCGAGTCTCCCACACTCCCTTCCACCCCCGTTATATTTACTGTATGATTGTCCCTGACTGTAGATGACTGAACAAGTGAGGGACACCGTTCTCTTAGCTGATCTTCTTAGAGACTCTTCTCTGAGAACTAGAAACAGAATTCTGAGGCAGCTTGTAAACGTTGGCACTGTGGGCAGCCGCGTTTCACCACGGGGCTGGAGAAGCGGTGCAAGTCCGTCTACACACAGCATGAGAGAAGATGAAGGAGAAAGTCTGACGCCTCCCCGGCTCCACTGTTTTGTGTCGGTCAGGATATGTTCTTGCATTTGAGTTCCTTGAGACACCTTTGATTCTTACAAGCTCCGACTTTCAATTTAATCCAGTCCTATCTGGCTTCTTGAGTCGAATCCGACTCGATGGCACTTGGCTTGGCTCTGGTTTCTCGAAACCAAAAAGTCAAAATATATTTGTGGAATTTTGTGTAACTGACCTTCTGGAAGATCATAGAATATTTAACTTAAACAAGAGAGCTGTTCAGGTACGTAATTTAGTGGAACAACCCTGTAAGTTAAGAATTTACAAACTTCTTTTGATTTTACCTTTGCCCCCAAATTATTCCCTCTTTTGACATTCTCTGATATTTCTTATCTGTGACAGTCTAATGATATTCATCACTTATTGTCTCATTCTGTTACCATCCATGCATCAGCCTAACTCAAACTACAGACAGCCGCGGTTCTATCTTTCTGGTCCTCCCATTCTAAGAAAAGCTTGAGAACAACGCATTAAATGCGTAGCTACGTAAACGTATTTTTATTTGCATTGGGGATGATTTGAACAATCACAGACTGTTTGGGGTTTTTTTTTTCCACACTGACCATGTTAATACGAAGAGCAAGTTTATTTATCATTTACTTTGGTAGAAAGCTCTAGTCCACAGATGGAAAAAAAAGAGTAGGCTGTATTTTCTTTGTGACCTAAAAATCCTGACTGCCCAAAAGAAGGAAAAACTAGAAATGAAAATGCTAGAAAAAAAGTAAATTTTAATAAGTGAATAACTTTAGGCTTTAACATGAAATCCACTCTTTAAGTTTGCTGAGCAACAGAACATGTGTCCTTCTGTTTTCTACATTCAGCAGACATCTGGAAACCCGCACAGGATGACCAAACTATGTGACCTACACTGGCAGCTAGATAGCATTTGCTCAAATGAAATCTAAGCTTCAGAATCTTCTTGTTTAAATTTCTTGGGGAATATTAAGTGTACTGCATAATGGGATAACAGATGGATTCCCTTTTTTGATTCCAGGTAGTTAAAATGTTGTTAAGCTGCCTCTTCCTTTTTTTTGAAAAAAAAGAAACAAAATATCTCTCACCAGAGTTTCTTCAGGTGTAAACAATTAATCTATTGAAAGTTTAATTTACAATTTTTCTGTTTCACTGGAATTATGGTAAAATCTGAAATGGAACCAACTTTTCCCATTCTGGTTTCCATTTGTTTCTTGTTAGTGCAGATCAAATATATTAAGTGAAATGATTAACACTACAGTCAAATTTATTAGTGTAAAAGGTCTGTGAGTACGTTTTCAGGAGTCAAAAGGAAATGTTTCAAGAGAAATCTCACATTTCCACGTGCTCTGAAGGGCACCTTCCCTGATCGGGTCTGCTCCGACCTGGCAGTTAACTCTTTCAGGGGCATGGAGCTGGTTTTGACGGTGGCAGCTAAATGTGGCAGGGGTGGAGGAGAGGTTGGGCAGCTGTGTCTTGAACAAGAATGTCCCAAATGACCCTTAATACTCCAAATGAACAAACACAATCTAAACCTGAAGTCACAGCAGGTTCTTGCAGCCTGTGGTGTCTGTCCTTGGCTCCTCAGACCCCAAAGCCAAACCCACTGCTATAGACTCATAGTGACCCTGACTCCCAGACAGCCTTTGTCTCCCCAAGAGTCCGGGAGAAATTCACAGGCTGCTTCCACAGGCATCCCTTGGCTCAGAACATCTGTCTTTCTCTTTATTATCCCTTCCTCCCTTTTCTTTCACCCCACAATCTAACTAATCAGTTAAAATGCAGCTCAGTAGTTATTTCTTTGGGAAGTCTTCACCAGCTCCCCAGAATGAATCATTCCCCTCTCAGCACCACCCACAGCTCTGTTCCCTATTTGCAGCACTTACAAATCACATCAGTAAATGATTCTGCGCCCTCCCCGCAGCAGTGATCCTCCCAGGCCCTCTCTCCCCATGGATGAACTTCCTCTAGGATGGGGCCCTAGCTCACTCATCTTTGCATGCTTACCACCCAGCCTAGCAGGAGTTTAACAGCGACTGGCAGAATAAAAGCAAGTCTGCTGCTTTGCTAAGTCAATCATGTGCTCTCTTCTATGTCTCTTTCCTGTGTCTCCTCTGCCCCTTTTATGCCTATAAGCCTAATCAACTATCTTAAAAACTACAACACAGTGAAATATTATGAATCTTCAAATAAATAAAAAAATTATGAATACTCAATTATATGAATGGGACAGAAGGAAAAGCCCTTCCTTGTACTGTAAGGCCAATCAATAAATGTAGCAGGAATAATGATGTCATGGATAGAAACATATTCCCTCAAAAATATGTGCAGCAATTTGGCTAGGCTAGTGTGTGACTGCCCTCTGTTTTGTGATTTTTCTATTCTACAAATCCCAGTTTCTGCCTGTGATTAATAGACTGGATTATGTTGAAGAGGATTAGGGTGGGACTGTGACACCCTTCCTAAAGTCACCTCCCTGCTCCAATATAAAGGGAGTTTTCCTGGACTGTGGCTTTTACCACCTTCTATCCTGTAAGAGATAAAAGGAAAGGGAAGCAAGGAGAGAGCTTAGGACTTCATGCCATCAAGAAAGCAGCACTGAGAGCAGAGCGAGTCCTTGGGACCTGAGGTTCCTGCACCAAGATGCGCTCAGATCAGAAAAAGACTAATGCAACACGAAGAGTTTCCTCCAGAGCCAAAAGAGAGTGCATTCCATGGAGCTGGCACCCTGAATTCAGACTTGTAGCCTACTGTGTGAGAATAGACTTCTCTTTGTTAGAGCCACCTAGGTGACTAAACTAAATGAGTTTAGAAAATTACCGTTTGGCAATCAATACCGTAAGTGATTCAGGCGAGAATCATCAATAGATGCTATAGCTAAAAATGGGTTCAACTTTGCGGAAACCAGAATATTTGCATAGTCTCAAAATACCTCCCCATAAGATTCTTATGAATTATAAAGAAGAAGATAATAAGTTTATTGTGCAGACACTTGGCAAATACCACCTAACAAGTGATTAAAATGACCGGTACTGGAACAAGCTAACATTGTGTGACTTGTCATATGCTGTGCTGAGAAGAATACAATATCACTTCTGTAATATCCCTACTACAGTGTGTAACCACAAGCTCATCATAAGGAAGCATCAGACAAACCCAAATCAAGGTGCACCCTATGAAAAACTGGCCTATTCTCTTCAAAAATGCTGTTATGAGGAAAGACTAAAGAACTATTCCAGGTTAAAAGAGAACAAAAAGAGACGTGACAATCTAAGGAAACATGCCCCAGGACAGACTTTTGCAACACAGGATCCTACTGCAACACCTGATGAGACGTGAAGATCTGTAAATACGTAATAGTCCTATGCCATCGTTAATTTTGTGATTTTAATAATTGTGCTGTAGTTCTATGAGCCACTTGCTTTATTGGAAAAGCCATAAAGTGTTTGTTGTAAGGCAGCCTCATGTCTGCAACTTAGTCTCAGTTTGAGGGAAAAAGATACAAAGAAAGAAAAATAAAACAAATGTGGGAAATGTGATAAAATGTTAACATTTAAGAAACACTGGATGAAGGGGCGTGCGGGAGCTATTTGTACTGTTCTTAGACATTTTCTGAGTCTAACATTTTGTTAAAACGTACAGTTAAACAATTTTAAATACCACCACAACAAAAGAAACCTTCCTTTCTTCATCCTTCAGTATAGATTCTTAAAGGAGCTATACAGTCATCTCTGTACTTTTCTTTAACTCTCACTCCTGCAATCTATATCCTTTATCCACTCCAAAAAAAAAAAAAAAAAAAAAAAACCTCATTGCAATCCAGTCGATTCCAGCTCATAGTGACCCTACAGGACAGAGTAGAACTGTCCCATAGAGCTTCCAAGGACTGCATGGGGGATTCAAACTGCTGACTTTTTGGTTAGCAGCCCTAGCGTTTAACCACCATGTCGTCAGGGTTACTTCTCCAGCATGGTCTTGATTTAGTCTCCTGTGAGCTCAGTGCTGTCAAATCCAACCATATTTCTCTATCCTCTTCTATTTTTATTTTTGTAGCTTTTGACATGCTCTTCACTTTGTTTTTGAAGTTTCAACTCCTTAGGCCTAAACACAGCTCATGAACACTCCTTCTTCTTGACGCTTCCCACAAAAATTTTTCTTTATAATGGTTTTAAGTGTTAAAGGCTATTTCATGGCTCGCTCTATGCACCACCTTTTCTTATTTTACCTGCACCTTCAATCAGCAAACTCCAACTCATAATCCATTCTCTTCACTGTGTGTTCCATTGAATTTTGATAGTACTTGCACCCAGCAGCTACTCTGCATAACACTTAACACCACCATACCATATAGTTCTCTCTCTCTCCATTACACAGTCCTAAAGGACAGGTCTGCGACCTAGTCATCTTAATATTGTCAACAAGTAGCACTGTTTCTGGCATGAACTAGGTAGTCAGTGCATACTGGACAAATAACCAATTGACAGAAACAGAGTGAATTTCAAAAGAGAATATGGTTTCTTATTCCTAGACCTCAAAGACCACGACTTTATCCCAAAGCAGGATCTTGTAGTTGAGGGAAGAAAGCATTAGCTTTCTAGGCCCTTTTTTTTAAGTTATAATACTTCATTTTATGGCTATTTAGTATAATTGGACTGTAATACTATTTGTGGATCTACTGTCTGACTTCTGTAGTAACAGACCAAATGAGAGAGTAAAAGTCTCTCACACAGACGTCTCTTGATTTGCACATCTCCTCGAGCTTAAGGCTACTTATATTTCTCTTCATGGTCTAGTTTCCTAGTGGTTTTCATCTGGTACAGAAATAAAGTTTGGCGTAAGCATAGAATGTGTTCATTGGTCTCATAGCAGCTTCTAAACGATGCTTAAATGATGGCTTTGTTCTCCTAAGACTATTTGGTCAAACTGTTGGAACAAAATGGAACTCTGTAAGAGCTTCCTGAGAGCAATCTGTTATTTATTTTTTCCCATAAGGATTCATCCCAGAGACCGGAATTCATAACATTTCACACACTGTAAAAAAGTCCTGAGCAGTAGCTTATATCTAAAACCTTGAAGGTGAACTAGAAATGACACTTTAAGCCCTTGTCATAAAGTTTTCGTCAACTAGGATCTCATAGGATTAAAAAAAAAAAAATTAAGTAATAAAAATCAGCACCTTTCCTCTCCCCCACCTCTGGATGGTTCTGAGGAAAGAGGTATTTGGCGCTAACAGTGGCCTGAGGCCTAGCTTCACTGGAGTGGAGTTAGGCTTCTTCTGTACTGCTGCTTCCTCTGTTACCTTAAGGAAAACATGGCATCAGTCTACAGTGTGGTTTTGTGGGATTTGGGTTAAACAGGCAAAATCTCAGCAAACTGAGGGCACAGCCTTGCTAGGAATTCAGGTATTTATCTCCTACGCCCAAAACTTAAATTCCAATGTTGGTTCCCACACAATGCTCCGAGAAGCTCAGTATGCGGCGATGGTAGTGACTTTGAGTGTGTGCAGATCCCCAGATAAACACCGGAAGTGGGCCACAGGAGTGCAAGACCGGAAGAAGACGGCAACCAGCTTTCAAAAGACAGGAGAGCATTTTTGTGTCCTTGGAATAGGATACATTTCACAAACAAGACCCCCCCACCAAAAAGAAAAGAACAAAAAAATAAAAATGTGTCAATTAAAATGTATTAGAATTAACAATTTATGTTTATAACAAAATTACATTAAGAAGGAGATATTCCACCCCACCAAGTGGTAGAAGATATTAATAAGCCAAGGAACTTGACTCTAGAAAGTCTAGCAAACTCCTACCAATCAATAACAAAGAAAATAGAAAATGTAGTAGGAAAAACTGACCAACGGCTTCACAAATGAAGATATCCAAACAGCCAATCAACATATGGAATCGTACTCAACCTCATTAAACCAAAAAACAAACCTACTACCTCTGAGTCAGTTCGGACTCACAACGACCCTGTAGGACAGAGTAAAACTGCCCCATAGTTTCTAAGGAGCACCTGGTGGATTCAAACTGCTGATCTTTTGGACAGCACCTGTAGCACTTAACCATTACACCACCAGGGTTTGATTCACTCTCATCAGTTATTAGAAAATTTGAATTGTTATTTCAGCTTAAAATGGATGACTTTCTGTGTTTGCACAAATGTAGGATCAAGTCTTTAAAGAGGTAACGAAGCACCCATTTGCCATTTGTTTTATTTCATAATGGAATTCTTAGTGACGAATAAAATGGATTCTAAGATGCCAAGGCTCTGATCCCAGGTAACAGTGCAGGAGTCTTGAGGACAGATCTTAGACATGTCTTAGTTACTTATTGCTGCTGTTAACAGAAATATCACAGGTAGATGGCTTCAAGACACAGAAGTTAATTCTTAGTCTGGTAGGCTAGAAGCCCCAGTTCAAGCCTCCAGGTTTAAGGCGAAGCTTTCTCTATCAGCTATGGAGGAAAGTCTTTGTAATCAATCTTCCCCTGGACTAGGAGCTTCTCAGTGCCAGAATCCCAGAATCTCAGGTCCAAAGCACAAGCTTTGTTGCCAGTACTGCTTTCTTGGTATGAGGTCCACCTGTCTCTCTGCTTCCCTCGTGGAGACTCTGGTGGCCTAATGGTTAAGTGCTGCTTCTGCTAACCCCAAGGACAGGAGTGCAAACCCACCAGGTGCTCCTTGGAAACTATAGGGCAGTTCTACTCTGACCTATAGGGTCACTGTGAGTCAGAATCAACTCAATAGCAGTGGGTTTGGTTTTTACATCTCAAAAGAGTTTGGCTCAAGATACAGTCTAATCTTACAGGTTGAATCCTGCCTCATTGACCTGACTGCCGCTAATCTTGCCTCATTAGCATCATAAAGGTAAGATTTACAGCATAGTAAATAGATAGTCACAGGACAGTGGGATTCAGAGCTAGCCAAGTTGGTAAACATTTTGCAGGGCCACAATTCAAAACAGACTGTTCCTAAGGAAATGGACCCTCATCACTCCTGACCTTGCTTCACATACATTACTTTCAAAATTACCAATTCTCTATTGCAGCATAAGTCTAGACAAGCAAATTGACCCAAACCATTGTCTTTAAATCATAAAACAATAAGACAAGTAAATCTTCAGTCCCTGAGCGATGCGAAGACTTTGTACTCAACCACTGACCTAAAGGTTGGCTGTTCGCATCTACCCAGCAGGGCTGTGGAAGAAAGTTCTGGCACATCTGTAACTTTTTAAAAGGGAAATGATCCAAATAAACATTCATTTCTTGAGCACCTTCTAGCAGGCTGAGACAAGGAATACAAACATGTGTGGCAGGTACCGTATTCTCAATAAGCAAAAATGTAACTTATTTTTTAATAACTGAAATCAGCTTTTGTCTAATGGCATAACTCTTAGTTCAGTCCTTTCCGAGCAAGATTGGTTACTTCTATATCCACTTCCAGATTTTCCCTTCCCCTCTTTCTTCCTTCGCTCTGGGCCATGGAGTTCTGAACTCCCATGGGCTAAAAATAGCCTTAGTATTGGAGGGAAGGGAAGACTTCTGAGTGGCAGCCACCTCTGCCTTGGGCTGGCATCTGCCAAAGTGATAAATCACTCATCTGTGTTTTCAGGTGTGGTCACCCTTCCAGCTGGCGTTAGTGAGACGGGTCCCCTCTTCAGTCCACCCACCCTATGTCCTCCTTGTCTGTTACCCAGGGGTGCAGACCTGATGTTGGCCATTTGCATGACCCTCTGAGATCAGGGGGACTTTCAGAAGCTCTTTTTATTATGCCTTTGGGGGCGGTCTCAGGCCTCTCAGCCTTCACATGTCATGATGACTGTTTCTATTTTATTGGTACTACACTGTGATAGATCAGATTATTTTTCCCAACTAAGAAATCAGTCCCTCCCTGTAACAGGATTATAAGCCTCTCCCTTTGTGCCACAGCCTGCTTTTCCTAACTGTGAGAGGAATGCATCTCCCCGTCCCCTTGCCTTTAGGCACAATCCTGTGGAATGCTTTGGTTCTTGAGCTGTGAAAAGAAGTGACCTTTATCACTTCAAAGAGCCAAGCCAGGATTCTAAATGTGATTCAGTGTTCCAGCCTGACCTCTCTTGCTCTTGCCCTCTGCTATGAGAATATGTATCCCAGACAGAGGCTATTCCATTAGTGCAGGCCCTGGACTAAGAAGCTATATATATTTAATAGACCAGCATCACACACAGACATACCCACAGGGCACAGAAGAAGTGTTCATTGCTGTAATTCACTGAATTTGCGGGGTTATTTGTTGCTGCAGCAAAAGCTGACTAACACAGACTTCATTTGTCCAAGTGCAGAGAAAATGCTAGGACCTTGCTCCCAGTACTATTCCCTGTGATCACAAATTCTGAAACTCATCTAATTCTATTGTTTCTTTTTAGGAATTTAGCTCAGGAAGCCTGAGTACTTCTCAGGGAAACGTCTTACAGATCCTTCAACATCCAGCTCAAGCTTTCCCTCCAACTTGCACTCCGCACCCTTGAATGGCTTGTGGAAATCTTTTTTAATATGAATTGAGCAGCAGGAAAATCTTCCTATTTTTCTCCCTGAATCTCAGCTTTTTTTTCTTAACATAAAAGCTAAACTATTTTTCTTATATATGTATATTGATTGTACTTAAAATGAGGGTTTACAGAACAAACTAACCGCATTAAACACTTAGTACCGCGTGGTTTTATGACATTGGTTACCAGCCCTATCTGTCCACACTCTCTTTGGGACCTTGGGTTCCCTCTTACCCATTTTCCTGTTCCCTCCTCCTTCTAGTCCTCACCCCTGGGCTGTTGTGCTCCTTTACTCTCATTTTGTTTTATGGGCCTGTCTAATCTTTGGCTGAAGTGTGAACCTGGGAGTGACTTCAGTACTGAGTTAAAAGAGTGTCCGGGGACCATACTCTCAGTCTGATCTTTTTGTGCATGTGTGAGTTGGAATGTCGTGCTACATTTTTCTCCAGCGCTGTCCGGTTCCTACTGTTGTGACCACTGTCAGAGCAATCAGTGGTGGTAGCCGGCCACCATCTAGTTGTGCTCAACTTAGTTTGGTGGAGGTCGTAGTATCTGTGGTCATTTGAACCAATCTTTCCTTTGTGTCTGGCTTTCTTCATTCACTCTTACTTCAAATGGGGTGAGACCCATGGAGTATCTTAGACGGCTGCTTATAAGCTTTTAAGATCCCAGACACTACTCACCAAAGTAGAAGGTATAGCATTTTCTTTATAAACTAGGCTTTGCCAGTTTCCTGAGACCGCACAGTCCCTGCACCCCTCATCTCAGTAATTCAGCCTCTCAGGGAGTTTGGGTGTGTTACCCCGAGTCGGATCCAACTTGACGGCACTTGGCTGGCTTGGCATGGAGGGCACACAAGCCAAATTTTGACATCTTTACCCCCTGTTTGACAGGATGGGCTTGTGTTCGGTGGCTTGACTGGGGGAATATCAGGGTTCAAGGAAAGAAATTCAGTGATGTTCAGCATGGGAGGCTGAAAACACGTTGAATAATAAATCAAAATGACATCCTGGTGAATGCTTTCTCTTATACCTTCCTAGGGGAGATAGACCTTCCACCAATAAGTATGAAAGGAGTTTGCAAATCTGTTAGATAAAAATATGCAATGAGTTCACTGAACTTCAAAAGTAGAAGGATTCTAAATTCTATCTGGAGATAAGGATACAGGCTTTCTGGACCAGAAAAAAAGGAGTAAAACCTGAGGATGTGAAACTAGATTTTGCCAATTTTAAAGAAGATATATCGAAATGTCACATTACAGTTTTTACTCCCTGACTTCCTAATGGATTTTGCTTTTGTCTATTTAATTTCTGGGTTGTTTGCATATGGATTTGTATTGTAGCTTCTTCATAAACTTTGTCTTAATCATTTAAAAATGTGATTATCTTGTTTATCATTTCTAACTTTAAATTCCAGCTTATCTGATATTAATTGTGGTCTTCTACTTTGTTTTCCCCCAGTCATCTGGTATTTTTTTTGACCATTCCTGCATTTTCATCTTTCTTTTTAGGTGATTCTCATAATTAGCACATGACTATATATTCTCTGTCTTTTAACAGAATTTCATTTGTTCTTAGACACTGTGATCACTGATGTAATGCATTTTATTTCTTCCCTGTTAAATGCTATCTTAAATTTTATTTCTACTTTTCCACCCCTCTTTCTGGTTTAATCAAACTCATTTTCATTTCATTTTCCCCTTTGTGGGTTTCACAGTGTTTTGCTACGTTAAATTGCTAGTTCTGTCTCCTGTTCTCAACATTACTCATCTATTCTCTTTTATTGCTTGAAAAAGAAACACATTTTCTCTATTGTGACATACTTTGCCTGCTGAATGACTCTCTTTCCCTTCTGTTTCTCTCTTACCCCAAGTAGAATGTGACTTTTAGAAAACTTTTACGTACTCTTATTTCCTCCCACCCCCAGTTTCTAGATTTTATTAGATAACTTAGCACTTCAGACTTTAGACTGTTTTTAGAATTCCACCAGCAGTGTGTTATTGAAGAGTTTTAAACATGGGAATGAAGTGGTAGAAGTTGTATTTTGAAAAGAACACTTAGCTGCAAGGGAAAGACCTAGATAGCAGGCAGATATATTTTACAGCCCACATTTTCAGGTCATGCATATGCAGAGTAGGTACTCGGTAATAAATGAATAGAAATAATAATAATAAATGAGTAGATGCAAGCATGAATGAGTTATGTGCAAAAACATGTACACTGTTTCTAAAGAAAGACATGTTATTATGTGTTTTTGTGCTTTACAAATACTCTTTCAGGAACCTTATAAAGAAGTAGTAGTTGTGCCAGGAGCAACTGGTAAGAATTCATATGATAATAGCATCACAAACTTGGGAACTTAGTTTTCTGATTCTCAGTTTTTAATTTCTAAACTGATGTCAACTTAGCTCTATAGCACAGAGAAATTGGAGTAGTCAAGAGGAAAAAAAAAAGCAAAAACACTAGAGATCTAAAGAAACCAAAGAGACAAAATGAAATGTCTGATTCAGCTTCTGTTTTCTATGGTTTTTGCTTTATTTTCCTGGGAATCTGCACTTAAGGAAAATGTTAATGTATTTTCTTCATATAAGGTAGTGTTCCCTTAATACTCTGTAACTCCTGAATCTGATGTTATGGAATCTCGGGATGCCTCCAGTTATCTCAAAGAGGAGGAGTAGTAGCAAGTAATAGTAATAACATTTAGCTGTTGAGTGATTATTGTAGCTCCAGTGTCGTTCTAATGTGCTTTATACGATGTTGTATAAGAATTCTCAAAACACAGATTTTAAGCTACTTAAAAATATACTGTGTTAATCTTTGTTGGAATCTAGCCTGATGACTCAGAACATGGAAAATAATATTTGCATGGTTAGAACATTGCTCAGAATATGAAACGACAGGGAAAGTGTTAAGTACAATATGTCATATTCACATGATGAGACATTAGTTATACTTTTTAAATTACCTTGTGACTCTTACAGTTTATTTGTTATTATCTCTTTAACGTGTAACAGCCCTATTAACAACAGCCTGTAATATGTATTTTCTTCACTATTATATCTTTAATGACTACATAGTATCTGGCACATAATTGGCACTCAGATAATAATAGTAAATTTTTAAATGACTCATGGAAATAGGTAAAGGGCTTATAACTGAATCATAAAGAGAAAGAGAAAAGAGGGCATGATACTGAGTTTACAACTATATTCTATGAAAAAGAGTAGAGCAGAGTATTTAAAACGACAAGCACTCTGTAGGGATAAGATTATAGGATTAATTTTTTATTAATTTCACAACACAAGTATTTTAACAGGAATTTAAGTGGGACTTTTCCAGTCTATGAATGGAGAGTGAATACAATAGCTGTTGGAAACCCTGGTGGGTAGTTGGTAACCTGAAGT
Source organism: Heterohyrax brucei (assembly GCA_028571685.1). Taxonomy (NCBI): domain Eukaryota; kingdom Metazoa; phylum Chordata; class Mammalia; order Hyracoidea; family Procaviidae; genus Heterohyrax; species Heterohyrax brucei. The sequence goes on from CM053146.1 coordinate 109,002,252, forward strand.
TCAGCAGTTCAAATCCACCAGATACTCCTTGGAAATGTGATAGGGCAGTTCTACTCTCTGTCTCTGAGGTTGCTATGAGTGGGAATTGACTCGGCGGCAGTGGGTTTTTGTTTGATACAATAGGTGTTACCAGTTTACACATTCTGTGCATGACTTTCCAGCTCCTTCTGCATGGAATTCACCATATAAGAAAAACTCAAAGTGAGGAGAAAGTTAATAGAGAAAATGTTTTTGAAGAGACTAGTTATAGTGCTCTGTTTTTCCTAGCAAACTTCAAGCTAAAAGAGCATGTGTTCAAGAGCACCTCTCGAGACGATGATGTGGGTGAACAAAATCTGGAGGGTATAGATCCATATCTAACTTTTACTTAGACAAAGCCAAAGTGAGGGCTGTGAGCAGATGGTTACACTGGATGTATGGGTAGTCTGCTCCTCCAGATTTGGGCAAGGCAAATATCCTTGGTACTTCACACAGAAAGGAGTGGACATCACAAAAGGCAGCCAACTTTGGCATGTCCCAGGATGACCTCAACCTAGAGTCTGGGCAGTACAATACCTGAAGCAGAAACTGCCGAGCCACTGCTCTGCACAGCTCCATGGGAGGTTTGGTAGTGCTGAGGCTAAAGCCATGCACAGCCAAGGAATGGTGCAGTGGAAAGTTCTTAGACAAGAGGGCCACCAAAGAACCCACAAAAGTGCTCCCATGAGAGAATGGCATCCTTTAGAAGTCTGCCACACAGAGCCAGAAAACAAGGGGAAAGAAGAGAAAAAAAAGAGACAATTCCTTTCCTGCTCCTCTGCCAGTATTCAAGCCTGGATTAGTTGAAAACCATTCCCCAAGAGACTGAAAATTTTAACACAGAAAAAGCTGGGCTTTTCAGTACCTGAGAATAACACTGTTCAGTACTAATCAAAACTGGGAAGAATGATTAGGTCTACCTTAGGTATCTTCAGTGATGGAGAAAGGAGAGAAGGTAGAGCAGTTCTGAATTATCATGGTGTGACTGAAAAATAAAACCACTAGATTACAATGCCACTCCACAGACCCTAGTTCATTTGTTATACTGATTTTACTGAGTAAAAGTCAAAATTACGCCGTGTGCCTTTTTTATTTCGTGTATGTGTGTGTTGTTAGATGCTGTCAATTCTGAGGCATAGTTACCCCATGTGACAGAGCAGAGATGTCCCGTAAGTGTTCCTAGGCTGTAATCTTTACAGAAGAGGGCCACCAAGGTTGCTCCCTCTGAGCTACTAAGTGGCTTCAAGCTGCACTGTTTCATTTAGCAGCTGAGCACCTAACTCCTCCATTACTAGGACTCCATGTACATACAGATTCCACCCTGGCTGTTCAAAAGACTTTTGTAAACTGGAAGGGCATGAAGCAGAAAATGAATAACCATTAATTTATATGGAAAAGTTTTCTGAGCATTTCCAGACCCCCAAAAAACCTACCAAATAATGCATAAAACCTAGAAAAACACTTAAAAAAAAGTGACGTCAAGTCAATTTCAACTCATAACAACCCTAAAGCGACCTTATAGACAGAGTAGAACTGCCCCATAGAGTTTCCAAGGAATGTCTGGTGGATTTGAACTGCTGATCTTTTGGTTAGCAGACTTAGCACTTAACCACTACCCCCCAGGGTAACACTAGCACATAATAAAAGCAGGAATGATATGATAAATATACTACCTATATAAAGTGAAAATCCGGTGATGAAGAACTACAGTTGCTAATCAAAAGATCAGCAGCTTGAATCTGCCAGGTGCTCCTCAGAAGCCCTATGGGAGCAGTTCTAACCCTGTCCTATAGGGTAACTGTGAGTCAGAATCAACTGGATGGCAACGGGTTATAGAAAGTAGATAGGGAGTGTAGTTCTCGGGCAAGGACGTTGGCAATGCCACTCTTGCTGGTCTGGGTGCCTGCTTCCTCATTAACGGCTCGCTGTGAAACAAATGCTGAATCCTGTTTCCACTTTTTTTGAAAAAATGAAAAATCTCTTTGGATTTATTTTTGTTAATGGAAATAGTTAGATATTCTGTAAAAGCAAAGAGGCATAAAGTGAACTTTTGAAAAGTGGACAGTGGGTGTGTATGTATGTGTGGACAATGGGTTTGTATGTATGTTTGCAAATGTGTGAAGATGGTGTACACAAGAGGGCTTTGCACATGGGGCATCAGCATTCTTGTAGAGTTTTACAAGGATGTGGGCTTCAACTATTCCCTGATAGTTATCACGCCTAACCCTTGCTGGGTAGCACTCAGAATACAGGAGAAATTGTGGCTGCAGGAAAATGCTCAATGGCTAGCATCTGTCAAGGAAGGGTAAGGAAGGAGTAAAAAGAGCAGGCGGGTGAAATCTGAAGTGGATTCCTTGAGACTCTAGACCCTAAACAGATCCTCTAAAGCCCCAGCCTGTACAGATCTTGGCCTTCTTTCTGAAACCAGCAAGTCTCAGCAGAAGCTCGGCCTTTGACGTCTTTCTTCCAGCATTTGAATGGTTTCTCACTCTCCCAAGTAAGTCATCCGCTCTTTCCAAACCTCACAGAAGCCACAAAGTATAAAATGATCTGATGCAAACACCACACGTGCATGCTTTTCATGGACTGTAGGAAGCCACAGAGGCAGAACGGTTCAGACCGAGGGACCATGACAAAGTGTGCTGCCTGCTGAAGTTGTGCTGCTAGCGCTCAAAAGCTCTCCACTACGCTGATTCAAAAACCCCCATCGCATCATCTCCTTCAACTCTCAGGAAGGGCAGAGACATGATTAGGTAACAGTCTCTGAACAGCTACTTGCTGGCATTACATATTTATTAATCAGACTTTTTAATGTGTACATATTTTTGAGGCACTCAGAAATGTTAAAATGCTTGTGGGTTAGAGGATAGCTGAGCATACTAATTTTCCACAGCTGCGAACTTGGTTCTATTACACACCTCAGTATCGGAGCATCAATACATGCCAGCAAGGAGTTTGCAAGCTTTTAATTTGCCCTTTAATTTTTAATCCATGTGGTTTTTAAGAAAGAAATTTAATATATTGATTTGAAATTTGGTTCAATGAAAAATCAGCTCCCTCTGGGTGGAGGCTTTAAATTAATCATCAGTGCATTCATTGAATCGCTGCTGAAAGCCCCGATCTCTGCTACATGAGAGGTAGCGCTTCATTAGCAGCCCTTGTGCAAAGATAGGAAAAGATTCTCGTGCACAGCAGACATGTGAAATGCTTCCACAATGAAATGAACTTTTCTGAAGGTTTTTGAATTGGATATGTATATTTACATAAGGAGCAAAATAAACAATAAGGGTATTTTGAAAGAAAGAAGAAAGGCTGAATAAGACAGGCAAACCTGTTGGCCTTGACCACCACTGCCCTTATCCTATTTGGGTAGTTCTTTCTTGCTACATGTCTCTTGAAGATCCTTTATTTTTATGCCATAAGTGAGAAACAAAATATCTTTATCAAGCAGTTTAGATGGTTTTTAGAAGCCAATTGCACATTTCATAAGCAACTTGTGAAAGTCATATGACACTGCCTTAAAACCAATTCGTTTTTCAACAGATGTGTATCGCTTGTCTTCAGTGTAGTATTAAATAAAGTAATACAAGTAAAGTACACATGAGAGCTAACTGCTCAGTGTTAACTACATGATGAAGATTGTCACCATGATGACAATTGTCCAAGCAATGTGCTAGTTGCAAGAAATATACTTGTGAACATGAAGCACCCAGCCGCTGTTCTTGAGTTCCTTCCTTTCTAAATAGGCCAGACAGAGAATACGCAAAAAATGAGAAAGTTCAATAGGTGCTATGAAGGAAAAACATCCAGGAGTTTTGGTAGAAAAACTGGAAAAGTAATTTTTAACGGTACTGATCTCATGTAAAGATTTGAACCAATAGAACTGAACTTATTTCCTTTTCTAAAATGATACTATGTTGATTTTTAGTATCATTTGCAACAAAATCTCTTAATGTAAGTCTTCCGGATCATCTGCATAATTGTCTAAAGAATACCAGGTAATCTCCCCTTTCTTCTGTTCCTTGCTACCACTTGTTTCTCAATTTGTCCTACTGTGGCATTGGTCCTGCTGTGCCATTGCATGTTACTGTGATGCTAAAAGCTATGTTAGGCACTATTTCAAATGCCAGCAGGGTCACCCAGGGTAGACAGATTTCAACAAAGCTTCCAGACTAGTACAGACTGAGAAGGAATTTCTGGCAAACTACTTTCAAAAATTCGCCAACGAAAACCTTGTGGACCACGATAGACTATTGTCCGTCATACTTATTTCGGACCCATGATCAGGAGCAGTCAGTAACTGGATGAGGGCATCGTGTCTGGGGAAATTTAAGGCCAGTGAGGACCAGGAAGGCCTTTGGAGAGATGGACTGTCAGGATAGCACAATGATGCACTCAGACAGGATCACAAATGTGATGCAGGACGAGCGCTGTTTCGCTGTTTGTGCCTGAGGTGGCCCTAAGTTGGAGTTCACGCAGTGCTAGCGCTCCGTCCTCCACTTGAGCTGCATGTGGTTGCATCTGGAGTCATTAACTTTATACACCAGGAGCAGAATGCATTCTACAGGATCGTCTTCGTGGGAGAAGGGAAGCACGTGGCAAGAATCGTTCATCACCCAGACAAAAAACAGAGATCGGAAAGAATAAATCATAGGGCAAATCTGTCATTCTAATTCCTCCCTAAAATCAGTCATTCAATTTGCTTTTCCCTTTTTCTTTTTTTCTCAGTGTAATCCAATTACTAATTCGTCTAGAAGAAATCCTAACAAAGTAAAAGTACCGGTTGAAAGTGAAAGGAAATTAGACTTAAAAGTATAAATCTCAAAGCCTACTTTTTTTTCTGTTTCTTTGCAATCGTGTTTTTGCATAATTTAATTGGTTCATTTCTCAATTTTTTGTCATTTCTCTCTTGTTTCTTCGCCGAGAGGCAGACCACTGTACTCCCTGCCGTTGTTTTAGCCTCTTTCAAAGGCCTCATTACGTGTACCTTGTATAAGAAATATCAGAATCCATAATCCTTACCTTCAACTGAGTTAAATATAATTGGACTTAAAACAACCAATTATATCTTCAATTCAGCTGGTATGTAAGGTGAAAAATGCAATTTTTCTAACTCCATAAAATGTTTTTAAAGGAATTTTATAATTGTTCATATCGACTGCCAAACACGTCTCCCACTGCCTCTCCTCCTTGCCCTGAAGATTTCTGCCAGTGTGTTACTCACCATTCCCCGAACACACGCTAGTGGTGCTTTTGTTCCTTTTCTCCCCTGGAGGGAACGTCTTTCTCCCTTCCCCATGGTTTCACTTCTGCCATCCTACTCATGCTTGCAAACCCAAGTTCAAATGTTTGTCACTCTTCTTGTTGTTTGTTGCCTTCCAATCAACTCCAACTCATAGTAACTCTACATACAACAGAGTGAAACATTTCTTTGTCCTGTGGCATCTTCAGGATCATTGCTAGGCTGAGTCCATTGCAGTAGACTCTGTATTTAGAGTGACTCCCAACTTAGGGGGCGCATTTTCCAGCTCTTTGTCAGACAGTATTCATTTGCGGTCCACAGGATTTTTGTTGGCTAATTTTTAGAACTCAATTTCCAGGTCTTTCTTCCTAGTCTGTCTTAGTCTGGAAGCTCCGTTGAAATCTGTCCATTGTGGATTACTCTGATGATATTTGAAATACTTACAGCATAGCTTCCAGCATCATGGCAACACAAAGGCCACCACATAATACAACAAACTGTCAGATGAGTGAGGAATTCAGATGCTACCTCCTTCTTAAAATCTGTCCCACCACAGAATTATTCCTTCCGATTTCTCCTATCCTCTATGTGTCTGGAAGTTTCTTATGCTATGGAAACTTGAATGTTGCAGTGATACTGGAAACTATGCCACTGGAATTCAAATACCAGCGGGATCACCCATGGTGAACAGGTTTCAGCTGAGCTTCCAGACTAAGACAGACTAGGAAGAAGGACCTGGAGGTCTACTTCTGAAAACAATTAGCCAGTGAAAACCTTCTGAAGAGCAATGGAACATTATCTGATGTAGTTCTGGAAGATGAGTACCTCAGATTGGAAGGTACTCAAAAGATGACTGAGGAAGAGCAGCCTCATTAAAGTAGAGTTGACCTTAGTGATGTGGATGGAGTCAAGCTTTCAGGATCTTCATTCACTGATGTGACTTGACTCAAAATGAGAAAAAAAAGAGCTGCAAACATCCATTAATAATAGAAATGTGGAATGTATGAAGTCTGAATTTAGTAAAATTAGAAGTAATCAAAAATGAAATGGAATGCATAAACATAACACAAGAACATCAGTGAGCTGAAAGGGTCTCATATTGGCCATTTTGAATTAGCCAGTCATGAGAATTTACTACGCCAGGGATGAGAATTTTAAGAGGAATGATGTTGTGTTCATCATCAAAAAGAATATTTCAAAATCTGTCCTTAAGTACAATGTCTCAGTGGCAGGATTATATTCACTCACCTACAAGGAAGACCAATTATATGATCATTACTCAAAGTTATACACCAACCACTGAGGCCAAAGATGAAGAAATTGAAAACTGTTACCAACTTCTGCAGTCTGAAATTGATCAAACATGTAATCAAGATTTATTGGTATTTACTGGCAATTGGAGTGTGAAAGTTGAAAGCAAATAAGAGAGATTGATAGTTGGACAGTATGGCCTTGGTGATAGAACCATGCTGGAGACCCTACGATAGAATTTTGCAAGATGAACAACTTCTTCATTGTAAATACTTTTTTCTACCAACATAAACAATGAATATATGAGGACTGCTAATTAAGTTCACTAACTCATCCTAGAAAAAGTACTGTATACCTCATTGCTGAATATCACTACAGTCCCCTTCGAAGTACTTCCCTTGGGAAGCTGTGCACTGATGATAGTGCCTTGTCCACTTTTCAAAGCAATTTTGAAACTCTATTTCTGGAACGGCCATTAATGTTGTTTTAGTATTACCCTTAATGTCCTGAATGTCACCAAAATGTTTTCCTTCCTTTGTCTTCAGGTAAAGAAAAAAGTCACTGTGGGCCAGATCAGATGAGTAGAGAGGGTGTTCTAGCACAGTTATTTGTTTGCTGGCTAAAAACTCACTCACAGACAACTATGCAATTAAGTTCACAAACTTGCCGTCATGCCACTGTATGCAATGGCCATTCCAGAAAGAATTCCAAAATTGCTTTGAAGGATAGACAAGATGCTAGTGTCAGTTTCCTAAGGGAAGTACTTTAAAGATGACCATAGTGATATTCAACAATGAGGTACGTGGCATTTATAGAACAATTAAGTTTACAGAGTTGATTGTTGGGTCTTGTACACATGTACCTCACCAGATGGAATACATGGGACTCAGGTCAACTACATTGTGGAAACCAACAATGGTAAAGCTCAGAATGATGAGTCAGAACAAGGTCAGAAGCTGACTGTTAAAGAGACAATCAACTGGTCATGTGGAAGTTCAACTAATTTTAAAAATTAGAACAAGTCCACAACAACCAACGTGCAACTTTCGATTTAGAGATCATTTGAACAATAGATTTGACTCACTGAACATTAAGGACAGGAGAGCATGTCAGTTGTCGAATGGCATCAAGGACATCATGTGTGAAGAAAGCAAGAGGTCTTTAAAGGGACAGGAAAGTAGGAAAAGACAAAATGGATGTCACAATGGACTCTGAAACATGCTCTTGGACATACAGTAACTGAAGTTGAATGGACGAAATGATGAAGTAAAACAGCAGAACAGAAAATTTCATAAGGGCAGCTCAAGAAGACAAAGCAGTGTAACGAAACATGCCAAGACCTGGAGACATAAAACCAAAAGGGAAGAACATACTCAGAATTTCTCCAGCTGAAAGAACTGAAGAGAAAACTCAAGTCTCCAGTCCACACTGAAGGGCTCTGTAGCCAAAATAGTAAATAGTGAAAGACAAATCAAAAAGAATATGAAAGGAGTACACAGTTACGATTAAGAACCAACGACACTGAAGGAAGAAGTCCCAGCTCTAGTGAAGGCATTGGTGAAAAACAAGGCTACAGGAACTGACGGAATACCAATTGAGATATTTCAATAAATGCAGTGCCGGAAGCGCTCGCTTGTCTATGCCAAGAAATTTGGGGGCCAGCTACTTGATCAACTGATTGGAAGAGATCCATATTGGTACACAATTCTAAAGAAAGATGATCCTTCAGAATGTCGAAATTATGAAACAACATCATTAATGTCACACACAACTTAAATTTTGCTGAAGATCATTCAAAAGCAGTTGAACAATACATTGACAGGGAGCTGCCAGAAATTCAAGCCAGAAAGTATATCATCACTGATGTCAGATGAATCTCAGCTGAAAGCAGAGACTATCAGAAAGATGTTTACCTGTGTTTTGTGGACTATGCAAAGGCATTTGACTGTGTGAATCATAACAAATTATATATAATATTGTGGAGAAGGTGAATTCCAGAACACTTCGTTGTGCTTGTGAGGAACCCACACTTAGATCAAGAAACAGTTGTTCAAATAGAGTAAGGGGATACCACTGGGTTTAAAGCCAGAAAAGATGTGCGTCAGAGTTAAATTGTTTCACCATATTTATTCAGTCTGTATGCTAAGCAAATAGTCTGAGAAACCAGACCATACGAAGAAGAATGCAGCCTCAGGACTGAAGGAAGACTCATTAACAACCTATAATATGCAAATCACACAACCTTGCTTGCTGAAAGAGAACTTGAAGCACTTACTGAGGAAGAGCAGAGACTACAGCCTTCAGTATGAATTACCCCTCAACATAAAGGAGGCAAAAATTCTCACACCTGGACCAATAAGCAACGTCATGATTAACAGAATAAGCACTGACTGTTTCAAGGGCCTTAGTTTACTTGGATCCCCCACCAACGCCCATGGGAAGCAGCAGTGAAGAAATCCAATGATGCACTGGGTAAATGCGCTGCGGTAGCCCTCTTTAAGTAGTTAAGAAGCAGAGATGTCTCTCTGAGGATCGACGTGTGTCCGATGTAAGCCATGGTGTTTTCGTCACCTCATACGCATGTAAAAGCTGGACAATTGTAGGAAAGACTGAAGAACTGACACCTTTGAATGTAGTGTTGACAAAGGATACTGAATATACCCAAGACTGCCAAAAGAATGAGTAAATCTGTTTTGGAAGAAATATAGACAGAATGCTCAGGGAGGATGGTGAGACTTCATCACATATACTGTAGACATTATCCGGAGGGCCTAGTCTCTGAAAAAGGGCATTATGCTTGGAGGACCCGCGATGAGATGAGTGAACACAGTGGCTGCAACAATGGGCACTAACGTGACAATGGTCACGAGACTGGCACAGGAGTGGGCAGTGCTTTGTTCTATTGTACATACGGTCACTACGTGTCAGAACTGACACACTGGCACTCAACAACAATTTTTTCCTGTAACACCTACCATCTGTTTTCACATTGTGCCTGATTTTACAGATATTTTTGGTCTCCTCTTAAAATGCATTTTAGATCCCTCTAACCCTTCACCCCAAAACCCATGGTGACACAGCGGTTAATCACTCAGCTGCTAATTGAAAAGTCAGTGATTCAAACCTACCAGCAGCTCCACAGAAGAAAAGACTCACTGACCTGCTTCTGTAAAGCTTACAGCCTAGAAAACCCTATGGGGTAGTTCGACTGTGTCATGTGAGGTCACTCTGAGTTGAAATCAACTCACTGGCACTTAACAACAGCCTCTATTTCGACTATTCTATGACTTTTTAATGAATGCATAATCAAACAGTCTGCATACCATATGCATACCGGTTATCTTATGTTCAGAATTGTTATGAGGGGAGAATTTTTTTTGTCCACAAAAGCAATTAATAATAAGACTTTTTTTCTGCCTACATGTATAGGAAAATAGAAAGCCTGGTACAGAGAAAGAAGCTCATCTTTTTTTTAAGCTTTTTTTTTTTCTTGCAGCAATCCCGTGTCTACAAAACTATTGTCCTCTGATCTTTGCAACAAACGCATGATGTGCTCTGGTAAACACTGCTGTCTGATGCAAACCTTTCCTAATGTAGTCAGTGTCCTGGCCAGGGAATTTACATTAAGAAGGCACCCTTTGGGGAATGGTATTATTTAAGTGATAAAACTAGGAGTTGGAATCTTGTATCAGCACTTAACCAGTGAAAGCTGGGCAATGGATAAGGAATACCAAGGGAGAATTGATACCTTTGAATTACGGTGTTAAAGAAGAATATATTGAGTATCCCATGGACTTCCAGAAGAAGGAACAAATCTGTGTTGGAAGAAGTATGGCCAATATGCTCCTTCACAGGAAGGGTGACAAGACTTTGTCTTCACATACTTTGGACAAGTTATCAGGAGGGACCAGGCCCTGAAGAAGGACATCATGCTTTGTAAAGTCGAGGATCAGCAAAAGAGAAGACCCTGAATAGGCTGGACTGACACAGTGAGTGCCAAAGTGAGTTCAAGCATGACAATTGTGAGGATGGCGGGGGACCAGGCGACATTTCATTCTCTAGCATATAGGGTTGAATAACACTTAACAACAACTACTCAGTTGTTTCAGAAAAGCAGTCCTTTCTACCTCTTTAATTATTTAGGGTAATTTTGACTTCTGTACATTGGGATGGTAAGTTTTTTTAAATTAATTCCAATTCAAGAAGGAATCTTTTAGAGATTGCCTAGCCCACATGGACCTGCAGTCTCCAACATGGAACAATGAAGACATTTGAGTCATGAAATCAAAGAATATTCCTCTGCCTCCCTAAAAGCTGGAAGAAACTTTTAGCACATCTACCACAAAGTAAATAAATTTTAGAATACTTTCTCAGTTGAGTGAATCTAAAAACAGAACAGAACATTCGATTTTTACACGTGTTGGGCTGATTACCAAACTAAATTAGCTGTATCACGAAGGCATTTTCCTTTACGAACCTGTTGAAGAGAGATGCCCCGTTACAGAAACATTTGCAATAAGCCGTGAGCTTTCACCCACCTTTTCAGACTCTTCCAACCCACCAAGCGGGAATTGATAAGATTACCTCCACTTCTGAAAATTAAATTTTCAGATGAGCCCAGGATATGCTCTCACTAATGGACCCAGGGGCTATTCTGGTTCTTCTCCCTCAACCTGTGCCTCAAGACAAAGCTAGGCCATGTCACCCACTATCTTCACAGAAGTGGCCCGCAGCAGGGTTAAGGTTGCCCCATGACACCTCAGGAGCTGCAAACATTTTTTCCACTAAACTTGAGACTATACAACATCCCAAAATAACTAGACAGGCCAGGTTTGGATCTAGGAAACTTTTTAGCACAGAAATATTTAATAATGGAAACACTGATCCAAAATTTCCTACAGAGACCTGTGCTTTGGAAATGGTTTTATTTATACATAGCAACAGAAATACTGTTTCTGAAATGGTTATGTGAGGCCCTGTATTTAATCATTTTATGACTTCTGGAAAAATTATTTGAACTGGTAAAATCAAAGGCTCTTCTGTTTTTCCTGAACAACCACCTCTGCAAGCGTAACCAAGACTACACACGCCTGGCGAAACAGCCCGTTCTCCTTATGATTTGATGCTTCATTGATAATTTTTTTCTCCAGAAAAATTTCATTGCATTTTATTCTGTTTGGTTTTCCAGAGACCATCCTATTTTTAAGCAGGCAAAAATGGTGTTGAATATTTTTTGTGTCATTTAATGCTTAACAATGTTGTGCAGAATTGTCTTTATACTTCTTGAAAAGAATGCCACAATTCTCCAAGTCCCAAGAAATTTGAATTCCCTGAAAATCTTGCAAAATGTTTAGATCTCATTAAATCTGTAGAGAGAGGGGGGAGTCTTTTTAATCAGCAGAACATGTACTACTGTCTTCTATATGTTGTTGGCTTTCTAAACAGACTATTTCTTAGAGCAGTTTTGGGTTTACAGAAAAATTGCACAGAAACCACGGAGGGTTCCCATATATTCCCCTCTCCCTTGCACGTAGTTTCTTCTATTATTAACACCTTGCATTATCATGATAAATATGCTACTATTGATGAACTAATATTTATACATTACTATTCACCAAAGTTCATGGCTTGCATGAGGGTTCACTCTCTGTTGCATAGCCCTATGGATTTTCACAAATCCACGGTAACGTCACCCGTGCACCGTGACAACATCATACCCGCCCTTTTCTCCGCCTGTTCGTCCCTCTCCCTCTCCCCCCGCCACTGTATATTTCCTTTCCTAACGCTCCCTTAATTGACACAAATGTCACCTCTTCTATCACTATTCCATTGGTGGACAAACCACACACAAAAAAACCTAGGTGCGTGCCTAGATGTTGCACAGATGGCAGCAGCTTGAAGTCAAACCAGGGGAAGCAGTCAGAGATTCTCATGTGTTGGATCCTGATTATATTTCTGCACTGGAACACAGCTGTCAACAAGGCCCAGCTCTTAACAAGCTCAGGGGAGAAACAAATGTGAACCTCTAAATTGCAGAATTGAGGTCCCGGCTCTGCTACCCGTGGTGCTGTCAGGTGCCGTCAAGTTGACTTGAACTCACGGCAGCACCATGCGACACAGTAAAACTGTGCTGTAGGGTTTCCTAGACTGTAATCTTTGTGGGATAAGTTCACCAGGTCTTTCTCTCGTGGAGCTGCTGGCTGGGACCAAACAGCCAACATTTCCGGTAACCGTTGAGGACATAACCCTTGTGCCACCAGGGGTCCTTGCTACCCACTGTACGACCTTTATTTATTTATTTAAATTGTGCTTTAAGTTAAAGGTTTGACTCCAGTCATACAGAACATCACACACACGTTGTTATGTGAGTCTAGTGGCTCTCCTTACAATGTGACAGTGCACTTTTCCTCTCCACCCTGTATTTCACAAGTCCATTGAACCAGCTATCGTCACCTTCTGCCTTCTCATCTTGCCTCTAGGTAGGTGCTAACCATTTAGTCTCAGGTATCTACTTGAGTCAAGAAGGACATTCTTCACTGTATTGTTTTATGTCTTATAATACCATCCAATCTTTGTCTGAAGGGTTGGCTTTGGGAATGATTTTAGTTCTGGGCTAACAGAGTTCAGAGGCCATATCTTCTGGGGACATTCCAGTATGTCAGACCGTCAAGTCTGGCTATTTTACTAGAGTTCAAGTTCGTCCCTCCACTTTTCCCCTGCTCCTTTAGAAACTCTTCGTTGTGTTCCCTGTCAGGATGGTTGGTCATTGGTGGCAGCTGGGCACAATTTAGTTCTGGTCTTATGCTGATACCATGGCATAACTTTTAAATAACTTCATTTCATTAAACCTTTATTTTTTCATCTATAATGATAGGAACACTTAATTCTTGCATCAAGTGATAGAAATTACACGTAGAGACGTTTTGTAAATTAGGAAGCTCCAGAGAAATACAAATAGTACTATAAAAGAAATAGGGTTAGGCTTTTAAAGTAAACCAACTACAATTCCCTTTAGATCATAAAAAATGTTGTCATAAAATATTTTCTCAATTGCTATTAAGAAATTACAACAGCAGCAGGAGGATTTTTCTCTCTATTCTCCTGCCTTTATACAGTTAGGCGTTAGGCACAGAAAGCTAACCTGTGTTCAGACTGTTTGGGCCAAAGAGTAATGAAAAAAGCAAACTGCTGGACAGTGATCTTGAGCATACCAACAATCATGAAGATGGTGCGGGATCAGAACACATTTTGTTCTGTTACACATAAGGTCACCGCAAGTGACAAGTGACTCTGTGGCAACCAACAACAGTGACAACTGATTAGATGTTCTATTATCTTTTTGACATGCAAGACAAACTTACGAGAATTCCAGTAGTAATTCAGGACCTCCATGGTAACAGTGGCCTCCACAACAAGCCAGTCATCCCCAGAAGGTATCCTGACTCAAATACATTAGAAGTTTATTTCTAGCTCGAAACCAAAATAGGTGTTCCTGAAGGACAGAGGCTGTTACATGTAAGTTTAATGTTTCGAGGACAGCATTTTTTGTGGCTCTATCATCTTTGACACAGAGCTCACAACGTTAACATGTTTACTTGCATGGAGTCAACAGAAAGGGTAGGAAAAAATTCATTCAGCCTTTTAATATCTCAACCTCAAAGTGAATCTTATTACTTCTGATTATAGTCCCGTGGCAAGAACTAATCACACCACTGGGCCCTACCTCTCCACAAGAAACCAAACACCAAATCATTGCCACTGAGTCAACTCCTGCTCCTGAGGACAGAGCAGAACCGCTCCATAGAGTTTCCAAGGAGCACCTGCTGGATTTGAACTGCTGACCTTTTTTGTTCACAGACATAGCACCTAACCACTACACCACCAGGGTTTCTCCTATCTGCAAGAGGAGCTAGGAATTGCAGTCCCTGTGTGCATAGTTAAGACTTTATAGTGCGGAAGAGGAGCATGAATTCTGCTGAAAACTTTGTTTCAGTCTCTACCACAATGTCATTATACACACACAAAACAGCATCCAAGTTATGGTGTTGGAAGGCACTCTAGAAGTCATCTATCTCAAGTGTTTTTGAGAGTGACCTACAAAGTGAAATAATTCAATACACCCTGTGTGTGACATGATATAGATACACATATACATACACTCATACACATACATATACATTTATATATGTATATATGTATCTGAAACAAGTCTCATAAAATAACCTTTTTCCATGCTATGCATGACCCATTAATACTTTCTGCCCTCCAAATACATTGTTTGATTTCTTGTTTTTTATCACTGGTTTTGACCTCCTAATTGCTGTGACCCATGTTTAGATTTAGCTTATCACTCTGGAAATGATGCATCTAAGGCTCCAATGCATGAAATGGCATCCCTATGGTCACAGGTAGGTGGCAACACCTTTGGGTCAGACTTAATGGCTATTGACTATCAGTCTAGGGATTTTTTTCTTTTTAACAAATCGGCACTTGGCTTGGCATACTTTTTGGTTTAAATTTTAGGTATCAGTATCTTTGCTAGAAAACCTCAAATACATTTTATGTAGGGAGAGATTTGCCTTAAAATTATTACTGAGTGAAGTATTACTTCTTTAAATCTATGTATTTTTAAAAATTGAAGATCATTACCTATAAAAATATCAAGTCTAGAAATTTAAAAATATTTAGATAGTTTGACTCTTGAGTACACTGAAATATAAGGATTCAATTTTTGTCTTTTATGGCTGTAGCTGTCACAAATTCAGTTTCTTCTTAAAAATACTTCTAAAAACTCGTTGTTCCATAAATTGTGAATTTTCTTTTGAAAGTTTCTACTCTTAAGAAAAGTCTTCTAAATACACAGGTGCTTCTTTTCTTTTCCAAGAATGTTAGTTTGAAATTATACAGTTGCTTGTGAAGTCTAATTAAACAGTACGATTTGGAGACAGAATAATGCCACTTGTCAGAAACACAGCCATCTAAATCTCAAAAGGAAGACTCACCATCAAACAGCAAAATCATTTCTGAAATGAATACACCTTCTTTAAATTCAGTTGGTTTTTATTTTTCTTACTTTCTGGGCAAACCTTATGATTTTCTTATGATACCCTGCCAGCATTTTCGATTAACAAGATTGTATGAAAAATACTTGTTTGGGGACACATCATACATTTTCTTAAAAGAATTGTACTACACAGGATGATTAATATTATGAATAGCGAGTGTTCATTTGCACAGGGAAGCTTTTAGGTGTGGGTTCCAGCTGGCTAGGTGAGTGTTTACTCAACTGAGGAACTTACTCTGTAGGCACAATAGTATCATTATGCTATGAGGGTGCAAGTGGAGAGGAGCTTTGGAATAGGACTGCTCTAAAAAAGGAAGGCTTCCAGTCATTCCCTCACAGTTGCCAGTAATTGTCTTCTGATCCTGGAATTTGACTTTATTTTCTGGTGTCACCAGTGTGGTATCAAGTAGTGGCAGCAGAGAGTAGAGTTGAGAGCACGGCCTTTGGACTCACACAGCCCTGATTTCAAACCCTGGTTCTTCTCCCTACTGTCTAAGTGACTGAGCAATTAGCTTAACCTCTCTAAATGCTCAATAACTCATCTGTAATACAACAATACCTACTTCAAAGGGTTTGATGAGGATTAAACGAGATAATGCATATAAAGTACTTTGGAAAATGTCTGGTAAACAAAATTGTACATTAAATGCTAACTATTCTTAAATTAAATTTAAGGACCCAAGAAGAAATGTCACAAGTAACTATAAAGCTTGTTTTTTAAAATCATTCATGAACAGATGTCTTTGGTTTAGAGATGCATTTATTATTATTACACATTTGAACTCTATATTTAGTTAAAAGGGACTCTTTAGGATGAATCTGGGAAGATCCTTTACTAAAATTGTGTGACATAGTAGTACAACAGATTAAAAAATAATAGTAATGGTAATACAACAGATTAATATAGTGAGAAACCTGTAAAACCTGGAACACAACTGGACTGCCTTGTTTTCCTGAATCTCACAAATTTTCTGCCTTAGACACAGTGTGGTCTTACCATTTTTCTCTGGAAGGTTTCTGCCTTACACAGCTTTCACTAGATAGGGAGAAAAGTTGCATCACCAGTTTGGTGGGTTGTTGGTTGCTGTTAAATCGATTTCAACTCACAGCTATTCATTCCTACCGCTAGATACTCACAGGAGGCAGCTGAACTGCCCCCATGGGGTTTCCAAGGCCATAATCTTTATGGGAGCAGAGCCCCAGGTCTTTTCCCCCAAGGAGAGGCTCATGGGTTTCAACAGCCAACTTACTGAGCTCTTAGCCATTGCATCACCACAGCAGCTTCAGTTTGTTATTTGAAACAAAATTTATCATTGCTGTGGTGAATTGTGACTCATAGCTAGCCTATAGGATGCAATGGAACTGCACCATTGGATTCTCAAGGCTGTAAATCTTTCCAGAAGCAAACTGACACATCTTTCTCCCACGGAGTGGCTGATGGGTTCCATCCACTCACCTTGCACTTAGCAGCCAAGCACTTAATCACTGCACCACCCGGGCACTTTCAGTTTGGTATAACAAGGTATGTCTTCCATTCCACAATGCCATTTGATTAAATGAGTTTCCCATTGCTGTACTCCACTGAGCAGACATCTGCCTACCTAGAAGCCACGACGACAAATGCTCTTGGGGAGCATTATTAGATTTCAACACCACGAACTCCAATACAGACACAACTCCAATTTCAATGATTTGACACAGTTAAGGTAAACTTCTTTATGTTGTAAATGAACCCAGAGAACTAAACAACATTAAACATGTTCCATGTTATCCTGGAGTTTCTCTCAGGTAATCTTTAAAGACAGAGAATTGAGGCAATTGTCTATCTATCTACAAGTCACTCTGTCCCAGAGAAGGAAATGGGGCTTTTCCTCTGCATGATTCCCTTGCCATTGTCCTTTTTTTTTTTTTTTTTTTTGTAATCTTTAAGGTTACAGTTTCCCAAGGCTTTTCTCCCATGGAGCTGCTGAGTGAGTTCAAACTGCTGACCTGGGTAGCAGCTAAGCACTTAATTGTTATGCCACTAAGACTCCTATTCCTGGCTTTTAAGCCCATTTAAATTATATGGATTTACAAACTTATGAAATTCAAAATGACTTTCTATTCAAACACATTACTTAAATTTTTGAGAGACAATTTCGTCAGCCATACACTTGTATTAAAACAGGGTCTTTTCTGCCTTCTGGGAGTTTGTTCCTTTTTTAACTATGTGAACAAAATAACATCAATTCCAAATTTGTTGATAAATTTCAATTTCTAGATCATATAGCATTAGGCTGTCCCACAAAAATCTTTCAAAGGCAACTTCACAGGAAAGGCTAGATAGCTCTTTGAAGGTTATTCTACTGTGACTTGAACTATTTTGTTCCCTACCTTATCCTCAGTGTCTAGAACTAGGCCTGGCGTTTATTTGTACTCCATAAATATTAGCTGAGTCAAATATTAATTCATTAAATCTATTTTAGACAACTAACTGTATTTAATTATAATATTGTTTAAACCCTAGTCTTGAAATTTTCTGCTGGATCATATGGCATCAATACAGGAATATTCATTAAAGTGAGATTATTAAAGTAACTTTATTCTTTTTTCAAGTCAATAGCATAAAATGGCAGAGAATAATTGGTCCTATTCCTTTACACAAACAAATCTTTGATTCCTGAGATTCAAAGTGAAAACCATCGCCAAGCACTATAAACTATGTTGATCAGCTAAATGTGTTCCTCTGCTTCAGGACCTGCTCCAAAGGACAGAATTTTCTTGTTTGCAGTTTTCAGCTGGCAGATGAGAAACGCATGAAGCTTTATCCAAATGGGAAACCCAGTCATTCTTGGTAAAGTAAAGGAGGAAAAACACACACACACAACTGTCAGCTCTAAGAATTTGTCACTGGGAAGAATATTAAGCTGATGCAACTTATTTCTTCGATTCGGAACAAGGCCTAGACTGAGTGACTTCCAATTTTCACGTTTAACTGGACTCTCATCACTAGTATCTTTTCTTGTCATTCTACAGCTCTCCTGGAACACACACACACACACACACACACACACACACACACACACAGAGTATTTTCTTGGAATTTCTTGGTGGGGCTGGAGTGGTAGAAGGAGTGGGAGATGTCGCCTCCCACCTATGCCACATCGGGAGAGGAGGCAAGGCAAGGAGGACTTTCTGTAGCAGTCCTTCTGGGTCAGCCTCCCCCAAGCTCAGCCTCCACGTTGCTTGGGAAAGTGCACATTGCTGATGTCTGCAGAGGCCCTCCTGGGAAGAAATGCAGTGTTTACGCAATTATTACTGAGCTGGATTCCAAACTCCTTATTGTTTTAGCTGTCTGTTTCATTTTAAATCACAGAGAGGTTAGGACGTACTTTAGAAACTAATAGAAAGGAGAAATGATGAGATCTAATCCATGGATTTCCAGGCTTTGGAGTTTCATGGACCACTAAAATGTCCAAAATATGTTGTGGAACCAAGAGATAGTTGTCAATTTTTATTTTGCTGAGTAAGACAGTAAAACAATGATACCAATTCTTAGTATCTATTATTGCAGTATCTTCATAAAAGTAGTAACATTTTAATACCCAGAGAGGTTGGAAGAACACCATCTCAGAAGAAAGAACAATTCTTCCCAAGAAAAGGTGGTTGGAAACTCTGAAAAACAGATTAAAGTGGAGAGAGAGGAAGAGACAGGGAGAGAGGCTGCAAACACTGCCAGGGCGTGAGTGGTCTGCTCAGGCACCCCCAGTTCCCTTCCACTGACTGTCTGCACCCACCCCGCGGCTTCTCAACTTCCGTCCTGTGTTCTGACCACTTGCATCCACGGCTGTCTTCAGCGCACCGTCTGTGGGCTTGAGAGTTGCTATGGGTTTATGCACCAGGTTATGCTTCTCTGCCTCCCTAGACCAGATCCCATCTTGCTTATAAGCCTTCATCTCACTGTATGAAGAGAACAACCTTAAGTTCCAGCAAGATCTACATTTCTTGTTAGTTGGCATGCAGTCAGCTCCAAATCCTGGCTATCTCATGTACAACAGAAGACAGCACTACCAGTCCTATGTCATCGTCACCAAATGCTTGAGTCCACCAATGGGGCTACTGCTTCAGTCCATCAACTGAAGGTCTTCACAGTCCTAGTGGACAGTCCACTTCACCAAACAGGGGGTCCTCTAATGATGGATCCCTTCTGATGATATACCCAAAGCAAATTCAATAATGTTCTGTTGTGATCCTTAAGGTTTCCATTGGCTAATTTTCGGAGGTAAGTAGATTGCCGGGCCTTTCATCCTAGTCTGTCTTAGTCTAGAAACTCCACCGAAGCTTGTTCACCATGAGTGACCCTGCTGGTATTTGAAATACCAATGTCATAGCTTCCAGCATTACAGCAACACAAAAACCACCAAAATGTGACAAACGGACAGGTGGAGGAAGCAACATAGTCTCATCCAATAATTTAAATATGGTTGCTTTAAGGAAGTCACTGTTTTTCAGCTTTCCTACTCCTCTCTGAGGTGACATCTGGGGGAAGAGAAGGAGGGCTCATTGCCTCAGACTGGCAGGAGGGAAGAGGCGGAAGAGCTGTGAGTATAGGACTCGAACTCATTTCCTCCTCCTGCTCTCTGCTGCTTGCCATTGTCTGCCTGCTGCTAGGCGGCCTGTTGGCATTCAGCCTGGAGGCCAGAACTGGGCTCAGTCAGGACATAGCACACTTCTAGGCTGTCCAGAACCCCTGGGATTTGGCTGTGTCTTTGCGTGACACCCAGCCAGGGGACCACTATGTCCCTGCTGTGGCGACTCCCTACAGCAGGTTCCCCAGCACACTCTCGGCCCCACTCACTCGCCCTACAGACTGGGCAGGACACCTGCATCTCTGCAATGCCATGTGGAAGCAAAGGGATGCAGTCTGGTCTTGCTTCTGGCTCAGCCACAGCGTGTCATTGCTTGGTGAGCACAGGGTTTGGCTGCAAGGGTACCTCCTCCTGGAGTTCCAAATAGGAATAGGGATAAATAGTTTCTGCTTTGGGCTTTCCCCAAACCTGTCCTAAATTCTTCACTCCTCCAGGCTTTCTCTCCGGAGAGGTTAAGGACTGGTATATTTCCTGTTCCTCTTACCTCAGTCTCTTTCCTCTCCCTACAACTCCCTGAAGAAGACCAGAGGACAAGTTTTCTTCCTTCAGTTCAGGCAGTTATCCAATCCAGAGTCACCATGCATAGTTTCCCAGATTGTGGCCAGAGTGAAATACCCAAATGAGACAATGAATGGGGTTTGAAATTCAGCCTGCCCTCTGCTTGCCCAGCCAGGAGCCCTGGCCCTGGACTCTGTCCACACAGAGCAAGAAAAACCTTTTTTAAATCTGCACAAGAGAATTTTAAGGGGTGGCAGCGACTCTGGTCAGGCCCATTCTCTTCTGAGGGGCATTATCCCACCTTCCCTGGAGCTACAATGGCTATCAGAGAACACCATTGCCCAGAGAGAAGCATCAAGTCCATATCCACTCCATGTTCTCAAAATGTGATCCACAGTCTGGACATGGAAGTGCTTTGCTCTCAATCCTGCATTTGCTGTGAACTCAGCACATTCTAGGACTGAGGTGAACATAGGAGAATGTAAGTCCTGACCATAAAGAAGGAAAACTAAAGTGACCCCCCACCCACAGGAAGAAGGGGAGATCCTGGTCATCAGGCACCAGCTGCACAGGGCTTACTTGAGGCCTGTGAAGGTCCAGGGTGGGTGCTGGCCTATGAAGACTGCAGCATCTGAAGAAGGTTAACATCTGAGCCTCCCAACAAGTAGAGGCAGCCCCTCGTCTCTTAACACTGCACAATTCTAGTTTTCTTTTCAGAAATCTTCAGCAATCATAGTCCTATCTCTAGTCATATATTTCTAGTCCCTTCAAAAAATAACTGAAAACCCAGCTTCCCTAAGGTGACTGTTCTTCATTTATGTACAAAGAACAGGAAGGTCCCTGGCACCATGTCATGAGGAAAGCTCGCGTTGCCATGTGTTTCAACGTGGTTTATTTTCCTTGTCAGGAGAAAAAACAGGACAGAGTGTGGAGAGGAGGGAACAGGTGTTGGCTGAGTGGAAAGAAGGAGTGTGCTGTCACAGGGTGAAGACAGCAGACAGAGTTGCACAGAAGCGTGTGTTGAGCGTCTCGTATGGCAAATTGACTTAGACTGTGAACTTTCACTTAATCACAATAAAAATAATTTTTTAAAGGAAAAACTCAAACATTACATTAAAGAAAAACTGAATGGAAAAGGTAACTGTGGATTTAATTCCGTAGACCTACTAACAGTTTGTCTCCTACCCCCACTATCTCACGAGACCCAGAGATGGACGTCTTTGAAAACTTGACTTGGTCCATGTCCCTAGCACGGACGTCTGAGCCGCGATGGCTCAGTCCCTTGCTTACTCTCCAGATGGCCTCCCGCCGCACTCAGGTGTCATGCACGTGAACATCTCTCTCATGAATCTGTTGGTCACCCAAAGATTCTTGTGACACTTGGACTAATCAGTTCTGTAACAGGTAGATTTGCAATCAGGGTTAAGGTCCTCCCCAAACACAGACCCATTAAAATTCAAGTCACATAACCCTGGCCCAGAGTCCAGGGATTCACAAGAGTCAATGAATGACTTGTTTTAGGAGAACTAGAGTCCTTACCAGCTGCCAGAGGAACAAACAAATTGATCTCGAAAGAAGTACTGCCAGAATGCTCTGCGGAAGCAAAGATGGAAAGACTTTGCCACACATTCTTTGAACATGTTATTGGAAGGGACCAATCCATAGAGAAGGGCATCATGCTAGGTAAAGGGGAAGGGCAGTGGGAGAGACTAAGATGCTCAACAAGACGGATTGGCGTGACAGCAGCCACGATGTGCTCAAGCATCGCAACAATTTGTGAGGATGGCACAGGACTGGGCAGTGTTTCCTTCTGTTGTACATAGGGCAGCTATGAGGTGAAACTGACTCAAGGCTATCTAACAAAAGCAATACAACCAAGAGTCCATGTCTATTTTATTTACATACATAAATCCATGCAGTATCTGTATACATTACAGATTATTTCTAACGGAACCAAAGAAAAAGAGAGAGAAAATAAAGAATGCTTTGTTTTTAAGAATGAGAAGAGGTACACTTGCAGCTCTTCTCAGGAGATGTTTGGTTTTTCTTTTCCTGCATTTATCAGAACAGTGCACCATGGATGAAATAATGCAATATATAAATTCCACTTATATTAGCATAAAAATGGAAAGTAATCACAGGAAACGATTACACATGTTTTTAAATCCAGTGTGTTTCTCTGTAAAAGATGCAATGTACGATTTTTTAGTGGAAAACAGTAACATGTTTGTGTATTACATATATGAAAATCAACTTTAAATATAAAAGGAAAAAATATTCCAGATGCCTAACATGAATCGATATGATCACAAGTCCATAGTATGAATGACTCTCCCTACTACTTTGCCTGCCAAGTCTGATGGACTATAAAACGGGTATAGTGATAGCAGTAGTAGCCTTGCCCACCCCACGGGATTGTGTCAGAGGATAAGAGGAGCCAGTAGTGAGTATAACACGGCCGTTCAATCCTGCGCTGGTGTAGGGACTTTTCTTTCCATTCCATCACAGCCCCTCTGGTTGTTAAGGTCCAGCACCCTCGGTGTGCAGCATGAAAGGTACAAGTAATGTGGGTGACTGAAAAGCCTGGACATCCAAACAAGAGTTTGGTTAGGCTTGCCAAAGCCTCAGAGACATCAGCTTCCTTGCAGTGAGTGGTCCAGGACTCCATGCAGACAGCTGTTCCTGAGAGTCACATACTCCATGGCCCCACGGCGGAAGCTCACGTGGCTCCTCCCACTGGTCTGTGCTGCCCTAGAATGTGACAATGAGAGAAAAAACAGATACCTTATAAGGTCATTTTTAAAAAGATTCATGTTTTGCAGTCTCAGCTTCTTTCTTTCCATTCTCCAAATACGGAAACCCTGGCGGCATAGTGGTTAAGTGCTGCAGCTGCTAACCAAAAAGTTGGCAGTTAAAATCCACCAGGTGCTCCTTGGAAACTCTGTGGGGGCACTTCTACTCTAACCTATAGGGTCACTATGAGTCAGAATCGACTTGACAGCATGGGGTTTGGTTTTTTTAAAAGCCTTTTTTTTTTTTTTGGCCTGCACTTTTTTCAGATTGTGTGAAGCACTATTGAGAACATGGCTAGGGAAAACAAAGGACCAGAAGGGCGAGAGGAAGTGAGGAGAACTGAATACCAGGGCCACAGGGGTTGAGATTTGAAGAAGAGATTTGATGAGAGTGGAAAGAGTCTGTAAATGAGATGCTCTTGACCACTTGGCATTTGAGACAACTAGAGAGACAGAGAGACTCTCAGCAAGGTTTCTACAGCTTGTAAACTGTGCCTTTCAAGTGCTTTCAGAAACAAAGTTACAGATGTAAATGGCTCTTGCTTCACTTTTGAGAGTTAGACTGCTTCTTTAAATGATGCACTAAGAAACACAGGGCCAGGTGGGGCTGTGGAATTTGTGCAGACTCTGTCACATGGGTGACTGTGAGTGAGAATCAAGTGGATTGCATCTAACAACAATAACTAGCCAGAGTATCTTTTGATGGCAGATATGTTGTCTAAGCCATAGCATTTCACTGACAAAACCCAAATGTTAAACTGTTGGCTTGTCTAGTGAGATTTTAGCAATAAGGACCATCTATCGAGGCTCAGAAGTTCTTGAGGCAACACCCAGAAGCTCTTATTGATCTCTGCAGTAGTGCAGAAGGCAAAGGAAAGTGAGTATGTCTTGGGATATAATACAGTCTAATAGAAATTAAACATGAAATCATGAGTCTCATTATTTATCTCCAGTTACGATCAAAGGTTGTTTTTTGTCTTTTTTTTTTTTTTTTTTTTTACTTTGGCTAAATCATCCTCTCTGACCCTCCTACAACCCTTCCAAGGATGCAGTAAAAGAAAAAAATCAGATTGTCCTCTGTATCTCCACCATTTTTGTCATACTGAACACTTAACAAAATTAGCAATATTACCACAAGGCTACAAAGTCCAAATAAAGCCAGTTGCTGTCAAGTTGATCATGACTCACAGTGACCCCAGGCATGTCACAGTAGAATTATGCTCCCCAGGGTTTTCAGAAACTAGCTTTTCGCAAGTAGATCTCCAGGCCTTTCTACTGAGGGGTCAGTGAGTAGACTCCAACCTCCAACTTCTCCATTAAGCACTCAATCATTTCCACTCAGGGATTTGATCACAAGGTTATGTTTATAACAATACATATAAAACCGTATTTTGATCATATAGAATATAGTATGAGATGTTTCTTGGCTTATTTGCCTGAGAACCAGCCAGGAATTGCTCTCTGGGGTCAAGGGCACTCCCAAAGATTTGGGGCAATTCCGCTTACAGATTTTCCCCTGCTTGTGGCATCTCTCGTGAAGGGTCAGCCTTCCCCTTGATGTGAAGTGAGCAAACACAAAGTGTAGAATCAGCAGCAGCTGGAGCAGGACAGGCAGGGGGCCTGGCAGGGGGCCTGGCAGGGGGCCTGGCAGGGGCCTGTGGGCTCTGAGGGGGGCCAGAAGAAGCTACCAAGCAGGTGCTTCGTAGGAACAGATTCACAGAAACATTTTCCTGCGTGAAACTCCGTAGATGTTTTACCTCTTCACCAGGGATTTAAGGAACTTAAGGGTTGGACCACTTTTGGGATGGCTAGATGTCCAAAAGAAGTCCCAATGGCACAAAGGTTAGCTGCTCAACTGCCAACCAGAAGGTTAGTGGATCAAACACACTACCAACTCTGTGGAATCTTCCATACAGATTGCAGCCTAGAAAACCATATGGGACAGCTCTATTCTGTCACATGGGGTCACTGTGAGTTGAAAATCAATTTGACAATACCGAACAACAAACTGCCCAAAAGGAAGCAAACAGAGCCCTTAGCTGTTTCTCTAGCTCAGGTGTCCAACGCAGAGAGCTGCGTTCTCTGTTAGACTTCCTCTCTCAGTGTTCTGTTTGTTTTGCAGCCAGAAGTAGCTTTCCATTTTAAACCACATCAGTCCCTCCCTCCCGCTCCTGCAGTAGGGCACACCTGTTCTTCCCAGGACTTAATGAGGCAGCCATGCACGCTGCACCCGGACAAGGGAGCTGAGTGACTGTCATTCGGAGCTAATAACTTCTTCATGATAGTGACTTACAAGTAACTCATTACCTTCTCACCAGCCAAAAAGAGTAACTTCTCCAGGGCTTATCCACATGACAGGACGTAAATACGGAGGGGGAGAATTAACCGCGTTACACGGAAAGACGCATGCATTATCTTTTCATGGAAACTGACTTGACAAATGGACAGTTCTGCCCTGATACTTCAGAGGCAAGTGTTCCTAGTTGATTTGTTTTCATATCACACTGGGATCTGGCATGCTAACTTGTTGCCCAGTCCTCAAGCCGGGAATGATTTCTGTGTGGGTATGTGTGCGTGTGTGTGTGCACGCGTGTGCGTGTGTGTGTTTTCTTAGCATTTATCTATGGATCTCATGGGTTCTAGGCCTTGTGGTGTAATAACTGTGTAGGTATGTATCTACTCTGTCCTACTATGGTGTAAACTTATCTTTGTGTGATCTGTCATTAAACTTTAGGCAGAACTTAGCACAATGCCTTGCTTTTAGTAAGTTTTCTATAAACGTAAGCAACATGAGTGAGAATAGATAGTTACCATTCAAAACGCCAATTCATACTTACCGAATAACTCTTAAGCAACCAGTGCTGTGCTGTGCTTATGAACATATACAGCTCCTAATAAGGAGGGATTTAAAATTATATACAGAAATGAGATTTATATATTTATGAAACAAGACATTTTGTACAAAGGCTATTGGTAAACCATCTTCTGCTCCAGTTAGTTATTTTCTCCAGCTTAATGTAGAGACAAACAGCAGGCATTGTTCAGATTAGGCCATACAGTATTACAGAACATATGATTTCGATAAATATCACTGCAGCATATTGAGAATATCAATGAATGTGCAGGAAAGTAAGATAGTATAACCTAAGTAGCAAACTATTTTTTATTTTAGTAAAAGCTATGTCAATTAAAAATAAGGGTCTTAAGCTGATTTTAGAATTTATTAAAAAAAATAGCAACGAGATGGGTGAAATCGGTGACTGCACACATTAGAAAGAAGAACAATATTAAGTGAATGTCAGCATAACTTGAGTACTCCTTCCATCTTAACCCAATATTGCAAGGACAGAGTAGCTGGGGCAGAGGGCCAGGGATGGTGCTCTCATGTGAAATCGAGTCCAACTGGCACAACTAGCATTTTTCTAAAAGGGCTGTCTACACCCCACATTGGTGAGTGGTGTCTTGGGTCTTAAAAGCTGCAACTGCCATCTGAGGGTACAGCAAATGGTCTCAACTCAGCAGGAACGGATTATCACTGAGAACCAAAATGACACGGGGGAAAGAGAACCCAGAGGACACAGAGCCCAACATGAGTGGGTGTCTACATTGACTCCTGACCTGAAGAACTGAATGGTGCCCAGCCACCACCAGTGATAGCCACGATGGAGCTCACAAAGTTGAGTCTCACTGGCAACACAAGAATAAAAAGGGGCGCACCCTGAGATCCCCACTAAAAGACAGCAATTGATGGTCCAGAGGCTTCGGGGTTCCCCTGGGAGCATGGACCCTGGCCCTGATGCTGCCCCTGCCTGTAAATCATAATGAAGGTCCACTCTTTGGACAGGAATGGATTGGACTTGGCAATGCAGAGTGATCATATCTTGGGTGTACTTTATGATTCTATGTACCTATAGGATGTCATCCTGCTGACCTCTTACTGGAAGAAAGGGAGTGGGTGGAGAGGAGGGGAGAGGAGACTGTCAGGAGGATGGGACATGTATGGAGCAGGGAGGAAGAGTGTGCTGTCCCTGGGCAGGGAGAGCAATGGGAGCTGCATATACATGGGCATGCAAATTTATATGGGAATGTACATTTTCATTCAACCTTAATAATAATAATAATAACAAGAATAGCAGAGAAAATCCTTTAGAAAAAATTGTCACTTAGTGGGGAAGCAGTTGTCTTACCAGATATCAAAATTGCACTGAGTTTTTAATTAAAACTGTGTGGTATCAACACATAAGAGAGGAACAGACCAAAGCAAAGCAATAGAATATGGAAAAATGTACTGTGTTACATATGAAAATATAATAATGATAAACTTGGCATCTCAAATCAGTGAGGGAAAATTTACATTTTAATAAATAGTAAAGGATAATGGGAGAGCTAGAAGGAATGTATAAAATTGGATTCATTCTTCACATCAAACACCAGAATAAGTTCCAAATGGACAGAAGACTTAAATGTTAAAAAGTAAAACCATACAATAACTAGAATACAACTGTATGAGTGAATTCCTCTATAACCTTATAGTAGGAAAACTTTCCTAACTATAACTCAAATATCCATAAGCAAAAAGGAAAATATTGATAAAACTGACTATATGATTTTTTAAAAATCATTTACATAGCAAAATATGCTATAAGTAAAATACAAAGACAAATGACAAACTGAGAAAAACATTTGCAACTGATATCACAGATAAAGGGTTAACAGCCCTAATATATCTGGTGGCATAAAGAAATCATTGTCAGCTTTTAGGCAGAATCCTGCTCTTTGGGTTATGCCTTTGAGAAACATCTCTGTATTTTAGAGGTGGTTGTTCAAACACTTATACATGAAATAATATGCTGCTGTCATGGACTTGCTTCCAAATGATCAAGGCTGCAGAGGGAAGCATCAGTGAAACTAAGTGTGTCCGTAGACTAGAAGTTGTTGAAATCAGGTGGTAGGTTCATGGAAGTTTGTTACACTAGTCTGTCTCTCTTTTTTATATATTTGAAATTTTCCACAATTACAAGATTAAAAAAAATCTTTACAAAACCTTTAATAAATGTTCCCTGGGCTTACTAGAGCCATGCACAGTACACCACATATGTGTTGCCAAACTGAAGCCAAGTTCATTCCACCTGTCACTGTAGCTGAAAATTCAGAGACAGCATGGGGTTCTAGGAATAATTTATTTGCAGATTTGATAGCAATCTAGGAGACAGCAAGCCAAAAGCTGTCCCATTTGGATTACATTTCTAATGGTTTTTGTAGCCAGAATTCAAAGGGTTTGTTGCGTAACAATAGTCAGGAGTCACAAGATTTCATTCCATCACAAGGTTTTGTTACATTTTTAACAGTGTGAATTGCCCCAAATTTCATTATCTTTCTCTGAGGTATTAATCAACTCTATATCCTCGGAGATAGGAGAGGAATGCAGACCTGCTAGTCTGGTCTGAGGGTGGTAACTGAGGCAGAAGACAGAATATAGCCTAATAACCTAAGTGACCTTTGTTAGGTCTTTACATTTACCATCATTTCCATGGACACAAATTCAGTGTGACTTGGTATCACATATTTGGCCTTAGTAAACCCTTATCTATGGTATTTTTTAAAATGAGGATTGTCACCTCTAATGTGATGCCTGACTAGAGGATTTGAGGGACAGTCTTGACGCAAAATGACTAGAGCCTCCAGATAACATACTCTGAGCCATGACTGATTTCACAGGAGACAGGAGATAGCTTCAAAGAGACTTCTCTACCCACCCACCTAAGATCACTTGAGCCAGAGCTACCAGGAACTAAAGCAGCTGCAAGGGACACAGGGTTACCTGAGAGTGGTGGTCCCACTAGATGAGGGAGAGTAAAAGAGTCCTAGGACTCTAGTGCTAGTGGAAACTTTTGGGAGGCTGAAATAGATCCAGGACAATAGAACTCCCAGGCTACCTGCCAGAGGCCTATCTAGTTGGGGGACAAGGGGTGCAGATAGGGCTGTACACTGAGTATTGCTTGAGGTACAGCATCAATGAGCAGTTTCTATTGGCATCACAGTTTCTATCACCGATTCTACAAGATCATTCAGCAATTTAACAGTAATTGCCCCAGGTGCCATTTACCATAGATAGGCCTCTGACATCTGTAGAAGAAGCAAATATCTCTGAAAGCTTCCCTGTCTCCAGTTGAGGCCCACGGGGTTCTCACTAATTAGATCAAGTGATGAACTCACAATCAAAAATCATCAAAACACACAAGAACACTATAGCATTACTAGGAATCAAAGAGGACTCCATGGATTCTAAGAGTTGGTAGAAACAACAACAAAAGCAAAAATAAATTAACAATAGCAGATGAATAACCAGCAGCTGCCACTCCAAGCCAGTCAATGCAATAACTGTGTCCACCCAGCCTCTATTGCTAATCCTGGTGCTGTCGTGGTTTTAAGAGCTCAGGCTGCTAATCAAAAGTTCAGTGGTTTGAATCCACCAGCTTCTCCTTGGAAACCCTACGGAGCAGTTCTATTCTGTCTTAATAGAGTCACTATGAATCAGAATTGACGTGAAGGCAATGAGTTTGTTTTTGTCTTTGCCTCTATTTTTTCAGAGTTATGTCATTCGCATTGATATCAGTGAGCCTAGGTTTGTTTTGGCCTCTTTGAAAGCAACTAGCAACTGCATCTCCTGCTACACATCTCTAGGCTACAGAAGAGAGCCACCAGTGAACATCCTAGTGACGTTGGTGCCCCTCCCAGCCAGCTCACACCCTCACAGTAAATGGTCTATTGCAGTAGATCATCTGAGCATTCCTGTGGAATACTCGTGTATCTTCCAGTGGATTTTCTGGACTTGCGTAATGTACCCACTCCAGTATGCCCTGTTTCCTGAGCCTTTTCATTTCTTCCTCCACTGTCTGCCAGATCAGTTTTGGCCTTTCAACTTCATATGGACCATTAATGTGTGGATTGAATTGCGTCCACTAAAAAAGACATGTTGAAGTCTTGACACCTGGTATCTGCTAATGTGACCTTGTTAGGAAGCAGAGAGGCTTTGACATGTTGTCAATGAAGACAACATTAGTTCATGATTCCCATATGAGTGACTTTCTTAAGGAAGAGGAGAACAGATACAGAAGGACAGACCGATGATGGACACCACGTGATGCTGCAGGTGAAAGCCAATGAATGCCGAGAACTACCAGAAGCTAAGAGAGAAGCCTGGAACAGATTCTTCCTCAAGCCACAGAAGGAATCAACACAGCTGACACCCGCATGTCAGACTTCCAGCCTCCAGATATGTGAAAAAGATTTCTGTCCTCTTATGCCACCTAGTTTGTGGTGTATTACTATGGCATCTATTTCCAGGAGCCATTCTGGTTTCAAGTTTTCACTGTCTCCTGAAGTCCCTGCTGTGGCATTCAGTCCTTTATCTCAGGGGACTGATAACAAATTGATGAATTCTTCCCTATCCAGTCTCATGTTCCTGTCCCCTTGATCAAGCTCCCTCAGAATCTCATTTCATGCAAGCCATCTGTACATGCTGACCAGGCCTTGTAGCTCCTTTAGTGTTTAGTCCCTTTATTTCCCCTCAGTCTCTTCCTTGGGTAATGTAATGATTTAATCTTAATTATAGCCTGAGTGATCAAGAGGGAAGGTTGGGGCAGATCATGAGGGAACATATGTTGTCATGTAGGGAAGAGACATCTGAATTGTCTCAAGGAAGGAGAGCATGCTAATTCTTAATAGGGAGGGATGGGACACTTCCGACACCTTAGAAGACTCAGGTGTCTGAGCACTTAAACTCTGAGGGGAAATTCACCCAGAAGTCCACATCCCAAATACTGAGCTCCCACTTTTCCCTATACAGGATCCTGATCTGGGCATAACAGGCCAGTCTTGGTTGGATGTTTAACCATCTCTAGAGCTCAGTCACTTGGTTATTAAGTCCTGGTCATGAGCCTGGTCTTCAGCTTTCGCTATCCTGCTGCAGGAGATAAGAGCCTTTTGTAAGTTACCGGGGAGACCCTCTAGCTTTCATATCTAGCTTTAAAATTGCTTGTTAAACACTTAGCTGCTTTTCTTTGTCCTTTTCTAGGGCACCGTCGGTACTTGACAATTGTCATCCACTCCCATTACCCACTGACATGGAGTTTATTCCAACTCAAGGTATCCCACGTGTTTCAGGGCAGAAATGTACTCTCGAGGATTTTTGAGTCATGTCTTTTGATCCAAGATGCCACTTGTCTCTGCTGGAGCATTGAGCCCATTCACATTCAATGTAATTATTGATAGATAAGTGTTTAGTGCTATCATTGTGATATGTTTATTTTTGTGTTGATATTTTCTCTATTGTTCTTATTATTCTGTTCTGGGACATTCTTCTTTATGAGCTGATTTTTCACCTTTTTCAGCATTGGTTTTGTGGTTGTTGAGACTCCTGTATTGCGTTGCTTCATTTGATACGCTGCATCTTTATTGTGTTTTGCGGCTGCCTCTGTCATCCCCTTAACAGTCTATGTTTAAACCTAATTTTAACTACCACAAGTCTTATCAACTACCTCTCCATCTGGAAGGACCATAACTACTATAGTACATCCCTCCTTTTAGTATGATGACATCATAGTTTTCATGATATAATCACTGGACCACTTCTTTTAATATTACAGCTTTGATTGAGTTTGGAGCCTTCCCTAACTGAGTAGGTTTCTGGATGATGTGTCCTATATTTCCTCCTAAAATATAAAATGAATGGTTATGTTCTTCTAAGCCAAGAGCTTCTTTCAGTATTTCTTGTAGCTTTGGCTTGGTTTTTACAAAGTCTGTGAGTTTCTGTTTATCAGCAAATGTCTTGATTTCATTTTCATATTTGAAAGACAGTTTTGCAGGGTATATAATTCTTGGTTGGAAGTTCTTCTCCTTCAAGGCTTTGAACGTGTCATCCCAATGTCTCCGTGCCGGCATCATTTCTGCTGAGAAATCAGACAAAAGCTTACAGGGTTTCCCTGTGAATGTTAGCTTTGCTTTGAGTCTTACTACATTCATGAATTTCTGCTTGTGTTTCATTTTGTTAAGCTTGATTACAATATGTCTTGGAGTCTTTCTTTTGGATTCTGTGTTGAGTGGCATTCAATATGCATCTTTGATATCTATATTCTCTTCTTTCATAATTTCCAGGAAATTTTCTGTCAGCAGCTCAGCAACAATACTCTCTGTGTTCTCAGATGTCCCACCTTGTTCAGGAATTCCAATTAATCATAGATTGTTCCTCTTAATGGAGTCAAATGTGCTTCTTAATGCTTCTTCATTTTTCTTGTTTCTTTTTTCTGATTTCTCCTGATAGATGCTGGAGTCAGTACCTCTGTCTTGCAAGTCAAAAAGTCTATTTTCCAATTGTTCAGTTCTGTTTTCCAGGCTTTGAACTGAATTTTCTATCTCTTTGGTTTTGTTATTGATCTGTTGGATTTGAGAGTACTGGTATTCCATCATATCAAAGAGCTTGCTTAATTTTTCATTTTGGTCTGCTGCATTTTGTATAAGGTCTAGGAGGGCTCTATATATAATCCTTTTGTACTCACCCTCCAATAGTTTCAGAAGGGTTTCTTCATCTAGGAAGTTCTTCTGTGGGCCTTCTGAAGCCATAGGTGAATTCTTCCTAATGTTCTGGTGCAAAGTTTGTTGGTTTGGGGGCATCTGGAGGTTGTTTTGTTTCTCCAGTGTTAACTTAACAAGATCTAAAGCTCAGTCTGAAAAGGAAGTTGATCTCAGACACCTCTGTATACTCCAGTGACTGGGCTCAGTGGAATCTCTGGGGTAGCAGGCTCTACCTCCTGATTGGCAAAGACACCACCCCACTTATAGAGTGACTGGGGAGCCATCAGCTGACCCTAGAATGTAAGATAGTAAAGGCTAGAAGATGCACTGCAATTATTTCTCTATTGAAAAGTAATAGGTATCTGACAGCTTCCAAAATTAGTTAGGCTTTCAGGTGTGCAAGCTCCTCTTCCCAGCTGGCAAAGTAAGCACCTGTATATCAAAGACGGCATTACTGCTAGAAAAGCACTTTCCAGGCAGGCACTGCCTTCCAGCCTGGGAATTAGAGCCAGCTGAGGCCTCTGTACAGGAAACTCCACCTCCCAGTGAGTCAAGATGGTGTTCCTCACAAGCTCCCACCCACCTCAGAAAAGGCTATTCAATGGTGGAGATTCAGAGATTCCTGGAGAGAGAGGTCAAAAGTGCCAAGTTACACAGATTCCAAGGCCAGGCTCTCAAAATGTGGTGACTCCACTCGCCAATCTCATCAGCAGTGCATCTGAGCCTTGCTGCCAGTGAAAGGTCAGCCCCTCCTGCTGGCTAAGACAGAAAAAAAAAAGTTAAAATGGTGATTTACCTTCAGTTGGTGAGAGCCACACTCACCAAGGGTGGGGATCAGCAAAAGAGAAGAAATTTCACACTCAGTGGTATGTAGACCAAATAGACAGCACTATGCCATGTCCTAGGGCTTACTAGGTGTCCAGAAGGCTCTGTTTAATTATTAATTCAGGCCTTGGTTTCCAGAGGGATTTAGGGAGACGTGTGTTTAGTCTGCCATCTTGACTCTGCCCCCCAGAGGATTTTCAATCACTATAATATTAAAAGAGTAAATCTCCAGGCTTTTCTTTTGAGACACCAGTGGATTGATTCAAACTGCTGAACTTTCAGTTACTAGCTATCTTAGTCATCTAGTGCTGCTATAACAGAAGTACCACAAGCAGATAGTTTTAACAATGAGCAGTTGATTCTCTAACAGTCCACTAGGCTATAAGTCCTAATCCAGAGCATCTGCTCCAGGTGATGCTTTCTTTCTGTCAGCTCTGGAGGAAGATTCTCCAGTCTTCCCTTGGTCTGGGAGCATCTCTGCTAAAGAACCTCAGGTCCAAGGAACATGCTCTTCTCCTGGCACTACTTTCTTGGTAGTATGAGATCTGCAGTTCTCTGCTTTCCTCCTTCTCCTTTTCCCTCTTGTGGGATAAAAGATGGTACAAACCACAATGCAGAGAAACTCCCTTTACATTGAATCGGAGAGCTGACCTTAGTAAGGGTATCATGGCCCACCCTAACCGTCCTTCACATAATTCAATCTTGTTCTGTTAACCACAGGCAGAGATTAGGATTCACAACATAGGAAAACGATAGAATGGAGGACAACCACACAATACTGGGAATCACGGCCCAGCCAAAGTGATACACACATTTTTTTGAAGGACATGAGCAGCCAAGCACAAATAATTTGTGCTACCCAAGGACTTCCATTGTCCTTAGACTAACTAACTTAACTAACCTAGAGTAACTGCCTCCATTGCCCTTAGAGTAACTAACTTAGAGTAACTGCTTGATAAAACCCATCAGCTAGTGTATCATCTCCACCAGTACATGAGCTCAATTCACCTCTAGTTGTAATGTTAACAAACAAACTGCCACCTTGTGCCACAGACTATCTGAATTTCTCCTACCCGCAGTGATGGAGTCCTCATTGCCATGAGGGAGGTAGGTGATACAGTTCCAAAATCTCACCTTCTCACCTGTTTTCTCAGATTACTCCTAGTACCAACTGCCTCAGGCAGAGTTACCTGTTTGGGAGAAATAGTAGAGGAACAAATAATTCATGGAAATTATAGATAATGTTAATAAAGTTGATAAAGTTCCAGTTAGGTGGCAAAGTCACTCTTGTTTACTACATTAGCTTATAAGTTGCTAATATTG
This sequence comes from Heterohyrax brucei, assembly GCA_028571685.1. Lineage (NCBI taxonomy): Eukaryota > Metazoa > Chordata > Mammalia > Hyracoidea > Procaviidae > Heterohyrax > Heterohyrax brucei. The sequence continues at coordinate 109,037,466 of CM053146.1, forward strand.
TATATTTACATATAGTATTTTATTATACATTTACATATAATCCTTTAGGTATACCTAATGATGTTTTTAAAAAATAAAAAGGCCAAAAAAAAAATTATTTACATCACATAACATCTTACACTACTATCCATAATTAGGAAATTATTAGCAAAAAGCATTACTGCTTTAAAATTCTCCCTTTGGGGCTTCCAAATACTTTAAACCAGTTTAAGGGTTTTCAGTTTTGTTTTGTTTTGTCGAAAATAAGTGTAGTCTTTTAATTACCTAAAAAGAGTGGTAGTTCATTATCTTTGTCACTTTTTATTGCAATCTTGTCCTGATAAATGATTCTGAGTAGAAAAAATGGCTCAATTATCTTTTTTAACAAATAAAATCTGCTTTAGCTTTTAAACAATTAATGTTTTAAGTGTCCATTTTGTGGTAGGGATAGAGATTGATGAATATCTTTAAGAAGTTTTAATCTTAATAGGGTTTTCAGTTAACTCTCTCAGTATAATAAAGAATAGATTCCTAGGTTAAGTTCTAATAAATTGTTTGCGTCAATCTAGCTTCATTACGTTTCATCGTTCTATAAACTTTGTAGCAATATTCATGCAATGATTCTCAACTCTTTGCATGACAGAATCTTGATATAGCAATAAGATTTTTGCATGGGCTAGTCATTTGCTAGAAATCTTAGATTACTGGTTTTAAGCAAGAAAGTATAATGATGATGTCTATGTTTTGTAAAAATATATCTGTCTGTTGTATACATGATGAAGGAAAGAAGAGTATAGGAAGACAAGCAAAGAACGCATCAGAGACTCTTCCTAAAGTCCAGTGAAAAGCAGTGGTAAGTGACTGAGTCAGACAGTGGTCATTATAATGGGGAGAGTAGAACAAGACTTAGAAACCTCTTAGATATATCCTGGTGAAGGACTTAGTGATCAAGTAGACATAGAGATGAAGGACAAAGACTTCAAAGGTGACTCAAGTTTCTAGTTAGGCTGACTGGGTGAAAATGGTAATCTCAATACAGCTCCATAATTAAAGATGAATCAGTGGGGTTGGCAGGGAAAGGAAAAACAACTCAAGTATTAGCCATATTGATTGTCAGGTACTGTCATCAGAGCACAAAGGCCATGAAGGATTATCAAGCAGAGACAACGGAATCATTTTTCAAATTATTTTAATCTTTTAAAAATGTCTTATATGGCATTGCCTCAGTTACATCTGTCCTCATTCCCCAGAGGAAATCACAGAGGGCTGAATCATCTAGGCCTGTGGGAGAGAAAGAAAAAACCATAAAAACACAGCCTGAGTTAGAGAAGCTACCCAGGGCCAATTCCAACATCACATGCAGATAGATTCATAAAAGGGGCTTAACACGGAAGTGAATTTTTCTCCTTATTATTTTAGATTTTACACATCTTATCAGCTGATACGAGGAGTAAAAATAGAGTGTGCAGCCCCAACTTGTCTGTCAGTGGAGGCTTGCTTGTTGCTGTGATGCTGGAAGCTATGCCACTGGTATTTAAGTACCAGCAGGTTCACCTATGGTAGCCAGGTTTGAGCTGAGCTTCCAGACTAAGACAGACTAGGAAGAAGGACCCAGCAATCTACTTTTGAAAAGAAATGGTTAGGGGATGCCTTATGAATAGCAGTGGTACACTTTCAGAGTGCTGGAAAATGAGCTTCACAGGTTGGAAGGAACTCAGAAGATGACTGAAGAAGAGCTGCCTCCTCAAAGTAGAGATGACCTTAATGTTGTAGATGGAGTAAAGCATTTGGGATCTTTGTTTACTGATGTGCCACAATTCAAAATGAGAAGAAACAGCTGCAAACATCCATTGATAAGTGGAACATGGACTAGGAAAAGCATGAATCTAGGAAAATTAGAAATCATCAAAAATGAAATGGAATACATTAACATCAATATCCAAGGTATCAGTGAACTGAAATGGACTGGTGTTGGCCGTTTTGAATCCAACAACCATGTGGTCTACTATGCTAGGAATGCAAACTTGAAGAGGAACAGTGTTGCATTCATCATCAAAAAGAATATTTCAAGATCTTTCCTGAAATACAATGCTGTCAGTGATAGGATAATATGCATACGTCTACAAGGAAGGCCAGTTAGTATGACTGTTACTCAAATTTACACACCAACGACTAAGGCCAAAGATGAAGAAATTGAAGATATTTACCAGCTTCTGAAGTCTGAAATTGATCTAACATGCAATCAGGATACATTGATAAATACTGGTGATTGGAATGCAAAAGGTGGAAACAAAGAAGAAGGTTCAGTAGTTGGAAAATACAGCCTTGGTGATAGAAATAATGCCAGAAATTGCATGATAGAATTTTGCAAAACTAACAACTTCTTCATTGCAAAAAAACTTTTTTAACCAACACAAATGGTGACTGTACACATGGACCTCACCAGATGGAACACACAGGAATGACATCAACTACATCTACGGAAAAAGGCTATGGAAAAGCTCCATATCAGCAGTCAGAACAAGACCAGATGCTGACTGCAGCACAGATCATCAACTGCTCATGTGCAAATTCAACTGAAACGGAAGAAAATTAGAACAAGTCCACAACAGTGTAAGCATGACTTTGAGTCTATCCCTCCTCAGTTTAAACACCATCTCAAGAACAGATTTGATGTGTTGACCACTAACAACTGAAGACCAGATGAACTGTGGAATGACATCAAAGACATCATCCATGAAGAGTGTAAGAGGTCATTAGAAAGACAGGAAAGAAAGAAAAGATCAAAATGGGTGTCAGAAGAGACTCTGAAAATTGTTCTTGAATGCCAAGTAGCTAAAGCAAAAGCAAGGAATGATGAAGTAAAAGACCTGAACAGAAGACTTCAAAGGGCTGCTCGAAAAGACAAAATGTTGAAATGACATATACAAAGAGCTGGAAATGGAAAACCAAAAGGGAAGAACATGTTCTGCATTTCTTAAGCTGAAAGAACTAAAGAAAAAAATCCAAGCTTTAATTGCAATAGTGAACGATTCTACAGGAAAAATATTAAACGACTCGGAGAGCATCAACAGAAGATGGAAGGAATACACAGAGACATTTGTACCAGAAAACAACTGGTCGATGTTCAGCCATTTGAAGAGGTAGCATACGATCAGGAACTTATGGTTCTGAAGGAAGAAGTTGAATCTACACTGAAGGCATTGGTAAAAAAAAAAAAAAAAAAAAAGGCTCCAGGAATTGATGGAATCTCTGAGATATTTCAACAAACAGATGCAGCACTGAAAGTGCTCATTCATCTATGCCAAGAAATTTCGAGGACAGCTACCTGGCCAACTTGCTGGAAGAGATACACATTTATGCCCATTCCAAAGAAAGCTGATCCAACCAAATGCAGAAATTACCAAACAGTATCATTAATATAATATACAAGTAAAATTTTGCTCAAGATCATGAAAAAGCAACTGCAACAGAGTATTGACAAGGAACTGCCAGAAATTCAAGCCAGATTTATGAGAAGACATAGAACCAGGGATATCATTGCTGATATCAGAAGGATCTTGGCTGAAAGTAGAGAATACCAGAAAGATGTTTATCTGTGTTTCACTGAATATGCAGAAGCATTTGACTGTGTGGATCATACCGAATTACGGTTAACGTTGCATACAATGGGAATTCCACACAGTGTGGTTTAAAGTCAGAAAAGTGTGCGTTAGGGTTGTATCCTTTCACCATACCTTTTCAATCTATATGCCAACCAAATAATCTGAGAAGCTGGATTATATGAAGAAGAATGAGGCACCAGGATTAAAGGATGACTCGCTAACAACCTGTGTTATGTGGACGACACCACCCTACTTGGTGGAAGTGAAGAAGATTTGAAACACTTACTGATGAAGATCAAAGACCACAGCCTTCAGATTGTACCTCAACATAACAACAACAAAAAAAAATCCTTACAACTGGACCAGTAAGCAATATCATGATAAATGCAGAAAGGATTGATGTTGTCAAGGATTTCATTTTACATAGATCTGCAGTCAATACCCGTGGAAGCAGTAGTCAAGAAATCAAAAGACACACTGTATTGGGAAAATCTGCTGCAAGCCAGCGAGCCAAGTGCCATCGAGTCTGATCCAACTCATGGTGACCTTAGGGGCCAGCTGCAAAGGATCTCTTTAAAGTACTGGAAAGTAAAGATGTCATCTCGAAGACTAAAGTATGCTTGACCCAAACCATGGTATTTTCAATCACTTTACATGCATGCAAAAGCTGGATATCAAACAAAGAAGACAGAAAAAGAATTGAGGTCTTAGAAATGTGGTGTCAGAGAAGAATGTTGAATGTACTGTAGACTGTCAAAAGAATAAACAGATCTGTTCTGGAAGAAGTACAACCAGAGTGCTTCTTGGCAGCAAAGGCGGCACAACTACATCTTACATACTTTGGACATGTTGTCAGGAGGGATCAACTGCCGGAGAAGGACATCATGCGTGGTAGAGTGGAGAGTCAATGAAAAAGAGGAAGACCCTCAATGACATGGATAGACACAGTGGCAACAATGGACTTAAGCCTAAAACGATGGACATGGCACAAGACTGGACAGTGATTCGTTTTGGTGTTCACAGGGTCGCTATGAGTTGGAACTGATGCAACAGCATCTAACAGCATCAACAATTTTAGATTCTGAATTTCACAGTAAAAAACATTTGAAAAGCCATAGCAAATTCTAACCTTTATAAGTTTATAATATACAGCTGCAAGAAGAATGAAAAAATCTGTCTTGGAATACAACTAGAATGCTCCTTAGAAACAAGGATGGTGAAACTTTGTCTCACGTACTTCGGACTTCTTATTAGGATGGACCAGTACCTGGAGAAGGACACCATACTTGGTAGAGGGTCAACAAAAAAATGAGGAAGATCCTCAACAAGATGAACTCACACAGTGGCTGCAACACTTGACCTCAAACATGGCAAGGATTATGAGGATGGCGTAGGAACAGGCAGTGTTTCTTTTGTACATAGGGATGTTATAGTAGGAATCAACTCGACAACATCTAACAACATAAAGCTCCTGCTAAGAATGAATAATTACACACTAACAGCACACAATTCCTAATTCCCAGTTGGCCAATAAACAATAACTGTTGATAACCAATCTATAATAATCAATTACATAATGTAGTTGTTGTCAGGTAATGTCAAGTCATTTCCAACTAACAATGACCCTATTTACAACAGAATGAAATACTGCCCAGTCATGTTCCATGCTCACAATCATTGCTTTGACCCCATCGTTGCAACTACTGTGTCCATCCATACTGTTGGGGTCTTCCTCTTTTTTGCTGACCCTCTAATTTACCAAGTATGACGTCTTTCTGTAGGAACTGGTACTATGTCCAAAGTACATGAGATGAAGTCTCACCATTCTCATTTCTAAAGAGCATTCCAACTGTACTTCTTACAAGACACATTTGGTCTGTCTTCAGGCAGTCCATGGTATATTCAGTATTCTTTACCAACATCTTAATTCAAAGGCTTCTGTTCCTCTTTGGCCTTCTCCATTCATGGTCCATCTTTCACATATATATGAGGTAACTGAAAATACGATAGCTTGGGTCAAACACACCTTAGTCCTCAAAGTGACATCTTAACTATTTAACACTTTAAAGAGGTCTTTCACAGCAAACTTGCCCTTTTGATTTCTTGACTGCTGTTTCCATGGATGTTGAAAGTGAAATTCTTGATAATGTCAATCTTTTCTCTGTTTGTCATGATGATGTTACTTATTGGTTGTGAGGATTTTTTTTCTCTGAGTTGAAGTGTAAACTATGTTGAAGGCTATATTCTTTGATCTTCATCTGTAGGTGCTTCAAATCCTCTTCACTTTCAGGAAGAAAGGTTGTTAATCAGTTTTTCTCTAGTCCTGATGGCCACATCACTTTCAAGTAGTACATTTTCTCAGATTACTTGAGCAGCATATGAGGACTAACAATTAAATGCACAAAATTTTCTAAGTGCTACATAGCTCATCGCTGAATGCCACTACAGTCACCTTTGAAGTACTCCCCTTGGAAAGCTATGCACTGAGGCCCTGTTTTGCAACTACTGACCCATCGTCTCTGTTTCCAACTTTTTCATTTCAATCGCCAGTAATTATCAGTGCATCTTGATTGTATGTTTGGTCAATTTCAGACTGTAGAAGTTGGTAAAAGTCTTCAGTTTCCTCATTTTTGGCTTTAGTGATTGGTGCATACGTAATAACCAGTATGTAAGAATGGGCCTGCCAAATACACAGCAACAAGTCAGCCAGTCCTTTTATAAATGGGGTATGTATAAAACATTAGCAGTAGACTCACTTTAGGCTTTTATTTTTCATTGAGCTTAGCTGACCTTTAAATAGATTTACATTGGGTGAATTGTAAAACTTCCTCAAATACATTACTGCTTAATTCATCATAAGTCATGGGGGGAAATAGTGTTTCTAGAGAGATAATTTTACATTCTAGTAGCTACAAAAGACAAATATAATCCTAAGATACTTTTTTAATCTTTGTAGTCTACAGAGAATTATGGATGTGTCATTGGTTAATAAAAATTCCACTGACTGGTGTGCCCCCTCAAAGCTGTTCTCACCTCCAGCCTTCTTTTTTGGCATCTACTCTTAGGGTGATTTGTTGTTTCAGTCTGATAGCTATCCTTGCAATTTTGTTATGATGCCTCCAGACAGTGGTAAGAAGATACTTCAGTCAAACTGTAGAAGCTACGCCCCAGAGATGCAAGATCAGCAGGCAATTATTTGACACATCTTCTCAACTAATCATGGCGACCCTAGAGGCCAGAGTAGACCTGACCCCCAGAGAATTCAAGGAGTGTCTGGTGGATTTGAACCGGATCCGACTCGAAGGTACTTGGCTGGCTTTCAACTAATGATGTGACTTTTGTAGTCACAACAGCACAAACATTGTTGTGGGCAAGTCATAAGCAAGTAATTTTGTTTTCTGTATTTTTCACTTCCCCATTCAGCCAAGTGAAACTTGCCCACAATGTGGAAAGAGTCTGCAGAGGGAATAAACCCAGGCAAAAATAAGCACAGCCAAGAGACAGTGAGGGACACAGAGCTCTGATAACAGTGTTTGAAGTCTTGGATCTATTTCTGAGACTTTCAATTATGTAAAACAAACAAAACAAAAAGCATACAAGCAAAAAAATTTTTGTGTATTTTGTTTTCCTTTTTTTGTATCATGTAAGTGAAAGTTTAAGTAGAATAAAAAGTTGAAAGAATAAGAAATTACATTGAGTTTCTGTTGCTTAGAAGCAGAAGAGTACTGACTTTGAAAAAAAAAGTCAATATTACCCTTATACCTTACTGGTACTCAGTTAGTAACACTACAACCTGAAATGTCTGAGAATTAGATAAACTCAAAGCTGAGGGCCTGGTGAAACTCACAAGTTCTTTATTTGCTGTGCCCCATAAGATGATCTCTTGTGAGCATGAGCTGACTGTGGCTCCCAGGATTCCTTCCAGAAGGATTTGGAGCAATCTGAATCAGTCTCTGTCAGGATCAAAGAAGTCATTGAGGGCAGCATCTCTGGAGTCCGAAGTATATGGGACAACTTTCACCTCCCTGTTAGCAATCAAGCAGTTTTGTCCTCAGGTCCGGAACTTGACCCCCTTTCTTTGATCTAACTCTCTGCAGATGCTGAACAATGAATTAAGATCACTCAGCTAGGGCTTCCACCTCCACAGAGAGTGGTGTTTCGGCTCATTCTTTCTGGTGATGAATAAAGAGCCTCCCAAATATGAACAATCTGAAAATAAGCCTTTTGTGGGTGTCCACTGACCATTGTTAAACCAGGAAGTCATTAATCAATTTCATTTACCTGCCACAGTGGGAGCATGAGGTCTGGAAACTGTGGTTATGGTTGATGTGCAGTCTTTGGTCCCCTACTCAGAAATTCAGCTGTTTAAAACCTATGCAAAAAGTAGCTGAGGTTTCAGCCTCATGAGTTCTGATAATTTACCACTAAAAATAAACATGTGCTCAAGAGACAAGTACTATGAAAACACTCTCGGAAAGATTTTTCAGCATCTGCATACAGAAGCTGCCATTCCTATACCCAAGGAAGCTGAGGGCACAGCACAAAAAGAATGCTTTCTCTTCTGGGAGAGCCAGCATCTGCTGAGTGTGAAGGAAAGGCAGGACAAAGAGTCACTTCTCTTGTTCAAACAGGGAAATGGAACATGACTCGTTCTGTTTTAATCAACTGTGTGTTTACTAATCCATAATTGTGCTAAATATTTGAGCTTGCCCTTCATCAGAAACTTAACGATCAGCCTCAGCACTGGTGTTGGGATACAAAATACTTATAAGAATGCAGAAACATTCAATAAGTCTTGTTATCAATGAGTACTCTGAGCTATATTCTGCTCGCACTGTGACACTTAAAGCCAAAAAGCTATTGCTGTCAATTCGATTCTGACACATAGAGAACCTAATGGACAGAGCAGAACTGCCCCATAGAGTTTCCAAGGAACTCGTCGTGGATTTGAACTGCTGCCTCTTGGTTAGCAGCTGTAGCACTTAACTACTGCACCACCAGGGTTTCCATCTGACACTTTAGAGTCACTTAAAACCAGGTGCCACTGAAGTGATTCCAACTTGTGGTGACTCGGTGTGCATCAGAGTAGAATTGTGCACCATGGGGCTTTTAAAAGCTGATTTTTCTGAAGTAGGCCACCAGACCTTTCTTTTGAGGGACTTCTGGGTAGACTCAAACCTCCAACCTTTTGGCCAGTTGCCCAGTGAGTTAACCATTTGCACCACTTGGAAACTTCATTAGGCACTTAACAGGTTGTATTTCTCACCGGTCTTTCTGTCAGTACTATTTCACCCTACTTAAGCAAGTATGAATTGCAAAAATCCGAACTATATACAGGTAAATTAGGGCATGAATATTATAAAATCAAAGTACTTCCCTGTACCTTGAGACGATTTTAAAACGCAAGTTGTCTCACCAAGTTTAAAGTGTTACACATGCCACCCAAACCACAATAAAATGTTCAAAAACGAAATAAGTAAAATGTCACACAGTTAACACACAACTTCTCAGCGATGCTTTTAATATATAAAGCACAGGGTACATATTGGTGTGTGCCATTTTTCTTCCACCAGAACTTGCAAAGGAAGGACTAGAAGAACTGACTGAGAGAACAACTGTGTCATGAGGCAGGAAGTTGAAGCTATTTAACTTAAAATTAGGCTGGGGGATTATCTGAGGTCTTCAAATATTCATACAAATTGTACTTTTCGTTATCACAGAGAAATAGGAGAGGTTATGCAGTGAATTTATTGCTGAGGAATGACAGGAAAGTCTCCAGGATTATCAAGTCAAAGGCTTATGGGTCTTGAATATGAACTTTTGTCATGGATCATGCACATGCTGTAATGGTGAGTTGCCTTGGTTGAGCTGTCAAGATGAGAAGTAATGACGTGCCATTTGATATACTGCTTTCCTGGCTTATTTGGAAGTCTAAAAGCCTGAGCCCGTCCCACCCCTAATATAGATCAGACTACTCAGGATAGAGAAACTTTCTGAGTTGAGTCTAATTCCTCATCAGCCCACCCTGCCCCTTTATGCTACTTGGTTATTCACATAGAGTTCAGTGTTGTAATGAAATACTCGAGGCTTAAACTTGAGGGCCTATATTATTGACGTCAGATGGTATTGAATCAGTTTCAACTCATAGCAACCTCATAAAATGGAGCAAAACTGCCCCCATAGGCTCTTCTGGGTTGTAATTTTTACAGAATCAGATGGTCAGGTCTTTCTCCTGCAAAGTTACTTGAACCATTGACTTGCCAGTTAACAGCCAAGAGCTTAACATATGTGCCACCAGTTCTCTTTTTGAGTGTCTCTACAGGTAACTTTTTTTATTTAGACAGGTGCTTAGCTTCCCTTTCCTTATTTTGAATGATTTCATATAATTACATATAACATTAAGTGAGATGTATGAAGTATCTTTTGTTGTTGTTGTTCCAATGGTTTTCCCAATCATCTGGTGTCTAATTCTTGCTCCTCAGCATTTAATGAGTGATAACTAACATCTCTGGCTACCAGCCAGCACCTTTCCATTCTTTCTCCCCAAACCTGTCACCTAATTCTGGAACGGAAATCTCATATGGAAGGACTAAATGCCAAAAGCCTGGGCTTTTAGAAATGATTCTATGACTAATTAGTTTCATAAGCTTCAGCAGGTCCTAGATTGTTTCTTCCATTATAAATTACAGAATAAACTAAACTTATTCTGCAGACATCATAGCTGATGCGATGCACTAATGAAATCATGTGTAAAGGAAATCTGAAATAAGCAAAGCACTGAACACATACATGTTTATTTCAGTAAACCCCGAACTTGACAATGTATAATGAAAATTAGCAATCTACTAAAGGATAGGCTACAGAAATTTCCTCTCCTGAAACTAGCCTTTCCATGAATTTCTCTCCTTTTTCCAGGTTTCACCTGTAGACTAAAGCAAGTTAGCTCCAGTCCGAACCAAGCATGGGAACAGGCACCAGAGAAAAAGTGGTTCTGTTTCAAAACAAATATCAAGGTTGGCCTCCCTGTGTCTCTCACCCAGTTCTGGAGTGCGGTGGGGAGGTTCTGACAAGTCTTTCAGCAGGTCCCTACTCTCTCCGTCAGGGCAGGTGGAGGTTTTCCATGTGACCTTTGCTGTTCAGGTATGCTGTGCCCACTGAGACCAGACCAATGACTCAGGGACTTTGCTGGTCATTCATATTTTGACTCCTTCCTCCAGCTAGGCTTTATAGAAACTCTGCCACCTGCTTGACAGCAAGGGTCCGAAGATGAAGAAGCCATTTCTGCCTGGAAATAGCCATTGCAGACTTTTAAAAATTCCAGGGAAGATGAGCTGAGATTAATTCCCCAAATCAGGAATATGGAAATACTTTTATGATCCCCTGGCTTTTCTCTGGAATCATATGTTGGCTCAGAGTCACATATAACCCATGAGTAATTTCACACCACAAGCTATCCAGCCTTTCAACATTATTAAAGTTTAGTGTCTTTGGCAAGGCAGTCATTTTTTTTTCCCGTTGTGCATAGAAACAAGTGCTTTGTGTGTTATATGTTTAGTCCTTTTACCAGTCATAGAACATAGTGAGGCACGGAGGGCAGTAGAATTGATCTGGCTGTAAGTTCATTCATTCACCTGAAAACTAGCATTGGACGTGAAAACTAGCCACATAGTTCAAACAGTTCAGCTCAGTGCTCCAAGTCTAACTATCATCGACACCTTTCTTCCCTGTAGCTGACAAGATGTGCATTCATACCTGAATGCAGGAAATTGACCACAAAATGCATCTTTGCTCATCTGCCCACCATGGCTCTCTGGCTGCTGATGCTATTCTTTCCACTGGGACTCCACTCTCTGCCATATTATTCTCTTAATCAACCTTTGCCTTCCACCTATCACTGCCACCCTCCAGTCAAGTGGTCCCTCAACCTACCCATAATGGATCAAACTGTGTCCCCCAGAAATGTGTGTGGCACTTTGGTTAGGCAATGATTCCTGGTATTGTATAATTGTCCTATACGCAGTAAATCCTGCCTCTATGATCTTAATGAGCAGTCTACTAAGGATAAGCTACGGAAATTTCCTCTCCTGAAAAGAGCCCTCCATGAAGCTCTCTCCTTTAGTCACATTCCACCTATGGGCTCAAACAAGTTAGCTCCACTTTGAACCAAGTACGGCAACAGACGCCTGAGGAAAAAATGGCTTTATTTCAAAATAAATATCAGTGTTGTCCTCCCTGTGTCTCTCACCCAGTTCTGGAGGGGGCAGTAGTTGTGTTAGAGTTAGTTGCAGTCTACAAGGGAGTATTGTGCCTTCAGGCAATCTCTTGGGACATAAAGGAAAGGGAAGCAAGCAGAGGGTTGGGGACCTCATACCATCAGGAAAGAAACAGTGACAGGAGCAGAGCACATCCTTTGAACTCAGGGTCCCCTGCACCTCTGAGTCCAGGGGCAAACTGACAACAAGGACCTCAATCCAGAGGCAACAGATAAAGACTTCCCCCTAGCTGAAGCCTTGAATTTGTACCTTCAGCCTCTTTACTGTGAGACTATAAATTTCTTCTTTTAAAGCCACACAACTGTGGTATTTCTCATAGACCAGAATGACTATAGATGACTAAGCCACCAGCCTCCCTCACCTCCAACTAAGAAGCTTCACAGAGTTGACCAGCCTAGCCCCTGTAACCTCTTCTGGTCCACACTGTTCCATTTCCATCCAAGTTCAAGCTCTGTCAAGAAGCTAGGCCAGCTGAGATAAAATTTTCAGTTTTTCAGCAAACTTTTTGATATTCTCTACTACATAAAGATCTTTGATACTATTTTTCTTTGGAGCTTGGTGAGCAGTCTTTTCATTGAATCTTTTGACTTTAATATTACAGAATACAGAAAAGTGTTCATCCCTAAGTGAACATTCCTGTATAGCCAGGACCTAGATTAACAGATAGAACGTATGAACACCCCCAGAACGACTCCCTCTGCAGCCTCTTTCAGTCACTAAAAGAGTTGTCGTGGAGCTGACTCTGATTCATGGCCGCTCATGTGTGTCAGAGTAAAGAGTAGAAATGTACTCTGGAAGTTTTTCAGTGGTTGATGTTTTAGACATAGATTGACAGGTCTTTCTTCTGAGAAATCTTTGAGTCAGCTCAAAACTCCAACCTTTTGGTTAGCAGCTGAGTACATTAACCTTTTGTACCACCAAAAGACTCCTTTAGTCACTAACTTTCCCTGAAGATAGTTGTGATCTTGGCTGGCCTGGTTGTTTGTCGTTTTGTTTTTTAACTTTATGTAACAGAAATCGAATAGTGTTATAGCAGACGTGGAGATGAGCCACTCAGACCTCCCTGCTTTGAGGAGTGCAGGAAGCCCAGAGCTATACCTGTTGCACCATCAGGATTCATTGCTGACTTGACATCAAGTCCATTCTCTCCTGAGTCTACCCCCAGCCAATGACTGAACATTCCAGGAATGCCGGAACCAACCTCGCTCTTCCCATGGCAAGACCCTTTAATGGACTTTTTTTTCTTTCTTAAGGATCTCCATCCACCTGACCAAGGCTTTCTCGGAGCTCCCCTACAGTCTGAGACTCTTTCTACCCAGTCCTCCTTCATCTTCCTCTAATTCTCACAAGTGTCAGACTTGCATTGTAGAATGGTTTTCCTGCCTATTCCCATTACCTCTTTGCTTTGTTTTTAGTAAACCATCTCTTGTACTTCAATTCCATCTTGGTGTCTTCCTAGAGGACTTGAGCTGACACAAGTTCTTTTCTTTCTGACGTCTTTCATTTAGCACTATATATGTGAGATTCATTCATAAACAATACTTTTTATTTAAAAAATTCTAATGTACATCAATTAAGTTATTAAAAATTCTATTGCAATGTTGTTGTTAGGTACCATTGAGTCAGTTCCAACTCGTAGGGACCCTATGTAAAACAGAATGAAAGACAGGTCCAGTCCTGCAGTATCCTACCACTGCTATGTTTGAACGCATTGTTACAGCTGCTGTATCCATCAATATCACCGAGGGTCTTCTTTTTCACTGAACCTGTACTTTACCAACCATGAGTTCCTTCTCCAGAAACTGGTCGCTCCTGATAACATGTCCAAAGGACTTGACAGAAATTCCCACCATCCTTGCTTCCATGAAGCACCCTAGCATACTTCTTGCAAGAAAGACCCGTTCAGTCTTTCTAATTCACTGACTAGCTTTTATATGTATATGAAGTGACTGAAAGAAAATACCATGGCTTGGATCAGGCACACCTTAGTCCTTGAAGTGGCATCTTTGGGTTTTTAACACTTAAAAGACATCTTTTGCAGCAAGTTGGTCCAAAGGAACACATGGTTGGTTTTTTACTGATGATTTCATGGACATTGATTGTGGATCCAACTAAAATGAATTCCTTTGCAACTTCAATATTTTCTCCATTTACCATGATGTTGCTCACTGGTCTAGTTATGATGTTGACGTTTAATCCATACTGAAGTCTGTAGTCTTTAGTCTTCCTCTGTAACTGCTTCAAATCTTCTTCACTTTCAGCAAGCTAGGTTATGTCGTTTGCATACCACAGGTTGCTGATAAGTTTTCCTCCAAACCTGATACCACATTCTTCTTCATATAGTCTGGTTTCTCAGATTATTTCCTCAGCATACGGATTGAATAAGTATGATAAAAAAGACACAACCCTGACACACAACTTTGTTGACTTTAAACCATGCAGTATATCCTTGTTGTTTTCAAATGACTGTCTCTTGGTCCATGTACAGAGTCCTCAAGAATACAACTAAGTGTTCTGGAATTCCCATAATTTGTTATAATCCACATAGTCAAATGCCTTTGCTTAGTTAATAAAACACAGGTAAGCATCTGTTTGGTATTTTCTGCTTTCAGCCAAGATCTGTCTAACGTCAGCAGGAATATCCCTCATTCTACATCCTGTTCTGGATCGGACTTGAATTTCTGACAGTTCTCTGTCCATGTACTGCTGCAACTGCTTTTGAATGATCATCAGCATAATTTCACTTGCATGTAATAATAATGATGTTGTTCTATAATTTCCGCATTCTGTTGGAGCACCTTTCTTTGGAATGAGCACAAATACAGATCTCTTCCAGTCTGTTGGCCAGGTAGCTGTCTTCCAAATTTCTTGTCATAGACAAGTGAGTATTTCCAGTGCTGTATCTATTTATTAAAATATCTTAATTGGTATTCTACCATTCCTGGAGCCTTATTTTTCACCATTTACTTCAGCACAGCTTAGACTTCTTCTTTCAATACCATCTGTTCTGGATCATATGCTACCTCCTGAAAAGATTGAACACCAGCCATTTCTTTTCAGTACAGTGACTGTATATTACTTTTATCTTCTTTTTGATGCTTCCTGAATCATTCAGTATTTTACCCAGTTTTTTCAACTTCGCAAATGTCAAACATGTTATTTCCTTTTGATTTTCTAACTCCAGGTTTCTGCACACTTCATTACACTTTGTCTTCTCAAGCCACTCTTTGAAATCTTCTGTTCAACTCTTTTACTTCATCATTTCTTCCTTTCACTTGAGCTACTGTATGTTCAAGAGCAAATTTCAGAGTCTCTTCTGACATCCATTTTGGTCTTTTCTTTCTTTGCTGCTAACATTCTTTTGCTTTCCTCATGCATGATGTTCTTGATGTCAGTTCGCAATTTTGTGGTCATTGGTCATTAATGCTCAGTGCATCAAATTTATTCTTGAGATGGTCTCTAAATTCATGTGTGATATACTTAAGGTTGTATTTTGGCTCTCATGGACTTGCTCTAATTTTTTTAAGCTCTAACTTCAACTTGCATATGAGCAATTGATAATCTGTTCCACAGTCAACCCCTGGCCTTGTTCTAAATGATTAATACTGAGCTTCTCCATTGCTTCTTTCACACATATAGTCAATTTGATTCCCATGTTTTCCATTCAGTGAGGTCCACATGTACAGTAGCCATTCATGTTGTTGATAAAAAGGTATTCACAAAGAAGTTGTTGGTGTTGCAAAATTCTACCATGTGATCTCTAACGTTGTTTCTATTGCCAGAGCCATATTTTCCAACTACCAGCTTTTCAATTGATATAAATGTTAAAATCTGATAACTTACTACTCTCTTTTTGTTTATTGTGATTGAGTTTACTGTACCTACTGCATGCACCCTAAATACAAACCCTTTGCTATCAAGTGAATTTCAGCTCATAGCAATCCTACCAGACAGAGAAAAAGTGCTTCCATAGGGTTTTCAAGGCTATAAATTTTTATAGACACAGACTGGCACATCTTTCTCTCACAAAGTAGCTGGTAGGCTCAAACTCCCAATCTTTTGGTTAGCAGCTGAGCACTTTTAACCACTGTGCAGTCAGTCCAACCTCCTTAAGCCGAATTCTCACTGAAGGTCTAACACAGCTTCAAGTTTATTTCTGGTAAGAACATGTCATATCTATGATGGTTAAGGTTGTGTGTCAACTTGGCTGGGCGATGATTCTCACTTGTTTGGCGCTTACGTAATGATGTAATTCAACAATTATACAATGATATAGCTGACAGTTACGTAATAAAGTATCATCCATGATGTGATCTGATGCGATCAGCCAGTCAGATGTAAGGGGAGTTTCCTCAAGAGTATGGCCTGCATCCAATATATACAGATGTTCTGGTAAAGCTTGCTGGCTTTTGCTTACTCTGAATCCTGCATCCAACTCATCATCATCTGGCCTTTGGCTCTTGGGACCTGAGCCAGCAACCTACTTACTGGTTTTGCTTCTCTAGAGAACCCAACCTAAGATACAGTTCTACTCTTTCATGTAACAAACATATAATAAGTCTATCTGATTCTGTACCAGATACTAGGAGAAACATTCCTTGTCATGCCAATTCATTAGCTTGACAATTGAGGACTGTATAATGTGGCTCCAATCTGTCTATTCAGGGGCATACTCACATACCCCATACCCACCTCAAAGACATCTGTTCTACCACTAAAAGGATTCCTTTAGGCCATCTTGCTTGAACCAGTCTGAACCTCAAGGCAGATCTGGGGAAGACTGGAATTCCTCAGTGCTGGCACTCCCAAATCCAGACTAAGCTTTGCCTTCAGCCCTATGGCAGAATTTGCACTGCTCACCTTGGAGAAAAGCTTTGGGATATAGTGAGGAAAGGCACTGGACTGAGAACTGAGAGACCTAAGTTCAAGAACCTATTCTTTAACTATTGCCTTGGTGATTTGAACAACTCACTTAACCTTCCTGAGCCTCATTTGTGTAATAGAGACCAAACTAGAAATCGGACTTGATGATTTCATGGCCCTTTATTGAAGACTTCAAGCTAAATGATTAAACAGAAAAGGGGAGAGAGGAATGGTGCATTTGGCTGCATAATGAGCCATAGCGTGTACTTGAAATGGTTCAGTTACTTTCACTTTGTCATTTGCTAGGATGTAATCTTCTGGGCTGCATTGCCCTAAATACTGCATAACCCTGCTATCCATCTGGTACCTATCTTGTGGGCATTGTAGGCATTTTCATTTCCTGTATTGAAGTCTGGAATCTTGGACAGTCCTAATTTCAAGTTGAACACGGATAAAATTGTTCCTGTGTTTCTGAACTTAGAAAAACTAAACATTCTCTGATCCACTTGTATCATAAACATGTTCATTCGCATACTTAGAAATCTAATGTTGCTGATATGTAACAGTTGTTGTGCACATTGATAACTTTTTTATTTTAATTTGTAGGTTTATACAATGGAATCTTTATGTCATTTTGGATGTGAGTCTCAAAATTTTAATTAGCAAAATATTCAGAATTCTAGGGCTGTAGAATTATTCCTTTCAGTGTCTCCTGTTTTGCATTTCTGCCAAAGGTCTAAAAATAGTTAAAGAAGTTCTTTTGCTTTTATTTAAAAAAATAGGTCCTTTTGACTTGATCTCTGTCATCTGAAGCACCTTGTTTCCCTCAGAATCAAATTTTATGTCTAAATTTGTAATGCCTGAAATAGTAGTTAAAAATGTATGGAAACCCCACATACAACTACACTCAAGTTACAATGCTTATTATTAATATATGTAATTATGCAATATTTTAAGCACTTAATTGCACTTAAAAGAGTTTGTCTTCATATAGCTCTAATTTTCCCTGGAGTTTAATTCTACTTTCTTAGAGTATTTACTTGCTGTTTTAAAATTGGTTAGAGAAAGTCTCGATAAATATGTGGCCAGAAATTTAATAAGTCTCTTTAAGTTTACTACATAATAGGGAAAGAAAGGAAATGAACAGTTATCGTATGCATATGTGCCAACTTACATGCTAGGTACTTAAAGTTTTTTTAATTTAATTATAGACAAAAACCTTAGCATAAAATAAAGGGAATGTATAAATTAACTTTGAGGACTTAGCAGAAGTCTGGTAATTTTACTGAATTTATGCAGTTGTTTCCACACCTACTTTAAATTTAACCTGAATAATGAGTATTATTTGAACTCACTAGAAAACATCACCTCTAGTGTGTAATTAAATTAACCCCCCTGGGCTCACCTTGATAACTAAAAAAATGTGTTCAGCATTTTGACCCTTCTATTTCTCATATTCTGTCATGTTAGTATAATATTATAATTACATTTTACTTAGTCCTCCTTTGTTCAACTTATTTTCTAGAAAATCTGAGAACAGATTTGCATTAGGTGTGATATGTCCTTCACTGAATGTTGCAAAAATGGTTTCCATTTGTATCTAATAGACTTCACTGACATAAAGTAAGACATTTGGGGGCTATTTTTAATTCAGGTTTTGAATTGTTAATGACTTTGGATAAAAACATAGAAATAAAAAAAAAACAGCACTTGAAAAGATCCATTGGTACTTTTGAAAGTACTGCGATTGTCCTAGCATGGTATCACATACATAATGGAAATTATTTTAAAGGGCAAAAGATCTTTTGTTCTGACTGGCAATGAACAGTCACCAAGATAAGACAGAAAAATCCATCCTATTTAAGAAAAACAACAAAAAACTCTTCCCTTTTCAGGAGCAATTCTGTAGAAGTAGTACAGGAAGACATTCTCTATGCATAAACAGAAAAACATGGATAGAAGAGGAATAAACATTTTCAAAAATTAAAACTTACACTGCTATTAGTGGCATTTCTAGAAACTGAAAGGTAGCATGTTGGGGAGTTGCCATATACTATTGTAATTCGTTAAAATGGAAATTTAATCAACAGGGCTCAGAACTCAGCTATCAACATTGGGGAGCAGAAAACTATCACATAAGTTTTTCATTTGATTAACACAACAACCCAATAAGCTCTCTATCATTATCACCATTCCTTTTTACAGGAAGGTTAGATGTTAGAGAAGGGCCAAGGTACGAATGGTCCTTGTAACTGATTTCAAACTCTCTTCAGCCTCCTTTCCCAAGAAATTTAATTAGAAGCATCAGATGTGCATGATTATTTAACTTTAATACGTCTCACCTACATTCAGCTCCTGTTGGCTTAGCCATGCTCAAAAGACTATAAAGACTATAGGCTCTTATGTTTGACAGCCATCAAGTTCATTTTGGCTTAGAGTGATCCTATAAGGCAAAGCAGAGCTGCCCCATAGGGTTTTCTAGGCTGTAATCTTTATGGGAGCAGGTCTTTTTGCCTGTGGAGCTACTGGTGGGTTGGAACTTCCAACCTCTCAGTTAGCAGCCAAGCATTTAAGCACTGTACCACTGGGGCTCCTTAGGTTATAGGCTAGGGCTTCTCAAATTTAGCCTGCGTAAATTCCATCTAGAGAACTTGTTAAAACACAGATGCTTAGACTCTCAGACCTGAACCCTAAAGATTCTGTTGCAGTAGGTCTAGTGGGTACCTGAGAAATTTCATTTTAACAAACTCACAGGTGCTGCTGCTGTTGCCAGTCCATGGGCTGTTCCTTGAGCGATCCTGTTTAGACCACTCATTTTATATAACATAGCTCCTAATCAATAGATTTCTAGAATCACAAGGAGTTAACATTGTGCTGGCAGGTCACTGATAATGACTTTAATACTAACAGGGCCATTTGACATGATTATGTGTCATGCAACACTAGAAGGTACTGTTTACATAGTCTATACCCTGCACAACTGTCCATTGAATCCAAGAATGCTAAATGTATTGCCAGGTGGAGGCAGCAGTCAGAGAAGAGAAAGAAATAGTATTATTTTGACCAGTAGATTTGGGGATTTTTCAGATTCAGGATTATTGCTGTCACCTGCCTAGTCAGGCTTGTTTGGGGTCAGAAAGTTTATCTAGGGAGAAAATCTGGGATCTGCTTTGAGAGTCAATGATTTGGGGGCACTTGAAGTTCATGTAGTGCTATTTCAGATAGGGGACAAACGGCATCACAAAGATGGAGAGAAGAGCATCCAACCTATTTTGCACAGAACAGTCGGTGATTTCAGTGGCACACGTCCTTGGAAGTATCAGGATCCAGTAACAAGACACCACCAAGGAGGACACGAGCAGCAAAGACAATGAAAAATGCCTTCCCTAAGTGACTGTCAAATAACAGCCTCCTTCACAAAGCTTGAGTCAAAAGTGAGCAAATATGTAATAACTCACGAGATACCACCTACAGACCTCCAGAAAAAAATCTTAAGGAGACGCCAATGGAGGAAGGGGTGAGATCTGGGAGCAGTGCCACTGTGGGATATACGGTTTGCTGGATATTATTAATAATAATCTCTTTTATGCTCACAAGTTACTGGGCTCTGAGAACATTCAAAGGGAAGAAATAAACATTTTTATTAATCATAATACAGACTGCAAACATTCACTTCTGTGATAGGAATGACTTTATTATTTTACACACAATTCATGACTAATTTACTTTTATAAATGATCTCTGCTTCTTGTAAACTTCTGCATCAACTAGCACTTCAGCTTGTTGCCAAGTTAGTGCATCTAATATAAACCTAGAACTCTGTGAGTACGAGGGCACTCAGTGAGCAAATTTGGCTGAGCGCAGGTACAGTGACTTACGTTCTCTCCTTTTTCCAGCCATTCCCATTGGCTCATAGACTAGGAAAATCTGCTAGCTGCCGAATCAACTCTGACTCATAGTGACCCTATACTCATCCACTGCTGTTCATAGAGCAGGATAAAACTGCCCCATAGAGTTTCCAAGGAGCACCTGGTAGATTTGAACAGACCAGGAAAGGCCATCCCTTTTAAAGTAATGGGAAGAGAGTGCATGTCCTCTTTCCATCTCACTGCTCCTTTCCACAGCAGAAAGAGTTACTTGTCTAATTAATGAATTGGTGGGAAAAAATGTAATTGTTCCCAGCTTAGTGCTTCCCACTTTTCATACGGCCATCCCTGGACACAGAAGTTCTCCTTCCCTGACAAAAAGTAGGGTTTTCATTCCATAAAGAGAAGCCTATGACTGTATGGCTAATGCAGGACCATTTGGCTGTTGTTTTAAGCAGTTTTTCTACCTTCCTCTGTCAGGGTCCCAACAGGAAACAGATGGCACACTCAAATTAGGATAATTTGAGGGGGGTATATTTACAAAGGGACTGTTTAAAAAGATGTGAACAGGGTGTGAAAGAACCACAGGGAGAGTGCCAGAAGAGCTGGTGGAAGACAGTAGGGAGAGATTTCTGAAACCCAGAAGGAGAGAATCATCTCAGAAAGACCATCTTGAGAGGAGCTATGATCGTGAGAAGGCAGAGCAGTGACCTTTGATCAAGAGCCTTGGCCCGTTTGAGGAAATTCCACAAGAGGTTGAAATAGATACCCTAATATCACCGTCTTCCATCCCTCCCACTCTCACCAGAGCTCCCTATTGAATGAACTCAATCAGAAGTCAAGGGTATGGGAGATCATTGATATGATTGTATAAGATACTATAGGAGCCCCATCTACTTCATTTTGGCATTGTCCATTCCATGCATGTGTGCCCAGTGGATTTTAGCTGAAAGTACTTACCACTCCTTCCCTGATGAATTTCTCAGAACAATTAAAGTCTACTTAGCTGTAGATCCAAAACTAACACCACTACTATAGAGTCAACTCCAACTCATAGTGACCCTATACTATACTGTACAACATAGTAGAACTGCCCCTATAGGATTTACAAGAAGCTACCGGTGGATTTGAACTGCCAACCTTTTGATTAGCAGCCATAGCTCTTAACCAATGTGCCACCAGGTCTCCAGTCTGTATACAGCAACTGAAAGTGCCACAGAATTAACGACACCTGGGGAAGCCCTCAACCAATGATTGACAGGAGTCACAGGATAACTACTCCTGTCCCTTCCATCTCAGGGGTACTCTGAGATGTGTTCTGTACTACTGCTCAAAATTTATCATTAGGACTGAATTCAAGATGTTCCTAGTGGCAATCTGCTTAATAAAACCAAATACACTGCCATCAAGTAGATTCTGATGCATAGCAATCCTATAAGATAGAGTAGAACTTCTGCATAGAGTTTCCTATGCTGTAAATCTTTATGGACGCTGACTGCCATATCTTTCTTCTGCAGAGCAGTTGTTGGGCTTGAACCATTCACCTTTCAGTTAGCAGCCAAGCACTTAACCACTGTACCAGGGCTCCCTATCTGCTTATTCTGCACCCTTTATTAGCTTCCTTTCCTTTTCTTGCTCCCCAGTTGCCCTCCTATGCTTCTAATGCTAAATAAACTATTTTACTCAAGTCCTCAGGGTCTGTTTTGGGTGAAAATCACAACAGTAGGCCATACAGAGTAAAATAATTGATACAAATAGTCTAAGCATATTTGGAAATATAGGGACAATGTTTGAAGGAAAAGGTGAAACAGTTCCAAGTGACTGCTTCTGAGAACAGGAGATTTGGAATAGGGCTGGAACAATAGGTAGACAAGAAACTACTGGTTTTGTTAAAATGTTTTATTTTATATACACACATGCATTTCTTTGGTAATATTAAAATATGTTCTGGACCTAATTGCAGAACAGGAGTAGCAGAGGAGTGAAAGAAAAATGAAGAGTATAGGCTGATAAAGCCAGAGTAAGAAAGTGATTTCGTGGATAAACATGATCTTAGTGGACAGACTAGAAAGATATGAAGGGGAAAATGTGATACAGGAAGCCAAATTTAATATAAACAAAATGGAAAAGGAGATGCCCCTGAGACTAACTGCTCATAAATATGAAAGTATAAGGCAGGGTGATGTTTTAGTCATTACTAGCCCTTAGAAGGCAAATGGTGCTCAAAAGAAATGTAAAAGAGAAAGAATCAAGATCTCAGAGAGAAGACTGGGGTGGTATCAGTATGTATCCCTTGAGAGAATTCAGATGCAAGAAGTACTGAACAGTGTTCTGTTAAAGCCATAAATATGATGTCCATAAAAATACAACTGAGAAGTACTCCTTCGAGAATGAAATGGCTTTACTAAGTTGTAGCAAAAAACTTCAACAGCTTTGAAATGACTGAAAATATCTAAATAGAATATGCAAAGCATGATTAGGTAGGTGAATTTTATGGTGACCCAGTTAGGGTAGCAGCAATGGAAATATTGCCTATCCCATGAGAGAACACACTCTAAGAATTTATAGAATGTAGAGACTCAGCTTTCAGAAATTGCTGAGTAAGCTCCTATCAGACCAAATAGCCCACAGATAATGACTACAAACTTGAGGGAAATGTGGTAATTTAACAACCTGATGGCAGAGAATGAAAAGAAGGCAGATTTTTCATAAGAGTACTTTGAAGAAAAGATGGCATAGAATAAGTTTGTCATTTTTTATGGCTTTTAGCCTAGGTATAGACTGCATTCAGCACCATGCAAAGCAAGCAGGATTGTGACAGAAGACCATTATTCTGTCTTGAAGAACCTGAAGACAGAGCATGGGGAAATATAGCTACCAGAAAATGAAAAGATAATCCCAGGAAAATTTAGAGAGGAGTTCCAAATTCTGAGCATATACTTATACAAATCTCTTGACTCCTAAGCCTAGATGAATAAAAAAAACAAGGTTTCAGGTGCCATCCAAGAAACAGTTTGACATTTGAGTCCAACCAAGTTAATGGGCTCATAAACCAAACCAAACCAAACAAAAATCAAATCTATATTATTCAGTTTTAAATTAATACCGTTGAGTTTCCACAGCATACTAGTCACAATTATCTAGAACAATCCAATCTTTTCCCACATATAAAAAGACAGGGAAGTGTTACTCAGTCTCAAGAGAAAAAAAAAAAAAACAACAGACATTAACCCAAGATGATCCATATATCGGATTTAGCCAATAGGAATTATAAAGCAGCTACTATTAAACTATGCCTAATGAAGTCGAGGAAAATATGCTCACAGAGAAAGAAAATATAAGAAATCTCAGCAGAAAGAAGGAAGCCATAGAAGAATAAAATGGAAATTCTACAACTACAAATACCTGAAATAAAAATTCACTGGATGGAGCAGAACGAAGATAACAGAGGAAAGAGTCAATAAGCTTGAAGATAGACCAGTAATAATTGTCCAGTCTAAAGAAGCCAAGCCAAGTGCCGTCGAGTCGGAGTCTAAAGAACAGACAGAAAAAAATAAATAAATAAAAACTGAGGTGCCTGAGACACAATATCTAAATGTCTAGCATACTTACAATTGGAGTTCCAGAAAGACAGCTGAGAGTGAGGCTGGAATATTTGAAGAAACAGTGGTCGAAAAGTTTCCAAAAGCAGTGAGTCATACATTTACAGACTAAAGAAGCTCTTCAAAACCCAAGCTGAGCAATACATAGAAAACTATGCCTAGGCACATCATATTTAAACTTTTAAAAAACAAAAATAAAGAAGAAGCTCTTGAAAGTAGCCAGAGAAAAATAACACTTCTTCCAGGTAATTGTTAACTTCTTATCTGTAACAATGGAGGTCAGAAGACAACAGAATGACATATTTAAAAATCCAATGAAAAACCCAAACCCACTGCCATCAAGTCAATTCTGACTCACAGCAATCCTGTGGACCCAATAGAGGGAGAAGGAAAAAAAATCCAGCAAAAACATCCCTCAAGAATCCAAACCAGGAAACCAAACCCACTGCTGTCAAGTTGATTCCAACTCACGGTGAGCAAACTTATGGAACAGAGCAGAACTGCCCCATAGAGTTTCTAGAGAGTACTTGTTGGATTCAAACTGCCAATCTCTTGATAAGCAGCTGTAGAACTTAACCACTACATCACTACAGTTCCCAAAAAATCAAGGTAAAATAAAGACATTTTCAAATTTAAAAGAAAAAAGAGAATTCATTCTCAGAAGCCCTGCAAGAATCACAGAGAAAAAATTTCTTTAGGCTGGAAGGAAATATTTGATGGAAAGCAGGAATCTTGGAAAGGAACATAAAGGGGTTAGGAGGAAACAGTTATACAATTATAAAAATATTTTTTCTTCACATGTCAAAATTGCATATGATACTTTCAGCAAAAAATGGTAACGTTGTCTTACAGAGTTTAATATATGGAGATGCTACAAATGAGATAACTATACAATAAAAGACAAAGGGAGAAAAATAAACATTTATAGTTAGAAGATCACTACATTGTACACAAAATGATAAATAATAACTCTAAGTGGACCTTAGGAAGTTTAGGATGGATATGATAATTTTTAGAGCAACTACTAAGAAATATAAAGAGGCATAGCTAAACAGCCATTAGTTAGATTAAAATGGAGTTCTAAGACATAGTACATTGACTCAAAAGAAGGAAAAATAGAAGGGGGGAAAAAACCACCAGAGGGGATACACAGAAAACAAATACTAAAATGGTAAATATAAATCCAACCACACCACTAAAAACAACCCAACGAGTAGAGAAAAATCTTTTCAACAAATGGCACTGGAACAAATGGATATGCATATGGGTGGGTGGGAGTAAAGGGACACAAAACCTTGACCCTTATCTCATATCATACACAAAAATTAATTTGTGATGGATCATGTTGTTGTTAGTTACCATGGAGTCATTTCTTCTGACTCATGGCAATTCCATGCATACAGAGCAGAACTGTGCCATGGGGTATTCAATGCTGTAAGCTTTTGAAAGCAGATTGCCAGGCCTGTCTTCTGAGATGCCTCCAGGTTTGGCTAGTAGTTCAGTGCTTAAACATTTATACCACCCAGTAACATAAACATAAAAGCTAAAATCATATTTTTTTAAGAAAAAAAACCTAGGAGAATACCTTCAGCATTTGGGATAGGCAACACTTTCTTAAGGAATAATAAACAATAACTGATTTGGGAAAACTGATAAATCAGAGTCGATCAAAATAAAGAAAAAATTGAAAAACTTGCTCATAAAAAGTCCCCATTAAGGAAAAAGAAAAGATAAGCCACAAATCAGGAAAAAATTGAGGCTTATTTAGAAGAGAACATCCTCACAACTCGACCAGTGAAAGGAGGAAAAAAATAAAGTTGTAAAGGATTTCATTCTATTTGGACCTCAGTCAAGACCCACAGAAACAGTTGTCAAGATATCAAAGGACATACTGCACTGGACAAATCTGCTACAAATAGGCTCTTTAAAATTCTAAAAAGCAAACATTGCACTTTGATGACTAAGGGGTGCCTGACCCAAGTTATTGTCTCTTCTGTTGCCTCATATGCATGTGAAAACTAGACAATGTAAAAAGAAGACAGAAGAACTGATGCTTCTGAATTCTGGTTTTGGCAAAGAATATTGAATATACCAAGGATTGCCAAAAGATCAAATTAATCAGTCTTAGGAGAAATATAATGGGAATGCTCTTTAAAAGTCAGTTTGCTGAAACTTCTTGCATATTTTGGACTCATCATCAGGAAAAACCAATCACTAGAGAAGAACATCGTGTTTTATAAAGTAGAAGGTAAGGAAAACCCTCAGTGAGATAGATTGAGTCAAAACCTCAAAAATTGACTTAAAATACTGTCATGGATTGAATTCTGTCCCCCCAAAAATATGTGTAGCCATGTGGCTGGGCCATGATTCCCAGTATCTTGTGACTGTCCTCCATTTTGTGGTTTTCCTATGCTGCATGTTAAAGGATTAGGGTGGGCTGTAAATCCCTTCATAGGATTACCTCCCTGCTTCACTGTAAAAGAAGTTTCCCTGGAGTATGGTTGCCCCACCCTTAATCCTTTCATCCTACGAGAGACAAAAGGACAGAGAAGCAGGCAGAGAATTGGGAACCTTGTACCATCAAGAAAGCAGCACCAGGAGAAGAGCATTTCCTTCAGATCTGAGGTTATTGTACCAAGATGCTCCCTGGGTATAGACTGATGCAATACCGGAGTTTCCTCCAGAGCCAACAGGGGGAAAGCCTTCTCCTGGAGTGGACACCTTGAATATGGACTTGGAGCTTACTGGACTATGTAAGAATAAACCTTCCCTTGTTAAAGCCATCCACTCTGTGGTATTTCTGTTAGAGCAGCCCTAGCTGACTAAAACAAATACCAAACATTGTGGAAATGGGGGGAAGTGGAGCTAAGGTGGTGGAGTAGCCACACATTTCCGCTGACCTCTCTAACAATAAAGAACTTGAAAAACAACTGAATGGAATAAATAGGACATTCTAAGAACTCCAAATATGAGGTGAAAAGCTGAGAGATCAGACTGGGTGACAGAAAAGGGAACAACTACCTTTGTCAGAAACTGATCTGCAGCCACAGAGGGGTCCACTTCTGTTGGCATGGGAACAGAGCAGCCACACAGGAACAGAGCCTATCTTGGTGGGGAAGCTGAACTTGGGAGGGCTGTGCCTGACAGCACTGTGGGGGCTAGCAGCCATGCAGGGCAGCAGCACCTAAGTAGAGCATGTCTTTCTCAGTGGGAAAGCTGAGCTTAGGACCTCCGTACCTATAGAACATGGTGGCAGCTGACAGCTGATCACAATATCAGTGTACAAGAGGAGTGCATTTTTCTCAGTGGGGAAGCTGAGCTGTGAATCACTGCACCTACAGAGCAGCAGAGGACTGCCACTCAAGTGTCACAAGCTAAGTTATCACAAACTGTGATGGCTCAAGCCTTTCTTATGCATTGATTTCTCTCCTTATCCCCAGACTTTCTCCACCCCCCTTCTCTGCTGTGTACTGGACACTAAGTTCTGAGGCACTACCTGGACTAGAAGTCAGAGACATTTTCTATGTGTTCCCTGAGCTTTTCTCCAAGACCTGGTGAGGAAAGCCAAAGGGAGGAGTAGAAGCATAGTTTCACCAGCTCCCCTAAGCCAGAAATTCCTGCTATCTTGCTGATTGCGTTCACAGCTCCAACCATCTGATAACAGGGTGTAAGAATTATTAAAGCTCTGAAAAACACTCTAGCTCAAACAAATAGACTACTTGGACAGTCAAAACCAAATTAAAATATATATGTAAGTGAGATTACAATAGTCAAACAAACAAATTACAGTAGCTTTCTGATGGCTCAAAGACAAAAATCAATTTGTAATCATTTAAAGAATCAGACCACCGTGGCTTCAGAAACCTCCCAAAACAAAAAATTAAAAATTTTCCCAGATGAAGACTTCCTGCAATTATTGGAGATAGAATACAAAAGAACCCTTGAAGAAATCAGGAAGAAGATTAGACAAAGTGCAGCAAAACAAGATGAAAAACTAAATAAGCTACAAGAATTGCTACAACAACAACTATCTGAAATTTAGCAGATTAACAACAAAATCACAGAGTTAGACAATCCAATAGAAAGTGAAAGAGCAGGATCAAGGCAATGGAATGCAGAACTGGTAAGACTGAAGATAAAGCAACTGAAACCAGCATTTATCAGGAAAAATCAGATAAAAAGAAATTTTAAAAAAATTGAAAAATCACTAACAGTTATGTGGGACTGCATCAGAGCAATAATTTATGAATGTTTGGAATGCCAGAACAGGGAGGGATAACATAAAATACAGAGAGAGTTGTTTAAGAGTTGCTAACAGAAAGCTTTCTTGATATCATGAAAGACAAGAAGATATCTAGCCAAGATGCCTATTGAACTCCACAAAAGGTAGATCCCAAAAGAAAAACACCAAGACATATTATAATGAAACTTAACAAAAGTAGAGAGAAAAGGAGTCTTTTAAAAGTAGCTAGGCTCAAACCAAAAATAACTTACAAAGGACAGTCATTAAGACTGAGCTTTGATCACTCAGCAGAAACTACATTGGCAAGCAGGCAACAGGATGACATATGAAAAGCCTTGAAGGAAAAAAAATTCCAACCAAGAATTATATACCCTGCAAATCTGTTTCTCAAGTGTGATGGTGAAATTAGGACATTCTCAGATAAACAGAAGTTTAGAGAATTTTCAAAAACAAAAGCAAAATTACAAGACATACTGAAGGAATTTCTTTGATTAAAAAATCAATAACATCAGGTATCTACTCAGTACACAGCATCCAGAGTTCAACTTGGATAGGGAATCCACAGAGCTCAGTCGAAGTTAAAATATTAAAAATAGGGAAACAGAGATCTCAGTATGTAAATGATGACATTATACCAAAAACAGGAACAAATTAAAGTATTCATAGACCTTTTAGGTGGAGAGGAAGTCAAAGTGATACAAAGAAGTCAAAGACTAGCTTAAAGTAAGATCATTTCTGTGAATACTGCAGTAGCCACAAAGCAAACTAACAATACCATGTATCAAAGGATTAGCCAAATTAGGAAAGGTATTTAACCAGGCAATATTTCATTCTATTATACTTAGGCTGTCTGTGCTTTGGAACTGATTCAGCAGCTCAGCAGCAACCAGCAACAAAAGAACATTCCTTTATTGCCCCTGGTGGCGTAGTGGTTAAGTGCTACATCTGCTAACCAAAAAGATCAGCAATTCAAATCCACCAGGCACTCCTTGGAAACTCTATGGGGCAGTTCTGCTCTGACCTATAAGGTCATTATGAGTCAGAACCAACTCAATGGCAATGGTTAAAGGTAATGGTTTACAACAACAGATGCTCTTTTAATTTAAATGTGTATGTATTCCAACAAATGGTATTGGAAAAACTGAATACAAAGTTCATAGGCCAAACAATGAACTTGAATCCATACTTTAAACCATATACAAAAGTTACCTCAAAATGTACCATATATCTAAATATAACATCTAAAATCATAAAATTTCTAGAAGACAGGAGAAAATATTTGTGAAATTTGACTATGCAAAAACGTCTTAGGTATAATATCAAAAGCACAATTCATAAAGAAACAAAATTCATAAAAATTGAAAGCATGACTAAAATAATGAAAAGACAAACCACAGATGTGGAGAAAGTATCTTCAAATTCAGTGTCTGATAAAAAGCTTATAATTAGAAAATATAAAGAACTATGAAAGCTTGCTAATAAGAAAACAACACATTTTAAAAATGGACAAAATATATTAATAGATATTTCACCAAGAAAGATATACAGATATACAAATGAGCACATAACAAGATACTCAATATCATTAGTCATTAGAAAGACACAAACCAAAACTGGAGTGAGATACTACAATTAACTATTTAGTGCTGCTATGAAAGAAATACCACTAGCGAGTGGCTCTAACAAACAGAAATATATTCTCCCGTAATTTAGGAGGCGAGAAGTCGGAATTTGAGATGCTGGCTCTAGGGGAATGCTTTCTGTCTCTCTCAGCTCTGAGGGAACATCTTTGTCTCTTCAGTCTCTGTTCCTGGTTCCTTGGCAATTTCCTTGTGGTTTGGCATCAGTCTTCCCTCATCTCTGCTTCCTAGCTCGCTTGTTTCATCTCTTTTACACACCAGAAGAGACTCACTTAAGGTACACTGTACACTGATCTTGTCTCATTAACATAACAAGACAACACATTCCCAGGTGGGATTATAGCCACAAGTGTAGAGGTTAGAATTATTCAACACATTTGGGGGTGGCATAGTTCAATCCACAGCATTCCATGATTTGGTCCCGTAAAATTCATGTCTTTGCCACATGCAAAACACACTCATTCCGTCATAGCATTGAAAAAAATTTTAATCAATTCCAAGTCTAAAATCTCATCTTCTGAGTCATCTAAATCAAATATATGTAATACTTTAAACATATTCCAACCTGGGGCAAAATCCCCCTTCATCTGGGAATCTATGGAACCTAGATTACAAATTACCTGTTTCCAAAGTAGAATGGTAGAACAGGTACAAGGTAGCTATTTCCATTACAAATGGGAAAAACTTGAGAGAAAGAAGGTATAACAGGCAACAAGTCAATCCCAAACCTAGCAGAACACAATGTATTAGCTCAAAGCTTGAATATAATCCTCTGTTCTTTGGGACCATCTGGGTTATGGCCCTATTTTCCAGACTCTAGATGTTACTCACACCCTCTAGATTCTGGATGTAAGCCCCTCAGCCTTGGGCTTCAGCTGTGCCTTCCATGCCCACTGGCAACAGTTTCCTCAGCTTTAGGTGGATCCCATTCTTCTAGTCCATCTAAGTGGTGACCCCACCCTCTAGGTCCCAGCAGATCCGAGGGATAGCAGCTCTACCTTCTCAGCTTTCAGCAGTGATCCCAAGACCCTTTCACACTTTAACAGCTGCCCCACACGCTGGAACTGAGTTAGTGAAGACCCCACTCTTTGACACCAAGGAGGCTGTGGCTCCACCCTTTGAGATTCAGGAGACAGTGGTCCCACCCTTTGAAACTGAGAAGTCCTAGCATCCTGTGCTCCTTCTAACAGTTTTGTTGATCTTTGAGCTGTTCACAGGATGGTTTTTTCCTTCTGTTGGTAGACTACTAATGTAGCTTCTTTGGCCTGTTTCCTGCCTGTAGAATTCTAAGTGGCAGACAGTGTTCTTTCCTTTAGTTGTCTCTCCAACCCCTTCAGTCTAAGCTGATGGGTTTTCTGCTATGGTGGTTAGTTAGATACATCAGTCACAGTCTTAATTATTTTTAACAAAACACTGTGTAGCCAGGTCTTTGATGAATATTCTACATTTGTACAATTTGTACAACAGAATTTTCCACATATTTAAGTTTTGTTTTCATTTTGCACAGTCCATTTTTAAGTCCATCTCTTTCCTCTGGAGATTTCCTATAAGCAACAAGGAGAAACTACTCAGCCCCTATAAGATCTTAGAAATCTCTTCAGCCAGCTATCCAAGTTCATCATGTACAAGTTTTATCTCCCACCAATCATTTCAATGTAATTCAGGTAAGTTCCTTGCCATTACACAAAAAAGTATAGCCCTTCCTCCATTGTCCACTCACATATTTACAAGTTTCTTTTAAAGCTTCACCAGAAGTACATTGAAAGGCCACATTTACAACAACATTCTGTGGCTGGTGCTACACAGATTATCTAAGACAATAGAGACTTTCTTTATAGCTCTCCTCACTTCCTTCTGAGCCCTCACCAAAACTGCCTTTGATATTCATAATTCTGCCAACATTCTCTTCAAGGCAATCTAGGAGTTTGCTCTTAGGCATCTTAAAACTCTTCCAGCCTTCACCCATTCCTAATTCCAAAACCACTTTCACATTTTAGGTACTTTTCAGAGCAGTACCTCACTCTTCCAGTACCAAATTCTGTCTTAATCATTTTGCGCTGTCATAACAGAAATATCATAAGTGGCTGGCTTTAACAATCAGAAATTTATTTTCTCACAGTTTAGGGGGCTAGAAGTCCGAATTTAGGGCACCAGCTTTAGGAGAAGGCCTTCTCTGTCTGTCTGCTTTGGGAGAAGACCTTTGTCTTTTCAGCTTGTTTCCTGTTTCCTTGGTTATCCCCATGTGGCTTGACATCAGCCTTACCCCAGTTCTGCTTTTCTTGTTTGTTTGTTTACTCTCATTCTTATAGCTAAAGACATTGATTCAAGATACACCCTGCACAAATCCTATCTAGTTAACGTGACAAAGATGATCCATTCCCATATGGGATTATTATTATAGGTATAGCGGGTAGGATTTACAATATATATTTGGGGGGACACCATTCAACCCATAACACTAAATTATTTTGCTCTTGTTTCTGCAAGAAAAATGAAAGAATACATCCATATGAACTTTATCCACAAATATTCTAGCAGCTTTATTGTACTGCTTAAGAACTGGAGACAAAGCAAATGTCCATAAACTGAAAAGATGAATGAATAGCCAAACTGTGGCATTTCCATACTGTGGAATACTACTCAACAATAAAAAAGGAATATACTATTGATGTGTGACACAGTGTGCATGGATCTTAAAATAATTACACTGACTGAGAGAAGCCAGCCTCCCTCCACAAAAAGAGTGCATAATGTATGACTCCATCCATGTAAAACTATAGAGAATGGAAACCAATCTGCAGTGGCAGAAATTAGATCAGTGGTTGCTTAGGAGAAAGGAGAACGTGGGCGGGGGGGACTTGAGGGAGGGTTGAAAAGGGATAGATCGAGGAAATTTTTGGCATTTATGATTATGTTTCCTATCTTGATCATAGTGACAGTATCGTATGTGTATGTATATCTCAAAATTTATCAAATTGTATACTTTACAAACCTAAAACGATAAAGCTCATCCAAGAAAAGGTAGGGACAACAATGGAAGTTTTAATACACAATGAGGACAGACTCCAAAATCTGTCAAAGAAACCTCAATCAACAGAAGAGAAAATAGATAAATGGGAACTATTAAGAATCAAACACTTTTGCTCATCCAAAGACTTTATTAATAGAATTAAAAGAACACCCACAGAATGGGAAAAAATATTTGGCAACTCTATGTCAGACCAATGCCTGATCTCCATAATCTATAAGATACTACAAAGTATCAAGAAGAAGAAGATAAACCATCCAATTAAGCGATGGGCAAAGGAGATGGACAGACACTTCACTAAAGAGGAGATCCAGGCAGCCAAAAAACACATGCGGACATGTTCACGATCTTCAGTTATTAAAGAAATTCAAATCAAGACAACAATGAGATACCACCTCACCCCAACGAGATTGGCCATGATCCAAAAAACACAAAACAACAAATGCTGGAGAGGCTGTGGAGAAATTGGAACCCTCCTACACTGTTGGTGGGGTTGCAAAATGGTCCAGCCTCTTTGGAAGGCAATCTGGTGCTTCCTTAAAAAAATGGATATTGATATACCATTTGTCCCAGTAATTCCACTACTTGGAATATATCCTACAGATTCAAGGCCTTTCACACCAATGGACACATGCACCAGAATGTTTATCGCAGCACAGTCCACAATAGCAAAAAGATGGAATCAACCCAGATGCCCAACAATAGGAGAATGGATAGGTAAACTGTGGTACATATACTCAACGGAGCACTTCTCAATGATAAAGAATAATGATGATTCCAGGAAACATCTCCCAACCTGGTTTCAACTGGAAGACATTATGTTGAGTGAAAGTAGTCAGCGACAAAAGGACAAATACTGTATGAGACCTCTATGATAAGATCTCAAAAACAGACTTGTGTATAGAAGAAAAGACTCTTTGACAGCTGCAAGGGAGGGGAGGGAGGGAGGGCGAGGGGGGGAGGGTTTAGTTTAGATAGTTACTAGAAATCCAGTTGGGAGAAAGCGGTGACAGCACACATTAGGAACAAGAACAACATTAAGTGGACTTCAGCATAACTTGAGTACTCATTCCATCTTAACTCAATACTGCAAGGATAGAGTAGCTGGGGCGGGGGGTGGGGGACCATGCTCTTAGGCGAATTCCAGGCCAATTGGCACAACTAGCGTTTTGCTAAGAGAGCTCTCTGCACCCCACATTGGTGAGTGGCGTCTGGGGTCTTAAAAGCTGCCAAGCTGCCATCCGAGGACACAGCAAATGGTCCCAACTCAGCAGGAACGGATGCTCACCGAGGGCCAAAATGGCATGCGGTAAAGACAGAGAAGACAGAGAGACCCACAAGAGTGGGTACCTACATCAACTTGGGACTGGAAGAACCGGATGGTGCCCGGCCACCACCAGTGATAGCCACGATGGAGCTCACAGAGAGGAGCCTCACTGGCAACACAAGAATAAAAAGAGGTGCATCATGAGATCTCCACTAAAAGACCTCAATTGATGGTCCAGCGGTTTTGGGGTTCCTCTGAGAGCATGGCCCCCTTCCCTGATGCTGCCCTTTCCCATAAATTGTAACAAAGGTCCACTCTTTGGACAGGAATGGATTGGACTTGGCAAAGCAGAGTAACCATATATTGGAAGCACTTTATGGTTCTGTACATCTATAGGATATCATCTTGCTGACCTCTGGCTGGAGGAAGGGGAGTGGACGGAGAGGAGGGGAAAGGAGGCTTTTGGGAGGATGAGACATGTATGGAGCAGAGAGGAATAGTGTCCAGTCACCGGACAGGGAGAGCAGTGGAAGCTGCATATAGGGGGGCATGTAAATTTACATGTGAATGTACATTTTCACTCAGTTATGTTAAATAAAAATAAAAATTAAAATTAAAAAAAATTGTATACTTTAAGTGTGTGCAATTTATTACAAATCCATTGTATTGTAGAAAATGAACATTATTTAAAATACATATTTGTTGATAACATCCAGACACTTTCTCACTTGATAATGTTTGCTGAATGCTCTCATAGACTGGTGCTACTTAAGAAGGTGTGAGATATAACTTTTGTACCATACAGGCCTTCAGAGTTGCGCTTTGGACCTGTGAAGTCAGAGTTCTCCTTGAGACATAGCAATGTAGCTTTAGGATATAGAAGTTCAGTGCTAAGACAGCTGAAATTATACATATTGGAGTGATCAAGATACGTCAAACAAGTGAAATAACTTGCATGAAAGAGGGGATGCAGAAGCAGATTATAGACGAGAACAGGACTGAAAACAGAAAGCCAATGTGTAAGAGGCAAAATAAAGAAGACGAACCAGTGTGAGACTGAAAAAAAGATCTGACAGATTGGATAAGAACTCTAAGACTTTGAGAGTACAGAGGAGTCGAGCATTATAAAAAGGAGAAGTGTCAGATGACTCTAGAAGGCCACAGAAGACAAAGGAGAAGGGTCAACTGAACTTGGCAATTAAGAGGTCTTTAGTGACTTTGAGGAAACCCTGGTGGTGTAGTGGTTAAGAGCTGCAGCTGCTAACCGGAAGGCTGGCAGTTTGAATCCACCAGTCATTCCTTGGAAACACTGTGGGGCTGTTCTATGCTGTCTTATTAGGTTGCTGTGAGTTGGAATTGACTCATCAGTAACAGGTTTGTTTTTTTCTTTGGTTTTTAGTGACTTTGAAGGGAGCCTGGTGGTTCAGTGGTTAAGAGCCTGGCTTCTAACTTAAAGGTTAGCAGTCCAAACCCACCAGCCCCTCTGAAGGATAAAGAAGTGGTGGTCTGCTTCCACAAATATTTACATCCATGGGAGCCCTATGGGTCGGTTCTACTCTGCCCTAGAAGAGTCCTGTGAGTCAGAATCAGCTTGACAGCAAAGGGCTTTCGCGACTCGGTGAGAGCACTATGCATGTCATGGTAGAAAGGAAGTCAGGCCACAATGTACTGACAGTCTCTGTACTTTGTTTCTTGTAAAGGAGGCAGAAAAGAAGCAGCTGGACATTTGAATTATCCCTTCTCAGATGGGACGTCATAGCACACGGGAGCATTGAAAAGAGGGCATTAGTGTGTCTAGGCTTCAAGCTTTTGCTTTTCTGCTCCTTTTTATCTCTTCATTTTCCCCACCTGAACACAATTACATTCTCCTAATTTTGATCTGAATTCACAGAAGTCATCATTTCATTGTTCTTTTTCTTCATCTTTCTGCTGCAAGCTGCCAGAGTGGTCTATTTCCTCACCCTCTCTACACCATCCTCAGGCATCCAGAAATCCTCCTGGGAGGGTGATAGAGTTCCTAGTGCCAAATCAGGAGCAGCCTAGAGAGTTTGATAGTAAGGCTTGTCAGAAGTCAAATGCTGATTGATTTTTTCAATGAGAACCACACTGAAAATGTCTCTGAAATCTTAGCTTCTCTTTGTCCACTGTCTTAGCATAATGACCTACCTATTCTCCTACCCTGAGAGAGCTCTTTTCTCTTCCCAGCTGCAGGCACTTGACTGCTATCTGTAGGCTATCAGTTATCCTGCCTGTGGCTTTTTTGCAAAAGGGTGTGATTAGTGGGAGATTTTAGGGTTTGAATTTAAGTAGCTCTCTAGGGTTGCCTTGAGTTAGAACCAACTAACTGCTAACTAACAACAGTAACAACAACAAAATCAGTGTTGTTGGTCTGACTCTTGTTGTCATGCTTTAATCCTAGAAACTATGCTTTTTTCCTCTTCCTCACTGTGTACAAGACTTTTTTAAACAAAATCCCCATCTCTGCTGCCTGAGCCTGGCTTGTTAGCTAGCTCAGACTGGAATTTCAATTGGCTGCTTATAAGCCAAATAGGAACTAATAAGGGCTTAAACAAGATAAAAGGTAATTTTTCTCTCACATAAAAATCATCCAGAAGTAGACAGTCCAGGACTGCTATGATGACTTTTCAATCTTTAGGGACTAAGATTCTGAACCAACACCATCTTTACCACTGTTTTCTGTTTTCAAGGTTGCTTCATTGTCCAAACTATTTGTTGATGTACTAGCCTCCTTTGTCAGAGAAATGCAAGAGAAAAGCAAGAATAAAGGGAGGAAGGGAGACAAAAAGCATATAGCAGCTATTTTTTTTTTTTACAGGACATTCCAAAAAGTTCTGTTTAGCAACTTGCAATTACTTGTCATCGACTAGGAGTTAGTTGCATGGCAAAACCTTGCTGCACTAGCCAGATGGAAATGGTTTGTGGCTGATTGCTAACCTGAAGGTTGGTGGTTGGAGCCCACCCAGCAGCACTTCAGAAGGTAAGACTGGTGAGCTGCCTCTGTCAAGACTCTAGCTAACGAAGTCCTGTGGAACGGTGCGACTCTGTACCACACAGGGTGACCACAAGTCAGAACAGACTGGACAGCATCTACCAACGACAAAGAGAAGACCAGGGTAGATGTCACTGTAGACAACTAGCAGTTTCTGCCACAATTACTCAGTTTAGAAATATCTGCCATTGTCATTACACTCTCTCTTTTAATGTACCAAGGTCCCATCTTACCTGTCTCAGCCTGGTACATTAAACTAGAGAGAATATAATCTCTGTCTGTGGATTTCTATAAATGAAATTGCCTGCCGACCACCTCCACCTGGCTGTCTAAATATTGTCTGCTTCTATATATATTACTAGACTTCCAGGCTGTTGACACTAGGTTTGGGCTACTACTCTACAAATTCCTGGTTAAGAGTAGTTTCCAGTATTGGCCAAAGATGCTTGCTCCCTTACGGAGAAGATGAGCATGTTGAATGAGAAGCGAGTTTGGAAAAGAGCAACGACAATTAATCGTTGCGTTAGACAGAAGCACAGCTGGCCTGAGGGCAAGAAGATCTTTCCTCTGCTTGAACTGCAACGCCTTCCTCCCTCGCTTGCCCACCTCTGCCTAATCAGTCACTGTTTCCGAACCATGCGGCTGTATCCAAGGCTTTCATCCCCAGTTTGTAACTGGATTGCTACCTTCTGAGGTTATTCCTCTTGGTGGCTTCCCTGGCTTCGATTCATTTCTGGCTACAAGTCTTCCATCTTAGACTGCGTCTTAGAAATTATATCTTCCTGAGTTTTCCCTTTACCTGACCAGTCAGACAGCCATTCTTATTAACATCCTCTCCAGACTCCACGCTTACACTACTGCTTAACAGACTCTTTTTCCAGGGTTGTGCTGGGGAACCAGAGGTTTAATATTGAAGCTTTTTCTAAACTGGTTCTTAAATGGCCAGTAGCTTGAAATCCACTACAGTGGGAGTATTTACAACATGGAAATTGGAAAATGCCATTAATCAGGGTCTTCTTTTTCCCTGGAAAGTTTGTTTACCAGTATACCATTGCTTGTAGCCCCCACCTCCAGACACACACAGTGGACAGTTCTCATTCCAGATCTTCTCTCTTCCTTCCACCTTAGATTCCAGCTGCAAATAACCCACCTTTTCATGCTCAGCAGTGTCTCGAAATTTGACATTTAAGCTCACACCCTAAAATATTCACTATTAATATTTGATAAATGACAGAGAAATTGAAATTGTTGGTAATTTTATTCTATTTGGATCAACAATCAACAACTGTGGAAGCAACAATCGAAAAATCAAATGACATTGCACTGGGCAAATCTGTTGCAAAAGACCTCTTTAAAGTGTTAAAGAGCAGAAATGTCACTTCGATGACTAAGGTGGCCTTGACCCAAGCCATGGTCTTATCAATCACCTCATAATGCACACAAAAGCTGGCCAATAAGAAAGAAAGACATGAGAATTCAGGCATTCCAACTGAAATATTAGCCGACAACATTGTCTATACCACGGGCTGTCAAAAGAACAAACAAATTAGTCCCAGAAGAAATACAACCAGAATGCTCTTTAAAAGTGAGGATGGGAGACTTTAGTTCACTCACTCTGGACACACCATCAAGAAAGATTACGCTAAGAGAGCTCTCTGCACCCCCCATTGGTGAGTGGCGTCTGGGGTCTTAAAAGCTGCCAAGCTGCCATCCGAGGACACAGCAAATGGTCCAAACTCAGCAGGAACAGATGCTCACCGAGGACCAAAATGACATGCGGTAAAGACAACCTAGAAGACAGAGAGACCTGCAAGAGTGGGTGCCTACATCAACTTGGGACCGGAAGAACCGGATGGTGCCCGGCCACCACCAGTGATAGCCACGACGGAGCTCACAGAGAGGAGTCTCACTGGCAACACAAGAATAAAAAGGGGTGCATCATGAGATCTCCACTAAAAGACCTCAATTGACGGTCCAGTGGTTTGGGGATTCCTCTGAGAGCATGGCCCCCGGCCCTGATGCTGCCCTTTCCCATAAATTATAACAAAGGTCCACTCTTTGGACAGGAATGGATTGGACTTGGCAATGCAGAGTGACCATATATTGGAAGCACTTTATGGTTCTATACATCTATAGGATATCATCTTGCTGACCTCTGGCTGGAGGAAGGGGAGTGGATAGAGAGGAGGGGAAAGGAGACTGTTGGGAGGATGAGATATGTATGGAGCAGAGAGGAATAGTGTGCTGTCACCGGACGGGGAGAGCAGTGGAAGCTGCATATAGGTGGGCATGTAAATTTATACGGGAATGTACATTTTCACTCAGTTATGTTAAATAAAAATAAAAAAAAGAAAGATTAATTTCTAGGAAAAGTCACTATGAGCACTAAAGTAGAGGAGCAGTGAAAACAGGGGAAATGATCAATGAGATGGACTGATACAATGGCCACAACAGTCGACTCAAAGCTAGCAACAACCTTGAAGGTGGCACAGGACTCGGCAATGTTTACATCTGTTACTTATCAGGTAACCATGAGTCAGAGCCAGTTCAATAGCAACAAGCTACAGTAACAAAATACGTACTCCAAAAATGTAGTCTTGACCCTAAAAAATTTTTACAAAACTGCTGACTATCTGAGAGCTACCAACGTTATTTATAGCAAAGATGTCACTTTGAGGACTACAGAGCATGAGACCCAAGCCACAGTATTTTCAATTACCTCACATGCATGTGAAAGCTGAGCAAAGAATAAGGAACACCAAAGCAAAGCTGACACCTTTGAATTATAGTATCAGCAAAGAATATTGAATATACTGTGGACTTCCAGAACACACCCAGTGCCACTGAATCAGATCTGACTTCCAAAAGAACAAACAAATCTATCTTGAAAGAAGTACAGCCAGAATTCACCCTGAAAGTGCAGGAGGGACCAGTTCCTGGAGAAGGACATCATGCTTGATAATGTGGCCAGGCCAAGCCAATGTGGAGAGTTAGCAAAAAAAAAAAAGGAAGATTTTCAAAGAAATGGATTAACACAGTGGCTGCAATAAGGGGCTCAAGCATAGAAAAGATTG
Source organism: Heterohyrax brucei (assembly GCA_028571685.1). Taxonomy (NCBI): domain Eukaryota; kingdom Metazoa; phylum Chordata; class Mammalia; order Hyracoidea; family Procaviidae; genus Heterohyrax; species Heterohyrax brucei. Next base: position 109,077,916 of record CM053146.1, read on the forward strand.
TGATGGTGGCACAAAACTGTGCGATGTTTTATTCTGTTGTACACAGGGTCTCTGTAAGTCCGAATCAAACTGACAGCCCCGAACAACACTTAACAATGTCAGGTATCTGCCTGACTTCTGAACACGTATAATCCGAACACGTATGAAGGAATCATTCACATGGAAAAGCCTATATACTTGTGATGATGTTTTAGTACAGAAAATTCATGTATCAGCATCAATGATGATTGGGGTCTATGAAGTTAATATGGGGGAGAGCCAAGCCAAGCCAAGTGCCATCGAGTTGGATCCAGAATAAAACCAAAAATTAGTGTCAAGTGGATTATATATCATAGCCTCCCTAGAGGGTAAAGGAGAACTTCCCCCACAGAGTTTCCAAGGAGCGCCTAATGGCTTTAAACAGCTGACCTTTTGGTTAGCAGCCATAGCAGTTAACCACTACCACATCAGGGTTTCCAGAGAAGGAATAGGGCACATTAATTATTGCAGGTATTTCAGAAAGCCTGGTTTGAACTGTGCAATGATAAAGCTGCAGGAACCAAACAAAATATCAACTTACTTTGCCTTCAGGAGAAATTATATCAATGCAGATCATGCTGTTACCTCATATCGACTGGAAGTGTTTTTGTCACACCTTTGATTACTAACAATGAAAAATGAATAAAATTATTACTTAGCATTGTAGCATTTTAGTAAATAAAACCATTCAAAATATGGAAGGAAAAATAATGAAAAAGACAATGAAAATTGAGAACCACTGGACTATGAATTTTTGAAAAACATGCCAATTTTTTGTTACATGAGAGTTCTTATTTACTTGTAAACACTTAAAGACTGAAAGGATATGCGCTAGAGACAGACAGTCTGCCTGATTTTGTATTAGCGTACTGACACTAACTCTGATTTGGTGGGAGTTACTTAATCTCTTTGTGCCTCAGTTTTCACATCTGCAAAATGGAAATAAAAGCACCTAACTAACATGGCTATTGTAAAACCTAAATGAAATAATACACAGTGCTTAGAATGGTGCCTGACAGGTAATAATTAATAAGTATTTGATATTCTTTTTATTAGTGATGCTATTTTTGGAGTGCTTACAATGTGCCAGGCACTGTGCTACAACTTCTACATTCAACTGCCTGTAACGTTAGGAGGTAAGTAGGTACCGACATTAAGGCCATTTTATGAGTAAGGAAATTGACCCTCAGTGAAATAACTTCTCCAAGGTTTCATGGCTAGTAAGTGACAGAGCTTGGCTATATATATTTTTAGGAGATTTCATTTACACAACAGAAAGATTTAAAACCACAGCTTGTATAGGAATTCAAGCTATCTCGTTATTTAGCATTCCATAGGGAAATGGAAACCTGGGTGCTACAGTGGTTAACAGTTGTGGTTGCTAACCAAAAGGCTGGCAGTTCAAATGCACCAGGTTTCAACTCCCTAGAAATGCTATGGGGCAGTTCTACTCTCTCCTACGGGGTCATTATGTATCGGAATCAACTGGATGAGGATGAATTTATGGGGAAATTTGTCCTTCACAATTTACTCAGTCCTTGCATTCTTTCTTCTGCAGAGACAGCAAAAAGCTCATCAACATCCCAATGTTTTCACTTGACGACTGTTAATAAGTTACCCTTCTGACTGGTCTTCTCCAGGTTTTAAAACACACAGTTCCCATAAACCTCCCCCATAAGACCTGTTTATTAACTATAGAATAATCTCTACTTCAGTGTTTCCACTTTAACTCTAATTTTAAAAACTAGACTTTAAGTCTAATGTTCATTTTTAATGTAGGTAAAATGCAATATCCTTTGACTGAACTTGCTTAGTTTATAAAGACACTAAATCTAAGAATCCTTTTTCCCTACTTTGGATTTTCTCAGTTAACCTGCCTACCTAAAAGTGGCTGCCTACAAGGAACATATGCTTAGTAGTTGTTATTTCTTTTAATTTTAAAAATTGCGTATCATTTTATTTTACAGAAATGAGTCTAGGCTCAGTAGTCTAGTTATGTAGCCAGGAAGACAAATGGTAGTTGGACTGACGTTCCTTAAAAGGTGAATACTACATCATTTGTTCATTGTTCATTCACCTTGTCTGTGTTGGGCAATATGCTAAACACTGGGAACAGACAGTCCCTGATCATAGGGAGTACATAAGTCTAATAAGTCAGACTACTGTGTAGTGATCTAATTATTATGATACATCAATGCACCGGACTCAATGGGAATGTTAGGGAAGGGGACATGAAGGAACTCTGCAATGCTCAGACTCTGGGGTCTGACAAAGAATCCTAGGTAACCAGTCAGAAAGCTCGGGCTTCAATCTGAGGCTCCAATCCCAGTGTGACTATTAATTATTATGGATCTCACTGTCACAAGGCTACCCCATTCTCAGTTTCACTCGGCAAGACTAGTTTCACACACAGGAAGATTTGGCAAAAATACTCAGAGGACAACCAAACAGAAAAATGACCATGCCTTCCTTTGATTCATTCTCCTGCTGTGGCTCAGAGTTATCTAGAGATTTCTCTCTTTTAAATGTTGAGTTTGCATCTACAACAAGACCCTTTTATCCTTCCTGGTGTGGCATCCCAAAACAACACAGTGTCCTTTGTGTATGTCGTAAGATAAATAATATACAATGTAAGGAATTTTAGAGTACAAGCCAACACAAAACTTTGCATTTAAGTAAGAGATCAACACTATACTAAAAACAAATGATTAATAAACATATGAGAAGATGCTCTATCTCACTAGTAGTAGTCAGATATGTAACGAAATTGCAATAGGTAAACAGAAGATGCTAACGCATGACAGTGGATAAATGCATGTATCCTGAATTGGTGATAGCCTATTTTCTCTATAACACACATCTGGTGCCATTTGTCTTCTCGTTAGCACAACTAAGGTCGAATGAACATAGGCTTATCTTTCTAGAACAATGTGACATGCAACCTTTAAATCTCAAAAAAAAAAACCACTTCTTTTAGAAATATATCCATTTCAGGCAACAGCTTCTGAGAAAGCAAAATAACAAAGTCTGCAACAGTGGAAAGATAACCTAATATTTAACTCCTCTATAGACTGAGTTCAGCCAAAGGACATTGTTCCTCTCTTTCTTTTTTCTTGGTTTGTTTCCAACATGTTTTGTCCTCGGGCCAGTAAAGTTATCCTTTCTCTTTTTACCCCAAGTCTTCATCTGTTCTGGAAAAACTCCAAGCAGAACCCTGGTTCCAGGTCAGAATCACTAGATCTGCTGCCACTGGAACGCTAAAGCAGTGACTCATTCCTTTGGATTTGCCTCAGCAAGTCTTCTACAAGTCTTTGTTCCTTTGCCCATCCATCCCTCAACACCACATCTTGGCCAGTTTCTGTAACAGTCTTTTCTTTCAATCTCTCTTACCTTATTATTTTCAAGTGTATAATTATAAAAATGATTTTTACAGGTGAAAGGAGTATGCAAAGTTAAAAGTGAAAGGCCTCCTTGTCTTTCATTCTGACCGAGGAATCACAAGGGTTAACAGTGTGTGTATATCCTTCAAGACACAGGCCCTGAGCTCTGCCCCTGACTTTTTGAGGGCTCATATTGTACACATTGGTCTCACTTTCCCTTATCACACCATATTATGGCTAATCTTGCACGCCAGCATATATCTCCCCCAGTTTCTTAGATATCTATTTATTATTCCACAGTGTAGAAGTAATTGATTTAACCACTTCTCTGTTGATAAATGTTGTTGATGCTGTTAGGTGCCATGAGTCTCTTCCAACTCATAGCCATCCTACATATAGGAAGGAAATGCTGCCTGGGCCTGCACCATTTTCACTATCGTTGCTATGTTTGAGCCCATTGCCACAGCCTGTTATGGACTGTGTCCCCCAGAAATACTCACTGCCATCAAGTTGATCCTGACTCATAGTGACCCTATAGAACAGAGAAAAAACTGCCCCTTAGAGTTTCCAGGGAGTGTCTGGCAGATTTGAACTGCTGAACTTTTGGTTAGCAGACATAGCACTTAACACTACACAACCAGGGTTTCCCCCCCAAAATGTGTGTAGCTGTTTGGCTAGGCATGATTCCTGTTACGGTGCAATGTTCCTATATGCTGTAAACCCTGTTTCTGTGATGTTAATGACAGGTGACCAGCAGTAGTTGTGTTGCTGTGGCAGGACTCAATATGTATGAGTATGTTGTGCCATGATGCAATCTCTTGGGAAATAAGGGAAGGGGAAGCAAGTAGAGAGTTGGGGACCTCATACCGCCAAGAAAAAAGCAGTGCCGGGAGCACTACATATGCTTTGGAAAGGACTCAATGTCCCTGTCAGAAGCTCCCAGTCCGGTAGAAGATGGACGACAAGGACCTTCTTCCAGGGTCAACAGAGAAAGACTTTCCCTGGAGCTGATTTCATGAATTTGGACTTTTAGCCTGTTTTTCTGTTAGAAAATAAATTTCTTTTGTTAAAGTTATCCATTTGTGGTATTTCTGTTATACTAGTACCAGATGACTAAGACACGGCCATTGTGTCAGTCTTCTTTTTCTCAGACCCTCTAATCTACCATGCATGATGTCCCGCTCCAGGGACTGGTCCCTCCTGATGATATTCCAAAGTATGAAAGAGAAAGTCTCATCACCCTTATTTCCAAGGTACACCCTGGGTGTATTTTTTCCAAAACAGAATTGTTTGTTCTTCCTGCAGTGTAGAGCACATGCAATATTCTTGGCCAACATTGTATTCAAAAGGTATCAATTTTTCTTCAGTCTTCCTTATTCATTGTTCAGCTTTCACATGCGTATGAGGGAACTGAAAATATCCTGGCTTAGGTAAGGCACATCTTAGTCCCCAAAGTGACTTCTTTGCTCTTTAACACTAAAAGAAGTCTTTCACATCAGCTGTGCCCACTGAAATCCGTTGTTTGATCTCCTGACCGTTGCTTCCGTAGGCATTGACTGTGGATCTAAGTAAAATAAAATCCTTGACAATGTCAATCTTTTCTCCATTGATCATGATATTGCCTGTTGGCCCAGCTGTGAGGATTTTTGTTTCTTTATGCTGAGGTTTAATCCATACTGAAGTCTGTAGACTTTGATCTTCTTCTGCAAGTGCTTCGAGACCTCTTCACTTTCAGGAAGCAGGGTCGTGTTATCTGCATATTGCATGCTGATAACGAGTCTTCCCATCAATCCTGATGCCACATTCTTCTTCGTGTAGTTCAACTTTTTGCATTATTTGCTCAGCATACAGATTCAATCAAAAACCACTGCTGCTGAGTCAGGTCCGACTCATAGTGACCCTAGAGGTCAGAGTAGAACTGCCCCAGAGAGTTTCCAAGGAGCACCTGGAGGATTTGAACTGCTGAACTTTTGATTAGCAAATGTAGCGTAAATATGGTAAAAGGAAACAACCCTGCACATCTTTTTGGTTTTAAACCGTGAAATATTCCATTGGTCTGTTCAAATAACTGCCTCGTGTTTATATACAGCATCATGGATCAAACTGAGTTCCCCAAAAATATGTGTAGCCATGTGGCTGGGCCATCATTTCCAATACTTCGTGATTGTCCTCCATTTTGTGATTTTCCTATACGGTATGTTAAAGGATTAGGGTGGGACTGTAAATCCCTTTATAAGATCAACTTCCTACTCCACTGTAAAGGCAATTTCCCTGGAGTATGGCTTGCCCCACCCTTAATCCTTTCATCCTGCAAGAGATAAAAGGGAAGGGATCCAAGCAGAGAATTGGGAACTTCACACCATCAAGAAAGCAGCACCGGGAGAAGAGCATGTCCTTCAGACCTGAGGTTCCTGTACCAAGATGATCCCTGGAAAAAGACTTTCCTCCAGAGCCAAAAAGAGGGAAAGCCTTCCTCTGGAGCAGACATCCTGAATTTGGACTTGTAGCCTACCAGACTGTGTAAGAATAAATCTTCTTTGTTAAAGCTATCCACTCTGTGATATTTTTATTAGAGCAGCACTAGCTGACTAAAACATACAGGTTACACATGAGTATAACTGAGTGTTCTGAAATTCCCGTTCTTCGAAATGTTGTCCGTAATTTCCTATAATCCACACAGTTGAATGCCTTTCCATGGTCAATAAAACATAGCTATGTATCATTCTGGTATTCTCTGCTTCCAGCCAAGATTCACCTGTCACCAGTGATGATGTCCCTTATTTTACATCCTCTTCTGAATCCGGCATGAATTTCTGGCAGTTTCCTGTTGATGTACTATTATAATCACTTTTGAAGGATCTTCAGCAAAATTTTATTTGTATGTGATATTAATGATATTGTTAGATAATTTCTGCATCCTCTTGGGCCACCTATCTTTGGAATGGAAGCAAACATGGATCTCTTCCATTTGTTTGGCCAGGGAGCTGTCTTCCAAATTTCTTGGCATAAATAAGTGACCACTCCTACTGCTGCATCAATTTGTTGAAATATTTCAATTGATATTCCATCAATTTCCTAGAACCTTGTTTTTTTTGTCAATGTCTTCAGTGCAGCTTGGCCTTCTTCCTTTAATACCACTGGTTCTTGATCACATGGTACCTCCAGAAATGGGTGAAGGTTGACCAATTTGTATTCTTTCTGTCTTCTTTTGATATTTCCTGTACTGTTTAATATTTTGTCCATTAAAAGGATATGAACAGGCATTTTACCAAAGAAGACATTCAGGTGGCTAATGGATACATGAGAAAATATTCATCATCATTAGCCATTAGAGAAATTCAAATGAAAACTACATGAGAAGTCAGTCCTCTCATCCAAACAAGGCTGGCATTAATTCAAAAAGTAGGAAATAATAAATTTGGAGAGACTGTGAAGAGACTAGAACACTTACACACTGCTGGTGGGAATGTAAAATTGTGCACCACTTTGGAAATTAATTTGGCAGTTTCATAAAAAGCTGGAAATAGAATACCATAAAACCCAGCAGTCCTACTTCTTGGACTATAACCTAGAGAAATAAGAGCTGTCACATGAATAAATATATACACATGAATGTTTACTGCAGCACTGTTCACAATAGCAAAAAGATGGAATCAACCTACATGCCCATCTATGGATAAATGGATAAACAAACTATGCTATATTTACACAATAGAATACTATGCAACGATAAAGAACAACAGTAATAGTGAACTTGGGAAACACAACACAGAGGAATTTGGACAACACTATGCTGAGTGAAATTAGTCAGTTAAAAAAGGACATATATTGTATGAGACCACTATTATGAATGATTGAACACAGAAGAAAATAGTCCTTGGTGGTTACAAGGGGGTTGGGGTTATTCATTAATTACATAGTAGATAAGAACTAAGTAATGTGAAGGGAGGGACAACACACAATACAGAAGTCAGCACGAGTAGATGAAACAAAAAACTAAGAAATTATCTAAATATAATCTAACACTGCAAAGGACAGAGTAGCAGGGACAAGATAAAGGGAACCATGCTTTCAGGGAGTATCTAGGTCAATTAGCATAACAAAGTTTTTTAGGAAAATGTTCTGTCAGGGATTGATTGTGTCCCCCCAAAAATATGTGTAGCCATGTGGCTGGGCCATGATTCCCAATATTTTATAATTGTCCTCCATTTTGTCATTTTCCTATGCTGTATGTTAAAGGATTAGGGTAAGGCTGTAAATCCCTTCATAGGATCACCTCCCTGCTACACTGTTAAGGGAGTTTCCCTGGAGTATGGCTTGCCCCACGCTGAACCCTTTCATCCTAAAAGAGATACAAGGAAGCGAGCAGAACCAGGAGCACGTCCTTCAGACCTGAGGTTCCTGCACCAAAATGCTCCCTGGACAAAGACGGATGCAGTACCAGACTTTCCTCCAGAACCGACAAGAGGGAAAGCCTTCCCCTGGAGCAGACATCTTGAATTTGGACTTCTAACCCACTGGACTGTGTAAGAATAAACTTTCCTTTGTTAAAGCCATCCACTCCGTGGTATTTCTGTTAGAGCAGCCCTAGTTGACTAAAACATGCTCTGTATCCTACTTTGGTGTTTGGCATCTTGAGTCTAGCAAGTTAGCAAGTGGCCGTCTAAGTAGCATCTGTTGGCTCCTACCCACTTGGAGCGGAGGAGAACGAAGGACATCAAAGCCTTATGGAAAATATGAGCCCAAGAGATAGAAATGGCCACATAATCCAGAGACTACATCAGCATAAAATGTGAAGAACTAGATGGTGACGACCTGCCTTAATAGGGAACACACCAAAGAGTCCCTGACACAGCAGGAAAATAATTGGTGTGCAGAACTAGATAGAATTCTGTTAAAAAAAAAAAAAAAGCCTACTTGATGGTCCCTGAACACTTGACCTCTGAACTCTGTTAGCCCAGAACTAAAACTGTTCCTGAATCCAGCTCTTCAGACAAAGATTGCACTGGACTGTAAGAAATAAAACGTTACTTTTGAATACTGTGCTTCTTGGCTTAAATAGATACATGGGACTAACTGGGCAGCTCCTGTCCGGAGGTGAGATGAGAGGGCAGAGGTGCACAGGCACTAGTTGAATGGACACAGGAAATACAGAGTAGAAAGGAGAGGTGTGCTGTCACAGTGTGGGGAGAGCAGTTAGAGTTACATAGCAAAGTGTGTGTAAGTTTTTGTATGATAAATTGACTTGGATTGTAAACTTTCACTTAAACCACAATAAAATATTAAAAAGGCAAAAAACATTTTGATAGAATTCTTCAAAACTGCAACTTGAATGTTTTCCTTAGTTCTTTCATCTTAAAAAAATGTCAAATTGTTCTTCCCTTTTGGTTTACTATCTCCAGGTATTTGCACATTTCATTACAATATTTTACTTTGTCTTCTCAAGCTGCCCTTTGAAATCTACTGTTCACCTCTTTTACTTCATCATTTCTTCCATTTGCTTTAGCTATTCTACATTAAAGAGCAGGTTTCAGAAAGTGATTGAAAAGATCATGGATTGGGTCAAGCTCACTTTAATCCTCAAAGTGATATCTTTGCTTTTTAAGATTTTAAAGAGGTCTTTTGCAGCAGATGTGTCCAACACAATGCATCCTTTGATTTCTGGACTTCTGTTTTTATGGGTGTTGATTGTGGATACAAGCAGAATGAAATCTTTGACAACTTCGATCTTTTCTCCATTTATCATAATGTTGCTTATTGATTCAGTTGTGAAGATTTTTGTTTTGTTTATGTTGAAGTATAATCCATACTGAAGGCTGTCGTCTTTGATCTTCATCAGTAAGTGCTTCAAGTCTTATTCGCTTTCAGGAAACAAAGTTCTGTCAACTGCATATTGTAGGTTGTCAACAAATCTTCTTCTAGTCCTGATACCATGTTCTTCTTATAGTCCAGCTTCTTGGATTATTTGGCCAGCATTGGTGAAGGAGACAATTGTAACACACGCCTTTCCTGATTTTAAACAAAGCAACATATCTTTGTTTTGTTTGAACCACTGCCTCAAGTCTACATACAGTTCCTTGTCAGCATTAATTATGAGTATAGATTCTGGAATTCCCATTTTTTGCAATGTTATCCATAATTTGTGATGATCCACACAGTTGAATGCCCTGGTATAGTCAATAAAACACAGGTAAACATCTTTCTGGTATTCTCTGTTTTCAGTCAAGATTCATCTGACATGAGTTATGATATCTGTCATTCCATGTCTTCTGAATCTGGGTTGAATTTCTTGCAGTTCATTATAGATGAAGTGCTGAATCTGGTTATTAAGTTGCTTCTCCCATTATATAATTTGTCTTGTTCGCCATGAGTTGGATCTGACTCGACTACACTTGGCTATGTTACCTTTCACTACAGAATTTTAATTTGTTGCAGTTAAATCTGTTTAATCTTTCCATTTATAAGCTCTAGGAGTTTTGTTGTGATTTCTAACTAGTATTTTAAAAACAACTGATTATAATATAGAATCTCCTATATTTTCTTTCAGTTTTTTTTTTTTTAATGCTAAGATGAGTAACCCATCAATAATTTTTTTCGGTAATACGCAGAAAGATATTGCCTTGTGTTTGTTGGGTGCCATCAATACTCACAGGCCCCTCACATGGTGGAGTAGGATTTTGTAGGCTGTAATCTGTACAGGGGGAAACCCTGGTGACATAGTAGTTAAGTGCTACGGCTGCTGACTGGAAGGTTGGCAGTTCAAATCTGTCAGGCACTTCTTGGAAACTCTTACGGGGCAGTTCTGCCCTGTTCTATTAGGTTCCTATGAGTCAGCATTGACCAGACAGCAGGGAGTTTTTGTTTTGTTTTTTTTTTTTTTAATCGTAACAGGAGCAGATCACCAAGTCTTTCTCCTCTGGAGCCACTGGGTGGGTTCAAACTGCCAACCTTTTAGTTAGTATCAGAGTACTTAATCACTGCATTATCAAGTCTTCTACTAGCTAAATAAATTAACTCTGCCTCAGTTTCCTCATCCTCAGAAAGAGTCATAGTACTCACCTGCTAGGAGTTTTAAATGAGTTAATACTTACAAGTGTTTGTTAAATAAATTACATAATCCATACACCAATCCAGTGTGACTACGAAGTATCACAACCAAGCATCACAAGCCACATAAGAAAATAAGTTGCCTTGTGGTTTCAAAAGCTCACTACCAACAAACTGTTAGGACTGTAACCTTTATACAGACATAGACTGCCTCATCTTTGTCCAGTGGAGCAGCTGGTGGATTTGAACCACTGAGTTTTTGGTTAGCTGCTGGTGCATTCACTACTGTACCACTAGAGTTTTAATTCCCCTTTTTCACAAAGGCTGGAATTGACTGCCTTCAGTAGCTTATTCCTTACTAAGGCTGGGCTTTGTCGACAGGGACACATTATGTTAGAATTTTTGAACTTCAGCAGAAAGGTGTTTGTATTTTATTTCAAATTATGAATTCCTGGACATCGAATGATACACGATTTGCTGTACAGTCTATTCTGCTTTACACTCTGGAGCCCATTAAGAGTCTGGAGTGTAAGACGCATTACCGACTCTGGTTTGATATTTGTAAGAGGCTTTGACAAGCTAGGAGCCTCTGAGAAACAGTTTTTGGTACTGAGAAAAAAATGAGGCTAAGTAGTCACTCTTTTAAAAAAAAATAAACCGTATTGGAGTGCTGCCTGCATTTCACTCTACTGCTTCTGGAAGAGGTGTGTTATCTAAAGTGCTTCCATCATGAATAATGATTGAGAAACTGCCTTCACGCTCCCAGACTAGTGTACTTCCAGGCAGAAAAACATGGGCTTAATGCCCATGGTGTCTATTTGTAACCTGCTTATCGTTCATGCACGTGTGGAGCAACTCATCCTCCAGGAGTCCGGTGTAAAAGGACAGCACCAAAGGGAGGGGCCGGAACAATGCGAGTCAGCGGGTTTCTAGGATCTGACCCAAGCCCCACTACTTTTCCGATGCCGAGATTTTCAGGTCATTTCTGAATCAGCTATCATTGTTTACATTTCGAGCTTGGCTCGTTACCAGAAAGCATTACAGCCTACTAAAAGGAACCGCGTCCAGAATCTGTAGACAGTACTCGGAGAACGAAGTTCATTTCCCTGGGTAGGAAAGGATGAGTCTCCAGCAACACGTGCGGGTTGGGACAAAATCTTTGAGTACAGTGGGGAGTTTAAATGATGTGGTCGTTTGGAAAAAGGCGAAGAGGTTGGCGTGGGGCAAGCAAGCGAAGTGCGGAAGCTATACGGGGATCCTTCTAGAAAGTGGGGTGGGAAAGGAGCTGGGGAGGGCTTGTGGAGAGAAGGCGTGTGTCAGAACGTGCGTGTGAGCGGATACAAAACCCGAGAGAGGCGTGAGCAGCGCCGTGTGTGCGAGCGGGAGCGAGGGGCGCCGGCTCGGCTGTGTGTGCTCCCGGGTGAGTGACACCGAGGGGCGGGCGCGCGGGCTGGCGGGCGGGGGCGGCCTTCGAGGGGCGGGAGTGGCCGCGAGGGGAGCGGGCCGACCCGGAGTCGGGTCAGTGGAGGAATCCAGGCTGGGGGCCGAGCCGGCTGCGCCCTCCGCCGCCAGCGCCAACCGCGCGGGGCGAGCTCCGGACGGCGCGCGGCCCAGGAAGCGCCTCCGGTCCGCCCGCCCTCCGCGCCGCAGGGGCCGCCTCCTCCGCGGCGCCTTCCCCGCGGCAGCACCGCCGGCCGCTGGCCCCGGACGGAGCGGCCCGCGCTCGGCGCCGAGGTAAGCCCGGGACCCGCGGCCGCCGCGCGCCCGGCCTCCCGCCCTCCCGCCCAGCCTGGCCGGGGACGCCGGGCTGGGGCAGAGGCGTGACGGGGCCTGCGCGGCCAGGACGGAGGCTCGGCCGCGGTCGCGCGTGCCGCAGCCTGGGCCGCCTCGCCGCCTCCTGGGGCGCTGGGTGGGGTCCCTGCTCGGGCTGGGACGCGGGTTGGAGGTGCGGACGGGGCGCCGCGGTCGCGGGGCTTTCCCTGGTCCGGGGCGGCGAGCCGAAGGAGGCGCTGGCGCCGGAGCACATTCGCGCGCGGCGGGCGAGCGTGGCTCGGCTGCGCTCTGATGCGGCCCCGCGCGGCCCGGATCTGAATCGCCCGCGGCCCCTCGGGTCCCCTCCTTCCTCGAGGGCGCCCCCTTCCCTTAGGGTTTCAGTCTAGAGGGGAGTAGGCTCTCCGTCCCCGCCCCCCGCCCCCCACCGGCGCCCGTCGCCCTCTCTCTCCGAGACTCGGTACTGCCGCTGCCGGGACCATTCCGCGCTCGGCTCCCGGCGCGAGGCGGCTGCGGATTCCGGGAACCTCGCTTTCCTCGCGGTGTGAGGAAAGTCGTGTTGGAAGCGCCTCGCTCTTCGCTCGCCGCTCCCATTGCCCGGGTCGCCTTGCTGTCGCGGAGGCGCTGCGATTGCAGGCCGGGGGGTGGAAGGAGAAGACTGAGCGCCCTGGCCGGGGCACGAAGCGATCGTGCCGCTCCTCGGCGGGTTGACCCCCGAGTACGCAGGCGGCGAAGTGGGTTCGCTAGTCGGCCGCGGACTGGAAGGAGAACACAATGAATTATTGGCGAGTGTGCGGAGATTTTCTTCTCGCTCTCAGTACGCTTGACTTTTCAGTGTCTCGGAAGATGGGCCCTGCTCACTCGCACTGGCTGGGTTAATCCCGCAGACGTAGGGCTGAGTCTACCTGGACAGGGAAGGGATTAAAGCCTCCCATCCGCAAGTGGAGATTTTTCAGTCCTTGGGGGATTGGCGTGTGTTTGTGAACTTCGTGAGCGTTTGGTTCCCAGCGGTCCTGGCTGTAGCGGACGTCAAGGTTTCGGAGGCCTTCTGGCACTTTCATTAAAGATTCATTCTTTACATCATGTTTTGAGTCTGGGCTGGGTCTGTAGCGTGAGAACTAGTGAAAACGCTTGAGCATCTAACACAGCCTCTTTCTTTACATAAACTGTCGTGTGTAGTATTTTACCATTAAAAAATTCTTAAAAAAAAAAAAACTTCTCAACCTTCTCACCTTCACAGACTTCAAGAAAAAAAAAAAAACACCTGAGATTTTAAAACCTATGTGGAAGAAGAGGCTTTATGCCAGTTTTTGAAAGAGTAAAAGAGGTTGCATTTATGAATTTTATAAAGGCATCGTTTTAGTTTCTCTTACAAGAACGATTCATTGCCTCTCCGTTTTGTTTTCCAAAAAGAAAGCAGATGTGCAATATGCAGAGAAAAGAAGGGGCAGAGAGTCAGAAATCGCGTCATTTGGGGAAAGAAAGAATTCTCAAAACCAGTTATCTTGAATGGTGCTTTGAAAGTTGTCTTCTGGATAAAATATTTTGTAATCTTTATGGAATTGTGTCATAACGAGAAAGCAGTCGGTTATGTGGATGAGGGCTGTTTTATTAACTATAATGGTTAAAAATATCTATAGATGTCAGTAATTGCTGGATCTTTGGGGAAGATTCAACTTTGGGAATGATTTTGTATTTGGAGAAGGGAAATAGTACTGCAGTCTCTAGAGTTTTGGAATAAACTCAGACTCTTTTAGAACCTATTCTATGTAGCAGAGACAGAAAATATGGCAAATTCAGTAGTTGTGTGCCTTTAAATGCATACATATATGTACCCCAGAGACCACCAGCCACCACCATTTCCAGCGGGTCATTTGCGTAAAAGTACAATCACTTAAATGCAGGGAATATTTAAAAGGTTGTTAAAAACTGAGCATTTAGAAAAAGCATACTGATTGGCAATTTTATTTCTTTCACTAATCCTTGGCTCTGAAAGTGTTAAAAGATTTCCTAAGAATCAACTTAGTTTAATGAACTGCTTTTGACGAGCAAAATGATTAGACTTTTTTGACGTTTATTTTGTTTTAGGGAGCCCCCCAATGAAAGTCTTTAATTGACAGTTTCAGGGCTTTCATTGATTTTGAAGTGGTCATTCATAGAGCCCTGGTTTCCCAATGGTTAAAAGTTCCACTGCTAACTCAAAATTTGGTAGTTCAAATCCACCAGCTGTTCCTTGGAAACCTATGGAACAGTTCTGTTGTGCCGGATAGGGTCACTGTAAGTCATAGTCCGCAGGACTGCAACATTGTCGCTTTAGTTCTGCAGTTAAAGATGCATGTCAGGGGCCTTGTGAAGCTTCTCCACCACGGAAGGGAAATATTTGGACCACACCACTGCACTCTTGGTATTCCTGGACTTTGAAGCCCTGCCAGTCTGAAGCAATTTATATATCAGCTTTGCCATGTGAATGAAATTACTTTCCCTTAGAAGTTAAGCTTTAGAAATGTCTAATTTGGGGCCATAAATTTTTATCAATTTCTCAGTCTGTGATCACAAAATTGTGCTATCATTAACAATGAATATTCATTTTTGGCTTATGTGTTAAAGGCACGTAGGTGGTGTTCACTTCATTACCTTTGTGCAGTTTTGATTGGCGTCTTATGAAGTGATCTAGGACAAGAACTTTTAAGAATAGCTTTGATAAGGTCTAGGCTGCCACCACCTGTCTCGTCATATGACAAAAGGAGAGTAAGTTTTGTGTACATTAGACAGGAACTGCTTAGTCATTGCCCCTTAACTTTTCCTTCCCAGTCATCTTCTGAAGACTGTTTATTGTTAAATATAATTTGATACTGGATCATATGATTGTGTATAATTGCTATACACAGAACAGTACAAGCGTGACGTGAGGACAGATGCATAATATGGACAGATTTAAGTGATGGGTCTGTTTACTGAACTCTGAGTGATTGTGTGTAATTCACCTGTCACTTCTATCAGTGTTCTACCTTAGAATGCAGTCGTGCAATTAAAATGTGATTTTCGTGATTCAAACACCTGAAAACCCAGGAACTGTAATTTATAGGATGAAAACAAACCTTTCTTTATCTTCCCTTTTTTGAAGTTGTCTGCTCTCTGCTGCAAAGGTGTTATTTCCTTGACACATCAAAATGGCTAATTTGGAGTTGTGATGCTTGTTATGTAAGTAGGCCTTATGTTGAATTCCTGTAGAAGTTTATTTGTTCAGTATGGTGGTATCAGATAGGATCCGTTAAGTACCATAGCTAAGAAAAATGTCCAATAAGGATGTGTTGCTTTCTATAATATCATTCCCATTATTTTTGTTTAATAGCTAGTATTTTTATTTGCTGATAAATACGATGGCACTTGGCTTGGCTTTGGTTTAATTACTAAGTTTGATGGTGTTATCTCTCCTTATGGAATGCAAATCTTTAGTGCTGAAATAAACACCATTCTGATTTACCCACCTACTTAATAGGCTTTTCATGGTGGATGTCCCTGCTCTCAGGCTAAAGGATACATGTCTGATAATATGCTTTTAATGTTCTTTGCCAAACCTGTGCCTTTCATGATAAAAGCCTATCCTCTTCTTGATACTCTTCAAGTATCACACAGACTGAAAGCATTACGAGCTATCTCTGACTCTTTCCCTCAGTAAAGCCGTGTTAAGTCTTGCTAACTCTTCCTTTGTAGCAGTCTCTCAGAGCCTGTTCTTTCTCTTGCCTTCAATCTGAGGCCTTTGATGATGACTGTGTTCTGGGGTGATCATAGTAGGCTCCTGGTCTCCCTATAATTGAGTTTTTCCCATTCTATGCATCTTTACTATGCCATCCTTTTACAAACTATTCTCTAAGAACTCTTCTCCAACAGTTGTCTCACCAGAAGTCTGTTGAGCTTAGATTTATCTGACTCTGAAGCTAGTGCTCTTTCCAGTAGTTCAGCCACTGTGCATGGCTCCCCACTGCCTTTGGTGTCAAGTCCAACCTCTGCACCTGGCTTTCACCTTCCTCAGCCTTGTCCGGAATTAACTTACCAACTTGATTTTCTGCTTCTTAGTAGCACAAACCTTTCAGAGGCAACATGCTCATTTAGACTTGTCCTCTGTTGTTCATGCTATGCCTTATAGACTGCATTTTCTGTTTTTCTCTGACTTAACCACATTCTTCAAGTCTGTCTGCCCTACTTACGTTACCATCATTGATTTCTTCTTTCCTTTTGTATCCATAACTTTTTTTAAGATAATACTTATACTGTTCTGTGCTTGGTGTCTTTATGTCTTGCTTTCCGAACTTTAAGACAAGAAGTTCCTTGAGGTCCCTGCACTTTATAATCTTTCTTTCAACCATCTACAATCTTTTAGATGTGACAAGTCCTCACTGAGTGTACCTATAGAATTAAGAAACTGTAAGGATGAAGTTGCTGGGCTTTGGTGTTGCCTGTGTACTGCTCACCGTTGTGTTGCCAGAGGCTAGCTCGCTGCCTGACACCTTGGGAGTACTCAATAAATATTTGTTAACCTAGAAATGAATGTTGACATTGGATAAAAAGGGACAGGGATTTGAAGGAGCTATTTGTCAAGGAGTTTTTCCACATTTTTCTTCAGTGGTTCTAATCAGCCTTTCCATTCATCAGTTGTAAGGATTCTGAGGACTCGGCATTTCCCAGACTGAGATAATGATGAAATCTGGCAGTTGTGTGTTGGAATTACGAAGGCTGTGGTTATTTTAAGGTGGAGTGATGGGTCCCAGTAGTGAGCAAAAATAAAAGCATTCAGACTTTATGCTAGTGTTTTATGCATAAAACAATTAGGCTGGAGGCATCCGTTATGTAGAAGTTCAGCTAATCAGCCCTTAAATTCTGAAGTGTGTTGCAGGGCTGCTCAGCCTTTTAAAAGTACCCTTGTAAATTAAAAAAGAAAAAAAAAAGTCTTGCTGAAATCCATCTGGGGGTTATTTCTGAGGTTGTGAGGTGGGAAAACATTTACTGCACTCATCATGTTGTATTTAGGACAAAATCCAATTCTTTAAACTTAACAAAGACTTACTTTGTGCAAGGCACTATTTACGCTTGGGAAGGAGAAATATTGGGTCCCAGAAACAAAGGTTCAAGAGAGCTCTGAAGAGAAAATGAAGTTCCTTGTGTTAGGGAATGGGGGATCTTCCTTAGTTTGAGGTGATTATTAGATGACTTCGGTAAGATTTCGCTAGTTGTAAATAGGAAATGTATGAGTTTGGGAAGGGTGAAGGGAGCAGGGGAGGCCAGGCATTCCAGGAGTTTTTGATACTGAGATCATTATTATAGCACAGCTGCTCCTAAGCTGAAACCCAGCCAGAGCTCTCCCAGGCGTTGGTGGTCTGCAGTGTTCAATAACGGAGCCTCAAAGATATATAGAGAGCTGCAGTAATTACATGTAGTGCCAAGTGCTGAACTGACCATGACACAAAGTGCAGAATAAATCTTGTAAGCAATATAACCAGTGCGTTCTTGGGTAGCATCTGGCTTGCTTAGAATGTTCAAAATCCTCCTGCATTGTGGAAACGTCCTGAAAGTTGAAACATTCACACTGATGTGAATAGGGAGAGGTCTGTCCCAGATTGTCCAAGCAGCCAGCTATCTGTGGAGCACTGCCTGGTACACCTAGCAAAAGCTCAGTAAATATCCTTTTAGTACAGAGCCCTGGTTCTGGTTCTTTATAGGCCATTTCCTTGGATTGTAAAAGTAGGACCAGTGAGTGTAAGCTTTATGGAGACAGACTTGGCGTCAGAGATGAGGAAAGCGTAGACTATATATACCACAATACCTTGTTTAATTACATTCTTTACTTTTATCCTCAGAACAGTGCTGTGAGGTTCACATTCTTATCCTGTTTTACTGAAGAGTAAGACTGAAGCCTAGGAAGGGTCAGTAGCTTGTAGGAAAAACTGAAAACCAAGCCCGTTGCTGTGAAGTCAGTTTCAACTCATAGCAACCTTATAGGATAGGGTAGAACTGCCCCGTGGACTTTCCAGGGCTGTATAGTCTTCATGGGAGCAGACTGCCATATAGTTTGCCTTAAAATTGGCTGGCAGTCTCCAACTGTCCACCTTTTGATTGGCAGCCAAACCACTGTACCACCAGGGCAGGGGTCACACACACGCAGAGACCACATACCTACTGCTTCATAATGAAAAACAGAACAAATATTAGACAGCTGTTTGGATTTTTAGGGCCCTATCCTAATCCTAATACTGGAAATTCTGGTGGCAGAGGTGGCTAAGAGCTGATTGCTGCCAAAAAGTCAGCAATTCAGCTCTACTAGGCTCTCCTTGAAAACTCTGTGGGGCAATATTGCTGTGTCCTCTGGGGTCACTATGAGTTAGAATTGACTCAACAGCAGTGGGTTGGGTTTGTTTGTTTTTGGTTCCTAATACTTGGATTGATTCATTCTCCCTAGGAATCAAGATGCTCTTGTGGCCAAACACCAATTCATTGACCATACAAGCTAAAAAACCCCAAAAAACCCACAATCAGACCATTTCTGTTGAGTTGATTCCAGCTCATAGTGACCCTGCAGGACATAGGAGAACTGCTCCACAGTTTCCAAGAAGCACTTGGTAGATTTGAAGTGCCAGACTTTTGCTTAGCAGATGTAGCTCTAAACCAGTACGCCACCAGGGTTTCCAGTTTGTTGACAGTGGCATTCAGTTTGTAGAGAGGCAGAATAGGATGAATACAGTTACCATGATGATAGTTACCAGTTTTTGATCATCTCATTCAAACCTTACAATGATCCTGCAGGGTAGGATTATGTACCCTTCTTAAAAGGGGACACTGAAGCTCAGGCAAGTTACATAATGGGCAAATTCATAGAGTTGATAAGTGGTGATCAATCTGGTATGTGACTTCCAAGCCCAGGCATTTTTTTTTAATATTTTGTAAATTACAGGACCTTGTCAAGTAATGCTTGGTGAGATTCAAAATATTTCTCTATCTGTTCAGCATAGACACCAGGCAGTAAGAGAGATCACTAGCTATAAACAGTCTTGCACTACTGGTTGGGTTATATGTTTAGGGAAGTGCAAACGTGTGAAATGCTTGGTAATATACAAAGACCACAGATCTGAAGCTGAGAGTTCCAGAAAACTAGCCACTTCTTTCTGTGTTCAGCATTTATCTCACATTATACATAATGTGTAGTGCTATTGAAGAGTCGGATCCGACTCGACGGCACTTGGCTGGCTTTGGCTATTAAAGAGAGAGAAAAAAAGCCTTTGTGTATAATTATATTTCAAGGAGCCCTGGGACGCAGTGGTTAAGCACTCGGCTGTTAACCAAAAGGTCAACAGTTCAAAACCACCAGCAGCTCTGAGGAAGAAAGATAAGGACAGTTTGCTTAGAGACCCAGTGAAACAACTCTCCTGTGTCCTGTGGTCAGCACGAATAGGAATCAACATGACAAACAGTGGGTGTGTGTAATTTATATTTCACATATATTTCTAATTATTTAAAAATAATTTCACAGTAGTAATATCTTAAAAACAAGGTCTTCTTACTTTATCTTCTCTCAGGCTAATCTGGACATGATTATCTCCTCTTGCCTCCTCATGACTTTGTGCCATTACATCCTTTCTTTAGGCTGTCAACCAACTGCGTTCTGGGAGGCATAAACGTGCATGAGTCAGTCTCATCCATAAAAACAAAAACCCAAACTAACCAGCACCCTTTTGACCCTTCCCTTCTGGTTATGTTCCATCTCCTTTCCTGTCTTAAAAGGGAGTTTCCTGAACTAAATGGTGCCCAGCCACCACCAAAGACTGCACTTATGCGGAACTCAACAAAGAGTCCCTGATGCAGAGGAGAGAAATTGGTGTGCAGAACTCAAACTCTAGTAAAAGATCAGACTTGATAGTCTGACAGACTGGAGGGTCTTCAGAAGATATGGTCCTGGATTCTCTGGTAGCCCAGAACTGAAAACATTCCTGCAGCCAACTGCTCAAACAAAGATTCAGCTGGTATATAAGACGTGAAGCGATACTAGTGAAGAATGTGCTTCTTGAGTAGGTACAGGAGACTAACTGGGTAGCTCCTGTTTGGAGCCTAGGGGAGACAACAGAAGGGGACAGGAGCTCGTTAAATGGATGTGGGAAATACGAGGTGGAGGGAAAGAACGTGTTGTCATAGTATGAAGAGAGCACCTAGGGTCACATGGCAAAGTATGTGTAAGTTTTTGTTTGAAAAACTGACTGCCACTACAAACTTTACTTGAAACACAATGAAAAAAAATTTAAAGAAAAAAAGAAGGCATCATCTTGAAGGTACGGGCTTCACCTGTTACCTGTACCTTATTAGACTTTATCCCAACGCTCTCCAGTCCTGTCCACTTATAATGGCCACTTGTTTTCTACAAATGGCCAAATCTGTTGTCTAGGCTTCTCTTCCATTTCTTGACCTTTCTTCAGTGTTTGGTGTTGTTGATCACTCTCCGCTTTTTGAAACTGACCTCACTTGGTTTTCAAGTCATCTCTCCAGATTTTTTCCTGTTGTCCAGCGGCTCTGTGTTAATCTCTGTAGTTCCTCTTTCCCTTTTGGGTCTTCTTGACTTCAGCCTTCAGCCCTCTACTTGCTCTTCACATTTTCCCTACGTTGGCTTATCTCTTCTACTCTGTGACCAGCTATGTATAGCATTGATTTTCAAATCTGCATCCCTAACCTTGAACTCTTTCCTGGCATCTGTTCCCGGTACCTCAAACTCGGTGAATTCAAAACACCATTTCCCCGACTCCGAACCAACATGTTCCTTCTGTGTTCTGTATCTTAATTAATGAAACCCACTTTAGTGAGTCACTCAATTTAAAATCTGGGAGTTGCTCTAGATTCCTCTGTCTTCCTTGACCTCTACATTTCATTGGTTGCCCAGTCCCTTAGAAACTGTCTTCTCAACCTCTTGCATCCTCTCTCCTTAGTCTGTACCGTTCATTACCACCCTTACTGCCTTGGTTCAGGCCCTTTGTCTTGAGGATTATGGGCAGTCGTCTCCTAACTGGTTCCTGCCTTCTTTCTGACCTCTTGCCAGTCCATTCCTCCACACTGCCGTCAATAGGATCTTTCTGAAAGGCAGACTTGATCCTGATTCTGTGCTGCTTAAAATCCTTCAGCAGAGTTATTGCTCCTTCAGGATAAAAGCTAAACTCTCCAGTGTGACCCTAAAACTCTGTTGTGATCTGGGCCGTCTCTGTAGGTGTGTATCAAAGGCTTCTCTAATGATGCTGCACCCTACCCTGTTTAGCCCTGCCCACATCATCCCTACTAAAGTTGTTGTAAGAATGAAATGATAGGAGAGATGGAAACAAAGAGAGATTATAGAACTACATTATCTAATGTTGTAGCCACTAGTTGCATGCAGTTACTGAACATTTAAAATATGATTAGTCCAAACTGAGAGGTGCTCTCAGTGTAAAGATGCTCTGGCAGCTCAGTGGTCAAGAGCATGGCTGCTGACCAAAAGGTTAGCAGTTCGAATCTACCAGCTACCACTTGGAAACCCTATGGGGCAGTTCTACTCTGTCTTAACAGCAGCGTCCCTCTGAGTTGAATTGGTTGACATCAGTAAGTTACTTTTTTTTGTTTTTGTTTTCGGTAAGGGTAAAATGCATTATGGAGTTTGTATAGTTTGTATGAGAAAAGCATGTAAATACCTAATTAACAGTGTTTTAACATTGACTGTTTATTAAAACAACAATATTTCAGATAAAATGGGTTAAATAAAATATATTATTAAAATTATTTGCAGTTATTTCTTTTTACTTTTTCTTCCCCCTGAAGTGGCTGTTGATGTGTTGCCATCGAGGCAGTTCTGACTGATAGCAGCCATATGGGACAGAGTAGAACTGCTGCGTAGGATTTACAGTGACTGGCTGGAGGATTCAAACATCCAACCTTTTGGTTAGCAGCCAAGCTTTTAACTACTATATTACTAGGGCACCAATGTGGTTACTAAAATATCTATAATTAGGTGGCGTAGTGGTTAAGTGCTGTGTCTGCTAGACAAAAAGGTTGGCAGTCTGAATCCTCCAGGCACTCCTTGGAAACTGTGGAGCAGTTCTGCACTGTCCTGTAGGGTAGCTGTGAGTTGGAATTGACTTGATAGCATTGGTTTATAAAGCATTGTAGTTTCTAGGTAGTACTGTTATAGACATCTCCTTCCCAGCAGACATATCCTATGTGAGCCAAGCCTCTGCAAGTTTATGAGTGATTAAGTGAGTCCTGCCGGTACAGAGAAGCAGCAATTGCTCTGTTTCTTAAATCCAGAAGTATACAGTACTTGGGGTAGGGTTCAAAATTGGAGAGACCAGTTCTGAAAGCAGCAGCTGCAGCGAGGAGCTGCACGTACAATATATATACAATATAGAAAACATTATTAGAGCGCATCTGTCTGTCCAGGCCCCCTTAGTCGCCTTCAGGGATGGGCAAGAGGGATGCTTGTGATTTGGAAGAGAAGGGATCATGAAACAGACAAGAGGATCAAGGGAAGGGAGAAGGCAAATTGTGTTTCTTGAAAGCCTCACACGTCTTAGGCTCTGAGAGCCATGTGTAGGGCTCTGAGATCCCCTTTTCCTGCCTGTGACCCTTCCTGCATCTTAGGGGCCTAAGTCTCAGAAGCTCTTAACTCCATCTAGCTCTAGGGGCCTCATCAAACTGATGAGTCAAGGAGTCTCAATGCTGTGTACGTCATGCAATCACTGTGCATCAAACTGATGTGTCAAAAAGCTAGTTAAGTGCTCTAGAGAGTTAATTACATCTGGGACACTGAGGGCATCAATTTGTGAATCAGTTGACCTAAAAGTTTTTGGAGAGAAGAGTTTATGGGCTGGCAGACCCGGAAGATAGTGTGTTATGTCCTAAGAGATACGATGTTAGATTTTTTCACAGTGGAAAAGGCCAACCAGTGATAGGAAAACAGAGCTTGTCATTTGGAGCAACAGGGAGAAACTTGGAAGTGATGGGAAGGAACCATGACCATTGAAGGAAAAGTTGAGCAGGACTAGATAGATTCCAGTGAAGTTTGCTCGGCATCTTTGCTTGTAGTGGTTTGTGTGCTGTGTTCTGTTGAAGTCCTTTGAGTCTGAGAAGCCTCCTCTTTGTTTTAACCAGGGCAGCTGTTTTTGTTAGCTTCTCCCAATAGGCATTTGGATGCTGTTTTGTTAACATCCAGGTTTTTAGTTGGTGTCCCACATTCCCCAGTCTCTTGGGACTCCCAAGTCTCTTTGAGTTCTTGTGTAGGAAACCTAAATCCCCTTGGCTGTGGGTCCCATCATGTCTCTCCAAACCCTCCTGGGATGACAGGCTTGCCCCTGAGTTGTAGACTTGTAGAGGTGAGTCCTTGCTTCTCCCTTCCAAACCTCTTTAGTACAACACTTGTCAGCAATGGGCAGGAAATTCGGTTCAATAGATATTTGTGGAATTAAATAGCTGGTGTGGACACTGTCTATTCCTTGGTTCCATACTCCCTGATGCCACATGCTGCTTGCCAGTTGGCTGTCATTCTTGTCTTTGGGTTCCATCAGGACCAGATGTGAAACTTCAGAAGTGGAAGGGAAGGAGACGGTTAGTTTTCTTAAATTAAGATACATTAGTTTCTTTGTCTCAGTGGGAAGGCTGGATTTGTGTATGCAAGAGAAAGGTAGCTCTCTTTATTGTGTGATTTCAGGATCTGTATGACTTGAAAAGAACATTTTTCTCTCCTTCTTGCTGTCTAAAATGTATAAGTCTACATTATGAAAATTCCCTTTCCCTAGAACCAGTATGAGGGTAAGCTTTGAAGTTGGAAAGGCCTAGCTTTAACACACGTGGTGACTGACTATATGCACTTGAGCAAGTTATCTAAGGTTCCTGAATCTCAGCTTTTTTCCTGTGAAGTGAAATTAATAATATGTACCATTTTGTTGTGATTTTCTTATGATTTATAAAGTGCCCAGCATTAATGCAAATGCTCCATAATTGGTGACAACTTAGACTTACTAGGTGTGTGTTCTTAGGCTGAGTAATTTTGTAAACACTTCCCTGAAACTGCTAAGGAAGAGGATAAGAAATTAGGCCAAGAGGTTCCATCCAGGGATGAAAAAGGACTAGAAAGAAAGAAGTTGTTGTCACATTTTTGCTTAGGCCCCGTCCTGCGGTTTGCATTTGTGAAAACACGCATCTGGGATTATGGGTGCAGCATGAAGCATGAACAAAGACAGGTTTACATCCTCTGCCAGGATAATATGAGAATAAACAAAGCAGGTTTTTGAATAGTCAGGTGCACTGCCATCAAAATAAACTTTTATTTCTATTCTTTGCTAATACAATACAGACACAGAAAGCTACTGAAATACTCTGAAAAGGAAGATTCATATACAAATTAGATACCAGGAACAGACTTCACATTTATTTTGTTGAAGCATTCTTGCCTCAAGAATGGGTGTTTGGGAAGCTCTTTTGTTGTGGGCTTTATTGCTGACAAGAAGGGGGAGAAGCTGTAGTATACCAGAGAAAGAGTGATTTTGACTGCTGAGGCAGTGTTGCTCTCAGTGTGGGCTGACTTTCATATATTATAGTGATTGCTAATACATAACCAAGAAAACCCATTTGTTGAAGTGCCATAAACAGCAGTGAGATAGCCTGATCTGACGTATTGCCACTTCTGATTGACGAGTGTTTATTATAGGAATATGGGCAGTCCTATAATTTTTAAAGGGGAAAAGTAGAAGATGCTGTGCCAGCTACTGTGACTTTGCTGATGTCCTGATCTAGCAGGTCTTTGTCCTTTCTCATTTATTTCCTCTGTGAAATCTGGCTGGATTTACTCCATGCACCGAGCTGCCGCTTGCTGCCTCTGCTCTCAGTTCTGTTGGTTATTTCCATTGTAATACCATAGCCACATTTCTAGTCTAGTGTCCTATTAAAACTGTGGCCTCTCCTTAAGGAGAAAATGTAAATCTTCTGCCTCAAAAATTAAAACTAAAGGCATTTAAAAATTTTTTATTTTTATTGTGATTAAGGGAAAGCTTACAATCCAGGTTGTTTTGCCCTACAAAATCCTGAGCATTCACCTCTGTGCACCTCTGTCTGCTTTATTCATCCTGTGACAGCACACTCCTCCTTTCCACGCTGTACTTTGGGTGTCCGTTCACATCGACACTTGTTCCGTTATCTCCATCCTCCCGTCTCTCCTCTAAGGAGGAACTGGTTGGACAGCTTTATTTACGTATTATATTATATTACATTTTATACATATCTAAAATGTAATATAATATATATGGACTAAGGGACACAGAGTGATGCAGATGGTGTGTGTACTTCTAGGCTTTATATAGATAATGTATATATAATATATTATCTATAATAAGGAACTAAGGGACATAGAATGATGCAGGTGGTGTATGTACTTCTAGGCTTAATATATATAATATTTATAATTATAATTATATATTTTTATACATTATCTTATGTATTTATTATATGTTTATGTATTACAGTTATATATGTAATTATCTATAATATTTAATATATGTATTATCTATGTTAGGCTTAATATATAATATATTAGGCTTAATATATATATTACATATACATAATATATCATATATCATATATAATTATGTAGTATAATATAGGATATATGTTATATATTAAGCCTAATATAGATAGCATATATATGATATGTTATATATAAACCTTAATATATATTAAGCCTATATGATATCACATATATATGATATATATGATGCCAAGCCAAGTGCCATCGAGTTGGATCTATATATAATGTATATATTAAGCCTAGAAGTACATACACCACCTGCATCACTCTGTGTCCCTTAGTCCAGTCCAATCTTTGTGTAAAGTGTTGGCTTTGGTACTCATTACAGCTCTTAGCTATCAAGTCTGGTCTTTTAAAAGAGTTCTAGATCTGCTCACGCCTTTTTCTCATGCTTCATCAGGGAGCAAAGTTGTATTCCCTGTAAGGGCAGGCTGTGGTGGTGGCTGGGCACCCTCTAATTCTGGTCTCATGCTGATGTAGTTTCCCAGTCATACGGACTCTCTGCCTCCTGGGCTCTTGTTTTTCATCTGCTCCAGGGAGGTGGAGACCAACTGATTCCCCTTAGATGGCAGCTTGCTGGCTTTGAAGACCCCAGGCACCACTCACCAATATGGGATGTAGAACAGTTTCTTAGATAACAAGTTGGTCATGTCAGTTGACGTTGATGTCCCCTGAAACCAGGGTTCTCAGATCCCTATCCCTGCTACTCTGTCGTTTAAAATTTGGGTTGTATTTAGAAAACTTTTTAGCGTATGGTACAGTCCAGTTGTGCTGACCTCTCTTCTACTGCATGCTGTCACTCCCTGTACCTAACCAAATTTCTGTCGACTATGTAATCTATGAATACCCCTCTCACTCCCTTCCTACCCAGTAGCTATCAGAGATTATTTTCTTCTGTGCGTAAGCTTTGTCTTAAATCCTTATAATAGTGGTTTCATACAATGTTTGTGCTAAAACATTTTAAGGTGTTCCTTGATGCTGGTTCACGGCACTGAATTTGTAAGCTCGTTTGTTGTTCTGGTTGTCCTTGAGCAGGAAGTGTGCTGGATGAGACATGTAATACCATGGCAACATTAATTTATAATTTCCACACTTTTGGAGAATCTTACCTCTCTGCAGCTTCCACTGTTGGTCTTCCCTCACCCTTTGGAACTCTTCAGAATAAATATGTACCTTCTATGTGGTAGCTCTTCAAATATTTGATCATAGTGATGGTGTCGTCTCTGGAAGTCTTTCAAGGTTGCATGGTCCCAATTCTTTCAGTAGGTACTTCTCATGTTGCTAACATTCCTTTGGGCACACGCCACTCTGCCCATGCGATTTTAAAAATGAGGCATCTTAAACTCACCATGCTATTCCTGAGGTACTCTGAGCAGTGGAAAACACAGAGCTTCTATTTATTCCTTTGTTCAGGGCACCCTTCTTTTATTAATCTAGCCAAACTATGTGTTGACCTGGTTTTTAAATCAGAAACAGCACTTTGTTAGTTTATATCAAACTTAGAGTTGAATAGACCAGCTGCTGTCCAGTGTGTCCTGACTCCTGATGACCTCCTGTGTGTCAGCATAGAGCTACATTTCATGGGGTTTCCAGTGGCTCATTTTTCACAGGTCCATTGCCAGGCTTTTCTTCTGAGGCACCTCTCAGTGGACTCAAATCTCCAACCCTTCAGTTAGCAGCTGAGTATGTGAGCTATTCGCACTGACCTGAGGTTCCTTGAGTCAAACAAAACTTGTCTTTTTCTTAATAGTTGCTATCAAACCAAGTCTCCTTAGTTTTGTACTTGTACAGTTAATTGTATGACCCTACATAGAGGTCTTTATATTTATCCTTATTGAATTTTCTTTCATTTTGCCAAATCATGTTTCTCCCTATCAAGACATTTTTGATTCCTAATTTTTTAATTTAATCTATTGGCCAAGTGGTTAGGCGCTTGGTTGCTAAACAAACAAAAAGTTGAAAGTTCAAATCCACCAGCTACTCCTTAGGAACCACATGTGGCAGTTCTGCTCTGTCCTATAGGGTTGCAAAAGTCAGAATCAGCTCAGTGGCAATGGGTTTGGTTATGTGTCACTTGAACATTTGAGAGTGATGCCATCTCTGTCATTGATAAAACATTAAATTAACTAAGACAGGCCAAAGGTACAGCCTTGTGAATTTCCACAAGAGACTTCTTGACAAAACACCTGGATTTTGGTAGTTTATTATGATTATTAACCAGTTTGATTATCTTTCACTTTGCTCCTGGTACTCCTGCCAAAGAGGATAGAGTCAGGAAAGGCATGCCTTAGTCACTTTATTGTTGTTGGTCACGTTATCACCAGTTGTAAAACCCTATTAAAAAAAATGAAACAAGGTTAATTTGGAGTAACTTGTGGGTTGCATTAATTTTTTTTCCAGAAATTTACTGAAAAAAATTCATGTCTGAATAGCCTTATTTGGGGTTTGTTTTAAAGGAAAACAACAGAAAACATACCTCACCTATAATTTCGACTCCTATGACCTTCTTTGGTTCAAAGGATTTGCTTTTTGTGCGTTATTCAGCTCTCTTTATGGAATCATTGCTCTGAAAGTGAATTGGTGAGGTGACAGGAAATCACTCTGTAGGTGTCACTCCAGCACATCATTATAGTCGTGTCTCCTGGGATAGACAGCAGTCAGGCTGAGGCCTGTCCAAACAGAGTGCCAGCACCTTGTAAATGGCTCCGTGGTGGCATCACTAACACAACCGTGACAGAGAATACGTCCATGGCTTCACGTCGCAAGAAAGTGTGTTTTCTCCAAGTGGGAAATTCCATAGTATTTGAAAAGGTTTTCTCCCCCCCTCACATAACTCTTTGGCTTTTTATATTAATGTCTATTGTCTGTCAAAGACACACATGACGCTTTCTGTACTGTACTTTGCTGTATTCGTGAACAAAATAGTTATATGCGTGTTAACTTTCACCTTAGACCTTGACAGAAAGTAAAAATAATTTAAAAGGAAAGAAACACTGAGAAGCTCAAACTTACAATAAGTGAAAGTAAAATACCACTTTATAAAAATACTTACATTTGTATAATACTTTATATTTTACAAAGTACTCTCATATACCTTTTTGAAGAGAAATATTCTGGTTGTGAGAATAATGTGTACTCACTAAGTGTGGAAGATACTGTAATAGATAAAAAATAAAAGGAAAGCAAGCTATGATTTAACCACCCAGAGATTTTTACTGTTAACATTTGCTGTGTTTTCTTCCAGTTACACGCATATGTATGGTTATAGTGTGGATATGTTTGTATAAGTGTGTGTGTATTTTAAACAAAGGGCATTTGGTGGTGTAATGCTTAAATGCTTGACTGGCAACCAAAAAGTTGGCTGTTGAGATGCACGCAGTGCTTCCACTGGAGGAAAACACAGCAGTCTGCTTTTGTAGAGCTTATAGCCAGGACAGCTCTGTGGGACAGTTCTGCTTTGTCACATGGGGTAGCTCTGAGTTGGAATTAACGTGATGGCACCAGTAAACAACTACAACAACAGCAGTTTCGTGGTGGATGTAGGAAGTTTGTGCTAAAGAATTCTATAGCCGCGTAGTTAAAAGTGCTTTGGAGTCAGACAGTTCATGATTCCAGTCTCAGCTATGCTATTTACTCTAAACTTCATTTTCTTTTGTAAAATGAGGCTAATAGTAGTATGCCTTACAGGTTTATTACAAGAATTAAATAAGATAATGCATTCAAGTGTGTAGTATGATGTTTGGCCTGTAGTAAATGTTCAGTGAATGTGAGCTATAGTTACTTTACAACCTTCTGCTGACCCCACGTTCTTCACTTAAATTCTAGGGTAAAAGTTCCCTGTGTCATAAAATATTCTTTGAAAAATATTTGTAATGACTGCATAGATCTCCCTTAATATGACAATTTTTCCTTATGGTTAGACAATTTTCAATACTTTGCTTTCATAAAAAGCGCCACAGTTAGTATTCTTTACAGTAATTTTGTTCATATCCGTAGATGACAGATGCGAAATAAATTGGTAATAGCATTTAATGGAGAGGAAGGAAAACTCCAACAAGTCTTTAAAACAAACAAACAAACCTGTTGCTGTTGAATGTAACTCATAGTGACCCTATAGGACAGAGTAGAACTGTCCCGTAGGGTTTCTAAGGCTGTAATGCGTGTGAAACTGACTGCTCCATCATTCTCTTGCGTGGTGTCTGGTGGGTTCCAACTGTGACCATTTAGTTAGCAGCCAAGGACTTCACCGCTGAGCCACAGGGCTGCTTATTGCCTGCTGTTGTGTCCGATTATGCTAGACTCTTTAGAGCACAGTTCTCGTTGAATTTTGACAAAAATTCTTTGAGGTAAACACCTGTTACCCTGTTTTTTCAGATGAGAAAGCTCTGAAGGAAGGTTAAGTAGTTTGCCTGAGGTCACAGAGATAGTGGTGATGGAGGTGGTGTTTTAAGCCAGCTGTCTGACTTCAGAGCTCCGGTTTTTTCCATTCTGGCTTGCAGTTCTTGCCTATCATTTTGAGACTGGCAGAGTGAATAGTTGCCATTGTGCTTTCTATAAAATGTCACTTGGTGCCACGTAAGGTAGGATTCTTAGCTGGAACTCTTGGCTCACTCAACAGAGTCCCTCTTGCTTGCGTATGTTCTTACATGTTTTGGAACCAAACCTCGTTAAAATAAGGTGTGAAGAAATACAGTACTGATAGGGTAATATGAAAGGAAACTGGAAGAAATAAAAAATGTATTTGGTCAATAAGACAAAGCTTTCCTTTGTTGTAGTTGTGTGGACTAGTCCAGAATTACGTATCTCCTTAACAATCAGAGTAGTTTACTTAAGTCATTTTAGGAATTAAACAGCAATAACAGTCAGAGTAAATTAGCAACCCTACCTACCCACTACTGTTGAGTCCATTCTGACTCATTGTGACCTTATAAGACAGAATAGAATGCTCCATAGAGTTTCCAAGGAGGCCTGGTGGTTTCAAACTGCCAGCTTTGGGATAGCAGATGTCGCACTTAACCAGGGTTTCTGGAGTAAATTAGTGCTGTCAAAAATTGTAAACTTCATTCATGTGTATCAGAAGAATCATTTGTCATCTGAAATTAGGGGTTAGAAGGGAAAAAGTCCCTAGGTAGGCTAATCAATAAGATGATGCATCTTAAAAGAGCTACTATATTAATGTGATTACTGTAGATGTAAGTATAGATACGGGGAGATGTAGATAGGATAAACTTTCAAAGAATTATTTGGTGAACTGACAAGTTGCCTTTTTAAAAGTCAGCTGTTTGGAACATTTGTCTTGGCAGCTCTCAACTCTTAAAGTACGTAGTGTGACAGTCAATTTTGTGTGAAAAAGTGCGTAATTAATATGAAGATTAAGGTACAGGTATTGCCAGTTGGTACTTAATGCACAATTTTTTAGAACAAAGAAACAATTGAAGTTGTCTTTTAATAGAATAATACTGATTTGTCATTTTGTAGGTTTCTGTTCTTAGGAAAAAAAAGGAAAGAAGGAAAAGAGAAAAAAACAGTAATTTTCATACCCAAGAAGTACTTTGCTGCAGAGTTTATAACCAACTATTGTTTAGTCGAGACAGCTGTGTTTATCTTTTGAGTTTGTGCCCTTGAACTTACACATTCATTTCTTAAAATTGTTAGGTTTTCCTTCAGCCCCCTTTCTTACAAGGGAGAGCAGTGTCATTCACAGCCCAGTAGCTAAAGAGGTTTTGGGTCTTGACAGAATGTGATCATCAACTTGACCTGCCAGTGGTATTTTCCCTATAGTTGTGTTATATATGGCATGAATCTAGTAAGTTGAATTGGGGCACCTAATTGGTATATTGGTTAAAGGCTTGGTTGCTAACCAGAAAGTTGGCAGTTCAAACCTACCAGCTGCTCAGCAGGAGAAATACGTAATAGTGTGTTTCCATAAAGATTTACAGCCTTGGAAACCCTGTTGGGCAGGTCTTCTCTGCTCTGAGCTTTAGGATAGCTATAAGTTGGAATTAACTTGATGAAAATGATTTTTTTTTTTTTTTTAAAAAAAAGGATAACAACACCTGTAGTGAGTATTAAGACTGTGAACAGAAAATCAGAAGTGGAATCTGCAGGTTAGAGTCAAGAAGTGTCTCTATTTCTTAGTAACAGGGTAACCCTGGGCAAAATGCTCTAATGTCTCTAAGTCTCAACTCCCTCAGCCCTTATATGGAAATAAAGGTGGACTGCTTGGTGAACTCAAAAGTGCTTCTATGACTAGTTTCTAAGTTGTTGATTAATATTTGCAAATCATTCTTCTGAATGAGGACTTGTCAATTTACCACTTAAACTATCTTAAAGTGAAGAAAGGAAATATTTGTAAAACTACACCATTCCTTGACCTAACCTCACCAGACCTTTCTATCTCTAATGCTGGATGTAGTAATAAAGGGGCCCTCCTTGTCTCTACCCTGGAACCCCTGGTGTCTGTGAAAGCTTGGATGCCTACCTCCAGGGTATTCCTCTCCCAGAAATGTGAACCTTCAGTAAATGGTCCCTTTGCGTGAAGTAAAGATCTTCATAGAAAGAGGCATTTGGAACTTTTACGTTGCTGTGTTGTTCTGAGATAGAAAAAAACCCTATGTATTTGACTTTCAGTAAAAAAGACTCGAAGACTCTAAAAGAGAAGAAATATATTCCAGTAAAATTGTACAAAAACAAAAAAAATGATAGGAAACTCTGATTATTAGTCGTGTGGACAGCGGAGAGAGGAAGTCAGGAACTTTGACCCTGGGTAGTGTCCATGAAGCTTTTTGGAAGTCTGTTGTTTCTTCCTCCAGCCCTAGTTATATAGATAAGGGCTAAGAAACTGCTTCTGGATATGGCCAAAACAAAGAGTAAAATCCTAGCCTTGGCATAGTACTTGTTCTCTTTCTCTGAGCTATGTGGGCTGACCTCCCTGGCTTTTATCAGAAAATGATGGTGGTCCTTTCCCTTGGCCCTTCAGAACAACAGAATTTGTTCATTGTCTGCCTTAGCATAGTCTATACTATAGAACCCTCATGAAAGTGTTTTGACAGTTGATGATTGAAATATGTATGTGGAGTTTCTCAGATGCAGGAATGTGTAAGCCACAGGTAGTAGGCATGTGGCCTCTGAGCAGTAGGACCAGTGGAAAGCCTGGTGAGCACAGGACTTCTCATGCATGCTAAACAGCGATTACCAAGCCTGTTTACTAGGTTCATCTTGAATCAGTCTTGAAATTTTATTTCTCCTGTACCCAAGAAAGTGGTCTCAATATCTCTTAATTTGCTTTGGTACCACGTTTTATTCAGCGCACTACTTCCTCAGCTGTTCCTCGATGTTGGCTGTGTGTAATAGGCACCGTGAGGAATGAGGCAGATGCTGAAAAGGGAAGAACTGCATACCTTAGGCAGAAAGCCTTCAGAACTGAGGGAAAGAAGAGGTTAATGATTTTTTTCTGTATTTTCTGCAGTAAATTGTATTACATGAAAATCTATT
This sequence comes from Heterohyrax brucei, assembly GCA_028571685.1. Taxonomy (NCBI): domain Eukaryota; kingdom Metazoa; phylum Chordata; class Mammalia; order Hyracoidea; family Procaviidae; genus Heterohyrax; species Heterohyrax brucei. Next base: position 109,111,204 of record CM053146.1, read on the forward strand.
CCAATTATTCATTTGTGTACCAAATTTCATAATAATGAAGATCTCTATTTTCTGTGACTCAGACAAGCATCAGTATACCACAGTTCTAATCACAGCAGAAGACTTCAGACAGTCCTTTGGAGTCAGTTGAAACAGGTTTTGACCTACATATCAAGCGTTTCATGTTTTTTTATATTTTTCATTTACACATGTCAACAAATACCTGACTTGATATTAAAGCCAGTCAAATCAATATTTCTTGCAGTAGTCAAAGTACAGCAACCTATATCCTAGGGCAATATATCCCCAACAGCCATATTTTGTTAAGTACTTATTTTTATCATAACCCTAACTGATTGAACTACCTTCAGACGAATAGGACAAAAGTACCAACATAGCTGCCATAAAAAAGTTGGAAAATCTATACTTTTGTCCTTCACCCCTCACTTAAGCAACCCCGCCTGTCTTTTGCTGATTTTAATCCTAAGGAATGACAGCATGGAAAAGATCTGAATTGTGATAGCTGCTTCCCTTATTGTTACATGGGTCTGTTTAACCCTTTCCCCAACTCCCATCCCAAACAGAGGATTTCTGAACACAGCAGTAAAACAGTGAGTATAGGTGAACCCGAGCGTCTCAGACTTAGGCATCTTAACAACAAATTGTAATGGAAAGGAGAGTGGGATGGATGCCCAGTCCTACTTACTTACTGAACTTGTAACCATTATAGGAGTTGTGAAAGTTATCTTTAACTTACAGTATTCTTACAAACAAATGACTGGAAACATCAATTTATTTGGTATTTGTTGTTATGAGAAAAAGCCTAACTTCTCTTCCGTGTGTACTGTGCATGGGTATGTGTGTAAAGGGCTATAGGTACTGTCACTGTTAAAATGTGAGACCTGACCTCCCAAATTTCTGTTTTTCCTAGAGCTTTCAAGAGGCCAGACTGCTTTCAAGAACATCTCTGTGGGTTCCAGGTTAGTAGAGGTTGTCCTTCCATTCTCCGTGTCCTCTTCCTACTCACATGTGCTCACGTGAAGCTAGCTCTTGGAGGCCCTGTCGGAGTGTCTGGCAGCCTTACTTCTTAACAGCAAAGTGCCTTTTCATAGGTGTGTAGTTTGAAGCTGTCCTTGGGTGGAGACACCAGTTAAGTGCTGTGCAGCTAACAGAAAGGTTGGTGGTTCAAAGCCACGCAGAGGTCCTTCAGAAAGAAGGTCTGGCCGTCTGCTTCCAGAAGGTCACATCTGTAAAAACCCTGTGGAGTGCAGTTTTATTCTGTAACTCGTGGGAATGGCTGTGAGTCCATATCAGCTGAACAGCAACTGGTGCCTTTCTTTTTGGTTAGTCTGAAGTCACTCTTGATAGGTGACGAGGGACCAGTGGATCTGAAGCACTCCTCATACCTGTGTCTGCCCTCAGCTCCATGACCCTACACCCACTCCCATCCCCTCCTCCCGTATTTTCCCTGACCCTCGTCTACGCCCGTCTGCCTCCACACCCCCCCTCCTCTCTCCCCTACGCCCACACCTCACTTCCCCACCTCCATCCCCAGCCGCTCTGCTTCACCTCCCTCACCCACTGCCGTCGACATTCCTGTGGATTTCTTCAGAGTAGTCTGATGCATGTGAAATACTTGGAAGTACAAAAATAAAGTCTTTTATACAGATTCTTGTGATACAGAAAAGATCTATTGTTAAGAGTGATGGATTCTGGAACCAAGCTGCCTGAATTTTCTTCCTCAAAATGATAGCCATTCTTACTATTGTTGTTGAAGAACACGTTCCGGGGAATCTGGAAGCCTGGCCTGCAGTTGGCAGCGCTCAGGCAGCGCTGACTTGGAGAGGAAGGATACGGCCTCTTTAGCCAGATAGCGTGGCACTGCATTGTGCCTCTGCTGCCTGGTGGTTGTGCAGTCCTGGCATGTCGTGTCTTAGATGTGAATCATTATAGCATTGTGACAGAGCTGTTGGGGCAATTCAGAACTCATATACGTAAAATGGACTTAAGGAAACTTGACATTCAATGTAATGCTATTATTATTATCAGTTGTAGTAGTTGAATAGGCATGTCAAAATTATTTCCTGGATAGAAAGTATGTTGTTGTTTTCAGTTCATACTTTTCCAGAAATACTTTTTTTGCTTTCTCTAGCAACTTTGTTTAAATTAATATGCTTCATGAGCTGCATATTTACTGTGAAGAGATCATCTCTGGTGAAAACTCTGTACAGGATTTTGTATCCCAGATCCAGGTTATTCCAAGTTAATGAGGTCTTACTACACATGGAATTTTCATGAATGTTTAATTTGAATTTTTGTTTTTTTCCATAAAACTGACAGCTTAGGAGTAAGGTGACTGTAACTTTTTGAAGACAGCTATTAACATGAGTGGAAGTTGATTGGTTTACATGAATGGAATATAATAATTTTGTTTCCTCATTTCTGAATCACCATGAAAACACTTTGTTTATAGTGTTCAAAGAGAATTATTATAGAAACAACTGGCTGATTCTTTTTCTCTTTTTTCATGGAGACACACATGCACACACACACACACACACGAATGTGCACACGTGCACACACAGGAATACTTGAAACTCCTTTGTTTTTCAGTTAGGCAGTGAAAGAATTACTATGTAAATCCTGGAAGTCTTCTCCTCACCAGACATGCAAGGGCACAGTCAATTCCTGTTTTCTTGGAACATATACCAAATAATCAGAAACTCTGATTATTCTGCTGTAAGGCAACAAACAGCTTGATGGAAAGATGTACCAATTGAAAATAGTTCTGATCACATTTTTGTCAGGAGACTGAGATGCCTCCAGCTGTCTGTCACTAATCATATTAGAGGTAGAATGCAAGAATGTTTGGGCTTGTGGAAGATTACTCTAATCACATGTTGGAATGCTATTTTACTGGGTACTTATGCTGTACTGGTAACACTGGACATCCCTTCTGTAACTGGTCTTGCCAGTTGGTAGTAGTCTCAAATATATGCCGCATGGGCACACTTAAGGAATTTTGTATTACAGCTCAAAGGCTTTACTTTTATTTTTATGCTATTTCTGCAGGGATTCACTGATTGAAATGATTTCTCTCTCAGCATAGTACTATTGCCAGCAGTTACAAAAGACTAGCAAGACAGCGAATGAAACCTGAAATAACTGAAGAGGTGTCTGAATTCAATTAGGAAAGAGGCCTGTCCCATATGGATGCATAAGCCATATAAATCCATTTTAATTGTGAACTGCGGTACTTATCTGGTCATGTTTATTTTGGATTCAAGTGCCAAAGCTGGATTTAGACCAGGACTCCAGATCTTTCAGCCCCAATGACTAATTTGGGTATCCGTTGAATCCCTTAATTCATTTCTTAATTAGCTCTCCCAAAATTAGAGACTTGCTTGGTTACAGTCAGTTTCACAAATTTCTCATAAATCAAAACAAACAAGTGTAGGTGCTTTTCCTATGGTCTGTACATTGTACTCTGGTCTTAAGGAGCTATTTTTGTTGTTACCAAAATAATAATAGTAATGTCAACAACAAAAGCATAACAATGTTTTACAAGGCAGGGAGTACATAGTGGAGTACATGTTGCACTGAAAAGCATAGCTTGAAATTCCCTGTGTAGATCCTGGGCCTTTCAAGTTTAAACTCTCAGCTACTTAGAGCTTTGGGACCTTGGTCAAGTTTCTTTTCTGTGTCTCAGTTTCCTTTTATGAAATGAATGGTAGTACCTACTTCTAATACTTAACTCATACTGTATATATGAGTTAAAATGTAGAATGTGCTTGGCATACTAATAAGTGTTAATTATGTACATGGAACCCTGGTGGTACAGTAGTTAAATATAGCTCTGCTGCTAATTAAAAGGTCAGCAGTTTGATTCCACCAAGCCACCGGTTCCATTCTGACCTAGAGGGTCACTGTGAGTTGGAATCTACTCAATGGCAATGTAATTTTTTTTTTTTGCTTATTGTGTTTGTTATTAATAAGACAGTGGTAGACTGATGAGCAGATTTTGCTGGTGCCACAAGATCGTCATCCAAGTATGTCCTATTGATGCATTCCATTTGGAGAACACTTAATAATTATGGAAACATTGGAGACTCTGAAGTTGAAATTAATCTCTATTGTTTATGTTTGTGCTTCTAAGTTTGGCTGCCGGTTTAACATTTTTGGTTTTCTATTCTTAATGTATGCGTGTTCATGTGAAACCTTTTGGTGCAAAAGCGCTTAAAAGTTTGAACGAACATTTTCCTCTCCCCTTCATTAAAATGAAAAATGTAATTATAATATATTAAGTATGTGTATCTGAGAGGAAGTGATTAAGGGGGATTAGCATCAGTAAATTCATTGGAAATTTTCTAACTATTTTTAACAGATTTAAATGCATTGTATGTATTTAATGGCTTTGTTTAGATTTAATGAATGTGCACGAGAGAGAGTCTAGGGAAGGATAAATCTAGTAATTTAATGAGCTTTCCTGTGGCTACATGAGAGTTAGTTAAGATTAAAATAAGTTGCCAACAGATATACTAGAATGACCATCCTTAGTTTTTTTTTTTTTTTGAGTTTGTTTACGTAGAACTAAGTTAAATTGGACTCCTGTGTGCATGTATGAGGATACCCTGGTGATGTAGTAATTTAAGTGCTATATCTGCTAAACAAAAGGTTGGCAGTTCAAATCCACTGGGTGTTCCTTGGAAGCTCCATGAGGCGGTTGTATTCTGACCTCCAGGGTCACTAGAGTCAGACCTAACTCAACGGCAGTGGGTTTGGTTTGTTTGTTTGTTTGTTTTTTTTTTTTTTTGGTGTATGTGTGAGTGGGTGTATGTACACACACATGCACACACATTCTAGAGAAAGGTGTGCTTATTAGTACCAAGTGATGTATATAAAAAAGGCAGCGTTGTCTGTGTTCATCTCCACTTAGAAACAGTCAAAGGTGTCACTAGCAGAATGGATAAATTGTGGTGTACTGTTAAAATGGAACTTAGTATAGCAAAGAAAGTGAATGAAATAGAGCCACATATAATACCATCAATGAATTCTAGAAACATGATGTTGAAAGATGACACAAAATAATAATAGCAATATGATTGTTTATGTCAAGTATGAAAACAGGCAGAACTAAGCCGTTTCTAAAGGGATGCATCTGTAAGTGACTAAAGCAATAAAGACAAGCAAGGAGCTTATTGCATAAGAATCAGGATAGTCATTACTTCTAATGAAGGAGATTAGAAGACAAAGGACCTTCAAGGCTTCTGTGGGTGCTGGCAATGGACTGTTTTTGTATTTGGCTAGTAATTACATGGGTAACATAACCAAAAAAAAAAAAAAAAGACACCACAACACACCCCCCCCACAACACACACCCACTACTGTCACGTGGATTTCAACTCCTAGTGACCCTATAGGACAGAGTAGAACTGCTCCATAGTTTCCAAGGAGTGCCTGGTGGATTTGAAATGCCAACCTTCTAAGGCACCAGGATTTCCATGGGTAATATATAGTATGTTATATTGTTACTTGTTTTTTTTTTGGTGTATGTGTGAGTGGGTGACTTGTAGTGAGTCAGTTCCAACTCATAGAGACCCTATAAAAACCAAACCAAAAGACTGCTGTTGATTCAATTCTGACTCATAGGGATCCTATAGGATGGAGTAGAACTGCCCCCATAGACATTCCAAGGAGTGCCTGGTGAATTTGAACTGCTGACCTTTTGGTTAGCAGCCATAACCCTTAATCACTACACTACCAGGGTATCCAGAGAGCCAATAATAGGATAGAGTAAAACTACCTCATAGTGTTTCAAAGGCTGTAATCTTTATGGGACTAGATCTCCAGGTCTTTTCTCCCACAGAGCTGTTGGTGGGTTCAAACCACCGACTTCTTGTATAGTAGCTGAACACTTAACCAATATGTCACCAAGGTTCCTTGTATATTATGTCACACTGAACATTAATCTTTATGAACTTTTCTGTTATTGGGTTATAGTTAATAGCTTTTTTTTTTTTAAATGAAGTAACGCTTTTGTGCCTGGGTTGGTTTTAGGCTTATAGATTCTGTACATTGCACAGGTGTTCAGAATGGGATATGAACCCTAGGAAACACTTGAGAAGATACACTAGAAAAGGAAAAGAAGTTTCTTAAAGCTTATTTTTATATTCATTTGATTATCAAAAAATGCTATGGTAGCTCAGTAAGTATGTTGACACTAGCACCTTCATCCATGCATCAGATGATCAGGTGTCAAGATGAGAGTGGGGTGCAGAGTCTGTATCCTGCAGGCAAGTTGGCATACTGTGGGCAAGACTGCAGAGAGCTCTTGTTCTTTATTCCACATAGCCTGCCTTTTCTTAATCTGTGAAGCATTTGTGTCAGAGCCCTCCCTTATCCATTATGGACTGTAAGACATTGCCTGTTCACCATCCTGTACCTTTCAAGTTTAAAGGAAAGTACCAATTTCGTAAGAAGAAAAGCATTCAGTAATTAATGATTGTAAGCATGTCCGCATGTGTTTTTTGGCTGCCTGGATCTCCTCTTTAGAGAAGTGTCTGTCCATCTCCTTTGCCCATCGCTTAATTGGATGATTTGTCTTTTTCTTACTGATATTTTGTAGTACCTTACAGATTATGGAGACCAGGCATCGGTCTGACATAGAGTTGCCAAATATTTTTTTCCATTCTGTAGGTGGTCTTTTAATTCTTTTGATGAAGTCTTTGGATGAGCAGAAGTGTTTGATTCTTATTAATTCCCATTTATCTATTTTCTCTTCTGATGAATGTGTTTTGTTTGTCAGATTTTTAAGTCTGTCTATATTGTGTATTAAAACTTCCTTTGTTGACCCTATTTTATCTTGAATGGGCTTTATTGTTTTAGCTTTTATATTTAGGTCTTTTATCCAGTTTGAGTTGATTTTTGTATAAGGTGTGAGATATGGGTCTTGTTTCAATTTTTTTGCAGATGGATATCCAATTATGCCAGCACCATTTGTTAAAGAGACTGTTCTTACCCCAGTTCAAAGTCTTAGGACCTTTGTCAAATATCAGCTGTTCATAGGAGGATGGTGGGATCTTTGGGGTCTCTACCTTGTTCCATTGGTCTATATGTCTCTTTTTGTACCAGTACCAGGCTGTTTTGACTGCTGTGGCAGTGTAATAGGTTTTAAAGTCAGGTAGTGAGAGGCCTCCCAGTATGTTCTTCTTTTTCAGTAGTGCTTACTTATCTGGGCCTTCTTCCCTTTCCAAATAAAGCTGATAATTTGTTTCTCCAGTGAGATACCATCTCACCCCAACAAGATTGGCCGTGATCCAAAAAACACAAAACACTAAATGTTGGAGAGGCTGTGGAGAGATTGGAACTCTCCTCCACTGTTGGTGGGATTGCAGAATGGTGCAACCTGTTTGGAAAGCAACTTGGCATTATTTTAAAATAATGGATATAAGTATACCATTTGACCCAGTAATTCCTCTGTTTGGAATATATCCTACAGAATCAAGGTCATTCACACCAACTGATACATACACATGAATGTTCATTGCAGCACAGTCCACGATAGCAAAAAGATGGAATCAACCCAGATGCCCAACAACAGAAGAATGGATGAGTAAACTTTGGTAAATGTACTCAATGGAGTACTATGCATTGATAAAGAACAACGATGATAGCAGGAAACATCTCTCAATTTGGTCTCAACTGGAGGGCATTATATTGAGTGAAACTAGCCAGTGACAGAAGGACAATTATTATATGAGACTCCTACGATAAAAACTTAAAATCATACTCATACATAACAGAAAAGACTCTTTGAGGGCTACAAGGGTGGGGAGGGTAGGAGAGCGGGAGGGCAAGGGGCGAGGGGTGAGAGTTTAGATTAGATAGTTGTTAGACATTTGGTTGGGTGAAATTGTTGACAATGCACATTAGTAAGAAGATCAATATTAATGGGACTTCAGCACAACTTGTGTGCTTCTCCCATCTTAACCCAATAATGTAAGCACAGAGTATGTACACTTTCATTTTTTATTTAATAAAAAAAAAAAGAGAAAGAAAAGCATTCACGCCAAGTTCCTTAGTTGGTTCATTCATTTATTATCCATGCACTCATTAAGTGTGCTTTCTGCCTGTCTTGAGAGGGTGGCCACTGACATGCTGAGGATTTGTTGATGAGGAAACCCTGGTGGCGTAGTGGTTCAGTACCACAGCTGATAACCACAAGGTCAGCAGTTCAGATCCACCAGGCACTCCTTGGAAAGTCTCTGGGGCCGTTCTACTCTGTCCTGTAGGGTCACTGTGAGTCAGAATTGACTTGATGGCATTAAGTTTGTTTTTTGTTTGTTTGTTTGAGGCCTGGCATGTGTAGCTTGCGATCTTGTTATATTTGAGATTGTCACAGCCATTTATAAACACCCATATACAGCAATTCCTCATAACATGTGAGTATCTGGCATGTAATGTTTGCTCTACCAAGGCTCAAGCAATTGCTTACACTGTTTCAAGAATGGAAATCATGAAAAGGTTGGCAGTTGAGATCAGCCAAGCACTCCTTAGAACTCCTTAGAAACACATGAAATTTTCCTTCTGTTAAAAAAGAAAAAATTATTTTCCAGAGAAAGTGTGTGTACCACAGAAGAAACAGATACAGTGATGACAATCATTATTTTACTTAGCCTCCACTTTCCAAAGTGCTGAATTCTAACGTAATTAGTGACTCATACTTTCTAACCAGCTCTTAGTACATTACCAACCCAGTACCTTACACTGGTTATAAGGATGATTTATTATTCCTGAGAGTTTAGTTGCTGACCTATGAAGTGCTAAACTTTATTGGCAGCTATTGTCTCAAAGCTTGTAGGTATCCTGATGAGTGCCTTGAAAGACCAGTATTAGCAATAAATCACAGCATGCATAATTTTTCAATAAAGCAGTGGAAATGATCTTGCATTCTAGTGCCTCTAAGCCTTGGCATTTGAAAGTTATCTAGGTGGGAAATCAAAGTAAACTTTTTTCAGACTTTAACACTTGAACTCTAGGCCAGCCATAGCAAAAGCATCTTGGTATCTTTATTCCAACCTTGAGATTTCTTGGCTGTGGGAATTGAAGTAGTGCCAAGTACGTTCCTTGTTCTTGTAGGGGCAGGGAAAGGGGGGAAACGCAAAAGAATTTTCCTTTTCTTTCAAAGGAGTTCCTGGAGCATTAACATTTTTCTGGGATAGCAAAATTGTTTATAAGACCTTAGCAAAGCTTTCTAAGAAGAGAGCTTGAAGAGGGCTCTGCCAGCCAATTAAGTCGCATGTGCCGCTTACTTTCAGCAGTAAAGAGTTAGGGAAATAACATCAAAAGAAGTACAAGAGACCGGGGTTTGTCCTTTAAGAGCTTGGTTTCTGATTAACCAGCTGATGCCCTCTTTTCTTCCTCTATCTGTCTGATCAGTTCAAAGATGTAGCAAGATAGCATAGCCAGCTTCCTAATGTATTGCTTGCTGTCTTAAGTTTTGTGAAGTGTGTTTTATTCATCAATATTCCTGGTGCTGTACTTAGTGCCTGGTCTATAAGAAGCATTCAATTAGTATTTGTTCAGTGAACAAACAGATTCAGGCAGATCTTTCAGTGATATATATACTGAGCCAGATTGTGTGGTAAAGGACTTAGTATCTAACCATCATAAATTGAGGAGTCAGACAATGATGAAATAAGTAACCAAGTGAATGTTGTTGTTACTTGTTGCCATGGAGTTGATTCTGACTTGTGGTGACCTATACATGCAGAGTAGAACTGCTCCATGGGATCTCCAAGCTGTGATCTTGTGGAAGGAGACCACCAGGCCCGACCTGTGTGTGCAGAGTAGAGCTAACTGCTCCTTAGGATCTCCAAGGCTGTGATCTTGTGGAAGCAGACCACCAGGCCCATCTTCCGAGGTACCTGTGGGTGGATTAAAACTGCCAGCTTGCTGCTAGTAGTTGAGTACTTCTCTGTTAGTGCCACTTAGGGACTCCAAACAAGTGAATGAACAGTAATTATGGCTACTGATAAGGCCTTAGAAAGACATAAACAAATTAACTGCTGTAAAAGAGAGTAAGGAGTTACAGGAACCAAAACCTGACCAGACCAGACCTACTGCCATCGAGTCAGTTCTGACTCACAGCGACCCACTAGTACAGAATAGAACTGCTCCACAGAGTTTCCAAGTTGCCAAGGAGCACTTGCAGATTTGAACTGCTGACCTTTGGTTAGCAGATGTAGCACTTAGCCCACTACTCTAACAGGGTTTCTAAAAATCCAATGGTATAGAAGGAATTAGTAGAACTTTCCAGAAAGTTTAATTTGCTCCAGGAGTTTACATACCCAGTGAAAAAGCTTTTCGCAGCTTTTCTGAATACAGATAGGTTTGCAGAATTCTTACCATACAGACAATATCCATTTCTACTTCACATCGTTTTGCTTTTCACATATGGGTTAGTTAGTGCCCAGGCCAGGGATTAGCTCTCCAGTTCACTTCCCTTTTTCTTTAAGCTGCAGTTTCTCTCCCAGAGCCAGGCAGCTGTTTCCCAAATGTGTACTGTCAGTCACAAAGGAAACCAGATGACCAAAAGCGAGTAGATCAGCACAAATTTATCATCAAAGCCAACAGAAAGAACCTCAAAGGAATGCCCTGCTGACTGTAGGTCAGAAGTGTTATCTTTGTATCTCGATGACAGAACATTTAATAAAGATTTGGGTACAAAGTACACATCTCCCTCTGGGTAAGCTGAACTGTGTCAAATGGAAAACTGTTCCTTAGGGTTTATAATATCCCTTTTTTCCTAAATTAAAAAATGCTAATGTGAATAGTCGACTCTCAACAACTCATGTTATGATTGTATATAGGGCATAGAGTAAAGAAGACACTTGCCTAATGAAATCACAGTTCTTTTTAACTCCAAAAGCTGGAAGTAATTTTAGCTTTTTTCTTTTTCCCAGGCTTCTTTATGGAAATAGGCCACAGTCATTTTTTATTCTACTGATTCCATGCTTCCTGAGTTTATATTTTTAAGAGCTGTTTTTAAAGACCCTTTAGGGATATGCTTTAATACATTCCTTTTTAAAATAATTATTCATCTATAGTACTCTCTTAGAATATCTGAAGGTTTGGAAATACAGGAACTGCTTAATAAGGTACATTTAATGGTCTATGCAGAATATCAGCAGTGTTACATCTAGTTCAGTTAACATAAATTAGATTTAATTAGTCATTCTGGAAAAGTAGTAGATACTTTAGAATATAGATTCAATACCTAAAATCCACTGTTTGCCTTTTATGTATATAACATTTATAGGTAAAAATTCTAGGAATAGTATTTATAGTGTGGTATTATATCACAGTATAGTATATTAAGAACATATTTGCAGCAACATAAAATCAGTTCTTAGGGATTTTTGTAAATAATATGAAGAACATGTCTTGCGAGGACACAGAAAACATCCATGTAGAACATAAGGTTGTACTTATAAAAATTCTCTGTAAACCTTAATATGTTATACAAACATAAAGTAATTGTGTTGTTGGTGTTTTTGCAGTTGTGGCATGTCTAACTTCTGGGCTGAACGATGGCCCTTAGCTCTTCTTTTCATACCAAATATGTTTCTATTTAGAATGAGATTTCTTGTTTCACATATAACCCGTATGTTTTTGTCCCTGGGTGACGTAAATGGTGAATGTGCCCAGCTGCTGCCTGAAAGGATGGAAGTTTGAGTCTGCCCCTGGGTGCCTGAGAAGAAAAGCCTGGAGGTCTAACTCTGAAAAATGAGCCACTGAAAACCCTGTGGAGGGAGCCCAGCTCTGCTTTGAGACACATGGGGTCCCCATGTGTCAATTGGACAGCAACTGGTTTTAACCCTTATGTTGGAGATACCCTAAGTTCCCTGATTGCTTTCTGTAACTCGGTACTTAATTCCCAAACCCTCCAGACTATGCTTGTGCCATGGAAGCACTTGTCATGTGATGTTTTGGAAAGCCTAAGTTCTAGGAAGGAAGCTCACCACCCCCGCCCCCCCATCTGCAGTCTGTAGATGATGACCAGGACCCCTGCTGTGGCTGTCTGCGCAGTTCCTCCCCGGCACTAGAGAACAATGGGAGAATCACTTACTCCTGATTTTATGTGGCTTCTATTGTGGTTCTCTGACATCTGTTTCCAGAATTTCTCAGCCTTCACACCCTCTTAAACCTTGCTCTTTTGGTACCTTCTAGAGGCTGGTACCTTGTAGGTAGTTATCCCAGCCACCTGAAATTCTTCTTGCCAGTCCCAGCCCTGTCTGTTCCTCTGTGATCCCTCAACACGACATTCTCCACATTGTAGCCTCTTTTGCACCTACTGCTACAGGAAACTGGACACAAGATGATGTGTCTCGGTAATATTCATCGGCCAGCTTTACACTGCCCGCTTTCTTGGGTAGAATTGCCCTTTTTCCCAGCACTCAGATTGGCCAGCTGCCTCTTTGTGCTGCTCTCCTCTGAGAAAGCTCCTGTAGAGTGGATGCCGCAGAGGCAGAGGCTTGAGGGGGAGGCACGGCCTTCTCTCCTCAGAGTGTTCTTCCAGAGAAGTGGCTCATTGTCAGCGTCAAGGACCAGGCCATGGGAAACAGACTCCCTGACAGTCACCATGGGTTACACAAATATTGCTTCCATTTAGTCTGACCTTTCATTGTGCTCCAGAATGACTGAGAATACTTAAATCTTGTATGGTATTTTTCTGGAAACAAAAATAAGTGGAGTTCTTTGAAGCAGCCGCACTTGAACTTTTGCCCTTGCTCTTCCTTTTCCAGATGCTGTATCCAATTCAGGCTTTCCTTTTGTCATGTATTTTCCTTTTGCGAGAAATAGCTAATTTCTCTACTGATAAATTATGGATTTTAGAAATAGTGCAATTTTTAAAGATAAAGGATACCTTCTGTGGCCTTAAAACCCTTAGCTCTGAGAACTGAGTCTTACCAACACTTACTAAGTGCTTACTGCCAGGCACTGTTGTGAAAGTTTTACTAACCCAGCTAATTCTCACAGGGGTCCTGGGAGGTATCACTGCTAGTGTCTCTGTTTTACTCATGCAGACCCTCAGGTGTAGTGAACAACGTGGGCAAGGTCACACGGTTCCCAGTGGGCAGGGTCTGGCTGTGACCTAGTCTGGCTTTAGTGCCGTGTTCTAAACCACCAAACTCAACTTCCTCAGTGACTCAGATGCGTTATGTAATGCCCAGGGACCTAAGTCTCCTCACCTCTGAAGTGGGAATAGTAGCACCTACCTTACTAAATTGGGATAACGGTCAAATAAAGTAATTATTGGAAAGGGCTCAGTCAATTGCAAAGTGCTGTAACACAAGGTTTAAGTTTGGGCTCAATGCTGGTACAGTTTCTGTTATTCGGAGAGTCTTATTGTTGCATCTGGCTCTGGCTACTCAGTTTAGGTGAAAATCTGCATGGATTTCCTGATGTTATTTTGAAGTCTCAGGAAACCTCAGGTTTCACAATGAAAGTGATCGTTTTCTTCCAGAATGGTGGCATTTGGAGCATCGGCAAAAACCAGCATAACATTTTAATGTGCTTTTAATATGCCAGATAAGTTCAGTATCATTAGTTCTCTTTAGCTTAATTAATGTAGCATTTAACACCGTCCCCTTTTTTCCTAAATCATGTGGAATGAAATTTTTAACAAGTCTCTGTTTACCACATACTTTGGACGTGTCATTAACTGTCCTTCAGTGTGTAATGCTGGGACTAGGTTCATGTCTCTTACTGCTCACTTGGAGCACTGAAACAGAAGAGACATTGGGCAAGGTTTAGGCCCATGGAAGAGAAGTGGAAAGTCAGATCAAAAGATCAAAAGAGAGTCTGTGTAGATTAAAAAAAATGCCCCCAGATGTGGGACAGGAGACTGTATTGAGAACCCCATGCCCGTAGAGGTCTGATGGGGAATCTTGGAAGAGTAAGAAGGACCAGGGAAGAAGAAGGAAGAGGAGACTTGAGAAGGACTTGCCAAGCAGAAACCAGGTGTTTCCTTGCAGTGGGTCTAGGAGAGATGGAAGTTGTCCTTCTGCCTCTGATGCTGGGCTTTCCCCCTGCTGTGGGGTGCCTAGGTATGTGGGGGCTACGTGTCATAACTCCTAATTCTCAGTGCTCTCACAAATGGAATGTTGGAGTCTGAGTTGTTACTTGTAGGAAGTGGCTACCCTGAAAGCGTGACTTTTTGTGATTCTTCAGAGCTTTTCTGCATCCTAGAAATTGGGTGCTTCCTGTTTTTTGATGAGACTAGAATTGCTTCCGAAGAATCACTCTGTTTGAGGGTCTTCCAGTCATAAAGAGTTATTCTTTCCTTTTTTGGGTAAGAACAATATCCTTGCCATTCAGTCTTCAAATTTAGAAAGCATTTATGATACAAGAATATCCTTATTTTAGAGAAGAAACTGGCAGTCTTCATGATGTGAAAACGTCCAATTTAGAAAACACATTTAGAAGGAAAAGCTGCTTTAGGTTCTTTTTGGAATCAGGTGGAATATAAATGAAAAAATTAAAAATTAAAAGAAAATGTACAGTCTAACAACACATTCACGTTCTCTTTTTCGTGTTGCAGAGACTTGTTGAATTTGCCTGAACTTCAGATGTCATATCTGTCACTTCATTAAACTGTCAGACTGCAAATTGGTTCAGGCATCTAACTGGGAACATAACTTGAGTGATAGATCTTCTAACTGATGCGTGTAATCAGGGCACTACAATAATGTTGCCAGGGACTAACCATCTAGAATCTTTAAGAATACTGGTAAGTATAAGAAGAACACTTGATGCGGGGGAGGGAGATTAGGCATTAAGTCCCAGGAAGGAGCCTAAGTGGAATATATGAGTCAGTCACGGCTGTTTGCCTTTTGCTGTTGAGTTGACTCCGACTCATGGCAACCCTGTGTGTTGTCATAGTAGAACTGTGCTCTGTAGGGTTTGCAGTGGCTGAAATTTCAGGAGTACATTGCCTGTCTTCTGAGGTGCCTCTGCGTGCCCTTAAACCTCCATCCTTTAAGTTAATGGCCTAGCACGTTAACTCTGTGCACCACCCAGGGACACACCAGTCGTAGCTGGAGTTAGATAAATAGGAGCAGCTAACATAAAACCATCTAATTGATTAAGGTATTGGTGGTTAACATTTATCAGAATTGTATATACAAGCTCTTATTATAGATATATACCCTGGAGTGGTAGTGGTTAAGTGCTTCATCTGCTAACCAAAACATTAGCAGTTCAAATCCACCGGCTGATCCTTGGAAACTCTTGGGGGCAGTTATACTCTGTCCATAGGGCTGCTACAAATCAGAATCGACGTGATGGCAGTAGGTTTGGTTTGGCTGGTCACATTGCTATGGTAACTGATCATAGCTAAATGCTAAACTGATCATAGCACTTGATTTGCATTTAGCTGGTGTAAATTAAAGTGTATGACTCCTTTGCTAGAGGTCCAGGTTGGCAATGTGTGTTTTTAAAGTCCTTTAAAGTGTGTTCATTGGCACAGAAATTTTTTTCCTAGGAATTTATGCTAATGAATAATTGAGGACATGTATAAGGCTTAGCCACAAAGATCTTCATCACAGCATTGTTTATAATAGCGTGAATAGGAAATTACTTAAATGTCCAGCAATAGCAGATTAGCTAAATATATTGTGTTTCATTTATACAATGGAACACTCTTCAGCCACTACAGATGATGTTATAGAAGCATTGGTAGTGAAAACGTATTTGTGATATGTTGTTAAGTAATGAAAACATGTTATAGAATTCATGTATGTATAATATGATCACATTTTCATTAATATATGCATATGTTCTTCAAAAATGACCTGGAAATATACTGAAAGGTTTTTATAGTGGTTCTCTAGGTGGTAGGATTATAGGTATTTACAGAGTTCTTCTGTTTTGCCTATTGGTGTTCTCTAACTGTTATGCTCAGAGGGTATACTGCTTTCATAATTGATAATGTTATTATCAGTTTAAAAAGAGAAAAATATGTGAACCTGACCATACAGAAGTTTCTGACTCCGGATAAATGAGAGAGCTCGTATGATACTTTTGAGCTGAACATATTTGTAAGCAACATATTCAGCTGAACATGAACCTTCAGCCAGTGTCATGATTTTAAGATCTGAAATTGCTCTTTCATATACCTGGTGTAGTGAAGTTTGAATTCCTTCCTGCTCTTCCCTGCAAAATAAAGGTACTTAATTTACCAGGCCACCTCTAGGGTTACTTCCTACGCTCAAATCCCAGGTCTTCTCTTTTTGGTCTGCCTACACAAATTGTGAGTGGGAAACTCTCTGCACTTCTCATAATTACAACTGCCAAGTGATGAAAATGTATTAACTAGAAGGATTCATCTTATTATTTGTAGTACAGTCAAGCAAACCCACTCTGCAAGATTGTTCTTAATGTCTGTCTTCTGCTGCTCTGAAGAGAGACCTTGTTTTTCCATCCCTCGTTGGTCATTGTAGTTTTTAACTTTTTGGAGAGCTTATCCCAAGGGTCGAGGCGTCCTGGCCTGCCCATGGTTAAGCACTTGGCAGCTAACTGAAAGGTTAGCAGTTTGAACACATCCAGCAGCTCTGGGTGAAAGACCTGGCGATCTGCGTACTTGAAGATTACAGGCTAGAAAAACCTGCCAGGCAGTTCTCTGTCTCCTGGGTTCATGATGAATCGAAGTTGACTTGACAGCACAGAAGAGCAACAACAAATGGTGAGGTCAGGTGGTTAGGGAATGCCCAATGTTTCAGGGAAACTCCATCAGTAGGTGGGGAGCACTTGAAGGAGACTGCAGAAAAGAATTCATTCCCAGTAGACGATAAAATCCCCATCAGCTGTTAAACCCTGACAGCCTTTCAGCCTCTTCCTTTTGGATCAAGGCCGGCAGGCCTCTGTCTGTCTGTACTGCTTGGGACTGCCTTAGTTCAGCAAGGTGAGATGTCATGTATTTTCCTTCATTAGTCACTCCTGGCAGATGTCATGTTGTTACAGTCTTTCCTGCCTTTAAGAAAATGATTTCACAGTGACTTCACAATAAATGTAGAGGTAAATTATCATATGGGGTCCCTGGAAGGGGCACATGGTATACATGCTCAGGTGGTAAATGGAAGGTTTGAGGTTCAACCCATGGTACCTCAGAAGAAAGGCTTGGCTTCCTACTTCAGAAAAATTAGCCATTGAAAACCCATGAAACATGGTTCTACTCTGACACACATGGAGCTGCCATGAGTCAAAAGTCAAGAGCAACTGTGGGGGAAATGCGTGCACATCTGGCAGACTGATCTCCTAGTATATCGCTTCTGAGCGGATTAATGAGAGTGTCGCATCAGAGTCACACAACATTCACTGTGACCCTGGCCCTCCCCTAAACTTGTTGTGGAACATTAGAGAGATGAACCGATCTTTTTAGGTTCAATTTTTACACCTTTGTAAAGTGGGTGGGTTGAATTATGAGGTTTTCCAGCATCATCCGCGCTCTGAAATTGTATAGATATGAACCACAAAGGTCATTTATTGTCTGCTTAACTCAGAACTGAAGGCAGAACATCTAGTAACAATCCATCCCTTGGACATCCCTGCCATTTGTTTTGCTTAGTCCAATAAGCCATTGTTTTCTATCTTTGCTTTGTCTTACCACACTAAATACTGTCAGGAAGAATCTCATTTTGTCATTGTTTGTATCCTAAATGTATGCTGTGTCTTTGTGACTGATAAAAAAAAAAAAAGGAAAGAAAGAAAAATCTTAAAAGCAGCTTTTTCTATTATTTTCTAGGTTTTAAAGCTATCCCTCGAGAACTAAATGTCAATTCAAAGAGTCCTCTACTTATTACCATTTCTAACCTAACCTACAGAAGTCTAAGGCACAGTTTGAAGCAGAAATTGTTGCCTGGAGAGAGTGCACTTATATATCTGTAGCTTGATTTCTCTCCACAATTTAAGAAGATACGGATTTTTGAAAACATTTTTAGCAACATTTTTTCAGTGTCTAAATTGAATATTCAAAACTAGACTGTTGTGCTTGCTCTAGCTCCTGCCTTTTTATTTGTAGAGACAATATTTTAAAATTGAGTAAAAATTTAAAATGAGTCTGCTGAAAACTAGAAGTTAGGTTTCCCCAATGAAAGAGTTTATAAATCAAATACTTGCATGTTTTAATTTGATCTGTAATTATAGGCTGTGGCACATGTAATACCTCCTTTACACATGTAGGGTATTCAGCTGTTTTCTGTAGAAAGCAGCAGAAAACCCAAACAGGCCACAGAAGAGACAGCCAGTTACCACCTAATACCCTGTCAGTCTTTATTCCTTGAGAATGCACCCTGGTTTTGTTGCATTTCTCACCTTCTCTTGCTGTTTTGGGGGTAGCCAACACAGAAATTGTTAGGCAGAACTTTCTGGAAGGCTTTTTAACTCGAGTTGGTTGGCTGTGTATTTCTTGACTCTGTTTCCTATATATTGTCTCCATTCTGAGTCCCGTATGGTCACAGGTAGCTGAAATAACTTTAGACCTATTATCCTCTTCATTCAAGCCCAGCAAGGGAGAGAAAGCTCACTTTCCTTGCAACTGAGATCCCCTCAGATTTGGTTCTCTTTGGCCTGTTTTGGGCTGCATGAATCAGTAACTGATGTATGTGGGATGAAGTACTCATGGATTCATCTTGGGTCACAGGCCTACTCCTAGGACCCAGATTAGAGGTAGTTTCATTGGGTCCCTGAAACCAAAATAGGACTTATCTGGCCATGAGAAGAGGGAGTAGATACTGGTTTAATCATACTAGAATTACCTACCTCAACAAGTCTTCCAGTTTCTTCTCTGAGTTATTGTTATCTCTAGTAATGAGGCAAACTGATCACTGATTTGCAGAGTTATATTGAACAATGATTTGGTCATTGGGTTCATTTCTGCTAAGTGAAACTGGAGGTTCAAGGTCATGCTGCTAATCCAGGTTGTGTATCAAAACATACATCTTTTCATTTTCCAGACTTATGCCTTGCTTAGTAAGCCATATAACTTCCATTTCTCATCTTCGCCCTAAATATGACCTCCCAGAAGGATAAAATTGAAAGTTTGCAAAATTTTTTTGTTGAAAACTCACAACTCTACTTTCAATGTTGCTTTCTTTTTTTTTATTTTTTATTATGACCGAGTGAAAATGTACATTCCCATATAAATTTACATGCCCACTTATATGCAGCTTCCACTGCTCTCCCTACCCAGTGACAGCACACTATTCCTCTCTGCTCCATGTCTCATCTTCCCAACAGTCTCCTTTTCCCTCCTCTCCACCCACTCTCCTTCCTGCAGCCAGAGGTCAGCAGGATGACACATCAGAAAGCAACGTGGATATCTATAGGATATCAATGTCGCTTTCTGATGCAGCAGAGAACATTGTTTCTGGACATAAGGTTGTATAACAAGTAAGGGCTAAATGAAATTTAAAACGAGTTGTGATAACCCCCCAAAAAGTTGTATTTCAAGGTAGTGATACCAGCAGATCATCCATTATATAGCCATAGTACTAATACTCTGAGTTGAGATGAAGGGGTTGCGGGACAATGACAAGAAATACTGTGGTCTTCTCTTTTGTATAAGTGAACATGTAAAAGTGATTTTCAAGTGATTTACTACAGTTCCATATTGGGACATGGTCAGCAACAAGCCAAGTGATTATAGCTAGAGTCTGAAAATGTTCAGATGGCCTTCAGTTAGCTTTGGGCAAGGCTGCTTCTTGCAGGAGCACGTACTGATTTTTCAGAATGCTTCCAGGCTTGTCAGTGGAGGGGCTGATCATGTCAATCCTTTCAAGCCCCAGGAAGCATCTCAGAAAGTGGATACAGGAAGAATTCCTGTAATACCTGGGGGGGGTGGGGGGGTGGGGACTGGCTTTCTGGGTGGAGGACAGCAGGAACAGGGTGGCTGTCACTGTACAGTCACTGTAATAGTGACTGTGAGCCCTGCAGTTAGAGTGACCCCGGTCTGACGTGGACTCCTCTGTATGTACTGGGAGATCACATGAGCTGTTGGTACTTTGCTTTCCTCATTTGTAAAATGGGAAACGTGAAAATAGAGTGAGAAAAGCAAACCAATGCTTCTAATCTATCCTAGGTGCTCAGCAGACGTGAACGACTGTGTTTTGAGCTGACCCTTGAAGAGTAGGAGAAGCGTTATTAAATTTCTTCCCCCTTCTCCCTTCTTACTGCTCGGTTTCATTAGGTAAAACAAAACAAATAAACAAAAAAGTGTGAGACCAGAAAGTTGAGGAACATGTTTTTGGGTTAACTTCATTTCTGACAATGCTTTTGACTTTGTAATGTGGAAAAGTGAGGTATTGAGCTTCAAAGGGCAGAGTAACAGGGACCTTGGTTTCAGGAAAGATTTAGGTCATTTGCCAGAACAGTGTTTTTAAAGAAATTGTTGTGTATCCTACTGTGGTGAGTGGTGTCTGGGATCTTAAACGCTAGGGAGTGACCATTGGAGAAGCATCAGTTGGTCCCAGTGCACCGGGAGCAGAGGAGAATTACGGACATTAAAGGCATAAGGAGACTATGCCCCTAAAAAACAGAAAGGGCCACATAATAATCCAGAGACTGTACCAGCATGAGACCTGAGCAACTAGATGATGCCCACCCACCACCCATGACTGCCCTGACAGGGAATACTACAGAGTCCCTGACATAGCAGGAGAAAAATGGGTGTGCAGAACTCAACTCTATTAAAAAGACCAGACTCGATGGTCTGACAGACTGGAGGTTCCCCAGAAGACATGGCCCTCAGGCTCTCTCTGTTAGCCCAGAACTGAAACCATTCCAGAAGCCAACTCCAGATAAAGATTGGACTAGACTATAAAACATAAAATAATACTGCTAGTGAAGAGTGTGCTTCTTGGCTTAAGTAGATATATGAGGTTAACTGGGCAGCTGTTGTCCAGAGGCTGGATAAGAGGGCAGGAGGTGATAGTAGCTGGTTGAATGGACACAGGGAAAGGAGGAGTGTGCTACTGCAGGGTGGGGAGAGCAGTGGAAGTTCCATAGCAATATATATGTAAGTTTTTGTATGACAAATTGACTTGGATTGTGAATTTTCACTTTAAACACAATAAAAAAAAATTTTTTTGAAAGTGGGGAGTTGATAATGGCGTACCAAGATATTAGCTGTCGTAGCATGCTTCTCTTTACTTTGAGTGCAGATCTGTTGAAATCTGCTGGAACGATGGTGTCACTGCGTTGCTTTTAAGAGTAGTATTCACCTCCTGTGGAAGCAGCAAGGACCGTGAGAAGTCATTGAAGCTTCAGGCTTGCAGGTGTCAAAGACTATTGACATTCTATCAATCGTATTTTAAATCTGACAAGAAGAGTGTCTCAGAATCTCACACTAGGACATGAGGGTGTTAACTCTTCATTTTACAAGTGAGGAAACTGAGGCTCAAAAAGGAGAACTGACTCAAGGCCACATAAAGGATCAGTGACAGGGGCAAGAATGAAACTGAGGCTTTCTGATACCCGAGTCAGAGGTAATAATAACTGTAGCCACTAGACGATACTGCTTATCCGCCGTACCTCTCCAGGGTCTTCTGGTAATTGCCAGTCTCATCCAGTGCTAAAGGGCAGGAATGCATCCCTTTCAACAAATTCCGTTTATTGGAGATCACCTCTCTTCACTCCCTACGTGTTAACATTTATAGTTCTTTCTACTGTAGCTACTCAGTTTGTTGGTAGTGGAATTAGGAGTTTATGGCACAGTGGTTAAGTGCTACATATTGCTAACCAACAGGTTAGCAGTTCAAACTCACCAGGCTGTCTTTGGAAACTATGGAGTAGTACTACTCTGTCCTGTAGGGTTGCTGTGAGTTGGAATCTATTTCGCAGCAATGGGTCTGATTTGGTTTGGTTTTTGGCCTGGGAGTATACAGGGTAGCCACCATCGTAGGCTGTTGAATGGGGGAAGAGCTAGAGGCCTCACTGGTCAGTGTGCAGAATTCCTCTTAAGCACCTTGTGTTCAGCCTGGCACCTTGGCCTGTCCTGCATTGGCTTCAGCGTGTTGGGTTCAATTTCTTCAGAGAATAAACCTCTCATGATCTGTAAGGGTGGAGAGGAAGGTTGCCTGTCTGCTCTGAGTAGGGAGTAGGTCTCGGCAAGGCTTCAGCCATGATTTCCCTGTCTCATTGTCACCCTCCTGAACCTTCATGGGGTTCTTTGGGGGCCAGCTGGCTGGCTTCTGCTTTGTGTTCTTGTCTGCAGGCCCTCAAGTTTCCATTGCTTCTACCAAATCACTCACTCCTCCTCTCTCTGCCGCCTGTCTTTCAGAATGGATGCGTCCTGTCTCACCCGTTTGGTTTCCTCTCTTGTTTGTTGCCCTTTCTGAATTCATACCTTTTTCATGTCTTTCTCCCTGTCCTGGTGGGTTTTGGAAGGAAGAAGAAAATCATTCCATATGTTAGCCACCCGTTCTTCATGAAATGGTTAATAGCTATTTTTAATGGAGACACTCGGGGGGTGGGGGGGTGGGCGGTGTAAGACTACTGTGGACTTAAACCCCAGTGAATTGTCACCAACCAGGCCTATGTGTAGTTAAGTTTTTGTTGTTGTCAAACAGTGTTGATTTGGCCTTAGGCGACACAGAGAATGGGTAAAGGAAACCTCAGTTCTCAAGTGTCAGGAGTTACCCTCTGGGAAGATAACACCATATGTTCAGTCACTGCCAAGAACCTTCAGAAAGATCTCCCCAGGTTTTGTGTTACCACCGAAGATTAACTTCCCGACATGGTTCATAGTCATGCTTATAAAAGTGTTTTTAAAATGCCCACTATGAAATCAGTGGGTAAAAATCAGAGGGAACTCTGAGAGAGAAGCATGTTTGTCTATTCTTGTGTAGCTGAGCACTTGCTGGGAGGAAGTGGCAAGCGTCTCCTTCAGTGTTTATGTTTTTTGATGCACTAACCAGCAATAGAAAACTTTCTTCCAAGTGTGTACATACTGGGAATGCAGAGGAATAAATGTTTGTTAAGTGAATAAACCTCGGTGTATGGAAGAGGATTTTTGTGCCTCCAGCAACATGTTGGCAATAAAAACATTTGAAATCAAGATGCTTCTCAAAATCCTTATAAAATAAAATTAAATGAACAGCACATACTTTATTTTGCCAAGAACTAAAGTTTTCCGTTAAAAAATAAATAAATACATTACCCTGTCAGTGACTTTTTCCCAACACCTGATGTATTTTAGTTAGTGCAGCGTTATTCCTGGCGCTCTGACATGTATAATTGTTACCAACGGGATTCATCTAATACAGTATTCAGGATTGATAGCTGATTTATATCACCTTAAACTGAAGGATGAGGCATTAAAATTTTCGTATTCACTCCCCCACCATAGTGAGGGACTATAAATTCAGTTTTTATTTTGATCTAACTACAGTTCTATGTTGTAAAAACATGGCTAGCAAAAACATAGACTTTAGTGGATGATAGTCTAGTATAATATGGACTTCATTCTGGAAAAGAAAAGGTAGATTATAGAAATATGTGAGGATTTCTTACAAAGTCCCTGCCCCCTGATGTAATTCTCTAAGGGGGTGGGAACCCCGCATGCCGTTTCACTTGTGCCATATTGATCTAATTCAGTGTTCAATTAATGGTTGCTTCC
The DNA here is from genome assembly GCA_028571685.1 of Heterohyrax brucei. Lineage (NCBI taxonomy): Eukaryota > Metazoa > Chordata > Mammalia > Hyracoidea > Procaviidae > Heterohyrax > Heterohyrax brucei. The sequence goes on from CM053146.1 coordinate 109,134,860, forward strand.
AGTGTCTCTTAATCGGTTATGGGAATGCAATTATACCTCTTCTGCAGTCTCTTTGGCTGCTTTTCTGGTCTGAAATAGTTCCCTCCTCAGTGTCCATCTCTGTTTCCTGTTGATGTGCTTGAAGAAAGAATCAGAGGCTGATACATTGCTCTCTGTCCCAACTCTTGCTTTTTTATTAATGTCTGATGATACGACAGTGCCTGCCAGTTTACAAGCAAAAGAGGTGCCTGCTGCGTTGGTATTCGGAGTATGTGCCCTTGTGTGAGCAAAACTGATGGTTTAAGGGCTATGGAACAGCATATGCAGCGAAGTTATTAAATGAGTTTGTGCAAGCTTTGTGAAATACAGAACATTTTGATCTTGAAGCCACCATGTAAGTGGTGTTGTTAGGTGCTGTTGAGTTGATTTTGGCTCATAGTGAGTGACCTTCTATGAGAGTAGAACTGGCACGTAGGGCTTGCTGGGCTGTAATCTTTGGGAGAGCAGATCACCAGATCTTTCCTCCTGTGGAGCTGCTGAGTTGAGTTGGAACCACCGGCCTTTCAGTTACAGGCCCAGCATGTGACTGTTGTGCCCCCAGAGCTCCTTAGTATGTCACCACCAGAAATGTAAAAAAAAAAAAAAAAAAAAAAGATAAGCAAATAATGCTCCTTTTCTCTCCTTTAAATGTTACCCCATATAACCGGTTTAACTAGGTTTTTTTTCTCTCTGTAGTGCTCATTTGCTCTGGCCCTGCGCAGACAACATCTACACAAAGCTCCAGTGAACCTGCTGTCCCTACCTTTTCCTTTGCATAAAATCTTGGCTTTAGAATAGCTGGATTTAATGGCAGGGGGCCTTTGCCTTTGTTCCTGAAGGCTTTTTTTGTTCCCACTCTCTCAAAGAGGGACGCGTGGTTAATGTCTCCCCTTCTGTTTGGATTGTAGGAAAAACCAGGTTCACAGTAACTTAGTGCCAGCACACCTGAATTCAGGGGGCAGCCCCCCAGACAAACCAGCTCTTGTTTGGAGCCTGGTGGACCTGGAGAGCAGCAAAGGTGAAAGGGTAATGCGTTCCTTTAGGTGGTGATAAGAGCTGCATTCCGAAAGGATTAAAAATTCAAAAACCTGTGTGTATGAGGACAGAAATGAAAAAGGAGGGAGAACCCCACATGAATGCATAAACACTGCGACACAGTGGGCTTTTTTTTCTTTAGTATGTTTTCCAAACCACATCCATTGTCAGTTGTCAGAGCCACATGCTTCAAGAAGAACATCTACATGTTGTACGTGACAGGTATGTTTGCTACAGGGTTTGGAAGCAGCCTGGCTGTCGTTGAGAGGAAGGATACTGGTCTGTGGTATCCTCTGCTTCTCCATAAGAATTACCATCTGGTCTCTATCAAGTACTTCCCTGATCAAGGTATACAAAAGTTTCCAAAATACCTTGATTTCAGACTTTTTAGCCTAGAAGAGCAAAGAAGGGGAGGGGATGAAAGAAAATCCATGTAGTTTGTTAACCACATCTGAGAACAGTTCTGGAAATGGAAAATTGGCTCCACATAAACTTTTCTGAAATGGCGTAATCACTGCATTGCATATTGAGATTTTGATTGTGCACCTCAAGTGAAGGTCCTGTGTAATTCAGCGGATCTCTCTGGTGAAACATAAAGGCAGTATCATTCCTTTCTGCTAATCAAGGGCCAGAACCAACCTACACACATCTGCCTTGCTGTTCTTCACTGCCTGTTATGAAAATAAATCTTCCATTTTCCCAAAGAAGTTACTACCCAGTAAAGCGGAAAATGAGAGTGCATGGATGTCTTCTCTGGAATTCTGACCCTCTCCCAATCCTTCACTGTCCCTTACCTCTAACAGCTGGAAGACTCAGGATTTTCATACTTTAAATCTAAACACAGTTTTGTTCTGCCATGACCTGTCTTTCACAAAGAGGTTTGATTTAGTTTGGCTTATTTCTTTAAAAATTAGGTAAGTTCTAAAAGTAGTGTTAGCCATTCACATACACGGTGCTTGAGAAATAAAGAGAGATAAACACAGAACCAGGTCTTATTGAAGCAGTGACTTTTGCAAGTACTGCACCACAGTCTAAAACAGAAATGTGCTATCTTATTGTGGGAAACTATCGCTTTTACTTTTTTTTGATAGAACTCCCCCCATTCTCTAGTGAGAAGAGAACATTCCACACATACCAAAGTAAAGACACCAACCCACAATTTGCGCAGCAGTGTCCATTGGAAATGTAGCCTCTTGATGTCACTGAGGATTTAATGAAGTTAAACATTTCTGGAGTGAGTTTAGTCTCAAAGGAGCCACTTCGGAAGGCATGTTGAAGCAAACTTAATGATTTACCTGTGTTTGTGATTTTAACAGTGTGAATCATTAGCTCAGATCCCCTTTTTTTATTCCAAGCAGAAAAGTCCCATTGGGCAAACCCTGTAAATCTTAGTGAAGACTCTTGGTTAGTAGAGGAGGGTGTCGGTGTCCCTCACCACTTTACAGTGAAAGAGTTTTAGCCTCTTGACCCTGGAGGTGTGCTGGAGGGCTTGTAAAGCTCACCCAGGTAAAGAAGCGTGTGGCACCATTTTCTTTCCCTGCTCTGAAGTCCTCTCCAGTATGGGAGACTGCCTGTTGCTGGAAAGTCCTGTTGCCATTCTTCCTTTCAAGCACCACCAGGGCTGCTTCTCAGAGGGTAGCTGGTCAAAAACGGAAACCCTAGTGGTGTAGTGGTTAAGTACTATGGCTGCTAACCAAAAAGTGGGTGTATCAAATCCACGGGGCCCTTCTTGGAAACTTGGTGGGACAGTTCTCCTCTGTCTGTGGTGTCACTTTTATGTCAGAATCAACTCAACAGCAGCAAGTTTGGTTTTTTGATTTTGGTAGAAAACACAAATACCTTTTAACTGGCTTTAGATCTAGTTTAAAATGCTTCCTGGGTTACATGAGAAAATGCTTTTCAAGTTAAGAGAAAATAACCATGAGTTTGTTAGTTATTTGCTGGTGATTGAACAAACCAAATTTTAGCAACAAAGGCAATACCTTTGATGTCTTGCCAGGGTTATGTTTCATAGCTAAACATGACATTTAGGAAATGTCAAGTCTGAATGGCTTTTTAAAGTCTTATGGTATAGTTGGATTTTCGTGCAATCCCTGACTTATAAGAACTTGATGAGCAAGTTGCCGCAGACATGAAAGGTCTCTCTTCCTGCCTGTCTCCCTTGGCAGGCGTCCCTTTTCCTTTCCTCATTCCCTCCGCCACCCCCTTCCCCGGGTCTGCTCCGTGCCAGAGCCACCTCAGCACTGCTATGGAAACTGCCTTGGGGGGGGGAACAACTTGGCTCTTCGGAAAAACCTGTGGTTTCTAAAGTAGAAGCAGCAGATAGACAAAATTGGCACAGCTAGGAGACCCAGTCCCAGAGATGGAGTGTGGCTAGGCCCAGGTACACTTCTCAGTGTTCAGTGTTTTCTCTAGTGTAATATGATTCTTTTACACCTCAGTCACTTTTACTCGTTTGGAATTAAAAGTACTCTCTTTAAAAATCTGAATGTTTATGAGAGAGAGAAGGTAAACAACATTCAGTCATACATAACATTCTTGTGAACTGTAGGATTGTTATAGTGATGCACACAAATCTCACACGTGTTTAATGCTTTCTAGTTGACTGTTTACAGAACTCTTCTGTACACAATTGGTCTTGACAGCTGCTTTACAAATGGTGCCACTGGAACTCAGAGAACTTGAAAGTTTTGAGCTACTAGAAGCAGGACCAGAAGCTACGAATTTAAATTCTAAGTTTATTTCCACTCCATATTCCATTGTGTACGTGAATATTTTTATGTGTGCATGTGTGTACTTATTTAGGCACACACACACAACCCTCTGCTGTTTGGATAGTAAAGCGATCACATCTCCCAGTTTGTGAGTGATGAGCAAACAGTGTAATTCAGACAACCTGAAATCATCTGTGATCTTGCTGTTCTGCTATTTTGTAAGATGCCTGTACCCAGAAGGTGAAATTTAGATGACTGAGCCTTAATTTATAAGTTTTAGCAGATTGAACTATAAAACACACTTAACAAGCCTAAAGGTTTAGATTTTACAACTTGACTAAGAATATCTTGGTAATTGTTGATTAAACAGCAAATGAAATTCATGATTTCTCTTTGCAGGCCTGTGCAACATTAATAGTATATTTACGTCTGTGGGTTTGACTTAGTTACAGTAAGTCCATTCTTGCTAAATGGATGTTGTCTGTATTCATGAAGTGTGTTTGAATTCCATACTAGAAAGCCAGGTTCATTAGATATTTTCATGCATTAACCTGGTCAAACCCTACATGACACAATTCTGAAACTGGAAATGAAAAACATACATAAAAGCACATTATACAGGTCTATTTATAGTAATAAAAATGATTGCTCTAAACAGATCGTCTCACTGGCAATGAACCTATAATGGGAACATCATAAAAGATGAACTAGTGCCATTTGCTGAGATAGAAAATTCTCACATTTTACATAAAGCCAGAAGTAAGAACGTTTCCAAGAAAAAACATGTGTTAAGAATTATAACTGTTTAGCTGAGAAGGAGGGTAAGAATGGGTTGTCACAAACATTGCCTTTTTCCCTCAAAGTATAGAAACAGTTTTCCATTCTCTGACTCCATGATGTCATACTCTCAATAAGAAATACTAGAGGAAATGGAATAATGCAAACAAATTTGTTTCCAGTTAGATTTAATAATAATAATAAAGTCAAAATCCATTGCTGTCAAGTTGATTCCAACTCACAGTGACCCTATAGGACAGAGTAGAACTGCCCTGTAGCATTTCCAAGGAGCAGCTGGTGGATTTGAACTGCTGACCTTTTGGTTAGGACATGAAAGTCTAAAAATGGCTTGGTAAATACCTAGTACAGTTTCCGTGATCACAGAATTATTATTTCCTAAATCTGCCAGTCCCAGCTATTATATCTTACTCATGGTGACTTCATGTGTGTCAGGATAGAACTATGCAGCCACATGCTTTGGAAAAAGGTATGTATATACAGAGACCAGGAATAGAAAGGAGGAAAAGCAGCTTTATAACTGATGTGATTTATTTAGTAAATGCCTCTGTTCTTAAACAGGATTTGAAAAACCAACCCAGGCCAAATAACTTCTTCCATCCTTTAATATACCTTGGCTAAATTTGAAAGCAAAAATTGTGTTTTATATAACGAGAATAAAGAAACTTCATTTCTATTTCACGTGAAATGACAAGTACAGTGACTAGGTTTAGATCAGTTTTCGTCCAAGTAGGCCATTGTAATGTTAACCATGAAATAGCACTGGGTTTTAAAGTCTTTGTAGTTAGTTTTAGAGCATTAGTCTGTGTATGGGAATGATATGTTTCTCAGAGTGCGTTGCAGACATTATCTTTGAGAGGTGAGAAGCATAATCAGTTTGACTTCAGAGCTAAAGACACCCAAGCACACAGAACCTGGGAGAGACTTGGTTAACCACTGACCCACTGTCATTGAATCAGTTCTGACTTGAAGTGACACTGTAGGACAGAGTAGATTTGCCCCTTAGGGTTTCCAAGGCTGTAAATTTCTGTGGAGGCAGACTGCCACATCTTTCTCCCATAGAGTGGCTGATAGGTTCAAACCGCCGACCTTTCGCTTAGCAGCTGAGTGCTTAACCACTGCTGCCATCAGGCTTAAGCCACTGAGACAAACAAAATGCCCTGATGTCAACCAGCTAATGGTGTGTCACTTCCCAGACATCCTGCTACATATTCATGCTGTGAAATTTTCATGAACCAACTAGAGTAACAAACCGGGTGGTCTGGATTAAAGAATATCTGCCTAAAAGGAAAGAAATTGTATTCTCCAGAAGGCCAGATGGCAGCTGTATATTCTGTAGAGCTCTATTTGGAAAGCGAGCTTTATGTAATTTTTGGTCATTTCTGACCACCTTAAGAGACCATTTTCAGAATTAGTAACTGAGGCATATAGCACACAGATTTCAAAAAATGAAGGGCCCAGACTGGAAATAGGCACATTGTATAACCCACTCACAGAATTATAATTAGTTGTTGAAAATACTCGGATATCTTTTTTTTTCCCAGCATTTTAATGACCTGCTGTCTGTCCCATCTCTTTTATTACTTGGTTGGCTAAATTATTCCGTAGCTAAATTCTGTAGCTTACAAAACTGTGGCATTCACAGTTTTGAAAAATCTGGCTGAGAAAGTATATGAACTTACTGGTCTTCATCCTGTGGTTGGCTAGATTGTTCACTTACATGCCACAAACCAGCAATTAACTGCATGCACACGAAAATGTTTCCTTACTTTGAAGGCGGGGGGCAATTTCTAAATTGCTTCTTCCAGCAAACAATAATATTTCAGGTTCCTGAAGTTTGTCTTCCATGTGTAAGTTTTACTTTGAATTTACAGGGTGAGTGCCAAGCTTTTAAAGAGTAGCAAGAGGTAGCAACTCACACTGAGGTTACTTAGCATAGCATATCAGGGTCCAGGGAAATTTCAAGAAATCAGTTAGGGCTGTTCATTTTCCAGATGGTGGGATCATCTCTAGGCATGTTTGGTTCTTTTTCTTTTTCCTTCATATTTCACTGGTTACCAAGGCTAGGTCGTATGTATTCTTAATGTCTTTTGGTTTCGTATTTCTTCCTCTATTACCACCTTCATCACCCTAGGCAGCTGCTCATGGTCATATTTCAGATTTTCCTGAGGTGCTTAAACCACATCTATATTTTTTCCATTCAGTCACAACCTGTATGCTAATCCCATTTTGATTATAATAATGTACCAAAAATACGATAGGTGTTTGTTTCTTAAAAACTTTCAGAGGTTCCATATTTTATTCTATATCAGGTTAAATCCAGATTTTTCTGCCTGGATTGTTAGACCCAGGCAAACCTGCTACTTTCTGCCTTCTTCCCTGTCCTCCAACAACCAAGTTTATTCCCAGTTTCTCACCAGTATGTTGGCACTGTAGTCAGTGTCTGTTGAAAGCCAGAAATGTCCCATTTCTGTGATTAATCTGTTCACTTGTTTGGAATACTGCTCCTTTTTCTTTCTTAGCTCTATAAATCTTCTCGTTCATCAACCCTTGGCTTGGGCCCCACGTCTTCCTTCCAGTTCAGTTCAATGCAGACGCACTAAGCGACTGTCATCATAGTGAAAGCCACTTGACAGTGCGTTTGGTGAGTATAAGGTTGCTGGAAACGGCGCCCTACCTGCTGCCTGAGTCTGTCTTGACTACTCCAGGACTCAAACCTTCTCTGAGCTGCTGTGGTACTTAAAATCTAGACCAGTGAGCTCCAGAGTAGACTACTCAAAAACAATCCACTGAGATGCAGGAAGAATATATTTGCATTTTTCTTGTCTTTTTAAAATTTTCACTTTCAAGTATTTTCATAGACAACATAATATAGTAAAACCGAAGTACTTAAAATATTAGCCCGAGAGACAGAAGGGCCACATAAACTAGAGACTTCATCAACCGGAGATGAGAAGAACTAGATGGTGCCCAGCTACCAACAGTGAACACCGTGACAGGGAACACAGCTGGAGAGCCCTGATGGAGCAGGAGGAAAGTGGGGTGCAGAATTCAAATTCTAGGAAAAAGACCAAACTTCATGGTCTGACTGAAACTGGAGGGATCCTGGAAGACAGGACCCACAGACTTTCTGTTAGCCTAGGACTGAAATCATTCCTGAAGTGAACTCTTGAGACAAAGATTAGACAGGACCATAAAACATAAAGTGATACTTGTTAAGAGAATGCTTTTTAGCACAGATAGATACATGAGACTAAATGGGAAGCTGCTGTCTGGAGATAAGATAAGAAGGCAGAAAAGGACAGAAGCTAGTTGAATGGACATGGGAGATGTAGGATGGAAAAGAGAAATGTATTGTCACATTATAGGGAGAGCAGCTAGGGTCACGTAACACTGTGTGTATAAAATTCTGAATGAGAGACTGACTTAGTTGTAAACTTTCACTTAAAGCACAATAAAAAACAAGTACTTTAACATTTACAGATCTGTAGATGTAGACACATAGATAAGTATCACACACAAAGATTGAGGATCTGTGCACAAACATTTGATTAGTGGAAGGAATGATTAAACACATATACCCCAAATTCAGAAAAACTTCATTGGGATTTTAAGTCAGTGAACTGCCCTGCCCAGGGCCACTTATTCGTTCTTTCAACAGTTATTTACTAATCCCCTACAGTGTGTCAGGCATGGCTGAGAGAAAAGTCAGGCAGAAGGAGATCGAAATACCAGCTTTATTTCTGGTGAAAGTTCCCTGAGAAATGTGACTCTAGATATGGGCCAGGATGGTTTGCTAATACTTTGCCTGAGGTGAGCAGACTCCATCCCAGGCAAAGCTGGGAAACCACAGCCCCTTTGCTACTTCTCCCCTTCCCAACCATGCCAGGAGCCTTTAGAAGGCACCCTCTGTGCAGGCCCGCAAGTAGATCTTAAGAGGGGAGAGAGAGGAGTTTGGGCCTTTGAGATAAGCCAGTCCTCCCAGTAGGAGGGGGAGCAGGTGGCACATGAAGAGAGGTCAGCTGTATTTCAGTAATGGGATTCTGTCCTTATAAATAAGACTCTTGTTTCAAATATAATTCTCTAAAAGAGATCAGATTCTTTTCAGTTTTACTAGAAGAATAAGCAAAACACACACAAAAAGCCTGTTGACACTGGTGAGTTGAATTGTGTTCTTGCAGACCTGTGATACGTCTGTCCTTAGGCCTGGGGCTTGATGCCATTGTACCCCACTACCCTGGGGTTCAGGTCATCATCTGATTCCCTAACACAATAATTCAGTAGAACTTTTGGCTGGGGGGCAGGTGGAGGGATGGGGAGAAGGTAAGTGGGGTAGCAATAATTGTGTGGTTGTTAATTTCATCTGAATACACTGTGAAAATCTTCTCCTAGTCCACCCCCCATATCCCTCCACCCCCACTCTGTTTCTACCGTTAAATTATAAAATCTTTGGTACATTATAGAACGGAAGACATAGACTAAGGCATGTGGTTGTACAAAGCTTGTTTGCTTCTCATTGTCTGTAAACACAAAATACAATGTAGTGTCATTCTGATACACACAAAAAGGAGAGAAAGATACTTGGAAGCACATATTACTGTAGAAAGCCCTAGTCCCTGGGTGAGGGCTCTTGTTAAGGGTATCTAGTCCATCTGTCTGGTTAACACTGCAGAGACTGGGAATTCCAGAACACTTAATTGTGCTTATGAGAAATCTACATGTGGATCAAGAGACATTCATGCAAGCAGAACAAAGAGACACTGCATGTTTTAAAGTCAGGAAAGGCATGTGTTAGGATTGTATCCTTTTACTGTACCTCTTCAGTCTGTATGCCAGGCAAATAATCTGAGAAGCTAGACTATATGAAGAGGAAGGAGGCATTAGGATTGGAGGAAGACTCGCTAACAATCTGCATTATGCGCATGACACAGCCATGCTTGCTGGAAGTGAAGATGATTTGAAACACTTACTGATCAAGATCAAAGACCACAGACTTTAGTGTAGATTGTACCTCTACATCAAGAAAACAAAAAATCCTCACAGCTGGACCAGTAAGCAACATAATGATAAGGGATTGAGGTTGTCAAGGATTTCGTTTTACTTATTTCCCCAACCAAGGTCCATAGAAGCAGCAGTCAAGAAGTAAAAAGACACATTGCATTGGGATAATCTCCTGCAAAGGATCTCTTTAACTGTTGACAAGTGAAGATGTTACTTACCTTGAATACTAAGGTGCTCCTGACCCAATCCATGGTATTTTCAGTTGCATCATATACATGTGAAAGCTGAACAATGAATAAGGAAGACAGAAGAATTATTGATGTCTTTGAATTATGGTGTTGGAGAAGAATATTGAATGTACCATGGACTGCCAAAAGAACAAACAGATCTACTCCAGAAGTACAACCAGAGTGCTCCTTGGAAGCAAGGACAGATTGCATCTCACATACTTTGGACACGTTGTCAGGTAGGATCAATCCCTGGAGAAGGACTTCGCGCTTGGTAGAGTGGAGGGTCAGCGAAAAAGAGGAAGACCCCCAATATTGGCTACGACAGCGGACTTAAGCATAAGAGTGATGGTGGGTATGGCACAGGACTAAGCAGTGTTTCATTCTGCTGTGCATAGAGTCACTATGAGTCGAACTGACTTGACAGGGTCTGACAACCATAGCAGTCCGTCTCTGCTGCTTCCTGTCTGCCCTTCTAGGGCAGAACTCTTAAGTGAGCCATTCTGGAAGATTAAAATCTATCCAGCTTTTAAATAATCTACAGAAAAAGATTTCACAGTCTTCCTCAATAGCTGGTTAGAATGATTAACCAAAGGCTCAGAGAACTCTTTTCTTCCAAACTATTCTAAGGCTTTCTTGCTGCTGTTTAAAATGGTTTCCTTTCCATAGTGATAGTGGAAGTAATAGTTCTTTACCATCCTTTGTCTGCTACATGATAGTAAGTTGGCCACTAGATGTGAGACCAAATAAGCCAGTTGTGAGTCCCTGGGTGGTATAGATGGTTCAGCACTCAGCTATTAGCCAAAAGGTTGGCAGTTCAAACCTGCCCAGAGACACCACACAAGACAGGCTCAACATTCTGCTTCCAAAATGTCACAGCCTTCAAACCAATGTAGAGCAGTTGTACTCTGCACATATGGAATTGCCATGAGTTGGAATCGACCCAGTAGCAATTAACAATAACAGCAACAAAGCCAGTCTTCACTGTCCATGTACCTTTCTTGTTTGCCTCTGAATCCTCTCTGTGGTGCCACTCTGCATGCTCTCCAACTTGCTCCATCCCTCTGAGGCTGTGGAAGTTCAGTGGACAGCTTATGTGATGGTTTCTGTGTGCCTGTCTGTATTTATTTCAAGTAGTTGACTTAAAAAAAAATAACTGTAATGTTAATTCAGAATCAGCTCTATACCTGCCCATTCTGATCCCATCAGGGTATTACACTATTAGATATCCTATTGGTCTTAAAAAAAAAAAAGCGACTGCTGTCAAGATGATTCTGACTCATAGTGACCTAGTAGGACAGAGTAGAAGCCCTGGTGGCATAGTGTTTAAGTGTTACATCCGCTAACCAAAAGGCTGGCCATTTAAATCCACTGGGTGGTCCTTGGAAACTCTATGGGGCAGTTCTGCTCTGACTTACAGGATTGCTAAGAGTCAGAATCATCTCAGTGCCAGTGGCTTTGGCTTTTGGATTGGTCTTTAGGATATAAAAATCTTCTTAATCCAAAAATGGGAATGCTGGAGATTTAAGGAAGGCTAGTGATTGAAATTTTAGAAGGAAGTCTTACAAATCAGGATACTGATTGAGCTGTGAAATAAAAGTCAAAGCAAGAGTGTCTTAAAAAAGTAAAATTTATTTCTCCCTCATGTAACGGTGTTAGCATACAGGCTTATATAAAAGGTCTGCAGTGTTGGAGACCAGCCTTATTTTGTTTCTCTGCTCTTCTCACTTCCATTTCATTGTCTTCTCACATTTCCATTTCATTGTCTAAGCAAGGGAAAAAAAGTAGAAGGGGGAAGAACACAACCCAAAAGTTGTGTGTATCACTTCCATATGCATACTGTTGACCAGAACTCAACTACATGAACATACCTAGCTGTAAAGCAAGCTAGAAGATGTGGCTTTTATTTGGTGATCCTGTGTCCGAGAAGAACTTCAAGATTGTACTACTAAAGGACAAAGGAAAGAATGGATACTGGAAAACAAGAATGTGTGTCTGCCTCTGGTTTTATAGAGTCAGCCTGAGAAATGTGTTTGGCTCGTGAGTTCTCCTAAGGTACTTGTAAGCAGGGTTTAAAATACTTGAAAGTATAAAGTAGAAAAATACCACTCTGCTGTAGAAGCCCATATTACGTGGTAAGCTTGGTGTTGCAACCTTGTGGGTCTTAGATCTGGAGTTTTGCAATAAGGTAACCTCTTCTGGTGCTTAAAAAAAAGTTGAAGCTAATCTTCCAAGATTATCTATTTAAGGCAAAGTTTTCAGACTAAATAGATTAAGTGTAAAACCAAGGTTGTAACTTTGCATGGTTGCAATAGTTTCAGGCGACATCCGTGCTGTTCTGTTGCCTCTTGATCTGTATTGTCCTTAATTATTACTCAACTTCTCTGAAAAAGGTAGTGGCATATATTTGAGGCCTATGGTGATAAAAATAAAACCTTTTAATTGCTAGTGAATGAAAATTTTAATTAAAAAAAAATTGTACTAATCTACCATCTCATTGTAAAAACTACATTCCTTTAAGGATGCCTCCTGTAGGACAACAATCATAAAAAGACAGTTGTGATGATGATCGTGCTGTAGGTACTCCACTTCGAACGTGTATGTTGTATTGGTTTGATTACCCTACTGCTTTTTCTTGGTACTGTCCATGTTTATCTTCTTCTGTTCTAACCTTGGTTTTCATCTCAACTTGACAGGCTAACCTGGATTTTGACAGCTACACCAATTTTTATCTATGTAAACTGCTAGAAGCAAAATCTGATTTTGTCCCTGGCGTTTGTTATTGAGAAAAGTAATAAAAACCAAGGCGGAATTAGATCAGGGACATCCATTATTTTAACCAAGAACAAAAATAAATATATAGCTCTACCTAAATACAGGATTAATTTTTTTTTAATGTTCAGGGGATGGTAAAAATTAAATTTAAAATGTGTCTCTTAGCTGGCCATTTATTTGACATACAAATGGTAATATTCCTAATGTCTGTTATAGCAATGATAATATAATAGTACCTGGAAACCCATTTGTTGAGTGCTTCGTGTGCGTCTTCTATGCATCAGTTTCTGCAGCTAGATTTCTACAAACAAATTTTTCTTTTTTAAGATGCTCTTACTTTAACTTTTATTTCACACCGGATCCGACTCGACGGCACTTGGCTTTAATCAGCCTTGGATCCTCCCCACTTGTATGGTGGCTGCACAGCAAAAGAAGGAAAATCGGGGAGCTTTTAGTAGAAGATAGTAGTAGGTGCCCACTTCAATATTATTATTCCCATTTGAATAGATCATAGATTCTTAATATGGGTGATACCACCTGCTCCCCTGCAACCCTGTCCTGAAGGTGGAAATTGGTTCTTGGACGTGAAAAAAATCATGTATTACAACGGTTTGTGCTCTTCAAATGGCTGCAGGAAATGAACAGGTGTACAGCATCGTAGTGGTGAAAAGCCACGGAGGGAAAGGTGGCTGTGAATAAAAAAATCTAAAAAGGCTACGGAGGAACATTAATTTAAAAAAACTGAGAAACTCTGGTATAGATAAAAGGGGAAAAAAGCTGCTCTGGAGAGATTTAGGTAACTTGCCCTACAACACAAAACTATTCAGTGGTTGAGCTGGCGTTTGAACTCTTAATCTTTCTCTGAAGTCTGTACCATTTCCCATATTATATGTAGAAATCAGATTCCCTTATCAGCCTACAGCCACTTATCTCAGTCATTTCAAAGGTGCATTAGCCTCAGAACGCTTTTGTCCAAAGAACTGCCATTTGTGAAAGTAATAAAGGGAGACTACTTTGGTGGGGAGTGGGTGATTAGTTTCATAAAGCCAATGTACTGGGTCCCTGCTTCCACTGCTCTTGTCCCCTGAAACATTCTTGCAGAAGGGTTTTCAGAAGCCAGTGAGAAAAATACTGTCTTTTTCCCTCCCTCTCTCCCTGCTTCCCTCCCCCCCACTTCCTTTTTCTTTCACTCAAACTTGAAAAATAACTTGAACAAACTTGAATAATTACATTTCAATGTCTCTGAACTACAGACGCAGTAGAAAAAATGGCTGCTAACAGAGGTCCCCAGAGACCACTTGATCATTCCTGCTTACACGTGCTCAGTGACACATGTGAACACACACATCCTTGGGCTGTTCTTCTTAAGAAGGCAGATTCCGGTCAGAAGTCTACTAGTTGAGCTTCAGACTGCACAACAGGAGGTTTTAACTGAATTTGAATGTTGAGTGGCATCGGGTCCTTGAGTTTCTCTGGAAACTTGGTGTGGTTGGCCACATAATGACCTCTCACAGTTGCCCATGCTCCATTACCTGGAACCTGTGATTATATTACCTCATGGGATGAAGTCAAGGGCCTCGAGAGGGGCAGCTTTTCCTGGATTATGTGTGTGGACTGACCTAATCATCTGAGTCTTTGAAATGCCATTATCCCTCTTTCTCCCTGACTGAAGAAATGCCGAAAGCCTTGCTGTGGGGTCTGTTGAGAAATGGAGGAGAGAAATTTCAACAGTAGCTGAGAAGAGGGAACAGTGGGCTCTCAAGTCCCCAGGTGAAGGAGACGAAGTCCCACTTGGGACTGCTATGAGAGAGAGAGAGAGAGAGAGAGAGAGAGGCATTCCAAGTGAGTTCTAGGAAGAATTGACTCAGTTGTGTTGTTTTCTTTTTTTAATTTGAGTATTGTCTTGTTTAATGACTAAGAAAATCTGAAAGGGAGAATCTTCGCAATGTAGCATTTCCTGATTTGCTTCAGGTCAGTTGAATCAGATTGCTAGAGCTTAGTGTAAATGAAGTGAAGACCACAGGTTTTTCTCCAGCTTCATGGAGTCAGTTAGATTCACAGAACAGCTTTTGCATTTTCATAAAGGAAAAGAAACCAACAGAACTGTATTCCTACTCCGCCAGTGCTAACTAACACTCTGCGTGTTTGCATATGTTATGTTCCTCGTGACATCACTGTGAAATAGATACTACTCCCATTTCCTACTTAGGAAAGGAGGGTATCCTCCCAACATAACTGTGAAGTAAATAAATAGATACTGTTACCCATTCATAACTAATAAAATGAGGGCTCAGAGAGGTGGCAGCTCTCCTAGCTTGGCTGGGACAGCAGTGTGACTGATGTCTGGCTGCTGGCTGATTGCCTAACTGGACTGGTCAGTTGAGGTCCTAGACTTTAGTCCCTAACATCTATCTACAGTGATATATTTAGGCTGACAACATAAGCAGAAAGCTCTTGTCTTTATTCTTAAGATATTTCTTCCTAAGGATCAGGACCCTGTTTCTGGTATCTGGGGCTTACAAACGTCTGCCTCCACACCAGTCTGATCTCACATGCCCCAGTGTTCTCACTCAAAACATGCATCTGAACATTTTGACTCCTTTACTTATGATGTTCAGGGATTTCTTGCTACTCTCAGGATAAGCTGAAGTTCCCGTATCTGACTTACAGGCTTCTCTCTCTAGCTTTGTCTTCTTTTTCTCCCCCTCTTCCCTCTAATCTGTTTTTGGAGTGCTGAACACCAGTTGGGATGGAATCTCTTTTGCCTGCAGGTTTTGGTGTTTGCTGTTCCCTCTGCTGGAATAGTTTTTCATCACTCTTCTTCCTTCTTCACAATGCCCCAGTCATGTGGTACATTCAGAGTCCGTCTAGGAAACCCATAAGCTTTACTTAACCCCTGTTCTTGGTTGTTTGCCCTAGGCCCCATTCCCATCTCAAGGTATTCTAATAACATCTTGAACTTTCCTTACAGTGACTTAGGTCAGATTGTCTAATAACCCTCATCAGAATGAAAGTTGCTTAAAACTAAGGTTTGTATTTCATTTACTGTTTTGCCTGGTACCTAATACAATTCCAGGTTCATAGGAGGCACACAATAAAATTTTCTTGAGTGAATAAATAAAAAATGGAAGGCTTCTGGCTGAGTTCTGGATCTGGCACTGTCTGGTTGTGACTTTTGAACAGTTCCTTACACTCTTGGGGCCTCAGTTTCCCTATTTATAAAGAGACGTATTTCAGTTGAGGCAAAGTTCCTTTCAGACATGAATATACTGAGATTCTGTTGCAACTCATTGGTTTTCCAGAACCAAAAAAGAAAACAAAACGAGAGAGAGAGAAGAAAAAAACAAGGCCATTGCTGTTGAGTGAATTCCAGCTCGTAATGACCCTGTGTGACAGAGTAGAACTGCCCATAGAGTTTAGCAGTGTGCCACCAGGGCTCCCACTGGCCTTCCAGGAACCATTAATCAGTGATCATCTCCTGGAGATGATGAGTTGGGAGCATTGCCATGAACTTGATTTTTTAAATGTGGATTAATGATTTTACTCCACTCAAACATACATTAATGAACATCCACATACTTATTTCTGTGTTGATATTTCTGCTGTAAACCCAAGAAAATATTTAAACTGCAGGATTCCTTCTTTATTTAGGCTGTTTGGTACTTGCTAAAGGAGGCTTTTGAGCCTAAGAAAATAATAAATTCTGCTTCTGTGCCCTTTTTTTAATTCATGTATCTGTTTTTACCTAGAGGGAGTTAATGAAATCTTTTGCTGTGCTAAGAATTTCAAGTGAAGATAATTAAATACACTATTAGATGAGAGCAGATGTATCAAATAAGAAGAGAATCTACAAATTTTGCTGATTATCCATGGACTTTAGTTGGTAATAGATATGATGTATTGGCTGTGTGAAGTATTTGCCATGAAAAGCACATTACTAACATGCCAACAGTAAAAGTGTGAATGTCAAAAGAAGTAATTATAGTAGCTTGTACTTTGTGTCTGGTAGGTTAGCTCTATGGTAGGGGAATCCATGTTGGTCTCCAAGATTGCATTTGAAAGTTACATATTTTGGGGGTTGCTACTGTCTACATTCCATGGAAATCAGAATCTCACCATGTCCAAACTACTTCTTGCCAGGAAACTAAGTGCTGTTAGATATTTCCTTAATATATAAACCAAAACCTAAACCTGTTCCTGTCGAGTCATTTCCAACTCATAATGACCCCGTAGGGCAGAATAAGACTGCTGCGTAGAGTTTCCAAGGAGTGCCCGGTGGATTTCAACTGCCTACCTTTCGGTTAGCAGCCATAGCTCTTAACCACTGCACCACCAAAGTTCCCCATTAATCGGTATGTAACTGGTAGGCGTAGTGGTTAAGTGCTACATCAGCAACCCGAAAGGTTGGCAGTTCAGATCCTCTAGGATCTTACAAACTCTGTGAAGCAATTCTGCTTTGTCCTGTAGTGTCACTATAAGTTGTAATCCATTTGACAGCAGTGGAATAAACTGAAGTGATGGTTTAGTGACAGAATTCTCAGCTTCCATGAAGGAGACCCAGGTTCAATTTCCAGCCAGTGCATCTCATGCACAGCAAACACCCATGTGTCAGTGAAGGCTTTTGTTCTGATGCTGTTACGGATTAAATTTTGTCACCAAAATAATGTCTTGTAAATCCTAACCCCAGTGGCTGTCAATGGCAAGAATTTGGAAAACCAATTCCTAGCTAACCGAGTAGGAAAGATCCGTTATCTGTGCCTATTCCAAATAAAGGTGATCTAACACAATAGGAAAATTATTGAACGATAACATTAATATCACATACTAAAATTTTGGTGAAGATTATCCAAATGCATTTGCAGTAGTGGACAGCAGATAACTACCAGAAATTCAAGCCAGATTGAAAGGAGAATATGAAATGAAGGGTATCATTGCCGACGTCAGATGGATCTTGATTGAAAGAGAATATCAGAATGATGTTTAGCAATATTTTATTTACCGTGCAAAGCCATTCAACTTTGTAAATCATAACAAATTATGGATAACACTGAAAAGGATGAGAATTCCAGAACATTTAATTGCCATTATGAAAACCTGTGCATAGACCAAGAAGCAGTTGTTTGAGCAGGAATGGGGGATATGGTGTGGTTTAAAGCCAGGGAAGGTGTGTGTTGTGACTGTACCCTTTCACCATACTTATTCAATCTGAATGTTGAGCAGATAATCGAAGAAGTTGGACTGTATGAAGAAAGATGTGGCATCAGTATTGGAAAAAGACTCATTAACAATCTGGAACATGCAGATGACACAACTCTGCTTGATAAAGATAAAGAGGACTTGATGCACTTACTGATGAAGATAAGACTTCAGTATGGCTTACACCTCAACATAAAGAAAACTAAAATCCTCACAAACAGAGCAGTAAGCACCATCATGACAAACAGAGAAAAGATGGGAGTTGTCAAGGATTTCGTTTTACTTAGATCCACAGTCAACGCCCAGAGAATCAGTGATACATTGCATTGGGCAGATCAGCTGCAAGAGATCTTCTTAAAGCATTAAGAAGCAAAGATGTCATTTTGAAGACTAAGGTGTGCCTGACCCAAGCAATTGTCTCATATTCAAGGGGCCCTGCTGATACAGCCCTCAAATGTTTTGGCTGCTAACCAAAGAGTTGGCAGTTGAAATTCACCAGCTGCTAATTGGAAACCTAATGGGGCAGTTCTTCTCTGTCCTTTAGGGTCACTGTGATTCAGTATTGACTTGGCAACAATGAGTTTGGTTTTTAGTTTATATGCATGCAAAAGCTGGACATTTAATAAGGAAGGCCAAGGAAGAATTGACTCCTAAATTATGGTTTTGGTGAAGAATATTGACTATACCATGAGTTTCCAGAAGACTAAACAAATCTGTCATGGAAAAAATACAGTCAGAATGTTCCTTAGAAGTGAGCATGGTGAGACTGCATCTCACATACTTGGGACATGTTATCAGGAGAGACCATTACCTGGAGAAGGACATTATGCTTGGCACAGTAGATGGTCAGTGATAAAGAGGAAGACCCTGAACAAGCTGGACTAACAAGGTAACAGCAGTGATGAGATTAAGCATAGCATTAGGTGATTGTGAGGACGGTGCAGAACTGGGCAGTGTCTGCTTTTGTACAGAGGAACATACATATGTACATAATGTTGGTGAAGATCAAGGATCACAGCCTTCAGTATGGACCGCACCTCAACATAAAGGTAACAAAAATCCTTTCAACTGGACCACTAAGCAGTGTCATCATAAATGGAGAAAGGATTGAGGTTATCAAGGATTTCATCTTACTTGGGTCCACAATCAATGTCCATGGAAGCAGCAGTCAAGAAATCAAAAGATGCATTCATTGCATTGGGAAAATCTGCTGCCAGAGACCTCTTTCAGATATTGAAAAGTAAAGATACCACCTTAAAGACTAAGGTGTGCCTGACCCAAGCTGTGGTATTTTCAGTCACTTTGCATGCATGAAAAAGCTGGACAGTGAACAAAGAAGACAGAAGGAGGATTCATGCCTTTGAATTGTGGTGTTGGAGAAGAATGTTGAATGTACCATTGACCACCGAAAGAATGAACAGGTCTGTTCTAGAAGAAGTACAACCAGACTGCTCCTTGGAAGCAAAGATGGCAAGACTGCATCTTACATATTTTGGACATGTTGTCAGGAAGGATCAGTCCCTGGAGAAGGACATCATGCTTGGTAGAGTGGAGGGTCAGCAAAAAAGAGGGAGACCTGCAATGAGATAGATTGACGCAGTAGCTGCAACAATGGGCTTAAACATAAAAATCAATTGTTGATATGACACAAGACTGGGCAGTGTTTAATTCTTTTGTTCATAGAGTCGCTGTGAGTTGGAAGTGACTTAATGGCATCTAACAGCAACAACATGTACATATGAGTTGGAACCAACTCAAGGGTGCGTAACAACAACATAGCTGTGGGTGAAATTGTATTTGCAAATAGTTTTCTTTGTTGTATTAGTAAGGCCATATCAGTAAGAGTGTGTATTAAGCCACTTTTTTTTAAATTTTACTGAGTTTTAGGTAGACGTTTATAGTGCAAAACTTTGTACACAGTTTTCATTCAAAACTTTATTCACAGATTGTTTTATGACATTGGCTGCAATCCCTGCACTATGTCGTTCATTATTCTTCCCTTTCTTTTTATACTAATGTTCTGTCTATCTAGTTGTCCAGGTTTCCTGACCCTTGCTGCTTTCTCATGTTTGCTTTTGAGCAAGTGTTGCCCATTTGGTCATATATACTTGACTGAACTAACAGGTTCCTAAAAATGTGCTATTATTCATTTTATAGGCCTGTCTAATCTTTGGCTGAAAGGTGGACTTCAGGAGTGGCTTCGTTTCCAGATTAGCAGAATGTCTGAGGTCCATGATCGTGGGGGTTCCTCCAGTCTCTGCCAGACCAGTAAATTCAATCCGTTTTTGTGAATTTGAATTTTGTTCTCTATTTTTTCCCCTACTCTGTCCAGGACCCTTTGTTGTAATCCCTATCTGAGCAGTTAGTGGTGGCAGCTAGGCACCATCTTTTTTCTGGACTCTGGTGTTACCAGAGGCTATGGTTCATTAGTCCTTTGGCCTAGTATTTTCCTTGTGTCTTTAGTTTTCTTCATTCTCCTTTGCTCCAAATGTGATGAAATCAATGATGTTCCTCTGTTGGAATATATGAAACCAACTGATTTTTGTGTGTTCATCTGGTATCCTGCTACTCTACTGAAATCTATTAGTTCCAGTAGTTTTCTTAGGGAATCTTTAGGATTCTTTATGTGTAACATCATATTGTGTGTGAATAGGAATAGCTAGGGCTTCTAGTGTGATATTAAATAAGACTATCTTACTCTTGCTCTAAATCCGACTCGATGGCACTTGGCTTGACTCTTGCTCTCAGTAGAAATGTTATTAGCCTTTCTCTGTTGAAATTGGTGTTGGCAGTTGATTTTGTATAGAGGTCCTGTATTATACTGATGAATTTCCTTTCTATTCCTGTTTTATTAGAGGTCTTTTGTTTTTACATCAGGAAAAGTCATGAGTCCAAAGGACTAATGAACCATAGCCTCTAGCAGCACCTGAGTCCAGAACTAGATGGTGCCCAGCTGCCACCACCAACTGCTCAGATAGGGATCACAACAAAGGGTCCTGGACAGAGTAGGGGAAACGTGTCATTTACAACTCACAGTGACCCTGTGTATAACAGAAGGAAATGCCAGTCCTGTACCATCCTCACAGTCATTGTTATGCTTAAGCCCCTTGTTGTAGCCACTGTGTTAGTCCATTTCATTGAAGGTTCCCTCTTTTTTGATGACCCTATACCACAGCAATAGGTTTGGTTAGGTTTCTGCTTTATCAGGCATAATGGGTATTAGATTTCATTAGATGCCTTTTCTGCATTGATTGATATGATGACATAATTCTTTTGTTCTATTTACATAGCAGATTATGTTGAACCATCTTTAAATACCTGATATGAATTCCTCTTGGTCATTGTGCATTATTTTTTCCAATATGGTGCTGACTTCCATTGGCTAGAATTTTCTTGAGAACTTTTGCACTTACATTCATGAGAGATTCTGGTCTGTAATCTTTTCTGTGTGTAATCTTTGCCTGCCTTGGTATTAGGGATATACTAGCTTCATAGAATGAATTCAGGAGTGTTTCTTTGTTTTCTCTGCTCTGACATACTTTCCCATAGTAATGGTGTGAATTCTTGTTTGGTAGAATTCTCCAGTAAATCCGTCTGGGACAGAGCTTTTTGTTGTGTTATTGGGAGTTTTTCTTTGGTTGTTTATTGTTTGTTTTTTTTAAACTTATTCAGTTTCTTGTCTTGGGGAAAAAAAGTCAAAGATATGGAAACGGAAACAACATCTTGCTTAAAAACAAGTGGATATAATGAGGTAAATCAAAGAGGGAATAAAGAAATGTCTAGAATCTAATTGAGTTAAAACACATCATACCAATACCTTTGGAACACAGCAAAGGTCAATTTATAGCACAGAGGTCAATTTATAGCATCAAATGAACACATCAAAAAATAAGAATGTGCTAAAATTAAACCTTTAGCCCTCGAACGGACACAAATAGAAAGAGAATAGCAAAAGAGATCACATCTACCAGAAGAAAGGCAATAATACAGATTAGAGCAGAAATAAATTAAGTACACAGCAGAAAAACAATAGAATTAAAAAGGCCAAAAGTTGATTATTTTAATAGTTTAAGAAAATTGACAAACCATTGGCCAAACTGATAAAAGAAGAACAGGATAGGAAGCAAATAACCCAAATAAAAAATGAGATCTGGGAACATTACAATAGACCCAACTGAAATAAAAGTATCATAACTGTACTCCCACAAACCTAGAGGAAATGAATAGATTTCTAGAAACACAGTAGCTGCCTAAAGTAGCAGAAACTAAGATGGAATATCTGAACAGACCCATAATGAGAAGCCAGTATTTTTTGAGATTTTAAAGAGCAGGTTAGGTGCAGAAGAAAGCAGACACAGGAGAAAGACCAACATTCTCTGAAGAAGGAGGCAAATCAGTCTACAAGCTTGCAAACTCCAAGGCTAGTTGGCTAAAGAAGCTGAGACAAGACTTTCCCCAGAGCCAGTGGGGGGCAGGGAGGCATGAGAAAGGGTGAGAGAGAGAGCCTTCTCCTAGAGTTGGTGCTCTGAACTTGAGCTTCCAGTCTCATAAACTGAAAAATTAAATTTCTGTTCATTCAAGTCACCCATTTTAGGTATTTCTATTACATCAGTACTAAGAAACTAAGATGCTGAATTGGTTTCACTGGTTCTTCTTGATTCAAGTGGACTAGGAAGAAAGGCCTGGCTATCTACTTTTGAAAATCAGCCAGTGAAAACCCTGTGGATCACAATGTTCTAATTCATGGCCAGTCACAGGAGTGGCACAGGACCAGGCAGTGTTTCTGTAAGTGATGCCTGGAGTTGCCATTAGTCTGTGTCTGGCTCATTGAACAGCTAACAGCAAGAATAAGTTGATGTGATTAATTTTTCCTAAAATTTTCTGTGAATTTTCTAGTGGTTGTGACTAATTCAAGACTTGAAAATAGACTGAAATTTTTATTAAATTATTTCTTAAATTTATTACTAAATCTTAATATTTTTGAAAGTAGAAAACTAATGGGAAGATACTAGTAGTCTAAGTAAACTCAGTACAAATGACTGTAGCAAAATTGTATTTTGTATTTCATCTGGACAACACTGTATTTTGCTTACCGTGATAGGCTCATTAGCATTACAGTGTGTGTGTGTGTGTGTGTGTGTGTGTGTGTGTGTATGTATGAGAGAGAGAGAGAGTTTCCTGTCTCTTGCTGTTGTTGACATGCAGTGTTGCTTGTTCAGCAATCTGTGATGATCTCTGACCTTCTGACTCTGCAAAGCTCATTTCCAGGTCGAGTGGTCATGACTACATGTGGACAAAGCACAGTCTCTTAGAAGAATAGCAGATTTGGTATATCTCAACTGACAGAGTATTCTGAGCTCTAATCAGAGCCAAAGAAAATCTATACTTTTCCAGAAAACAAGAGGACATTTTTATTTTACGTGAAAAATGAATTTTGTGGTTTATGTTTTGGCTTAGCTTTTGTGTTTGATTATGTTGTCACTGTGAGGTACCATGAAGTCATTTCCAACCATGTGACACTATGTACAAGGGAAGGAAACGCTGCCTGGTCGTGCACCATCCTGACAGTTTTTAGGCTTCAGCCTGTTGTTGCAGCTACTATGTCAGTCCATCTCGTTGAGGGTCCTTCTCTTTTTCTCTGGCCTCATACCTTACTAGGTTTGATGTCTTTCTCTGGAGACTAAATCCTCCTCCCCTCTGATGACATGTCCATAAAATAAAAATGAGGTCTCACTATCCTTGTGTGTAAGTAGCATTCTGGCTGTACATCTTCCAAGGCAGATTTGTTCATTCCTTAGTAATCCATGGTTTATTTATTTTCTTCTCCAGCACCAGAATTGAAAGGCTTCAATCCATCCGCCATCTGTAGTCTTTTATCTTCATCCATAAGTGCTCCAAGTCCTCTTTACTTTCAGCAAGCAAGGTTGTATCGTCTGCATGTTGTAGGTTCATAATGAGTCTGCCTCCAATCCTGATGCCTTGTTCTTCCTGTAGTCCAGCTTCTCGGATTATTTGCTCAGCATCCCATTTTAATAACTGTGATGAAAGGGTACAGCCCTGACACACACTTTTCCTAGCTTTAAGCCATGCAGGATTCCCTGGTTCTGTTTAACAACTACCTCTTAGTCTGTGTGCAGGTTCTTCATGAAAAAAAAAATTCTTCTTCTTTGCAGTGTTATCCATGATATGTTATGATCCACACAGTGTTGAATGGCTTTGCATAGTCAATAAAACACAGGTAAACATCTTTCTGGATTGTCTGCTTTCACCGAAGATCCATCTGACATCAACAGTGATATTGCTCATTCCACATCCTTTTCTGAATTCAGCTTGAATTTCTGGCAGTTCTTTTTTGATATAGTGCTGTAACCACTTTTTGAATACTCTTCAGCAAGATTTTCCTTGTGCATGATATTAATGATATTGTTCAATAATTTCTTTTTATTGTGATTGAGTGAAAGTTTACAAAGCAATTCAAATTGGCATGCCTGCCTTTCGGTAGTTCCCTCTGCTGTCCTTGCCCGGTGACTGCACACTCCTCTTTTCCATTCTATACGTGTTATAACCTTTTAATGATCTCCTGTCCCCTCCTCTCCACCTTTTCCACTCTACTCTAGTAAGAGGCCAATAGGATGGCATGGTATAGATGCTTATAACCATAACTGCATACATGGTATGATCATTCTGTGTCCCTGAGTACCATCCATTCCTATCCAAAGAGTTGATCTATGATCAGGGGCAGCATCAGGTTTAGGGGCCGTGCTCCCGGGAGAACTGGATGCCTTCCCACCATCAATTGTGGTCTTTCATTGGAGCCCTTAGGGTGCACCCCTATTTTTCTCATGTTGCCCCTGGGACTCAACATTGTGAACCGCGTCACGGCTGTCACTGGTGGTGGCTGGGCACCGTCTGGTTCTTCTGGTCATGTGTTGATTCAGTCACCCGTTCAGATGGGTCTTTCTGTCTTCTGCGCTCTTTTTACCCCGTGTTGTTGTTGTCCTTGGTGATCATCTGTTCCAGTTGAGTTGGGACCATTTGGTGTACTGCAGATGGCAGCTTGCCAGCTTTTAAGACCCTAGATGCCACTCACCAATATGGGGTGCAGAAGACTCCATTAGCAATAGGCTAGTTATGCCTGGTGGCCTCAATGTCCCCTGAGAGCATGGTCCCTGGACCCCCACCCCTGCTGCTCTATCCTTGCAATATTGGGTTAAGATTGGAAGAATTTTCAGGTTATGTTGAAGTCCATTTAAGATGATCTTCTTTCTAATATGTGCTATCGCTGGTTTCACCCAAGCAAATTTCTATCACCTGTCTAATCTATAACCAACCCTCTCTGTCCCTGCCTTCCCTCCCTTGCAGCCATCAGATTCTTTTCTTCTGTACATGAGTCTGTTTTTAAGTCCTTATAGAAGGAGTCTCATATAAAATTTATCCTGGTGCTGCTGACTGATTTCACTCAACGTAATGTCTTCCAGTTGAAACCAGGTTATGAGGTGCTTCCTAAAATCGTTGTTGTTTTTAATCATTGCATAGTGTTCGTTGAGTGTATTTACCGTAGTTTGTTTATCCATTCATCTATTGTTTGGCATCTGGGTTGATCTTTTAGCTATTGTGCACTGTGCTGCAATAAACATTAGTGTGCATGTTTCTGCTTGTGTGACAGCCCTTGCTTCTGCAGGATATCTTCTGAGCAGTGGGATTACTGGATCAAATGGTATATCTATTTCCAGCTTTTTAAGGAAGCACCAGATTGCTTTCCAAAGAGATTGTACCATTTTGCAATCCCATAATTTCTTCACAACCTCTCCTCAGTAATTTCTGAATTGTGTTGGATCTCCTTTCTTTGGAATGAGTGCAAATAGGGATCTCTTCTGGTTGGTTATCCAAGAAGCTGTCTTCCAAATTTCTTGACATAACGAGTAAGCGCCTCCAGCTCTGCATCCATTTGTTGAAATATCTTGATCGGTATTCTGTCAGTTCCTGGAGAGCTGTTTTTTGCCAGTGCCTTCTGTGCAGCTGGGACTTCTTCCTTCAGTGTCATAAGTTCTTAACTGTCTGCTGCTTCCTGAAATGGTTGAATGGCAACTAATTCCTCTTGGTACAGTGACTGTGGATATTCCTTCCATTTTCTCCTGATGCTTCTTGTATCATTCAATACTTTGCTCATAGAATCCATCAGTATTTCAACTCAAGGCTTGCATTTTTTCTTCACTTATCTCAGCTTGAGAAATGCTGAGCATGTTCTTCCCTTTTGGTTTTCTATCTCCGGGTTTTTACAGATGTCGTTATCAAACTGTTTCTTCTGTAGCTGCACTTTGAAATTTTCTGTTTTGTTCTTTTACTGTAGCTGCTCTGTGTTCAAGGACAATTTTCAGAGTCCCTTCTGACCTTGATTTTGTTCTTTCTTTCTTGTGTTTTTAATGACTTACTGCTTTCTTTGTGTGTAGTTCTGGTATTCACAGCTCATGAGTTAGAATGAGCTTAACTTTGGTTGTTAACTGTTTAGTGAATCGAATCTGTTCTTGAGATGATCTCTACATTTGGATGAGATATACTCAAGATTATATTTTGGCTCTCATGGACATGTTCTAATTTTCTTCAGTTTCACCTTGAACTTGCATATGAGCAGTTGATGGTCTGTTCCACAGTTGGCAACTGCCCTTGCTCTGACTGATGATATTGAGAGTTTCTGTTGTCTCTTTCCAAGGATGCATTTAATTTGATTCCTGTGTGTTCCATATGGTGAGGTCCATGTGTATAGTTACTGTTTATGTTGATGAAAAAAGGTATTTGCAATGAAGCAGTTGTTGGTCTTGCAAAATTCTATCATGTGAGCTTCAGCGTGGTTTCTGTCACTGTGATGATCAGGATTATGTCAACTTGGCTACTTCATATTTGGCTGCTGTATTAAGTGGAATGGCGGGTTTGTGGTGGCTTCCCGCCCCTCAGCTCTCTCATTTCTTGACCTTCCACTACTACTGCTGGTCTGCTCATGTAGCTAGGAGCTCATGCTCTCTTCTTCCGGCGTCTGGTTCCTGGACTTGAACTAGCAGCTGTGGATTCATCAGTCCTTACAGTTGGCACTTGAGAGTCCTGCTCCCTGACCTGCCAATCCTGGGTTTGCCAGCCTCTGCCGCTTCATCTCGCCACCAGCTTGGGACCCACTGACCTACACAACCGGTGATCTAGAACTCTGGTCTCTGACCTGCTAACTTTGGGTTCCTCGGCTTGTGCCAGAACTTGGGGCATTCAGCTTCTGTGATTGCGTGAGCTGTTTCCTATATCTATATCTATCTATCTATATATGTATCATAAATCTTTACTTGTACCTACACGTGTTACTGGTTTTGCTTCCCTAGAAAACCCACCTAAGACAGTCAAAGGCTGTATTTTCCAGCTACTGATCCTTCTTTGTTTCCAGCTTCTGTGTTCTAGTCACCAGTACTTTTCAGTGTATCTTGATTCCATATTTGATCATCTTGAGACTGCAGAAGTTGGTAAAAATCTTTAATTTCCTCATCTTTGGCCTCAGTCATTGGTGTGTAAGTTTAAATGATAGTTGTTTTAACTGTTCTTGTAGGCATGTGGATGTTATCCTATCACTGACAATGTTGTACGCCAGGATAGATCTTGAAATGTTCTTTGTGGTGATGAGTCCAGTGCCATTCCTCTTCAATTTGTCTGAGATTGTCCTATTCAAAATGACCAGTACCGGTCCATTTCAGCTTACTGATGCTTAACATATGAATGTTTATGCATTTCATTTCATTTTTGACAACTTACAGTTTTCCTACATTCATGCTTTCTGCATTTCATGTTCTGATTCTTAATAGATGTTTATAGTCAGCTGTTTCTTCTCATTTTGTATTGTGCTGCATCAGCAAATGAAGGTCCAGAACGCTTGGCTGCGTCTACTTCATTAGGGTGAACTTTTCTTTGGAGAGGGAGCTCTTTCTCAGTTATCCTTTGAGTGCCTGCCAACACTGGGGGCTCTTCTCTGGTACTATACCAGATAATGTTCCACCCCTCTTCATAAGATTTTCACTGGTTTTAGTAGTATTTTCAGAAGTAGATTGTGAAGTCCTTCTTCTTAGTCTGGAAGCTCAGGTGAAATCTGTCTACCATGGGTGAACCTGTTTGGGTTTACATACTAGTAGCATAGCTTCCAGCATCACAGCAACACACAATCTGTCACAATAAGACAGCACAGCATCATATTCTGGTATTTAGTTACAAGTTAGTTGGAGAAGAATGTTGAATGTACCAGGGACCGCCAAAAGAAGTACAACTAGAGTGCTCCTTGGAAGCAAAGATGGCAAGACTGTGCCTTACATACTTTGGACATGTTGTCAGGAAGGATCGGTCCCTGAAGAAGGACATCATGCTTGGTAGAAGGGAGGGTCGGTGAAAAAGAAGACCTTCAGTGAGATGGATTGAGACAGTGGCCATAACAATGGGCTTAAGCATGAAAATGATTACCGATATGAGGCGAGACTAGCAGTGTTTTGTTCTGTTTTCATAGGGTCGCTGTGAGTCACAACCAGTGTGACAGCACCTAACAACAACAACAGTTACAGGTTACTCGAAAACAGTGTTGAAGTACATTAAACAAAGTAAGAGGGCTGATACATTGGCATGTATCAGTATTGAAAGTAAATTCCAATTCTTGTTCTACAAATGGGTTACACTGTGTACTACCTGTTGCTGTCAGGTTGAGTCTGACTCATGGTGACGCCATGTATTACAGAGTAGAACTGTTCCATAGTATTTTCTTGGCTGTAATCTTTGTCTAGTTAGATCATCACAGTTTTCTTCCACGGGCAGAGTTCAAACTGCCAGGCTTTAAATTAAAAGTTAGTTGCAAACTGTTTGTGCCACTCAGAGATTGCTATACCTGGGGTATAAACTTGCTGCTGTCAAATCAGTTCTTACTCAGCATGACCCTCTAGGACAGAGTACAACTGCCTCATACAATCTCCAAGGCTGTAAGTCTTTACAGAAGCAGAATGCCACTTCTGTCCACTGCAGAATGGCTGATGGGTTCAGACTGCCACCTTTTTGATTCGCAGCTGAGTGCTTAACCATTGTGCACCCAGGGCTGCTTGCAGACCTCATAAACCAAAACCAAACCAAGCCTGCTGCCACTGAGTCGATTCCAACTCATAGTGACCCTGTATGACAGAGTAGAACTGCCCTGTAGAGTTTCTAGGAATGCCTGGTGGATTCAAACTGCTGACTTTTTGGTTGGCAGCCGTAGCATGTAACAACTATACCACCAGGGTTTCTGCTTCCTTATATAGACGCTGTGAATTGGAATCGACTTGACAGCAGTGGGTTTTTTCTTCATATCCAAAGCCAGCCAAGTGCTGTCGAGTCAGATCTGACCCATGGCAACCCTGGGGGCCAGGAAAAAGCCCCAAAGAGGACATACAGGGAAAGCATTTGATAAAGTTAAAAATAGAAAGAAAAAAAATGCAATGCCTAGAACAGTTCCATGAATATAGTAGACACTCAATGAATAGTTTTCAGTGAAAAAATGACTTTCAGCCAGCCAGTCATATCAAGGATTGGCATGATTTACACCTGATAATGGAGTGCAACAGTGACAAAGGAAAAATAAATAGAAGTGATGAGAGACCTGAGCCATTAATTATTATTATTATCAGCATGTGCTAGAAGTTTTACTCATTTTTAAATGAAAACAGGGCTGCAGATAGATACCAGTTTGCATCACTGACATTTTCATCTCTGGAAAAGTAAAGGAAATGAAGGGAACTGCTGTTTTGGATGTCATATTGACCAAGAAGAGATTGGGTGGTGAAACAGAAGTGAAAGGAACGTGTCTGTTTCTTCAGTAAATATTTTTCGAGTGTCTTGTGTGCCAGGCAGTTGGAAAATTGTGATCATGCTATTTGACTTTCATGATAACCAAGTAGATGACAGATACAACCAGACAGGTACTGCAAACTTCCAGGAGGTAAATTTTAAATGTTTTAAAGAAGTACATAATGATCCTGTAGCCTGAGACTCTAAAAGAGAAAAAGACTAAAGAGATAGAAACCCAGCCCTTGAATCTGAATTAGGGCCTTTCCTGTGTGTTATGGATTGAACTGTGTCCCCCCAAAGTAAGCATTGTAAACGCTAACCTGTATGTGGTTTTAATCCCATTGGGAATGGACTGTCTTTGTTATGTTAATGAAGCAAGATTAATGTAGGATATACCTTGAGTCAACCTCTTTTGAGATATGAAAGATTAAACAAGCGAGCAAGACAGGTGGGTCAGATAGATGCCCAGACACACGGAGACCTCCAAGGCACCAGGAGGCAGGAGCCAAAGAGACCACAGACCTTCCACCAAAGTCAACAAGAGAGAGAAGGCCTTCCCTAGAGCCAGCTCCCTGAATTCAGACTTCTAGTCTCCTAAACTGTGAGAAAAATCACTTTCTGTTTGTGAAAAAGCCATCTGCTTGTGACATTTCTGTTATAACAGAATGACCAAGATGCTATGTGCTTCCCCTATTACTCTAATGTCCTGTTGGGTTGCAGTGACCTTTGTATTCATGTCTATTATTGTGAAATGCTCAGCTTCAGGTGAGCAAAGCTGATCTATCATGTTTATCTTTGTATTCCCAGCTCCTAGGAAACTGGCACATAGCTGGTACCCTGTCAACATAGAGATGCTGAAAGAAAGAATGAATAAGTAAATGAGATGTATGGAAGAACAAACATGAATTTTCTCAGATTATCAAAGTAAAATGCACATATTCACAAGCACACTCACACTCTAATCTCACATTCCCCAGTTCTTTGAATGACTAGAGTTGAAGAATTGAAAGGTCGAAAAAGTGAGAAAGAGGAGATGGGTGTGATTGCAAAGGGCGTGCTTAAATTAATTCAAACATAAAAGCCATTTAAACAAGAATGCAAGGAAAGGCAAGTAACCAAGAACAAGCCAGAGTCCTGAGTGAGCAGAAGTGTGAAAAAATTCTGAAAACAACAAAAGACACTTAAAAAGCTAGCAAAGAACAGTCTGACAGAAAACCCAGGTGACCGAAAAAGCCAGACACAGGACACTAGAATGTTTGTGATGTAAAGTGAATTGTGCCCATTTTTCTGTAGCAACATAGCTGTCATTTCTGTCAAGACTGAAATGCTGTTTTTATCAAACTTATTATTTCAGAATTTTGTTTGGCATACTGAGGAAGGGATAGCCTCTCTGATGAGAAACATTTATGGCTAGTCATGTCTTCTTATTCTTCTTGTGTTTTAATCAAGGACTATGATTTCTCATCTGGCTGGCAGTAACTGCACAGCAATGGATTTGATCCGTGTGGGTTGTTTTTTGCTGTAGGGGTAGGAACACGTGTGCGTTTGAGAGAATTGAGGCTCACAGCGGCTTGATAACAGGACTTGAGCTTTTCCTCTTGTATTAGTGTCTTCTGGCCGGGATTGCAGCCCTAGGCCTGAGGACACACCCAGCCTTGACTGCCCAGCCACTCCGCTGCATCCTCCCTGCCCCCGCCCTGTCAGTCACCATGGGGGTACTTCAGGGACTGAAAAAGCCTGAAGAGCCTACAAATCAAGAAAAACAAATTTTTAGAATTTATTCTAGAAGTTTACAAATATTCAGAAAAGAAAAGAAAGTGGTAATCATGGGCACCAACAGGAAGAAACCAGGCAGGATAAGCTATTTTCCTGTTCAACAGAACAACTGAAAGCCTGAATGAAGACAATGTAGTGGATTTGGTATATATGAATTTTATCAAGGCAATTTTTACAAGCTGTCGGGATTTCCCTGTGGACTGGATGAGGAAATAGAAGCTACATAACAGAATGGTTAAGTGGATTCAAATCAAAGTTTGCTAACCAGCCCAAAAAGTGCTAAAGAATGGGCCCTGGAGCACATGAAAACCAAGAACATCAAAGATATGAGGAAAGTAGGACAATGAAAGGTCCATGTGATTGGGAGGCTACATCAGCGTGAGACCAGAAGAACTAGATGGTGCTTGGCCACCACCCAAAGACAGCCCTGTCAGGGAACACAATGTAGAGTCCTTGACGTAACGTGAGAAAAAGGGATGTGCAGATTTAGAACTCTATGAAAAGACCATACTTGCTGGTCTGACAACCTGTAGGATCCCCTGAGAACATGGTCCCTAGACTTGCTGCTAGCCCAGAACTGAAACCAGTACTGAAGCCAACACTTCAAAGATTAGACTGGACCAAAGGACACAGAGTGATGCAGGTGGTGTGTGTGCTTTACGGTTTAATATACATATTAGGCTGTCCTACTGGTTTCTTTTTAGAGAGAGGGGTACATGGAGAGAAGGAAATAGGTATTGGTTGAATGGACCCTGGAAGTAAAGAGTAGAAGGGAGAAGTGTGCTGTCACAGAGTGAGCAGAGCAGACAGAGTTGCATAGGGCAGGTGCTCTGGGTTTTATATGGCAGATTGACTGGGATTGTAGACTTTCACTTAAACAC
Source organism: Heterohyrax brucei (assembly GCA_028571685.1). Lineage (NCBI taxonomy): Eukaryota > Metazoa > Chordata > Mammalia > Hyracoidea > Procaviidae > Heterohyrax > Heterohyrax brucei. Next base: position 109,167,107 of record CM053146.1, read on the forward strand.
AATAAAAAAATTTTTAAAAAGAAAAAATGGGCCTATATGATCTCAGACAATGATCTGTACACATCAGTTTCTATTCTGATATTCTGTTTACCAGCGACTTGCAACAATGATGAGTTTGGTGAAAATAATAGATTTCATGTCAGACACTTGGTTTATGTGTACAGTGTATTTAATCCTGAGAGAAATCCTGTGGTCATTGCTTTTTCATTCCCGTTTTATAGACAGGTAAACTATGTCACAGAAAGGTTATATAACATTCTCAAGGTCACACATTTCTTAAGAGGCAGAGCTGAGATTTAGACCCACGCCATCTACTTCATGACATGACACAGTGTCTTTCAATTTGTGAATAACCAAAGGAGAAATGTGCAGCTAAAGTGGAAGTTACCTGAAAGAACTCTAATAGACTGGACAAATTAGCCACATGACCAAGACAAATTCATTTGAGCTAAATATAAACTCATGTACTTTGGTTCCAAAAAAATCAACTGCAGAAGAAAAGATGGGTGATAGGGGCCTTATTGATAGATCATATGAAGAAGGCTTTGTAATTTTAATGACTTTAATTAACCAATTTTAACTGATTTTTATGGACTGTAGGCTCATTTTTGACCAATGTGTAGTATGATGTGATGCAATCTCAGACCATATTTTATAAAACTATCAAAAATATATATCAAGGTGACGGTTTTTTGAGAACACTCAAAAATGAAGTTCTGAAGATCTGACCATACAAAATGTCTTATCCAAAAAATAATTTACAGTTCCTTCTGACTCTAACATCCTTTGATTCTGTACTAGAATGGTGAAAAGAATACTTAGGAGGAATCTCACAGTGCTGGAGGAGTGGTCAGATTTATGGGGTCTCTGGAGTCAGAACTAGGAGCAATGCATGGGCACCGAAGAAAAGCTGTTGACTCACTTTTAGCTACAAAATTGCAGTGGATCTTGTATAGGAGAAGCTGTCCTGTGAGGTAGTCCGTCACCCTCCCATCCCAGAATGTGTTTGAGAAGAGGCCGGATACCCAGTTAATTGTTGGAGATAGGATTCACTGGTAGTTCAGGGAAATGGTGACCTTGGTGTCTCTGTATCTGGAGTCTTCAAGTGGCAGAAGAAGTTGTCTTAGGCAGTAACTAACAGACAGTTTCCTCTGTGAAGTAAGTAGTGAGGGCTGCCTGAGACACTTGAGTGTTAGAGCTGCATAAACTTGCAGGACCGTGGATAAGTTGAAACCTGAAGCTGCTTTTCATAGGAGTTAGATTGAATTTTGAACCAAATTAAACATAAAAATCTAAGTTAGAAGGCATTTAGTTTAATGCCTTCCTTGTGACAGTTCCTTTAAATTGTGTTTCAAGCGGTAAGCCACAAACTGTTTTCTAACAAAGTCATGTATATTTTGAGGTATTTCTAGCCCTGCCTGAGGGCATACTCCTTCCATGATGGTTATGCTTCCCATTGTATCAGCTTTGTAGGTATAGAAAGCCACAAGGAAGTGGGAGGATGCCTTATAAGTGTCAGCTGGACATAGTTTCATTTTTCATGTCAAGCTTTCAAAGAAGACACATAATGACTAAGACACCATGAGACCACTCCAGATGCCTCATGGAAACATGGGTTAGAGATTGAGGAAAGACCACAATGACCACATTGTCTACTGTTTTGGAATTGTGGCGTTAAGGGATATTCAGAAGGTCCCTGTCCTCCTGAATGATGAGTGAAGCCTCCCTTCGGCATCCCCATTAAATGGCCCTTCAGCCTCTGCTGGAAAAAAAATCCATGATGGGAGGCTCAGTACCATCTAAGACAACTTCTGCCATTCAAAGAATCCAGATGTAACAGGGAAAAAGATAAAGAACTAGAAGAGATAGGAAGTGAAGGAACGAGTGACAAAAAAGGTGGGAAAATGGTTTGGTAAAGGGTAATCAGCAATGGTTTGTTCGCAGTCAGAAGTGCAGAACAAGTTTAAAGCATGAGAAGAAAAATTGTTCCTCCTCCCATGGTATTTTTTCATTCTCCTTTTGGCTCTTTGGTGCTATTATTATTTTACCAGGCCAGCCTTACATATGTGATTCCAATTCTTGTGAACAGTAAGATAGATCAAGTTGGATGAACTCACTGAGTAATTGTTTCAAACTAGCCCCTTTACTTACTTTGGAAATCCTGGTGGCATAGTGGTTGAGTGCTACACCTGCTAACCAGAAGGCTGGCAGTTCGGATCTTCCAGGTGCCTCTTGGAAATGCTGTGGGCAACTCTCCTCTGACTGTAGTTGCTGTGAGTTGGAAACAACTCGATAGTAGTGGGTATTTTACTTGCATTAAGCCAAAACAATGACAGACTATACAATGCATACAAGCTTGGGAATCAGATTCAGAGGTTTGAATCCCAGCCTTGTTACCAGCTGGCCCGGGGTCCTTGGCGTTAACTTCTATAAGCCTTAGTTCCGTCATCCATAAATTGCTGATAATAATTTCTGTGTTGTGAAAGCATTGTGAAGACAATAAAATAAAAATAGAAAACCATCAGCATGTTGACTACAGGTGGGGGTATTGTTTGTTTTGTCCACGTGTGTATCCCCAGGTGGTATAATAGTTAGATGCTATGGCTGCTAACCAGAACGCTGGCAGTTCAGATCCACCAGGCGCTCCGTGGAAGCTCTACAGGGCAGCTGTGCTCAGTCGTGTAGGGTTGCAAAAAGTTGCAACCAACTCAGTGACGATAGGTTTTTTTTTTTTTTTTTTTTTGGTATTCCCAGCACCTGGGACAGTGCTTGGCGCAGAGCAGGTGCTCGCTAAGTGTTTATTAAATGGATATTGAATGAATGAATGGGTCAAATAAATACCAGCTGTTGGAGCCTTGGTGGTCCAGTGGTTAAGAGCTCAGACTCCCAACCAGTCGGTTGGCGCTTTGAATCCACCAGGCTTTCCTTGAGAACTCTGTGGGGCAGTTCTCCTCTGTCCTGTAGGGTCACTGTAAGTCAGAATCACTGAATGGCAGTGGAATTTTTTTAGGTGTTTAAGTATGGCAGTGCTATGAGGCATTAGAAGTTTTTGTAAAAGTAAGAGGATGGTTGTTTAAAGATTTGAAGAAGGAGTATACTTTGTCTTTTTTTCCCCCATTTTGGAGCATGGCCTCAGTGTGTTTTAATAGCTGAACTAACTGTGCCAGCTCTGTAGTCTTGGTAGTTTTTCTTTAGTCGTCACCTCATGTTTTCCATGAGCTATCTAAAATGATCTCATTCTGTGTAGCCACGTATTATTGGACAGGTTGAAATGAAAAAGATGAAACCAAGTTAAGGCCAACCAGTAGCCATTCAGAGATACAAATGTAGATTAATTTTCAAAGACATTTCCACTTTTTAGTATATCCTCATAGTTTTAAAGTAGTGTTTTATAAAGCAAACATGAGTGTTTTCTCAGTATTTGGTTGCCTTTTTCACAGCTGAGTTTGGTAAACTTATTAGCTATTGGTCATCTCCCAATATGTAAAAATGAAATCTTAAGTATAAGCTGTAATTGCTTCCTCAAAGCTAAACAGAATCCAGCTAGGTAATTTTTATTTGTTTGGATAGTCGTCAGTAGTATGAGTGGGTGTGTAGACACACACATACACGCACACGACACAGAACAGATCCAGTTCTTAATTCAACATTTCAAGAAAAACAGGAAATTAATAGATTCTAGATTCAGAACTGTGTAACTAAAGTGACAGTGGGGCGGAAGGGGAAGATGAGGAGGTAAGGATGAGAGAAACTGTTGTATTTGCTGAAAGAAAAATGAAACAAAAATGATACCTTTTGCTGCATTAGGAACAGTCAGAACTAGAGTGTAGTTGAAACCACGCCATGTTACACCTTCTCCTGTACTGTCTTCTGATGTCAGGTAATTGCTTACTGCCTGCTAATCTTGTCTCCCTTCAGTAGCCAGTTCCTAAAATTATACTGCAGTACAATTAGCTAAATAGATTGCATCTGGCTGAGACACATGCTAGACCCACAGTAAATATTTGTTACTGAGTTTTGCAGTCTGAGCAGGTAGGTTTTCTTGCTGGCTTCACACGTGGCTCGAGTATTTCAGCCAGAGAGTTCTGTTCTTCCTCTTACCTGAAATGCTGTTCCCATTCCGTGCTGCCACAGAGCAGTACAGAGGAGCACTCTCTGAAGTCCTCTCTGGATAAACTGCTTAAACTAAAGCCATGTCACCTTTCAGAAGCATCTTTTATATACCTAGCTGTAAGTCAATTTCAGAATGTTTTTTAAAGTCTTTGTTAACGATATTCTTTGTCTTAGCCTGTCTCTAACATGTGCCCACACACCCCCTTATTGGTTAGCAGATGTGGCACTTAACCATATTGCCACCAAGGTTTCCCCACACTCTATAGTATGCAAAAAAAAAAAGAAAAAGAGAGAGAGAGACAGAAAGAAGCACCAAACCAACTGCTGTTGAGTTAATTCTGACTCAGTAACTCGACAGGACAGAGTAGAACTGGCTATAGTTTCCAAGGAGCCATCTAGTGGACTCGAACCACCAGCTTTTTGGTTAACAGCTGTACCTCTTAACCACATACCATCAGGGTTTCCCTGAAATATACACTCCTCATTAATAGGCATTCAGGCTCATTTCTCAAGGGAATATACACACACATCTCCCATCACATGCAGTGCCCAGTGGAGGGGACACCTCTCAAAAGAAGTGTTCAGTAAATGCATAATGAAACTTTTAACATTAGTCTAAAAGAAAAAGAAAAAACCCAGAAAACTCTAGTCAGAATCTCCGTGACAGCAGCAGGTTTGGTTAGGTTTTTATAAATCTGCCAAGAATGAGTATAGATGAAACCAAGACTGTAAGATGGATCTATATCCTTCAAACAGGTAATCAAAACCTAATACATTTATGCCTGAAAATTGCTTTAAGGTAGATTGGATGACTAACAGAAAGTCTTCCAAAGGGAAATAATATACGATGTTATATTTAGGTGAGAAGCCTGTGTAATATTTGAGCTACTGTACAATCTTTTCAATCTTTAGAAAAATGATTTAGAAGAGATTAAACTATATATTGCTAGAGCTTATAGACCATCATAAGCATCTGATAATTTCTGAACCTCCCCCAGTGTAAGTTGAGCCCCAGAGCAGGCTAGAGCTCAATGCAAAGTAGAAAGAATCTGGTGTGTGCTCTCTGGCCTTTTGAGTTATAAATGGGTAAGAAAAGGCAGCCAGTGGGAGCATTTACAACGAGCCCGTGACATGCTTCCAGGTGTGTTGTTGTTGTCATTGTTGTTAAGTGCCAGTGAATGATTTCACTTCACAGAAACCGTGTGTGACGGAGTAGAACTACCCTCTAGGCGTTTTGTGGATGTTGTCTTTATGGGAGCAGATTGCCACGTCCTGTGGAGCTGCTAGGTGAGCATGAACTGCTAGCCTTTTGATTAACAGTTGCGAGAATAACAGTAAGAGATCTGTATCTACGGATGGAGTTACCAGGATATAGTACCATGCTTAACATAACCAGTTGTTAAGTAGATTTAGCATTGGGTGAAAACAAACTTTTGTTTTCTCATACTCCATAGAAAAGATAAAATCCCCATTTTTTTTTTTGGACAGAAGTTCAGGCTTTATGGACAATATCCAGAGAGCTGACTTAGTGACTTGGTGACCCAAAGTACAAGGCTGTGCATTGAGAAGAAATAAAATGAGTAATAAAATAGTGTTGGGTAACTGACTTGGATAAAGAGATGGAATATAATGCGAAGACGTGTGTGTAGTGCTTTGGTGTTCATGATTAGACCTTGACTCTGACAATGATGAAAAGATGTTGCAGAGTTGGCAGTAGGGTAGGAGGAGAATAGGAAGGGGATTGCAAGCTATGTACCATCATGTTGCTGGGACAGTATTTGACATTGATGATTTTTAAAGGTGCCATTTTTGTGATCACTTGGTAAGGTGTCAAAAACCGAAAAGTGTTAAAAACTCACTGCAATCAAGAAAGGAAGAATAAAACAAGAAGACATTGACTGCTTTTTTCTCATATGTCTTTATCGAGTGCGTATCTTGTCAGAGGCATCGTGCTAAGTACTTGAGAGAACAGAAAGATGGAATGTAATTTACTAGATGTAGGGTGTTTTTTTAAAAGAAGGGAATTCCTTTTGTAATTCATTAGCTGTATTATCTGATATATTTGAAGTACTTTAAAAGTATTAATTTTTCACATATTTCAGGTGAAAAAATTGTATTTTTTTATTACAGTTGGAAATTGAAAGAAAATTTACTGAGATAGTAAGTAAATATGACCTCTAGAATGTTGCCTGCCTGAGCATATCATAAAATGGTCAAAATGAGTTTTTATTATCTGTGATTGCATTAGAATGAACTCAAGAGCATTAAATCCTATTAGTTCTCTCTTTTATCCATCTTCATACAATTATGTGAAATCAGAATGAGTGAAAGGAGGTTTAGTAAGTTTTAGATTATCCTTAATTAACTCTAAGACTTTATTTGAACTTTTCTAAGAGCTCTGGTAGTCTACTGGTTAAGGGCTTGATTGCTAACCAGAAAATCGGTGGTTTGAACCCACCAGCTGTTCCCACCAGCTGTGGGAGAAAGATGTGGCAGTCTTGGAAATCCTATGGGGCAGTTCCCGTTTGTCCTCTAGGGTCCAGTGAGTCAGCATGGACTCAGTAGCAGTGCGTTTGGTTGGTTTAGGTTGCTCTTTGTATGAGTATTTACGGTTCTCTTAAGACAATTACCTTGACTATGGATTTGGTCACTAGAACACGTGTAGTACCTGGCAGCCACGAAACCAAAAGAAGCAGTGACTAGTTTGGGTTTCTGAGCCTTTCGTATGGGGAGCAGGTGTTGCAGCAGTAGATTTACTTTAGCTCCTGTTGCAGTTTTAAGAACAGGGAAAATGAGTGACCCTGTGGACACAGCACTCACCACTGACAGCCCCCTTGGCGGCGCCGTAGTCGGTTTATCGGAGCTAGAGCCCCCACCCACATCTCCGGAGTCGCCTTTGCCCTCCCAGAAGCCACTGTAAAGGGGAAGTGTCAGTGAGGGGACAGTGTAACTACGTGAGAGCAGTTTGCGGTCCAAAGGTCAGAAGTTTGAGAAGCAGCTTCATCACCCGCTGGATGCAGGCTCTGCCTTTTAAAGCCTTAGTTTCTCACCTGTAAAATGAGAACGGCGGAAAGCACAGGGCTATGAAGAATCTAAAAAGTACTTATCTATTTATATTTATTTTATAGCACTTACTATGTGCCAGGCACTGTACTTATACAAATATGAACTCATTTTGTCTTCATTACCACCCTGCAAGGCAGTTACTATTATTATTCTTATTTTCTTGATGAGGAAATGTAGGCATAGACAGGTTGAAAGACTTGCCCAAATTCTAAACTAGTAAGACACAGAGCTGGAATTCAAGCTTGGTAAATTGTAATTACTTCTGCATATCTATTCCAAAAGGATAAGGAAGAATCCAAATAGCAGAAGACAGGCAGCATTTCCTCCTTGCTGTTATTCAAGGGCTTGAAATACCATGGTTGGTGAGAGAAGCACTTTACAGGCATCTCTGCCATGGGGCTGGCTGTAGGGGTTTTGTAGGCCGAGCCAGTGGTGGTTAGCAAGATGGTCTGTGATGCTTGTGAACCAAAGAGATCTGATCCTGAAAAGAAATAACCCCTTTCTAGGAAACCCTGGTGATGTAGTGTGTTACGTGCTGTGCCTGCTAGCCAAAAGATCAGCAGTTCAAACCTGCCGGGTACTCCTTGGAAACTGTGTGGGGTAGTTCTGCTCTGACCTCTAGGGTCGTTATGAGTCAGACCCAAGTTGACAGCCATGGGTTTGGATTTTTTTTGGTAAGAATATACTTGGTTGCTTGACAAATGATAAAACCTTCTCCACTCTGCCTCTTAGTGGTTATCGCCACCGCTGTGTTCCTCTGTGCCACTTTCCTGGCCTGTAATAAAATGTATAGCCCCTTGGGTGGGTGGTATGGTATTTATTTTGTGCAAAACAGATGCTTCGAGTTAGATACAGAACCAGGAATAAGTTCTAGAATTGGGAGGGAAGAGAGACAGCCTGAGGGTTCGTGCTAAGAATATTTGCAAATTGATTGATATGCCTGTATGGTGTCACTGGGAAGATTAGACGCCCTTAGAGGAAGGCCATACCCAGCAACTGACCTTTGGAATGAAGACTACAGTACCAGGCTGTACTCTCTTAGTCTCTAGGGCTGTCAGTATAAAGGTTACAAGTCGAGCCTTACAGTTAATGCCTTCCCCAGGGATTGGGATAATGAAGAACTGGGCATTCACTAACAGAGGGCCTGAAGGCAAAAAGCACTGGGCAGTTTTACAAAAACGGAGCAAGTGATTTCTCAAAAGGTGAGTCCTCAGAGCTTCAGGTGGCTGAGGCTGTCAGCCCAGGGCTGATTACTCAGCCACACCCAAGATCCTGCCACCTACCCTGGTTTCTGGCTCCGCCTACATCACTGTTCAGAGATGACTTACTGGTCACAATAAAAGCACATTGATAAAAGGAACCAGTTGGAAGAGTCTCCATTGGGAAAGCCAGTAGCTTGGGACCAGGCTCTGGGAGGCCTGACCTGGGGACACCAAGGAAGCCCTATCAGGTGAGTTAAGGTTGATTTTGTTGGGAAGCCGTAGGATGGATGTGCTGCCTGTGAATTTTGTTATGCCCCCCACTGATTCTGCTGGTGGCCTCAGTTCCCTCACCACTTCTTTCTTATGGAATGCCAGTATATTCCAGGGAGTATATCATAATATGCTGTTCTTATTCAGCCAGTGTTTTTTTCAAGGAAGTACGAAGAAACTGACTTTCTCTACTACTTGAAAAAAAATAGCTAAATGTTTATGGGGAAAGTTGTGGCTTTGTGAACTAGGATTATTGTGAATTTTTTGGACAGAGGTTTTTGAAAACAGAGTAAGCTCTAGAGATGATGAATTCCTTTATCAGATGTTTATTCCATGGTAGATGAACCAGCTTCCCCCACAATTAGCTCTGCACTGTTAACCTTTCCTTTGCTAAGTTTAGGTGTGTTCTTTCTTTACGAGCCCGTGGTTGTATTGTGGAACTACAATCCATGTTTTTTTGGAGATGAGTATGTAGTTTTTTCTTTACAAAGATGCTTTATAAAAGTTAAGAAAACAGACAGTCCGCTCATAGTGTTCATTTTATCAGTGTGTTTATGCTGCTCGGTGCTGTAGGGCTGTGTTCCTGCTAAGACGGCCTCTCAATCTCTGTTGTGCCTCGTCACTGGGACAATATTTGGAAGCGGGGCATACTGTGTCCCTCGTTTCAACTTCCGTCTTTGTGCACGCTCTAATTCCCTTCTTCCACTCCTCCTCAGATTCTTGTTTTAGCATCTATAGCTGTTTTAGTGTCTACAGCTGACTTTGTCATTGATCTGTAAGCTCTTTGGGGGCAGGAGCTTTGGAATCAGATGGTCTGAGGTCAAATCTCAGTTCATCCACTTACCTGAGTGAATAGGACTTGGTGCAGTAGCTCACCTCTCTGACTGTCTTTCCTCGTCAGTAAAATGGGTATAGCAGTAATAACAGTGTACACTCCACAGGTTATGGTAAGAATTGAGTACATGGCAAGTACTTAGAGCACTACCATACATACAGTAAGAGCTCAGTAAGTGAACCTGTAGCTATTGCTAGTTCCCCACTGAGCAAGGCACATTGTGGATGTTTAAATAATAAATATTTGTCAAATAATAAGGAAAACATGTGTCCTTTCTGCAAGAGTCCCCAGTAGCTACTTGAAGAGATAGAGGAGAGGAAAAGCGCGTTGTTTCTCTTTTAATGTTTGAGCAGTTTGTATTACGGTATGTGGCGTTCCAGGGCAGGCAGGAGAAAGGTGCTTGATCTTTTGTCTAAGCCTCTGTGGGACTGGCCGGGTGGTGGGGGCAAACCAGTGTGGTCTGCTTGGAGAGAGTGGAATTTATTCTTCTGAACCTCTTCTCTGCATCACCTAACACAGGCCACATAACCCTTACGGGGGCATCACTGAGGATGAGCATATTTTAAAGACTTGAGCTTACATCATCCAGTCTTAAAAGAGCTGAGCATAATTGAATTGCTGATACCAGTGGGTACTTGCACCAGGTCCGGGTCACCCACATCGCTATGGAAACACATGTTTGCTTTAAAGCCAAGCAATCAAAAGCAGAGCATGAGCAGAACTGGTGACGGGTCACTTTTAGAAAAAGGCATTTATTTGTGTTCTCAGGCCATCAGAGACCTATGAAATGAAATAATTTCAAATTAAATAGAAAAATCATGCCATGGATGAATGCTAATAAAGCCTGCCTTGCTTCCTCCCCCTGCTTGCGCATTGCCTGAGATCTGCTGCATTTATTTTCGCTGTCCTTTGCTCTTTTGCTTCCATTTGCATTCTGCTGCTGTAGGGAGGTGGTTTGGCACTTTGTGCAGAAGTGGTTAATCTTCATTCATAAGCATTTGCCAGTGTTAGAATAGAAACCTCAAAACTGGGCCTGCCCTGCAGTGTGCTTTGTGCACCTCCTTGCTGAAGCTGTGTGTGTGCAGCATGTCCACGGGTGCTAAATGATGATGGCTGTCTTCCTGCCAGCACTCGGGGCTGCCTAGTGAAGATGTCCCCATAAAGGGCTGAGATTCAGATCAGCACATCGTGCCCCACATCTGCACAAGTGATATTCTGAGTGATTGGAAGCTTTTATCTGCTTCTGGAAGCAGGCCTTTTCAAATAAGTATTGACTGTTAATGACCTGTTTAAATAAAACATTCAATTTTCTTTCTTCCCTCTACAAAGAACTTAGTAGGCAGTGACATTTCTGAACCAAAAGCTAACCCTGCTTTTCAAAAGAGGCTGAACCAGGGCTTTTAAATGTGGATTTTTTTCCCTGACATTCACCCTTAGAAAGCTTTTTAGTCAAGATGTTCCTTCAGTGACTTTAGTACATTGATGTGTCTTTGAATAAAAATGCAACCTTGAGTTTTTTCCTCCAAATTAAAAAAAAAATCTAAGGAAGTATCTTAATGTGAAACTCTTACTTTAATTATCATTTTCTATTTTGTTGTTATATCTTCATTCCTAATAATTAAAGCAACTTTCCCCTAACAAACAAGGAACTGCACAAGAATTTTTATTAAGCCATGGGACTTAACTGCAGAAGAATGAGATAACGTGCTTGGAACCTAAGTGATTAAAAGACCAGATAAGAAACTCAACTAAAGCTGTTGCCATCAAATTGATTCCAACTCCTAGTGACCCTATAGAACAGACTAGAACTTCCCCATAGAGTTTCCAAGGAGTGCCTGGTGAGTTTCAACTGCTGATCTTTTGGTTAGCAGCTGTATCCCTTTTAACCGCTATGCTCTCAGGGTTTCCACAGAACCAGATAAGGAACAGCAAAGGCTTGCTGGAAAAAGAAGAACTCAAAATAGAAGACAAAAAAATTAAGCCATGGGAAATTTAAACAACAACAAAAAAATCCTGAATAGCATAAAATTTTGACAAAGTCCCAATCCCGATTTTACAGAAAGAAAGCTCTTTGCATCTTCAGCTGATTTGTAGTACCACTGATTGGGCTGTAGGGGCTGGGCAGTGATCTCAGCCAATGTGAAAGTGACCTTGCCAGGGAAACCCTGGTGGCCTAGTGGTTAAAAGGGCTACAGCTGCTAATGAAAAGGTCAACAGTTCAAACCCACCAGGCACTCCTTGGAAACTCTATGGGGCAGTTTTGTCTGTAGGGTTGCAAGTTGGAATCAACCTGATGGGAGTGGGTTTGGTTTTTTGATTGTATGGAGAAATGGAAATTTTGGTAGTGTAGTGGTTTAGTGCTGTGTCTGCTAATCAAAAGGTTGGTAGTTCGGATCTGCTAGGTACTCCTTGGAAACTCTATGGGGCCGTTCTCCTCTGTCCTGTGGGGTCTCCAGGACTCAGAATCAACTCTACGGCAGTGTTTTGTTTTGCTTTTAATGGAGAAATAGCCTAGTATACCGTAGGCAGCACCCTTCCTTTTTTTTTTAAAGGTGAATTTTCACATTTGTTCTGCCTAGCTGGTAGGTGCTCCTATCAACACACAGTGCCCTTACACAATTTTAATATCTGAGAGCTGAGAGGAACCATACCTGTCAAAAACCCATAGCCGTCAAGTTAATTCCAATTTACAGCAAACTGCCAACCTTTTGGTTAGTAGCCATAACACCTAACTGGTGTGCTGCCAGGGTTTCTGAGAGGGACCATAAAGGCCATTTGCTGCAGCCTCCTATTCTACGGCTTTGAGACTGTAGGTGCTCATACTGTTAACTAACAATCTAGAAACTTCTCTGAAGTGCCTCATCAGGATTAACGGTGCCTTGTGTAGACAGATGTGCAGCCTTTCCCACTCTCCCTGTAAAAGCACAACCTGTTGTGATTCTCGTTCTCTCAGAGTACTGCTGTCTGCTAAGGGCCAGTTGATGGCGGTAAAAGAGCAAAATGGATTAATCTGTGATATTGCACCTTCATTCACAGGTAACAGCATGCCCTAAGCTAAGTAAAAATGTAGATGTCTTTTAAAAATTCGTACACAGTAGAAATTGATGCTGTAGGAGATTGTCAGATACTCGAGCTGAGAGACTTTTTGCTGCTTCTCAGTCACTTCTCAAAATTGACTTCCTACACACAGGACCAGCCCTGATTCTTCCTTTCTGAGTCAACCATTAGAAAATGTCTCAGATCCATGTGCTCACAGATTGTCTAGGCCGTACCAAAGTCAAGCGCATACCAGAAACAAAACCAACAAACAAAAAACCAAACCTGTTGCCATTGAATCAGTTCTGCTTATAGTGACCTACAGGACAGAGTAGAACTGCCCTGTAGTGTTTCTAAGGAGCGTCCAGTAGATTCAAGTTGCTGACCTGTTGGTTAGCAGCTGAGCTCTTAATCACTGCACCACCAGGTCTCCTTCAGCCAGATAGATGCTTGAATTCACTTAGAAAGAAGAGCAGCTGAGCGTTAGACCCTGGAAGGTCACAGAGCCCCTGTAGAGCATCCCAGCACCAGGGAGATGATTCAGTGCCCTAGAGCCTACTCACTGTAGCCGTTTACTCCCTCACCTGAGGTAGGAAACTGCGGGACAGCTTCCCTGTCTTGATAACAAACACACTCCTGCCCATCTGTTTGTGAGTTCAGTGAGTTTAGCTCTGCAGTTCGTATGTCATACATGTGTAAAGCATACATGGCGTGCCTGCCTGGCCTGAGAAGGCAGGACCTTCTGGGTATGTTTAATTCTCCTTGTGTACTTCTTGTAGCAGTTCATATACAAAGAGCCCCATGGCTTGCTTGTATTGGTTTCCAGATGTTGGTGGCACAGTGGCTGTGTGCTATGGATTCAGGTTGTGTGGGTTTGAGTCCTGGCCCTGTCACCTACTATTGGACCTCAGGTTGGTTACAAAATCTTTTTCTGCCACCATTTTCTTGAGAATAAAATGGGGACAGTTGTAATTTATACCTCATAGGGCTGTGAGGGTTGAATGGAAGAGCTGGGCACCTAGCTCAGTGCTTGGCACACTGTGAGTGCTCCTTAAGGAAACTGCATCTGCCTCCCACCCTCTTCCCTTTTCTAGGCTTCTGTTGTCTGGTGACTGGGATCAAGGAAGAGGCCCTTTCTCAGTACTCAGCACCTATTCAAAATAAAATTTACTAATTAATAAGACAGTTTCTGCCCATTATTCATCCGGGCTTTGAAACCCTGTGTGTCTTACACATGCTAGTTTGAACTAGCTGCATTTCAGATCTGGCTTTTTGTCAAGCTGACCTGTTGGCATTGGAGTCCAGAAATCTCTGTTTTCAAAAGCTCCCCAGTTGATCCTGATGATCAGCCAGGAAGTGCAGTTGATCACCAGCCTCTGCCTCTTTGCTCATCATGACATCTGATGCTTGTATACCACATTGTGCTATTTTATGTTCATTTATAAAATAATCTAAAAACAGTCCCAAATATGCAGTGCGATTTTTATAGTTTTACAAGTCATGGGAAAAGCTGCCTTACATGGCCATGAAAAAAATTGTTAAAAGTCTTTGTTTAAAAAATTTTAAGATGTTTTCTCTGCTTCCCCAAATCTAATTTAAGAAGTGAGGTCATAAGCTGGGAAAAGGAAAGTGAATCTAAGAGTAGGAGCAGGTTTCAGAAAAACAAAAGTGAAACTTTGTTACTGCTTATACAATAAAACAGAAGGGAAAATGGAAATAAGAAAGTCAGAAAGCAATTTGACATTTCAGTATGTTTTAATCCTTTATATTTTACATGATAGCAGGAGAAAAAAATGAAAAATGACATAGTTTTTTAAACTCAGAGTTTGGTAATTGATCAGATTGTTACATGTATTAAACTTCAATGAATTGTGTTAAACAGAAATGCTGAAACAAATGTACTTCCTAGAATTTCTGCTCTTCAAGTTTGTTTTTCATAAAGGATGTTTATCTTTGATAGAAACTGGTCTATTTCCTGACTAGTATCAATGAATGTTAAGATCTTTGCATAGTGAGTAGTTCATATCAAGTGATTTCTGGTCACTATGCATGTGGCTTATTTATTTTACATTGGAGAAGCGTATAGATAGAATACTGAGATAATGAAATTCTTTTCTTTGGGACTGATGTCTTTTCCTATTTTTTTTTTACTATGGAGTATCCGTGTCAAAAATGACTATATTAGTCTGTTATTTCATGAGAAAAAGTTCAGTCATCCATTCCCTTGAGCTTTATTTTTCTCTAGGATATATATGTGATGATTTTGGTTACTTTGTGAAGTTATAACTAAAAACTCAATTATAGTTTTAAGGACAAAACATTGAAAGGAATCAATACCTAATCTGTTGAAATGTTGCATTGATATCAGCCTTGTATTTCTGGGCATCCTAATTGTTAGATTTGGAGTCCCTGGGTAGTTCCAACAGTGACTGTACTCAGCTTCTAACCCAAAGATTGGAAGTTCAAGTCTACCCAGAGGCACCTTAAATGAAAGACCTGACAATCTGATTTTGAAAAATCAATTATTTTCAAACCCA
Organism: Heterohyrax brucei; assembly: GCA_028571685.1. Taxonomy (NCBI): domain Eukaryota; kingdom Metazoa; phylum Chordata; class Mammalia; order Hyracoidea; family Procaviidae; genus Heterohyrax; species Heterohyrax brucei. The sequence continues at coordinate 109,182,166 of CM053146.1, forward strand.
TATAGAGCCCAGTTCTACTGTGACACACAGGAGATCACTGTAAGTCACATTCAGCTTGACAGCAACTGGTTTGATTTTGTATTGATTAATTGATATGCATGGAGCATGTGTTATGGAGTTGAATACTTAGGCCTTAGTAATTAATTGAGCTGTCCCAAGAACAACATTAAGTGAGATAGGAATTGGAAACCAGGTCCTCTCTAAAGAAATCAAAGATTACTGTGGATTTAAAACTCTTGTGATTGAGGTATGTTAGATTATGGCCATCAGTCACGTCCAGGAATGTTTACACGGTTAAGTATAATGAATGACCAAGCATGATGTGAGGGAAATAGGAAGTTCTCTTGTTTGTAAACATTAGTCATCACCAGAGGGCCTGAAAACACAGCCTTAGTGTGTGGCTTCTGAGGTTAACCTCGTGGTCTGGACTTTGAGGACTGAGCTTTCAGGTTAAAGGCACAGGCATTACCCTGTGTCTGTAATTGCGGAGGAGATCAAGTTATATTCCTAGAGGAAAAATAACTGTCTAAGTTAAACTGCTAAGATTCAGATTGTTGATCCAAGTGGCCATATGTGATCCATAGCAGAACCCAAAATCTTCAGAGTATATGGGTACAGCAGTTTCATGTTCATTTTCATTAAGGAGAAGAAATCAGCTCCTGAAAGGTCATGATCACAGTGTGTCATGCAGGTACCGTGTGTGTGTGTGTGTGTGTGTGTGTGTGTGTGTGTGTGTGTGTGTGTGTGTGTGTGTGTGTGTGTGTGTGTGTGTGTGAGTGTGAACATTCCTCAGGGGCTGATACCTATCAGAGGGTGTGGAGGCTTACCTGTGGGGCACACTGAGGATCAGCTTGCCTGTTTCACAGCTGTTTAGAGTTTATCCTTGGCAGTGAACCTGATTTCATTGTCCAGCCACCTAAACTCTAATTCTTGAAGGCAAATCAAATATATGATCTGCTTAAATTAAAACCCTTCATTTGGTTTCCATAACTGAAACTCTGGCCTATTTCCCAAATGCTCAGCTTCCCTGGTAGAAAGCCATGTTGCAGAAAGGGCACTGGGGCAAAGGAGAGCTTACAGAGACAGCCCTCACAAGAAGAGAGAGAGAGAGAGAAAGAGAGAGAGAGAGAGGGAGAGAGGGAGAGGGAGTAAAATGGGAGAAGAGCAGCTCCCTGCAATCATTTTCATCCTGTCTTGCCACCTAAACAACTTGTAGTAGCCTTATTTTACCCTCATAGCCAGCATGTTCCTTCCTTATGACAGAAAATAATGTCATAATTAATCTTAGTGGCATCACTACCAAAGAAGAGTTTTCCTTGAGTTACTCTTTAAGGTCAGAGAGAAGGGAAATTACCAAGGAAATAGAAAAAATATATATACTCTGACTTACAAATATTGCTCACTGTTCTGTGCTGCCACTTCCTCAAACTTTGCAGATTCTTTGTCCAACACATAAATAAATAAGGAACTCCTTCCTTATTTATTTGTGTGTTGGGGTAGTCCATCTTTAGAAAATGCTTCACACTCAAATCCTAGACATGAAAGCCGAATGCAAAAGCAAAGGAAGATTCTTTAACAGATTTCACACATCTGTAAGGGTAAAATTAGATGTGTCTAGAAGATTTAGCGTAATAAAAGACATAGTGGCTGACGGGACCATCCTAACAAGTGGCAGCAGATCAACCTGTCACATCCAGTTCTTCATAGTTCCGTAAGTACGACCTTTATCTCTCTCTTTCTCTCTTCTTCCCCCTCTCTTGTTCTCTGTCTCGTATACATACATTGTCACACACAGAAAAATCCATGTAGACACGATCTGTTTATATAATGCCAGAAACTTCCACTTGAATGAGAAAATCAGCCATTCGGAAGCCTTCTCGTATTACGACTGTAGACTCTTGCAGGCACTGTCCTTGTACACTGTGCACTTTGTCCTTGTACCACACAGACCTTCTCTTTTCATTGTTACAGATTACTTATCAGAAAACAGTCTTGTGTCTTTCATTAGTAACTTTTATGGGTAGGAGTAAATGAGAATGAAATTTAAGAGTTATTTGCCAGCTAGTGTTATTTGCTTTCTCTCAATGCCAAGTCAGAGGATATAGAATTTACCATTTGGAAGAGTGATTGGAATGGGATCTGTATTCAGTGGAATGGATGTTATTTGCAAAGCATTTTGGAAAGAGCTGCCTCACTAGGGAGGGAGTATACAGGGTTTCTCCCACCAGCAAGCCCAAATCCATGTGTCAGCGGCAGTATTACTTGGAAACTTCTAACAGTAAAACCTTTCTGTTTCTAGTGTGTCATAATATGTAATAATCTATATGTGAATTCCTGTTTGAGAATAATTTAGAGATTCTTAGAGTTAAAGTTGCATACTGCCCAGCTTTTATCCTAAAATCAACAAAAGAAAATGGATCTGAATTTAGGCTTTACTTCAGACCTAGGTTTAAAACAAAGTGATAGGAGAGATCAGAGAATTTTTGCAAGTTGTTCCTAACATGTATCAGCTCTAGAGGTGGGAACATGCTTTATAGCAAAGGTAACAAAGAATATAAGAAAGTGTTTCAGTAGTCTTTGATTTATGATTTATGAAAAGCGTTAAACACACAAATAGGTAGAATATTGATAACTTGGCCTGTTTGGCTAATTTGGGTACCAGTCTGTTCTTCTATTTTAAGTCATGTATTATCTATTTTGGAAAATAGATGGAAGCTCTAACAGACTCAGGCTCCATCTGTCATAATAAAGGTGAAGGATGCAGACCAGATGTGGGGAACAAAAACACCACAGCTTGGTGTTAGGAACATGTGTTTTCTCAGGGTGGGTCACTTCACCAAGAAGACTGAGTAACTAAGACAAAACACCTAAAAGTTTAGAGAACCGGAAGGACTGGAGAAGCCTTAAGGGTTCGTATAGAACCAGAGATCCTGAGTTTATGGTCATTAACAGTTATGGTGTCCCAGCAATTTCACTCCTAAATATGTACCTGAAAGAATCGAAAGCAGGGCCTCTGACTGATACTTGTACACAAGTGTTCAATGCAGCACTATTTACCATAGCCCAAAGGTAGAAGGAATCCTAGTGTCCATCTACAGATGAATAAATAAACAAAATATAGCGTAGCCATAGCCATATACCAAGATGAAACATTATGCAACTATGAAGGACAATGAAGTTCTGATAGTACAGTGATGTGGATGAACCTTGAAGACATTATTTTGAATAAAAGAAGTCAGACACAAAAGGACAAATACTGTTTCATTTGTGTGAAATACTTAGAACAGGCAGATGCAAAACACAAAATTTATTAATGGTTACTAGAAGCTGGGGGAAGAAGAAAAGGAGAGTTTATTGCTGAAGGAATATTCACTTTTTGTTTGAAGTGATTAAAAAACAAGCATAGTGGTGATGGTTGCAAAACATTATGACTGAAACTGTCACTGAGTTCTATACTTAAAACTAGTTAAAATGGTAACTGTTTTGTTACCTATGTTTTTCACAATATAGTGCGGAAAATACCATGAAGATATATATGCATTAATCTAGAAAGCTGTTCATGATATGTTAGTAAGTGAAGAAGCAGATTTGAAAACCGTCATGTACAGTGTGATGCCGTTCCTTTTGTTTAAGCCGGGGGCCGTTTCTCCTGTTGCTTCCTTGTAGTGCTTGGTGTGGTTGTGTGTGTGTAAGACATGCTCACTAAATGCTTGTGAAAATAACTAAGGGCTGATAAAAGGTTTGGGACAGTGCGGGTTGTGATGAAATGCTTAGTTAGAACAGGTACAGTTTCCCTCTCACGGTTTCTGACCACTTGTCTTTTATATAACAAAAAGCACTGTTTGGATACATACCATCTGTCTTTGTCATTTCCATGTCAATACAGTATGAATAAAAGATGGTACGTTGTCTTCCAGAGTTATCGTAACATGCCTTTAGAGTATATCTTAAGTCAAGTGCCTAGCTTGAAAGTATTTTTACATCTTAAAATGGTATTTATGATTATGGCTGAATAAAATTGTTTACTGTGTTGGAAGTGAGCATAAAAATAACACATTGAAAAATCAATTTTAAAACTTCATCCTTTTTTTTTTTTTAAATCTTCTTCATAGAACTTACTCCCGTGAAAGCAAGATGGCTGAACTCAATACCCATGTGAATGTCAAAGAAAAGGTAAGAACAAGTTACCTGTTGGTGGTAAAAAATCTGTTTCACTGGAAAAAATCAAAATGGTTTTGGGGTTTACGTTGTAAGTTTGCCACATCCGAAAGCCACTGACCCGAAAGAATAAAAGGCATCATGTACTGAATGCATGCTAAACATACTACCCTCATCTTCTCATTTAATTCTGACTGTAGCCCCATGAAGTAGATACTGTTGTTATTCTCATTTTACAAAGCAGAGGAGGGAAGTGACGTACTGGTAGGTTAAATAAATTTGCCTAAATTCACACAGCTAGTAATTAAGAGAGCTGGGATGTGAACTCAGGTCACGTCATTCTGTAGTTCACAATCTTATCATGCTGGGTTGCTTCAAAGAGCTAGGGTATTATCTGACCAAAAATCGCCTCATATGAGGATATGGATGGCCGTCATCTGATATTCATGCTGTGTAGCCTTTTAAGTTTCTGTCAACCCTGAGAAGAGATGACGCTAAAAATCCCTACTCTCCATTGTTTGTTGGAAGCTTGATTATACTTCAGGGCCCTTCCAAGTCTTCTCTTCTGTGAAGTTTCTTGTACTTATGGTCGTTTCCCCATTTGTCATGTGTGTGACCTTACACTGTTAGTTGTGAAGGACCATAAGCAATAGACCTTGTGAAATCACGGGGGTTGAATTTGTCCAACCCATTCATCTGACACCAGAGAAGCCGAGACCCTAGAAGTGATTTGCCTGTGGTCATATGGTTAGAGAGAGAGAGTCTGAATAGGAACCCAGGTCAGTTCGGTCCTTCTGTTACACTTGCACAGGGCCATCCGTCCCCAACTTCCGTTAGTCTGTGGACTTCCTAAGAGCAGGAGTTGGTCTTTTTAGCTCCACAGAGATAGGGAATGAAGGATGGGAGAAATAATGTTTATGAAGTCCTTACCATTTATTCATTTATTTAGCAGAGATTTATTGAACCCCTACTGCCACGTATGCAGTAAATCTTTGTGCGAAAAGGACACAGTGGTTATGTGCGCAGCTGCTACCTGAAGGGTTAGTGGTTTGAGCCCACTCAGTGGTTCCCCAGGAGAAAGACCCATTCCCGTAGAGACTATAACCAAGAAAACCCTGTGGAGCAACTCGACTCTGTTATGTGGGGTTGCTGTGAGTCAAAATAGGTTTCTGCAGCACCCAGCAACAACAATGTGGTGCCAAATACTTGTTGGAGAGGCTGTGGGTGTGGCACTGAACATGCAGAGGAGGTTTCTGCTCCGCTCAGAGCTCGTTTTCTAATTCAAAGAAACAGTAAATCCGAGAACACATAAGTGAACACAGTCGTTTCAGACAGTGATAACTGCTGGGGTGAGGAGCAGTGCAGCAGGAGAGAGACGGAGATAAGGGCTACTTTAGAGTGGGTGGTCTGGTGAAAAAAACAAGCCAAACCCTCTACTGTCAAGTCGGCTGCAACTCATAGCAACCCTGTAGACAGAGTAGAACCATTCCGTGGAATTTCCAAGGAGAGCCTGGCAGATTTGAACTGCTGACCTTTCAGTTAGCAACCAGAGTGCTTAACCAGTACGCCACCAGAGTTTCCAGTAGAAATGCCCCATAGAGTTTACCAGAAGCACTTGGCAGATTTGAACTACCGACCTTCTGGTTATCAGATAAAGCATGTAATCATGACACCACCAGGGTTTCTGTTGGTGGTTGGGGTAGGCCCTGAGAAAAGCAAAAGCAGATGGCTAAGGCAGAAGTGATGTGCTCTGAGAACAAGGGTCTGTGTGGTCAGAGCACTGCCAGAGAGGGGATGGAGATGGGAGATGAGGTCAGAAAGTACTGAGAGAACAGTGTTGGTAGAGGGGGCTCTTCACCTGGATCCAGGGACCTCCAACAGATTTGTGGTGGAATTCAGAGGTCCATGAACTTGCCAGCCAGCCAAGTGCCGTCGAGTTGGATCCGACTCATGGCGACTTGGATGGGAAAAAAATTTATCTTTATTAACATCCAAATTGAATTTAGCATTTCCTCAATCATGAATATAGGTACACGCCTACCCCCTCCCTCAAAAAACCCTAGGATTAGCAGCAGTACCAGTGACTTTCATAACTAGAAATGACAGATACATGCGATATTCACATTAAGTTACCCTTGTTGCAGATGTACTGAAATAGTGTTCGTTTATTGCCACTTCAAAGTTATTATTGTTAGTAGAACAGTAGCAAGATTGTTATTCAATGTGTTAATAAAGAAGCACATGTATTGCTGTAGCATAAATTTGTTCTTAATAGACATTTGAACTATTTTAGGATGAGTAGTTGTTTTGGTTGTCACGCTGCTGCTAAGTGCCATCCAGTCGTTTCCATCATTGCTGTGGAGCAAAGCGCTGCTTGGTCCTGCGCCAGCCCCGCCGTTGTTGATAACTTTAAACCCACTGGTGTAGCCGCTGGGTCAGTCCTTCTCCTCAGAGGTCTTCCTCTTTTTTAACGGACCCTTTACCTTACCAAGCTTGGTGTCCTTCTCCAGAGATCGATCTCTCCTGATAACATCTCTGGAGCAGTCATGTGTGTTTTATTTCATTTATTTCAAAACACCATCCTGAGAAGGACTGCAGACTTCACCAGAGTGCCAGAGGGTGTCCCTATTCTAAAAGGTTTAGCAGTTGTGATAGAGCTTTGTATAGGGTTTTATTGAAAGTGCAAAAGTAAGCTGGTGGAATGTTTTAAGTAGGTGCATGACATGATGTGATATGGTTTTAAAAGTTTACCCTGGCTGTCTCAGCTACTGTGCTGTATGTTTTGTAAATCTTTATATCAAACAACTGCATTTTGGAGGCACATTTTCTATTGGGTGAGGAAACCGAGGCTTGAGGTTAAGTGACTTGGTCAAAGTCAAATTCTCAGGGAATGTGGAGGAACAGGGATTCAAGCTTAGCTGTCTACAGTTCTAAAACCTGTGTTCTGCCCATTGCATTACTGCTTCTCCCAGTTTTTACTAAAATACCTCCAAGTCACAGAAGCACAAACTTGTTACCGCTCACATGTGGGGACATGATCATAACCATCTTCCACCAACACAGAAATTACTTTAGAGTCTTACGTGTTTAAGAATGCATGCAAAGTCTTCATTGTATTTCATAATATATTCCATACATCATGTTGATATAAAAGTGTTGTAACTTATTGTTCACTGAGGAAAAAGCAGCAGAAAGATAGGCACTTTTTAACTTACGGTTTCATATCCTCCCTGGTTCACGAGTCATATTCTTGTGGTCAGAGTACATGTTCCCTGGGTTTGAGAATCTAGGTCAGGTACCACAGTACTAACCAGAGACTGGTCCCTTTCCAGATGTGTGCTGATGGATTGAGCAGCTCTAATGGTTGGGCGTGGAAGAAAAACACTTGAATGAATCAGAGTCATAGAAATTGAGTTTTGCAAAGCAAGGCTAGTGAACCGACCAGCATGGTAGGCTCAGCAGTCAACAATAGAGTGTACTATTAAAAACACTCTACTGAATGTGGCATGGTGCCAGTTATGGGGAAGGAGGCTAATCTGTCAGTACACAGAGCACAGAGGGCTCAGTGTGAGCACTGCAGGCATTGGCTTGGGTGCCGCATTCATCCGCATGTCGTGAGTAATGTCACATTGGCATATGAAGATTAACAGTAAATAGTGTTTTGCTATTGCGCTTTAGTAACTTATCAGAATGTTGGCATTATTTTGAAAGAGGGTGATGTTTAAGTTGTAAATATTATCAATCTGCATGACAGTGAAAGTGGAGCTCCTCTAACTCAATTAGTGAATTCCGTCTACCTATGTCGGAAGGTTAATAGATTTTGCAACTCAATAAAATAAATCATAATAAACAACTGAAAATTCTGATCATTTATAATCTTAGATTGATTTATTTTAGTACATTTATTTCCTTTAGTTATTAGCTTTTATGGCCTTTTTATGATTCGTTTGGTTCTCAGTCTGTCACCCAAAGCAATGACATTTTAGTTCTGAAAATTACGAACAGTAACAACTGTTATGTCTTAAGTTATAAGCTTTTAGAGATCAGAGGATAGAGTGGTGTAGAGTGTTTGATACAAAATCTAATCAAGCACTGGGAAATTAAATGTTTGATCAATGCCTTGCAGTGAAGTAAGTTCATCTGTTATTGCTCATGGTTCTACTGCTGGATGAATGGAGTAGGAGTAAGTATTTTGGTAGGTGAGGAAATCTTTTCTGTGCTCATGTGACCTTTAGTCCAAAGGAAGAATTAATGTCTTAAGTTTTAATATGCAAAGCAACTGAAACTTTAAATTGACACTTTGTGTGACTGTCTTGGTCATCTAATGCTGCTGTAATAGAAACACCACAAGTGAATGGCTTTAACAAAGAGAAATTTATTCTGTCACTGTCTAGGAGGCTACAAGTCCAAACTCAGGGTGCCAGCTCCAGGGGAAGGCTCTCTGTCAGTTCTAGGGAAGGTCCTTGTCATCAGTCTTCCCCAGTCAAGGAGCTTCTCAGCACAGGGACCCAGGGTCCAAAGGTGATGCTGTTCTCCTGGCTCTTGTTTCTTGGTGATAATGAGGACCACATTACTTACTGCTCACTTCTGTCTTTTATATCTCAAGAGATGGGCTCAAGACACATTGCATCTTTAATGCAACTCCCACTAATTCTGTTTCATCAATGTCATAAAGATAGGATTTGTGTGACAGGAAAATCACATCCAATGACAAAATTGTGGAAAGTCACAGAATACTGAGAATTGTAGCCTAACCAGGTGATAGATATTTTGTGAGGGATACAGTTCAATCTATGACAGTGACTGGTTAAAGTGTTTTTATATTGGTTAATAACTATAAGGGTTAAAATTTTAGTTATTGATGGAATCGAAGTTCAAGCTTCTTAGTGTGACATCTGTACTCTCTGCCTGATCTGGTCGCATCTGCCTTGACACCCTCATCTACTGCCATGGCTCCACACAGCCCCTCCTCCTGCTGTCCAGACCTTGAATGTCACTGCCTCTGTGCCTTACCAAAGGCAGTTCTGCTGTCTGCGATGTCCTCCTCAAGAACCTGACCTTCACTTAATTTCCTTTTAGGAACCCTTTCTGTTATTTTCGTTTTCTTTTCCCTTCTTCCCCTGAGTTATTTGCCATTCCGTTGCTGTCCTCATTTGTGTTTCGGTGGGATCTATGCATTCACCTGGTGTAACCCTTCATGGTGTAATTGTTGATTGTCTGTCTTCTCTTGTTAGGCTGTGTGCCCACTGAAGGTAGGTACTAAGTCTTATTCATCTTTGTATTTTTGAATGTGACACAGAGTTGACCCCTAACTAGAAAAACAAAAACATTGGCCATCACGTCAGTACTCACACCTGACAACCTCAGGTGTTCACCGTGCTCCATAGGGCTTTCAGGAGCTGTGACCTCTGGGAAGTAGATCACCTGGTCCATCTTCTGAGGTGCCTTTCAGTTAGTGGTCAGCCACGTAACTGCACCAGCCAAGACTCTTGGCCCTCAGTTAAGAGTTAGATGAATGAATGAATACGTGAAGAGACCAGGGGTGAAGGAATGTTGTGCCTGAATGGTTGTCCTTTAGAGACTGCACTTCCCACTCAGGATATTTGCAAAATCTCAGTCCTTCTTGAAAAATGAAATACAGGTTAATGGAAGTGTCATCTCATTTTAGTATTTACTTGACTAGAGAGTGGCTGGTGGATTCAAACTGCTGACCTTTTAGTTAGCAGCCAGTCACTTAACCCCTGCACCGCCAGGGCTCCAGTGTCTTGCTTCCTCCTCCTTCCCACTCCTGAGGGGGGAAAAAATCCCCAAATCCCACTTTGTTAAGGAGAGCTATCCGAACAAAATCTCTGGGCTGATCAAGAGTCTTATGTTTAGGGCATACTCACTTTTTACAGCTATTTATTTCCTCAGATATTTAACACTAGAAACTCCTAGATGAGTTAAGCAAAAGACTCAGTAGTGACTATGAACATTTCTGGTGTGAAACACATGGCTTCTTGTTGTTGTCCGCTGCTTTCTGGTTCATTCCAACTCACAGCACGCACATATGTTACAAAGGAGACCTGCTCCCTAAGGTCTTCTTGGCTGTAATTTTAATGGGAGCAGCTCGCCAGACCGTTTCTTCCACAGGACTGTTGGGCAGGTTCTGACTGCCAAACTAAGTTAGCAGTTGAATGCAAACTTGTTGCACCACCTAGAGACATAAACACTTAGATACCAGGCTAAACTGAGTTACAGAATGTTTAATGTAATTCCCAACTGAGTAAGCAAGGATTATTAAAACTGATATAGACAAAATAAAAATCCTAGATATTTTTACATGTATTATTAGAAATCAGTTAAGATATTACAAAGAATGTAGTTCATCAGTTACAGTTGACAATGTGTAAGTAGAGAGAATTCTTGAGGTTACTACTTGCTGAGTGTCTGCTATGGACTGATAAATAACAAAGGGTAACCCCAAACCACCCTAGGAGGCCCAGGACAGTTAGGAAGTGATCTCAAGTGAGGTAGAATCATGAAAAGGATATAGATTTTGTATACAGAATGCAGAGAATATTAGCCCCCCAGTTACCAGTTAACTAGCCTAGAACAAATCACTTAACTTTTTTGTACCTTGATTTCCTAATCTGTAGACTGGACATGATAATAAAACCCACCTCGCAGAGTCAACAAATACAATAATAAATGTGGAACTGGCTCATGAGCTCTTAAGCATAGAAACTATAAACGATCTGAGGGGGTCCCCCTTTGATGTGACATCTGTTTATTTTGCAATTAAAATTGGAAAAAGAGCTCTAGTCAACACTTTTATTTGGAACTTGAAATAGAAATTCACATAGGACCAAGATTAGAAAGAAAAGAGAATAAAAAGCCTAAATGGGAAAACAAAACTGGACTTGACTTTTTAAAGCTCATATAGCTGTTTGCTGAGCCTCATGAAAAATGAGTGAGACTAGACAATATAATGATACAGAAATAAAGAGCTGAATCTATAGCATCATTGCTGAGCTGTACCACTTACTGTGAATAGCTTTTAGAGCTGTTAAAGATGTTGAGGTAAATTGGGCTGTAAACAGTAACTCTGCAGAGTCATTACATTGAAGAGGAGAAAGAGAAAAGGGAAGAAGAGACTCTTGCACACACTGAGACAGAAGGGTCATCTTCTACATCTCCATAGATGACCAAGATAGAAAATGCTTATGTTTCTGTGTCCTAGAATCTACACCACAACAGGTGAGCTGATCTACTTTTGCCCCCTGTAGCTATGTTGATCTGTGTTTTACAAAGTACTGAAATATAGTTGAAATTTCTAGGTTCAGTGTCTCAGTAGTCAGATGCTGCTATATCACAAATACCAGGAGGCTAGTACTGAAATATAGTTGAAATTTCTATGTTCAGTGTCTCAGTAGTCAAATGCTGCTGTATCACAAATACTAGGAGGCTAGAAATCTGAATGTAGGGCATTAGCTCCAAGGGAAGCCTTTGTCTCTCTGTTGGCCCTGTGGGGAAGTCCTTGTCATCAGTCTTGCCCTGTCTAGGAGATTCTTAGTGGAGAGACCCCCTGGTCCAAAGGACATATCCTCCTGTCTCGTCTTACTTGGTGATAGTAAGGTCCCCGATCTCTCTGCTTACGTCTCTCTTTTATATCTCAAGAGAGACTGGCGTGAGGTCAAACCTGATCTTGTAGATTGGGTCTTGCATCATTAACGTAACTGCCTCTAATCCTGCCGCATTAACATCATAGAGGTACGATTTATAACACATAAGAAAATCATATCTGATGACAGAATGCCAGAAGACCACACAATACTGGAAATCATGGCCCAGTCAGGTTGATACACATTTTGTGGGGACACAGTTCAATCTGTAACGTAAGGTATGGTCAGAAAACCCAAGTATTTAATTAAAGAGATTTTGATAGGATCAAATAGAGAGCAGACAAACCAGCCTTTGTGTATCTTTATAGTATTAACTTTATGAAGTAACGACCTCATTTCATGGGACTTGGGGAAAATTTTACTGACACATGATTGTTTTAAAAGACCAAATCCTACGGCCTTTTGGTGAAAACCTTAATTTCATAATTTTGTAAGAGAGTTTTGAGTCCATTTAGCGTAGCTCCTGGATTTAGGCAGCAGGAACACAAGCAGCGGGGCTCTCAGATTTCACCATGGGTAGGTTCTTGTCGTCCTAGTCTCATAGGAAAGGGTCATTAAGTTTCCCTTTCAAAGAAAGGGGGAAACACTGACAGTGGGTCTTGCCTGGAGCTCCTGTACAGACTGCTGGATTGTTGCTTGGCAACTGGAGGAGCTTTGACAAGAGTCTGAAGGAACTGACTGAGTAAATGGAAATGCCAGCATCAGTTTCAGGGGATAAGAAGAAATTTCACTGTTGCAGGATTAGCATCATATTGCTTTTACAAGCTACATGATGGGAATTCACACTGTTTTTATTCTGCTGCTCCTACCTCACTCACTCCTCCCCTCCATCTTTCATCCTTAGCCCCTTTTGCACCGTAGCTGAGAGTTATACATAAGATAGATAATCAGTGTTAAGGAGTATAAGAACATGACAAAATGAAAACCTTTGGTAGCAGGAGAAAAAGAAACCTGTGTTGGCAGTCTTTGAATTTATAGGTACTTTACCAACATTCTACGTTATTTCTCAAATAATCCATCATTAAATTACCAACTTTACAGATAAAAAATGACAAGACTTTGATGGTTACAAGGGTGGAGAGGGAGAAAGGGGGTATTCACCACTTCACTAAATAATTCACAAGGATTATTTTAGGTGAAGGGGAGACAACACATAGCAGAGGAAAAGTCAGCACAACGGGACGAAACCAAAAGCTAAGACATTTCCTAAACACCACCAAACACTTCGAGGGACAGAATAGCAGAGTCAGGGGTCTGGGAAATCACAGTGTCAGGGGACAAAGTTTGTTAAGAAAATGATCTTTATTCCACTTTGGTGAATGGCATCTGGGATCTTCAGTCTAGCAAGCAACCATCTAAGAAGCATCAGTTGATCCCAACCCCCCTAGAGCAAAGGAGAATGAAGAACATCAAAGACATAAGGAAAACAGGAGTCCAAGAGATAGACGGAGCCACACAAACTCAAGACCACTTCCACACGAGACTGGGAGAGCCAGATGATGCCTGTCTGCCGCCAGTGACAGCCCTGACGGAGGGGGAGAAACTGGTGCAGAACTCGAATTCTAGTAAAAAGAGCAGACTTGATTGACAGACTGGAGAGTACCCTGAAGACGTGACCCCTGGACTCGTGTGAGCTGAGAACGGAAACCGTTCCAGAAGCCAGCTCCTCTGATGAAGACTGCGAGTCTCTGATAAAGTGACACTGGTGAGAAGTGGTCTTCTTGTCTTAAGTAGATATAGGAGACTGACTGAGGAGCCCCTGTCCAGAAGCAAGATGAGAAGACAAAAAGGCACAGGCTGGTTGAATGGATATGGGCAATATAGAGTGGAGAGGAGGAGGATGTTGTCATTGTGGAAGAGCAGCTAGGGTCACATAACAGTGTGTAAGTTGTTGCGTGAGAAACTGACTTGAACTATGAACTTTGACGTAAAACACAATTTTAAAAAAATGACAAGGCTGCAATACATTTTTTCTTCTGACTCTGAACACTTAAAATCTGTCCAAACAAATACATACATGCCTACATACATACAAAATGAATACATAAACTTAGCACTTGAAAGTATTCTGCTTATCTTACATCATTAAAACCACACTTTCTCTGTAAGTCATTTCTCTACAACTTGATTACAAGCTATTTATAAACTAAAAAGAGCTTCTGTGTCTTAATAGGTATTATAATAGTAATACCATAGACTTCATACCCTCAAACTACTTGTTAAATCACTCAGTATTTAGTAAAGTCATTTAGCCGAGAAGCTGTGACGGCAAGTCCCGGTAGGGAGGGAAGAGAACATAGTGGGACTTGCTTCCTGGATTGGAGCTGTGGCTGGGGAGAAGGCAAGTGTAACTTGAAAATGCATATTTGTATTCATTTGAGTCCCTCAAGAGGCAGATGCCAAGATAGCATTAGATAAGAGCTCTGTGGCGAAAAGTGCTTGTGAAAGATAGAGGGGAGGAGGCAGGGAGAGACCTCAGACTGCAGTGTAGGTCTGCCATCTGTGAAGGATGAAGGAGGATTGGTAGAAAGAGTCTCAGCCTGCAGGGAGGTTCTCAGAAAGTTTCAGCAGACTGAAGGGGAGTCCTCAAGCCAGATTTGCTAACTGGAGGATTCCCCAGCCACTCAGAAATCGTCTTCACTCCTATCACCAGTCACTGGCTAGGAGCATCCTGAGGGAAGCCACCTTATGTTCCGGATGCACTGATGGGTCCATAGGGGTGGCAGCTAGGGCTACCAGCCACTGTGCTTCCTGCGGCAGATTTCCATGCCACCACTATATTCAAGAGGAAACAGAACTGTTTAGAAATAAAATTAAAATAACTATTTGGGAATTCAGTCACATAAGAGAAAATCTTGAAACTTTAATGGTCATTGAAAACAAGTATGAATAAAATACTTGAAAAAAAAATACTGGTAGTGATGAGTGAATTAAAATGCTGGCTCTCTAATCTCCATTCCCCTAGCAAGCTGAGCCATGCTGCCACTAGTGTGCGGAGTCTTCTCAACTTCCAGGACAAAATGATTCAGTGATCTTCTTTTCTGTTGTTCAAACCTACCAGCCAGTCTATGGGAGAAAGATGTGGCAGTCTGCTTCCACAAAGGTTAGAGACTTGAGTGTGTTGTGTCTGCCCTCTAGGTCTATCTAATCTGTAGGGTAGCTGTGAGTCAGAATTCACGTGAGGGCAAAGATTTTTTGTTTGTTTGTTTGTTTAATCTGTGGCTGGAGGTTAAACCTTGGAAGTGAATTCACTAGTGAGTTAAAAAGGTGCATGGGGCCATACTCACATGCTCATAGTTCAATCCTTCTAGAAGACTATATGGACATAGCAGCCCAAAAGCAAAGACAAGAAGGCAGGAAGAGACAGGAAAATTGGATGAGTGAAAACATGGTACTTGGGATGGAAAAGAGGAGAATATAGACATGTCACAGGCTAGACAGCTAATGTCACAAAACAGTTTGTGTTATTAAATGCTTAATGAGAAACTAATTGGCTTTGTAAACTTCTATCTAAAACACCAAAAAAAAAAAAAAAGAATTACAGCCTTGGAAACTCTGTGAGGCCGTTCTGTTCTGTTCTGTTGGGTTGCTGTATGTTGGAATCAACTTGACAGCAATGAGTATTTTTTACTGAAAGTACACTATTTCTAATCATGTTTATGGAAACAAGGAATGCGATAATGGTGCTTATAAACCATGTGTCATTGGTACATCGTGTAGCCTCTCTTGATGTCCATTTTCTTATCTGCTAAATAAAGGAATTTATGTAGGTAATTTCCAAATTCCATTCCAGCTCTAATGTCGGATGAATCTATGGTCTTTTCCATCTTAACAGGCACTGTGAAAGACCAAAAAAGGGGACCACACCTTAGAGCAGAGACCTTGGTTGCTGTTTTTTGTCTTGGCACAAATTAGCTGCCTCAGTTTGAATGTGGCATATAACCTTTCTGTGCTCCAGTTTCTTATAAAATAAAGGGAATTGATTAAACTATTTCTAAGGTCCATTTATAGTTAATTCGCACAGTCTTTCAGATGTTCTCCTGACTTTAAGTCCATTCAGAATTCAGTTTCTCAACTCTCGAAGGTAATTATCAATAAAAATGTATTGAAATGGTTACTGGAAATCAATTACATAACTTAAAGGTGAATGCATAAACTAATTTTAGCTCTCTTTACTGCCTTTAAAAGAAAAGCAAACAAACAGGCTTGTAAAGTCAGGAAAACAAGATCTGATGAGTCAGATGATAATTTTGACTGATGTTAAAACCAGTTGTCCTTTTTAAAAATTTACTGTTGGTCAGGCAGTTCTGTAAAAATAAAAGTTGACATGTGGATGAACAAATACAGAATGGTATCTCCATATCACAGTGAAGAAATGTCCCAGGTTAATATAATTTAGAGATTAACTCCCTTCTTTAGATATTGATTAAGGGTGAAGAGTGAATTATACTTTTTATGGTACTCTTTATTTGAAAAGTTCTGTGAATGAGTTGGGGGGAAGATTCCCACAGGGAAAGTGTCAATAATTATTTTTTACCCTCAGTTAGAGATCTTAAATTCCAAATAAAGTGAGAAAATATTTTACTGAATATTCTAAATTAGAAGCAGGAGATGAATTGACTTTTCTATTCTGATTAAAGTATCCACACACAAAAAAAAATACTTGTGGAAATAACATTGCCTCTTTTGTCCTTAGTAATAAACCCAATGTGGCATTCATCAGGTAGAGAATCCAGACAGAATACTCACCTAGGTCTTAATAGTGAGTAGGTGTTACTAGCTGAAAACACATTTCCAGTGGACCTGAGCTTGTCCTGCCCGAAATGACATCAAGTCTAACTGGTAGTTCTGTGAAAATATGAGGTAGAGGCAAGCACAGTTATAGAAAACATGCAAGTGTATACTGAGTACATGCTATCCAGATGGCAAAATGGTGTGTTCTTAGGCCCATTGCATGGCTCGGTGTAGATTTAGGGAACAGCTGCTACTGCTAGCAACCATTTGACAGTACCTTAGCAAAGTCCAGTTATCCAGAGGTGCTGTAACAGAAATAACCACAAGTGGATGGCTTTGACAAAGAAAAGTTGATTCTCTCGCAGTCCAGTAGGCTTCAAGGCCAGAGTCAGGGCATCCGCTCCAGGGAAGGTTTTCATTCTCTGTCAGCTCAGGAGGAAGCTCTTCACCACCAGGCTTCCCCTGATCTGGGAGCATCTCAATGCAGGAACCTCAAGTCCAAAGGACGTGCTCTGTGCCCAGCACTGCTTTCTTGGTGCGTGAGATGCCTGTGTCTCTCCGCTCATCTCTCTTTTATATCTCAAAGAGACTGGCTTAAGACACCATCCAGACTTGTCTGTGTCGTCTGTGTAATCGTCACTAACCCATCTCATTTCATCATAGTAATAGGACTTATAACAAGAAAATCTCATCAAACAGTGGATAATCACACAGTACTGGGACACGTGGTCTGGCAAAATTGATACACACATTTTGAGGGGGGGGACATAATTCAGCCCATGACAGGTATGTATAAATATCTGTATTAAAGATCTCAATTTTGATATGAAAAATTGAACATAGACTAATGTAAAAGATTTGAGATATTTTATTTTGCTTTATTTTTACTATTTCTTTAGGACAAAAGTCCTTGTGAGTAGCTCTTACTCTATGAGAAATTATCAGACTTATTTAGAGGAATTAAAAAAGTTATATTAAAATAAACTATCAGTTTTCATTTAGTATTTGCAGAAATGGCATTGGGGCTGTATCTGACCTGTGACTTTGTGAGGGGAAGAGAGAATTACTGTAAGCATCAGCCCAAGGCTAATTCCTATGAGACGAAGGTCTGCCATGCCTCCACTTTCTAAGCTTTTGACCAGTTCTGACACCAGCAATCTGCCCCACGGAGCCATCTGCCCCACGGCATCCTCTCCTTCTTGTCTTGGTTGGGTGATTTGTTGCAGTGGCCACACAGAACTCACAGAAAATACTCAAGATTCTAGGATTCATTAGGAAAGTAACATCCAGGAACATTCAGTAACATTCAGGAATGTTCAGGATACATTCTTCCCTCAGGACAGCCTCTTCGCAGCTTCTGATGTGCCTGTCTCTGGCCCTTTGGCCTCTGCACTGCTACAGCAACTATGATGAAGGTCTTCTAGTGCTGCTGCTAAGTGCCCAGTGCACCACCCGCCACCAGTAAGCCTCAGCAGGAGGTCCCAGAGCTCCAGCTCCAAGGATTGGCAAACTTAGCTTCACCAAGCGCCCGGAAGCACCCTACTCTGCTAGCAAACCTCCTGACCAAAGGCACACAAGCTTTTTCATAGTAGACCTTGAAACTCACTGCACCATCTCCTGCTGGTATCCTGCCTTTGCTGCTTCGTTTTCTATGCCCCTCCTTCTTGCTGTCTTTGGTGCTACTGCTCCCTTTCGGTTTCTGGGTGACAGAGTTTCTCGGGGCAGCACAGGGATCCTAAGTCCAAAGGATGTCCCATACTCCTGGTGCCTCTTTCTTGGTGGTGTTGAGGTCCTCCGCTCTCTACCTCAGGAATGGCTCCTGTTAAGCCTAGTGGGATTGCAAAACTGGCCAACCCCCTCGTTAGGGTTCCGTACAGCTTATTTGCGTGGTCTCATGCACGTGCACTCATGTGCAACTTATTTACATTATTAGCAAGCTGTGTAGTCCCAGGTGGGCCACAAGCACCTTAGTTCATAGTCCTACTCAGTCGTTTGGTAAAACTTACAAAAACTATAGCCAGCAGGGCCATATTAAGTAATTCACTGTACTGCAGTATTATAACAACTGTTAGTGTGCTTTTTTTCTTCTACCCAGTTGTTCAGGTACTTGGGAAAATATATATGAACCCAAAGTTGACCAGGAAAAAATCTTAGTTGTTGTTGTTGTATATCTTTAAGGCAGATTATATTTTCCAAAACTAACTGTAACACCTCTCCCATCATGAGGTAGAGTGGATGCCTCTTCCCTGTGAGATTGAAGAGACATTTGTAACTGGGTGACCAGTCTTTCAGAAAGGATGTGAGGTTACAAGACTCCCCAGGCAAGATGTTATAGCTCCTGTTTCACTGATGGGGATACTTGTGCTGGAGTTCAGGGCTGTCATATAAACGGTCAGCCAGCATTCCTTCATTCTCATCTCTTGTATTTAGCTTGATACAAATCAGTCCCTTTCTCCCAAGAGTTTGTGAGCTGTTTTCTACACTTTTCCATCTTGAACTAAGGCTTCCTTTTCTCTTCCTCAGATACTGCACTTTAGACTCCTAACTGGCATCTGTTTGATCTTTTCCAGTTTGTCTGTGTAGAAATCAGAATGACCTTTCTGAAAACACAGACATCACACTCTTCCTTTGAGTAACAGCCTTCCATGACTAGCCCTCAACAGCAACAAGTGTGGTGTTTGGTCTGAATCAGAAGGGTTATACTTCCATATCAGAGGGCCTAACTGTTACCAGGCATCTCAGATGCCATGGAGCCATATGAGGTTCTTGCCCCTCATCTTTCCACATGAGAAAAGCTTTATTTAAGGAGGCTTGCAAGGGGAGACAGGAGGACCTATGCACCATGTACTACGGCCTCTCTGAACAGAAGTTTTTTCAGGTCTTATAAAGGGTTTTGGAAAGGAAGGGTCTCATGTTTTGTTCATATTGTGGTGGAGAGTTCTAGGAAGTGGTGGTGTCAGGGAAATTAGGTTGTGCACACCTCTGTGTACAAAATGGAGTCAGCAGCAAAGGGTTCTGAGAGGCACTGGCAGAACTTACTGTGGGATGTTGGTCATGCACTGTCCATCCTCTCTGCTTGAGTCCCAATGTCTGCTTTATGCTCTTGTGTACCTCTGCTGGAAAGTCACACAGTGCTCACTCCTGGCACCACTGCACATGCTCCGTTAGCACATTCTGATTCATCTTGAAAAACAATGGAAAGAAGTTCCTGTTCTTTTAGTATCTGTGGTATGTTAATCAGTAGTCCTGGTCGGACTAATCTCATAATGTTTACGACACAGTTATCCTTGGGGATTGCTAAACTACCAAGAAAGCCTCATGTGCCTTTTGTATCTTACTGTTCTAGGATGTGGTTAGTTATTGGGTCCTTTTAACCTCCACCACCTATTTGTAAGTTTCAGTTGCAAGGTTTACTGAAAGGTATTTACAGAAGTCTCTAGGCTTCCTGTCTGAGAACTACAACCAAGAATTGGAAATATTTAATGTACCCTCTTTGACCACCTCCTTCATATCATCAGCCTCTCTTGTCCTCACTCTCTTTTAATGTCTCTTCTTTCTTTCCAACAGGACCTCTTGTCCTTTAGCCTCTCCACAGTTTCTCATCCATCGGCTCCCTTCATAGACCATAGGTACCTTGCTCAGCTCCTTTAATGGTATCAACCTTCAAATCCGTGAGCTCTAGGCTCTACAACTATGTCTTCTTTGTTTAAGTATTCAAAAATTTTATGTGTAAGTCAGTACGAGTTGATCCCAACTCCCCCATGTGTGCCAGAACAAAATTGTGCTCTAGGAAGTTTTCAGTGACTCATTTTTCAGTAGATTGCCAGGCCTTTCTTTTGAGGTACCTCTGGGTGAACTCAGACTTTTACTTACAAAGATCTCGTAATACCTAGAAGGAAAATGCAGGCAGAGGCCATAAATAAAAAGGAAATACAGATGGTCAGTAAACGTATGAAAAAGTGTTCGATTCTTAAAAAGAATTGAAATAACAATGGATACCATTTTCAGCTGACAAGTTGGCAAAAATAAGAATACTTTAAAAACATGAAGGATTGAAGCTGTTTGGAGTAAGGGGGACTTTCACACACTGATTAAAATTGAGAGCACAACTGGAAGGAGATAGCATCTACTCAAACTGAGTAGGTTCCTTGGTGATACAAGTGGTTTGCACTTGACTACTAATAAAAGGTTGGCTGTTGGAACCCAGTACCATGGAAGAAAGACCTGGGAGTTGGCTTCTGTAAAGATCACATTGAAGAAAACCTGGTGGAGCATTTCTGCTGACACACATGTGGTGCCATGAGTTGGGACTGAGTTGACATCAGTGAGTTTAGTTTGGATTTCAAACTGAAGACAATATACCCTACAACTCAGCAATTCACCTTTTTCCTGGATAAGCTCATTAGAAACAAGGACGTTTTTCGAAGCCTAGTTTCTAAGGAGAAAAGCAGAAAAGAAATTAAATGTACAGTAACTGAGGTATACCTAATCATGGCACGTCATACTGTGGAATACCATGTAACTCGAAGAAAGAACTGAGGTAAGTCATGAGATAGTATCATGGAAGGGGGTCTATAAGGCCAAAGTTTAGATGAAAAAAGCAAATTACAGAATAGTAAGCTTAGTGGGATATTTCTCGTGTAAAATACACACAAAAATGATTTTCCTATGAGTATATGTATGCATGCAAATGCAAAAATGTCTGAAAAGATTCACACCGTACATATAGGTAGAGTTACTTACGGAGCAGGTTATTAATTGGTCTCTTTACTTGGCTTGGCTTACCGTATCTGATTTTTTTCCCTTCTAAATTTTACCGTCTTGTTGTGTAGTATATACATAGCAAAATACACACTAATTCAATAATTTCTGTGTATACAACTTAGTGATGTTGGGTTGTGTAGCCATTCTCACCCTCCTTTTCTAAGTTCTTACTTCCTCATTAACGTAAACTTGCTGGCCTTCAGATTCCTATCTAATCTTTCTAGTTGCTGTTGTCAGTTTCATCCCAGACAGGTAAGTCTTAAAAGAGCATAATACTGAAGGCAGACCTTTTTTTACTAGCTAAGCTAAATTACTGTTGGGTTTTAAAATGACTTCATGAATATTTTTGGTTTAAGGTTTAAAGATTGTCTCCAGGGGAATAGTTACAGAGATTCACCCACCCTCCGTGGCCCTCCAGAAAATCTACAGTTCATGGGAATTTCAAATTCTCTTCTGTATTTCCCCTCTTCTGTATTTCACCTTTTAATCAGCGTTCTTCTATGGAATCTAATCAGAATGTTCAGTAATGGTAGCCAGGTGCTAAGCAGTTCTTCTGGTCTCATGGCAGAGGAGACAGTTGTTCCTAGGGGCTGTCATGGATTGAATTGTATTCCCCAAAAATATGTGTAGAAATTTGGCTGGGCCCTGATTCCCAGTGGTATAGCTGTTAAGTGCTACCTCTGCTAACCAAAAGGTCAGCAGTTCAGATCCCCTAGGCATTCCTTGGAAACCTAGGTTGCTATGAGTCAGAATCAGTGGGATGGCAGTGGGTTTGTATGCTGTAACCTTGTGACGTTAGTGAGGGAGGATGGGCAGCATTTGAGTTGGTGGGGCAGGACTTAAGGTGTGGGATTGTACTGTGGCTTGGGGCAGCCTCTCGGGATATAAAAGAAAGAGACAAACTGAGATTTTGGGGACTTATGCCATCAGGAAAGAAAGCAGTGCTGGGAGCTGAGCACTTTGGAAGGGCTAGGAAGGACTAGGGTCCCTGCATCTCAGAAATTCCAGTCTGGGGAAAGATTGCCACAAGGACCGTCCTCCAGAGCCCACAGAGATAGCCTTTCCCTGGAGCTGACATCCTCAATTTGGACATTTAGCTTACTGGACTGTGACAAATAAAATTTGTCTTTTTAAAGCCACATACTTGTGGCTAATTTCTATTAAAATAGCACAAGCTGGCTGAGACAGGGTGGTTAGCCACATATCTTATTTTTCACTGTCCTTCTTCCTCTGTTCTTCCGGGTGAATATCAGTTCTTGTGCCTAGGATGGCTGCTTGCTTTTAAGACCCCAGGGAGTACACAGTGAACTATCAGATGGAACAGAAGTACTAAACATGTTATTAGGATAATTAACTGGGATGTCCCGTGAAACCATGACCCTAAACCTCAAAATCCAGGAACTAAATCCCAGGAGGTGTTTGGTTCTACTTAAGAAAACAGCGTCAGCAGCCATGCTTTTTTTGTTGTTGTAAATGTATTTGTCATACTTTTGCCTATACATATTGACAGCAATTATAGTAATTGACTATGCAATCCTGTTAATCAATGCTTTTTTTTCATCACTGTTAATCCCCCTGTCCCCCTTTTCCTTTTCTTCCATCCTGGGTAACCACTAACAAACTTTGTCCTCGGTCCATTTGCCTTTTCTGGTCATTTTATATAAGCAAATTTACCACTGTGTCTTCATGATGGTTTGTAACCCTGGATCATTTGCCTTGCTCTCGTCCTGCTTCTGGCTTGTCCACCGTTGCTAGGGCAAGCCGTGCTGGTTGGCTGCACGACAGTCTGTGCTGTCCAGCGTTGGTGGACCCCCAGTCCTGTTCAGCATTCTTCCGTTCATCTAAGCCATTTGTTGTCACTTTCCAGTAAAAACAGCTTGAAGCCTTTCCCCACATTTTAAGCCCCAAAGCAAACTCAACAACTGTTGAGAGTAAACAGTCTCCCATTGGACATAATTTTTTCTCCCCTCAATCTCAGAATTGTATTATGTCGTCATCCTTCCTTTCTTTGCATTCTCCGAAGACTCTCCCTTTCCATAGCTTGCTCTTCTACTTGGATTTTTACATTATTTTCTCTCATTACCTCTGGAACCTCATTTCATAATTGAACTTTTTCCTTTTTTCAATTTCTTTCTCTTTGCTGGCCCTTCCTCCCCATCAGTGAACATGCTCCAGCACTTTGGGGAGATTAATTGTGTAGCATTTGTTTTAAGATGGATTGGAGAGAAGAGAATCCAAGCCAGAGAATCCAATTAGGAGGCTCTTTCTAGAGTTCAGGTAAAAACAAAGGGTAGTATGCTGAAGAATGAGGCACAGCAAACAGATGGGAGTCAGAGAGGATTTTGTTATCAGAGTGATTGTTGAGTTGACAGTTATTTATGACTTTGTCTCATTTTTCCTACTGTTTCATCAGCTTCTTGGGGATAAAGACTGTCAGGTTCATCTGTCTTTCCCTCCCAAAATAATTGAATGAATGAACGAATGAATTAATAACTAGGATTCTCCAGAATGGAATGTCAGTGGAGGAGAGTAGGCAGTGAGTAGACTGCCACATAGAAGGTTTTCTTGTTTTTTTTTTTTTTTAAGAGAATACTCAGTGGGTAGGGAAGGAAAAGACATTTCTGTATCAAGGAGGAATGAGTAGGCCCTTGTTCCTCAGAGCATAGTCCATTGCATTAGCTTCCTAGTTGACTCGATGGCAGTGGGTTGGTTGGTTTTTCTTTAAGAATAGCTCAGGCCACTAAGTTTGTGGCAGTGCTTAGACATATGGAGGTTAAAAGTCTGAAATGGTTCTCAGTGAGCTAAACTAAAATCAAGGTGTCAAGAGGAATGTGTTCCTTCTGGAGGTCCCAGGGCAGAATCGGTTTTCCTGGTTTTTCCATACCTTGACTGGTAGCCCCCATCCTCCAATTTTCAAAACCAGCAGTGGCCAATCTTTCGTACCTTACATCTCTCTGACACTGGCTCTGTTCTGCCTGCCTCTTGCATTTGTAAGAACTCATGGGATTAGGTTGGGCCTACTTGGATAATCCAGGATCATCTCCCCACCTCAAGGTGAGCGATTAGCAACCTTAATTCCATCTGCAACTTTATTTTTCCTCTGTCATACAACCTCGCATATTCACAGGTTCTGGGAATTAGGGCATGGATATGTTTGAAGGGCTGTTACTCTGCCTGTCACACCTGTGGATAAGCAGCATCTTCATCACCTGGTTTATTAGAAATGCAGAATTTCAGGCCCCACCTCAAGCTTCTGAATCAGAATCTGGGTTCTGACAGGATGCTCAGGTGATTTGAATGTACCTTAAAGTTTGTGAAGCATTTGCTTATACTGTCTCTAAGATCCTTTCTAGTTTAAACTTCCTACAACTCTGAAAACTGTCTTTTGTTTTTTTTATCTTCCGGTCTTCATTATTCCTTGTAATCCTGGTTTCCTGTCCAAAAAGCTGGGGAGAGGGTGAGTTAATTTTGATTTGCACCCCTGGTGTTAATTCCTTGAAAGTCAGCCAAGTAGACTAGGACAACAGTTCATGCATGTCTCGTGCTGGCAAAGAGTGGATGTTAGAAAAGGCAATTAAATCGTGGAATTACCCATGATGCAAGGCTACTGGTCTGAGAAGATTATTTTCTTCCCCAAGCAGATTCATAGGAGGACTGCCTTCATTAGTGTGTATATAATGTTAGTGGCCCAGCAAGTGAAGCAAAATAATATACCAATGAGCTGTTTTTAAAGAATCCCTAAACAGCTCAGCATTTGAGAAGTGTGACCAAAGCTGATTATAAAATTCCTTTCAAAGTTGCAGGAATGACAAACCTGTAAATGACACTGGTTCCCATGGGTGCGAAAAGGAGGTTGTTGGCAATTTGATTGTTCTTATTTGTAGGAGTGCCTTAAATTCACCTCCAAGATGACAAGTTCCTCAAGGCTAGAGACCAGGCTGTGGCAGTACCTGAGACCTACAAAGCACTCCATACGTTTTAGACTTGAACTCACTAAGGTTTTTAATTCTTGTAATACTTTATCCTGAATTACAGAAATACAATGAAAAAAAAAATGGGTGTGTAAACCTGGAGTATTGTAATGACCACCTTACTAGAGCCCTGCCTTCTTTTATTCATTGGATGATAAATTCAGTCATTCAGCAAACCTTTATGAATCACTAACAAAATACCATCCATTGTTCCAGACCCATAGATACTAAAAGCACATGGTCACCATCACTGAATGGGCCCCTGTCACATCCCCGTGGGGGAGACAGTCTCATAAGTAAATTATTATGGCAGCCTAAGGGAATATGAACAAAGTTCATGGGCCTCTTGCCTCCAGTCTGTCATTCATGTTCTGACTAGATTTATCATTAAAATCTTGTATTCCTTTTGTTGATTGGATTAATTAGAAACTCCAGTCTTTGGTTTTATTATTTTTATCTCTAACCCTGGCTTCCCATGTTGCCTCCAGGACCCCTAGTGGTTCTGAAAAATTAAGCCTTCTCAGGCTACTACAAGTGAAAAACAGAGGTTGTTATAAAGTTCTGGCAAAGACTTGTGGTGCTTCAGGAAGAGTTAGAGACACAAGAATGGCAGTAAGTGAGGCCCCCTCCACTCCCGACTCAGGGCCGAGAATCTGAGTGGCCCTCTCTGTCTTTCCAAGGCAGGCTACAGAAGTAAGTTCTCCCTACTCCGTGATCACGGCGATCCATCGTCACTGTGATCAGACTGCTTGCTTCATAGCACTTATTGGCATAAGTTGCAATTTTATTATATATAGTCACGTTGTGTGTATGTATATATATAATTATATATAATTTTATGTGCAGTCTTGTACATAATTGTATATACATATCATTGTGAGGAATTTGGTCTTGCAAAATTCTCTTGTGCAGTCTCAAGAGTCATTTCTATCACTGAGGTCATATGTTCCAGCTACCGATCCTTTTTCTTATCTGTAGCTTTCACATTACACTCATTAGTAATCATCAATGCATTTTGATTGCAATTATAATTTTATGTATATATAAACTTTCAGAACCTTCCTTTGCTAATGTGGCATGACTCAAAATTAGAAGAAACAGCTGCAAACATTCAGTAATAATCAGAACCTGGAATGTATGAAGTATGAATCTAGGAAAATTGGAAATCATCAAAATTGGAATGGAATGCATAAGCATCAATACTCTAAGCGTTAGTGAGCTGAAATGCACTGGTTTGGGCCATTTTGAATCATGCAGTTGTATAGTTTACTATGTCAGAAATAAAAACTTGAGGAATAATACTGCATTCATCATCAAAAAGAACATTTCAAGATCTGTCGTGAAGTACAATGTTGTCAGTGATAAGATAATATCTGTACACCTATTAGGAATACCAGTTAATACAACTATTATTCAAATTTATGAACCAGCACCTAAGCCCAAAGAAGAAGAAATTGCAGATTTTTACAAGTTCTGCACTCTGAAATTAAGCATACAATCAAGATGCATTGATAATTACTAGTGGTTGGCATGTGGAAGTTGGAGACAAAAGTGGGTCAGTAGTTGAAAAATATGACCTTGGTGATAGAAACAATGCTTGAGACTGCATGAGAGAATTTTGCAAGATCAACAACTTCACAGCAAATACCTATTTTCCTCGACAGATGGAATACAGAGGAGTCAAATCAGCTACATCTGTGGAAAGCAACAATGGAAAAGCTTGGTATCATCAGTCAGAACAAGGCCAGGGACCAACTGTGAAACAGATAATCAGTTGTTCACATGTGAGTTCAAATTGAAAATGAAGACAGTTAGAACAAGTCCACAAGAGCTGAAGCATGAACTGAGTACTTTCCACCTGAATTTACAGACGATCTCAAGAATGGATTTGACATATTCAATACTAATGACCAAAGACGAGACAAGTTATAGAACGACATCAAGAATATCATATGTGAAGAGGCCACTAAAAAGAAAAGAAAGAAAGAAAAGATCAAAATGCATATCAGAAGAGACTTTGAATTGCTCTTGAACATCCAGTAGCTAAAGCAAATGGAAGAAATAATTGAGCAAAAGAACTGAACACAAAATGTAAAAGGATTGATTGAGGAGAAAAAAAAGTGTTATAATGACATGTGCAAAGAGTTGGAGAGAGCAAACCAAAAGGGAACAACATACTTGGCGTTTCTCAAGCTGAAAGAACTGAATTAAAAATTTAAGCTCCATTTGCAGTATTGAAGCGTTCTACAGGGGAACACTGAATAACAGAGGAAGCATCAAAAGATGGAAGAAATACACAGAATTGCCATAGTGAAAATAATGATCAACATTGCAGGAGGTAGCATATGATCAAGAACTGATGGTACTGAAGGAAGAAGATGACACTGGGGTTAAAAAAAAAACCCAAACCAAACCCACTGCCATTGAGTAGGGTCCAACTTGTGGCAACCTAGAGGTCAGAGTAGAATGGCCCCATAGAGTTTCCAAGGAGTTTCTGTCAGATTTGAACTGCAAACCTTTTGGTTAGCAGACATAACACTTAACCCACTATGCCACCAAAGTTTCTGGGGTTAAAACGAGGCTCCAGGAATTGATAGAATACCGCTTGAGATACTGCAACAAATGGGTCCTCACTCCTCTGTGTCCAGAAATTTGGAAGACAGCTACTGGCCAAACAGCTGAAAGAGATTTGTATTTATGCCTAGTCCCAAGAAAGGTAATCCAACTGAATGTGGAAATTATCAAAGAATATCATTAATGTCACATGCAAGTAAAATTTTGCTGAAGAGCATTTGAAAGCAGCTAGAGCAGTATGTGCACGGGCAGCTTCCAGAAATGCAAACTGGATTCAGAAGACGGCACAGAGCTAGGAATGTCATTGCTGATGTCAGATGGATCCTAGCTGACAACAGAAAATACCAGAGAGATGTTTACAGGGGTTTTATGGACTCTGCAAAGGTATTTCCAAGTCCCCTTCACTTTCAGCAGGCCAAGTTGCATCATCTGCTTTTCGTGGTTTTTAATGAGTTGTTTTCCAATCCTGAGGCTGCGTTCTTTTTCATGTATTCCAGCTTCCTGGATTACTTGCTTAGCATACAGATTGAAATAAGTATGGTGAAAGGATACAGTACTGCAGTACCTTGTTAATAAAGACAGTACAATGCTTTAAATATGTTTTTTCATTACAGATGGTTCTAGCTCCACTGTTTACTATGCTCCTTAGGGTGAGAACTGTATCTTCAGTGCTGTCATGTAGTAGGGGTCTCGTCCAACGTCTGCTGCTGGACTGAGCTTTAGAAAGTTAGGCAGCTACTGTGTGATTTCATATTTTTAAAAATCCACAAAAATACTCTTGAGTACCTTATCGTGTAGGAGTAAACAAGAGAATTAAAAAAAAAAAAATCACTTAACCATGAGAGTGTGACCCCCAGACATTCTTTTAGTTCAGTAAGGAAGTCACTCCTCAGATTCACCTTTCAGCCAGAGATTAGACAGGCCCATAAAGCAAAACAAGACTAAAGCGGTATACCAGGACAAGGACAAGGACTAGAAGGCGGAAGGGGACAGGAAAGCTGGTGATCGGGAACCCAAAGTTGAAAAGGGAAAGTGCTGACATGTAATGGGGTTGTTAACCAATGTCATAAAACATTATGTATACTAACTGTAATGAGGAGCTAGTTTTATAGACCTCCATCTAAAACAAAAATATAAATACTCTGTTGGTATTTGTGATTGAAACTTAAAGAACGTATGTATATTCACTCTACCCATGTAATTTTCAGATCACATTACAGAAAAACTGAGACCCATACTTGAGATTGTGGAGGTAGAGATAGAGTGGTGAGATGGTTTAAGTACACTGATGACTTTGGCTAAAAATAGCAGCATGGTTAAACTCCAAGTTAGCATTCTTTTGCTTAGTAAATACTGACTGTATGCACTGTATTAATCCCTTGGGATAAGTACAGTAATCATTCACTAGTTAAAATAATGTTACACCATCGGTTGACCTAACAGGTATACAAAGTAAACCTGCTGCCATTCAGTTAATTCTGACTCATAGCAACCCTATGGGTAGAACTGCCCCGTAGGCTGTAATGTTTACAGAAGCACAGTGCCACATCTTTCTTCCGCTGAGTGGGTGGGTGGGTTCGAACCACTGACCTCTAAATTAGCAGCTGCGTGCTTAGCAGTATACTGCCAGGGCTCCCAATACACAAATACGTGTACTTAGCAGATAAAGTAGAAAGTGTTATAAAGGTTATAGGAATTGGAGAAAGGCAGAAAGGTGATACAAGAGTTTAAGCTCTCATCTATTGACCAAGAAGTTGACAGTTCAGGACCCCAGCCAGTAGTGCTGCAGGAGAAAGACCTGACAGTCTGCTCCCATAAAGATTAAAAAAAAAAAAAAAACCAACTGAGAGCAGTTGTGCTCTGTCACATGAGGTCAATGTGAGTGCAAAAATCAATGACACCTAACAACAAGCAATGACTCTGGCAGAACGATCAGTGAGAACTTTGGGGAAGACAGGCCATTTCAGCTGTAATGTCGGATTTGAACATGGAGACACATCACATAAAAAGCTCAAACAGAGGTAGAGGGAGTCACAGACAAGTTTGAGAAGCTCGTCTGTGAAGGAGTAGAGCAAGAGAGACCCTTGGACATGCAGATTGGAGTCCAACTGTTGAAAGCCTTGATTGCCAGATCGTGAAATTTAGTGTCATTGGGTCCTTGCAGTTCCTCAGGAAAGGAGTAAGGTGACCATAATGATACTCTAGTGTGGGCTTTTGGCAGTACTCTTGGGAGGAATTTGCAGACAAGAAGCTGGAAGCAGGGAGAGCAGTTATTTTATGTTTATTCAGTAATGCTGGGTCTTTACTGATCACACTGCTGTGTCTAAAAAAAAAAAAAACCTGTTGCCATGTAGGTGGATTGAAAACTTAGGTCAGAATGTTTTTTCTAAACCCAGACATAGCCTAAGTGACTCATCAGTAAGCCAAGAATTTTTAAAGAGTCATCACAGACGGACTGAAAAGATACACAGCATGAACAAGGAAATCTGCTAAAGGCTGTTAACTCAGACAGCTCGGGGACAGGAGAGTGATGAGGGGGACTGAAACCAAACAGCACCCACCCCTGAAAGCCACACCACTTGCCACTTTGGAGAGGGCCACGTGCCAGTAGGGTGGGCCAGCAGCAAAATGGGAAGAGCCTGTGGAGCTAGATACGAAAGCCCCAGAGAGAGGAGAGAGAGGCAATTAAAATGCCAGACGGGAAAAATCACAACAACTTTTGAGGCGCAAAAGGCAGATTTCTAAACAGTAAATTGAATTTGCCAAACCCAGTTTAAATTAGCAGAAGCAAAGTAGGAGACTGTGATTTTGGAAAGGTAAAGCAGTTGCTAAATGAGCCGCTAACTGGCAGTCTTGATTGTCACCTGGGAGCCGGAGCTGACCGCCTGGCTTGCACAACTGGACCACTCTGTTTATGGTGTGAGAACCCTTTAGGGTGGCTGTCAAGAGCCACTTCAGTGGGCTGAGCTGTGAACCTGCAGCAGCAGGCATGCCAGCTTGCACTGTGGTACTCCAGTAAAGGGCTATGTCTGAAGCAGTGCCAGGAACAGCCTCTGCAAAACAGCCCTGGCAGCCTTGAATTTTATGTGCTCTCTATGTGTGAACGGCCATTAGTCACACACTGATTGAACCTTTTCTCCCTGGAAGCCTCATTTCCAAAAGCAAAGGTAGCCTGTGCAACACAAGCTGACTGCAACACTGCCTTTGTCATCCCCTTCTTACATTTAAAGCTACTTCATAATAAGCTATTTTTTAGATTGAAGTGCTTAGCTGCTGTGTCAGGAATAATGCCAGCGAGGTCGTGTGTTTGTGCATGCGTATATGAATACACACGATTTCCCCATCGTTCTTGAAGACATTTTCATAAGAAAATAAATGTGGTGAATTTATAAAAAGGTTGACTAACACTGCTACTCTATCACAGTCGCCAAGCCTAGTAATTAAGGCAAAGGCAGAGCTGGGCTTAGAGTCACTAGAATTCAACGTTGCTGTGAAATATCTAAGGATAGGCAAAAATTATTTGGAGTTTTATTCTTTCCTATTTCTTTGAAACTTGTAATTCCTATCTTACAGTCTTCCTCTGGGAGTTGCATGCAATACTAATAGATTTGATATCAGAAGTCTGTTATTCACAGTTTTCTAAGAACACATTCAGGGCTATGAGATATAAAAGAACAAAGATAGCATGTTTTACATACATCTGAGTATAATAATTTTTTTATTTTCTTTTAAAGGGGGGTAGGCAAGAGTAGAAACAACTGAAAAGTATCTCTACAAGCAGTGGTTTATGTTGTGTTTTGTTGTAATAAAACATACACTGTGTTTTGCAGTAGAGAAGCAGAAAGAGCAGTCATTTGATGTTATTCAATAATTCTGGGTCTTTACTGATCACTTAGACGTGTAGGTGGATTGAAAACTTTGGTCTAATGTAGTAATAATATAGTAAATGTAATTAAAAGCTAAGCATTGTATTATTTAGAATGGCATGCTTGATGTGGTAATAATGATTGTGATTATTAAGAAATTTTATATAATACCAACCAAACTAAATTAGAAGAATAACGTAATTTTTATACGTCACTCCAGTGCACTGTAGCTACTAGGCAAATATGATTTATTGTTGGACATTGTCAGTAACTTTCCTGGTTAAAACCCACTGCCATAGAGTCAGTTCTAACTCATAGTGACCATATAGACAGAGTAGAATTGCCCCATAGAGTTTCCAAGGAGTGCGTGGAGGATTTGAACCACTCACCTTCTTGTTAGCAGCTGTGATAGTTAACCACTACACCACTGAGATTTTCTTCTTGGCTAAATTTAGGTTTTTGATTGTCTTATCTTTCCATCTTTACTTCTCTTTTTAAAAAAAAAAAAAGAAGATAAGGAAGAAGGAAGGCAGGAAAAACGACTTCTCCTGATGTGATGAATTAATGAGAAAAGACAAGACAGGAATAGTTGAGAGAAATTCTCAGGACTGAAGTCCTAGCAGTGCTCTTGTAGGTAGTACACGGTTTGGTCCCTGCGCCCTTCGGGTTGCAGGTGGTGTTCCCAGGGGTTCACCCTCTGCCTCCACCCGTGCTTGCCTTCAGCTGCTTCCTCCCAGGCTGTGCGTGGCTGCCGACTCACGCTGTTACTCTGCCTAAAATGCCTTTTCCTGTCCCCACCCACCCATGTCTCTTCTCGTTAATCCTTCAGGTCTTAGCGTACATCTAAAAAGTCCTATCTCCCGGTCATGTGATCTTTCTGCAGTTCATAATTATAGATTTATTTGTATGGCTATTTGATTGATGTATGTGTCCTCCTCTAGATGATAAGCTGTAGGAGGTTTGGTGCCTCAGCACACAGTAGGCGTTCAAGAAATACTCAGTGATTTTTTTTTTTTAACTGACAACAAAGATTCACTCCATGTGAATTTTAACAAAGTCAGACACTTTTCTTTGACATCTTGTCCTCAAAGGTGGATCTGGGCAGCCTCCACATTAGACCACTTCTGCTTTTGGATTTTTGGTTTCAGCCAGTGGGCAACTGAGAGATCGCAGGGACCCCTAGCCACACCAAAGTGCCCACACGAGAGCTGTCAGCACTTCCGCTGACGTTCGCCACCCAGAACTCAGTTCCACAGGCTGGATGGCGTCACATGCAGTGCTAGGAGTGAAGTCTTCCTGTGTGCTGGGAAAGAGGGACACAGTAGTGTGGACGCAGAGACTGTCTTTGTCACAGCTGTCAAATGGAATTTGAAAAGCTGTCCTGTATTTCTAAATGTGTCCTTTTTTTATTTCAAATACAATAAATTTTTATCTCTTCTTTTTTTTTTTTGAATTTTCCTAATTAGAATTCCTAACGTTTGTAGTTTTTTCGACAGTTGGTTTTGTTGATCATCTACATATTTCTCCCTAAACCTATGATGTTATATGCTCTTTATATGTACTTGATCTAGATGAAGTTTATATAAATTAACACTGGATAAAGTACATATAAACCAACACTGGATGAAGTTTGAAAGATACTAAAAACTGAGAAGGAATTTAGCTTTGAGAAAGTTATTATTTTTTTAATAAAGACCAGAAAAACTGATCACAATCATAAAAGTGTGACAATAGAAAAAAATCAAACTAATCTCTAGTCACTTGTATGCAAATATATAAATATTGTATTGAAGTCATTGATGAAACCCAAATATTCAGCATTTATGAATGTCAATTCAATACCAAGTTTCTGATCTTAAGTTCAGCAGAAGTATACCTCTACAAGTCATATAATGACACTTTGAGTTCTTTTCTAATTATAATATAAATGCTTTTTTATATATATGTACATATGGAATAAACTGTTTTCTAAAATAATTAGAAAATAGGGTATACTGCTTGATTAAACAGTATAGTCGATAGAATCACATTATACATATCATATCCACATAACACGTATTCTGTGAATCCAATGATATTAAGCTTGCTTCAGCTTTAGAATTCAACCGGTCGCAAAATTTAACCATTAATGACTAAAAAAATGTAAAGTTTGTGCAGAGGTGTTGGGATCATGCATGCTGCTTCCTTTGTACCACACTGTACCCCAGTTCTTTGTCGAGAGCATTGATAGTAATCTCCTTGGTAGAAGGCTGGATGAGCCAGGTTTTGCTAGAGTAAATAGAGCATTCAGTGGTAGTTGCATGTTCTGTGAGCTAAAGGTCACTTGCTTCCTGGAGGTGAGAAGAACAAAGTGCATGCTGAGTTTTGCTAAGGAATGCGTGTAAGTCATTAAACTTTAAATAGAAACCTTAACATGTTGAAATCCATAGTTCACATGTGTGTTTTTATTACATTTTAAATGTTTGATTTTCATAAATGTGTTTGGGAATATTTCCTGTATCATGGCTATTATTAGTGTTGTATGAAGTTTTAAAGACATTAAAAAGTGAGAAGGAACTTAACTTTGAAGAAGTTATTATTTTTTTAATAGACTAGAAAAACTGATTAGAATAAATACAGTGGTTCATAAATACAATGACCCACATTTTTGTAACTCTGTAAACATTGGCAGAGTCTTTGAGTGGTGCAAACAGTTGATGTGTTCAGCTGCCGCCCATAAGGTTAGCAGTTCAAGTCCACTCCAAGATGCCTCAGAAAAAAAGCTTAGTGATCTACTTCCAAAAAGTCAGCCACTGAAACCCTGTAGAGTGCAGTCCTACTCTGAAATGTGTAGGGTCACCGTGAGTCATAGTCAGTGCGACAGCAACTGGTGTGTTTGTTTAGAAACAGTTTTACAACACACGTTTGTGCATCTCTCAGTGACTGTTTCCACTGCAGAGAAAGAAAAGCTGAGGCATGGGGCTGTTTCTGTGAGTTTGCAAAGATGCCTGTGGGACTAGTGGAGAAGAGAGCCTGAGACAGAAGCCAATTCTGTGTTCTCATTGAAACACATCTTGTGTGCAGCTGTAGTCTGTGAGGAGGATCAGTTGCAAAACAGGCCTGGCTTTTTGCACCACAGTCCTAACAAGGCAGTCTTTCAGAAAATGTGTCCACCAATAAATAGGGTATCAAGATGACTACCAGAATCAATTGTCATTGGTCTAAAATGCCTTGGGAGCCCTGATGGCACAGTTGTTAAGAGCTCCGGCTGTTAACCAAAAGGTAAACAGTTCAAATCCACCAGCCCCTCCTCAGAAACCCCGTAGGGCAGGTCTGCTGTCTCCCGTAGTGTCCCTAGGCAGTAGACCTGACTCGACAGCAGTGAGTTTTTAAATGCCTTGAGTATGCTTTTCAAGGCATTTCTAACAGTTGTAATTGTATTTAGTGATAGATTCATGAATACAAAATGTGTAGTTTTCACCTGTCATCTCCTTTTCATTTACAGATTTATGCTGTCCGGTCAGTTGTTCCCAACAAAAGTAATAATGAAATAGTTTTGGTGCTACAACAATTTGATTTCAATGTGGATAAAGCAGTGCAAGCCTTCGTGGATGGTAGGTATATAGTTCTCCTGAACCTAACCATGGCAGGACTAAATATTTCAGATACTCGGCATTGTCTTCTTAAAGACATTGAATATCAATTAATTACTGGTTTCTAATTAATAACTTTAGTTCTCATAAAAATAGACTAGTTTTAAAAAACACATAATAGTAAGAGCAGATGTATAAGTTCTCTTTGCCTAGTTAAAAAACAAAACAATAATGCAGACTCTAGGTAGTTTCCAAAGATACTGGCCAGATTGCTTCTAATTCTACTCCATTGTCTACTGTCATTTCAATTTGTTATTAAACATACCCTTCATTTGACGGTGTCCCTGTGAATGGAGGATATGAACCACTTTCCAGACTGCAGAGTTTTCTTACCTGTTCAGCTGCCATAATTCTGCTTAGTTTTATGACAGAAACCGTCAAACTTGATATTTACATTGTCAGAGAAAACTGCTTTCTTCTTGACTGTCCTTAGTTTATAGTAATTGAGATTTTCTAACTAGGATGCAAGCCAGCCAAGTGCCATCGAGTTGTATATCATTCATCTTTTCTACCCAGAACGTCTTGCTTTCTCAAAAAAAAAAATTTTTTTTAAGACCATTCTCTGCCTGGTGTATTATAGAATCTGAAGTTTTTTTCAGGAATGTTTTTGTCCTGTAAATTTTATAACTTAATGCTGTAGCCTTACTGTGCCTTATCGGAGCATTTTCCCCTGCTGGTTTCAAATTAAATGAATTCCAGTTTATAAAAGTGGTGGCAGGGTGGAAGCATCCAGCCTTCTCCAACATTAAGAAAAGGAGGAGAGAGAATCAAGATTGGTAGCCCAAGGCTGATTCCTTTGAAGTGGAAGCCAGACATCTCTTGTCTCTTGCATCTTTTTTCCACTTCTGACACCAATTGTCCCTCCTGTGGTGCTCTGCTAGGTTCGAGAATTCACTGCAGTGGCCACACAGAACACACAGACAATACTCATGATTATAGAGTTTATCAGGGAAGTACAAGATAGCCATTCAGAATGATGAGTAACTCAGGATACACTTCTATCAAGACAGCTTCTTGACCATGCCCATAGGCAAGCCTTTCCCTTGCCCATGGCCTCTCAGCATTAGATCTTTGGTTCCTTAGACCGCTGGAGCCTTTGGACCTCGTGGGCTGGCCTGACCTCTGTTCTGCTTGGGCAAGTATTACAAAATTCATTAGCTCTACCAATAAGTGCCCAAGAGCACCTCACTCTGCCAGTAATCCTTAGCCCAAGTCACTCAGCTCTCTAGCTCTGTATATAGGTCAGTGAGCCTGTCTCCACTGACAAGAGTCCAGAGGTAGCCTACTCTGGCAGAAAACCTCCTGTCTGATGGTACCCAGCTTTCTCACTCTCTAGGTTGGCAAGCCTGGCTCCATCAAGTGCCTGGGAACACGGTACTCTGCTGGTAAGCCTCCCACCAGAGGCACTCAGCTTTGTCACTCTGGGCTGGGAAGCTCACTGCTCGTCTCCTGCCAGTTTCTTGTTTCTGCTGCGTCTGCTGCTGCCATTTCCCTGCCACTGATTGTCGCCACCTTTGGCGATACAGCTCTTTCTCTGTCTTTGTGTCTCAGGTACAGGAGGTTTTCAGTGCAGAGATTCCAGGTCCAAAGGATTTGCTCCACTCCTCCCTATTCTGTGTGGTCGTAAGCTTCCCCTCTTTGTGCTAGGATTGGATGTCTTTTAAGACTAGTGGAATGGCAAAACTGACCAGTCCTCTTGTTAGGTAGGGTTCCATGTACCTGTTTTGCATGGTTCCACCCAGTCATTTGATGGAAATTACAAGACAGATGGTGCTAAGAAAAGGCCTGTAACAGTGAAGTATTACACCACACAGCTATGAGCAAAGATTCCTCGTCTATGATCAGTTATCATTTGCTTTCTATCCTGGTGTTAGTTTCTATTTTATAAATGTGGACTAGTTAAACATAATCTGACAGATACGGGCAGAGAACACTTAGCTCATTTCTAAGTTATATTCTATTTATGCCTTAGTTGTCAAGGAGAATTGATTTACTTATTTTCCTAGGAATTTAATAATCTTCCTGAGTTTCTACAAGTATAATTGTATTTCTGGGAAAGACCTTGACAGCATACTCACATCTTACATCTGCAGTCAAGGGCTAGGGTCCTCACTGAACTAATAAATGATCAGCATTCAAAACAGACCTTCAAGGAGATTCATGGTATATAGCTGCCTCACTATTTCATCATACTTCGTACATGAACAAATACAGGCTCTTCAGTCATAAGAAACAAATAGCAGAGAATGCTGTATTCGTCTGACTTTTCAGAGTTAGGTGTAATTTGTCTCAAGAAAAAATTCTGAAAATGTGTACAAGCTAGCACAGATTAACTCTCTTTTCAGCTTCTGTCTGCCTACATTGTTTGCATGGGGAAAAGCTTTTGGAAAGGAAGAAGACTGTTGCCCCTCTTCTTCCCCACCTACATGGCTTGAGGACCCCACATTTCCCCATATGGAAGTTTTTTATTATAAAATGACCTTGATGAATGAATTGATATACAGTAACTAATCAGATTTGTTTGTATTTAAATTCTTTTGTCATCAAATTCATCTGTATTTAAATAGAGCGCCTTACTTGAAATTTTTATGTCTGTTGAGATCATAAAACTCATTGATTGCTAAAGAACCCTGATTCATTTTGCCAGGGAGCCAGTCGGGTAACTAGAAAGGCTTGTTTAAAATCCATTGAGAGCCAAAAACAAATGTTACAAGTCCTTTACAAGGCATTTTGAATGCTGCTATTTCCAAGTGGCTCAAAAAAATCCAAGCAGTTTCAATATAATTGAAATTTAATAATAATGGTTTCAAAATCCTGTGTAAATTTGGATATTTCTTCTTCAGAATTACTCGCTGAAAGCTCATTGTCCAAATTACAAATGGAACTTATGTCAAAATATGAAAATTAGGGGAATGATTGAACATTGCAGTTGGGAATGCAGTAAGCAACTCATCTCCTTTTTCTGATTAAAAAGAACTTTTTTAAAAATGAAGTTTATTTAAAAAGCAGAAACTTGGCTATAAATAACAACTATCCTAATAATTGTTAACCATTGGAATCACTATAAAAACATAATGGAAATGACTTTCTGAAGGTCTTCAAAAGAAAAGTGCTGGGAAACATTAATTCTCTGATCACATTATAGGAAACACCAGCCTACTTATAAGAAGCCTGAATTATAGCTACTTTTAACTGTAGTCTTATTTCAAGTACATGCATCTCAAACAAGTCTAAGAGAGGCATTGAGTTGGAACCTTTGAATAGATAGAAGTAATTAGCCTCTCTAAATGTTAGTCAAAGCAATATGGCCTTTTGCTTATCTAACAGAGACAGTAGATTCAATAATTGGGACCATACTAATTTAAAATTTGTGATAAAGACAAGCCTGAAGTTTATCTTTGTTTAGCCAACACACTCCTTGTAGAGAGCCATTAATAAGATAGTATTGGGAATGCTTAAAATTGTTAAATGAATACATTTTAAACATTAACCCTTTTTTAAGAAGCAACCATTTGTATCAAAACAGTTGAACACACTGATTACCTGGAACTTACCCTTAGAATTGCTTCCAGCCCAGCTGGGTAAGGGAATGAACTTTGTTAGACTATGTGGAACAGTTGTTGTAGCTGACTGGCAACTAAACATTTCTTTAAAAATGTTTTATAGTGTAACCAGGTTAGGCTTTTCCTCTGAATCGGTGTAGTTCTAGATATGTATGTGAATGGAATTTGACAGAACCTGGATTAAACTTATCGTTTGATGAACTTCTTTTACTTGAAAATGGAAGCTTTGTAAAGGCCGCATTCCATCCCTGTCCACGGTGACTAGAGCAGAACTAACATCATAGAACCTGCCCTCACTAGCACCCTGCAAGTTGAGAACCTAATGAGGACAGGCATACAAGGAGCAGCCATGGTCCAACAGAAAGCTGTGATTCACCTGGTAATAATATTCAAAATCCCATGTTTGGTCCAGAAGATTATAAGTATTTTCATTCATATATCAAACAGAACAGTTTTAATTCTACCTGTGGCAATGAAGCGATCAGAAAATTCTCAAGATACATTTCATTTTCTCGAAGACAATATAGTGATAAAGAAGTAAGCTGCATGTAGTGGGGGCTTAATCTTTTGATAAAACCAAGATCATGCAGTGAATTAAATGACATCTGGGAACTGGAAAATGAAAAATGAAACTGGCATTTTTATTAAAGTAAGATGTATCAAAACAAATGAAAAGACAAAAAAAAAAAAAATGCCACCAAGATGGAAAGATAGAGATGAATTTTGTGTGGCGTTTTATTGTATGAATATATTTTGAAGATTCTCTGTCTTTGTCTAGGCAGTGCAATTCAAGTTCTGAAAGAATGGAATATGACAGGAAAAAAGAAGGTAAGATTAACATTGATTGTAAATTATAACATCTTCAACCAAAGCCATCATAGTTGTTACCATTTTAAAAAGACTGCCAATTGCATACCTCTTTCAAGTCTGTTCACGTGAGTGCCCAGAAAGCTCCTGAATTCATGCCTTTGTTAAATTACCAGCCACTGTTACTATTAATGCCCTTGCTTTCTGTTCAGTATCTGTAACCACCAGGTGTGCTGAGCAGCTTTGGAGTTGGTTGCTGTTGTCATTGTTTGTGTGCATGTATGTGTTTGAGCAATAAGGGGCCCAGCTGGAGAATTCAAAGGCTTCCTGACATTAACTTGCCTAAACATCTCCTGTAGCACAAAGGAAAAAGCGACAGAATGTTTCAAAGACACTTGAAAAGCTCTAAATATATTTCTCACGTGTTTTTCAAACTGAAGGAATCTGTCCAAGACTGCCCTAAGGTACTCTTTTGTTGAGTTTTAGGTTAGATCTTTAATAAAAGAAGAAAAAAAGAAAATGCCTTAAAATCATAGTGAGTAAGGGGCTTACTGTCCCTTTTTGAGAACACTGGTAGACTGCTCCATATGAAAAAAAGGATTAGAGGTTTCACTCTGCCTTATTTGTGGTATTGTCTTTTTTTTTTCTCTCTAGCCACGAGAGCCTTGACTTGCGGGCACTTGTGGAGTGTGCACGCATGCTGGTGTGTTACGCGCTCTATCTGGGCAGTGCACACACTTCCTGATCCTGCGAGCGTGCTCTGTAGCTGTCATCAGCATGGCTTGCCTTTTGTCCCTGGTCTGAAGTCTGTTTCATGACTGCTGTAAAACGGGTGCTTCTCTTTCCCACCCAGTCTGCTGTCACCCAGCAAGGCCATGTGTTGTGGGTATCCAAGGATATGCGATCCCAGTCTGTTCTGTCCCAGGAAGGAAGATCGTAGGCCTGAGAAACAAATTTTGAACAAACAAGAAAGATGTATTGCTTCTGTAACACCCTGAGATTACTGGAATTGCCAGAATCATCCTTTCCCCTTCTTTTCTCCTCCTAGTTTCTTGTAGAATAATGAGAATTATGAGGTTTTTTTAACCTTTTTATTTCACCATCTTTGACAATCTCTGTCTGTCTTTAATCATAGCTTCCCAGGCTTCACTGGGAGATGAAGATGATTTGCAAGTGATTGAAAGGCAGTATTTACACTTACATGGAAACATTTCAGATGTGCGGTTTGGATATTACATTTCTGTGATGTGAAAAAAGAGCAGAAAGCAGCTGCAGACTCAACCTATTGCTCAGTGTCTTGCTCAGAGGTTCCCTAGGAAACCTGTCTTCTCAGCCTGGTAGGCACAGGGCTTGGAGACCAGACACCAGGAAGGGCACTGTGGGAGTGAAGGCTGCTGGCCCTTTCCCTCTCTATTAAATGTACATCCATCACCCAGAGCAGCACTTAACTTAAAGCCTGTAATTTGAAAGGAAAAGAAAAGGAGTGGGAGGAGAATTAGGAAAATAGTTGCTTTTTATTTCTTTTCAAAATGTGTTGAAAGGATAAAGCCAGGGCTGACGTTTAACTGGTACTGACACATTGAGCAGGAGCTGTGCTGTGTCCTAACAGCTCAGGTAAATTTATCTGTTCTGATGGGTTGAGGCCTGTACCATACAGATTGTCAAACATACTGACCATTACCCAGGAACAAAATCAAGCAAAGCATGCAACAGAGTTAGAAACAATGTCTTCTTAATTTCTGTTATGATATAATCACCATCAGGTCTATTTGGAGAGATACACTAAAACTCTGCCACATTATAGTAAGTAGGGTTTAAAACTGTAGTTGTCTGAAATGCAGGATTGTGTTACTGCCAGAAAAATGAAAGGAAGTCCTCTGAAGTCTAGGAGACGAGCCGCATAACCCGAATCCATGGGTCCCAGACCAGTTGGGCACTGCATGGTTCTCTGCTTCCATTTAAGTATTGATGTGGATGATTATGGGCTCTTTGGTGGCCTGGGACTCTCTGGGCAGTGACAGCAATTCCAGTAATCTCCTGGTTAGTTAGTGCCATTTGATAGATCCAGTGTGGACTTTGGGAACCTGCCTTCTAATTTCTCATTTTGCAAGAAGGAATTGCCGGTCTTTTCCCCGCCAGACCTTCCCTTTTTCTGTTCCTTCAGGGGTAGTAGGAACCTTGGGGTCCTCCCCAACTCCTAGCTCATCTGTGAGAAACCAGAGCCAGTCTCCAATGGTCAGTTAGCATAATGTTTTACTGTATGAAGGTAAGTCAAAAAGTGTTGCTCCTAGGGTTCTAGTTCATATGTGCACAGGTTTATTCCAAACCGAATGTGTTTAAACATGTCTCTGCAATCAGTGGATGCCTGCAGACAAATTCCCTCAGTAATTCACTTCTCTTACTCTCATTAGGGTGCCTTCAAAAAAAGGTTATGTTTTGTGTTATGGAATAAACAATTTTTGAGGTCAGAAGTGATACCAAAGTTTTAACAAAGCTCAAGTTGATGCCTTCCGAAATCATTGAATGTGCAACAGTTTTATGAGAATGCTCTCCCCCATAAAACAACAGTTTTTAGGTTTTTAGACGGATCCAACACTTTAAGGAAGGTTGGAAAGACTTCAAAGATGAGCCAAAAGAACAAAGACTGCTCAGAAAGTTATGGTGACTGGTTTTGGGATCTCAAAGGGTTAATCTTGGTAGATTTTCTTGAAGGGCACAAGACAATCACGGGAGCTTATTATAAAGAAGTTTTAAGAAAATTGAAAACTGTGTTGGTGAGAAAAAGCCAAGGAAAGGTACACTGAGAAAGTTTTTCCAGTCAGGAAAATGCACAGCAAGGGCTGCCCTGTGAGAATTTCATCGGAAAACTTGACCTCATCCACCCTGCAGCCCTGATCTTACTCCTTCAGAGAACATTTTAAAGTGCAGAAATCTTCAGGGAAAGATGAGTGAGATGGGAGTACTGCCTTCAGAAGTATATAGACCTAAATTGGAGATACATTGAGAAATAGTAGCTTCACATTTTGATGCTTTTGTTTAGGAAAGATTTCTGTGATTTTGTAGCAGTAATTTTTGACTTACCTTCTTATTACCATTCACAGGTGAGGAGCCTCAGTTTGCGTCTCAGCTATTTAAACCATTCTTTGCCAGTTTTTCTTTTCAAGAGAGCCTTTTTGTTTACCATGTTTATGTTATTAAATGTTAATACAACTTAATGTCGAAAGGAGATGTTTAATTTATGCAGTTCTGGTGATTAATAACAATACAGATGTTTTCACTCCTTTTATTAAAACAGCCAGAAAACAGAAAGAGATAACAGAGCTTATGTTGATCTCCTTGTTTCACCTTTTATTTAAAGAATCTGAGCTGAATAACAGTATCTTCTCCTTTGTGTCTCCTTCTAGAACAATAAAAGAAAAAGAAGCAAATCTAAGCAGCATCAAGCTAACAAAGAGGCTAAAGACAAGGCAGAGAGGCCGGAAGCAGGGCCCCTGCCACCAGCCATGCCACAGGTACAAAACGGCCACACGCATGGCTGTGAGAAGGACAGCTCGTCGACCGACTCAGCCAGTGAGAAACCCATTGTTCTTCCGCGTGAGAAAAAGATCTCAATACTCGAGGACCCTTCAAAGGCACTTCGTGGGGCTGCAGGTCAGTCATTCCTAAGTGAACTTGCT
Organism: Heterohyrax brucei; assembly: GCA_028571685.1. Lineage (NCBI taxonomy): Eukaryota > Metazoa > Chordata > Mammalia > Hyracoidea > Procaviidae > Heterohyrax > Heterohyrax brucei. The sequence goes on from CM053146.1 coordinate 109,225,576, forward strand.
TAGGGAGCTGGGCAAGAGAAGGGTGCCGAGGAAGCCCACTCTGTGGCAGCCACTGCTGCTGTGGGCAGTGTTGGCAGGGACGGTGGCTCTTCAGGGTGCCGCGCGGATTCCGACAGTCAGGCCGGGACACGCTGAGGGGCGGTGAGGCCAAAGAGTAAGTGCTGGATCCCTGTCTGTACTAGCCCTGAGGATTTCCCTCTAAAAATACTTGTAGTCTGTATCAAGGATCCCTGATGGTCCGACAGTGATGCGCTCAGCTGCTAACCAAAGAGTTGGTGATTCGAACTCACCGTGCAGCTCCTCAGGAGAAGAATCTGGTGATCTGCTCCCGTTAACATTACGGCTTAGAAGACCCCATGAGGCAGTTCCTCTCTGTCCCATGGGGTTGTTCTGAGTCAAAACTGATTCTGTGGTACCTGACTGCGACCACAGTGTGTATTAGGATCGATAGGAAAATGGAAATTCTTCTTTAGAGAAATGATAGCCAGCTTTACTGGAATTTGCCTGGGTAAGGATGGAGAATAGTTGACAAAAGGATACGTTGTGCAGTGGTTTCCTTTTCCAAGCCCAGCCCAGTGCCGTCGAGTCAGAGACAAAATTATTTTAACTCCTGATGTTTTGTATTATGTGACAGAACATAATCTCCCATGGTGTTAGGATTGGGAATGTTAATTGTTTGGGCTGTCGGTGTACACGGATTAATCTACAGCAGGCGGCTTCTTCCTCAGCTGTATTGCTGTGGGTACAGCACTCATGTCTAGCATTACATTTCTCCTTTCTGTAGAATAAGGTAACTGTGCCGGAGTCCACTGGCTCAGTGGTTCTCAGCAGCGTCTATGCCAGTGCCCCATTTTTGTAACAGTTCCTAAAAGGAGACCTGCAGGTGATATAACCTGGGTAGAAACAGATTTTCAGTAAAATAAAAATATGGGTGTTCAGGAACAACTCAAATAGAAGACCCAATAAAGTGGCAACATGTTCATATCCACGCAGAGGAATCACTTTGCAGTTGGAAGTCAGACAGCAGTCAACGGGATATTGTGCCTTTATATTAGAGATTTGAAGAGCCCAATAAGTGTGTTTATATGTGTGTGTGTGTGGAATCAGAGCCCTAGTGGCACACTGGTTAAGAGTTTGGTGCTGACCAAAACATTGGCAGTTTAAATCCACCAGTCAGTCCTTGGAAACTCCGTGGGGCAGTTCTGCTGCTGTGAGGCAGAATTGACTGGACAGCAGCAGTTTTTGGTTTATGCATGGAATTATTATGAATAGGACCAGTACAAATGCACGCTGTCGGGGATGTTGATTGTCAGCTCGCATACCATGACTACTGCTGTGGTGAATGGGATGACTTTCTAAACAGTGGGAAACTCTTGGGGGAAGTTCTAAATGTACCAAACCAAAAATGCTGCCGTTCAGTCAGTTGCTACTCATGAAGCCTCTATAGGATTTCTGAGGGTATGTATCTCTACAGAAGCAGACTGTCATGTCTTTCTCCAGTGGAATTGCTCATGGTTCTGAACTACTGTCTTTTCGGTTAGCCGTCATTCCATTTAACCACTGCACCACGAGGGGTCCTTCACCATAGTTACAAACCAACCAAACGTAGTGCCGCTGAGTCGGTTCCTACTCATAACAACCCTATAGGACAGAGTAGAGTTGCCTGATAGAGTTTCCGAGGAGCACCTGGTGGATTCAAACTGCCTACCTTTTAGTTAGTAGCCATAGCACATACCCACTATGCAGCCAGGGTTTCCTCACCGTAATTAGTCATCTCTTAATAGTCATAGTAAGGTGTAGCTGTTATTGTTAGGTGCTGCTGAGTCCGTACCAACTCACCGTGACCCTGTGTAGAGCAAAATGCAACACCACCCGGCCCTGCACAGGGCCCACAGTTACTGTTATGCTTGAACATATGGTTGCAGCTACTCTGTCAGTGTGTCTTGTTGAGGGTTTTCCTCTTTTTTTGCTGACCCTCTATTTTACCAGGCATGATGTCTTTTTCCAGAGATTGATCCCTCTTGATCGATATATATTCCAGTGCAGTAAAACTGCAAACAGTAGTCCATGTTTATATGTAAAGATTTAGGCTCACTGAATTTTAGTTTTTAAAATAATCCTTTGAGTATCCAGGTACTTCTTTGTTGTGTAGACAGTCTTGTGATTGTAAGTTATCTGACCCAGCACACACACAATAATCGTTTTGATAAACTTAAGCAATGCTGCCTCAGTTTTTCAGACTACCTCTTAAGATGTGGTAGATGTGTAAGTGGGAACCACTGTACCAGAGGATTGTCACTGTTCTCCCTCTAGTTATCTTGACTTGACTGGATCAGGGATTTCTTTTTTTTTTAAACTCTTCTCACATTCAAAGCACCATGCTAGATGCCACAGTAGATACAGAGACGAATAAGAAATAGTCCAGGCCCTGAAGAAATCACATCGTGTTACCACTGAGGAGAGGGCTATGGGTACACTGATAAATTTAGGGTTTACAGAAAGGAAGTGACATGTTTGCCTGGTTGATCTAGGAAGGTTTTATGGAAGAGTGGACTTAAAGGTGAAGAAGAATCAGAGGATAGAAATAGGAAGAACTTTACGGAACACAGCTTATGTCTCATACCCATGCAGTATAGGAGGCAGTGCCATCCTCTGAAGAACCAAAGATGAATAGACACAGCACCTGCTCAGAAAGAGTTCAGCTTAGCAGAGGAGACGGCGGTGCAAACACAAAATCACATGACACCTGCCAAGTCCAGGGTGCAGTGAGCATTAAATGACTGACCTGCTGTGGGACGCATGAGCAGGTTCTGCCATTACTGACAAAGCACTCGTTTTCTTCCGTAAACACGGTCCCTGACAGCTGCGTTAGTAGTGAGTGCCGTTAATTCACATTAACCCTTACTGCGTGACAGCCTCTTAGAACCAACCAAATGGTGACAATGACAACAATAACCTGTCTCCATTTGGAAGCTGAATTCTCCAGGACTTTTTTTAATTCAATTTGTGTTATATGCCTAGAGTTTTGGCAATGTTTTTGACTTATAGCCAGGGCAGGAGAAAGAAATTAAATAATCAAGTGGCAGATTCCCAGCTTTACTTGTTATTGCTTTCACATGAATGACTTGCAAAATCTGATTACTCAAGTTGTTGTTGTGATATCAGCCATAGACCAAAAGCCTAAACTACTGTATTTATTCATTTATTTATAATTTATATTTTCCCCCTAAAACAGTGTCAGTAACCCTATCAAGCATGTGACGTTAGCACAAATGCTGTAGAGAAGTGCTTCGCTTTACAGTAGATAGCTGTCTTGAATGGTGAGTGCCCGTCAGGGGAGTTCTCTGTACAACTTCTGTAAAGGCTAACACAGAACTTTTTTTGCAGCATCCTTATTCTCCAAATCCTGCCTTCTCTGTGAGTTTAGCCTGAAGGCGTTGAGTGTACCAGTAGTGCTTGTTGATGTTACTGGTTCAGTACAGCTCTCTGTGCTTCCTGTAAATTTTTCTGTTAAAGAATAAATGATGGTAACAGAAGGCTGTTGGATGTGTTTTGCCAAAGGAAATGAATCCCCTGGTTGACCATTAACTTCATCAAGAACTCCCTTATTATGATCATTAATTTTAAAATGAAACTGTAACCACTAACAACGAAATTAGGGTTTTTCTTCCCAAAGACAATAAAGATTTATCAAGAAGTTGATTTCAAAACTGTCAAATGTCTTTAAAATTTCTGTATGATCTGTTGAAAATCTTGAGAACTCTATTAGCTATATCGCAGAGAATTGTAAGACTTAGACATCCTGCACCTCATTTTGAGTAGAAGAATATTGGCACTAGAAGGGATGGGAGTGGCCCATCAGCCTGTCCTTGTATTTTATAGCTCAAGAAACCAAGAAAGTCATATCTTTTTAGTGACAGAGCTTCAAAGATAGCCCACATGCCTAGAGTAACTCTCTTTAGTTTAGAAAAGCCTGACTCAGATCCATGTAATTTCATGCATACATTTGGGAGTTTCTGCTGAAAACATAGGCTCTTTAACTTCTAAAAAATGTATGATTGAAAAATTAGGAAAAAGTGATAATAGCAAAGCAATATAATGATATTCTGTACTGGAATGGTTTTGCAGTATGAGCCTGAAGGAAATCTCTGGTCTGCCAGCAGTGGAGCATTTATCAAGTTCCCCAGTAATGAAACTGGCTCAGGAAAGCCTGTTCTGAATGCCCAGCTGGGCAGCAGGCTGTGAACATGTGCCGCACATGTTTTATCTTTTCATAACACCTTGACATTCAGGATCTCTCTTTTTAAAAAAAGTCTTAAACAGAATCATTTTCTGGCAGGGGAAGAGCTAGCTTTAAGATGTATGCAGGTGGTTCAGGGGTGTTAGTGTGACTTCCTATATGAAAAATAACTACCAAAGGCATCACTGTTCATGCTGTAAATATAGCACTGTCAAGTGGGACAAGACTGTGTGTCAACGTGGAGCTTAGAAGTTTGGGAGTTGGGTTTAAACTTAGTACAGAACTACTTCTTTAAGCCTTGGAGTGGATTTTCCTATATTTCAGTGTTTTTAATATCCGTTCACATTAAATCCTGTACATAATCTGATCAAGATCATCCTGCATCCAAACATAAAGTTAGCCAAGGAGTAGATCAAGATTTTTTTTTACTAGAAGTAATGCTAAGGATAATATGTATTGTCCATCTAAATGTCTGGTGCACAAGATGACCTTTCAGGGTCAGTTTTCCCAGTTGTTTTTCCTGCTTTGCTAACCCAAAGGTTGGCAGTCCAGATCCACCAGTCGCTTCCTGGAAACTCAATGGAACAGTTGTACTTGGCTCTGTAAGGTCACCGTGAGCTGGCACCAACGCGACGGTACTGGGTTGGTTTGGTCTGTGTGCCGCTCATGCACATCCAGCCCCCGCCCCCTGTCGGTGAAGACTTGTATGTCGCTGGGACGCTCAGTAGGTTTCAGTGGAGATTCCAGACTAAGACAAACTAGCAACAAAGGCCTGTCGGTCTACTTCTGAAAATCAGCCGAAGAAAACCCTGTGTGTGGATCGCAGCGATCCCATCCACAGTCAGTCACGCGGCAGGATTGGGCAGCGTTTCAGTCCACTGTGCACAGGGTCCCCATGAGGTGCTATGTTTTGCTGAAGCGTGTGGGTGCGTATCTCCCTGTAAGCAAGGGAAGGACTTCAGAGTCGTCTGTTCCCGTTTCTTCCTCTAGGCAGAGTTCTCAGTGGACAGGAAAGGCGCAGAATGGCTGACCCCAGCATCTTGGCTGAGCTAAACTTGGGGTGGGGGTCTCCCTTGTCTTTGGGTCCTCTTGCTGGCCCCAGCGTGTCTGCTTTACATTCTTTCGTCTTGTGAAGGGTCCTGGGAAACCAGATCTTCTCTTGCCTGTTATTTTCTCAAACAGAAGGTGCCAAACCCGACTTCACAGTGTGCCTTTTATCACAGAACAGGACCAGCCCTGTCATTTTACCTTTGCAGTGCAAATTTTATGTTCCAGCGTGATGCTGGCACAGGACTGCCTTCTCCTTCTCAAATTAAAGTGCACCAAATGTGAAAGAAAGGGTCTTGTTATTTTAGAATGTCGGCTGCTTGTCCCTCATTTGTGCTTCCTGTACAAAAAAAAAAAATCCACTGGACTTTTCCACAGTATTTTTATGCTGTGAGTTTCCCTACAGGGTTTCCAAGGAGTTTTTTTTGGGCTGCTGTTGGTCCTAGCTTCAAGATTATCTCCCCAGCTTCTCTAAGCCTTCTATTGGACCAAAGGATTAAAAAAGATCAGCAAGAAGAAAGCAGCTAGCTTAGAACTTTAATAATAAAGCCAAATGTGTACATTCCAGGATTTCTGTCATCCCAGCTCCCAAAAGGAAGCAATAAATATAATACAGTAGCTAAACACACAGGCTTTCCATTAGACATGTCTGGATTAAAATCTTGGCCTCCTCATTTAGCAGCTGTGTGGTCTGGACAAATTAGCCTCATGTGTCGGAGTTTCCGCATCTGCAAGTAGAAAATAGAACTTGAGCTTTTCAAGGCTGTGAAACAGTAAAAGGGATGCAAAAAGCAAGTAGCACAGCATCAGGTACATGGGAACCTGTCATTTATCCATTTAGTAAGTATGTTTAATCATCTAAATGTGCCAAGAATTTTTCTAGAGGACCTGAGCAAGACAACAAGGCCTTTTGCTGCCTTGGGGTTTATACTCAGTTTGGGGTGTATGAGGCAGGAGGTGGATAATAAACTACAATACAAGTGAGTTACCAAGATAATTATAGATTATGATAAATGCCATGAAGGCAGCAAGTGGGCAAGTGGCCAGGAGAGGGGGACAGGAGACATAGCAACTTCAGGTTAGGTCATGACAGGGCCTGAGTGTCTGAAGGGGAGACATTTGACCTGAGATTCAGATGCTTCCCTTCAGGTCTCTGCACAGCAGGTTATGGTGGTTGGAACAGGCAGTGTTCCATCCAAACTTTAATTAAAGACCTCTGTTAAAGCCCCTGGAGAGTTATAACCACCAAGTTATAATTAAAGATATAATACTTTATTAATATTTACAGTTGGCATTAAGTACACCATATGAGCATCCATTTTTAAAGTTGAGATTTCAAAGCACAGAAGGTGTACTTTATCATTGTTCCCATTCTTCCTTAATTATTGTTTTAGCATCTAAATACTTGGTCTTAAATCCTAACTAGAGCTGTGTGCTGTTGGGTCTTAACCTTGCCTTCAAGCAGCACAGTGTTTGCATTGTTTGAGGTAATATTACAGAGGCATTAGATTACATTTTCATTGATTTAGAGCCTTGCTTCCTTTCTCTGTGTGTGAGAAGGCAAAAAGAGACCCACACAGCCTGTAGTGACATGAGGGTGAGGGAAACATGAAACCCCTCAGGTATTTTCCTATCACTGGGATAGAGGGAAACCCACAGGCCTCCCTCTTCTCCTTTTCGTTTGAAAAACTACAGCAACACTACAGCAGAAATGATTTGTCTCTGACCAGCTGATGCCTTTGAAAACTACCCACTCATACCTTCTTCAAATGATTTCAGTTACAAGCAGACTTAATTAAATGGAATGTACCCCTTAAACAAACACAGATTTTAAAATATTTTTTTTAAGGTTTTAGAGAAAGATTTACATAGCTCTATTAAAATGCAGTAGGCAGTATGCCTGTTTTTCAGGGAGCTAAGACAGTGAACTAAGTGAAGTCAACATGTGTACCTTGTATCATCGACAGCCTAATTCACTTACTTTGTTATCTGTTATCTTTTACTGTAAACAGACTTGGCTTTGGGCTATAATAAAGGTACCAATGACACATGAGACAATGTAAAACACTGTAAAGAAAACTAAGAGATTTGTTTGCGAAAAGTCACCAGCTTCATGCCCACCAAGCTGCTCAAGGTTCCCTAAAACTTGAATGAAATAATAACTTTTACTTGCTTTTCATAAAGAAATTATGAAAAGACAGGAGTGCCGTGATGTCTGCTAAATACACCTGCTTGTTTTGGTCTCTGTTTCAAAGTTACTGGCTCCTCTGAATACCTCTTGCTTACCCTGTCACATAGAGACAGAAGAATGATGAAGTAAATACAAATCCAGGTGTACAGTAATTGTGATGTGAGGAAGGTTTTTCTTGGATCCTCTTCACAGCCTGTTACTCCAGAACATCTTTATCGAGTTGCCTGGACTCCCATTTCCTCCTCGCTCTCACCCTCCTCAACCTGTTACGATTGACAACCCCGTCACTGCCCAGGAACTGCGCAGTGAGCTTACCCAAGATCTCTGTTACTGAATCTCATAGACATAGTTTAGTCCTCTTCCCTTCAGCACCATTCAGCATGGCTGAGAGCTCTCCTGAACTACTCTGTCTTTTCCTTTTGGTCTCTGTGACGTCGATGCTGCTCTGATTTCCCTCTCTGTCTTCACTGCTTCTTCTCTGTGTCTTCTGAGGGTCATTCTTCTCTACCTGGCTATTAATTGTGGAAGGCTGCCAAGGCTTACCCTCCTGGTTGTGGAGTTGATTCTGACTCACAGCGATACCACAGGACAGAGTGGACCTCCCCATTAGGGCTTCCAAGCTGTCCATCTTTACAGAAGCAGACTGCCACATCTTGCTTCCGTGGAGCAGCTGGTGGGTTCAAACTGCCAGCCTTTTGGTTAGCAGCCGAGTTCTTTAACTGCTGCACACCAGAGTTCCCATCACAGCTTAGCTGACCCCCGGTCTTCCCTCGTAAGCTGTGCTCTACGTAGATCATTTCAACCATACTGTAGCTTTAGTTACATAAGATGGCTTGGAAACTCATCTTTCCAGTCCTGGCTACTCTCTAAACTCCAGACTCTTACTTGACCTTTTTACTTTGACATTTCAAAGCGCCTCAGACGACATTCAAAACAAATAAATTCCTAATCTCCCCTCCTAGTCTTGACTCTCTTGTTTTATTTGCCAACTCAGGGCACCATCTGTCCAGTTGTGCAAGCCAGAAATCTAGGCATCAGTCATGGTAACACCCTCTCTCTCAACCAACCACCTGTATCCAATTCATCACGAAGTCCTGTTGATTTTCATTTATATATGTTCCTAGAATCTGTCCATTTCTTACCTCCTCTTCCTTTGCCTCCTTATCAGAACCACCGTCCTCTCTTGCCTGTTAGAGCAGTTTACTCATTCATCTCTGTATTTATCCTGGTTCACCTCTAAATCATTCTCTATCCTGTAGTTTTTTAAAAACACAAATCTTATCTCTTAGGATAAAGACCCAAACTCCTATTCTGACCGACAGGCCCAACACACTCTGGGTCCTATGTCCCTCTCCAGGCTCCTTGCATAGCATACTGCCTTCTTGCTCCCCCTACTCCAGCCATGGTCATCTCCTTTGAGTCCCTCGTGCTGATCATGTATGTCATTCTGGGTCAAGTTAGAAACCATACGGGTTACTGGAATGGGAGAAATACTTTATAAAGCATCTATCTAAACAGTAGGAAATGATTAATTACTAGAAGAGGATGTAAGGATTCTAGATGTGGCAAGAGAGCTGCTGCTATCTCTAGGCTGAGGAACATTGGGTGGAAGTTAAGAACTGGTAGAGGTGTCCAGAGGCCATGTTCTATAGAAGAGACACACTGTTGCCCATGGTGTGTGCAGCTCAAGACAGCTGCCAGTGGGGAGGACATGGCGTGAGGGTACAGCTGGAGCTGTGCTGCGTGGCTTCTGGCCTCCCCTTATCCTGAGTTACTAGTGACAGTGGAGGACCAAACCACCAAAGAGCAATGTATTCTTGGCCCCATTACCTTGCGATGTAGCCCTCTACTGATGAAGCTAACACTGCTATCTGGCAGGAGAAAATTGTTTATAGGTCCCAGCTGCAGTATCACCAAGTAGGGCTAAGAAGTGTGGATTTGGAGCTGAGAGACAGTAACTTAATAACTGGCGTGCCAGGCTTCCTCTACCCCAAGTGCTGCCCTCTGTGCCTAAAAGACACTTTCCTGCCCTCTTCTGACTATTTCTAGCTCAGCTTAGGCGTCACTTCCTTAGGGAATTCTTTCTTGATATCTGTGAGTTAAATATGCCGATTAAATATTTCAGAACATTTTTACTTGTTTATAGTAAGTATCACATTTGCAGTTTTATTTGTGTGATACTTTAGTTGATACACTTCCTTATTAGACTGTAAGTTCTAGAAAGGTAGGGACCACATCTCTCTTGGATCTCTGTTGTATTTCTAGTGCGTAGAATAATAAATGGAAATTACAGGCACTCAAATAAATGTTTTTATTTCTTTTCCTGAAAGAATAAACTTTTCACAAGGTCTCTGTTGAATTATTAGTGATAAAATACATGTAAGAGTTAAGGTTAATTAGTTTTTGAAAATTATGGTGTAGATTTTTAAAGATAATTATGGAGTTTGTATATCTGGTTTTTATAGGACTATAATAATTGAGGAAATTTGAAAAATACATATTTTATAATTTACAGTAGCTGAGGAAACTTGGAAATATAGGAAGTTTTAAGGAAGAAAATAAAGTAGTCCTACTTCCCATCAACACTCACTGTTAACTTTCAGAATTTTTTAAATGCACAGAAACTCATACAGTATATAAACTTTATATTCTTACCACCTGTCATTGATTTTAATGATTACAGTGCAGTTTTTGCAAGTTGGCCATAGTTCTTTTAACTGTCCCTAAACTATTGTCCATTAGTTTGTAATTAAGCAGTAGTACGGTGAGATCTCTTGTGTATAAATCTTTATGAGTAACTATGCTTATTTCCTTGGCATATATTCTTAGAAGTGGTATCACTAGATTCAAAGCAAATGAATTTCTCAATGTGCCACCCATAATATTTAGTACCCAATTAAAAAAGTTATTAGATATGTGAAAAAGCAAGAAAATGTGAACTGCAATCAAGAGAAAAGTGTGGTCCTCAGTAGCAGACCTGTATGTAACCTCGATGTTGGAATTAGTAGACAATGATACAAATTATAAATATGCTGAAAAATCTTTTTACCAAAAAAAGATAGATATAATGAGTGAAGATAAGGGGAATTTCGTGAGAGAAATGAGAACTACAAAAAAAATCAAGTGGAAAACATAGAGCTAAGAATTACAATATCTGGAAAACATTGAAGTCATCAGATCTACTTAACCTTTTGATGACCCAGTTATTTTCTTCCTTGAGTTTTTTGTTGATGCCATTTATTTTCATTAATGGAAGCGTTTTGAATCATTAAATGTATCTGAATTTTTGGTGGGTAGTATGAATGTTTTTTCCTGGTCCCTCTCACAGGCCTGTTCACCATACTCACTGTAATACCCAGAGTGCCTTGCAGGCCCTATTGGCACATAGCCAAGCAGTAACAAATAAAAAATTTTCAAAATGTTTATTCTTCTTACCAAAAATTTGGACACCTCATACAATGTTGTAAAAACAGTAGTTTGTGACATGTGCTTGTTTCTTGGGCCTCAGCAATCATAAAGATGCCTGTCTTGCAGCAGTATGCTCTATCAGTGATACAGCAGCTTCCCAGTAAACCTGAAAAGCTGAGAAAGTTCATGGTCCTTGTAAGTGGTGCCAGGCACAGAAGGGTTAGCGGTTTGGACAGTTGAGAAGAAAGGATAGGTGAACTTGAAGACAGGTCAGAAAAAAGTATCCAAACTGAAGCAAAGGTAGAAAAATATTAAAACACACACTCAGGGAGAGCCTCAGTGACTTCTGGGGCATTATCAACCAGTCTTATATACATGTAATTGAAATCCCAGAAAGAGAAAAGAGAGAATTGAGGGAGAATTTATAATGAAATAATGGCCACATTTTTTTCAAACTTAATGACCTGACTCGGCGGCACTTGGCTTGGCTGGCTATTGAAAATAATAGCCCACATATCCAAGAAGAAGCTTAGAAAAATCCAAGCAGGATAAATCATAGAAATTTACACCAAAGAATATCATAATCGAACTACTAAAAGTCAGGAATTAAACAGGGAACAGCAATTTGAATAAAGAACAGCATCTAGTATAGTGGTTAAGGAGCTATAACTGCTGACCAGAAGGTTGACCATTCAAATCTAGCAGGAGCTCCTTGGAAACTCTTTGGGCAGTCCCGCTCTGTCCTGTAGGGTCGCTATGAGTCAGAATTGACTTGATGGTAATGACTTTTTCACTGGAAATGGTAGAAACCCAAAGTAGAAATACATTGATACAATTTGTGGGGTTAAGGGAACTGCCAATATAAAATTCTACATTCAGAGAAAATACCCTTCAAAACTGAAGGTAAATTAGATACTTCATATAAACAAGCTGAAAGAATTTATCAATGGTAGACTTGTACCACAAGACAAGATAAATGATGTTCTTTAGGGTGGGTGGAACGTTTATCAAGTTGAAATGTGATTCTGCTGGCAGAAACATGAAGATGCTAAATGTACAGATGAGAATAAAAGGCTTATTTCTTAATTTCTTTAAAAGATTGTTTAAAGCAAAAATCACAGTAGGTTGTGGTGTTAAAAGTGAGTATAGAAGTAAAATATATAACATGACCAAAGTGGTGATTAAAATTTAACTCTTAGATGGTTCTAATGTTATACATGAAGCAGTATACTAATGATTCAAAAGACACTGTGATAAAATTGATGCTACATACTGTAACCCTTACAATGACCTCCAAAAACATAAGGAAATAACAATTACTTGATTCATCTAAAAGAAAACGGGGAAAGAGGACCAAAGACTAGATGTGACTCAAATGGTAAACATAACCCAATAATAGTAACATTATATCAGATTTAGCTGGACTAAAAATTTAAATTAAAAGGCAGCGATTGGCAGACTGTATTTGGGTCTATTTCTGGACCTTATTGTATTCCATTGATCTGTAATCAATACTTTTTAATTACTAAAGATTTATTTTACTTTTCTTGGTACTAAGTCTTCACATTTTGGTGTATATTTTAAATTTATAGCACATCTCAGTTTGGACAACCTGTATTTCAAGTGTTCAGTAGCACATGTGGCTAGTAGCAACCTTATGGACAGCTTAAATTAATATGAATCAACTGTCAGTCAGCCACAGACCATTGTTTACAAGAAAGACAGAGAACTGGTGGCATTTCTGGTTCATAATGTTAGACAAAAGTCACTGTATCTGAGAGCGGGCTTCCTTCCTTCTGTCTGTAGAAGTAACAGGGTTTGTGGTGACAGTAACCACAGATCTGCGATGGTGCTGTAACTTGCCGTCAGTCTGCATCTGAAAGGACTCTGGGGTTCGCTGGGGTTGGAGACAGATCTGTGTATCTGTTGGATAAACATGCCCAAGGAATCTTTGAGAATTTCCCCCTTCTAGTGCTCAGGGATTCCAGCATTAATGAGGCAGTTTTTCGGGGCCCTAAAAAAATGCTTGTTGGATTAATGATGAAATGAACCAGCAGCCTACATGCCGATTCTCTGGTACACAAACAATATTTTCGGCTCTAGGTTAATAAGCCCGTGCCGATTTGCCTGCTTGTCTTCCATTTGAAATGTTTTTGTATTTCAGCAGAAATTTTTTTTTCCCTCTATCCTAAGGTCTTTATTAACATTGGGCTGTAATACAAATCCCCTTATTTTCAAGAATGAAGCTGATTTACTCTGCTGTGCAGAATGAACTGTGTTTTATGTTCTCAGTCTATAAAGTACCTCCTTAAGACTGAATCTCACCTGTGATTGGATTAGGAGGGAGAGTGATGAAACCATTCTGTGTTAATCATTGTTTTAACGTAAACATTTATAGACTCATCATAAAATTAGTTTTTCATGTTTTACATCAGAGTTTCTCAAGGTGGGTTCCACCCATTCTCCACTCCAGCAAACTCCTTGGGGAGCCAAATCCTGGGCCTGTTGTACAATCAGAGTATCTGGAGATGGTGGCTGGGGATTTTCATTTGTAGTAAGTCCCAGTGGGAACTCATGCACTAAAGTTTGACAGGCATTGCCCTTCCACAGTGAAGTTCCACTTTAATCTAAATACAGATAAAAGTATCCTGCCATTTAGATCTCCTTCATTACTGGAGAAAATGTTTCCAATGCTTATTTACTTTGCTTACCACCTTTGTTAAACATTTCACAAGTATCATAATTCCCCTTCAGGTAAACTTTACAGGCTACTCTATCCATGGCCCCTAGGGTCGCCATGAGTCGGATCCAACTCGATGGCACTTGGCTGGCACTTGGCTAAATCATTTAGCTCACAAGATATGGCTTGGCACAAGATATATGTTGTACTTTCTGGATATGTAGATAATAAAGATAATAAATGATAGGTTCAGCTACAGTCAAATGTGCATTTATGAGGAATGAGTTGATGTCTAAAATCAAATTGACTAGGACCCAGATCATATTCTTTTGCACAAAAGTATTCTTTGTTTCTTTTTTTTCCTATGAAATCATTTTAAGTGTACTTTAATTCAGTCAGAATTCTGCAGGTATCTATTAAATCAGACACAAGCACTAAGGCTTCAGAAATTGGCGCAAATCTACGCCAGCCTCCAGCCAGCTGAATCCAGCCCAGCGACCACCTACTATTCTGACAGGAATTGCAACAGAGAGTCCTAAACAGAACTGGAGAAAAATGTAGAACAAAATTTTAACTCAAAAAGAGAGAACAGACTTGCTGGCCAGACAGACTGGAGAGGTCCTGGGAGTAAGGCTGCCAGACACCCTTTCAGCTCAGTAATAAAGTCACACTGCTACTTTGCCCTTCAACCAAAGGTTGGGCAGGCCCATGGGGAAAAAACAACAAAGGACTAAAGGGGCACACCATCCCAGAGGCAGTGACTACAAGGCGGGCGGCAGACAGGAAAGCTGGTAATAGGAAACCCAAGTTGGAGAAGGGAGAGTGTTGACCTGCTGTGGGATTGTTAACCAGTGTTATAAAACAGTATGTGTACTAACTGTTTAATTACAAACTAGTTTGTGCTGTAGATCCTTCTTCGAAAGTACAATAAAAAAAAAAAAAAAGGATTCAGTATCTGCCCTTGAAGAGGTCATGGCCTCTGGAAAGCAGGGGAGGGTGGCAAACCTAGAAGCTGTGTGTTAAAATACGGTGCTTCAAGTGCTGCTGTGATGCTGAACAGTTCTCAGCAATGCCTCCAGACGAGGACAGACTAGAAATAAAGGCCTGGCCATCTACTGGAAATCAGTGAGGGAGAACCACGGTCTGGTCCTGGTGCTCATGCGGCTCCCGTGAGTTGGGGACAGACTTAGATGCAAGCTAACAACAGGAAATGGGGAAATACAGAGAAGTGGGGAAGAGTGCCCACATGGAAGGGCTAGGCTGCACCGAGACCACGCTGTGTTCCCTTGAACTGTGAGCTACAGAGTATGCCAGAGCAACAAAGTGTTTCCCACAGGGTCATCCAGGACATACGGTGGATCACAGCTTGGGTCACCCAGATCCAAACCTGTGCTCTTTCCACTAAACTCAGCTTTCTTGCAAATCTGAACTTCAGAATCATGCTGAACTCCCTTTTTTCACACCCAGAGCTCTCTCTGGTAGTAACTAAGATATAAGGCTGATACGTTTCCTTTTCAGGCCACTGAGGTACCATTTATTTCACTCCAGCAATAACTAAATAAGAACCTACCTTAAAAAGATGCCAGAAGCAGCATGCTGCTAATTTATTACCACATCCATTAAAGCTCCAGAGAAAATGTGACTTGCTGGATTTTAAATATAGTTGAGATATTATGATGATGTTTCCTGATTTAAGCCCCTTATAAATTTGATGAAAATGATTATTGGGACTGTTGTCACTTTATTCTTGCCATACCTCCAATCACTCTGCTACCTTCATTAATTCAGAATAAAATATTATGAGACATTAATGTAGCAACTGGAGATAGGAGGTCTACATTTTTATGGCCACAGTATGAAATCTTACTTAAAGATGCCTAAGTCTTTACTGGAATAGAAAAGGAAAAAAAAAAAAAACAAAACCTCATCTCATACAAGCCCCTTAATAACCTTCCTGGGTAGTTACTGATGAGAAACATAAGGCTCATATTTGTTAAGTGGCTTGCCCAGGAACACTTGGCAAGAAACTACCAGAGCCAAAATACAAGCCCAGGTTTTCCTACTATAAATGTAAAGCTCTTTCTAGTACATTCTCTAATCTTCTGCAGATTCTATTAAAACAGTTCTTTTACTGTTTGCAATGAAAGGCATAATTGACAGTATGCAAAGGAACAAAAAGAAATTGTGACATCCCCATCACTGTATTTCAGTGTTTCTAGTTTGTCACTTCACAGTCATTATTTGGTGTTTTCTTACAGAAGGCAACAGACCACTGCAACAGAAACTGTCCTTAGATGGGAACCCCAAACCTATACATGGAACAACAGAGAGGTCAGATGGCCTGCAGTGGTCAGCCGAGCAGCCTTGTAACCCAAGCAAGCCTAAGGCAAAAACATCTCCTGTTAAGTCCAATGTCTCTGCAGCTCATCTTGAAATAAAG
The DNA here is from genome assembly GCA_028571685.1 of Heterohyrax brucei. Taxonomy (NCBI): domain Eukaryota; kingdom Metazoa; phylum Chordata; class Mammalia; order Hyracoidea; family Procaviidae; genus Heterohyrax; species Heterohyrax brucei. The sequence goes on from CM053146.1 coordinate 109,241,582, forward strand.
CCAGATGAGTTGGCAAAGAAAAGAGGTAAAGTGATTTCTTTTGCACAAGTGGTTGAACATGTTTTGCACACAAAGTGACCAAATGACAGAATCTTCTGAAAGGTGCTGCTTAGTGAAGAGAATTGCAGATGAATTTACTTACATTTCTGTGACCCACATAGGTGGATTGAAAGGCAGATGTGATTCCTTGCATGTGAATGAAAGGTCTTGAATGTGTAAGTGGAACTAGATCCCTTTCAACCAGATGCTGTCGAGTTGACTCCAACTCCTGCAGCTTCTGGGTGGTGCGGTTGTTGCGTGTGCTCAGCTGCTAACCATAAGGCTGGGAGTTCAAGTTCACCCTGAGATAATGTTGAAAGAAAACCTAGTGATCTACTGGAAAATCAGCCACTGAAAACTCTGGAGCACAGTTCTACTCTGACACACGTAGGGTCGCATGAGTCAGAGTAGACGAGGGAAACTGGTTTTCCCTCGTGGTTACATTCCTCTCCCTCTCTACTTCTGTAGCTGTTCTTCTCTTTGTAGCAATGGTTAAACTTGCACCAGTAATATCTTACAAAGGAGACATTAATACAGATGCTTTTTCAGAAATATGAATGCTGAGAGGGCCTAATGTTTGTTAAGTACAAATTCTTAACTTGTAATGAATGAAGATGAGTCTAGAAACTGGTGTGTACCCTTCAGATGTGATCTTCCTGTGTAAATTCACTCTCTGCTGGAACTTTCAGACATCATAATGCTGAAAGTGTTTGAAACTGAACACAGTCTGTTTTTGTTATTGTGTGAGCTTTGAGGTCCTTTACACATAACAGGTATTAAGAATGAAAGGAGCTAAATCAATTCCTTTCTGATTTCCAGAAGGTTAAATAATATTCTTTTCATTCAGTCTTAGTTGCATCTGATTTCCTTAGCTCTGGTTTGATAGACTTTCTCATTTTTCTTGAGGAAGAATTTTTTCCTTTCTTCCAAGAAACATAACCTTGTTGGGATAAGTACAACTTGCCTCTTTGCTCACTATCTGTAAGACCTGGTGACTGTTTCAGGAACTCAGGTAAGACTGGCAGCGCTAGAGCTGCCTTAAGTGCCGCTGCTATAACCACAGGCCTGGACCAGGGCTAGGAGAGCCAGCACCACGTACCGGGCATGGAGGCCCTGCCTCTGCTCTAGCTCATTTTCACCTCTCTCACTCCGTATGTCACAGTCCGCTCCCTAAAGTCCTGATGGTTCTTAACTAGCCAGAGCCATGTTCACAGAGCAGACCAGCAGCACACGCTGTCTTTAATAGGACGTAACAGTCAGAGCCTCTTGGTGGAGAGCAAAGGAGACAGGTGTGCCCCAGTTGGCCAGTCCAGAGAGGAACACTGAGGAAGCTTAGCAGTCTCAGGGACCAGACAAACTACCCACTCAGGGTTAAGAACCTTTGTGTTGTAGACATCTGCTTGACAGAACTTTTTTTTTCTTCACTGAAAGGCAAAAAACTCTCTTTTTTGGTGAGTCGGTTGCTTTGTTTTGTTGTTTTGCTCACAAGTAAAAAGATAAAGACTTAGATTTAACAATTGTTTCCTTGACATTCATTTTAGGCCCAAATATTGAGAAATCAGTGAAGGATTTGCAACGCTGCACTGTTTCTTTAACTAGATACCGCGTCATGATCAAAGAAGAAGTGGATAATTCGGTGAAGAAGATCAAAGCTGCCTTTGCTGAGTTACACAACTGGTGAGTAATCTGGCTCAGGAACTGTAATTTACTGTACTTGAGCTGTTCTTATATAGGCAAAAGCATCAGATGGAAAACGTTTATTTAATGCATAAACACCACAGAACAACTCTCCAGCACACTTTTTAAAGCCCTCCAGGCAGAAGCATCTATCTTGGGAATAAAAAAGAAGAGAAAGAATTTGAATAAAAAGAAACCTGATTCACATAATTTATTGGAGTTTGAAGGTGGCCTAGAAGTATCTGAACAATATAGGACAAAATTGCAGCAACAACAAAAAGATCTCAACAAGTGATCCTTTTGAGAAGTCCCATGAAGGTTAATACTGTGAATGCCACTAAGAAAACAAAATATTTTCCAGTGTCATTATAAAATAAGAAAAATTTCTTTAACAAAGCCCGGAGGCATCTTACATAAATTTAGTGACAGAATCCTAGGATCCTGTTCTTGGGTATCTTTAAAACTAGAATTAAGAAATGGCTCATAGGTGTGATTTGAGCCCTGCCCTGAGCTGCATCTTCTTTCGGTGGAAGACATGTCCTTGAATCCCATACATTTATTTTCTCATGTCCATAATTAGAATGAAGTATCTGTTGGTAAAGCTTAAAGTTACCAACAATAGAAAAAATATTCTCGGTATGTCAGGGCTCTTCATTTTCAGCTAACGGAAACCCAAGTCATACTAGCTGAAAGACAACAAAGGCAGTGTACTGACTGATGTGAATAAAAATTCCAAGGGGAAATTTCTTCAGGGAAATTGGATTTTAAGCCCAAATTATGTCACCAGGACTCAGTGTCTCTCTTCTCTCCTTCGTTTTCTCATGTCCTAGCTCCCCTCCTTTTCTTGGTGTCTCCTACAGTGTCCTAGTTTGTGTCATTCTTGGCTTCATTCTTAGGTCCCAGCTCTCTGTGTGGCAGCAGAGATGATCCCTGGCAGCTCCAAAGCCACTTCTGTCCAGTCAGTTCCAACACATAGCAACCCTGTAGGTCAGAGTAGAACTGCTCCATAGAGTTTCCAAGGAACACGTGGAGGATTTGAACTGCCGACCTCTTGGTCAGCAGATGTAGCACTTAACCGCTACAGCACCAGGGTTTCCATAATCCTTAGTCCCTGCAGTCCCAGGGGAGGCTTTGTTTCCAGTAGTTTCCACAAAAGTCCACAGACTAATTCCCATTGGCTAGGTTGAGTTATACATCCTATCCCTGAAGTAATCACTGACTAGAGATTTGGAGTTATGTGCTTGCTGGACAGGAGTGAGGTGAACATCACTTGATCTCCACAGACTGAGCGTTGAAGAACAGTGGTTCCTTGGAGGAAATTAGGGTGGTAACATCAAAAGGAAAACCCCAGTGTTGTAGTGGTTAAGCGCTATGGCTGATAGCTAAAAAAAGTTGGTGGTTTGAATCCACTAGGTGCTCCTTGGAAACCTTATGAGGAGGTTCTGCTCTGTCTTATCAGTTCACTATGAGTTGAAATCAACTCTACAACAAAGGGTTTTAACATCAGTAGAAAAGAGGAAGATGTAGGATGAAGAAGTCACGTCTCCACACTGCCTAGGCTCCTATAACATGTGTCTCATTGCCTTCTGTGTTAGCCAGCTAGGGTTGCTCTAACAGAAATACCACAGAGTGGGTGACTTTAACAAAGGAAAGTTTATTCTTACACAGTCTGGTAGGCTGCAAGTCCAAATTCAGGATGTCCGCTCCAGGGGAAGGCTTTCCCCCTCGTCAGCTCTGGAGCAAAGTCCTTGTGTTGTTATCAGTCTTTGTTCAGGCAGCATCTTGGCACAGGAGCCTCAGGTCTGAAGGACTCACTCTTCTTCTGGTTCTGCTTTTTTGATGGTGTGAGGTTCCCAATTCTCTGCTTGCTTCCTTTACCTTTTATTTCTTGTAGGATGAAAGGATAAAGGGTTTTACAAGCCATACTCCAGGAAAATTCCCTTTACAGTGGAGCAGAGAGGTAATCCTATGAAGGGATTTATATTCCAACCCTAATCCTTTAACATACAGCATCAGAAAATCACAAAATGGAAGAAAATCATAAAATATTGAGAGTCATGGCACAACCACATGGCTACACGTATTTTAGGGGGGACACAATTCAATCTCTGACATCCCACCCTTTGGCACCCCCAAAATCACATCTTTGATACAGGCAACACATTCATCCCGTAATACCAAAATCATGTTCATCCTACATGATAAAAGCCCAGTGCCGTCAAATAGAAGTCTTAAATCAGTTCCAAGTCCAAAATTCAAAAGTTCCTCTGTATCTGTGAAACCTAGAATACAAGCAGTCTGCTTCCGAACCTACGATAGCAGAACAGGCACAAATCAGACATTCCGTTACAGATGGAGAAGGAAGGTCAAACAGGCAACAAATAAGTCAGCAAAACACATTACTTTAGCCCTCAAAGTTTTGACTATAATCCTCTGCTTTCTGAGACCACTTGCAGATTAGCCTTGCCCTCCTGACTCTAGGTATTGGCCACACTCCCTGGGTTCTGAGTGGAGACCCCTGGCCCTGTGCTACAGCTGTGCCTAGAAAGGCCTGCTTGGACAGCATATCTGCCCCTTGGCTTAAGGTGCACCCTAAGCCCAACTGAGTGGCCGTTCCACCCTTACAAACACAGGACACCATGGCTCCACCCTTTCAAACCCCTGAAGTCTTGGCCATACATTTGAGACTGAGGCAGCTCACCTTCTTGTGCTCTTTGGCTCTTCAGTTCTGCTTCCTATGACCTCATGGCCCAGACCACAGGCCCACATTTGCTCTGCTGGGGCAAGTATTCCAAAGCACTGTAGCTCCACCGATTCAAGTGCCCAGAGGCACCCACTCCGTCACATACTCTCCTGCACACAGGCACTCAACTCTCCTGCTCTGTGGGTCAACAAGCCTAGCTCCACTGATTCAAGTGCCAAGAGTCACCCCACACTGCCAGGAAACCATTGTGCACAGGCACTCAGCTCTCACTCTTTGGCTCAGCTCCAGTGCTGTTTTGCACTGCTCTGGTTCTTCTGCTGCCTATCTGCTGCCGTTGGTCCTCTGCTGTTTCTCACCATCTGTGCCTTCTTCAGTATTAAGGGTTCTCCTTGGTTCCTTCTGAGTCTTCTACTCACTCACAGTTTCAAAGCCACTTCCACATTTTGAGTATTTGTTAGAGCAGCGTGCCACTCCGTTGGTACTAAATTCTATTTCAGTCAGCTATCTCTGCTCTAACAGAAATACCACAAAGTGGATGGCCTTAACAAAGAAAAGTTTATTCTTACACATTCCAGTAGGCTACAAGTCTGAATTCAGAACGTCTCTTCCAGGGAAAGGCATTCACCCTTGATGGTTCTGGAAGAAAGTCCTTGTGTTACATCAGTCTTTGTTTAGGGTGTATCTTGGCACAGGAACCTCAGGTCTGAAGGACATGCTTTTATCCCAATGCTGCTTTCTTAATCAAGCAAGCGTTTCTCTTTATATGAGAACACTCAGAAAGGATTAGGTTTAGGACCCACTTTACTCTGGCATGGCCACATTAGCATAAAAAAAGAAGGCCTGTTTGCAAATGGGATCCTAATCACAGATACGAGGACTAAGACTTCAGTGTATCTTTTTTGGAAATCCAGTCCATAACAGGAAGGTAAAGATGTTGTACAAATGAAAGATCTTAGTATTATTGATATTCTTTTGTTTAAATTTTTAAGTTGTAGCACTTTGCCAATCTCCCCGTAAGTCGCCCTAGTACTTATAAACACACCCATCTGTAGCCCTGTTCTCTGGAAGTGGGCCAGCAAATGTTTTCTGTAAAGGGCAGACACAAAATATCGAGGCACTGGGGGCCATTCAGTCTCTGCGCAGCTACTCAGCTCAGCTCTTGTGTCTCAGAAGCAGCAACAAGCATACAGAAAAGGCAGGGAGCCAGATGTGGCTGGCGAGGGTCGTTGTTTTCCAGCCCCTGTCTAGAGGCATTAGTTGGCTGCTCAGAGAAGACCACTCTGCCTTGTTCTTTTGTCTGGCATTTTAGAAGAAACTCTCACTCCAAGGTCCCTGTATGATACCTTCCATCTGAGTGACTCACATACTAATGGACAAAGTGTAGCCTTGACCTCAGATGACCTCTCTCCTCCAGCTGCTCTTGAGTGCTTTTTATTTTTTTTCTTCCCTAGTAAAATGAACATCACATGGGTCATGAGACATCTTGAAATTTATAATAGATTGTTTTGAGTGTTTCCTCGTTTCTGAGCAGCTGGAAGGATAGGGCCAGGAAGCTCAGCACCCACGCAAGTTGTGTATCTTTTGCTGTGTCTGTAATTCAGATTGCATTTTGAAAGGGTGGAGAGAATCACCTCTGAATGAGTTCTGCCAAACAGTACTGCTGTCTAAAAGTCATCTGCTTGGCAAAATGGAACTTTTCTTCTGAAATGAAGAGGAAAAAATTAAGTCAACCATTTTCTGCGTGCTGTTGCTACAAAATGAGTTAATGCCAGCACTTGTTTTCAAAACCATCCTGTAATAAAATAATTGCATATATATTAGCTTAAAAATAAAGCCTCAGTGCTGTTTCTCAACCCTTTACATGCATTGTTGCCTGGTGGAAACCCTTTGCCAGTGTTTGAAGTAAGCCTCCAGCCCACCCAGTGTTCTGACGTACTTGAATAAAAAGCCTCCTCATTTTCTGGAAACCTTGGTGGTGTAGTGGGTTACGTGCCACGTCTGCTAACCAGAAGGTCAGCGGTTCAAACTACCACGTGCTCCTTGGAAATTCTGTGAGACAGCTCTGCTCTGTCTTATAGGGTCACTATGAGTTAGACTCAACGCTGTGGGTTCTTATTTTCTAGTAGTGAGAAAAGATGAATTTGAGGGGTTGTGGTGTTCTTGAAAGTATCAGTAGCTTAAAGGTTTTAAAAACGGAAACTTAACCTGTTGGTAGTAAAATAGGCCTTAAGGATGTTGAGTGTGGCCCATTGAGTTACTACCTCAGGAGTACATTGGAAGATGCCTCCAGATTCAGAGGACACAGAGCAAGTCCTGGAAGCACTGTGGCGCAGTGATTAGTAGCTCAGCTGCTAACCAAAAAGGTTGGCATTTTGAACCCACCAACTGTTCCTTGGATACCCTGTGGGGAATTCTCCTGTATCTTGTCGGGTAGCTGTGAGTCAGAATCAACTTGACGGCAACAGGATTTTTGGGGGGGGCAGGTAGAACAAGTCTTCTGGAGAGTTCCTAAGAGAGAGCCAACCCCCAGATGGCTGCCAAGTCATCTGATGCATAAGCAGCGTGAACACGGGCGTTCCAACCCCAGCTCGCCATCTTCTGTCCTTTGGGCCTCTCATTTCTCTCAGCCCCAAAGTATGTAACAAGCATTGTATGCAGCTTGGAAATCTTAGGTAAAAAATTGTGAGTACTCACTTTGCTGCCCAAATGTCAGTATAAGTTGAGCCCTGCCTGACCACGTTGCCTAAGAAATACAGCTGGGTTCCTGGGAGATGCCACTTGTTTGTGCACGCTCTGTCCCATGTGAGCACACATCAGGGTCAAGTGATCCCAAGGTTTGTCCTTTCCGACTGAGCTGTGCAGAATATCTTGTTCAGTACGGTTACTGAGGTCAGTCATTAAGCAGGTAAAGTATAAAATCCAAGTTGGTGTTGAACCAGAACACAGTGTCACTGGACTAAGTGACCACAGCATGAGCAGTCTCATTTTCCCAGAAAGAATACGGGACTTGTGAGGGGAGCAGAGATGACATAATGCTCTCAGAATACATTTTAACAGAAAATAAATTTTGCAGCAAGAGGATCTGTATGAAAAGTCACATCAGGAACTAACACGAAACAGCTGGTTTCTTTTCTATGTGATTGGCCCCCTACCACAACTGGAAAATATTCATCCTTTGGAATCATAGCTGCCAGATTTAATTGATTTGTGTGCAAACTAGTCTAGCTTCTCATCTCAAGTCTGTGTGTGTGTCCAAGTTGATTGTGAAGGCTTAAAACGAGCAATAAAACATTAAAAAAACATGCAGAAAGGCGAATACTTGATCATCCTGCCATATGTTGAGGGAGAAAGCATTCTAAAATACAGCTGTAAAAGTTCCATTAGGTGCTGTTGTCAGTTTAGCATATAATTAAAAGTAGTCTTAGAGAAAATGGAAGACAGCAATGAGCCGGTAGAGTTGAGAGTATATTGGAGCCAGGGCACAGGGGTCTCAGGTTGCAGAGAACAGGGGCTCGTGGGAAGCAGTAGTTTTAGGGTTTCCAAGAATGGCTTATGGATTTGTTCTTCCAAATAGGAAAGAGAAACCAGATAAATCATGTGTCCTGTGTAAAGGGGCCAGATATGTTCTTATGCCTCATTTTTTTTTTTTTTTTTTTTTCCTAAAGCAGGGCCTATCCAAGCTCAAGAACAATTTAGAAAGTTCAGGGATCTCAGCTTCCCCATCCCAACCCCTGCCTGCTTCCCCTTTTTCTGTCTGCTTTCCCTCCGTCTTGCGGTTTCCTCCCTTACCGCAAAGATAGAATGAACTTCCTGCTGCTCCCTTGCAGGCCAGGAGTCCTCTACCCTGCCACCTCCATCGGGGTGGTGGCCCTGTGATGGATTTCCATAACCCTTTCCTTTTTTTCGTAGATGTTGAAACTTATCTGTCTCATGTCACTGATAACACCATCCTCTTGGTGATGGCATATTCTCCCTTCCAAAGAGACTTATCTGTTTGCCATCGTATTAAAAACTGCTCTTTCAAGACTCTCACCCCAAACAAAGGAATAAGTCTGAAAGTGAGAAATTGAGGCAGAAGAAAAAGCTGTTGAGATAGGTATATCTTTTTCACAACCAGTCCCACTGCTGTCAAGTCAATTCTGATGTACAGCGACCCTATAGGACAGACTATAACTGCTCTGTGGGGTTTCCAGGGCTGTAAATCTTTAGGGAAGCAGACTGCTATATCTTTCTTTCACAGAGCATCCAGGACATTCAGGCTTGACAGTAGCTTGGTTAGCAGCTGAACGCTTTTAACCGCTGCACTACCAGTCCACTCCTAGCTTCTTCAGTCATCCCTCAGATCATACTGTAACCAGGCCTCTGATAGAGCACAGAAGCCCTGCAGGTAGCCAAGCAGAACCACACACACACCATCAGTGTGGTTGGCAGAGTGGCCCAGACACAGGATTGTTATTATTGTTAGGCACCGTCAAGTTGGTTCTGACTCATATCGACCCTGTGAAACACTGCTTGGTCTCATGCCATGTCCACAATCATTTTTATGCTTAAGCCCATTGTAGCGGCCACTGTGTCCATCTCATCAAGTGCCTTCCTCTTTTTTGCCAGCCTTCCACTCTACCAAGCATGATGTCCTTCTCCAGCGACTGATTCCATTTGACAACATATCCAAAATATATAAGATTCAGTCTTGCCATCTTTGCTTCCAAGGAGGACTCTGGTTGTACTTCTTCCAGAACAGATCTGTTTGTTCTTGTGGTGGTCCATGGTACATTGAACATTCTTCCCTGACACCACAATTCAAAGGCATCAGTTGTTCTTCTGTCATCTGTGTTCATTGTCCAGCTTTTGCATGTATATCATGCAATTGAAAATACCATGGCTTGGGTCAGGCACACTTTAGTCCTCAAGGTGATGTCTTTACTTCTCAACTCTCCAAAGAGATCCTTTGCAGCAGATTTTCCCAGTGCAATGCGTCTTTTCTATTTTTGACTGCTGCTTCCATGGATATGATTGTGGACCCAAGTGAAATGAAACCCTTGACAACCTCAGTCCTTTCCCTGTTCATGATGATCTTGCTTACTGGTCTAGTTGTGAGGAATTTTGTTTTCTTGATGTTGAGGTATAATCCATACTGAAGGCTGTGCTCCGTGATCTTCATTGGTGTTTCAGATCATCTTCACTTCCAGCAAGTAAGGTGGTGTCGTCTGTCTAACACAGGTTGTTAAGAAGTCGTCCTCCAGTCCTGGTGTGTCATTTTTCTTCGTATAATCCAGCTTCTCAGATTATTTGCTTGGCGTACTGATTGAAAAGGCGTGGTGAAAGGATAAAACCATGATACACACCTTTCTGACTTTAAACCATGCAGTGTCCCCTTGTTCTGTTCGTAGGACAGACTCTTGATCCATGTACAGATTCCTGAGGAGCACAACTAAGTGTTCTGGAATTCCAATTTTATTCAATGTTAGCCATAATTTGTTACAATTCACAGTCGAATGCTCTTGCATAGTCAGTGAAACACAGGTAAACGTCTTTCTGGTATTCTCTGCTTTCAGCCAAGATCCATCTGACATCAGCAGTGATATCCCTGGTTCTACATCCTCTTCTGAATCCAGCGTGAATTTCTGGCAGTTCCTTGTCGCTATACTGTAGCAGACACAGAATAGATGTCATAATGGTGACGTTTTAAACTTGGGTCCTTTGTCTGGGATGTGAGCTTGAGAAGGCCTTCCAAATGGGATGCTGCCAGTAGGACCATCACATTTTTAAAACAGTTGTTGTGCTAATCTTCTCATATGCCCAGTTTGCTGCTCTGTGGATGCCCAAATATTATAAAATTGTTGGCGATTATGTTCTTGGAACCACTTTAGTCTGAGTCCAAATAAGACCATTTTTCTTGACTTTTTCAGGCGTATCAAACACATAGGATTGTCCTCTCATTGGTGGGATGGTTTTTTTACCCTTACATCCACTAAAATTGTAACCGCCTTTGTGAGTTTCTAGAAAGTGCTAAAAGTCGAAATTTTGTGTGTCGTTCTGGACTTTTTTTTCATTCTCTTTTGTGAATAACTTAACATTGACTGAAAGATGATGCCTGTAAATTAACATTCTCAGCACACCAAAGTATATGTGTGTGTGCTGTAATTAAAAACACTTAGAGCTTTGTGACCATCCATTGCCTAAGTCCTTCTTCCTTCCCCCAGAGAGACTGATTTACCAGGGAGAAAGATGTGCCAGTCTGCTTCTGTACAGATTACAACCTTGGGTCAGTTAGCTCTGCTCTATCCTGTATGGTCACTGTGAGTCAGAATCGACTCAGTGGCAATGAGTTTGGTTTTTTTGTTGTTATTGTTGACAGTGATGTCAAGAATAGGAGGTTTACAAGGAACCTTGAGTATTTTCTTGTGCACCTGTGCTGGGAGACCACTGACTGAGAGCCTTGCAAAGTGAGTTATACATCTGAGGCTAGAGCAGTAGTTGATGATGGGATGATTTGTCCCCAGGAACATTTGGCATGTCTGGAAGTATTTGTCACAACTGAGAAGAAGGGGGTCCTGTCGACATCTATTGGATAGAAGCCAGGGGCCCTGGTAAACATCCTACTATGTGCAGGACAATCTCATAACAAAAAATTATTCAGCTCAAAATATCAGTAGTGCCAAGGAGGAGAAAGTCTGAGTGAAAGGAAGAATGTGTCTGCTCTATCTCCCCGAAGGAAAGGCAGACTCATTCTCCTTTGCAGCACTCCAGAGTCTCTCCCCAATACCCAGAGCCCCTCAAAAGCTGCCACTGGAGACAAGAGGGAGGGGATCTTATTTCTAATCATTTACATTCATGAAAGACTATAATTCCTTCCGTTTTCGTATCAGTACAGTAGGAAAATCATTTTCTCATGCTGCTGGAAACATAAACCTTCTAGCTACACATTTTAAAGGTTAGCTTATATTTGTGTCTCCTTCAAACTAGAAAAACAATTATATTGAGGTATCAAAAATATAGGGCTTTTTTTTTTTCCTGTCTATTTTTCGTTATAGAATTCAACTCAGTCTTTAGAAGAAAATGGAGAAATTGAGAACTGAAGAGTTTTGTATATTTTTCATTATGGAATTCAACTCAGTCATTATAAGAAAATGGAAAAATTAAAAACTGAAGGTTGTAGCTAATGATACACAATCCCTTTCGTTAGCCGTTATGTGGCCACTGCCTCTCTCTCATTTTGCAATAAAAGCAAAGATCACAGTGGGAACCGGGATTAGGATGAAGCTCTGAGGCAGTAAGGATGGGTACAGTAGGGCATTGTTTCGTTAAGAGACTGTTGGGAGAGTTCCTCTTTTTCCTTGGCTTCAGCTCAGCAGCACTGTGACTTCATGTTCCCTGGCATGCACAGTGTATGTTCAGATATTCTGATGTCAGGGCATGCTTGGGTTTGCCAACACTTGTAGTATTTAAACTGAATGAAAACAAAGTCTTTTTTCCATTTCTTTTGGTACAATAGTGGTCGAACAAATACTTGTTGACCATTTAACCACCTTCCCTTAATTCGAAGAATCATTGGCATTGTAGAGTATATATATTTTGATAGGAATCGGGGAAAATATGAATTACATGAAACAAATCCTAGAAGTAGATATGTGTCACAAAATAACTGTTGTGACAGTGAGCAGACTTGACGTCTCAGTTCAGTCACATGGAGGATGTTGCTAGAACTGTGGGTAAGGAGTAGAGGTTCCAGGCTGAATCCTTCCTAGCATGTATACCAGAACCAGAGTTGTCTGAAACGGTGTAGTTATGATGCTTTTCTGTGTGTTGTTCAACAAGGAATGTTGATGAGATGACCAGTAGGAGAGCTGATGTGAGGAGCCTTTTCGGCTACTCCACATTGTCATGATAATTTTACAAAGATTTCAGTTTCTTATGAAAGTATCAGCAATGTGTTAAGTCATCACTATGTTTTACAGCTCCTTAGACTAAAGATCTAATGAATGTGAAATCAAGGGATGTTTTTATAGTATTTTAAAGAGCATTAATAAAAGGTCTCTGTATCCTTGTGCTCTTGAAAATGAATACAGTGTTGCCATTTATCAAAACCTGTACAAACAAGACTTGCCTGACTAATAATCCCTTTCCTTCTCATTAAATGGTTTTTCTGAGTGACCCCCTGCTTGTGACTTGTAGAAGGCACTAGACAAAGGAAATTAAATAAGCTTGTTTCTGCTCTCTACCCCCACTATCTGATAGAATTCCAGAATATTAAAAGCACACAGGATGGCAATGAACATACACCTGCAAAGGCTATCAGGAGAGCATAACAGAAGAGGCCAATAAATGCACTGACAGGTCAGGAGCGCCGTGTGTGCGTAGTTTTGTTGCTGGCGTAGCTGACAAACTGCCCAGAAGGGCTCCTTTCCTCACTCTGCACCAGTTTCATAAACAGAAATAAGTTCTAGAATCTGTGCGGAAACTGTGAAAAGGGCAAATCCCACCTAACGTGGAGAAACTCAAGGTTCCAGTGACTTTGTGACTAAGACAAGCCCCAGTGGAACAATGTATTTCAGATCCTGCCTCCCCACACTGCTGGGTTTGTGAATGAGTGTCATTCTAAATAGGCGTAGCTCGTTCTTGGGAGTTAAAAAGCTCCACTTTTCCTATTTCCTTTCCTCCCAGAGGTTTTTCTCTGCATTAGATGTTTCCCCAGGGCCACTGCAAGGACCAAACGAATTTGTTGACATGAAGGAAGAGCAACTTGGTAAATATCAAAAGTACAGAACTGGCTTTTTTGGCTTTGGTACTGTGCCCCGGAAGCCAGCACGAATGGGATCTTGCAGGTGTGGGCTTGCTGGGCTCTCCGTGTGGATTTCCTTCATCCGTTCAGTGTCAGAAGGCAGCCCTCTTGTTCCTGCATCCTTCAGGGGGCGAGGGGCCGGGGTGGCATGGGCCACAACAAGAGGTGGAGGACAAGAAGGTGAAGCTTGAAATCAGAAAAGATTTCTGAATCTGTTCACTGAATGAAGGCCACCAGCTAGCTGGACAGCCTGGTAACGGGCTTCTGAAGAGGAATGGCTTCTTTTCATCATAGAGTAGAAATAGTAAAAGAAAGAATTAAGCAAATTGTTCTGTCTGTACATTGCTATAGGGGCACCATGTATCCTTTTGTGTGTGGTGTTTTTAATTTACAGTATAATCCATTTTCACTGGGAAAACAAGATGAATGTGCTCTTACAGACTAGTATAAACCCAAATTACAGAATAATGCTAAAAGGTGAGATATTCTACATCAAAATTTCAGGATGACTCTTGGAGCTTATTTCTATGTCTTAGGCTGGTAAAGAGAGAGAGTCCTTTTACACAGTTCAGCAGCTGGCAACAAATGATACAGAAAGCTATACCTGAAGTCACTGTAATAGAATTTCTTTGTATGTGTGTTACGTCGTTCTCCCAGTGATTCTGAACCTTGGGTTCTAACTAGGCCGTGTTTTAGTAAGAATCACCTTACTCAAGGTTTATTAACCTTGTGTTCAGGCAGCATGAGATGCAGAGCTAGAATAGGGTAGAAACCCCATTTCCTCACATTCTTGCTCTGAAGTGGGTTGAGTTTCTTCTGCTGAACTATAAAACAGGGCTACTGCTATCGCTTCCTAGTGTTTTTGTGATGATTCATGTACGAGAGAATGTATTGACCAGATCATTCTAGAAAACAGCTAGCGTTGTCCACGGTAGATGTTCAGTAAAGAAAGGCTGGTTTTCTTCTGTTCTCTATAAACATTGAGTACTTTAGAAAACAATTTTAAGAGAAAAACATTTCAGAGAAATGTTTTTCCTGTAATCAAGACACTGAAAAGAAGTTACTGTTCTCTAATTTTGTTATTTCGGTGTGCAGTAGATTTCCCCTGTGAGACAGGAAGCTTCCATCACCCCTCCTTGGTGAAGAGAAAGGTGAGGCAGTGGGTCCCCGATTCTACATGGTTACAGCTGCCTCCCAGACATCCTCCCTTCTCCCATCTTCCCATGCCTTCCTCCACCTCTCTTTCTCTCTCATCTTAAACCATCTGTCCATTGGAGGAGTATATGCACCAAGCTGGTGTTTCTCGAGCTTTGAAGGGCTTGAGGAGCATCAGGGTGGTTTCCTAGCGAGTCTACTTCTGCGGGTGTAGGTGGAGCCCGGGAGCCTGCCTTTAATGAATATAGTGGGTAGCAGGGTAAGGGGTCTGAGGACTACAGTCAAAGAAGCACTGCTACAAGCGCCAAAAATGTGTTACTGCTGAGTCTGTTATGACACGTGGCAACCCTGTGTCAGAGTAGACCTGTGCTCCACTGGAATTTCAGTGGCTGATTTTTCCAGATGTAGAAAATCGGGCCTTTCATCTGTGATGCCTCTGGGTGAACTCAAACCCCCAACCTTTTGGTTAGCAGCTGAGCACCACCCAAAGACTCCACTGCTAGAAACTAGTAAGGGATAAAAGACGATCTCTTTCTTAGAAAAGCCCCCAGTCTAGGGGTGCAGACAGAAACAAGTAGTATAATGCATTGTGGCAAACACTGTAAGGGGACATTGCTTCAGGGAGGGCTTGGTCACTCTGGCTAGTTAGGAAAGGTTGCACCACAGCGCTGACATTTGAGCTGGTTCTTGCAGGATGACTGTGAATTCACTAGACAAAGAAGAGAAAAAGTGGATCTCATGCAGAAGAAGCACGGTGACTAGAAACCCAGACAACCATTGTGTGCTCTGGGGACAGCGCATGCCTCGGCTCTAGCTCCACTGACCAGGAATTTTGGACACAAACCAAAAACCAAACCCACTGCTGCTGGGTTGATGCCAACTGATAACAACCCGACAGGACAGAGTAGAACCGCCCCATCGAGTTTGCAAGGGTGCTTGGTGGATTCAAACCACAGACCTGTTGATGAGCAGCTGTAGCACTTAGCTGCTCACCACCAGTGTTCCTCCCAGATCAGAAAATTTATAAATTTTGTGTGTGCCATTGTACACCTGTATACTAAAGATTAGAAAAGCCAGCTTTTTTATGAAATGGGAGTACACAGAGTTTAGCAGCTTATTTGTGTCCCCTACTTTGGAATCCACTGGGCTGGGGCAGAGGGTTACTGAGGACAGTGGCAGAATGGGAGACCAGAAGTATCTGGCCCAAAAGTGTGCACTCCTCTCCTGCCTCCCCACTAGAGAGCCAAGGAATTTGTGAGCTACAAAAAGGAAGGAACAGCTGAGGCGAGGCCAGGCTACCTTGTTTGGATGTGGGGTAGCAGGTCTGTGACTTCTGCTGCCACGTCCCTCTCTTCCAGAGTCTGTTACTGAGTTCTTCAGGTCCATGAGTCATGATGGCTTCTGCATGGCCTCTCCCACCACCCGGCCCCCTACCCCAAAAAGAAAGAAACCGGAAAGGAACTGTAACAGCATTCAGAATGATTGGCTGTATTTTGAGTGTGAGACAAAAAAGGATGCTGCAGCATTGTATTTTGAAAATTATTTTGGTTTTATCCCTTTCTGTGTTTTCCAGTTTTCTTTCAATGAGCATGTAGAATAAAGTACAAATGGGAACAGGAGTGTTAACTTTGTTCCTTTAATGGCTCTCTTGTGTTGTGAGACAATTAACATGCACAGGAAGAACAGTTGGTTTTTTTCTTGCATAGGTATAGCTTTCCTAAAAACCAGGGATGGTAAATCACATCATTCTTATAACCACTGAAAGAAAAATACTAACTGTTTTACTTCCCTGAATGGGGATCCCTATGGAAAAAAAAAACTATATAGTACTTAGCAAAGATGAGAATTTAGATTTATTAAATGAAGTTGTCTGTGGAATTCTAAGCAGAGGTCTATGAGGAGTATAGATTTTTCCACTGAACATGTGGGGTCATGGGGACTATGGAACGTGTAAGATCATTGCAGCTTAGATGTCATTTGTAGAATTCCAAGAAGTAAAAGAAATTCCTCTGTTTTTTTAATGGCTGTGTACTTGATGAGAACTCCAGGGTTTTGTAAGTGACGGGAGTTGGTTCGTGTGCTAAATCTGCGTGTGTCCCCTTTCAGAAGTGTACCTTAGACAGGATGATGAAGTACTCGTTAACTGCAGCTCCAAGTCATTGTAGGGTTCCAGTTTAAATATGCAGACTAAGATATTAATAGATTCTCTCTGATAAAAGAAATAGGAATAAAATGGGTTCTACCTGATTGGCAGACGAAGTGCCGCAGTTGCTGACGTTCACTGATGGCTGGGGGCCGGGTGTGGTTTACTCTGCACGTTGAGCGGGATTCAGGTTTAAGGCACCGTGTCTTTATATCCCTGACAGTCACCGTTTGTAGGCAGCTTTTCCAGGGGTTGTGGTCCACCCAGTCTACAGGAAAAGCTGCTTATGAACAGTGACCGTCAGGGTTGGGTTTTGAATGTTTACAAAGTATCCATGTGTGGTATCAAGAAGTTCAGTCTGTTATCACTGCTGCTTTCAGGGAAAGGATTTCATTTATTGTTTTTCTAGCTATGAAAAGAATGCAACCAAAGGGAAGAAAAAGGAATGTAGCTTGTAAAACATCAGTACAAAGAATGTACAGAGTCAAATGTCAAATAAAATTCAAATTCCTAAAAAAGGCCAGACCCACTAGAATGATCAAAACCAGAGAGACCCCTGAGATGATTGCCCTAAGATACCCTTTAAACTTGGAACTGGAGCTATTTCTGGGGGTCACCATTCAGCCAGTGGTGACCTCCAGAAATAGCTTTGATTCTGTTAATTATAAAATTCTGATTATACATATATATAAAACATGTGTATAATTATAAAATTACAATTATGAAACTGTTAATTATAAAATTAACAGTGCCACCCATGAGTAATGTGCTCCCTGTAACAATTAAGTGTATAGACCAAATGGTCAACATCTACCCAGCAGCAAAGACGAGAAGGCAAGGAGGAGGAGGGAAGTGAGGGCCTCGGAGACAGAACCAGCAGTGGGAATGCTGAGAATGCTGACACACGGCGACGATTCTCACTAGTGGCACGGAACAGTGTGTATAAAGTTGTTAAATAGAAACGTCATTTGCTGTGTAAACTTTCAACTAAAATGTATTAAAGTGCTATTTTAAAAAAGGTACAGAGTTAGAAGGTGATGGACCCAGGAATCCCAGCAGTGTAGGGGAATAAAAAAAGACTACAACCAAATAATGAACTCAGTGTTAGCTTGCAACAGTGGGAGTGGAGAGTGGGGTAGGAGAGAGTCGACTGCAGAGGACTCAGTCATGTGGAAAGCGAAGGAAAGGAGTCCTGGAAACTTGGTGAGAAGTGACCTCGGTAGCCAGCATCCAGGATCCGAGCTGACGAAAGGCAGAGAGCAGAGTGGAGAAGGGGAGAACCAGGCACCTGCAGCAGGTGGAGTCATTGTGTACTGTCCACAGGCACCTGCCGTATGTGTTTAGGGCTACAGGTCCCCCTGACCTGGGGAATGCAGACCAACACACAGATCCAGAAGTCATACATATTTGTGGCTGCCTTTTGGCAGTTGCAGGAGTTGAGAAATTTGGTGAGCTGAAATTCATGACCAATTTTGCCCTGAGCCAAGAATTCCTGGTGATACCTTGGAGCTGGACTGGAAGTAGTAGCCATGGTAACACTATCCTATGCCTACACCTCACCTATGGGAAAGGATGCTTGTGCATCCACACGTGGGCAGTAAGGGCAGTGTCTTCTATCAGGGCTAGCCAGAGAGGGACAGACATGCTTCTCCAGCTGAGGGGCCCTCTTGGCATCCACTAGACGTCGGCACTGTCAGGACCTGAGCCGACATTCCCAGACACACTACTAAGGAGCAGAGCCCACAAGTCGGGGAGCTGCTGTCTCCTTGTTCGTTTTTCTGTAATGAAGGAAATAGAAAGTCTGCACCAGGAAGGCTGGCTGTGCAGCTTATCATTTATTTGCATGCTTTATACTACTTGATAGAGGCCTGGAAGGCTAAAACGTTACACTGGCATTCATGAGAACCCATTCTGCACGCCACATCTGCATTATGTCTTTCTGTGGTGGGCCGTGGGATGTGAGGTTTTCTTCTGCCTGCTCACCTTGCCTGTTTCCTCCTGGTGTCCTTACCTGCTGGGTTTTACTTAAGGAAGCTCAGAATCGAAGGCCTTTATCATTAGAAGGTCCTGAAGCAAAATTGTGTGGTCTGATGGTCCCAGGCAGTTTCTCCCATCACGGTCCCTGAGGAAGACTCATCAGAGATGGGCCATGGCCTAGTTGTAACTCTTTAATCTATGTTAATCTGGCTGCTGTGACAGATTTATTTCTTAAATTGCCTTTGAAATTCTGCGGCAGTTTTTCAGCATCCACCAGCAAGTTTTATAGCTGCCCGTATCACAGCATTTTAATGTTTATGAATATAAAAACTAGACATGACTTGGCTCATCCAAGCAATTTTGTCATCAGTTTCTTGATGTTCAAATTTCTGGAAGAGTCTTTTCTCAGAATAGAAATTGATCAGTCTGTCTCTACCAAAGTGCTTTTAAGATTCTTTTTATTATTGTTATTAGTCTGCTGTAGGAAGGAGTCAGTACAGTGGACATATTTTTGTAAAATGACACATCTGTTGATTAACTGTATAATAAACTGTAAGGGCCTTTGCTCTGGTAATCTCTGTCTTACACCTTATTGCTTTGATAATAAAAGCTTTTTTATGGCAACAAAATAAAATTTTACTATCCAGACAGTTTAGATAAAATGAGAAGATGTATATTTTGGAGGGTAAAGGGTACACCTGAACCATGTGGGCTCAGCACAGGTTTTACGTGAGTGTTGTCAGAGGGCGGCTGTTGTGTCTTAGGTCTGAGGCCCTTCAGCATGTTGCACCCACCCCACTGACAGAACTTGGAGTGGCCAGTGAAAGACCAACTGAAAAGTTCTGTATTTCTGTCCCTGGGTGGTTTATGTACTTGACTGCTAACCAGAAGTTTTTGAGATTTGGGCGCACACAGAGATACCTTGGAAGAAAAGTCTGTTGACCTACTTCTAAGAACTCAGCCACTGAAAACCTTACTCTGACATCCATGGGGTCATCACGAATGGAACTGGCTCTAGAGCAGCTGGTTTTCTGTATTTTTGTCAAGTACAGAGAATCACTGCTAAAAAGCAAAAACACTCAAACACAGGTTTGAACCTGTGTATCCCAGGTTGACCCCTGCTGAGAATTTGCATTTCTAAAAAGGTCCCAGGAAGTTATACATAAGAACCACCTTAAGATCTTGTTAAACACGTAGATCTTATTTCAGTATATCTGGATCAGCAGGGAAGTAGTTAGGGATGTGAATTCTTAGCAGGGAACTGAACCCAGTTTGAAGCTCTGTGTTGATAACCTTAGAAGTTCAGGTGATTGGTGAGTAAAAACACAGATTTCAACTGTATTTTATTACCACCCCAATTTGAAATCAGAATCATTACTTTTTCAGCCAAACCTTGTATGTTTGGTGAATATAAATACACTTTTATACATGAGCTATTTCTCAAATAATTAGATTCCATCACCAAAATTATATAAATGTTTGTGTAAGCATGATTTATATACACGCACTATAATGCACCACCTAAAAAGTTTCATTATTGTTATGCCTTAGAAAAATGAACATGTGGTCTTTCCTGACATTCACTGCTGTCTGGCACCTTCATTGTTGGGCAGCCCACAATAGCTTAAGATCATAAAACTGAACACAAGTCTTCTAAAGCTCAGAGCTTTCTTAAAGTGATGACTGAGAGATGAAAGAAGATGCAGAGTTAATTAGATACTGAAGAATGTTGTCTTCCAGACAGAGGGAAGGGCCTACGCGAAGGCCCTGGGAGCCGGGGAGAGCAGGGCAGGGCAGGGCCTGTACCCCCAGGGGTATAGCGAAGCTTGTTTTTGTTGTAGTTGTGTGCCTTTCAGTGATTCCAACTCGTAACAACCCCTTGTAACTACCCACATGGGGTTTTCTAGGCTGTAGTGTCAATGGGAGCGGATTACCAGGTCTTTCCTCCCAAGGTCCCACTGGGTGGGTTCACACTGGCACCCTTTCAGCTCGCAGTGAGGCTCTCAGCTGTGGCACCACCAGGACTCGTTGTTGTAAGGTGTAATGAGATCATTCCAGCAAGGTACGGAGCTCAGCCTGCGGTGCCTAGCACATGGGAAGCATTCTTTGTCATCAGCTCTTGTTTTGAGGCCATGTGAGACTGAGGTGTCTACACAGATACACCTCAAAAGCCAGTGTATGCGGTCTGCCCCTCCCACAGTAGGACTTGGTCCCTGGTGCTGTCTGGGATTCTTCTGTTATGCGTCAGCTCTCTGAGGAAGCTCAGAACTGAAGGACTTGATCCACTAGGTGGTCTTGAAGCAGTGCTGTCTGGTCCAATGGTGCCAGGTAGTTTCTGTCACCACGGTCTCTCAAATGACCACCCTTCTCCCCTCTGTAGCCAATAATGCCATACCAGGATTCTGGCAAATCCCTGTCATGTTCCACCCAGAGGAGCTGTTTTTCAGGAAACAGCACCTCAGAGAGTGACTTTTAGTACTTCTAAGAAGACACAGTAGGACTTTCAGATGGCATGGATGATTTTCTCATGAAGCCAGATGTGACACCAGGCCTTGAACGCACATAAAAGATTCCAGATGCTGTCTTTCCTCTGCGACCCTTCATTTGACCCGGCCCTCAGCTTGATGTGATCCCAGCTCCTCACTGTCTGACAGCTGGCTGAAGGACAGGCCGGCCTGTACTAGTTCATCCCTGCGTCCACTTTCCACAGTTAGTCTATCCTCCAACCAGCCTGTCTCCCTGAAAGCAAAGCCAAGGAATCCCAGGTCCAGGTGACTTGGATTCTTGGGGGACAGTCAGGGTTACCAGCTCAGGCTGGTGCCGGTTCCTGTTTGCGTCAGGTTCCGTGTCAGTTCAGCGGAGAGCCCTGACTCAGCAGAGAGCCGGTGGCTCATGTTCATGCCCATGAGTTTTGAAAGCATAATCATACACAGCAGTATATGAATTACTGGGACACTGGAGTACGAGCTTCTTTTGTTGAAAGACCCAAAGGAACAGAAGCATGGTCTGATGCCAGCCTTGCAAGCTTTTTCCACATCCTCAAGTGTGCATTAAGCAGGTTAGCAATTTATTGTGTATAATTTTCATCCCTCTTGTTGCTAGCCCAGAAGGTCTGAACTAACAATCATATGAATATCCAGCTTTGTTTAATATGTGTTAGACCTGGGGATATATATTATACCCCAGTCGTCCGTCTTGTAAACTCTCTAGGCACATTCTTATGTTAACCAAATTAATCAACACAAATTTTATTGTGGTCTGGTAGCTGGTAAAGACGTTAGCAAGGGTCCCTCCCCACACCATTGTTCCCACCCCAGCACACGCACACGGGCTGCAGGATCCCCAACTCCAGGGTCGAGTGCTTTGTAAATGAAAGATTGTCTTTTAGAATCAGCACAAAGCAGGTTCCTGTGAGGCAGAAGTCAAAGATGTCCCAGATGTCTAACTTTTCCGAATTGCTGTGCCTCTCTGTGGTTAACATCAACCGTTCCTCCTCCCCTCAGTCCTCTTGCTCCTGTCTTTGGGTTCTGTAACTGGTTGTAGTGTCTCACAGAACTCATGAACCATTCTCAAAGAAATGGCTCACAGGACTGTGGAGGCTGGCAAGTCCCAATCCATGGGTCAGGTAGAGATTTTTCGTGGCTCAGGTGACCCCAGAGGTCAGCAAACTCCACTTAGCAGGCCAGGTGACAGGCTGCTGGCTCACAAGGCTGTGAAAGCTGGCGGATCCCAGAATCAGCGGATCAGATGGCAGCCCACTGGCACGACTCCCAAGAGCTGGAGGTCAGATGATGATGGGCCAGATGTAGGATCCAGATGCAGAGAGAGTGCCCCGCCAGGGCACTTAGACACAGCTGGATACAGGCCACAACCCACGGGAGGGTGTGACTTGAGTGAGGATGTGACTGCAGACCTACTCTCCTACAAGGCTGTGTGACTCAGAGAAAGCCCCACACTAATCTTGCCTCATTAACATAAGGAGGTTAGGAGTTGAAAACCCCAAACATTGCAATTAATTAGATCAGATCACTAAATAGAAGACAGTCACACAAAACTGGGTATCATGGCCTAGCCAAGCCAATGCACAACACCAACTTCCATACCTTGTTAGGGTTCCATATACCGTCTCTGTGTGGTCCCACCCAGTCATTGTGTGGGGGTCACAAAGACTGGCTAGAAGGCCCACCTTGTTTGGCGGTGGCCTGGGGAGAGAGTGGGGACTGAAAATACCAGACACTCCTCCTCAGGGCCCTTCACTGTCTGGGGCTGTCCTGTGGTGGCTCCTCTCCTGCCCGCTGGGAATCTGAAGACGTGCCAGTCCAGTACCACCTGTACCTGTTTCCTTTAGTCACACGCCATGTATGCTTTCCAAACCTGGGGCCTCCGTGCAGCAGCCTTCGATATTACTGGCAGAGCAAGGGGCTGATTTCTTCCTACCTTCACCGTTGTCTTTCCCCTTGTCATGTGCTGCAAGTCCTCACGTTCTTTCTCTGGTTCTCCCAAAATGAACATCAGCTCCACACAGTGGCAGGTATCTTTATTTTATCTCCTGTTGTGTTGCCAGCCCCCCAAACTGTTGCTTGCCACGCAGACAGGCCGTAAATATTGGATGGATGAGTGAATGAATGTTCTGTGCATTTTCCTGTTTCTAGTCCTCTCTGTGATGTATTCTCATTCAGCCATCAAAGAACTTGTCCCAGCTTGCTTCTCTCTGCTGGTGAAGAGAATGCAGCAGAGGTTACCTTGAAGTCTCGCATGACTTGTAGCTTCACTGTCAAGTAACCCAGAAGTCAGGTGGGCCCTCCCAGCCTCTTAAGCTCCAAATAGATGGTCTTGGCCAAGCACCAAAGCCAAGGCCCACTCTAGTTTGGGGGCTGGGGGAGGGGTTACCATTTTGATGTTCACTTTGTCTCCAGGACGTTGCCTCCTCACGACTGTAGAGCCTTGCCTTGACCCAGATGTGACATACAGCCCCTTCAGATTTTCTGTGTGTGAGGAGCCACATGTATTCAGACCATTCATACCAAGCACACTAGATTTATGAAGATCAGGTATCCCAGGAAAGGCTCATACCATACATTTCATAGGGTACAACATAAAATAACGCATTGGCATTCTGGCTCCTGAAAGTTTTTTGGCCCGCCCACCACTGGTGATTTTTTCCAGGCTGTTCACCCTCAGCAGCTCACCTTCCTTCTTCTAACTCAGCTCTCCCTTCTCTTCCCCTCTTCCTTCTTCCTCCTTCATCCCTTCCCTCCTTCCCTTCCCCCCCTCTTCCTTTTTCTCCCCTCCCGTCTATTGCTTTGTGTCTTCTACTTTGTGTTGGGTGCCATTGAGTCGGTTCCAACTCACAGCAACCCTGTCTCCACACAGCAGAACAAAGGCCACCACGGTCATTGCTGTGTGAGAGCCCACTGTTGCAGCCACTGTGTCAGTCCGTCTTGTTGAGGGCCTTCGTTTTTTTGGTGAACCTCTACTTGACCAACCTAGTGTAATTCTCCAGGGACTGTTTCCTCATGTGTCCAAAACATGTGACATGAAGTCTCACCATTCACACTTCTAGGGTCCATTCTGGCTATACTTCTGCCAAGACAGATGTGTTTCTTCTTCTGGCACTCTGCAGTATCTTCAGTATTCTTTACCAACACTGTAATTCAGAGGCATCAGTTCTTCTTTGGTCTTCCTTACTCCTTGTCCAGCTTTTGTACCCACATGAGATGATTAAAAATACCATGGCTTGGATTGAGCGTGCCTCGGTCCTCAAAGTATTTCTTCAAGAATAGTAGTTACCTGTATGTTGGTAGCTGAACTCTTAACAGCCAGGTCTCTAGGTTCTCACCTTGTCTCCCAGTTTATCCACTAGCCTTTGTTTTCCAAAGATGAAACTGCCTTCTATTTGAAAACTGTGAACAGTAAACTGTTTATCTATTATAGCTACTTTTATGAACGTGGCAGGGCGCCAAGTTTACTGTGTGATTGCAAGAGTACAAGTCTATTGACCCAACCCAGCATTTTCTGTAATTAACAAGTGTGTGCTTGTTGACGTATGGATTGCCCCTGGAAAAGTAAGCAAGAGACTGGGAAGAGTGGAGATCCGCAGGGCGGGTCAGCGGGTCAGCGGTGGGATAGCGTTCCTTCTCACCACTACCTTTCTGTGTCACCTATTTCCTGTACTTAAAACACACTGATACTGTACTTCTGTAAAGTCAATAAATGAGGTCCCAGTGTCCTGATACGCTGTTGACACTGAAGTGATCATATCCAGTGACCTTAAGCTGTGCTACGTCATGGGGAATAGCCAATGTCATGTGTGGTTGATGAATTGGGCTTGGTGCCCAGCTCTGGGGAATCTGCCATTTGCTGTCCTGTCAGTTCTTTCCTCTAGGATTTCCAGGTTAGACAGAGCTGAGCTCCTCAGCACACAGGATACCAAACTCCTTACTCCCCAAGTGCTTAGGTTATAGCCTCTAGTTGAGGAGCTCCAAAACTGCTCTAAGGAGATCTCAGAATCCACTTGTTAACTAGGTGAACAATACAAAATTCTCAAAATAAAATAAATTTTCAGCATAGTTTAAATTTCAAAAATAGCAAAGTATAATCTTTCGACAAATGTCTCTGATGGAACAATCTGAGTGGTAACAAGGGTAACTGCAGCTGCTGCAGTGTGTCAGGTATGAGCACATAGTTAACGTCAGGGACAAACAAGTCAGGCAGTCTCCTTAGACACCTTTGGAGGATGCTAAGGAGTCCACTGTTATTTTAAAACCTACAGATAAAAGGAGAGAATCAGACATTTATCCTGCCTTACTAAACCGTCTGTACTTTCGGATAACCAAGTAGTTCATAAGGGAACATTTCACTTTATGGAAGAATTCCAGGAAATAAATGAAGAAAGAGTGATAGAGTCATAATATTCCCATTTTGCAGTCCCTATTGATTTATTCAATCTGGGAATGTTTACCAGTGCTAGTATCATTAAAAAAGAGAGGTATCTTTTGTATTTCCTATAGACCTGTTATTAGATACAGAATTTGATTAGATTCAGGTTTGATTTTTTTATAAGTGTTATATTGTGTCATTATATGTCTTCTGATAAATAAAGCATACCGCCTGAGGGAAGAAAATAAAACCTGAATCTAACTAAATTTCTATATCTGACAGCAAATTTATAGGAAATACAAAGAAATGAATTAAATCATACTATGGAGATGCCATAAGCAAAATCCATGCTGGGAACACCTCTGTAGGACCGACAGTCTGATTTCTGCAGCAAATAAATGGCAAAGATTAAAATGAGAGAGAGAAAGCAGGAAGCCTTTAAAATAAGAGATTTAAGAGACAGGTCAGCCAGTTGCAATGTAAGGCCTTTTTTAGATCCTGATTCAAACAATTGTTTAAAAAAATTTATGGGGAAATATGAATACTGAGTGAATATCTGATAATGTAAGAAAATAATGTTTAGGTGTTAGCATAATACTGTGGTTATGTTAAAAATGTCTTCATCCAGAGATACATATTGAAATATTAATGGATGGAATAAAAATAAAATGACTATGCAATATATATGCTTGTATATTCACAGAAAAAAATGTGACAGGATACTTAAGCAGTTGGTAATCATGCTTTGCCTCTGGAAAGGGGAGCTGGAGAGCTAGAGGGCAAGATGAAATACCCAACTTTTGGACAGATAATCGTTTTAAGCAGAATGTACCTTCAAAAAATAAATAAAAGGGGAAAAAGTTTGTTCGAACTGTGAACTTTAGAGGAATTAGAAACTCATAACCAAGCCAGTTACTGTCCCATCAACCCCAACTCATGACGACTCCATGTGTGTCAGAATAGAACCGTGCTCCATGGGGTTTCCAGTGGCTCTGTTTTCCGAAGTCAATCAATGGGACTTTCTTCTGAGGCGCCTCTGGGTCAACTCCAACTTCTAACCTTTTGGTTAGCAACTGAGCATTAACTGTCTGAATATACACCATGGGGAACAATTGGCCCCGACGGTGTTTCTCAGAGTATGGACCCAGGACACTGCATCAGAACCAGGCCCACCCTGCCCTCCCAGGGAGAAGCTCTGAGGGTAGAACACAGACACATGTGAGAACCACAGGTCTTGATGGCCCAAAGGCCGGTTTTTCAAATTATCATTATTTTGCTTTGGAATGTTGGGATTTATAGGGCAAGAATACTCTAAAAATTTAAATTCAGAGCAGCACAATGCTGAAAGTCTGAAAGACTTTTTTTGGATTTGCTGACAATGATTTAATCAGCAGATGTCACCATGTAATAGTTGGGCATATCCCTTCCATGTTTCTCATTTTTGGAAAGGCAAAGTTTGCTGCTGGCATTGTAGCATGGAAATATTTATGGTAATTTAGTATTATGTTTAATGAAAATAATTTTTCTTTTACTTTCACTGCTTACTAAAAGTTTATCTTTGATTAAGCATTCTTTGTTTTTGTTTTTGTTTTCCCTCCTCAGCATCATTGACAAAGAAGTTTCCCTAATGGCAGAAATGGATAAAGTGAAAGAAGAAGCCAGTAAGTAGACACCTAGTTGTTTGGTTTAAAAACAAAACTGTTGCTGTCGAGTTCAACTCATAGTGATCCTATAGGACAGAGTAGAACTGGGCCAAAGGGTTTCCAAGGTAGTAATCTTTAAAGGGAGCCTGGGGGGTATAGTGGCTTAAGAGCCCAGCTGCTAACCAAAAGGTCAAAAGTTTGACTTCAGTTGATCCTTGGTAACTATATGGGACAGTTCTGCTCTGTCCCTGTAGGGCCACTACAAATCAGAATTGACTAGACAGCAATAAGTTTGTTTTTTTAAACTCTTTACAAAGCAGACTGCCATATCTTTCTCCCATGTAATTAGTGGTTGGTGGGTGTGAACTGCCAGACTTTTGATTATCAGCTGAGTGCTTAACCACTGCATCACCAGGGTTTCTTAGTTGTTAGGTGAACCCCAAAACTAAAGCCACTACCCTCAAGTCGATTCCAACTCAAACTGACTCCATAAGGTTTCCAAGCTGTATATCAGTGGAAGCAGACTGCCATGTCTCTCTCCTGCAGAGCCACTGGTGGTTTTGAACCACTAACCTTTTGGTTAGCAGCCAAGTATTTTAACCACTGCACCACCCAGGCTCCTTGTAGAGCCTCCCAATCAAAAGCAATCCATGGGTCAGGCTGACGGGGATATTGGATTCTGGGCAAGGTCCTAAACTTCACGCTGAAATCCTGGTTTATGAGCTCTGTGGTGGTCTTAGGCCAGTTACTTATTAGCACCTGGAAACCTCATTTGACAAAAGGGTACAGTCCCCCTCCCCCTCAGGACTATGGGATTGTATGGGTGGCAGAATAGGCAACAGTAAATAGTAAGAGTCATGTGAATTTTTTTTAAGTTCAAGGAAATATAAAAGGCTACTTATAGTTAATTGTGTTTCAAATTTAGTATTAAATTGTAAAACAAATTGTCAAGCCTTCTTCGAAATCTTGGTACACTATTTATGCAGTTATTCTTGCTTGTTCTTTGTAAATTCAAGCAAATCAAGTTTACCAAGTTAAATTCCCCTGAAAAATTTGTTCAGTCTTTAAACTTAGTTACTTAAACTCTCCTTAACTATTTGAACTACACTTATAAATTTAATATACCTGACTTTTTTTCCAAGCACTTCAGATGGCTATGAAAAGGCAAATTGACAAACCTAATAAGCAAAATATGCCTAAACTTTCAGACAACTCTTTAAGGATTAATAAATCAAGTTTTCCTAAAATACTTAATTCAGATTCATTGATATCACTGAAAACTACAAAAACAGTCAATTACACATTTTAAATTGAAACCATAAGTCAGATTGCTTAATGCACCAAATAATTCTGTTTAACTAATGAACATATTGGGATTATCTTGACCATTGCAAACCTTTTCCTAAATTTAGCATGAAGTATGAGTACTGTGGGTTTTGATTTATTTTATTATCTTAATGTGTGTTTCAAAACCTTTCAGCTGTTACAAAGTTACCCACTAGGCTGAGGTTTATGGATTGGAAGTTTTAGTTGTGAGATTGTGCAGGCAGATTTAACACCAGCCACCGGAGTGCTCCCTGAGCCGCAAGACACGCTGCAGACACGCTGCAACCTTTCTCATTATTGAATTCAGTCTGCTGTGTCAATGGGAACCCCAAGGCCATATTTTGCAGTTGGGATTTAGCTTTAGAATCCATACACCCTGGGCATTTAAAATTTTTTATTCTTACGCAAGTTTTATCCTGGGAATTGGGTACATGGCAGTCTGCACCCTTAGCCAGGTTATAGTGAAATGCTTTTACCATTGACATCAGTGACTCTCTTTACTGGAATCCACAATCAGACCAGATTCTTCCTTCATTTCATATTTGTGTTATCTGGCTCTGAGGTCAAAACACATGGTCCCTTTGTAGAAAATACCTGTTGTTATTGTTGCACTCACTCACTGCCGGGCTGGCTCATAGTGACCCTAGAGGTCAGATTAGAACTGCCCCATTGAGTTTCCAGGGAGCACCTGGTGGATTTGAACTGTCAGCCTGTTGCTTAGCAGATGTAGCACTTAACCCATTACATATTGTTGCACTATTTTATAAATAATTTTGGACATTTTAGAATCTAAAATATAGCAAGTTTTAGTAAATGTCAGGAGATGTGGCCCAGGGTTCAATTGGGGAACATTTAGATAGTCAGACATAATTCTTTTGATAAGAAATTATTTTGTTCTTATGAAATTGGTCAGTTTCTTTAGGAAAGTGGACTGTAAACATGACACGATTGTCCCTGTTTCTCAGGTAGAGCTCATTTGTTTCTTTCAGTTTTATGCCCTGTTCGGAAACATGCTAACAGTCAGTACATACACAAATGGTTCTCTAGCCCCAAAATAGAAAGTTAGCAGCACATGACTTCCTTAGAGGATAGCACAAGACCTCCGGTTTCACGTACTCATTCTTTCTTGGGCCAATAATATTAGGTGCCCAAACCTGTGGAATTTGGAGTATTTCTGGAACACGTCCCCATTCTTAAACATCGGCTGCATGCTTGCTTCTCTGCCAGGCATGGTTAGAGACTGCTCACAAAGTGAACAAGTAGATGTGAAGCCTGCTGTCACAGAGCTTTCAGACCAGCTGAAGCAGCTCGATTGCTTGGCAGCATGCAGATACCTTGAGTAGTTGGTACTGCACATCTTCATTTTGAATTGTGTTTGACCCACTTCAAGGCCTGTCAGGGCTCAGGCCTTGGAGACAAACTGAGTCCCAATCAAGGCTCCACCCACTTGCCAGCTGTGTGACCTTGCACTGTTTGGTTAACTTCTCAAAAGTCTGAGGTTCTATATCAGAAAGATGAAGACAGTATCTATCTGAAAGGCTGAAAGATTAAATGAGAAAATACACAATGTACTCACAAAAAACAAACAGCTCTTATTAGTACATAGACTGGTGCAATCACAGTGAGAAAATGGAGGTCTCAGAGGCAAATGGCATCTCACAAGTGACATGCCCGTGTCAGCTATGTGGCTGCTGCACAGATAGAAGGAACCATTGAATTTCCCTTTCCCAACAAGTACAGAACTGTGCATGCACACACTGTCTTAAACTTACATGTCTGTGTAAATTTTCTAATGTAAACAGTATTTTCTACACTATTTCCTGCACACAGTGTAGACTGTCTTTTATTATAATGAAAACTCTGATGTCCCTCGTGGTGCCTAACACAGTGCTGGGAAGACTGTGGGTACTTAATATATATTAGATGAAGAAGAGTGAATTCAGGTTCTAAACTGTAGAATCCAGTCTTAGTGAACATTCTAGTATAATTACAAAAAAGAAGTATATTCTGGATGACTATATCTGACTATTAATACTATTTGCAGGTGGCATTTTTTTAAAGTATGCTGTATGAAACACTTTGCATACGTTAGTTCGTTTAGTCTCATAGCAGCCCTGCCAGGTGTATGTGATGATTATTGCACACTTATAATGTATAATGACGAAACTTGGCATGTGGTAGTGCTAGAATCCCAGACTGTCTTTGTGTACCAGCACAACTGAAGGCTGAGATACGTGGGTTCTTGGGGTGTCTTTGTCTGTTATCGATATAGGTAGGAAATATTGCTTTCTGCATTAACAGAAACACATATATTGTGACACAAGATGCAAAATTCACAAAATTTTTTAAAGAATAAAAAGAATTTTGCTTGAAGTGCTTCAAGAACGGCTTCTACTCAAACTCCACCTCCTCCCAGATTGTGACTACCCTCTCTGTGGTGGGATGTTGTGTGAGAAGCCTGAGATTTTTGTGGTTCAGGTAATAAGAGCAAGCTTCCAACAGGTTCAGCTTCCAAAATATCCCCAAAACTTAATGTGTAAATCCTACTGAGAAAATATTTTTTTAAGTCTATTGGTTAGTATTTATAAAACTACATAAATCATATTAATGACGTCTCGAGTGCTATGAAAGTCACAGCTACATGGAATGATTTCCCGCTACAGATTTCCTTTAAGGATGATGCTTTCAAAACACCTTGACTATTCTATTCTAAATTACCTGGTGTAAATCTCAGGGTCTGATCTGCTTTTGTTGTTTGGTTTGGTTTTGCTTTCTGTGATTGATGTTTTTGAGGTGAAAATGTTGTCCCCTAAAGAATATTGCTTAAGTTCTAAAGTTTTAAGGCTTTTTCATAATGAAAGGCTTTGAAATGTTAATGAAAGTATATGTAAAATGCATCCCAAGACTTGCTGATGCAAAGTGTTCATTTGCATGAGTGTAAACTCAGAATTTATTGATGAACCTGCACCTGCATTCTTATTTTAGGGCCCTGCTGACAGCTATTTCTAGGAAATCTGTTGTTTAGTGTGAATGCCCATGTTCTGCTTAATCAAAAAGAACAATTACCCTTAACTGTCACCAGTCCCACAAATGATCCAGCAAGGAAGTCAGAACTCTTTATTGTATAGGCACTGGAGGTCTGATCACACAGGGATCAAGGCTCGTGACCCCCTTACTAGTCAAGTGTGAGCCTTTAGCACTTTGCTTAATTTGGGCTTACTTTGCAAGAGTGAAGTGTCTTGTGTCATCTTCCTACTCAGGAATCTTTTTTCTCACACTACAGACCTTAGTTCCATCCATAAGTTCCATTTTAATGGGCTATAAATAATCAGTTAATCCATTGACAGCTTGGGTCTGAGTCATTTTTAAGTGGCTCCTATAGAAAAGGAACTTTCATCTTTCTTTCCATATTTTTATTTTAAATTCATTTCACTTTATTATCGGATCCGACTCAACGGCACTTGGCTGACTTTGGCTGACTTCATTATCAGTTGTCAGTAGCAGATTTATTCATTCACTGAATCTGTCATTCAGCAAACATACTGGGTGGGCATCTGCTACCTACCAGGCACTGGGTGATGTGGATACAAAGAACTACAGGCTACAGTCTGGGCTGTGATCTCACAGTGACTGAAAATGCCTTCAGGGCTCGGAAGATGACCTAAATGTGCCGAGCAGGCACCATGTTCATCTCACAGGGTGGCAGCACCCAGCTCTGGCCTCTGGCTCTTGTATGGGAATGCTGGCCAACAATGGCCAGAAATTTTAACATCTACAAGAAGCCAAAAGTCCAGGGTCTGAATGAAATCTCATAATTTTTAAATATGCTTATAAGTTTATAAAAGTAGCATTGTGGACCAAAATAGTTGTACTCTCTGGTTGCAAGTGATGGTGAGCCATCTTTTTGTGGCCTGTAGTCTAACTAGGTAACCTGTTTCACTGAGAATTCCTGCACTCCCGTCATGGGGCCAGAGGTTTCACTGGTTCCTCTGGGCCCTGAAAAACCAGCAGGCTGAATCAGGCTCTACCCAGCAGTGTGGTGGTGTAAGTGGCAGTCTGTGGAGCCCCATGTAAATAAAGCAGAGTTAGAGTGACATGTGGCAGATGGTTCATCTAGCCTGCCCGTTCATGTTTATCAGTCCTGAATCAGAGTTACCCTGTGAGACAGAGTAGAACTTTCCAAAAAGGTTTCCTGGAAGAGGCTGGTGGATATCACCTGCCGACCTTTTGGTTAGCAGCCGAAGTCGAATAGGTTAGTTAGTTTACAGATACCACAACACTGATAGCAGTATAAAACAGTGCTTTTTGGTCTGTCTGGAGAATTTTTTGTGGTTTGCAGAGAATCTTAACTCTCAATTCAATGTCTTTCTTTTTATGTTTTTGAGGTGACTATTTTTGACATTTTACAAACTAATAACCCTTAAAATCAGGAAGCATATTATTTGGCTCTGCGTTGGCCCTGTGAATCTGGTCTAATGAAGCAGTTAATTTTTGCACAGCCACAGATGGAATGTGAATTGGATGTGCATGTTGTGTAGGTTAAATGGGCTTCTCTTAGAACTTAAAGTGTTTGTCCAAAGAAAATGAAGGCAGTTCTTGTAGACTTCAGTGGCAGAGCTGCTCATCTTTTGGAAAATCAGACTTTACATTAAATCTTACCCTTTGTATCTGTCTTCTTGGCCTCTGAGTTCCAGAATCTTTGGGGAGACACACATCAACCTGTGGGCTACTACACCTGTTTGAACCTAATCTGACAGGGGTGCGAGAATGTGGCACCAGGAACTTCCTGGTGCCTTCCCTACATGGGCAGATGTTAAGAGTACACACCAATCCAGTTCAAGCTGGCTTTGACATCATTCTTGGGATTTTTCCATTGGGGACACTTACAGCAAAGTCATAAGACACTCTGTCCGTCCGGAACTTCTCTCTGCAGAAAGGAAATATATCTGCAGAGCCTCAAAAGCAGTGTTTTGTTTTGTTTTGTTTTCTCAACTCATAAAAGATAACAGAATAAAAGTCTTTTGTGTAACTCCCAAAACACAGCTAGTTGCCTTCAGAGTATATGTTAAAGTTCAGGAGGTCTGTTATTGTGAGACTTTAATGTACAGTACATACAGAATGTTTTTGCTTAGTGGACTCCTTATCTTTGCACATTCAGATAGATTTTAATAAGTGCCTGTCTCTGGAGTTAATTTGTTCTGAGTAACTCACAAATTAAAAAATTTAGATTGAACAGGTGAGATCAGAGGCCAGTGAAGAAAATGAAGAATGTGGGTGGGCTGTGAATCAGAGAGACTGTGTTTGGTTTGGGAATTGGGGGATGAGGACATGTGGGAGTGGGTTGTCAGATAAAATAGACATGAAGAGTGCACCCAACTCAAAAAACGGAGTCATGCTCTAACAAAGCCATTAGTCTGTAGAGGAAGAACTGGTTCTAAGAAGTTAATTCATCTAATATGTTTAAATCTCTGGCCCTAATGTATTATTCCTTCTTATTTGGCAGTGGAAATTCTGACTGCTCGGCAGAAGAAAGCAGAAGAACTAAAGAGACTGACTGACTTAGCCAGTCAGATGGCAGAGATGCAGCTGGCTGAACTCAGGGCAGAAATTAAGGTCAGTGGCAAAATGTCACAGCCTGAATCCTGAGCCAGAGATCGGATCCCCATTGTGTTCCTTTTGTAGCCAGCACGTGCCATGCTCTGAGGAGCTAACGTCGTGACCCAGCTCTCTAGTGAAGATGAATTAGGAAATACCAAAGGGTGAAGAACTACCCAATCGCTGTATTGAATGTGAACTGTCTTATTATAGAGGGAGAGCGCAAGCTATTAGTCAGCAGAAACTGACCAAAATAAAACATCCTCAACTATGAATTATAGCTGAGATGGTGGATATTATCTTTACTATACATAATTTATTACAAACACTCACATGTGAACACACACAAGTATGAACTTAGTGTAACAGCTGTATCCTCTTATAGGTCATTTTCCCCTTTAGAAAGAATGGGACCCACAAATATGTATGTACTGTATTTCTTACTTGCAAGCAGTAAAAAGTGGCAAACCTCAGCAACAAGTACAATTTGACAGAATGTAGGTGTAGCTCATTAAAGCAGAGTACCGTGTGAAGAATCAGGTCTACCACCAGGCAGAAACCTGGGTGACTTGGGTCCTGTAGGTTGCAGGAATTACCAGACACTGCCATCACGTGAATGTCATTGTCAGCCTTTGTGCCACTGCATGATTCAGAGCTCCAAGAGAGACATTCTAAGTAGCCTCTACTTAGGTCACATCTGTAATTTGACAAAGACAAGGTATAGCATCTTGATTGACAGGACCACCAAAGCTGTTTCCAAAGCAACAAGAATGGTTTTTCAAAACTGTATTAGGGTACTGTTACCCAAAGAGGGAATGGGTACCAGAAAGGCAAAAAAAAAAGTGTCTACAACAGAATAGGCAGTTAAGGTTTATAAATATCCCCTTATCCTCCTCTTTCACCTCAGTATACTACACACACATGTGCACAGGTACGTACACACACAGGCACACACACACCATAGCTTCTTTCTCATTTCCCATTTCCCATATGGAACTCGAACAGTTCTGAGACACAGTTGTGACTAACTGGATAAGTAAGATTGTCTGTTCACCTGGGCATAAGACTAGTTGAGTATGGTAGGAAGTTGCAAGTGACTTTTGCAGCCCCCTCCATCGTGGTGAGGCATGGGGAAGCGTCATGGGGAAGGGTGCCTCTTGTGAGCGTACTGGGAAGCTCCGGAGGTCTTCTACTTCCCACCGTCCCCCTTCTAGCCTTTGCTGTCTCTTACCCAGCCCACTACAGTTGCCTCCTAACTAGTCCTTCTGTCTTCACCAGCTGCCCCTAGCCTTGTCATTCATCCTCCAAGGACTAGAGTTGTAGCCCTAAACCAGATCTGGTCTCTCCTACAAAACCTCCAGCTTGTTAAAACATCAAGTGAAGGATATAAAGTTGCCTGCTTCTGGTCTGCTGAAAGCTACTCATCTTTCGAGTTGAACTTCTGCCTCTCAAAATCTTACACATCATTAAATGGTTAATGGCACAAGATTGGGAGTGAACCTATCCAGCTCAAAAATTTTCTACTTGTGTGACTTTGGATAAAGCACTTTTTCTCTTAAGATTCTTAGATCCGCAGTTCCTATACCTGTAAGGAGGTTAGGTGCCATTGAGTCCATTCTGACTCACAGTGACCCTGTGCACAACAGAAGGAAACACTGCCCGGTCCTGCGCCATGTCTACATTGGGTTTTGTGCTTAAACCCATTGTTGTGGCCACTGTGTCAGTCCACCTCATTGAAGGTTTTCCTCTTTTTTGCTGACCCTCCACTCTAACCAAGCATGGTGTCCTTCTGCAGGAAATGATCCTTCCTGACAACATATGCAAGCTGTGTAAGATGCAGAATTGCCATCTTTGTTTCTAAGGAGCACTCTGGGTATACTTCTTCCAGAACAGATCTGTTTGTTCTTCTGGCACTCCATGCTGCATTCAATATTCTTTTCCAACACCACAATTCAAAGGCATCAATTCTTCTGTCTTCCTTGTTCACTGTCAAGCTTTCACATGCATATGATGTGATTGAAAATACCATGCCTTGGGTCCGGTGCACTTTAGTCTTCAAGGTGACATCTTCACTTTTCAGTACTTTGAAGAGGTCCTTAGCAGCTGAGTTTCCCAGTGCAGTACATCTTTTGCTTTCTTGACTGCTGCTTCCATGGGTGTTGATTGTGGACCCAAGTGAAATGAAATCCTTGACAACTTCAATTTATGATGATGTTCCTTACTGGCCCATTTGTGAGGACTTTTGTCTTCTTGATGTTGAGGTGCAATCCATACTGAAGGCTGTGGCCCTTGATCTTCATCAGTAAGTGTTTCAAATCTTCTTCACTTCCAGCAAATACAGTGATGCCGTCTGTGTATCACAGGTTGTTAATGCATCTTTCTCCAATCTTGATGCCTTGTTTTTCTCCACTTAATCCAGTTTCTCAGATTACTTGCTCGGCATACTGATTGAAAAGGTATGGTGCAAAGATACAACCCTGACACACCTTTTTTGACTTTAAACCTTGCAGTGTCCCCGTTCACACGCCTGCCTCTTGATCCATGTACCGATTCCTTAAGAGCACAATTAAGTGTTCTGGAATTCCCATTTTATGCTGTGCTTGCCGTAATTTGTTATGATCCACAAAGGTAGAGATTGTAATAGTACTGACTTCATAATAATGCAGTCAGATGAAAATAAGTTTACCTGTTGGGAATCTGGCCAGTGTCTGGTGAGTACTCAGTGATTTTTCTAATGTTCTACCTCTTAAATAATTCCCCATTCTCTTCAGTGGGAAGTAATTTCCTTCTCAAAGTCTTGAAGCACCAACCACATTCCACCTGGCATTGTATTTAGTGTGTTTGTTTCCCGTGCCATGCAGTGAACTCCTAATAAACTCGGGGGGACAGCGTCGGGGCTATTTCTGCCTTTCTGACTTTGTTATCTACCCATCTGTCTCCCTTTTAAATGAAAAGAGAAAAGCCTCTCACTTCCTTTAGCAGCAGTAGAAGAAACTCTAGCACTCAAGATCATGCTTTCTAGATCTTAAAAGCCTTTTAGGCTTATTAAAACACAGATAGGCGTCTAGGAAGGGTGGGATATTTTCCCTTGGCAGTTGATACACTGGGTGATAGGCCGGATTAGGAAGACCATGCAGGATGCAGCCCAGACAGTGGCAGCAGAACATGAAGTGCTAGAAAGAGGGTAACCAGTTGCCTCGGTTCTGACCAACGGCAACCCTGTGTGTGTCAGGGAAGAGCTGTGCTCCATAGGGTTTTCAATGACTTATTTTTTGAAAGTAGGATCATCAGGCCTTTCTTCCAAGGTGCCTCTCGGTGGATTCAAACCTCCAACTTTTTGGTTAGCAGTCAACAAGCTCATTAACTATTTGTACTACCTAGGGACTCCAGAAGGCAGGTGAGGGGTAAAAGGTTAAAACAAATGAGTCCAAACACATGTTTTACTTGTGTCACAGTTATATCTCAGCCCAGGTGGAGAAAGCCAGCAGGACACACACTTCCAGAAAAAGAGGGTGATCACACCCCAGGCGGGGGACACCAACAAAGGGAGCTGCACGGCCGGTTACCCGCGTCCCGGGCCCAGCAGACTGGGTGAGGGCAGGTGCAGTGACTCAGGCCGTCTCTAACACGGGACTTCTGTTTCCCTTCTTTGTCCTCTAGCACTTTGTCAGTGAACGTAAATATGATGAAGAGCTCGGGAAAGCGGCCCGATTCTCCTGTGACATTGAACAGCTAAAGGCCCAAATCATGCTCTGTGGAGAGAGTGAGTTTTGCATGCTTGCTGAATAATTCTGTGAGTCAGCCTGGTGCTGCTCAGAGTTGATATCGGAAATGTCAGGTATGCAGCCCCCAGGGGGCCAAAGTGAGGGCTGAAGAGATTTAATGATCGGAGGTCAGGACACAAGTCACTAGAAATGTCAAGATTTGAACTTCGAGTCTTCAAATGCCACTGCCCATCAGTAAATCCCCAGGATATATTAAGCAGAACAGAACAAGTCACCTAGTTTATACTTTCTGCAAACTTTTTTTAAGCACTACCAGATAAATGGCTCCTCTGATTTAAAACAGCTCCAGCTCTGGGGAGACCTATTACATCAGAGTGAGACTTCCTAATAAGCCTGGGAACAATCAGCTATTGTTGTGAAGGGCCCAGCTGTCCGGTGCGCTGCTCAGCAAGTCCTGAGCTGGGTGTCTGCCCTGCACTGAGTGAAGTCTCCAGATAATGAAAGACTACACTTCAGCCATTAGCTTTCCCCTTGTCCCCTATTAAGCCTTAATTAGAGTAGCTAATATGGGACAGAACTGGCTGTGACTTCTTGTCCGGCCTCCAGCCCATCCATCAGCGGAGGTGGGGGTGAGTACTAACACAGCTTTAAGGACAGCAGGCAAAGGACAGGTGAGGGACAAGGGGAACCACAGCCCTGGAGTCAGCAGCGGAATGTTGAATTTGGCTGTACGCTTTTTAGGGTGGAAAGTGCTTTTTGTTTTTTTAAATAAAAAAATGCTCTATCTAAAAATTAAAGAATAAGATTATATAGTACATGATATTACTTTTATGTGTCCACATGTAAACATAGTTCTTTTACGTTGATTACAATGTAAATGATGTATCTATATGGATATATATTGCAATCATACTGCATGTTGTAATTTACTGTACTACACAACATGGAGCTATGACTGCTAACCAAAAGCTTGGCAATGTGAACTCACCACCTACTGCCTGGCAGTTCTGTGGGGCAGTTCTCCTCTGTCCTGTAGGATGGCAGTGGCCAGTGGATATACAGCATGGCGCCTGAGTGACGCAGTAGCTAAGAGCTTGGCTGTTAACCAGAAGGTTGGCAGTTCCGATTTAGCAGCCACTCCTTGGAAACCCTGTGCCGCAGTTCTGCTCTGTCCTATAGAGTCACAGTCAGCTCGACAGCACAGGCTAGGTTTAGGTTAGGTTATACAACATACATATATAGTAGCATAATTTGTTCTTATCACTTCGTAACACATGGTAGACATTTTTCCATGTCAATATAGTTAACTGGTAATTTACTGAAATATCTTTTATGCAGCCAGTCCCCTGATTGTAGACACTTAGGTGGCTGTCAGTTTTTCATCACTGAAAATACCACTGCATGAGCCCCCTCACTGTCACGGCCGTGGCAGTTTTCAGGTTTTATGGCTGCGCTTGTCTTGAGTGATCTTTCCTGCTCCCATCTGCTCCCTCCCTTAAGAAGGAGTCTGCCTGCTCCATTGCCATTTCCCATTTCCCATCCCCAGCTTTGGCCTCATCTGTAAGAGCCAGACAGTCTGGCTCACAGCTGGAAATTTCACTGCCCACCCTAGTTTCCACGTCCGCCTGGTGATGGGCAAGACATTAATGCTGAGTGGCCGCGGCTGATCAGGAGGGTGGTGCGGGGTGCAGTTTCACCGGCTTTCTTCTTGATCAGTTCAAGTGCCACCTAGTGGGAGACACCACCCCTTCCAAAGTATAGCTGTCCCTTAGGAAAGGGAGCCTGGAGTGTTTGCAATAACCTTCCAGAGTGTTCCTGCTCAGCTTTGTTGAGAGCACAGTAAGAGCCCACAGCCAGGACCCTGAAAACTAGGACTGTGACTCCAGAGCCAAGAACAGTAGTCTCTGAGCCATAGGACGCTGCGACCCCATAAACTGAATCCAGTGAGCCCGAGAGCCACCCAAATCCCCTAGTGGTGTTTGGGCAGCCCCTAGTTTGCTGTCATGCCTTATCTGTAAAAAGAAGGGACTGGAGATAAGTCCTTGTCCTTTCCATTTCTGCTGTTCTGTGATTTTGTGGTCCATACTAGTCATTCTTAATACTCTAGAAAAACACTGGGATTAGGCTTGATCCAGCCAAAGGTAACCAAGAAAATTGCTTTTAAAAATCAGTGACAATTTTAAGATTCAGGGAAAGGGCTTGCTGTCCAGCCTGACAGTCTTATTCTTGGGAACTGTAAGAGGGAAACTAAGATTTTATCCTTGAGTGGAATCCCTCTGCCCCACGTAGATTCAGTAATTCACGTAGAAATCCCCCACTTTCACAGCCCCAGGATGGGGAATGACAGTCATTGAAGCAACCCGCCTGAGCCTTGGGAGCTATCTATCTGATCACCTGCACTGCCTTTGCTTTTTTGTGGGTGCAGATTTACAGGAAGAATGCGGCAAATGGGATTGCCAGAAGGCCTAATAATGCAGTTCTAGTGGAACAGAAAGGACCCTTTAGGGGCTGGCAGGCCTCGACTGATCTTGAGGATCTGCACAGTCCATGGCGGCAAAATTCCGTAACACCCAACACCACCCCTACACATGCTCGTGAGACAGCCTGGCTCTGATAGACCAGCCTGTCCGCATTTCTCTGTGGCTTCTCTGCAGTCCCATTTGGGACAGTGAAAACAGGTTGGTCTTGCCAAGCCAAGTGCCGTCGAGTCGGATCCAACTCAAGGTTTGGTCTTAGGGAACCCAAGAACAGTGATTTGTGAGTAGGGTCAAAGAGGAGCCCTCCAAATTCTGTTAGCCTCTTTCTGGGCGAGTTCTTGACCTAAAGAAGAATACTAAAGTTGTTCAGGTACGTTTATTTCTTACACTTATCTCTCAGCTTGGGTGCTGCTGCTGCAGTCACAGCTTGGTAGTTCTCACAGAAGAAATTTGGTGGCTTCAGAGCCCCAAGGTGCCCTTTCAAATGATGTGTTTTAAACAGCCTTTTAGTAATACTGTGATAGAGCGCCTGCCCACTTTTCCGTCGCTTGCATCTTTCTAACGGGATACTGAGGCAGCTGTGTTCACGGCACAGTCCTGTGACGCCACGCTGTTTCTTGTTGCAGTTACACATCCAAAGAACAGCTACTCCTCAAGAACTCCCTGTAGTTCCCTGCTGCCTCTGCTCAATACCCACTCAGCAGCCTCTGGAAAACAGAGTAACTTTACCCGAAAATCATCCAATCACAGCAAGCCCTCCGAGGGTAAAGCAGCAAACCTGAAAATGGCGAGCAGTCTTCCCAACACCACTGACACCTCCCACCAGTCCATACCAGCTAACAAGCAGGTAAGCCACTCGCAGAGGGCACCTTGCCCTGCCTTCAGGGGTCTTGCAGACATTGGTCCAGGATGGGAGGTGGGAAGCATTCATTTGAGAAGGAAGAACACAGTAACAGCTAGATGCTGAGCTTCCTGGGATTACAGCCCAGCCTCACCCCCTACATCCCTGGCTGACTTCCCAGGAGCTCCTTTCCCCACCTAGGCCATGTTTCAAACTTCCCACGTGGAGGACGTGGCCTTTCTACACTTTTGACAGTATGAGCAAAGAATCTACCGAAAAGGTGACAGCTCTTCTCATGCCCTTGATTGCCACCATCCCCAGAACCTATCACTGGCCCACACCTGGCAGGGACTCACACGGCTGGATCATTAAGATTCAGCTCCTAGGCCTTGGGATGGTAGTGAGAGGAAACCTGGCACTGGTCTTTTTTTTGGATACTATTACTTGTGTTTAATATTCCGTTAATCAGTGAGAAGTCAAAGTTAGTTCAGATTTTTTCTCTTGTCTTGGGCTTTCAGAAAAAAAAACATATTTCACAATGACATGATGAATTATCACCTGTTATGACCACCAAAACTCAAGTTTTGAAGGATAGCCTTCCCTCTCCTTCATCTCCATGTTATTGAGATTGACCCTCACTTTAGAAAATAAACAAGAAATAAGGATGACTTGATGGTATTAGAAGCTGGGCAGACTACCTTGCATGATCTCTAAGGAGACTTTGCACCTTCCAAAATGCTGGTTTTCTAAGCCTGTTGGGTTTTGTGGTCTTGGTTTTCTAGACTTCACATTGACACTGGCAGGTATTTCTCTAGCCCTGAATATCTTCATGAGCTTTAAAACTAGCACTTTGACAAAGACTGTTTCATCTGTTAACAAGTTAAAGATCGTAATCAAGCTTGTTTTACTTATAGTCTAGATACATCCTTACATTCTTTGTTCATTGCTCATTATATATGGGCAAAATATTGAATGATGCATGGAGCATCAAAAGAAAATCGAAGGAATAGACAGAATCACTGTAGCAAAAAGAACTGGATATTCAACCAT
This sequence comes from Heterohyrax brucei, assembly GCA_028571685.1. Lineage (NCBI taxonomy): Eukaryota > Metazoa > Chordata > Mammalia > Hyracoidea > Procaviidae > Heterohyrax > Heterohyrax brucei. The sequence continues at coordinate 109,283,595 of CM053146.1, forward strand.
TTTAGGAGTTAGCATACAGTCAAGAACTGATGGTACTGAAAGAAGAAATACAAGTTGCACTGAAGGTATTGGCAAAAAACTTGGGCAAAGTCTACTGACTATACCATGGCCTGCCAGAAGAACAAACCAATCTGTTTGGAAAGAAGTACAGCCAGAATGCTCCTTAGAAGTAAGTATGGTAAGACTTCATCTCACATACTTTGAACATGGTAACAGGGAGGACCAGTTCCTGGAGAAGGACATCTTGCTTGGCAAAGAAGAGGGTCAGTGAAAAAGAGGAAGACCCTCAGTGAGGGGAAGTGTCACGGTGACCACAGCATAGCACTGATTGTGAGGACGGCTCAAGATGACCAGTGTTTCATACCACTGACACAGGACCACTGCAAGCTGGAACGCACTCAGTGGCACTTAACAATAACAACTAAGATTTTGTCTAAGACTTTCCATTGCACAATTTCTTTAAAAACAAAAGAGGCCATAAGCCCAGAACTGAAACCATTTCCAAGGAGAACTCTTCAGGCAAAGATTAGACTGGAGTATAAGACATAAAATGATACTGGCGAAGAGTGTGCTCTTTGGCTTAAGTAAATTCAGATTAATGAGGCTAACTGGACAGCTGCTGTCCAGAGGCGAGATGAGAGGGCCAAGGGGGACAAGAGCTGGTTGAATGGACATGGAAAACACAGGGTGGAGAGGAGGAGTGTGCTGTCACAGTGTAGGGAGAGTAGCTACAGTTAATATACCAATGTGTGTCTGTTTTTATATGAAAAACTGACTTGGATTGTAAACTTTTGCTTAAAGCATAATAAATTTAAAGCAAAAGGAGGCCAGATTAAATACTATTTACATAGATATCTTTTTAGCTCACTATTTTATGCTGTTCAGCGAAGCATTTAGATCATGGCTTACTTAAGTTGACACATACTTGTACATCTAAACTGGAATCCTTGTATGTCTAAACTAAACCCTTGTCATGAGTCTTGTTCTTCATGGGAACCAAAGAGAGACAACCACTCTGAATCTGTGCTGTCTGTTCTAGACCACACTGAAGTACTGGAGATCCTGGAATTTCTTTCCCCAGAATTGCTGACCTCTTAGCAGGCCTGCTCTCGGACACTTTATGTACTGTTCCCTGGATGTATCATCTTGAGGGCAGACTGGTCTAGTAGTTTGCATACCCAAGGTCCGAGGAGTGGTTGTCTTGAGGTCGGGGTGAAACACAGATGGGAAAACTGGTTTGAGTGTCCACAGTCATGAGTATAAGGTACTCTCACAGTGGGGTCAGAGCCAAAAGTAGAAAGATAAGGAGGAATGGGCCAGGGGCTAGAAACTCCTCTACCTGAACCCCAGCACTGTGGCAAAGAACTTGAGGAGTCCAAAATCTGCGTAATTATACCTGACCTTCCACATCCCCAGGAGGGTGTATCTGTCAAAGCAGAGATAAAGGATAACGTCTGGTAATTTGCAGCTTGTAGATCCGACTCGATGGCACTTGGCACTTGTATTGTAACTTTCCAGTATTCAGATCTGTGGTATGTGACCCTGCATATATGCTGTTGCCACTGCCTCTGGGTTACTAGTGGCTCTGCTCCAAACGTCTACCATCAGTCATGAGATACACTAAGAACTTTACGTATTTGTAACACTTAAAGCTGTGTGTTGAATAACAGAGGTTTGGTTTTCAGAACGTGTCTGTGCATTTAAGAATCCACTTTATGATCAAATAAAGACTTCTCAAATCTTGTCAGGACACAGTACATGAAATGGGAGTGGCCAGGCTTTGGGGGTCACACGACCTGAGTGTACATACTGGCTCCACCATTTTCTCACTGGGAACCGTGGGCATGTCTCAAACTCATTATCCTCATGCACAAAATGCAGCAAACAAATAGCAACTGCCTCACAGAGTGACTGTGAGGATAAATGAGATAAGGTCTGGGAGTGCCTCACTCAGGGCCTGAGTCACCATAGGCACCTGATAAACGCTATTACTGACCTCAGATGCCAGTGGGGTAGTGGTTAAGAGCTACATCTACTAACCAAAATGTCAGCAGTTCACATCCACCAGGTGCTCCTTGGAAACTCTATGGGCTGTTTTACTCTGTCCCGTAGAGTCACTGTGAGTTGGGTTGACTAAATGGCAATGAGTTTTCAATGGCTATTACTGACTTTCAGCTGAAAAACCTTCCCCTTGTACAGACAAAAAGAAGACCAAACCCATTACCATCGAGTCAGTTCTGACTCACGACAACCCTACAGGACAGAGTAGAACTGCCCTGTCAGCTTTCCATGGAGCACCTGGCAGATTCAAAGTACCAGCCTTTTGGTTTATCAGCGTAGCACTTAACCACTACATCACCCGGGTTTTTTACCCTTGTACAAGGACAGATGATATTAAGCCATTGTTTCCTAATTACTGATTTACTTATACGTTCCTGACTGTTGATCTGTCAAGGAAATGACTTTTCACTGTGATGCTTCAGAATTCTTCAGCTAAGAACTGCAACAAGTTTTCAGAAAGGACTAATTAATTACTTCTGTGAAGACAAATGTTGCCTCCGTGTCCCACCAGGATCTACTGGATATATCTCATCCCTGTATTTTCCCAGGATAGTATTTCTAAGCCACAGTATTTGTTTTGGAATAAGATAGAAAAACTGCTTTAGAGAAGAAAACTTCCAAGTGAAATTTTGCATCTTTTCGTCTTATCTACAACTAGGATTCCTATAGCACTGGCTATACAGAATGTCTCAGAAGCTTTCATGGTTGAGAATCCTCACAGCACAGCCCTTGCATTACATTTCACTGTGTCCCATTTCATTGAGTTATATTTTAAAGGTATCTTATGGGTTTTATTTTGCTTAGTTCTTGATTGCCTGTCTACTGCCTTGGCAAAGGAGACCTAGTGGTCCAGAGATTAAGCACTGAGCTGCTAAGAGGTCAACAGCCACACTCGTGGCTCTGTGGGGGAAAGACCTGGCCATCTGCTTCTGCAAAGACTCAGACCAAACCAAACCACTGCTGTGGAGTCGGTTCTGACTCAGAGTAACCCGGGAGGACAGAGCACAGCTGCCCCATAGGGTTTCTAGGCAAGTAGTCTGGTGCCAAAGTGGTTGAGAGCTGTGGCTGCTAACTAAAGAGCTGGGCAGTTCAGATCCACCAGGCACTCCTTGGAAACCCATGGGGCACTTCTACTATGTCCTCTGGGGCTGCTGTGAGTCCGAATCAACGTGATGGCACCCAGCAACGTGGCTCTGTAACTTCTCTTTCAACATCAATCACTTTGAAGTTCCATTTATTTCAAGATATTCTACTCTTCTAAGATTGAAGATTTGTATCTGCTTGATGCTGTTTGCATGTTGCCGTATTCTTCTGAAGTGTAAAAAAAGCTTACTTGTGGCATAAAGATTTCATTTCCTTGATGTCTACTGATGTCACGTGTGTTTTGCTGGATGTTTGAACTCCCCCAAAGTCATCTAATACCTGTCTCCTTTTTTTTTTTTCGCTAGAATGGATCTTCTAGCCAAAGACGAAGATTTAATCCACAGTATCACAACAACAGGCTAAATGGATCAGCCAAGTTGCAGGGCGGTGGGAATGAGGCTGATCTGATGGTGAAAGGCAACAACCGCCACGAACACAGAAGACAGCCACACAATGGCTTCCGTCCCAAAAATAAAGGTGGCGCCAAAAACCAAGAAGCCTCTTTGGGGACAAAGACCCCTGAGGCTCCGGCTCACACAGAAAAACCACGGCGAAGGCAGCATGCCGCAGACAACTCGGAGGCCAGGCCTTTCCGGGGTAATGTCGCCAGGGTTTCACAGTGCAACCTGTGCCCCACGAGAATAGAAGTATCGGCAGATGCCGCGGTTCTCTCAGTCCCAGCCGTGACATTGGTGGCCTGAGCTAGGAGAGAAAAAAAGCAGTTTTCACTCAGTTTTGGTTCCCTGCCCGAGGTGCTGACCCAACTTGCTGCCAAAAGAGAGTCACTTGGAATATACAAACCCTGTATGGTTGTGTCATCCTCTCTTAATCATTTTTACTAATTATAATAATCAGCTCTAGCTTGCTTCATAACTTCCATGGCTTTGCTTGATCTGTTGATGCTTTTTCTCATCAAGACATGGCACCATTTTAGCCAGGCAGTATTGACTCACTTGTTAGAAAAGCCGAGACGTGGCTGAAGACCAGAGGCTCAGTAGTGCCCTGTGTTGTAGCGTGATGTCAGTCTATTGATTGTCTTTAGAGAGTTGATGTTGCAAAAAAAAATAAAAATAAATTCTTAATGATTAGACAAACATGATCTGCTGAAGACACATGCGCTTTTGTAGAATTTAACATCTGGTGTTTTTCTGAAAAAATATATATATATACATATATTGCTTTATTTGAAACAAATTAAAATATGCTGCATTTGACACCTGGCATGTTTCTTTTTGTTGATGCCTTTTTGTTGAATGTACTGTACGACACTTTCAAGAAAACTTTATAGAGAGTAGAGGCTAAATAAAGCATGAGAGCTCTGTACAGTTCTGTACAGAAACTACAGTGTATCACCTTGGCCCCTGCAAATACATCACATGCCAATCACATGGATCTGTAGTGCGGTCCCTTAGACACCGTGTGTCAGTCTGGAGACCCTGGCTGCAAGCAAGTCACATGCGCATCAGCTCCGCCTGGCTTGAACAAGGATTTACTGAATCACTGAGAAGGCTGGTGTTCAAGAATAACCATGGGTGATCTAGGCTTCAGCTACTCTTATCTCTGCTGTGTCGTCTTGAGCTGCCACTGCATTCAAAATGGCTTTTATTTCAATGGCAAATGACTCCCTAACTCCTTAATACTCAAGTTCACACCCCACACTGTACCCTCTAGGTAGCTTCTCACAGGGAAGAAGTAGCTTTCTCAGAAATTGTAGCAAACCTATTGCCTATCATTAGCGCAGGCTTTTTACAGGCCTACTGTCAAACTAATCCTCGTGGGGGTACTAATCAGCAAAGAGGAATGGCTCAGCGGTAGATATCTCACCTTTCATGAGGGAGACCCAGGTTCAGTGCCTGACCACGGCATGTCAAGCACAGCAACTGCCCGTCCATGAAGTCTTGTTTTGCTGTGACACTGACCAGGTTTCAGCAGGGCATGCAAACTAAGACAGACTAGGAAGAAATAGCTAGGAATTTACTTCTGAAAATCAGCCGCCAAAAACCCTGTCAGTCACAGCAGTCCAATCTGTTGCCAAGGACAGGGATAGAACAGGACCCGGCAGCCACTTGTTTCGTTGTGCAGGAGGCTGCCGTGAGGTGAGTGATGGTGGACGCCACAGCAGCCCCGCCAACAACAACCAGTCAGAGCCCCCCAGGAGCCGGGGGTGTGGCCACTGCCTCAGGAGCACATGGGCAACTGGAAGAGGGCCACTGTTCCTCAGGACACTAGCTGGCCCAAAGACCAAGGAGCTACAGCCCACGGGTCTCTGAAGGCAGGGCAGTTCAGTTTGGGTACTGTTTCTGTTGACCTTGCAGATTTGTTAGTTTCTTTCAAGTGCAAATACTTAATCTCAGCTCCATATGAACATTTTTTTCTGCATCTGTGATTCTCAGTTCCTCTTCCGTAGGTCAGCCTGGAGGAGCTAAACCTGTGAGCCTTCTAAGCATCCTCTTGCTTCTCTGCCAAGTACGGGAAGATGTTTTGCTTTCTCTGTGGAAAGATTTCTGAGGTCTCTGGGTGTACCCAGTGATTTAGTAGGGGTTCAAAATGTTAACTCCTGTTCCAGGAAGGAAGGAAGGGTTATTCATTCAAACAAAAAAGATAAATGTCCAGGACTACAGTCCCTGTTTACCGTGTGTGAGGCCCTGAATTCATACATTATAAAATGGAAGGGTTTTGCACAGTTTTTGTGTAGCAAGACTTGACTCACCTCTTAAAAATGTCACTTTAAATGTGACAGCTTTAAAGATGCGCCCCGCCCAGTGATTCCGCAAGCAGGACACATAATAGGCTTTCCAGATCAGGGGTGCACCTGCCGTTGTCAGGGTTGGACCCAGCCATTCTTAACCTTGACTCCCTCTTGTAGCTGTCAAGATTAAGAAAGCTCGGGATACATTCCTAAGCACATAACAAATATTCCCAGATCACTGAAAATAATGCTGGAAAGTGTTCAGACATGATTACTGTTGGTCCTAGATTCTGCCTTTCTTGTAGATTCTGGGCATGTGAGCATTTGACAATATACATGTTTTAAACAGTAATTCCAATATATTGGGACAGTGGTAGTTCAGTGGTAGAATTCTCACCTTTCATCCAGAAGACTTGGGTTCTGTTTTCAGCTGGTGTACCGTGAGCATAAACACCACTCATCTTTCAGTGGAGGCTTCCTGTTGCTGTGATGCTGAACAGGTTTCAAGAGCTTCCAGACTAAGACTAGGAGGAAAGGCCTGGCAGTCTACTTCTGAAACTCAGCCAGTAGAAACTCGGCAGATCACAACAGTCTGACCCCAGCACGCATGGAGTCACCATGAGTCAGGCCAGACAGCGTCAGCTAACAACAACTTCAGTGCTTCAGGGGTAGTGTCACAGCATTTAAATACTACATTACATGTCTTCTACTGTCCTGGTAAAATCACTGTTGATTCTGGAGATTCTGGGACATAACCATTATTTTTAATGCTTCAAACTCCTTTTTAAAATATCTAAGGGCTATGAACTACTTAATCTCTCTACTTAAGGCACATTAGCCTGGATTTTTCCCTCTCAAATATTCTCTAGTGAGGTTAAAACACTTTAATACTCATGAAGATTGAATAAAGTTAAAATTCACTTGAATTTTACCACCTAGATCTTCCATCCAGGACTCCACCTGTGAAATCAGATTGCCATGGTGGGCTCCCAATTAAATTCAAATTTTACATTTTATTGGAGATTGTCCATAAACTCCAGCTGCGTCCTGTGAGCCTCTCCTTCGAGTTGTTAATCCAGCAAGGCTCAGAAAGTTAAAGAAGCACAAAATTCACGCATCATGAAGGCTGCATGAGATACTTTGAACGATGAAGCTAGAAACACAGTATATCCAATTTAGATCTCAGCTCACAAGCATCTGAGCTCTGCTGGCATCAGAAAGGAAACTGGCTGCATAGAGTTTAGTGCTATGGCTGGGAACCCAAAAGGCCACCCACTCCTTGGAAACTGTAGAGCAGTTTCACCCTGCCCTCTAGCATTGCTATGAATCAGAATCAACTCAAAACCTTCTCAAGGATGCAACATCGAATGAGCTTAATGGAAAAAGTTGACAGACCAAAAGCTACCAGCAGTTTTTTTCCCTCCTTCGAAGTAACAGACTCGGAGACTCTTGTCTGAAAGCCATGGTCTAAACCTCAATCTTGACTTAACCATTAGAAGAAAGAATTGAAGGCCTGCAAAGTTGTTTTCCTCCGCCAGTGGTGGGGGGTTGAGGGGCTAGCAGGGGAGGTGGCAACTAGGTGAGGAGATGCTGGAATTCAACACCCACCTTTGAAAAAGATTTTGTCTATTCCTCCTGCCTTCCTGGTTTATATGCAGTATCCAAAGCTTCCTGTTCTACTGCCCTCTTGTGGCTACACATGGCAATGTTTCCATTTTTCAGTAGGCCACTGGGAAATCCTGGTGGTGGGGTGGCCCAATGCTGCTAACCAAAAGGTCAGCAGTTCAGATCCACGAGCTGCTCCTTGGAAACTCTATGGGGCAGTTCTACTCTGATTTATATGGTTGCTGTGAGTCAGAATTGATTCAACGGCAATGGGTTTGGTTTGGCGTTTCTTGTGGTCACAGCATGCACAAATGATACCCTTTCTTACCACTCAGTTCAGAGGCCATACCTAAATTTAGGCAAGGGTAAGCTAAGCCTCCAAACTGCCTAAACCAAGGTACCAAAAAATGAAGCAAAACAAGAAAATGCCAGTCATTACCCCCAAATTTCTTAACTGTAAAACCACCAAAGGGCAAAAACAAAAGAATTCATCTGGCTAACACACTGCTCTAGCATTTTTCCTGAAAGTACTGAGCCATCATAGCTGTGCCCTTATTTTGTGGGAAAAAAACGTGAAGACTTGGAAGGTCTGACTGATTATCTTGTTAGCCCCAGAATTGGAAACACTCTTTTAATACTATGTATTACACGCCATTACAATAATTTTTTTCATCCTTCTGCTTTTTCAAACAAGCTTTTATAAGCTGTAAGGGAGTTTCCTGTCTATTCTTAGTTTCAAAGAACCAGCTCCCCACCCTTAGAGGCAGATCCACTAAAACCAGGGCTTAATCTCATTACAGGGCCCTGCAGGCAAAGGCGCTCTGCAGCTGGATCTGGGCATTCTGTTGGAGAAACCCACAGAGTTGCTAGTCAGACACAGTTCTTCTTAAAACTCCTTTGCCTTTGAAGAGTTTGGGCATACTGCATCCTCAGGAACATTCTGGGGGGATGGTAAATTTTCAGGTGCCCCTTTGCACAGTCAGAAGAGCTACTTCACTGTGCCTCTAGGAAGTACAAGTTTCCCAGGGGTAATTCTGTACACAGCTTTTGTGGAACAGTATATTCTAAAGCAAATGTTTATGTAGATTTCTGGCAAAAAAAAAAAAAATCCAAAATATATTTCTGAAAAATGACTGGGACAATGACCAAATGATGACAGAAAATAACAGTGAGAAAACTGCATCTTGTCGAAAACAGGATGCTTGTCCTATTTTTACTTCAGATATTTAAATTTGCATTACACTACTCCTGGTCTTGTGAGAGAAATGCATTTTCTTCAAATTACTATTATTAAGTAACAAGTCAACTAATAGCATCATTACACCTCTGCCAATGCCTGCCAGTAAAAACAACACACAAAAACAGTTGCCATCAAGTCAGTTCTCACTCATGGTGACCCCACATATGTCAGAGTAGATGGTGCTCTATGGAATTTTCAATGGCTGGTTTTCCAAAAATCGACTGCCAGGCTTTCCTTGAGTCCACCTCTGAACTTCTAACGTTTTGTTTAGCAGCCAAATACATTAGCCATTTGCATACCTAGAGGGAACACATACTAGGCACTCACATAGTGATTGGAAGGAAGAGAAAGATGAATAAGTGATAGATTCTAATAGCTCCTAGAATTCTGAAGTCTACACAGCTTGCTGCAAAATAATTCATTAGATCAGTTCTAGATAAGATGGGAAGACAGACATAAAAGCTAGACAGAAATTGGAGGCAGACTGCCTGGATTCAAGACTTTGTTCCTACTGTGTAAACATGGGCAAATTCCTAAACATCTTATTACCTCAGTTTCTCCATGGATAAACTGGGCTAATAAAGTATCTCACAGGATTGTTCTAAAAGCTAAGTAAATTAGTATCTGAGAAGCACTTGGAGTAATGTCTGCCACTCTGTATCAACCAAGTTCCAGCGAGGAGACAGTAACCACAGTAATCTGGGGAAGCTTTACATAAAGAAATATTAACTAGTAACAGAGGATTAGCTACTAAGAGGTTAGGAACTGTAAAGAATACAAAAACGGCAGATTTAGGTAACAGTCTACTAGAACCAAGGCAGAGGACCCAAAGAAAGAAAAAATTTAGAAAAGCCCTCCCTCCCCCAAGTTTGAGATTCAGACCCTATTGGAAAGGGGGTGGCTGTGGCCCCCTGCAAAGGCACTGGGTGCCCAGGCTGGACCTGACAGGCAGGAAATCACCACTGGAGCACTGGTGAAACTCACCAAGAAGCTTCCCTGGGAGGTGTCGGAGGACTTGCCAGGAATCCACCTGCAGAGGTGCCACTGATCTCACTGGGAATCCAGCTAGGCCATCCACCAGTGAAAGTCACCAGGAAGCCACCCCCAAGCATGGTGCAGAATTATCTGAGAGGCCAGCCAGGGTGCACCCACAGAACAGGGGTGCTACCCGAAGCAGCGCGGCTGACACTGGGTGTTTGACGCTCCAGTTACACACTGCAGGAGCAAGAATAACACCCCTCCAGTGAGAAAGCTTAACACTGGGCCAGCCAGCAAAGGAGAAAGGTTTACAGGGTTCACCTCTACTATCAGAAATAGGGCAGAAACCAGAAGACAGACGCATGTGAATGGGTGTCTACAAAAACATGCGAGCAGAAGAACCACATGGTGCCCAGCCACTCCAGTGACAGCCGTGATGGGGCTCACATAGTTGAATCCCAGTGGCAATACAAGAATAAAAAGGGGTGCACCCTGAGAACTCCACTAAAAGACCTCAATTGGTGGTCCAAAGGCCTGGGGGTTCCTCTGGGAGCATGGCCCCTAGAGCCGATGCTGCCCCTGATCATAAATGATTACTGGGGTCAACTCCTCAGACAGGAATGGGTTGGACTCGTGCCCATATCATGTGTGCACTTTGTGGTTCTACTCATATATGGGATGTCATCCTACTGGCCTCTTGCTAGAGGGGAGTGGAGAAGGTGGAGAAGAGGGGACAGGAGATTGTTAAGAGGATATGACTTGTGTGGAACAGAGGGGAGGAGTGTGGTATCACTGGGCAAGGAGAGCGGTAGGAGCTGCACAAAGGCAGGCATGTGGATTTAAACTGGATTGTACACTTTCACTCAATCAAAATAAAGATGAGAAATAGGGCAGTAAAGACTAGACTTGATGCTGAGAGGCAATGAGTTGATAACTGGTAAAAAGTAACATAAGGGTATTTGATAAATACACAAGACAAATAGCGTACAGAAAGACTCTTCAGTCCTGTCAAGCTCATCTCTGCAGATGGGAGTGACAAGCTCCCTGTAAGGGCAGATGTAGCAGAGTGCTTAAGAACATGGGCTCTGGAGTAAGATGACACAGACGTGAATCTGGCTTTGTCTCTTCTAGCTGCTAGGCAGATTAGCGGTGCCCATTGTCCCCACCTAAAACAGGGATAATAGTAATACACCTACACTATGAAAAAAAAAACCAAACCTACTGCCATCGAGTCAGGTCGAGTCAGGTTCAACTCATAGCGACCCTACAGGTCAGAGTAGAACTGCCTTATAGATTTTCCAATGAGTGCCTGGCAGATGTGAACTGCCAACCTTGTGGAAAGCAGACGTAGCACTTAACCCACTACACCACTAGGGTTTCCCATACCTACACCATAGGGTTGCTTTATTAAATAAGTTAATGTAATGAAGTGCCTAGAAAAGTGCTGTATAATTTTACACTTTGCTTAGGCAGTTGCTAGATCAGAACAGCAAATAAATCTTTTTCTAGTATTACACCTAAACGAGAAATCTAAGTGCAAGATAGTAGGATAGATTTCTTTTATATGGCTAACGACTCCACGGCAGTGGGTTAACCTGAGTGAGACATTCCTTCATTTCTTACCTTCCTTTCCTTTAACTCGCACGGCCTCACCCCTGCTGCGGCTGGCAGCCTTAGGATTCTCTAAACTCAGCCACAGCCCTCAGTGAAGAGAGGCAGCGACTTCATCAGGGGAAGTCACCTACTTAGAGCAATGATTCTCAACTGAGGGTGACCATTTTGCCTTCTAGGAGACATCTGCAAACACAGACATTTTCGATTGCCACAGTAGGATGGGGGCTGCTACTGGTCAGGAGTGCTGCTAACCATCCTGCATTGCACAGGACAGTGCCCCGTCCCCAGTGAATAATCATCCCATCCAACATATTGAGAAACTCTCCTATCCAGACAGTACAAGAGATGTGAAGAAAAAACACACAGATCAGACAAACAAGAGCATCTGCTTTGATTCCTCCAGTTACCATGGGTTCTTGACTAGTTCAGCCTAGGTGACCAACTCTAGACTCTGGGACCTGCAGCTGGGGTCTAATATATATATAATTGCTGGTGTCCTTGGGCCATTCCTATTATCTGCATAGAACTTTAACTCCCAAGTCCTCCAAACCAAGAAATTAGGGCTTGAATCCTTGAAAGAGCTTTGTTGAAGCAAAAATTCTAAAATTTTAAGAAATCTTGACAGAAGGAAGGGATACTTGTCTTTTTCTGTTTCTAGCAAATATACTGCCTGTCTCTGGTGGCACAGTGGTTAAGCACTACAGCTGTTAACCAGAAGGTCAGCAGTTTGAATCTACCAGGTGTTCTTGGAAATGCAATGGGGCAGTTCTACTCTGTCCGATAAAGTCACTATGAGCTGGAATCAACTTGATGACAACAGATTTGGTTTTTGTATCTTCCACCCACACCCCCAAAACACTCTGTGTCTATTCTAAGGCCCAGGCCTCCAAATTCATGGCTGTAACTGAGAGTTTCAGTAATGTACGGAGGGCTTCAGCAAAAGTACCAAAAAGTATGAGAAGCAACATTATGAAAAGTCGTTACATAAACAAGTAGGGCTGTCTGCTGACTGACAGTTACTCTAAAATTCCCTTTGTCTTAGCCGCACCCTACACCAGAAATGTCTAGCTAGCAAATACGAAACATCTATGGGCTGTCTGAGGAACACATGTTGAACAAAGGAAAATTAATTTTTCTGTAACAATGCAAACCATATGTATACTACCAGGCTGACATGACTCTAAGTAAAAATGGCTCCTTGGAGGCTACACCACTACCAAATTTCATGAATATGAAATTCTGGAAACCAATTTTTTTCTGCTATTAGCTATGCATGATGTTTCTTTTTCAAGCTGCACAACATGCGTCTAGTCCTGCACGGTAACTGCAGCCCTGAATAAAGCATCCCTCATCAGCTCTACAGTGGCTGAGGAGCCAGCAACTTGTTAACAGCATTCCACAGAGATTTTCCGCCTATGGGAAAATGACAGTACTGTCTGTCATTAAAAAGTTCCTAGTTCACTTATGAATGTACATATATAAATCATCTGAAAATACTTTTCATCTCCTACCATGGAAGCTCTCTGCGTTCATTTTATTAAGCTCATACTTTCTATTATCTCACCAACATCCTACCAAATGTAGACTAACGCTAGTCAACAGGACTGCAGGTATAGTTCTTTACCAGGTATCATGGATTGAATTATGTCCCCCCAAAATGTGTACAGCAGTTTGGCTGGGTCATGACTACTGGTATTGTATGATTGTCCATCATTTTGTCATTTGATAAGATCTTCCTATGTGCTGTAAATTCTATCACTATGACTGAATAAGATGGACTCGAAGCAGTTATACTGATGAGGTCAACTAGATAGTACCTTAAGCCAATCTCTTTGGAGACAGAAAGAAATGAGCAGACACATGGGAACCTCACACCACCAAGAAAGCAGCACTGGGAGGAGCAAAGTGCGCCCTTTGGACCTGAGGTTCCTGTACTGAGATGCTCCCAGACCAAGGGAAGACTCATGCATCACAAGGACCTTCCTCTGGAGCCGGCAGAGAAAGAAAGCCTTCCCCTGGAACTGACACCCTGAATTTGAACTTGTAGCCTACTGGGTTGTGTAGAAATAAATTTCTCCCTGTTGAAGCCATCCACTTGTGCTTTAATAGCACTAGATAATAAGACACAAGGCAACTTTGTATTCAGATAAGGGTTAGGATTCTTCCCTCTTTACTGAGCAGTTTTCTGGCATAGGCCTTGGTGCATGTTCAAAGCATTATTTAAATCAAAATTTTTCTATGAACAATTTTTAAGGTAAAGCAAAATGTGCCTGTATGTTAATTCCTCCTCTAAAGAAGTCAAGCTTCAGCTGGATAATAATATCACATTATTCAACCATATACTGGGAAGTCAGTCAACAATTTCTTCAATGTTACCACTTACTAGGCAGGCAATTGGATTCCGTATCAGAATGGAAAAGAAATTGCATTAGCCAAGCAGATGTGCTAAAACAGGCGGGGAGAGGTCACACTGCTGCTTTTCTCCCTCAGACTCAGGCGGTATCGTCACCAAGCTCAATGAGAATCTGTGACACATGTCTGTGGATTAAACAACTGTGGGCAGGTAAATACAAATGACAGCAATAGAACAGCCATTACTAATAGCAATCGTGGTCATTAGCAATAATCACTGTAATGAGGAACTTCCCTAAATACGTTCTTTGTTCTCTCCACCAGACATCAGTTTCTGCTCCCCCTTAAGATGGCTTTCAGATCAATATTCTACAGTAACTGGGGACAGGGGCCACCTGTGTTGCCAGGCACTGCGGGTACAGTCTAGTAGGAGACAGACCAGTCCGAGGAAAAAACAATACTGTAGCACTTTCCTGCTCAAAGACCTTTCACATTATTAAGCAGGGTCGCAGACATTCGTGTCTACTCCTCCTCTCTAGCTCCCACTTTAGTCACAGTGATGCTCTGCTAGTCTGCAGCAATCAAGCCTGTGGAGCTCCAGTGTGTACGTGCATGCCGGTGGGTACGTCATTACTGTGCAGGCTTACCTTCTCTGAAACTCATTTTCTTGATCTATACGAGAACTCTAATGAAGATTAGTTTATGGCAGTGTTGCTCTAAAGCTTCAAAAGGAAACACAGTGAAATATCTGAAAACATAAAATGTAAAGTAGTAAGACAGTATTGCAACAAAGTATTACTTGAAAATATAAACAGAACCAATCCTTCAGTGGGTCCCCCTTACTGACCTTAGGCTCTTAGTGATGTAACTAACCAACTTTCATCAGAACAAGCCAGTTTTCAACATATGAATTAACTACAAGGGCAGTCGAGCACCTTTTCTAATGTGAGCTGTAAATACCTAAATATCCTATTCACCATTAGGAATTTCCATAGTGTCCTCTGATCTGACAATTGCAGACACCTGTTCTCAAAAGTATGCTACTCATTATTCATATAGCATACATTTTTTATTTTTTTCAAAAAGAGCAACGTGTTACATCGAGCTACGAACTCTTTTATGTTTGCCCAGTCTGGGATTAGAAAAAATACTTCTTCCTGCAAAATTAGCTTAGCTCCTGGGGAACCACATCGAAATAAAATAATGTTCAAGTTGCTTATCTGAATTTGCCTTTGACTCCCGATACCCATAAGCAACCATTTGTCTCCTCCCCACTCCAGAGGCTCCAGACCCCAGAAGATACTCTGAAACATGCTTCTTGTAAAGGCGAAAATGTGCCAATAGACTTCACTTCTAATATTTGATACAAAGAAACAGAGGCTGTGGACTGAATCATGCTGATTAATCTTCAGTGTGTCTCCTTTGTAGATAAATGTCTATTATGTATAAAATACACAGTACGCATGTTTATTGGTGTGAAATTTTCTTGTATGTATCGGCTCCCTAAAATGTCCTACACCCAGTAATACTAATATCTTGACTAGGAGTTCTGAAAATTCCCCATAGGTTTTGCTTTTTGGAGTGTCTGTATTCTCTATAACAGTTTCTTCATAGGCTACTGACTATTTCTGGAAGCTGGTGGGTTTGAACCTACCCAGCAGCAACTTGGAAGACAGACCCAGGGATCTGTTCCTATCAAGACAACCATTTAGAAAACCCTGCAGGGCAGTGCTAATCTGTCACATGAAGTCACTATGAGTCGAAATTGATTCAACAGGACTTAACAATGGAATTTTTAAGTCTCATTCAGGTGAAAGTCATGTATAGATCTTCAATCACTTTTTCTAACCACATAAGCCACCTATTTAAAAGCTTGCTAGAATTTGTACAGTTATCTAAAATTAATTATTTTATACACTATTTGAATCTTGCAAGCAGAAATAAACACTTATATTCACTGAACACTACTGGAATGCTCCTTAAAGCAGGCATGGGTGAGGACAGTGACACTTGATCTTGCTTCCTCTGGACACATTGTCAAGGAAGACCAGACACTGGAAATGGACATCACATGTGGTAGCAGGTCAGTGCGAAGAAGACGACCCTCAGTGAGATGGACTGCCACAACAGCATCAATAAAGGGCTTAAACATCAAACATCACCGAGACGGCTCATGAATGGGCAGTGTTTCATCCCGTTGTCATAAGGTCACTGCGAGTCAGAACCAGCTGCGGGCCAGCCATCGACAACACACACATTTAACTTAAAAGCTTGCATGCCACTACAGCGGCTCCAAGGCTTCAACAGGAACATTCACAGAAAAGGTCACTTTTTATGGAAAAGTTTGACTTTATTTTGTAAAAAGTATCGTTTCTGAGGATGCTTATTTTACTCTTTCAAAGTAATGCAAATACAACGATAAACATCTGTGGAAAAAGCACCCTGCTTTATGAACTTATTTTTAACACACTAAAGGTGTATTATTTGCTGAAGGTAGAAATATGTAACCCAATTATAAAACATAAAATATAAGAGTAAACACAACTGAAAAGCCATGAAAAACTAGAGGATTAGTCAAAATATTCTGCTTAAAAATATTAAATTCAAGTTATGTGGCAATTTATGCATAAAAAACTATGTTGTGTAATCAGAGTGACTCTTCCACAGTCATTTCTGAAAAACAAATGTTAACTTTGCTTCAACAGTTAAAGTTTTAACTTTTCTTTTTCAAAATACTTTCAAAACTTGACTATTCAAATTAAAATAAGATATTTTAGCAATTCATACCAAAGACATGTAGTTCTTATTCCAAGAGATCTTTTTGTTATGTATAAATAAATCTAACAGGGGTGGGGAGCAATTAGAAAAGAGTACTGTAGTTCAGTTGAAAGTCAAAGAGTGATCTCGAATTACTGTCATTTCTTGTCCCATTGTCTTTTGAGACTGAGAGCAACTTTGTAGGGAGTTCACCATGATCTACATTTTCTCAAATCTCTCCTGGCTGTGACAGTCAGGGAAGAATTAACATCACCCTCTCTCGGTTTCACTGGCCAGGAATATCTAAGCCCAAACTTCACTCCTATTCCTGGGCTACAACAAGTAACATTACAAAAGTACCTCATCTATCATTATTTCAGCTGCAAAACAGACAACTTCTGTAGTGATTATTTTGCTGCACTGTTTGTTGCCTTAATATTAACCACTATAAAAAAAAATTTTTTTTCTTAAACCTGACATTCACTTAAAAGTTGGGAAAATGGACATAAATGTAGTCCTAGCCTCTTCGATTCCCCAATTCTCCCTTCCTACTTCACACATGTCATTTTTCTCATAATTATCCTAAATACAAACCTAAGTGTTTGTATGACTGCATCAAGAAACGGAGACACTTATTTCTTTCAAAAGCCTAGTAGCTCTGGGAGACAAACAGCACGTTTCAGTTCTCACTGACTTTCCTCATCCTCATTTTCAGCCGGCACACCAACAGTGCTGGAAGCTTCAGGAGCAGGCAGCTCAGGGGAGTGGGCTGGATTCAGGGCTGTGGAGGGGGGCTGAGACAGCATGAGGGTGGCACACAGTGGAGTCCGCTTCAGTTTGATCACTCGACTGGGTGCAGACTTCTTGTCAGAGAGCAGGATCTTTGCTGGAGGTGGGTGCAGGGTCCCATTCTCAGCAGCCCTGGTTCCCCAGGAAGCCTGGGGCTGCCCACACGCCCTTGTGCCCACAGCAGATGTGGCTTCTGAAGATGCCGAGCTGCTGTGAGGCAGGTTTGCTGTCACCTGAGTTGAGGTCTGGGGAGCCCTGGCAGGAGACACCCTGACTGAAGCCGAGTTCTTGACTTTTATCTGAGTGCTTGTGGAAGGGCCCACAAATCTGACTGGCTTAGGACCAGTTTTGCAATTCACACTTGCTTCCTCTTCACTGAAAGTTACCAGTCGCCTGTAAGTACAGAAGCATGTCATTTTCAGCATTTACAGCTTCAATTAACAATGGAAAGAAATGTCACCAAATTTTACCTTCAGGATTAAAAAGATTTTTCTGGAGAATTAAAGAGTCCAAAAAAATTACAGGTATCATAGTACTGTATCTCTCATCCCCACCCAAAGTTGATACATAAATTAGCAAATTTGCCAAAGATTGTTTCCACTTGAATGCATACTAAGAAGTCTCCTAAAAGACAATCTCCTGTCTTAAAAAGCATACATAAAGTTAATACCAACAAGTTAAAATCTGGACAATGTTACACAAGAATTATACGATATTATCACTCTGTTCCCAAGACTCCCAGTGTGATCTACAGGATAAGCAAGAATATCCTCTGCTGTTTTTCCCAGAGCAACAATTTCAAGAGATTTGCTGATGAAAAAGCATTTTGCAGTCAAATAAATATAAGAAGTACTGTTGCATATTTTGTTCTCCCCTGGGAGCTTTGTAATCCACATAAACAAACTACAGTTTCTGAGAGGGCCACGGGTACAGAAACCTGTTTAACTTTGTTGAGTCCATTATTTCCCAAATCATTCTGTAATGAAACTACCTTTGACATCCAATGAAATTAGCAATCTGTGGAACAACTGCTAGAATGACCAAACTCATGAGATAGTTAGACGCCTTTTGAGTTTGAGAAGTATTAGAAAAACTTTTCAAAGATTCCTGAACTGAGTTTACTATTCACTATTTAAAAAAAAAAAAAAAAAAAAAAAACACCTAAGACTAAGCATTTAAAAAGACGACCTTAAAACTGTTCAACACTACTGTCAAAAACCGTCTTGCTCCTTCCATTGCTTCTACCAGCTTTCCTTCACGAAAATCACCTCCTGGATGTGGGCATCACACCGGTCCCCCAAGTCTTCTCCCTCTCACAGCATCACTGTGCGTTCCCGAGACAAACACTGCAAGTAATGAACTCTGATTCCTGGAAATGGGTTGTAAGGGCCTAGTTATTTGAGAATCACTATCTGAGGTAAAAGGAGCCCTGGTGTTGAAACAGTGAGGTGCTTGGTCCCTAAACCCAAGGTTGGAGGCTAGCACCCACGCAGCAGCTCCACGGGAAGGGGGTCCCACAAAGGTCACTGCCCAGAGAACCCGACGGGACAGTTCTCTCTCACATGGGGTCACCATGAGTTGCTATCAACTCAGCGGCACTCAACAACAACATACAAGTCAAAGAAATGTGATTATAATACCATCAACCCTATAGCTCTGCTGGATCCTTGAGTGGTGCAAACAGTTAACACACTCACTGCTAAGTGAAAAGGAGGTCTGACTCCACCAGGGGATCTACTTCTGAAAACTCAGCCATGGAAACCCTATGGAGCCAAGTTCCACTCTAACATAAACAGGGTTGCTATGAGTCAGAATCAACTTGAAGGCAACTGGCTTTTTTTTTTTTTTAACTCTACTGGTCATAACTGAATTTTACCTGATGAGTAATACAGTTCTTTGGGTTCTCACAAATGTTTCACATGATCATTAGCTTTTTGATACATCAAAAATGATGATTAACACATTCCCAGAGGAAAGACAACTAACCCAGATACGAATCTCCATAAAACCACTCCTGCTCACTTTTGAGTGTGTCCACACCTTCCACTAGACCCCAAACCAGGCTTTCTCCACTCCTGGCACTGTTGACATCTTGGGCCAGTTCATTTTTGGTCATTGGGGGCTGTCCTGTGCACTGTCGGAGCTTTACCAGCATCCCTGGCCTCTACCTACTAGATGCCAGTAACAGTTCCTTTCCCAAAGGTGATAACCAAAAATATCTCAAGACATCAAATGTCCCCTAGAAGACAAAATAATTCCTGGTTGAAAATCATCGCTCTCAACTCAAGTAGTATTTGCTAAGTGTACATTCAAAAGGAAAATAAATAAAGATAATAAAATTAGGGCCTTTAAAGAACAAGATGTGTTTTGACAAGAGATGAGTAGCTACTAAAAACCGGGTACATTTGGTGCTTCTGTGACAGCTCCAAAGGATGAAAGTAAGAAAGCACCAGAGCACCAAATAAAATTTTGGAAGAGGGGATCAGAAGCAGGAATGTCTGGAAGGCCATGACCACTCAGAAACTGAAATATCTACACACTAAAAAAGAAATGCAAGTTTAAATGTATTTAAAACACTGTGAAAGACAGAAAAGCAAATTTAATGTAAATAACAGAATACAAGAAAATACTATCACATAAAAAGACAGGAAATATAATCTGTGGTAATAGTAGGAAGAATGAAATTCAGAATAAGTAACAATAAAGTTTAAATAGTCTAAAAGAATTCTTTGACAATTGCCGACAAAGACTGGCACTTCAGCTTTGTGAGGAGAAAATTCTCTGTCACAGAATTTCTATTCTCCCAATAAGAACACACGCAGCTTTAGAAAGTCCTTCCCACTCTTTACACAGTTTAGTAACATTGGATTTACCTAGATACGTATTTTGATGATAAGGCAGAATATGCAACTGGGTGATCGATAAGCTTAGCTAGGTCAAGAACCAGTATTCAGTACCGCCTCAGAAAACACAGTAAAAATATAGGTCACAGATAACCTTTTTCGAATTGGGGCCATGTGTCGCAGGCTTCCAAGTAAAGGCTGCTCTTCCAGTGTCCAACACTCTATCAGCTCGTGAGGCATGCGCCAATAGCTAATACCTGAAGACAACAAGACATTGTTAAGCGTTCCAATATTCACTATAAAATGTTCAGCAATGCTGTTTCATAAAGATCTGGCACAGTCTGAGGTTTATGACCCATCCCTGATAGAGTGAGACATGTACAGCACAAAGAGGAAGAGCTCATGCTAAGCAGCAGGGTGCTGGAGTGGCATGGCTCGCAGCCTGGGTCTAGGAAGCACTGGGCCCCAGCCCTCGGTCTGCCACTTACAAGCTGAGAAACCCTGGCAGGTTGTTCTATCTGCCCTGGGCATCTGAGCAGGGTGGATAAGAGCACAATCTCCCAAGCTAAGACAGTGTGAATCCCAATTCTCTTTCTGTCGCTTGCTAATCATGTGACCTCCTCTTCTTAAGTTTTCTCATCCGTGTAATGATGACAATAACGTCACATCGCTTGCAGAACTGCTGTGAGAGTAAATGAATTAATAAGTGCTTAAAGTAGGACTTGGCAGAGACTAAGCCCTTGGTAAATGCTCGATGTCTTTAATACAAGCCTGAGTGTTAGGGGTAGCTTGGTGAGACCTTGGAGAGCCAGCAATCAGTCAGATGGCCCGGTTTCTCCAGCTGTTGCGGGGGTTCCACCTTCGACAAAGTACAGTCTTACCACTTTTCTATTGCTCCTCTCAGCGGGTACTATTTCCTTTTCCTCCTCTGACAGGTTTTCTGCCCTACATGAGTTCCAGTGTTTGCAGCTTTTACTGTAATTATACAGTATTGGGGGGTTTACACTCATGCTTACTCTGTCTACATCACTGAGTTGCTGTGAACATCTAATCAAGCAATTGTTACAAACCCCTCTGCAAACATCAGCTGCTATACAAATATGAGACAGCACTACTCCATGTGCAGCTGTCAAATGAGCATAATCTGAGTTAATATGCTGAGGTCGAAATCCTGGTCAAGTTCATTCTGATTTTTAAATCTGATCAGCTTCTGATTAAAACTTGAAAAACAGAGCCTATGAACCTCAAAAACATTATGTTAAGTGAAAGAAGCCAGACACAAAGATCACATATGCCATGATTCTGTTTATATGAAATATCCAGAATACGTACACCCACAGAAATGGAAAGCAGACTGGTGGCCACCAGGGGCTGCAGGGTGGTGGCAACAGAGTAACTGCTTGATGGGCATGGGGTTCATCACTATTTGGGGTGATGAAAATGTCTTGGAACTAGACAGAAGTGATGACTACATAACACTGTGAATGTGCTAAATGCTCCTGAATTGTATACTTTGAAACAGCCACAATTTTGTTACATGTATCTCAGAAACTTGTATGTAGACGCAGGGAAAAAAGCTTACAGAATAATGTTGAATACAAACTACTCGACAGTCAAAATGGCACAGCAGCATCCTTTGCCCAGCTTCACAAGAGGAAGGACAGAAAATCATTATCAGCATCAGCTGCCCCTGGCTGACTCCCATAAGGCAAAGGTCCAGCCTCCAAACCTTTTACCATTTCTGACACCAGATGTCCTTTCCACAGCACTCTACTTCTCTGCTGGATTCGATATTTTGTGGTAACAGCACACCTAAACCAACCAAACCCACTGCCATCAAGCCAATTATGACTCACAGCAACCCTACAGGACAGAGCAGAACTGCCCCAAGGAGTTTCCAAGGAGCACATGGTACAGGTGAACTGCCAACCTTTTGGTTAGCGGCCATAGCATTTAACCACTATGACACCAGGGTTTCCAATGGCCACACAGAACTCCAAACGATACTTATGAGATCTATTCAGGAAGTAACAGGTTACAGGATAGCCTTTTCCTAGCCATGCCAACAGCCAGGCCTCTCTCTGGCCCTCAGTCTCTCAGTATGGCTTCTGCCTTGCTCGGGAAAGTGTTACAAAGCTCTTTAGCTCCACCAGTAAGTGCCCAGAGGTAACCCACTCTGCCAATAAGCCATGGCCTGAGGCCCTCAGCTCTCTTGCTCTGTGAGTCAGCAAGTCGAGTTCTGCCAACAAGTGCCTAGAGGCACCCCACTCTGCCACAACTTCAACAGGAACCCTCCCAACCCAAGACACTCAGCTCTCTCACTCCATTGTTTAGCATATCCACTGTAACCAACTTGCTCCATGGGCCAGGAAGCCCAGTGTACTGTCCCATACCAGTCTCCTGGTTCTGCTGCCACTGTTTCTCTGCCAACACTTCCTGCCATGTTGCACCATCTCTAGTATACAGCTCTCTCTCCCTCTCTCCCTCCCCCTCTCCCTTTCCCTCCCTCTCTCTCTCAGGTCCAGGAGGTTCTCAGCCTAGGGATCCCAGGTACAACGGATGCAGTTCACTCCTAGCTCTTCTTTCTTGATGATAGTGAGGTCCCTACTGTCTGCCTCTGGGACAACTCATCTTAAGCCATGCAGGATACCTTAAGCCTCATCAGGATACCACACACTTACTTCATAGTCCCATCCTCACAGGGTTTCAAACACCTTATATGCATTATCAGCAAGGGACCCAACCCCCTTAGAGGACCCTCGGCACCCTTACTGGCATAGTCCTACCCAATCATTTGGTGGGAGTTAAAATGCCATGCTGAAAAGGGCCACATAAAAGCAATCTATCACACCACAATGGCATAAAAATGTTTTTAAAAATTAACCTTGTAAGTCCCAAGAATGGACTTGGCATTTTTCTTCTATTACTAAAGTTCTGATAAACAATTCAGCAAGCAGGGTACTGTGGATTGAATTGTGTCTCCCCAAAAAATGTGTGTAGCAATTTGGCTAAGCCATGATTTCCACTAGTGTGTGACTCCCTCTATTTTATGATTTTCCTATACAGTAAATCCTAATCTCTGCCTGTGGTTAACAGACTGGATTATGTTAAAGAGGATTAGCGTGGGACTGTAACATCCCTCCTAAGGTCACCTTCCTGCCCCAGTGTAAAGGGAATTTCTCTGGAGTGTGGCTTGCATTCCCTTTTATTCTGTAAGAGATAGAAGGAAAGGAATGCAAGCAGAGAGTGGGAACCTCATACTATCAAGAAAACAGCACCAAGTGCAGAGTGCATCCTTCAGACCTGAGGTTCCTGCACTGAGATGCTCTCAGATCAAAGTAGAGTAATGCAACACAAAGACTTTCCTCCAGAGCCAACAGAGAGAGCGTGTTTCCTGGAGCTAGCACCCTGTTCACACTTGTACGCTACTGAACTGTGTGAGAATAAACTTTTTGTTAAAGTCATCCACTTGTGATATTTCTGTTAGAGCAGTACCCAATAACTAAGACACAAGGCATATAAATTATTAAATATATTAAATATGTCCAATCTAAGAACTCTATAACCTCATCTTAAGTCAGTAACTTTCTGGAACTATTTGATCATGCTCCAAAGCTTACATACTGCTACAGAAGTATTGCCAAGTCTTGCCTATTCGGGCTTTTTCTGTTTGTTTTTTTTTTTTTAAGTGAGGTTTACTGAGGTATAAAATTCATTATATAAAATTCATTCCTTTTAAGTAACAGTTTTACGAGCTTTGACCAATATCTACAGTCATGTAATCGGAGCCAGAATCAGGATATGAAACACTTCCATCACCCCAAAATGCTTCCTCATACATCTCTGCAGTGAATGTCCTCCACTTTTTCCCCTAATGTTACATACATGGAATCATACACTATGCAGTCTTTTGTGTCTAGCTTCATTAGCAGTAAGTTTTAGAAACTCAACCATGTTGATATATGTATCTGTGAGCATTCTTTTTCATAGGTAAGCAGTAAGACATTGAATGGATATACTGCAATTTGTTTAAATAAATTTCTTTTCTTCATACCTACAAACTACAGGTAGTCCCCAACTTAGGACAAGTTCCCTTCCCATGACTCCATTGTCCATTCTGATGTAAGTCAAATACCTCTATTTTCCCCATTTTTCATTATTATTGCCTTTTACTATCAATATCTTTACAAATCCAGCAGTGTTTTGAACAGTAAATCATAAAACAGAACACCTGAGATTACATCAGCAAAAATACACTGCAACATATTATTAAGGATAAGATGTACCAGGAGAAAAAAAGGACAGTAAATGTAACTCATTGTAACTCACAGTAGGGGACCACCTGTAATTCACATTCATCATACAGAGCCTGGAGAATACAGAAAAGGATAAACAACGAAATCAAAACTACTCCTAATCCTGTAACCAGAACTCACAGCTCATGACAGTAAATGCATCTCCTTATCTTTTTCTATTTATGCAACATACACCTAATCAAAAATGCTTTACATTTACTTTTATTTCCTACTTTAAAAAAAAAAATCATTTCCTACTTTATCACAGGCATTCTTCTATGTACAGTTATTCAAAAATAATTTTAATGGCTATTGTATTCTATTGTGTGAACATATGTATTTATTTCTCTATTATTAAACATTTAGATTGTTTCATTTTTCTCTATTACAAATAAAATGTCATTAAATCTCTCAGCCTTTAACTACATTTGATTCAATCCTTAAATTCCTAGAATTACTGAATAAAAGAATATGAACAAATTTCATATTGACAACTTATTTTCCAAAAAAGTTATACCCATTTTTACTCCTGCCAGGAATACATAAGAGGACTTTACTAATTAGGCATGTAAAAGATACTTTTGATTTAATTTTACATTTTCTTCATAAATAATGAGGTTGAGCCTCCTGCCACGTTTATTTTCTTTTCTTGGAATCTTCTGAACATAAACTTTACACATTTTTTTGGTAGTTTATTGTCTAATCAACTCAAATAAACCTTTTCTGTAGGGTCACTATGAGTCAGAATTGACTCAACAGCAGTGGGTTTGGGTTTTTCTTATATATTAAGGATATTAACTTCTTTTACTGTTAGTGTTTTTTATTATTCTTAATTTTATAGTTTTTTAAAAAGACTTTAAAGTTCTAGTTTAAATATTATGTAATCAAATATTATTTATCAATCTTTATAATTTATTTTGGACTTTTAATTTCTTTCACTATAGGGGACAAGTTCCCTTCCCATGACTCCAGTTGTCCCAGTTATTTGCTTAAATTTCCTTTTAATTTATTAGTTTCTTTTCTTATTTTAATAAATGGTATGGGGTTAATGTTCTGTTTTTCCTTTCAGGTAGTCACCACATTTCTCAATTATTAAATG
Source organism: Heterohyrax brucei (assembly GCA_028571685.1). Classification (NCBI taxonomy): domain Eukaryota; kingdom Metazoa; phylum Chordata; class Mammalia; order Hyracoidea; family Procaviidae; genus Heterohyrax; species Heterohyrax brucei. The sequence goes on from CM053146.1 coordinate 109,309,060, forward strand.
ATTGACCACCTTTACACTTTATTACATAGTATTTTTAGTCTTATAATTTTATTGGGGCCTTCTCTTGATCTCTGTATCTATTCTTATACCAGGAAACATGGTTTTTATTATTATAGATATGTGGAAAGTTTTATTATCAAATAGAACTAAGCTTATGCTCCTGATTACTTTTCTTTCCCATAATGTTTTTGGCTATTTGACCTGTTTATTCTTCCAGAGGAATTTTAGAATCATTTTCACAGCATTCTACTAAAGTTCAGGTAGGGACTACTTTACAAAAGGAAACCCTGGTGGCAGGCAGAGTGAGTAAGAGCTATGGCTGCTAACCAGACGGCTGGTGGTTTGAATCCACCAAGCATTCCTCAGAAACTGTCTGAGGCAGTTCCACTCTGTCCCACAGGGTCGCTATGAGTCAGAAGCAACTTGATGGCAATGGATCTGTTTTTTTTGTTTGTTTTTAAGTAACTGATAATTTAATCTGAGAACTGACACCTATAAATATTCAGATTCCCTACTCAACACCATGACATGTCGTATTTTCATGTCTTCTCTCTTAAAGACAGAAAGATGGATGGATGTGCAGAAGGAAGAAGAATAGATGAACAGATGAACAGATAAATAGACATACTTTGCAGTTTTTTTCAAAACAGGCCCAAACAGTTCTTAGCAGGGCAGTCCTAGGTTTTTGTTGTTCATTGCTATCATGAATAGGATGTTCATCTACAATTTCTAATTGATTTGATCTGATGCAACGGCACCTGGCTTGGCTTGGCTTACTATATGTAGGCTACTGATCTTTGCATACTTACAGTGCATCCAGCTAGACTACTAAACTCATGACTTAAGATATTTTTGGTTGATTCTCTTGGGTTTTCTAAAAAGACATACTGTCCTCAAATAACGACTCTGTCTTCTCCCTTCCAATAGCTTTTTCTCTTCCTTCTGTTTCCTGGCTTGTGGCTTCCAGAGACCTTCCAGAACTTTGTGAAATAACAATGATACTCCATTACATGCTTCCCAAAAAGTTACAGTCAGTTGTATATTTTATAAGCCAGTGATCCCAGTTCTCCACTTCAGCTTTGTAAATCAGTGGAGAAGAAGCCAAGCTGGAGCCTTCCTAAGGGGTCCTGGCATCCTGCCATCCAGAGGCACAAAATGGAGACACAGAATGCCATGGGTTTTTTTTCCCTCTCATTAAACATAAGTGTCTTAAAGTAAATTAAATCTGAAATAATAAGCTTAAAGAGATTAACACTTATTTCACTGTTACACTTTTTCCTGCCTGTTTGAGGGCTATGATAAGAAAAGAAAAAGTAGGAAGAGTAAGGGGAAGCAAGTGGAGGAGAGGAGGGAAAGCTGGTGCTAGCAATCCACTTGCAGCAGGACCAGCTGATGGAGTTTGTGGAAGGCTCTTTCCTTTGAGTTCCTCTCTTCTTTCATTCACTCAGATGTGTGTCTGTCTCTAAAAGCTTTTAAAATCATCTGTGAACTGGGATGTATCTTATTTCTCTCTGGACCCAATTTTAAAGCTTAGCGAGCTTTCCAACTAATAGACACTCAACACAAGCTTCTTAATTAAGTAAGGAAAAAAAAACTTACACATAGAACAGTTACTCTTGTGATTCCTAAGCCAGTGATGATGCCTGAGACTCAGTCTCCTCATCTATAAAATGGGAATGGTAAAGAACGTACAGTATTGGTTTAGGACTTAGAGATACTGAGTGTAAACTATTTATCACACTGACAAAAGCAGCTTGATAAACACAGTTCATCTTCAAAGTGGACATCTAACAGCTATATTGTTTTATAAAGCCTTTTTAGATGTCTTTGTTAGTATATTTTCACTTTCTCTCTGCTTTATTGAGTATACATTTTTTGCTTAATTTAAAATACGCTTCCTAGGACAATGTGAAGAACATAATAGGTGCTCGGTTAAACTCTTATTTAATTGAACTGAAGTGTAACTATCAGAAATGTATTTTAGGTTGTGGATTTATAAACTATTAATAATACCTAGGAACTTCATGGGGCTTAAAAAGTTGAAAGTAAAACTGCCTGTGTGTTATCACAAAGCCATGTTTTGATCCACACACACAAAACTTCTTCAAAAAAAAACCAAATACAATATTTGCATTTATTTGGTCTTATCATGGAAAAGTCTACCTGTTCCCATGAAATAAAAGAATTGCACAATACCTTTTCCTTCCCAGGTATCAAAGGCATCCATTATTTTCTTCAATTCTGCTGCTGAATAATAGCTCCAAATGTACTGAACATTATTTCCCGCCTCTCTAGAAAGATTGCAAAAAGTAATGAAACTATACGACCTAGGTATGAGTGTATGTGTACGTGTGTGTCCACACACACACATACACTGCTAAGAGACACTCAAGTGCTTTTTAATTAAGGAAAAAATGCATAGGCATTGAAATATATGTATAAAATATACACAGAACCACACTTGATCTCTTTTTACCAAGGTAAAATATCTGAATTCCACAATGTAGACTGTGTAGACAAATCTACACCTCTTTAAACTCGAGTTTTTTAAAATTCATCTACTCAAGTAAAGTTAGAAAAGATTCAGCTTTAAAACATTCCTACCACTATCCGAGACACTTATGTATCTTATACAGAAGACTCCTTGCCCATAAAGAACTCAGAAACTAATTATATATTTAATCATCTAAGAAGCAAGATTACAGTCATTCATTCCCAAACCCACAGCCATCGAGTTGACTCCAACTCACAGTGACCCCACAGGACAGAGTAGAACTACCCCACAGAGTTCCCAAGGAGCATCTGGAGAATCTGAACTGCCGACCTGACAGTGAGCAGTCAAAGCATTTAATCACTATGCTACCAGGGTCTCCATAGTCATTCACTGGCCTTAACATGGGACCCAATCCAATCTCTCAGACAATTTAAAAGAAGCTTGTTAGTGAACGACCAGAGTAAGCAAGATTACAGGGAAAACACTAAGAGACTGCCACTTATGCTCAAGAGAACTTGAAAGCGCGAAGGAACTGCAGAAGTCCATTGTTCACAGAAGATGAAGCTGTCCTACAAACTTTTAGGCTGGTGCTTCCACCCCTGGACCACAGTCTAAGGGAGACAGCAGGCACGTGGCTCTTCCTTCCCTTCTTTGTTAAAGCTCTCAGGGGATTCTGATACACAATCCCCACTGATGTTGACTACACTAGACCATGCAGATGGCCTGTGGCTGAGGCATAAATGCAAATGGCTTAATTAAAATCTCCTCATGAAGTAGGCCTGTCTTCCCAGCTACTACGGACAGCTCGGTCTGCTGAGAGGAGTTGGTGGTCTTTTCTAGTCAAGTGCATATTCCATTCAATAACACTTCTTAGACAAGGCCAAGGCTTCATACTGTTATTTTCCATACTGAAATGTGGACATACCTTTTTAAAATGTTTTTACTGTGAATTCTTCCTCCCAGCTGTTTATCGATAGCATTTGTTCCATCAGTTTTTGTGGCGTACACACCAATAATTCTGTTCTCACAGCTTGCACCACATGTGTTAAGATAGTGCAGAACCCAAACTGTCGGTTTATTGCAAACTAAGCCATACGAATCACAGAAGTCTGTTAAAGCCTGGAGCAGAAATAAATATATACATTTTGAATTTAATTCTAAAGTAAAAATGAATGTTCTCTATTACTTTCACATAAAGCTTCAATTTTAGCTGGTTGTAAAAGAAATAAAAAGATTGTGAAACTCAGCCTAGTCTTTAGGCCTATAAAAGATGAACATTCGTTTGTTAAATTTATGGAGGGGAAAAAGCACAAAAACCACTGCTCAAAAAGCCAACGTTCTTTCACCTAGAGAACCCTTTTTCACATGGAAATCACACTTTACTTTCTCTTGCTTTGGCCTCACTGCCAACATAATTTTTAATTTTATAATGTTAATTTAATAACTAAAAGTTCAACTTTTTGTTTTCGCGTTAGAGTATTTTTTCCAAATTTGCTCACTTGGTTCAATCTTCCTTCACGTTCTACTGACTAGCCCTGTGGCTGGTCCCTGTTTTACCTCTTCAATCTGATTATGGACTAACCAGATGAATTTGCTCTTTTTCAGTGAAAGACATGACTGCATGAACTCAGTACCGATGGCCTGAATTAAGCTGGCACTTATTTACCCATTCACTCATTCATCTGAATATTAAATACCTACTGTACCTACTACTACCTACACAGGGGATACAAAAGGCCCTGGAGATACTTTAGTGAGCAAGCCACAGATCCTCTGTGCCCTCAGAGCTCATAGCTAATAATGCTACAGACACACATTATGTAAGCCATCCCCACACAGTGTAGTAAGTGCTACCAGGGAAACTACAAGATGCTAATGGACACACAGCAGCACAGCTTCCCCTGGTAGAGTTATGTAGGTCACTCTAGGCACCTGACTATTTCAGCCACTGACAGACGCCAAGTGCCAGGTATAACACCGACACAAAAGGAAGTTCTCAGTGCTTACTGACTCAGCAAATGAGAATAGAGTCATGTCTTACATTTGCATTATATACCGCTGCCTAACTCCTGGATAGGTTTTTAACTCTATCTGCACAACTACATTATCAACTGCTTAAGGACAGGGATCACATATTGTATTTCTTTGGGTCCCACTCAGCCCCTAGTATAGCACTGCACACACAACAAATACTGGAAATAAACATAAGTTAATGAACCCAAACGATGTGTGCATGCTACATCCCTTTGCCAGTACAAACCAGGGATAAGAGGCTTAACAAGCTGGGACTTCAACAGATAAATGCTAACCTGCCTCAGCCTTCCAGGCAGGGTTTCTCAGCCCCATTCTGCAGACGTGGCAAAAAGTGCTGGAAGAGTGTTGTTTAATAACTCAATTTATAAATAATTACAGTAGCAGAACCAATATAAGCATACAATTCATTAAGAGACCTTAAGCCAAACCAACTTTCTCTTCATGTTACACTCCTAATAACTGTGCTGTCAGCTGCTTCTCCTGTGACATCCAATTCAAACTAATTCAAGTCAGACCACATCGGTTTTCATTAACAACAACTGTATGGGGAAAATATTTTTCTTAGATGCCCAAAAGTATTAATAGCAAAGTACACACTGAAATATACAAAAAAGATAACAAATCTTCTCAAGTCATGTAAAGATCCATGAAATGTGATTAAAATAGAAGCATCTTAAAAAAAAACTTACTGGTCTCAAAGAGTGAATCACAGTAACCTAACTAATGTTTTAATGTAGCAACAAACTGTTACTTTCAGTATATCAGGTAAGAGATTTTATGCAATATTTTATTTATCAAGACAATTCTCCTAAAAACTGTCATTTTAGCCAACAAAATAATACCATTTTATCTTCACATACTTTAGTATTTCTCTGAATCTAAAAAGAACTTCAAGAGTAGAACAGTTCTATTTAAAAAAAATCATAAACACTGAATTTTCATGAAAAATATAATCCCAATATACCTTTGAGTATCTATGTAATATACTTTTCTGGAAAGGAATTTTGGCCTAGTAAAGCTGAGTAGTTGTAATTTAATTAAGAAATGGGTCTACAAAAATCATAAAAAGTAATACTCTCTCCCATTTGGTTTATGTGACAACACAGACTAGGCAAAAAAATATGCATTGCTTTGTGCATAATCAACATGTACTTTTTAAAACTTAAGAAAATGCCAAGACCTTTTTAAGTTCTATATTTGACCTTAAAGAATATGTCTCCATTTCATTGGCCAGGTGATCGGACAGGCTGTGTGGATAAGGGATACCAAAGTAGTCAGCCTCTTCCTGCAGGGCAGCACGGGTCTGCTCATCGGGGGGGATCTGAACTTCTCCATGCAGATAATCCAGAAGGTATTTAAATAGATGTCCATCACGGTCAATAACACAAGCCCCTAAAAAACATTCAGTTCAAAAATGGCTGCATATAAGCATTATGACCAATGAAAAGACATCAATAAGTCAAAGTAACTCAGTCGGAGAACCTCAGGAATTAGAAAATTTTCCTTCTCACAAAAAAGTTAACACAAAGTGTTCAGATAGGCTTAGTCAACCAAACTGAGCTAGACTTTTGATTCTTTTCTGGAGCAGCAAATAAAACGTACCAGAAATCCTCAGCCCACAAATAGGTGATACTCTAAAAAACTGACTTGTGAATAGGTTGTTTGGGAAAGTCAGCTGTATCTCCCTACCACTGCAGATAAATGTGAATGCAAACATATGTTACCAGGGTGCCCATGCTTGGTTGTATAGATGTGCTCTGCACAATGGTGCCAGGCCAAGAAGAGGAGCAGAGGTCACCAAGCAATGCATCCTGCCATGGAGCTGTATCTTCCTGGATGGAGGAGTGACTTTTTCTAATGGCACAAAGAGACTGCATGGGCTAGTGATGGCCCTTTGTATCCTTACCTACCTTACAGAAGAATGCATTCTGGGAACCATTTGGAATTTTGGATGCAATGACCACATTCTCAGTGCCCCCTCCTCAAAAAATATCCACTGCTGTCAATTCCAACTCATAGAGATCCTACAGAATACAGCAGAATTGTCCCATAGCATTTCCCAGGCTGTAAATCTTTATGGAAGCAGACTGCCACAGAGCAGCTGGTGGGTTCCAACCATCAACTTTTCAGTTAGCAGCGTAGTGCTTACACCATGCACTATCACGGATCCTCACTGCAGCTGTACAAAAGGCCAGGAGACCTCAGGCTGCTGACGCAATGGAAGCTTGCTTCTAACCTGCTGGGCCAGGAAGTGCATGCGAGTTGCTTATCATTATGTCTGGGTTTGCATGTTAGCGATACTACAAACCAGGCATACCATGTGTTTACAATTATCAGGTTAGCCAAGTTTCTCTGTACTGTTAAATCTCAATTTTTTAAAAAAGGAATGCTGTGCTGGCATTGCTTTATGACAAAAAAAAGGCTTTTCTTAGGCAATTTAGCAAAATTAAAGCATAAACTTTTGTGCAGGGTTATTCAATAATTCCTTTCCTCCCTTGAACAGCTCAGAAAAAAAGGTGAGACAGTAGCACTTAGGGGCAAAGAGGAAAGCTCAGTCCCTGCTTACCATCTTTTCACAAGAAATATTTCTGTCCAGTTGGACATCAAAGCTTGGGTACCAGTTAATGGTGATGTTTACATTCCTTCCACTGCTATTCCTCTGGCAAAGCAATCTCTTAAAATCCCAGTCTGCTAACATTGTATCAGCCCTCATGCTCAAGATTCCGCAATCCTTTTCCTCTGACACACAGCCAAGGGTGGATACCTGTGAACCTGGAACAACTAAGATAACACCAAAAAGCCTCACTTGTGTTGACAAAATTTCTTCAGAACCAGTAGTACGTGCAGTAGCATTCCAAGTGGAGGCTACACCCAGAATCCTAGACCTGTGTTTTAAAATTTCTTTCTGACACACCAGTTTGCAGTCTTCTGCCACTGGGTGGCTGAGGGTATCACTGCACCAACATACATGTCAGTCCACGCAAGAGTAGGTACCTAGATTAGGAAGCTACTTAACTCTCTAGCCTATACCAAAAGTAACTGCCCTGTCAGCCATCAGGGCAGCTATGTCACTGTCATGGTTGGAATTGTGTCCCCCCAAAAATGTGTGCAGCCACGTGGCTGGGATATGGTTCCCAGTATCTTGGGACTGTCCTCCATTGTGTGGTTTTGCTAACCTGTATGTTAAAGGATTAGGGTGGGGCTGTGAATTCCTGCTGTGGGGGGAGTTTCCCTGGAGTATGGCTTGCCCCACCCTTAATGCTTTTAGCTTGCAAGGAATAAAAAGAAAAAGAAACAAAGGACAATTTGAGAACCTCGCTACCATCAAGCAAGCAGCACCGGGAGCAGAGCGTGTCCTTCAGACCAGAGGTTCTTGAGTGAGGACGCTCCCTGGACAAAGACTGATGCAATACCGGACTTTCCTCCAGAGCCAACAAGGGGAAAGTCTTTCCCTGGAGCGGACACCCTGAATATGGACTTGCAACCTACCGGACTGTGTAAGAATAAATCTTTCTTTGTTAAAGCCATCCACTCTGTGGTATTTCTGTTAGAGCAGCCTAGCTGACTAAAACAGTCACCATATCCCTTCCTGCTGAATCGATTCTGAGTCACAGCAACACCACAGGACACAGCAGAATCGCCTCAGAGGGTTTCCGAGGCTGTGATCTTTAAGGATGCGGACTGCCACATCTTTTTCCTCCAGAGCAGCTGGTGGATTCAAACTACCGACCTTTGCGTTAGCAACTGAACACTTAACCACTATGGCACCAGGATGCTTGTTTCTCCACAGAAATACATTTCTTAACTTGAAGAGCATGAAGAGAAACCAATATATTTAATCAGACTCCCTATGAAATTGTTGCAATGTACTGACTTTCAAAATGTCATTAATCCCCATAATCAAATCAGGGTTGGTCTTTGGGGCAATCTCACTTTTCCACCCACTTTTAGCAATAGTTATCACAGGTTTTGGAAACTCTGGTAGTGTAGTGGTTAAATGCTACATCCTAACCAAAAGGTTGGCATTTCAAATCCACAGGCACTCCTTGGAAACTATGGGGCAGTTCTACCCTGTCCTGCAGGGTCCCAATAAGTCAGAATTGACTTGAGGGCAACAAGTTCATTACAGGTTTTAGAAACCAGGATTTAACTTGTGCATGTACTTAATGAACCTCTAAATAGTCCTAAAGATCTCAGTGATTTATATACTAATCTAACACATCCCACTGTCTTTCAGAAAATCAAACAGAATTTGAATTAGACTCCTATTTCAACAAATATTGATGATGATCCTTACAAACATTGGACACTTACCTGATTCATCTGTTTTTAGGGAAAAACGACCACTGAACATGGACGCCAGCATTGAGTCCTTAAAGCGGCATAAAGACTCCCGCCTGGCTGTGTACGTACAGCCTCCTACGTTCAGCCGAAGAATATCTAACACCTCCTCTTCTGTCTTGTGGCCTTCCATCACTCCCAAGACTCCCCCAATAGCCTTTAGAAACTGCAGAACACTGACAGTCCTAGGAATCTCCCTTTATGAAAACAGAAGAGAATCACAACTGACATTCAAACAACACACTAAACAAATTGTGAAATAAACAGATCTTAATGTGATTGCAAATAAATTTCCCAGTACTGGCCATACTGAAGTGCTTTATACAAAACCAGAAGTCTGAGACACGCTGAGCAGCTGGAGAACTTAGGCTTAGAGAACATATAAAACCATTACCAACTGAATCATAGTTGCTGAAAGAATTAAAACGACACATGTAAAGGCAGATGGTTTGTCACGTCAGGCAAAGGTGAGGGATGTTTGTGAGCCCTGGTTTCACACACCTTTTCAACGATAAGAAGTCTGAGTGGGCTGTCGAGACTACAGTGGAGAGGAGCATGTCACCTGGGATCGGGCTGCCAGGCTCCACCACTTACTAGCTCTGGGACCTGGAACAAATTATCATGTTCTTGCACCTCAACTTCTTCATCCCTAAAATGGAGCCAGTGATGGTGTCTACCTCAAATGGTTGTCTACAGCATAACTGATACGTAAAAAGCATTCAGAACAGTGTCTGGCTCAGAATAAGTACTCTGTAAATATTCTTTCTCATGAAATAGGTAGGCTTGATACTGGAGATTTAAGAAAACAAAAGAGCAAACATGATTAACAATAGTGTCTTAGTTATTTAGTATTTCTAATAAAAACCACTTGTGGATAGCTTTAACAAGTTTATTTTCTCACAGTTTAGGAGACTAGAAGTTCTAAATTCAGGGTACTGGCTCTAAGGAGATGCTTTTTCTCTGTCAGTGGCTCTTCCCCATAACGGAAGATCCTTGTCTTGTCAGCTTCTGCTTCCTCGTTCCTGAGACATCACCATGTGGCTCAGCATCAGTCTTTTTTCCCTTCTCTGCTCCTTTTATCTTTCATGTTGACATACTCTTCATTAACTCTGTTTCACTGACATAACAGAAAACTAATTCCAAAATGCAATTAGAACCACAGGCCTGTACAGAGATAAAGATTTAGAATACATATTTTTAGGGGACACAATTCAATCTGTAAGATTCTACCTCTGGCCCCCCAAAATTCATGTCCTTGCCACTTGCAAAACATATTCATCCCATCACATCATCCCAAAAGGCTTAAATCAACTCCAAGTCCAAAATCTTCTGAATCATGTAAATTAAATATGGGTGAGACTTGAGGCATATTCCGTTCTGGGGCAAAATTCCTTTTCATCTGTGAATCTGTGAAATCTAGACCTCAAGTTATCTTTTCCAAAGTACAATGGTAGAACAAGGTATTTCCATTAAAAATGAGTGAAAATGGAGGGAAAGAAGAGATAACCAGCACCAAGCAAGTCCAAAGCCCAACAGAACAAATTACATTAGCTATCAATTCTCTCACTCCGAGACTCTCTGGGCAACGGGCCTGCCCTCGAAACTCTGGGTGTTGGTCATACCCTCTGGATTCTGGAGGGAAGCCCCTCAGCCCTGGGCTTCAACTCTACCTTCCAGGCTTTCTAGGGTGGTAACTCTGCTCCCTTAGTCCATTGGAGTGATGACCCTATCCCCTCAGTCCCTGGTGGCCCCATTCTTTCATCCCTTGAGCATGAAAGCTCTTGACCCCTCAACTTTGGGCACTGGCCCTATCCCTCCCCACCCCATCAAACACACATCTAAACGACAGTCCCACAGTCCAGAATCCATCTGACTCAGTTCCAACTCTTTGAAATCTAGGATGCTAGGTTCCTCCCCTTTGAAATGCAGAAGACTGTGGTCCTACACTTTGAAATGGAAACGACCCTGCTTTCCAAGCTCCTTCAACAATTTCATGGATCTCTGAGCAGCCCTTGGCACGGCCCTTTTCTCTTCTTGGGAGGACAGTGGATGTAGCTCCTTTGGCCTGCTTCCTGCCTGTAGAATTCAAAGAAGGAGACAGCATTCTTTCCTTTCATTCTTTTCTGTCTCCTTCAGTCTACACTGATGAGTTTTCATCTGTGGTAGCTGGTTAGCCACCAGTCAGTGGCTTAATTTCTTTAACACAAGATTGTATAGCCAAGTCCCTGGTGAACATTCTAGGACACATCTTTAGTTTACACAACAGAATTTTCCAGATCTTTATGTTCTGTTTTCATTCTGCACAGTTCATTTTTAAGTCCATCTCTTTCCTCTCACATTTCACCATAACCAGTAAAGAGAAACACTCAGCATCTTTAAAGTCTTATTTTGAAATCTCATCAACTGATATCTAAGTTCATCACTTACAAGTTCCACCATCCACCAAACATGTGAATATAATTCAGCAAGTTCTTTATCACTGCATAAAAAGTATCATTCTTCTCCACTGTCCAATCACATGTCCGTCATTTTCTTTTAATGTCTCACCAGAAGCACATTTATAGTCTATATATCTAGCAATATTCTGTTGCTGGTGCCATATGGATCTCTAACACAACAGATACTTTCTCTCCAGCTCTCCTTACTTCCTTCTGCACCTTTACCAGAATCCCCTGTGACATCCATAATTCTATCAACAGTCTTCTCTCAAGGCAGCCTAGGCTTTTACTATTAGGCTGCCTTTACTATTACTCCTAAAACTCTTCCAGCCTCTACCCATTACCCAATTCAAAAACTGCTTCCACATTTTAGGTATCTGTTAGAGCAGCACTCCACTCTTTAAGTACCAAATTCTCTAGTGCCACTATTACAGAAATACAATAACTGGATGCCTTAAACAAATAGAAGTTTATGTCTTCACAGTTTAGGAAGCTAGAAATCCAAATTCAGGGCGCCAGCTTTAGCAGAACGCTTTCTCTGTTAGCTCTGGAGAAATATCCTTCTCTTCAGCTTCTATTCCCTTGTTCCTTGGATATCTCCATGTGACTTGACATCAATCTTTTCTCTTATTACTACTTGCCTATTCTGCTCCTTTTATCTCTAGTAAGAGATTGACTGAAGACACACCCTACATTAATTTTGCCTTACTAATGTATCCCCAGAGTATTCAAGGAGTGCCTGGTCCCTAGAGTCGCCATGAATCGGATCTGACTCGATGGCACTTAGCTGGCTTCGCTATTAATGTATCAGAAAACTCATTCACAAATGGGATTAGAACCACAGGCAAAGAGGTTAGAATTTACAACATGTTACATTCACAACATATTTTGGGGGGCATGATTCAATCCACAACAAACGGTAATTGTAATTTCTTCGTTAGGAAACTAAAAACAAAGAATTAAAAAAAATCCACTGCTATCAACTGGATTCTAACTCACAGCAATCCTATGGGACAGATGGGTTCCAAGGAGCAGTCAGTGGATTCAAACTGCCAACCTTCTGGTTAGCAGCCATAGCTCTTAAACACAACACCACTAGGGCTCCTGAACCAAAGTGAAACTACTGCTGTCCAGGCAATTCCAACTCAACAGAGACCAATGGAACAAAGGAGAATTGCCCTATATAGCAATATAGGAGAGTCAAGGAGAGCCTGGTAAATTCAAACTACTGACCCTTTGATTAGCAGCCACAGCTCTTAATCATTGTGCCACCAGGGTTTCCATACAGATATACATGTATACACCAACTGAGATCAGAATTTCCTGCATACCAGTAGCCAGACTGCTTTAGAAGAGCAACATGTTTAAATCATTCAGCTTCTTCATTCTGAAGTAGCTGAAGCTTTCGGGAAGTTTAAGGGTTTGATTTCTTAATCCATTCTGGAAACAGATGACTGTAGGTGACTGGGACATGTTTATGGAACCTGAAAGAATGCTGTGATAAAAAAGATCTCAAAACAGAGATCTTCAATATTTGCACATTTTATAGCAAGTTTAAAATGGCCACCAAGAGGCTCAAATACACCTATGCTCTTTTCCTCTGTCAATGTAATTGTTTTGTCTAAGTTCTCAAGTAAAATCCTTTCATAGATGAACTCCAAAAAAACAATACAGGGAGACCATCAGAGTCAGAGGAAGACAACGTCTGTTTAACGTGGTCAGCAAACAGAAATCATTATGGTTTAAATTCCAGACCCCCAAAAACCACTTGTCAAAGTGACTCTGTCTAAAAGCCCTGGAAACAACACCCTGATGATCTAAGAGAATACCCTCTGAGGCACGACATGGGATGGTTTATGTGCTCTAGGTACCAGCTCCCTAGAATTTTATCTGTTCTTTGAGACCTTGAGCAAATATCCCTTCTTCATGGCCTTCTCAAGCATCCTCTGTTTAGAATCCTTGCACGGTTCTGCACACATACTTTGCCCCTGGGTGTAGTTTTTCTCCTTCTTTAATTTCTAGTCTTTGGGTCTATAGGACCCAGGAAGGCTGAGCCCATATCTCTCTTATTAATTCCCATTTTCTGTGGGTGACACCTGACTCTAATTCACACAAAAGCTCTACCAGACAGCAATAACTGTCCCCACTGACAAACGAAGCACTGGGGGAGGGAAAAAAAAAAAAAAAAACAGTGATTGCACACATCATAGAGCTGTCCTTGGTAAGTAGTGGAACCTGCCCAATCCAGATTAGCAGGACCAACCCCAAGTTCTTCCTGCGACACCTCCATCCACTGCTTCATCACTGCCTCACCCCTGTAACTCGTCTACGGCCCTTCTCTCACTAAACATCTGTCCTTCTGAACACTCCGAGGCAACAGGCACACAGCAGCACTAGAAATCCCAGATTTAAGAGCTACCCTGCCCCCAAGTCAGTCTCTCTGCAGAGAACTATGAGTACTTCAAGGCCAGGCCCAATCCTCAAATGCCCCTATTTAGGTTGCCTGCTGCGTGGGGAGGCACTGTGTCCTCTGCACAGTGTAACCAGTGTGCAATTCTCTGATCACCTGCTCCAGAATCATCAGAGACAACTGCTGAAAATGCAGATTCCCGGGCCGTGGTACAGCGAGTCTGTTTCAGAACATCTGAGGAGAGGTCCAGGAATCTGCATTGTTAACAGGCCCCCACCCCATTCTTTGAGAAACACTCCTCAAGGGATTCACACTCCTCTCCCAAACTGAGTGGGAACGGGAGGTCCTGAAAAACCAGAAAGCCCCGCCGGGGTCTCCCCACAGCACGGGTACTCCGAATCTGCCAAACCCCAGCCCGCAGCCCGGGACGCCAGCGCTAACAGCGCGGCCCATGCCCTCTCTTTGGGGACGTCCCGCCGCCTCCCAGACCCACAGCCCACCCGGCGCCCCTAGCCTCTGCACGGAAGGGGCCAGGCGGGCGGCCTTCCCGACTGACCTGCGGCCGGCCCAACCCTCCGCGCGGCCGCCGGACGCCGCGGGCCAGACGCGGAAGTGAGCGCTGCCTCGGCGCCTAGGCAATTCAGGGAACAGAGCAGTCCCAGCGGCGCCCCCGTGCGGCCCGGCCGGGCGGCGGCTGCAGGAGGGAGCGAGGGAAGCCTCGGCGCCGGCCCTGCCCCAGACGGCCCTGCCCCAGACGGCCCCGCCCCTGCCCCGGACGGCCCCGCCCCCGAACTGGCCCGCCCCGTCGGGAGTCCCGCCTAGCGGAAGATGTGAACCGGAAGGGGGCGGTGTCTTTTTGTCCCGCGGAAAAGAAAAAACTCAGAGGAGAGGTACCTGTGAGAGACGGTGGTGTCTGTTCGGAATCCGGCTTTATAGAAGAAACGAAACAGGCCACGGAAGTTCCAAGTTGTTCAGTCAAGACAGTTAATTAATAGCAAGAGTCAGAATGAGATTTTCTGACCCCACGTCAGAGTTCTTCCCTCAAGCAGGGCTGTTCACTGACCGGAGATACTAATACATTGTAGTACTGGTAAGTCCACCTGGATAGGGTTTTTCACACCCACCATTCTTGTTCAGTTTACTCTATGTGACAACCCTCTACCAGACCAAAACCACTACTGTGGAGTCAAATCTGAATTGTGGTGACCCTATGTGTTACAGAGTAGAACTGCTCCATAGGTTTTCTTAACTGAAAGATGTCCCTTGGAGAACTAAGTTGAGCCTGACCTAAGCCATGATATTTTCTGTTGCCTCGTATGCATGCGAAAGCTGGACAGTGAGTAAAGAAGACAGGAAAAGAATTAACACCTTTGAATTATGATGCTGGCAAAGAATACTGAATATACTGTTCTCTGCAAAAAGAAGGAACAAATCTGTCTTGGAAGGAAGACAGCCAGAATGCTCCTTAGGACCAAGGATGACAAGACTACGTCTCACATATTTTGGACATGTTATCAGAAGAGGGCAGTCCCTGGAGAAGAACATCATGCCTGGTAGAAGAGCAATGAAAAAGAGAAAGATGCTCAACAAGGTGGATTGACACAGTGGCTGCAAAGAGTCGGGGTTCTTGTTTGTTTGTTTTGTTTTGTTTTATCTGTTGCACACAGGGTCACTATGAGTTAGAATCCCCTCTAAGACACCTAACAGCAACAACAGCCTTTAGGGTACGAGATGGCCAAGCCTTTCTTCTGCAGAACAACTGAGTTCAAACTACCCACTTTGAGGTTAGTAGTCAACCACCCTGACAACCCGACAAAGGATTATATGTTTATTTCCGTTACAACAAGCAAAATGGAGAGGTGAAAGATAGCATTTATTGAACACTTGCTGTACACGTGACACTGTGCTGAGTCCTATTTTCTTCTTAACAATAATCCCAGAAGAGTTCTTTCAGTTGCCAGCTGCATCCTAACTTGTGCAATGACTGTGCTGAGTATTTCAAGATGAGTAAATACAGTCTTATTTTCCAAGTACTTACCTAGAGTCAACAGTAATTGGTTCCTAATTCCTCTGATTGGGTCTTTGAAGGAAATAAGTTTTGAAGGAAGTAGGTGAGCCCACCTGCCCCTTCAGATATTAATACCCTTGGGAGGGAGGGACAATTTGTTCACCTCTAATTATTGCTCCTTAGCTGTGAACCAGGCACTGGGAGTGAAGGACTGAGCAAGACAAACAGTGTCCCTGCCCCTTGGAGATTGTATTCTAATGTAGACATCAGAAGACATTTG
Organism: Heterohyrax brucei; assembly: GCA_028571685.1. Classification (NCBI taxonomy): domain Eukaryota; kingdom Metazoa; phylum Chordata; class Mammalia; order Hyracoidea; family Procaviidae; genus Heterohyrax; species Heterohyrax brucei. The sequence goes on from CM053146.1 coordinate 109,325,065, forward strand.
TCCATAAGGAGTCCTACAGTAAATGTTTTAGGCTTTATGGGCTGTACAGAGCTACTCAACTCTGCTGTTGTAGCTAGCATGAAAGCAACCACAGACAATATATAAACGAATGAGTGTGGCTGTGTTCTAACTTTATTTATAGTCACTGAAATCCAAATTTTACAGAAGTTTTCACACAAGGTGGTATAACAGGGGCAGGAACCAGGTGTTAAAGCACCTCATGGAAGTGGTAGGAATTTACATTTTACTGTAACTATAATGGGAAACCACTGAAAGGTTTTAAGCAAGAAACTACACAATCGATTTACTATTTAAACAACAACAACAAAAAATCACTCTAGCTCCTGTAATGAGAATGGATCACCTAAAATAATAGCAGCCAGTCATTGCCGCCATCCAGGGGAGAAATATTAGGAGCTTCTACTAGAGCAATGTTGGATAGATAGAATGGATTGATGCCAAAGCCAAAGAGTTATATTTGAGAGATAGAAATGACATGAAATTTGCTATTAGATCAACTGTATGTGTGAGTTTGCGTCCTGCAAGAAGCAGACAGCAAGATGGGATTAGATACACAGGTGATTTCTGACGTCTGTACTAGAATGACAGCTCCTTGGGACAGGCATATTGGAGAAAATGTGAGAGATAAATAAGCAGGAATCATAAGGGAACTGACAGAACTATTAGACTGAATGCAGGTTCACCTGTGGCAGGTAGGAAAGGAAAGAAGTTTGAGTAGGAAAAGTCTTAGATATGAAACAGTTCTAAGAAAGTTTCAGCAAAGTCAGTGGGAGTCTTTAAGACAAAATCTCCTGTCAAAGGAGTCTTACATATTCCAAGACTGGGCCAGCCTTAAATTCCTGCTGTGTTCAAACACTGGCTGGGAGCTGTCAGTAGGAAGCCCAGCCTGGAATATCTATGGTGGTGGATATTAGAGTCCAGCAGAATTGGTCATTATGCTACCTACAGCTGGAACTTTGAGAGGTACATTTTCATGGCTACCACAAATGGTAAGAGAAAGGGGAAAATATGGACGATTACTTCTAATTTGTTGCCATTTACTGAGATGCTGAACTGTGAGGGAAGAACAGATTTGAAAGATCAAAAACTACTTTGAACTATTAAAATTGAAATGTTTACCAGATAGCCAAGTAAAGATGACAGATAACAATTGGGTAAGTACAGAGCTCAGGAGTGAAGTTCTGTGCTAAATATGTAAATATGGAAAGCATCAGCATATAAAGCCATGGGACTAGACGAAATCACCTACAGAAAGGACAGATAAATAAAAAAGGGACCAGAGGGAGCATTGAGGCACTCTAGCACTCAGAGGTCAGGTCATAGAAGCCACCAAAAGAAACAGAAGAAAGAGCCAGGGGGAGGAGGGAAACCAGGAGAGTATGGACTTATAAGAACCAAGAAAGGAAAGTGTCACTTATGTCAAGGGATATTGAGAGACCCAGGGTCCATCAGAGTTGTTATCATACAGGTTCTTGGTGTTGACCTTAGCAAGAGCAGTTTCAGGGATCTAGTGAGGATGCAAATCTGGATAAAGATGGTTTAAAGAGTGAACGGGAATGTTTTAGAAAAGACTGTGAAGTAGAGAAATGGAACTCTAGTTAAAGTGGAATAAGGGGTCAAGGAAAGGATATGTAAGATGAGTTATTAAAGCAGGCTTTGCCGATAGATATGATTCAGTAAATGTGCAGAGATTCAGATTGTAGAAGAGATAGGAAATCAGATGAAAGAATCAAAATACATTAAAAAGCAAAAAGATACTGGAACCACAGCACAAGTGGAGAAATTTGTCTTTGAAGGGAGCAGAGACAGGACGCAAAACAGAAGAGACAGATTTAAGATGAGGTAAATCATTCTAATGATTTGGAAGTAGAAAGATGAGGATGTTTGAGCCAATGGCTTCTACTTTCTCAGTTAAGCCTAAAGCAGAGTCACAGGCTAAGAACCAAGGAAATGAGGGTGGAAAAGGTTTGAGAAAAAGAGTATATAACATATGAATTATTTATCTCGAGAAATTGAAAAAAAGCAACATTTCCATAAAGACACAATAAGATTGCCAGGAAAGGGTGAGTGCCCCTTTGAATGTTGTAATCATTATAACAGTGATGACAAGCTAATCATTATAACAGTGATGACAAGCTGTCATCCAGGTTTTATGACTTTCATTCAGCAACATTCAGTAGTTTGAATGCAGTGCTGAGAAAGTACTCGATAATTAACTATAATAGAAACAACTGATGCAGGCAAGAATCCTCAACAGATGTTAAAACTAATGAGTGAAAGTTTGGTTGACAGCAGAATATTTGCACACACTCCAAGAATCTTACCACAAGACTCTTACTATTTATAAAAATAATAATAGTAACTCTACTATAGTGTAAAAAACTGGCAAACACCACCTTAACCAAGCAATGAAAGTCAATATCACCAATAAAGTTACAAATCAACATGATGTGCTTCTGATAATATACTGAGAAGAACACATCACTTCCATGATGTTTTTGTCCAAAGTGAAAGCCTTAATTTAATTTCAAGGAAACGTGAGACATACTCAAACTGAAAAACAGCGTGCTGTAACTACAGCCCTAGTGACACAGTGGTCAAGAACTCAGGATGCTAACCAAGAGGTCAACAGTTCCGGTCCACCAGGTGCTCCTTGAAAATCCTTTAAGGCAATTCTACTTTATGCTGTAAGATTGCTTTAAATCAAAATCAGCTTGATGGCAATGGTGTCTCTCTCTCTCTTTTTTTTTTTCTTACTACTTTAGCTGGCCTGTACTCAAAAAAATGAAAAGTCATGAAAGATTAAAAAAAGCCTTGGTAACTTCTCCAGATTAAAGCAATCTGAAGAGTTTTAACAACTAATGGATTGTTGGCGCAATTCACACAGGACAGCAGCCGCTGCTGTGATTAACATGGGACAGACACCACTTGCAGGTGTGAGACAGGACACCACTTACTGGTGTGAAACAAGACACCAACTACTGGTGTGAGATGGGACGCCATTTACTGATGTGATGCCTGTGAGAGGCTGAGGTTGCAAAACTGACACTGACAACAAACTTCATTGCTGTAGCAGAAAAGGGACAGTCTCCTGTGCATAGAGACTGACACCAGTTTGTTTAACCAACCAGCTTTCATTAAGCAAAGTAAACAAGTTTTCTGCTGGGAAAGTGAGCAAAGGCATCTTATAGGTGCTCCTTCCTTCAAAAGAAGACACATTCCCAGGAAGGGAGATGAGAAAGTCCTTGAACTATTCTTGGTGAATGCTGTCTTCAGCACGTACTGTTTTTCAGTACACTGAGACAAACTTGTCCCAAGGGCTTTTGCTGTTTGCAAGACAGGTCCCTATCTTAACAAAGACCAGGTTAGGGTAAGTAGGATTTTACATTCTTTCCTAGCATGTGCATCCCCACAATGGATTATCTTTCACCAGGGGATATTATTAGGACAATTGGCAAAATTTTAGTAAGTTTTATAATTACCGTATTTTTACACAAATAATGCAATCCTTCAGTGTTTGCTTGCCAGCCATACCCTCACCCTATGAAGCATCCTCATAAGCACCACTATGCCAATCCTCTTCCACATGTTGTAAACAAAACAAAAAAATTAATATAGCATGGCTTTGAAAATACCTAGAAGGAAGGGGTACAGTCAGCATGCAAATATAGAAGGTATGGGTTATTTGCATAAAATACAGTATTGATATATAATAATTATAATTATCATGTTATTACACAAATACTAATTTCCTGATTTGGATCATTGTATTACTGTTATGTAAGAGAATAAATTCACATTAAAATATGTAGGGATTATGGTACGTATACTCAATGGAGCACTATGCAATGATAAAGAATAACGATGATTCCAGGAAACATCTCCTAACCTGGTTTCAACTGGAAGACATCATGTTGAGTTAAAGTAGTCAACGACAAAAGGACAAATACTGTATGAGACCTCTATGATAAGATCTCAAAAACAGACTTGTGTATAGAAGAAAAGACTCTTTGACAGCTGCAAGGGAGGGGGAGGGGGGAGTGTTTAGTTTAGATAGTTACTAGAAATCTAGTTGGGAGAAAGCAGTGATAGCACACATTAGAAACAAGAACAACATTAAGTGGACTTCAGCATAACTTGAGTACTTCCATTTTAACTCAATACTGCAAGGATAGAGTAGCTGGGGCGGGGGGCGGGGGACCATGCTCTTAGGCGAATTCCAGGCCAATTGGCACAACTAGTGTTTTGCTAAGAGAGCTCTCTGCACCCCACATTGGTGAGTGGCATCTGGGGTCTTAAAAGCTGCCAAGCTGCCATCTGAGGACACAGCAAATGGTCCCAACTCAGCAGGAACGGATGCTCACCGAGGACCAAAATGACATGCGGTAAAGACAACCGAGAAGACAGAGAGACCCACAGAGTGGGTACCTACATCGACTTGGGACTGGAAGAACCAGATGGTGCCTGGCCACCACCAGCGATAGCCACGATGGAGCTCACAGAGAGGAGTCTCACTGGCAACAGAAGAATAAAAAGGGGTGCATCATGAGATCTCCACTAAAAGACCTCAATTGATGGTCCAGAGGTTTTGGGGTTCCTCTGAGAGCATGGCCCCTTCCCTGATGCTTCCCTTTCCCATAAATTATAACAAAGGTCCACTCTTTGGACAGGAATGGATTGGACTTGGCAATGCAGAATGACCATATATTGGAAGCACTTTATGGTTTTATACATCTATAGGATATCATCTTGCTGACCTCTGGCTGGAGGAAGGGGAGTGGATGGAGAGGAGGGGAAAGGAGGCTGTTGGGAGGATGAGACATGTATGGAGCAGAGAGGAATAGTGTGCAGTCACCGGACAGGGAGAGCAGTGGAAGCTGCATATAGGTGGGCATGTAAATTTATATGTGAATGTACATTTTCACTCAGTCATGTTAAATAAAAATTAAAAAATATATATTTAGGGATAAAGAGATAGCATATCTGAGATATACTTTTAAGCAGTTCAGAAAAACATGTATATATATTCATCGCTATGAGTTGGATCCGACGACACCAGTGGGTTTTTATCTATAGGAAGAATTTTTTGTAAGTAATTTTTATTATAAATAGGGGTTATTATAAAATAGGGGTTTAGATAAAGAGTACATAGGAATTTTTGCTACTATTCTTGCATCTTTTTCTGTAAGTATAAAATTATCAAAATAAAAAATTATAAAACAAACTTGTGTGACGATAAAAAGTTAAAAATGATAAATATAATTTTTGGTTAGGTGGCTAGGTAAGGGTTAAGTAGTTTTCTCTATAAATTACTCTAGTAAATCCAGAATACTATTTCTGGACATAGTCTACATACCCCTGATTATGTCTCTCTCTTTTTTTTTTTTTTTTTTGGTCTCTCACTTTTTTTAAATCATACTTCACGTAAAACTTTATAGCTCATTCAAAAATTTGTACACACATTGTTTTGTGACATTGGTTGCAGTCCCCACAGTGTGACAGATGATACCTCTTTCCACCCCAGATTCCCTAAGTCCATTTGTCCAGTTTCTGTCCCTTCCTGTCCTCTCATCTTGCTTTTGGAGAAGAGCTTCTCATTTGGTCTCACGTATCTGATTGAACTAAGAATTGCATTCTTCACATGTATTATTTTTTGTTTTATGGACATCTCTTAATCTTTGTCTGAAAAGTGGGCTTCGGAAATGGTTTCAGTTCTGGGCTAACAGAGTGTCCAGGGGCCATAGTTTCTAGGATTCCTCCAATTTCTGCCAGGCCAATAAGTCTGGACTGTTTACACTAGTCTGAATTCTGTTCTACGTTTTTCTCTCCTTCTGTTGTGTTCCCTGTCAGGGCAGTCATTGGTGGTAGCCAAGCACTGCCTACTTCTTCTGGTCTCAAGCTGGTGGAGTCTCTGGTTTGTTTCGTCCATTAGCCCTTCAAGCTAGTACATTCCTTGTGTCTTGGTTTTCTTTATTCTTCTTTGCTTCAAATGGGGTAGGACCAATTGATATGTCTTGGGTGGCCTCTCATGAGCTTTTGAGAACTCAGTCACCACTCACAAAAATGGGATGTAGAACATTCCACTACATGTCCCCTAAAAGTATAGTTCCCAGGCCCCAGCTCCAGCTACTCTATCCCTCAAAGTGTTTGGCTGTGTCTAGGAAGCTTCTTAGTTTTGCACTGATCCAGCTGTGCTGACTTACCCTGTATTGTATGTTTTTCTTCCCTTCACCAAAGTTGACTCTTGTCTACTAGGTTGACCCTTCCCCTCCCTCCTCGCTGTCATCACCATCAAAAAATGTGTTTTTTGTATGTGTAAAACTTCTGAGTTCTTATAATAGTGATCTCATATATTATTTGTCTTTTTATGACTTCAGATTCATCCATGTTGTGAGATGTTTTGTAGATTCATCATGGTTCTGTATCATTGCGTAGTATTCCACTGTGTGTATCTACCATGATTTGTTTATCCACTGATTTGTTGATGGGCATTTAAATTGTTTCCATCTTTTTGCTATTGTGAACAATGCTGCAATTAACATGAATGTGCACATGACTATTTGTGTGACAGCACTTATTTCTCTCAGGTATATTCCTAGAACTGGGGTTGCTGGATCATGTGATGTTTCTATTCTGGCTTGGTAAGGAAGCACCATATCATTTTCCAAAGTAGTGGTACCATTTCACATTCCTACTAACATATGTCTCTTTTTTGTTCCACCACTTCCTTGTTTCCTCATGTCAAATAAAGTACACATTGCTTTGACTAGCATTTAAGCTCATAGATGCTCCATTTCATCTCTCCCTTCCTACCTATTCTTCTATGTTTTCCTTGTACCTGAACTGTTCATTAGAGAATTTATCCATTTTTCCATTCTGTTACTTTTGTTCATGCCCTTTTCTCAAAATAAGATTGTCCTTTCCTCCCACTCCTGTACATCCCTGTCCTCATTTAAAGAAACTATTCACACCTTGAGTTCCCTCCGGTCATATGACATGTCTCCCCTGTTGGCTTCCTGGATGTACCAACCAAACAGGGACCATTCTGTCCTCGGATACCTTCATGACAATGAACAGTACAACCTGGTATTTTTAACTCATCTATTACTCTTTAAGAACAGGGACTTTCCATCATTGTAATGCCCACCGTAATCAGCACCTAGTAGCTGTTCACTCTTTCTAAATCATTTCTACCAGTTTATATACAGTTCATTACTTATACATTACAAATAACTTGCAAATGTGATCTTCAGAAAACCACCTATGCCACCTATTTTGATAATAAAATTGAGATTATGGAGAAGATGAATTATCTTTTGTGAGTTAAAAAATGTTAATTGTCCTTTTATCAAGAAAAGTACTTCTTATTTGCTTTAAGAGTAAACACAGCAAAGTTTTCTACAACCAACTGTCATGCCAAATATCTAACTACTTACAGTACCCTGCCTTGGCTGACAAAAATTTAATTTGGCGAGCCTATTTGTTTGGGTTTGTTTACAGTCGTTGTCTAAATTTTATTTTGATTTGGGAGGAATCTGTAATCTAGTGTATTTATATTTTCCCTCTCAAATTCTGCCGTGCTTTAGTCAGCATGCAACCCAATTTGAAACCAGTGCTTTGTGTTTCTGTCTATGATTAACTCTGTCTTGAGAAGTCCTAACTGTGTAGCCATTGAGATAATAGCTGAGAGTTTCAGGCACAAGTATTTCCTTACATTCTGTTAGAGACACTGTTTATAAGAAATAAGGGAGTTTTGATCCATCTCTAAATAATGTCTCTCAGCTTAGTTTTTACTAATATAAAATAATTAATTTAGAGATAGCTTTTTTAAGGAAGCAAATGTTTTTAATAATGTAATGATAATAATCCTACATTTGTGTGAATGTGAAAGCTTAAAAAGCACTTTCATGTTTGCTCTCATCTGTGTCTACCACATCTGCTCTTTTCTCTCTTCCTACTACCTCAGAAGAAGAGGTGACCCTTCTTCCCATGGTTTATCTCTTGTCCCAAACTTTGGACCCACAGGAACCCTACCTGCCTCCTTTTGAGGACATCAACTCTCCTTATCCTCCAACTCCTTCCCCCAGCTTATGTAAAGAGTACACATCCTTCCTCCACTCTAAACTTCATGGGAACTATTGTCACTGCTCTTTTTATTGTTGAGGAATGATCTGCTGTGATCTCCTCATCCTCCCTGCTGCTGTGGGAATGACTTCCTGTTAAATCCCAAAGCTGTCAGATCTCTCCTGCCCTTTCTGCTGCATAGGACCATATTGGCCATTTCCTCCTTGAAATGATCTCCTTCCTCATCATCCAGGAGATCTGCGTCTCTTACCTCAGACTGACTCTCTTGCTGCCTTTTCCCCTTTCAACCACTCCTCTTAGTTTGATGTTTACCAGGATTCTACAGTCTGCCTTCTTCCATGTGCTATGACCTCTACAGCTACACAGTTAGGACTTCTAAAGACAGAGTTAATCATAGACAGAAATACAAAGCACTGGTTTCAAACTGGGTTGCATGCTGACTAAAACACTGCAGAATTTGAGAGGGAAAATATCAATACACTAGATTGCAGATTCCTCCCAAATCAAAATAAAATTTAGAATGACTATAAATAAACCCAAATAGCCTCACCAAGTTAAATTTTTCTCAGCCAAGGCAGGAAACCGTAAGTAGTTGTTTCCCTCCATAACTTCATCAAAGGCAGTAACTTATTACAGTATACTACCAAAACCCAAACCCATTGCCCATTGCAGTTGAGTCAATTCTGACTCACAGTGGTCCTATAGGACAGAGTAGAACTGCCCACATAGAGTTTGCATGGAGTGCCTGATGGATTCAAACTGTCAACCATTTGGTTAACAGCTGTAGCACTTAACTGCTACGCCAACAGGGTTTCCTACTGTTCACTGCTGACTCTGAAATTCAGGCATTTCTTTTGATCTCCATTTCCACATAACCAGTCCAGAGGGCCCTTGCATAGCTGAATTCATCTTTTCTGTGAGGAATGAAAGGGAGGCTGGCAGCAGAGATACTTTGGACCCTCTCATGTAGGCAGGAGAATGTCCACGTGGAGAGAACTCTGGAGATTTGGGCTGCACAGTCCTGTGCAATTGCTTGATGCCGGTAAGCATAAGCCCATTAATAAAGCTAAGGAGCGTAAGAGAGGGTTTTTCAAGTTCTCTCTCCAAGCTCGGATCCAACTCGACGGCACTTGGCTTGGCTGTCTCCAAGCATCCAATTTGTATGATGTGGATGTTTTCACAGAAATTATTTTATTTTTTGTGTAGTATTGTTATTTTCCTTTGTGATTATCTTAATATTTTTCTAAATTTAACCAGTCTTATTTCCTTTTATCACCTTGGCTTGCCCTCCATATGAAAGATCCATGAATATGTTTTTTTAAGTTCTTTTTTGTTATAATGTTGTCATCTTTTGCATACTGACATCTTTGTTTCCCTATTTTCAATATTTTAGCTTTGACTTATTTTTGTGATTTCACTATCTCGGTTGATATCTGTTTGCTGTGATCTGTGTTCTAGCCTCGGGTTGTTATCTAATGGTATTGAGTTTCTAACTGAAGGACTCCCTTTAGTATTTCTTGTAATTTTGGTATGGTTTTTGCAAATTCTCCAAACTTCTGTTTAGCTAGAAGTGTCATAATTTCACCATATCTGAGAGTTGGAAACTCTGGTGGTGTAGTGGTTAATTGCTATGTCTGCTAACCAGAAGGTTAGCCAGTTCAGATCTCCCAGATGCTCCTTGGACACTCTGGAGCAGTTCTACTCTGACCTATAGGGTCACTATGAGTTGGAATCAACTCGATGTCAGTGGGTTTACTTTTTAGTTTTGACATCACAGCATACGGTAATGGATTGTTTGCTCATCTGCTTTTTCCTTTAAGGAAAGTGTCATGGATTGAATTGTGTACCCCCAAAAATGTGTGTAGCAATTTGGCTGGGCCATAACTCAAGGTAGTGTATGGTGTTCCCATATGTTGTAAGCCCTGCCTCTACGATATTAATGAGGGAGGATGGGTGGTGAATGTGTTGGTGTGGCAGGACTCAGTCTATAAATTCATATTGTGTTTTGAGGCAATCTCTTAGTATATAAAGGAAAGGGAAGCAAGCAGAGAGTTGGGGATCACATACTATCAGGAAAGAAACAGTGCTGCGAGTCCCTGCACCTCAGAAGCTCCCAGTCAAGGGGAGGATTGAAGAGAAGGACTGTTTTCCACAGCCAACAGAGAAAGACTTACCTTGTATCTGATGCCCTGAATTTCGAATTTCACCTACTTTTCTGTGAGAAAATAAATTCCTCTTTGTTAAAGCCATTCACTATTATAGCAGCACTAGATGACTAAGACAGAAAGATACTTTGCCTTATCCATCTTCAGAAGCTACCTGGCCAACTGACTGGAAGAGGTCTATATTTATCCCCATTCCAAAGAAAGGTGATACAACTGAATGTGGAAATTACCAAACAACATCGTTGATATGACACACAAGGAAAGTTTTGCTCAAGATTATTCAAAAGTGACTGCAACAGTATATTGACAAGGAACTGCAAGAAATTCAAGTTGGTTTCAGAAGAGGATGTGGAACCAGGGATATCATTGCTGATGTTTGATGGATCTTGGCTGAAAGCAAAGAATACCAGAAAGATGTTTATGTATGCTTCATTGACTACGCAAAGCCACTCAACTGTGTGGATCATAATAAATTACCACTAACATTGCGGAGAATGGGATTCCAGAACACCTAACTGTATTCTTAAGGAATCTGTGTATGGATCAAGAGGCAGTCATGCAAACAGAACAAGGGGATACTGTATGGTTTAAAGTTAGGAAAGGTGTGTGTCAGAGTTGTATCCTTTCACCATACTTTTCAGTCTATATGCTGAGCAAATAATCTGAGAAGCTGGATTATACAAAGAACAAGCATCAGGATTGGAAGACAACTCATTAACAATGTGTTACACAGACGATGCCACCTTATTTGCTGGAATTGAAGAAGATTTGAAACACTCACTAATTAAGATCAAGGACCACAGCCTTCAGTATGGATTGCATCTCAACATCCAGAAGACAAAAATCCTCACAACTGGACCAGTAAGCAACATTGTCATAAATGGAGAAAGGATTGAGGTTGTCAGAGGTTTCATTTTACTTGGGTCTACAATCAACGCCCATGGGAGCAACAGTCAAGAAATCAAAAGGTGCATTTTTGGGGGAAAATCTGATGCAAAGGACCTCTTTGAAGTATTGAAAAATAAAGATGTCACCTTGAAGACTAAAGTGCGCCTGACCCGAGCCATGATAATTTTCAGTCACATCATATGCATGCAAAAGTTGGACAGTGAACAAAGGAAACAGAAGAAGAATCGATGCCTTTGAAATGTGGTGTTGGAAAAGAATGTTGAATGTATCATAGGCCACAAAAACAGCAAACAGATCTACTTTGGAAGTACAGCCAGAGTGCTCCTTGGAAGCAAAGACGACAAGACTGCATCTTATGTACTTTGGACATGACATTCTAGGAGATCTGAATATCAGACAGAAAGCTGAAATGGAACTGGGTGACAGGAGGGACTCATATGATTGGGAGACTACGTCAGCATGAGACCAGAACTATATGATACCTGGCCACCACCAATTACTGCCTTGACAGAGAATAACATAGAGTCCCTGACATAGTGGGAGAAAAAAGGGGATGCAGATCTAAAACTCTATTAAAAGATCTGACTTGATAGTCTGACATCCTGGCGGGTTTCCTGAGGACGTGGGCCCTGGACACACTGGTAGCCCAGAGCTGAAACCAGTACCAAAGCCAACTCTCCAAAGATTGGACTGTACTATAAGACATAAGTGATGCTGGTGAACTGTGTGCTTCTTGGTTTAAATATACATGTGAGGCTGTCAGAGCAGCTCCTGTCTAAAGACAAGATGGGGTGGTGGAGGGGAGGGGACAGGAATTGGCTGAATGAATATGGGAAGTACAGGGTGGAAAGGAGGAGTGTGCTGTCACAGGGTGGGGAGAGCAGTTAGAGTTGCACAGAGGTGTGTGTGCAGGGTTTTACATGGCAAATTAACTTTGTAAACGTTCACTTAAAACACAGTAAACTATTTAAAAAAAAAAGAAGAGGAGGCCAGCAAGTATGCAATATGTGGAAATGCAATGATGCAATGCTAACTGGCCAGACTGCCTTAATCCAAATCCCAAGTGCATAATTTACTACCCGTGTCACCTCACAGAAGTTGTTTAACTGTTTTATGTGCCAGTTTCCTGAACTAGGAAAAGACGATAATAGTACCTACCACATAGGATTATTACAAGCATTAAAGTGCATATAAAGGGCTCAACACCAGGATGTGGTGAGCACTGGTAAATGTCTACTGCTTCTATACGTATTACCTGTCTGTTGTGGATTGAATTGTGTCACCCAAAATATCTGTCACCTTGGCTAGGCTATGATACCCAGTACTATATAGTTGTCTATTGTTTTGTTATCTGATGTGATTTCACTGTGTGTTGTAAATGTTATCACTATGATGTAATGTGATGAATTAGTGGCAGTTATATTGATGAAACCTGCAAGATTAAATAGTGTCTTAAGCAAATTCCTTTTATAAGAGAGAAACGAGAAGAGAGATGGGGATCTCATACCACTAAGAAATTAATGCAGCAAGCAGACTGCATCCTTTGTACCCAAGGTTCCCGTGCAGAGAAGCTCCCAGACCACAGGAAGATTGATGATCAGGATCTTCCAGAGCCAACAGAGAGAAGAAAGCCTTCCCCTGGAGCTGGTGCCCTGAATTTGCACTTCTAGTCTACTAGACTCTGAGAGTAAATTTCTCTTCATTGAAGCCATCCACACGTGGTGTTTCTGTTACAGAAGCACTAGATGACCAAGATATGTCTCTCACTCTGCACAGCCTGAAGTTTTTATATTAAAGAGAAGCATTGTAATAGAGTAGCATAATGTGCTGTAACGAACTTTTGTCGTTCTTGTAGCTACTCTTTGCAAACTGCCCTTCCTAAGTGTAGGCAGTTTCTCATCTTAGGAGTCTAGGTGGGTTGCAAAGAGTGCACACTAAGAAGTCCAGAAGGAGCTCCTGTGGTGCAACAGTTAAAGGATAGGCTGCTAAATGAAAGGTTGGTGGTTTGAACCCACTAGTTATTCCATGAGGGAAAAGACCTCGCAATCTTCTAGATTACCATCTAGGAAACACTATGGGGCAGCTCTGTTGTATCATGCAGGGCCACACTGAACTGGAATTCACTCAACAGCACACAACTACAAGAAGCCCAGAGAGCCAGATAATGGCTGTCCAGGACTCTCTTGCAGCTAGGGCTTGTAGCATATGACCCAGGTTAGACAGACTGTCAGACATAGCTCACCTAGGTCTAGTAACAAGAGGCAGTGATACCAAGCAGCAGGGATAGGAGACCTGCAGTCCAACCATGTCCGTTTTGTCCAGATCCAGTAGTATCAGCTTTCTCAATTGCGGGATCAAAATGGCTCCATGAGATCAACTGTGTCCTTATAAAGCTTTTTTAGTGGCTTGACTGTGTCTGTGTCCCTGTCTGCTACTAATGGTCCTCTTGGTCCTGCCTGTTTTACAAGCCTGCATCTCTGTCCAGTCCAGAAATGCTTTAAACCAACCAGCATCCTCTCCTGCTTCTATCAGTTTACATCAGTTTTTCTTGTTCCAGTTCAGAAACCTGCTGTACTGCTGTACTGGATAAGAGATCAGATGGTTTAATGAAACATTAAGTATACAATGTATTCTTTGGTTTATTGATTTGTCCACATTTCTTTGATTTGGGTTTTGTTCAGAGACTGTTTTTTCTTGAATGATTTTTGCTTCAGTAATGCTTGTATGTTTTGTGGATGGCACAGGACTAAGCAGTGTCCTTACATTGTATACAGGGTCATTATGAGTCAAAACTGGCTGGACAGCATGTAACAACAACAACAGTACTGGTATGTTAAAGAGGATTTTTTGGCTGTTAGCCCATCGCTCTTCCTCTTTCCCTCATCATCTGTTTTTTTGGTGTAGATCAGCACAATCAAATTTTAATTGACTGGGATCTAAGTAACGGAACGTTTAGGTAGTGAAAATTAGGCAATAGATGAGTCTAAGAGTAAGGGAAAATAGATGGAGAGGAACAAATCAGTGCCTGGTGCAGGGGAGTATTACAATAGAACTGTAAGCTCATCTAATTTAACTTTTATTTTGTAGACAAGGAACTTGCAATAAGAAACATATAGCTAATGGCTGAGCTACAACCAACTCTGTTCCTCCAATCTCCTAGTCCAGGGCTTCTGCAGCTATCATGTTGTTAGCTTTATGGAGTTGACTGCAGACTTATGGTGACCCCAGGTACCACAGAACAAAGCGCTGCCTGGTCTTGAGCCATCCCTATGATGACTTAAGGACTGGACCACTGTGATCCAGAGAGTTTACACTGACTGATTTCCAGAAGTAGATTGCCAGCCCTTTCTTCCTCATCAGTCTTAATCTGGAAGCTCCACTGAACCCTCTTCATAGCAACATGTAAGCCTCCACTGACAGGTGGGCAGTAGCTGCACGTGCATTGGCTGGGAACTGAACCTGAATCTCCTGTATGGAAGGTGAAAACTGAACTACCAGTATCCCCCTGTCTATTATACCATGAGACAAATGACAAAAAATCAAGCTGAGATCAGGATAAATTCAGCCCAGTTTATTGTATTTTCTAGGTTTATGCTTCTGTATATGGATTTATATTTTTGAGGGATTTTTACGACTGACAAAGCACTGAGCTCATTAAATTCTCTTAACTGCTTGAAATGAGACAATCAAAGCTTTTACAAAAAAGAGTTGGTATTCATTCATGTTGTGATAAATTTCTTAACATTTCTCCCACATCTGACTTTCCAGTCTTCCTTTTTTCTATTTGTTCGTTTTCAAGTTGTAAATACAAAATGAGTCACCTGAGAAATGAATATTACTCAAAGCAATATTACTGTTTTTGAGCAAAATAATCTGTTGGTTGGAGCCATAATAAAATTATATGGAGTGTTGTTACTAAACTTCATTTCACCAATATGGAAACAAAAGCTTATAGAGATGAGGAGACTTGGAAGAGATTAAATAACCATTAAATGGCAAAACCATGTCATGGTTTATTTTAAAAAGCATGTAACTTATATTGAGTAATGTGTTAGGAGGAGCCCTGGTGGCACAGTGATTAATTCAGCTGCTAACCAAAAGGTTGGCAGTAAGAACTCACCAGCTGTTCCACAGGAGAAAGATGTAGCTGATCTCTGCCTTGGAAACCCTATAAGGTGGTTCTACTCTGTCCTGTAGGGTTGCTATGAATGAGAATTTACTCAGTGGCAATGGGTTTAGTTTTATGTGTTAGTTTTGGTAAACAAGAAAGAATGCTGGCTAACCCATTCCAAATCCCAGACCCAATGCCATCAGTTCTGACTCATAGCGATCCCATAGTATTTCCAAGGCTTTAAGTCTCTGTGGAAGCTGACTGCCTTAATCTTTCTCCTGTGGAGCTGTTGGTGGTTTTGAACCACCAGTGTTTCGGTTAGCAGTCCATCACTTTAACCACGGCACCACAGAAATTTCTGTATCCAGAACATTTTCATTCTGAAGTAGTGTTATTAAAGTTTTTACTCTATTGTATGTACTTTTGTTGCTGTTGTTAGGTGCTGTCGAGTCGGTTTCGACTCATAGCGACTGTATGAACAACAGAACCAAACACTGCCCGGTCTTGAGCCACATCCACAATCGTTTTTATGCTTATGTCCATTATTGTGGCCACTGTGTCAATCATCTGTGGTTTTAGTAGCTGGCAAACCAATAAATGATTTTCTATTTACCCAGATTTATGTAACCAGATCTGTTTGAGATAGATCTTGAAACAGTTCAACCAAAAGATCTTAACACAATGTATGTTTTGCAACATTTGGTCTAGAATCTCTAAACTGTAAAGTTATTCTAGGATGTCCTCATATGAATAAAAACTTGATACAAACAAAGTTGACTGCGTCCCTACATTACCAATCGTTAAAACCAGGAGTTAATAAGCCATTGTCATTCTAATAGTATACAGAGAAGGTTTAATTCTCTGTGTGATTTTTCAAAATTCCTTGTATATGTTATCAAAGTTGTTTGTGAAAGGAAGATAAGCTAAGGACTTCTTAATGTAGTTGGACATAGTAGAAAAATATACTATTTGATATTCAGGTAAAACAGACCATTAGTACAAGACATAAGTACTGAGGAGATAGAGGATTTTCAAGGAAATTTGTTACCACTATTCCCTCAGAAAGTTAAAAGGGGTAGGCATGAGATTTTAAGCAAAAATTAAAGATGCCGGAATCACAACTGGGAATGCAAGGATACAAAAGAAATAAAATGTAGGCAGGCAGCCTCACAGGAATGTGACAAACAACATAAACCTTCCAACAGACTTCAGGAGACTGTAAAGCGTTTTAGACGTCTGGTTGATGAAAGTCAAAGAAACGCTTCCGTTTTCATTACAGAAAGTTGGACGAGACAACAGAACCCCACCTGCCCTAAAGCCGCATAAAAACGGCTTCCTTGTAGCCTGGCCACGCCCCCCTCTCGACTGGGCACGCCTCCTTCAGGTCCTTCCAGCGGCGGCCTGCCCCTTCTGCCGTCACTTCCTCGAAAATGCGTAGGTTTCCGCCGGCTATTCCGAACCTGATTGGCTGATCTGACAACCGCCAACGGTTGTGGAGTTCAAACCAGGGCCGGGCCCTCGGCTCCGGGTCGAACTCTGGGCGCTGGGTGGTGATATTTCCACGCTAAAAGTGCGGTAAGTCAGCGACTTGTGCTTGTTGACGTGTTTGGCTCCATTTTAGCGAAATCTTCGTTTTCTCGAGCGGAACTCCCGGGTAGGTCCGCGGTCTGGCTGGTTCTTCGCCCTCTGGAATCCCGGGCCGCGCCGTCTGCACTGCTAGGGTGGGGAAGTTCCTTGGTTGGATGTGAGTCGCTATCCGTTGTCCCCAGGATCTGAGCATCCGACTGGGCAAGAGAGAACTGGCCGCCTGATAGACTGTCAGCTTTTTGAGGGAAGGGATTTATTTTTGTGTTTGTGACTGCTGTCCTCCTTGCTTCATGAACAGTTTCTGGTACCCTGTAAGCGCTCATTAGGTGTCTGCTGAGAAAATGTTACAACCACTTACCGAGGTTCTTGGAGAATACCTGAAGAGGATCATTATCTAGGCATTTTTCAGCCTCCTCCTATCCGCCTTCTCTCCTCAAAGATTAACACCCACCCTGCATTCAAGGTACATTCACCCTAGTCCAAC
This sequence comes from Heterohyrax brucei, assembly GCA_028571685.1. Lineage (NCBI taxonomy): Eukaryota > Metazoa > Chordata > Mammalia > Hyracoidea > Procaviidae > Heterohyrax > Heterohyrax brucei. The sequence goes on from CM053146.1 coordinate 109,342,427, forward strand.
ATTTTCAAAAGTCTCAACCAGTTCGTTATTCAACTCTAGTACAAAATATCATGAGAATCTCGTCATCTAAATGAGGCATATCTGAGACTCTGAGTATAATTCATACTGTGGCAGAAGTCTTCTCCCGTCTCTGGACCTGTGAAACTGGGAAACAGGTTGCTCCTTAAATACAGCGGTGGAACAGGAAAAGCGTAACAGTTACAAACATTCCCAATGCAAAAAGAGACAGAATTTCTCCTTTGCGTTGTGTATTATATGTATTGTTCTTGTCATTCTGTAACGTAATTATTTATTTCTGTTTGCCTTATTAGACTGTAAGTCTACTAAACAAATAGATGAAGTTGAAAATTTCCTGCCTGGTTACTCTCCCCTTCCCCTCTAAGGTTAGGTGTTTATCTTCTGTGCTTCTGTTAAGTCAGCTTCATATCTCTAAGGTTTATACTTCATACTTGTTATCATCACAGTGTCTTACCCACCGCGGGCAATACAGTCCATGAGAGCAAGGACCACATCCTGTCGTCTGTCCCCAGTGCCTGGCATGTAGATGCAGTTTAGACTTCAGTGAAAAAACAAAGTCACTTATTTTTTCAGTTCCACTTTAGAACACTTAATTACTTCACACTTTCAGATTTTATATAAAGGTTCTGGAAATACTTCTATACAAACAAAATACATTATTTAAGCCATGGCTGTTTCTTTTTTTTAAATATACTTGTCATTTACACTGTATTATTATTAATAATCAATATTGTGGTTTCTTTCTCCCTCCCCTCCCCCCATTTCAGTGATGGAAGCCCCAGGAATGGAAACTGACTCACTTTTTACCTCAAGAATTAAGAGCCATGTGAAGGACAAAAGAATTTCAAAGATTGCTAAGTTCAATGTTTCTCTAGCTTCAAAAATCAAAACAAAAATAATAAGTAAGTTCCATTAGTTTTGAAGTATACTCATATTTTTTACTTTTTCATGGAGAATTGATGTAATATTGGGTTCCTTATTTTATGAAGTATAGGTATACACTAAAATGATTACAGGTAGTCCCTGATTTACAGCATGTTCAAGTTAACAAGAGAATGTTGGGAACTGCTTACCCAGGTTCTTGGAGAAGTTCGTAAAGAGGATCATTGTCTAGGCATTTTTCAGCCTCCCCCATCCGCCCTCTCGCCTCAAAGATTAATGTCCACCCTGCATTCAAAGTACGTTCACCCAAGTCCAACATCTCTGAAAGTCTCAACCCACATTCATTATTCAACTGAAGTTCAAAATACTGAAATATCATCAGCTTATATATACCAAATCTCATCATCTGAATTATGACTTTTTTTTATCTTATTGTTAGTAATATGTACGGTGAACAGTACTGTAGTGTATAATTTGCTCATGTTATTCTCATGCCAATCCTCAAAGACAAATGAAGATCAGATTTATAAAGATACTGATAATAAAGGCAGTAATAATGAAAACTAGGAAAAAAACTGATGTATTTGATTTATGTCAGAACTGACTGACACAATGGAGTCATTGGAATGGAGACTGCCTGTATTTATTTTAGTCATAGATACCTTTTTTCATCAGATCTTTTCTGTCTTCTTCACCTTATATTAGTTGGGTGGTTACGATGGTTTGTCCAAAGTAGTGAAAGCCAGATTTTCATCAGTGAGTGTTGACTAACCTGAGCTGCCTCCTTTTTTTTTACTATACTACAGTCTTATTATTTTTATCTCTGTTTTTGCATACTTTCTGCATTCCTTATGACTTATTCTTTATTTTCTCTCAAGCTGTCATTTCTTCAGCTGCAAACTCTAGGTCGAACTTTTTTGTTTTTTAACTCTGTGTTCTCATTCTCTTTCCATACCTTAAGTTAAAACTTGTAGAGAGAAACATCTTGCCTAAATTAGTTTTAATCAAGAATGATAAATTTTATAAGATACAAGTTCAGTATTAACTATTTTAAAAATCTTTTTTACAGACAATTCATCCATTTTAAAAATTTCTCTAAAGCACAACAACAGGGCATTAGCTCAGGCTCTTAGTAAAGAGAAAGAGATTTCCCGAAGACTTACAACTGAAAGGATGCTGTTGCAAAAAGAAGTGGAGAAATTGAATTTTGAGAATACATTTCTTCGCTTAAAGCTAAATAATTTGGTATGAAAACTGAATTGTGTTAAAATTCTAAAGTATAACTAAAATCTTTTAATTGTTATAGGAGCTGTAGAAATGTTTCCAAATCTCCAGTTACTGTAAAAAATCATTGAAAGTCAATGTGCTGTGTAAATTTATGGTAAAAGTGCTAACTGCTAATGGGCTAGTAAAATAGATGTGCATCTCCATTCTAAGTGTGGGCTCTGTTACCTTGATCAGCATTTAATTGTTTATTGTGAGTAAAGCTAAGTTCATTAATACATTTTAAAAAGCTCCTTCTGTAAATTGAAAGGAGAGTCTCTACAGTGTTTGTATTCTCCTTTAATTGCAGCATTTCACTGGCCAGAAGCCACATATAATAAAGACAGTAGTAGTTGCTTTTCCTACCACCTTGCAGCTCTGTTCCCAGAAGTTGGAATGGTTGGCTAGGCTTATCCATAGATTCTAAATCTAAAGTGAGTGAAAATTAATTTAAAATGGAAAAATGACCTGCTGTACTTGAGGGTTGGAAACTCTGGTGGCATGGTGGTTAAGTATTATGTCTGCTAACCAAAAGGTCAGCATTTTGAATCTGCCAGGTGCTCCTTGGAAACTCTCTGGGACAGTTCTGCTCTGCCTGAAGGGTCACTGTGAGTTGAAATCAACTCAACAGCAGTGGGTTTGTTTGGTTTTTGTACTTGAGAGTTAAATTCCTGTGGCTGACAAACTTTATTCACTTGCCATGAGATTTGTTATAACGAGATAGAAAAATGTAGGGACACTGTGAGTAATAGTTCAAAAACATTCAAAATGGATGTATATGGCTATTTGAACCTTACAATATAGTACCTTTTTAACTTAATGTGATCTCAGTTATTTTCTAAGTCTTCTCACTCTGAAGGTATTTGTAAATGTATGATGTGATAATCAATTCCAAATCCTAACTGATTAAAAGGGAGCTTTATTTTACATACACAGAATAAGAAGCTTATAGAAATAGAAGCACTCATGAACAATAACTTGATAACTGCAATTGAAATGAGTAGTCTTTCTGAGGTAAGTAGAATTCATATGTAAGGGTAATTTGTAAGCGTTACTGAAAACAATTGAGGTTAGTTAAATTACGTCAAGGCTAAAGATTCCTATTTAAAGTTTTTTTTAGAGAAAATTGAAGATAATGTCAAGTTTAACTAGCTGACAATCACTGTCATTTGGTATAATCAATTAAAATCATTATTTGCAAGAATTAGATTTTTTTAAATATTGTGCTTTAAGTGAAAACTTACAGTTCAAATCAGCTTGCCATATGAAACCCTGCACATTCACCACTGTGTAACCCTAACTGCGCTCCCCTTCCACCCAATGACAGCATACTCCTCCTTCCTACCCCATATTTTCTGTATTCCTTCAACTAACTTCTGTCCCCCTCCACCCTCTCATCTCACCTCTGGACTGGAGCTACTCAGACAGCCTCATGTATATTTTTAAGCCAAGAGGCATATTCTTTGTCAGCATCATTCTTATAGTGCAGTACAGTCTCTTGAAGAGTTGGCTTCGGTACTGATTTCAACTGTGGGCTAACAGAGAGTCTGGGGTCTGTGTCCTCAGGAGATGTTCCAATCTGATGGATCATCAAGTGTGGTCTTTTAATAGAGTTCTAGTTCTGTACACCCATTTTTCTTCTGCTACATCAGGGACTTTACTTTGTGTCCCCTGCCAGGGCAGTTTTTTGTGGTGGCTGGGCACCATCTAGTTCTGGTCTCATGCTAATGTAATCTCCCAATCATATGGCACATTCCATCTGCTGGGCTTATCATTCCTTCATTCCTTTGAAGTCCTTCATTCTCCTCTGCTCCAGGTGGATTGGGACCGATTGATGCTACTTAAATGGCAGCTTGCTAGCTTTAAGACCCCAGATGCCACTTACCAGAGTGATATGCAGAACATTTTTTTAGAAAAAAGAAACCTAGTTATGCCAGTTAGCCTAGATGTTCCCCGAAACTGTGGTTCTGAGACTCCTGTCCCTGCTACTCTGTCCTTCCAAATGTTGGGTTGTATTTAAAAAACCTTTTAGTTTTTGGTGTACTCCTATTGTGGTAACCTCCCTTCTATTATGTGCTGTCACTTCCTTCACCTAACCCAATTCCTGTCTACCTTTGTAACCATCAAAGATTATTTTCTTATGTGCTTAAACCTTTTCTGGAGTCCTTACAATAGTGGTCTCATACAGTATTTGTCCTTTTGAAACTAATTTCATTTGTCCTTTTGAAACTAATTTCACTCAGAACTGCCTCAGTGTAGTGTCTTCTTGATGATTCCATGATTCTCAAGATCATCATTGTTCTTTATCATTATGTAGTATTCCACTGTGTGACTATACCATGATTTGTTTGTCCATTCATCTGTTGATGGACACCTAGATTGAGCCCATCTTTCTGCTATTGTGGACAGTGCTGCAGTGAGAATTGGTATGCATGTATCTGTTCATGTGACAGCCCTTATTTCTCTAGAATATATTCTAAGCTGTGGGATTGCTGGAACATATGGTGTTTCTATTTCCAGCTTTTTAAGAAAGTGCTGAATGTATTTCCAAAGTGATTTTACCATTTTACGTTCTCACCAGCAGTATAGAAGACTTCTAATCTTTCTACAACCTCTCCACCATTTATTATTTTGTCCTTTTTGGATTAATACCAGCCTAGTTGGGGTGAAAGAATATCTCATTGTAGTTTTGATTTGTATTTTTCTAATGGCTAACAATCATGAGCATTTCCTTATAGATCTTTTGGCATCCTGGATGTCTTTCTTGGAGAAGTGCCTGTTCATATCCTTTGCTCACTTTTTTAATTGGATTGTTTGTCTTTTTTTTTGTTGAGGTTTTGCAGTTACCTTTGGGTTATAGAGATTACACACCAATCAGATTCGTGGGAACCAAAAATTCCGTCTCACTCCATATGTAGTCTTTTTACTTTTTTGGTGAAGTCTTTGGATGAGCATAAGTCTTTGACTTTTAGTAGTTCCCACTTATTTTTCTCTTCTGGTGTTTATGTGTTGTTAGTAATATTTTGTAGTCTGTTTGTGCCATGCATTAGGGCTCCCAGCATTGCCCCTATTTTTTTTCCTTCCAGAATCTTTATCATTTTGATTTTGATATTTAGGTCTTTGATCCATTGTGAATTAGTTTTTGTGTGTGGTGAAAGACATGGATCTTGTTTTATTTTTTTGCAGATAAATATCTGCACCATCCATCCAGATGCTTATGCCAATACCATTTGTTAAAAAAACTGTCTTTTCCCAGTTCCCAAGAATTAGATTTATGATTAAAAGTAAGATAGAATTAGACAGTGTAGGGGAACATAATGACCCCTAAAGGGACTAAAAAACATATATTTGTAGAAAGTAAAGATAGCATTTCAGATTAAGGAATAATTTATATCATTAAAAAAAGATGATCACAACTGAAGAGATATGGGGGTAAACAGAATCAGATTCAACTTTATGCAGCCCTCTAAAATAAATATCAGATGGATTTAATACAAACAGGAAATGATAAAATAAGAAGAAAATACAAATGAGTTCAAGTTAGGTAGAGAGGACTCTCCACACCTGCAGCTGAAGATGGAAACAATAAAGAAAGCTAACAAAGGATTTTCTTAGAAAAAAATTTTTTAGAGGGTTACAAAATCATAAAAATAAGTGGCAAACTGGGAAAAACACTCAAATGTGGTAGACAGATTAATATTGGGAATATATAAAGAACTCATACATACTGTTGTTAGGTGCTGTAAAGTTGGTTCTGACTCATAGGGACACTGTGCACAACAGAGTGTAACATGCACACCATGTCCACAATCATTTTTATGTTTAAACCCATCGTTACAGGAGCTGGGTTATTCCATCTTGTTGGGGGTGTTCCTCTTTTTCGCTTTAGCAAGCATGATGCCTTTCTCCAGGGATTGATCCCTCCTGAGAACATGTCTAAAAGATAATAAGACTCAGTTTCACCACTTTGCTTCTGAGGAGCACTCGGAACTTCTTTCAGAACAGATCTGTTTACCTCTTCTGGCACTCCATACATAGTTCCTTCTTCTTTCTTGGAGTCAGCAAGTCCATGCTATATTCAATATTCTTCTCGAACACCACAATTCAAAGAGATCATTTCTTCTTCTGTATTCATTGTTCAGCTTTTGCATGCATATGGTGCAATTGAAAATACCATGGTTTGGGTCAGGCATGTCTTAATCTTCAAAGTTACGTCTTTACTTTTCAACACATTAAAGATGTCCTTTGTAGCACGTCTTCCCAATGCAATGCGTCTGTTGATTTCTTGACTGTTGCTTCCATGGATGTTGATTGTGGAACCAAGTAAAATGAAATCTTTGGCCACCTCAGTCACCTCAATCCTTTCTCCGTCTATCATGATGTTGCTTACTGGTCCTGTTGTAAGGATTTTTGTTTTCTTAATGTTGAAGTGCAATCCATGTTGAAGGCTGGTCTTTGATCTTTGTCTGTAAGTATTTGAAATCGTCTTCACTTTCTGCAAGCAGAGTTGTGTCATCTGCATAATGCAGGTTGTTAAAGGCTCTCCCTCCAATCCTGATGCCTTGTTCTTCATATAGTCTGGCTTCTCATTATTTGCTGGGCATACAGATCTAAAAGATATGGTGGGAAGTTACAACCTGACACACACCTTTCCTGAATTTAAACCATGCAGTCTCTCTTTGTTCTGTTTACACAGCTGCCTCTTGATCCATATATATATGGATTCCTTATCAGCATGATTCAATGTTCTGGCATTCCCATTCTTGGCAGTGTTACCTGTAATGTGTTATGCTCCACACAGTTGATTATCTCCATATAGTCAAGGAAACACATTGTTCTGATATTCTCCATTTACTATCAGCAATGATATCTCTGGTTGGTTCCTCGTCTTATTCTGAAGCCAGTATGTATTTCTGGCAGGTCCCTGTCAATACACTGTTGCAGTCACTTTTTAAAGTTCTTTAGCAAAATTTTACCTGTGTGTGTTATTAACGATACTGCTTCGTAATTTCCACATTCAGTAGGATCACTTTTCTTGGGTATAGGCATGAATAGGGGTCTCTTACAGTCCAGTTGGCCAGATAGCTGTCCTCCAAATTTCTCAGCATAGACAAGTGAGCACTTCCAGCTCTGCATTTGATTGTTGAAACACCTCAATTGATATTCCATCAATTCCTGGAGCCTTGTTTTTCACCAGTACCTTCACTGGAGCTTTGACTTCTTCCTTCAGTAACATTGGTTCCTGATCATGTGCTACCTCTTGAAATGGTTGAATGTCTGCCAGTTCTTTCTGGTATAAGGACTGTATATTCCTTCCATCTTCTTTTAATGCTTCCTGAGTCATTTAAATTTTCCCTGTAGAATCCTTCACCATTGCAACTTAAGACTGAATTTTTTCTTCAGTTCTCTCAGTTTGAGAAATGCTGAGCGTGTTCTTCACTTTTGGTTTTCTATTTCCAGCTGTTTGCTTCTGTCATTGTAATACTTTACTTTGTCTTCTTGAGCTGCCCCTTGAAACTTTCTGTTCAATTCTTTTACTTTGTCATTCTTTCCTTTTGCTTTAGCTGCTCAATGTTCAAGAGGAAAGTTCAGAGTGTCTTCTAACATCCCATTTGTTTTTTTCTTTCTTTCCTGTCTTTTTAATGACCTTTTCTTATTGGATAATGTCTGTAATGTCATTCCACAACTCTTGTGGTCTTCTTGGGTCATTAGTGTTCACTGTATCAGATCTGTTCTTGAAATGGTCTCTAAACTCGGATAAATATACTCAAGGTCATACTTTGGCTCTTGTGGACTGATTCTACTTTTGTTCAGTTCTAGTTTGAATTTGCATGTGGACAACTGATGGAATGTGCCTCAGTCAACACATGATCTTGTTCTGACTGCTGATATTGAACTTTTCGATTGTCTGTTTCCAAAAATGTAGTCAATTTGATTCCTGTGTATTCCATCTGACGAGGTCAATATGTATAGTCATTGTTTATACTGGTGAAAAAGGTATTTGCAATGAAGAAGTCATTAGTCTTGCAAAATTCTGCCATGTGATCTCTGACATCATTTACGTAACCAAGGCCATAGTTTTCAACTACTGACCCTTCTTTTTTTCCAACTTTTGCATTCCTATCACTAGTATTTATCATTGCTTCCCAAATGTATAGTCTTATCAATTTCTGACTGCAAAAGGTGGTAAAAATCTTCAGGTTTTTCATCTTTGGCCTTAGAGGCTGGTGAGTAAATTTGAATAATAGTCATATTAATTGGCCTTTCTTGTAGGCATATGGATATTATCCTATCACTGACAGCATTGTACTTTAGGACAGATCTTAAAATGTTCTTTTCTGACAATGAATTCAACATCATTCCTCTTCAAGTTTTCATTCCCGGCATAGTAGACCACATGATTATCCAATTGAAAATAGCCTATACCAGTCCATTTCAGATCATTAATGCCTAGGATATTGATGTTTTTGCATTCTATTTCATTTTTGACAATTTCCAGTTTTCCTGGTTTCATATTTTGTACATTCCATGTTCTGATGATTAGTGGATATCTGCAGCTATTTCTTCTCATTTTGAGTCATACCACATCAGCAAATGAAGGTCCCAAAGGCTTTACTCCATCCACATCATTAAGGTTGACTCTACTTTGATGAGGCAGCTCTTCTTCAGTTGTCTTTTGAGTGCCTTCCAACCTGGGGGATTTGTTTTCTAGCACTCTGTCTGACAGTGTTCTGCTGCTATTCATAAGGTTTTCACTGGCTAATTCTTTTCAGAAGTTGACTACGGGTCCTTCTTCCTAATGTGTCTTAGCCTGGAAGCTCAGCTGAAAACTGCCCATAATAGGTGACCCTGCTAGTATCTTAATGCTAATGACATAGATTTCAGCATCACAGTAATGTACAAACCCTACACTATGACAAACTGACAGACAAGTGGGGATCTTATATACTAGCACAAGGAAAATAAAATCAGTGGAAAAATCAGCAAGGGAGAAGGACCGAATATTAGTAAAATTAAATATCTAAAGAGGATAACTGTTGATAATGCAAAATATACAAAGTACGTAAGTGGAAGAAAGGTTTAAAATAGTATGTGCTGTGAAATCACAAGTTTAGATTAATATTGGGATAGATTCTTGAGTTTAGTCCTTCAGAGAGTGGCTTTTAAATCAACTGCCTGCACTATGTATTTAGATTCCAACTCTGCTGCTTCTTTTAAGTCCTATGATCTTGAATTTAAATTCTTTAACCTTATTTAACCTTTTCATTTGCAACATGTGTATAAAGGTAGTATTTCTACCAAGAGTTATGGCGAGAGTTAAATGTGGCTCACGTGTCAGGCATTAGGGTGCAGCAGAGGTGGGGCCAAGATGGTGGACTAGACACATTTCTCCTCAATTCCCTCTGAGAAACTAAGGCCTAGAAAAATAACTGAATGGAGCAGTGTGGACATTTTGAGACACCCAAGATCTGGCACTGGGTTATGAGACTGGACTGGATGAAAGGTGGGGGAAATTACCTCTGTTGGAGGCAAGGCCGTGGTGCACTGAATCCTCCTTCTGCTACTGCATCGTTTGAGAGGATAACTGGTACGGATGCCTTCTTTGTTAACCATGAGACTGGGACTGGGACTGCTGAGCCTATGAGCGTGGCATGATCTGGTTACTATGCTGAACTGCACTGCTTAATAAAATAGCATATCCCACAGCAGACAGACGTGTGCTTGAGACAGCCACATCTGGAGAACCCAACTGCAGCTGCTGACTGAGGGTGCCAGTCCCCCTTCCCCCTTCTCTTCTTTGAGCTGTGCCATAGATGCTGCTGACTCAGTGCAGGTAAGGCAGCTCAGGTAGGATGTTATCTTGGTCAGCTAGAGGCAGAGTTAGCCATACCTGAGGTCTCACCTGGGGCTAATTCCAACTCTGAGTAACAAGTAACAGCGGCTATCTGAATAGTGCTTTTCCCAGTACAAAAGCTGTTTTTAAGATGATCATACCTACGGATCATAGTGACAGCTGATGGCTGAGTGTGGCAGTGGCCTGACTCCTCCCCTCCTTGAGCCACGTCATACCATCTGGGGATGGCCTATGACACGCCATCTCTGTCAGTCAAGAGGTGAGGCCCTAAGGGCTTTGCTGCTTTCAACTGCTGCTGGTCAATGCCTGGCTGAGTGGAAAGGCAACTTTTATGTGAAGAGCAACTAGAGAATGCAGCAGTAATCGTGTCTGAGTGTGGAGTTGCCATTTCCACCACCCTTCACTGAATCACATCACTGCATTGGCTGACAGCCTCCCAGACACTCCATAAGTATGGCACCACATTTGCCAGCCAGGAAGTGAGACCAGTCACCCCTGTGGGCCTGGTTGCTTTTGGGAGCTGCCGGAGAGCACTCCCTCATCAGAAAAGCATTTTTAAGAAAAACAAATGCATCTAGAGAACACAGTGATCCCTGGAAGCTGTGTGTAGTAGCATTCTTCTCTACTCCCTTCCCTGAGCTGCCTATGGTCTCAACTGGCATAATGATGGAGTGTCAGCACAACTAGCTCACCACCTTTAGTAGCCAGGAGGTGAGACCTGCTGTCCCTGAGGGCCCAGCTGGGGCCAGCCACTAAGCTGAGCAGCATCACAGGACTTGGCAGTGTCTATATCACCAGAGAAGCTATATGTAAGCTGTACCAAGAGAATTTACTGGCAGCTGGCGACCAAATCTAGCAGTACCCTTATCCACTCTCATCTTAGAACTATGCCACAGCTCCTGTTGGTGTAACAGTGGAGAAACTGAACAGCTTCTTGATGGCGTGAAGACAACAATCAACACCTAACCATTTAAAGAAGCAGACCACCATGGCTCCAGAAAACTTCAAAATAATCAAAATCTTCCCAAATGAAGAAGCCTTTCTGAAATTATCAGAGGTAGAATACAAAAGAATTATGTGTAGAGCCTTTCTAGAGATTAAACAAAATGCAGCATAACAAAATGAAAAATTAAGTAAACTGTACGAACTGCTAGAACATCAACGATCTGAAATCTAGCAGATCAATAATAAAATTACAGAATTAGACAATTCAAAGACAAAGTAGCAGGATGGAAGAAATGGAATACAGAATTAGTGAGCTTGAAGATAAAGCAACTGACAGCACCATTTATGAGGAGAAATCAGATAAAAGAAACAGGAAAAATGAAGACATATTAAGAAGCATGTGAGACTCTGTCAAGAAGAATAATCTATGAATAATTGGAGTTCCTGAACAGGGAGGGAGAGTAGAAAATACAGAGAGAATTGTTGAAGAGCTCCTGATAGAAAACTTCCCTGAAATCATGAAAGAAGAGCAAATAGATATTCAAGTTGGTTACCAAACACCACAAAAACCAGACCCCAAAAGAAAGATGCTAAGACGTATTATGCCAAATGCAATCAAGTCGGATCAGACTTAATAAAATAAAACATAAAGAGAGGCTCTTCAAAGCAGCAAGGCTTAAGCAACATAATGTACAAAGGGAAGTCCTGTAGGCATTCATGTGACTTCTTGGCAGAAAGCATCTTGACAAGAAGACAGTGGGATGACAAAGTCTTGAAGGAGAAGAACTTCCAACCAAGAATTACATATCCTGCAAAATTGTCTATCGTGGTGAAATTAAGATATTTGCAGATAAACAGAAGCTTAGAGAGTTTGCAAAACCCAAACCAAAACCACAAGAAATGCTGTAAGAAGCTCTATGTTTAGAAAAACAACAACATCAAATGTATACTTGATGCAATGCAGAACACAGCATTGAGAGTCCTACTCATGGGAGTCACTAAGCTTAATCAAAGCTAAAATATTAAAAGTAGGGAAACTGATCTTATGAAAAGTGAAATCAGCACACTATAAAGAAGGATCTATTACAGTAGATATAACCCTTTCAGATGGAGAGGAAATTAAGAAGACACACAGAAGTTAAAGTCGGTATAAACTTAGAACATTAAGGTGGGTCAAAGGAGTAGCTGCAAAGCAAACTAACAATGAGGCATATCAAAACAAGAAATATAGCACAGGAGTCTCAACAAACACAAAACCAACACTGAAAGAGATGAAAACTAAACCCGTAAAGAAAAACAACCCAGGACAGAATATTAAGAGGAAGAAAGAAAACAGCAACAACACAAAACTAAAGGCACCAAAATGACAGCACTAAATACATACCTATCAGTAATTATGCTGAATGGAAATGGATTGAACACTGCATTAAAGAAGCAGAGTAACAGCTTGGATCAAAAAACACAATCTGTCTATATGTTGCTTACAAGAAACACACCTTAGTCTCAAAGATATGAACAAACTGGAAATCAAAGGATGAAAACATGTACACCAAGCTAACAACATACAAAGAAGAGCAGGATTGGCAATACCAATCTCAGATAAAATAGATCTGAATGTAAAATCCTCCATTGTGTACAAGGATGGTCATTATTGCTGAAAGGTTCAATACATAAGCAGGTAACAACATTAAACATTTATGCACCCAATACTAGAGCATCTGAATACATTGAACAAACACTGACAACATTGAAAAGTGAGATACATCACTCCACAATAATAGTAGGAGACTTCAACATTCAGCTTTCAGTAATAGACATCATCCAGAAAAAAAGTCAATAAAGATACATAAGATTACATCAATCAAGTAGACCTCATTAGCATTTACAGAACTTTTTACTCAACAACAGAAAAGTACACCTTCTTCTGCAATGCACATGAAACATTCTCTACAAAGAGTGCAACGAGTATTTTTATTTTTTCTATGTGTATTTTCGTTTTCTGTAAAATTTTCTGCAAATCCATTTTCAAAGTCATTTTTAAGGCTTTTTAGACTTAAATGCATAGTATTTATGGTAAGAAGATAACTCTTCAATGTGTGTAGTAAATATTTAGCTCCTTTCTCACAGTTCTTGTAAAAGTTAGTACAAGTGGAAGTAAATTTACTTATGTTCTAACTTAATGCACATTTGGATGACAAAAGGGTCTACATGACTATCCCTGTGAAATAATGTCCACAGCATATGTACATACTGGAATTATACATATATCTAGGAAACCCAGTGACTTAATATGCTTTGTATATTTAGCAGTTTGTTTTTTTTTTTTTTTTTTTCCTTAAGAAGATGAGATATTTTTTATTGGGACATTGATTGTTTGTGGTGGTGGGATCAGAAGTTGGGAGCCTTCTGTTTTGATCATGACCTTGCAGGTCAGGATTGAATTGTCATGAATAAATTACTAAGACTGGAATTTGATATACAAATGGGGAGGGTAGTAACAGTACAGGAAGTGACATTAAGAGAGAGAAGCCTGTTTGGCAGAGTGCGAAAGGAAGAGGATCAAATCACCTATACTCTGTGGACCTTTGCATGGTTCTCTCTGGAAAACTTGAAAGGGGTTAAGGTCAGCCTACAGGAAAAAAAGCTATGTAGATAAAGGAGCTGGAGGATGAAGGGATTGTATACAACTATGGTGCTTGCTTTCTTGAAGTCTTATCATTTAGCAGATTCGCACTTGCCAGTCATGTTTTACTATTTTTCTTGTGTTGTCAGGAGTAGGAAAGCAACAGATAATACAGACACATGGTTAGAACAATATAAGAAAGTATATAATCTAAGACATGCCTGTATCCTGCCTCTAGCTACTTTCTTTTCCATTCTCTTCTTTTTCCTCCACACTTCATGTGGGTAATTGTTTTTGTTTCCTTCTCTATGAAAACACCTAAAAAATGAAATATTTTCTTAATTTTCTCTTTCTTACCCAAAAGAAAGCATACTAGATAGTGCCTTACTGTGCCTTACTTTTTTTCAATCTGGCATGTCTTAGGAATTTCTGATTGCCCAGAATGCTTTCTCAGTCTTTTTCAGTGCTAGACTTTTAATCTACTTAACTAGATGCCTGTTGCACACTTGAATTGTCTTTTGCTATTAGCTCAATGTTAGTGTAGAATGCCTTTCCTTCTAGTAGTGTCAGGTTTTTTTCGCCTCCTCTTGTATTCCTATCAAAATGCAAAATGCCATTATCTCTCCCATCTTAAAAAAATAAACAATAAAAACCTCTTGCTCCACTTACATCCCATCTCATTTCTTGAGATGTGAAATTCTTAAGAGGGTTGACACGATTTCTCTTGAACCCACACCACTTGGGTTTTGGTCACCACTCAATTAAAATTACTCTGAATGTCACCATTGAGCTCTGTATTATAAAAACCCGTGACTGTTTCTTGTCTTCATATTACCATTCACATGACTATTAGGAGACCACATTCCTAAGTTTCTCCCTGCCTTTCTGTCTGTTCTTTTTTAGTGTCTTTTCCAGTTCCTCTTTATTTCTCTGTAAATTTTGAGAGTATCTCTGGACTCACTTCTTAGGCCTCTCTTTTCTATCCGTAATCATTCCCTAAATAATTTCATCTTATTGCATTGTTTTAATTACTACTGTGTACTGATGATTCCCAAATTTGTATTTCTAGCCTGGGAACCTCTAATGAGGTCTGACAATTAATTTCACAAACTTGCCACCATGTGCTTACATTGATAGCACTGTACAAACAACTCAGTAAGGTTTCATAACCTTATATATCAGAATCTCACAGCTGTGTTTGTGTTGACATGTGACGATGTATTGCTGAGTAGCATTCATTATTGTTGTTGCATGTTTTTGTGTGCTGTCACAAAAATATCAGAGCTTGAATTAGAGCAATGAACAAACATAAAATTTCTTGTTAAACTTGGCAAGAGTGGAAATCAAATCAGGTACATGTTATTCCAAGTTTATGAGGATAATGCCATGAAGAAAATGGTAATGTACAAATGGATTAAACGTTTGTCTGAGGGGAGAGAAGGCATCACTATTGAAGAGAGACCAGGGCAGCCAGTAACGTGCAGAACTGATGAGAACATTACAAAAATTCATCGAATTGTTCATCAAAATCACTGGCTGACTGTGAGAAACAGAACAGTTTTAACTGAAAATCTTGGCATGAGAAAGGTGTATACAAAAATGGTCCTGAAGGAGCTCACTGATGAACAAAAACAAAGGAAAGCTGAAGTTTGCCAAGACCTTTTGGAGAGGAAACAGGATGTTTGGGGCCATGTTATTACTGGTAGTGAAACATGGGTGTACCAGTGTAACCCTGAAACAAAGTGTCAAAGTGTGCAGTGGAAGTCAGTCAATTCTCCATGACCAAAAAAGTTCCACTAGTCCAAATGAAGAGTCAAAACAATGTTGTTCATCCTTTGTGATATCAGAGGGATTGTTCATTGTGAATTTATACTAACTGCACAAATAGTTAACCAAGTTTATTATTTGGAAGTTCTGAAAAGGCTGCGTGAAAAAGTTAGACGAAAACGACCTGAACTTTTTGCCAACAACTCATGGCTCTGGCATCATGATAGTGCACCAACTCACATGGCACTGTCTGTAAGGGAGTTTCTACCAGTAAACAAATAATTGTATTGCATCACCTTTCCTACTTCACGCTATCTGGCCCCCAGTGACTTTTTTCTTTACCCAAAGATAAAGGAAATACTGAAAGGAACACATAGTGATGACATTCAGAACATCAAGGATAATACAACGACAGCTCTGATGGCCGTTCCAGAACAGTTCCAAAATTGCCTTGAAGGGTGGACTAGGCACTGGCATCAATGCATAGCTTCCCTAAGGGAGTACTTTGACGGTGACTGTAGTGATATTCAACAATGAGGTATATAACACTTTTTCCAGGATCAATTTGCAAACTTAGTTGTCACAAATGATACACATCCAATTACATTTTTGTATCACTTAAGAGGCATCTCAAATTTCACATATTTGCCACCAAACCAGTTCCTCTGGTGGTCTTCATCTTGGGTAATTATGAGTCTGTTGTCTTTTATTCATACCCAGTATCTGATCTTTTAGCAAATCCTGTTATGCCTGCCTTCAAACATCACTCCAAAATTCTGTAAGTTCTTACAATGTTACCTTCACCACACACATCAAAGCCATCACTATCTCTTAAGTAAATTTTTGTAATTATGTCAGTTTCTGGCCTCTTGGTTCTGCCCTGGCCAGAGTGATCCTGTTAAAATTTTACTGTGCTTAAAACCATCTTCTGACTGGCATGGACTTCCAGAAGAGCAAACACACCCCTATCCAGACCACTAAAACTTTGTCTATATCAGTAATAAGGCTGTGTGGCCTTCTTAGTTGTGTGTTCACTGGAATGCCACTTTTAATTTCTTTCAATAACTTTTCCTTTGTATGTACAACTTGGCTGTTTGGTGTAAGATGTGTAGCTTTCAGTTTTTCTACATGGCTACCTCACTAAGCGTTATTATTTCTAGCTTTTGATTTAAAGTGAAAGATGTGATTCTTTTCACTTGAACACTTACAGGCCATTATAGGACTATTGATTGGCCTGATTTCCATATTGTCATGTCTCAGGGAATTGGGAAGCCCAAGAAGTGGGAGAGAAGAACAGCCTGTTGGTAGTGCAGTCAGAACACACATTAATCCATTAGGTTTGCCATCTTATATGGTTCCATCTTATGGGGCACAACTTGTGGCACTCTCTTATATGGTTTCATCTTATGGGGCACAACTTGTGGCACCCCCAAGAAATTATAACAGTAACATCAGTGATCATTTATCACAGATCACTGCAACAAATATGATAATAATGAAAAAGTTTGGAATATTTTGAGAATTAACCAAAATGTGACACAGGGACATGCAGTGAACACATTCTGTTGGAAAAATGGTGCCAACAGACTTGCTCAACACAGGGTTCCCACAAACCTTCAATTTGTAAAATACTTCTTATCTGCAAACCACAGTAAAGTGAAGCACAATGAAATAAGATATACCTATGTAAAACTTTACTTACTGATTTATTGTTCATTCCACCAGAGTGTAAGCTTAAGTGCATTGATTTTTATCTATAAACAGAACAGTGTCTAGAACATATTAGAGAGTAAGAAATACAATGTTGAATAGTATCTCCTTGTTAAGAACAGTGTGTGCTTTTCTTAATAATGAGGTACATATTCATCCTGTAATATTATTGAGCCTTTTAAATAAAAAATAATGTAAAATATTTTCAGCATCCATAATGACCATTGGTCTTTCTTTTTAGGTGTATTGTGATGACTTCTAATCACCTTAAGCTTTCCACTGTTTGCATTTCCAGGATAAACTTCAGAAATGATTTTATTAATGATTTATTGATTTTTTTAATGTGCTGTTGAATTTGTCTTACTGGTGTTTTATTTAGATGTTTTTATACTGTTCTTCAGAAGTGAGACTTTTTTAAAGTTTTCTTTTTGTATAGTCTCTTTTAGACAATGATGAAAATGTTAAATACTAAGCTCTTTAAAACAATTTGGATGTTTTTATCTTTTTCCTATGCTCTGGAAAAGTGGTATAATATTGGAATTATTTGTTCTCTGAAGATTAGTAGAACTCTTGTGTGAAACCATCTGGACCTGTTTTTTTTTTTTTTTTTTTTTTTTTTTATGTGAGTGATAGCTCTGTGTTAACTCTATTTGTTTTATGGACATTAGTGTGCTTAAATTTCTTGTGTTGCCCCTAGCCAGTTTTACTAAGTTTGGAAGAGGGATGCCTTATTATACCTTTCCAAGGGTAGAAGTCCAGGCTCCACGTGTGACCTGTGTACTTTTGTCATAATTTAATTGACTAAGTAAACACGTCTGTTTTGGGATTCTGTTCTATTCCATTATCTATCTTTATGCTAATACCACACTGTCTTAAGTACTATAGTTTTCCAACTTTGTGTTTTTCTAAGTTGTTTTGGCTACTCTAAGTCCACTGCATTTCCATGTGAATTTTAAAATCAGTTTGTTAATTTGACCATACTCTGTTTTCATTATATACCTTAGTATATATAGTATATATAGTACTGTACTAGAAAAACATGGTTTGTGTGTTGCCTAATCTTATGGTTTTTATTAAATAGTTAAAACATATTTCAAAAAATTTAAAAAGTATAAATGTGCAGAAATTTAAAAAGCATATTTCCATCACATAGGTCCTGCATAAAATAAACATTTTAAACTTTATAATCCAATACATAGATAAGAATGTATTACATATATATGTAGAGATATAGTATGTGTGTGTGTGTGTGTATATATATATATATATATATGTAGATATATGGGCATACACATGTCTTTTTGTTCCTATGTATACCAATAAGCTTTCTTCTAAAAGAAAATTTAGAAGATTATGTATGAAAATGTTAATGGTTAACTTTGAGTGCCCATGGTTAAAGATGAACTACGTTCTAACGTCATCAGAACATTATTCTTAATCAACTATTGAAGGCTAATGCAAGAATTGTTCTATTACTATTGCCATTCTTGTATAATTTAGTACTTTAAAAAATGAATTAATGAGATTAGAAATTTTGCTTCTTTTCAGAAAATTTTCTTTGTTTTCAAATAGTTCCATCAGAGCCCCTTTGTACTGCCAGCTAGCCAGAAGAAACGAGTTAGTAAACAGTGCAATTCAATCCGCCTTCCATTTGCAAGGTAATTTCTTCAAAACTTAGTTAAATATTAATTTGCAAACATCTATTTCAATTAGTATTTGTATAGCTTTTATTTGATCTGCTTCCTTAGAATACAAAAAACACTTCAAAATAAATAATAGAAGCTTGTTGACATTGCTCTGATTAAAAGAAATTGAAGCCATAAGAGAATTCAGTTTTAAACTTCAAAATATTCAACTTTGCCATAAGCCATAGAGAAGATGCACAGTTGGTTTCTTGGGTGTATGGGTTGGAATTGTGTTGGTTCAGATTTTTTTTATGAAGATTTTATGTAACATGATACAGTGTTTGTGTACATTAAGAAATGTTTGGGTTTCACCAACTTATATCTATCTACAAAGGTCTAAATGAGATGCTTTGTGGTGTGTTGCTATAGATTTTGGGACTCTAAGATACCCAGAAAACTTATCCCTCACTTCAGTAACCAAGCTTGTCTGTGATGTCCTGTAATCCTTCAATTCTATGTTTTCTTTCTTGATGGGCCATCATTGGAAACCCTGGTGGCTAGTGGTTAAGTGCTATACCTGCTAACCAGAAAGTCAGCAGTTCGAATCTGCCAGGCACTCCTTGGAAATTCTATGGAGAAGTTCTACTCTGCCCTTTAGGGTCTCTGTGAGTTGGAATCTACTCTACACCAGTGGGTTTAGCTTGGGTTTGGGTCATCATTGAGATCTTCTTCCCTTCTACTGCTTCAGACTTTAAAATTGATTTTTATATCTGCTATTCCTCTCCTGCCTAAAATTCCGATTTTTTGACTAATTTGATTATAACCCATAGAAAGTGCATTAGTTGAAATCTGTCATTTTAAAGATAGTCATTGAGGCCCCCAAAAATGAAATGGCTTAATGAATTAATAACATTAATCACAATCCTCTTCCCTCCTTTAGACAATGTTCTTTTTGATATATCACATATAGGTGTAATGCTTCTCTATAAGAGTACAAGGAAATGCATATATATATGTATAAATTTTATCTGCACCATTCTGTTGTGTTAATTTCTGTTCATTCCAGTTTGTTCCATTCATTTATGTTATACTGTACTAGTATCATTGTTCCAGTATATTTTGCTTGCTGTACTTTAAAATGGTAAATTTGATTATCTTGTATGTCCTGTACTTAGTTTTTAGAAATTTGTTGGCTTTCCTTACGTACTTAGTATTTCATTTAAACATGTAAATCAAGTGTCAATAGCTCTCCAAAAAATGTCATCATATTTTTTTTTTAAGTAAACCCTTGTTTGGATTGTAACATACATATTAGGAAAGTACAAAAAATCTTTAGAGCATGGCACGTTTTCACCAAGTGAACACTACTGTCTAACTAGCACCCAAATCCAGAAATAGCGTGTTACCAGTGCCTCAGGTACCTACCCTCCTTCCCATTTCTCATCACTGCCTGCCACCCACTCAACAGTAACTACTATCCTGACTTCTAACACTGTAGATAGATTTGTTTTGCTTATTTATAAGCTCCTTATGATGGAATCATACAATATGTATGATTTTTGTGTCTGACTTCTTTTTCTCAGCATGTTTCTGAGATTCATCCATATTGCTGTATGTAGTTACAGATCTGCAGATAATTTTGTTCATTTGATGATGAACATTTAATTTTTGACAGTTTTCATTTATTACAAATAATCTTGCCATGTGTATGTCTTTTGATCAATGGAAGAACACATTTCCCTTGGGTCTGCCTCAAAGTATAATTACTGGGTTTATATATATGTGACTTTAGAAGACGCTGCAAGACAGTTTTCCGAAAGGATTGTATACCAGGTTACCTTCCTGCCAGCAATCTATGTGAATTCCTGTTGTTCTTTATCTTCAGCAACATTTGTTATTGTTTGTCTTTTTCATTTTAGCCATTTTGGGGGTATATAGTAATATAATGAGGTTTTGATTTTTATTTTGTGATAATTAGTGAAATTAAGCTTCTATTCACGTGGTTATTCTTTTTAATGTATAAGATTATCTGTTGTTTCCTTACAGATTTTTCGACAGTGACTTATATATATACTATGCCTGAGTCCTTTGTATGTTACACACATCTTCTCCTACTCTGTAGTTTGCCTGTGTTACTTTGTTAATAGTGCCTTTTGATGAACAGGTGTGTGTGTGTGTGTATGTGTGTAAAAACCAGTTGCCATTGAGTCAGTTCCCACTCATAGCAACCCTATAGGACACAGTAGAACTGCCTCATAGAGTTTCTAAGGAGCAGCCAGTGGATTCAAACTGTCAACCTTTAGATCAGAGCGTGGGCTCTTAACCATTGTGCTACCAGGGTGCGTACACATGCACACTCTCTCTTCCCCTCCCCTCTCTATGTTGTTCCCTCCTTACCTCCTTCCCTCCCTGTCTCTGTCTCTCCATATGTATATGCAAGCTGTGACAATTAAGTTCACAAACTCATCCTAGAAGATGTGTTACATACCTTATTGCTGAGTATCACTATGGTTGCCTTCGAAGTACTCCTCTCAGGAAGCTATGCACCAGTGCCAGTGCCTAGTCTACCCTTCAGAGCAATGTTGGAACTTGTTTTTTGGAGTGGCCATCAGAGCTGTTGTCTGTTACCCTTGATGTCCTGAATGTCATCAAAATGTCTCCCTTTCAATATTTCCTTTATCTTTGGGAAAAGAGAAAAGACACTGGGGGCTAGATCAGGTGAGTAGGTAGGCTGTTCCAATACAGTTATTTGTTTACTAGCTAAGAACTCCCTCACAGACAACTATGCAGTTCAGTTTGTGAACTTGCCACTGTGCACAGTGGCCATACCAGAAAGAGTTCCAAAACTGAAGAGTGAACTAGATGCTGGTGTCAGTGCATGGCTTCCTAAATGGAGTACTTCGAAGATGACTGTAGTGATATTCAGCAATGCAGTATGTAGTTCTTAGAACAACTAAGTTCATGGACATAATCTTCAGACTTCATATATATCATTAGTACTTTTGGTATCCTTTTAAGGGAATGTACCAATTTCAGGAAACCCTGGTGGCATAACAGTTAAGAACTATGACTATTAAACAAAAGGTCAGCAGTTCAGATCCACCAGGCACTTCTTGGAACTCTATGGGGCAGTTCTACTCGGATCTATATGCGTCTCAATGAGTCTTTTTGTAATGCATTTATCTAATTAACATTACCCCATTTCTTTCCCCATCTCGTTGCAAGTCTTCTTTGTCATAAATCAGGTACAAATTTAAGAGCTGTAAGTTAAGAGCTCAGCTTCTGACCAAAAGGTCAGCAGTTTGAATCCTTTACCACTCCTTGGAGACCCTATGGAGCAGTTCTGCTTTGTCCTATAGGGTCACTGTGAGTTGGACTCAACTCAATAGCAGTGAGTTTGGAATTTTTTTTTAAAATATTAGTTTGTTTCTCAATTCACTATTACATGGGTCCTTTTGTCAATACCACACTGTTTTAATTATTAGCTTTTTAATAAATCTTGCTGTCTGATAGTGTAAGTTTTATTTGCTGACTTTGGCTTTTCTTGGCCCTTTGCATTTTCCTGTGAATTTTATGATTACCTTGTCTGTTTACACATTCATGCACAACTGTTGGAATCTTAATTGGGATTGTCTTGATTTTAGTTCATTTTGGGGAAAATTAACATCTGTATAGAATTGAGTCTTCTATCCATGAACATGGTATAGTATTGTGTATTTTATCTCAGTGGTTTGTAGGTTTTTTCCGTAGTTATTATGTATCATTTTTAGATTTATTCCTACTTATTTGGTATTTTTAATGCTATTCTCAGTGTTACTGGGTTTTTTATTTTTTCTTGATGCTAGTATGTAGACATACAATTGATTTCATTCTATTAATTAATTAATTGAGTTATAGATAGGTTTTTCAGTAACCTTGCTGTTCTAATAGCATATCTATAGAGTCACTATGAGTCAGCATCAACTCTACAAACACTGGGTTTGGTTTAGCTGTTTTTATTTATTATGTGTTTCTATGGGTGCAATTTTAATATTTGTGAATACTGATAATTTTGTTTTTGTTTTTACAAAATTATTGTAGTCACTACTTCCTATTCAATACTGAATAAAAGTAAAAATTATGGGCATTCTTACTGTGTCCATATCATTAAAGACGGTGTTTACTTTTGAGTTTCTATAGACGGTCTTTATTTGGATTAAGGGAATTCTCTTGTATTCCCAGTTTGCTGAGTTTTTTATCAGTGTCTATTGAATTTTATCAAATGACTTTTTTTTGAGAAGATACTACTTTTATCCTTTTTTTTCTGCTAATGGAAAGAATTACAGCATTAAATTTTGCACATTAAACCAGCACTGCTTTTCTGCAGTGAACTACTCTTGATGTGATATATTCTTTTAATATATGCTGAATTCTACTTGGTAATTATTTTTGTACTTTTGTATGTATATTAATGATACAGTATGTTTTTTTCATTTTTCTTTTAATACCATGTGCCAGGTTTTGTTATTTAGGTTATACTTGTCACAGTAAGTAGATAAGTTCTTTTAATTGTATTTTCTGGAAGTGTTTGCATAACGTTGGTGTTATTTTTTTCTTTAAATGTTTGGAAGAATTTCTCAAGAGTCTGTCTTGAGACTGTCTTGAGGATGTTTAACAACATCCTATTTCTTCAGTAGTCTGTTTATATGGAATGTATATACTGAAATATTTAGATTTCTATCTACCAGCTAATTTTTTCTATTTGACCTACTTGTTCCTTTTTCCTTCTTTTATTGAACATTTTTTATTGTTATTTTAATTCTCTTGCCTATTTTTACCTTTTACTGTGCCTTCGTGATTACTTCAGTGATAGCAGCATTCATCCTTAATTTATTACACTAATACAAATTACTATTTTACCACTTCTTCAATAATGCTAACACCTTACAATACTTTAAAAACACAATATTGTCCTCTCTTGTCTTGATGATGTTATTATTATGCATTTTTGTTCTATATGTATTTTAATCCCTACGCCATTACTTTTGTTGTTTTGTGTAGCCAGTATACATTTTTAACAACCTTCATCTTTACCTTTTCTATTGAACACAGCCTTTGCTGCATTTTGGTGTTTTTTCTTTTTTTTCTGTGACAGTTTTCCTTCTGCCTGAAGAAATCCTTTTTTGTTTATTTTAGTACAGGCTAAAAGGCAATGGATTTGCTTAGTTTTATTTCTTTTCTGGAAGCATCTTTCTTTCTCTTTCATTTTGAAGGATATATTTGCAATTACAGAATTTTAGGTTCAGAGTTTCTTTTTGTTTGTTTTATTGTACTTCAGGTAAAGATTTATAGAACAAACTAGTTTCTCATTAACAGCTAGTTCACCAACAGCTAGTGTTGGTGAACAACCCAAGACATGCCAATACCCTCCATCTTCAACCTTGAGTTTCCTATGACAAACTTTCCTAATCCCTCCAGCATTCTAGTCCTTGTTGCTGGGCTGGCATGCCTTTTTAATCAGTTTTTTCATTTTATGGGCCTGTCCAGTCTTTTGGCTGAAAGGTGAATCATAGAAGTGACTTCATTACTGACCTCAGAGGGCCTCTGGGGGCCGTACTCAGGGTTTCTCCAGTCTCTGTCAGGTAAGCAAGTCTGATCTTCCTTTTTGAGTTAGAATTTCATTCTGCATTTTTCTTCAGCTCTATCTGGGACTCTCTATTGTGATTCCTGGCAGAGCAGTCAGTGGTGGTAGCTAAGCACCATCCAGTTGTACCAGACTCAGTCTGGTGGAAGCCATGGTAGATGTTATCCATTAGTACTTTGGACTAATTTTCCCCGTATGACTTTAGTTTTCTTCATTCTTCCTTGTTCCCAAAGAAGTGACACCAGTGGAATATCTTACATGGCCATTCATAGGCTCTTAAGACCCCAGATACTACTCATCAAAATAAAATGTAGAACATTTTCTTTAAAAGTTATTTTATGCCAGTTGAGCTAGGTGTTCTCTGAGACCCTGGTCCCCACAGCCCTCAGCCCAGCAGTTTGGTTCTTCAGAGCGTTTTGATGTGTTTGTGAAGCTTCCAGGACCCTGCCTTGTTGTGCTGGGTTCCCCAGTATTGTTTACTGTCTAACCTTCACCAACATTTGCACTTAACCTATTGTCTATTTAGTGTTTTCCTATCCTCCCCACCAACCCCCTTTATAAACATCAAAGATTGTTTCTTTTTGTATGTAAACCTTTACATAAGTTTTTATGGTAGGGATCTCATGCAACATTTGGCCTTTTGTAATTGACTTATTTCACTCAGCATGATGCCTTCTAGATTCATGTGTATTATGAGATGCTTCACAGATTCACCATAGTTGGTTGTCATTGTGTAATACTCCATTGTATGTATGTATCACAGTTTGTTTATCTGTTCACCTGTTGATGGACGTCTAGGTTGTTCCCGTCTTTTTGCTATTGTGAAAAATGCTGCACTGAGCACGAGTGTGTATATGTCTATGTGATGACTGATATTTCTCTAAGATACAGTCTTATGAGTGGGATTGCTGTAGTATATAGTACTTCTATTTCCAGCTTTGTAAGGGAGCACCATATCATTTTCTAAAATTTTTGTATCATTTTGCATTCCCACCAGCAGTGCTTAAGAATTCTAATCTCCCACTAGCTTCTCCAGCATGTTATTTTCTGTTTTTTTTAATTTGTACCAGGACTTCTGGGGTTAAGATGGTATCTCACTGTGGCTAGTGATCCAGCATTTCCTCATGTGTCTGTTTGCCTTTTGCATGTTTTCTTGGATGAAATGTATGTTCACTTCTTTGCCCATGTTTAAACTGGATTATTTGTCTTTTTTTAGAAGTGTTGGATTTTCTTGTAGATTTTAGAGATTAGACCTTTGTCTGATTTTTAATAGCCAAAAAAATTTTTTCAGTCTGTAGCTTCTCTTTTTACTCTTTTGGTGAAGTCTTTTTTTTATTATGATTGAGTGAAAATGCACATTCCCGTCTACCCACCTATATGCAGCTTCCACTGCTCTTCCTGCCCGGTGACAGCACACTATTCCTCTCTGCTCCATACATGTCTCATCCTCCCAACAGTCTCCTTTCCCCTCCTCTCCACCCACTCTCCTTCCTCCAGACAGAGGTCAGCAGGATGATATCCTACAGAGGCATAGAACCCTAAAGTGCATTCAATATATGGTCACTCTGCATCGCCAAGTCCAATCCATTCGTGTCCAAAGAGTGGACCTTCGTTATGATTTATGGGCAAAGGCAGCATCAGGGCCCAGGGCCATGCTCCCAGGGGAACTCTGAAGCCGCTGGACCATCAATTGCAGTCTTTTAGTGGAGATCTCAGGGTGCACCCCTTTTTATTCTTGTGTTGCCAGTGAGACTCAACTTAATGAGCTCCATCACAGCTATCACTGGTGGTCGCCAGGCACCATCCGGTTCTTCTGGTCCCAAGTCTATGTAGGCACCCACTCATGTTGGGTCCCTCTATCTTCTGGGTTGTCTTTACCCCATGTCATTTTGGTCCTCAGTGAGCATCCATTCCTGCTAAGTTGGGACCATTTGCTGTGCCCTCAGATGGCAGCTTGGCAGCTTTTAAGACCCCAGACGCCACTCACCAATGTGGGGTGCAGAGAGCGCTCTTAACAAGATGCTAGTTGTGCCAGTTGGCCTCAGTTTCACCTAAGAGTATGGTCTCCTGCCCCCTGCCCCAGCTACTCTGTCCTTGTAATAATGGTTAAAATGGAAGGAGTATTCAAGTTATGCTGAAGTCCACTTAATGTTGTTCTTCTTTCTAATGTGTGCTATGGTGAAGTCTTTTTGATGAGCTAAGTGTTTAATTTTAAAAGATCCTAGTAATCTAGTTTATCTTTTAGAGTTTGTGTGTTTGGGGTATGATTTGTAACCTGTTAATGCCATATAATAGGGCCTCTAGTGTTGATCCTGTTTTTTCATTTATGAACTTTATATTTAGGTCGTTGATCCATTTTTAATTAGTTTTTGTTTATAGTGTGAGGTATGGGTCATGTTTCATCTTTTTGCAGATGGACATCCAGTGTTGCCAGCAGCATTTGTTAAAAAGACTGTCTTTTCCCCTTTTGATGGACTTTTGACTCTTGTCAAAAATTGAGTAACTGTAGGTAGATGAGTATGTATCTAGGTTTTCAGTTCTGTTCCATTGGTCAATGTGTCTGTTGTTGTACCAGTACCAGGCTCTTTTGACTACTGTAGCTGTATAGTAGGTTCTGAGATCAGGTAGTGGGAGCTTTCCTACTTCCTTCTTCTTCAGTGGTACTTTACTTATCTGGGGCTTCTTCCTTTTTCACATGAAGTTAATGATAAGTTTTTTCATTTCTTTAAAGAAATGTTGGCATTTGGATTGGAATTGTGTTATATATGTAAATCATGTTGGGTAGAATTATCATTTTGACCATGTTGAGTCTACCTATCCGTGAACATGATATGTTTTTCCATTTATGTGGATGTCTTAGCTTCTTGCAGTAGTGTTTCGTGATTTTCTTTGTATAAGTTGTTTACATCTCTTTTAGATTTATTTCTAAGTTTTTGTTGGGGTGCAGGAGGTATTTTAAATGGTATTCTTTTCCCGATTTCTTTTTTTCTTGGAGTCACATCCTTTCAATATTTTAAAGATGTCATTACTAGAAATTACCTTTTAATTTTTTGTATTTTTCAATTTTTTTTCCACTATCAAAAATTTCTCAATATATAATTCTTTTCAGGATATGACAAGATTTTTAGCATTAGAGGATATTAATCTTTGTTCTTTGAATTCAAGAATGTCACTAGCAAGTAATTTCTGTGTCCAGTTTTCTCTTATAGATTTAACTTCTTTAGGAATTTTTTTTTTTGTTTATAGCGATGTGTTTTGGAAACATACTTCTACTATAACTGTACTTACAGTTGTACTTGTTAGAAGCCAGAGGAAGAGTTTCAGGTATTCCTAAAATTGAGTATAAGAAAAGTATATTAATATGATATCTAGGAGTTTTTAAGTATGTTTGAATTTTGTTCATTTCTTTAGTATTATTGTATAATAATAGTAATGACAATAATCACAGTAGTCCAACTAGTGGCTATGGAGATAAGAAACATTTCTATTTTACTGTAAGTCCTGTACTATTAGAAAATATTATTTAAGCATGCAAAGGCTACTGGGTAGGTTTGTGGTTGGATTGTAAATTAATGGAATGTAAAAAGCAGTACCCATGCAGATTTCTAAATAATTTTTGTAAGATATAAAATTTCTTATTTCACAATTTCCCACTTGTCTGTAGGGTTCCACTAACATCAAATGATGATGAAGATGATGAAGATGACAATGATAAAGAAAAAATGCAGAGTTACAACGTTATGTCAAAGTCATCACTTGGTATTTCTTCCTTGATATCAGTAAGAAGACCACCTTTATCAACTGAATGTAATTTGGAATTGTCATTTCTTAAAGAAAATAACCAGAATGTGCATGGATTAAAGGATTCAGAATGTAGTTCTTCTGTTGTTAATGTACTTACAGAAGGTGAGATTGTTTAAAAGATTCCTTTTGAATATTCATATTAAATAGCTGAAGCTGTCAGATTTTTTTGAGGTCAGTGATGTGTAGACAGTTAATAAGTTGGATCTCTTATGTTATAGATTTTGTAATTTCTACAGTTTAAAACTGCTGAAGAAAAAAATTTAAGTTTGACAGTGATAAGTGTAAGATCTGCAGTAAAATCTCAAACTCACTGCCATCAAGTCGATTCTGACTCAGTGACCATATACAATGGAGTAGAACTGTCCCATAGAGTTTCTAAGGAGTACCTGGTGGATTTGAACTGCTGGCCCAGTTAGCAGCCATAGCACTTAACCACTATACTAGCAGGATTTCCAGATCCACAGTCGCCTAATAGTATTAGCGTAAATGCAGTGTTTAGAAATGAGCTGGCCTAAAAAAGTGTTTTCTTGTTGCCCTAGCGTATGAATCAAAATATCTCATAGGTTTATTTAGTTTTGCCATCTCCTTTTTTAAATAATTGGGACCTACATAGGTAGTTGTACTGAATTTTTTTTTTTTTAAATATTGTAATCATTTAGTGGTAAAATAAGAGCTTGAGCCTGGGTAATGGTTGAGCAGGAGAAATGATGACAATTATTAATGTGATATTTCTAAATGGTAATTCTACAGTTGTATTCTGAGGTACTGATGTGTTTGTCATAGATTTTCGGACTCAAATCAAACTTACTGCTGTTGAGTTGATTCTGACTCACAGTGACCATATAAAACAGAGTAGAACTGCCCTGTAGAGTTTGCAAGGAGCACCTGGTGGATTCAAACTACCAACCTTTTGGTTACCAGCCGTAGCACTCAACTATCATGCCACCAGGGTTTTCAGATTCGAGTAGGGAACCATAAGTAGGAAACCATAAATTCACTGAATATTGAGTTTAGAATTATTTTGCATTTTTGACAAAATTATAGATGTTTCCAGAAACTGGAGTGGCTTGTTGATAGCCTTTTCATCCTTATCAGAGTAGTCACTATGACTTGGGTTCATCTGCATGCCACCTTCCACTTTAGAAATATTTGTTAGTGGCTATACTTTGGCTGTATTCCATCCTACTGTTGGGGTTGAGTCACAGTGAATTCTCTATTTATTTTCCATAAATACAAATGTAAAATGTGGCTTAAAAATATTTTGGTAATTTATATTTTTTTTTTTTATCAGTATAGGAGGCCTGACAATTAAGTTCTCTAACTCATCTTAGAACAAGTGGTACATACCTCATCGCTGAATATCACTAAAGTGGCCTTCAAAGTACACCCCTTGCAAAGCTATGCGCTGATGCCAGTGCTTAGTCCACATTTCAAAGCAGTTTTGGGACTTGTTTTGTGGAATGTTCATCAGAGCTATCGTCACAGGAAATCTGACAATTATGTTCGTGAACTCATCCCAGAAAAGGTGCTTTGAAGGGTGCAGTAGATGCTAGCTTTGGTGCAGAGCTTCCCAAGGGGAGTACTTTGAAGATGACTGTAGTAATATTCAGCAATGAGGTAAGCAGCACTTTTTGTAGGATGAGTACGCAGATTTAGTTGTCAGACCTCACACATTCTTTGTAGTATAACAATCTGTGCAGAACGCATCAGCAGGAATTGTATCTGTGAGAGAGCTTGCTTTCTAATTTAATTTGTTTAAAATAGTAAATTCCTTTTCACTACTTATTTCTGAATTTGTTTCCATTTGTTTTATGTAGAAAGCCAGTCTCATTCAAACCAAAGTTCCAAGACCTCCCAAACAAGTGAGACCAAAAGTGGCCACTCCCTCAGCCACCGAAAGGAGAAGCCATCTCCTAATAATGTGACTGAAAGGAAGAAGCATGTACCATCTTGCGAGTCAGATAATCCCTCTGAAAACACTCCCTTTGTGGGAGATTTAGATCAACAAGTGATTCCAAGATCAGATTTAAATTGGAGTGACGAGATAAATAATCATACTAATGAAACAAACGCTAAAATGCAAAGAGAGCTCCAGCACCTTCCTGGCTCGTCTTCTAAGTCTGTGAGTGCACCAAATGCAGAAAGTATGAATAAAGTCCAGAGTAATGATGACTTACAATTGCAGAAAACTTTGTATGATGCTGACATGGATTTAACTGCTAGTGAAGTAAGCAAAATTATTACAGTTTCAACACGGGCTAAAAATAGAAGTAATAAAAAAACAAATGATAGTGAAATGAAAACTTTCAGAAAAGTTAAAGATTCAAACTCTAAGAAAAAGAGAGAAAGGTCAGAGAGACAACTTAAAAATACTTTAGATGTAGATACTGAGAAAACTGTGGAAAAGCCAGAAAGATCTCCTTATGTAGATGACAAAGGTGATTTAGAAGATTTAGACTGTATTTTCAGTTCTGAACAGCTGACTCACATGAGTATACAGAAAAAAATAACCCTTCAGAATGACTTGGATCAAGAGGACAGACCAAGTACAGACTATGGTAAAAAGAAAAGAACGCATTTAATGAATGAGCCAGAGGAAGTATGCTCTTTCGCCCAAAGTTCCAATAAATTTCAGCAGGAGAAAACATTTGGTGTGAGTCCGATTTCTGTTACTTGTAATAAAAGTAAAGCTTCAAGACAGACATTTGTGATTAATAAATTAGAAAAACATGACTTAATCCCAAACCAAAAGGATAAAGAAACCATTTCTGAAAACCTAGAAATCACAAATGAATTTCAAGCAGCTGAAGTTTCCACCAAAGATAATGGAAATTTATATAATTGTGAGACCCAGAATTGGTTGGGCTTGAAAGAACATGTCACTGACATGCAACTCCTTCAGCAAAGTAAATCAAAAGGAAATAAGAAGCCTAGGAAGAAAGTAAATCGAAAGACAGAAATAATTTCTGACATAAACCAAATATATGAAAATAATGATAAAGATGTGCGTGACCTAGAAAAGGTTGACTTTTTCTTTCAAACCCAAGAGAATGAAGAAACCACCTCTGAAAATGTAGAAGTTTCAAGTGAGTTTCAAACACCTGCTCTTTCTACCAAAAATAATGGAAACTTGTGTAATTGGGAGATCCAGAATGTGTTGGGTTTGAAAAAGCAAATCACTGAGCTATTCCCTGTTCAGCAGAATGAATCAAATATTAATAAGCTTAGGCAGAAAGTCAATCGGAAGACAGAAATCATTTTTGAAAAGAATCATACAGATAATGACAAAAGTGTTCATTGTTCAGAAAAGGGTAACTTTTTCTTCCTAACCCGAAAGGATAAAGAAAACCTAAAAGACCTAAAGGAGTTGCCAGCACCTGATCTTTCATCTAAAGATTCTGGAAACCTCTGTGATTATGTGAGTCAGAACATCAGAACAAAGCATGTTCATGATATGCAACTAGCTTATCAAAATGAATCAAAAATAGATAAGAAGCTTAAGCAGAAGGCATATCGGAAGACAGAAATAATTTCTGAAATGAACCAAACAGATGAGAATAACATAGAAAAAGGTAATGTCTTTTCTGTAACCCACAAGGACAAAGAAACCGTCCTTGAAAACCTGGAAGATGCAAGTAAGTCTCAAAGAGCTGAGTCTTCCGTCATAAGTGATAGATACCCATGTGACTATGAGACCCAGAATATATTGGGCTTGAAAAAGTATGGTGCTGATAAGCAAGCTGCAGGACAAAACGAATCAAAAATAAATAAGAAACTTAGGCAGAGAGTAAATCGGAAAACAGAAATAATTTCTGACATGAACCAAATAAATGACTGTAATAATGGAAGTATGCATGACCCAGCAAAAAGTAACTTCTTTTCCCTAACCCAAAAGGATAAAGAAACCATTTCTGAAGACCTAGAAACCACAAATGAATTTCCAACAACTGACCTTTCCACCAAATGTAATGAAAATGTATGTGATTATGAGACCCAGAATATGTTGGGTTTGAAAAACAATGTCTCAGATTTGCAATCTGCTCAGCAGAATGAATCAAAAACAAGTAAGAAATTTAGGCAGAAAGTAAATCGGAAAACAGAAATAATTTCTGAAATGAACCAGATATACGAGGATAATGACAAAAATATGTGTGGTTCAGATAGCAATCTTGATTTCAAAATAAGTAAGTCTAAAGGGAAACCTGAAGGCATTGACAATGGATGCTGTATGCAAATCAACAATAATGAAAAAGAAAATTGTGATCAAGTTACAAATCCTAACAAACTAGTTAAAACACATAGGAAAGAGTCATCAGGCAAGGCAAAGAACATTTTGGCAAAACGTAAGCGCAAAACTAGTTTGGAGTTAACAGACACTAATGCTAGAAACCAAACTGAACTACCTAAGAGTCAGAGGC
Organism: Heterohyrax brucei; assembly: GCA_028571685.1. Classification (NCBI taxonomy): domain Eukaryota; kingdom Metazoa; phylum Chordata; class Mammalia; order Hyracoidea; family Procaviidae; genus Heterohyrax; species Heterohyrax brucei. The sequence continues at coordinate 109,374,960 of CM053146.1, forward strand.
AGAGCACTACAGCTCAGAAAAGAAAAACAGATTTCCCTTTAGGGGATGTGACAGAAGAAGGCCAGGTCAAAAATGTAAATAAAGTGCCACCCAAATCAAAGAAAAGTAAGACCATCGTAGATCCTTCTGCAGATAGTCTTGAAGGAGTGCAGGCAACATCAACTGTCCAGAGAAAGTCAGTTGAATCTGAACAAGCGGATAATGAAAAAATTATGGAGAATGAGAAAATTGTTAAAGTTGACTCAGACTTTTACAGACAAGCCTTTAAACCTCTATCTGAAACATGTTTACCTAAAATACAAGATTCTTCTTTTAACACTGTTTTTGAAGATTCAATACCTTTGAATGTTTCTTCTAGTAAAAATACAATAAAAGAAAGTTTGGTTCTGATGAGCTCACCAATCCTTCAAGTAAGTGATGATATACACGAGAAGATGAGAGAGATGAAATTTAAAGTCATCAAGAGACCACAAAAATCAGGAATAGGTAAGTCAGTACCTGATGTGATCATGTTTTTTTTTTTTCCTTAGTAAGGTATATCCTGTTTTAATTGACGTTTTTATGGAATTTTAAAACACTCTATATCTATACAGCTTGATCTAGAAAAATAACATGAAGGAATTTCAAGTAAGTTTAATACTTTGAGAAGATAACACTGAAAAATGTCTTGGATATTTACAGCCTGTAAAACTTATGTGGGCTTTACCATAAACTTTTCTGTTACAGGCTTTATGCAGGTAATTTCCTCTTTCTTTTATAAATTGTATTTTGGTGAAATGTTCACAGCTCAAGTTAATTTCTTGTACAAAAGTTTATGCACATATTGTTTAGCGACATTAGTGGCAATCTCTGTAGTGTGACAGCACTTCCTGTCTTTCCATCCCAGGATCCCTTTGTCCATATGACCAGTTCCTGCCCCTTCCTGCCTTGGCATCCTGCCTCAGGACAAGAGCCACCCATTTAATGGTCTTGTGTATCTGATTGAACTAAGAAGGGCAGTCCTCAGCAGTATTATTTTTTGTTTTTATACTGTCTAATCTTCGAAGAGTGAACTTCTGGAATGGTTTCACTTCTGGATTAACAGAGCATCCGAGGGCCTCCAGACTCTGTCAGACTGTTAAATCTGGTCTTGTAATGTGAAATTGTGTTCTGTCACACGCTTGTCTCCCACTCCATCCAGGGCTCTGTTGTGTTCCCTGTCAGGACAGTCACTCGTAGTAATTAGGCACCATCTAGTTCTTCTGATCTCAGGTTGATAGAGTCTCTGGTTCATGTGGCCCTTTAGTCTCTTGGGCTAGCATTTTCATTGTGTCTTTGGTTTTCTTCATTCTCTTTTGCTCCAAGTGGGATGGGACCAGTTGATGCATCTTAGATGGCTGCTGATAAGCTTTTAAGACTCCAGACATCACTCACCAAAGTGGGATAGAACATTTGCTTAATAAACTTTGTTATGCCAATTGACCCAGTAACTGGTCTCCAGGCTCAAGCCCCAGCTGCTGTGTTCCTCCAAGTGTTTAAATACCAGGAAACTTTTTGGTTTTGCTTTGGTCCAGTTGTGTTGACTTCCCCTTTGTTGCCCTTCCCTTAACTGAATTTGATCCTTGTTTATTGTTTAGTTAGTGAATTCCCTTCTCCTCATTTTGTGACTGGCTAATTTGACTTAGCATAATGCTCTTCAGATTCATCTGTATTTTGAAGGTTCACCATTGTTCTTTATCAGTGCAAAGTATTCCATCTTATGTTTGTACCATAATGTGTTTATCCTTTCATCTATTGATGGGCACCAAGGTTGTTTCCATCTTTTTGCTATTGTGAACAGTGCTGCACTAAACATGAGTGTGCATATGTCTATTTCTGTGATGGCCATTATTTCCTATGGTATATTCCTAGGAGTGGAATTGCCTGGCTGTATGGCATTTTTATTTCTAGCTTTTTAAAGAACACCAAGTTGTTCTGCAGAGTGGTGGTACAGTTTAACATTCCCATCAGCAACACAGAACTGTTCCAGTCTCTCCATAACCTCTCCAGCATTTATTATTTTATGTTTTTTGGGTTAGTAGTGGCCTTGTTGGGTCAAAATGATATCTCATTGTAGTTTTGATTTGCATTTCTCTAATGATCATGTTTCCTCCTTTACCTGTTGGTCACCTGTTAATCATTTCATTGGTGAAGTCTGTTCATATCCTTTGTCCTTTTTTTATTGGACTTTTTGTCTTTTTGTTGTTAAGGTTTGTAGTATCTTGTAGATTTGAGAAATTTAGACCCTTTTGAGATACACTGTAGCCATTTTTTTTTTCCTAGTCTGTAGGTTCTCTTTGATGAAGTCTTTGGATGAGCATAAATGTTTGAATTTCTCTTCTGGTATTTGTGTATTATTAGTTATGGTTTGTGTACTATTTATGACATATATTAGGGCTCTTAGCATTGTTCCTGTTTTTGTTTTCTTGATCTTTATCATATTAAATTTTGTATTTAGATCTTTGATCCATTTTGAGTTAGTTTTTGTGTATGGTATGAAGTATGGGTCCTGTTTCTTTTCTTTTTTTTTTTTTTTGCAGATGGATATTCAGTTATGCCAACACCACTTGTTAAAGAGACTGCCTCTTGCCATTTAGAAGCCTTTGGGCCTTTGGATTCATATCTGAGTTCTCACTTCTGTTCCATTGGTCTGTGTGTATCTGCTGTTGTATCAGTAGCTGGCTCCTTTGACTACCATAGCAGTGTAATGGGTTTTAAGGTCAGGTAGTGTAAGGTTTCCCACTTTGTTCCTCAGTAATGCTTTACTTACTGGGGGCTTTTTCTTTTTCCATATGAAGTTGGTGATTTGTTTCTCCTTCTCACAGAATACTGCCTTTGAAATCTGGGTTGGGATCCTTTTTCATATATTTGAAGAAAATTAAATGTTTTAAGTGAACATAATCACGAATTCCACCAGTTTTATTTTACCAAAAACAGTTACAACCTTTTTTAAGGGTGGGACTATTTTTCCATTCAGTAGCATTTATATTGAATGTGATCAATGCACTGTACCAGGTATTGTAGTAGATTAAAACATAAAGTGCACCAGCTCTCCTCAACATACAGGTAACAAATGTAGCTGTGAAATATGGCTAGTGCTTTAATGGAATCACAAGCATTATGCTAACAAGTTATGATGGAGAGTAATTTGGACTAGAGGAGTTTGTAAAAGCATCATGAATTGAGTAACATTTTCAGTCCTCAAGGATGGGTAGGATTTTTACCCTCAGCGTTTCCTTGTCATTTGTCCCCACTATCAAAATTATAACTCACTAAAGAAAACAAAGTAAAGAATTAAAAAAAAAAAAAGACAGGAAAAAAATTACATGAAGGAACTGTAGTCAACATTTTGGCATATTCATTCATACTTTAATGAGTGGATTTTTAAATATATATTTGAAATCATGTTATATATAACATTTTACATCCCTTTTTTTCTTCTCCCATTAGACATTCCATATCAACAAGCATTTTTTATGGAGAACCTTACATTTCAGTATATGTATGTAGGACCTCAGGATTTTGATGGAAAAGGCGGGTAAAAGTACAAAGGGCTGTATTTGTTGGATATGTTAGAGAACTGGTGAACCATCTTTCATCCACATGGACATCTCTATTCTCTACATTGTGCCTTTGCAAACTGAGCAGTCGGTGACACATATGTTGAATGAATGAATGCATATGTGTGAGTCTGTGAACAGAAATGTTGGAGTCTACTTTGATAGTTTGCTATAAATTTTAAATCTCTTCCTCTCAAAATTACTAGAAAAAAATAAACTGATTTACAAATATGCTTATTGCTGTTATTGTAATGTTTAAAATTATAACTTGGTAATTGTTACATTTTAAAATGTATTGACTATGATTGGCAAACTATAGCACCCACTCCTCACTTATCAACATGCCTTCCTCCACCCTGCAGAGTTAAGGGTGGTGGTAGTGACGGTGGCTGGGGATCACCCACTGCCTCTGGAGCAGCAGGGGGCCCACTGTCACCTGGCCATGCTCTAGGCCTCCATGCCTTGCCTCTCTGCCTTTCCTCTCAGCCAAGTCTGGAGACAGTCCTTGGTAGCAGGTAGGTGGCTTCTGAGCCTATGGGCAGTCGAGGCCTAGCCTTCTTGGCCGGGCAGAGAGGCCACTTAGGAAGAACTCTGGTGGCTCAGTCTCTCATCACTTCCTCCTACTTGCCTGGGGCCTGGACCCTCCACCTGACCCAGACAAACTGCTGGGAACCTGCCAGTGTGACTTCCTCTCACACACCTTACCCTGCTCCCCCACTCCCTCTCGCTTGGCTGCTCATGAACTCACGAAAGAGTCATAGAGTTGATTTTTTACTGGTGTGAATGCCAGATATAACAAAATAGTAAGTGAAGAGTAGATGTATTGTTTCTCTCTCTCTCTTTTACAAATATTTGTGAAAATGTATTCTTTTCAGGTGATAGGACATTACAGGACTTGACAAATACCAGTTTGGTTTCAAATAACACTCCTAAATCTGAAAGTAAGGCAGAAGATCCATCTTCAGAATTGCCAGGCAGAAGAAGAAGATGTATTCCTCTCTCTCTGAAAGAGCCAAGTCTCAAAAGGTTAGTATTTCTGGGATATTAAAGTGGTTTTAATATACTGTTTTCAAGAATATACTTTTAAATAATTCGCACCTGAGTAGCAATAAAACAGGAATTGTTTGGGTGACTGGAAAGTTGCTGTCTTTTCCTCTGCAATTTATGAACACCAGGGGGAGAAATACTCACAGTCTGTGTATCCTGTTTGTTCTCCAAGTTGCAGCCACTAATTTTAAACATCCATTGGTAGTTCATGCCTGTGACAGTCATCACTGTGATACTTGCCTACCAGTGATTTTCTGTTTTCCTTTTACTTTCCGCATTTGTTAATAATTCTTCTGTAAAGAAGAGCTGCCTCTTTTCTCCTATTTATTTAAACCAAATGCTATCAATGTTTTGCTGCTGTCATTATTCCAACTCTGGCCGTTAGGAGTTCCTTCCAGTTGGCTTCTGTGTTAACAAAACCTGATACTGTTTTGAACACTTCTAACTTTCTGACACAAAAGATGTTCTAGACTCATATTTTTCTTGCCAAAGTCCTGGAATTAGGCACTTTTCTAAGGAGCCTGGTTCCATTGATTGGATAATGGTGTTTAGTGACCAATATCTGGGATAATATGTATATATAATTTATCATGTTAAGAAAATGTTTTTCAATTCCTATTTCCTTGAATGTTTTTATTATGAATGAGTATACAGTTTTCTCAAAAGCTTTTTCAGGATTTATGAAGATAACCATATTCTTTATTCCCTTAGATTTTTTAGCGTAGTATACAGTGGTGGGTTTTCTAATACTGAACCAATCTTACATTCCTGGAATACATCTCACTTGGTCATGGTGTATGTTTCTTCATAATGTGGTGTTGGATTTTGTTTTCTAACATGTTTTGTTAGAATAAATGCCAGTATCTATAAGTGATATGGGTCTAAAGTTTTCTTTTTTTGAACAATCTTCATCTGGCTTAAGTATCAATATTATACTTATGTCATAAAAACAAGCCTTGAAATAATTTATAGAGATTATCTATAATCCCTATAGATATTGAGACTCAGCTCTTTGAAGATTTGGTAGAATTCGTCTCTGATACCATATAGGCCTGGTGCTTTTTTGTGGAGTCTCGATGCCACTGAGTCATAGCATCCCTGTAAGACAGAGTAGAATTGCCCCATAGGGTTTCCCAGGAGCAGTGGGTGGATTCAAACTGCTGACCAGAGTTTGTCATCACTGCACCTCCAGGGCTCCTGTTTTATGAAATAGTTCCTTAATAGCATTGTCCATATTTCTCTTGTGAAAAGTGGTCTAAGCTTTCTCCCTCCATTGGAATCAGTTTTGGTTAGTTGCATTTCCATATGAGATTATCCATTTGAGCTAGGTTTTCAAATTTATTTCCTTAGAAGTCTGTATACATTCTTAAGTATCTTTTCTTTCAATGATTTTTTTCTTTTGTCATTTATTATTTTTTATATTTGTACTTTTCCTCATTTTTTTCTTCATCAAGTTTAGCTAGTGGTTTATCTATTTTGTTAACTTTTCACAAAAAATTAGGATTTTGACTTATTAATTAGATCTACAGAAGCCTTTAGTGTCACAAAAGGTTGGTGATTTGAAATGACTTGGGGAAAAAGATGTGGCAGCCTGCTTCTGGAGAGGTTATAGCCTTGGAAAGCCTGTGGGATCACTATGAGTTTGAAGGAACCTGACAGCAGTGAGTTTGGTTTTGTTTTGTAATTAGATCTACTGTTTTTAATTCTCTATGTTTACTTTCTGTTTTTCCTTCACTATTGTTTCTGAACAGATTCTTTATTTAGTTTTTCACTTTCCATTTTTTGGGAAGTGGGAATTCAGCTAATTTATTGTTATTTTTTCACTTATGTTTGTAAAGCTATTTAGTGCAAATGAATTGTCCTCTGATGCTTTTTAAATGCCCCTCAAATTCTAATGCATAGTGTTTTCATTTTTATTATTTATTAACTTCTCGTTTTATTCAAGATTTGCTTAAGAGGAAGATTTTTAAAATTTTCAGGTGAATAAGCCTTTCTAGTTTTGTAAATTCTAATATTATTATATTGTGATTAGAGGGTTTTTTTTTAGTATTTCACCTTTGGAAATTGATGTTTTCTTTCTGACGTAATTATTAGCCTTTTTAACTGTGCTGTGAACACTTGAGAAGAATGTGTAGTCTCTGTTAATCCCATTGCTGTCAATTCTGATTCACGGAATGACCTTCTATGACACAGTAGAAATGTCCCTTCAGGTTCCACGGCCGTAACACTTTTAGAAGCAGACTGCCATACCTTTCCTTCCATAAAGCAGCTGGTGGATTTGAACTCGGTACCTTGTGGCTAGCAGCTGAGCACTTAACCATTGTGCCACCTGGGCTTATTTATATTCTCTGTTAGAATTCAATATGTATCAGTAAGATTTACCCTATTGATTATGTTTTTGATATATTGCGTCTTTTTTGTTTGTTTTCTTTACTGTCTTATATTGAGAGTCGATATGAAAATCTATTACTTATTTTGTTTCTAGCTATGTCTCCATGGATCTCTTATAGTTTTTTCTTCATAAAGGTAGTTGCTGTGCTATTTTGTGTGCATTTTTATTCTTGTTGTTAGGTGTTATCGAGTCTCACAGCAGCTCTGGGTATAATAGTACAAACCACTGCTTAATCCCTCACCATCCTAACCATCATTACTGTGACTGAGACCATTGTTGGCAGCTACTGTGTCAGTCCATCTCATTGAGGGTCTTCCTGTCTTTTGCTTACCCTTTACCAAGTATGATGTCCTTCTCCAGGGATTGGTCCCTCCTGATAACATGTCCTAAGTACGTGAGAGGAAGCTTTCCATCCTTACTTCTAAGGAACATTGTGGCTGTAATACTTCCAAGACAGATTTATTTGTTCCTTTGGCAGTCCGTGGTATATTCATATTATTTACCAACATCATCATTGTAATATGTCACTTCTTTTGCCTTCCTTATTCATTGTCCAGCTTTTACATGCACTTATGGTAATTGAAATTATCATGGTTTCTATCGGGCACAAAATACTAGTCAGAATATCAGTAGCAGCAGAACCAATGACATTTTGTGTGTAAATGTTCTTAACTGTTATACACTCATTGTGGATGTGGTTTTTAGTTGTGAGGCTTAAAAGATAAAGGACTTTAAAATGTAGTTGTATTACCTTCTTGATAACTTCAGTCACTTCTGTCTTCAATACCTGTGTTGGTCATTCCATAATAACAGTTAGCTTAGTCAAAATCTGCTCTCAGGGTGACCAGAAGTTGTAATATACCTGCTGTATGCCATTCCCAATTCCAAAAAGACAGAAAAAAATGCATGACAGCTGAGATGTCATCACTGTTAGTGTTCAGATGGTACTTACACTGTGGTTTTTGTTGAAAAAATCCACCTGCTAATCTGTTTACCAAAAAAAAAATCTGTGTATACAATTTATCTAAATTAGCATAGTGTTTCATTATAGCACTTTGCTGTATTTTGGTTTAGAATAAGTAGCCCTTTTGAAATGACTAAATTCTATCTAATTATTCAAGACAATGGAGAGGGGCACGGAGGAAAGAGACTTATTCTCCTTTTAGCTTTCTATGCCTTTCTAATTTGGGACCATCATGCAAGTATTTCATCCAAAAACTATATATGTAAAACGTAAAGAATAAATACAGTTTCTCTTCTTGCAACACATTGTGCTGGGAACATGATCATTCTTATTACTCAAAAAATAAAAATAAATAAGATAACTGGATAAAACAAACACAAAGCCTTGAATACATTCGCTAGCTAATAGGTACTGAGGAAAAGTGCAAAGAAGGGACCAAATGAGAACAAGAACTCAGACAGGTCTCTGGAGAGTGAAATTGGTTTTCAACTTTGAGGGCATTGGATTTCTAGCCTTACAGAGCTGAGGGACAAAAGGCACATCCTAGGTTTCAGCTGAAATGAAAAGTCTTCTTAATAATAGGTCTTTCATAGAAAATTGGTCCATAATAGAAGCACAAACTAAAAATATTCTCCCCTGAGAATTTATAGTCATCCTTTAGTTTTTATACAGATTACAGCTGGAATTCACACTTTCCAGAAGACCCAAGAAGCTTCCAGCTGAAGATTTATTATAAATAGCCCATCACTTGTAGTGTCCCTGGTGTCTGCCAGAAGCAAATGCAGATAATCTCTAGAGGAGCCCTCCTTCATCTCAGGTATATTTTCCATAGGTTGAGCTGCAAGGGAAATAAACAGCTAGCTCACAATAAAGAAAACATGAAACACACAGGGGAGCAAGACACTGGGAGAAACAACTGATAGCAGGATCAGACAGAGAATGTGAAATAAATGTTTGATACATTTCAATAAATAAAGGCTTGAAAATGAGTTTAGGTATTGAATGAAAAATCTGTTGTCACAGAAGGGCACCTACAGTATGATTTCCATTTATATAAAGGTCATATGTAGACAAAACCAAAGAATGCTCTTCCAAGAAATGGAATACACAGATTGTAAAAAATATGTATATGTATATAAAAAAAGCAAAAACTGATTAATACAATTTAGATAGTTGTTACTTCCTAGGAAGGAGAAAGTATGGTCAGACTTCTGAGGGATGATAATATTTTATCTGATAGCCCAAGTGGTAGACACATGAGCATTTTTTTATTGTTTTAAATTGCACATGTTGATGTATTCTGTATGTATCCCACTGTTCTTAATAAAAAGGAAATATGTAGCAGAAAATGTAACATAAAATCCATGTTGACTAATTTTTCTTATACACTTTATAATTCCCATTGTTTTTGAATGTTTCAAACATATAGCAAAGTTTGGGTATGAGGAAGGTGGTATGAGCATCAGTTTTCTTCATGCTTCACAGCTTAAGCATTAGTTTGGGATTATTGTTATTTTCATCTCTTTTTCTTTTCAGGAAAATGAGAAGATGAGATGAATTTATGGACACAGGTTTTTTGAATTGTCAAAGCATAAAGTGTCAAAACAGATGTAACTATGATTAAGAAGATAAAACAGTTCAAAAGTGTTTCTTTTCATATTTTGCCTTTCAATGGCATATTGACTTAGCCATTCTTATATTAAAATGTATGTGTATAAAATAACTATTTTGTAATATTAATCATTTAAAATCATTTTGGTCATCATATAACTTACCTGTCTGTTCATTTAAGCTCCTCTCTACCTAAGAGCCTTTAACTAAATAATAGCTATTATCCTTTTAGCCAAATAAGATATATTAATAAATACTTTTGCTTTGGTTTCCTTGTTGCAAGCCAAGCCTTTTTTTTTTCCTTAAATCATTCAATGTATGATGAAATATAAGAGTTTAAAAATCTCTTCCTGTCCTGGCCACTTTTCTGTCAACATTCATTCTGCTATTTTTTGGAAATACTTTTTAGGTACCAGCTTCTTTACTAGTCCTTTAAAATAATAATCTAATGATTGGTGGGGGAGGATTAACTTCTCAGGCTCTTCCAAATTTGGTTCATGTGACTGTATTTTAAAGATTTCTACAGCACTTGGCTGGCTTTACTATTAAGGGTAAAAGCAGTAAGTTCCATTCATATCTAAGATCAACTCACATATTCAAAAGACTAATCAAAATCTATTTTGCTGATAAGGAAAAGCTTTGGCAATCTAAATTACAGCTCTAGAAACACCTTTTGAAGTTCCTGAGATATAACTGGTAATTGAGCAGTGCCAACCCCTCTTGGTTCCTATACATTGCTGGAGGGAATGCAAAATGATGTAACCTCTAGAAAAGATTTTGACAGTATCCACCAAAATGGTATATGCATTTATCATTTGATCCAATAAGCATACTTTTAGGAAAAACAAATATCAAACCCAGTGCTGCTGAGCTGAGTCTGGCTCATGGTGACCCAGTGTGTTAGAGTAGAAGTGTTCCATGGAGCTTTCTTGGCTGTAATCTCAGTGGAGGCTGATCAGTAGGGCTTTCTCCCATGGCACCACTGAGTAAGTTCAGACTGCCAACCTCCTGGTTACTAGTTGAGTGCCACCTGTTCATGCTACCCAGGGATCACACTGAGGAGATGAGACCAGAAATGGTCTTACAGCAATTTTCTTATGGCAAAGTTAACAATGGCAAAAATAGGAACAACTTCATAACTATCAACAGGGGACACTTTATTTAAAAGCACACTGAAATGCATGAAAATAACTTCTTACCAAGTTGGTGAAAACAGAAACTTGACCTTAGAGAAACTATTTTGAATTTTTATGGGAAATATTCTAGGTGTGATAAGTAAACTCTGAGGATAAAGCCAAATGTAAGGGAATCGTAGACCTTTTTTAAAAACAAAAAACCTTATTCACTAGCTTTATTGCTACTATAATGCTGATATGATTATTTTCAAATAAATATATGGACAGGATAAAACACATATGTTAAAGTTTTACAAGGAAGACTTCAGCATATTTACCATGAATCAGAATTGACATGATGGCAATGGGTTTTAATAGGAATTAAAGAGACAGCAACCAAGTAACCTGAATGGCTCTTGTTTAATACTATTAAGAGACATTTTTTAACAGCTTAAAAGGAACCAAATACTAAATAATTACTTTAAAACAAAAGTGAGACTGCAAAGGGGGTGGGAAACTCAATTAATAGAAACTGACCAGAATGGAAATTATGAGAAAGTTCGTACATTATGAAGAATGTACCTAATGTTACTGTACCACAAGGCTTGGGACCACTTGCCCTGGTCTGTGCAGTTTTTCCTGTGGGATTCCTGGGGGCATATTTTTTTCTTTTTCTTTTCTTTCCTTTATTTTTCAGCTTCTCATCTCTACATTTCAATGGCAACATCCCTCAGCACTTTTTTGTTTTGTTTTGTTTTCTTTGGCTTCTGTTTCTCCTTTCTGTTTTCCCCATACTATGTTAGCTCTACTCATCACAACCTCCCCCCTCTCTTCTGCCTATCTATACTGTGTGCTGAAAGTCACACCCCTGAGCAGTCCAACATGGCCTACTGAAACCTGCCTGGCACTGATCCCTGGTCTGCCCTGTGGGCCCCAGTATTGCTACAAACAGCTCATCCTAGCTGTTCCCCTTCAGCTAGACCTGCCCTGCTGCACTATGGCTGAGCAGATAGCCCCACCCATTGGACAAAGAGATGGTGTCATGGATTGAACTGTGTCCCCCCAAAAATGTATGTGCTGATTTGACTTGGTTTGGAGTTCCAACATGGTGCCCTTCCTCCCATGTGTTGTGAACCCTGTCTCTGTGATATGATGATGAAGAATGGTTTACAGTTGTGTTAGTGAGGCAGGACCCAAGCTACAAGCTTGTGGAATATAAGGGAGAGAAGTGAGCAGAGGAAGTTGGGGACCTCACACCACCGAGAGAGAAGCACCAAGAGCAGAGCACATCCTTTGGACTCGGAGGTTCCTGTGCCGAGACGCTCTCACTGGATGTGGACTTAGCCTACAAGACTGTGATAAATTCTCCTACTGAATGGACTTACAATTTGTAAATGGATTTGTGGCTTACCAGACTGAGACAATAAAAGCTTCTCTACATGAAACCTTCCACTCGTGGTATTTTCCATTACAGCAGTACTAGGTGACTAAGACAGATGGAAAGTATCATGCCCACAGATGAGCAAACAATGAAGCACAGCCTGTTTGCCGAAACATATTGAAATTAAAAAACAGCAAATAACACAAATCTGTAGTCAATAAATGAAGCAAATAACTACTGAATGTCTAGAAGACAGCTGACAGTATAAAAACAAAGGAAAGGATGGTACCAGTAGGTGTCCAAAATAAAAAACAAGATGTCTTTTCAGTAGAAGAAAAGACACTAAAAGTACCTGATAGGGTGTTCAAATCTCTAGTACTCAGAGCTATCCAAGAGGTGAGGCAGAAAGCAGACAAAAATAAGGGAAAAATAGGTTCATGAAAAAGGCAGATAAATTCATAAAAAATACAGACCAAAAATGAAAAAATCCAGGAAAATAATACAGTTATGAAACATCAAAATAAATTCACAAGTAGAAATCATACAAAAATAACAAGCAGAAATCCAGAAGATAAACAAGATTTCAGAAATAATGTCATAGAAGTGCTGAGGATCAGGTTTGAAACAAGGCAAGATCAGCAAAACTGAAGACAAATAATTGCATACCACTTTGAGGAAAAATTGGAAAAAAGAACAAAGAAAACTGAAGAAACTGAGAGTGATGTGGATACACTCAAAGGCCAAGGTATTTGAGAAAAACAAAAAGTCACATACCGCAGAGAAACAATAAGACTAAGTTCTAATTACTTAGCAGAAACTATGCAGGCAAGAAGACAAAGGGATGACATATAAAACCTTGAAAGAAAAATACTGCCAACCAAGAATAATATATTTTGCAAAAATCTCATTCAAATATGATGGTGGAATTAGGACATTTCCAGAAGCACAAAAATTAAGGAAATATATAAAAACTAAACAAAACTTTAAAGAATTATTAAGGAGAGTCCTTTAGTTCAAGAACAAACTTCAGGTGGCAGCCTGAATCTAGGATAGAAGATGACACCAACCAGATACCAACCTAGGAAATGAACTCTTAAATGTTATTGAAAACTAAAAGATCCATAGCAGGGAATGAGAGCTTAATCTGTAAGTGACACCATCAAAGCAATAAAAAACCTGTTGCCATCAAGGTGATTCATATTCGTAGTGACCCTAAAAGAGAGTGGAACAGCCTCCTTAGGATTTCCAAGGATCAGCTGGTGGGTTCAAGCCACCAACCTTTCGTTAGCAGCTGTAGCTCTTAACCACCATGCCACCAGGGTTCCCCAAAATAATAAAAAAGGGAATATATGGTGTAGGTATAGAACCTCCTAATGGAGAGGAAGCTAAGGTGATAACAAGTACTAAAAGACTGGTTCAAACCTAGGAAGGTAAAGGTAAGTTTCAAGGTAAACACAACAAACTTACACATCAAAGTAAAGAAGAAAAACAGTCTCAGTGAAAGCAAAATATGAGAATAAAGTAAATGAAAAAAAAATCAGGAGTGTAAGAGGAACAAGGAAAAGGTCAGCACCCCCCTACACACACACCACTACAAAATCACCAATAAACTCACGTGTCAGTAGTTACAGTGAATATCAATGGCCTAAATGCACTCATAAAGAGACAGAGAATGACAGAAATGATTTTTAAAAGAAGATTCTTTGATATGCTGTCTACAACACAAACCTTAGAAAGAAAAATGCAAATTTATTAAAAATCAGAAAAAATACATCACACAGCAAGCAAAAAAGAACAGGAGTAAGTGGCAATACATACCTCAGGTAAAATACATGATAAAAAAGACAAAGAAGGGCATTATGTAATGATTACAGGACAGTCAGTCATGAATTCATTACCATAACAAATGTCAATACACACAATGACAGGGCTCTAAACTACATTAACAACACTGAAAAAAGAAATTGACAGTTCCATAAAAATAAGAGGCTTCGACACACCATTGTAAGGACAGAAAATCTAGAAGGAATCTCAACAAAGATGTAGAGGATCTTAAGTCACAATCAACTTGTGCTCAAAGACATACAGAACACTCCACCCAAGAGCTGAAAAGTACACATTCTTTTCCAACACAAGTAAAATGTTCTCTAGAAAAGACCATATCTTAGGCCACAAAGCAACCCTCAACAAAACCCAAAGTATTGGGATAATACAAAGTACCTTCTTTCTCTTATCACAATGCCATCAAAGTAGAAATTAACAACAGGAAGAACAAACAAAAAAATTACATAGGAAGTGAGTAACACCCTGCTTAAAAACTGAGTGATACAAGAAATCAAAGAGGGAATTAAAAAGTCCCTAGAATCAAATGAGAATGAAAAATCATGCCAAAACCTTTGATACAGCAAAGGCAGCGCACAGAGGTCAATTTATAGCAAAAGATGCACACATCACAAAACAAGAAAGGGATAAAATAAAAATATTAGCTACACAATTGAAACAGAGACCAGTGAAGAAGGGGGAGCCCACAGTCACCACACCAAAGGAAATACTAAAGATTAAAGTAGAAATAAATGAAACACAGAATAGAAAAACAGTAGACAGTATCAAGAAGACCAAAACTTGATTCTTTGAAAGGATCAACAAAATCAAGAAACCACTAGCCAAACTGACAAAAGAAAAACAGGATATGATGCAAATAATCCAAAAAAGAGTGGACATTATAAGAGACAAATGAAAAATCATTAACAAAGCATTATGAAAACTATACTCTTAACAAATTTGAAAACCTAGAGGAAATGGACACATTTCTGGAAGGAAACACAGTAATCACACACTAACACAAACTGATGATGAAAATCTGAACAGACCCATAACAAGAGAAGAAAATGAAAAAGTAATTAAAAAAATACTCCCAACAACAACAAAAAGCCCTGGCTCAGCTGGCTTCACTAGAGAATTCTGCCAAACATCCAAAGAGCTTACTCCAGTATCACTCAAATTATTTCAGAATATAGAAGAGGAAGGGGTACTCCCAAATTCATTCTGTGAAGAAACCAGACAAAGCCACCATAAAAGAGAAAATTACTGACCAATATCTCTTAGAATATCAATGCAAAAATTTTTAATAAAATTAGAGCTAATAGAATTCAGCATCATATAAACAAAGTAACACATCATCACCAAGTGTAGGATTCATACCAGGTATGCAACAATAGATCAACATTAGAAAATCAGCCCATGTAATCCATCATGCAAATGAAAGGATCATATGATAATCCATGTAGAAAAGGCATTTGACAAATCCAATACCATTCTTGACTTCAAAAAACTCAACGTATAATGGGAAAATTTCTCAACATAATAAAGGACATCTATACAAAACCAACAGAAACTCTGATGGCATAGTGGGTTAAGTGTTATGTCTGCTGTCATGGATTGAATTGTGTCCCCCCAAAAATATGTGTAGCCGTGTCAGGGCCATGATTCTCAGTATTTTATGACTGTCCTCCATTTTGTAATTTTCCTATGCTGTATGTTAAAGAGGATTAGGGTAGGACTGTAAATTCCTTCATAGGGTCACCTCCCTCCTCCACTGTAACAGGAGTATCCCTGGATTATGGCTGGCACGACCCTTTATCCTTTCATCCTGCAAAAGATAAAAAGAAAGGGAAACAAGCAGAGAATTGCGAATCTCACCCCATCAAGAAAGCAGCACCGGGAGAAGAGCACGTCTTTCAGACCTGATGTTCTTGCACCAAGATGCTCCCCGAACAAGGACTGATGCAACACAATGACTATCCTCCAGAGCTGTTAAGGGGGAATGCCTTCCCCTGGAGTGGACATCCTGAATTTGGACTTGTAGCTTACTGGACTGTATAAGAATAAACTTTCCTTTGTTAAAGCCATCCACTGATGGTATTTCTGTTAGAGCAGCACTAGGTGACTAAAACAGAATTTAGTACCAAGGGTGTGGGGTGCTGCTCTAACAAATACCTAAAATGTGGAAGCAGTTTTAAAACTGAATGGACAGAAGACTCAGAAGGCACCAAGGAGAACTGTTAACACTGAAGAAGGCACAGATGGTGTGAATTAAGCAGCAGAGGACCAGCAGCAGCAGCAGAACCAGAGGCAGATCTGGAACCAACCCATGGAGCAAGAGAGCTAAGTGCCTGTGCACAGAGGCTTCCTGGTAGAGCTGGGTACCTCCAGGCACTTGGCTTGGTGAAGCTAGCTTTGCTGACCCATGGAGTGAGAGAGCTGAGTGCCTTTATCCAGGAGACCTCCTAGTAGAATGGTGCCTCTGGGTACTTGAATCAGTTGAACTACAGAGCTTTGGAACACTGGCCCCACCAGGGCAGTTGTGGGCCTGAGGCCCCAGCCATGCGGCCATAGGAAGCAGAAGCTGAGCTGCCTCAGTCTCAAAAGATGTGTATGGCCATGACTTCAGGGGTATGAAAGGGTGGAGCCAGCGCTTTCTGTGTTTGTAAGGGTGGCATTGCCACTCAGTTGGGCTTAGGGTGCACCTAAAGACGACAGGGCAGAGTTACTGTCCAAGTGGGCCTGGGAGACAGAGTTGTAGCATAAGGCTGGGAGTCTCCACTCAGAATCCAGAGAGTGTGGCCAATACCTAGAGTCTGGAAGATTATTTTCAAAGCTTTGGGGGCTAACAATGTGTTCTGCTGACTTGCTTGTTGCCTGTTAATGCCTTCTTTCCCATCTGTAATGGAATGTCTAAATTGTGCCTCTTCTGCTGTTGTCCCTTTGGAAGCTGATAGCTTGTGTTCTAGGTTTCACAGATGCAGAAGAGTTTTTGTATTTTGGACTTGGAACTGATTTAAAACTTCTGTCACATGGGATGGATGTGATTTTGCTATGATGGGATGAATGTGTTACATGTTTCAAAGATGTGATTTTTGGGGTGCCAGAGGGTGGGATGTCATGGATTGAATTGGGTCCCACCAAAGATGTTGAGCCATGATTCTCAATATTTTATGATTGTCTTCCATTTTGTGATTTTCCTATGCTGTATGTTAAAGGATTAGGTTGGGACTGTAAATCGCTTTATAGGTTCACCTCCCTGCTCAACTGTAAAGGGAGTTTCCCTGGAGTATGGCTTGCATGACCCTTTATACTTTCATCCTACAAGAGATAAAAGGAATGGGAGGCAAGCACAGAATTGGGAACCTCACACCACCAAGGCAGGACTAAGAGCAGAACACATTCTTTCAAGAGATCTTTGGCAGCAGATTTTCCCAGTGCAACATGTCTTTTGATTTACTGACTGCTGCTTCCATGGGCATTGATTGTGGACCCAAGTAAAATGAAATCCTTGGCAATGTCTGTCCTTTCTCCATTTATGATGATGTTGCTTACTGGTCCAGTTGTGAGGATTTTTGTTTTCTTGATGTTGAAGTGCAATCCATACTGAAGACTGTGATCCTTGATCTTCATCAATGAGTGTTTCAAATCTTCTTCACTTCCAGAAAGTAAGGTAGTGTCATCTGCATAATACAGGTTTTTATTGAGTTGTCTGCTGATCCTGATGCCTCGTTCTTCTTTGTACAATCCAGCTTCTTGGATTAATTGCTTGGCATACAGATTGAAAAGGTATGATGAAAGGATACAACCCTGACGCACACTTTTCCTGACTTTAAACCATGCAGTGTCCCATTGTTCTGTTCTGCCTCTTGATCCATATACAGATTCCTTAAGAATACAGTTAGGTGTTCCGGAATTCCCATTTGATGCAACGTTAGCCATAATTTGTTATGATCCACACTGTTGAATGCTTTTGCATAGTCAGTGAAATACAGGTAAACATCTTTCTGGTATTCTCTGCTTTAAGCCAAGATCCATCTGACATCAGCAATGATATCCCTGGTTCCACATCCTCTTCTGAATCCAGCTTGAATTTCTTACAGTTCCTTGTCAATATACCATTGCAGTTACTGTTGAAAGGTCTTGAGCAAAATTTTACTTCTATGTAAGATGAATGATATTGTTTGCTTATTTCTGCATTCAGTTGGATCACCTTTCTTTGCAATGGGCATAAATATAGATCTCTTCCTGTCAGTTGGCCAGGTAGCTGTCCTCCAAATTTCTTGGCATAGATTAAGTGAGCACTTCCAGAGCTGCATCTGTTTGTTGAATCATCTCAGTTGATACTGTATTGATTCCTGGAGCCTTGTTTTTTGCCAGTGTCTTCAATAAAGCTTCAAATTCTTCCTTCAGTACTGTCAGTTCCTGATCATATGCTACCTCTTCAAATGGCTGAACACTGACCAATTCTTTCTGGTATAATGACTTTATGTATTTCTTCCATCTTCTTTTGATGATCCCTGATTTGTTTAATATTTTCTCTGTAGAATCCTTCACTGTTGCAACTCAAGTCTTGAATTTTTTTCTTCAGTTCTTCCACCTTGAGAAACACAGAATGTGTTCTTCCCTTCTGATTTTCCATTTCCAGCTCTTTGCACATGTTATTTTATTTTATCTTCTCAAGCTGCCCTTTGCAATCTTCTGTTTAGGTGTTTAACTTTGCAATTCCTTTATTTTGCTTTAGCTACTCGACATTTGAGAACAAGTTTCAGTTTTTTCTGACATCCAACTTGTCTTTTCGTTCTTTCCTGTGTTTTTAATGATCTTTTGTTGCCTTCGTGGAAAATGTCCTTGATGACATTCCACAGTTCATCTGGTCTTAGGTCATTAGTGGTCAACGCATCAAATCTCTCCTTAAGATGGTATTTAAACTCAGGAGGGATATACTCAATGTCATACTTTGGCTCTGGTAGGCTTATTCTAATTTTCTTTAGTTTCAATTTGAATTTGCATATCAGCAATTGATGATCTGTATTGCAGTCAGCACCTGGTATTGTTCTGACTGCTGATATGGAGACTTTCCATCCTCTTTTTTCCGCAGATGTAGTCAGTTTGGTTCCTGTGTATTCCATCTAGTGAGGTCCATGTGTGCAGTCACCATTTGTGTTGGTTAAAAAAGATGTTTGTAGTGAATAAGTCATTAGTCTTGCAAAATTCTATCATGTGATCTCCAGCATTATTTCTGTCACCAGAGTCATATTTTTCAACTACTGATCCTTTTTCTTTGTTTCTAACTTTTGCAGTCCACTCACCAGGAACTGTCAATGCATTCTGACTGCATGTTCAATCAATTTCACACTTCAGAGGCTGGTAAAAAAAATTTTCAATCTCTTCTTTGTCCTTAGTGGTTGGTGCATAAATTTGAATAATAGTTGTATTAATTGGCCTTCCTTTTAGACGTATGGATATTACCCTATCACTGCCAGCATTGTACTTCTGGACAAATCTTGAAATGTTCTTTTTGGTGAGGAACACAACACAGTTGCTTTTCAAGCTTTTGTTTCCAACATAGTAGACCACATGATTGTCGGATTCAAAATGACCCAAACCAGTCCATTTCAGCTCACTAATGCCTAGGACTTTGATGTTTATGCATTCCATCTCATTTTTTACAATTTCCAGTTTTTCTAGATTCATACTTCGTGCATTCCATTTTCCAATCATTAATGGATGTTTTCAGCTGTTTGTTCTCATTTTGAGTCATGCCACATCAGCAAATGAAGATCCCAAAGGCTTTACTCCATCCACAACATTAAGGTTGCCTCTACTTTGAGGAGGCAGCTCTTGCCCAGTTGTCTTCTGAGTGCCTTCTAACCTGGGGCTCATTTTCTGGCAGTATATCTGACACTGTTCTGCTGTTATTCATAAGGCTTTCCCTGGCTAATTCTTTTCAGAAGTAGACTGCCAGGTCCTTCTTTCTAGTCTGTCTTAGTCTAGAGCTTAGCTGAAACCTGTCTACCATGGGTGACCCTACTGGTACCTGAATACTAGTGGCATAGCTTCCAGCATTACAGCAACAAGCAAGCGTCCCCTGTCGGACAAGTCCATACTTGTGGATGATATGACACCATACATAGAAATCCCTGAAGACTCCAACAGAAAGCCACCCTAACTAATGTCAATGGAGAAACAGGATACGAGATCAGCAAACAAAAATCAGTTGGATTCCCATACACCAATAAACAGAACAAAAAAGGAAATCAGGAAAAAAACACCATTTAAAATAGCCCCTAAAAATAAATGCTGTTGTTTTTGATGTTAGGTGCTGTCGAGTTTGTCCCGACTCATGCTGCTCGTGGAAGCAGCAGTCAAGAAATAAAAAGATGCATTGCATTGGAAAAATCTGCTGCAAAGAACCTCTTTAACGTGTTAAAAAGTAAAGATTTCACCCTGAAGACTACAGTGTTCCTCACCTAAGCCATGGTATTTTCAGTGACATCAGATGCATGTGAAAGCTGGACAGTGAATAAGGAAGACAGAAGAAAAATTGATGCCTTTGAATTGTGGTGTTGCAGAAGGATATTGAATGCAGAATGGACTGCCAAAAGAACAGATTTGTTCTGGAAGAAGTATACCTAGAGTCCTTCTTGTAAGCAAAGAGAGCAAAACTGCATCTTACTTACTTTGGACATGTTGTCAGAAGGGATCAGTCCCTGGAGACAGGCATCATGCTTGGTAAATTAGAGGGTCAGAGGAAAAAAAGAGGAAGACCTTGAATGAGGCGGATTGACACAGTGGCTGCACTGATAGGCTTAAGCAGAAAAATAATCATGGGGATGGCACAAGACTGGGCAGTGTTTCCTTCGGTTGTGCATAGGGTCACTATGAGTTGGAACTGACTCACTGGCACCAAACAACAACAGCAGCACATTTACAAAGGGAATTTCCCTGGAGTGTGGCTTGCACCACCTATTATCCTAATGAGATAAAAGGAAAGGAAAGAACACAGAGAATTGGGAACCTTGAACCACCAAGAAAGTAGCACCGAGAATAGAGTGCATCCATCAGACCTGCAGTTCCTGTGCCAAGATGCTCTTAGACCAAAGAAAGATAGATGCAACATAAGGACCTTCCTCCTGAGCCGAAAGACAAAGTGTGTTCCCCTGGAGCCAGCACTCTGAATTCAGGCTTCCAGCCCACTGAACTGTGTAAGAATAAACTTTTCTTTGTTAAAGCCAACTGCTTGTGGATTCTGTTAGAACAGCACCAGCTGACTAAAATCTAATCCAATTTTTAAAAAATGGACAAAGAAATGAACAGACACTTGACTAAAGAAAACATTGAAAAGCCAACAGACACATGAAGAAATGCTACAGTCACTACCCATTAGAGAAATATAAATCAAAACCACAATGACATGCCATCTCATCACAGCATTACTAGTGCAAATAAAAAAAAAAAAACAGAAATGACAAATGTTGGAGAGGCTGTGGGGAGACTGAAACTCTTAGGCACTGCTGGTGGGAATGTAAAATGTAGCAATCATTTTAGAAAATGACATGGTGTTTTCTTAGAAAGCTAGAAATAGAAATATCATATGATCCAGCAACCCCACTCCTAGGAATGTATCCTGGAAAAATGAGTCATCACACAAATAGGCATACGCACACCTTTATGTTCATTGCAGCATTGTTTACAGTAGCAAAATGATGAAAACAACCTAGATGACCATGAACAGATAAACTATGGTACACACATACAACTGAGTATTACACAACAATAAAGAACAGTGATGAATCTATGAAGCATTTCATAACATGAGTGAATATGGAACGCATTAGGCTGAGCAAAATAACTCAATTACAAAAGGACAAATATTGTATATGACCACTACTATAAAAACTCATTAAAACATTTATACACAGAAAAAATCTTTGATGTTTACAAAGGAGGGGAGGGGTAGGAATGGGAAAACACCAGTCAATAGATAAGTGGTAACTTTGGTCAAGGGTGAGACAGTACACAGTACTGAGTAAGCAATGTCATGGAAGCTCCCTAGACACATCCAAACTCCCTGACGGACTGAATTGCTGGGCTGAGGGCTGTGAAGACCATAGTCTCAGGGAACATCGAGCTCAACTGACAATAACATAGGTTATAAAGAAAATGTTCACATTCTACTTTGGTGAGTAGCATCTGGCATCTTAAAAGCCTCTGAGTGGCTATCTAAGATACTCCACTGGTCTCACCCCTGCAGGAGCAAAGGAGAATGAAGAAAACCAAAGACACAAGGGGAAGATTAGTCCAAAGGACTAATGGATCACAACTACCACGCCTCCATCAGACTGAGTCCAGTATAACTAGATGTTGCCCAGCTAACACCACTGAATGCTCTGACAGGGATCACAAGAGAGGGTCCTTGCAGGGAGCTGAAGAAAAATGCATAGCAAACTTTTAACTCCCCCCACCCCCCCAAAAGAAAAGATTTACTGGCTGGATAAAGACTGGAGAAAAGCCGAGGGTATGGCCCCCAAGAACCTTTTTAGCTCAGTAATAAAGTCACTTTCAACTTTCACCTTTCAGGCAAAGGTTATACAGGCCTGTAAAATAAAACAAGTCTAAGGGGGCCCACCAGACCAGGGGCAGGACTAGAAGGCAGAGGGAACGGGAAAGCTGGTAATAAGGAATTCAAGGCTGAGATGGGAGAGTCTTGACATGTCATGGGATTATTAGCCAATGTCACAAAACAATACTTGTACTGTTCAATGACAATCTAGTGTGCTCTGTAAACCTATATCCAAAGTACGACTAGAAAAATAGTTTTCGAAGTCTGTTAATTATATAAACTTTGTAGTTATTTAATGGATAAACTGTGAATACTGATATGTCTTAAAGAAAATTTTCTACACCAAAGTATCTTGATTTTAAAAATATTACTTATTTGTATAATTGTAAGATTAAGTTATGGAGCCCTGGAGTTGCAGTGGTTAAGAGCTTGGCTGCCATACAAAAGGCTGGAAGTTCAAATCCAACTGATGGCTCCAAGGGAGAAAGACTTGGGCATCTGCCCTTTACAGATGACAGCCAAGAAAACCCTGAGAGTCAGTTGCACTCTGTCACATAGGTTCCATTGAGTGGGAGTTCCCCTGGAGGCTCCCAACAACAACAAAATAAATTGGGAACGCCATTTGCTGTCCTTATGCTCTTTTACTGAAAATTTGCAATAAATAAAGTTTCCAAGGCTGTAATCTTTACAGATGCCGAAAGCCTCATCTTTCTCCCACTGGTAGGTTCAAATCGCTGATTTGTTTCCTTTAGCAGCCAAACACTAACCACAGCGCCACGAGGGTTCTTCATTAAGTGCAGAAGTCTGCAGCAAGCACTGTGGGAGTTGAAAAGACATCTAAAATACACACAGTATACAGTGTGTGACTAAGAGCCTAGAAGGGGTAGCGAAGTCAGTTGTAAGCTCTCCAGGCGAGCCCATGAAGCAATGCTTACCACTTATTTCAGTCCAGATATCACGTTCTAATCACGCCCGCCCGTATGCTGACATCCGGTCCAAGATAGTTTTCCTGCACTCGAGTTCATCGAACTCTGGGCCCGAATCAGCCCTTGCTTCATCGGCTTCACTTCCACTTTAGGCTGCGGCACTCGCGCCTCCTTCCCCTAACAGGTCCCAGCTGCGGCGACTCCGCGGACGACTGCCGCCTTCCTCCCGGCCCCGGACCGCGGCGCCCCGCAGTGCGCCTGCGCAGCCTCGGCTCCGAAATGGCCAAGACTCAGGACAAGGCGACCGAGCTGGTTTTCTACGTGAACGGCCGCAAGGTGAGGCCGGCTGCCCGGCGCTGGGGTCGCCGCTGGGAAGACGGGGTCACCCGCTGCTCAGGGCACTAGGCGCGCCCCTGCGTTTTCTAGTTTGGAATCAATTTGCACCACTCTTGTGGCCTGTTACTGCTAAGCCAAACACAGAGATAGTGGCTTGAATTTAAGAACACTTCACTAAGATTGCAGAAGGTCTGAAAAGTTGAGTCGGACTCGGCTCGACGTCAGTGGGTTTCTCTTTTATAACCCTACCAGTCCCCACTGTCAGTATTATAATATTTCACATCTGTAAGATTAGCTTATGGTAAAAGTAATCGTTTTGGTCTTGAGCATTTTTTTTTTTTTTTGGATGAATTACAGCTATCTCTAGTTTCTTTTTTTTACTTGTTGAAATTTTTTAACACAGCAGTTAACTATGTACCTAACTGTATGCTATTCTTGTCACCAATATTGTTATTAATAAGGACATCAGCCTGTCTTTAATAATTTCCTATAGTCTTTTAGGTAACTAAGAAAACACTTTTTCCATCCAGTTGGTTAATCCTGGTGTTAAAGGACTATGAGTTTTAATAGTGTGTTGTATTTAACTAGCTCTGGTTTCCCTGTTAGAAGGACACGGAGTGATTTTTGTAAGCATGTCTCCAGAGTTGGTTTCAGTCGTTGTTCCCTCTACCCCCGGAGAATAACTTTGAGAAAGTTTACACAATGTTGGGGGACTTATCTGTGTGTCCCAAGATAGAGATAATTGTTGGCTCTTTTTATCTCTTATTATTTGTTGATAGTTTGGGTCCCATTATTTAAAGAGGCCCTCAGGTTCCCTCTCTTACTCCTGTTAACTCAAAATAGGTACCACAGTTTTTGTAGGATTTTTATTTTTTCCCCACAGACTATTTTGCCAACCTCAACTTCCTCTGAGAGATTTCATACTCATAATTTTTATGCGAACATAAACGGAGGTCTCTTCTGCATCTGCTTCATGCTAAATAGGGATGTGGGCTGCCTATGTGAGTAGGAATCTCTCGTTGACAGTGTTAATGATTTACAAGGGGCAGGATGGCCATTACTGTGGTCAGTGACGACCCGTGGACTAGCATTATTTTTTCTTGGAACTATTGTAACCTGGAAAATATAAATCCTAATTTTCTTTAATGTTGTTACAGATGGGTTGCTGAGAAAGACTGTAGACTGCCAGGTTAGAACCAAATCTTCAGAGGGTGGCACACAGTCAGTTATTTACAGGATCCTAAACCTGATTTAGTAACAGAATAAATTAATATATTTACATTTAGGTTAATATAGAGTTGCTGTGAGCTGCAATCAACTTGACAGCAGTGGGTTTGGTGGTATTTGTTTGGTTGTTTTGGAAACCCAAGGCAATGCGGTTTGGAGTTATCTAGCTTTCCTTCTTTCTTTTTTCTACCTCCTCTTTACCTTTTTACACTTCCTAATTCTTTGTTCCTCTTTCCCTTTTCTTAGTGTTCTACTTTTTTTCTGTTCTGTGCTTTTTTCCTTCTCTAGTTTCCTTTCTCCTCTGTTTTTTCTCCTCCTTTGATATAGCTGTACATGCATGAAGCATAAGGTTTTCTAAGTGGAGTGCTCATGTTAAAGCTATCAGTTAGCAGGTAGTATTTTAGTTTCAATTATGTTATTTTGATTTATAATAGTATGATTTTCTCTGGCATGGTAACATCCCAAAATTCTGATATAACCTGACTGAGAATTTTTGGTGTATGCCCTTCTGTTTCTTTAGCTTTTGATATATTAATCAACAATATAAGCAATTCTAAGTCCTTATTTTTTTATGTTTAGTTGAGTTTTAAATGTGCTCTTGTCTCCCATTTACTTAGTAATTTTTGTCCCAGCAACAGAATAGGGTATTTGGAGACATATAGAAAGGAATGTTTTATCAATCATGACCCTATCAGGCATAAGAGTAAACTTTCTCACTTTGGATTTTTAATCCAAGCCAGTGATTACACAGTCCTGCTTAGAGAGTGGGCCTGTTGAGCAATTTAAGGTAGAGAAAGTGGTTCTTGTGTCTAAGACAAATTTAATTTCCTTACCTTCCATGTGAATGTAACCCTTAGTTCCCCCATAGAAATGTTGATGGTGTGGCCAGGATCTAGGCAGATCTCAGGGCTCAGTCAGTGGCCAATCTCTTCAGACCACTCTTCTGAGAGAATCATCATCCTTCTAGGAGGGCCTGTCCCTCTAGGCCTTTGGAGAAGGCAACTGAGTGTCCTGTTTTAAGGCGTTCAGGACACCCCACCACCTTTCAGGGACCTCATTTTTGATAGTACCTATATTGATTTTGGTCAGTACTCACTGGCAGTGAGGTGATCCAAATTCTGTTCTTCAGGGACCAAGTGAGTTACCTCGAGACAGGTCTTGGAGAGCTACAGACAACAACTGGGCTTTCTTTTTTATCTGTTTTCTCTGCCACCAAATCTCTATTATAAAACACTTTAAAGGTCTCTACCAATTATGAGGGTGTGGTATGAGGTTCTGCCTTGAACTTGGTAATTTTTGTCTTTTGTCTGATGTAGACTGGGATATAAAAGGTATAGCCATAATGGCTTTTCCTTCTCTATTCTCAGGATTAGAAACCCTGGTGGCATAGTGAGTTAAGTGCTACAGCTGCTAACCAGAATGTTGGCAGTTCAAATCTGCCAGGAGCTCACTGGAAACTCTGTGGGGCAATTCTGCTATGACCTCTAGGGTCACTGTGAGTCAGACCCAATTCAACAACAGTGGGGTTTAATTCTCAGGATTGTTACTGGTATATTTTTTAAAGAATTTAGAGAGCCTGGTGAGCAAGGCAGCTAGATTTTCTTCAAGTCTCTGACTAAAAGGGTATTTGAGAGTGAGTCTTTACTTTCTTCTGATTTTTGGAACAAAACTTATGCTGACAGAGGGCTATAGAAGTCTGTACATGGGATTTTCCTCCCTTTGTCGTTAGATCTACAAAACAGAATGCTCAGAGTAAAATGGTCAAACTAGTTTATTTGACTCTAAGTGGCTTCAGAAACCAGTTTTTTTTTTGTTTGTTTTGTTTTGTTTTTCATGAAGCTCATACTTTAAAAAGATATCCAAAGGCAGTAGCCTGTGTGGGTTACCTCAGTCTCCATGAAAGTCAGAAATTTAGATTTTAGAATAATCATGTATATGTTTCATGGTTCTGTCTTTTGGACCATGATTTTATTGTAGAATCTTTGATCAGAAATGTTCAATAAATGGTAATTGAACATTATCTGTTTTTTGCTTTGTTTTGTTTTAAGATTGCAGGCACCATACAGTGAACTAGGAAGTAGAGTAGAAATACTAACAATATTAGGCCAGTTATTTGAAATAATCAGTGAAACTATGACCCTAAGTTCTTTGACAAGAAAACAAATCTCATCAGATGTGTTTGTATATGAGCGGCATCAGTAACTGTTTATGTGCTTCAGCAGCAGCTGCATTCAGTAAAGCCTCAAAGTTTATATTACTATAAATTCAGCAACATTTATCCATTAAGGTACAAGTTGTTTCTAAATAGAATAGGAAACCTAATGTTAATTTATAAAACCATAGTTAAAATTTCAGACACTAGTTATAATATTTACAACTTTGTTAAGTTTACCAATAAGAACTTTCTAATTTGAGAATTATAATATTTAAACTCATTAGTTAAATAATTGAGGAGAAAGGAAGAAGATTTTTCATATCTAGACAGTAGGATTTTGAAACATCAGCAATATTTTCACATAGAGCCCACAGTATTTTTTCATTTACTCAGTCCTATATAGTTATTTTCTCTCCCACCTGATTCTGGATCGGTGTAATCTTCAGGGTCTTCAGCTGCTGCATAAGAGTTTTGGACATCTTGAGTCACAGTCCTTTTCACAAGTCTAATATCTTTTGTTGAGATATCTTGGTTGAATCTTTCCACAATATCAACCAAGTGCAGATTTCTCTGCAGATGACAAAACTTAATATGACTGTTATTAATTTATACAAATAAATACTCTTAATAGTGAAAACAAAACCCTGGTGGTGTAATGGTTAAGTGCTACAGCTACTAACTAGAAGGTTGACAGTTCAAATCCACCAGACACTCCTTGGAAACTCTGTGTGGCAGTTCTGTTCTGTCCTGTAGTGTCTGTGAGTTGGAATTGACTTGACAGCACTGGGTTTGTTTGTTTGTTTGTTTTAGCTTAATAGTGAAATAAACTAACAGAAGTTAATTACAGGCACAATGTAAAGGCCATATAAAATCTGATCCATTATAAAACTTTAGACAATAATATTTCTAAATATCACCATTAACCACATTTTTAAAGAACGTCAATACCGTTCATAAAAATATTGAGGTATAATACTGTATAGTTGGACTATGCCAAGAAGATCAAGTCTTGAAATTCCTGAATAGTATAAAAATAACCTCATACGTAAATAATTTGAATTCTCCAGTCAAAGCATTGGCTCTGACACTGAATTAAAAAAAATAAAATAAAGCTATAGCTAAATTAGCATTTACAAAATAATAGAAACATAATATTATGTATTATGTATCTGTTGTACAATATTAGGCAAGTACATTAGAGGAAATGTCTAACATAAATCTTAACCTGAGTCTCAGGCACTTTTCGATTTTTAATACATGCCATATAATTTATTAAATAAAACTTTTTAGCACTTTGTCTTTATAAAAAGATATTTGTGATGTCCCGTGAATTTTCAGAGTTGTCAGGAGTTTGTTTATAGGTTAAAAATAAATATATAATTGAAGGCAGAGTCAAGATGGCAGACTAGACACACTTCTCCTTATCTCACTCCAAAAAGTAAGGCCAGAGTTGATAACTAAACAGAGACTTCTGGACACCCAGTAAGCTAGGACATGGTACAGTGCTGTCATGTTGGACTACATGCAACTGAACAGGAAACTTCTTTTCTTTCGCTGACCCCCCACCCTTGTTGAATGGCCAGTTCTTGCAGACAGAAGGTATGTTTTAGTCAGCTAGTGCCACTCTAACAGAAATACCACAGAGTGGATGGCTTTAACAAAGAAAGATTTATTCTTACACAGTTCGGTAGGTTGCAAGTCCATATTCAGGGTGTCTGCTCCAGGAGAAGGCTTTCCCCTTGTCGGCTCTGCAGGAGAGTCCGGTATTGCATCAGTCTTTGTCCAGGGAGCATCCTCACGCAAGAACCTCTGATCTGAACGACGCGCTCTGCTTCCGGTGCTGCTTGCTTGATGATAGCGAGGTTCTCAAATTGTCCTTTGTTTCTTTTTCCTTTTATTCCTTGAAAGCTAAAAGCATTAAGGGTGGGGCAAGCCATACTCCAGGGAAACTCCCCCTACAGCAGGAATTCACAGCCCCACCCTAATCCTTTAACGTACAGGTTAGCAAAACCACACAATGGAGGACAGTCCCAAGATACTGGGAACCATATCCCAGCCACGTGGCTGCACATATTTTGGGGGGGACACAATTCCAACCATGACAAGGTAACTACAGGCTTTAACTATTTTCCTTTTTGTTAGCCTGTGGCAGTGATTGGGCTTAACTGGCAGCAAAGTTCTGCCATGCTGCTGATGTGACCAGCAGATGGAATAGCCACACTTTGAGAGCCTGGCTCTGGACTCTGAGGACCACACCCCCCCGACCCCTCTTTCCGAACCTCTGCCACTGATTTGGCTACTTCCCAGCAGGTGGGAGAGCCTCTGCGGGATGGCATCTTGTCCAACTGGGAGACAGATCTACCCAAACAGAGGCCTCAGTGGGGGCTAATTCCCCAGCTAAGAGGCAGTGCCAGGCTGGGGAGTGCTTCCCCTGATGAAAAGCTGTGTTTAGCACAGTTTACTTTGGGGTAGGGCCTGGCACCTGATGACAGCAGAGCAGTAGCCTGTCTACATCTTGAACTAGATCACAGCATCTAGGGACAGATATAGAGGTGCTTCCATTGCCAGCTGGAAAGAGGGGCTTGCATGCCTGACAGCCTGACTGTTGATGGAAGCTGTCAGATAGCTTTTACTTTTCAAAATAAGACTACTTAGAGAAATAACTGGTGCAGCCTGACAACATATCTTCCAATCTTGACTGACACACAACATAGGGTCAGTTGACAGCCTCTCAGTGATTCCATAAATAGGGCCATGGCTTTACCAGCCAGGAGGTGGAGCCTGCTATCACAGAGATTCCACTGGGCCCAGTTGCTGGAGTACATAGAGGTAACTGGTGATCAACTTCTACTTCAGCTCCTATTAATGTAACATGAGAGAAACTAAACAACCTTTAGATGCCCCAAAAGCAACAGACCTTGGCCCAACACTGAAGGAAAAATCCAACCATGGCTCCAGAAAGCACCAAAAATAAAGAACCAAAGAACTTCTCAGATGAAGAAGCCTTTCTGAAACTTTCAGAGGTTGAGTACAAAAGAATTATATAGAGAGCCCTCCTAGACATTATACAAAATTTAGCAGACCAAATTGAAAAATTAAGCAAGCTGTTCGAACTAATGGAACTCCAGCATTCTCAAATCCAACAGATCAATAACAAAATTAAAGAATCAGAAAACTCAATTCAAAGCCAAGAGAACAGAGCTGAGCAAATGGAAAACAGACTTTCTGACTTGGGTGACAGAACTACTGACACCAGCATTTTTGAGGAGAAATCAGAGAGAAGACACAGAAAAGTGAAAAAGCATTAAGAAACATGTGTGACTCCATCAAGAATGATCTATGATTAATTGGAGTTCCTGAACAGGAAGGGATACCTGAAAACACAGGATTGTTGTTGACTTGGTGACAGAAAACTTCCCAGAAGTTGTGAAAGAAGAGAACGTAGATATCCAAGATATGTATCAATCGCCATACAACATAGACCCCAAAAGAAAGACTCCAAGACATATTATAAACAAGCTTAACAAAATGAAACATAAGCAGAAACTCTTAAAAGCAGTGAGACTCAAAGCAAAGCTAACATTCAGAGAGAAGTCCTGTAGGTTTTCGCCTGACTTCTCAGCAGAAACCCTGTTGGCACAGAGGCAGTGGGGTGGCACATTCAAAGCCTTGAAGGAGAAATACTTATATAACCTACAAAACTGTCTTTCAAATACAAAAATGAAGTTAAGACCTTCACAGATAAACAGAAACTCAGAGACTTTGTAAAAACCAAACCAAAGCTACAAGAAATACTGAAAGAAGTTCTTGGCTTAGAAGAACAAAACCATTTATTCTATATTTTAGGAAATAGTACAGGACACATCATCTAGAAACCTACTCAATTAGGCTCAGTTAGGGAAGACACAAGACCCCAACCAAAGCTATAACACTAAAAGAAGTGATCCAGTGATCATATCATGAAAACTATGATACCATTACATTAAAAAGAGGAATATATTACAGTAGTTATAGTCCATCCAGATGGAGAGAAAGTTCATATTTAGAAGTTAAAATAGGGTTTAAACATACATTATTAAGGAGATCATAGGGATAACCACAAAGCACAACAAAGAAGTGACATATCAAAATAAGAAATGCAATACAGGAGTCTCAACAAACACAAAACCAACACTGAAAAGGGTGAAAATCAACCCATAAAGAAGAATGTCCCAGAACAGAATAGTAAGAGCAACAGAGAAAACATCAACACAAAAATAAGTATGCAAAATGACAGCACTAAACACCTATCAATAACTACACTGAAGGAAAATGGATTGAACACTCCAGTAAAGAGACAACGAGTGACATCTTGGATCAAAAGATATGACCCATCTATATGCTACTTACAAGAAACTCGCCTTAGACTTAAAGATATGAACAAACTGAAAATTAAAAGATGGAATAATATATACCAAGCTAACAATATACAAAGAAGAGCAGGTGTGGCAATACTAATCTCAGATAAAATAGATTATACTGTAAAAAAAAAAAAAGCTCAATAAAGACATAGAAGATCTTATTGCGACAATTACCAACTAGACCTCATCAACGTATGCAGAACTTTCTGTCCATCATGTTGAATGAAATTAGTCAGAAGCACAAGGACAAATATGGTATGAGACCCCTACTTGAAGGACTTGAAAACTGACTCATGTACAGAAGAAAAGACTCTTTGATGATGGCATGGGAGGGGAGAGAGGGAGAGAGAGAGCGGGTTATAGATTAGATAGTCGATAGCAGTTTGGTTGGGTGACATCAGTGGCAGCACACATTAGAAATAAGATCAATTTAACTGGACTTCAACATAACCTGAAAACCCTTCATCCTAACCCAATAGGTAAAGAGAGTAGCAGGGGCAGGAGGCCGGGGACCATGCTCTCAGAGGACATCAAGGCCAATTGGTATAACTAGCATATTGCTGAGAGAGTCCTCTCCACCCCATATTGGTGAGTGGCGTCTGGGGTCTTAAAAGCTAGCAAGCTGCCATCTGAGGTACACCAGATGGCCCCAACTCAACAGCAACAGATGATCACCAAGGACAAAAACAACGCAGGGGAAAGAAGACAGAAAGACCCATGTGAAAGGGTGACTACATCTACATGCGACCAGAAGAACCAGATGGTGCCTGGCCACCTCCAGTGACAGCCATGGTGGGGGTCACAAAGTTGAGTCCCAGTGGCAATATAATAAGAAGGGGTGCACTCTGAGAGCTCCACTAGAAGACCACAGTTGATGCTTGGAAAGCCTAGGGGTTCCCCTGGGAGCATGGCCTCTAGACCTGAAGCTTCCCCTAATCATAAGTCATTACTGAGGTCAACTCCTGGGACAGGAATGGACTGAACTCAGTGACAGAGAATGACCATATCGTGAGTGTACTTTATGATTCTATGTATCTATAGGATGTCGCCCAACTGGCCTCTCACTAGAGGGGTGTGGAGAGGATGGAAAAGAGGAGACAGGAGATTGTTAAGAGGGCATGACTTGTATAGAACAGAAAGGAGAAGTATGCTGTTACCAAGCAAGGAGAGCAGTAAGAGCTGCATATAGGCGGGCATGTGAATTCAAACCAGAGTGTACACTTTCACTCAATCACAATAAATTAATATATATATATACATATATATATAATCAACAATCTTGAAAAATAAAATCCTTAGCTTTTTCTTTCCTTTTTTTTTTTTTAAATGTGTGGCTTGGTTTTGGGCTCAGAAATCTCACTTTAGTGAGTAGTCAAACCGTTTGTCCTTGAGGCAGATTACACAAAGAATAAATTAACCCTTACTTAGAAATCAGAGAGTTTTGTCATTTAAACAGTAAAAAACAAAACAAAAATTCTGTTTTCTGTTTTATTTAACATTAATGGTTTTAAAAACCTCATAGATTAAACCATTAAACTTTTTTTGAAGTTTTTTTTTATTGTGTTTAAGTGAAAACATACAATCGAAGTAAATTTTGCATGCCCGCCTGTCTACAGCTCCTTCTGCTCTCTTTGCCCCGTGACAGCACACTTCTTTTCATTTCATACATGTCGTGTCCTCTTAGTAAGCTCCTGCCCCCTCCTCTCCTATTTGGAAAGAGACCAGTAGGACAGCCTCCTATAAATGTATAGAACCATAAAGTACACATACCATAGGGTCACATTGAATCCCCAAGTATAGTCCATTTTTGTCTGAAAAGTTGACCTCAGTAGTGTTTTCTAGATGGACAACAGCAGGTCTAGGGGCCATGCTCCTAAAGGAGTCCCTGGGCCATCAGACCATCAATTGTGATCTTTCAGTAGAGTTCTTGGCCTGCACCCTTGGTTTTTCAAGTTGCCACAGGGACTCAACATTGTGTGCCCTGTCATGGCTGTCTTTGGTGGTGGCCAGGCACCGTCTGGTTCTTCTGGTCACATGTTGATACAGTCTCCCATTCACAGGGTCCTTCTGTCTCCTAGGCTCTTTTTTCCTCATGTCTTTGTTGCTGTTGGTGATCATCTGTTCTGGATGAGTTGGCACCATTTGGTGTACCTCAGATGGCAGCTTGGTAGCTTTTAAGACCCTAGATGCCACTCACCAATATGGGGTACAGAAGACTCTCTTAGTAATAGGCTAGTTATGCCAACTGACCTCAGTGTCCCCTGAGAGCATGTAAACCATTAAACTTTTGTCAGACAAAACGTTTGACCATATCAGGTTTTGTTTGTTTGTTTGTTTTTGTTTTGCCTTATGAATGTTCCTACCTAGTTAGAAAGGGTCTTCTAAAAGCCTCCCTGGGGCTATATGACCTAGGTGTTTGAGGAGCAGGGGGGCCTGATCCAGCCATTCTGAATTTTTTTTTTTGACTCATGGAAGACACATATGTTTAAGTTGACCTAGGAGTTTTGAAGGACAAATGATAATTTATTTCCCTTTTACTGTTCTGGAATTGTTATTTTTACTTTAGATAAAAGTATCCTGTGTGTGTGTGTGTGACCTTTAACTAAGCTATAAATTAGTTTCCTTCAGCCCAGTGATAATTTATTTCCTAAACTACTTGCAATTCTGTTTCTTTATCATTTTTAATTAGCTCAGCTAAGATTCTCTCTACCCCACTTGGGAGGAATTTGGCATGAAAACTCTTTTCTGATCTGACAAACCAGTTGTTTATCTCAAAGAACAAGGAATATTCTAAAATGGGTCCCGGTTGGGGTGAAGGTTCTGATACAAGTAAGTCTAGACTGGTTATGGCTTGACAAGACCTAGAGTTCTGGAAAAGACATACGGGATTCAGACACACAAGAAACACTTAAAACAGGCGAACACTTCTTTATAAAAATAGAGATGATGAGTAAGACAATAATAAGAAAAAAAATAATTCTGAGGTTGAATTGGCCAGATATATGTCTAACGGCCAAACTTTCGAAGTTTTACACACACACTAAACAATCTGCCTAAAGGAATAACACAGTCTCTCAGAAACTGTTCATATGAGATTATAAACTTGAGGTCCACACAACTGAACACAGACTTCATGAGAATAATGAGAGATTGAAAAACAGGTTACCGGATGGAAGGCCAGCATGAAAAGTCAAGGCAAAGAGGATAGAAATGGGGCTGCTGTTCGCTTTTAACCAAATGGTGCACCTACCGGGCAATTTCTCAGAATCACAGTTAAACCAGGTGGCTCCTTATGGAGTCCACACACCAGGTAGCCCCTTATGGAGTCAGAGACCAGGTGGCTCCTTACAGAGTTGCAGACAAGATGATGCACCGACCAGGTGATTTCTCAGAATTACAGCTTAACCAGGTGGCTCCTTAGAAGCACAGCAGTCACACACCAGGCAGCTCCATACAGAGTCGCAAACCAGAAAGTTCTTGCTTCAGTCTCCTTCAGTGAAGATGATAGACAGTGCCAAAAAGTGAATCTAGAACCAACTCTCAAGTGAAAATGGCTGAGTCACTGCTCCAAGTAGTCAGGTTTCACCCCACAGGGCTATCCAGTCCAGGCAACCATAAGGACTCCCCCATAAGATTCCCAAACTTACCAGAGAGCTTCCAGGGAGTCCTCATGTTGTGCTGCCATGGTTGCCTGAAATGTTCCTGGAAAAAACCCAGTCACAGACTCATACTGTCTGTCACTACTAAGCAAAGTGCAGAGACAGGGAGTGAATCTTTTAAGAGTGCCTTATTCAGATTTCTGGCAGTCTGAGAAGAAGGTTGATTATCTCCCTAAAAACCACCTTAACACTTTAGGTTGGCAAGTTTTATAAAATGGTTTAGATGAGGGAAGGTGGAATAGTCATGTGGATGCTCAGAGTAAGAGAGATTGGTATGGGGAAATACAGTTTATTTCAAGGCAAGTTGTCCTTGATGTCTGGAGGCTGGTTGCTTTTTCCCAGGAACTGTTACTTATCTAACCAAAAGCCAAGCCAAACCCAGTGCCAACTCATAGCAACCCTATAACACAGAGTAGAACTGCTCCATAGAGTTACCAAGGAGTGCCTGGTGGATTTAAACTGCTGACCGTTTGGTTAGTAGCCATATCACTTAACCACTATGCCACTAGGGTTTCCACTAATCTAGACAGTGGACTGTAAATCGATGTCACTCTGTCAGGTTGGCAGCCAGGAATAGCCTGGGAAAACAATCTCAAACACTTTATGAGTACTGGTCAGAAGGGTAGTTACAATTTTCTTTATGTGTCAGCATTTCTAAGGGAGAAGGAGTTTAAGTATTAAGAAAGAAGCTAGCTAAGATTTTTTCTACAGCTATTAACCCTATCAACAGGTCTCACCAAAGCTACCCCCCTCCCCCATTGTTGTTGTCATTGTGTGTCATGGAATCTCTTCCAACTCTTGGAGACCCCATGTGTGCAGAGTAGAACTACCCTATAGGGTTTTCAAGGCTGTGACCTTTTGCAGTCGGATCACCAGACCTGTCTTCCCAGATGCCTGTAGGTGGTTTGAACTGTCAACCTTTTTTTTCAGTAATCTAGCACTTAAACAATTTGCCATCCAAGAGACACTTTTCCGAGAAAGAAAAAATATTTACCATCATGGCCAGCATTCCCAAACCTTCCTCCTTCAAACCTCAGCTTGGAAGAATAATTTCTTCTTTAAATAGACTGAGGGCAACCTGAAGGTGACTTTTAACTCTCAGGATGTATTTGGTGAGCACCAGGAAGTTTTAAAGTTGGGACCATAGAGAGGAATTAATTCAATCCATGCCATCATATCTCAAATGAAGAACTGTCACTCTCCAAAGTTACAGCAAATTTCTGGCAGAACTGAACCAAAGCAGACTCTGGGGCCAGTGAAGTCCCTGCTGGGTGCACCACTATGAGAGGCACTCTGTCCTCTGAGAAGATGGATTCACCATGCAAGACCTTTGAGTCTGTGTCAATTTCAGAATTCTGGGAGCAGTGAAGCCCTTAAGGGTGCTTTAAAATGTCCCCAAAGACTGACCCTTGACCATGCACACTCTTATGTCCCAGCATATTGGTACCACTTTGTAAGAGGGAAACCAAAGCATAGAAGCTAAGAGCCTTCCTAAAACCCACAACTAAACCCATTGCCATGCAGTTGATTTTTGACTCACAAGAAACTCTATAGGACTGAGTAGAACTGCCCATAGAGTTTCCAAGGAGCGCACGGTAGATTGGAACTGCGACTTTTTGGTTAGTAGCCAGAACTGTTAAACACTATGCCATCAGGGCTTCCAGAGACTTCCTTAACGTGATGAAGCTCACTAAGTTGATTCTCACTGGCAACACAAGAATAAAAAGGGGTGCACCCTGAGATCTCCACTAAAAGACCTCAACTGATGGTCCAGCAGTTTCAGGGTTACCCTGGGAGCATGGCCCCTGGCCCTGATGCTGCCCTTGCCCATAAATCATAATGAAGGTCCACTCTTCAGACATGAATTGGACTTGGTGATGCAGAGGGACCATGTATTGGATGCATTTTATGGTTCTGTGCATCTATAGGATATCATCCTGCTGACCTCTGGCTGAAGGAAGGAGAGTTAGTGGAGAGGAGGGGAAAGGAGACTGTTGGGAGAATGAGACACGTATGGAGCAGAGAGGAATAGTGTGCTGTCATTGGGCAGGGAGAGCAGTGGAAGCTGCATATAGGTGGGCATGTAAATTTATATGGGAATATACATTTTCACTCAGCCATAGTTAAAAAAAAATCAAAAGGTGGAGTGAAGATGGTAGACCAGTCAGTCACACCAAGCCATCTCTCTGCAACAAAGAACTGATAAACCAAGTAGAACAGAGACATTATTCCTGGAAACCTAAACTTTAAATGAAAGGGTAAAGTATTAGATAGGAAGCCACTGAGAAGAAAGAAAGTGATTGAAAATAGCAAATGTGTAGAGAGATGGAGTGGAGATTCCCTGCTGACTGGTACAGGACAGTACAGCCAACTTGAGCTAAAGCCAAAAACTTCATACAAAAAGTACAGAAAATGCCCTTCAGAGAACTCCCAATAGAAGAATGATACAGACACATGTAGAGAGAAGGGACTGTGGTCCCATTTGAAGATTGCAGCTCAGGGTACTGCCCAGACTTCTCACAGGGTAACTGTAGGAGCATGTTCCCAGCTCCCTCTTCTAGAACCAACCCCATCAGCCCCAACTGCTGGAGACTACAGTACAGATAACACAGCCCATGCCCCTCCCTTCCTGCTGGCTCTGCCCCACCACCCCACAGCACAGTGACCCAGCCTGTGCTCCCACCCTCCCTGCTGGTTCTGAGCCACTGCAGCCAGGTGACCCAGCAGACCTGAGGCTGGGATAAAAGACAGTACAGCCAAATACTAACCTACATAAAGAACTGTTAATAATAAAATTAAAAGATTTCTAACAGAGAACCAAACAGGTCAATCTGTAAATGATGACAATATCAAAACAATAAAAGGGAAATCAATGGTATAGATATAGAGATTTCAAATGAAACGAAATCAAGGTGATATTAAATAATAAGTTACTGGCTTAAATTTAGGCAGATAAGTGTAAATTTCAGTGTAACCATGAAGGTAGTTGGCAAACCTACTCATCAAAAGATGAAAGTAGAAAAATGGACTCAATAAACGCAAAATGTATAATAACAAAAGAAATGAAAAGAAGGGGGCCAAGATGGCAGACTAAACACATATCTTTTTGATAACCTCTGAGAACTAAGGCCTTGTAATTTAATGGAGCAGTGTGGACATTCTGGAAGCCCCAAGGTCAGGCATAAGGTTGTGAGATTGGACTGGGTGACAGGAAGGGGGAAACTACCTTGTCAAAGTCAAAACAGCAGCACACTGAGTTCCACTTCTTCTAGTACATCAGCTGAGAGGATGACAGATATGGACGCCTTCTTTGTTAACCAGGAGGCAACCTGCCCAACCTGTGAGCCTGGCGTGGGCTGGCTCCTATGCTGAACTGCAGTGCCTAAGTCAATAGGGTATCCCACTGCAGAGAGACTGGGTTCAGGACAGCCACATCTAGAGAACCCAGCAGTGGCTGGTTGCTGAGTTTGGCAGTGACTCTGCCCTTCTCCTCTGAGCTGTGCCATGGACACTGCTGACTCACTGAAGAAGAGGCAGCTCAGGTGGGACACCGTCTTGGTCAGTTCAGAGGCAGAGTCAGCAATGCCTGAGGGTTCAGCTGGGGCTAATTCCCACACTGAGCAATAGTGCTTGTCTGGACAGTGCTTCTCCCAGAAGGAAAGCACCTAGTCAATCCACCTAGACAGTATAGTAATGGCTGGCGACTGAGTGCAGTGGCGCCATATCCCCTCCCTTCCTTGAGCCACATGATAGTCTCTGTGGACAGCCCAGAAGGCCAGAAGGTGGTGGGCCTGCACCCCTGAGGGCACAGCTGCCATCAGCTGCAGCTGATCAAATCCTCTCTCAGCAGAAAAGCAGCTTTTAAGATAAGAGCAACTAGAGAATTCAGTAGTGACTGGTGGCATCTTCCTCTCCTTCCTTTCCTGAGCTACACCATGTCTTAAGTGATGTGACAATGGAGAGCCAGGACAAATAGTTCATCACCTTTATCAGGCAAGAGGAGAGGCCTGCCATCTCTAAGGGTCTAGCTAGGGCCAGCAACCAAGCTGAGCAGCATCACAGGGCATGACAGAGTCTTTATTGCCAAAAAAGCTATACAGAATTCAGCTGCATGAGAGAATGCAGTGGCGGTGGTTGACTAAATCTAGCAGTGTCCTTACACCCTTCCATCTTAGAACCGTGCCACAGATCCCATTGGTGTAGCACCAGAGAAACTGAACAGCTTCTTGATAGCATGAAGACAACAGTCGGTATCTAACCATTTAAAGTAGACCACTGTGGCTGCAGAAAGCTCCCAAAATAAAGAACCAAAAAGTTTCCAAGGTAAAGAAGCGTTTCTGAAATTATAGAAGGTATAGTACAAAAAAATTCTGTACAGAGCCTTTCTAGAGATTAAATAAAATGCAGCAGAACAAAATTAAAAATCAAGTATACTATATGAACTGCTAGACTATCAATGATCTGAATTCCAGCAGATCAAAAATAAAGTTACAGAATTAGACAATTCAATGCAAAGCCAAAAGAGAGGACTAAGGGAATGGAATGCAGAATTATCAAGACTGAAGGTAAAGCAAATGAGACCTGCATTTATGAGCAGAAATCAAATGAAAGAAACAAGAAAAATGAAGGATCAAGTAGAATGTGCGGCTCTATCAAGAGGAATAATCCACTAATAACTGGAGTTTCTAAACAGGAAGGGATAGCAGAAAATACAAAGAGAATTGTTGAAGAGTTGCTGACAGAAAACTTCCCTGACATCATAAAAGAAGAGAACATAAATACTCTACATACTTATCAAACACCACAAAAACTAGACCGCAAAAGAAAGACACCAAGAATATTATAATCAAGTTTAATAAAATGAAACATTAAAGAGAGGCTCTAAAGGCAGCAAGGCTCAAAGCAAAGCTCGCATACAGAGGGAAGCCCTGTAGGCTTTTGTTTGACTTCTCGGCATAAACCCTGTTGGTAAGAAGACAGTGGGATGACACATATAAAGCCTTGAAGGAGAAAAACTTTCAACTAAGAATTACATGTCCTACAAAACTGTCTCTCAAATATGATTGTGGAATTAAGACATTCTCAGATAAACAGAAGGGTAGAAACTTTGCAAAAACCAAACCAAAACTACAAGAAATACTGAAAAGAAGCTCTTTGTTTATAAAAACAATAACATCAGATGTATACATAAGGATACAATGCAGGACAAGCATCCAGAGCCCTACTCAGTTAGGGAAGTCATGAAGCTCAATCAAAGCTAAAATATTAGCAGTAGGGAACGAGAGATCTTAACAGGAGAGCTATGATATCATCACACTTTAATGAAGGACATATTACAGTAGTTATAATCTTTTCAGATAGGGAGGAAATTAAGGAAATATACAGAAGTTAAAGATTGGTATAAGCTTAGAACATTAAGGGGAACCGACAGAGTAGCTGCAAAGCAGATTGACAATGCTACATATCAAAACAAGAAACATAATACAGGAGTCTCAACAAACACAAAACCAACACTGAAACTGATGAAAAGCAAACTGATAAAGAAAAATGATCCAGAACAGAATATTAAGATGAACAAAGAAAGCATCAACACCACCAAAATAAAGGCACCAAAATGACAGCACTAAACACATACCTATCAATAATTATACTGAATGTAAATGAATTGAATGCTTCAATAAAGAGGCAGAGAGAAACAGTTTGGATCAAAAAACATGATCTGTCTATATGTTGCTTACAGGAAACACACCTTACATTCAAAGTTATGAAGAAACTGAAAATTAAAGGATAGAAAAATGTGTACAAAGCTAACAAAATGCAAAGAAAAACAGGAGTGGTAATACTAATCTCATATAAAATAGATTTTAGTGTAAAATCCACCATCATTGACAAGAATGGACAGTATTTATTGTTGAAATGTTCAATACATAAGTAGGATGTAACAATATTGAATATTTATGCACCCAATACCAGAGCAGCTAAATAAATCTAACAAATGCTGACAACATTGACAGATGAGAGAGCACTCCACAATAATAACAATAGTAGTAGGAGACTTCAACAATCCACTTTCGCTAATGGCCGGATCATCAGAAAAAAGCTCAGTAAAGATACAGAAGACTGTAAGGCGACAACCAGCCAACTAGACCTCCTCTACATACACAGAACTTTTTACGCAACCACAGATAAGTGCACCTTCTTTTCTCATGCACATGGAACATTGTCCAGAATAGACCACATATTAGGACATAAAGCAAGTCTCAACAAAATCCAAACCATTAAATTATTGCAGACCATCTTCTCGGACTGTGAGGCTATAAAAGTTGAAATCAGTAGCAGGAAAAACAGGGGTAGAAATTTGAACTCATGGAAACTGAAGAACACTTGCTCAAAAATTCCTGAGTTATAGAAGAAATCAAAGATACAATAAACAAATTGATGAAATCAAATGAGATTGAAAACACATCCTACCAGAGCCTATGGAATACAGCAAAACATATGTAATGCAGCAAAAGCTGTGCCCAGAAGTTGGTTTATCTCTATAAATGCACACATCCAGAATGAAGATAGGTCCTAAACCAAAGAATTAGCCCCACAACTTGAGTAAATAGAAAGAGAACAGCAAAAGAACCTCTCGTGTACCAGAAGAAAACAGATAATAAAGATTAGAGCAGAACTAAATGAATTAGAGAATAGAAGAACAATTGAAAAAATTAACAAAACCAAAAGCTGTTTTTTTTTTAAAGAAAAGATCAACAAAATTAATAAACCATTGTCTAAACTCACAAAAGAAAATCAGAAGAGGAAACAACCCAATAAGAAATGAGATGGGAGATGTCATAACAGACCCAACTGAAATCAAAAGTATCATAATAGAATACTATGAAAAATTGTACTGTAACAGGTATGAAAACCTAGAGGAAATGGACAAATTTCTAGATTCACATCACCTACCAAAATTATCAGAAGCAGTAGAACTTACTAAGCCCATCACAAAAGAAGGATAGAAAAAGTAATCAATAAACTACTCTCCAAAAAAAGCCCTGGGCTGGGAAACTTCACCAGAGAATTCTATCAAACTGTTAGAGAAGAGTTAATTCCAATACTTTTGAGGCTATTTCAGAGCATATAAAAGGATGGAATGTTCCCAAATTCATTCTATGCTGCTAGCATAACCCTGATGCTGAAGCCAGGGAAAGATCCTACAAAAAAAGAAAATTACAAACTTGTATCACTCATGAACCTACATGCAAAAATCTTCAACAAAATCCTGGCTAATAGAATTCAGCAACATATCAAAAAAGTAATTCATCATGACCAAGTTGGATTCATACCAGTGATGGAGAGCTGGTTCAACATGAGAAAAACAATTAATGTGATCAACCACATAAATAACACAAAGAATAGGAATCCCCTGATTTTGTCATATGGATGCAGAAAAGGCATTTGACAAAGTTCAACACCCATTCATGCTAAAAACTCTCAGCAGAATAGGAATAGAAGGCTAATTCCTCAAGGAAGCAGGGTACATCTACATAGACCCAACCACCTGCATCATCCTGAATGGAGAGAGACTGAAAGAATTCTTGAGAATGCGAACTAGACAAGGATGCCCATTATCACCACTTCTATTCACCATTGTACTAGAGGTTCTAGCCAGAAAAATCCAACAAGACAAAGAAATAAAGGGCATCACATCAGCAAAGAAGAAGTAAAAATTTCCCTATTTGCAGATGATATGATCATATACACAGAGAATGCTAAAGAATCCTTAAACTACTGGAACTAATAGAAGAGTTCAGCAAAGTATCAGGATATGAGATAAATAGAAGTAAATCAGTAGGATTCCTTTACACTAACAAAGAGATCATTAAAGAGGAAATCATCAAATCACTGCTGTTTACTATAACCCTTGAAAAGATAAAATATCTAGGAATAAATCTAACCAGAGACGTAAGAAAGCTATATAGAGAAAATTACAAGACCCTTCTGTAAGAAACCAAAAGAGACGTACATAAGTGGAGAAACCTACCTTACTCATGGATAGGAAAACTTAATATTGTGAAAATGTGTATTTTATGTGAAGCAATCTACATATATAATGCAGTCCCAATACAAATTCCAGTGTCATTTTTTAATGAAATGAAGAAACAAATCACCAACTTTGGAAAGGGAAGAAACCCCGGATAACTAAAGCGCTACCGAATAAGAGGAGCACAGTAGGAGGCCTCACACT
Source organism: Heterohyrax brucei (assembly GCA_028571685.1). Classification (NCBI taxonomy): domain Eukaryota; kingdom Metazoa; phylum Chordata; class Mammalia; order Hyracoidea; family Procaviidae; genus Heterohyrax; species Heterohyrax brucei. The sequence continues at coordinate 109,418,374 of CM053146.1, forward strand.
ACCCGAACTTGAAACCTACTGCACTGCCATGGTAGTCAAGACAGCCTGGTACTGGTACAAAAAGAGACACATAGACCAATGGAACAGAATAGAGACATCAGAAACATCACCATCCTCATATGAGCAGTTTATATTCAACAAAGGCCCAAAGGCTGTAAACTGGGGTAAAAGCAGTCTCTTTAACAAATGGTGTTGGCAAAATTGGCTATCCATCTGTGAAAAGTGAAACAAGACCCATATTGCACACTTATGCAAAAACTAACTCAAAATGGATCAAAAACCTAAATATCAAACCTAAAACAATGAAGATCTTGCAAGAAAATATAGGGACAACAATGGAAGTTCTCATACATGGTTTAGACTACAAAATCTAACTAATAATGCGTGAATCACAGAAGAGAAAATAGATAAATGGGAACTACAAAGAATCAAACACTTATGCTCATCCAAAGATTTTATCAAGAGAGTTAAAAGACAGCCTACAGAATGGGAAAAAATATTTGGCAACTACATGTCCCGTTAACATCTGATTTCCATAATCTACAAAGTACTGTAAAATATCAACAAGAAAAACATAAATAACCCAATTAAACAGTGACCAAAAGACATGGACCAAAGAAGACTTCTAGGCAGCCAAAAGACACATGATGAAATGCTCACGATCATTAGCTATTAGAGAAATATAAATTAATACTACAGTGAGGTACCATCTGACCCCAACAAGGTTGGCAGTAATCCAAAACCACAAAACAACAAATGCTGGAGAGGCTGTGGAGAGATTGGAACACTCCTACACTGCTGGTGGAAATGCAAAATGGTATAGCCTCTTTGGAAAGCAGCTTGTTGCTTCCTTAAAAAGCTGGAAACAGATACACCATATGATTTAGCAGTCCCACTGCTCAGAATGTATCTTCCAGAAATAAAGGCAGTCACATGAACAGATACATATACACAAATGTTTATTGCGTGACAGTCCACAGTAGCAAAAAAATGGAATCAACCTTGGTGCCCATTCAGAGATGAAAGTATAAAAAAATCTATGGTACATATACTCAGTAGAACACTATGCAATAATAAAGAACAAAGATGATTTTAAGAAGCGTCTCATAACCTGGTTTCAACTAGAAGACATGCTGAGTGAAATCAGTCAGTGGCAAAAGCACAGGTATTGTATGAGACCTCTGCTATAAGAACTTAAACACAGACTTATGTACAGAAGAAAAGACTCTTTAATGGCTACAAGTGTGGAGAGGGAGGGAAAGGGCTGGTCATAGAATTAGATAGTCAATAGAAACTTGGCTAGGTAAAGCAGTGACAGTATGCTGTAGAGTGCAGATCAACATAACTGGGCTACACCATAAACTGAAGGGTTTTCTAAACACAACCCAACATTTCAAAGGATAGAGTAGCAGGGACAGGGATCTGGGGACCATGATTTCAGGGGACACTGAGGTCAATTCACATAACTAGTCTTCTGCTAAGAGAGTTTTCCTGGACCCCATACTGGTGAGTGGCATCTGGGGTCTTAAAAGCTAGCAAGCTGCCACCTGAGGTACACCAAATAGTCCCAATTCATCTGGAACAGATGATGACTGAGAACATCAAAGACACAAGGAAAAATGAGGCCAGGAGATAGAAGGATCCATATGAATAGGAGAGTGTATCAACATGAGACCAGAAGAATCAGATGGTGCCCAGCCACTGCTAATCAGATGGTGCCACTGTGATGGGGGACACAAGGTAGAGTTCCCGAGACAACACAAGAAAAAGAGGTGTGCAGCTCAAGAACTGTACTAAAAGACCAGATTTAATGGTCTGGCAGCCTGGAGGGTCACCTGGGAACATGACCCCTAGACCTGCTGCTGGCCCTAACCAGAAACCAGTACTGAAGTCAACTCTTCAGACAAGAATGGACTGGACTGAGGGACACACTGTGAACATACGGTGTGTGTGTTTTATGATTTTGTACATTTATAGAAGGCTGTCCTACTGATTTCTAGATGGGAGAGAAGAGGATGGAAAAGAGGGGACAGTTGCTCTTTAAGATGATACTAGAAATGCAGAGTGAAAAGGAGCAATGTGCTGCTACTGAGTGAGAAGTGCAGATGAAGCTGCAGATAGGTAGTCATGCAAAACTGATTTGGATTGTATATTTTCACTTAATCACAACAAAAAGAAAAAGGAATTCAGCATAGGGTAGTAAGAGGAACAAAAGAAATCAGCACCACACACACACACACACACACAGAGCAGAACAAAAGGACAGCAATGAACTCATAGCTATTGATCAGACAGAATGTAAAAAGCTTAAATGTACCCAGAAAGTAACAGAATGGATTAAAAAAATACCACCCGCAAGTCTGCTGTCTACAAGGGACACATCTCATACACAAATACATAAATAAAAGTCAAAGGATGGAAAAAATAAACAGCAACCAAAAAAGAGAACAAATGATAATACTAATCTCAAATGAAATAGACTTTCAGGCAAAATCCACTATAAAAGATAAGGAAGAATGTTGTAAAGTCTTTAAAGGGAGAATCTCAAGAAGATATAACCTTAATGTCTAACAACAGGACTCCAGAATACATAATTCAAACTCCAGCAGCACTGAAAGAGATCTAGACAGTTCCACCGTAACAGGAGGTGTCAAAGCATCACTCATGACAAAAGACAGAACATCTAGAAAGAAACTGAATAAAGGTACAGAAGGTTTAAGTACTGAATCAATTAACTTGATCTTATAGACATTTCTAGAACATTTTACCCAACCACAACAGAATATACATGTTTTTTCCAATGCACATGGAATATTCTCCAGAATAGACTACATTTTAGGCCATGGAGTAACCCTCAGTGAAGCCCAAAACACTGAAATAATATAAAGCATCTTCTCTGATCATGATGCCATTAAAGTGGAAATTAATACCAAGAAGTGCAAGGAAAGAAAAAGAAAAAAGAGTTGGAGAGGGAATAGTACCTTGATTAAAAACCATTGCATAATGGAAGAAATAAAGGACACTGAAAAACTTATCAAATGAGAATCAAAACGTGCCACACCCAGAGCTTTGGAGCGTACACAAGACAGTGCTCAAAAGTCACTTGATAGCAATAAATTGTACACGTCACAAAAGAAAGGGCCAATATCCATATGTTTCTGTTTCCGCTACAGCTCAAGCAAATAGAAAGTAAACAGCAAAAAAAAAAAAAAAAAAAAGCCCTCTCTCCATAAGAAAGGAAGTAATAAAGATCAGAGCAGAATGAATAAAATAGCAGAAAAACAATAGAAGGACTCAAGAGCAAAATTTGTTTCTTTGAAAATATCTAGAAAATCAACAAACCATTAGTGAAAGTGACAAAAGAAAAACAAGAAATGAAGCAAATAACCCAAATAAAAAATGAGATAGGGGACATTAAAACAGACCCAAATGAAATAAAAAGGATCTTAACAGAATACTCTGAAAAACTGTGCTCCAACAAATTTGAAAACCTAGAAGAAATGGACAAATTTCTAGAAACAGACTACTTACCTAAACACAAACTGAGGTATAAAATTTGAACAGAGACCCATGACAGGAGAACAGAGTTGAAAGGTAATTTGAAAAAAGAAAAGAAACAAAACTGCCAACAACAAAAAAAAGCCCTGGCCTGGATGGCTTCACTGGAGGATGCCGCCAAGTGTTCAAAGAAGAGCTCACACTAGTACTACTCAAACTATTTCAGAGCATAGCCTCAAATTCATTTCTGTCCAGCCACCATGACCCTGATAGCAAAGCCAGGCAAAGATACAGACCAGTATCTCATGAACATTGGTGCAAAATTTCTCAATAAAATTGTAGCCAGTAAAATTCAGCATCATATCAATAAAGTAATACATTACAACCAAGTGAGATTCATACCAGGTATGGGGGGATAGTTCAATGTTAGAAAATCAATTGACATAATCCACCATATAAATAGAACACAAGAATTGTGATCATTTCTGTCAAAGCATAAAAGCATTTGACAAAGTCCAACATCCATTCCTAATGAAAACTCTCAATAATACAGAAATAGAAGGAAAATTCATCAACATAGTAAAAAGTTCCTGTACAAGACCAATAATCAACATCATTCTCAATGGAAAACATTCTCCCCAAGAAGAAGACAAGGATGCTCTTTATCACCACCCTTATTTAATATTGTAGTGGAAGTCCTAGCTAGAGCAATAGTCAAGAAAAAGAAATAAAGATCGTGCTAATTAAAAAAGAAGTAATACTATCCCTATTCATAGACAGTATGATTTTATATAGACAGAATCCTAAAGATTCCATAAGAAAACTACTGGAACTAATAAATTCAGCAGAGAAGGAGAATACATGATCAGCATACAAAAATCCGTTGGATTCCTGTACACCAACAAAGAAAACTACAGAAAGGAAGTCAGGAAAACAATATCACTTATAATAGCAGCCAATAAAATAAAATATTTTGGAATAAATTTAACCAGGCACTTGAAAGACCTATACAAAGAAAACCACAAAACAGTACTGCAGGAAACCAAAAGAGATCTACATACATGAAAGAACTACTGTACTCATGGATAGGGAGACTCAACATTGCAAACATATGAATCCTACCCAAAGAATGCAATCCAAACCCAAATGCCAACAGCATTCTTTAACAAGATGGAAAAAGGTCACTAACTTTACATGGAAAGGAAAGAAGCTGTGGGTAAGTAAATCATTACTGAAGATGGAGAACAAAGCAGGAGGCCTCACACTACCTAATCTTAGAACCTACTATACAGTCATGGTAGTCAAACAGATTCACAGTGGTACAAAGACAGGCACATAGACTGATGGAACAGAATTGAGAATCCAGACATAAATCCATTCACCTAGGGTTAGCTGATCTTTGACAGAGGGCCAGAGTTCTTTGAACAAGGGAAGGACAGTTTCTTTACCAGATGTTACTGGTAAAACAAGACGTCCATCTCTAAAAAAATGAAACAAGACCCATGCTTCACACCATACACAACAACTAATTCAAAATGGATCAAAGACCTAAATCTAAAACCAAAAACTATAAAGATCATGGGGGAAAAATTGGGGCAGCACTAGAGGCCCCAATATGTGGCATAAGTAGAATACAAACTATAACTAGCGGTGCATAAATAACTGGAACCTCCTAAAAATTAAACACTCATGCTCATCAAAAGACTTCACCTAAGGGATAAAAGGAGAACCTATAGATTGTGAACAAATTTTTAGCTCTGACATACCCAACAAGGGTTTAATTTCTGTAGTAGTACAACACTTAAAAGTCAAAAAAGAAATAGTCCAATTTTAAAAAAATGGGCAAAGAATATGAACAGACATTTCACCAAAGAAGACATTCAGGTGGGTAACAGATATGTGAAGAAACACTTGTGATCATTAGCCATTAGAGAGAAGCAAATCAAAACCAGAAAATACCATCTCACCCCACTATTACTGGACTAATCAAAAAAAGAGAAAATAAAATAACAGATGTTGGAGAGGTTGTGGTGAGATTAGAACTCGTCTACACTGCTGAAAGCAATGCAAAGTGGCCCAATCCCTACAGAAAACCATATGATGCTTCCTTTAAAAGCCATAAATAAAAATACTGTGTGATCCAGCAATCTCACTCTCAAGAATATACCCTGGAGAAGTAAGAGCCATCACAGGAATACACATATACACACGCATGTTCATTGCAGCATTATTCACAGTAGCACAAAGATGGAAACAACTCAAGTGCCCATCAACAGATAAATGGATAAGTAAATTGTAGTTCATACACAATACTACACAATGATGAACCCATACATTTCACAACATGGGTGAATCATTATGCTAAGTGAAACAAATCAATCACAGAAGGACAAGCACTGCATGAGACCACTATTATAGAAACTCAAGGAAAGGTTTACACAGAGGTAGTTATGCGGGAGGGGAGAGCTGAGAAGGGGAAGAAATGACTAAAGAGATAATAGCCAGTAGTAACTATGCTGAAGGGAAAGATGATAGTACCCACAGGAAAAGTCAGCACAGTGTAACCAAGATAAGTTAGAAATTACATCCAAACACCCTGAGGGAATAAGTTACTGGGCTGAGGGCTGGGGACGATGGTCTCGTAGGACAGTGAGGTCAATTGGTATAGTTCATAAGGAAAACGTTCTACATCCAACTTTGTTGAGTAGAATCTGGGATCATAAAAGTTTTCAAGTGGCCACCTAAGATATGTCTCTGCTCCCATCCCATCTTGAGCAAAGGAGAATGAAGAAACCCAAAGACACAAGAGAAATACGTATGAATTCAAAGAACTAATGGACTGCAAGTACCACAGCCTCCACTGTCTTGAGTCCAGATCAGCTAGATGGTGCCTGGCTGCCACCAACAACTATCTGACAGGGATCCCAACAGAGTTCCAAACAGAGCAGTAGAAAAAGGTAGAGCAAAATTCAGATTCACACACATAATTCAGACTTACTGGTCTGAGAGAGACTAGAGGAACTCCAAGCTATGGCTCCCGAATACCCTTTTAACTCAGCACTGAAGTCACTCCTGAAGTTCACCCTTCAGCTAAAGATTACATGGGTGTATACAACAGACAGCGACACATGGAGAGAACATGTTTCCTAGCTCAGTCATGTAAATGAGACCAAACAGGCAACATCTACCCCTAAGCAAAGAAGGGACAGGCAAATGGCCAAATGGAAGCAGAAACCACAGGTGGAGAAGGGGAGAGCATGTGTTATGGGGATCGCAACCAGTGTCACAAAACAATTTGTTGTATAAACTGTTGAATGAGAAACTAACTTGCTCTGGAAATTTTCACCTAATGCACACACCAAAAAAAAAAAGCTGAACTCATTCCAGGGCCATGTCACTGGCTCCACAGTGCTGGGGTCAGTGCCTTTGGAGCCACCTGTGACCCCTGCTTCTGGGTAAGGGCCAGCTGCAGCACTTTCCTTGACTGGCTTAGCTGACCACCCAGGATGCTAGCGAAGCTTAAAGGTCGGGGCTTCTTGCTTTTAAGTACTTCTTCTAAGGTCTTGTACCTAACTGTGTATTTGTGATTTTGTGTTTCTCTCAAATAATGCCCCCAAGTTGTACACATTCTAGGCCCCACAAAACCTTTGTCTGCACCTCATACTGGCTTCCCCATATGTAATGGGAGCTATTAGCATCCCTTCAAGGAGCCTTGGTGACATGCCGTATAAGCCCTGGTGGCACTCAGCTGCTAACAGGTTCGCAGTTCAAACCCACAAAGCGAAGGAAACCTGGTGATCTGTTTCAGGTGAGAAAACCCCATGGAGAAGTTCTCACATGGGATCAACTCAACAGCACCCAACAACAACAGGATCCCTTCACAGAGCAGCTGTGAGGATGAAGTGAGATAATGGGATAAAGCAGATGATGTCACCTCATTTTTCGTTCTTCTGTGTAACAGAATGGCATGGTAAACACAACACTGGCTTGTTTTTATTTAAGACAGGCAATTCTCTCTCTCACTCTCATTGAGACAACCAGCCTGTCAGAGGGTACTACCACTTATCCCTTGGGGAATGATTATGAATATTCATTCTTTTTTTATTTGTTTGTTTTTCTGTAGAGGGCCTGCTCTATGCCAGGCAATTTTCTAGGTACAGGGAAAACACAGTGCAGAAGACAAGAAGCATATAAATAAGTGTCTCATGTTACACAGTGATACACACTTGGCTAAAAAATAAAGCAGAGGGGACACAGTGACAGGGACTGTTACTTTAGTTGGGATGGAGGTTTTGGCAAGGTTTCTTTGTGAGTGACATTCAAGTAGCAAATGAGAGGAAGTGAGGCAAAGGCAGGTGCAAAGATCCTGAGCCAGGGGGATTTCTTCAAGTTGATTGGTGGAACTGGAGGGTCTGGAGACATGGTGAGCAACCAGATTACTAAGGCTTTGCTGGCTGCGGAGCCTTGGTGTCCTGGTAGTTAAGAGCTTGTTTGCTCGTTGGAAGGTCAGCTGTTTGAGTCCACCAGCTACTGCTTGGAAACGTAGCTCTACTCTATCCTATGGGGTCACTATGAATTGAAGTTGACTTGGTGGTGGTGTAATATATATAAATTGCATGCTACTTAAATGAGGAAACTGGTGTTTTGATTCTTCTTCTCCTGTCTCTACCTCCCCCTCATGCCAAACAAATTACAACAGGCTTTTTAGTGGCTAATGACAGTTTGTGTTCAATTGATGTTTAAATTTCATCATCTAAAAATAGGTAAGCCAGTTCTTACCTATGGGCCTGTTTGATCCATGAACCAAATGAGCTGTGTTCCCTCAAAAAGTATACTCTAAAGATGTTGATTTGGTTTGAGCAATTATGTGGTGATAAGAACTCATGTCAGACTTTTTCTTTCTCCTTATTGCTGTTATAGCAAATTGTATATATTGTGTTCAAGTCATTCACTTAATTAACTAATGTTTGTTGTGTCTCTATGATATGTCCAGTGCTGGACACAAAAAAGAAGAAAAGAAAATGGTTTACCTCAGAACCAGGAGAGGCTTCTACATACACAGATGATTACGGTGTGGGGTGAAAAGTGCTGTGGACGGAATATGGCAGTGGCTATGGGAGCTCAGAGGAACACAGTTACTTGGAGCAGGGGACAGGGTAGGGAGTGGGAAGGACAGGCTGGGAAGAAACACTCCCCACAGGAAAGCACATTCGAGCAGGGCATTAAATAAAATGCAAAGTTCTGCCAAGTAGAGAATACAGGGAGTTCTTCCAGGGCACATGGAGTCTGGTATGTAAACAGAGTTGTTGTTTTGGCCAAGCCAAGTGCCGTCGAGTAGGATCCAACTCATGACGTGTTAGGTGCCTTCAAGTCAGTTCGGACTCATGTGACCCTAAGCGACAAAGCAGAACTGCTCCATAGAGTGTTCTGGTCTGTAACCTTTATGAGAGCAGACTGCCAGGCCTTTCTCCCACAGAGGCACTAGGTAAGTTTAAAACAACAACCTTTCCGTTAACAGCCAAGGGCTTAACCATCATGTCACTAGGGCTCCTTGTATGTAAAAGTAGTGAAGGAGAGAAGTCCACACACTGCTGGAACTGCCAGGACTCCTGTGTGACTCACATTAAGGATACATGGGTCAAGTGACGGGAGATGATTGGACAGTTTGTCAAAGAGGCCTCATAGGCTATGCCAAGGATTTGAGTTTCTTCTTATATGCCAGCTCTTCTTGAATATTAATTTGCATAAGACTCACTCACTGAACTCATTAAAGATTCACATTTTCTGGTTCCCTCCTCAGAAATCCTGATTCCATAAGAGTTTTATGTTAATACACTGCTGAGACCACTCAGGAATTCCTAGGATGCCAGCTTGGAAAGCAAGAGACACCATTGAATATTTAGGCAGCCACCTGACATGTGCGGGCTTGGATTTTAGAGATCAGTCCGGCGGTGGTGGAGAAGGTGTTTCTGAGAGCGCTGAGAGGGAAGGCAGGGAGACCTGTTAGACAGCTGCGGTGACAGTTCAGACAAGAAGTAATGAAGTTTCATTCCAGGCAGTGACAGAAGAAATGAAGGGTGTCTAGAGAATCATTTTGGAAATGTCCGTGGCAGGAGATGGTGACACTAGGGTGGATTGAAAGAAAGAAAAAGAGACAGAGAAAAGTTGCAGATATGCCAGTTTTTAAGCTTGGAGGACCTAGTAGATGTGGGACTATTAAACAAGTTGGGGAAAAGAAGGGAAAGAGCAAGTTTGGGGGATAGAATAAAGGATTCCATGTGAGGGCCAGTCGAGTTGGGAGTGCCCGGGACATTCCACATTGTTTCTTGTATTATAGCATATAGACATACATACCTAGCAGCACATCTGCCTTACTAAATTGCAGGCTCCTCTAGGGCACAGATCAAACCCTGGTAACTGGCATGTGTCCAGTTGGAGTTGAGGGAGGAGATGGTCGTAATCTTGGATAGCCCTCCTTTCCTACCTACCGAAGGGAAAATTACTGTAACATGATGAAATGTTATGTCCTCGTAGAATTGAGTGAGGAGGTGGTCATAAGCTTGGGTGACCCTCCTCTCCTACTTACCGAAGGGAATATTACTATAATATGATGAAATATGGTTCAGTTTTTGAACTTGTGAAGCAGATTGTGATTCAGATTGTTCTATAACTGTAAAAGAAATCTCAATTGTTAACCTAAACTAAGAAAACATGATTACTTTGGAAAACATAGCCAATCATGACATATCTGTCACAGCACTCCTCAAGTGCTCCTGTTCTAGTGCTGTGCTGTGGGGTACCCACACAAGCTTGCGTTAATGTGTCCTGGGTTTCACTCAGAATGCCTGTTTTATATTCTCCTTTACTTGTTTGATTTTGGGGTTGTGGCTGTTTATGGTCTCTTTTTTGGAAGCTATAATTATTTGAATAGTATAAACAAACATCTTTTTTTTTAAAAAAAAGTGTCAGTTTTTCAGAGGTTATTAAATTCCAGCAGGAGATTACTGTGCTCCCGCAATCTCTTTCTCCCCACCTCCCTTCTGCTGTAATAATGACTTTTCCTTATCCTACTCCAGAGTTTCCGGGAAAAGCTGAACACGTGTCACTAGTTCTCCCACTGCCGTGGAGAACAGTAAGTGTTCAGGATGAGAGACAGTGGCGAAGGGGCAGGGAGGCTGAAGATTCAGAATGTGCGATCAAGAAAGGAGATGTGTATGTGACGTGTGTTCTGTAAATGGTCAATCAAATCGCAAATGTGAGCAGAGGAATTAATCCTGTGCACTCAACTCTGATTAGCCAACACCCACCCATGTGAATGTCACATCAGCTCTCTCAACCTTGCCGGCATAACTCTTTTTTTTCTCCCTTCTGCTAAAGGTGATAGAGAAGAATGCCGATCCAGAAACACTGCTGCTACCATACCTGAGGAAGGAACGTATCCTTTGCTTTATGTGTGTGTGGTGTGTGCATATGTGTGCACCTACTGATCTGATGTGCTATTTTATAAAGATGGTCTTTCAAATATCTTTTGCAAGCTACACCAAGACATACTGAACACTATTATGTAAAAAAAAACAAAAACCCACTACCATAGAGTCAGGTCCGACTCATAGGGTTTTGAAAAAGTCATACAGCTTAGTTTTGTAGGCACTGTACAGTTGTGGCTGTCACAGCCAGGTTACTTCTCATGTATGTTTTGTCACTAAGTAGATCATGTAAATGGGGGGAAGCTAGCAATGGAAATTAAAATAATGGCTGCTAAAGGGCTTAATTAAGCCTTTCTTAAAATGAAGAGTCACAATAGTGACACCCTGTCTTCAAGGACTAATCATCATGCCTACTACAAAAAGAGAGCAGAGAAATCTCCTGAATGAAAAATGGAGAAATGAGCTGTGAAAATGCTACCTTAGAAAAACTTTCTAAATAAATGATGTCTGAGAAATGGATTTTTAACCTGCTCTGTGTGAACTCTTAGGCATCCAGAGGTCAGTTGACCCATTAAATTTTTTTTAAAGTTTGTGACAGTGGGAGCTTGTACATAGTTTTTCTAGGGAGAATGAAATGCCTTTCTGACACGACAGTATGTTCCAGAAAGTAGTTTAAGGTCTTTGGATATAAAAATAACAAACACTGACTTCCTGGTTATCTATGTTTACTATTTAAGATTTAGTTCACTTGTGAGTAACAGAAAACTTCCTATAGCAGTAAACAAGATAGAAGTTTATTTCTCACTGTGTTAATTCAGTTCTCCAAGAAGCAGATACCCAAACAGGATTAAAGGTAGAAGGCTTCTATCAGGAGAAATGTCTGTGTGAAAGGCAATAGACAGGGAGGTGGAGAGAGCTTAGGGAGCTGTCAGACCGCTACACAAGTCTGAACACGAGTGAAGAAGAGAGGGAGAGGTGGCGAGTGAAGCATTCCAGTTGCTGTCCAGTCTAGGGAATGTTCAGCAGAGCCACTCTGGACAGTTGGCAGGGAGTTGTGTACTTCTCCACAGCACTGTGTCACTAATGGGTCATACCCTTTGGGCAATGTATTCTTAAGGCAAAACTGGGTAGTGGGTTTAAACATGTGACAGATAGGTCTCTCGGTCAGCTGCCCGCCCCCGCCCCCCGCCAGTAGGAGGTTTGTAAGGTGTGTTCTTATGGCTGCACTGTCACCCAAGGGAAACCAGAAGGTACATAAAGTTATCAGGGAACCAAGATCCTCACATGTTGCTGTTCTACCTGCCTCAGCAAGTAGTTTCCTCTTTGTGATCAGAAGTGACAGATCCAACTCTAGTCATCGTATCTGAATGCCAGCAAATAAGAGGATGCAAGGGATGAAAAAGGGACAGCACCCTCTTTTTCAGGATGTTTCCCTTCTGGAAGTCATATGCAGGCTTGAGGCTTTCATGCCATTGGCCAGGTTGTCAGTGATCTCCACCTGGCTGCAGATAAATCTAAAAATACGTATTTCTTAATTTGGGTAGCCTTGTTCATGGCTAAAAGTTGGGGTTCAAAATTTAAGGGAGATTGAGAAAATAGATAATTGGCAACAACTAAAACTTACTGCCACGGAAAGAATTATAGTTAATGTGATGCAATAACTGTTTATAATTTGACATTTAACTTTGTGTGTCATCAAAGACACACATACAACTGAAAACAAATATGCAACACACTCAGACCTTCCAGCACTTAAGTTCTTACATGTGGAAACTCTTTTTATCAGTGTGACACTATTTTTGGCATTATGTGTTTTGCTTTTTTGGAAGGAATGAGACTAGATGTAACACCTAAATAGAAATCCAGAAATTACAAGATTCCAGTTACTAGCAACTAAGACATACAGATGTCACTTGATAAGCATGTGCTAAACAAAAGAACGCACTTATGGGCCTCGGTTAGTTCTGTGTCTTGTGGGTCAGAGCTGTGCTTAAAGAGAGTCAAATCATGGACTACACATGCTCTTTAACTAGGCTTCTTCCAGTGCGATTCACGGGCACTAAGTATGGCTGTGGCGGAGGAGGCTGCGGTGCCTGCACAGTGATGATATCACGATACAACCCCGTCACCAAGACGATCCGGTATTTTGCAGCAAAGCCTAGCTGTGGTTGAATTTCTTTCACTTTGAACTTTCATTTATTCCTTCGTTTGTTTAGTCTGTGTTGGGCACCTACGATCTGGCAGGAACTACGCTAGATACTAGGAGTATGAAACACAGGAGGTCCCAGTAATATGAATGGTTTAGGAAAAAATGTTCCATTGGTGAGGATAACATATGGTCGAAGTATCTTTTGCTGAAAGTTGAGAGGCTGCATGTCTGTCTGCAGTCTGGGGAGGAAAGGCAGGACGGAAAGGACAGTGAAGGATAATGCCACCATCATGCTCTTCTGGTACCATTGCAGCCTACTAACTGGGCTCCTTGCCTTGACCCTTGCCCCTATATACGTACTCTCCAGAGATACTTGTTTCAAGAGTAAATCAGATTGTGTCATTCTACCACCTTAAAACTACCACTGGTTTCCTATTGCATTTAAGAAATTTATGCTTAGTTTGTATTCTTCAAGTTTGTTGAGCTTCTTGGATCTGGAGTTGATATCCTTTATCAGCTTTGGAAAACTCTCAAGTCATTATTTCTTCAAATATTTATTCTTTGGCATGAATTCTCTCTTCTTCTCCTAATGTGACTCTAGTTATGCCAGTGTTAGGTCATTTTGTATCATCTCACAGATCTCAAATGAGGGCTCAGGATCTGAGAACTATTAAAGTTTCAAAGATCTGTCTGTGTTCCCCAGCCAAGCCACCTGATTTCTGAGCTTTGAGGGAGCCTTCCCTGCTTTATGCCCTGGTTGCCAGCTTTTTAGGTCACAGACTGGAGAGCTCTGGTTGCTCACTTTCCTCACTGTGCATGCCTTGGGATGTTTCTCTCAGCCATGCTGTCTTGTCTTTAGTCTATGGAGAGCAGCAGATGTTCTGCACTCCCAAGTGTGAAGTGCCTAGGGTTTTTCTCTAAGTTCCCCTTTGTTTGCCCAATCTTCCTTGTCTGAAAGGACAGGTCCCTAGAGAATTTCATTTAACTCCTCCCTATTACATTTTTGTGACAACTGCCAGCATTTGAAAGGCCTGGGAGTGTAGTGGTTAAGTGTTTGTCTGCTAACCAAAAGGTCAGCAGTTCAAATCCACCACCCACTCCTTGGAAGCCCGACGGGACAGTGGTGCTCTGTCTGAGAGAGTTACTTTGATCAGTGTTGATTTGACGGAAACGGGTTTACTCCTAACCCTCAGTAAATACTGCTGGGAAGGAGTTTGGGGATAGGGCAGCCATGGCCTCTATTTTCATCTGTCACATCCATCCACATGGAGCAATAAAAAGTTTTTGAAAGTTAATCTGGCTTCTCTTTACCGCTGTCCTTAGCAGATTCCTCCTCCCGCCTCCGCTTCAGTCAGGGATGAGAGCAGCTGTATTTCTTCCTCTTTTGTCAAAGGCTGTCACTTCATGGAGTCTAATTCATTGAGGTTTCTTTGTGTCCTCATAAAGCTTTGTGTCCTTATAAAGCTGTGGTTATGTAGCTTGTGTGGCATTCTTTTTTTTTTTGATTGTTGGAAAGAGAGTGATGGTCTCTTGGAACTTTCTACACATGGACTGAAAACTCCACTGCCTTTATAATCGGGCAATCAGATTACAGTGGAGTTGCAGGGTAAAAAGTGAAGATATTCCTTTCCTTTGAAATTGTCTCCTACAGGGGCTCTACCAATGCTCATTCTTACCAGCAGTATGAGGCTCTTTTTTCTAAGGTTTTTTGCTGACAATGGATATCATACTTTTAAAAATTTATTGCCGTTTTCCTTGATGAAAGTGGTGTTTTTCACATTGCTTGATTTGTACCTCTTGATTATTTGTGAGGTTCAGTGTTTGTGTTCTGTAGTTATTGGCAAGATATGGTCCTGTTTGGTAAATGGAAACGTTTTAGAAGTGAGTCAGAGTTGAACATTTTCTAGCAGTGAGTTTGTGGCACCGAGGAGCCCAGTGTCCCATGTCTTATTTCTTTCTCTGAAACTTAATGGCAAATTCACTTTATTAGCCAACCAACCCCTAATCAAACATCTGTCTGGAAGATGGAATGAGCATCCCAGGTGAGTATGTGGTCACTAGGGAATGCTAGCCCTTCATTCATGGGAAAAAACAGTTCAAGTTAGTGAAAACTCTTCTGGAATTAGAACTAGGGAGCCTAATTTGAACCTGGCCTCTGCCACTCATGTAGCTGTGACTCTGAACAAATAAATCACTCTGATGCTCGGATTCCACTTCTGTGAATGGACTGGGGCTAAGATCAAAATTCGTATGCAGAGCCTGATGTATACAAAACCTGCCACATTGTCGTGCTCAATGAATGCGTGTTCTCCTTTCCAACTAATGCAATGGACACCATGCCGTTTATGCTTCTCTGTGTGTTCTGAAGTCATTATCCGGCCAACGCCTGCCTGGTCCCCATATGTTCTCTGTACGGTGCTGCTGTCACCACAGTAGAAGGCATCGGAAGCACCAGCACCCGGATTCACCCTGTTCAGGTGAGGCTTGCTTCTTCTTCAGAGGGTTTCTGTGCTTCGAAAACTGTCAGTGACATTGTGAGTCCCTGAGGTTGGTAGAACAGAGCAGTCTGGGCCCTGCTGTTGCTGACTGAGCTGGAGCGAGGAGTTAAACCTGAGGCATGTGGGATTTTTATATCTGACTTCTTGGAAGGATATTCCTGGAAGACTGTTGTTGGTTGCCACTGAGGTGATTCCTCATAGCAACCTGTGTGTGCAGAGTACAAGTGCTCCAGGGTGTTCTCAAGGTTGTGACCTCAGAATCAGACCACTGGGCGTAGCTTCCAAGGTGCATCTGGGTGGGTTTGAATCACTAACTTCTCAGCTACTGATAAAGTGCTTAATTGTTTGCTCCACTGTAGACTACCAAAACCCCAAATCCCACTGCTGTTGAGTTGATTCCGATTCGTAGAAACCCTATAGGACAGAGTAGAGCTTCCCCATAGAACTTCCAGGTTGCACCTGTGAAATCTGAACTCCTGACATTTTGGTTAGTGGATGTAGCACTTAACCACTATGCCACCAGGGATTCCACCCTAGACTAGTGGACTTTAAAAAAAGTTTTTAAAGGAAACTTTTCTTTATAAAAAAAGCTTTTAAAGGAAACTTTTCTTTACAATTTTTTTTCCTCCTTTGTTCTAATTAGATGCTACCTGTCCATCTTATCTCCCCCAAATGTATAAAGAAAAGGGAGCCATGTGCATTGGAGGAATATAGTTTATTTTCTTGTAAGTAGAAAATACCAAGATTTTAAAACTGAGTAGAATCTCAGCTACCAAAAACATGTGTTAAGTTGACACATTGTTCAGAAACAAGAGTTGTCAATGAATTTCAAGGCTCTCCTTCTCAAGCAGCATCTTGCCAGAGCTTTTGCCTCATGTGAAAGGAGGCTTCTGACTCTTTAAGCCCCACAATGCCAATAAAGATGCTATGCTACTCCTCCTTGTTTTTATTTGCGTTAATGAGAGTTGCTTTTGAGGAGGAAATAAAATAGGGCAAAGATGGGGACAACATAGACAGTGGCCAAACTTTAAATTCTGTAGGCTTAAAGGAATCCTGGATCCATTTATTTTTTGTGAAACTTTGTTATTTAGAGGGAGAGAATTCTCCCCAAATCTTGGACAAACTCATTTACTACCTGATTTATAGCTCCTGTTGCTATGTTATAGTCAGAACACAGCTTCCTCTATGGGCCTGCACCTTATAAATTCGACTCCAGAGAGAAGGTGGTGGGGTGACGGAAGGGAAAGGCATGGAAGAGAGAGGAGAATGAGTCTTTCTTGATGGTCTTTGGATTAACAAAAAACAGCACTTTGTAAACTCCTGTGTACTAAAGCATTATGACCATTGTTGTTGTGAGGTGCGTGAAATTGATATCCTATGCACAGCAACCCCGTGTAGCAGAGTGGAACTGCCCCATAGGATTCTGTAGATGGTAAATCTTAAGTGCTTCAGTGGCTAACCAGAAGGTCTGTAGTTCAAATCCCCAAGGCGCTCGTTGGAAACTCTTTGGGGCCATTCTACTGTATCTGTACGGTTACTGTAAGTAGGAATTGACTCCATAGTAATAGTTTGGTATTCTTTGGTTTCTGCTCCAACTGGAAACGCTGGTGTCTTAGTGGTGAAGGGCTACAGCTGCTAACCAAAAGACTGATAGTGTGAATCCACCAGGCACTCCTTAGAAACTCTCTGGGCAGTTCTACTCTGTTTATAGGGTCACTATGGGTCGGAATCAACTCAAATCTGATTCTCCTCGAGCTTGAATTGGCATACAAGTTACCTGAAGATCTTGCCAAAATGCAGGTTTTTGTTCTGTAGGTCTGGGAAGAGGCACAAGATTTCTGTATTTCTAACCTTTCTATGCTTCCAGGAGAGGATTGCGAAGTGCCATGGCACCCAGTGTGGCTTCTGCTCCCCTGGGATGGTGATGTCCATCTACACACTGCTGAGGAACAACCCAGAGCCTTCTCTGGATCAGTTAACTGATGCCCTTAGTGGTAGGTCATATGTGTGTGGCTTTATTTGGAAGTGATGATGATGATGATGATGATGATGACAATGATGATGATGAAGATAACGATAATGACAGCAGCTAATATTGGATGCCAGCCATGTGTCATGCAGTTTCTGCGTGGTGCAAAAAGTTAACATGCTTGGCTGCTAACCAAAGGACTAGAGGTTCAAGTCCACCCAGAAGTAGCTGGGAAGAAAGACCCTGTGATCTCTTTCTGAAAAATGTATGGAGCACCTTCAGGAATGTGAATTGGAGTTCAGTTGACAGCAGTTGGTTTATCTATCTATCTATTTACTTAGACAACTGCTTTTGCCACTGTATAATGCCTTTGGTCTTTCTGTCAGCTGAAGTTTAGGTGGTGAATGTGACTACAGACAAAGTTTTTGGCATGAAATCATTGTGCTCTTAGCATCTGTCACAAGCAGAGGATGCCAATACTGTTCACAGAAAGAAGGTACAAGTAGCTAAGTTGATAGAGTTTGTCAGATAGCTCAAGTAGGTGCTAGGAAAATCAGGTGGACTGAATTATCAAGCTGGGGTCCCTCCTGGGATGGGCTGCTTCTTCCTATCCTGCATTTCGCGAACTGCCTGTTTCTAGGTAATTAACAGAGCTGGGTTTTCCTCCTTCAGGTAACCTGTGTCGTTGCACTGGGTACAGGCCCATAATAGATGCTTGCAAGACTTTTTCTAAAGTAAGTAGAAAAAAAACCCTCATTATTGAGTGTATTTTCCCCAGTGTCACAAAACCACAGGGGGTGTCAGGTGTGATTAGGGAAATAGCTATTGTTACTACTATAGGGGCTCCTGTTTATCTCAAGGTCTTTAACTGATGTTATTTGGTCTTGGGCAGAGCACTTAGCTTTGTTCATTGAATCTGCCCTGGTAGTTGCACAATGAGAGCCTAAGCGCTTTGGCCTGGATTGTGGTCGTTGCTGCACACAGGTCTTTCCTGACTTGACACCTGGTGCTGCGGTCACCCTGTTGTGCACACTCCCTCACGGTGTCTGTCTCCCTGTGGTGCGCTTGCCTGTTTGCTTCTCTGTCTCTTCGCCAGCCTGTGGGCTGTTTGACAGTGGAAGCTGTATTCTTCCAGGGCTGGTCACCACACCCTAACTGAGTAGAAACTCAGTATATGCTTGTTGAATGAGTGAGTTGAACAAACAACCTTGAAAAATGAAGGACATATGATGGTCTTTTGGGAGTTAGACTATAACATCAGTACATTTTGCATGGGAACAAGACAATGAGAATATGAGTAATACTTGTTGATATCTATTGCTAATATTTATCTAAAATATTAAATATTTCAAATATTAAATGTTATTAATGACAGAAATTAGTAACTGTTAAATTTAATATTTGTTTTATGTAAGATTCTGTTGTAAGACCTTTATGTATTTTAACTTATTTAATAATCTCTGATTATTCAAAGTTTTTGAATTATAATACTGAATTCAGATTTTCTCGTAAGGTCTCATTCTTTTATTAGAAATTAGTTTGGCTGTTTTTAAGTAGACGTGGCTTTCATTCATGACAATCTAACACTATTGACTGTATTATGTACCAACTGGCAGTCATGTATTTTATTCAGTATTTACTAGAATCAGCAGTAACTTCTTGATGATTCATTTTTCACCCACTAGACTATTGGCTGCTGTCAAAGTAAAGAGAATGGAGTTTGCTGTTTGAATGGAGCAATAAATGAATTGCAAGAATTTGATGAAGGAAGTGAGGTCAGTGAATGTAAACATCTTATAAGGGTTTCTCAGGACATGACCAACAGTCAGCTGACTCTTGGGAAGTTCTCTTGTCCAGTCTTACTCCACCTCTATGAAAATAATAATAATCTATCCTAGTAACTTATCCTTCATTCCAGATATTATTCCTGTTCAAATAGAATCATCTATGGGGGGAGAAAGTACATTGATCTCTTCTGTGTCTATGTACTGTCTTAGTTTTAAAAAGCCTATTTCAAGTCCTTTAAAAACGACTAGAAGTAGAGTGGAAATCTCAGAGAGATGAAAAGCAGTGGTTGGAGAGATGGAAATTCCTTGAGTGTTCTCAGCTGTGTTGGGTGCTCCTGCATGCCTGCCCCCTCCTGCTGTCCCCAGACTCCAAAGAAAATGTACAGAGAGTGATATAGTCTTTGGAGGCCCATTGACATTTGTGCTGAGCTGCTGGTGACCAGATCTGCTTTAGAGCCCTTGACTTAGAGCCCAGGGCTGTGGCTGAACAGCTGGGTGGTATGTTTATTTATCTATCTGCTTCTGATACTTGCGCTTTTTCAGACAAGTCCAAAACTCTTCTCAGAAGAAGCATTTCTGCCATTGGACCCAACCCAGGAGTTGATATTCCCTCCTGAGCTAATGGTAAGACACCCTTGGACCTGTCCTAGAGGAATCCACAGTGAAATGCCAGGAAGGGTGTTTTCTAGTGGAGCCTCTCAAATGCTGACAGCAAAATAGATAATACCCACCTGTCTCCTTAGCCTAAGGTGGGGGATGGAGGCAGAGACAGAAGAATGAGGGTGGGCAGTTTAGTTGACTGTAAAAACCACTCCACAGCGTCCGTAAGAAAAGTCAAGACGTGACGTCAGAACATTTGTAGATGGAGATTTGTTTTCTGCTTCCAGTTCCTATTCTTCCATAGAATGACTTGCAGAATAGTGAAAGTAAGTGAATTCCTTTGGGAGAAAACTATTCCCAAGGAGGAGATTGGTGGAAGGCTCTCTAGGAGAAGATTTTTCTTTAATTCTTTTTTGTCATACTCTTAACCTGAGCTCTGACTCCTAGTAGTAAAACTCTACTTTGAGCTCATTTTTTTTCTTAAGATAAGTATTTCCTGTCTCTGCTCCTATAGCAGGAGCCCTGGCGGCCCAGTGGGTAAGGTCTGGCCTGCTAACGGAAAGGTTGGTGGTTTGAACCCACCAGCTACCCAGCAGGAGAAAAGACTGTGTCATCTGCTGTAAAGCTTACAGGCTAGGACACCCTGTGGGACAGTTCTACTTTGTCCTTGTAGGGTTGCTGCGAGTTGGAATCGACTCAACAGCACACAACAACAACTTCTACAATAATAACATAGAACCAATAAAAATGTCAGAAGGTGACCTTGATTTCCTGTTGCTTTTTCCATAGGTAATAGCTGACAAGCAACCAAAAGGGACCAGGGTGTTTCATGGAGAGAGAATGACATGGATTTCTCTAGTGACCCTGAAGGAACTTCTGGAAGCTAAAGTGAACTATCCACGGGCTCCAATTGTGATGGGGAACACCTCTGTGGGTATGTGGGGGACCCCAGAGCTCCTGGAGGGAAACTAACTTAGTGCGTGAAGGGCACCTAACATGTGGATGTTCTCAGGAAGAGCAGCCTGGAACCTATTAGACACTTTCTAAGTCAGTCAAATAAGTAAGTCCTCATTGTCCCTTTTTGGAGTAGTGTGCAGTATTTGCCCACCCCTTCAACAAAGGCTTCTCCATTAAATCAATAGCTACAGTTACAGTGAAAGCTCTCCTGCCTTTCTGGTTGGATGTTGATCTTAGGCCATGTTTGATATTGCTCTTTGGTTCTTCTCTGTGTGGTCTTAGTAGGTATTAGAAGTTTTTCTGAAACCATAGTTTCAGAGTCAGCGTGTTGTACCCAGTGTAGGCTCATTTTGACTGCCCAACTCTTTGAGGAGCCTCCCAGATGCCCTGAAAGGGAATTTTGACTATTACATGTGGCTCAAGTTTTAAGGTTGGTGATTGCAAAGTGTTTTTCAAGCTTTATAAAATTCCATCCAGCCATTCTGCCTGTGTGTGTGTGCATGCATGCTTTGGCAACAAACAGACCAGTTAGAAAGATGCATAAATGTTATGTGTATATATTTAAAGATGTCAGCAATAGTGTAAGTGCTAATTCTTCAGTTGTAACAAATGTAGCACATGACTGCAGATATTAATCAGAGGGGAAACAGTATGCAAGGAAGAGGGGATCTATGAGAACTCTACTTATTGTGCAATTTTTCTTTAAACTTAAACCTACTCTAAAAAATATAGCCCATTGAGTTTTTTTTAAGGCAATTGTTTTAGTCAGCTGGTGCTGCTCTAACAGAAATACCACAAGTACATGATTTGTTTCAGGAAGAGAAACTTGATTGTCTCAGTCTGGTAACCCCCAAATCTACTTACAAGTTGCAAATTCATTCAATGAGAGAAATTATCACAATCTGGTAGGCTGCATCCAAATTCAATCAGAACATCTCAGCTCAGGAACGTCAGGTCCAAAGGACGTGCTCTGCTTTCAGTGCTGCTTTCTTGGTGGTATGAGGTTCCCAGCTTACTTTGTTCACTGTCTCCCTTATATCCCACAAGCTAGTGGCTTGAGTCCTGCCTCACCAGCACAGCTGCTGCCCAGTCTCCCTCATCAACACGACAGGGCAGGATTCACAGCGCATGGGAGGAAGCGCACCATGCTGGGACTCATAGCTGAGTCAACTTGATACATACGTTTTTTGGGGGACACAATACAATCCATGATAGCCATAGTTTCCTTTATCCTATACTTCTTTTTTTCTTATCTTTTAGGACCTCAAGTGAAATTTAAAGGCATCTTTCATTCAGTTGTTCTTTTTGCTGATGGCATTGCAGAACTGAGTGTTGTCAGACATGGTTGTAATGGTGAGTTCTTAGGATTCCCTGTTTCCTTAGTTAAAACGCATCAATTATTTCCCGTGCCCAGCTGACAAGCAGAAAAAACATCATTCTCAATTACAACAGACAGATTCTCTTCTTATAAGAATGATAACAAGCTCAAAGGAGGTTTCAGGGAGAATTATCTATTGTTACACTAAATAGAAATTGAATAGTCTGATTTTTGCTGAAGAATATTTTGTGGCTGCACTGTCAGAGAAATGTATCAGTTACTGAACAAAGGGTACCCTCGTAGATGCTAGATGGAAGATACAGATGAACAGAACCCGTTCTTTGCTCTTTGCAAACATAGTAGTAAGCCAAACAATTTTCTATAATAAGCGACTTACAGATGGATTTTTCCATTTGAAAGGGAAATTGATTTACTTGCAAAGGAGAGGCAGTGTAACTGTGGGCTTGGAGTTTAAGGTCTGCAGTCTGATTCTTTTTCATTTTATTTGTTTTGTCATGAGAATATGCAGAGAAAAACATACCAATTCAGTCATTTCTACTGGTACCATTTACTGACATGGGTGACATTCTTCAAGTTGTGCAACTGTTTTCATGCTCCTTTTCTGAGTTTTTCTTTCCCGTTAACATAAACTCACTGATCCCTAATATTCCTAAGGTTTCTTTTAAGTTGCTGTTGTCAGTTTGATCCCATATAGCATTAGGTCTAATTCCTGATTATGCCGTAAAGTAGGTATAAGAAGTTAGATAAGTTATTTACCTGAATCACAGTTTCCTCATCTGTAAAATAGGGCTATTAATATTTTGTAGGCTTGTAAGGATTCAAGGAGATTCTATAAGGCATTCAGCATAGTGCTTGACATAGTGAGTGCTCAAAGTTAGCCTCCATCACCTGTATCACCGCTCTCACCTTTGTCACCACCATCACCTCTGTCACCACCATCACCTCTGTCACCACCGTCACCTCTGTCACCACCGTCACCTCTGTCACTACCATCACCTCTGTCACCATTGCCACCTCCATCATCTCTGTCACCACTATCACCTCCATCACCATCATCACCTCTATCACCTCCATCACCTCCGTCATCTCCATCACCACCATCTCCATCATTACCTTCATCACCACCGTCACCTCCATCACCTCCATCACCACCATCACCACCAGTAAGCAGGGCAGAAGTGTATCCAGTATAACAATTCCGTGTTAGCAGCTCTAATCTGACATTCCCAGGTCAGTAGTGATTGCACTGTGTTACTCACAAATCTTTTCAGGGCTGACCATAGGTGCTGGCCTCAGCCTGGCTCAGGTGCAGGACATCCTGTCTGATGTGATCCAGAAATTTCCAGAGGAGAAGACACAGACATTCCAGACTCTCTTGAAGCATTTGAAAACTCTAGCTGGGTTACAGATCAGGAACATGGCTGTACGTATTTGGTGACAGTAAACTCTTTGGTGGATGTCCCTTGGGTGGCTGTTGGAGGTGAATCATGACATTGTCATTCTTTTGGAACAGATAAAAACACCAGTGTCCTAAAGACTTGCTTAATACTTACATGAGCACTTTCGTGGTGGTGACTGCTTTGTTGTTGCTGGTTGCCACGGAGTTGATTTTTGGCTCATAGTGACCCCATTTGACAGAGTAGCACTGCCCATGGGGTTCCCTAGGTTGTAATCTTTACGGGACCAGATGGTCAAGTCCTTTCTCCTATAGAGCCACTGCTGGGTTTGAACCTCTGACCCTTCCATTAGCAGCCGAGCACTTAACCATTATGGCTCCAAGGCTCTGTGGTAATTCCATTATTGGAGTGACAATGATTCATTATATTTTAAAAAGACTTTAGGAGGCCACATCATGAGCAGGCATCTAGATTCCGATCTGAATCCCCTCCTGGCCGTGGGCAATTGTACCCTCAACTTGCTATCAAAAGGTAAGTGATAGCTCCTGCTTGGGAATTGCTAAGCGTGCTCTTCCTACCATTTTTCCTCTCTGTGGTAGCAGGAAGTTCAGTAAGAAAACAATTTTCCCTAGAATATTAATCATTCTCTCCAGTTTTCTGGATGCTGATCAAGTTACTCAGTCTGATGCTAATACCACACATTCCTAATCTCTTCTTTTCTTTCTTTTTTGTCACCTTGTGTTAGGTATTTTCCTACATTGACCATGCTTATATTGGTTGGTGTGTAGATACAACCTAAGTGGTGTAGATACAACCTAAGTGTCTGCTGTCGTGAACTAGGGGCCCTTTTGTTCAAGACGTGCTCTAGTTAGTGTTCTGACACACATACCATGCCATGTGCTTGTGCTTAATTTATAGTTCATGGAGGCCCATGGGAATTTTTGATATTGAACAGTGGCTGAATTTCATTCTCTGTTTATTTACTTAACTTTATTGTTATATGAAACTAATTCCAGGACTTGTAATTTATCATATTTCTAATTTGTTTACCAATTATTAGGAATTTCTAATTAGTCTCTTCTAATTGTTTTTCCTATTTAGAAATATGCAGTTTTCTATTAACTGCATTGTTAAATGTCAGTTCCTCGTGTTATCTAAATCACAAAATTAATTATCTTAGGGAAGAAGATTTGTATTCAGAGTTTCTAATTTAAGTAATACCCCTTAAAATGTTCATACATTGAGAATGAGGTTTGTGATTTGACCATAGACATTAAAAGCTTCTTACCTTTCCTCCCAAAGTACATTTTGTTATAGCTTTAAACTATTCTTCTCCTAAAGTATAAACAAATGAGACAGTGTCTCACTAGTACACAAACCCGTGAGAAGTAATTTGTTTATTTGCTTTTGTGTCCCTGGTAACTAGAAGGCTTCCTGGCTATAAACAATAGATATCTGTTAGATGACTTCATTAATATATTAAAAGAAATAATATCTACCCTCTAATTAAAAAACTCAAGTGATCTGTGATTTTCAGGAAGGAGACTACTAAGGTCCTATTCTACCTGAAATTCCAAGCTATTCTCGTAGATAATTTTTTTATTAATAAGCAAGGAAGGAAAATTGAAAAAGCAGGTCCTATGAAAAATGCTAGAAGATAACTTCATAGGGTGCTTCTCCTGTATAGTCACTTTCCTTAGGTATTTGGTAAAATTATTTCCTAAGTGTGTGAACTTCGATTTTTCAAATAGACAAAATAGATTCCAGAGAAAATGTAATTTCTTTCTGCAGAAGGACAACGACAGATTCCTTTAAATGAGCAGTTTCTCAGAAAGTGCTCTGATGCGGATCTTAAGCCTGAAGAAATCTTGATCTCTGTGAACATCCCCTACTCAAGGAAGGTGAGGATGCACTTCTTTCAATTTCCTGGAAGCCTCCAGCTTATTGAATCTAACGCATAGCGAGTTAAGAAAAGATGTTGAGTGTTTACAAGGATGGTAAAAGCCTAACTGCAGGAAACTGTACAAGATCATTATTTTAAGAAGAAATGTGAATAGTTACCTTTTACTAGTATTATGCCTCTCCTATTTCCAAGGGAACTCTGATGGCTTAGTGGTTAAGTGCCACAGCTGCTAATCAAAAGGATGGCAGTTTGAATCTACCAGGTGCTCCTTGGAAACTCTGTTGAGCAGTTCTGCTCTGTCAGGTAGGGTTGCTATAAGTTAGAATCAACTCAAGGGCAGTGAGTTTTTATTATTTCCGGAATCAGGAGACTATCCCTGCCATTGTCTTTCTGTCTCTCTATTTCTCTCTGTCTCTGTGACCCTCTCTTTAAGGTTCCTTCCTAAGAGATTTTTTAAAATGTCTCATCATTCCTTTTCCTACTTAAGACTTGAAAAATACATCTCTGCCTATATCCTGGGACTTTTTTTTATTATTATAATTGAATGAAAATGTACATTCCCATATAAATTTGCATACCCACCTATATGCAGCTCCCACTGCTCTCCCTGCCTGGTGACAGCACACTCTTCCTCTCTGCTCCATACATGTCTTATCCACCCAACAATTTCCTATTCCCTCATCTCCACCCACTCCCCTTCCTCCAGTAAGAGATCAGCAGGATGACATCCTATAGATACCATAGATCCTATAGAACCATAAAATGCGCACGTGATATGGTCACTCTTTGTTGCCAAGTCCAATCCATTCCTGTCCGAGGGTTGACCTCCATTATGATTTATGGGCAGGGCAGCATCAGGGCCAGAGGCCATGCTCCCAGGGGAACTCCGAGGCCCGTGGACCATCAACTGCTGTCTTTTAATGTATATCCTGGGATTTGAAAGGAGCTAAAAAGCAAACAAACAAACAAAAAAAATTGCAGTAGAACAGAGTGTAAACAACAAGAGATTTGGAGTCAGACAAACACAGTTTGAATCCCAATTTCAAGACCTACTGACTCTGAACTGATGTGGGATCTTCATCCTCTGTAAAATGGGAATAATCAGACTTGCTCCAGAGGGTGTGAAGAGCACCAGCTGAGGCAACAGGCATTGGCTGCCTAGGGCATAGGTGGTGCTCAGTGTGCTCCTATGTGTGACGCTTAACTTTGGCTTTCAGTGGGAATTTGTGTCTGCCTTCCGACAAGCTCAGCGGCAACAGAATGCACTGGCGATAGTCAATGCAGGGATGAGAGTCTTTTTTGGAGAAGGGGAAGGCATCATCAGAGAGTTATCCATCTCCTATGGCGGCGTTGGTCCAACCACCGTCTGTGCAAAGAATTCCTGCCAGAAACTCCTTGGAAGGTATGGCATCATGTCACTAGACACCAGGTAATACAGCAGCTCTTTTTGTGTTTTGTGGTGAGATATAACTACAAGAAGAAAAACACTTAGTTCTTTCTATTTAGTGGTATGGATTTCCAATATGGTATCATGATTATGTATGATTATGTTTCTGTATGTCTTGAATTTAGTGAACTCAAACACAGGTGTTTTAGATACACACACACACACACACACACACACATATATATACATAGAGTGTGTGTGTATATATATAAACGTGTGTGTGTGAGAGAGAAAGAACGCACAACTATCTCCCAATGGAGACATTTACTGTAATTAAAATAGGTCATATGGATTTATTCTTTAATAAATTGCTAAATACATTAGCTTAACTCACTTGTTATACCTATAGATAATACTCATAACTAGTATTTCCTGAGCATTTACTAGATATCAGATACCCTTTCCAGAGCAATAATGTTGATTAGTGGTATAATTTTGAGCCACAATGCCTAGATCGTAATCTCAGCTCGACCTCTGCTAACAGCGGGCTCTCAGTCAGCTTATGGTAGCTCAGTTTCTTCATCTGTAGAAGGGGAATAACCATACCTACCTCATGGACATTTGAGAGGATTAAATGCATAAATACATATGAGGTGCTGGAAACAGAACCTGGTATGCAGTCGTGGTGCATGGAAGGTGATGCAGTGATCAGTTTCTGCTGAGCTGAAGACTTGACATGATTGTTATTTCTTCCTCATGACCACTCAGTGTGGAAGATTCTGCTATTATTTGCATCTTACAGATGACAAAAGTGGTGAGGCCTGGGCCAGAGAGCTTGAGAGTCCTGGAGCCCTGATTTGAATTCAGGTTGCCTGGCTCCAGAGCTTGTCTTCTTATTTCTTGCATTAAACTAGAGCTGTTTGCCTTAAAAGGAGCCCAGGTGATACAATGCTTAAGCACTCAGTTGCTAACCAAAAGGTCGAATGTTTGACCTTTCAGCCACTCTGTGGGAGAAAGATGTGTCAGTCATCTTCCCTAAAGATTTACAGCCTTAGAAACCCTGTGAAGTGCTTCTGCTCTGTCCCATAGTGTCACTGTGAGTCAGAATCAACTTGACAGCAGTGGGGATCTGCCTTACACACTAGCCGAAGCTGTGGATTGGTGACTTCTGTGAGGCTGGGCGACTTCTCTGTTGACTCTCACAGGCCCTGGAATGAAGAGATGCTGGATGCAGCTTGCAGGCTGGTTCTGGACGAAGTCTCCCTCCCAGGCTCGGCGCCCGGTGGGAAAGTGGAATTCAAGCGAACTCTCATCATCAGCTTCCTCTTCAAATTTTACCTGGAAGTGTTAGAGAGTTTGAAGAAGATGGTAAATGAAACTGACCATGTATTAGCTTTCCCAGTATCAGGGGCCGTGGTGACACCCAGTGTGGAAACAATAATCCCTCATGAGTATCTAAAGAATGTAAAACACCAGACAAATGAGAAACATGTGGGCTTACTGGGCATGTATCAGACTGTGTGCTGATTGGGTAGGAGTTCAGGGAACAACTGTAAGGAGGGCTCAGAGTTGCACGGACACTAACACTACTCACTGTTGGCTTTCTGACCTGGTTTTTAGAGGACGTGTAGAGAACTTGTTAATGACTTGAACGTATTTTCTCCCAGGGAAGCATTTCCTCTGCTTGTTCAGGCCTATCTTCTCACTGTTGACTTCCTTCCCTAGATCCAGCTTTATTTCTCTCCCTTCTGTGCTGATGGCACACTCTCAGTGTAATTGTTATGAAATGAGTCATTGGTTCCCAGCCCTTCAGAGCGACACAGTGAAGACTGCATTGTAGTGTAACAGTAGTAGTAATAGTGCGGACATTCTCTTGCCTGCTTTCCCTCATGACAAACAAGTAGTTACAAGATTGTTGGCTAGATGGTATATACTAAAAGAATTTCTCTGAATAATCTCCTAGATCCAAAGGGAAACTGAACCACATTGGCCTCACTAACTGCGTGCTGCAACGAGCCGGCTAAACTAGACTAGAAGCCAAGGACACACTTGGCTGGTATAGAAATTAGTGTGCTGGTGTCAGGTGCCATCGCGTCAGTTCTGACTCACTGCCACCCTGTATACAGCAGAACGACACACTGCCTGGCCTGTGCCGTGCCCACTTGTTGAGCCCCTTGTTGCCGTCACTGTGTCAGTCTGTCTCCTTGAGGGTCTTCCTCTTTTTTGCTGACCCCTTTCTTTACCAAGTATGATGTCCTTCTCCAGAGACTGATCCCTCCTGACAACATGTCCGAGGTGTATAACATGTAATCTTCCATCCTGGCCTCTAAGGAGCACCCCAGTTATATTTCTTCCAAGGCAAATCAGTTCATTCTTTTGGCATCCATGGTATAGTTAGCATTCTTCTCCAACAGTACAGTTGAAAGGCATCAGTTTTTCTTCTGTCTTATGATCACTGTAAGTGAAATACACAAAATTCCGTCTTGTTGCTTTTGAGGGTATCTCCTCATTATAGACGGGAACAAGAACCAAACGG
Organism: Heterohyrax brucei; assembly: GCA_028571685.1. Taxonomy (NCBI): domain Eukaryota; kingdom Metazoa; phylum Chordata; class Mammalia; order Hyracoidea; family Procaviidae; genus Heterohyrax; species Heterohyrax brucei. The sequence continues at coordinate 109,447,821 of CM053146.1, forward strand.
TGGTATCAAATTCTCGAGAATGGAACCTGGAAAACATGTGTCAGTCCACCTGCCAACAGGATATCAAAAGACAAAAGGGGAAACAAACCACAAGTTTGCCCAATTAATATGAAGCTAGTACCATTTTTTCATAAATGAAGTGATATAGTTTAAAGCTTCCACATAATAGTTATATGCTTTCAACTTCCCCTCTTTAAAAATAATGACCTTTGTTGACTTCAATTTTCTTTTAGAATTTTTTAGATTATAAAACACGGTCGTTGGGTGTATCATTTAAAGTCTTCTGTAAAGACCAGAATGACCCATTTTGTTCAGGCCTGAGATGTACACTTCCTGGGCGTTTGCAGTGCTTCCTCCTCTGTGTTTTCCTGTCTTCCTGGTTGGCCAGGTGGGGCTGGACAGTGATGTAAGCTCCTTTGCCGTGTTGTCATTTTGCTCTGATAGCTTCTTTTCAATTTACTTGCTTAGCTTCTATCTTCCTCGGAAAGCATGTGAGAGGATCATAAAAAATGGGGAGATGTTAGAAATCAGTAATATACTCTCTTCATTTGGCTTTTCATGATACGGATGGAACTTGGTATCCTTCAGAGTATATGTCCTTTTGGTCCGGAGCTGCCTATATCCCCAGAGTGCTGAATATGACAAGTACTGCATATTGCTCAGCTTCAGAGTAGATGTGCTTGCTGAGAGCCATGTGATCCTGCCTTCCAGAGTCATGCCAGTACATTTGAAAATTCTACAATCTTTTTACTTTTCAGGACCCTGCTCACTATCCTAGCCTTGCAGACAAGTATGAAAGTGCTTTAGAAGATCTTCATTTGACACGTCACCAGAACAGATTCAAGTACCAGGTTAGTAGCTTTAAAAACAAAAACAAAAAAATCCCCAGGGCCTGGTCTGTAACTCCTTCATCTGAACAATCCCACTTGTCTCTCAAGCTTCATAGACCCAAATTTCCCTCTGGTGATTCACAGCCTCCATTAGGGTTAAGGAAAACTTCAAAATCATTGAAGAATGGTGAATAAACACAAACAAATGTGGTGGTCATTTTAAAGAAAAATGTGTATTTTGACCTTGAAGGTTGTGTATCCTCTACTGTGACCTTGTGCCACTGACATGAATGAGCTGGTTAACTTGTCACATGTTTTCTTCTGTTGTCATTGTGGAGTAGAGGCACAGCCAGGGCCACATTGCCTGTCAAAAGTAGCGGGGTGGAATGCAGCTTTGATTTTATTTCCAGGAGAGCAGGAGAAGCAGTCCCCACGGGTTGGTAAAAGTGCAATAATGCTGTTTTAAAAAATTAGCTGATGAGTTGTTTTGTTTGAATATGAAGACATTTGGTCTCCCCCTACCCTTGTTCTCCAAGTGATTTTTTTCTGTGAATTACATCTCAGAGCTGAATCAAACATAAGACTAGGAGCTGTTTTTGAGTTCTCTTAGTGAAGGCTGCATGTTAGAACAAAATTCCTCATGACTTACAAATCGAATTTTCTTCCGTAACACTGTAAAAATATCACCTGAAGTTATCCTGTTGATAAATGGGATGAGATTCAGAGTGTTTTACCTTGAAATCATTATTTAAAAAACAAACAAACAAAAAACTTGACCTTGAAAATTTTATCAAGAGAAAAACATGAAGACATTTTTTTAAATCCTCAGTGCACTGAATCTAGGGTTGGATTTTATTATAAAACCTTACAGTAAGTTGTCAGGGACATCGGTATTGGTGCGTATGAGTTGAGATTTTAAGTTCAGTATGTTCCATATTTGAAATGTGTAAATCTCCAGTTAAAGTGATCATTTTGAAAGTTATAAACAGCTTCCCTTTTGTGTTGTCTAAAATATGGCAGCTGCAACTGTCTGTGCATAAATATCCAACCCAGTAAATATCTCTTTGACAGTATATAGATTTCAGAAAGAAAGAAAATGGCCACTAATTGTTAGGCATTGAAATCATCACAAAGCAAATTGATAATCTGGTACTTACCTCACCATTTTCCACATAACTGTTATTATAGTTGCAAGTCAAGAGTTTTGGAGGCAATGTCTCTCCTTCACAGACAACTTTCACATTTTATCTTTTCTCTGTGTCTGTGTGTGTATGTGTCCCCACACACAAAACCATCCACATTGTTAGAGGGACATCAGCACTCCTGATGATCACTTTCCCCTGCATGAGTGCATTTTCTTTGAAGGAGACAGTGTTCATTCTTCCATAGTATCCTGAGCCACAGGTGGAGTGAGGGGATCAACTACGACTCTGTACCAGTAGATTTGCCACAGTGACTGCAAAAAGAAAGTCTTGTATGTTCAGTTAAAACAACCAATCCTGTGTTTGACTACAGAATACGACAGAGATACATTTGGGAAATTCTTCTCAGCCTTTTAACAGGCCTCACACTACTTGGCTTTGGCTGGCACACTACATGGTTTTGCAGGACTTGTTCAATGCTATGATTTTTTTTTTCATTTTCTACAGTTAAAAGTGCTGTGTCACAGAAAGTTCCCACAGCTGTTACAGATCTACAGATGTGTTTCCTTAGTGTCTAAGCTTAGGAATTACCCAGAATTTTACTTTTCAGGAAGGAAAATGTTGTTTAAGTTGAGAGGCCAGCTTATCACTCTTAGAGATATTTTTCAGAGGAACTTACCATCTATATTGTATAAAAACCCATGTGATCTCTACAGTAACCCGAGTGGCGACTCCCCTGCTCCCACAAAAAGATATGTCCTCGTCCCAGCCCTGGGGATCTGTAAGTGTGAACTCATTTGGAAATAAGATCTTTGCAGATACAATTAAATTGCACACCCTGAGATGAGATGATCCAGATTTTAGAAAGGGCCTTAAATCCAGTGGCTGGTACCCTTAGAAGAGGAAGAGAAAGGTTAGGGGCACAGAGAGACATAGGAGGTAAGGCCTTGTGAAGACAAAGGCGGGGGTTGGAGTTGTGCTGCCGCAGAGCAAGGAACACCCCAAACCATTCAAAGCTGGTAGAGCAAGGAGGGATTCTCTAGAGCCTTCGAAAGTGTGTGGCCCTGCATGTGCCTTTGTTTCAGACTCCTGGCCTCCAGAACTGGGAGGAAATGAATTTCTTTGGCTGGAGTCACTGTGTTTATGGTGATTTGTTACAGTGGTTCTAGAAAATCTTCGCTTCATTTGTCAAAGAAGAAGAGAACCATCCAGAACGTTTGATTATGAAGACAGAACAATGAGTTGTGTCCATGGATCTGGTGTGTGCTGGGGCTGCTTCAAATCGCTGCACATTCCTGAACCCTGAAATGTAGAATTGTCTCAGGTTTTCTGTACATCTATGGTCTAGTGTCCATCTGTATCAAACAGGGCCTGAGTCAAGTTCTAATTTCTCTTCCTTGGCATTCTGGTTTTTGTAGCTTAGGACATTAGGATAAACTTAACAATAAGTAACAAAAAAGCTTGGTCAATGCTCTTGTTTTTTTTTTTTTTTTTTGCATTGTATTATGGTGAGTGAAGCCCTGGTAGTGTAGTAGATTAAGTGCTACATCTGCTAACCAAAAGGTCTGCAGTTCAAATCCACCAGGTGCTCCTTGAAAACTCTATGGGGCAGTTTTTTCTGTGTTATTATAGTGAGTATAAAATTGAAGTTTATATTTAAATACAATGAATGTAGAATGAATTTGAACAGTAACTGCTTAAAAGTGGAGAACCTTAACTGAGTGTAGTTGAGGAGGAGGAAGGAAGTATGTAGTATGGTTGTATGAAAGTAAGCAGTAATATATGTCTTTATTTTTATTTATTGTGTTTAAAGGGACATTTCATTTATTTACTTAAGATATTTTACTATGATTGCATGAAAGTTTACAATCCAAGCCCTAGCCGCACAAAAGCCTGTACACATGCCTCTATCTATTTCTAGCTGCTCTTCCACCCCTGTGACAACACACTCCTGTGTTCCACGCTGTCCTTTCAGTATCCATTTAGCCACTGCTTGTCCCTTGTTCTCCACCCTCCCATCTCATCTCTATAGAGGAACTGCTTTGACAGCCTCACGCTTCATAGTCCTGTCCAATTTTTGCCTAAAGAGTTATCTTTGGTACTCGTTTCAGCTCTGGGATAGCGGTGAGTCTAGGGCCCATGTCTTTGGGGGACATTCTAGGGTGTCAGCCCATTAAGTCTGGTCTGTAATATATACTTTATGACAAGGTGATTGTAGAAATCATCGTGAGTCAGAAATTGGTGGACGTGTTACTTCTTGTCACTTATACTATCAAGATAATAGTTTTTTTATTTTTTCATTTTCCGAATAATCAGCATCATGGATTGAATGTGTCTCCCCAGAAATGTGTATGTTGATTTGACTTGGCTGTGAGTCCCAGTATAGTGCCCTTCCTCCCATGTGTTGTGAATCCTGCCTCTGTGATAATTGATGATGGAGAGAGGGCAACAGTTGTGTTGGTGAGGCGGGACTCAAGCTAGAAGCTTGTGGAATATAAGGGAGAGAAGTGAGCGGAGGGAGCTGGGAAACTCACACCACGAAGAGAGAGCACCGAGAGCGGAGCACATCCTTTGGACCTGAGGTTCCTGTGCTGAGATGCTCTCACTGGATTTGGACTCAGCCTACCGGACTGTGACAAATTCTCTTACTGAATGGACTTACAATTTATAAATGGATTTGTAGCTTATCAGGCTGTGTCAATAAAGCTTTTCCTTGTGAAGCCTTCCACTCATGGTATCTTCTGTTAGAGCAGTACCAGGTGACTAAGACAATCAGTAATGATACTGAAAATGTTTTCCAATTATACACGCTCCCCTCCACCCCCCTGGTATTCTAGGCCTCCATCTAGCAGGACAATCTCCGATCTATCTCAAGCTGGAGATTTGTTTATTCATTTTATTGTTTGTTTTAGTTCTTCGGTTTGTTTGGCAATGAATGAGGGTCACAGTTCTCAATTGCCTTTTGCAAGAGAGGACATCAGAGACCTGTACTCTTCATAGCTGTTGTCACTGAAATTTTTCCATGTAATCATGGCTCTTCTCCGTTCATGGTCTTTGAGAAATTAAATCCAGTGTTCAGAAGGAGGAAAAAGTAACCCTTCTGCATGAAAAGAAAACATGCCAGTTGGTCATTAGGATGCCAGATAGCCTGAACCTTTCCCTTCAGTTCTCTACAGCAGTGACCTCCGAGCATTTTTATTGTGTCAGGAATGACTTGCAACTGGGAAGTCTGCAGCTGTGATTGACTCGAGCTGCCATATGAGATGGATTCACATGTCTCATTTGTTGTCAGTAGGTCCTGATCACAACTTTTCAGACTATGTTAGCTTTTAAAAGTATTTAGCTTTTCTTTACTTAGATGCCTTATAGTATATTGTTTTGGAAATAGGTTGGTGTCTTAGTTACCTAGTGCTGCTTTAATAGGAATGCCACAAGTAGATGGCTGTAACAAAGAGAAGTTTGTTCTCTTACAGTCCAGTAGGCTACAAGTCCAAATGCAAGGAGTCAGCTTTCTCTCCCTCTGTCAGCTCTGGAGGAAGGTCTTTGTCATCAGTCTTCCCCTGGCCTAGGAGCTTCTCTGTGTAGGAACCCTGGGTCCAAAGGACGTGCTCTGTTCCTGGGGCTACTTTTCTGGTTGGTATGCGTTCCCCCGTTCTCTGCTCCCATTTCCTTTTATCTTGTGTAAGATAAAGGTGATGTAGGTGATGTAGTGTCCCTCACCCCGAGGAAACGCTCTTTTCATTGGACCAAGGATATAACTGTAGTAAGGATGTTGTGATCCCACCCTGATCTTCTTTAGCACGATATAATCTCACTTCATTGACCATCGACAGAGATTAGAATTTATAGCACATGGGAAAAGTATATCAATCACAAAATGGAGGACAACAACATGATACCAGGCATCACGGACTAACCAAGTTGATATACATTTTGGGGGGAATACACTTTGATCTGTGACAATCAGCTTTTTCTTCTTCTTTTTTTTTTTGAACCTGCCAGTATAGATTTTGAACTTACTTTCTGTCCCTCCTATTGAATGATGTAACCCAGGCCTGTGAAGCTCGTCTCAAGGAAGGAGTCCCTGCCTAATCCAAGCCTAAGGGACGACCCAGTGAGCTTCAGTGAGGGACAGCAGATGGGGCAAGGCAAGGAGGCTGTCTCTGAACCTCCCCGCGTGTATCTCAGCATGCGTGGAATTCTGCTGTTATCTCTCCCGTCATGCATTTGTCTGGTATTAACACTGTGGTTAGCTGATTGCATGCCTGTCACCTCCAAATCTTCCAGAGAACCCCCCTGAGAGCCTGGCCGTCGCCCTAGCAACACAGACAGTGCTGACTAAGTTGTGGACAGGATTGCCTTTGATGCATCAGGCAGCCCTTTAGTCTGGGTTACAGTTCCCATTCCACTTATTGTCTCCTTTTAGAGAGAATTCATACATCTGCTTGGCTGGCAGGCTCCCTGCAGTTTCTCCCACTTGTCCTCCCATCACCTGCCTCATTGGCAGTGCAGCCTTCACCCTGGTCTCTGAGCTTTACCTATGTGGTGTCTCGTAACCCCAATTCCTTCTTTCTTCATACCCGCAATAATCCGTCTCCCAACATCCACTGTATTAGTTTTCTTGGGCTGCTGTCACTAAATATCACAACCTGGGTGGCTTATAAGAACCATAATCTAACTCACAGTGATGGAGACTGAAAGTCCAAGATCAGAGTGTTGGTCATGTTGATTTCTTCTGAACGTCTAGGGACAAATCTGTCCCGTGCCTGTCTCCTAGCTTCTGGTGCCCTAAGGCATTTCAAGGTTTGCAGCTGCAGTGTAACTCCAGTGTTACATGGACATATGTTGTGTGTCCTTCTCTCTGTCTCTTGTTTCATCTTTTATGGGCATCATTCAGCTGTGACCTCGGATATGATCTCATGTTAAATGATAAAATCTTCAAAGACCTACTTACAAACAAGGTCACATTTATAGGTAACAGAGGTTAGGATTTCAGTGTATCTTTTAGGGGGATGGAATTCAATTTATAGCAGCCAGAGCACTAGGAAAGCAACCATTTCCCATATTTGAAATACAGAGTGTCACAGTATGTTTCTTCTCTGCTGTAGTTAATAGAACATATTTTGCTTAGAACCAGAACTTTCTCTAAGAAAAGGAAACATTAGTGAATCGTTGATGAAATTGTGCCTACATTTGACTTTATTCTTTATGAAGATCATCTAAAATGCAAATCTTATCAATTACCTCTTAGATTTTCTCACTCAAAATATAAAATACAAAATAATTCTTTTGGTTGAAGGCATACCCTGAATATTTCCACATCATCATACTCTTCTGAAGATATTTATATATCATGCCTAGATACAAATAGGAAAACAATTTTGATTGTAATTGTTTTTAAATGTACAAACATTACCAAGAGGACATAATTTCACCCCAAGCATTCTGCGTTGGGGTAAATTGTATAGCTGTTCTCTTATGGGAAATGTGTACAACATGTTTATTTCTATTTTTCCTACAGAAATATAAAAATGATACATTGATTGTTTTTTAATAGAATGTGGACCCAAAGCAACCTCCTCAAGATGCTATTGGCCATCCCATCATGCATCTGTCTGGTATTAAGCATGCCACGGGTGAAGCCATCTACTGTGATGATATGCCTGCAGTGGACCGAGAACTGTTTTTGACTTTTGTAACAAGCTCAAGAGCACATGCTAAGATTGTGTGAGTGATAATTTTTTTTTTTTTAACTCAGAAGGTGAGAATGATTGCCTTTTCCCTTAATGCCCTAAATCACACTATTGGCAAAAGGTACCCATCTCTTGATTCCCTCTACTAGAAAGTAATACTACAAACAGGGTAGCTGTTTGTTGGAGATGCCCAGTGCAGACTACAGGACAAACGGTATTCAAATGTAACAGTTACTGTAATTTGTAGCTCCTTATGGTAACTTTATTGCCCTAGAAGTTTTCCCTGACTGTCTGGTAGAGAACTGTTAGAGTGGCTCCTTGACCTAGCTTACCTTGCTCATATCTTGTTCCCCAAATAACCAATTTTCAGTAACCTCTGTGGAAACTCTGGTGGCCAGTAATTAAGTGCCACTTCTGCTAAGGAAAAGGTCAGCAGTTCGAATCTGCCAGACGCTCTTTAGGAACTCTATAGAGCAGTTCTACTCTGTGCTATTGGGTCTCTGTGAGCTGGAATTGACTCGATGGCAGTGGGTTTTGTTTGGGGTTTGCTGGGCTATGTGGCTGCTCTGAGGAAGCCAACTGTATGTGTTCTCCCCTAGATCTATTGACGTATCAGAAGCACTGAGCTTGCCGGGTGTGGTGGACATCTTAACTGCTGAGCACCTTCAGGACATAAATTCCTTCTCCCTTTTCCCTGAACCTGAGATACTGCTGGCAGCCGATGAAGTACTTCATTTTTGCTTGTTTTGTTTTTAAAGATAATTGACTCCGTTAATAGTGTTTTCTATTTTCTTAAAGACAGCATTTGTTATTGGCTTGTATAGGATTCTAACAGCCTTTGAATGTTTATTATATGACATTTGTTATATGTTATATATGTTATATATATGTTCTTATGTTTTCAACATAAGAAGTTGACTAGTTACATTTTTTAAGAAAGCTTTTGGTTGTTTTATATTTTCTGGTAGTCACCAACTATGGTGCTAACAAGTATGAAAGATAAATGAAGAGAGAACAATGGGAACTTTGATTTGCCAGTCCCTCCCTGAGAATGTCTTGCTGTTACTAGTTTCAGTTCCAGAGTCGGAGCCCAAGTTCAAGTAGCAGGTTCACCACACAGCTTTTCTCTATTGCTTAATCCAGAAATTCTCTTTCCTGCCTCTGAGTTTGCTCTGACTCATTCATACTGCCATTCAATCAACAGGCATTTTTTAAAATGAGTACCTGCTGTGGCAGAACACTGTATACAGATGTGGTCCCAGCCCTCATAGAGCTTGCGATCAAGAGGAGAAGACAAAGCAGATGCTTTATGCACTTTCTACCTCATGTGAAGCTTATTTTTTTCTGTCTCGGATTCCCCCCACCTCGTAAAGTTCCTCGAGTGAGGGCACATGTCTGATTCGTCTGTAGCCCGCACACTGCTTCCCACATTACAGGCTAAGTGAGTAGAGGAACAGTGACAGTGTTGTTGCCATATGAAAGAGTCAAATCATTCAAATATTGGCTACTGTGTCTTAGGTTGTCAGAAATGTGACAAGGACAGTGCTCAGCAGGTTTTCCTTATGACTCATATTTCTCAATACAGTATTTAGAGTCATAATTTGAAACATTCCTGCCTCTGGCTCTCGCTGGCAAACTTATTTGATAAAATTTAAAATTGAATACCCAAGACTTTGAACTAAGGTTGAAACTCTCCTGAAGCAGGACGGTGGGGCTCTAGCAGAGAAGATAATGACAGTTGTGGCCTTCCGTGCGTGTTACCTAAACAAGCCAGGTTGTCCAGGGCTGCCCGATCCTGCTTGCTCTCTGAGGTGTGCTGTGCATTACCATCGTCTCAGGGGTGCATGCCACTTTAGTGGGACAGGTCACAGAGGTAAAACCTGGGGACTTTGCAGAGCAGAAAACAAAGCTGTTTTGCAAACAGTTGCCTTTGTTGGCTTAGTTTTTTTTTTTTGGCATTTGTGTATAGCACTTTGTGCCTTTTAATCTTTTTGTAATAGAAAATATAAATACATTCAAGGATAGGACAGTACTGTGACCCCTCATAGATCCTTCACCTAGCGTCAGCAGTTATCATCTTGCCATTTATGTTTCATTTATCTTTCCACCCTTCACACACACCCAAGAAACATATTTTTTTTTGCTAGATTCTACTTTTTTAATACTGTTTTTCCTGACTATAAAAATACTACATTCTCATGTAGGGAAGTACCTGATAGATTAAAGAAAATTTTAAAAAGTGACTAAATTTGAACTGTGATCATGGTATAAGGTGGGAGAGAAAGCTCAACAGTGTGGTGCTGCCTGCTAGCCTAGAGTGTTTTCCTTTCTCTGCTCTTGATCCAGGGATATTGGTGGCTCAGAGATAGAATTCTCGCCTTCTCTACAGGAGACCTGGGTTCATTCCCAGCCAGTGCATTTCATACACAGCCACCACCTGGTGGTGAGCCACCACCACATGGCCAGTGAGAGCCTTCTGTGTTTCTGTGATGCTGGACAGGTTTCAGCAGAACTTCCAGACTAAGACAGACTAGGAAGAAAGGCCTGGTAATTAGCATCCAGAAATCAGCCAGTTTAAAACCTATCAGTCACAACTCTCCAGTGTGTGACCCATCCTGAAGATAGTGCAGGACCAGGCAGGCTTTCATTTAATTGTACAAGAAATCACTATGAGTCCGGTGCCCGTTTGATGGCAGCGAAGAAAACATCCCTTAATCTTTTCTCCGGTTTAACTTTCGGCCTTGGTTCCTATGTGAATTCCTTAGGCACCTCCCCGCCTCCAGGTACAGTGACACTGGCTGCCAACACCTCTCTCCTGGGACAGGCTGCTCTGTGAATGGTTATGGCCTGGCCAGTCTAGTTTCGTGTCTGTTCACAAAAACCCATGCTCCACTCAGTTTGTGGTGGCAGACTTGCTCACTGGCAGTGCTCTGTTGTCACATGGGAGCCCCCTTCCCGGGAGATGCCCACTCTCTCTTCCACCTCTGCAGTTAAAATGGACTGTGATAGCCTGGTCCTTCCTGTCTGTGATGGAACTCTGAGTGTTGACTCTCTCAGAGTGGCCCTGGTCAATGGTGCAGTGGCGACAGGTGAAGCATGTGACAGGATCTTCTGAAACTGCTGGCTATTTGAGCAGCCCTATCAGCATGGCTCGGAGGCTGAGTCTAATGTCTTGAGACAGCCTCACTCTTGTCCCTCTTCAGCCTTCATTGCCAATGACACAGCTCGAAGATTTGAACCTCCTGCAGGGCCCAACAAATGCACTTCCTACTGAGACCTTTGTTAGCTGAGCCACTGCAGTTATATACAGACATGAATGGGTCACATACTGTGTATCCAGCTGTGTTAGGGGGAGGAAGAAAATGAATCTAAGGAGAGGACCTGTACCCGCCCTCCTTCTGCTTTGTAGGTGCTGTGTGTCGGTCAGCTTGTCTGCGCTGTGATTGCGGAGTCTGAGGTCCAGGCAAAGCGAGCTGCTAAGCATGTGCGCATCGTCTACGAAGATTTGGAGCCACTCATCCTAACAATTGAGGTAATGAGCTCTGTGCTGGTGCCAGACCAGGGCCCAGAAGAACAGATAGCGGTGGTGTATCAGTTAAAATGCTCTGGCCGCAATAATGGGACAGTCCAACTCAAAGTAGCTTCCAAAGGGTAGGGGTTTCATTGACCTCTGGCTGTGTTATTGCCAGTAATGTCATTGAAGACCTGTCTTCCTGCCAGCTCACTTCTCTGTCACAATAGGTAGCCAGTCACTGTGAGCATTCCTTGTTCAGGTCCAATGAGCAGAGAAAACATTCCAACATTCCAAGAAGAGTCCTGAGACTCAGCCTACTGGATGACGTAGGTCACATGTTCACCTCTGAATTAATTACTGGCTGAAGGAATAGAGGGGGTGTTGGTTACTACTGGGGGGTCAGATTTTTTAGAAGTTGTATAGGGGAGCGGTGAAGATATAAACAGAAATTTGGCCACTGTTTGGAAGTGGAAGGTAAGAAGAATACTTGATGGGCAAACACCAATGTCCTAGACCCATAGACTCATCCTGTATCTCCCCAAGTTTACTGCTTCCCGCTCCAGAGTTTCTCAGGCACACAGTGAGATTCTCTATGAAGTAGATATTGGAGACAGTATTTTTGCATACTTTAATGCATATCTTAAGTAAGTAATAAGGTATATGGTATCTTGTTGACTGAAACCAGCTAGAAAATTGCATTTTCTATCCTGTTTTCTAGAAAGGAGTTAGAAACATGTAAAGGTCACCAGATACATCACTATGAAATAGGGGAGGGCATTCTTCTGTGTGAATTTCATCGGTCCCTATAACTTACCGTGTAAAGTTGTGAGAATGAAACTTGGGAAAGCAGCATGAATGCACAACATTGAGGTTTTTTCCCAGGCACACCCTTTTTTTTTGGACTTAAATGGTACACGTGCATTTGCTCCCTGGGGAGTCTGAGCTGGTCTGAGCTCAGCTCATTGGTGTTGGGCTGGACATACATGGGATTCTAGGGTGGGAGGTTAAATGCTGCCCCAGTTCTGGAGATCTCTTGTCCCAGCTGCCTCACTTTTCAATGATGTTTCTAGGATGCTGTGAAACACAACTCCTTTTATGAACCAGAAAGGAAATTGGAATGTGGAAATGTTGATGAAGCGTTTAAAGAGGTGGATCATATTCTTGAAGGTAAAATGATTTGAATGGAGAATGGGACAGAAGCAACCCTGTAAGAAAGCAGGTCTAGATTAATGCCACTTTTCCTTCTAGAAATAATCTAGCTGCCTAATTGGCAGGGGGTGTTTGCTTCTCAGAAACAGGCATCTCATGCACAAAGTGTTTTCCGCTCTGCCAGAGAAGGGCAGTGAGAGGCTAAGTGGGAGGCCTGGGCCTGGACCATGGCATCCTCGGGCACTGGCCTCGTGTCCATCCAGACTACAGTTTGTCAGGGATGAAGCCTCCTGCCTGTCTCTCATTCACAAACCACATCTGTATTTCCTGCTCTGCAACCATTCTACAGGGGAGACGTTGTTATCCCAGTCATTGAGATTTGGAAACTCAGGCTCAGGATGGTTAAGGAGCATGACCAAGGTTATACAACAGCTGCTAGGTGACAAAACTGGTAGTCAAATTGATAGCCTTTGGGGATTTCAAATTCCATGTTTTCTCTGTGATTCCTCCTTCTCTCACTTCTTTTCTTTCTTCCTCCCTCTGTCCCTTCCTTCCAAATGTTTTTGCTGTATGTATATATTTATACAATCAAAATGAAATGTGTCTCTTAGAAAATAGTTCATTACAGTTTTTCAATAAGAATTTTGTAACATTTTATTTTGAAATAATTTCAAACATGCTAAAAAATTGCAGAAACAATACCAAAAGTTACAATAACCCTTCCTCCGGATTCCCCAGTTGTATATACACACAAATATACACATGCAAGCACACACATATATGCTTTTTTTCCCTGACCCATTTGAGAGTAAATTGTAGATGTGATACCTCTTTACACCTAAATACTTATTTCCTAAGAACAAGGACATTCTCCTATGTAGGACATGTAGTTACCAAAATCAGACTTAGTCTGTTTCCTTTCTCTGAGTTTAATATTCTCACTTCTAAATTATGCCTCTACTTGTGTTATCTTTTTTTTTCTTTAATTCTGTTAGTTGGGATGAGTTTCACACTGGGTTGTCAAATCAACCCATTTGCCGTGGAGTCTATTCCAACTCACAGAGACCCTATTGGACACGGTAGAACTGCCCCATAAAATCTCCAAGTAGTGGCTGGTGGATTCAGACTGGCAGCCTTTTGGTGAGCAGCCACATTCTTAATCACTGTGCCACCAAGGCTCCTGACTGGGATAAGAGACTACAATGTTTATGGCACGGTTTGCGAGAGACCTAAGAAAGCCATCAAACCAAGATTATTTTCCCTACTAACTGCCCCTTTTGGGTATAGTAGAAGATATATTCCTTTATATCTTAAAGGGCTTTTTGTCTTGAAGGGTCTGTTATTAAATGTATGTATGCCTGGAGGAATCACTCTTAAGCCCATACTGGGCTAAAATTTTATCTCAGGAATTAGTTGATCAGTTGGTTACCAACTGAGAGAACTCAGCGTCATGCTCAGGGGAAGAGAGCACACCTTCGGGTGGGGGCTGGGAAGCCAAGCCCTAACTGTTGCCTGTCTGACAGGATTAAAGCAGGAACACCTCCATTTATTTATTTATTTTCTAGGTTTTTATGCTGTAAATGGAGTGGATATTTAGCAAAATAAATTTTGAGTGGATAGATGGAATCACGAATACCGTAAGCTGTGAATTTGAACCTGGCAAAAACAGCAGGGGTTTACTAATGTGTAGGCTCTGATAAAAGCTTAAATTGAAATTGAGATTAGTTCCTGAAATTTTAATATTTATGTTTCCTAAGTGAAGCAGATCCTGTTCATCTGTATTCTTCCTTTATTCAGGTTTTGGTAAGGTAGAAGGCTTCTGTCTTTTTCTGGACTCAAATACAAAAGATTTCCCTAAGTATTTCCTTTAGTTTGCAAGTAACTATTATCTGGTATGGTTTTTGTTTTTTTAAAGTGATGCTTTCTACCTAATGTGATGACTGATCTTACTGTATTCTGTTTGTTCTGTCTTTCATGTCCTCCCCACCCCCCACTATGAGTCCTATCAGTATTTATCTCAAGTGTGCTGTTGTGTATCTCTTTGGGGAGATTCTTTGGTGGTAGCTCTAGCTGTTATATTTGGTAGCTCTAGCTGTTATATTTTGTAGCTCTATAAACTCGTCACACTCTGGTGTCAGCATTTTACCAATTTCAGTAAAGTGTAGAAACTCTACCTTTATTTACCTTTGCATCCTTTTATTTGCCACATTTATGATTTTCTTAAATATTTCCTCTGGTACATGAAGCAATGCTGTATTTTTTGCTTCGATCATTAAACACAATTTACAAAACTCAAGAGGAAATGGAAAGTCTATGGTATTTACCCATGTTTCTATTCTTTCCGTTGCTCACTCTTTCTGGTGTTCCAACATTCCTTCTTTTATCATTTCCTTCCTTTTTTGAGGACTTACTTTAGTCATTCCGTTAGGATAGGTCTGATGAAGAGAAATAAATCCACTCTAGCAGTATCCTAGAAGTTGACTGCCATGATGTTCTTACAGCAAACATACACATTTTCCTAGAACGTCACGGGCAATGAATGGTAGACACTCTGGATTCTCTAGAATACTGTTCTCGAAACCTGAAGGTCTAATGCGAATTAAACCTTGTTTTTCACAGCTCTTCTTTCTGTTGCAGCTAGCTGCCGGGGTAGAAGCACTGAATTCCCACATATGGGGATAACAGCCGAGGTATGTGTGACCTTTTCCATCTGACTGCCCCCTTGACTCAGGTGTGTTTTTCTGTGACAGGTGAGATACACATGGGAGGCCAGGAACATTTTTATATGGAAACACACTGCATGCTTGTGGTTCCCAGAGGAGAGGATCAAGAAACAGATGTCTACATCTCCACACAGTTTCCCAAATATATACAGGTAATATGGGGCCATTGTAGAGGAGACACAGCTGAGTGGTTTCTGCCAGCAAAACATTCCAAGAGCAATTAGAGACAAAAATGTCATTTCAGAAAACAAAAGGGTATTGAGTACTAACAGCTATATTGATTTTGGTATGAATAGCTACATAATTTCAAAGCTTTTAGGACAGTATTATTGAAGTAGGTCATTTTGTTTGTGATTCTCTAGCTTTTAATTCAATTATGGACTCTTCAGATCTCTGTATCCTATGGATACTTAACACTGTTAGAATTAAAAAAGGAAGAGAGGCATGCTCTCTAAAACTTACAGCAGCTTATATGCATGAAGCTCTTAGGAAACAGTATTGGACAGGACATAACCAAGTACTAAATGAATCAGAATCTACGTGGGTGGAGGAAATAAGAGAAAGTAGGATTTGCTGAGGGCTAGAATCATCCAGGAAGCTCTGTGAAGAAGCAGTTATAAATTTGGATTTATAGTCAGAGTGAGATTTATCCAGATGGTGAGAAAAAGACCATTTCCAGGCAATTCCACAGGAAGATCAAGCCCCACTCATCTGTTAGTTTCCCCATCCATTGTGCAGTGGATGAATACTAGGCAGCATGAACGTAAGAAAGTAGAAGCACCCTAAAAGCCACCCAGGCTGGAATGAGAGTGCTCTTAGGAAAGGCGAGACGAAGCGCTAGGATGGATGTAAGGGAAATAAGGCAGAAGACAGATCTTGATTCAGTGAGTAGGACACCAGTGGAGTTACCACAGCAAACAGGGATGTGGGGATCTGGATTGGGGGACTTTTTAAAAGTGGAACACTAAGAAGAAGAGGGTGAAATCCTTTCTAGTCCTTTGCTGCTGCTTGTTCCTGGTGTGACCTTGGGCCCATCACTTCATTCTGCTGGGGTTCTCTGTGTAACAAAATGAGTTGTTAGATGATGTGATCTCTGAACGCTGGTACAGCAAGGAAGAGAGAGCCCTGCTTTCAGGGAGGAGCAGCTGGTCAAGTGGCAACTGAGACATTCTCCTTCTCCAGGGGAAACCGTAGAATGCAGAGGAAAGGCCCAGTCTTGGAGAGGCTTGGAAGGCCATGAAATGTCACTGCTTCAGAAACAGCATCCCTAGGGTTAGTGTACCCTACAGATAGTTCAGAAGCCTGGTGGTGCAGATGGGTAGGCATTCCACTCTTAACTGAGAGGTTGACAGTGGGAACCTACTGAGAGGCCTCGTGGGAGAAGACGTGGTGACCTGCTCCCATAAAGAGTACAACTGAGACAACACTGTGGGACAGTTCTGCTCTGTCACTGGGGTCACGGTGACTCAAAATCCACTCAGCGGTACATAATAACCAGAATAACTCAGGTATAATTCATGAGAAAAACAAAGGAAATTGCTAGTACAGACATATCTTGTCGATACTGAAAGGCTTGTTGTTGTGTACTCTCCAGCTGATTCTGCCTCACAGTGACCAAGTTAAAACAAAACAAAAAAAGCCAAACCTTTTGCAGTCCAGTCAGCTTCAACTCATAGCAACCCTATAGGATATGATAGAACTGCCCCCATATGGTTTCTAAGAAGGACCTGCTGGGTTCAAACTCTTGACCTTTTGGTTAGCAGCCGTATCACTTAACCAGTATACCACCAGGGTTAACTACTCATAAGGTTTCCAAAGCTGTAGTCTTTACCAGAGCTGACTGTCTGCTCTCTTCTCTTACAGAGCGGTTGGTAGATTCAGACTTCTGTTTATCAGCTGACCAGTAAACCACTCTGCTACAGTGACTTCTTACACTGAAAGGTCTGCTTAGTCTTAGTAAAGGCTTTGGTGACACCATTAGAACCCTGTACTGCTGAGATCGGTGAGAGACACGTGTTAAGATTTTCTTATTAGAAATTTGTTCCAGTTGTTTAGCAGTTTGTGTGTTATCCACAACGTTAAGAAATCAAAAAGTGCCGTGCTGTCTCCCTCCCATTTCAGCAGTCCCTTTCTCTTTGTTAGGACCATAGATCTGACAGTTAATGTCATGTTTCAGTCACAATGATATCCTTGCTGAAGATGAGTCAGCTTAATGTGAACTGTTAACATTCACAGGACATAGTTGCTTCAGTCCTGAAGGTCCCAGCTAACAAAGTCATGTGCCACGTGAGACGCTGTGGTGGGGCGTTTGGGGGAAAAGTCACCAAAGCTGGTGTGATGGCAGCCATCACTGCATTTGCCGCCAACAAGTAAGTAGAAGAAATCTGTTCAACAGCCTGAAAATGAGGTCACAAGAAGAGTCTCAGGATTAGGATTAGGGAGGAAGAAGAATCTGAGCCAAGATTACCTAAAATCACAATACACAAACACACAAACAAGCTGCTAGTTTATTACAATTTCTTTATCTTAAATTATCAAGCTACACACTCTAAGAACCCAAATGAGAATCTGTTACTGGAAAGAATAAAGGCCACAATAAAAACTGGATAATGCTGGAGAGCAGGCAGAAACAACCTGCATGAGTGGAGGTTACTTGTCTTTAAACCAGAAAAACCAAACCCCTGTTGTGAGTCAGCTCCAGCGCACAGCCACCCTGCAGGACAGAACAGCACTGCTCCCTGGCATTGCCACATCCGTGGTGTTTACAGAAGCAGAGGCCACGTGTCCTCTGTGGGGCAGCTCATCAGTTCCAACAGCCAACTTTTCAATCGACAGCCAAAAGCTGTCACCACTGCCCAGCAGTGCTGGACATCTATTACAACTCAACTTTTAAGTACACATATACATACGTGTGCATATGTATTCACTTGTTGTGTGTCATTATACTGCCACTTTCCTTTCAGGGTCTCAAAATGCTACCATAGGAAGCTATTTTGGGAGCAGGCACACCTGCTTAAATGGCTTAGTTTCTTGGCCAATTAACAGAGGCCAATTCCTGTAGTCCCGGGACTCACAAAGACTATGCTTCCAGTCCAGTCCTACCAGGGAGCCTTTGGCAATCAGACAACACCTGAATTTCTCCATTCCTAATGAGTCTGTTATGTCTCCAAACATTTGTCTATGGCAGAGGTTGTTAAACCACAGTGAGAAACAGCCCACAGCAACTCTGGAGCCTCTGGTACCTGAGAGCTGGCCTCCCACTGGTAGATGCCTGATGTTATGTGCTGACCCAAAGACGGGGTGGCCACCGTGAATGCCTGAGATCAGCACGGCCTGGTGGGGAGTGGGTCTCTTCTGTGATGTGTGGGACTGTCCTTAATCTCAGTAGAACCAAACCCACTACCATCTGATCAATGCAGACTCACACTGCTCTTATCGGACAGAGTAGAACTGTCTAATCAAGTCCAAGGAGAACCTGGTAGATTTGAATTGCCGGCCTTTTGGTTAGCAGCCATAGCTTATAAACCCTAGATACTGCCGACTTGGTAAGAGTTTAATTCTCTTTATTTTTTTCCTGTTTTAGACTTGGTCGTGCAGTCCGTTGCGTTCTGGAACGAGGAGAAGACATGCTGATAACTGGAGGCCGCCACCCTTATTTTGGAAAGTACAAAGTGAGTAAAAGAAGACAGAAAAAGGGGTTATAAATACAACATTCCATAAATGCAGAGTTTGCAAAGCAAACAGTTTTGGCTCCTCTCTAGTACTGAGCAACATTTAGCGCATCAACAGATTGTGCTTCTGTTTAACTTTCTATCCTGGCTCAGTGAAACACTTCTGCCTTGCTCAATGATGCCTGTTTGCAGGAAAGCTCTAGCTGGTGTTGGCTACTATGGAGTGATTAAGTGGATGAGTATATATATTCAAGAAAGTAGATCTGATAACCAACCATACTTATTCCTACTTAAAAGTAAAAATAAGAGTAATTCCTATAAAAATACTGTTATGTGAAATTGCAGTTAGTTACAGAGAGTCTTCATTTTTCAGTACATCAATGGTATGTTTGTAAAATGATGTCCAGCAATTTCTAGAAAAATTTGAAAGTAGAAAATAATAACTTTTTTTTTGCTATATGAGATATAATTTTACTAGTGTATTTGTCAGGGTGCACTGACTACTCTAACAACCCAAAACGCTTATGAAGTGAAGACTTGACTACATTATTTCTTACTCAGATGACAGGTCAATGTAATTGGAGAGAGGAGGGAGGAAAAGGAAGACTACTCTACAGGGTTGATCATTCAGGGTCTCAAGCTTTGTCCAACTAGTTGCACTACCACACCCTTGGACTGCACTGTCCACCATGACAGCCACTAGGTAACTGTGGCTAAATAATGCAAATAAATATGATTTTTGTTCCTTAGTTACATTAGCTCAGTAACCACTTGTGGCTAATCGCTATTATACTGAACAGTACAGATACAGTGTTGGCATCATCAAAGAAAGTACTACTGGACAACACTGCCCTAAGGCCCCTCAGTCTTCCGTAGGTCTTCTGCAGAGAGCCAGGAGACAGTGACAGTGACGGAACTTGGAGGCTCTCTGGGAGATACTTTAAGTACCAGATCTGAAGTGGTGGATGTTGCTTCTTTCTATAACTTCATTGGACAGAATTCTGTTGGATGACTGCAGAAAGGATGGGAAATGTAATAGCCTTCCTCCAGGCCAAGTATGAAAGAAAATAGCATTCACTGAATGCACAGCAAAGCCTCTGCTACAACTGGTGTACCTGAACATGTGTTTTTAGAAGATAATAAATCTATGTATTTCAAATCACGTTCCCCCTAAGCTGTATTTTGAATTTTGTTCAGTTCAACAGAGATTTATTAAAGTGACGTTAGTCCTGAAGGAGATTTCAATTTTATGGGGAAATTTTGACTTACATACATCATTAAGAAAACCATGCACATATCATAATCTCCAATTAAAAGATGAGGCACACACAGTGAAACACTGTGGAGAGGGATGAATATGAGTTGCACTTCTTGGCCCCTGCTCTTGGCCTTTCCTCTGATTGTTGCAGAAGAGACCCAGAAGCAGAATGCAGATGGAAAACAAGGATATTGGATACATTTTGAAAGCAAGGTTAAGATTTATTCCAAAGACCTCCAGCAGCACCAGATGCTGCTGAAAGGTGAATTGGGCCTTCTGAGAAACATTTGCAGAGTATGTTATGAGTGGGACACCAGGTTTGGAAATTAGGAAATGATTAGTGACTTATAGAAATCTAAGGATGGCAGCCAGAATTCAAGGAGCCATGGAAATAATGAAAGGTCACATGTGATGTTATGTATTTGATTTGCTTTAGGAGGATAAACGGGTTGGTTGAGCAGCAGCATCAGATTGAACAGCAGGATTTGTTGTTTGCATTGCTTTTTATGTCTTTATCTACCTTTCCTTTTTTAAAGGATCAGAGACTGTCACTGTTTTCGAGGAGACAGTTTTGGAGAGAGTTAATATAGAGTAAAGGATATTTTCACTTTTAAATTCAACATAGGCTCTCTCCAAGTGGGACAGAAGTAACTTGTGAAAGGTTAACGTGTGACAACTAAACTTTAGAGAAAATTGACCCCAGTGCCATTACCAAAGGCGGTTCTCTTCCCCTAGGTCGGATTCATGGACGACGGCAGAATCTTGGCCCTGGATGTGGTACATTATAGCAATGGAGGTGCCTTCCTGGATGCATCACTATTCGTAAGTGTTTTAGGGAACAAATTCACATTTCTGGAAAGAGTGTGATGCAAAATGATTTAATTTGAAAAATAGTCTATGGTTAAAAATTATTTAATTATAAAAGCACAAAGACCATCAGTTTGGATAGCCATAGGTTACTTACCAGTAGTCTCAGAATGAGCTCAGAGATCTTGGCCGAGTCAGCACCTGTGTGTTATTTCCATGCTTGCCATGCTTACAGTACCTTTCCTAGATGCAAGTATTAGATCAGACTTGCCCAACTTTGGCCCTATTGACACTTCAGATGTTCAGCAACGTCCTTGACTTCTACCCAGTACATGTTGATAGGGCTGTGCCTTTGCCCCTACACTGGTCTTAAAGAAAATGTCTCTAGACATTGCCAGATGTCCCCTGGGAGGCAAAATCGTTTTGGATTGAGAACCATTGACTTAAATCAAAGACAAAGATTTTTTTTTACCTTTTTCTTCCAGGATATTTTTTTCATTACATTCCGCAGAACCAATGCTTATGGTCTATGAATTTTTCAAGGGCCTTTGAAAGTATTAGAAACTTGAATGAAAAAGTATAGCCTCTAAAATATGGTCGCCATGAGTCGGATCCGACTCGACGGCACTTGGCTACTTGGCTGGCTAAAATATGAGAATAAAAAATGATTTTGAAAGAAAATTTACTCAAGTCCTTTAAAATTGTCTTACAGTGGAATGCATTTATTTAGGACCTGGGTATATTTTAAAATATTTGAAGTGATGTAGGGTGGGGCTGCCATTTTGGCCACTTTAGTCTAAAGTCTCAGGATGGTCAAACAAGTACAGAAAGATGAGAGTCTTATCACATCCACTCTGAATCTCTCCAGGTGATAGAAATGGGACTTCTGAAACTGGAGAACGCTTATAAGTTTCCCAACCTGCGCTGCCGGGGCCTGGTATGCAGAACTAACCTTCCACCCAGCACGTCTTTGCGTGGATTTGGCTTTCCTCAGGCAGGACTGATTACTGAAGCCTGTATCACGGAAGTAGCAGCCAGATGTGGCTTCTCACCTGAGAAGGTAATACTAAATTAGTCTGACGTCCAAAAGACATCACATTTCAGAGGTGGGAGGGCTTTGAAGGTCATTGAAACTGGAAAGTATGACCTTCAGAGAGGTTAATGATTTGCCTAAGGTAGCAAGCTAACTGGTTATTACAGAGCCAGAACTTTAGAGCTTAATAATCCTTGTCTTAAATGCCTCAAAAATCCTAAAGACAGATACTGAGAAAGACTGGACTCTAACCTATTTAATGAGAAGCCTCCACTGGCTGGGGATGTAACTGCTCTGAACAAGTTCCATCAAGCTCATCTTTCCCCTGAGGAGTGAGTGGGCTTCCTTAGAAACTTCTCAGTCATCTATTATGCAGTTTCAATCATTTCAGTTACTAAAATGATCTTCTTCCAGATCTTTGAGTCCTAGATCCATTCATTAACATGAAGTGTTTTCCTCTTCCTGTGCCTCTTCCAGCCCAGGATCCTGGAGTGAAATGAGGGTGAGGAGACGTGATGTGGTCTCTCTTTCCCTCTCCTCCTCCTTTGTGCTTTCCATTGTGGTGCTGGGGCTGGAAGGAAGAGGAAAAGGACCAGGAGAAACTTGAAAGTGTCAGAGCTGGGACTGAACCTCATAGCCAATTTCCTTGACCTCTACTTTGGTTTCAGTTTGGTTCAGTTCAACAAACATTTATTTATTTATTTATTTTAATTTTTTTGTTTGATATAACTGAGTGAAAATGTACATTCCCATATAAATTTACATAGCCACCTATATGCAGCTTCCACTGCTCTCCCTGCCCGGTGACAGCACACTATTCCTCTCTGCTCCATACATGTCTCATTCTCCCAACAGTCTCTTTTTTCCCTCCTCTCCACCCACTCTCCTTCCTGCAACCAGAGGTCAGCAGGATGACATCTCATAGATGTATACAACCATAAAGTGCATCCAATATATGGTCACTGCATCACCAAGTCCAGTCCATTCCTGTCCAAAGCATGGACCTTCGTTATGATTTATGGTCAAGGGCAGCATCAGGGTGAGGGGCCATGCTCCCAGGGGAACCCTGAAACCACTGGACCATCAACTGAGGTCTTTTAGTGGGGATCTCAGGGTGCACCCCTTTTTATTCTTGTGTTGCCAGTGAGACTCAACTTAATGAGCTCCATTGCGGCTATCACTGGTGGTGGCCGGGCACCATCCGGTTCTTCCGGTCCCAAGTCGATGTAGGCACCCACTGATGTGGGTCTCTTTGTCTTCTGGGTAGTCTTTCCCTCATGTCATTTTGGTCCTCGGTGAGCATCCATTCCTGCTGAGTTGGGACCATTTGCTGTGCCCTCGGATGGCAGATTGGCAGCTTTTAAGACCCCAGGCGCCACTCACCACCGTGGGGTGCAGAGAGCCCTCTTAGCAAAACGCTAGTTGTGCCAATTGGCCTCGCTTTCACCTAAGAGCATGGTCCCCCACCCCCTGCCCCAGCTACTCTATCCTTGCAATATTAGGTTAAGATGGAAGGAGTACTCATGTTATGTTTAAGTCCACTTAATATTGTTCTTGTTTCTAATGTGTGCTATCACCGATTTCACCCAACCAGATACCTAGCAACTATCTAATCTAAACCCTCCCCCCCTCCCTGCCTCCTTTCCCTCCCTTGCAGCTGTCAAAGAGTCTTTTCTTCTATACACAAGTCTGTTTTTGAAATCTTATCATAGAGGTCTCATACAATATTTGTCCTTTTGTCACTGACTACTTTCACTCAACATAATGTCTTCCATTGAAACCAGGTCATGAGATGTTTCCTGAAGTCATCGTTGTTCTTTATCATTGCGTAGTGCTCCATTGAGTGCATATACCATAGTTTACTTATCCATTCCTCTGTTGTTGGGCATCTGGGTTGATTCCATCTTTTTGCTATCGTGGACTGTGCTGCGATAAACATTCTGGCACACGTGTCCATTGGTGTGAAAGGCCTTGATTCTGTAGGATATATTCCAAGTAGTGGAATTACTTTCTCAAATAGTATATCAATATCCATTTTTTTAAGGAAGTGCCAGATTGCTTTGCAAAGAGGTTGCACCATTTTGCAACCCCACCAACAGTGTAGGAGGCTTCCACTTTCTCCACAGCCTCTCCAGCATTTGTTGTTTTGTGTTTTTTGGATCATGGCCAACCTTGTTGGGGTGAGATGGTATCTCATTGTTGTCTTGATTTGAATTTCTTTAATAACTAAGGATCGTGAACATGTCCGCGTGTGTTTTTTGGCTGGATCTCTTCTTTAGTGAAATGTCTGTCCATCTCCTTTGCCCATTGCTTGATTGGATGATTTATCTTCTTCTTGTTGATATTTTGTAGTATCTTATAGATTATGGAAATCAGGGATCGGTCTGACATAGAGTTTCCAAATATTTTTTCCCATTCTGTGGGCGCTTCCTTTAATTCTATTAATAAAGTCTTCAGATGAGCATAAGTGTTTAATTCTTAATAGATCCCATTTATCTATTTTCTCTTCTGATGATTGCGGTTTGTTTGACAGATTTTGGAGTCTGTCCATATTGTGTGTTAAAACTTCCATTGTTGTTCCTACCTTTTCTTGGATGACCTTTATCATTTTAAGTTTGATATTTAGGTCTTTTATCCAGTTGGAGTTGGCTTTTGTATAAGGTGTAAGATATGGATCTTGTTTCAGTTTCTTGCAGATGGATATCCAGTTTTGCCAGCACCATTTGTTGAAGAGACTGTTTTTACCCCAGTTGGATGTCTTAGGGCCTTTGTCGAATATCAATTGTTCATAGGCAGATGGTGTCATCTCTGGGGTCTCAGTTCTGTTCCACTGATCAATCTGTCTGTTCTTGTACCAGTACCAGGCTGTTTTGACCACTGTGGCAGTGTAATATGTTCTAAAGTCAGGTAATGAGAGGCTTCCCAGTGTGTTCTTCTTCTTTAGTAGTACCTTGCTTAACCAGGGCTTCTTCCCTTTCCAAACAAAATTGGTGATTTCTTTCTCCATCTCATTAAAAAATGTTGCTGGAACTTGTATTGGGATTGTATTATATAAGTAGATTGCTTTGGGTAAAATAGACATTTTCAGAATGTTAAGTCTTCCTATGCATGAGCAGGTAGGTTTTTCCATTTATCTAAGTCTCTCTTAGTTTCTTGTAGTAAGGGCTTGTAGTTCTCTTTGTAAAGGTCTGTTATTTCTCTGGTTTGATTAATTCCTAGGTACTTTATCTTCTTAGGGGCTATCATAAATGGTATTGATTTGATAATTTCTTCCTTAACAGTCTCATTGTTGGTATAAAGGAATCCTACTGATTTACTTATGTTTATCTTGTATCTTGAGACTTTGCTGAATGCTTCTATCAGTTTGAGTAGTTTACTTGTAGATTCCTTGGGATTGTCTGCATATACAATCATATCATCTGCAAACACAGAGATTTTAACTTCCTCTTTACCAATGCAGATGCCCTTTATTTCTTGGTCTTGTCTAATTGCTCTGGCTAAAACTTCTAGCACAATGTTGAATAGAAGAGGTGAGAGTGGGCATCCTTGTCTAGTTCCTGATCTCAAGGGAAAGTCTTTCAGTCTCTCTCCATTCAGGATGATGTGGGCAATTGGCTTTGTATAAATGGCCTTTATTGTGTTGAGGAATTTGCTGTCTATGCCCATTTTGCTAAGAGTTTTTAGCATGAATGGGTGTTGGACTTTATCAAATGCCTTTTCTGCATCAATGGACAAAATCAGGTGATCCTTGTCTTTTGTGTTATTTATGTGGTTAATCACATTGATTGTTTTTCTGATGTTGAACCAGCCTTGCATCCCTGGTATGAATCCCACTTGATCATGATGGATTATTTTCTTGATATGTTGTTGTATTCTATTGGCGAGAATTTTGTTGAAGATTTTTGCATCTAGATTCATGAGTGATATCGGTCTGTAGTTCTCTTTCTTTGTTGGGTCTTTCCCTGGCTTAGGTATCAGGGTTATGCTGGCTTCATAGAATGAGTTTGGGAGTACTCCATCCCTTTCTATACTGTGAAATAGTTTCAGTAGTATTGGAGATAACTCTTCTCTGAATGCTTGGTAGAATTCTGCAGTGAAGCCATCTGGACCCGGACTTTTTTGGGTTTGCAGTGTTTTGATGTCCTTTTCAATCTCTTCCTTTGTAATGAATTTATTAAGTTGTTCTGCTTCACGTTGTGATAATTTGGGTAGAGTACAGTACTCAAATTTGTTAGAGTACAGTCTTTCATAGTATTCTGTTATGATATTTTTGATTTCTGTTGGATCTGTGG
Organism: Heterohyrax brucei; assembly: GCA_028571685.1. NCBI lineage: Eukaryota > Metazoa > Chordata > Mammalia > Hyracoidea > Procaviidae > Heterohyrax > Heterohyrax brucei. The sequence continues at coordinate 109,473,933 of CM053146.1, forward strand.
TGACAGTTCCCTCTCATTTCTAATTTGGGTTATTTGTTTCCTTTCCTGCTTTTCTTTAGTAAGTTTAGACAGTGGTTTGTCAATTTTGTTGATCTTCTCAAAAAACCAGCTTTTGGTCTTTTCAATTTTTTCAATCATTTTTCTATTCTCTAATTCATTTAGCTCTGCTCTAATCTTTTTATTTATTTATTTATTTATTTTTATTTTTATTTAACATAACTGAGTGAAAATGTACATTCACATGTAAATTTACATGCCCCCCTATATGCAGCTTCCACTGCTCTCCCTGTCCGGTGACTGCACACTATTCCTCTCTGCTCCATACATGTCTCATCCTCCCAACAGTCTCCTTTCCCCTCCTCTCCGTCCACTCCCCTTCCTCCAGCCAGAGGTCAGCAAGATGATATCCTATAGATGTATAGAACCATAAAGTGCTTCCAACATATGGTTACTCTGCATTTCCAAGTCCATTCCATTCCTGTCCAAAGAGTGGACCTTTGTTATAATTTATGGGAACGGGCAGCATCAGGGCCGGGGGCCATGCTCTCAGAGGAACCCCCAAACCGCTGGACCATCAATTGAGGTCTTTTAGTGGAGATCTCATGATGCACCTCTTTTTATTCTTGTGTTGCCAGTGAGGCTCCTCTGTGTGAGCTCCGTCATGGCTACCACTGGTGGTGGCCGGGCACCATCCGGTTCTTCCGGTCCCAGGTCTGCTCTAATCTTTATGATCTCGTTTCTTCTGGTGCCTGAGGGTTTCCTCTGTTGTTCTCTTTCTACTCGTTCAAGCTGTAGGGTTAGTTCCTTGATTTGGTTTCTTTCTTCCTTCCAGATATGTGCATTTATGGAGATAAACAGACCTCTGAGCACTGCTTTGGCTGTATCCCATAGGTTCTCATAGGAAGTGTTTTCATTCTCTTTGGAATCCATGAATTTCTTTAATTCATCCTTGATTTCCTCTATAACCCATTTTTTTTGAGCAAGATGTTGTTCAGTTTCCAAGAGTTCCACTTTCTATCTCTGTTTTTTCTGCTATTGATTTCAACTTTTATGGCTTTATGATCTGAGAAGATGCTTTGTAGTAATTCAATGCTGTGGATTTTGTTGAGCATTGCATTATGGCCTATCACATGGTCAATTCTGGAGACTGTTCCATGTGCACTGGAGAAGAAGGTGTAGTTGTCTGCTGATGGGTGGAAAGTTCTGTATATATCAGTGAGGTTTAGTTGGTTAATTGTGGCAATGAGGTCTTCTGTATCTTTACTGAGTTTTTTTCTAGATGGTCTGTCTAGTATTGAGAGTGGAGTGTTGAAGTCTCCCACTGTTATTGTGGAGTCATCTAACTCTGTTTTGAGTGTACTCAGTGTTTCTTCGACGTATTTAGGTGCTCTGATAATAGGTGCATAAATATTTAATATAGTTAAGTCTTGTCTGTGTACTGAACCTTTCAGCAATAAATAGTGTCCATCTTTGTCCACGATGGTGGATTTGACATTAAAATTGATTTTGTCTGAGATTAGAATTGCCACCCCTGCTCTTCTTTGTTCATTGTTAGCTTGATATATATTCTTCCAACCTTTAATTTTCAGTCTGTTCCTATCTAACACCAGATGGGGCTGAAAGTTTTCATTGAATTGGGCTCTCTGAGAAAAGTATGCATATGACTTATTGCCTTGTAGCATCTTTCAGAAAGCTCGTGGTCCTCTGCTTGGCTAGATATAGCCCCTCTTTGAGTATATTGTGGGCTCTATTTCTGTCAACTCTCCCTGAAACTGATAATCCCCTGTGAGGGTCAGTTAAATCTTCAGCTGATTTTCAGCTGGCATCTCACACAGCATCTCTCTTTGCCACATGCCAGAGCCACCCTGGGCAAGCTACTGGTCCACACTCTCCACCTTCTTGCCGCCCGCACAACTTTGGAGTCTGTGGCTGTGGGCAAGAGCCATTGTTTTCATTTTTTGAACTTGGGGGTGAGGTAGCCTTTTACCCCTTCCTTCATGGGCAGCGCATCACAGCACATCTTGCTGTAGCATATTTCATAATATTGATGGGAGGGCAGGGAGAATCAGGTGAAGACTTCCTTTCATCCCAAGGAAGTTGGAGGAGAGAATATACCTGACCAAACCCACTGGCAATGAGTCTATTCTGACTGACAGTGGCCCTGCTGCACAGAATAGAACTGCCCCACATGATTTCCAAGGCTGTGAATCTCTACAGAAGCAGACTTCCACACCTGTCTCCCAGGGAGTGGCTGGTGGGTTCAAACTGCCAACCTTTCAGTTAGCAGTAGAGTACTCAGCTGCTGTGCCACCAGGGCTGCTGGGGAGAGAATCAAAACCCCAAACCAAACCTGTTGCATTCAAGTTGATTCTGACTCACAGCAACTTTGTAGGATAGTAGAACTGCCCCAAAGGTTTTCCAAGGAGCACATTGTGGATTCGAACTGCTGACCTTTCAGTTTGTGGTAGAGCACTCAACTACGGTGCCACCAGGGCTCCTAGAGAGAGAATAAAAACCCCAAACTAAACCCACTGGTGTCGAGTTGATTCAGACTCACAGCAACCCTATGGGATAGTGTAGAAGTGCCCCCACAAGATTTCCAAGGAGCGCCTGATGGGTTTGAACTGCCAACCTTTTGGTTAGCTGCCTTGGCTCTTAATCACAAAACCACTAGGGTTTCCAAGAGAGAGAACAGCCACCAAACACGTTTTGTTCCCCCAAATGGCTGCAGTGCTCTAATACATAGTCTTCCTCATATATGCACCTACCAATTTTTTTTAGGTGATGGGAGGTGTTGTATATTTGTAATGACCCAATCAGCAAGCTTGGAGATGTAACTGACCACAACTGCTGAGACTTTTCTTACCTGAGAATGTGAGGAACTCAGCACCTTTAGTTCTCACCTGGGACCCTTGGTCATCAATTCTGGGAATACAGAAAAAATTCCACTCAGCACTCCAGACTAAAATGGAATCTTTTCATTTATTCTTCATCCTAGATTGTGGATTAAGCACATTTTTTTTTGTCTTTTTGAGCCTTCATGGCACAGTCATTAAGTGTTTGACTGCTAACCAAAAGATCAGCAGTTTGAATCCACCAGCTGCTCCTTGGAATCCCTATGGGGAAATTTTTGCCTGTCTTCTAGGGTCACTATGAGACAGAATCAACTTGACAGCAGTTGGGTTTAATTTTTTGTTTTTGTTTTTTCATAGTTTTTCATTTGGATGTGAGTGGTATTTTCTTGCCACAACATCTCAACAATCCAAATAATGTAGCCTGGAGATTAAGTTCAGAGTTACCTTTGAACGGATGTTCACAATTGCAACTAAAATTTAGAGTTTGTGTTGTGCTTGGTCTGAGTTGATTCACATAAGAAATATGAGAAAAGAACTCTTTTCTTTGAGTTTATACAAGAGCAGCATAGAGAACATATAAGAAAGTGCTTACATGTTTAATAGATGCTCTGGGGTACAGAGGTGAAAGAGATCATTCTGTAGAGGGTATCAGGACAGACTTCAACAAGGAGTCAGTAGAATTCACTTTGGGTGTGAAAAGATGAGCAGAATTTAAATTGGAATAGGAGGATGTTTGATGAAAGAGACTATGCTAATGTTTTACCCCTTTTTAAATTTTCTTTTCTTACCAAGGTCCGAGAGATAAACATGTACAAGGGAATTGATCAGACACCCTACAGACAAGAGATTGATGCCACAAACCTGATTCAGTGTTGGAGAGAATGTATGGCCATGTCTTCTTTCTCCCTGAGGAAAGCAGCCGTGCAAAAATTCAATGCAGAAAATTACTGGAAGAAGAAAGGGCTGGCCATGGTCCCTCTAAAATATCCTATCGGCCTGGACTTCAAAGCTGCTGGTCAGGTCAGTTCTCCAGATACATATAGGAATGCCACCTGGAAGAGACCCAGACAAAGCCAAAGGTGTTGAGGAAAGTTTCTATAAGCTGGAATAGCCAAATGGTTGCATTGACCAATTGTTATTAGATTTCAACAAAGTTGTACTGAATTCAGTCAGCTTTACTCCAGTGGAGACAAGAGCCAATCTGTCCAGGTGGCCAAGGTCAATGAAATTGTTGTTTCAGGGAACTCAAGAGGCCTGGAGTCTACTTCCAGTCCTAGCATTAATCCTGAGTCAACTTGTCTGTGGTCCTAGGGGCCCCAGATTGCTCCTCTGCAAAGAGGTGAAACTGGGTGACCCTCTGGGATCCTATTTTTGCTTCTCTTTGATTCTGTGTTGCTGGGCCATGAAACAGAAATAGGAAACTGCAAGACATTTGGAGACCCCTCCTCTTTTTGGTGGCTCAGGGCAGAATAAATCCAGAAAAAATGAACAATTAAATAATTTTAAGGAAAATACAGTTTTAGGAGTTTGTTTGCCTCATAGCTGTTCAAAGTGTGACAGGGGGAACTAGAAATCAGCTCTTATAGTTGAATTTCTTGAAGCTATTTCAGCTTATTCATTCTTTTTTTGTTGTTTTATTGTGACTAAGTGACAATTTATAACTCAGTTGTCCATATAAAACCCCATATACACACCTTTATGCAACTCTGGCTGCTCTCCCAACCCTGGGATTGCACACTCCTCCTTCCCACCCTGTACCTTCCCTATCATATCCATGCAACCAACTCCTTCCCCTTTTTCCTGACCCTCCCACCTTGTTGCTATAGAGGAGCTGCTCCAACAGCCTCTTGTCTTACTAGTCCAGTCCAATTTTTGTCTGAAGTGTCTTTAGTACTGGTTTCAGCTGTGGGCTAGCTGTGAGTTCTAGGGGCCATGTTTTTGGAGGACCCCCAGGATGTTCAGCCATCAAGTCTGGTGTTAGTATAGAATACTAGATCTGCAACCCCATTTTCTTCCTGGTACATCAAGGAGTCTCCATTGTGTTTCTTGTCAAGACAGCCATTGGTGGTGGCCGGGGCCATGTAGTTCTGGTCTCATGTGGATGTAGTGTCTGGATCATATGGCTCCTTCTGTCTCTTGGGTTCACATTTTCCTCCTGTCTTTGATGTCCTTTGTTCTACTCTGCTCCAGGTGCATTGGAACCATTTAATGTTCCTTAGACGGCACCTAGCTAGCTTTGAAGACCTGTTTTACTCAGCTAGTTCTGTGCTAACAGAAATACACCTGTGGATGGCTTTAAAAGAGATGAATGAACCTGAGGGAGAACAAACTTGACAAGGGCTTTTAACCTAGTAGGTCTTCAGTGGAAACCCTGGTGGTATAGCGGTTAAGTGCTAGGTCTGTTAATCAAAAGGTCAGCAGTTTGAATCTGCCAGGCACTCCTTGGAAACTCTATGCGGCAGACCTACTGTGTCCTATAGCATCGCTATGAGTTAGCACTGACTTGACAGCAGTGGATTCAAACTGCTGACCTTTTGGTTAGCACACCTAGCACTGCACCACTACACCCCCAGGATTTCCACTGAGCACCTACTAGGTTAAAAGTCCATGTAGAGTTTGTTCTTCCTCAGGTTCATTCATGTCTCAGGGCAAACTAAGAATCGTATCCTCATTTTAGCCTGGAGAAAACAGAGACTCGGGGAACTGAAATAGTGTGCCCAGAGCTCACATGCAGTGCAAGACAGGGCCAGGGACACGGACTGAGGTCCGGCAGGCTCCAGAACTGTGCTTTCTCAGTGGCCTCAAGCTGCTTCCTGAAGCACCTGAGGTGGGAGCTGAGGTGAGATTCACCTGGGAAAAATCAAGACAGCAGCCAGCAGTACAAATTCATTTTCAAGAGCTACTGCTATGCTCATGTCTAGGAAACAGAAGAGCTTCTGTGTGTAGAATATTTCTTTAAGGATTGACTCAGAGTTGAGATCAGTCAAGCTGCTTCCTGGTAGACCATGTGCTGAAATTTTGTCCTGCAGAAAATCAAATGCAGGAGGGAAATACAGATGAGATTTGAGTGCCTTTTATGTTGAAGGCACTGGGCTGGGTGATCTGTAATCTCCCACTTGATTTAACCCATATCTCATCCCTATTGGATAGATGGTATACGCTCTGCTCTAAGGAAGACCAGTGAGAGCATTGGTGGACCTGTGTTCAGCCTCCCGTCTGTCAGAAGAGGCTCGTGTGTTGCTATGATGCTGAACAGGTTTCAGCAGCACTTCCAGACTGAGATTAGGAAGGCAAGCCTGGCAATTTGCTTCCTAAAACCAGCTATGAGTTGGAGTTGACTGGACAGCGGGGGTTTTGGTTGGCTGCTCAGTAATTATCATCCTTTTCTAGCTATTTACTGAGTGAGGTGGACAAGGCAGACCTGGCCCAAGGGGGCTGCTGGACACTAAGTAACGGCAACTGTTGAGGCTCAGGATTTCCTGAGGAGTCACTGGCGATGGAGGCTGCTCCTCCTATTGTTCTGGCCAGTCGGCCCTGTTTGAGGCAGTGGTGGCTTAGTGGTAGAGTTCCTGCCTTCCACGTGAGAGACCTGGCCTCAGTTGCCATTCTGTCAGTGGGGGCTTGAATGTTGCTGTAGTGCTGAGCACGTTTCAACAGTGCTTCCCCACTAAGATGGAAGAAGAAGAAAGGCCTGGTGATCTAGTTCTGAAAATTCAGCCCTGGTAGCTGTCTGAGTCACAGGGGTCCAGCCTGCAGCCAATTGTGGGAACAGTCCAGATTCAAAGCAAAGACATCATCTTTGTTTTTGGCAGTCCCTTGGGATCTTCCTGTCACTGATTGAGTTGTATCTCCTCCAGCTAATGTGTGTATCAGTTTGGGTGGGCCATGATTCCTGATATTGTGTGATTTCACTCTATGTTGTAATTTCTGCCTCTTTGATGTTAATGAGGGAGCATGGGTGGCCATTGTGTTGGTGAGGCAGGACTCAATCTAGGAAATAGTATTGTGCCTTGACGCAATCTCTTGGAAGATAAGAGGGAAGCAAGCAGAGAGTAGGGCAACTTGTCCCACCAGGAAAGACACACCAGGAGCAGAGAACATCCTTCAGACTCAGGGTCCCTGTACCTGGGAACCTCCCAGTCTGAAGATTGATGACAAGGACCTTCTTCCAGAGCTAACAGAGAAACACCCTAAGTTTAGTCTTCTAGTCACTTTACTGGGAGGAAATATTTCTTTGTTAAAGCCATCCCCTTGTAGCATTTGCTATGATAGCAGGCCTAGATGACTAAGACACATCCTGCGCTGGCCCAGGTAGACTTGCAAGAAGGTACATCCTTAGTAACCATAAAACGTGTAGCTTGGAGTCTGAGTGTTTTTGATTACCAGGCAACTTTGATTCTGTGTTAGCAGCTTGGTTCCTTCTGGGTCCCTGTGGGGAGCTATGGCTAGATAAGTCAGCTTCCAAGTTCCCTTCCAACTCAAAAGCTCAGTAATTCCATGTCAGGGTGAATGAGGGTAGGCTTAAACAACTTTGCAACAAAAAATAACTGTCTTATTGAAGACCTGTCTGTCCCATGCTTATTTGGGTTTTTATTTTAACTTTTATACAGCACATGGACAACCATAGAAACATGTGTGTACTCACAGCTATCCTTCCTCTTCCACAACCTGTCTGCCATTACCTTTGCATTTGAAAACTGACCCCATTCCCCCGAAAGAACAGCCTAGAATGTTGATGAGCCCAGGCTGAGGGGATCTTGGGAGATTCTAGTGTGCTCATATGTTTTTCTTCAGAAACAGGAAGGCAGGAAACATACTCAAAGCCAGCCAGGGACAACCTGGCCTTTTGGGACCAACCATGAGTTAGCATTATCCTCTAGCATTGCCCTGGCTCTGCTCAGTGTTCTTGGGGCAGTGGGCAAAGGGACTCAGTTTTTGGCAGAGGGTGAGGGGTGAAAAAGGAGGGATTGCTTCCAATGAAAGTGTTTTAATTAAAGTGGTGTTTGATAAAATCAGTTAAAAAGATGCTAGGAACTGTTTTCATTTTCTCTATTTAGGTTAATGCACTGGTTCACATTTACCTGGACGGGTCGGTGCTGGTGGCTCATGGTGGAATTGAAATGGGGCAGGGGGTCCACACTAAAATGGTTCAGGTGAGAGTACAAAGAATGGGATTAAGCTGGGTGTGTATGTGTAAAAGTGTGTATGAGAGAATCTATGAAGATGTGTTTTATGAAGTGAAAAGAAAGATGAGAGACAGGAACTTTGACAGCTATTACTGGTAAACGAACCACTTTTGTGACTGAGTCTCAGAAACAAATATGGCCTAAGAATCTCAGGTTTAATTGCTAAAGAAAATTGTAGGTATTTTGATATATTGAACAGTGACTTTTCGTTTTGAGCCTTTCCCAGGCAATAGAAAGATGTGTATCTATTAAGGACTCAGAACAATTGGTAATATAAATTGCATTTGATATTTTTAACCTGGCTTAACCACTTTTCTTTTGGTTTAACTGTTTTAGATTAATTTTTAGCTAATTTTTATATTTTTCCTGGTAGCTTGTTAGTAATGCAAATTCTCAGCAGGGATTTCAACTAGAACTAATCAATTTGAAGCCCTGCCCCTGTCCTCGAGAGTTCTTTGCAATCTTGACTTTTAGTGGATGTGTTTATGTAGACTCTGTTTAACCTTCCCCTGATTGTTGAATACTCTTTACATAAGCTATGATTTTATCAGTAATTATTTTCTTAAAATAGAGTCCTAGAATTATTGGGTCATAAGTTGTGAGACACAAGGTGTGACACATAGTACCAAATTGTTTTCTAGAAAGTATCCATCTTACTACACCAACACTGAATATTGGTTTATGCTGAGTTCTCCAGTGAAGCAAAACCAGGGAAGTATGTATGTAAACAGAGAGAAAGATTTATTTCAAGGAAATGACTGATACAGTTGTGGAGGCTGACAATTCCCAAGCCACAGACTCATACATATAGTTGCAGAGGCTCAGAAACCCAATATCCGCAGGATAGGCAGCAGGCTGTTAGCTTATGCAGCTACAGGAGCTGGAGAATCCAACATCTGCTGGTCAGGCAGCAGGCTGAAGGCTTCTTGCATTCTGAGAACTGGAGGTCAGAGAATGATGAGATGAGTGCAGGATCGAGAGAGTGAGGTTTGCCAGAACATTAGTTTATGTCATGAATGCAGGCCACACCCCCAAGGAAACTCCTTTTCAAATGATTAGCTGCTCACATAAGATCACAAAATGAAAGGTGATGCTTAGTCTCTGCCAAACCACTGAGAATTTTAGCCTAGCCAAATTGAGACATAACATTAACCATCACAAATGTTATGGATATTTTTGATCTTAGGTAATTGGATAGGTGAGTGCTAGTATCTCATTATTCCTGTGATTGGCATTTATCTAATTATAAAGATGTTAGATATGTATTTTCTTTCATGTTTTAGTCACTTCAGACTTGTCTGATCACAATTTTTCCCATTTTTATGGTGAATTTTCCTTGTTTTCCCTATTGAGCCACCAGAGAACTTTATGTTCTGAGCCTGTGCACTCCGTGTATAGATCTTCTGGAAACCAGGTGCTATGGAAGGACTCTATACGCCAGTGTCCTTGAAGCATTTGTGAGCAAATTTTCAGCCACACTGCTAGGAGAAGAGAGGAGAATTTTAGGTCAGCTCAAGTTAGCAGGCTGATTTTGCTCTCCACCACTAAAAACAAATGAAGACTGAAGTCGATGGTCACATCCTGTGTCAGCTCACAGCCCAAGTGCCAACACTGTCCCTCTGTGATCCACGTCTTGGTACTGCTGCTTTTCCAAGCCCTCTGTCCTGTCTCCCAAGGAGTGTTCTTTTTTCCTCGTCATGAGCAATACATCTCCCATGGCGGATAAGGTTGATTTTGCTAGAATCTCCCATGGTAGGGTGGTACCAGAGGCCTCAAAGATGTTATTTAATGATTGTAAAGATGTAAGGGTTTTTTCCTGTCTGGGTCCTTGCCTCATCTTCCAGAAACTATTGCACAGAAGAATATCAAGGAGAAGAAAGGGTGTTCAAGGTTTGGGGTCTAGGCTGGCTATAGAGTTTTTGGATAAAAAAGAGCTTCATATGGTTGGTTGCTGACGGAAAGCCATGCTTCCACCCCCTGGTCCCCACTGCACATAGGAGGGCTTCTCACGTGCTCTGTCCTGTGATAACCAAAGTTCTGCATTTGAAAAGAAACTCTTGTGCAATCCAGGTGGTCAGTCGTGAGTTGAAGATGCCAGTGTCAAATATTAACCTGCGTGGAACAAGCACAGAGACTGTCCCAAATGCAAATGCCTCTGGGGCGTCACTGACGGCAGATTTCAATGGGTTTGCATTAAAGGTAAAAATCGTTTTGTTAGCGTCCTAATTCCCAACCCCATGGGGTTAATGGAGCTCGGAAGACGTTGAAAGCTAACCTGTCTCTTAACCTCCTCCCTGTAAGCTTTCTGTGAACGCTGCTCCTCCTTGTCTGTCTGGCTCGGTCAGTGGCGCCACGTGCAGCTGCTCGGGCATGCTGGAAAGGACACCTCTTTTCTCGTCCCCTCACTTCTGACATCTGACTGGTCAAAAGATTCTATCAGTTCTGCCTCCATGTTCCATTAATACCCCTGCTTCGGTTCAGACTCCCACCACTGCCCAGCTCTGCTGACTTTCTTTCTCTCCGCCACCAGCGTCATTGCCTTTCACTGTCTGTCACCACTGCTAGAGTGAACTTGTCCACAAAACAAAGCGAACTGCGCTGTTAAAAACAGTGACCTCTAGCTGACCAGTAGTTTTTCTTTTAAGTTCCTGCGTCTTAGCCTCTCATCTAAATACCTTACAAGGCTGGCCCCCATCCTGGGTGCTGTGTTTTGTAGCTGAGCACACATTTTAGGTACACATACCCTGTGTGAAAACATTTATATCCCTTTCTTACGGGGTTGATTTTTTCCTTCTCCGTGTTCTCCTCAGCCTCTTCAATCAGCTTCTAAAGGCTCATGTCATGTTGTTTTGAAATTGTTTGCATGTCTGTCTCTGCCATACCAGGATTTCTGAATCATGATACTGTTGACATCTTTGGCCAGGTAATTGTTTGTTGTAAAGGGCTGTCCTGTGCACGGTAGGATATTTTGCAGCATCTCTGGACTCTGCCCAGTAGATGCCAGTAACATCTGCTCCCCGATAGTGACAATCAGAAATGTCTCCAGACACAGGAGATGTCCCTAGCTTGAGAACCACTCTAATAGACTATATATGACCTCAGGGCAGAGACTAGTAAGTAAAGTGAGCTAGAACTCAAGAGTCCAACATAGACTGCCTGAGTTCAAATCCTAGCCCTACCATTTGCCAACTATCTGAAGTTGGACACGGGCCCTGATTTACTTAATGCATGTGATGCTGATCTGTATGTATTCTTTACTATTTCATTATTATAATTCTAATTTAAAAATAATCCCTAGGATGCTTGTCAAACTCTTCTAAAACGCCTTGAACCCATCATCAGCAAGAATCCTAAAGGCACTTGGAAGGACTGGGTAAGAATCACTGTTTCTCTGTGTTTTATGTTAGAAAATGAAGTGGGAGAGAAGAGAGATGTATGAATTAAGTTGCTGCTGAAGAAAACAAACCGAACCCAATGCTGTTGAGTCAATTCCGACTCATAGTGACCCTATAGGACAGAGTAGAAGTGCCCCTTCGAGTTTCCAAGGAGCGGCTGGTGGGTTTGAACTGCTGAACTTTTGATTAGCAGCTGTAGCACTTAACCACTATGCCACCAGGGTTTCCATCTGCAGAAAAGGCATTTTAAAAGGCACTGCAGGTGCTTGGTGGGCAGTAAGAGGCCCCAGAGCTGCTAGTCAGCAATTTGAACCCACCAGCCTGTCTGTGGGAGAAAGACGTGGCATCCGCTTCTGTAAAGATTTACAGCCTTGGAAACGTATGAGGCAACTCTGCTCTGTCTTATAGCATCACTATGAGTTGGAATCAAAAACAGTGGGTTTGGGTGGCTTGGCCCTCAGCCTATGGAAATCCCATTATAATATGGTAGAGGATCTCCTGCATCAGTGAAAATAAGCCACAGATTCTTTGGCTATTAGAGATATTAAAGCTAATTGTTCTTCAGAACTCTTGTTTTAAGAAAGAATTTATTAATTTTTTTTCTATAGAATCTAGTCATTTTCTATACATCAGATTTTCCCTCATCTCTCTACTTCTGCTGTTCCTATGGTAGAAAAACAACACTCAAATCATTTTATGAAAGCCTGCAAGCACTCACTTAGAAACAGGAAGCCAAGCCATGAGGTATGCGTTCAACATGGACTAGGCACTAAATGGGATGCAAAGCTATTCAACCACTTTCTTTGACCTATTTAGTGTAGTTAGAAGGCACAACTAGCAAGCTTTTCAAGTAATAGATTGTGAAGTATCAGATGGTGGAGAATGCATTTCAAGAAAGGCTAGGGGAATGTGTTGTATTCCAGAATGTGCCTCTTTGCAACAGTGAAAGCACTGGTCTAGGAGCAGTAACACCTGATGAGTCCTGCTTAGAAATAGTCCCAGATGTTCCATGGAGTTAGAACGACAATTTGTACTTATGGAAATTCTTGATCCTTTCTGTGCATATCTCGCTCTCCTGTCTGCCCTCTGCCCTCTATGCCACCTGAGCCCAGAGTGGCAGAGAGCCTGGCTCTAGAAAGCTGGACTGATGCACAGTGTGAGGGGGTTGGTTCTGGTGCCGTTAACCCAGCTTCTGCTCTACTGCTGGCACTTACCACTTGCTTTCCTCTCAGGCGTGGGGACTTGGACACATCCTGCCATTTTGCTAGCTGGTAGTCAACTCTGTCCACTGGAGTTAGGAAAACTTTTGGTGTAAATTGTACAACTTAGCAAAATCATTCCCCTCTCCTAAGACTATTGCAGGTACATATTAAAATTAAATGCCTAGCCAAACACTGTTTCCTGAAATGTCTCAAGTGAATAGGTTATGTCTTTCCAGATGACTAAGTGAAGTTCTTCACAGGCAGAACCCTGTAGTCCAGTCTACAAGTGTAATGTACCATGACATTTATTACAATCATATACAGTGAATAAAAATTGCTGCTAGAAGTCATAGACCACCAGTGCCTGCAGAGATGGAGAACGCTGAATTGAATAAATTAATCTCGGTCTCTCCTACCTTTTACTGCTGATAGCTTGACTTACCACATAGTAAGATTAAATTTTTTAACTTTTTCTTTAAGCATCTTTATTTCATCATGTTTCACTTTTCACAGGCACAGGCAGCTTACAATGAAAGCATCAGTCTTTCGGCTGTTGGCTACTTCAGGTAAGTAGTCCCTTCAGTCACATACTATACATCTGTATCTTGGTGTAAATTTGTTGGTATCCTGAGGAAACATTTCAGTTCTGTTTGTAATTTTGGCACAAATTGATTTCATACCTTCTACTAGCCATTGTTATAAAGAATAACTGCTGGTTAATCCACATATTCACCAGAACGCTTGTTGGTTGCAATAGGCTGCAAACCAAATGCATCTGATCAAGTAATTCAGATCACACAGGATGACATTTAGAGGGTTCTCTGGGGATTAGTGAGTGCTTGGAACTCACAACAGTGATTGACCTTTTGGTGGAAACTCAATCAGTCTCTTAAGTTAAAATGTAAAGTTAAAAAACAAAACTAAACCTATTGCCATTGAGTCGATTCCAGCTCATATCTACTGTATAGGACAGAATAGAACTGTCCCATAGAGTTTCAGAGGAGCATCTGGTAGAGTTGAACCGCCAGCATTTTGGTTAGCAGCCAAGCTCTTCCCCAGTGCGCCACGAAGGCACAAAGTTAACGCAAAGCACATTAAACCCAACATAAAATAGACACCATTTTACATATAATAGATTGGCAAAAATTAAAGCATTTGTCAAAATGTGAAACAACTGGAACTTCCTTACTTTGGAAAACAATTTATCAGATTATTTTAATCAGGGGTGAAGGTGTTAAAGAGCAGGGCAGTGTAGAGAGCCCTACTTGGTTTTGCCGCTTTCCAGTTGTGAGAGTCCTGGTCACCATTTAGTTATCAAGAATAAAGACTGGTATAAATGGTGTAAGGTGTTTTTAACGGCCACCTCCAGGCTGAGAAGCAGAGGAGAGAGAGACAGAGAATTCTGACATATTGCTGTACTCTTGACATACATTTTGGTGTCTTTGGAGAGGATTTAGGGACAGAGGTGGCCCTGAGAGGCTGAAGATGAGAGACCAGAGTAGGGTCGAGAAATAAGCATCACAAGGCTTGATCCCTGACACAGAAGGCTGAATCCTGGATCCAGAAAGGCAGACAGTGCAGGCAAGTTTAGTATTTGGTGTAAAATGCAGGTTGAATTCCCCAAGTCTGGTGACACACCTGGGGACTCCAAGGACAATAGGATTTCCTAATCCCATACTAGTCAGCAACAACGGGATGGATAATTGCATGGTCAGCAGCCAATTCCAGGGTCATGGAGGCAGTGGTGACAGGATGTTTTTATCAAACAAGTCAAATTTAATAAGAAAGATGTAAATATGTATTCAGCAGTTTTACTGAGCAGGCATTATGTGCTGGGCCTGTCATTGCTCTCCTCTGCTCTGCTCTGCACACAGCCTGAGCACAGCTCCTTGTAGGTCTGTCTAGTCACATGGTCTGTGACTAGAGGACTTGATCACGTGACAGTACTCCTCAAGAATTCTGTTTCCTCCAGGGGTTATGACTCAAACATGGATTGGGAGAAAGGCGTGGGTCATCCCTTTGCATATGTTGTGTATGGAGCTGCCTGTTCCGAGGTTGAAATAGACTGCCTAACCGGTGATCACAAGGTCAGTATCAGTTGGAGAGTTCTTCAAGTCACACTTGAGATGTACATAAGGGCCACATATTCCATCAATCCAGTAAGAATTGAGGGCATAGCAGTACCACAGGTGTGGCCTAAGGGTCATTTCTCTACATTAGAGAAGGAAACAGAAGCTTAGCAATTGCCCTGGCAGTGTGGCAGCTTCCATGGGACGCAGCCAGGGACCGTCTTCTTTATTTCCTTTTAAATGAAATCAGGAAAGAAGCCACTTGGAAGAAGAAACACAGCCTAAAGGGGCATCCATGTAGACTGTGGGCTCCCTTCGTGAAATGTGATCATATGACATCTTTGAAGGATGACATAGGCATCTGTAAGTCACTAACAAGCACCAAGGGCCAGCAGAGGCTGCATAGTTTTGTTGTGCTAAAACATTTTGGATGATTATATTTCATCATGTATTTGTCGTTAGAGTTGTCTTAGGAAAAAAGCTACTTGAAAATTACAAATCAAATAAGGAAACTATTGGGTTTCCTGTGTTCCATTAATAATTATAAGCAGAATCTGTTCGTCATGCAGAGACCACATGAAACGTGAAAGAAGGTACAGACCAGAACAAGGTGTTACTGACAGCCTGACTGGGCCTCTGTGGTCCTCCTCATGAGAGGTTTTAGTCACCAAGTTGTGATATTGGCTTGATCTCTCTCTGTTCTAAAACTGAAAACTGTAGAATAACAGGCAACAGTTCAAAAAGACCTTTTTTTTTTTTTTTTGCTAAAACACCATGGACTCTGTGGTTCAGTAAACACCCCTTAGCCAGGAGGACTGTGGGTATCAGGCTGTGTAGTAACCACAAGTTTCTCAACAACGATCATGAGGGCTGTAGACATTTGCTCTTTGCTTGTCCTCTGGCCAAGTGGATGAAACTCAGTCTGTTGTGTCACTCACTTGAACAGAAGTCAAGTAAACATTGTTGTCTTATTGTTTCCAAGGGGGGCAAGGGAAACCAGTGCCTGAAGTTGTTAAGTGTGTTGGTATAAGTTTGAAAGCCCTTCTTTGTCAAATAGTGAAATCTTAGTTGCTTCCTTTTCAGGAAGTAACATAGTCTTCTAAAAAAAAAAAGGATCTATACCAGTGTCACCCTACTTCTCAGTGTCTTCTGAGATGTGTTCATTCAAATAAAATTGAAGCTTTTTTTATTTATTTCTAGAATATCAGAACTGACATTATCATGGATATTGGCTACAGTCTAAATCCAGCCCTTGACATAGGCCAGGTAAGTGCAACTAATTTGCTTTCTTCTTGTTTGTAAAGGCCAACACGCCATCTGGTTTATTCATCATCTTATTTTTCTACCCCTTTAGTCAAAATCTTTCTGAGGCCTGTCTCAGAGTGCAAATCTCTTACTGTTTAAAGAGAGACAGGAACAGAGATGTTTTTGGTTATTTTTGGAGAAGCATACAGTCTGTGATCATGGAACTTGGATGAGGCAAGACCAAGCCTAGAGGTGACAAAATGACATTCACATCTCTCGGACATAAATAGAATGTAGTGCTGAGTACAAGTCTTTGGAGTATGGTAGAGTTTGTCTTGGAAGGGACTTAAGGCTGGGTTAGGCTACAAATATCAAATAATTAGAGAAGCAGTTGATTTTGCCCACATTTTTTATTTAAATTTGAAATAATTGACAAGAGTGAAAAATTACAGACTACTTTACATAAAAATTCAAATATTTAGATTTTCTTGAAGAAACAGCCAATTTGTCTGCACTAGCTCTCATTTCGATGAGCTGAGTAGTACTGGCGTCTTTGGAGAGTTCACAAATTCTATGACAACAAGACTCACCTCAAGCCTCACTCACTTTTTTACCTGCCTCACACCTGTGGACAGCTGAGTTCACCACCTGCAAGTCAATTTATAACAGAATCTAATTTACTCTCCAATCGTGACATTGTGTGGTGGGAACAGTTGGCACTGGAGAAGGGGAAGAATGAATGGGTTAGAGCAGTCAACAGAGGCTTTAAGGAAGATGGATGTAGGCCAGAGTGTCAAGGAAAGAATGAGAAAGGGCATTCTGGGTCAGAGGAAGTGGAGGAAATCAACCTAAAGGAAGTCATTGAATTCAGCCCATGTGTTCACAACTGGCAGTGAGAAGAGGGCTGATGACACTGGGAGGCACCTGTGCTAGAGGAGTGGTCCATGAGGCCAGAGCTAGAGGAAGAAGGAGGGTTGCATTCATTGTTGGCGGCTTTCCAAGGACAGGCCCCTAACTTAGCTGGCAGAGGTGACTTGACGTTGGCAGTACCTGAAGTTTGAGGAAGTTTCAACTAATATTCGCAGTAGACTACAAGGTAACAACCAACCAGTAAGCATCCCAGCTAATAAAAGCAGAGGATAGAGAATGGGATGGAGAAAATGTAATCAAGGGGTAAAAAATAAGCTTAGTAGAGACTCAGAAAGCCGAAAAGTGTGTAGAAAGGTAGTTTTGACCACCTGCTGACATGAAACATAGAACTGGAACATGCTAAAGCTTAGAGAGCACATGCTTCAAACCCTCATGTCACAAGGGAAGAAACAGTCCAGGGATGTGAGGCCAGCTGACTCACGAGCCGATATGGGGAGATGAGATAATGGGATTCTAGAGACCTGAAATCTTCATCAGTGTGTTGGTATCTGTGCACACATCAGCCAGCAACATGGGGTTTCAGCTGCCTCATAAAATCAAAAGCCAAACCTGTTGTTGTTGAGCCACTTCTGACTCATGGTGACCCCATGGGTTGTAGAGGGGACCGTCACTGCCATAGAGTTGTCAAGGCTGTGACCTCCTGGAAGCAGACTGCCAGGACCTTCTGCCAGGGTGTCTCTGGGTGTATTCAAATCACGAGCCTTCCAGTTAGTAGTCGAGGGCTTGAGTAACCTTAACTGCTTCACAGGCAGGACCCAGGGAGGGTGTGTAGGCTGCCGGCCCTCTGAAGGGCTCTTCTAGAGCTGCAGTATCAACAGTTAAACGAAGATCAGAACCCAAGTCCTTGAACTGAGTGTTGAATGAAATATCTAGAAAAGTTCTCAGGTAGCCTTGCAGAGACATGTGCCAAGACACCCTGAAACTTTCTCAAGCTGTATTTTAAAAATTCAGGGAAACAGCGTGAAGTCCAAATGTTGCTACTGTTGACTGTATTTTCTCACATGTGGAAATTCCATTTTTTGCCTCAGATCGAAGGAGCTTTTTTTCAAGGAATGGGGCTTTATACGATGGAGGAACTAAAGTATTCTCCTCAAGGTGTCCTGTACACACGTGGTCCAAGTCAATATAAAATCCCTGCCATCTGTGACGTCCCCAGAGAGCTGCACATTTCTTTGTTGCCTCCATCTCAAAACTCAAATACCCTGTATTCATCTAAGGTGAGCTATTTTCTGTGAGTAAATGCATGTTTGTTAGTATCTGTGTAGGAGAGGTTGTTTGGGTGTTTTTTTGTTTGTTTTTAAATCAAGATCATAGAAGAAAAATCCCTGTTTTACACTTTAATTACAAAACAACTCAAGAACTTTGTAAATTAAATTAAAAGAATTAAAAATTAAATTAAATACTTCAAATCTTGCAGTTGGTCTGACATGAACTACTCTTAGGCATCAGGTTGTATTTGAGTTTTCATCTTGCAGTAATCCCCATCATGCTTGTCTTAGTTACCTAGTGCTGCTGTAACAGAAATATCACAAGTGGATGGATTTAAAAAGGACTATTTTATTCTGTTCAATCCAGTAGGCTGCAAGTTCAGATTTAGGGCATCAACTCCAGGGGAAGTTTTCCTCTGCTGGCTTTGGAGGAATGCCCTTGTCAGTATTCCCCCGGACTGGGAACTTCTTAGGCTCAGGGTCCCCAGGTCCTTTCCAAAGGATGCACTCTATGCCCAGCAGTACTTTTTGGTAATAGGAGGTTGGCAGTGCTTCCTAGTGATATGAGGTCACAAACTCTCTTTGTTAGCTTGTTTCTGTTATGTCTCAAGAGATTGCCTGAAGGCACAAAACAGTCTTACACACTGAGTCCTGACCCACCAACACAACTGCTGCCCATCTTTCCTCATTAACATCACAGAGGTGGGGTTTATACCATGTAGTAGTATCACACAGTACCAGGAATCATGACCTAGCAAAATGGCTGTACTCATTTTGGGGGTGACACATTTTAATCCATGAATACCTATGATCTGCTTCTTTATGTAGGTTTATTTCCTTAGGCTAGAATCCTAAGAATGAGATTACTAGGTCAAAAGAATAAAATTATTTTTTATGGGAGCCAAAGCCAGCCAAATGCCAAATCTATACACTATGTACATTACATATCTACAGATACACAAGGTCTGAAAACTAAGTCCATGAAATTAATTGTTCTAAGTGCGATATACCTCGCTGCTGAATATCACTGTGGCTGCCTTCTAAGTGCTCCCCTTGGGAAGCTATGCACCAACACAACTGCCTAGTCTACCCTTCAAAACAATTTTGGAACTCTTTCTGGGATGGCCATTGTGCACAGTGGCGTGGTGGCAAGCTAACAAACTTAATTGTATAGTTGTCAGTGAGGGAGTTTTTAGCCAGTAAACAAATAACTGTATTCAAACATACTCCCTACTCACTTGCCCTGGCCCCCAGATGACTTTTTTCTCTACTGCAGATAAAGTGAATTTGGAAAGGAAGACATTTTGATGACATTCAGAACAACAAAGGTAATATATATGATGACAGTTTTGATGGCCATTACAGAAAAAAGAGTTCCAAAATTGATTTGAAAGGTGGACTAAGTGCTGGCGTCAGTGCATATCTCCCCACGGGGAGTACTTTCAAGGTGATCCTAGTGCTGTTGAGCAATGACGTATATATTCTGCACTTTCTCTAGGATGAGTTTGTGAACTTAATTGGCAGTCCTTTTAGTATGGTATACTATATATCATATATAATGTGTGTGTCTGTGTGTCTTGTGGGTGTGTCTAATCTAATTTTTTTTTCCTTTAAGGGTCTGGGAGAACCCGGGGTATTCCTGGGATGTTCTATCTTTTTTGCCATCTCGGATGCAGTGAGTGCGGCACGACAGGAGAGGGGCCTCACTGGACAGTTCAAGCTCAGTAGTCCACTGACCCCAGAGAAGATTCGAATGGCCTGTGAAGACAAGTTCACAAAAATGGTATGCTCTGCCTAGTAGAAAAACAGTTACAAAATTCTGAGATTTGAGTCCCTGTCATTGTGGTCACGTTTGATTAACTTACTGTGGTAGGTTTCCTTGGAAAAAAATATAACAGGAGTACTGAGGGTGTTCACCAGAGCAGAGTGACACTTGAACTGGTGCCCCTTGGGCTACCTTTTCCATCAGCCTGGCCCTGCCTGGTTCACAGTGGAATTCAATTCTCTGCTACTTGAAAAGAGGAAGTTCATTTCTGTCAGTTATGTGTTCCTCTCAGGAAGCAGCTCAACCCAGTACCCTTGTTCTGTGCCCTTTCCAGGCTATCTTGGTCAGGAATAAAACTTCAAGAACTGTGCCCTGGATGTAGGTCACTCAGATGAAGGATATGGACCACTCTTCACCATACCTCATCAGCCCCAGCTGTTTCTGGGCTAGAGAGCTTCAAACAGCACCTGACATTTGTGCCTTTTATAGCTTTCCATACCCAAAACCCCTTGCCTCTAAATGATCCAGGAGAATCTTGTAGAACTACTCTTAGGGTTTCCAAGGAGCAGCTGATGGATTTGGACTGCTGACCTCTGGGTTAGCAGCTGAGCTCTTAACCACTGTGCCTTTATAGCTACAAAGTTTATTGTGTTGGGTGTAGTTTCAAAGGGTGCTCTAAATGGCTACAAATATGTTTGACTATGTTTAAATCAATTGGATGTTGAGACTTTGAGTTTGGCACTGGAAGGTTTTAAGGTAGCAGTCCCAGCCTGCTGTGAAGAAGTAAACAGTGAGGGGCCGCCCCTGGCCCATTTGTGTACCGACCTCCTGCAGCTGCCCTCCTAGCCAGGCAACATCTCAAGGCTCCTCGGTTATGTTTAGTGATGGGGTTTTCAGTTATGGGAGGGAGTCATTTCATTCACAGCTGCTCCTTTGATTCTAAGTTACTCCTTACATTTGGCGGGAAGGCCCCCTCCTGTACCTCCTTTCACACTGGCTTTCTGTGGTATCCTTGATAATTTTCCCTAAATCCCTACTAATCACCTCTTCCACTCTGGAGAAGCACAGAGGCTGCCTTCATTTTTCATTTGTCTCTCTAGGAGCGCAAGATGGTAACTCGAGTAGCTTCCACACCCAGACTCAAAAATCTTCCCTGGATTCTTCCGCACTTCCCTGCTGTAGTTCCCAGACTTCTCTTTGTCCTGGTCACCCTTCAGGGGATCTTTAGCCTATTTTATATTCTGGTTTGTTTCATCTAAGTCACAAGTTGCAAACATCCCTGTTTGTTCTTTCATTGTAGATCCCAAGAGATGCACCTGGATCCTATGTTCCTTGGAATATACTCGTGTGAATCAAATATACAGTTCTCGAAAAAACTGAGTGACTCTTCAACACACCAGTCTATCCAGTATCTATGCTCTATTACTCTAGGTCTGATCCACAGATTTTTTATAGCCTGGAAATCATTCTGCAGAGTATTGCTTTTATATGAAGCTGATTTGAAATGTTTCATTTAGATTTTGTTAGATATGTTAAGCAATTTAAAAATCATTTTTAAAATTGTCTGAATACCAGCTGGTTTCTTCTAGAAAGATACTCTCCATTACTCTGTCTCTCAGATCCATCTGGTTGAATGAAATAGATGATGACTCATGTGTAATTCATATTTGACTTATATCCACCAGCATCAATTATACTGTCTCTTAAAGGCAATTTTGTATGCTTTTTCTCATATGCTGTCATCTTATTTTTCTTGTCGGAATAGCTCCAGATATTGTACATGAAGGTTGGTAGTTTGAATCCCCCAGCCACTCCACAGGAGAAAGTTGTGACAGTCTGCTTCAATAAAGATTTACAGCCTTGAAAACCATATGGAGTAGTTCTACTCTGTCCTAAAGGGTCACTGTAAGTCAGAATTGATTTGACAGCAATGAGTTTCATTGAGTTTTTCTTCTAGTTGTAGCATCCATGAAGTGTGTAATGATACTCTTTCTTACCACACTTGCTTCAGAGGTTTAGTTTGGGGCTTTGCTATCTGGTATATACAAAAGATCTTTAAACAACTCAGTGACAAAAAGGCAGATAACCTAATTTAAAAGTGAGGAGAGCTACTGAGTAGATATGTCTCTAAAGAAGATATCCAAATGGACAATACAAATCAAAAGCAGACCAACTGCTGTTGAGCCACTTCTGACTCATAGCAATCCTGTGGGACAGGGTACAACTGCCTTATAGGGTATCAGAAGTATAGATCTTTATGAAAGCTAATTGTCACCATTTTCTTCCACAGAGCAGCTGGTTTGTTCAAACTGCCAACATTTTGGTTAGCAAACAAACTCGGTGCCATCAATTTGATTCCACCAGGGCTCCTTAAATGGCCAATGAGCATATAAAAATATTTTCACATCATTAAGTCATTAAGAAGATACAAATAAAAACCAAAATGAGTTAACCATTTCACACCAGCTAGGATGTCTATAATAAAAAGAAAGAAGAAAAATGAGTGGAGGCAAAGATATGGAGAAACGGGAACCCGCATACATTGCTGATGCTAATGTAAGATCTTGTAGCAGCTGTGGAAAGCCCTTTGGCAGTTCTTCCAAAAGTTAAACATAGAGTGACTGTGTGACCCAGCAATTCCATGCTTTGGTACACACTCAAGAGAAGCGGGAGCATATGTTTTTCCCAAAACTTGAACACAAATGCTCATAGAGCAGTACTTATAGTAACCCCAAACTGGAAACAGCCTGAATATCTTTGACCTAAGGAACAGATAAACATAATTCAGTGTATCCATACAAGATAATACTGTTCAGCCATACAAAGGAATGAAGCACTAATATGTGCTACAACAGGAATGAACCTTGACAGCATCATGCTGAGTATAAGAAGCCTGACATAAAGGCCACATATTGAATGATCTATTTATACGAAATGTCCAGGATAGGCAGGTTCATACAGACAGTATACTAGTGGTTGCTGGGGGCTGGGGGAAGGAGGGAGTAGTGAGCATTAATGAATATGGGATTTATTTTGGGGGGCGGAGTTTGAAAATGTTCTAGTAGTGCTGTGTAGTGCTGATGGTTGTTCTACATTATGAGTATTCTAAAAACTATTGAATTTTGCACTTTAAAGGGATTAATTGTATGATTATCTAATGCTGTTGTCACAGAATTACCACAAGTAGATGGCTTTTACAAAGAGAAATTTATTCTCTCCCAGTCTAGGTGGCTATAAGTCCCAGTTCAAGATATAGCTGCAGGGGAAGGCTTTCTCCCTCTCCATCAGCTCTAGGGGATGGTTCTAGTTATCAGTCTTTCCCTAGTCTAGGAACTTCTCCATACAGGGACCCTGGGTCCAAAAGAAGTACTGTGCTTCCAGCACTTCTTTCTTGGTGGTATGAGGTCTTCCATTCTCTTGACTCACGTCACTCTTTTACATCTCAAAATAAACTGGCTTAAATCACAGTTTAATCTTGTAGATTGAGTCCTGCCTTATTAACATAACAGCCAGTAATCCAAACTCATTAACATTATAGGAAAATCACATTGGACGATATAGTGGTGGACAATTACAGAATACTGGGAATCATGGCCTAGTCATTTTAATCCAAATATTTTTGAGGGACACAGTTCAATCCATAACATGAACTATGAATTATATCTCAGTTTTTTAAAAGCACATGTGTGAGGTGAGGCTAAGATGGCAGAGTAGTCACACATTTTCTCTGATTCCTTTAACAAAAAAGGACTTGAAAAAACACTGGACAAACTAAATAGGGCATTCTAGGAGCCCTGAATTCCAGTGGGGTGTTGAGAGATTGTCTTGGGCTACAGGAAGGGGAACAACTACCTTTATTAGAACTGGAACTGCAGCCACAGAGGGGCCTGCTTCTGCTGGTGGAGGAGTGGAACAGTAGCACGGGTTTGGATTATATCTTTCCCAGTGGGGAAACTGAGCTTGGGATGGCTGCACCTGAGAGTGCTACAGGGGCTGGCAGCGATGCAGGGCAGCAGCACCTAAGTGGAGTGCGTCTTTCTCAGTGGGAAAGCAGAGCTTAGATTGGCTGCAACTGTGGAACACAGCAGCAGCTGGAAGCCGAGCACAGCAGAGATGTGCAAGGGAAGTGCATCTTTCTCAGTGGGGAAGTGATTGCTGCACCTACTGAGCCTCAGAGTACTTTCACCAGATTGTCAACTGCTAAGTGCTTATGAACTCTTATGGATCAAACCTTTCTTACACATGGATTTCTCTCCCTATCCACAGCCATTCCACCTTGCTGTCTCTGCTGTATACCAGATTCTAAATTTTGATGCACTACCCGGGCTGGAAGTGAGACATTTTACACATATGCCTTGAGCTTTTCTCTTAGACTTACAGAGGGAAACAAAGGGAGGGATAGAAGAATAGTTTTGCCAGCTTCCCTGAGCCAGCAATTCCTGCTACATTTCTCAGTGCATTCACAACTCCAACCATCTGGTGACAGGGCATCAGAATTATTAAGACTCCAAAAATCACACTAACTCTAATGACTAGACTACTTGGACAGTCAAAGCCAAATTTATATATATCTGTCTATATATGTATGTATGTATATAAAGGAAGCCCTGGTGGCATAGTGGGTTAAGTGCTACATCTGCTAACCAAAAGGTCAGTGGTTCAGATCTGCCAGGTGCTCCTTAGAAACTCTATGGAGCAATTCTACTCTGATCCCTAGGGTTACTATGAGTTGGACCTGACTTGACAGCAGTGGGGTTTTTTTTTGTTTGTTTTAAATTTGGTTGTATGTATATAAAAGATCATAATAACCAAAATAATAAATTACAACAACTTTCTGATGGCACAGACACAACAGTCCATTTCTAATCATCTTTGAAAAAGCAGACCATCTTGGCTTGAGAAAACTCCCAAAACAAAAAATCAAAAAATTGTCCAGATGAAGAAGAATTCCTGCAATTATCAGAGGTAGAATACAAAAGAATAATGTACAGAACCCATCAAGAAATCAGGAAGGAGATTAGACAACGTTCAATAGAACAAAACAAAAAATTAAAGAACGTGCAAGAATTGCTACAGCAACAGTGTTCTGAAGTTCAGCAGATTAACAATAAAATCGCAGAGTTAGACAATTCCATAGAAAGTCAAAGGAGAAGGATCAAGACAAGGGAATGTAGAATTAGTGACACTGAAGATAAAGCAACTGACACCAGCATTTATGAGGAAAAATCAGATGAAAGAATTTTTAAAAAATGAAGAATCACTAAAAGTCCTGTGGGATTGTATCAAAAGGGATAATTTAGAAATGATTAGAGTACCAAAACGGGGAGGGATAACAGAAAATACAGAGAAAATTGTTAAAGATTTGCTGACAAAAAACTTCCCTGATATCATGAAAGATGAAAAGATATCTATCCAAGATGCTCATCAATCTACACACAAGGTAGATCCCAAAAGAAAGAAACAAAGACATAAACTTAACAAAATTGAAGAGGAGAGCCTTTTAAAGGCAGCTAGGCTCAAACAAAAAAAAATAACTTACAAAGGAGAGTCATTAAAACTGAGCTCAATTACTCAGCAGAAATCATGTTGGCAAGAAGGCAATGAGACAACATACAAGGTCCAACAAGTCCGCAATCTCAATTGTTCCAAGTGCTAAATACCTCGTTACTGACTATCACTGCAATCACCATCAAAGTACTCCCCTTGGGAAGCTATGTACTGACGCCAGTGTCTAGTCTACCCTTCAAAGCAATTTTGGAACTCTTTCTGGAATGGCCACTGCACACAATAGCAGGATGGCAAGTCCACAGACTTAATTGTATAGTTGTCTGTGAGGGAGTTTTTAACTAGTAAGCAAATATGTATTCAAACATCCTCCCTACTCACTTGATCTGGCCCCCCAAATGACTTTTTTCTTTACTTGAAGATAAAGGATATATTGAAAGGAAGACATTTTGATGACCTACAGGGCAGCAAGGGTTATACGACAACAGCTCTGATGGCTATTCCAGAAAAAGAGATCCAAAATGTCTTTGAAGGGTAGACTAGACACTGGTGATGGTGCATAGCTTCCCAAGGAGAATTCTTGGAAGGTGACTGTGGTGATATTCAGCAATGAGGTATGTAGCACTTTTTCTATAACAAGTCTGTGAACTTAATTGTCAGACCTCAGATACAAAGCCATGAAGGAAAAAAACTTCCAAAAAAGAATTATATATCCTGCAAAACTGTCTCTCAAATCTGATGGTGAAATTAGGACATTTCCAGTTAAACAGAATTTTAGAGAATTTCAGAAACCAAACCCAAATTACTAGAAGTATGAAAGAAGTTCTTTGATTAGAAAATTAATAACATCAAACATATGCTTAAGGATACAACTCAGAACAGAGCATCCAGAATCCAACTTGGATTGGCAATTCACCAAGATTAATCATAGCTAAAATAATAAAAATAAGGAAACATTTCACTACGTAAATGACAGCAGCATTATACCAAAAGAGGAACAAATTATTCATACAACTTTTAGAGGGAGATGAAGTCCAGGTAGTACAAAGAATTTAAAGACTGGTTTAAACTTATATCATTAGGGAGGAATACTAGGGTGGCCACAAAACAAACTAACAATACTACACATCAAAACAAGAAACAAAACCAAGAGGTCTCAACAATATAAAACTAACAAAGTAAAAAAGTATGAAAAGAAAACTCATAAAGAAAAAATGACTCAGCACAGAAAATTGTGGAACAAAGAAAGTGTCAACCACACACACACAAAAGGCACCAGAGGGACAGTACTAAATTCATACCTATCAATAATTACATTGAATGTAAATGGGTTAAATGCACCAATAAAATGAGAAAGAATAACAGAATGAATAAAAATAACTATCCCTCTATATGCTGCTTACAATAAACACACCATAAACTCGAGAAACAAACTGAAACTCAAAGAATGGAAAAAGGTATACCAAGCTAAAAACATGCAAAAAAGAGCAGGAGTGGTAATGTTAATCTCAGACAAAATAGAATTTAAAGTAAAATCCACCATCACTGACAAGGAAGGTCACTATTACTTAAAGGTCAATACATAAGGAGGATATAACAACATTAAATATTTATGTACCCAACAGCAGAGTTTCTAAATGCATAAAACAAACGCTAGAAGCATTGAAAGGTGAGATAGACTGCTCCAAATAATAGTAGGAGAGTTCAACACACCACTTTTGGTAATGGATGGAACATATGTAAAGAAGCTCAATAAGGATACAGAAGATCTAAGTGCAACAATCAACTAACTCGACTTCATAGATAGAAGAGCTCTGACAATTAAGTTTCCAAACTTACCACTGTGCAATTATGTTGACAGCGCTGTATAACTGGGTAAGGTTTCATAACCTTGGTATATCAGTGTTTCACAGGTGTGTTCCTGTGTACATGTGGCAGTGTCTTGCTGAGTGATGTTCATTGTTCTTACGTGTTTTCATGTGCCATCACAAGAATGTTGGTGCTTGAATTGGAGCAGTGAACAAACATTAAATTTCTTGTTAAACTTGGTAAGAGTGGGAGTGAAATCAGGGACATGTTAGCCCAAGTTTATGGGGATAATGCCATAAAGCACATGGTAGTGTACAAATGGATTAAATATTTTTCAGAGGGGAGAGAAAGCATCACTGATGAAGAGAGGTCAGGGCGACCGGTGAGCAGAACTGAGAAAGCAATTGCAAAAATTCATTGACTTGTGATCAAAGTTGTCTGCTGACTGTGAGACACATAGCAGTCCAAGTAAACATCAACAGAGAGACAGAAAAGTCTGAACTGAAAATCTTGGCATGAGAAAGGTGTGTGCAAAAATGGTCCTAAAGGAGCTCACTGAGGATCAAAAGAAAGGAGAGTCAAAGTTTGCCAAGACCTTTTGGAGAGGCAGGATGATGTTTTGGGCTGTATTATCACTGGTGATGAAACATGCGTGTACCAATACAACCCTGAAACAAAGTGCTGAAGTGCACAATGGAAGTCAGCCAATTCTCCACAACTAAAAAAGTTCCATCAGTCCAAATCAAGAGTCACAATGATGTTGTTAACCTTTTTTTTTATATCAGAGGGGTTGTTCATCATGAATTTGTACCAGCTGGACAAACTGTTAAACAAACTTATTATTTGGAAGTGCTGAAAAGTCTGGATGAAAAAGTTAGACAAAAGCAATCTGAACTTTTTGCCAACAACTTATGGCTCTTGTATCACAACAATTCACCAGCTCACATGGCAGGGTCTGTGAGGGAGTTTTTAGTCAGTAAACAAATAACTGTATTGGAACATCCTCTCTACTTAACTGATCTGGTCCCTGCTCAACTGATCTGGCCCTGAATGACTTTCTTTACCCAAAGTTAAAGGAAATGTTGACAGTTTGATGACATGCAGGACATCGAGCATAATATGACAACAGTTCTGACAGCCATTCCAGAAAAAGAGTTCCAAAATTACTTTCCAGGGTGGACTAGCTGCGGGCATCAGTGTGTATCTTCCCAAGGGAAGCACTTTGAAGGTGACCATTGTGATATTCAACAATGAGATATGTGGCACTTTTTTCTAGGATGAGTTTGTGAACATAATTGTCAGAACTTGCATACAGAAATTTCCACCCCAAACCAGGCAAGTGTACCTTCTTTCCCAATGCTTGTGGAACGTTCTCCAGAATAGACCATGAATTAGGCCATAAAGCAAGACATAACAAAATCCAGAGCACTGAAATATTGCAAAGCATTTTATCATACCATAAAGCCATGGAAGTTGAGATCAATAACATAAAAAGCATGGGTAGAAATTCAAACTCACAGAAACTGAACAACACCTTGCTCAAAAACTTCTGGGTTATAGAAGAAATCATGGATGGAATAAAGAAATTCAGGGAATCAAACAAGAATGAAAATACATCTCACCATCAACTATAAGATACAGCAAAAGTGGTACTCAGAGATCACTTTATCTCAATAAATGCACACCTTCAAAATGAAGAAAGAGTCCAAAGAATTATCCCTACAACTCAAAAAAGTAGAAACAGAACAACAAAATAGCCCCTCAACATCTGAAGAAAACAGCTAATAAAAGTTAGAATATAACTAAATGAGTTAGAGAATAGAAAAACAATTGAAAGAATTAAAAAGACCAAAAGCTGATTTTTGAAAAGATCAACAAAATTGATAAACCATTGGCCATACTGACAACAAAAACAGGAGAGGAAGCACGTAACTCAAGTAAGAACTGAGATGGGTGATATAACAACAAGCCCAATAAAAATTAAAAGAATCATAACAGAATATTATAAAGAACTGTACTATAATAGATTTTGCAAACCTGGAGGAAATGGACAAATTTCTAGAATCACATTATCTACCCAAACTAACACAAACAGAAATAGGACAACTTAGTAAGTCTATAACAAAAGAAAAGATTGAAAAAGTAACTGAAAAACTACCACCCAAAAAAAGTCCTGGTCCAGACGGCCTGACTGGATAATTCTATCAAACTTTTAGAGAGGAATTAATACCAATACTACTAAAGGTATTTCATAGCATGGAAAAGATGGAACGCTCCCAAAATCATTCTATGAAGCCAGTGTTACCCTGATACCCAAACCAGGTAAAAATAGCACAAAAAAGGAAAATTACAGACCAAGATTTCTCCTGAACTTAGATGCAAAAATCCTCAACAACATTCTAACCAACAGAATTCAAGAACATATCAAAAAACATTGTTCACCATGACCAAGTAGGGTTCATACCAGGGATGCAGGGATAGTTCAACATCAGAAAAACAATGTAATCAACCACATAAATAAAACAAAAAATAAGAATCACTTGATCTGATAAATTGATGTAGAATAGGCATTTGACAGTCCAACATCCATTTGCTGGACTTTGTGTTAAAAACTCTGCAAACTAGGAACAGAAGGAAAATTCCTTAACACAGTGAGGAACATCTATGCACAGCCAACAGGCAGCATCATGCCAAGTGGAGACTGAAAGAATTATCCCTGAGATCAGAACCCAGACAAGAATGCCTGTTGTCACCACTTCTATTCAACACTGTGCTGGAAGTTCTAGTTGGAGCAATCAGAGAAGATAAGGATATAAAAGCACACACTGCTAAGGAAGAAGTAAAGCCAGCCAACGCCAAGTGCGAAGAAGTAAAAGTATGTCTATTTTCAGATGGTGTGATCTCATACACAGAAAGTCCTAAAGAGTACACAAAAATAACTTCTTGAACTAACAGGAGAGTTCAGCAAAGTACCAGAATATAAGATAAACATAAATAAATCAGTTTGATTTCTTTATACCAATGAAGATACCATCAAAGAGGAAATACCATTTATACTAGCCCCCAGGAAGATAAAATACCTATGAATAAATTTAATCAAAGATGTAAAATACCAATGCAAAGAAAATTGCAAGACTCTATTGTAAGAAATCAAAAGAGAGTTACGTTAGTGGAGAAACCTACCTTGCTCATGGACAGGAAGACAACATTGTGAAAATGTCTATTCTATCCAAAGTGATTTATACATACAATGCAATCCCAACACAAATTCCAATGTCATTTTTTAAGGAGATGGAGAAAGAAATCACCCCACTTCACATGGAAAGGGAAAAAGCCCTCAACAAGAAAAGCATTACTGAAGAGGAAGAACAAAGCGGAAGGCCTCACACTACCTGACCTTAGAATCTATCGCACTGCCACAGTAGTCAATAGAGCCTGGTACTTGTACAAAAACAGATACATCGACCAATGGAACAGAATAGAGAATCCAGAAATAACACCATTCACCTATAAGAAGCTGATATTTGACGAGGCCCAAAGTCCATGAACTGGGAGGAAAAACAGTCTCTTTAGCAAATGGCGTTGGCAAAACTGGATATTTAGCTGTAGAAAATGAAACAAGACCCATATCTCACACCATGCACAAAAACTAACTCAAAATGAATCAAAGACTTAAACAGCAAATGTAAAATGATAAAGATAATGGAAGACAAAATAGGGACAACACTTGGAGCCCTAATACATGGTATAAACAGACTACAAAAAATCACCAATGATCCGTAAATACCAGAAGAGAAAATACGTAACTGGGAACTTCTGAAAATCAAACACTTAAGATTATCCAAAGAATTCACCAAGAGAGTAAAAATACTACCTACAGACTAGGAAAAATTATTTGGTGAATGTGAATCTGATTGGTGTCTAATCTCTGTAATCTACAAAGTACTGCAAAATCTCAACAAGAAAAAGACAAATGACACAATTAAAGTACAGGCCAAGTGTATGACAGACGCTTCACCAAAGAAGACATCCAGACAGCTGAAAGACACATGAGGAAATGTTCACGATCATTAGCCATTAGAGAAATCCAACTCAAAACTACACTGAGATACCATATCACCCCAACAAGGCTGGAATTAATCCCCAAAAAACAAAATGACAAATGTTGAGGAAGCTGTGGAGAGATTGGAACTCTTCTACACTGCTGGTGGGAATATAAAATGGTATAACCTCTTTGGAAAGGAATTTGGTGCTTTCTAAAAAAGCTAAAAGTAGAAATACCATATGATCCAGCAATCCCACTGCTTATAATATATCCTAGAGAAATAAGGGCTGTCACACAAACAGAGACATGCACACAATGTCATTTTTTAATGAGATGGAGAAAGAAATCACCCCACTTCATACGGTAACAAAAAGGTGGAATCAACCTAGTTGCCCAATAACAGAAGAATAGATAAACCATGGTGTATTTACACAATGGAACACAATGCAGTGATAAAGAACAATGATGATTTTAGGAAACATAGCCTGGAATCATCTGGAAGACTGTATACAAAGCGAAATTAGTGAGCTGCAAAAGGACAAATATTGCATGAGACTACCACTATAAGGACTTAAGTTTTATGCACAGAAGAAAGTAATCTTGGATTGGCCACAAAGGTGAGGAGGGAGGGAAAAGGGTATTCATAGATTAGATAGTCGATAGGAATTGGGTTAGGTGAAATGAGTGACAGCATACAGTAGAAGGGAGGTCAGCACAACTGGACTACATCATAAGCTAAGAGGTTTTCTAAATACCACCTAACATTTTAAAGGACAGAGTAACAGGGACAAAGGTCTGGGGACCATGGTTTTAGGGGACAGGAAATTCAATTGGTGTAACTAGTTTTTCCCTAAGAAAGTGTTCTGCATCCCATATTTCTGAGTGGTACCTGTGGTCCCAAAAGTCAGCAAGCTGTGATCTAAGGAACATCAATTGGTTCCAAACCACCTGGAGCAGGTGAAAACCAAGAACACCAAAGATGTGAGGAAAATATGAGTCCAGGAGACAGAAGGACCCATATGAAAGGGAGGCTATATCAGCTTGAGACCAGAAGAACTAGATGATGCCTGGCCATCACCAGTGAGTGCCCTGACAGGGAATACCATGTAGAGTCCCTAATGTAGCAGGAGAAAAAGGGGAGTACAGCTGTAGAACTCTATTAAAAGACCAGAGTTGATGGTCCAGCAACCTGGAGGCTCCCCTGAAAACATGGCCCCTGGACTTCTGTTAGCTCAGAGCTGAGTCCAGTACTGAAGCCAACTCTTTGGACAAAAACTGAGCTGGGCTACAAGACCTAGAGTGATGCAGGTGGTGTGTGTACTTCTTGGCTTAAATATATATATGAGGATGTCTGACCAGCTCCTCTGTAGAGATGAGAAGGGAGAGTAAGGAGGAGGGGAAACATATTTGTTGAATGAATCCTGGAGGCACAGAATGAAAAGGAGTAGCATGCTGTCACAGGGTGTGGAGAGCAGACAGAGTTGCATAGAGGCTTGTGTTCAGGGCTGTATATGGAAAATTGAACTGTAACTTTCCAATAATCATAATGAAAAACAAAAACATATGTGGGAGAGAAATAGAATTGGGAAGGCTGAGAAGTTTTGAGACTCATTAAGAAATCTAGCCCAATGTTCTTCAGTAACATGCCAGCCTCAAAGAGGGCTAATCAGTAAGACACACTCACTGGAAAATTCCAGCTCTCGCAATTGCAGAGAGCCATGCCTGCACTGACGTAGTCTATTGACTGTCATACTCTCAACTTGGGGACTGTTATCCCAGGCCAGCCTGGGATTGTAAGCCTTCTTCAATGGTCTCGGAATAATGACGCTACGGTTACAGGAACATCTTGCTTCAAAAAGCATGATTTCTCATCATTACTACATACATTTAATGAGCCCCTACTGTGTGCCAGGCCCTGATCTAGCCACCTGGGCTACATGATGAAACACAATAGACAGATTCTCAGTCTTGTGGCGTTTATGCTCTGGTCAGGAGAGACAGTGAAGAAGAAAACAGAACCAGTAAGTTACGGAGAGTGACTGACGGTGATGAGCATGGGGACAAACAGTGAGTAGAGCAGGACAAGGCACATGGTTAGCAAAGGGAGCAGGAGGCAGGCTGTAGCTGAACTGGGTCAGGGCAGTCCTCACTGAGGAAATGAAGACAGGAGGGTGGGAGCTGAGCAGACAAGCGGAGGAAGAGCATTGCAAGGAGACTGCAGCTACAGCAAAGTCCCTAAGGGAAGGTGGCTGGCCCATTTGTGCACCATGAGTGGATGGCTAGAGTACAGCCGGTTAGTCACTTGGCTGTCCAGCTAACAAATTGATGACATTGTAATTCTCCCACCTGGAAAGAATGGTGATTCATTTTAACAAAGGTAGGTAATACGTTTTGGGTAAAGGCTTATTTTTACTGGCTGCAGGGACTTAGCCATCAACACTATCTAAGAGCTTACATAACATCAAGTCCACTGTCCCAAGATCCAATGTAACATCCTGTCAGACCAGTTTACAGCAAAGTAAAGTAATTTGTTTTGTAGCACAGTAAAGGGAACTCATGACCGTGGGATGGCCCTGGCGACATTACATACTGTACCACCCAGAAATGGCCAGTTTCAAAGAACAGTGGAATGGTATATTCAAAACACAGCTGAAATGCCAGCTACAGGCTATGACTTGTGGGGCTCCATCCCTAGGATGCAATGTATCCTTGAAATGGAAAGTCTTTCTAGAGTGTTGTGTCCCCAGTGGACAATTAAAACACTGGCAGAAAATAGTTGAACACTGATTTCTGAAAATAAGTGTATGAAAACCTTATGAATCACAACAGAACACTGCCTGAATAGGTTGCTTTGGACACATCATCAAACCAAAAAAACCCCAAACTTACTGTAATCAAGTCAATTCCAACTCATATTAACACTACATGACAGAGTAAAACTGTCCTCTAGGGTTTCCAAGGAAAACCTGGGGGACTTGAACTGCCAATCTTTTGGTTAGCAGCCAAACACTTAACCACTGCATCACCAGGGCCCCAGGACAGGTCACCAGGAGGGGTTAATCATAGAGAAAGACATCATGTTTGGTGAGGTAGATGGCCAAGCCAGAGCGCAGTGATGGGATCACACACACCAGTGACCGGGAGAGTGATACAGGATAAGGCAGTGTTTTTTTTTCTGCTGTACAACATTCACAATGTTCAAAGCTGATTCAGTGGCAGCTATTATCCATCCATCTGTCCATCCATCCATTTACCTACCTATCCAATTGTCTACAAGTTTCTTTAATAAAAAAATAAAGTAGTAGGAAACCAGTCCCAGGATAGACAAGAATAAATGAAAACATTCGCTACATGTGTGGCAAGAGGAATAACCTTACAGTAACAAGAGACATACCAAGCTATAAAGTGTCATTAATCCTACGTGTTGGAAACACAGAAAGTATTGGTAACGCTCTGTATTGGCAAAGGCTGTGGGGAGACAGGCACTGTCAGCCACATGACTAGTTGTATTAGTTCACACATTGTTGAAGGGCAGGTTGGTTGGACCCAGAAGCATGCATAGCCTTCAACTCGGGAATTCCAGTTCTAGGAATTTACCTAACAGAACTACATATTCAAACTGTGCAAAGACAAAGCCCAAGAATTTTTATTGCAACATTATTTGTAATTGTTTTTTTAAAAAGACATAAAAAGATGTAAATCTAAATGAACAGAAGGCCATTTACCAAATTTTGTAAACAATAAAAATAGTTGGCATTTATTGAGGACACACTATGTGCCAGGTGCTGTACTAAGCACTTTATAAGTATTAGTTGGTTTAACCCTCAACAATCCTGCAGGAGTCACTAGTGTCAATTTTCCAGCTGAGACAATTGACACACAGAGGTCCTAAGTAAATTTTTTAAAAAAGTACATTCTGAAACAGTATGAATAGCTTGATTTCATGCTTTTGAAACTAACAAAAATGCATGAATGAATGTATAGCTTAATACTTACACAGGAAAATTCAGTATGGAAACAGGGATCTTGTGATAACTGTGAAAAGCAAAAACGGAGAGAGAGAACTTTTACTTCTTGCTTGATTTTGACAAGTAAACCTCAGTGTTGTCATTTATAAATGAAGAAACACCTAGGAATGTATCTGAATGCAGTATATTTTCTGCTTTGGTTCTGTTGCACTGACTGCAGCAGGTTCTTGTCCGCTGTAAGAAGAAATTTTATTCCAGAGGGTTGCCCCAGGGCGGGGAAGTGTGTATTGTAAAAGAACCATGAACCTCTCTGAGGTTTCAAATCGGCTTAAGGGAGGAAGAAGTTGGGGGTAGTGCAGGACGGTGGAGAAGTAAGGGGCCTGGGAGGCAAGACAGGATTCGATTAGAGGAACACGCCTTGAAAGCAGACCCGAGTCTCCCCTCGGCACTGCCCTCCACCTCGCTGCTGATCCCCAGCAGGAAGTGTTCTTAAAGAGTCTCTTGATGGGCACAGCAGCAAAGGTCAAGTCATGCCTTGTTTTTAATACAATGTCACCGTTCAGCCAGTTATTCTGGAATAATGTCTCATTCTAAGGAGTCAGATGAATTTGGTTTGTTTGTAAATGGAAGAAAGGCAAGCTTTGAACATTGCTCTTACTAGATTTATATGGAGAATGAGACCATGGTATAAGTAATTTTTTATTCGTGTTTTCCAAAAAGCTGTTAGGTTCAAGTGACTGGTGTGTGACCTGCAGGTTTGCTACATGACTATGAGAAACTATGAGAAACCTTAGGCCAATCTTACATTTGTAGTTCTCTGAAGAGAGAAATAAATGAAAGAGGAGGAGGGAGAGAGAAAGTTAAGGTATTAAGATTACTAGATGAAAAGGATTTTATGATACTGATGTCTTCAGACACTGTTTTGTAGCTGCATTTGTACTCATTTAAGACTTAGGCATCAACTCTCTTTATTAGGACTGCCTTTGTCTCTCTTCCTCCCCACTCCTCTGCAGCTCTGTCTCCTTTCATACCACCACCACTGTCACCACCCAAACCAAACCCACTGCCATCGAGTTGATTCGGACTTGTAGTGACCCTACGGGACAGAGAAGAATTACTTCACAGAGTTTCCAAGGAGCACTTGGTGGATTTGAACTGCCAGCTTCTCAGTGAATGTAGCGCTTAACCACTGCATCTACCACTGCCACACATATCTAAAAATTAAGAGTCTAAAATCCTAGGATCATTTACAAATGATTATAATACTTTTGACGAGCAAGAATGAAAGAGAATTAATACTGGAAAGGCAGGGATATATTTCACAGTTTCTATTTTAATGCTTTGCTCCTTAGGCAGTGATTTCTTAAATCACACAGGGGAATGAACCAAGCAATTTTTTTGTCCCACATTTGTTTTGAGTTCTTGAGGTTTAGTGGAGGCAGAGTCCACAGTGGAATATCTTCGATTTTCACCAGCCCTAACACCGTGCCTGAAGAGCAACCTAGTAACCTTGTTTTCGGTACCACGGACCAAGCTGACGAAGTCAGAGTTGAAACGGAGTACTAGTGCTGTACGTTGCACACTTCACATTAACTGTGAAAAGAAATGCAGAATCAGGCAGTTACACAACATGCTGAAGGTCCCTCAGTGGTAGAGGGACCTTGGTTTTCATCTGCCTCCTCCCAAATTTTCTGTTCTTTTTCCTGTGTTGCGTTCCTTCTCTTAAGAAGCTGGCAAGTCCTCTAGAATCCCTTCCCTACACAGAGGTGACGGAAGTTGTGGGACATGTTGCACAGTAGTGAACGTATGATGATGTTTGTCTCCTGCTGCCCAAGTCTTGTTCACTAAACTTTTCAAGTTTCATCAAAGGAAAAAGACTATGCTTTACAGGTGATGATGAGAGTTAAAGCTCTTAGATTTAGTTCTCTCCTTCAACTGTCTGAACTCAGGAATGTAAAATGTTTACCGAGTGTTTCATAATCTTTTATTATTTTCTGCAAATCAGTTTTGTATTAGAATGCAAATTCTTGTTGGTTACCCTCTGAAACAAAGTCAAACATTTGTCCTGCCAACACAAAGCCAAAAATGATACAGTGTTACATAATTTCATAATTGCAAAGAGTATAGTTTGGCCAAGTCAGGCAAACAAAATCAAACATAGCCAAAACTGTTCTTAGTTCTCACAAAGGCTCGGGTACAGGGAAGCCACCTCCATCTATACCATCGTTTCCTCTGCACAGGTCACGGAGAGGAATCCAGACATTGAAGTGAATTAATTCTTCCACCCAAGGAAAAAAAAGTAACCTTTTGTTTGGGATGGCAAAGCGAACAAGAAGCTCTGGAAATTGCAGTTTTCCTTGCATTTGTAGAATGTTTCCTTCCACCATGTTTCATCGCAAACATTTTGAATGCACATGGGAATGGAAGAAGCAAACTGAGTGGCTTGTTTGGCAAGTGGAATGGTTTGTGGCCGTGGCTCCTGAGTTGAAGCGAGAGTAACGACCATCTGAGGACCTTGTTTAAAATGTGGCTTTTTCCAGTCCCAATCCTGGAAACCCTGATGTCTTCCCAGAAATATTAGTTTATGGTGACCTCAGCCTCTTGGTGAGTATCACATACAGCTGAGGTTCCTGCCTTGGTCTCCGGGGTCAGCTGCCTGGCCAGCTGTAAGCACATGATCATTGCCTGCTCAGACTCTCCGTGGAACTGGCCAAAAGAAGCTGTGGAGAGCCAGGGTCAGCCTGAATTCATCAAAGCTGAACTCCAAAACAAGATGAACAGTCTGCTTCCTGGAGGTTACTTGATTCCCAAGCTTCAAACATAAGGTAAACAGAAGCACCCCCTATAAGCTTAACCAGTTGCCATCAAGTCAACTCTGACCTATGGTGGCCCCGTGTACGTCAGTGTAGAAATGTGCTCTACTGGACCTTGAATGGCACATTATTTTGGAAGAAGCCATTTCTTCAACCTAATAAGAAGCCAATAGAATACCAGGCCTTTCTTCAGCCTTTCAGTTGCCAGCCAAGCTCCTTAACCATTTGTACCACGAAGGGCAGGTTTAGAGACTAGAAAACACGCTGACTTCTGCATCGGGCCAGCACCAGGAAAGGACTGTAAGAGATACTGAGTTTTGTTTGTTTTAACACACACTTCCCCAATATGTTTCAAAACAGTCCTTAAAAACTAAATGAGCAGGATGCTGTTTTTGTAAATTTTTTTAAACATGTCATTGTGAATTAGGAGCAATTTTACAATCTGTATCTTGTTGCCGTGTAACATCCAGAATTTCACCTCTATTCCATTCTAGCTGCTCCCCACCCCACACATGACAGCACACTTCCCCTTTGGTTCGGAACTTTCCGCGACCTTTTGACCAAGACCTGGCCCTCCTCACCCAATCATCATCTCGGTGAAGAGCCTCTCAGACAATCTCGTGTCATGTTTGAAGGTCTGTTCCTCTCCAATCTCACTCTGTGCTTTGTGTAGTCCAGTTCAGGCTTTGCCTGGGGAGCTGGCCCCGGTGCTGGATGCAGGTTGGGGTTAGAGAATCTGAGGACCATGCTCCCAGGGGGCCACCATTCAGAAGGACCATCAGGTGTGGTCTTTTGGTAGAGTTCTAGCTCTGCTCTCTATTCCATCACCACGATGTCCAGGGCTCCATTCTGTGTGCCCCATCCGGGCTGTCATTGGTGGTGGCTGGACACCATCTAGTTCTTCTGATCCCATACTGAAGCAGACTATAGCTCATATGGCCCCTTCCATCTGGTGGGCTCATATTTTCCTCCTGTCCTCTGTGTCCACCATTTACCTGTGGTCCAGGTGGACTGGGACAATTTGGTGCTATTTAGATAGGATACTGTTTATGGGCATTCCACACTGACACTTTTACACTCATGTAACTGGATAAATGTGCCACAACAGCCTTGGAATATGTCCCACACCCACCCAGAAAACCTGCCTGAACTCCCTGCATCCCTTCTACCCATCCTGAGTTTGAATGAACTGAAACCTCAGACATCCCAGATTAGACAGCTAGAGATTTCTTCTTTTTCACAACAAGCACTCAAAGTTGTATTACATCCTTTTCTAATCATTCCATATTTTAACAGAGTTGGTATTGGAAGGCTCCAGTCAGATTGGAAATTTTTCATTCTTGATGATTTGTGTGCCTTTTGGATGTCTCCCTCTTCCCTGACATCATGTGAATTAAAGTAAGAGAGACAGCACTGAAGTCCAAGTCAGAGTCTTTCTAAACCAGAAATGATTAGGACTTTAGGTTGTAAAGAGGTCTCTCTCTTTGGAGTCAGTTGATGTTGGTGATTCCCATTCCTTGGCAAATAGCAGCTCCCCGTTAGTGAGATGTTAATGGATAGCTTCTTGTAAGGTGTTATATTCCAAGTTGTTCCTGGGCACCAGTTGTTGTAGGATGTCTTCATTTCTTAGGGTTGTCATAACACCAAGTCAGTAACTTTAAAAGCAGTAATTATTTTCTCACGTCTCTGGGACAATGTTGATTCCTTCTGAGGCTCTGAAAGAGGATCTGTCCATGCCCCTCTCCTAGTTTCTGGGTGCAGCGTGTGATCCTTGGTGTCCCTTTCCTGCTGCTGGATCTATTAGCATTGATCATCACGTGGCATCTGTCCACTCCCTGTCTATGTCTTTCTCTTTTGTATCCACTACTCGGAAGCTCTCAGGATTAGGACCCATCCTACTCAGGTGTGACTTTATTAACAGCAACATCTACCAAGAAACTCCTTGTTTCCCCAAACAAGGTCATGGTTTTCAGAGTAAAGTTTGGGACTTCAGCATATATTTGGGGAGATACAATAGAATCCATAATACTGTGTAGACCAGGTATCTCAAGAAGGACTACACCTATGCTGAAAGTGAAGTCATTCTTCCTGTGTGTGAAAATTTAAGGAAAATTTAAAGACTAAGAAAGTTCAACTTCCTCTTTTTACCTTGACTGTGGCCCTTCCAGTCCGACTCACAGGGACCAAGTACGGCTGTGGAGGAAGGGACTGTCATGCCTGCACAGTGATGATCTCAAGATACACTCCCAACTTTGAAAACATCTGGTCTGCTTCCCCCAAAACCAGACTGTGTCACTCCCACATTGATTTCCCACAGATTTTATTCCTGGCTCACAACTAACTCAACAAGGAAGTTGAGCAACCCTGGTTTTTTGGAGCTGAAACTAAATAAACAACTTTCTGTGTCAACCAACCAAACAAACAAAAAAACCCATTGCCGATGAATTGATTCCAACTGACAGTGACCCTGTAGGACAGAGTGAAACTGCCCTACAAGGTGTCCAAGGAGTACTTGGTGAATTTGAACTGCCAGCCTTTTGGTTAGTAGGTATAGCTCTTGACCACCATTCCTTTATGTTAATAAGGAATGAAATATACCAATGCTAGTATAATAAATTTACAGTTGTTTTAAAACTAAATTTTCAGAATTCAACTAATTCAGAAGAAGTTTACTACACAAATTATGTGCCCCACTAGTCAGATGGAAAGCCTAGTGGCTTAGTGGTTAAGAGCTATGGCTGCTAAGCAAAACCTCAGCAGTTCAAATCCAACAGATACTCCTTAGAAACTGTACAGGGAAGTTCTACTCTGTCCTATAGGATTGTTATGAGTTGTGTTTTAGTCAGCTAGTGCTGCTCTAACTGAAATACTACAAGTGGATGGCTTTAACATAGGAAAGTTTATTCTTACACAGTCCAGTAGTCTGCAAGTCCAAATTCAGGATGTCCACTCCGGGGAAACCTTTCCCCCTTGCTGTCTCTGGAGGAAAGCCCTTGGGTTGCATCAGTCTTTGG
Source organism: Heterohyrax brucei (assembly GCA_028571685.1). NCBI lineage: Eukaryota > Metazoa > Chordata > Mammalia > Hyracoidea > Procaviidae > Heterohyrax > Heterohyrax brucei. Next base: position 109,514,942 of record CM053146.1, read on the forward strand.
TCAGAGAGCATCTTGGGACAGGAACCTCGGGTCTGAAGGACTCACTCTTCTCCTCGTGTTGCTTTCTTGATGGTGTGAAGTTCCCAGTTCTCTGTTTGCTTCCCTTTTCTTTTACCTCTTGTAGGATGACAGGATAAAGGATGGTGCAAGCCATACTGCAGGGAAACTCCCTTCACAGTGTATCAGGGAGGTGATCCTATGAAGGGATTTACAGTCCCACCCTAATCCTTTCACATACTGCATAGGAAAATCACAAAATGGAGGGCAATTATAAAATATTGGGAATTATGGCCCAGCCACATAGCTGCACATATTTTCGGGGTGACACAATTCAATCCACGACAAGTTAGAACCAACTTTATGGCAATGGGTTGGTAGTCAAATGCACTGTTGTTCTTGGTGTCCTCATTTTGCACATACATGAAACTGAGGCTCTAGGGGAATGTGTAATATAGCCAAGCCATGGAACTTGTGGGCATTAGAGCCTGAGTCCCAGGTCTGTCCTGTAAAGCCCATTATTTCTCCCTGCTGTATGATCTCCCTGGGACAGGTCGGAATATCTTCTGTCCCACCCTTCCTTGTAATTCTTCTGAAGATAGATAACCAAACCCAAGTTCTCTCATTCTGCATTTGAGAGGCACGGTGAGTAAGTACACTCAGCGGCCTGGGTATTTGTGAAATGCCCAACTGTCCTGATTATTGATCAAATCAAAGGACTACTCCTGTCACTGAGAGAAGAGTAAATCAGCCAAAGTTACCTGGCTTTATGAACTCGTCACTGTTAGTAGCCCCCGAGTGGGCCCTCCCCCATGCACAACGGAAGGAAATGCTGCCCTATCCTGTGCTGTCCACCACTGCAATCCATAGGGTCTTCATTGGCTGATTTTCAAGTATGTAATCACCAAGACTTTCTTCCTGGGTCGCCTTTGTCTGAAAGCTCCCCTGAAACCTATTCAGCATTGTAGCAACATGCAAGCTTTCACGGCTAGACTGGGGGGCTGTGCCCAAGGTACACTGGCCAGGAACTGAACCCATGTTTCCTGGATGGGACATAAAAGTTCTTCCACTGAACTGCTGCTGTTCGCAGTCATGGTGCTTACCCTCTGGAGAAGTTATTAACTGATTTACCTTTCGGGTGGTCTCATTTAACTCCTTCCCCTTATCTCTCTACCTCTTTAGTAGATGACAGACAACCTTGAGATTGTTTGAAGGGTATGGAGCTAATTACTGAACCAGTTTTTCATTACAGCTGACAAACTGAACAGGGACTAAGTAAATAGGAATAAATAGAGAACATTCAACTCCTCCATTTTTCAGCTAAAATAATCTGAAGAGTCAAATTCAAAGTGATTTATGTGATGGTGTAGCTTTAATGTGCATTCAATTAACTGTATTCATGTCACAGTAATTATTACTAAAATCATCTAGATACATTTTTTCTTTTCATTTTTTGGAAACCGTGTCCCCATTCCAATTTTTCTTGGCTTCCATATACAAACTTTGAAGTCGCTTCTCCATCGCTGCCTGCCTGATGCCCATCTGCTCTCTGTATGGAGCTGCTGTCACCACTGCAGTACGTCAGAAGCACCCGAACCAAGGTTCACCCCATGCAGGTGAGAGCATGTCTTAATGAGTTCAGAACAAACACATCTTCAGGTGACTTCTTCAGTTGTTCAAACCAAGGCTTAATATGGCTTCATGAGACAAAGACAGCATTTACAACAAAAAATGTTACCCTTTTCTTAATTTCATTTTTGCTTTTGTTACTTTTTTAAAATTACTATTTGAAGCTCATTTTACTTCCATATTAAAAAGCAAAGACATCGCTGTGAGGTCTAAGGGTGTGCTTGACCTCAGCTATGGTGTCGTAAACACAGCTCATAAACATGCAGAAGCTGGATAGTGAATAGGGAGTATGGAAGAAGAATTGATGCCTTTGAATTATAATGTTGGCAAAGACTAGTGAATATACCACAGACTCTAGAAGAAGGAACACGTCTGTCTTGAAAGAAGTACAGCCGTGATGCTCCTTAGAATCGAAAAAGAAAAACTTCGATGAGGTGGACCGTCTCAGTGGCTGCAGCAACGGGCTCAGACACAACACTGATTGTGAGGGTAGCCCAGGACCAGTGTTTCACTCTGTTGTATGTGGAATTGCTGTGAGTCCCTATAACAACAACACTGCCCACTGAGCCTCCTGCATCTACCTAAGCCAGGAAGCACACTCTTTGACAGCATCATTTTATGTCTTAGATTTCAGTCCAAACTTTGTCCGAAGAGCTGGCTTCAGGAATGCTTTCCGTTCTGGGCTAACAGGAAGTCCGGGAGCCATGTCTTCTGGGGGTCCTCCTCTCTGTTAGACTATTAAGTCTGCTCTAAAGAGTTGGAGTTCTGCACACCCATTTGTCTCCTGCTGCTTCAGAAGCTCTATGCTCTGCTCCCAGTCACGGCAGCCATCGGCAGGGCCAGGCACCATCCAGTTCTTCTAGTCTCATCCTGATGTAGTCTCTGGATTTTATGGCCCTTTCCGTCTCTTAGGCTAATATTTTCCTTATGTCTTTGAGGTCTTTCATTCTCGTCTGCTCCAGCTGGTTTGCGAACAGTTGATACCACTTAGATGGCTGCTTGCCATCTTTTAAGACCCCACATGCCACTCATCAAAGTGGGGTGCAGAACATCTTCTTAAAGGAGTCTTTGACCTAGTCATCCTTTGGGCCTTTTTTAGTTGTTGTTATGACTGCTGCCAAAACTGTTATCTTTTTTTTTTTTTTAAGTACAGCTAGTATTATGAAATCATGGACTCTTCAGAATTAGGAAAAAATCACTTATGAATCATAAACTTGCACTCAATTGAAATGTCCCATGATTTGAAAATGGAATTTCCCCTTTTTTGGCCTCTTTGAACCTCATTATCCTTATTAAATTTCATATTTGCATTCCATTCTGTCAAAATACTTTCTAATCTTAATTCTAGTTCCTGCAAATATGATGGTAAGCACTGAGTTCTGTCTCTACATAAGTTGTTAATTCAAATATTAAACAGACAAAGCCAACTGGAGAACTTAACAAAACATTTAAAAAGTTATCAACATTGGATACATTTGTTCAATAAATCAAGTGCAAGTCTTTCTGCAGAATCATGCATTCATCTTTCTTCATCCTCTTCACAGAAGGGACGTAAATCAGCTGCTCTTGACTTCACTTTGACTCATGAGGACCCCATGTGAGTCAGGGTAGACGTGTGCTCTATTCGGTTTTCTACAACTGTGATTTTTTTTTCTGCATCAGATCCTCAGGCCTTTCTTCTGAGGCACTTCTGGGTAGATTCAAATTGCCAACCTTCTGGTTAGTAGCTGATGCCACCCAAGGACTCCTAAAGTAGGAGCTATCTAATGTATTCTAAAATCACCACACGCTGTGTCTATGGCACTGATCAGATACTCAGTCTAGAAATATCATTCCCAAAAGAAATAAGGCTACTTTTCTTGGGTACTCAAGCGGTACTTAAGAGTCACTTCTTCTAGACCCTAGTCAATAATCCATTCCAGAATGGATCCAGAACATCACTCTGTGTAAAGTCAACCTCGTGAAGAGCCATGACTTTCAAAGCCAGGATGGATATTTGCCAGTGTCCAGTGTTTTCACTGAGTGATTCCTCAGAGATTACTAGCAGTGATTTTACAATCTCCCCTAGAAATCATCTCAGATCCATAGGGCATAATTCACCTCGATCTTATGTACTTGAACAAACTTAAATGAATAAAGTGTTTTAAAATGTTTACATAACTTCGGCTCCAGAGCTTTATAACTGTGCTTGTTTGATACTTTCATTTCACCAAGCAATCTCTTTGGTGAGAAATATGGAAGCAGAAATAGGAATGGGGTAATTCTACCTTCTCTTTGGTTTTGATATTGTTACTACTAGTCTGTCTTTGTTGAAAGTATACTTGTTCTCTTTCTAATACTGTTTGCTGTTGATAATCTTTTCCATAAAATGTATCTCAATTTGGTTTTTAATTAGCTTGACACGGTTTTGCACACACTTTTGCTCTCCAGTTTTTCCCGATTGCTTTCATCATTCATTTATGTCATTTCTTTATCTGAGCTGACCAGCAAGCACTCTGATTACAGGTGCCAACCCCTACACCCAACTCCTTGTTTCTTCCTCATCTAGCACGTCTAGTTGTATCCATTAAATTTCATACCCAAGAGCTTCCTATGCCTTTCTGTGTTATCTTTCCTTTTTACAGTTTCTGGTCAATGGCAGAAGGCCCATCATTGCTCTGTGCTTTCTGAAACCAGCTTTCTACAAGCATGTGGCCCTGGAGAACAACAGCCAGGATTCTCTTCCTCTTGGTGTAAGCCTGAAGATGCTCTCTTCCAAATTTCTGTCACTTTCATGTCACAGGCTTTGTGGTTAACTTGTTAGCAATTTTCCTCTATGATTCCTCCCACTTTTGAGATATTCGAGAATTTTTCAGCCACTCTGGGTGGTACAAACTGTTAACATACTCAGTGGCTAACTCAAAGGTTGGAGGTTTGAGTCCACTCTGAGGTGCCTCAGAAGAAAGGCCTGGTGATCTACTTCTGAAAAATCAGCCATTGTAAACCCTGTGGAGAAGAGCTGTACTCTGCCACACATGAGTTAGCCTGGTTCAGAACTGAATCAGCATCAGCTTCTCCTCTTCTGCTGCTGCTTCTTTTAATAGAGGTAGACCTTCTCAAACCTGAGTAATCAAAAACTCTCTTCCCAACTGTATCTACTCTGTTCTGGTTTCTTAATCTATTTCAGAGAAGCCCCTTTCATACCCTTTTTTTCGTCGGACTTGGTGGTTTGTATTTTTCAACACTACCCTTCGCTAACAACTAGAGCCTAGATGTTTGTTCAACTGGTAGGGAGATGTGAAAGAATTCCACACTAGAGGTTGCTAAAATGAGGGGTCAGACAAAACCAGGAGTCAAATGGTGGTTAAGCATTTGGATGCTAACCAAAAGGTTGTCGGGTCAAATCTACCAGCCACTCCTTATAACCCTTTGAGGCAGTTCTATTCTGTCACGTAGGATAGCTGTGAATCGCAGTAACTTGATGGCAAGGGGTTTGGGTTTTGAATTTTTCATTTTTGGCCCTTCTCTAGAACACAGCTCTGGAAATGCAACCTACATGTCTTTAGACAACATTAGTTCAATCTAGAAAAACTATTGGTTTTTCAATATGATGGGGAAGAGGGTAGCTAGGATAGGAGAATAAGTATGGGCTATGACAGAGGGAAACACAGCAAGGACAGGGAACTTGTCTTTGGGTTGGAACAGTGTATTTCCTTCTATCCAGGTAATTTACGATCCTGTACTAGATACAGAGCCATTATGGTGAGTGGGAAAAGTTTTGGTCCTGTGAGTATGAAAAATGATAGTTTCTGGGCCTGCTCATCTCCTAAATTAAACAGCAAAGCATCACATCCATGATGCGATGGAATTGATTTTCAAGGAAAACTCAATTTGTGCTTTAGAGACTCTGAGGTTTACCATTTTGCCCATCTCCATGAAGATAACTAGACATTTTTCTCTGAAATGCAGACAGGTAGCACCGTAATGGCTTCTTTGAAGGTGAAGGTTATAAAATAGCATATTCTAAGTGAAAATGAATGAAGCCATCTTCCTAACAACCAGCTTTATGAGAATAAGAACCAGAGCGGAGTCCATTTTTCACCTGGCCATTCAGCAGCACATTTGGTGAGTTGGATCCACAGTGAGGCATTTTGTGTAATAAATGTCTGTGTCCTCTCTGAATGTGATTCCATCTTGGATCAGTACTAATAGAATATGGGGTAGAGAGAGAAACGATTTTCATTTTTCATGGTGCGCAGAAGCAACAGCTCCTAACAACCTGTGACTTCCATGGATCACGAGTTTCAGACCTTCTACCTGCTCTCTCCACACCTGACCCCCTGGAGCTCCCCCCAAAACTATAGTAAGTAGTTGCAAAGACTGTTGTTGGTTGCTGATAGAGACCTCATGAGACAGAGGAGAACTGACTCACAGGGTTTTCTAGGCTGTAGTCTGTGCGAGCAGGTTGCCAGTTCTTTTTCACTTGGAGCTGTTGGGTGGGTTCAAACTGCCAACCTTCTGATTAGCAGCTGAGCACTTTACTGTTGCACTACCAAGGCTCCTTAGATAGACTACATGGTGGCATTACTGTGTGTGCATGTGTGTGTACACATATATGATTTTTTTCCTGCAAAATATGTCTTAAAAGCTGTAAGAAATTGCATATCCAGATATGTTTGGATTCTTATACTGTTAAAAGAGTGTGGAAATATTAAAATAACACCAGAAGAGGACATATAAAGAAATATACTTAAAGGAAAAAAAATAGAGACTAGAGACCTATGTAAATAAAATTGACACACATAATCCATATAAAACATTTATTATGGCGCAGTTACACATGCTAGTACTGCCATCTACTTGAATCGGAAAAGTAGAACAAATTTCAGTGAGATCTATTTATTTCTTTGTTCATTCATTCTTTGATTCATTCATGCATTTATTTATTTATTTGAAATGACATACTATGGAATCTAGGTAACTTCCATTGTCACCTGTATATCATTTTGAGTTTCCTCATGTATTTAAAGATTCTTCAGGTCAACTTAATTAGCTAACACACTAGGTCAAGTAACCAAATATTTGTGCCAGATTCCCTGGCTGAAGTAGACGGAGGAGGTACAGATTCAAAAAATCAAAGAATTCCTCAGTGGAACCTAATCCCAGGAAGAATTTGCCAGTGGAACTCAACACCAGGGCCTTGGTGGCAGCTGGAAGGATAGTTTTCTGATTTTGAAGGCTCTGTGACTGCTAACCAAAAGGTTGGCAGTTTGAATCCACCAGGTGCTGCTTTGGAAACTCTATGGAGCAGTTCTACTCTGTCCTATGGTGTCACTATGAGTTGTAATTGACTTGACAGCAGTGGGCTTGGTTTTCTGGCTAGGATTGACAGAAAAACTCTGGTGGCACAGTGGTAAAGTGCTACAGCTTCTAAGCAAAAAGTTGGGAATTCAAGTCCACCAGGCCCTCCTTGCAAACTCTATGGAGCAGTTTTACTCTGTCCTATGGTGTCGCTATGAGCTAGAATTGCCTTGATGACAACGTGTTTGGTTTTGGTTAGGAGTGCTATGGCTTTCAGCCCTTCCCTGAGCAGTGTACTCCCTACTCCTCTCTTTGGAGGGGTGTTTTAAAGATTGAATGTCCCCATAGACGTGTAGCTCTGAGAACAATACCTGGAATGTGGTAGACAATCAAGAAATAGTCATTATTTACTACTAGAGGAAATACAAAGCTTTGTTTTACAAGTGTAAATTCCGTGGTCAGAAATCTCACCTAGCTTCAAATTCTGCTATTTGCTAACTATATAATTTAAATAAATTACTTAACCATTCTAAGCCTCTTTCCTCATCTGTAAAATGGGGTTGAGATTACAAGATCATGCCTGCAAATTACAAAACACCACACCAACCATAGAGTAGGTACACTATAAAATCTCCATTGTAATTGAATGACTGCTGTAACTGTCACCATTAGTCATGTTACCTTTTGTGGTACATAACAACTCTAGCATTCTCTGACTTTGTTTTCTTCTGTAGAATTCATCTTGCTGCTGAATGAGGAGGGAAAGAAAATGTTTGGATCAGGAAGAAAGAGATTCTGAGAACAAAGCTAATGTAAGTCTTCTGCTTTCCTTTTCCAGCGACAGCTCTTTCTGTCTGGCTGCTGTGCATCCCATTGCACTGCAGGGGCCTGGAACGGTGGCAGAGATGGCTGGTCAACATTCTCAACACAACTGTTTCTCTCTCTGTCCTTTTATCTCTTTCCTTCCACTGGTACTCAACCACTGTAAAACTAAGTCTTCCTGAAAGGAAGGGATTCTCCATACTGGGGTTACCAGGAAGTAAGAACCATTCAAAGATGACACTAGCATGATGACATCGTCTTTGGCAAGAGAAGACTTCATTCAAGTCTCAGTCCTGAAACTTACCAGTTCAACTCTAGCTTTCTTCTTGGTATAAGTGGGGTGGTACTTGAAGAAGATTGTGGGAAGATTACATTATACATTTAAAGTGATGTATATCAAGTCTTGAAGACAGCAAACTAGCACATAACAGTTTCTTAGTAAATGTGACTTTTTCTCTGGTAACTGAGGTTTGGAATTGCCCTTAAAACTAGTATGGCAAAACGTGGCTCACAAAGTAACTAGGAACTGGAGAATGTCCTGTCTCCTATTAGGCTCTCCTCTGGTCAAGGGTATCTGTGTTATTTCTTTCTAACCTTCTTCAGATAACCTCCATCTAAATATGTGTTGGCTGCATTCCCTGTTCTCACCCTCCTCCAAGAAGCCTCTGCAACCCTTTGCTCCCTTGATCTCCTGCAGAGCTTACAGTTCATATCACTCTTTTGACACTGAGCTTCTGCTACAGATAGAAATCTCACCTGTGCAAGAGACCCAGGTTCTGTTCCTGGCCAATACACTACACGCACAGCCACCACCTATCTGTCAGCTGTGATGCTGGCAGATTTGAATGAAGCTTCCAGACTCAGGCAGACCAGGAAGAAAGGGCTGATGATCCACATTTGAAAAGAAGTCAGTGAAATCCCTATGGATAACAATGGTTCAGTCTACAACTGGTCATGACATGGACAGGACTGTGCACTATTTCACTCCATGTATACGAGGTCACTATGGTTGCTGGTCAACTCGATGGCAGCTAAGAACAGCAAGTTGTAATTCCTCCTTTTTCAGCCCGGCTCAGTGCTATGCACTAAGCAGAAGCTTCAGAGCTGCCAGCTTCTGTCTGCCATTCTCCCAGCCCCCTCCAGCCAGAGTAAAACAGAAGGGCTGATGGGCAGCTTAGCTCCTTGTGTCCCTGGCACCCAGATCAGGCCCTTTAAAACAGAAGACACTCAATACTTGAATATTAATAACCATGATATTTATGAGCCTTTGGCTTTGTGTTTACCAAAAGAAAAAAGAAAATACCCTAGAACTGTTTCTTGTTGTTGTTGTTAAGGTTTGCACCAAACTGTATGAAACAGAAGAATTTCAGTCCTTGGATTCAACCCAGAAATTTGTATTTCTGCCTAAACTAATGTTATGTTCTTTGTCTCCTGATTTATCTGTTTTGATGCCAATTATGAGGGAATAATGAGTCCTATCAGTTTGTCCCCGGTTGTCTGTCCACCGTCATTTGCCCCTGGGATTCCTTTCTGCCCCTGTCACCCTCAGGAACCTGTAAAAAGTTGTATTTCCACTGAGGCCTTGCCCTGGACGGATCCACTTTGCTTTTGATCTTTCCTGTAAATGGAGCTCACCTCCCTCAAGACAGTAACAGCAGAGCCCATTCTACATACAAGTATCTATGTTCAAATTCAAGATACAAATCATAACCAGTAAAGGAATGTTGTAAATTCCCAATCTTGTATTTCTCAACAGCTTGGCACAAGTTTAAAGTATTTCATTGCTTCTATATTATCATTTTTAAAGTTTATTCTTCCAGGCATCCCTTGGACTCACTTGTATTTGTTTCACAAACTTTCCTTGGGAACCTCAGACTCTGAGCCAGGCACTTGGGACAAAGAAATGGCAAAACTACTTGCCCATAAGGAAATTGTAGTTAAATGGAGGAGACAGTCAGAAGTGTTGATACAAGCAACAAGAAAACATGATGACGGTTAGAACTGAGACCTGAGAATGATTCTGGAAGTCAAGCAGAGAGGAAGAGGTTGGCCAGGGAGAGTCAGAGAGACTTCTCCATGGAGCCAACTTGAATTGTAAATAGGAGTTATGGGGACTGGGGCAGAACGATGAATGGCTCGCTGAGAGGGAACTGTGGGCAAGGTGAACATCACGTGCGTACGCTTGCGGCTTTGCAAAACATGGAATTTTCAAGAAAGACAATTCTAAATGATAAGAACATGGCACGTTGGAGGTTCATTGCAACCCCAGGTTCATACTAGGTAATGAACCTGGAAAGGGAGGTGGAGGCCAGATCCTGATGAGCTTTTAATATACGTAAATCTAAAGAGTATACATTTTTGACACAGGGAATGGAGAGCCATTAAAGGATTTCAAGCGGGAGAAAATCACAATCGTGTTTGCTATTTTGAAAGATAATCTTGACTATTATATGAAGAAAAGATTGGAAGGGATGACAAGTGAATGCAGAGTAACAGGCGACAACCACAGCACTGCAGGGGAAAGACGACGGCTTCCAGGATTAGGGTCCTGGTGGTGTAAATGGAAAGGATGGACTGAATGGGAGAGATGTTTAAGAGGCAAAACCAACTGGGTGGATTGCTGTGGGTGACGAGAGGGGTCACAGGTGACTCCTAGACTTAGAGGTTGCACAACAGGATGCTGAGTTAGAGATGCTGGAGTAGAACCACTGTTGACAGAGCAGATCAGGAGTTCTGGTAATTTTACGGATCCTGTGTGGTATATTTACACATAAGATTGACATCCTTTTAAGAAATGTAAAGGAAAGTGTTAAGGAGGCAGACAGAAGCTCAGAGGAGAGCTCAGGGCTGGATGTACACATTTACAAATTGTTGGGATCAGAATCATGATGATCATTGAAAGCAAGCCTGAGAATAGGCCCTGGGCCTAAACTCTCAGGAATTCCAGCTCTTGGAATGCTGAACAAAACTTAGACTCTGTTAAAAGTGCAAGAGTTTTATTGGAGGACTGAAACAGCTTCAGCTGGGAAACACATGCAGGACAAGATCACGAAACATTCCAACATTCTGAGGGAGAGGTGAGCTTTTTATACACAAATGGGGACGAGAATACATGAGCGTAATCATGGGGACTTGGGATCACACATGTCTCCAGTAAGGGCTCCAGAACAGTGATGATTGTCAGGAGGGCGCAGGACTGGGCAGCGTCTCCTTCTGCGGTACACAGGATCTCCGGGAGTAGACACCGACTCAGTGCCACCTACTAAGAGCAAGACAAGACAACTGAAAGTTAAAATCTTAAGCAGCTCAGCCTATCTATTTACTAACACAGACTTCCTGGAGCCAGTCTGGCAAGCAATTTTCTAAAATATCTACACACACAGTCTTCCTGAGGCACGCTTCGCAAGCATTGTTATGAGACTATCCTGGTAACTATCTCCAGACGAGAACATTTCCTCACAAACTAGATTATTGCTCCCTATCTATTTGTCCAGGGTAGTTAAACTTTTACAAGGAGAAGCATGTCACCAGACTATAAATCCCAGATAATGTGTTTTTAGGAGAGTGAAAGCAAGGACTTGACGTTAGGTGCCCTTGAGTCTGTTCTGACTCCTAGGTGCCCAAAGCACAGCAGAACTCAGCACTGCCTGCTCCTTTGCCATCCTCACAGTCGTGGCTGCATTCGAGCCCGTTGTCGCAGTCACTGCACCCATTCGTCTTGCTGAAGGTCTTCCTCTTTCTCACTGATTGTCTACTTTACCACGCATCGTGTCCTCCTGGGACTGTTCCCTCCTGTAACATGTCCAGAGTATATGAGATTATACGAGATGTAGTCTCTCTGTCCTTGCTTCTAAGGAACACACTGGTTCTACTTCTTCCAAGACACCAGTACCATCAGTTCCTGATGATATACTACCTCCTGAAGTGGTTGAGCATTGGCCAATTCTTTTTTTCACAGTGACACTGTGTGTTCTTTCCATCTTCTCTGGAGGTTTCCTGTGTCAGGTAATAGTTTGCCCATAGACTCTTTCAATATTGCAACTTGCAACTTAAAGTTTTTCTTCAGTTCGTTCAGGATGAGAAATGCGGAGCTTGTTCTTCCCTTGTGGTTTTCTATCTCCAGCTCTTCACACCTCTCATTATAATACTTCATCTTCTCAAGCCACCCTTTGAAATCATCTGTTCAGTTCTTTAGCTTCATCATTTTTTCCTTTAACTTGAGTTACCTGATGCTCAAGAGCAAGTTTCAGAGTCTCTTCTAACATTCATTTTGATCTCTTCTTTCTTGTCTTTTTAATGACCTCTTGCATTCTTCACATGTGATGGCCTTGATGTCCTTCCACAACTTGTCTGGTCTTCAGTCTTTAGTGTTCAATATGTCAAGTCTGTTCTTCAGATAGTTTTCAAGTTCAGATGGGATATACTCATGGTTGTACTTTGGCTCTCCTGGACTTGTTCTAATGTTCTTCAGTTTTTACTTGAACGCACATGTGAGTAACTGATGGTCAGATCCACAGCCAGCCCCTGGCCTTGTTCTGACTGACAATATGGAGTTTTTCCATTGTCTCTTACCACAGAGGTAGTCAATTTGATTTCTGTGAATTCCATCTGGTAAGGGCCATGTGTATAATCTCTGTTTATGTTGGTGAAAATAAGTGTTTTCAGTGAAGAAGTTGCTGGTCTTGCAAAATTCAGTCTCGGGGCCTCTGGCATCATTTCTGTCATTGAGGCCGTATTTTCCAAGATGTGTGAGATTATGTCAGTTTCAGAGGACACTGGGCCACAGATCCTGGGGCTCTGAGTTCATGTTTCTGCTAACTGTGTGGGCTTGATCAGTTCACTTCCCCTCTGTGGCCCTCACAATTTTCTGATTTCCTGAGACTAGACCACTAATTCACGGACTAATACATGTGAAAGAGCAGTGGGAGGTCAGAGGCTTTTACTTGATTGTCATTTGTTCTTCCTTTCTTTCCTTCTTTTTTTGCTGAACTCCATAACACAGTGGAACATTTAATTACAAAAAGTGAATTAGGAACAATTTTAGCCTTAGAAAATGTGATTGAATGATAAGATCTGAACATCAAATCAAAACTGTGAGCACAGAGGTCCACTAAGTGAAAAAGGAAAGAGAAAGGGCATGTAGCTAAGCATGGTCAACCATTTACAAATTACCCCATAAATATTTATCTGCTATTTCTTCATAATATTTGTCAGTTAATACTTGCAGAGCCATTGGTTTTAGAGGAATAAATGGCAGGAAAACTTAAATTCTTCCGGTTAACTTCTGCTAATTGAGGAAAGTTCTATTTTCAATTGTCCTTATAAAACTTTTGAGGTTTGCTCAGGGAAGCAGAGAGGAAGGTCCTCACTGGCTTTAGGAAGCCTGACATTCTATGCTTTACCCGAATTTCTTCTGTTCAGGAAAACAGCCAGTCTTAACCCACAGAAATGTAGCCACTGAGAGCAAAAGGACTCCACACATTATCTCGTCCAATCCCTAATTACCATGTAAAGCACAGCAAGACCTAGAAACTCCAGGGTTTTCCTAAATCCATGCAGGTACTCAGAGCCAGGGCTGGACTTAGAATTTGATTCTCCCGTCTCCTAGCGTACTGAGTGTTTTTCTACTCAGTGAATTTGCCTGATAAGAAAGAGCACACACATTCCAGTACACTTGCAGTTAATTCTCTCTTAATGTTCTCTCAGCGCTTGCAACTTAGTCAACAATTATCTCTGTGGTTGAGAATTTGCCATGGGAAATCTCTTCCTAGCACACACAGTTCCTGTTTGCTTGGAAGTTAACATTTAATTATAATCTATTTAGTTCTTCCGAAGCTGCCGGAGATGGAAAAATAATAAGCAAAGTAGATCATTTAGTTATTAATCTATGAGGTCGGCTTTCGCTGTATAAGTATCTTTGTTTTCATATCTGTGGTGTGTTCCACTCTTTTTTGTTCAGTTTATGAGCTATGACAAAGCTTATGTGTTTTCTTAGCATTAAGTCTGCATTTTTCTACCTCAGCAAATGGCAGAAGAACTCCAAAAGAAAGTTCTGACTTTCCACAGGGAGAAGACTACCTGGATCACCTCAGGAACTCTAAATGACCTTCTGGGGTTGAACATGAAGTATTCCAAAGCCCCTGTTGTGACGGGAAACCCCTCTGTCGGTAGGTAGTAAAGAGACCATGGTTCCCATTTCCTGTGTTGAAAATCAAAATTAGTGAAAAGAAGGGTGGGGTCCACTCACAACTCAAAATGTACACCTGGTGATTCAAACTCACTCTCTTTGCCCAGCAGACAGCCAGCTTGTTATAGTTAATTCCCTAGTTCCTAAAGAACAATTCGGTCTCCCATTCCAACTCTGGAATGCAACTGGGTTTTTCCGAGGTTAAAGCTTTCATTCTTTAAAACCTCAGTGCACAGCAAAACAGATGTTTCCGTCATTAGTCTCTTGAGTGAAGAATCTGCAGATAGCTTCACTGCTTGGGTCAGACTGAGTTCACATATCAGAGAAATTACAGAAGAGGAAAACAAGCCTCTTGTGTCCAAGTTTCATTTTACTTTGCGCACTAGGCCTGTAATAGCCTTTTTAGGCCATAGTGTTATCAGCAAAAACAAATCTAGCTGACTTCTTTGCCACTGATGAAAACATTTCTATCTTTTAGGGCCTAAGATGAAGTTCAAAGAAGTTTCTCATCCGATTGTTCTCTCTCCTGCAAGGATTTTTGGAATCATTTATGGTGACCAGCGCAAAAGAAGGCGTGTTCTCCTTTATTAAAATAAGGTCTTAAGGTTGCAGGTAGTTCTGCTAAAGAAATTTGAGGCTGTTTGACCCTAAGCAGGTCACAGGCTCACGGACTGCAAGAAACCTTATGTTCCTTTCCTCCACCATAATACTAACCTACACGTGCTCTTTTGAAAAGGGTGTCTCCTAGATTCAGAAACCCCCAGTAAAGACTGTAGTCTTGACACTGAATTTTCTGCACATGGTTGTTGATTCCCTTGGAAACTCATTCAGACATCTAACTGCCATCTTAGTACTGAAGCACAAAGGGGTACATTGGGCCCCTGGATGGTGCAAAACAGCTAACACTTTTGGCTGCTAGCTGAAAAGTTGAAAGTTCAAGTCTATCCAAAGGCATCTCAGAATAAAGGCCTGGTGATCTACTTCTGAGAACTCATCCATTAAAAACTCTGTATATCTTAAAACCAAACAATAGTACATAGTTTAACTAGTAAGAAATATCTGCCTTGAGTGTTATGCTCTTTTAAGAGCTTTCTAATGGATTAGAAGTGGCAAGGTAGGAACCTTAGAGGGCAATGAGTTTATTGAATGGTAGAGAAACCACTCAGAGAAGGAGGGTAAGAGCAAACGCACAATGAAAATTGTGATCAATGTCACTGAATTATACATGCAGAAATGTTGGATTGGTGTATATTTTGCTGTATGTTTTCTCTCTAAACAACAGCAAAATTTTTGAAAATGTAAAAAAACATAAACAAAAAAAGCTCTAGGGAGCACAGTTCTGCTCTGACAAACAGATGAGGTAGTTACGAGTCTGCATCGAGTCAATGGCGGCAGGTCTTTCTGAGGAGTACTGATGCCTGTTTCTCTTCTCTGGCAGCAGATGAGAACAGCTACTCACATTCTCTGGAAATAGTCCTCATTCTCTGGAAGTAGTCCTCGCTGTCACCACACACTGGATGGAGCACATACCAGAAGTCCTTTGAGTTTTCTGGTGCACAACTCAGCAGAAACTATTTCAGGAACTCTTCCAAAGTTACCCACCAAGGGAGGGACACAGCTTTTTCTTTCTTTCCCTCACAGTTCAGGACTTAACTATTTAGCTCATTACTGTCAAGACTATACATGAAATAAAATCATTTTAAAACACTCATTTTTTTATTAATTTTACAGTTATTAAGCATTGACCACGTGCCAGCCACTAAGCTAACTGCTAGTAAACCAAGGCTACTGAAAAATCAAACAGCCAAACTGTGATTTTTGTTCCTAAGAACTCATAGTTTTATGGGGAATGTAGATAGAAGACAGTTGTATAATGATGTAATAAAGTATGATATTTGTGATTTTATAGTTTCCTTTGTCATCAGTGGAATCTTCCTCTGCCATCTAACGGTTGTATTCAAAATTGCACTATCTTTGGATTAGCCGTTACAGTGATATTTTTAAATGTTGGTTAAGGAGAAACTGGAAGGTTCTGAGGCAGAAAAAGACAAAAATAAATACCATTTAAAATACTGCATAAGTTAATTTTAAATTCAGACGCAAATTTGTAAGCAGTAAGTAAAATATCTTGTTTTTTAATCTATTTTCTGTACTTGTCTCTGCAGTATTTCGTATTAGCAAATCTGTTTGATAATAGGAAACACTGGTGGCGTATCAGAGAAGAGTTACAGCTGCTAACCAAGAGGTTCACAGTTCAAATCTGCCAGGTGCTCCTTGGAAACCCTATGGAGCAGTTGTATTCTGTCTATAGGGTTACTATGAGTCAGAATTGACTTGATGGCAATAGGTTTCGGTTTGTTTTGGTTTAATAACAGGAAAAGATAGTGATTTTCTTTAAATATTGTTTTCTATCTTGTAGAAAACTAGTCAGACAGGAATAAAAGAATGCGTGACATCAGGGAAACACAGCCCTCCCTGCGTGGTTTTCTGTCAGTGTTATTGCCTCTTAGATAGCTGGAAAATGCACACACACAACTCCATCTGTCAGGGCTGCTAATTTTACCTACAGTTTTGATACTGCTGAGTCAGCTTCATGGTTCTGGCACTCTGAGAAAAACTGATGCATTTTTTTAACCTTTTTATACTTTGGTTTTGAACTTGGATCAGCTTGTGGTAAACATCCTTTGAAATCTGAATAAACAGTTGTTTCACTACCTCAAAGGAGAGAGACCGCTAATCACAAGTGTCCAAAATCAAACCATAGCCATGTTAAACAGGTCAAATAAGTTTATGTTTTGTGGTTAAAGTGCATTACAAAAAGCTTAGAGAGATGGGCCTGTGGGCAGCTATCTGCTTTGTAGAAGAATCTTAGATTTCCAAGCAGTTCTAAGTTAGCTTATTTGGTAAGCAAAACAGAACCTCACTGAAGAAAACTGTCCCAAGGTGAATTCATCTGTTCCATCTGAAAATCAAAACTGTCCTTAATCAAATGATCTCAGCTCCAGGAGGTACTGGAGGGAAGTCTTATTTAATGAGAGTCACAAGCTTATTTCAGGTTCTTCTTTACAAGAGCTTTGCATTCTGTGCAACTTCCCAAAGTTAAAGCATGAGCTCCCTCTGCTGAAGTGATTTAATGCACGGTAATGAAGTGAAACCACTGAAAACGTGTGTGTTGCTTACTAGGCCATGAAGTTCTGAGAAACATCAGTAAGTATGAATTATAAAAAATATTTTCTGTTTTTAAAACTCATGACTACAAATGTGGTTTTAAGGAGCTCTGGTGTGAAAGTGGTTTAGTGCTCAGTTCCAGAAGGCCTGTGGTTTGCACCCACCAGCTGCTCCTCTGGAGAAAGAGGGAGCAGCCTGCTCCTATAAAGGTTCACAGCCTTGCAGAGCCTCTGGGGCACTTCTGCTTTGTCCTACAGACTGCTTATGTGTCAGAATTGAGTCAACAGCAAAGGGTTTGCCATTTATTTTGTTTTATTTTTAATACTCTCTTTTCCCACTTGCCACCTTCTTGGCCCAGCTTACAGAGTATTAACAAAGGTGTCTTGCCTGCAGGGTTTGCAGCAGGCGCTGGCCTCAGCCTGGCCCAAGTGAAGGACATGCTGGCTGATGGGATCTGGAAGCTTCCAGAGGAGAAGATGCCCCTGTACCAGGCTCTTTGGAAACCCCTGAGAACACCTGCTGGAGAGCAGATAAGGAACACGACACTACGTTCTCTCGCCTACCTGCTGAGTGTGGGGTATCCTTCAGTCAGTGTTTCTGCTGTGTCCTAACATATCCATCTGTGTTCTTCACACACCTGAATCAGATGGAGTTCCTCATTTCAGGCCGTGTAAGCCGTGTTAGTGAATGCATTTGGTGGGGCAGGTACTGCCCTCCTGGTGTGCCTGCCCGTGACCTAGGATTTTGTCTCTAATTGTCCATAAAGGGTCTATGCAGTTCAGAAAGTTCTGTCTTCTACAGTACCCAAAGGGAATTCTTTAGCTTGTTACTTTGAAAAGACAGCTAATGGGTTACCATGGGGACAACTGACCTGGTAGTAAACACAAAGGAGAGCCACAGAATTTACTCAACCCACTAGGATCATTACATAGCATAACAACTATACTAGGTAACAAACCGCTATAAATAAACACACAGATAAATAACTATAAAGTGTAACAAACAGTGGAGTGCTCCTTATTAAGTTTCAATTCTGCTGTGTGAAAGAATTGTTGGGTTTTCTCTATCAGTCTCTGTGGGGTCAATGCAATGTGGAAGGTGTCTTGCTCAGGCCTTCTGGCTGCTGACCAGGAGCTGGCCTTCAGGCTAGCAGTGACTCAGCGGATTCAGCAGTAGTTATATAACTTGTTTAGAAGTCTGAAGTCTCTGCAGTTGGCAGCCAGCCACCTTTGTGTAAGATAGTGGATAATATCATGACACGTCAAGATGGTGCCTTGGGCCATTTCCTGCTGCCTGAGATGCTGAGCTACCTTACTGGGTCTTGGCACCAGTTCACCTGCTATGAGCACTCTCTCCGAGCCTCTGTCCTTACTGAGTCTGCCTAAATCTGTGCATCCCTGGTCTCGAGTATCTGTGTTTCAACAGACTCATCTAAAATTCTCTTCTTTGGTTAATATGACTTTGTGTTTCTGCTGGCCTCCCCTGGATTCTGCAAGGTTCACGTTCTAGACTGCACAAACAGAAAAGCTGCACCTTGCGTGAGGGCCTTTAACCAACGAGGGTGGTCTCAGGCATTCTATCTACAGTTTGCTTCTCCAAATCAGTTCTTCAAGTGCTGAACCTTCACCAGCTGCCTTTCCTGGGAAGCAGCTTCCTCAGATGAAGGGCTGTTACTGTGTGTTGGGGACAGGCCATCTCTTCTCCACCCACCTCACATCTAACTCTTGCTTTGCCTGTCATCTCTGTGCAGCCACGGGAAGGGGGTTAATAAAGGGTTTAATAACAGGGCCTGGCTGGGAGGACATCAACTTCTCCCATCCTGTAGATGCCACTGTCTCACTGGTCCTGCCTTAAAAAATGCTCTCCCTGTGTCAGCTTCTGGCTCACCAGACACCTCACCCCTGGCCCCAAGCTATAAGCACCTGAGATTATTCCTTTTAACTATTTCTTATCTGTTGTCATGCAAACTCCGTGTACATCATTTCAGAATAAAGTCTCCATTTATACCTTGTAATTTGAGACTCCTCAAAATCAGAAATTGAAGTAATTTTCTCTATTGATCCTCACAGTTCCTGGTTTATGCGTAAGTAAAGGGATTAGAGATTCCTCTAAAACATATTAGAATGTGCAGGGAACTTTCACATCCAGGCCCCTAGTTTTTATTCTGATTGCCTAGCTAGACTGCAAAGAAATGCCTTTGCAGTGTAACTCAGCACTCATAATAAAAGCTCTGAAGGTGCTGCTCTCCTTTTCTTTTACTCCTTAAGAGGTTACATTATTAGCAGACCTCCAACTTCTGATCTCAATTGCACATGGGGTGTGGGCAATTGGATCCTCCACGTTGCTTCAGTAGGTGAGTTACTGAACCCTATTGTAAATACTGATGTCAGTATCATAAACATAGTGAACACGGAATCGGAGGATAATATCAGCTCCTCAATGGGTACGTGGCTAACTGTATCTACATACTGTGAGGACAGTAGGTAGAAAGGAGATACTTTGCATAACCAGGAAACAATGGTAAAAGAATCTAAACATCTCTTTCTTCTTATCCATTACCAGTAGATAAACCATTGTAACTGAGTTAAATTTGTGATTAGTGTTACATACCAAGACTGTAGTATAATGGAGCATAAAGTTCATTTTGGAGGCAGAATGTATTTTACTAGCTTTATGAGTTACTTTTTTCCCTGGATTTATAGATTTAGGATATGAAGAGGTGTTTTACCTTTTTTAAGCCTATCCTGGTGTTATTTGGCTGATTCAAACCCATTCCCATTGAGTTGATGCTAAGTGTTGTGGTGCCAGTCTTTATGGAAGTGTCAATTCTTTCACAAAAGCTGTTTGTATTAATTTCCTTGGACTGCTGTAACAAAGTACCACATGCTAGGTAACTTAAAACAACAGAAATTGATTCTCTTACAGTTATGGCAGCTAGAAGTCCAAATTCAAAATGTCAGCAGGATTGGTGCCCTCTGAAGGCAGCCTGTTTTCTGCCTGTCTCCCAGCTTCTGGCAATTTCCCAGGATTCTTGGCATTTCTTGGCTTGTAGGTGCATCATTCCCATAGATTCATGCCTGTGTCCAGATTTCCTCCTACAAGGGCACCAATCTTTGAATTAGGACCTTCCGTATTTCCACCATATGAGGTCTGACAATTATGTGAGCAAATTCACCCTAGAAAAAGTGTTATGTACCTTGTTCCTGAATATTTCTACAGTCATCTCTGAGTTACTCCTTTTGGGAAGCTATACACTGATGCCAGCACCTAGTCTACTCTTCAAAGCAATTTTGGAACTGTTTTTCTGGAATGGTCATCAGAGCTGTCATCATATTACCCTTGATGTCCTGAATGCCATCAGAATGTCTTTCTCTGAGTATTTCCTTTATCTTCAGGTAAAGGAAAAATTCACTGGGGGCCAGATGAGGTGAGTAAGGAGGCTGTCCCAATACAGTTACTTGTTTCCTGGCTAAAACTCCATCACAGACAGTTCCATGTGAGCTGGTGCACTGTCATGATGTTAGAGCCACAAGTTGTTGGTGAAAAGTTCAGGTTATTTTTGTTTTTTTTCATGCAGCCTTCTCAGTGCTTCCAACAGTGAACTTGGTTAACTGTCCAGTTGGTACAAATTCATAATGAATAATTCCTCTGATATAAAAAAAAAAGTTAGCAAAACCGTGTTGACTCTTGACTTGGACTGATGGAACTTTATGGGTAGTGGAGAATTGGCTGACTTCCACAGTGCACTTTGATGCTTTGTTTCAAAGTTGTATTGGTACACTCATGTTTCATCACCAGTGATAACACAGCCCACAGCATCATCTTACTTTTGCAAAAGGTCTTGGCAAACTTCAGCTTTAGTTTGCTTTTGTTCATGAGTGATCTCCTTCCACACCAGTTTGGCACACACACCTTTCTCATGTCAAGGTTTTCAATTCACATTTTCCTAAATGTTTCTCTGTCGGTATGAACTTGGACTACTATGCTTCTCACAGTCAACCCTTAATTTTGACACACAATTCGATGAATTTTTACAATATTTTTGTCAGTTCTGCTCATTACTGGGTACTCTGACCTCTCTTCATCAATGCTGCTTTCTCTCCCATCCAGAAAACATTGAGTCCATTTTTACACTGACATTTTCTGTATGGCATTGTCCCCATAAACTTGGACTAACATAACCTTGATTTCACTTCTACTCTCGCCAAGTTTAACAAGAGATTTAATGTTTGTTCTTTGCTGTAATTCAAGCTCCGACATTCTCATGACAGCACACAAAAACACAACAATAATGAATGCGACTCAGCAAGACACCACCACATGTTGACATGAACACAGCTGTGAGACACTGATACATGAAGTTTATGAAACTTTAACAAGTTGTTTGTGCAGTCTTGTTAGAGTATGTTGGCAAGCTCATGAACCTAATTATCAGACCTGACAAGTTCACAGTCACACACAGAGTGGTTAGAACTTATCATATATTTTTGGGTGGCACAATTCAACTCATAACACTATGTAAATGCTTTATACAAGCAATAATCACTTACAAAATACAATAGAATGAAGTTCCAATTTGCAATACCAAAATAAATAAATATCATTGCCTTTGAGTCTATTCTGACTCGTAGCACCTCTCTAGGACATAGTAGAACTGTGCTATGGGGTTTCCAAGGCTGTGAAAATCCTCAGGCATAGTCTGAACAACAAATGTACAGGTCTATGCTAAAAAAATAAAAATAAAAATATTCTAACGTGAATGAGGAGAGTAACATAGCTGGTCCTTGGCTAGTAAGAAGCAGTATGTAAAGATATCAAGCTTTTCCTAATTATTCTACAAATTAAATGCATTCCCAATCAAAATACCAACAGCATCTCTTGGAAACAACAATTTTAAGTTCATTTGTTGTTGTCAGTTGCTGTTGAGCAGACTCTGACTCATGGCAACCCTCCATACAACAGAGGGAAGCGTTGCCTGGTTGTACCCCTCCTTCATGATTACTGGTGTATCTGAGTCCACTGCTCTAGCCACTGTGTCTGCCCATCTCAACGAACATTTCCTTCGCATTTTTTGGCCAATCCAGGTAGCTCACCTTCTAGGACTGTATCAGACGGTATTCCATGGTGAATCTTAGTGTTTTCATTGGCTAAGTTTGGGGAGAAGATTGCCAGGTCTTTCTTCCTAATTTGTCTTAATCTAGAAGCTCAAGTGAAACCTGTCCATCACAGGTGACCCTGCAGGTGTTGGAAATACTGGTGACACAGCTTCCAGCATCACGGTAACATGCAAGCTACAACAAACAGACAGCTGGGTAGAGGAAAGTTTCTCTGTAAACATTAACGTAGACACTTTTGAAAAATATAAATGAGAGGAACTACCTCTATGTAACATTTAAATTTATTATATAGCTCTCCAAAAAATACATAAATCAATTCACCGCTGACCAGTCAATCCCAACTCAAAGTAACATTATAGGACAGAGTAGAACGGCTTCACAGGGTTTCCAAGGAGTACCTGGTAGATTCGAACTGCTGACCTTTTGGTTATCAGACATAGCACGTATCCACCACACCACCAAGTTTTCCATAAATACTAATACACAAAAGGACAAACAGATTTGTAAAACAGTGCACAGTTCAGAAACAAATGGGAAATAGAAAATGGGAATCATGTGAAATAAAAATACATTTCAAATAAGTATAAGAAAATTTAGTATTTAGTAAAGGACTGATAAAACTAGGAAGCCATTTTAAAAACAATGAAAAATATAAAACTTATTTCTACCTTTAACTGTACCATGAAAATGAATTTCAGATTGATTATATACATTTAAACATTAAAAGCTAAAGCTATAAAATTACTAAGCAAAAATATAAGTGAATTTATTTTTTATATCCATAGTTTAAGCAAGTCCTTTCTAAATATAAAACCTAGAACACATAAAGGAAACGATGCACAGATTTGATGCTATAAAACAAAAAAAAAGCCTTCAGTACAAAAAAACACATATTTTCAACACATTTTTTTTTTTGCCATTATGTGGCAGAACTTTCTTTCTTTTTCTTTTTTTTAAATTGTGACTGAGTGAAAACGTCCATTCCCGTATAAATTTGCATGCCCACCTATATGCAGCTTCCACTGCTCTCCCTGCCTAGGACAGCACACTATTCCTCCCTCCTCCACAGGTGTCTCATCCTCCCAACAGTCCTTTCCCCTCCTCTCCACTCACTCCCCTTCAGGTCAGCAGGATGATATCCTGTAGATGCATAGAACCATAAGTGCACCCAATATATAGTCACTCCGTGTCGCCAAGTCCAATCCCTTGCTGTCCGAAGAGTGGACCTTCATTATGATCCATGGGCAAGGGCAGCATCAGGGCCAGGGGCCATGCTCCCAGGGGAACTCCGAAGCCCTGGACCATCAATTGCGGTCTTTCAGTGGAGATCTCAGGGTACACCGCTTTTTACTCTTGTGCTGACAGTGAGACTCAACTTTGTGAGCTCCGTTGTAGCTATCACTGGTGGTGGCTGGGCACCATCAGGTTCTTCCAGTCCAAAGTTGATGTAGGCACCCACTCACGTGGGTCTCTCTGTCTTCGGGGTTGTCATTTTGGTCCTCGGTGAGCATCCGCTCCGGCTGAGTTGGGACCATTTGCTGTGCCCTCGGATGGCACCTAGGCAGCTTTTAAGACCGCAGACGCCACTCACCAATGCGGGTGCAGACAGCCGTCTTAGCAAAACGCTAGTTGTGCCAACTGACCTCGATTTCACCTAAAAGCATGGTCCCCTACCCCCTGCCCCAGCTACTCTGTCCTTGCATTATTGGGTTAAGATGGGAGGAGTACTCAAATTATGTTGAAGTCCACTTAATATTGTTCTTGTTTCTAATGTCAACACATATTTTTGTAAATCAATAAACAAACCAAAGAAAGTTTTGAAACAGTAACAAAGTGAAACCTCAATCAGATTTTTTAGAATACAACAATTCAGATTGGCAACGGTAAAACAAATTTGATAGTGTCCGCCACTGACTAAGCTTGACTTTCTTTTTGCAAGCATACTCTCTCCCTTGATTTAAAAAAAAAGACAAAAATCCAAAAGCACGATCTTTGTTAAAATTTAAAAACAAAGTGTTTGGGGTTCCCAGAGCCCAGCAGCAGGGTCGCTCTGCTGCCTCCACACAGAGTTTTGGTTCCCTTTTATAAAAGTAGCTTTCCTCTGACACAGTTTGTGAGGTGACAGAAGGCAACAGAAATGGAGATGTGTTATTATCTTGTCACCTCCTTAGCAACACTAAGTGACCAATTGGCAGCTGGCTAGATTGCATCTGAGAGTTAATTCTTCTAGCCCATCCTGTTTAATGTTGATCTACTCTCCATTAGTTTTAGAGTTTCTTCTGGCATCCATTTGGCCTTTTCTTCTTTCCTGTCTGTTACATCATGTTTTCTTCATGTATGATGTCTTTGATGTCATTCCACAACTTGTCTAGTCTTCTATCATTAGTATTCAGTATATCAAATCTACTCCTGAGGAGAAAGAAGAAAAGAAAATTCCAGCAGAATGACACTACTGACTTGAGAAGCCTGAGTCTTCACTCTTAACAGATTAAATTTAAACCAAACAAGAAGGGGTTGATGAGGAACGGGGCATCTTGGTAAAGAAGGCTAAGTATCCACAGGAGACAAAACCGAAATAAATGCATTTCAGAGCTGCTTTCTGTACCCTACCCGTATGTCCTGCAGAGTCAAGTCTACTTATTCACGCTGCTCTCCCTGTGCCACGCTTCTCTGCAGCCCCCCGTCACAGCCTGCTTTCTCTTAAGTTTCTCACCAACGATGTTCTCACTAATGATAGCCACTGATAACTGAAGTGTTGATCTCATAGTCCCTGGGGTCAGTGAGTTCTAAGTGGCCTGTGAAGACCTATGTCAGGAGTTCTTTAGCATCAGTGTGCAGAAAAGGAAACTTTCCCAAATTAAGTTTTATCTTGAGCGTACATCTGGCCAGACAGGTGGGCAACCTTAACCTTGATTTTTCAGGCATTTCCTTCCTTTCCTAGGAGTAGGTCAAGGTAGGTAGGAAGGTGAAAATTCCTGTCTGAATGACCTCTGTCTCTACTTCTGCAGGAGACTTTGCTAGGGGCATCTGTAAATGCATAGTGCTCCCAGTCTGGGTCTAGACACTTCCCTGGCAGTCTGCTCCAAAGAGGGTACCCTTTTCCCTCACCCTTTTGTCCTCCCCTCTCCCTCTCCTAACATAGCCACTCTTAGTCTCCAGTGCTTGCTGTCTTAGCAGAAATAACACAGGTGGGTGATTTAAGGAACAGGATTTAGGGGAATAGTCATACCTCTTTCAGCTTTCCCAGCCTTGAGCATTTCAATATCAGTTTGTTGGCATACAGATGGACACGGTGTCTTTCCCCTGTGTGTGATGTTGTATGTCTTTTTTCTCTTTTTATATTAGGTTTAGGATGACCTTGCTCCAGTATGGCCTCATTGACATAACAAAAGAAAACCCTATTTCCAAACAGGTCTCATTTATAGGCCTAACTTTGAGAGGAACACAGCTCAATCTGTAACAATGCCTCTGGGGAGCAGTCTGCATGCCCCAGAGAACCACCTCTTTCTCCATATTTGCCTCAGAATAAGATAGGCTTTTAAAAACTAAAGCCTGAGAAACTCTTCACCTGTTTGGGGCCCTGTGTACCATTCCTCCATTATGTCAGTGGGCCACAGATCACAAACCAGACTACCCTGAAAGAAGAGGGAAGAAAAATCAGTACAAAAATATCGTGGTTAATTATGTATACTATAATGCCACCATACTATTAATTCCAAAGCATCCAACACAAGCCAGACAAGTTAGCATACAAGAAAATTCTAACAGTCCACCTCTCTACAGACAACCGTCTCACTGACTTTCAGTTTCAACTATAAGGATTATGGTTGTTTTGATTGGGTTTTGAGTTAAACACAAATGGTCTGGAACCCAAGTGGTAGTAACTCAGAGGGCACTGAGGCTTTGGTGTTTAGAATTTTACCTGAGTGGGGAACGGGAGTTTTTAGCCTTCCTACCTACTATACTCATGTCTCAGTGCCCTGGTACATTTTCTTGAGTTTCTTTAAAGATGACTTCATATTCAACATGACAGGAGGGGAATTTGATTCTAGCAGTTCAGACTCACTCCTTCCTGAGCATTAAACAGTCAGAAGGCGTAAGTGTATCAGCATGTGTGTGCGTGTGTGTCTGCGTGTGTGTGTGTAAATGCAAGTTATTTCTATAAACGCATGCCTTTGGCCCTTCTCTCAGGTTTTCGTTGAGGCTGGAATGTTCATGGGATACTCCGTATTGTTCCTCAAAAATGATGTGGTGACCGCTGCCCAAATAGAGAGGGAACTGACCAAGACTGTCACTCTGAGTAGCTCAGTGACTCCTGAGTTCATTAGAGTGACCTGTGTGGACCTGCTTATAGACATGGTAAGTGACACCCCTGTTGTAACCACCCCTCACATGTACTTTTCAGTTCTTGGTATTGATTTGATAGCCATGGAAAGATTACAGGACAGGTTAATCTTTGTCAGTGAAAATTCTTATTTTGCCTCTGTTTACCACATCGTATATTCTTCAGAACAACTAAAACTGAATGACTGACCCTAAGGGATGGCTTAATTATCTTAGACTCAAGAGAAAAATATGCTCAGCTGAGCCAGTTCATAGCATTTTATTTAATGATCTAATACTACCTTGGTGTACTAAATTACTTCTCTAAACATTTTATGAAAATACAATTGGTGTGATATTTTTAATACCTCAATAACCAAATTAGATTAATTAGGGATCTGTTCCACTTAAAAGTATTTGTTAAACAAACTAATCATTTTCTAGTTTATATTTAATAACCATCTAAGTGAAAATATTAGGAGGCAAGTCCAAGACGGTAGTGTAGGCAGTTGCTTTCTGTAGTCCCTCTTATAGCGAAGACCTGAAAAAACAAATGAATCAATTAAATATGACAATGAAGACATCCTGGACATCAAAGTTGAGGAGTGGGACTGAATGGAAAGGGAAGGGAAAGAAAGTTCAGAAGTAGTGAAGATCTACCAGACTTGACCAGGCCAGCATCTTGTAGGCTAGATTGGCTAGAGCAGCAGGGTGAGAAATCCTGAATATCAATGGAAAGCTGATAAACTGGACTGGGTGACAGGGAGGGAAAAGCAGATCCAGAGATGACTACTTTTGCCAGATAGAAATCTACACCCTGCAGAGGGTCCCACTTCAGCCAGGCAGGCAGAGCTGTGGCAGTGCAGCAGGTGGCCAAGCAGACCAGCAGTGCCATGAGAGCAGTACATCTTTCTCATCAGAGAAGCTGAGCTTCAGATGGCTGTACCTACAGAACCACAGAGGTCTTTCACCTGAGTGTCAGAAGCTAAGTGCTAGTGAACTCTTGCAAACTCAAAATCCTTCCTATGTGGAAATTTGTCTCCCTTAGCCCAGCACTTCTCCCGTTCTTCTCTGCTCTATGCCAGGCACTAAATTCTGATACAACTACCTGGGCTGGAAGTGGGATACCTTATGTACATGTACTGAGTTAATCTCCGGTACTTAGAGAGGGAAACAGAGGGGAAGAAAAAAAGTTCTGTGGAAGTACCCTGAGCTAGTAACACCACTACCCCCCATGTTTCTTAGCTCACTCATAGATCTAACCATTCAGTGACAAGACATTGGAATTTTTAAGGCTACAATAATCAACTTAGCTCAAACAACCAAAATATTTGGACACTAAGAAACTAAATTAAAAATATAATAGATATACATAAATTAGAACACAATAATCAAACAAATAAAGGAATTTTGTGATGGCTTGGAAACATCAATCAATTTCTAATCATTTGAAGAAGCAGATCACCAAGCCTCAGAAAACTCCAAAACAAAGAATTAAAAAGATTTCCAGATGAAGAAGACATCTTCCAGTTATTGGAGGCAGAATACAAAAGAGTAATTTTTAGAGCTCTGCAAGATATTAGAAACGAGACTAGGCAAAATCAGCAGAATGTACTGAAGAATCAAACAGGCTGCAAAAAATACTTGGGCAACAGTGATCTGAAATTCAGCAGATTAACAATAGAATCACACAATTAGACAATTCAATGGAAAGCCAAAGGAGCAGAATTAGGGCAATGGAATGCAAAACCGAGGAACTGAAAGTAAAGCAATGGACACCAACATATATGAGGAAAAATCAGATCAAAGAATTACAAAAAATGAAGAATCACTAAAAATTATGTGGGATTGTATCAAGACAAATACTTCCTGAATGACTGGAGTATCAGAATATGGGGCAAAACAAAAAATACTGAGAGAATTGTTGAAAATATCTTGACAAAAAACTTCCTCGATATCATGAAAGATGAGAAGATATCTGTCCAAGATGCTCATTGAATTCCACACAAGGTAAGTTCCAAAAGAAAGACACCAAGACATAGCATCATCAAACTTACCAAAACTAAAGAGAAGGAGAGGCTTTTAAAGGCAGCTAGGCTTAAACAAAAAATAAGATACAAAGGAGAGTCATTAAGACTGAGCTCGAATTACTCAGCAGAAACCATGCTGGAAAGAAAGCAACGGGATGACATACACAAAGCCTTGAATGAAGAAAGAAAAACTGCCGACCAAGAATTATATATCCTGCAAAATTGTTTATGCCAAATACAATGCAGAACAGACCATCCAGGATCAACATGGAAAGAGAAGCCACAAAAATAGATGAGCACTAAAACTCTAAAAGTAGGAAAACAGAGATTTCAGTATGTAAATGACGATACCATTGTACTAAAAGAGGGGCAAATTAATGCATTCATAGATCTTTAACACGAACAGAAAGCCTAGGCAGTACAGAGAAATTGAAGACTTGTTTAAATTTAGAATACTAAGGGTAAATATTAAGGTAATCACAACGGAAATTACCAATCCTATACATCAAAACAAGAAACATTATCAAGAAGTCTCAGCACATATAAAACCAGTAACTATAAAATGGCTGAAAAGAAAACCCATAAAGAAATTGACTCAGCACAGAAAATTAAGTGAGACAATAAAACTGTCAACAGCACACCCAAAAAGACACCAAAACGATACCATTAAATTCATATCTATCAATAATTACATTAAATGTACATGGGTTAAACACACCAATAAACAATGAAGAGTAGTAGAATGAACAAAAAAGCACAATTCATCTATATGCTGCTTACTAGAGACACATCTTAAAGATACAAATAAAAACTCAAAGGATGTAAAAATATACACCAGGTTAACAACATTCACAAAAGGGCAGGAGTGGCAACATTATATTCAGATAAAAAGAACTTTAAAGTAAAATCCACCACAGTGGACAAGGAAGATCATTAAGTATTGCTTACACAGTCAGTACATCACGAGGACATGACCATATCAACTGTTTACACAGTCAATGATAGAGCTTCTATATATGACAAACAAACTCTAATAGCATTGAAAAGGGAGATAGACAGTTCCGCAATAATAGAGGAGACTTCAACACACCACTTTCAGTGATGGATAGAACATCTACAAAAAAGCTCAGTAAAGACATGGAAGATCGAAACTCCACAATCAACCAACTCGATCTCATAGACAAATACAGAACATTCCACCTAATAACAGGCAAGTATACCTTCTTTTCCAGTGCATGTGGAAATTTCTCCAAAATAGAGCATGTATTAGCTCATAAAGGAAGTATTAATAAAATCCAAAACATAGAAATATTGCAAGGCATCTTCTCAGACCATAAAGCCATAAAAGTAAATTAACAGCAAAAAAAACAAGGGAAAAAAATCAAACACATGACAACTGAACAATAGCTTGCTCAGGAACTTCTGGGTTATAGAAGAAATCAAAGATAGAATAAAGAAATTCATAGAATCAAATAAGAATGAAAACACATCCTACCAGAACCTATGGGACATAGCAAAAGCGGTGCTAAGAGGTCAATTTATGTCTATAAATGCACAAACCCAGTGTCTTTGAGTCAGGTTTGACTCATATCGACCCTAAAGGTCAGAATAGAACTGCCCCATAGAGTTTCCAAGGAGCACTTTACAGATTTGAACTGCTGGCTTTTTAGTTAGCAGATGTAGCACTTAACCCACTATGCCACCAAGGTTTCCGTCTCAAGAAATATCTCAAACTGAAGAATTACTCCTACAATTAGAAGCAGAAAGAGAGCTACACAGGAACCCCTCAAGCACCAGAAGAAAACAAATAATAAAAATTAGAGCAGAACTAAATGAATTAGAAAATATAGCATCAATTGGAAGAGTTTAATAGTACCAAAAGCTGTTTTTTTGAGAACGACAAAATCATTAAGCCATTGGCCAAACTGACAAAAGAAAAATAGCTGAGGAAGCAAATAACTCCAATAAGAAATAAGGCAGGATATATTACAACAGCCACAACTGAAATTAAAAGAATCATAACAGAGTATTATGAAAAAATGTACTCTAATATATTTGAAAACCTCAAGGAAATGGACAGTTTCTGGAAACACACTACATAGCAAAGCTAACACAAACAGTAGTAGAACAACTTGATAAACCTATCACAAAAGAAGAGACTGAAAAAGTAAGTTAAAAACTCCCAACCCAAAACTGTCCTGCCCCAGATAGCTTTGCTGGAGAATTCTAATAAACTTTTAGAGAACAACTAATCCCACCATTACTAAAGGTATTCTGCAGCATGGAAAAGGAAGGAATACTCCCAAATTAATTCTATGAATCCAGCATAACCCGAGAATCAAAATCAGGTAAAGATAGCACAAAAAGGAAAACTACAGATCAATATCTGTCATGAACTTAAACGAAAAATCTTCAATAAAATTCTAGCCAATACAATTCAACATCATATCAAAAAAATCATTCACCATGATTGTCATGGATTGAATAGTGTCCCCCCCAAAATATAGGTAGCCATGTGCCTGGGCCGTGATTCTCAATATTTTATGATTATATTCCATTTTGTGATTTCCTCTGCTGTATGTTGGAGGATTACGGTGGGACTGTAAATGCCTTCATAAGATCACCTCCATGCTCCATGATAAAAACAATTTCCCTGGAGTGTGGCTTGCACTACCCTTAATCCTTTCATCCTACAAGAGATAAAAGGAGAGAGAAGCAAGCAGAGACCATGACCAATTACAATTCATACAAGGGATAGAGGGACGGTTCAACATTAGAGAAAACATTAATACAGTCAATCAATAAGTAAAAGATAAGAATCACTTTATTTTCTCAGTTGATGTAGTAAAGGCCTTTGACAAAGTCTAACACTCATTCATGTTAAAAAGCTGTAAGCAGAGTAGGATTAGAAAAGAAATTCCTCAACATAATAAGGGGCATCTATGCAAACCATACAGCTGACATCATCCTAAATACAGAGTCCGGTTCCCTTGAGAATGGGAACCAGACAAGGATGCCCACTGTCACCACTTTTATTCAACATTGTGCGGGAAGTTCTAGCTAGACCAATCAAACCAGACAAAGAAATAAAGAGCATCCGAACTGGTAAGGAAGAAGTGAAAGTGTCTCTATTGGCAGATGATATGTTCTTATACACAGAAATCCCTGAAGAACACACACACAAACTACTGGACCTACTAGAAGAGTTCAGCAAAGTATCAGGATGTAAGATAAACATAAATAAAACAGTGGGATTCCTTTACACCAACAAGGAGACCACAAAAGAGGAAATCACCAAATTGTTACCATTTACGATAGCCACCAAGAAGATAAAATACTTAGGAATAAATCTAACCAGAGGTACAAAAGACCTATACAAACAAGCAAGAAACCGAAAAGACCTATACAAGTGGAGAAACCTACCTTGCTCATGGATAGGAAGACTTAACATCACGGAAATGTCTATTCTTCTCAAACCCATCTACAAATACAATACAATTCCAATATAAGTTCAAATGTCCTTTTTTAATGAGATGGAGAAACAAATCACCAACTTCACATGGAAAGGGAAGAAACTCAGAATAAGTAAAGCATTACTGAAGAAGAACAAAGTGGGAAGCCTCACATTACCTGACTTTAGAACCCATTACACTGTCATGGTAGTAAACACAGCCAGGTACTGGTACTGGTACAAAAGCAGATACATAGATCAACAGAACAGAATAGAGACTCCAGATGTAACACCATCCAACTATGAATAGCCGATATTTGACAAAAGCCCAAGGTCTGTGAACTGAGGAAAACTGTCTCTTCAACAAATAGTCTTGGCCAAACTAGATACCCATCTGCAAAAAAGAGAAAGAGAGAGAGAGAGAGAGAGAAACACTACCTATATCTCACACCATGCACAAAAACTAATTTAAAATGAATCAAAGACCTAAATATGAAATCTAGAATGAGAAAGATCATGGAAGAAAAAATTGGTACAATGCTGAGATCCACAATACATGGCGTAAACAGATTGCAAAATACTACTAGCAATGCACAAAAACCAGAAGAGAAAACAGATAATGGGAATTCCTAAAAATCAGAGTTATGCTCATGTAAAGAATTTACCAAAAGAGTACCTAAAGACTGAGAAAGAATTTTGGGCAACCAAGAATCTCATCAGCATTTCGTCTCTATAATCTACAAGGTACTGTAAAACTCAAACAAGAAAGACAAATAACCCAATTAAAAAATGGGCAAAGGATATGAACAGGCATTTCACCAAAGAAAACAACCAGGAGACTAACAGAAACATGAGAACATGTTAACTATCATTAGCCATCAGAGAAATCCAAATCAAACCTACAATGAGATAACATCTCACCCCAACAAGGCTGACATTAATTTAAAACAAACAAACAAAAAAACCTAAAAATAGTAAACATTGGAGAGGTTATGGAGAGGTCAAAATTCTTTAGCATTTGTAGTTGCGAATCTACCACCACTTTGGAAACTCATTGGGCTAGAAATAGAAAAGAGCTAGAAATAGAAATATCACATGATCCAGCAATCTCGATTCTTGGAATATGTTAGAGAAATAAGAGCTGTCACACAAATAGACACACGCACACCAATGTTTATTATGACACTGTCCACAATAACAAAAAAAAAAAAATTGAATCAACCAAGTGCTCATAAACAGATGAATGAATAATCAAACTATGGTATAAGAGGCCTGCCAATTAAGTTCTCGAACTCATCCTAGAAAAACTGCCACATAACTCATAGTTGAATATCACCACAGTCAACTTCAAAGTCCTTCCCTTGGGAAGCTGTGCACTCATTCCAGCACCTAGTCTACCCTTCAAAACAGTTTTGGAACTCTTTCTCTGGAATGGCCATGAAAGCTGTTGTTGTATTATCCTTGATCTCTTGGATGTAACAAAACGTCATTCTTTCAATATTTCCTTTATCTTTGAGTAAAGAAGAAAGTCACTGAAGGGCCAGGTTAGGTGAATAAGTAGGGTGTTCCAATATAGTTATTTATTTCCTGGCTAAGAACTCCCTTACAGACACTGTTGTGCAAGGTGGTGCCTTGTCATGATGCAAGAGCCATGAGTTGTTGGTGAAAAGTTCAGGTCATTTTTGGCTAACATTTTCATGCGGCCTTTTCAGCACTTTCAAACAGTAAACTTGGTTAACTGTCCATTTGGTACAAATTCATAATGAACAATCCCTCTGATACCCCCCAAAAAGTCACCAGCATCATTTTGACTCTTGATTTGAACTGATGGAACTTTCATGGTTGTCAAGAATTGGCTGAATTCCAATTGGCTTTGATGATTTGTTTCAGAGTTGTATTGGTGCACCCATGTTTCATCACTAGTGGTAACATAGCCCAAAACATCACCTTGCCTTTGCAAAAGGTCTTGGATAACTTTGACTGTCCTTTACTTTTGTTCATCGGTGAGTTCCTCTGGGACGATTTTTGCACACACTTTCCTCACGCCAAGATTTTCAGGTAAGATGCTCCTAACTTCTTCTATCAGTGTTTACGTGGTCTGCCATGCTTCTCACAGTCAGACAATGATTTAGATGCACCATTCAATGGATTTTTGCAATATTCTCGTCAGTTCTGCTAATTACTGACCTCCCTAACCGCTCTTCATCAGTCATGCCCTCTCTCTCCTCAGAAAAATGCTTAATTCATTTGTACAGTGCTGTTTTCTTCATGGCATTAGCCCCATAAACTTGGACTAACATGTCCCTGATTTTACTTTTACTCTTTCCAAGTTTAACAAGAAATTTAATGTCTGTTCATTGCTCTAACTTAAGCTGACATTCTTGTGATGGCACACAGAAAACACTCAACAACAATAACACATGGCATTCAGCAAGACACCACCACATGTCAACACGAACACAAGGTTATGAAATCTTACAGACTTGTCTGTACAGTACTGCCAAAGTAAGTGCACAAGTTCATGAACTTAATCGTCAGACCTCATATTACACATATCTTCTCCAGCTCTATAGCTTGTCTCTTTCTTAACAGTGCCTTTAGATGAACAGAAATTCCTTTCTGGTGTATGTGTGGGAGGGTGGTGTGGGCGTAAAACAAAACCTGTTGCTGTTGAGTGAATTCCTGCTCATAGCAACTCTACAGTATAGAGTAGAACTGCACCACAGGGCTTCCAAGGAGTAGCTGTTGGGTTCAAATTGTCAACCATTTGATTAGCAGCCTGAGCTCTTAACCACTATGCCACCAGGGTGCATACATACTCTCTCTCTCTTCCCCTCTGTCTACCTTCATTTATGGTTAGTACTTTTGGTATCATTTTAAAGGAATCGGGAAACCCTGGTGATGTAACGGTTAAGAACTATGGCTGCTAACCAAAAAGTCAACACTTCGAATTCAACAGACACTCCTTGAAAACTCTATGGGGAAGTTCTACTCTGACCTTGAAGAGTAGCTATGAGTCACTTTGTTAATGTTACACCGTTTGACCCAAGGTCCAACTTGGGTTTAACCAGTTGACCGTTTATGGAAAAGACTATTGCTTCCCCATCTCATTGCAGCTCTTAAAGCACAGATTTAAGAGCTGTAAGTTAAGAGCTCAGCTGCTGACCAAAAGATTGACAGTTCCAATCCATCAGCCACTCCATGGGGACCACATGGAATAGTTCTACTTTGTCCTACAGGGGCACTGTGAGTCAAAACTGACTCAACAGCAATGGATTTATATATATATATATATATATATATATATATATATACACACACACACACATATGTATATATATACACACACATATATACGAGTTTGTTTCTCAGTTCTGTTACTTCAGTCCTTTTGTCAATATCACATTGTTCGAATTATTAGCTTTTTAATAAATCTTCCTATCTGATGGTATAAATCTCTTATTTATTTGATTAGTTTGGTTATTCTTGAGCCTTTACACTTCCATGCAAATTTTAGAATGACTTTGTCTCTTTACACATTGATGCACAACTGCTGAAATATCGTGGGAATCTCTTGATTCTAGTTCATTTTGGGGAAAATTAACATCTATATTAAATGGAGTCTTCTATCCATGAACATGGTAAGGTATTGTATATTTTCTCTCAGTGGTATGTAGGTTTGGGTTTTAGTTCTTATGCATCAGTTTTAGATTTATTCCTACTTATTTGATGTTTTTAATGCTATTCTCAATGTTATTTTTTATTTCATTTTTTTTCTTGATGCTAGTATGTAGACACACAAACAATTTTGTTACATTAACTTGGTTTCCAGTAATGTTGCTATTAATTCTAATAGCTTATTTATTTATTTATTTTGCCTTTTCCAGGGGTACAGTTTTGATATTTGTGAATAGTGATAATTGTGTTTTTGTTTTTACAAAATTATTGCAATCATAGTTCCTATTCAATATTGAATATAAGTAAATATAGAGGGTGTTTTTACTGTGTTGACATCATTAAAGATGCTGTTTACTCTTGGGTTTTTGTAGATTGCCTTTATTCAGATTAAGGAGATTCTTTTGCCCTCCTACTGTGCTGAGTCTTTTCATCAGTGGCTACTGAATTTTATTGAATGACTTTTCTCGCTATTGAGAAGATACTATTTTTCTCCTTTTTTTTCTGCTGATGGAAAGAACTATGGCACCAATTTTTGAGTATTAAAGCAACACCGCATTTCTTCAATGAACTCCTCTTGATGTGATGTATTCTTTTAATATATGCTTAATGCTACTTGGAAATTATTTTTAGGATTTTTGTATGCATGTATGTTGATACAAAATGGTTTTTAATTTTTCTTTTAATACAGTTGTCAGATTTTAGTATTTAGGTTATACTTGTCACAGTAAATCCACAGTTGGATCCGACTTACGGCACTTGGCTGGCTTGGCTGTCACAGTAAACAGATGAGCGCTTTTTTCTTCTGTTTTCTGAAAGTATTTGTATAAAATTGATGTTAGTTTTTCTTTAAATGTTTGGAAGAATTTCTGAGTCTGTATTGTGGAGAGATTTTTGAAATAACCTCCTGCTTCTTCAATAGTCTGTTTACATGGCATATATATACTGATATATTTAGATTTCTGTTTACCAGCTAATTATTTCTTTTCTATTTGACATGCTTCTTACTTTTTCCTTCTTTTATTCATAGTATTTTTTATTGTTTAGTTTTCCTTGTCTATTAACTTGTTACCTTTACTGTGCCTTTATGATTCCTCTAGTCATAGTAAGATTCATCCTTGATTTATTACACTAATAAAAATTACTATTTTACCACTTCTTCAGTAATGCTAGTACCTTACAATACTTAAAAACATGATATTCCTCTGTCTTGCTTTGGTGTTGTCATTATTATGCATTTTCATTCTGTATGTATTTTCATTCCATAAGCCATTACTTTAGTTGTTGTTTGTAGCCAGCATACATTCACAATGACCTACATCTTTGCCTTAGCTACAGAACACAACTTTTGCTGCATCTTGATATTGATTTCTGTGATAATTTTCCTACTGCCTGAAAAATCCTTTTTTATTTATTTTAGTATTAGTTGATAGGCCGTGGATTTGCTCAGTTTTATTTCTTTTCTGGAAGGATCTGTATTTCTCCTTGATTTTCAAGGATATATTTACAATTACAGAATTGGAGGTTCAGAGTTGCTTCCTTTTTATTTTTTATTGTACTTTAGATGAGGATTTATACAACAAGCTAGTTTCTCATTAATGAATTAATACATATATTGTTTTATGACATTGTTGAATAACTCCAAGAGATGTCAATACTCTCTCTTCTCAATCTTGAGTTTCCTAGTGCCAGCTTTTCTGTCTCCTCCTGCCTTCTAGACTTGTCCTTGGTCTGGCATGCCCTTTAATCTCTTTTTGTTTTATGGCTGAAGGGTGAACCTCAAGAGTGACTTCATTACTGTGCTGAGAGGGTGTCCACAGGCCACACTCTCAGGGTTTCTCCAGTCTCTGTCAGGCCAGCAAGTCTAGTCTCTCTTTTTGAGTTAGAATTTTGTTCTGCAGTTTTCTCCAGCTCTTCCCAGGAACCTCTGTTGGGATCTCTGTTAGAGCAGTCAGTGGTGGTAGCTGGGTACAATCTAGTTGTACTAGACTCAGTCTGCTGGAAGCCACAGTAAATGTGATCCATTAGTCCTTTGGACTAATCTTTCTCTTGTGTCTTTAGTTTTCTTCCTTCTTCCTTGCTGCTGAAGAGGTGAGACCAGTGGAGTATCTTAGATGGCCATTCACAGGCTTTTAAGACCCCAGCTGCTACTCACCAAAGTAGAATGTAGAACATTCTTTGTAAATTCTTTTATGCTATTTGAGATAGATGTTACCTGAGACCATGGTCCCCACAGCCCTCAGACCAGTAATTCAGTTTCTCAGGGAGTCTGGCTGTGTCCCGTGGAGCTTCCTTGACTTGGCCTTGTACAAGTTGTGCTGGATTCCCCAGGAATGTTTACTGCCTTATCCTACAGCAAAGTCATTAGCAGGATATAAACCATAACCCAGAACACAAACTACAGAAGATAATCTAGATAACTAGGATCTTCTACAAATTAAACACTTCTGCTCATCACTTACCTATTGTCTATTTAGTGTTTTTCGATCCCTACTCCACTCCTACCTTGTAGCCATCAAAGATTGTTTCCTTTTGTTTGTAAACTTTTCATGGGTTTTTACGTAGAGGTCTCATACAATATTTGTCCTTTTGTAATTGACTTATTTCACTTAGCACAATGCCTTCTAGATTCATCCATGTTATGAAATGTTTCATAGAGTTATCATTGCTATTTATCATTGTGGGATACCCCACTGGGTGTATGTATTACCACAGTTTGTTCACCCATTCATATATTGAAGGGCATCTAGATCTGTTTCCATCTTTTTTGCTACTGTGAAAAATGCTGCAGTGAACATTGAGTGTGCCTATGTCTATTTGTGTCATGACTGTTATTTCTCTAAGATATATGCTTAAGAGTGGGATTGCTGTAGTATACCTAGGGTCGCCATGAATCGGATCTGATTTGATGGCACTTTGCATAGTATTTCTATTTTTAGCTTTCCAAGGAAGTGCTGTATCATTTCCTAAAATTGTATCATTTTGCATTCCCAACAGCAACGCGTAAGAGTTATGATCTCCCCCTAGCCTTTCCAATGTATTTTATTTTCTGTTTTAATTAGTCCCAATGATGTTGGGGTGAGATAGTATCTCATTGTGTTTTTGATTGTATTTCCCTACAGGCTAGTGATTACGAGCATTTCCTCATGTGTCTGTTGACCTTTTGAATGTCTGTTTGGTGAGATGTCTGTTCACTTCCTTTGTCCATTTTCTAACTGGAATCTTTGTCTTTTTGTTGTAGAACTGTTTCATTTTCTTGCTCATTGTAGAGATTAGCCCTTTGTCTGATTTGTAGTAGCCAAAAACTTTTCCCAGTCTGTCGGATCTTTTTTAACTCTCTTGGTGAAGTCTTTTGATGAGCAGATGTGTTTAATTTTTAGAAGATCCCAGTGACCTAGCTAATCCTCTGTAGTTTATATGTTTTGGGTTATGGTTTATATCCTTTTAATGACACGTACTGGGGCCAGTAGCATAGATCTTATTTTTTCATCAGTGAAATATATATTTTTTGACTTTGTATTTGGGTTTTTGATCCATCTTTCATTAGTT
Source organism: Heterohyrax brucei (assembly GCA_028571685.1). Classification (NCBI taxonomy): domain Eukaryota; kingdom Metazoa; phylum Chordata; class Mammalia; order Hyracoidea; family Procaviidae; genus Heterohyrax; species Heterohyrax brucei. The sequence goes on from CM053146.1 coordinate 109,554,170, forward strand.
TTTGTATATGGTGTGAAGTATGGGTCCTGTTTCATTCTTTTGCAGATGGACATCTAGTTTTGCCAGCGCTGTTTGTTAAAAAGACTTTCTTTTCTCCCAGTTGATGGACTTTTGACCTTTGTCAAAGATTGAGTGATTGCAGGTAGATGAATTCAGATCTAGGATTTCAGTTCTGTTCCATTAGTCAATGTATGTGCTGTTGTGCCAGTATCAGGCTGTTTTGACTAGTATAGCTGTATAGTAGTTTCTAAAGCCAGGTAGTGGGAGCCTTCCTACTTTATTCTTCTTCAGTAGTGCTTTACTTATCTGGGGCTTCTTCTTTTTTCATATCAAGTTAATGATAGGTTTTTCCTTTTCTTTAAAGAATGTGGGTGTTTGGATTCAGGTTGTGTTGTATTTGCAAATTACTTTGGGTAAAATTATCATTTTCACAATGTTGAGTCTACCTATCCATGAGCATGGTATGTCTTTGTATTTATGTAGGTGTCTTTTGACTTCTTGCAAATAGTGTTTTGTGATTTTCTTTGTATAGGTCTTTTACATCCCTGATTAAAGTTATTTCTAAGTTTTATTTTTTAAGGGCTATTTTAAATAGTATTCTTTACCTGATTTTATTTTTATCACTCTCAGAGTCATGTTCTTTCAACACTTTAAAGATGTCATTACTAGAAATTACCTTTAAATTTAAATATTTAAAAATGTTTTCACTACCAAGAATTTCTAAATATATGATGTTTTTCAGGGTACAGGACAAGATTTTTAGAATTAGAGGATATTAATCATTGTTCTTTGAAATCAAGAATGTTACTTTATCAAATCATTTCTGTATCCATTCTTCATTCATAGATTTAACCACTTAGGAATATTGTTTTTGTTTACAGGGATGCTTTTTGGAAACATACTTATTTCTAACATAACTATGTGTACAGCTATACCTGTTAGAACCCAGAGGAAGGGTTTTGAATATCTCTAGAATTAATCATAAGAAAAGTATATTTACATGATATATAGGTAGCTGAGGGTACCAGCAGCCTTCAATCCTCTCTTCTCTGAGCTGGGCCGTAGATTCTGCTGGTGCAGCATAAAAGAGGCAGCACAGGTAGGATGCCATCTTAGTCAGCTGTGAGGCAGAGTCAGCCATGCCTGAGGGTCTGGGTGGAGCTGGCTGCCACACTGAGCAACAGCGCCTGTCTGGATAGTGCCCTTCTCAGCAGAAAAGCTGTTTTTAAGACAACTGCACCTAGAGAATACAGCAGTGGCTGGCAGCTGAGTGTGGTGGTGCCCTTCCCCCTCCCTTCTCTGAGTGATGCCAACAGCATCTACTGATACAGCATCTAAGAAACTCCACAAGTAGGTTGCCATTTTTGTCAGCCAGAAGGCCTGCCTGGTACTGAGGGCCTGCCTGGTACTGGCTGCTGCTGTACAAAGCATCTCTCAGGAAAAAAAAAAAAAACAACAATTTTTAAGACAGTCACATCTAGGGGACACAGCAGTGGCTGGCAGCTGAGTGTGGCAGCTCCCTTCTCCCCCTTCACTGAGCCACACCATAGTATCTCCTAATGCAGGCCCTGAGAGACTCCATAAGCAGATTGCCATATTCATCAACCAGAGGTGGAGCCTGCTACCCCAAGGGCTCAGCTGGGATTGGTTGCAGCTGCACAGTGTCTGTTTCAGCAGACAGGCTGTTCTTAAGATGGCTGTTCCTAGAAAATGCAGCAGTAGCTGTCAGCCAAGTGCAGAAACACCCTTTCCTTTTCTCTTCTCTGAGTTATGCTGTAGCATGACTCTGGAGAGTCAGCACAAGTAGGTCTCCATTTTTCATTAGCCAGTAGTCAGGGCCTGTCACCCTTGAAGACCCAGCTGGGGCAGCCACCAAGCTGAGCAGCACTACTGGGCTGGACAGTGTCTCTCTCACCAGAGAAACTGTACTAAAGACAACTGTATCTAGAGAATGCAGTGGTGGCTGGTGGCCAAGTCTAGCAGTGTCCTTACTCACTCCCTTCTTAGAGCTATACCATTACTTCTGCTACTGCAACACTGGAGAGGCTGAACAGCTTTCTGATGGCACAAAGACAAAAATAAATATCTAACCATTTAAAGAAGCAGACCACCATGGCTCTAGAAAACTCCCAAAACAAAGAATCAAACAACTTCCCAAATGAAGAAGACTTTCTGAAATTACTGCAGGTAGAATGCAAAAGAATCGTGTAGAGAGCCCTTCTAGATCTTAAGATAAAGATTAAACAAAGTGCAGTGTAACAAAATGAAAAACTAAACAAGCTATATGAACTGCTAGAACATCAACGATCTGAAAGTCAGCAGATCAATAATAAAATTACAGAGTTAGACAATTCACTGGAAAGCCAAAAGAGAAGGATTGAGGAAATGGAATGCAGAATCAGTGAGATTGAAAATGAAGCAACTGACACCAACATTTATCAGGAGAAATCAGATAAAAGAATCAAGAAAAATGAAGGATCATTGAGAATCAATTGGGACTCTATCAAGAGGAACAAGCTATGAGTAATTGGAGTTCCTGAACAGAGAAGGATAGCAGAAAATACAGAGAGAATTACTGAAGAGCTGATGACAGAAAACTTCCCTGTCATCATGAAAGGGGAGAAGATACTTATTCAAGATACTCATCAAACTTCACAGAACGTAGACCCCAAAAGAAAGACACCAAGGTACATTATAATCAAGCTTAACAAGATGAAACATAAGGAGAGGCTCTTAAAAGCAGCTAGGCTTAAACTAAACTAATGTGTAAATGGAAGCTTTGTAGCTGTCTTTCAACTTTTCAGGCAAAACTATGTTGGCAAGAAGGCAATAGGATGACACATACAAAGCCTTGAAGGAAAGAAAGAAGAGAAAAAACAAAACAAAATTAAAAAAAATTCCAACCAAGAAATACATATCCTGCAAAATTGTCTTTTAAATAAGACAGTGAAATTACAACTTTCTCAGAAAAACAGAAGCTCAGAGAGTTTGAAAAAAAAAACAAAGTTAGAAGAACTCCTGAAGGAATTTATTGTATTAGAAAATCAATAACACCAGATGTATACTCAGGGCTGCAATGCTGGACACAGCATCCAGAGTCTTAATGAGTTAGGGAAGTCACAAAGCTCAATCAAACCTAAAATACTAAAATTAGGGAAACAGAGAACTTAACATGTTAGCTATGGCAACATCACACTATAAAGAGGAATATTTTACAATATTTATAGCCCTTCAGATGGAGAGGAAGTTAAGGAGATATAAAGAAGTTAAAGACCGGTTTAAACCCAGAACATTAGGAGGGAACAAAGGGGTAGCTACAAAGCAAACTAACAATACTACATATCAAAACAAGAAACAACATGGAAGTCTCAATAGACACAAAACCAACACTGAAAAAGATAAAAAGAAAACCTATGAAGAAAAATGACCCAGAACAGAATATAAAGTGGAATAAAGAAAATGTCAGCAACACAGAAACTAAGGTACCAAAAGGACAGCACTAAATGCATATCTATCAATAATTACACTGAATGTAAATGAACTGAATGCTCCAATAAAGAGAGAGTAACAGGCTGGATCAAAACATATGATCCATCTACATGCTGTCTACAAGAAACAGACGTTAGATTCAAAGGTATGAAGAAACTGAAAATCAAATGAAGGAAAATTATTTACCAACCTAACAACATGTAAAGAAGAGAAGGAGTGGCAAAGTTAATCACAAATAAGGTAGATTTTTAAAGTAAAATCCATCATCACAGACAGAGATGGTCACTATTTATTGCTTAAAGGTTCATTACATAAGGAGGGTGTAACAATATTAAATATTTATGCACCCAATATCAGAGCATCTAAATATATTGAACAAATGCTGACAACACTGAAAAATGAGACAGATCACCCCACAACAATAGTAGGAGACTTCAACACTCCACTTGTCTAAGGGACACATCACCTGGAAAAGAGCTCAATAAAGATACAGAACATCTTATTGCAACGATCAATCAACTCAACATCACAAACACATACAGAACTTTTTATCTGGCAATAGACAAGTACACCTTCTTTTCTAGTATACATGGAACATTCTCCAGAATAGGCCATATATTATTAGATCATACAGCAAGTTTCAACAAAATCCAAACCACTGAATTATTGCAAAGCATCTTCTCAGGCCATAAAGCTATAAAAGTTGAAATCAATAGCTGAAAACACATGGGTAGAAATTCAAATTCATAGAAACTGACAACATCTTGCTCAAAAATCCATGAGTTATGGAAGAAATCAAGGATACAATAAAGAAATTCATGGAATCAAATGAGAATGAAAATACATCTTACCAGAACCTATGGGATACAGCAAAAGCAGTGCTCAGAGATCAATTTATCTCCACAAATGCACACATCCAGAATAAAGAGGGCCCAAATCAAAGAATTAACCCTACAAGTTGAACAAGTAGAAAAAGAACAACAAAAGAATCTTTGAGCACCAGAAGAAACAGATAATAAAAATTGGAGTAGAACTAAATGAATTAGAGAATAGAAAAACAATTCAAAAGAATTAACAAAATTGAAAGCTGTTTTTTTTTTTTTTAAAAAAAAGATCAACAAAATTGATAAACCATTGGCTAAACTCAAAAACAAATAACCAGAAAAAGAAATGAGACAGGAAATGTCAGAGCAGACTCTATCATAACAGAATGCTACGAAAAATTGTACTCTAAAAGATTTGAAAACCTACAGCAAACGGACAAATTTCTAAATTGAATCACCTACCCAAATTACCACAAACAGAAGTAGAGCAACTTAACAAACCCATCACAAAACAAGAGATTGAAAAAGTAACCAAAAAAGCTAGCAACCAAAAAAAGTCCTGACCCAGACAGCTTCACTGGAGAATTCTACCAAACTTTCAGAGAGGAGTTAATTCCAACACTACTGAAGCTATTCCACAACATAGAAAACGATGGAACATTCCCAAATTCATTCTGTGAAATCAGCATAACCATGATACCAGAAGTGGATAAAGACCCTTCAAAGAATAAAATTACAGACCAATGTCACTCATGAATCTTGATGCAAAAATCTTCAACAAAATCCTAGCCAATAGAATTCAACAACATATGAAAAAGTAATTTGTCATGACCAAGTAGGATTCACACCAGGGATGCAGGTTGGTTCAACATAAGGAAAACAATTAATGTGATCAACCACAAAAATAACACAAAGGGCAAGAATCACTGGATTTTATCAATTGATGCAGAAAAGGCACTCAACAAACTCCAACACCCATTCATGTTCAAAACTCTTAGCAAAATAGAAGTAGAAGAAAAATTCCTCAGCATAATAAGGGGCATCTATATAAAACTAATCACCAAAATCATTCTGAATGGACAGAAACTGAAAAAATTCCTTCTGAGAACAGAAACTAGACAAAGATGCCCACTATCACCACTTCTACTCAACATTGTGCTAAGGTTCTGGCCAGAGGAAGCAGACAAGACAAAGAAATAAAAGGCATCTGCATTGGTGAAGAAGAAGTAAAAATATCCTTTTTTGCAGATGATATGATTGTATACACAGGAAAGTTCCATAAATAAACTACTGGAACTAATAGAAGAGTTCAGTGAATTACCAAGATATAAGATAAACACAAATAAATCAGTAGGATTCCTTTATAGCAACGAAGAGATCATCGAAGAGAAAACCAGCAAATCAACAGCATTTACAATAGCCCGCAAGAAGATAAAATACCTAGAAATAAATATAACTAGAGTTGTAAGAGACTTATACAGAGGAAATTACAAGACCCTACCACAAGAAATCAAAAGAGACTTACATAAATGGAGAAATCTACTTTGTTCATGGATAGGAAGACTTAACATTGAGAAAATGTCTATTTTACCTGCACAAACAGATACATGCACATGAATGTTTACTGCAGCACAGTCCACAACAGCAAAATGATGGAATCAACCTAGATGCCCATCAACAGATGAATGGATAAACAAACTATGGTATATATATACAATGGAACACTATGCAATAATAAAGAAAAATGATGATTTTAGGAAGTATCTCATAACCTGGTATCAACTAGAAGACATTATGCTGAGTGAAATCAGTCAGCTGCAAAAAGATAAATATTGTATGAGATCACTATTATAAGGCCTTAAAAAAGGACTTATGCACAGAAGAAAAGACTCTTTGACAGCTACAAGTGTGTGGAGGGAGCGAGAGGGTTGTCCATAGCTTAGATTCAAAAGACAAAGCCACTGCCATCAAGTCGATTCTGACTCATAGAGACCCTATAGGACAGAGTAGAACTGTTCCATAGACTTACCAAGGAGAATCTCGCAGATGTAAACTGCTGACCTTTTGGTTAGTAGATGTAGCACTTAACCACTGCATCACCAATTGATATGAATTTGATTAGGAGCAGGGTGCGCCAGCACCCAGTAGAAGGCAGACCAGCATAAATGGACTGTATCATAAGCTACAAGGTTTTGTAAATTCAACCCAACATTTCAAAGGATAGAGTAGAAAGGACAGGATCTAGGGAAAATATTTTCAGGAGACACCAAGGTCAACTGGCATAACTGGCCTTTTGCTAATAGAGTCTTCTGCATCCCACATTGGTGAGTAGCATCTGGGGTCTTAAAAGCCAGCAAGCTGCCATCTGAGGAACATCAACTGGTCCCAATCCACTTGGAACAGATGATGACTAGAACACCAAAGACATGAGGAAAAGTAAGCCCAAGAAACAAAAGGACCCAGATGATTGGGAGACTATATCAGCACGAGACCGGAAGAACCAGGTGGTACCTGGCTACCACCAAAGACAGCCTTGACAGGGAACACAATGGACAGTACCTGACATAACATGAGAGAAAGACCAGAAATGATGGTCCAACAACCTGGAGTGTCCCCTGGGAACACAGCCTCTAGATTTACTGCTGCCCCAGACCTGAAACCAGTACTGAGGTCAGCACTTTAGACCAAGAATGGACTGGACTTGGGGACACAGAGTGAGCATGTGGTGTGTGTATTTTAGGGTTTTGTACATTTATAGAAAGCTGTCCCACTGGTGTCTAGAGGTGAGAGGAGAGGGTGGAGAGGAGGGGACAGGTGTTCCTTGGGAGGATATTAGTAGTAAAGAGTGAAAAAGGGGAGTGTGCTGTCGCAGGGTGAGGAGAGCAGATAGAGATGTAGAGACGTGGATATGCAACATTGACTTGGAGTGTATATTTTCATCATGATAAAAATAATAAAATAACAAAGTACAAAGGTTATAAATGGTTAAAAAGGCGGGGAGCAGTGGGGCTGGTAAACTACTAAATAGACAATAGGTGAGTGGTAACTTTGGTGAAGGGTGAGACAGTGCACAGTACTGAGCAAGTCAGCACAACTTGTAGACGGCAAGGTCATGAAAGCTCCCCAGACATATCCAGACTCCCTGAGGGACCGAATTGCTGGGCCAAGGGCTGTGAAGATTATAATCTCAGGAAACATTTAGCTCAGTCGGCATAAAATAGTTTATAAAGAAAATGTTCTACATTCTACTCTGGTGAACAGTGTCTGGCATCTTAAAAGCCTGGGCATGGCTGTACTCTGCTGGTTTCACCCCCCCAGGAACAAGGGAGAATGAAGAAAGCTAACAACACAAAGGGAAGATTAGTCCCAAGATCTAAGGAACCACAATTACTACAGCCTCCACCAGACGGAGTCCGGTGTAAGTAGGTGGTGTGCAGCTGCCACCACAGACGCCTCTGACAAGGATCACAATAGATGGTCCTGGACAGAGCTGGAGAAAAATGTTTTTGTTAGGTGCCATCAAGTTGGTTCTGACTCATAGCTACCCCATGAGCAACAGAAGGAAACATGGCCTGATCTTGCATCATGTCCACAATCGTCTTTATGCTTAAGCCCATTGTTGCGGCCACTGTCAATCCATCTCTGCAAGGCCCTTCTTCTTTGTTGCTGACCCTTCCCTCTACCAAGCATGATGTCCTTCTCCAGGGACTGATCCTTCTTGACAACATGTCCCAAGTCAAGATGCAGTCTTGACATCTTTGCTTCCAAGGAGCACTCTGGTTGGACTTCTTCCAGAACAGACCTGTTTGTTCTTTTGACAGTCCATGGTACATTCAGCATTCTTCTCCAACCCCACAATTCAAAGGCATCAATTCTCTTCATTGTCAGTTTCTTTGTTCATTGTCCAGCTTTTGAATGCATGTTACACAAGTGAAAATACCATGGCTTGGGTCAGGCTCACTTTAGTCTTCATCCTTACTTTTGAATACTTTAAAGAGGTCCTTTGCAGCAAACTTTTTATTCATAAAAAATGCCAGACTTACTAGCCAGACAAACACTGGAGAAAACCTGAGAGTATGGCCCCCAAGCACGTTTTTAGCTCAGTAATGAAGTCACTTTCAAGGTTCACCTTTAAGGCAAAGATTGTGCAGGCCCTTAGAACAAAACAAGACTAAAGGGCCCACCAGCCCAGGGGCAAGGACAGACTAGAGGGCAGGAGGGGACAGGAAAGCTGGTAACAGGGAACTCAAGGTTGAAAAGGGAGAGTGTTGACATGTCATGGGATTATTAGCCAGTGTCACAAAACAATGTTTGTGAGAGCAGTTCTACTCTGGCCTCTAGGGTTGCCGTGAGTCGGATCCAACTTGATGGCACTTGGCTGGCTTGGCAATGATAAGCTAGTGTGTTCCGTAAACCTTCATCTAAAGTATGACTAGAAAAAAAGTCTTCCAAAATATTTTAAATTTCTGTTAATTAATAATTAATTAATAAACTTTAATTTGTTAATTAGACTTTAATGAATTAATTAATACACTTTCTTCCTATCTACTGGATAACCTGTGAGATGATGTTTTAAGTAAGTTTTTCTATATCAAAGTATTTAGATTTTAAAAATAAACCATACTTTCCCTACAACTGGAAGATAAGTTACAGAGTCCTGGTGTTTGACAATCCAAAGGTTGGAAGTTCAAACCCACCCCACGGCTCCAAAGGGGAAAGACTTGGGCATTACCCTTAGGGTCAGTTGCACTCTGTCACCTGGGTTCCGTGGGTTGGAATTCCCCTGGAGGCTCCCAACAACAACAACAAAATAAATCGTGAAAGCCATTCGTTGTCTTTATGCTCTTTTACTGAAAAGTTGGAATAAATAAAGTTTCCAAGGCTGTAATGTTTACAAACGCCGACTGCCCCATTTTTCTCCCACCGAGTAGCTGGTGGTTTTAAATCCCTAACTTGCTTTCCTTTAGCAGCCAAACAATCACTGCGCCACGAGGGTTCCTCATTAAGCGCACAGGACTGCAGCAAGCACTGTGGGAGTTGAAACTTCATCTAAAATACACACATCATGCAGTGTGTGATTAAGAGCCTAGACGGGGTAGCACAGTTGCTAAGCTCTCCAAGCAGCCCCTGAAGCAGCGCTTGCCACTGATTTCAGTACAGACACTACGTTCTAATCACGCCCGCCCGTATGCTGACATCCGGTCCAAGATAGTTTTCCTGCACGCGAGTTGATCGAACTCTGGGTCCGAATCAGCCCTTGCTTCATCGGCTTCACTTCCACTTTAGGCTGCGGCACTCGCGCCTCCTTCCCCTAACAGGTCCCAGCTGCGGCGACTCCGCGGACGACTGCCGCCTTCCTCCCGGCCCCGGACCGCGGCGCCCCGCAGTGCGCCTGCGCAGCCTCGGCTCCGAAATGGCCAAGACTCAGGACAAGGCGACCGAGCTGGTTTTCTACGTGAACGGCCGCAAGGTGAGGCCGGCTGCCCGGCGCTGGGGTCGCCGCTGGGAAGGCGGGGTCACCCGCTGCTCAGGGCACTAGGCGCGCCCCTGCGTTTTCTAGTTTGCCATCAGATTTGCCCCCAAGCGGTAAACAGTGTTTTCCGGGACTGCTTGGTTCCTGGGGCCCCCACCTTCCCGCCGTTTGTTTCTCCTCTCTTTTTAAAATTCACAGGGCTCACCAAACCCACCCCCTCCCCCGTTGTTGTTGTCGTCTGTGGATGTCTTGCAGTCTGTCCCACTCTTGGCAACCTCCGATATGCAGCTTAAAACTGCGCCTTAGGGTTTTCAAGGCTGTGACCTTTTGGAATCAGATCAGCAGGCCTGTCTTCCTGGTGCCTCTAGGTGGTCTGAAGTGCCAACCTTTCGTTAGTAGTCTGGTGTTGAACCAATTACACCATCCAGGAACTTTGTCCCTAAGAATACAAAAATGACAATTTATCATCATATCGGTGTCCTGGATTCTCCTGCCTTCAAATCCCAGCTGCTTAAGAAGCGTTTCTCCTTTAAATGGGCTGAGGACAACCTAAAGGTGGCTCAATTCTCAGGGTGTTTTTGGTAAGCAGAAAGCAGTTTAGAGTTTGGGCAGGAGCATGAAGAGGAACAAATTAAGTCCGTGTCATCATATCTTAAATGAAGAAATGTCCCTTTAGAAAGTTACAGCAAATTCCTGGCAGAGCTGAACTAAAGCAAGACTCTGGGGACTGTGAGGTCCCTCCTTGCTGGGTGCACTGTTGTGCAAGGCCCTCTGTCCCCTGACAAGCTGGGTTCATTATGCAAGAGCTTTAGCCAAGTGCCGTCGAGTCGGAGCCGACTCATGGCGACCCTAGGGGCCAGGGTAGAACTGACCCCCAGAGTATTCAAGGATTGGGACTGTGTCAATTCCAAGCTGTGTCAGACTTGTGGAAGCAGCAAAGCCGTCAGGAGTCTTTTAAAATGTCCCCACAGGCTGACTCTTGAACCCGCGCACTCTTAATGCCCCAGCTTATTGGCACCACTTCGCAAGAGTGAAACAGAAGCAGAAAGGCTAAAGAGACTTCTTAAAAACCAAAACCAAACCCACTGCTGTTCAGTTGATTTCTGACAGCTTGATCCTATAGGACAGAGTTGAACTGCCCATCGAGTTTCCAGGAATCATTTGGTGGATTGAAACTGCTGACATCTGGGTTAGTAGCCAGACTCTTAACCACTGTGCCATCAGGGTTTCCAGAGACTTCCTTAAGAACTAAAAATCAAGAGGTGGAGCGAAGTCCCATGCACCAAGCCATCTCTCTGCAACAAAGAACCAAGAAACCAAGTAGAACAGATATAGGCATTAATCCTGGAACCCTAAACTTTTAAAAAACTTGTTTATTGTGATTATCTGAAAGTATAAAATCTGAATCAATTTTGCATGCCTGCCTTTATCTGCAGCTCCATCTGCTCTCCTCACCCAGTGACAGTGTATCCCTCCTTTCACTCTGTATTTCTAAATATCCTCTTTATGAGCACCTGTCCCCTCCTCTCCATCCTCTTCTTTCCCATCAAGAAAGAAACAAGTAGGACAGCCTCTTCTAAATCTATAGAATCATAAAGTACACACACCATGAGGTCACATTGTGTCTCCAGGGGGAGTCCATTTTTATCTAAAGAGTTGACTTCAGTTTCCCGTCAGGGCCAGCAGCAAATCTAAGGGCCATGTTCCCAGGGAACCATCCCAAGTTGTTGGACCATGAATTCTGGTCTTTTAGTAGTGTTTTTGAGCTGCACACCTCTTTTTCTCATGTTGCCTCAGGGACTCTGCGTTGTGTCCCCGATCACAGCTGCCTTTGGTGGTAGCCAGGAACTATCTGCTTCTTCTGGTCTAATGTTGATACAGTCTCCCATTTATATGGATCCTTCTTTCTTCTGGACTCTTTTTTTTCCTCGTGTTTTTGATGGTCTTGATCATAATCTGTTTCAGATGGTTTGGGACCATTCCGTGTACCTCAGATGGCAGCTTGCTAGCTTTTCAGTCCCCAGAAACCACTCAACAATATGGGTGCAGAAGACTTTTAGCAGAAGACTAGTTATGCCAGCTGGCCTCAGTGTCCCCTGAAAACATGGTCCCAAGACTCTGTCCCTGCTACTCTATCCTTTGAAATATTGGGCTGAGTTTAGAAAACCTTTCAGTTTATGGTGTAATCTAGTTATGCTCATCTGCTCTCTACAATGTTCTGTCACAGCTTTCACCTAACCAAATTCCTGTCTACTGTTTAATCTGTGACCAACCCTCTCCCTCCCACCCTCCCCACCCTGGTAGTTGTCAGAGTCTTTTATTCTGTATATAAGTCTATTTGTAAGTCCTTATAGCAGAGGTCTCATACAGTACTTGTCCTTGTGCTGCTGACTGATTTCACTCATCATAATGTCTTCCTATTGAAGTCAGGTTATGAGATGTTTCCTGAAATCATCATTGTTCTGTATTATGAATAGTGTTCCCTTGAGTATAAGTACCATAGTTTGTTTATCCATTCATCTGTTGATGGGCACCTAGGTTGATTCCATCTTTTTGCTATTTTGAACTGTGCTGCGGTAAACATTCGTGTGTATGTTATCTGTTCATGTGAATTCCTTTATTTCTGTAGAATATATTCTGAGCAGTGGGATTGCGGGATCATGTGGTATTTCTATTTCTGGCCTTTTAAAGAAGTGCCAAATTTCTGTCCAAAGAGGTTGTACCATTTTACATTCCCGCAAGCAGTGTAGGAGAGTTCTGATCTCTCCACAGCCTCTCCAACATTTATTATTTTGTGTTTTTGGATTAATGCCAGCCTTGTCAGGGTGAGATGTCATCTGACTGTAGTTTTGATTTGGAGTTCTCTAACAGTTAATGACCATGAACATTTACTTGTGTGTCTTTTGGCTGGCTGGATGTCTTTGGTGAAGTGCCTGCCCATTTCCTTTGCTCATTGCTTAATTGGTTTATTTACCTTTTTCTTGATAACTTTTTGCAGTACTTGTAGGTTGTGGAAATCAGATGTCAATCCAACATGTAGTTGCCAAATACTTTTTCCCATTCTGTTGATAGTCTTTTAACTCTTTTGATAAATTTTCTGGATGAGTCTAAGTGTTTGATTCTTAGTAGTTTCCAGTTATCTATGTTTTCTTCTGTTGTTTGTACATTGTTAGTCAGATGTTGTAGTCTGTCTCATATGTGTATTAGAACTTTCATTGTTGATCCTATTTTTTCTTGCATGATTTTTATCATTTTAGGTTTGATATTTAGGTCTTTGATCAATTTTGGTTAGTTTTTGTGTAAGGTATGAGATACGATTTCTTTCAGTTGTTTTTTTGCAGATAGATATCCAACTTTTCCAACACCATCTGTTAAAGAGAGTGTTTTTACCCCAGTTTACAACATCTGGCCTTCGTTGAATATCAGCTATTTATAAGAGGATGGTGATATTTCAAGGGTGTCTGTTGTGTTCTGTTGGTCTATGTGTTTCTTTTTGTACCATTCCCATGCTGTTATGACTACCATGTCAGTGTAATTGGTTCTAAGGTTGGGTAGTGTGAGGCCTCCCATTGTGTTCCTCTTCTTCAGTATTGCTTTACTTACTGTGGTTTCTTCCTTTTGTAAACAAAGTTAGTGATTTGTTTCCCCATCTCGCTAAAAAATGACATTGGAATTTGTATTGGGGTCACGTTTTATATGTAGATTGCTTTGGGTAAAATAGACATTTTCATAATGTTAAGATTTCCTATCCAGGAGCAAGGCAGGTGTCTCCACTTATGTAGGTCTTTTTGGTTCCCTGCAGTTGAGCCTTGTAATTGTTTTGTATGGCTCTTTTACATCTGTGGTTAGACTTATTCCTAGGTATTTTATCTTCTTGGGGGTTATAGTAAAGTATATTGATTTGATGATTTTGTCTTTAATGAGCTCTTTGTTGGTATAAAGAAATCCTACTGATTTACTTGTGTTTATCTTATGTCCTGACACTGCTGAATTCTTCTTTTTGTTCCAGTAGTTTATTTATTGATTCTTTAGGGTTCTCCAGGTATATGATCATATCATCTGCAAATAGGGATATTTTTACTTCTTCTTTGCTGATGTGGATGCCCTTTATTTCTTTGTCTTCTCTGATTGCTTGGGTTAGAACCTGTAGTGCAATGTTGAATTGAAGTTATGACAATGGACATCCTTATTTGCTTCCTAGTCTCAGGAGGAATTTTTTCATTTTCTCTCCATTCAGGATAATGTAGGTGGCTGGCTTTGCACAGATGCCCCTTATTGCATTGAGGAATTTCCCTTCTATTCCTATTTTGCTGAGAGTTTTTAATGTGAATGGGTGTTGGAGTTGTTCAGATGCCTTTTCTGCATTGATTGACAGAATCAAGTAATTCTTATCCTGTGTGTTATTTATGTAGTTGATCACATTAATTGGTTTTTCTGATGTGAACCAGCCTTACATCCCTGGTATGAATCCTACTTGGTCATGATGAATTATTTTTTTGATATGATGTTGAATTCTATTGGCTAGGATTTTGTTAAAGATTTTTGCATCTATGTTCATGAGTGATACTGGTCTGTAGTTTTCTTCTTTTATGGAATCTATCCTTGGCTTTGGTATCAGGGTAACGCTGGCTTCATAGAATGAATTTGAAAGTATTCCATCCATTTCTATGCTATGTGGTAGCCTCAGTGGTGTCGGAATTAAATCTTCTTTAAAAGTTTGGTAGAATTCTGTGGTGGGTCAGGACATTTTTTGGTTGGTAGTTTTTTGATTACTTTTTCAGTCTCTTGTGATGGGTTTTTTAAGTTGTTCTACTTCTTGTGATACTTTTGATAGGTGATGTAAATCTAGAAATTTGTCCATTTCTTCTAGGTTGTCAAATCTGTTAGAGTATGGTTTTTGTAGTATTCTGTTATTGTAATATTCTGTTATGATTCTTTTGATTTCAATTGGGTCTGTTGTGACATCTCCCCAGCCATTTCTTAATTGTGTTATTTGTTTCCTCTCCTGTTTCTGTTTGTAAGTTTAGCCAGTGGTGTATCAATTTTGTTGATTTTTTTTAAAAAGCCTTTGTTTTGTTAATTCTTTAAGTTGTTTTAATAGCTCTAATTCATTTACTTCTGCTTCAGTCTTTATTATCTGTTTTCTTGTGGTGCCAGAGGGGTCTTTTGGTGCTTTCCTGCTTGTTCAAGTTGAACAGTTAATTCTTTGGTTTGAGCCATTTCTTCATTCCAGATGTGTATACTTACAGAGATAAATTGACGTCTGAGCACTGTTTTTGCTGTATCCCATAGGTTCTAATAGGATGTCTTTGTTTTCTATTCATTTGACCTGTTAGACAGCTCCGATAACATTTCAGGCAAGAGATAATAAAGTTTTGTTCTAGGTAGTGACAGTAGAAATGAAGAGTGTTTAGAGAATCATTTTGGAAATGTAAGTGGCAGAACATGGAAAATTTGGAAATAGGTTAGTTTTTAAGCTTAGAGGACATGTAGATGGTGGGGCTGTTGAGGAGAAGAAAGGAAGGAGCAAGTTTGGGGGATAAAATAAAGGCTTCTATGTGCAGGCCAGTTGAGTTGGGGATGCCTGGGGCATTCCACATTTTTCCTTGTATTATAGCATATAGACATACGTATCAGCACATCTGTGTTACTAAATTGCAGGCTCCTCTAGGGCACAGGTCAAACCCTGGTAACTGGCATATGTCAACTTGAAGTTGAGTGAGGAGATAGTCGTAAGCTTGGGTGCCCCTCTTCTACTTACTGAAGGGAAAATTACTATGACATGATGAAATATGGATTCAGCTTTTGATTTTATAAAGCAGATCATGCTTCTCTTTGTTCTATGACTGTAAAAACAAAAGAAAAAGCCAAACCCAGTGCCATCGTGTCAATTCCGACTCAGCAAACCCATGAGGAATCCTAACTTTTAACCTAAACCAAGAAAACACGATTCCTCTGGAAAACAGCCAATCACTATGTTTCTGTTGTGCCACCCCTCAGGTACTACTGTTCTAGTGCTGTGCTGTTGGGTACTGACACAAGCTTGCATTAATGTGTCCTTGCTTGCACTTGGAATGCACATTTTATCATTTTCATTGGTTACTTGATTTGAAGATCATGGTTGCTTATAATCTCTCTTGGAAATGATAATTATTTGAACATTATAAAGAAACAAATCTTTTCTAAAGTTATATCAGGGCAATGATATGAACATATACATGCACAAGAATTTTTATTGTAGCACAATCCACAACAGTTAAAAGATGGAATTAACCCAGATGCCCAACAACAGATGAATGGATAAACTATGGTACATATACTCAATGGAACACTGCAATGATAAAGAACAATGGTGATTTTAAGAAGCATCTCATAATCTAGCTTCAATGGAAAGGTGTTATGCTGAGTGAAATCAGTCAGGCACAAGGACAAATATTGCATGAGACCCCTACTGTAAGAACTTAAAATCAGACTCATGTACAGAAAAAAAAGATTCTTTGATGGCTGCAAGGGAGGGGAGGGAGGGTTAATGTTGGTCATAGATTAGATAGCTGATTGAAATTTGGCTGGGTGAAAGCAGTGACAGCACACAGTAGAAAGAAGATCAATTTAACAGGAGTTCAGCATAAACTAAAAACTCTTCTAATCTTAACCCAGTATTGCAAGGACAGAGTAGCAGGGGTAGGGGTCTGCAGACCATACTCTCAGGGGACATTGAGACCAATTGACATAAGTAGCCTATTGCTAAGAGAGTCTTCTGCACACCATCTTGGTGAGTGGCATCTGGGGTCTTAAAAGCTAACAAGCTGCCATTTGAGGTATACTAGATGGTCCCAACTTAGCTGGAACCCATGATCACCCAGGACAACAAAGACATGAGGTAAAAAGAACCCAGAAGACAGGACACATATGAATAGGTGACTGTATCACATGTGACCAGAAGAACCAGATGGTGTCTGGCCACCACCAAAGACAGCCATGATGGGGCACACAATGTCGAGTTCCAGTGGCAATATGAGAGAAAGAGGGGTGCACTTCAAGAACTCCACTAAAAGACTGCAGCTGATGGTCTGAAGGCCTGGGGTTTCCCCTGGGAGCATGGTCCCTAGAGATGCTGCTGCCCCTCACCAGAAATCATTACTGAGGTCAACTCTTTGGACAGGAATAGATTGGACTTAGGGACACAGTGTGACCATCTTGTGTGTGCTTTATAATTCTGTGAATCTATAGGATGCTGTCCTACTGGCCTCTTACTAGAAGGAGAGGAGAAGGTGGCGAGAAGGACACAGTAGATTGTTAAGAGGATATGACGTGTATAGAACTGAAAGGAGGAATGTGCTGTCACTGGGCAAGGAGAGCAGAAAGAGTTGTAGATAGGCAGGCTTGCAAATTTAATTTGTATTGTACACTTTTCACTCAGTCACAATAAAAAAAACTTAGTTTTTCAATTTGAAATCAGTGTAATTTCAGCAAGAGATTATTCTACTCCAGCAATCTCTGTCCCTCCACCTCCCATCTGTTACACTAATGTGTTTCCCTTCACTTGCTTCCAAGTTTCTTGGAGAAGCTGAATGGATGTCACTAGTTTCTCCACTTCCTTGGAGAACAGTAATTTTTCAGCACCAAGGACAGTAGGAGAGTGGTGGGAATGCCGAAGATTCAAACTGTACACTTCAGAAAGGAGATGTGTGTATTACAGCTGTTCTGTAACTCTTAAATTGCAAGTATGAATAGAGGAATTAATTCCTGTGCACTGGTCTTGAATTAGCTGACGCCTAATCAGTGTGAATGTCACATTAGCACTCTCAACGTTGTCTACATAATTTTTTTTTTTTTTTCTTCTGGTAAAGGTCATAGAGAAGAATGCAGATCCTGAAACACTGCTGCTACCATACCTGAGGAAGGAACGTATCCTTTACTTTGAGTGTGTGTATTTGTGTGTGTGCATGTAGATCTGATGTGCTATTTTATAAGGATGATACTTTCAAAAATCTTTTTAGAACCACACCGAGACAGATGTCCTACTATTATAGAGTTTTGAAAAAGTCATACAGCTTAGTTTTGTAGGCACTGTACAGTTGTAGCTGTTAGAACCGGGTTATTTCTAATCTCTGTTTTGTCACTAACAACGCCTATAAAATGGGGAAGCTAGCAATGGAAATTAAAGTAATGGCTTTTAAAGGGCGTAATTAAGCCTCGCAGAATCAGCAGTCACAGTAATGTCTTTATTAGAGTCACGTCCTGTCATCAAGGACTAATCGTATCTACTACAAAGAAGAGCAGAGAAATCTCCAAAAATGAAAGAAAATGAAAAAGTAGAGAAATTAGCCCTGAAAACACCACCTAGAAAAACCTTTTAAATAAAAGCTATCTGAGAAATGGATTCTTAACCTGTTACATGTGAACTCTAGTTGGCATCCAGAGATCTCTTGAACCCATTAAATTATCTATGAAAGGTTGCGACAGTGGGAGCTTGTACATTGTTTTTATGGGGAGAATGAAATTGCCAAGTATATATTTCTAAAAACATGGATGAATACTTTTATGACATTATGAGTGTGTTCCAGACAGTAGTTTAAGGTCTTGGATATAAAAGTAACAAACACTGACTTTGTGATTATCCATGGTACCAATGTGTAGTGTTTAAGATTTAGTTCAATTTTGACTAACAGACAACCTCCAGTAGCAGTAAGCAAGATGAAAGTTTATTTCTCATTGAGTTCAGGTTCTCCAAGAAGCAGATACCAATATGGGATTAAATGGGAAAGGGTTTTATTAGGAGAAATGTCTGTGTGAAAGGCAATAGGAAGGGAGGTGGAGAGAGCTTAGGGAGCTGTCAGACCACAACACAAGTCTGAACACGAGTGAAGAAGAGAGGGAGAGGTGGCGAGTGAAGCATTCCAGTTGCTGCCCAGTCTAAGGGATGTTCAGCAGAGCCACTCTGGACAGTTGGCGGGGAGTTGCATACCTCTCCACAGCACTGTGTCACTGATGGGGCACAGCCTGTGAGAGATACATCCTTAATGCAAAGCTGGGTAGTGGGTTCCAAAATACCTCAGCTACCTCTGTCTGTCAGCTGCCCTTCCTGTAGTAGGAGGTTTGTAAGGCACATTCTTATGGTTGTCACTGTCACCCAAGGGAAACCAGAAGGTAGGTAGATCAGTGCTAGTAAAATAATATCACAAAGTTATCAGGGAACCAAGATCCTCACATCTTGCTGCTCTACTTGCCTCACCATGTCGCTTCCTCCTTGTGATGAGAAGTGACGGATCCAACTCTAGTCATTGTATCTGAATGCCAGCAAATAAGAGGATGCAAGGGATGAAAAAGGGACAGCACCCTCTTTTTCAGGATGTTTCCCTTCTGGAGGTCATATACAGGCTTGAGGCTTTCATGCCAATGGCTAAATTGTTGGTGATCTCCACTTGGCTGCAGATAAATCTAGAAATGCATATTTATTACCCTCGATAGCCTTGTATGTGGCTGAAAGTTGGGGTTTAAAATTTAAGGAAGAATGAGAAAGTAGATATTGGATGAAACTGACAGTTGCTGCCAGTGAAAGAGAATTACAGCTAATACGATGTAATAATTGTTTGCAATTTGATGTTTAACTTTGTGTCTCATCAAAGACATATTCAACTGAAACCAAATGTGCAACACACTCTGACCTTCCAGTACTTAAGTACTTACATGTGGAGACTCTTTTTTTCAGTGTGACCCTATTTTTGGAAGTCTGTGGTTTGCTGTTTTCAAAGGGAGGAGACTAGATATAACACCTAAATAGAAATCCAGAAATTACAACGTTCCAGTTACTAGCAACTAAGACATACAGATACCATTTGATAAACATGTGCTGAACAAAATGTGCATTTATGAGCCTCGGATAGTGCTGTGTCTTAGAGCTGTGCTTAAAGAGAGTCAAATCATGGACTACACATGCTCTTTAACTAGGCTTCTTCCAGTGCGATTCACGGGCACTAAGTATGGCTGTGGCGGAGGAGGCTGCGGTGCCTGCACAGTGATGATATCACGATACAACCCCGTCACCAAGACGATCCGGTATTTTGCAGCAAAGCCTAGCTGTGCTTGAATGTCTGTCATTTAATCCTTCTTCTGTTAAGTATGTGCTGCGTATGAGTACCTACAGTCTGGCAGGACCTGTGCTAGATACTAGGAGTATGAAACACAGGAGGTCCCAGTAATGTGAATGGTTTAGGAAAAAGTGTTCCATCAGTGAGGATAACATGGTCAAAGCATCTTTTGTTGAAAGTTGAGAGGCTGCATGTCTGTCTGCAGTCTGGGGAGGAAAGGCAGGACAGAAAGGACAGTGAAGGGTAATGCCACCATCATGCTCTTCTGTTACTATTGCAGCCTACTAACTGGGCTCTAAATCAGATTGCAGCTGTCTCTCTACCACTTTAAAACTGCCAGTGGCTTCCTACTGCATTTAAGATCTGCAGTTCATGCTTAGTTTATATTCTTCAAGTTTGTCAAGCTCCTTGGATCTGAGGGTTGATGATGTCGTTTATCAGCTTTGGAAAACTTTCAAGTCATTGCGTCTTCAAGTATTTATTCTTTACCATGAATTTTCTCCTTATGGGCCTCCAATTATGCTGATGTTAGATCATTTTATGTCATCTCACAGATCTCGGATGAGGGCTGAGGGTCTGAGCACTATTAAGGTTTCAAAGATCTGCCTGTGTTCTCCAGCCAAGCCACCTGTTTTCTGAGCTCTGAGAGATCCCTCCCTGCCTTACATCCAGACCTCCAACTCTAGGTCACTGGGGAGTGCTGCTTGCTCAGTTTTCTCACTATGCATGCCTTGGGATGTGTCTTTCAGCCATGCTGTCATATCTTTACTCTGTGGAGGGTAGTAGATGCCCTGCACTCTGAAGTGTGAAGTGCCTAGAGTTTTTTCTTTAAGTTCTCATTTCTTAACCCAGTCTTCTTTGCCTGAAAGGAGAAGTGCCTGGAGAGTTTCATTTAAGCTTCCTTCCCTATTACATTTCTGGGACACTGCTGCAGCACTTGGGAGCCCTGGTAGTGCAATGGTTAAGCATTCAGCTGCTAACCAAAAGGTCAGCAGTTGAGATCCACCATCCACTCCTTGGAAATCCTGCAGAGCAGTTATACGCTGTCCTGTAGGGTCACTGTGAGTTAGGATGGACTTGACGGCAATGGGTTTACTTCTCACACTCAGTAATACTGGTAGGGACAGTTTGGGGATACTTTAGTCATGATCTGTTCTTTCAACCCATCACATCAACCCACATACAGCAATAAAAAGTTTTTTGAAAGTTAATCTGGCTTCTCTTCACCCCTGTCCTTAGCAGATTCCTCCTCCTCACCCCTCCATTTGAGTCAGAGCAGCTGTATTGCTTCCTTACTTATGAAGCGGTGTCACTTACTGGAGTTAATCCATTTAGGCTTCTTTGTGTCCTCAACATGTTATTTTTTTATTTTATAAAACTATGATTATGTAGCTTATATGGCATTTGTTTGGTTGTTAGAATAAGAATGATGCTCTCTTGCGACTGTCTGTGCCTGAACTGAGAACTCCATTGCCTTTAGAATCAAGTAATGAGATTGCAGTGGAGTTGCAGGGTAAAAAGTGTGAACATTTTAAAGGTTGTGGTTTCTTTTCTTTGAAATTGTCTCCCATAAGGTTTCTACTAATTTATATTTTTGCCAGCTACATGAGGGTTATTTCTCTAAGCTTTTTTTTTACTAACAGTGGATATTATACTTTTAAAAAGTTGTTTTCATTTGACTTGATGAAAATGGTGTTTTTCATTGCTTAATTTGTATCTTGTTTGTGAGATTGAGTGCTTGTGTCCTGTATTTATTGGCCAGTTGTGGTCCTGTTTGGTAAATGGGAACATTTTAGAAATCAGAGTTGAACATTTTCTAGCAGTGAGTTTGTGGCACCAAGGAGCCCAGTGTCCCATGTCTTATTTCTTTCTCTGAAGTTTAATAGCAAATTCATTTGATTGCCCAACCAATACCTAACCAAGCATCTGTCTGGAAGATAGAATGAGCATCACAGGTGAGTGGGTGGTCGCTTGGCAATGCCAGCCCCTCATTCATGGGGAGAAACAGTTCAAGTTAGTGAAAACTCTTCTGGAGTTAGAACTAGGGATCCTAATGTAAACCTGTAAACCTGGCCTCTGCCACTCACACAGCTGTGACCCAGAACACATCACTCTGATCCTCAGATTTCACTTGTGTGAATAGACTGGGGCTAAGGGCAAAATGTCTAATCAAAAGCTTGATTTGTGAACAACCTGCCACATTGTCAGTGCTCAATGAATGCATGTTCTCCTTTCCAACTAATGCAATGGACACCATGCCATTTATGCTTCTCTGTGTGTTCTGAAGTCATTATCCGGCTAACGCCTGCCTGGTCCCCATATGTTCTCTGTACGGTGCTGCTGTCACCACAGTAGAAGGCATCGGAAGCACCAGCACCCGGATTCATCCTGTTCAGGTGAGGCTTGCCTCTTCCTTATGGGGTTTCTGTGCTTCGAAAACTGTCAGTGACATTGTGAGTCCCTGAGG
Organism: Heterohyrax brucei; assembly: GCA_028571685.1. Classification (NCBI taxonomy): domain Eukaryota; kingdom Metazoa; phylum Chordata; class Mammalia; order Hyracoidea; family Procaviidae; genus Heterohyrax; species Heterohyrax brucei. The sequence goes on from CM053146.1 coordinate 109,576,514, forward strand.
TTGGTAGAATAGAGCAATCTGGGCCCTGCTGTTGCTGACTGAGCTGGAACGAGGAATTAAACCTGAGACGTGGGATTTTTATGTCTGACTTCTTGGAAGGATATTCCTGGAAGACTGTTGTTGGTGGTTGCCACTGAGATGATTCCTCATAGCAACCTGTGTGTGCAGAGTACAACCGTTCCAGGGTGTTCTCAAGGCTGTGACCTCAGAATCAGACCTCCAGGCCCATCTTCCAAGGTGCATCTGGGTGGGTTTGAATCACTAACTTCTCAGCTGCTGATAAAGTGCTTAATTGTTTGCTCCACCATAGATTACCCAAACCCCAAATCCCACTGCTGTTGAGTTGATTCCGACTCATAGCAACCCTGTAGGGCAGAGTGGTACTTCTCCATAAAGTTTCAAGGCTGCACCTGCCAAATCTAAACTCCTGACCGTTTGGTTAGCAGATGCAGTACCTAACCACTGTGCCACCAGGGCTTCCACCCTGGACTACAGGACTTTAAAAAAAAATTTTGTAAAGAAAATTTTTTCTTTACAATTTTTTTCCTCCTTTGTTCTAATTAGATGCAACCTGTCCATCTTATCTCCCCCAAATGTATAAAGAAAAGGAAGCCATGTGCATTGGAGAGATATAGTTTATTTTCTTGTAAGTGGAAAATCGCATAATTTTAAAGCTGAGTAGAAATTTCAGCTACCAAAGACATACGTCAAGTTCATGTGTTATTCAGAAGATAACAGGAGCTGTCGATAAATTTCAGGGCTCTTCTATTCAAGCAGCCTCTCATCAGAGCTTTTGCCTCATGCGAAAGGAGGCTGCTGACTCTTTAAGTCCTACAGTACCCATAAAGATGGTACTTCTACTTGTTTTTATCGGTGTTAAGGAAAGTTGCTTTTGAGGAGGAGATGAAATAGGGAAGAGATGGGGACAACATAGACAGTGGCCAAACTTTAAATTCTGTAGGCTTAAAGGAATTCTGGGTCCATTTATTTTTTGCAAAACTTTGTTAATTTAGAAGGAGAGAATTCTCCCCACATCTTTGGCAAACACATTTACTACGTGGTACACAGCTCCTGTTGATGTGGTAGAGTCAGAAAACAGCTGCCCCCATTGGGCTGAACTTTATAAACTCAACTCCAAAGTGAAGATGATGGGGTGGTGGAAGGGAAAGGCATGGAAGAGAGAGAAGGAGAATGGGTCCTTCTTGATGGTCTTTGGATTAACAAAAAATGGCATTTCGTCAACTCCTGTGTAGTAGAGCATTAGGACCATTGTTGTTGTGAGGTGTGTGAAGTTGATATCCTATGCATAGCAACTCCATGTAGCATAGTGGAACTGCCCCGTAGGACTTCCTAGGTTGTAATCTTTATAGGAGCAGATCGCCAGATCTGTTCTCTTAGGGAGCTGCTGAGTGGCTTCAAACCACCAACCTTTTGGTTAGCAGTCAAGTGCTTGGGAACCCAAGAAATACTTTGAGATTTCATTTCTCAGTTTGAATGTAATTTGATACAGTTTTCAAAGGGCTTCCAGGGAGTAGCCTTTATATCAGTGCTTCTACACCGTGATTGTACGTCTTGGAAACACCTGAGGATCTTTAAAGATGTATGCGTGTGCCTGTCCCCAGAGATTCTAAGTGGATTGTCTGGAATGCAGCATGGGTACTGGAAATTTTAGTGCTCTGCTGGTGATTCTGAAAGCTGAGAACCACCTTCAGGGAGGCACAAAAGCTGGTCAGCTCAGTTATCATGGCAGCTGAGCCCAATGAGGGGGAAGCACCTATTCTGAGAGGATTTTGCAGGGCTGTCCTCAAACTGGAAACCCTGCTGGCGTAGTGGTTAAGTGCTATGGCTGCTAACCAGAAGGGCAGTTCAGGTCTGCCAGGTGCTCCTTGGAAACTCCATGGAGCAGTTGTACTCTGTGGGCTTGTTAGGAGTTAGATTTGACTCAACAGTTGTGGGTTTGGTTTTTATGGTTTCTCCTCAAACTGGAAATGCTAGTGGCATCGTGCTTATGTGTGACAGCTGCTAACCAAAAGGTAGACAGTTCAAGTCCACTAGATGCTCCATGGAAACTCTGTAGGGCAGTTCTGCTTTATCCCGTAGGGTCACTGTGAGTCAGAATTGACTTAGTGGCAGTGGATTTCGTTTTTTGGTTCTTCTAACAGTTGAATGTGCATGCAGATTACCTGGAGATCTTGTTAAAATGCAAGTTTGATTCAGTAGGTCTGGGAAGAGGCTCAAGACTCTGCATTTGTAACCTTTCTGTGCTTCCAGGAGAGGATTGCCAAGTGTCATGGCACCCAGTGTGGCTTCTGCTCCCCTGGGATGGTGATGTCCATCTACACACTGCTGAGGAACAACCCAGAGCCCTCTCTGGCTCAGTTAACTGATGCCCTTAGTGGTAGGTCTTATGTGTGTAGTTTTGTTTTGAAATTATGATGGTGGTGATGAAAGCAGCTAATAATCAAATGCCAGCCATGTGTCATGGAGTTTCTGGGTGGTGCAAAGAGTTAACATGCTCCTCTGCTAACCAAAGGACTGGAGCTTCAAGTCCATCCAGATGCAGCTGGGAAGAAAGATCCGTTGATCTCTGTTCTGAAAAAAATAAACTATTCAAAACCCCATGGAGAAGCATTAGCACTGTAAATTGGTGTCAAGTTGATAGCAACCTGTTTTTGTTTTTGCCAACTGCATTTAACATTTTATAATGCCTTTGATCTTGCTGTGTCAACTGAAGCTTAGCTGTTGAGTGAGACCACAGGCAAAGAGTTTTGGGCTCGAAATCATTGTGCTCTTTGTACCTGTACAAGCAGGGGACAGTGAAACTATTTATAGAAAGAAAGTACAAATAGCAGAGTTGTTAGAATCTGTCTCAGACTGTCAACCAAGTTCCTGAAGTAGGTGATGGGAAAATCAGGTGCACTAAATTATTAAGCAGGGCGCCCTCCTGGGATGGGCCCCTTCTTCCCATCTTGAGTTAGGTAGACTGCCTCCCTCGGTGATTAACGCAGCTGGGTTTTCCTCCTTCAGGTAACCTGTGTCGTTGCACTGGGTACAGGCCCATAATAGATGCTTGCAAAACTTTCTCTAAAGTAAGTAGAAAAAAACCTCATTACTGAGTGTATTTTCCGCAATGTCACAAAACTTTAGGGAATGTCAGGTGTGATTAGGGGAGCAGCCGTTGTTGCTACTACAGGGCTCTTGTTTCTCTCAAGGTGTTTAACTGATGTTATTTGATCTTGGACAGGGCACTTAGCCTCATTCATTGAACCTGCCCTGGTAGTTGCACAATGAGAACCTGAGCACTTTGGCCTGGGTTTTGATCATTGCATCATAGGGCTCTTTCATGACCTACAGCTGGTGCTAAGGTCACCCTGTGTGCACATCCCTTCATGGTGTCTGTCTCACTGTGGTACACTTACCTGTTGGCTGTTCTGTGTCTTCACCAGCCTCTAGGCTGTTTGACAGCAGAGGCTGTATTCTTCCAGGGCTAGTCGCCACACCTTAACTGAGTAGCAGCTGAGTAGATAGTTGTTGACTGATTTGAATAGACAACCTTGAAAATGAAGGACCTGAAATTGTCCTTTGAAACTTAGACTATAACATCAGTACATTTTGCGTGAGAACAAGACAATGAGAATGTGAATAATACTTGTTGATATCTATTGCTAATGCCAAGTGCCATCGAGCCATAAGTCTATTGCTAATATTTATCTAAAATATTAAGTATTTTAAATATTAAATGTTACTACTGCCAATAATTAATAATTTGTTAAATTGAGTATTTATTATATATTTAAGACCCTGTTGTAAGATCTTTACATATTTTAACTTATTTAGTAATTGCTGATTATTCAGTTTTGAATAATAATTTTGAATTCAGGTTTACTTATAAGCTCTTACTCTTTTATTAGAAGTTGGTTGGGCCATATTTAACTAGATATGGCTTTCTTTCATAACATCTAACAGTATTGACTGTATTATGTACCAACTGGCAGTCATTTATTTTATTCAGCATTTACTAGAATCAGCAGTTAATTCTTGGTGATTTTTTTTCCATCCACTAGTCTACTGGCTGCTGTCAAAGTAAAGAAAATGGAGTTTGCTGTTTGAATGGAGAAATAAATGGATTGTCAGAAGTTGATGAAGGAAATAAGGTCAGTGAGATGTAAACATTTTATCAGGATTTCTCAGGACATGACCAGCAGTCAGCTGACTCTTGGGAAGAGTAACTGGCTGCCCAAGTTGATGAACTTAAGGCATGTCAACATATGCCTTCTTCCCATCTTATTCTACCTCTATGAAAATAGTAACAACTTATCCTAGTAATTTATCTTTTGTTCCAGATATTACTCCTGCTCAAATGGAATCATCTATGGGGGAGAAAGTACCTTGACCTCTTCTGTGTCCATGCACTGTCTTAGTTTTAAAAAACCCATTTTCAGGTCCTATATGAAGGACCAGAAGTAGAGTGGAAATCTCAGGGAGATGAAGAGCAGTGGTGGGAGAGGTGGAAATTCCTGGAATGTTCTCAGCTGTGTTGGGTGCTCCTGCATGCTTACCACCACCTGCTGTCCCCAGACTCCAAAGAAAATGTACAGAGAGTGATACAGGCTTTGGAGGCCCAGTGACATCTGTGCTGAGCTGCTGGTGACCAGAACTGCTTTGGAGCCCTTGACTTAGAGCCCAGGGCTGTGGCTGAACAACTGGGTTTTGTGTTTATTTATCTGTCTGCTTCTGATACTTGTGCTTTTTCAGACAAGTCTAAAACTCTTCTCAGAAGAAGCATTTCTGCCATTGGACCCAACCCAGGAGTTGATATTCCCTCCTGAGCTAATGGTAAGTCACCCTTGGACCTGTCCTAGAGGAATCCACAGTGAAATGCCAGGAAGGGTGTTTTCTAGTGGGGCCTCTCAAATGCTGACAGCAAAATAGATAATACCCACCTGTCTCCTTAGCCTAAGGTGGGGGACGGAGGCAGAGACAGAAGAATGAGGGTGGGCAGTTTAGTTGACTGTAAAAACCACTCCACAGCGTCCATAAGAAAAGTCAATATGTGATGTCAGAACATTGGAGATTTGTTTTCTGCTTCCAGTTCTGATGACACCTATTCTTCCATAGAATGACTTGACAGAATAGTGAAAGTAAGTGGATTCCTTTGGGAGAAAACTATTCCCAAGAGGAGATTGGTGGGATGACTCTCTAGGAGGAGGTTTTTCTTTAATTCTTTTTTGTCATACTCTTATCCTGAGCTCTGACTCCTTACTTTGAGGTCATTTTTTTTCCTTATGATCAATATTTCCTGTCTCTGCTCCTACCACAAGAGCCCTCATGGCCCAGTGGGTAAGGTCTGGCCTGCTAACTGAAAGTTTGGTTGTTTGAACCCACCTGCTCAGCAGGAGAAAAGACTCGGCCATCTGCTTCTGGGAAGCTTATATGCTAGGACACTCTGTGGGGCAGTTCTACTTTGTCTTGTAGGGTCACTGAGAGTTGGAATCAACTCAACGGCACACAACAACAACTTCTGCAATAATAACATAGAACCCGTGAAAATGTCACAAGGTGATACTGGTTCACTGTTGCTTTTTCCATAGATAATAGCTGAAAAACAAACAAAAAGGACCAGGGTGTTTCATGGAGAGAGAATGACATGGATTTCTCTAGTGACTCTGAAAGAACTTCTGGAAGCTAAAGTCAACTATCCACAGGCTCCTATTGTGATGGGGAACACCTCTGTGGGTATGTGGGATCCCAGAGCTCATGGGGGGAAACTGTGGGTAGGGCTTGGTGCATGGAGGGCACCTCACATGTGGATGTACTTGGGGAAAAGCAGCCTGGAATAGCGTCTGTAATCCATTAGACGCTTTCTTTGTTTTTTTAAATTGTGATTAAGTGAAAGTATAGAATCTAATTTTGCATGCCCATCTGACTGCAGCTCCTTCTGCTCTCCTTGCCCCATGACAGCACACTCCTTTTCATTTTATACTTGTCATATCCTCTTAACAAGCCCTTGTCCCTCCTTTCTACCCTCTTCTCTCTGATCTAGAAGGACAAGTAGGACAGCCTTCTATAAATACATAGAACCATAAAGTATACACACCATATGGTCACGTTGTGTCCTCGAGTCCGGTCCATTCTTGTCTGTAGAGTTGACCTCAGTAGTGTTTTCTGGTCAGGGGCAGGAGCAGGTCCAGGGCCCGGGCTTATGCTCCCAGGGGATCCCCCAGGTGATCAGACTCTCAGTTGTGCTCTTTTAGTAGAGTTCTGGAACCACACCCCTGTTTTTCTCATGGTGCCACAGGGACTGAACATTGTATGGCCCATCACGGCTGTCTTTGGTGGTGGCCAGGCACCATCTAGTTCTTCCTGTCACATGTTGATACAGTCTCCCATTCACATGGGCCATTAGACACTTTCTAAGTCAGTCAAATAAGTAAGTCCTCATTGGAGCAGTGTATGGTATTTGCTCCTCCAAAAGGCTTCTCCATAGCAAATCAACAGCAACAGTTACAGTGAAAACTTTTCTGCCTTTCCAGTTGGGTCTTGATCTTGGCCCATGTTTGATATTGCTCTTTGGTTCTTCTCTGTGGGGTCTTAGTAGATATTAGAAGCTTTTCTGAAACCGTAGTTTCAGAGTCAGCATGTTGTACCCAATGTAGGCTCGTTTTGACTGCCTGCCTCTTTGAGGAGCCTCCCAGATGCTCCGAAAGGGAATTTTGACTAAGGCTGGTGATTGCAAAGTGTTTTCCAAGCTTTATAAAAGTCTGTCCAGCCATTCTGTTTGTATTGGCTTTGGCAATAAACAGACCAGTTAAAAACATACTTAAATGTTATGTATTTAAAGATGTCAGCAATAGGATCAATACTAATTCTTCAATTGTAACAAATTAATGAATGACTGCAAGATGTTAATCAGAGGGGAAACAATGTGAGAAAGAGCGGGTCTATAGAACTCTCTACTTATTGTGTGGTTTTTCTTTAAATCGAAACCTATTCTAAAAAGTATAGTCCATTGAATTGTTTTAAGGCAATTGTTTTAATCAGATGTTGCCACTCTAACAGAAACACCACAAGGAGATGGTTTATTTCAGGAAGAGAAACTTGTTTCAGTCCAGTAAGCCACAAATTCATTTACAAGTTACAAGTCAATTCAGTAAGACAAAGTATCACAGTCTGCCCGGTAGAATAAGTCCAGATTCAATGAGAACACGTCGTTGAACCTCAGGTCCAAAGGATGTGCTATACTCTCAATGCTGCTTTCTTGGGGGTATGAGGTTCCCAACTTACGCTCTTCACTCTCTCCCTTATGTCCCAAGGCTAGTAGCTTGAGTCCTGCCTCACCAGCACGGCTGCTGCCTCTTCTCCCTCATCAATATGACAGAGGCAGGATTCACAACACATGGGAGGAAGCGCACCGTGTTGGGGCTCGTACAATCCGTGACAGCAATAGTTCCCTTTATCCTACACCTCGTCTTCTTTCTTTTTTTCTTTTAGGACCCGAAGTGAAATTTAAAGGCATCTTTCATCCAGTTGTTCTTTTTGCTGATAACATTGCAGAACTGAGTGCTGTCAGACATGGTTGTAATGGTGAGTTCTTAAGATCCCTGTTTTCTTAGTTAAAATGCACTAATTATTTCCCTTGCCCAGCTGACAAACAGAAAGGCATCATTCCCAATTATAACAGAAAGATTCTCTTCTTGTAAGAATGATAACAAGCTTAAAGGAGGTTTCAGGGAGACTTATCTATTGTTACACTAGACAGTAATTGAATAGTCTGATTTTTACTGAAGAATGTTTTGTGGCTGCAGTGTCAGAGAAATGTCTCAGTTATTGAATGAAGGGTACTGTAGTAGACGCTAGATGGAAGATACAGATGAACAGAACACATTCTTTGCTCTTTGGAAACATAGTAGTAAGCAAAACAATTTTATATGATAAGCAACTTATAGATGGATTTTTCCATTTGAAAGGGGCATTGATTTACTTGCAAAGGAGAGGCAGTGTAAATATGGGCTTGGAGTGTAAGGTCTGGAGTCCGATTCTTTCTCATTTTATTTATTTTGTCATTGAGCATATGCACAGAAAAACATACCAATTCAGTCATTTCAACATGTACCATTAGTGACATGGATTACATTCTTCAAATTGTGCAACTAATTTCATGCTCCTTTTCTGAGTTTTTCCTTCCCGCTAACATAAATTCACTGATCTCTGTGGTTTCTAAGGTTTCTTTTAAGTTGCTGTTGTCAGCTTGATCCCACATAGTAGTAGGATCTAATTCTTGATTATGCCATAAAATAGGTGTAAGAAGTTAGATAAGTTATGTAACTGAATCTCAGCTTCCTCATCTGTGAAATAGGGCTATTACTATCTTAGAGGCTCATAAGGATTCAAGGAGATTCTATAAAGCATTCAGCATAGCATTTGACACAGTGAGTGCTCAAAAGTTAGTCTTCATCACCTTCATCACCACTGTCACCATTGCCACCACCGTCTCCATAACCATCACTTCCATAAATACCATCACCACCATGGCCGCCATCACCTCCATTACAACCATCATGTGCATCATCTGCATCACCACCATTTACCTCCATCACCACGAGTTCAACTCCATCACCACGGTCAACTCCATCACCAACATCACTGTCATCATCTCTATCACATCTGTCATCTCCGTAATCACTATCAGCTCCGTCATCACCGTCATCTCCATCACAACGGTCACCACCAGTGAGCAGGGCTGAATGATATCCAGTATAATGATTCCATGTTAGCAGCTCTAATCTGACATTCCCAGGTCAGTGGTGATTGCATTGTGTTACTTGCAAATCATTTCAGGGCTGACCATAGGTGCTGGCCTCAGCCTGGCTCAGGTGCAGGACATCCTGTCTGATGTGATCCAGAAACTTCCAGAAGAGAAGACGCAGACATTCCAGGCTCTCTTGAAGCATTTGAAAACTTTAGCCGGGTTACAGATCAGGAACATGTCTGTACGTATTTGGTGACACTAACTCTGGTGGATATCCCTTGGCTGACTGTTCCAGGTCAGTCATGACGTTAAACACCAGTGTCCTAAAGACTTGCTTAATACTTACATGAGAACTTTTGTGGTGGTAACTACATTGTTGTTGCTGGGTGCCATGGAGTCGATTTTCGGCCCATAGTGAACCCATGTGACAGAGTAGCACTGCCCATGGGGTTCCCTAGGTTGCAATCTCTACTACGGGAGCAGGTGGCCTGTGACTCCTGTGGAGTCACTGCTGGGTTTGAACCTGTGGCCTGTCCATTAGCAGTCGAACCCGTAACCGTTGTGGCTCCAGGGCTCTGTGGTAATTCCATTACTGGAGTGACAATGACTCATTGTATTTTAAAAAGACTTTAGGAGGCCACATCATGAGCAGGCATCTAGATTCCGATCTGAATCCCCTCCTGGCCGTGGGCAATTGTACCCTCAACTTGCTTTCAAAAGGTAAGTGGTGTTCCTGCTTGGGAATTGCTAAGCCTGCCCTTCCTGCTGTTTTTCCTCTCTGTGGTAGCAGGAAGTCCAGTAAGAAAATAATTCTTCCCTAGAATATTAATCATTCTGTCTAGCTTTCTGAATGCCGGTCACGTTGGTCAGTCTGATCCTAATGCCACACGTTCCTAATCTCTTCTTTCTTTTTTGTGACCTTGTGGTAGATATTTTCCTGTGCTGGTCACCGTACATTGACCGTGCTTATGTCTGTTGGTGTGTAGATGCAACCTAAACAGTGGTGAGAACTGTCTACTGTCATGAACTATGGGGCCCTTTTTGTTCAAGACGTGCCCTAGATAGTGTTCTGGCACCCATATCTTGCCATGAGCTTATACTTAATTTATAGTTCTTGGAGGCCCATGGGAATTTTTGCTGTTGAACAGTGGATGAATTTCATTCTGTGTTTATTTACTTGACTTTGTTGTCTTATGAAACTAATTCCAGGACTTGTAATTTATAGTATTCTAACTTGTTCACCAATTGTTAGGAATCTCTGATTATTCTTTCCTAATTGTTTTTCCCATTTGGAAATAAGGACTAGTTTTCTATGACCTGCATTGTTAAATACCTGTTCTTCACATCATCTAAATCACAGTTATCGTAGAGAAGATTTACATTCAGAGTTTTTAAGTAATATCCCTTTAAAAGTTTATACGTTGAGAATGACATTTTGTGATTTCACCGTAGTCATTAAAAGCTTCTTAGCTTTCATTTCAAAGTACATTTTGATATAGGTTTAAACTGTTCTTCCTGTAATATATCAATTGCCAAGCCAAAGCAAAGTGCTATTGAGTTGAATATATCAATTAAATAACTAAATTTCTTTTTTTTACAATTATGATTGAAAGAAAATGTACATTCCCATAGAAACTTGCATACTGGCCTACATGCAGCTTCCACTGCTCTCCCTGCACAGTGACAGCACACTCTTCCTCTCTGCTCCATACATGTCTTATCTTCTCAGCAGTCGCCTATCTTCTCCTCTCCACCCATTTCCCTTCCTCCAGTATGAGGTCAACAGGACAACCTCCTGTAGATCCTAGAACCATAAAGTGCCCACACAATGTGATCACTATGAGTCACTAAGTCCAATCAGTCCAATCCATTGCTGTCTGAAAAGTTGACCTTCATTATGATTTACAGACAGGGGCAGCATCAGGGCCAGGGGCCCTGCTCCCAGGAGAACTCCAAGGCCCCTGGACCATCAACTGTGGTCTTTTAGTGGAGATCTCAGGGTGCACCCCTGTTTATACTTGTGTTGCCAGTGAGACTCAACTTTGTGAGCTCCATCGTGGCTACCACTGGTGGTAGCCGGACACCACTTGGTTTACATGTCAATGTAGACATCCACTCACGTGGGTCTCTTTATCTTCTGGATTCTCTTTCGACCATGTAGTTGTGGACCTTGATGATCATCCGTTCCTGCTAAGTTGGGACCAGTTGCTATATCCTCAGATGGCAGCTTGGCAGCTTTTAAGACCCCAGGTGCCACTCACCAATGTGGGGTGTGGAGAGACCTCATTAGCAAAACACTAGTTATGCCAATTGGCCTCGATTTCCCCTGAGAGCATGGTCCCTGGCCCCCTGCCCCAGCTACTTTGTCCTTGCAATATTGGGTGAAGGTGGGAGGGAGTACACAAGTTGTGTTCAAGTCCCGTTAATACTGATCTTCTTATCAAAGTGTGCTGTCACCAATTTCATCCAACTAAATTTCTAACAACTATCTAATCTAAACCCTTCCCCCTTGCCCTCCTGCCCTCCCCACCCTTGCAGCCATCAAAGAGTCTTTTCTGTTATGCATGGGTCTGCTTTTAAGTTCTTATTGTAGGGGTCTCATACAATATTTGTCCTTCTGTCACTGACTACTTTCACTCAACATAATGTCCTCCAGTTGAAACCAGGTTAAGAGATGTTTGCTGCTGTCATTGTTGTTCTTTATCATTGCATAGTGTTACATTAAGTATATATACCATAGGTTACTTATCCATTCTTCTGTTGTTGGGCATCTGGGTTGATTCCATCTTTTTGCTGTTGTGGACTGTGCTGTGATGAACATTTGTGTGCATGTATCAGTTGGTGTGAATGGCTTGATTCTGTAGGATATATTCCAAGCAGTGGAATTACTGGGTCAAATGGTATATCTATAGCCATTATTTTAAGATAGTGCCAGATTGCTTTCCACAGAGGCTGCACCATTTTGCAATACCACCAACAGTGTAGGAGAGTTCCAATCTCTCCACAGCCTCTCCAGCATTTGTTGTTTTGCAATTTTTGGATCATGGCCAACCTTGTTGGAGTGAGATGGCATCTTATTGTCATTTTGATTTGAATTTCTTTAATAGCTAATGATTGTGAGCATGTCCGCATGTGTTTTTTGGCTGCCTGGATGTCGTCTTTAGAGAAGTGTGTGTCTGTCTCCTTTGCCCATCACTTAATTGGATGATTTATCTTTTTCTTATTGATATTTTGTGCCTTATAGAGTATGGAAATCAGGCCTTGGTCTGGCATATGGTTGCCAAATATTTTTTCCCATTCTGTAGGTGACCTTTTAATTCTATTAATAAAGTCTTTGGATGAGCAAAAGTGATTGATTCTTAGTAGTTCCCATTTATCTATTTTCTCTTCTGTTGTTTGTGGTTTGTTTGACAGATTTTGAAGTCTGTCTGTGTTGTGTATTAAACCTTCCATTGTTGTTCCTACTTTTTCTTGGATGAGCTTTATCATTTTAGATTTGATATTTAGGTCTTTTATCCAATTTGAATTGGTTTTTGTATAAGATATAAGATATGAGTCTTGTTTTAATTTAGTGCAGATGGACATCCAATTTTGTCAGCACTATTTATTGAAGAGATTGTTTTTACCCCAGCTTAATGTCTCAGGGCCTTTGTTGAATATCAGCTGTTTATGGGCAGATGATGTCATCTTTGGGGACTCGATTCTATTCCAAGAACTAAATTTCTTTAAGTGCTGTGAGAAAATATAAACAAAATGAGACAGTGTCTCACTAGTACACAAACTCAAGAAAAGTAATTTGATTGTTTGCTTTTGTGTCCCTGGTACCTAGAAGGCTTCCTGGCTATAAACAGTAAATGTCTGTTAGATGACTTGATAAATAAAAGAAATGCTAATGCCTGCCTTCTAATTAAAAAGCTCAAGTGATCTATGACTTTCAGGAAAGAGGTTGCTAAGGTCCTGTTCTGCGTGAAATTTCAGGCTACTGTCCTAGATAATTTTTTTATTAATAAGCAAGGAAGGAAAATTGAAAAAGTAGAGTCTACAAAAACACGAGAAAATACCTTCGTAAGGTACTTCTCCTGTATAGTCACTTTCCTTAGGTATTTGGTAAAATTACTTCCTAGATGTGGGGAGTTTGGTTTTTCAAATAGACAAAATAGATTCCAAAGAAACTGTGATTTCTTTATGCAGAAGGAAAACGACAGATTCCTTTAAATGAGCAGTTTCTCAGAATGTGCTCTGATGCAGATCTTAAGTCTGAAGAAATCTTGATCTCTGTGAACATCCCCTACTCAAGAAAGGTGAGAACGCCCTTCTTTCAGTTTCCTGGGGGTCTCCAGCTTATTTAATCTAACGCATTGCAAGTTAAGAAAAGGTGTTGAGTGTTTCCAGGGATGATAAAAACCCAACTTCAGGAAGCTGTTCAAGGTCATTATTTTCAGAGGAATTGTGAATAGCTGCCTTTTACTAGTGTTATGCCTCTCTTCCTATTTCCATAGGAACCCTGATGGCTTAGTGGTTAAGTGCTATGGCTGCTAATCAAAAGGTTGGCAGTTTGAATCTACCAGGTGCTCCTTGGAAACTCTATGGAGCAGTTCTACTCTGTCCTGTAGGGTTGCTGTCAGTCAGAGTCAGCTTGAGGGCAGTGAGTTGTTATTGTTTCCAGAATCAAGAGAGTATCTCTGTCATTCTGTTTCTATTTCTCTCTGTCTCTGTGACCCTCACTGTAAGGTTACTTTCTGATTTTTTAAAATGTCTCGTCATTCCTTTTCCTCCTTAAGTTGAAAAATACTTCCCTGCCTATATCCTGAGATTTGAAAGAAGCTAAAAAACAAACAAACAACAATTGAAATAGAACAGAATGTAAACAACAAGAGATTTGGAGTCAGACAAATACGGTTTGAATCCCAATTTCAAGACCAACTGTGACTCTGAACTGATGTGGGATCACTCTGAACCTTAGGTTCCTCCTCTGTAAAGTGGGAATAATCAGACTTGCTCCGGAGGGTGTGAAGAGCACCAGCTGAGGCAACATGCATTGGCTGCCTAGGGCATAGGTGGTGCTCAGTGTGCTCCTATATGTGACGCTTAACTTTGGCTTTCAGTGGGAATTTGTGTCTGCCTTCCGACAAGCTCAGCGGCAACAGAATGCACTGGCGATAGTCAATGCAGGGATGAGAGTCTTTTTTGGAGAAGGGGAGGGCATCATCAGAGAGTTATCCATCTCCTATGGCGGTGTTGGTCCAACCACCGTCTGTGCAAAGAATTCCTGCCAGAAACTCCTTGGAAGGTATGGCATCACGTGATTAGACAGCAAGTAATACAGCAGCTCTTTTTGTGGTGAGACGTAACTACAAGAAGGAAAACATTTAGTTCTCTCTATTTAATGGTATGGATTTCCAACATGGTATCATGCTTATGTATGATTATGTTTCTGTATGTCTTGAATTTAGTGAACTCAAATGCAGGCGTTTTATATACACACACACACATACATAGAGTGTGCTGTGTATATGTATAAATGTGTGTGTGTGAGAGAGAAAGAACGCACAACTATCTCCCAATAGAGACATTTACTATAATAAAAAATAGGTCATATGAATTTATTCTTTAATAGATTGCTAAATACATTAGCTTAACTCACTTGTTATACCTATAGATAGTACTTATAACTAGTATTTCCTGAGCATTTACTAGATATCAGATACCCTTTCCAGAGCAATAATATTGATTAGTGGTATAATTTTGAGCCACAATGCCTAGATCGTAATCTCAGCTCGACCTCTGCTAACAGTGGGCTGTCAGTCAGCTTATGGTAGCTCAGTTTCTTCATCTGTAGAAGGGGAATAACCACCCCTACCTGAGAGGATTAAATGCATAAATACATATGAGGTGCTGGAAACAGAACCTGGTATGCAGTCGTGGTGCATGGAAGGTGATACAGTGATCAGTTTCTGCTGAGCTGAAGACTTGATGTGATTGTTATTTCTTCCTCATGACCACTCAGTGTGGAAGATTCTGCTATTATTCCCCTCTTACAGATGACAGAGTGGTGAGGCCTGGGCCGGAGACCTTGAGAGTCCTGGAGCCCTGATTTGAATGCAGGTTGCCTGGCTCTAGAGCTTGTCTTCTTATTTCTTGCATTAAACTAGAGCTGTTTGCCTTAAAAGGAGCCCAGGTGATACAATGCTTAAGCACTCAGTTGCTAACCAAAAGGTCGAATGTTTGACTTTTCAGCCACTCTGTGGGAGAAAGATGTGTCAGTCATCTTCCCTAAAGATTTACAGCCTTAGAAACCCTGTGAAGTGCTTCTGCTCTGTCCCATAGTGTCACTGTGAGTCAGAATCAACTTGACAGCAGTGGGGATCTGCCTTACACACTAGCCGAAGCTGTGGATTGGTGACTTCTGTGAGGCTGGGAGACTTCTCTGTTGACTCTCACAGGCCCTGGAATGAAGAGATGCTGGATGCAGCTTGCAGGCTGGTTCTGGACGAAGTTTCCCTCCCAGGCTCGGCGCCTGGTGGGAAAGTGGAATTCAAGCGAACTCTCATCATCAGCTTCCTCTTCAAATTTTACCTGGAAGTGGCACAGAATTTGAAGAGGATGGTAAATGAAACTGACCATGTATTAGCTTTCCCAGTATCAGGGGCCGTGGTGACACCCAGTGTGGAGTGATGCCTCCCAAATATCTATAGAATATAAAGCATGAGACAAATGAGAAACATGTGGGCTTACCAGGCATGTATCAAACTGTGTGTTGATTGGGTAGGAGTTCAGGAAACAATTCTAAGGAGGGCTTGGAGTTGCACGGATAGTAACCATACTCACTCACTGGCTTTCTGACCTGTTTTTCTAGAGCATGGGTGGAGAACTTGTTAATGACTAAAATGTATTTTCCCCAGGAAAGCATTTCCTCTGCTTGTTCAGGCCTGTCTTCTCGCTGTTGACTTTCTTCCCTAGGTCCAGCTTTATTTCTCTCCCTTCTGTGCTGGTGGCACACTCTTTGCATGGTTGTTATGAAATGAGTCATTGGTTCCCAGCCCTTCAGAGCGACACAGTGAGGACTGCATCATAGCATTCACAGCAGTAATAGTGCAGACATTCTCTTGCCTGGTTTCCCTTATGACAGACAAGAAGTTACAAGATTGTTGGCTAGGTGGTATATACTAAAAGAATTTCTCTGAGTAATTTCCTAGATCCAAAGGGAAACTGAACCACGTTGGCCTCACTAACTGCATGCTGCAACGAGCCGACTAAACTAGACTCGAAGCCACGGACACACTTGGCTGGTATAGAAATTAGTGTGCTGGTGTCAGGTGCCATCGCGCCAGTTCTGACTCACTGCCACCCTGTATACAGCAGAACGAAACACTGCCTGGCCTGTGCCGTGCCCACTTGTTGAGCCCCTTGTTGCCGTCACTGTGTCAGTCTGTCTCCTTGAGGGTCTTCCTCTTTTTTGCTGACCCCTTTCTTTACCAAGTATGATGTCCTTCTCCAGAGACTGATCCCTCCTGACAACATGTCCGAGGTGTATAACATGTAATCTTCCATCCTGGCCTCTAAGGAGCACCCCAGTTATATTTCTTGCAAGGCAAATTGGTTCATTCTTTTGGCATCCATGGTACAGTCAGCATTCTTCTCCAACAGCACAATTGAAAGGCATCAGTTTTTCTTCTGTCTTACTATGACTTTAAGTGAGACACACAAAATTCTCTCCTGTTACTGCTTTTAAGGGCATCTTCTCATTATAGACGGGGACAGCAACCAAAGGGTGGTATCAAATTCTCGAGAGTGGAACCTGGAAAACATGTGTCAGTCCACTTGCCGACAGGATATCAAAAGAGAAAGGGAAACAAAGTATAAGTTTGCCCAATTAGTATGAAGCTAATACCATTTCTTCATAAATGAAGTGATATATAATAGTTGTATGCTTTCAACTTCCTGTCTTTGAAAATAATGGCCTTTGTTTACTTCAGTTTTGTTTTAGAATTTTTTACGTTCTAAAACACGGTCATTGGGTGTATCATTTAAAGTCTTTGATAAAGACTCAAATGACCCATTTTGTTCAGGCCTGAGATGTACGCTTCCTGGGGGTCTGCAATGATTCCTCCTCTGTGTTTTCCTGTCTTCCTGGTTGGCCAGGTGGGGCAGGACAGTCATGTAAGCTCCTTTGTGGTGCTGTCCTTCTGCTCTGGTATTTTCTTGGTTTAGGTATTCTCTTCCTTTTCTTGTGTCTGCTTAGCTTCTGTGTTTCTGCAGTATTGTCTTGTAAGTCCTCAAATCATGTGGGAAAGTATGTCAGAGGATTTTAAGAAATGTGGAGATGTTAGAAGTCAGTACTATAGTGTTTTCATTTGGCTCTCCACAATAGGGATGGAATGTACATACGCTTCAGAGTATTATGTCGCTGAGGCCGGGAGCTGCTTGCATCCCCAGAGTGCTGAATGTGACAAGTACTTCGTAATGCTCAGCTTCAGAGTAGACATGCGTGCTGAGAGTCATGTCATCCTCCCTTACAGAGTCACTGTGGCACATTTTCAAATTCTGTAACCTTTCTACTTTTCAGGACCCTGTTCACTGTCCTAGCCTTGCAGACAAGTGTGAAAGTGCTTTTGCAGATCTCCATTCCACATGTCACCAGAGTGTATTAAAGTACCAGGTTAGTAGCTTTGGAAAAAAAACCATTCCAGGGTCTGGACTGTAGCTTCCTCATCTGAACGATTCCACTTCTCTCTCAAGCTTTATAGACACAAGCTTCCCTCTGGTGATTCACAACCTCTATTACTGTTAAGGAAAACTTCAACATCATTGAAAAATGGTGAATAAAAAAAAAAAAAATGTGGTGGTCATTTTAAAGAAAAATGTCTGTTTTGACTTTGAAGGTTGTGTATCCTCTGCTGTGACTTTGCACGACTGACATGAACAAGCTGGTTAACTTGCTGCACCTTTTCTGCTGTTGTCATTGTGGAGTATGGGCACAGCCAGGGCCACATTGCCTGCCAGAACTGGGGGGACAGGGAGGGTAGGCAGCTTTGATTTTATTTCCAGGGGAATAGGAGAAGCAGTCCCCACAGGTTGATAAAAGTGTAGTAATGCTTTTTTTAAAAAATTAAGCTGATGAATTGTTTTGTTTGAATGTGAAGATGCTTTGTTTCCCCCTCCCCCCTCCCCCCTCCCCCATCCTCCATCCCCCATTCTCCAAATGATTTTTCGGTGAGGTGCATCTCAGAACTGAATCAAACCTAAGACCTGAGAGCTATTTTTGAGCTCTCCTAGTGAAGGCTGCATGTTAGAACAAAATTCCTCATGACTTAAAAATGGAATTTTCTTCCACAGCATTGGAAAAATATTAGCGGAAGTCATCCTGTTGATAAATTGGATGAGGTTCAGTATG
This sequence comes from Heterohyrax brucei, assembly GCA_028571685.1. Taxonomy (NCBI): domain Eukaryota; kingdom Metazoa; phylum Chordata; class Mammalia; order Hyracoidea; family Procaviidae; genus Heterohyrax; species Heterohyrax brucei. Next base: position 109,594,657 of record CM053146.1, read on the forward strand.
TTTTACGTTCAAATCATTATTTAAAAAAAAAAATAAACAAAACTTGACCTTGAAAGTTTTATCAACTCAAAAACATGACGAGGCATTTAAAATCTTTAGTGCACCAAATACAGTGTTGGATTTTGTTACAGAAGCTGACAGCACATTTTCATGGCCATTGTTGTTGGTGCATATACACTGAGGTGTTAAGTTCAGTATGTTCAAAATCTGAAATGTGCAAATTCCAGTGAAAGTGATCATTTTGAAAGTTAAAAACAGCTTCCCTTTTGTGTTACCTAAAATATGACAGCTGCAACCGCGTGTGCATAGGTAACCAACCAAGTAAATATCTCTTTGACAATGAATAGATTTCACAAAGAAACAACAGTGGCAACAAATTGTTAGGCCTTCAAATCATCACAAAGCAAATTTATAATCCAGTACTTATCTCATCATCTTTTACATAATTACACTGAAAGCAAGTTTGTTATTATAGTTACAAGACAGTTTTGGAAGCTGTATTTCTCCCACACAGACAACTTCCACTTTTTGTTTTTTCTCTGTGTGTGTGTACTACCCCTGCCCCTCACCACAAACTGCTCCACGTTGTTAGTGGGACATCAGCACTCATGATACCGCTTTCCCCTGTATCAGTGCATTGTCTTGGAAAGAGACAACGTTCGTTCTTCTGTAGCATCCGAGCTACAGACGGAGCGAAGGGATCAAGTGCAGCTCTTGCACCAGTAGATTCGCCACAGTGACTGCAAAGAGAAAGTCTTGTGTCTTCAGCTAAAGTGTTTGACTACAGATTAAGACAGAGACGCATTTTGAAAATTCTTCTCAGTCTTTTAGCAGGCCTCGCATAACAGTATTTGCAAGACTTGTTCAATGCTGTGATTTTTTTTTTTCATTTTCTACGGTTAAAATTACTGTGTGATAGAAAGCTCCCACAGCTGCTGCAGCTCTGCGGATGTGTTTCCTTAGTGTCTAAGCTTAGGAAGTACCCAGAATTTTACTTTTCAGGAAGGAAAGTGTTCAAGTTGAGAAGTCATCTCATCACGTTTGGAGATAGTTTTCAGAGGAACTTATCATCTGTATCACGTAAAACCCATGTGATCTCTACAATTGGTTGAATGGTGACTCTCCTGCTCCCACAAAAAGACATGTCCTAGTCCACACCCTGGGTATCTGAAATGTGAACTCATTTGGAAATAAGATCTTTGCAGATACAGCTAAGTTACACATGTTGAGATGAGATGATCCTGATTTGAGAGAGGGTCCTAAATCCCGTGGCTGGTATCCTTAGAAGAGGAAGAGACAGATTAGGGACACAGAGACACACAGGGGACAAGGGCTTGTGAAGATGAAGGCAGGGTTTGGAGTCGTGCTGCCCCAGGCCAAGGAATAGCCGAAACCTCAGAAGCCGGCAGAGCAAGGAAGGATTCTCCTCTAGAGCCTTCAGAGGTATGTGGCCCTGCCTGTGCCTTTATTTCAGACTCCTGGCCTCCAGAACTGTGAGGGAATAAATTTCTTTTGCTTAAGCTACTACAATTATGGTGATGTTGCAGCAGTTCTAGGAAACCATTATAATCTTTGCCTCACTTTGTCAAAGAAGAGAACCTTGCGGAGCATTTGGTGATGAAGAGAGAACACTAAGTCGTGTCCATTCCATGGATCTGCTGTGTGCTTGGGGCTGCTTCAAATCCCTGCTCGTTCCTGAACCCTGATGTGTAGAACTGTCTGTCGTCCTATACAGCCCTGGTCTAGTGTCCATCTGTATCAAACAGGGCCTGAGTCAAGTTCTAATTTCTCTTCCTTGGTATTCTGGTTTTTGTAGCTTAAGATATTAGGATAAACTTGACAATAACCAACACAAAAAGCTTTATCAACACTGTTTTTATTTTCCACTGTATTATAGTGAGTATAAAATTGAAGTTTATTTAAATACAAGGAATGTGGATATTAGAACTGCTTAAAAGTGAAGAACCTTCACTGACTGTAGTTAAGGATGAAGAAGAAAGTATGCAGCAGGGATACATGAAAGTATGCAGAAATATATGTCTTCACTTTATTTTATTTGAAGAGATATTTTGTTTATTTATTTTTTTAGATATTTCATTGTGATTGAATGGAAGTTTAGAATCCAAGTCAATTAGGCACACAAAACCCTGTACACACGCCTCTGTCCACTTCTAGCCGCTCTTCCACCCTTGTGACGACACTCCTCCCTTCCACGCTGTACCTCTGGTATTCATTTAGCCAGTGCTTGTCCTTTCGTCTCTAGCTTCCCATCTCATTTCTATAGAGGAGCTCCTCTGACAGCCTCGTATAGTCCTGACCAGTTTTTGCCTGAAGAGCTAGCTGTCTTTGGTACTGGTTTCAGCTCTGGGCTAGCAGTGAGTCCTGGGCCCATGTCCTTGGAAGACCCTCTAGGGTATCAGCCCATTAAGTCTGGTCATTAATATCTACTTATGACAAGGTGATTGTAGAAATCATTGTCGGTCAAAAATTGGTTGAGATTTTACTCCTTGTCACTTACACTATCAAGATAATAGTTTTTTGTTGTTGTTTTCCCAAATAATTAATAATAATGAACATGTTTTCAAATTACACATGCTACACTCCTGCCACTCATATTCTAGGCCTCCTCCTAACTGGAGAATCTCTGATCTATCTCAAGCTGGAGATTCGTGTATTCATTTTATTATTATTTGTTTTAGTTCTTCAGTTTGGCAGTGAATGAGGGTCACTGTTCTTAATTTCCTTGTGCAGCAGAGGACGTCAGAGAATCGTGCTCTTCATAGCTGTCACTTAAAGTTCTTCATGTAATCATGGCTCTTCTCCACTCTTGGCCTTTGGGAAATTAAATCCAGTGTTCAGAAGGAGGAAAAGGTAACCCTTCTGCATGAACAGAAAACATGCCAGTTGGTCAGTAGGATGCCAAATAGCTTGAACCTTTCCCTTCAGTTCTATAGAGCAGTGACCTCAGAGCATTTTTATTATACCGGGAATGACTTTGCAGACTGGGAAATCTGCAGCTGCAGTTGACCTCAGCTACCGTATGAGATAGATTCAGATGTCTCGTTTGTTGTCACTAGGTCCTGATCACAACTTTTCAGACTCTGTTAGCTTTTAAAAGTATTTAGCTTTTCTTTACAATGTAAATGCCTTACATTATTTTGGAAATCAATCAGTGTCTTAGTTATCTAGTACTGCTTTAACAGGAACGCCACAACTAGATGGGTGTAAGAAAGAGACGTTTGTTCTCTCATAGTCCAGTAGGCTGTAAGTCCAGATGCAAGGTGCCAGCTTTCTCTCTGTTGGCTCTGGAGGAAGGTCTCTGTCATCAGTCTTCTCCTGTACTAAGAGCTTCTTTGTGTAGAAAACCTGGGTCCAAAGGACATGCTCAGTTCCTGGTGCAACTTCCTTGGTGGTATGAGGTTCCCCCGTTCTGTATTCCCATTTCCTTCTTTCCCTTGTAAGATAAAGGTGATGTAGGCCTTGCCCCAGGGAAGCTCTCTTTTCACTTGATCAAGGATGTGAAACAAGTAGTGAGGGTATTAGAATCCCACCCTTATCTTCTTTAGCACAGTACAATCTTGCTTCACTAACCGTGGACACAAGTTAGAATTTATAGCACACAAGAAAATTATATCAATCACAAAATGGAGGAAAACAACACAATGCTAGAAATCATGGCCTAACCAGGTTGACACATATTTTTAGGGGGATACATTTCAATCTGTGACAATCAGCTTTTTCTTTTTTTAGCTCTCAGTATAGATTTTTAACTTTTTCTTCCTCCTACTGTATGATGTAACCCGGTGCTGTTTAGCTCATCTCAAAGGAGTTCCTGCCTAATACAGGACGAGGCTGTGACACAATGAACTACAGTAAGGGATAGCAGATGGGGCAGGAAAAAGAGGCTTCCATTGCTGTCTCTGGACCTCCCATGACATATCTCAGCATGCATGAGATCTTGCAGTTATCTGTCCCATCATGCATCTGTCTGGTATTAGCACTATAATTGGTCTGATTGTATGCCTCTCACCTCCACATCTCCCAGAGAACCCTCTGAGAGCCTGGCCGTAGCTGTAGCAACACACACAATGATGACTGAGTTGTGGACAGGGTTGTCATGAGCGCATCAGACAGCCCCTTATTCAGAGTTCCCATTCCAGCTGCTGTCTCGTTATAGAGAGAATCCATGCGTCTGGTTGGCTGATGGGCATCCTGGAGTTTCTCCCACCCATCCTCCCATCGCCTGCCTCCTTGGCAGTACAGCCTTCACCTTGGTTTCTGAGCTTTGCCAACATATGTCTCTTAACCTCAATTCCTTGTTTTTTCATGTTCTTCTTGTTAGGTGCCATTGAATCAGTTGCAACTCATAACAACCCTCTGTACAACAGAATGAAACACCACCTAGTCTTGCCCCATGTCCACAATTGTTTTTATGCTTAAGCCCATTGTCGCAACCACTGTGTCAATCTATCTCATCCAGGGTCTTCCTTTTTTTCACTGACCTGTTCTACCAGCCTGATATCTTTCTCCAGGGACTGATCTCTCCTGGCAACATGTCCAACGTATGTAAGACACAGTCTTGCCATCTTTGCTTCCAAGAGGCATTCTGGTTGTACTTCTTCCAGAACAGATCTGTTTGTTCTTTTGGTGGTCCGTCCATCATACATTCAACTTTCTTCTCTAACACCACAATTCAAAGGTGTCAGTTCTCTTCATTGTCAGTTCTTTGTTCGTTGTCCAGCTTTCACATGTGTGTGATTTGATTGAAACTACAGTGACCTGGCTCAGGCAGTCTTTATTCTTCAAGGTGTTATCTTTATTTCTCAGCACTCCTTTGCAGCAGATTTTCCCAGTGCAGTGCATCTTTTGATTTTTTGACTGCTGCTTCCATGGGTGTTGATTGTGGACCCAAATAGAAAGAAATCCTTGACAACCTCAGTCCTTTCTTCATTTATGATGATGTTTTGTACTGGTCCTGTTGTGAAGATTTTTGTTTTCTTGATGTTGAGCTGCAATCCATGCTATCGGCTGTGGTCCTTGATCTTCATCCGTTTCAGATCTTCACTTCCAGCTGTCTGCATAACATAGGTTGTTAATGAGTCATTCTCCAATCCTGGTGCCTCATTCTTCTTCATATAATCCAGCTTATCGGATTATTTTCTCAGTCTACAGATTGAAAAAACATGGTGAAAGATTACAACCCTAACTCACACTTTTCCTGACTTTAAACTGTGCAGTGTCCTCTTGTTATGTTCACACGACTGCCTCTTGATCCATATACAGATTCCTTAAGAGTACAGTTAAGTGTTCTGGAATTTCCATTCTCTACAACGTTAACCATAATTTACTATGATCCACACAGTTGAATACCTTTGCATAGTAAACGAAACACAGGTAAACATCTTTCTGGTATTCTCTGCTTTTGGCCAAGATCCATCTGACATCAGCAATGATATTCCTGATTACACATCCTCTTCTGAATCCAGCTTGAATTTCTGTCAGTTCCTTTTCAATATACTGTTGTAGTCACCTTTGAATGATCTTGAGCAGAATTTTACTTGTGTGAGATATTAACGATACTGTTCGGTAATTTCTGCTTTCGATTGGATCACCTTTCTTTGGAATAGGCATAAAGGTGGATCTCTTCCAGTCATTTGGCCAGGTAGCTGCCCTCCAAATTTCTTGGTATACACAAGTGAGCACTTGCAGTGCTGCATCTGTTTGTTGAAATATCCCAGCTGATATTCCATCCATTCCTGGAGCCTTGTTTTCTGCCAGTGCTTTCAGTGCAGCTTCAACTTCTTCCTTTGGTATCATCGCTTCCTGATCACATGCTACCTCTTCAAATGGCTCAACATCCACCACTTCTTAATACCTTCATTTCTTTGTTCCTTTTTCCCTTCCTTCTTTCCTTGTTTTTCTCTTTCTTTCTTTCTCTCTCTCTCATAATTCTTCTCCCAGCATCCACTGTATTAGTTTTCTTGGGCTGCTGTAACTAAATACCACAATCTGGGTGGCTTATAAGAACAGAAATTTATCTCCCAGTTATGGAGACCAGAAGTCCAAGATCAGGGTATTGGTTGTGTTGATTCCTACTGAATGTTTACGGAAAAATCTGCTCTATGCTTTGCTCCTCGCTTCTGGTGCCCTCAGGTGTTTTGTGGTTTGCAGCTGCAGAATAGCCCCGGTGTTACGTGGTCTTATGTTGGGTGTCCTTCTCTCTGTCTTTTTTAGTCTTCTATGGGCACTGTTCAGCTGTGACCTCTGAAATGATCTCATGTTAACTGACAACATCTTCAAAGACCTATTTATAAACAAAGTCACATTTACAGGTACCAGAAGTTAAGATTTCAACTTCTCTTTTGGGGGGATGTTACTCAATTCGTAGCACCTAGCCCACTAAGAAAGCAAATAGTTCCCATATTTGAAATACAGAGTGTGGCAGAATGCTTTTTCTTCTTTACTGTAGTTAATGGAACATAGTTGCTTCAGAACCAGAACTTCCTCTAAAACAGGAAGCATTAATGAATCGTTGCTGAAATTGTACCTACGTTTGGCTTTGTTCTCCACCAAGATCATGTAAAATAGAAAACCAGTTATCTCTTTGACTTCCTCACTCAAGAGAAAAAAACTTGGTTGAAGGCATACCCTGAATATTTCCTATAAACACCGTTACTGTATCACTGTACTCTTCTGAAAATATTCGTGTATCATTCCTAGAAACAAGTAATAAAATGTTTTGATAATAATTTTTTAAATACACAAACATTAGCAAGAGGATACAACTTCCCACTATTAGGAAGAGGAATTTGTGCTTGTTTACTTACACAAAGAAAATTTCCCTAAGAGGTGCTTGTGATGTCTACTCAGAAATGTAAACAAAACAACAACATGGTAGGTGGATATGCATCTCAGATTTGGGGGGGATCTCAGTTTAGGCTTAATGCCCTGGTGTTATTATTAGGAACTCTGATGAGTCTGTGAAGTAAATTATTCTAAGTGCTGTCTATATACCTCACTGATGAGTCCCACTATGATCACCTTTGAAGTCCTCCCCTTGGGAAGCTATGTACTGATGCCAGCACCTAGACCACCCTTACAAGCAATTTTGGAACCCTTACTGCAATGGCCTTTGCCCGGTGGCACAGTGGCCAGTCTGCAAAGTTAACTGTATAATTGTCTGTGAGGGAGTTTTTATCCAGGAAACAAGTAACTGTTGTACACCCTCCCTACTCACCTGATCTGGCCCCCAATGACTTTCTTCTTTACCTGAAGATAAAGGAAATATTGAAAGGAAGACATTTTGATGATATTCAGGACATATATGACAACAACTGTGATAGCCATTCCAGGAAGAGAGTTCCAAATGGCTTTGAAGGGTGAACTAGGCACTGGCATCGGTGCACAGCTTCCCAAGGGGAGTACTTGGAAGGCGACCGTAGTACTGTTCAGCAATGGGGGACGTAGCACTTTTTCTAAAGTTAGTTCACTAACTTAACTGGCAGTCCTTGTAATACTGAATGTTTTCATTCTCAGAAGCATTCTGGTTTGGGATAAATTGTATTGCTACTCTCTTATGGGAAACGAGTACAACATGATTATTTCCATGGTCCCTGTTGAAATATAAAACTGATATGTTGACTATTTATTAAACAGAATGTGAACCCAAAGCAACCTCCTCAAGATGCTATTGGCCATCCCATCATGCATCTGTCTGGTATTAAGCATGCCACGGGGGAAGCCATCTACTGTGATGACATGCCTGTGGTGGACCAGGAGCTGTTCTTAACTTTTGTAACAAGCTCAAGAGCTCATGCTAAGATTATGTAAGTGATAGTTTTCTTTTTACTCAGTAGGTAAGAATGATTGCCTTCTCACTTAACTCTTAAAAGTCACACTATTGGCAAGAGATGCTCATCTCTTGATTTCCTCCACTAAAAAGTAATGCTGCAAAGAAGGTAAGCTGTTTGTTGAAGGTACCTAATGCAGACTACAGGAGAAATGGTATTGAAATGTAAGATTTACTGTAATTTATGGCTCCATATGATAACTTCATTGCCCCAGAAATTTTCCCAGTTGTCTTGCAGAGAACTGTTGAGTGGTTTCTTGACCTAGCTTATGTTCCTCACATCTTGTTCTCTAAATAACCGATTTTCAGTGACCTTTGTGGGAACCCTGGTGGCATAGTAGTTAAGTGCTACATCTGTGAAACCAAAAATCAGTAGTTCATATCTGCCAGGCTCTCCTTGGAAACTCTGTAGAGCAGTTCTATTCTGTTCTGTAGGGTCGCTGTGAGTTGACTTGATGGCAGTGGGTTTAGTTTCGGATTTGCTGGGCTGTGTGACTGCTCTGAGGAAGCCAACTGTGTGTTCTCCCCTAGATCTATTGACGTGTCAGAAGCACTCAGCGTGCCGGGTGTGGTGGACGTCTTGACCGCGGAGCACCTTCGGGATGTGAATTCCTTCTCGCTTTTCGCTGAACCTAACACACTGCTGGCAGCAGATGAAGTACTTCATTTTTACTTTTTATGCTTTTAAAGATAATTTTCTCAGTTCATGGTATTTCATATTTTCTTAAGGTAGCATTTGTTGTTGCCTTGTGAAGGATTCTAACTTTCTTTGAGCATTTATTATATGCATTACAGATATATGTATGTTCTCATGTTTTCAGCATAAGAAGTTGATTAGTTATATTTTTAAAGCAATACTTTTGGTTGTTTTATATTTTCTGGTAGTCACCAACTATGGTGCTAACAAGTATGAAAGATAAATGAAGAGAGAACAATGGGAACTTTGATTTGCCAGTCCCTCCCTGAGAATGTCTTGTCGTTACTAGTTTCAGTTCCAGAGTCGGAGCCCAAGTTCAAGTAGCAGGTTCACCACACAGCTTTTCTCTATCGCTTAATCCAGAAATTCTCTTTCCTGCCTCTGAGTTTGCTCTGACTCATTCATACTGCCATTCAATCAACAGGCATTTTTTAAAATGAGTACCTGTTGTGGCAGACCACTGTATACAGATGTGGTCCCTGCCCTCATAGAGCTTACGGTCAAGAGGAGGAGACAAAGCAGATGCTTTATGCACTTTCTACCTCGTGTGAAGCTGATTTTTTTCTGTCTCGGATTCCCCCCCACCTCGTAAAGTTCCTCATGAGAGGGCGCATGTCTGATTCGTCTGTAGCCCGCACACTGCTTCCCACATTATAGGCTAAGTGAGTAGAGGAACAGTGACAGCGTTGTTGCCATATGAAAGAGTCAAATCATTCAGTTACTGGCTACTGTGTCTTAAGTTGTCAGAAATGTGACAAGGACAGTGCTCAGCAGGTTTTCTGCATAACTCAGATTTCTCAATACAGTATTTAGCATCGTAATTTGAAACATTCCTGCCTCTGGCTCTCACTACCAAAGTTATTTGATAAAATTGAAAATTGAATACCTAAGACTGAACTCAAGGTTGAAACTCTCCTGAAGCAGGACTGTGGGGCTCCAGCAGAAGATAATGACAGTTGTGGCCTTCCGTGCGTGTGACCTAAACAAGCCAGGTTGTCCAGGGCTGCCCGATCCTGCTTGCTTTCTGAGGTGTGCTGTGCATTACCATCGTCTCGGGTGCATGCCACTTTAGTGGGACAGGTCACAGAGGTAAAACCTGGGGACTTTGCAGAGCAGAAAACAAAGCTGTATTGCAAACAGTTGCTTTTGTTAGTTTAATTCTTTTGGCATTTGTGTATAGCGTTTTGTGCCTTTTAAAAATCTTTTCATAATAGAAAATATAGATATACTCAAAGATAGGCTGGTACTGTGAACCCTCATAGATCCCTTACCTAGCTTTACCGATTACCATCTTGCCATTCTTGCTTCATTTATCTTCCCAGCCTTCACACATACCCAACACATTTTTTTTGTGCTAGATTCAACTTTTTTAGTACTGTTTTTCCCGATTATAAAAATACTGTATTCTCATTTTGGAAAGCACATAATAGGTTAAAGAAAATTTTAAAAAGAGACTAAGTTAGAATTGTGATCATGGTATTAGGTGGGAGAGAAAACTCAACAGTGTGGTGCTGCCTGCTGGTCTAGACTGTTTTACCTTTCTCTGCCCTTGATCCAGGAACACTGATAGTTCAGAGATAGAATTCTCACCTTCTCTGCAGGAGACCTGGGTTCAGTGCCAGCCACTACATTTCACGCATAACCAATACCAGTCGGCTGGTGGAGGCTTGTGTATTTCTGTGATGCTGAACAGGCTTCAGCAGAACTTCCAAACTAAGACAAACCTGGTAATTGGCTTCCAAAAAAATCAGCCAATTAAAACCCTGTTGATCACAGCTCTCCAGTGTGTAACCCGTCATGAGGATAGTGCAGGACCAGGCAGGGTTTTATTTTATTGTGCAAGAGGTCACTATGAGTCCGGTGCCCACTTGATGGGAGCTAACAAAACAACCCTTAATCTCTTCCCCTGTCTAACTTTCAGCCCTGGTTCTTGTGTGAATTCCTTAGGCACCTCCCCACTCCAGGTGCAGTGACGCTGGCTGCCGGCGCCTCTCTCCCGGGAAAAGCTGCTCTGTGAGTGGTTATGGCCTGGCCAGTCTAGTTTTATGTCTCTTCACAAAAACCTGTGCTCCACCTAGTTTAGGGTGAGAGACGTGCTCACCAGCAGGGCTTTGTTGTCACACAAGAGCTTCCTTCCTGGGACATTGCCACTCTCTCTCCCTTCTCTGCAGTGAAAATGGACTGTGATGTCCTGGTCCTTATTGTCCATGAGGAGATACTGAGTGCTGCCTCTCTCAGAGTGGCCGTGGTCAATGGTGCAGTGGCCGCAGGTGAAGCCATGTGACAGGTTCTTCTAAAACAGCTGGCTCCTGGATAGCCTTGTTAGCTTGGCTGGAGTCTACTGTCTTGAGGCAGCATCACTCTTGTCCCTCTTCAGCCATTGCTGCCAATGACACAGCTCAAGATGTGAACCTCCTGGGTTCCTGGGGTGAGCAGGCCACGCCTGACAAATGCAGTTGCCCTACCAAGGCTTCTGTTAGGTGAGCCACTGCTGTTACAGACACGAATGGGTCACACACTGTGTATCCAGCTCTGTGTTTGGAGGGAGGAAGCAAATGAATCTAAGGAGAGGACCTGTACCCGCCCTCCTTCTGTGTTGTAGGTATTGTGTGTGGGGGATCTCGTCTGCGCCGTGATTGCGGAGTCCGAGGTCCAGGCAAAGCGAGCTGCTAAGCATGTGCACATCGTCTACGAAGATTTGGAGCCACTCATCCTAACAATTGAGGTAATGAGCTCTGTGGTGGCGCCAGACCAGGGCCCAGAAGAGCAGATAGCAGTGGTGTATCAGTTAAAATGCTCTGGCTGCAATAATGGAACAGTCCAACTCAAAGTAGCTTCCAAAGGGTAGGGGTTTCATTGGCCTACAGCTGTGTTATTGTCAGTAATGTCACCAAAGACCTGGCTGCCTTCCCCCTCACTTCTCTGCTGCGTGTGGCAACCAGTCACTGTGAGCTTTCCTTGTTTGGGTCCAATGAGCAAACACTGCTGTTCCAACATTCCAAGCAAGAGTCCCGAAACTCAGCCTGATAGCACTACTTAGGTTACCTATTCACCTCTGACTGGCCAAAGGAAGAGAGGAGGTGTTGGTTACTGCTGTGGGGTCAGATTTTTTTTGAAGTCATGTGCTGTATAGCGGAGTGGTAGAGACCTAAACAAAAATATAGCCCCTGTTTGGAAGGGAAAGAAGAATACTTGATAGGCAAACAACATGCCCAGGGCAGGTGGACTCATCCTATATCTCTCCATATTCACTGCTTCCCACACCAGAATCTCTCAGGCACACAGTGAGATTCTCTATGAAGCAGCTATTGGAGACAGTAGTTTTGCATGTCTTAAACAATTAGTAAAGTACATGGTATCTTGTTGACCGAAACCAGTTGGAAAATTACATTTTTCTATCCTGTTTTCTAGAAAGGAGCTAGAAAACTGCAAAGGTTAACAGATTCATCACTGTGAAGTATGGAAGGGTGTACTTCTGCATGAATTTTATTGATCTCTGTGTAACCTGTAAAGCTGTAAGAATGAAACTTGGGAAAGCAGCATGAGTACATGAGATTCAGGTTTTTTTCCCAGGCACACTCTGTTTTTGGACTTAATGGTACACGTGCGTTTGCTGCCTGGGGAGTCTGAGCTGGGTGTGAGCTCAGCTCACTGGTGTTGGGCCGGAGGTACATGGGGTTCTAGAGTGGGAGGGGAAACGCTGCCCCGGCTCGGGAGATCTCTTGCCCCCGCTGCCTCACATTTTAATTATCATTCTAGGATGCTGTGAGACACAACTCCTTTTATGAACCAGAAAAGAAATTGGAATATGGAAATGTTGATGAAGCATTCAAAGAGGTGGATCAGATTCTCGAAGGTAAAACTATCTGAATGAAGAACGGGACAGAAGCAACCCTGTAAGAAAGCAGGTCTAGATTAATGCCACTTTTGCCTTCTAGAAATAATCTAGCCACCTACCGGGGCAGGGGGGTGTTTGCTCCTCAGGAACAGCATCTCATTCATAGTGTTTTCTGCTGCAGTGCAGGAGAAGGGCAGCAAGAGGCTAAGTGGGAAGCCCAGGCCTTACCCATGGCAGCCTCAGGCACTGTCCTCTTTTCTGTCCAGAACAAGTTTGTTGTGGATGAATCCCCTTGGCTCACTCACACTCACATACTGCATGAGTATTTCTTGCTACACAACTGTTCTCCAAGGGGAGTATTATTATCCCAGTCTCTCAGAATGGAAAAGTAAGGCTCAGGGTGGTTAAGGAGTATGACCAAGGTCACACAACAGCTGCTAGGTGACAAAGCTGGTAGCAGAATTGATAGCCTTTTAGGCTTTCAAATCACATGTTTTTTCTCTGATTCTTCTTTCTCTCATTTCTTTTCTGTCTTCCGCCCTGCTTCCATTCTTTTATATATATGCTTCCATTTCTTTTATATATACATATGTATATGTACATGTATATATGTGTATATATATATATATATGTATATAATTAAATGTGCCTCTTAGGAAATAGTTGATAGCAGCTTTCCAATAAAACTTTTTTACAACTTTTTAATTTGAAATAACTTTAAACATGCAGAAAGTTGCAGAAACAATACAAAACTTCCAATTATCCTTCCCCCAGATTCCTATGCACACACACACTTTGTATTTTTCTGACTTATTTGAGAGTAAATTATAGATGTGCCACCTCTTTACCCCAAATACTTATTTCCTAAGAACAAGGACATTCTTGTACATAAACATGTTGTTACCAAAATCTGACAATTAGTGCTGACACACTGCTGTTGTCTAATCTACAGATTTATTGACGTTTTTGCCAGTTGTCTCAGTAATGTTTTTTATAACAAAAATATAGCATTTATCATGATCAAGATCACAAAGCCAGCCTTTGTCTTCATGACCTTGACTTTTTTGAAGAGTATAGGCCAGTTATTTTGTAGAACAGCCCTGAATTTGAGTTTGAGTTTTCTTACAGTTAAATTCAAAGCACCTTAGTAAACAGAACTAGTAAACACACACACATCTATATTTCTGTATCTACCTATATAAACCCAGACCATATCAGTTGCCAACAAGTTGATTCCAAGTTACTGTAACTCTGTGTCAGAAGAGAACTGTACTCCACAGGGTTTTTAATACTTTGTTTTTGGAAACAGTTCACCAGAACTTTCTTCTGAGGGGCCTTAAGGTGAATTTGAACTGCCAGCCTTTCAGTTAGTAGCCCATCCTTTAACCATTTTTGCACCACCCAGGAACACACACACACTCAGACACGCACTCACACACACACAACCAGGAGTTCACACTAATACCTCCAGTTCCAGTCCATCTCTGCAGGGTTTATTCTAGGTTTTCCCCTTTCCATTTTTGTGATTCTTTTTAAAATGATTTTTTAGAATTTTAAAAAAATTAAAAATTCATACACAATGAAAGCCATTCTTCTAAGTTTATGTTTCTCTGAGTTTTGGAAAATTCAGAGAGTGGGATTGGATAATGTTTTAGTTATCTAGTGCTGCTATAACAGAAATAGGACAAGTGCATGGCTTTAACAGAAATTCATTTTCTCAGTTAACGCATTATCCATTGTTGTTGAATCAATTCTAGCTCATCGTGACCCCATTTTCTCATGTAGGAGGCTAGAAGTCCAAACTCAGGGCACTGGCTGCAGGGGAAGCCTTTCTCTCTATGTTGGCTTTGGGGACAGATTCTTGTCTGTTTTCAGCTTCTATTTTTCTGTGGTGATCATAGTAATCTTCACAAAGCATGTCCTCACCCGTCTCTGCTTCCTCACTTAATCTACTCTTTTATGTCTCAAAAGAGATTGATTTAAACCACACCCTACAGTAATATGGCTACATTGACATAGCAAAGGAAACTCATTCCCAAATTGGATTATAACCACAGGTAGAGGGTTAGGATTTACAATGCAGAATTTTGGAGGCCACAATTCAATCCATAACAGACAAACACCACCACGTCAAAACAGAGTTAGGCTGCTGTTCAGTCTACAAGCAAATCTCAGTCCATGCTTCTTCCCAGTGTTCTCCACTGTCGACTGTGTTATCCAGGCTCTGGCGGCCCCTGTGAGGTCTGCCAAGCAAGCTCTCTGACTTAACCCAAATGTGTTCTGGGTGGGCGTGGGCCGGCTACGCCACTTCTTAGGGAAGGTGACACTCATTTGGAATTGTCCGTCTTTTAAGAGAATTTCTGAGGTATTGGTCTCTAGTGCATGTTAGATCTACCAGCACTCGCCCTAACTTTTCTTTACATTGCTGGTCACAAGTACAGGAAGAGCTCTAAGACATACCATCTCTGGATACTCAGCACATAGCTGTGTGGTATGTAAGCAGACACTCTAGCTACTGGAATTCAAAGACCATGGTGTATCTTTAATTCCATGGCTGTGTGTTAAACTTGAAGGTGGTTGAGGGTCTGCTGGATATTGTTATCTAGAAGCTATAGGAAAGGCACATTGCACTGTCACCCACTGGTGGTTTCTGGCCTCCCGCCTCATTAGCTGTTTGTGCTTGGCAGGCTTCTTCTCAGTACTCAGTTTGTGTATTTTAAAATGATATGGTTAAAATAACGTCGGTCTCAGAGAGGTCCATTATGAAGTACAAGAGAGGTAACATGCGTGCTTGGTGCAGAGCCTGGTACAGAGCACAGAATTTAAGATTCATTAACTGTGAGCTATAACTAGCACACTAGCTATCAACCGGAAGGTTGATATTTCTAAATCCATCAGCTCCGTGGTAGGAAGCCTGGTGTTGTGCACCAGGAAAAATTACAGCCATAGGAGGGGAAGTGCTGCCCCTCCCTGACTTTTCTCTACATTGCTGTGTGTAGGGTGGGTTGTAAAAGTTATGGGAAAGCTGCTTTCTACATATCTGTCCTACCCTATAGGGCAGTTATTCTCTGTTCCATGTAGTAACTGTAAGTTGAAATTGACTTAATGGCACCTAACAGTTATCATTAGATTTAGGTCTTTGTGTTGTTCTCTAGAAAAGGTGTCTTCCTGCCTCATGGTGTATTGATAAGTATAACCCATTACTGTTGAATCAATTCTGACTCATAGTGCCCCACAGGACGTAGTAGAACTGCCCCATAGAGTTTCCAAGATGTGGCTGGTGGATTTGAACTGCCAAGCTTTGGGTTAGCAGCTGAGTTGTTAACCACTGTCCCACCAGGGCTCTGAAAAGGAGCATAGGCACCTGTTAGAAGAAGCATTTACACCACTTTTAAGTTTTTCTTCTCTTGACTTGCTAGTTTCAGGTGCTTTTTCTCACTCTACTATTGCCATTTGGTGTAAGAATTTTTGACAGTTTCTGTGAGCACTAACAAGAGTTGTATTCATAACATTATATAGCATTTAACCTGTCTCTTAGGAAATACATGTAAAATAAAAAGTATGTGCAGCATTATGTCAGGTCTTAGAATATGTTGTTGAAAGATGTTGGTTTTTGTATTTTTTCTTTTATTTTGACCTGAGAGATAGATTCTTGGGATCAGAGCACTGGAAGGATATTAAAGATCTCCATTTACAAATGAGCCAACTAAGGCCAGAGAGTATGTGACTGACTGAGAATTTAATCTGTTTCCTGACTCTGAGGTTAATGTTCTGTCCTCTACATTATGCCTCTTCTTGTTTATCGTTTGTTTTCTTTAATTCTGTTAGCTGGGATGAGCTTTACACCAGATTACCAAATCAACCCGTTTGGCGTGGAGTTGGTTCTGACTCATAGAGGCCCTACAGTACAGAGTAGACCTGCCCCATAGTGTCTCCAGGGAGTGGCTGGTGGATTTGAACTGCTGGCCTTTTGATTAGCAGCTAAATTCTTAGTCACTGTGCCACCGGGGCTCCTATACGGGGATAGGAGACCACAATGTCTCTGGCACGGTTTGCAAGAGACCTTAGAAAGCCTTCAAACTAAGACTGTTTTCCCCACCAGTTGTCCTTTTTGGCAGAGCATAAGGACACTTCTTTATATCTTAAAGGGCTGTTGGTTTTTAAGTACCTCTTATTAAAGGAGGAATCACTCTTAAACCCATAAACCAAAACAAACTCAACCACTGTCACTGAGTCTGGTCTGACTCATAGTGATACCGGGCTAACATTTTATCTCAGGAATTAGTTGACTACTTGGTTACCAACCAAGAGAACTGAGAGTCACACTTGGGTGAAGAGAGTACACCTTTGGGTGGGGGCTGGGAGACTGAGCAGCATGGTGTTTTGGGCTCTAATTGCTGCCTGTCTGACAGGGTTAAAGCAGGAGAACCTCTGTTTATTTTCTAGCTCTGTATATTTTAAATGGAATGGATAGTTAATAAAGTAAGTTCTGAGTGGATGGATGGGATCACTAATACCACAAGTACAAATTTGAGCCTGGTAACAACAAAAAGCTTTAACCAGTGTCCAGTCTCTGTTAAAAGCTTAAACTGAAATTGATATTAGTCCCTGAAATTTTAATATTTCTGTTTCTTAAGTGAAGCAGGGAAACCCTGGTGGCACAGAGGTTAAGTGCCATGGCTGCCAACCAAAAGGTCAACAGTTCAAGTCCACCAGGCGCGCCCTGGAAACTCTATGGGGCAGTTCTGCTCTGTCCTGTAGGATCGCTATGGGTTGGAATTGACTCGATGACACTGGGTTTGGTGTGGTTTGGTTTCAAGTGAAGCAGAAATTGTTCTTGTGTATTCTTTACTCAGGTTTCAGGTAATGTAGGAGGCTTCTATCTTTTCCAGATTCAGTACAAAAGACTGACTTAAGAATTTTTCTCAAAGGGCTTGGAAGCTACTACTATCTGGTACCTTTTTTATTTTTTTAAAGTGATGCCGCCTACCTGATGTGATGACTCATCTTGTATTCTGTTTGTTCTCTGGTTTCTCACCCCCCTGCCTGTGAGTGCTGTCTGTACAGGGTAGGTTGGCTGAAGAGAAATACATCTACACTATCTTTGTGCAAGAACTCGAGTGCCATAGTACTTTTACTGTAACCATACACGTTTTCCTAGAACACCATGACCAGTGTAATGGTAGACACGTTGGATTCCCGTGCAAAACTCTACTCCAAACCTGCAGGTGTAATCAGAGCTAAACATTCTTTTTCATGGCCCTTCTTTCTTTCGCAGCTGGCTGCCAGGGTGGGAGCACTGAATTCCCATGTACACGGATAATAGCCGAGGTATGTGTGACCTTTCCTGTCTGACTGCGTCCTTGACTCAGGTGTGTTTTTCTGTGACAGGTGAGATACACATGGGAGGCCAAGAACATTTTTATATGGAAACCCAAAGCATGCTTGTGGTTCCCAGAGGAGAGGATCGAGAAACAGATGTCTACGTCTCCACACAGTTTCCCAGATACACACAGGTAATATGGGGCCATTGTAGAGAAGACACAGCTGAGTGGTTTCTACCAGCAAAACATGCCAAGAGCAGTTAGAGACAAAAATGTCATTTCGTATCCATTTTGGTATTAATAGCTATATCATTTCAAAGCTTTTAGGACAGTATTATTAAAGTAGGGCATTTTGTTTGTCATTCTCTAGCTTTAAAATCAATTACAGAATCAGATCTTTGTACCCTATAGATACTTCTTCACACCATTAAGAATTTAAAAGGGAAAAGAGAGAGGCTTGCTCTCTAAAACTTAGCAGCTAAAGTGCACGAACCAGTTAGGAAGCAGTATTAGACAGGACGCAACCAGTTACTAAATCAACGAGTCAGAGTCTACGTGAGTGGAGTAAATAAGAGAGAGTAGGGTTTGGGGAGGGCTAGAATCATCCAGGAAGCTCTGTGAAGAAGCAGTCATAAATTTGGATTCATAGTGAGAGTGAGATTTATCCAGATGCTAAGAAAAAGAAAGACCATTTCCAGGCAATTCCACAGGAAGATCAAGCCCCACTCATCTGTTAGTTTCCCCATCCATTGTGCAGTGGATGAGTACTAGGCAGCATGAACATAAGAAAGCAGAAGCACCCCAAAAGCCACCCAGGCTGGAATGAGAGTGCTCTTAGGAAAGGCGAGACGAAGCACTAGGATGGATGTAAGGGAAATAAGGCAGAAGACAGATCTTGATTCAGTGAGTAGGACACCAGTGGAGTTACCACAGCAAACAAGGATGTGGGGATCTGGATTGGGGGACTTTTTAAAAGTGGAACACTAAGAATAAGAGGGTGAAGTCCGTTCCAGTCTTCTGCTGCTCCTTGCTCCTGGTGTGACCTTGGGCCCATCACTTCATTCTGCTGGGATTCTCTGTGTAGCAAAATGAGTTGTTAGATGTTGTGATCTCTGAACGCTGGTACAGCAAGGAAGAGAGAGCCCTGCTTTCAGGGAGGAGCAGCTGGTCAAGTGGCAGCTGAGACATGCTCCTTCTCCAGGGGAAACCGTAGAATGCAGAGGAAAGGCCCAGTCTGGGAGAGGCTTGGAAGGCCATGAAATGTCACTGCTTCAGAAACAGCATCCCTAGCATTAGTGTACCCCACAGATAGTTCAGAAGCCTGGTGGTGCAGATGGGTAGGCATCCCACTCCTAACTGAGAAGTTGACAGTGGGAACCTACTGAGAGGCCTCGTGGGAGAAGACATGGTGACCTGCTCCCATAAAGAGTACAACTGAGACAACACTGTGGGACAGTTCTGCTCTGTCACTGGGGTCATGGTGACTCAAAATCCACTCAGTGGTACATAATAACCAGAATAACTCAGGTATAATTCATGAGAAAAATGAAGGAAATTACTAGTACAGATGTATCTTGTTGATATTGAAAGGCTTGTTGTGTACTCTCCGGCTGATTCTGCCTCACAGTGACCATGTTAAAAAAAAAAAAAAAAGAAGAACACCAAACCTATTGCAATCTAGTCAACCTCAACTCATAGCAACCCTATAGGATAGAGTAGATCTGCCCCATATGGTTTCCAAGAACCACCTGGTAGATTAGGACTGCGGACCTATTTGTTAACAGCTGTATCTCTTAACCACTGTACCACCAGAGTTAACTAGTAGGGTTTCCAAAGCTGTAATCTTAACAGAAGCTGATTGTCTGCTGTTTTCTCTTATAGAGTGGCTGGTAGGTTTAAACTTTTGTTTATCCTAGCTGAGCAATTAACCACTCTTCCACAGTGACTGCTTATATTAAAAGGTCTACTTAATATTAATAAAGGCTTTGGTGATAGCATTATAACCCTGTACTGCTGAGATCAGTGAGGACACATGTTAAGGTTATTAGAAACTTGTTCCTGTTATTTAGCAGCTTGTGAGTTGTCTACAACATGAAAAAATCAATAGGTGCTATGCTGTTTCATTCCCGTTTCAGGAGTTGCTTTCTTTTTGTTAGGACCATAGATGTGACAATGAATCACAATTGAGTCCTTGCTGAAGATGGGTCAGATTAATGAGAACTGTTAACATTCACAGGCCATAGTTGCTTCAGTCTTGAAGGTCCCAGCTAACAAGGTTATGTGCCATGTGAGACGTGTTGGTGGGGCGTTTGGTGGAAAGTTAGGCAAAACGGGCATCTTGGCAGCCATCACTGCATTTGCCGCCAACAAGTAAGTGGAGAACATCTGTTCAATAGCCTAAAAATAAGGCCCCAGGAAAATCTCAGGATTAGCATTAATGAGGAAGAATCTTGGCCAAGATTACCTGAAATGCCCTGTAAGGTACAAACATGCAAACAAGCTGTTAGTTTATTACAGTTTCTTTGTTGTATGTTGTATGTTATCATGCTACATACTCTAGGAATGAAAAGTAGAATCTATTACCAGAAAGAATAAAAACCACAATAAAAATTGGGCAGTACTGAAGAGTAGGCAGAAATAACCCGAATGAGTGGAGGTTACTTGTCTTTGAGCCAGAAAAGCCAAACCACCGTTTTGAGTCAGCTCCAGCGCACAGCCACCCTGCAGGACAGAGCAGCACTGCTCCCTGGCATTGCCGCATCTGTGGTGTTTCCAGAAGCAGAGGCCACGTGTCCTCTGTGGGGAAGCTAATCGGTTCCAACAGCCGACTTTTCACTCAGTAGCCAAGAGCTATCACCACTGCCCAGCAGGGCTGAGCATCTATTCAAACTTAACTTTTAAATACAGATACCAAGCCAAGTGCTGTCGAGTCGGATCTGACTCATGGCAACCCTAGGGGCCAGGGTAGAACTGACCCCCGGAGTATTACTTATGGATATACATACACAATGCATATATATTCATTTAAATGGCATTTTTCTTTTGTTATGTTTCATTATACTGCCACTGCCCTTTCAGGATCTCAAAACATTACCACAGGAAACTGTTTTTGGAGCAGGCACACCTGCTTAGATGGCTTAATTTCTTGGTCAGTTAATATAGGCCAATTCCTATAATCCCAGGAAAGAAAAGGCCATGATTCCAGACCTGTCCTACCAGGGAATCTTTGGCAATCCGACAACACCAGAATTCTCCCTTCAGAATGAGTCTGCTATGTCTGTAATGTGACCTCCAAACATTTGCCTATGACAGGGGTTGTTAAAACACAGTGAGAAATGCCCCACAGCAACTCTGGTACTGGAGAGCCAGCTTCCCACTGCTAGATGCCTGATGTTATGCCAAAGAGAGGGGAGGCCACTGTGAATGCCCTGGGTCAGCACGGCCTGGTGAGGAGTGGGTCTCTTCTGTAGTGTGTGGAGCCTGTCCTTAAGCTCTCAATAAAACCAAACCCACTGCCATCTGGTCAATTGAGGCTCAATAGTGATCCTGTAAGACAACTGTAGAATGATCTCATAGAGTTCCAAGGAGAACCTGGTAGGTCTGAGTTGCCATCCTTTTGGTTAGCAGCCATAGCTTACAAATTCCAGATACTACCAATTTGGTAAAAGAGTTTACCTCTTGTGCTTTTTTCCTGTTTTAGACTTGGTCGTGCAGTCCGTTGCATTCTGGAACGAGGAGAAGACATGCTAATAACTGGGGGACGCCACCCTTACTTGGGAAAATACAAAGTAAATAGAAGAAGAAGAAGAAAAATGGGCTTATGTTATGAATACATTCTGTAAATGCAGAAGTCCACAAAGCAAACAGGCTTGGCTACTCTGTAGTACTGGGGAACATTTAGCACATCAAGAAATTGTTTTTCTGTTTAACTTTCTTTTTTTTTTTTTACTGTGTTAAGTGAAAGTGTGCGATCCAAATCAATTTTGCATGCCTGCCTATGTGCAGCTCCTCTGTTCTCCTTGCCCCGTAGCAGTACACTCCTTTTTCATTTTATACTTGTCGTATCCTCTTAACAAGCTCTTGTCCCCTCCTCTCCACCCTCCTGTCTCCCATCTAGAAAGAGACCAGTAGGACAGCCTCTTATAAATCCATAGAACCATAAAGTACACCCACCACATGGTCACATTGTGTCCCCGAGTCTAGTCTAGTTTGTCTGAAGAGTTAACCTCAGTCCTGTTTTCCAGACAGGGGCAGCAGCAGGTCTAGGGGCCATGCTCCCAGGAGATCCCCTGTGCCATTAGACCATCAGTTGTGGTCTTTTAGTAGAGCTGTGGCGCTGAACTGCTTTTTTTCTCATGTTCCACAGGGACTCAACATTATGTTCTCCATCACAGCTGTCTTTGGTGGTGGCCAGACACTATTTCGTTCTTCTGGTCACATGTTGATACAGTCTCCCATTTACATGGGTCCTTCTTCCTTCTATCTCCTGAACTCTTTTTTCCCTTGTGTCTTTGGTGTTCTTGGGGATCATCTGTTCCAGATGAGTTGGGACCCTTTAGTGTACCTCAGATGGCAGCTTGCTAGCCTTTAAGACCCCAGATGCCACTCACCAAGAAGGCATACAGAAGACTCTCTTAGCAATACGCTAATTATGCCAGTTGACCTCAGTGTCCCCCGAGAACATGGTTCCCAGACCCTTCCCCTTGTACTCTATCCTTGCAATATTAGGTTGAGATTAGAAAAGCTTTCAGTTTATGGTGAAGTCCAGTTAAGTTTATCTCCTTTCTACTGTGTGGTGTCACTGCTTTCACCTAACCAAATTTCTGTCAACTATTTAATCTATGACCAACCATCACTCCCCCTCCACACCTTTGTCGCTATCAAAGAGTCTTTTCTTCTGTACATAAGTCTGTTTTTAAGTGCTTCAGCAGACATCTCATACAATATTTGTCCTTTTGCTGCTGACTGATTTCACTCAGCATAATGTCTTCCAATTGAAATCAGGTTATGAGGAGTTTCCTAAAATCATCATTGTTTTTTATCATTGCATATTGTTCCACTGAGTATGTGTACTGCAGTTTGTTTATCGATATATCTGTTGATGGGTATCTAGGTTGGTTCCTTCTTTTTGCTGTTGTGAACTGTGCTGCAGTAAACATTCATTTGCATGTGTCTGTTTATGTGACAGCCTTTGTTTCTGTAGGATAAATTCCAAGTAGTGGGATTACTGGATCAAATGGCATATCTATTTTCAGCTTTTTAAGGAAGCACCAGATTGCTTTCCAAAGAGGTTATGCCATTTTGCAATCCCACCAGCAATGTAGGAGAGTTCCCATTTCTCCACAGCCTCTCGAGCATTTATTTTGTGTTTTTTTGGATTATGGCCACCCTCTTTGGGGTGCGATGGTATCTCATTGTAGTTTTAATTTGGATTTCTCTGATAGCTAATGACTGTGAACATTTCCTCTTGTGTCTTTTGGGTGCCTGGATGTCCTGTTTCATGAAGTGTCTGCCCATCTCCTTTGCCCGTTGCTTACTTGAGTTATTTATCTTTTCTTGTTGATATTTTGCAGTACCTTATATATTATGGATATCAGATGTCAGTCCAACATATAGTTGCCAGATATTTTTTCCCATTCTTTAGGTTGTCTTTTAAATCTTTTGATAAAGTCTTTGGATGAGCACAAGTGTTTGTTTCTTAGTAGTTCCCGTTTATCTATTTTCTGTTGATCATGCTTTGTCAGATTTTGAAGTCTGTCTAAGCTGTGTATTAGAACTTCCATTGTTGACCCCATTTTTTCTTGCTTAAACTTTATAGTTTGAGGTTTCGTATTTAGGTGTTTGATGCATTGTGAGTTAGGTGTTGTGTAAGGTGTGAGATATGTTTCAGGTCTTGTGTCAGTTTTTTGCAGAGATACCCAGTTTTGCCAAGACCGTGTATTAAAGAGACTATTTTTACCCCAGTTTACAACCTTAGGGTCTTTACCGAGTATCAGCTGTTCTCGTGGAGTCTCTGGGGTCTCAACTCCATTGGTCTGTATGTCTCTTTGTGTATCAGTACTAGGCTGTTTTGACTACTGTGGCAGTGTAATAGGTTCTAAGTTCAGGTAGTATGCGTCCTCCCACTGTGTTCCTCTTCTTCAGTAGAGCTTTACCTACCTGGGATTTCTTCCCTTTCCAGACAAAATTGGTGATTTGTTTCTCCATCTCATTAAAAAAAATGACATGGAATTTGTATTGGGGTTGCATTATATATGTAGATCGCCTTGGTTAAAACAGACATTTTCACAATGTTAAGTCTTCCTATCCATGAGCAGGATAAGTTTCTCCATTTTATGTAAGTCTTATTTGGTTTCTTGCAGTAAGTTCTTGTAGTTCTCACTGTATAGGAGTTTTATTTCTCTAGTTAGATTTATTCCTAGGTATTTTATCTTCTTGGGGCTATAGTGAATGATACTGGTTTGGTGATTTCTTCTCTGATGATCTCTTTGTTGGTATAAAGGAATCCTACTGATTTATTTATGGTTATCTTATATCCTGATACTTTACTGAACTCTTCTATTAATTAGTTCCAGCAGTTTACTTATGGATTCTTTAGGATTCTCTACATATACAATCGTATCATGTGCAAATAGGGAGATTTTTATTTCTTCTTTGCCAATGTGGGTGCCCTTTATTACTTTGTTTTGTCTAACTGCTCTGGCCAAAATCTCTAGTACAATGTTGAGCAGAAGGGGTGAGAGTGGGCATCCTTGTCTAGTTCCTGTTCTCAACAGGAATTCTTTCAGCCTCTCTCCATTCAGGATGATGTAGGTAGTTGGCTTCGCATAGATGCCTCTTATTGTATTGAGGAATTTCCCCTCTATTCCTATTTTGCTGAGAGTTTGTAGCATGAGTGGGTGTTGGACTTTGTCAAATGCCTTTTCTTCATCAACTGACAAAATCAGGTGATTCTTATCATTGGTGCTGTTTATGGGGTAATCATATTAATTGTTTTTCTGATGTTGAACCAGCCTTGCATCCCTGGTATGAATCCAACTTGGTCATAATGAATTATTTTTCTGGTGTTGTTGAACTCAATTGGCAAGGATTTTGTGGAAGATTTTTGCATCTAGGTTCATGAGTAATACTGGTCTGTAATTTTCCTATTTAGTGGAATCTTTACCTGGCTTTGGTATCAGGGTTATGCTAGCTTCATAGAATGAATTTGGGAGTATTCCATCCCTTTCTATTCTGTGAAATAGCCTCAGTAGTATTGGAGTTAACTCTTCTCTAAGTTTGGTAGAATTCTGTGGTGAAGCCATCTGGGCCAGGACTTTTTTTGGTTGTTAGTATTTTGGTGACTTTTTCATCATCTTCCTTTGTGATAGATTTATTAAGTTGTGATAATTTTTGTAGATGATATGAGTCTATAAATTTGTCCACTTCCTGTAAGTTTTCAAATCTGTTAGAGTACAGTCTTCCATAGTACTCTGTTATGATACTTTTGATTTCATTTATGTCCGTTGTGACATCTCTCATCTCATTTGTTATTCAGGCTGTTTCCTCTCCTGTTTTTCTTTGTAAGTTTAGCCACTGGTTCAATTTTATTGATCTTTTCAAACAACTATCTTTTGATTTTGTTAATTTTTTCAATTGTTCTTCTAATCTGTAATTCATTTAGTTCTGCTCTAATCTTTATTATCTGTTTTCTTCTGGTGCCTGAGGGATTCCTCTGTTGCTCTCTTTCTACTTGTTCAAGCTATAGGGTTAATTACTTGGTTTGGGTCCTTCCCTCTGGGTATGTGCATTTATAGACATAAATTGACCTCTGAGCACTGCTTTTGCTATATCCCATACGTTCTGATAGGATGTGTTTTCATTCTTATTTGATTCTGTAAATGTCTGTATTTCATACTTGATTTCTTCTGTAACCAATGGATTTTTGAGTAAGGTGTTATTCAGTTTTCATGAGTTTGAATTTCTACCCACGATTTTTCAGTTACTGATTTCAACTTTTATGGCTTATGTTCCAAGAAGATGCTTTGCAATAATTCAGTGGTTTGGATTTTGTTGAGACTTGCTTTATGTCCTAACATATGGTCTATTCTGGAAAATGTTCCATGTGCACTGGAGAAGAAGGTGTACTTACCTTTTGATGGGTAAAAGTTTTGTGTATGTCAATAACATCTAGTTGGTTAATTGTTGCAGTAAGATCTTTTGTATCTTTACTGAACTTTTTTCTGGATATTTTGTGCGTTACTGAAAGTGGATTGTTGAAGTCTCCAGCTATTATCGTGAAGTGATATATCTCATTTTTTAATGTTGTCAGTGTCTGTTCAGTGTACTTAGATGCTATGGTATTATTGGCTGCATAAATATTTAATATTGTTATATCCTGCTTATGTATTGAACCTTTCAGCAATAAATAGTGACTATCTCTGTTCCACAGTGGTGGATCTTACATTAAAATCTGTTTTACCCGGGATTAGTATTGCCACTCCTGCTCTACTTTGTATGTTGTTGGCTTCCTTTATCTTTTTCCATCCTTTGATTTTCAGTTTATTCATATCTTTGAGTCTTAAATCTCTTTCTTATAAGCAACATAGACAGACAGGTCGTGCCTTTTGATCCAAGATGTCACTCGTTGTCACTTTATTGGAGCATTCAGTCCATTTATATTAAGTGAATTATTGTGCTGTAATTTTGATGCATTTGTTTTTGTGTTGTTGATGTTTTGTGTGTTTTTGTTAATATTCGGCTCTGGGTCATTTGTCTTTATGGGCTTACTTTTCATCTTTTTTAGTGTTGGTCTTGTGTTTGTTGAGACTCCTGTATTATGCTTCTTATTTTGATATGTCACGTTGTTATTTTGCTTTGTGTCTATCCTTATGATCCCCCTTACTGTTCTAACTTTAAACTGAAATTTAACTTCTGTGTATCTTTTTAATTTCTTCTGCATCTGAAAAGTTTATACCTAGTATGATATGTCCCTCTGTTTAGTATGGTAATACTATAGTTTTTGTGTTATGATCACTGGTTCTCTTTTAATAATATAGTCTTGATTGAGCTTACTGACTTCCCTAAATGGGCTTCTGGATGCTGTATCCTGCATTGCCTCCTTAAGTATACACATAGTGTTTTTTTGTTTTTCTAAGCAAAAACATCTTTCAGCATTTCTTGTAGTTTTGGTTTGGTTTACACAGTCTCTAAGCTTCTGTTTATCTGCCAATGTCTTAATTTCACCGTCATATTTGAGAGACAGTTTTGCAGGATATATGATTCTTGACTGGAAGTTTTTCTCCTTCAGAGCTTTGAATGTGTCATCCCATTGCTTTCTTGCCAGTATCATTTCTGTGGAGAAGTCAGATGAAAGGCTACATGGTTTCCCTCTTAATGTTAGCTTTGCTTTGAGGCTCACTGCCTTTAAGAGCATCTGTTTATGTTTCATTTTGTTAAGCTTGATTATAATATGTCTTGGTGTCTTTCTTTTGGGGTCTAGTTTTTGTGGCATTTGATAAACATCTTGGATGTCTACCTTCTCTCATAATTTCAGGGAGGTTTTCTGTCAGGAACTTTACAGCAGTGCGCTCTGTATTTTCATTTGTCCCTCCCTGTTAAGGAACTCTAATTATTCCTAGATCCCTCTTAATAGAGTCCTACATATTCCTTCATTTTTCTTATTTCTTTTCTCTGATTTCTCCCGATAAATGCTGGTGTCAGTTTCTCTATACTCAAGGTCACTATGTCTGACTTCTATCTCCTCAATTCTGCTCCTTTAGCTTTGGAGCAAATTGCCTAATTGTGTAATTTTGTTATTGATCTGCTGGATTTCAGCTTGTTGGTGTTCCATCAGTTCAATAGCTTGCTTAATTCTTGATTTTTGTGCTACGTTTTGTTAAATCTCCAGGAGAGCTCTCTATATAATTCTTTTGTACTCAATCTCCAATAGTTTGAGAAAGGCTTCTTCATCTGGGAAGTTTTTGGTTCTTTGTTTTGGGAGTTTTCTGGAGCCATGGCAGACTGCTTTTTTGAATGGTTAGCAATTGACTGGTGTCTGCATGCCTTCTAGAAGCTGTTCCATTTCTCTGGTGTTACCACACCTGGAGCGGAGGCATAGTTCACCGACCATCTCTATGTACTCTAGTGACTGACACCAGGTGGACTCTCCTGGGTGGCAGGCTCTGTTTCCTCCCTGGCAGAGATGGCATCCTACTTATGGAGTCACTGGGGGCCATCAGCCAACCCTATGATGTGGATAAGTGAAGGGTAGAGCAGATGCTGCTGGGCCTCTCAGCAGTCAGTTCTCCAGGTGGTCTTATTTAAAAGGGTACTTTAGTTCTTAGCAGGAAGCTGTCTAACAGATGCCCAAAACAGTCAAGCCCTCAGGAGTGGCAGGCCCCACCTTCCAGCTGACAACAAAAATACTCTATAGGCTGTCACCAGTTGCTATGACATGGTCAAAGCAGGGAGAGGTTAGGGCCTTGCTGCTGTCTTCTGCCAGGCCCCACCTATAAATCTAGACATGAGTTGTCTCAAACGATGCTTTTCTGCTGGAGAATTACTTGCCAGATGGACTGCTGCTCTGCTTGAGAATCAGTTGCAGCTAAGGCCCCCCTGGCTGGGTGACTCCACCTCCCAACCAACCAAGATGACATCCCAGCCAAGCTTCTCTTCGTGCTGTGAAACAGCAGAGTGTATGGCACAGCTCAGAACAAAAGAGGGTTGAGGTACAGTGGTGCCCTCAGTCAGCAGGTGGGCTCTCAATATGTGGCTATCCCACGTGCTGCCTGTCTGCTACACTATACGCTGTTTGCTTAAGCGCCACAGTTTGCTGTATCTGCCAACTCATACTCAGTCTCTACTCCTGGATAACAAAGAAGATGTCATTACCTACAGTTCTCCAAAAGAGTGAGTCAGCAGGAATGGGGGTCAGTGGCCACTGGCTCGTCTTTGAGAGAAGTAGTTTAGTCTATTACTGGTGCCTAGTCAAATCTGACAACACTGTGCCAGATCCTGGCAACCCACATGTTCACTATTCCATTCAGTTATCATTCCGGGCCTTAGTTCTTAAAGGGAATTCAGGAGACATGTGTCTACTCTGTCATCTTGGCTCCACCTGCTATATGAAAGATCTTGTTTAACTTTCTTTCCTTCTCCTGACTGGTTAATGACTGGCTCAGTAAAACATTTCTGCTTTGCGCAGAGATGTCCATGTGTGGAAAAGCACTAGCTGTTATTAGCTACCATGGAATGAATGAGTGACTATGATGAGTACATCTGTGTAAGTAGATCTGATAACCAATTATACTTACTGCTACATATAGAAGTAAAAATAGGAGTAATTCCTATAAAAATATTGTGATGTGGAATTGCAGTTAGTTGCAGATAGATTCTTCATTTTTCAGTATATCAGTGGTGTGTTTGTAAAATGATGCCCAAAAATTTCTATAAAAATTCCAAAGTAGAAAATAATAACTTTTTTGCTCCTAAGATACAATTTTACTAGTGTATTTGTCAGAGTGGACTAACTATTCTTATAAACAACCAAACTCTTACTAAGTAAAACCTTTGTTACATTATTTCATGCCCAAATGACAGCCCAATGTAATCAGAGAGAGGAAGGAGGAGGAAAAAGACTGTACTACAGTGTTAGTCATTCAGGGACTCAAGGTTTGCCCAACTAGAGGCACCACCATACCCTTGGACTGTGCTATCCAATATGATAGCCATAAGGTACATGTAGCTATTTAAATTTAAACTAACCAAAATAAAATTTCAGTTCCTTATTTATATTAACTGTATTTTAAGAGCTCAGTAACTACTTGTGGCTAGTGTCTGCTGTATTGGACAGTGTAGATGTACCTTCACCAAAAGTACTACTGGGCAACACTGCCGGAAGGACCCCCTCAGTCTTCTATGGGTCTTCTGCAGAGCACAGCAGACAGAGGCAGTGAGGGAACTTGGAGGATCATCTGGGAGGTGCTTTAAGTACCAGGTCTGGAAGTGAAGGATCTTGCTTCTGTCCATAACTTGGTTGGCCAGAACTCTGTCTTACAACTGCAGGGAAGGATGAGAAATGTAATAGCCTTCTTCCACGCTCAGTATGAAAGAAAACAGTGTTTGCTGAATGCACAGCACAGCCTCTGCCACAACTGGTGTACCTGAACATATATTTTTAGAAAGTAAGGTGTCAGTTTCAAATTGCCTTCACCCTAAGCTGTGTTTTGAATTTGCAGTTCAACAAAGATTAAAGTGACCTTAGTTCTGAAGGAGATTTCAATTTTACAGGGAAAATTAGACTTACATATAGAAAGTCATTAAGAAAACCATGCACGTTATCGTAATCTCTGATTCAAAGGTGAGGCACACACAGTGAAACACTATGGAGAGAGATGAATATGAGTTGGACATCCTGGCCCCTGCCTTTGGCCTTTCCTCTGGTTGTTGCAGAAGAGACCCAAAAACAGAATGCAAATGGAAAACAGGGATGTTGAATACATTTTGAAAGCAAGATTAAGATTTATTCCAAAGACTTCCAGTAGCTCAAGGTGCTGCTTGATGAGAGTTGAATTGAGCCTTCTGAGAAAAGTTTACAGAGTGTGTTATGAGTGGGCTACCAGGTTTGGTGATCAGGAAATGATCAGTGACTTCAAAGGAGAAGAGTTTGTTAGAAATACAAGGATGACAGAATTCAAAGAGCCATGGAAAGAATGAAAGGTCACACATTAAATTACGTATTTGATTTGCTTTAGGAGAGAAAAGAGTTGATCAAGTAGCAGCAACAGATTGAACAACAATATTTGTTATTTGTGTTGCTTTTGTGTCTTTCTCTGTCTTTCCTTTTTTAAAGGATCAGAGGACTGTGTTGTAATGTAGATAGTCTTGAAGAGAGTAGATGTAGAGTAAACTGTATCTTCACTTTTAAATTAAGCATAGACTGTCTCTGAATGGGACAGGAATAGCCTGTGGAGCATTAACATGTGATAAGTACACATCAGAGGAAGTTGGCCCCAGTGCCATTATCAAAGGGCAGTTCTCTTTCCCTAGGTTGGATTCATGGACGATGGCAGAATCTTGGCCTTGGATGTGGTGCATTATAGCAATGGAGGTTCCTCCCTGGATGAATCAGTACTCGTAAGTGTTTTAAGGAACAAGTTCACATTTCTGGATAGAGTGTGATGCAAAATGACTTAATTTGAAAAATGTTCTGTGGTTAAATAATATTTAATTATAAAAGCATAAAGACCATCGTTGTTTGGATAGCCATAGGTTACTTACCGGTACTCTCAGAATGAGCCCAGAGATCTTGGTCAAGTCAACACCTGTGTGTTATTTCCACACTTCCATGCTTGCAGTACTTCTCCTAGATGCAAACATTAGACTAGACTTTCCCAGCCTTGGCCCCATTGACACTTCAAATGTTTAGCAACATCCTTCAACCCAGTAGATGTTGGTAATGCTGTGCCTTTGTCCCTACACTAGTCTTAAAGAAAAATGTCTGTAGACATTTCCAGTTGTCCCCTGGGAAGCAAAATCATTTCCCATTGAGAAGCATTGAGTCAAACTAAAAACCAAGATTTTTTTCCCTCTTTGTCCAGGATATTTTTGTCATTACATCCCACAGACCCAGTGTTTAGGGTCTGTGAACTTTTCGAAGACCTTTGGAAGTATTAGAAACCTTAATGAAAAAGTTTGGGCTCTAAACTAGGAGAATAAAAACAAAAAATCATTTTGAAACAAAATGTATTCAGGTCCTTTAAAATCATCTGACAGCAAAATATATTTACTTAGGACCTGGGTATATTTTAGCGTATTTGAGGGAATGTAGGGTGGGGCTGCCATTTTGGCTACTTTCGTCTAAGGTCTCAGGATGGTCAAAGAAGTACAGAATGATGAGATTCTTATCACATCCACTCTGAATCTCTCCAGGTGTTGGGAGTGGGAATTCTGAAACTGGACAATGCTTACAAGTTTCCGAATCTGCGCTGCCGGGGCCGGGCATGCAGAACGAACCTTCCACCCAACACATCTTTCCGTGGGTTTGGCTTTCCTCAGGCAGGACTGATTACTGAAGCTTGTATCACGGAAGTAGCAGCCAAATGTGGCTTGTCACCTGAGAAGGTAATGCTAAATTAGTCTGACATCCAAAGGACCTCACATTTCAGAGGTGGGAGGGCTTTTGAGGGTCACTGAAGCTGAGGAGTTCGACCTTCAGAGAGGTCAATGATTTGCCTAAGGTAGCAAGCTAACTGGTTGTTAGAGAGCCAGGACTTCAGTGCTTAGTGATCCTTATCTGAAATGCCTCAGAAATCTTGGAGAGAGATACTGAGAAACACTGGATTGTAACCTGTTTAATGAGAAGTCTCCACTGGCAGGGGATGTAACTGCTCTGAACAAGTTCCATCAAGCCCCTTTTTCCCCTGAGGAGTGAGTGGGCTTCCTTAAAAACTTCTCAGTCAACTATTACGCAGTTTCAATCGTTTCAATTACTAAAATCATCTTCTTTCAGATCTTTGAGTCCCAGCTCTGTTCTTTAACATGAACTGTTTTCCTCTTCCTGTGCCTCTTCCAGCCCAGGATCCTGGAGTGAAATGAGGGTGAGGAGACATGATGTGGTCTCTCTTTCCCTCTCCTCCTCCTTTGTGCTTTCCATGGTGGTAATGGGGCTGGGAGGAAGAGGAAAAGGACCAGGAGAAACTTGAAAATATCAGAGCTGGGACTCAAACTGTTGAACCTCATAGCCAATTTTCTTGACCTCTACTTTGGTTTCAGTTTGATTCAGTTCAACAAATATTGATTAAAGTGAACTTTAATAAGTTCAGACTTTCGGAAGCAGAGTACAGACTTAAAACAGAATTGTTGGATCGTTTTCAAAGTAGAGATGAGATATATTCCAAAGATCACCATCAACACCAGATGGAGCTGAAAGTTTTGATTCAAGTGGGCTCTCTGAGAAAAGAATGCATGTGAATTCTCGCCACTTAACCTCTCTCAGCAAGTTCATGGTTCTTTCCTTGGCTAGTTGTATCCACTCTCTGAGTATGTTGTTTGTGAGCTCTATTTCTGTCAACTGTCCATGAAATTGGCAGTCCCCATGTTGAGTAAATCTTCAGCTCATTGTCAGCTGGCATCTCAGACAGCATCTCTCTGATGCCTATTTTTCTGCTTGCCAGAGCCATCCTTGCAAGCCCCTGGTCCCAACTCTCCTACCTTCTTTCCCCCCAACTTTGGAATCTGTGACTGTGAGCAAGAGCTGTCTTTTTTGGTTCTTGAACTTGTGGGGCCCCTTCCTTTATGGACAGTGCCTCACAGCCTGCCTCTCTATAGCACATTTCATAGCATTATGCAGAATCAGGTGAAGACTTCCTTTCATCCCAGGGAAGTTGGAGGAGAGAATATACCTGACCAAACCCATTGGCACTGAGTGACTCATAGTGACTCCACAGTACAGAATAGAACTGCTCCACACAGTTTGCAAGGCTGTAAATTTTTAAAGAAGCAGACCACCACATCTGTCTCCCGGGGAGTGGCTGGTGGGCTCAAACGGCCCACCTTTCTGTTAGCAGTGGAGCACTCAGCTGTGGTGCCACCAGGGCTGCTGGGGAAAGAATTGTGACCCCACATCAAACCCTTTAGTGTCAAGTTGATTCTGGCTCACAGCAACCCTGTAGGACAGAGTAGAAGTGCCCCTGCAAGATTTCCTGGGACCACGTGGTGGGCTCAAACTGCCAACCTTTTGGTTAGCAGCTGTGGCTCTTAACCGCAGGGTTCCCGGGGGAGAGAACAGCCACCAAACACATTTTGTTCCCCCAAATGGCTACAGTGCTCTAATACACAGTCTTCCTCTTACATGGACCTCACAGTTTTTTTGTGTGATGAAGGTAATATAGAGACTGAAAAATTTTCCTTCCCCCCTATCCTTGCTGTTCTTACACCCGCCTAACCCCCCTTCATTTCACAGCAGCTCTCGCCAGACAAGGACACTCTCCTTTGATAAGCCCGGCACCTGCTCAGCAGGACACTTCCCGTCCCTGCCACGTGTGTGCCGGAACCCGCTCCACTCGGCCCTCTTCCCATCCCTTTGATAAATCTCATACCTGCCTGATAAAGATGACCCCCATTTCAAAGCCTCCCACCCACCTAGCAGGATGCCCCTCCTCAGAACCCCACCCACTCACCCCATTTGTCTCAACCATGACTGCACTATAACTAGCGGCTCGAAACTTGACTCGGGGCCATTTTGTTGGAACCTGCAGAGGTCCCATTTGGCCCGTCGACGTATTAAACTGCCCCTTACCTCCTCCTGGGTGTCGTTCACTTCTTCCTGTTTCTATAACAAGAGGGGTGTACATTTGTAATGACCCCATAAGCACGCTTGGAGAGGTAACTGGCCACAACTGCTGACACTTTTCTTGAGAATGTGAGAAACTTGGCACCTTTAGTTCTCACCTGGGGCCCTTGGTCATCAGTTCTAAGAGTACAGGAAAAATTCTACTCAGCACTCCAGATATCCTGGAAGGGAATCTTTCTGTTGATTCTTCATCCTAGATATGGGATTAGGCATGCTTTTTTTTTTCCCAGCCTCCATGGCACAGTGGTTAAGTGTTTGACAGCTAACCAAAAGGTCAGCAGTTTGAATCCACCACTGCTCCCTGGAATCCCTATGGAGCAATTCTGCTCTGTCCTATATGGTCACTATGAGTCAGAATCAATGTGACAGCAGTGAGTTTAATTTTTCTTTTTTCCCATATTTTTTTCATTTGAAAGTGAGTGGTATTTTCTTGCCATATCATCTGAACAATCCAAATCTTGTAGCTTGGAGATTTAAGTTCAGAGTTACCTTTGAGCAATGTCAACAGTTGCATCTAGAATTTAGAGTCTATCTTGTGCTGGGTCTAAGGTGATTTGTGTAAGAAGTATAAGGAAAGAACTCCTTTCTTTGAACTTAGACAAGAGTACTTAGAGAACATATAAGTACATGCTTACATGTTTAATAGATGCTCTGCTATATAGAAGTGGAAGAGAAGAATATTCTGCAGTGAGTATTGGGAAAGACTTCAACACGAAGTAAGTAGGATTCACTTTGGGTCTTAAAAGATGAGCAGAATTTAAATTGGAATAGCACATTTGGTGAAAGAGACTGTGCTGATTTTTCCTCCTTTTTCATTTTTTCTGCTTTGCAAGGTCCGAGAGGTAAATATGTACAAGGGAATTGATCAGCTACCCTGCAGACAAGAGGTTGATGCCAACAACCTGATTCAGTGTTGGAGAAAATGTATGGCCATGTCTTCTTACACCCTGAGGAAAGCAGCCGTGGAAAAATTCAATGCAGAGAATTACTGGAAGAAGAAAGGGCTGGCTGTGGTCCCTCTAAAATATCCTATCGGCCTGGAATCAAAAGCTGATTGTCAGGTCAGTTCTCTCGACAAATATAGGAATGCCACCCGGAAGAGACCTAGACAAAGGCAAAGATGTTGAGGAAAGTTTTCATTACGTTGGGTTAGCCTAACGGTTGCAGTGACCAATTGTTAAATTTCACCAAAGTTGTGCAGAATTTGGTTAGCTTTACTGCAGTGGAGACAAGAACCCCTCTATCCAGGTGGTGAGAGTTAATGAAAATGTTCTTTCAGGGAATTCAGGAGGCCTGGAGTCTACTTCCAGCCCTGGCATTAATCCTGAGTCAACTTCCTGTGGCCCTAGAGGCCCCAGATTGCCTGTTTGCAAAGAGGTGGAACTGAGTGACCCTCTGGGCTCTTATTTCTGTTTCTGTTTGATTTTGTGTTGGTAGACCATGAATCAGGAATCGGAAATTGCAAGGCATTTTGAATCCTCTCCTCTTTTTGGTGAATTGGGGTAGAGTAAATCCAGAAAAATGAGCGATTTAAATAATTTTAAGGAAAACACTTTTAGGAGTTTGTTCACCTCATAGGTATTCAAAGTGTGACTGGGACTGGAAATTGGCTCTTTTAGGTGAATGTCTTTCATTGATTTCAATAAATCCATTTGCTATTCCAGCTTCTTTTTTTTGTTTTATTATGATTCAGTGATTCCAGTTAATTGGTCATATAAAACCCGGTGTACACACCTCTCTGCAGCTCTAGCTGCTCTTCCAGCCCTGTGATAACACACTCCTCCTTCCACCCTGTACTTCCCGTATTCATACAACCCACTCATGCCCCCTCCTTGGCACCCTCCCATCTTGTTGCTGTACAGGAGCTGCTCCAACAGCCTCATGTCTTATAGTGCAGTCCAATTTTTGTCTGAAGAGTTGTCTTTGGCACTGGTTTCAGCTGTGGGCTGATAGTGAGTTCTAGGGGCCATGTTCTCAGATGACCTCCAGGATGTTTGATGATCAAGTCTGGTCTTCTGGTAGAATTCTAGATTTGCAAACCCATTTTTCTCCTGCTACAGCAGGGAGCCTACATTGTATTCACTGTCAAGGCAGTTATTAGTGGTGGCTGGGGCCATGTAGTTCTCGTCTCATGTGGCTGTATTCTCTGGATCCTATGGCCCCTTCTGTCTCCTGGACTCTGTTTTCCTCCTGTCTCAGATGTACTCTGCGCTCCTCTGCTCCAGGTGCATTCGGACCATTTACTGTTGCTTAGATGGAGCACTGCTAGCTTTTAAGACCTGCTCCAGTCACCTAGTGCTTCTCTGTCAGAAATACTACAAATGGATGGCTTTAAAGAAGAGAAGTTTTATTTGTCACAGTCCAGTAAGTTAAAACTCCAGGTTCAGTGTGTCAGCTCCCAGGGAGGGCTTTCTCTGCAGGCACTGGAGGAATGTCCTTGTCTTTAATCTTCCCCTGGACTGGAAGCTTCTGAGGTGCTGGGACCCCGATCCTTTACAAAGGGTGTGCTCATCTCCTGCACAGCTTTCTCTCTGCTAGCTTCTCTCCTATCTAAAGAGACTGCCTCAAGGCACAAAACAAACTTACATGTTGAATCCTGCCCAACCAGCACAACTGCGGCCCATCCACCCTTATTACCATCACAGAGGCAGGAATTCCAGCATGAAGGACCATCACACAGTACCTGGAACCCTGGGCTAGCCAAATTGCTACACAGTTTTTTGGGGAAAATGATTCAATCCATGATAAGACGTAAGACACCACTCACCAAACTGGGATGTAGAACATTATCTTTAAAAGAAAACTTAATTATGCTAGTTGACATACATGTTCCCTGAAACTGTGGTCTCCAGACTGCTGCCTCTGCTACTCTGACCTTCAAAATGTTGGGTTGTGTTTAGGAAATCTCTTAGCTCTTAGTATAGTCCAGCATTATTGATCTCCTTCTCCTGTGTGCTGTCACTTCCTGCACTTAACCCAGTTCCTACCTGTTGAGTCTGCAGGTGTGTATTGCCTGTGGGTGATTGGTGCCAATGAAGAATGCCACACAGTTAACACTGGTGCTGAGGAGAGCTGGTAACAGCTGGTAGTAGATGGGTCTTGTTTCATTTTTTGCAGATGGATATCTGGTTTTGCTAACACCGTTTGTTGAAGAGGCTGTTTTTTCTCCCAGTTTACGAACTTGGAGCCTCTGTTAAATATCAGCCGCTCATAGGTGGATGGTGTCACATCTGGATTCTCAATTCTGTTGCACTGGTCTATGTATCTGCTTTTGTACCAGTACCAAGGTATTTTGACTACAGTGGCAGTGTAATAGGTTCCAAAGTCAGGTGATAGGAGGCCTCCCACGTTTTTGTTCTTCAGTGATGCTTTATTTATCCTGGGTTTCTTTCCATGTGAAGTTGGTGACATGTTTCTTCATCTCATTCAAAAATGACATTAGAATTTTTATTGGAATTGCATTGTGTCTGTATATCGCTTTGGAAAGAATACACATTTTCACGATGTTAAGTCTTCCTATCACTGAGCAAGGTAGATTTCTCCACTTACGTAGATCTCTTGGTTTTTTTGCAGTAGCTTCTTGTAATTGTCTTTGTATTGGTCTTTTACATCTCTGGTTAGATTTATTCCTTGGCATTTTGTCTTTCTGGGGGCTGTTGTAAATGGTGATGAGTTGGTGATTTCCTCTTTGATATTCTCTTTGTTGGTATAAATCCCACTGACTTATTTATGTTGACCTTACATACTGATACTTTACTGAACTCTTCTGTTAGTTCCGGTAGTTTTTTTTGTGTGTGTGTGAACTCTTTAGAGTTTTCTGTTTATAAGATCATATCATCTGAAAATAAAGATACTTTTATTCTTTCTTAGCAATTTGGATGCTCCTTCTTTCTGTGTCTTATCTGATTTCTCTGGCTAGAACTTCCAGCACAGTGCTGAATAATAGTGATGGCAGTGGGCATCCTTGTCTGGTTCCCCTTCTCAGGGGGAATGCTTAGAGTCTCTCTCCTTTTAGGGTAAAGTTGACTGTTAGCTTGCATACATGTCCCTTATTGTGTTGAAGAATTTCCCTTTTATTCCTATTCTGCTGCAAGTGTTTAACACAAATGGGAGTTGGACTTTGTCAAGTGCTTTCCTGCATCAACTGATAGAATTCAGTGATTCTCGTCTTTTATTTATTTGATTGACTACATTAATTGTCTAATGTTGAACCATCTGTGCACCCCTGGTATGAATCCTAGTTGGTCATGGTGAATAATTTACATGATATGTTGGTGAAATCTATTGGCTGTTAAGGATTTTTGCATCCAAGTTCAGGACAAATATTGATCTGTAATTTTTCCTTTTTTGTAATGTCTTGGTATCAGGGGTATGCTGGCTTCATAGAATGAATTTAGGAGTATTCCACCCTTTCCTAGTCTGTGAAATGCCTTTAGTAACAGTGCTGTTAACTTTTCTCCAAAAGTTTGATAGAATTCTCCAGTGAACCTATCTAGGCCAGGACTTTTTTCATTCAGTTTTTTAATTACTTTTTTAATCTCTTCTTTTGTGATAGGTATGTTAAGTTTTTCTACTTCTGTTTGTGTTAGCTTCGATATGTAGTGTGTTTCTGGAAATTGTCCATTTTTTCTAGTTTTCAAATTTACTAGAGTGCAGTTTTGCATAGTATTCTGTTGCCAGCCAGCCACGTGCCGTCTACGATTCTTTTAATTTCATTTGGGTCTCATGTGATATTGCTGGAGTTTCTTACTGGAGCTATTTGATTCCTCTCCTGTTATTCTTTTGTCACTTTGGCCAGTGGTTTATCAATTTTGTTGATCTTCTCCAAAAATTGGTTTTTGTCCTGTTAACTCATTCAATTGTTTTTGTATTCTCTAATTTATTTAGTTCCGGTCTGATTTTTATTATCTGTTTTCTTCTGATCCTTGAGGAGTTCCTTTGTTGCTTCTTTCTACTTGATCAAGTTGTAGGGTTAATTCTTTGATTTGGTCTCTTTCTTCTTTTTTGTATGTGTGTATTTATTGAGATAAATTCATCTCTAGGCACAGCTTTTGCTCTGTCCCATGGGTTCTTTTGGGATGTGTTTTCATTCTCATTGGATTCTGTGAATTTCCTTATTCTGTCTTTGATTTCTTCTGTAACCTGGAAGCTTTTGAGCAAGGTGTTATTACTCAGTTTTCATGTGTTTGATTCTTTTCCCTTTTTCTGGTATTGATTTATACTTTTATGGCTTTGTGGTCTGAGAAGATTTTTATTGTTATAGCCAGCCAAGCCAAGTGCCGTCGGGTTTGATATTTAGGTCGCCATGAGTCGGGTCTGATTCGATGGCACTTGGCTTGGCTATTTAGGTCTTTGGTCTATTTTGAGTTAGTTTTTGTGTAAGGTGTGAGATGTGGATCTTGTTTTAGTTATTTAGAAATGGATATCCAATTTTGCCAAGAGACTCTTTTTACTGCAGTTTACAACCTTTGGGGCTTTGTTGAATATCAACTGTTCCTAGGAGGATGGTGATATTTCTGGGTTCTCTGTTCTGTTCCACTGGTCTATCTGTCTCTTTTTGTACCAGTAGCAGGCTGTTTTGACTACTGTGTCAGTGTAATACATTCTAAGGTCAGGTAGTGTGAGGCCTCCCACTGTGTTCCTCTCCTGCAGCAGTGTTTTACTTATCCAGCGTTTCTTCCTTTTCCAAAGTTGGGGATTTGTTTTCTCCATTTCATTAAAAAATGACACTGAAATTTGTGTTGGGATTCCACTGTATATGTAGACCACTTTGGGTAAAATAGACATTTTCACAGTGTTAAGTCTGCCTATCCATGATCAAAGTAGATTTCTCCACTTGTTTAAATCTGTTTTGCTTTGTTGCAGTAGGGTCTTGTAATTTTCTCTGTATAGGTCTCTTACTTCTCTGGTTAGATTTATTCCTAGGTTTTTTATCTTCTTGGGGGTTATAGGAAGTGGTATTGATTTGGTGATTTCCTCTTTGATGATCTCTTTGTTGGCGTAAAGTAATCCTACTGATTAGTTGTGTTTGGCTTATATTCTGACACTTTGCTGAACTCTTAGTTCCAGTAGTTTATTTATTTGGATTCTGTAGGGTTCTCCATATGTACTATCATACCATCTGGAAATAAGGATATTTTTGCTTCTTCATCATTATAAATGTCCTTTATTTCTTTGTCTTATGTGATTGCTCTGGCCAGAACCTTCAGCAATGTTGAACAGAAGTGGTGACAGTGGTCATCCTTATCTAGTTATCGTTCTCAGGGGGAGTTCTTTTAGTCTCTCACCATTCAGGGTGATGTTGGTGGTTGGCTTTGTGTAGATGCCCCTCTTTGCATTGAGGAATTTCCTTTCCTATTTTGCTGAGAGTTTTTAACATGAATCGGTGTTGGATTTTCTCCAGTACCTTTTCTGCATCAATTGACAAAATCGGCAGATTCTTATCCCTTGTATTGTTTATGTGACTGTTCACATCAGTTGTTTCTCTGATGTTGAACCAGCCCTGCATTCCCTGGTATGAATCCAAATTGGTCATGATGAATTATTTGTTTGATATG
The DNA here is from genome assembly GCA_028571685.1 of Heterohyrax brucei. Lineage (NCBI taxonomy): Eukaryota > Metazoa > Chordata > Mammalia > Hyracoidea > Procaviidae > Heterohyrax > Heterohyrax brucei. Next base: position 109,635,255 of record CM053146.1, read on the forward strand.
TTGTTGAATTCTATTGCTTAGGATTCTATTGAAGATTTTTGCATCTAGGTTTATGAATGATATTTCCTTTCTTGTGGGATCTTTCCCTGCCTTTGATATCAGGGTTATGCTGGCTTTGTATAATGAATTTGGGTTTATTCTGTCCTTTTCTGTGTGATGAAGTAGATTCAGTAGTATTAGAATTAACTCCTCTCTAAAACTTTGGTAGAATTCTGTGATGTAGCCGCCTGTGCCAGGACTGTTTTTGGTTGGTAGTCTTTTAAATTACTTTTTCAATCTCTTCTTTTGTGACGTGTTTATTAAGTTGTTCTGCCTCTTGTGATAATTTTGGTAGGTGATATGAGCCTGGAAATTTTTCCATTTTCTCTAGGTTTTCAAGTTTATTAGAGTACAATTTTTTCCTGGTATTGTATTACAATTCTTTTAATTTCAATTGAGTCTGTTGTGACATCTTCCATCTCCTTTCTTTTCTGGTTATTTCCTGTTTTTCTGTTGTGAGTTAGCCAATGATTTATCAATTTTGTTGATGTTTTCAAAAAAAATAGCTTTTGGTTTTATATTAATTCTTTCAGTTGCTTCTGTATTCTCTAATTCATTTAGTTGTGCTCTAATCTTTATTATCTGTTTTCTTCTGGTGCCCAGAGGTTTTTTGGTTGTTCTCTTTCTGCTTGTTCAAGTTGTAGGATTAATGCTTTGGTTTGAGCCCTTTCTTTATTCCAAATGTGTGCATTTGTAGAGTAATTTGGCCTCTGAGCACTGCTTTTGCTGTATCCAGTAGGTACTGGTAGGATGTGTTTTCATTCTCATTTGATTCCATAAGTTTCTTTATTGCATTTTTTATTTCTTCTATAACCCATGAACTTTTGAGCAAAGTGTTGTTCACTTTCCATGAATTTGAATTTCCACCCATGTTTTTTCTGCTATTGATTTTAGCTTTTATGGCTTTATGGTCTGAGAAGATGCTTTACAGTAATTCAGTGGTTTAGATTTTGTTGAGATTTGTTTCATGACCTAATACATGGTCTATTCTGGAGATTGTTCCATGTACATTGGAAAACAAGGTGTACTTATTTGTTATTGGGTAAAAAGTTCTGTATGTGTCAGTGAGGTTAGTTGATTGTCAAAATAAGACCTTCTATATATTGATCTTTTTTCTAGATGATTTGTCCCTTACTGAAAGTGGAGTGTTGAAGTCTTCTACTGTTACTGTAGAGTGATCTGTCTCATTCTTCCATGTTGTCAGATTTGTTCGATGTATTTAAATGCTCTGGTATTGGGTGCATATTTAATATTGTTATATCCTCCTTATGTATTGAATTTTTTAGCAGTAGTGACCATCCTTGTCCACAGTGGAGGATTTTACTTTAAAATCTATTTTATCTGAGGTTAATATTACCACTCCTGCTCTTCTTTGCATGTTGTTAGCTTGATACATGTTTTTCCCATCTACTGGTTTTCAGTTTGTTCATATCTTTGAATCTAAGCTGTGTTTCTTGTAAGCAGCATGTTTTTTGATCCAACCTATTACTCTCTGTCTCTTTGTGAGAGCATTCTATCCATTTACAATTGATGTAATTATTATGTATTTAATACTGTCATTTTAGTGCCTTCGTTTTTTGTGTTGTTGACATTTTTTCTGCGTAATATTCTATTTGGGGTTTTGTTTTCATCCCTTCCAGTGTTGGTTTTGTGTCTGTTGAGACTCCTGTGTTACGTTTCTTGTTTTGATATGTAGTATTATTAGTTTGCTTTGCTGCTACCTCCTTGTTCCCCCTTAATGTTTTAAGTTTAAGCCAATCATTAACTTCTGTGTATCTTCTTAACTTCCAGTCTGTGTGAAAAGGCTATAAATACTGTAACGCATCCCACTTTGTAGTGTGATGATGTCATAGTTAACGTGTTAAGCTCCCTGGTTCCCTAATTTTAATATTTTAGCTTTGATTGAGATTTGTGACTTCCCTAACTGAGGGATGTGGATGCTGTGTTCTGCATTGCATCTTTGCCTATACATCTGATGTTCCTGATTTTCTAAACAAAGAGCTTCTTTCAGTCTTTCTTGTTATTTTGGTTTGGTTTTTGCAGTCTATAACCTTCTGTTTACCTGAAAATGTCTTAATTTCACTGTTGTATCTGAGAAACAGTTTTACAGGATATATAATTCTTGGTTGGAAATTTTTCTCCTTCAGGGGTCTGTATGTGTCATCCCACTGCATTCTTGCCAACATGGTTTCTACCAAGAAGTCAGAGGACAGCCTACAAGGCTTCCCTTTGTAAGTTAGTTTTGATTTAAGCCTAGCTGCCCTTAAGAACCTCACCTTATGTTTCATTTTATTAAGCTGCCTGTAAAAAGCCTATCTTTATTTTAGTTGTGGTAAGTTTGATGATAATGTGTCTTAGTGTCATTCTTTTGGGATCATCCTTATGTAGAGCTGAATGAGCATCTTGGATAGATATCTACTCATCTTGCAAGATTTCAGGGAAGCTTTCTGTCAAGGTATTTTCAACAGTTCTCTCTGTATTTTCTGTTGTGACTGCCTATTCTGGTACTCCAGTCATTGTAAATTATTCCTCTTGATGGTGTCCCACATAACTTGTCATTTTTCATTTTTTTTGTAATTCTTTTACCTAATTTTTCCTCGCATATGCTGATGTCAGTTGATTTATCTTCAGTCTCACTGATTCTGTATTCCATCGCCTTAGTCCTGCTGCTTTGACTTGCTGTTGAATTGATTCCGCAGTGCTGCTATTAGTCTGCTGAATTTCAGATCATTGTTGCTCAAGTATTTCCTACAGCCTGTTTAATTCATGCACTTTATTATAAAATAGATTTATTTCAGATGCAATTATGTAGTTCATTAAGAAGGCATCATTGAAATGAACCATAATTACAGCTAATTAAAAGAATGTTGTAAGAATGGTGTTGAAGTGGCATCTGACCTCTTCTAATTGCACAAATGGAAAGAAGAATCAGGATCCAACAGCCCTAGGCTGATTCCTATGAGACAGAGATCAGACACACTTCTCTCCACAGTCTTGACCAATTCTGATATTTATTGCACCACCCATGGCACTCTCTACTTCTCTGCTGGGTACAGTATTTTCACTGCCACACAGAACTCACAGACCATGCTCTCATAATTATGAGGTTTCTCAGGGAAGTAACAGGTTATGTTTTAGATTCAGGAATGCTGAGGATACACTTCTTCCATCAGGAAAGTTTCTCAGCTATACCTATAGGCATCCCTCTCTTAGGCCCCTCAGACTCTTCCCTGTTGGGGCAAATGTAACAAAACTCCTTTAGCTCTACTGATAAGCACCATGAGGCACCCCACTCTGCCAGTAAGCTTTTGCTCAAAGACACTCAACTCTAGCTCTGTGGGTTGGCATACCTAACTCCACAAGTGCCCAGAGGCCACTATTGTACCAGCAAGTCTCCTGCCCAGAAGTACTCAACTTCACTTCCTGCTGGTTTCCTGCCAGTCTCCTGGTTCTGCTGCCTCTCTCTGCCACTGCTTCTGGCCATATTCAGTGTTACAGCACACTCTCTCAGTCTCTTGGTTCCAGGAGGGCTTTAGCACAGGGATCCCAGGTCCATAGGACACATTCCACTGCTGGCTCTCCTTGTTTAGTAATGGTGAGATCATACTTCTACTCTGAAATTGGCTTTTCTTTTAAGCCTAGGGAGATGGCAGAATTGACCAGTCCCATTGGTGGGCTACAATTACCTTATTTGCACAGTCCCACCCAGTTACTTAGATAGGAATTACAAGATCATGGCAAGAAAGGCCCCAAAAAGTGATCCATTACACTGCAAATGTCCCCTAATATTTTTTTCATTTAAGCTGTCACTGTCATCTCATAAGATGAATATTAAACCTTGGAAAACTCTCTCAGCACCAACATGAGAAGCTGGTTCACCCAAAATTACCATACCATTTCATAGAACTAGGGATATTGTGAATGCTTTTCTTTCCAAAATCCAAGAGTATTTTTTTCTCTTAACTCTTCGTGCACTATGAAAGTTTGTGAATAGTCAGTATTCATAGAACAGTTGTTTGATCTTAATTTAATTTTTGTCTTTTATTTTGAGAAATAATTCCTCTATCATTCCTGCCTTGCTGTCTTTGATATACTTTCACTATTGCTCCTTTTCATATTTTCTGTCATTTCTTTAATGCTTTTTAATGTAACATGGCCTTCAGGTAATACACTCATTTTCTTTGTTTTTTAAATAGCTGGCAATACTTTATTTTATACTTTATTGCAGGTAAGGTGAAAAGTCCCGTATCTCAGTCCCAGAAAGGGTATGGTTATGGCTAGGAAGTTTTCATGACTGTGTCTCCCATGTGTACTCTTGCATTTCTGGGTGTATTGGCAGTGTACACACGTGTACGCACGTTCATGTACTTCTCTATACCCCCCACCTCTACTACCTCCCCCACCTCCTCCACATCCTCCACCCCTCACCTCCCAACCCCCCCACCTCTCCACCTCTGTTCAGCTTACATACCCCTTTCACCTGGGGGTCTTGTTTAAATGTAGTTTCTGTTTCAGTACATCTGAGGTGGAAAGTCAAATTTTACCAAGGAATCGAACCAGAAAGAACCAGGTGAAGTCCTGGTTCTTCCTTAGAAAACCTGTAGTCATTTCTTTTACAGAATTCATACCTGTGGCTCAGCCACAAGGAAAGCAGGACAAGTGTGTTCAGTGATGTCACAATACAGATAAATGGGTGGTGGTGTTGTGAGTGGAGTGTGTGTGTTGTGGGTGGTGGTGTTGTGAGTGGAGTGTGTGTGTGTTGTGGAGCGGGCAGAGGATCCAGGAAGAGTGGGTTAGATGGGCTTTCTTGTGTTCCCATCCCCATTCATTGGCCTAACCAGCCTAGGTCAGCTTTGGTGTAGTGGTGCTTTATTAGAGCATTTGTGTGCACCTGTGATTGAAGGCAGGTGTGAGTTCAGAGGAGAATTATAATGACACAAAAGGCCACTTTCTCACGCCTTGCCTGTTTACAATGGCAAAGGGAGACACCGAGCCTTATAGTCATTTGCTCACTATTCAACTCAGGTGAGGGAGGCAGAGTCAGGAGGCTGTGGCTGAGGAACAAAGGCAAACACTGCCTTTGGGAACATTGCCAACAATGACTCTTGTTTTTCAATTTTGGGGTAAACTGACTAGCGAAGAGTCGGCCTGAGCCGTCTCTCTGTGGGCTGACCGGCCAGAACAATAGGAGGAACAGCCTCCATCACCAGCGACTCCTCAGGAAATCCCTGAGCTGCAGCAGCTGCCATTAGTTAGTGTCCAGCATCCCCCTTGGGCCAGGTCTGCCTTGTCCACCTCACTCAAGTCTCTCCATAAATACCTAGAAAAGAGTGATAATCACTGAGCACCCAAACCAAAATCCACTGCTGTCAAGTCAGTGCTGACTCATAGCGACGCTATAGGACTCAGCAGAACTGCCCCACAGAGTTTCCAAGGAGCACCTGGCAGATTCAAACGGCTGACCTTTTGGTTAGCAGACCTAGCACTGAACCACTACACCCCCAGGGTTTCCACTGGGCACCTACTAGGTTAAAAGTCCATGTAGAGTTTGTTCTCCCTGAGGTTCATTCGTGTCTCAGGGCAAACTAAGAATCGTATCCTCATTTTAGCATGGAGAAAACAGAGACTCGGGGAACTGAAATGGTGTGCCCAAAGCTCACGTGCAGTGCGAGACAGGGCCAGGGACACAGACTGGGGTCCGGCGGGCTCCACAACTGGGCTTTCCCAGTGGCCTCAAGCGGCTTCCCCTAAAGCACCTGAAGTGAGAACTGAGGTGAGATTCAGCTGGGAAAAACCAAGACAGCAGCCAGCAGTACAAATTCATTTTCAGGAGCTACTGCTATGCCCATGTTTAGAAAACAGAACAGCTTCTGTGCTTAGAATATTTCCTTGGGGATTGACTCAGAGTTGAGATCAGTCAGGCTGCTTCCTGGTAGACCATGTGCTCTGTCCTACAGAGAACCATTTACAGGAGGGAAATAGAAATCAGGTTTGAGTGTCTTGTGTTTAAGGCACTGGGTGTGGTGATTCATAATCTTGATTTAACCCTTATCCATGCTGGGTAGATGCTATAAGCTCTGCTCTATAGAAGAAAAATGAAGACATTGGTGGTTCCATGGTAGAATTCTCACCTTCCATGCATGAGACCTGTGTTCAGTTCCCCACCAATGCTCTTCATGCTCTGAAGCTTCCCATCTGTCAGCAGAGGCTCGTGTGTTGCTATGCAGACCTTCCAGACTGAGACTAGGAAGGAAAGCCTAGCAATCTACTTCCTAAAACCAGCCAGTGAAAAAAACCCTAGGGATTACAATGTCTGATCTGATCCACAACAACTCATGGAGATAGCACAGGACTTTGTCTTCCGTGTGCAGTCACCATGAATAGGGTGCTGACTCAGTGGCAGCTAACAGCAACACAGAAGGAAAAACTGAAGCACACAGAGATTTGCTGTCCTGCCCAGAGACATCCACCGATAGTGTCAGGATAAGGCTTTGACTCAGGGCTGGTGGCCACAGGCCCTGTGTATCTGCACCTTCCCACAGTGTCTCCCTGGGCAGAAGCAGCGCTGGTGCTCCCAGCACCTGAGGGGCCCACACGTAGCTCCTCAACTTTATACATAATTCTTAGACTGTGAACACTACAGGGTGTGGACAGTAATTCACTTCCGTATTTCTATTGCCTTCATGTGGTGTTTGGCACAGAATAGAAACTCAACTGTCTGAATGACTGGAAGGTCAGGAGAATATATGAGATCGAAGCAAACTTTTCAGCAATACCAGTTACTGCTTGAAGACTTAACATTTGTCACATTTAGACCACTGTTTTTATCAGAATCATTTGTTCCGGTGCTCCAGTTGTGCCCGTGTTGTGGAGGAAGCTTTGTGGAATTGTCTTTTGTGGTGGTGACAGTAAACTCTTCAGCAGTACCACTTAACTGAACCAAATTTGAAGTTGTAAATGGCCCGAGGAGACTGCAGCACCATGTGGAACAAATGATTCAGCTGTCTTGAGTGAAAAGATGGCCCTGACAGGCAGGAGGAGCGCTGTTGCCAGGGCACCGTGTGGTGTAGGAAACCCGCAGTCCACTCTCCCCGTGGCTCAATCGCTCATGCCAAGTCCCACCACAGATCCCACCCGCATTCTGCCTCCAGAGCGGAGGAGGCCAAATACAGTGTCTGCAAGCTTACAAAAGGGATGGGATGGCTCGGCTAGTGCCAGTTGACTGTCAGACAGTAGCTGAAAGTCTGCAATGTGTCAGATGCTACTTTACGTTCCAAAAGATGCCCTGAGAAGTGGTCCTTCCTAAGGGGCCTCACATCCGGATGAATACAAGTGAGTGCAAGAACGTGGAGCCCAGGGGCTGAAGGCAGGAAAGCAGCTCTGGGCTCCCTGTGGCAGGCGCCGTTCCTTATCTTTAATGCAGCTAAATTACCTGGAGTACAAGACAGTGTTTCCAGGAGGGATAAGTTAATGAGCAGTAAAACACCCTCTGCTGTGTCTTCAAGGCTCTTGGCATGAGACTTATGGCTGTCATGACTACTTCAAGATTCTAAGGTCCTCCCTTGGGTGGTGATTGTGACTTTGTCTTCAGAGAAAGAGATTTCCTGGGACCCTGTTTGAAGCAATGGTGGCTTAGTGGTAGAGTTCTTGCCTTCCACATGAGAGACCTGGCCTCAGTTGCCATTCTGTCAGTGGGGGCTTGAATGTTGCTGTAATGCCAAACAGCTCTCAACAAAGCTTCCTGATTAGGCTGGATGTGGAAGAAAGGCCTGGCAATCTAGATCTGAAAATCAGCCTGTGAAAGCTGTCTGAGTCACAGGGGTCCAGCCTGCAGCCAATCATGAGGGCAGTCCAGATTCAAAGGAAAGACATCATCCTTGGTTTGGGGAGTGCCTTGGATCTTATTGTCACTGATTGAACTGTGTCCCCCCCCCAACAAAAATGTGTATATCAGTTTGTGCGTGCCTTGTTTCCTGGTATTGTGTGATTTTCCTCTATGTTGTAATTCCTGCCTCTTTGATGTTAATAAGGAAGGATGGGTGGCAGTTGTGTTGGTGAGGCAGGACTAAATCTATGAGATAGTATTGTGCCTTGAGGCAATCTCTTGGAAGGTAAAAGGGAAGCAAGCAGACAATTGGGGAACTCCTCCCACCAGGAACAGAGCACATGCTTCAGACCCGTGCTCCCTGTACCTGAGAGAACCTCCCAGTCTAGAAGAAGACTGATGACAATGACTTTCTCCAGAGCTAACAGAGAAACCCTTTCCCTGGAGCTGACACCCTAAATTTGGTCTTTTAGTCACTTTACTGTGAAGCAATAAATCTTTCTTTGTTAATACCATCCTCTTGTGCTATTATCTGTTGTAGCAGGGCTAGATGACTACGACACTTATATGTCCTCTATTGGCACAAGCAGACTTGCAAGAAGGTACATCCTTAGTAACCATAAAACATGTTTAGCTTAGAGTCTGAGTGTTTTTGATTACCAGGAAACTTAGATTCTGTGTTAGCAGTTTGGTTCCTTCTGATCCCTGTAAGGAGCTATGGTTAGGTAAGTCTGCTTCCAAGTTCCCTTCCAACTTGAAAGCTCAGTAATTCCATGCCAGGGTGAATGAGGATAGTCTTAACCAACTTTGCAACAAAAAAATAACTCTTACTGAAGGTCTATCTGTCCCACCTTTGGGTTTTTATTTTAACTTTTATACGGCGCACCTACAACCAGGGGTGCATGTGTACTCACGGCTGTTCTTCCTCGTCCACCACCATCTCCCCTTACCTTTGCATTTTAAACTGACCTCATCCCCCTAAAAGCAGCCTGTGGTGTTGCTGAACGCAGGGTGATGGGATCTTAGGAGGCACTAGTATGCTCAGAGGTTTTTCTGCAGAAACAAGAGTGCCGGGAACATACTCAAAGCCAGCCAGGGGCAACTTGGTCTTTTGGGACCAACCATGAGGCAGCATTGTCCTCTCGCATTGCCCTGGGTCTATTCAGTGTTCTTGGGGCAATGGCCAAAGGGACTCCTGTTTTTGGCAGAGGGTGAAGGGTGATAAAGAACTGATTGTTTCCAACAAAAGTGTTTTAATTGAAGTGGTTTTGATAGTATCAGCCAAAAATGCTGGAAACTGTTTTTATCTCCTCTGTTTAGGGTACTGCCCTGGTTCACATTTACCTGGACGGGTCTGTGCTGGTGGCTCACGGTGGAATTGAAATGGGGCAGGGGGTCCACACTAAAATGGTTCAGGTAAGAATACAAATAGTGGGATTAAGCTGGGTGTGTATGTGTAGGCATGTGTGTGAGAGAATCTATGAAGCTGGGTTTTATGAAGTACAAAGGGAGAAGATAGAAGACATGAACTTGGGTAGCTTCAACTGCCAAGCTGTTAGTAGAAGATGGTAAACAAACCAGTTTTGTAACTGAACCTCGGAAAAGAATGTGGCCTAAGAATCTCACGTTTAATTGCTAAAGAAAATGGTGTATTTATTTACTGCCTTCCTTTGGGTATATCAACAAGTGACTTTTCATTTTGATGTGTATATTTTAAAGACTCAGAACAATTGGTAATATAAATTACATTTGATATTTCTAACCTGTTTCTCTTGGTTTACCTGTTTTAGATTAATTTTTAGCTATTTTTTATATTTTTCTAGTCATAAAAGTAATGTTAAAGATTATAAGATTTTGGAAGAGGCATAAAAAGAAGGCAAAAAAAGACCATACACAAATTCAGCCAGTTTACAATAATTGTGGTTTGGGATTAATAATCACTGTCTTCCCATTTCGTTTTTTCTTCTGTAGAAAATCACTAACATGCTGTTCATATCGTGTGACACCCTATTCCTTATTACCCCTTATCTCTATAGTAAATAAGGACCTTTTCCTCATCAGAGCTTCAGACAGGTTCCTTCCAGTTTGAACTCCTGCTGAGAATTTGTATTTCCATCCCACCCATACTGAATCAGGATCTACAGTTTCACAAAGATCCCCAGGTGATTCTTATGTATAATAAACTTTGAAAACTAGTGCTCTGCTAGTGGTTCTCAGAATTGGACCTTAACTAGTAGTTCAAAATTGCCTGGGAACTTGTTAGAAATGCAGTTTCTCAGTAGCAGTTTCAGGTGGAACTGATCACTTTGAAGTCCTGCTGGTATCATCAGGAGATCTTTGCAATCATGATTTTTATTGGATGTGTGTGTGAATACTCTATTGAACCTTCCCCTGATTATTGAACACTCTTTACATACGCTATGATTATACTGGTGATTATTTTCTTAAAATAGAGTCCTAGAATTGTTGGGTCATAGGTTGTGAGACACAGTGTGTGACACATAATACCAAAGTGTTTTCTAGAAAATATCCATCACACCAACACTGAATGTTATTTAATGCTGAGTTCTCCAGAGAAGCAAAACCAGTGAAGTACATATGTAAATAGAAAGAGAGAGATTTATTTCAAGGAAATGGCTTATGCAGTTGTGGAGGCTGACAAGTCTGAAGTTTTGTGGGTCAGGCCACAGGCTTTTCCTGACTGATAGTTGCAGGAGTTGGGAACCCAAGATCTGAGCATCAAGCAGAACTGCTGTCGTATGTGGTTGCAGGAACTGGTGAATCCAACATCTGTTGGTCAGGCAGCAGGCTGAAGGCTTCTCATGTTCTGAGAACTAGAGTCAGAGGATGATGAGATGAGTGCAGGATTGAGAGAGAGTGAGCTTTGCCAGAATATTAGTTTATGTCATGAATGCAGGGCACACCCCCAAGGAAACTCCTCTTCAGTTGATTGGCTGCTCACATCATATCACATATTGAAAGATGACACAGTCTCTGCCAAGCCACTGAGAATTTTAGCCTAGCCAAATTGAGATGTAATGTCAACCGTCACAAATGTTATGGATATTTTTATCTTATGTAATTTGATAGATGAGTGATAGTATCTCATTATTGCTATAATTTGCACTTATCTGATAATAAAGATGTTGGATGTATGTTTTCTTTCATGTTTGTAGTCACTTGAAAACTGCCTGATCATAGTTTAGCTCATTTTCATGGTGAATTTTCCTTGTTTTCCTTATTGAGCCACCGGAGACCTTTATGTTCTAAGTCTGTGCACGCCATGCATAGGATCTTCTGGAAGCCAGGTGTTGTGGAAAAAGTCTTTATGCCAGTGTCCTTGAAGAATTTGTGAGCAAAATGTTTTCAGCCACAGTGCTAGGAAAAAGGAGGAGAATTTTAGATCAGCTCAAGTTAGCAGGTTGATACTGCCCTTCACCACTAAAACTAAAGGAAGACTGAAGCCGCTGGTCACATCCTATGTCAGCTCACAGCCCAGGTGCCAACACTGTCCCTCCATGATACACATCTTGGTGCTGCTGCTTTTCCAATCCCTGTGTCCTTTCTCCCAAGGAGTGCTTTTTTTCCCTAGTCATGAGAAATAAACATCTCCCACGGTGGATAAGACTGACTTTGCTAGAATCTCCCAGAGTCGGGTAGTACCAGAGGCTTCAAAGGTATTATTTCATGATTGTAGAGACAAAGGGTTTCTTCCTGTTTGGGTTCTTGCCTCCTCTTCCTGAAGCTATTGCACAGAAGAATATCAATGAGAAGAAAGGGTGTTCAAGGTTTGGAGTCTAGTCTGGCTATAGAGTTTTTAAGAAAAAGGAACTTCATGTGGTTGGCTGCTGACAGAAATCCATGCTTTGGCTCCCTGGTCCCCACTGCACATAGGAGGGCTTCTCACGTGCTCTGTCCTGTGATAACCAAAGTTCTGCATTTGAAAAGAAACTCTTGTACTATCCAGGTGGTCAGTCGTGAGTTGAAGATGCCAGTGTCAAATATTAACCTGCGTGGAACAAGCACAGAGACTGTCCCAAATGCATTTGCTTCTGTGGCTTCACAGACGGCGGATTTCAATGGGTTTGCATTAAAGGTAAAAATCATCTTGATAGCATCCTAATTCCCAGTCCCATGAGGTTAATGGAGCTCGGAAGACGTTGAAAGCTAACCTCTTACCTCCTTTCTGTAAGCTTTCTGTGAACGCTGCTCCTCCCTGTCTGTCTGGCTCGATCAGCGGTGCCACGTGCAGCTGCTCGGGCATGCTGGAAAGGACACCTCTTTTCTCGTCCCCTCACTTCTGACATCTGACTGGTCAAAAGGTTGTATCAGTTCTGCCTCCATGTTCCATTAATACCCCTGCTTCGGTTCAGACTCCCGCCACTGCCCAGCTCTGATGGTTTTCTGTCTCTCCGCCACCAGCGTCATTGCCTTCCACAGTCTGTCACCACTGCTAGAGTGAACTTGTCCACAAAACAAAGCGAACCGCTCTGTGTTAAAAACAGTGATCTCTAGCTGACCAGTGGTTTTTCTTTTAAGTTCCTGCTTCTTAGCCCACCATCTGAATACCTTACAAGGCTGGCCCCCATCCTGGGTGCTCTGTTTTGCAGCCTAGCTTACATTTTAGGTAATACACACCCTTTGTGAAAACATTTGCATCCTTTTCTTATGGGTTCATTTTTTCCTTCTCTGTGTTCTCCTGGGCCTCTTCAATAAGCCTCTCTAAAGGCTCATTTCATGTTGTTTTGAAATTGTTGTTTGCATGTCTTTCTCTCTGCTATACCAGGGTTTCTGAATCATGGTACTGTTGACATATTGGACCAGGTAATTCTTTATTGTAAAGGGCTATCCTGTGCATGGTAGGATATTTTGCAGCATCCCTGGACTCTACCCAGTGGATGCCAGTAACATCTGCTCCCCAGTAGTGACAATCAGAAATGTCTCCAGACTTATGGGATGTCCCAGCTTGAGAACCACTGTACTAGACTATGGATGACCTCAGGGCAGAGACTAGTATGTAAAGTGAGCTAGAACTGAAGAGTCCAGCATAGACTGCCTGCGACCAAATCCTAGCCCTGTCATTTACCAGCTGTCTGAACTTGGACACAGGCCTTGATTTACTTAATACATGTGATGCTGATCTGTATGTATTCTTTGCTATTTCATTGTTATAATTCTGATTTAAAAAATAATCCCTAGGATGCTTGTCAAACTCTTCTAAAACGCCTTGAACCCATCATCAGCAAGAATCCTGAAGGCACTTGGAAGGACTGGGTGAGAATCACTATTTCTCTTTGTTTTATGTTAGAAAATAACGGAAGTGGAAGAAAAGGAGAGAGATGTGTGAATTAAGTATCTGCAAAATAAAAGAAACCAAACCCAGTGTTGTTGAGTTGGTTCCAACTCATAGTGAGCCTATAGGACAGAGTAGAACTGCACCTCAGAGTTTCCAAGGAGCGTCCGATGGATTTGAACTGCTGACCTTTTGGTTAGCAGCTGTAGCATTTAACCACTATGCCACCAGGGTTTCCATCTGCAGAAAAGGCATTTTAAAAGGCACCGCAGGTGCTTGGTGGGCAGTAAGAGGCCCCAGGGCTGCTAGTCAGCAATTTGAACCCACCAGCCTGTCTGTGGGAGAAAGACGTGGCATCTGCTTCTGTAAAGATTTACACCCTGGGGAACCCTGTGAGGCAATTGCTCTGTCCTGCAGTGTCACTATGGGTTGGAATCAGCTCTACAACGGTGGGTGTTGGTGGCTTGGCTCTCAGCGTATGGAAATCCCATTATAATGTGGGAGGAATAGTGGAGGAGCTCTTGCCTCAGGGAAAATAATCCACAGATTCTCTGGCTATTGGAGGAAAATTTAATTCTTCTGTCCAGAACTCTCATTTTAGGAATGAATTATAATTTTTTTTCTATAGCACGTAGCCGTTTTCTAGACATTAGCCATAAATCTGTGGGTTCCTTGTCTGTGCGTTTGCTGTTCCTGGAGCAGAAAAACAACACATGAATCATTTTATGAAAGCGTGCAAGCACTCATTTAGAAACAGGAAGCCAAGCCGTCAGGTACATGTCCAACACGTACTAGGCCATAAATGACATGGAAGTTATTCCACCACTTCCTTTGACCTATTTACAGTCTAGTTAGAAGGCACGTATTCTGAAATCAACTAGCAAGCTTTTCACAGTAATAGACTGTACCAGATGGTGTAGACTACATTTCTGAGGGCATGTGTTATGCTTAGAGTTCCAGAGTTTGTGTCTTTGCAACAGTAAAAGCACTGGTCTAGGGATAATAATACCTGATGAGTCCTGCTTAGAAATGGTCCCAGATATTCCACAGAGTTAGGACAATTCATATTTATGGAAACTCTTGATCCTCTTAGGGCATGTTTACCTCTCCCATATGCACTCTGCTCTCTGTGCCACCTGAGCCCAGAAAGGCAGAGAGCCTGGCTGGAGAAAGCTGGAGAGATACTCAGTGTGAGGGAGTTGGTTCTCTGCCATCATAGAAGGGTGCCACCAGCTTCTGCTCTAATGCTGGCAGTTATCACCTTCTTCCCTCTCAGGCCTCAGTACTTGGACACATCACACCATTTTGCTGTCTAGTAGCCAACTGTGTTCACTGTAGTTGGGAAAACTGTTGGTGTAAATGGTACAACTTAACAAAATCATTCCCCTCTCCTAAGAATATTACAGATATATGATATTTAAATTAAATGCCTAGCCAACCTTTCTTTCCTGAAATGTCTCAAGTGAACGGGTTGTGTCTTCACAGATAACCAAGTGAAGTTCTTTGTAGGTGGTCCAGTCTATAAGTGTAATATACTACTACAGTCATTTATTACAATTATACACACTGAAGTCCATTGACATGGACTGTCAGTGCCTGCAGAGATGGAGAATGCTGAACTGAATAAATTCATTTTGGTCCTTCTCACTTTTTACTGCTGACAGCATGACTTACCACATAGTAAAGTTAAATGTTTAAATTTTTTCCTTTAAGCACCCTTGTTTCAGCGTGTTTCACTCTTCCTTCCCAGGCACAGGCGGCTTACAATGAAAGCATCAGTCTTTCGGCTGTTGGCCACTTCAGGTAAGTAGTGCCTTCAGTCACATACTATACATCTGTATCTTGGTGTAAATCTGTTGGTATCTTGAGGAAGTAGTTCAGTTCTGTTTGTAATTTTGGCACAAATTGATTTTGTACCTTCTACTAGCATTGTTGTAAAGAATATTTCACTGTTAATCCAAAAATTCACTAGAACTCTTGTTGGTTACAGTAGGCTGCCAACCAAATTTATCTGATCTGGTAACTCAGATCATACTGGATGATACAGAGGGTTCTCTGGGGATTAGTCAGTGCTTGGAACCCACAGCAGTGATTGATCTTTTGGTGAAAATCAGTCCCATAAGTTAAGGTGTAAAGTTGAAAAATGAAACCTATTACTATTAAGTCAGCTGCAACTCATAGCTACCCAGTAGCATAGAGTAGAGCTGCCCCATAGAGTTTCAAGGGAGTGGCTGGTGGAGTTGAACTGCCACCCTTTTGATTAGCAGTCACGCACTTCACCAACGCACCACCAGGGCTCAAAGTTAGGGGAAAGCACATTAAACCCATCATAAAACAGACACCATTTTATCTACTCTAGAGTGGGAAGACTTAAAGCATTTGACAGTAATGTGTTGTCAAAAGTGAAACAACTGGAACTCACATACTTTGGAAAACAATTTATCACTTTATCTTAGTGGGGAAATGGAAGGCATTAGAGAGCAGGGCGGTATAGAGAGCTCTACCTGGTTTTGCCACTTTCCAGATGTTGTGGGAGTCCTGGCTGCTTGCTAGGTATCAGGAATAAGCACTGGTGTAACTGGCACAGGGCTTTTCAATGGCCGCCTCCATGCTGGGAAGCAGAGGACAGAGAGGCAGAGAATTCTGGCACGTTGCTGCCCTCTACATCTCTTCTACCCTTGACATTTATTTGGTGTCTTTGGAGAGAACAGACAGAAGTGGCTTGGAGGCCTGAAGATGAGAAACTAGAGTAGGGTCAAGAAACAAGCACCACAAGGCTTGATCCCTGACACAGACGGCTGAATCCTTCAGCCGGAAAGGCAGACAATGCAGACAAGTTTAGTGTGTGGTGTAAAATGCAGCTTGAATTCCCCAAGTCTGGTGACACACCCGAGGACTCCAAGGACAGTAGGATTACTTGATCCAATACTAGTCAGCAAGATCAGGATGGATAATTGTACAGTCAGCAGCCAACTCCAGGGTCACGAAGGCAGTGGTGATCAGATGTTTTTATCAAACAAGTCAAGTTTAATAAGAAAGACGTATTCAACTGTTGTACTGTTGAATACTGTGTGTATTCATGAGCAGGTGTTACATGCTGGGCCTGTCCTTGTGTAGGCATCTGCCCCTGCTCTGCTCCAGCTCCTCCTGCTGCTCCAGCTCCTGCTGCTGCTGCTGCTCCTGCTGCTGCTGCTGCTCCTGCTGCTGCTGCTGCTCCTGCTCCTGCTGCTGCTCCTGCTCCTGCTGCTGCTCCTGCTCCTGCTCCTGCTCCTGCTTCCCCTGCTCCTGCTCCTGCTCCTGCTGCTGCTGCTGCTGCTGCTCCCCCTCCTCCCCTCCCCCTTCTCCCCCTCCCCCTTCTCCCCCTTCCCTCTCCCTCCCCTTCCCTCCCCTCCCCCTCCTCCTCCACTCAGCTTGAGCACAGCTCCTTGTGGGTCTGTCTAGTCATTATGGTCTGTGATTACTTGATCACATGACAGCACTCCTTAAGAACTGTGTTTCCTCCAGGGGTTATGACTTAAACATGGACTGGGAGACAGGCGTGGGTCATCCCTTTGAATATTTTGTGTATGGAGCTGCCTGTTCCGAGGTTGAAATAGACTGCCTAACCGGTGATCATAAGGTCAGTATCAGTGGAAGTGGTCTTCAAGTCACGCTTAAGATGCACATAAGAGCTGCATAGTCCATCAGTCCAATAAAAGTTGAGTGTATAGCAGTAATGTGGGTTTGGCCTAAGGGTCATTTCTCTACATTAGTAGAAAGAAATAGAAGCTCAGCAATTGCCTGGGTGGTGTGGCAGCTTCCACGGGACACAGCCAGGGACCATCTTCTTTATTCCCAGGCCTTTTAAATGAAAATAGGAAAGAAGCCACTAGAAGAAGAAACACAGCCTAAAGAGGCATCCATGTAGACTGTAGGTCCCCTTTGTGAGATATGATCATATGACATCTTTGAAGGATTGCATAAGCATCGATAAGCCAGTAACAAGTGCCAAGGGCCAGCACAGGGTGCATAGTGGCCAACTGTTTACACAGTCAAGCTCTGCTTTTATGATGGTTTCACAGCATCGTAGTACTTTTGAGAGTTCTTATGACGAGATGCATGCACACACACACACCTGCCTTCTACAGGGACTTACAGAATGTCTCTTCTTGTGGCAGGCCCACATACTGGCCTCGGTCCATAAGAATAAATGACCATCAATAAATGATAGTCCTGTAGCTGTTGTGCAGCCAAGCCACCAGTTCAGTGATAATCTCTCCAAAACCTACCCAAGAGGCAAGGATCCCCTGTGACTGTATTCTTGCTTTATAATCAGATGCAAGTTTTTATTTAATATTCCATGTAGTATTTACTTAACTTGCCTATTCAGTTTCCTGGCTTTTCTAGATTCTACCCTTGCCAGCTACTTCAGACCAGATCTTTGGAGAACCTTGGACTCGTATTAAACAGTTATTGCTTTCAGCACAGAATCATGTGCTAGGGTGGCTCTCCCGTGGTAGGGAAATCAGTAGAAAGTTTTGTGATGCTAACTGATTTCTCTGTCCTTCTCCCTCAAAGACAGTTGGTAAAAGTAGCACTTTCAATCATTTGATTTTTCTTGTGTCTTCTATATGATGCATGTGACCTTGTTAAGATCAAAGTCATAGTTAACGTTGGTAAGAAACCTGAAGGTGTGTTCTTACATCTTATTTGAATTCTCTTAAAGAGATGTGCTTAGTTGTTTTATCAGATGCCTTCACGAAAGCTAGATCTATAGGCCCATGTAGGGTTCATGTGACATCTCACCATTCTCCTCATTTGATAGAATTGTCCCTATTTCTCCAGATTTCCCCTCAGTTTGAACCTCCATCTATATATTAGCTCTCTATTGCTGTGTCTGTTGTCAAATTTAGCAACTTAAAAACCATAGATGTGTGTTAGCTCACACCGTTCGAGGGTCAGGAATCTGGGAGTGGTCTATCGGGTTATTCTGGTTCCTTACCTCTCATAAGGTGTCGCCAAGCTGTCGGCTGGGGTTACAGTCACAGAATGGAGTCTAGAGGGTCCACGTCCAAGCTCACACGCGTGGTGGTCGGAAGAGGCCTTTGTTCTCTGTTCTTCACTGGCTGCTGGCCAAGATCCTGAATGCCACACTCTAGAATTGTTCTCTCCAGTCCTATCAAAAAGAAAATTGAAATCAACCAAAAGTCCACTGGCTTGAAAGTGGAACTTTCAGTAGCACTGTGGACATTACAGAGTGTGGTCCCTGACCTCTGTTTGAGGTCTGGTGTCTCCTGGAAGGCCAGCCTATCTAACTGCTGTCAAAAAGATTGTCACATTTCATTGTATCTTGAATAAGAGAGGGGAGTGCCCAAAGTTTTGTTGTGGTAAAACATTTTGGATGATTATATTTTATCATGTATTTGTTATTAAAATTGTCTTAGGAAAAATGCTAGTTGAAAATTCCAAATCAAATAAGGAAACTATTGGGCTTCCTGTGTTCTGTTAATAATTACAAGCAGAATCTTTGTGTCATAGAGACCACACGAAACGTGAAAGAAGGTACAGACCAGCCGGAGAATAAGGTGTTACTGACAGCCTGGCTGGGCCTCTGTGTTCCTCCTCATGAGAGGTATTGGTCACCAAGTTGTGATGTCGGCTTGATCTCTTCTCTGTTCTAAAACTGAAAACTCTAGAATAGCAGGCGACAGTTCAAAAAAACTTTTTGCGAAAACACCGTGGACTCTGTGGTTCAGTAAATACCCTCAGCGGGTATCTCAACAGGGATCATGAGGGCTATAGACATTTTCTCTTCACTGTGTCCTGTGATATGTCTGTCTAAGTGGATTAAACTCAGTCTTTTATATCACTCAGCTTGAACAGAAGTCAAGCAAACATTGTTCTCTTATTGTTTCTTAGGAGGACAAGGGAAACTAGTGCCTAAACTGGTTAAGAATGTTGGTATAACTTTGAAAGCCTTTCTTTATCACATAGTGAAATCATAGTTGCTTCTTTTTCAGGAAGTAACGTAGTCCTCCAAAAAAAAATAAATCTATACCAGTGCCACCCTACTTCTCAGTGTCTTCTGAGATGTGTTCATTCAAATAAAATTGAAACTTTTTCATTTGTTTCTAGAATGTCAGAACAGACATTATCATGGATGTTGGCCACAGTCTGAATCCAGCCCTTGATATAGGCCAGGTATGTGCAACTAATTTGCTCTCTTCTTGTTTGTAAAGCCAAAAGCTGGTTTATTCATCATCTTATTTTTCGACCCGTTTAGTCAAAATTTAACTCGGCCTGTCCCAGAGTGCAAATCTCTTACTGTTTAAAGAAAGAAAGGAACAGTGGTGTTTTCGGTTATTTTAGGAGAAGCATACAGTCTGTAATCATGGAACTTGGATCAGTCAAGACCAAGCCTAGAGGTGACAAAATGACACTCAAATCTCCAGGATATAAATAGAATGTAATACTGAGCAGAAGTCTTGAATATACAGTAGGGTCAGTCTTGAAGGGATTTAAGGTTGAATTAGGCTACAGGTATGAATTAGAGAAGCAGCTGTATTTTGCTCATAGATACTTTTTATTTAAATTTGAAATAACTGATGAGTGAAAAATTACAGACTGCTTTACATAAAAATTCAAATGTTTAGGTTTTCTTGAAGAAACAGATTTATCAACACCAGCCCTCATTTCTACAAGAAGATGAGTACCACTGGCATCTTTAGAGAGTCACCTGTTTCAGAATTCTGTGATAATAAGACCCACCTGGAAGCTTCATTCTATTTCCCACCCCCCACCCCCTCCGGGCCATTGAGTTCACCACCTGCAATTCAGCTTAGAACACAATCCAGTTTACTCTCCAGTCATGACATTGTGTGGTGGAAAAAGTTGGCAGTGGAGAATGGGAAGAATGTATGGGTTGGAGTAGTCAAAAGAGGCTTCAGGCAATCTACTTGTATATTGCAATCCCAATACAAGTTCCAGCATCATTTTTTAATGAGATGGAGAAACAAATCACCAATTCTGTTTGGAAATGGAAGAAACCCCTAATAAGTAAAATGCTACTAAAGAAAAACACACTGGGAGGCCTCTCATTACCTGACTTCAGAACCTATTACACTGCCACAGTGGTCAAAACAGCCTGGTACTGGTACAAGAACAGACAAATTGATCAATGGAACAGAATCGAGACCCCATGAACAGTTGATATTCGACAAAGGCCCTAAGACATTAAACTGGGGTAAAAACAATCTCTTCAACAAATGGTGTTGGCAAAATTGGGTATCCATCTGTAATAAATTGAAACAAGATCCATATCTTACGCCTTATACGAAAACCAACTAAACTGGATAAAGCCAACTGGATAAAGCACCTAAATGTGAAATCTAAAACAATAAAGCTCATCCAAGAGAAAGTAGGAACAACAATGGAAGTTTTAATACACAACATAGACAGACATCACAATCTGTCAAACAAACTACAATCAACAGAAAATACATAAATGGGAACTATTAAGAATTAAACACTTTTTCTCATCCAAAGACTTTATCACAAGAGTTAAAAGGCCACCTACAGAATGGGAAAAATTATGTGGTAGCTCTATGTCAGACCGATGCCTGATCTCCATATCTTCAAATCATCCAATTAAGCGATGGGCAAAGGAGATGGACAGACATTTCTCTAAAGAGGAGATCCAGGCAGCCAAAAAACACATGTGGACATGTTCACGATCTTTAGTTATTAAAGAAATTCAAATCAAAATGACAACGATACACCATCTCACCCCAACAAAGTTGGCCATGATCCAAAAAACACAAAACAACAAATGTTGGAGAGGCTGTGGAGAAAGTGGAACTCTCCTACACTGTTGGTAGGGTTGCAAAATGGTACAACCTCTTTGGAAAGCAATCTGGTGCTTCCTTAAAAAAATGGAAACAGGTATACCATTTAACCCAGTAATTCCACTACTGGGCATATATCCTATAGAATCTAGGCCATTCATACCAGCAGATACTACACAAGAATGTTTATCGCAGCACAGTCCACTATAGCAAAAAGATGGAATCAACCTAGATGCCCAACTATATATATATATATATACACATACATATATATATATGAGTATATATACCATAGTTTACCTACATATACATATATATGTGTATATATGTATATGGAGCACTGTGCAATGATAAAGAACAGTGATGATTCCAGGAGACATCTGATAACCTGGTTTCAACTGGAAGACATATTGAGTGAAAATAGAGACAAAAGGACAAATATTGTAAGAGACCCCTACGCTAAGAACTCAAAAACAGACTTATGCATAGGAGAAAAGACTCTTTGACGGCTACTAGGGAGGGGAGGGAGGAAGGGTAAGGGGGAGAGGGTTTAGATTAGATAGTTGTTAGAAATTTGGTTGAGTGAAATCAGTGACAGCACACATTAGAAACAAGAACAATATTAAGTGTGTTCTTCAATATAACTTGAGTGTTCCTCCCATCTTAACCCAATAATGCAATGACAGAGTAGCTGGGGCAGGGGACCATGCTCTTAAGTGAAATCGAGGCCAATTGGCACAACTAGCAATTTGCTAAGAGGGCTCTCTGCACCCCACATTGGTGAGTGGCATCTGTCAGGGTCTTAAAAGCTGCCAAGCTGCCATCCGAGGGCACAGCAAATGGTCCCAACTCAGCAGGAGTGGATGCTCACCAAGGACCAAAATGACAACCTAGAAGACAGAGAGACCCACATGAGTGGGTGCCTACATCAACTTGGGACCGGAAGAACCAGATGGTGCCCGGCCACCACCAGTGATAGCCACGATGGAGCTCACTAAGTTGAGTCTCACTGGCAGCACAAGAATAAAAAGGGATGCACCCTGAGATCTCCACTAAAAGACCACAATTGATGGTCCAGTGGCTTCGGGGTTTCTCTGGGAGGGAGCATGGCCCCTGCCCTGATGCTGCCCTTGCCCATGGATCATAATGAAGGTCCACTCTTTGGACAGCAAGGGATTGGACTTGGCGACACAGAGTGACTATATGTTGGGTGCACTCTATGATTCTATGCACTATAGGATATCATCCTGCTGACCTCTGACTGGAGGAAGGGGAGTGGGTGGGGAGGAGGGGAAAGGAGACTGTTGGGAGAATGAGACATGTGTGGAGCAGAGAGGAATAGTGTGCTGTCACCAGGCAGGGAGAGCAGTGGAGGCTGCATATAGGTGGGCATGTAAATTTATATGGGAATGTACATTTTCACTCAGTCATAATGAAAAAAAAAATTAATTAATTAATAAAAAAAGGCTTCAGGGAAGATGGATGTAGACCAGAGTGTCAAGAGAAGAACGAGAAAGGGCATTCTGAGTCAGAGGAGAGTGGAGGAGATCAACCTAAAGAAAGTCATAAAATTCAGCCCATGTGTTCACAACTGACAGTGAGACGAAGGCTGATGACACTGGTGGGCACCTGTGCTACAGAAGTGGCCCATCAGGCCAGAGCTGGAGGAGGAAGGAGAGCTGCATTCGTTGTTGGAGACTTTCCAAGGACAGGCACCTAACTTAGTTGGCAGAGGTGACTTTAACTTGGCAATAGCCTGAAGTTTCAGGAAGATTCATCTACTATTCATGGCAGAGTACAAGGTAATGGACAGCAAGTAAGCATCCCAGCTAATGAAAGCAAAAGATAGAAAATGAGGTGGAGAAGATGTGATCAAGGGGTGAAAAATAAGCTAAGTAGAGACCTAGAAAGCCGAAAAGTGTGTAGAAAGGCAGTTTTCACCACCTGCTGACATGAAGCAAAAAACCGGAACATGCTGAAGCTTAGAGAGCATGTGCTTCAAACCCTCATGTCACTAGGGAAGAGACAGTCCAGGGATGTGAGGCCAGCTGAGTCACGAGCTGGTATGGGGAGATGAGATAATGGGATTCTCAAGACCTGAAATCTTCGTGAGTGTGTTGGTACTTGTGGACACATCAGCCAACAGCACGGGGTTTCAGCTGCCTCGTAAAACCAAAAGCCAGACCTGTTGCTGTTGAGCCAGTTCCAACTCGTGGTGACCCAGTGGGTTGTAGAGGGGACCCTCACTCCATAGAGTTGTCAAGGCTGTGACATTTTGGAAGCAGATTGCCAGGACTTTGTTTATGGGTGTCTCTGGGTGGGTTCAAATCACCAGCCTTCCAGTTAGTAGTCGAGGGCTTGCATAACTGTAGCTGCCTCGTACGTGGGACCCAGGGAGGGCCTGTAGGCTACTGGCTCTCTGACGGCCTCTTCTAGAGCTGTAATTTCAGCATCTAAACCAAGAGCAGAACCCAAGTCCTTGAACTGAGTGCTGAATGAAATATCTAGAAAAGTTCTCAGGTAGCCGTGCAGAGACACGTGCCAAGACACCCTGAAACTTTCTCAAGCTGTGTTTTAAAAATTCAGGGAAACAGTATGAAGTCCAAATGTTGCTACTGTTGACTGTATTTTCTCACATGTGGAAATTCCATTTTTTGCCTCAGATCGAAGGAGCTTTTTTTCAAGGAATGGGGCTTTATACAATGGAGGAACTAAAGTATTCTCCTCAAGGTGTCCTGTACACACGTGGTCCAAGTCAGTATAAAATCCCTGCCATCTGTGACGTCCCCAGAGAGCTGCACATTTCTTTGTTGCCTCCATCTCAAAACTCAAATACCCTGTATTCATCTAAGGTGAGCTATTTTCTGTCGGTAAGTGCATGATTGGTAATACCTTAGGAGGAGAGGATTCATCTTTTTTTTTTTAAGTTTTGTTTTGTTTTTGAAAACAAGATTATAGTAGAAAAATCCCTATTAAACAGTTTAATTACAAAACAATTTAGCAATATTGTAAATTAAAAGGAAAAAATACTTAAAAGTTTCAGTCTAACATTAAGTACTGTTAGGCATCAGGTTGTATCTGATTTTTCATCTCCAGTAATCCCCGCTGTGCTGTCTTAGTCATCTAGTGCTGCTGTTACAGAAACACCACAAGTGGATGGATTTAAAAAGATGGATTCCATTCTGTCACAATCTAGTAGGTTACACGTCCAAATTCTGGGCGGGCATCAGCTCCAGGGGAAGTCTTTCTCTCTTGGCTCTGGAGGAGGTCCTTGTTGTCAGTGTTCGCCTGGACTCGGAGCTTCTGAGGCACAGGGACCACAGTCCTTTTGGAAGTACACAGTGTGCTGCCGAGACTGCTTCTTGGTGCTGTAAGGTCCCCAACTCTCTATGTTAGCTTCTTTCTTTTCGATCTCAAGAGCTAGCCTCAGGCCACGGTGCAGTCCTACACAGTGAGTCTTGCCTCACCAACACAGCTGCTGCCTCTTCCCTCAGTAACATCACAGAGGCAGGGTTTACTGCCTGTAGAAATATCACACAGGACCAGGAATGATGGCCTAAAAAAATGTCCACACTTATTTTTGATGTGACACAATTTAATCCATGAATCCGTAGGGTCTGCCTTCTTCTTTTAGATTTATTTCCTTAGGTCAGAATCCTAAGAATGAGAGCTTTAGGTCAAAAGAATAAAATTATTTTTTTAATAGAAAAGTTATGTATATGTAATATATGTCCATATATCTTACCTATATACATGTATAGTATGGTATGTCACATATCGTATGTAATGTAAATAGATATTTTAAGACATAATCTGTTTTTTGTTTTTGTTTTTTCCCTCAAGGGTCTGGGAGAACCTGGGGTATTCCTGGGGTGTTCTGTGTTTTTTGCCATCTGGGATGCAGTGAGGGCAGCACGACAGGAGAGGGGCCTCACTGGACAGTTCAAGCTCAGTAGTCCACTGACCCCAGAGAAGATTCGAATGGCCTGTGAAGACAAGTTCACAAAAATGGTATGCTGTGCCCAGCAGAAAAAACAGTTCTGGGTTTGGGGTCCCTATCGTTCTGGTCACATTTTGTTAACTCATCATGGTCGTCTTCTGTAAAAGAAAATGTGACAGGAGTACTGCAGGCGTTCACTAGGAGAACAGAGTGGCACTTGAACTTGTGCCACTTGGGCTGCGTTTTCCATCAGCATGAGCCTGCCTGGCTTTCAGTGGAGTTCAGTTCTCTACTACTTGAAAAGAGAAGGTTCATTTCTATCAGTTGTGTAATCCTCTCAGGAAGTACTTCAATCGAATATCCTTGTTCTGTACCCTTCCCAGGCTATCTTGGTCAGATGTAAAAGTCCAGAAACTGCACCCTGAACCTAGGTCACCCACATGAAGGATGTGGGCCAACCTTCACTCTACTGTCTTAACTCCTGCTGTCTCTGGTTTAGATAGCTTCAAATGGCAACAGCATTTAGGGTCTTTATAGCTGCCTGTATCCTCAAAACCCATTGTCACGGAGTTATTTCTACCCACAGTGATCCTGTAAGACAGTGAAGAACTACCCTTAGGGTTTCCAAGGGGCAGCTGGTGGATTTGAACTACCAACCTTTGGGTTAGCAGATGCACTCTAAACACAATGCCACCAGGGCTCCTTTATAGCAACAAGGTTTATCATATCTATGGTTAGTGGATGCTGGGGGTAGTTTCAAAAGATATGTGAAATATTTAAATCCACTGGATGTGTGAGGATTTGAGTTTGGCCCTTGAAGGTTTTAAGCTAACAGTCTTAGCCTGCTGTGAAGAAATAAAGAATAAGGGGCAGTCTCTCACCGATTTATGTAACAACCTCTTACAGCTACACTCCTGCCCAGCCAACATCACAACACTCCTTCCTTATTTTTAGTGATGGGATTTTATTTATGGGAGGGAGTCATTCCATTCAGAGTTCCTTTTCTGGCCCTAAATTATTCTTACATTTGAGTGGAAAGCCTGCTCCTGTACCTCCTTTCACATTGGCTCTCTGTGGTATCCTCGATCATTTTTCCTGAATCCCTGCTCATCACCTCTTCCACCGTGGAGAAGCAGAGAGGCTGCCTCTATTTTTCATTTGTCTCTCTTCAAGTGTGCAGTGGTAATTTGAGTAACTTCCCCACCCAAACTCAAAGATCTTCCCTGGATTCTTCCACACTTCCCTGCTGTAGTTCCCAGACTTTTCTTTATCCTGGTCACCCTCCAGGTGGTCTTTACCTTATTTTATATTATGGATTGCTTGATCTAAATCACAAACATTTTCCAAGTTACAAACATCCTTATTTGTTCTTTCATTGTAGATCCCAAGAGATGCACCTGGATCCTATGTTCCTTGGAATATACTCGTGTGAATCACATAGAAACTTCTGGAGAAAATAGAGTGACTCTTCCAACATAGCAATCTATCCAGTATCTATACTGCATTATACTAAGTCTCAGACAGATTTTTACAGCTAGCAAATCATTCTGCAGAGTATTGTGTTTAATATGAAGCTGATTTGAAATGTGAGTGCCTCTTTTGGATTTTAGATTTTGTTAGATATGCTTAAGCAATTTAAAAATCTTTTTTAAAATTGTCGGAATACTAACTGGTTTCCTCTAGAAAGACACTCTCCATTACTTTGTCTTTTAGATCCATCTAGTTGGATGAAATAGATAATGACTCATATGTAATTCATATCTGGTTTATATTCACTAACATCAGTTATGCTGTCTATTAAAGGCAATTTTCTACACTTTTTCCCGTATACTGTCACCTTCTTTTTCTTGTCAGAATGGATCCAGACACTAGATTTAAAGAGTGTGGACCAAGGGGGAACACTAACTTGTTAAATGTTCAGCTGCTAACCAAAAGGTGAGCTGTTTGAACCCCCAACCACTCCGTAGGAGAAAGATGTGACAATCTGCTTCCATAAAGACTTACAGGCTTGGAAACCATGTGGAGCAGTTCTACTCTATCCTACAGGGTCACCATGAGTCAGAATTGACAGCAACAGATTTGGTTTTTAAGAACTTACAGCATCTGTAAAGTGTATAATGACACCCTTTATTTTACGCTTGCTTTAGAGGTTTTGTTTGGTTTTTTGATATCTAGAATATATAAAGATCTCTTCCAACTCAACATTAAAAAGGCAAATAACATAATTTAAAGATGAGCAAAAGAATTTAATAGACATTTCTCTAAAGAAGATACCCAAATGGACAATACAAATCAAAAGCAAACCAGCTGCTTTTGAAGCATTTCCAGCTCATAGCACTCCTATGGGACAGGGTAGAGCTGCCCTATAGGGTTTCAGAAGTCTTTATGCTGGCTGTCGCAACTCTCTCTCATGGAACAGATGGTTCAAACTGCCAACTTTCTGGTTAGCAGCTGAGTGATTTAACCACTGCACTACCAGGGCTTCCTAAATAACCAATAAGTACATGAAAATATTTTCACATAGTTAGTCATTAGGAAAATGCAAATAAAAAATGAGTTAACCATTTCACACCCACAAGAATGTCTATAATATAAAAATATATATATATTGAAACCCTCATATATGCTGATGTGAAGGTGAGATGTTGCAGCCGCTGTAGGAAACTCTTTGGCAGGTCTTCAAAATGTTAAGTATAGAGTAACCATATGACCCAGCAATTCCTCACCTAAATACACACCCAAGAGAATTGGGAGCATATGTTCCCCCCAAAACTTGAACACAAATACCCGAAGAGTAGTACTTATAATAAACCCAAAGTGGAAACAACCTAAATATCCCCCAACTAATGAATATATAAACATAATGTAATGTATTGATAAAAAGGATTATCATTCAGCCATACAAAGGAATGAACTACTGAGGGGTACTACAACAAAAATGAACCTTGACAATATCATGCTGAGTAAAAGAAGCCTGACACAAAGATACACATTGAATGATCCATTTGTATGAAATGTCCAAAATGGGCAAATTCGTAGAAACAGTAGGTTAATGGTTGCCAGAGGCTAGGAGTAGGAAGGAGTAGAGAGAGCTAATGAATATGGGAACTTTGGGGGGGTGGGGCAGTAATGAAATGTCTACTGTAGTGGTAGTGATTGTTCAACATTGGGTGTTCTAAAAACTATTCAACTGTACACTTTAAAGGGTGGGTTTCATTATATGTGAACCACCTTAGTTACCTAATGCTGCTATTGCAGAATTACCACAAGTGGATGGCTTTAACAAAGAGAAATTATTCTCTCACAGATTAGGCAGCTAGAAGTCCCAATTCAAGGTACAGCTCTAGGGGAAGGCTTTCTGTGTCTCCATCAACTCTGAGAGATGGTCCTAGTTATCAGTCTTCCCCTGGTCTAGGAACTTCTCCACATAGGGACCCTGGGTCCAAAAGAGGCACTGTGCTTCCAGCACTTCTTTCTTGGTGCTGTGAAGTTCTCCTGTCTCTCTACTCACCTCTCTTTTATATCTCAAAATAGATGGGCTTAAAACAAACTTTAACCTTGTAGATTGTGTCTAACCTCATTAATATAACTACAACTAATTCAATCTCATTAACATCATATGAAAATCACATTGAGTGATAAAATGGTGGACAATTACACAATACTGGGAATCACAGCCTAGCCAAATTGATGCAGATATTTTTGAGGGATAGAATTCAGTCCATAACATGAACTATGAAGCATAACTCCATTTTTTAAAAGAGCATGTGAGGGAGGTGGCGCTAAAAGACAGATTATCCCTCTAACAACAAAGAACTTAAAAAACACTGAACTAACTAGGGCATCCTGGGAGCCTTGAATTTCAGACAGAAAGTTAAGAGATCGAACTGGGCTAGAAAAAAGGACATAACTACCTTTATCATAATTGGATCTGCAGCCACAGAGGGGCCCGCTTCTGCTGATGAGGGAGTGGAGTGGTGGCATGGGAGCAGAGTGCATCTTTCCCAGTGGAGAAGCTGAGCTTAGGACAGCCATACCTGTAGAACATGGTAGTGACTGGAAGCCAAGGGTGGCAGTGGTATGCAAGAGGAACATATCTTTCTTGGTGGGGAAGCTAACCTGCACATTGCCACACCTACAGAGCTGCAGAGAACTTTCACCAGAGTATCACAAGTTAAGTGCTTGCAAACTCCTGTGTCTTGCACTTTTTCTGCATGCTGATTTCTCTCCCTATCTACAGCCATTCCACCCTCCCTTGTCTGTTCAACACTGGACTGTAAATTGTGATGCACTATTTGGGCCACAAGTCAGATGTTTTATAATGTGCCCTGAGCTTTTCTCCTGGACTTAGGGAAACAAAGGTAAAGAGAGAAGAATAATTCTGCTGGCTCCCCTGAGCCAACAATTCCTGCTACCTTTCTAAGTGCATTCACAGCTCCATCTGGTGACAGGGCATCAGAATTATTAATGCTCCAGAAATCACACTAGCTTAAATGACTAGACTAATTGGACAGTCAAAACCAAATTTATATATATACGTATATATATACACATTAGGTCACAATAACACAAAAAAGAAAAAGAAAAAATGTTACAAGAACTTTCTCATGGCTCACAAACAACAATTTCTAATCATTTGAAAAAGCAGACCACTATGGCTTCAGAAATTTCTAAAACAATGAATCAAAAAAATTTCCAGATGAAGACATCCTACAGTTACCATAGGTAGAATACAAAAGAGTAATGTACAGAGCCCTGTAAGAAATTGGAAGGGAGATTAGACAAAGTTCACAAGAACAAAACAAAAAAGGATCTACAAGAAGTGTTAGATCAACAATGATCTGAAATTTAGCAGATTAAAAATAAAATCAATTCAATATAAAGTTCAAGGATAAAAATCAATTCAATAGAAAGTCAAAGGAGCCAGGACCAAGGCAATGGAATGCAGGATTAGTGATATTAAAGGTAAAGCAACTGACACTAGCATTAGGAAAAATCATTTAAAAAATGAAAAACTAAGAATTATGTGGGAGTGTATCAGAAGGAATAATTTACAACTGATTGGAGTACTGGAACAGTAAGGGTACCAGAAAATACAAGGAAAATTATTAAAGATTTGCTGACAGAAAACTTTCCTGATGTAATGAAAGATGAGAAGATATCTATCCAAGATGCTTATCTAACTCCACTTAAGGTAGATACCAAAAGAAAGACACCAAGCCATAAGCTTAACAAAACTAAAACTAAAGAGATGCTTTCGACAGTGGCTAGGCTGTAACAAAAAATAACTTACAAAGGAGAGTCTGTAAGACTGAGCTCTGATTACTCAGCGGAAACCATGTTGGCAAGTAGGCAATGAGGTGATATATACAAAGCCTTGGAGAAAAAAACTGCCAACCAAGAATTATATATTCTGCAAAATTATCTCTCAAACGTGATGGTGAAATTATGACATTCCCAGATAAACAGAAGTTTAGAGAATTTGCCAAAAAAAAAAAAGAAAGTTTTTTAATTAGAAAATAACATCAGATGTATACTCAAGGATACAATTCAGGATAGAGCATCCAGAGTCCAACTTGGATAGGGAACCCACAAAGATTAATCAAAGCTAAAATATTAAGAATACAAAAACAGAGATCTCAATATGGAAATTATGGCAAAATTATAACAAAAGAAGGGCAAATGAATGTATTTGTAAACCTTTCAAATGCAGAGGAAGTCAAGATGATACAAAGAATTCAAAGACTGGTTTAATTTCAGATTATTTGGAGAATGTTGGGGTAGCTATGAAGGAAACTAAAAATACTGCACATCAAAAAACGAAATCAAGACATCGCAACAGATATAAAACCAACAACATAAAAAAGCATGAAGAGAAAACCCATAACGACTCAGCACAGAATGTTAAGTGGAACAAAGAAAGTGTCAACAACACACAAATAAAGCACCAAAATGATAGCACTAAATTGACATTATGTTGTAGGTTTATACAACATAGTTATAAACATATAAGTAACAAATATAAACATATCTTTATACAACAATTTATACCAACATACCCAACTGTCATGTTGAATGCCAATGGGTTAAATGCACCGATAAGAGACAAAGAGTAACAGAATGAATAAACTCATGATCCATCTATATGCTGTTTACAAGAAACACACTTTAGACTCAAAGATATGAACAAACTGAAACTCAAAGGATGGAAAAATATATACCAGGCTAATAACATGCAAAAAAGAGCTGGAATGGCAATATCAGATAAAATAGACTTTAAAGTAAAATCCATCTTCATGGACAAGGATGGTCACTATTTATTGCATAAAAGGCCAATATATAAGAAAGACATAATATTTATGCACCTAACAACAGAGCTTCTAAATACATCAAAGAAATGCCAACAGTGTTGAAAAGTGAGATAGGCTGCTCCACAGTAATAGGAGACTTCGACACAGCACTTTTGGTAATGGAGAGAACATTCAGAAAGAATAATAAAGATACAGAAGATCTAACTGCAACAATCAACCAACTCAACCTCCTAGACATATATAGAACTCTCCACCCAACAACAGACAAGTATACCTTCTTTTCTAATGCTCATGGAACATTTTCCAGAATACACTATGTCTTAGGCCATAAAGCAAGTCACAACAAAGTCCAAAGCAGTGAAATATTGCAAAACATTTTCTCAGACCAGTAAGCCATGAAAGTTGAAATGAAAAAGCAGGGGTATAAATTCAAATTCATGGAAACTGAACAACACCTTGTTTAAAAACTGGGTTATAGAAGAAGCCAAGGATGAAATAAATTCAGGGAATCAAATAAGAATGACAACACATCAAAAACTATGAGATACAGCAAAAGCAGTGCTCAGAGGTCAATTTACCTCAATGCACAGATCCAAAACAAAAATAGAGCCCAAATCAAAGAATAAGTACTACAACTCAAGTAGAAACAGACAACAAAATAACACCTAAAGTACCAGAAGAAAACAGATCATAAAAATTAGAGCAGAACTGAATGAATTAGAGAATATAAAACCAGTTGAAAGAATTGACAAGACTGAAAGCTGGTTTTTAGAAAAGATCAACAAAATTAATAAGCCATTGGCCAAACTGACAAAAGAAAAACAGGAAAGGAAGCAAATAATTCAAGTAAGAGATGAGATGGGTGATATCACAACAGACCCAAGAAAAATGAAAAGAATCACAGCAGAATATTATGAAAAATTGAACTCTAATAAATTTGAAAACCTAGAGGAAATGGACAAATTTCTAGAATCACATTATCCACTGAAACTAGCACAAAAAGAAATAAAACAACTTAATAAACCATCACAAAAGAAAAAATTGAAAAAGTAAAAAAAAAAAAATAACTATCACCCAAAAAAGTCCTGGTCCAGACAGCTTCACTGGATAATTCTACCAACTGTTTAGACAAGAGTTAATATTACTAATACTAAGGTCATTTCACAGTATGGTAAAGGATGGAACACTCCCAGATTCATTCTATGAAGCCAGCATTACCCTGATACCAAAACCGAGTAAAGATAACACATAAAAGGAAAACTACAGACCGATATCTTTCATAAACTCAGATGGAAAAATCCTCAACAAAATCCTAACCAATAGAATTCAACAACATATCAAATAATAATTCACCATGATCGAATAGGAATCATACCAGGGGTGCAGTGTTGGTTGAACATCAGAAAAACAAGTCAACCACAGAAACAAAAGGTAAGAATCACTTAATCTCATTGGTTCTAAAAAGTATTTGACAAATTCCAAGACCCATTTGTGTTAAAAACTCTCAGCAAAACAGGAATAGACTGTAATTTCCTCAGCATAATAAGGAGCATCAATGCAAAGTCAACAGCCAGCATCATCCTGAATGGTGACAGACTGAAAGAATTCCCTTTGAGATCACAAACCAGACAAGGATGCCTATTTTCACCACTTCTATTGAACGTTGTGCTGAAGGTTCTAGTCAGAGCAATCAGACAAGATAAAGAAATAAAAGCATCCATGTTGGTAAGGAAGAAGTCAAAGTATCTCTGTTGGCAAACGATGTGATCCTATAAATAATCCTAAAGAATCCACAAAAAAACTACTGGTACTAATAGAAGAGTTCAGCAAAGTAACAGGATATAAGACAAACATGAATAGATCAGTAGGATTCCTTTACACTAACAAAATGAGCATCGAAGAAGAATTCACCAAACCAATATCACTTACAGTAGCCCCCAAGATCATAAAATACCTAGGAATAAATCTAACCAAAGATGTAGGAGACCCATACAAAAAAAATTGCAAGACTCTACTGCAAGGAACCAAGAGACTTACATAAGTGGAGAAACCTACCTTGCTCATGGATAGGAACACTTAACACTGTGAAAATGTCTGTTCTGCCCAAAGCATTCTGTATATACAATGCAATCCCATTACAAATGCCAATGTCATTTTTCAATGAGATGGAGAAAAAAATCACCAACTTCGTATGGAAAGGGAAGAAGTCCCGGATAAGTAAAGCATTATTGAAGAAGAAGAACAAAGTGGGAGGCCTCAAACTACCTGACCACAGAACCTATTACACTGCCACGGTAGTCAAAATAGCCTGGTACTGGTACAAAAACGGATGCTTAGACCAATGGAACAGAATAGAGAATGCAGAAATAAACAATTCACCTAAAACAAGCTGATGTTTAACAAGGCCCAAAGTTCCTGAACTAGGAGAAACAGTAGTCTATTTAACAGTGTTGGCAAAACTGGATATCCATCTGCAAAGAAATGAACCAAGACCCATATCTCACACCATGCACAAAACTAAGTCAAAATAAAGACCTAAATATCAAATCTATAATGATAAAGATCATGGAAGAAAACATAGAGATAATACTCGAAGCCCTAACACACAGCATAAACAGACTGCAAACTATTACTAACTATACACAGACAGCAAAAGAGAAAATAGATAAGTGGAAACTATTAAAAATCAAACACTTGTACTCATCCAAAGACTTCATCGAAAGGGTAAAAGGCCACCTACATACAGGGAAAAAATATTTGACAACCACAGATCTGACTGACATCTAATCTCCATAATCTACAGGATACTGCAAAATCTCAACAAGAAAAACACAAATAACTCAATCAAACAATGCGCAAAATATATGGACAGACACTTCACCAAAGAAGACATCCAGGCAGCTAAACGATACATAAGGAAATGTTCATGATCATTAGTCATCATGGAAATCCAGATCAAAACTATGATGACATATCTCTTCACCTGGACAACGAAGAAGCCAAACCCATTGCCGTCCAGTTGATTCCAACTCATGGACCTCATAGGACAGAGTAGAACTTCCTCATAGAGTTTCCAAGGAGCACCTCGTGAATTTGAACCGCTGATCTTTTGATTAGAAGCTGTAGCACTTAAGCACTATGCCCCCAGGGTTTCCCACCACAAGACTGGCATTAATCCAAAAAACAGCAAATAACTACTGGTGAAGAGGCTGTAGAGAGGCTGAAACTCTTCTACATTGCTGATGGGAATGTAAAATGTTACAGTCTCTTTAGAAAGCAGTTTGGTGCTGTCTTAAAAAGCTAGAAATAGGAATACCGTGTGATCCAGCAATCCCACTGCTTCTAATATATCTGAGATAAATAAGGGCTGTTTCACAAACAGATACATACACACAGATACATACAGCACAATCCATAACAGCAAAAAGATGGACTCATCCTAGGTACCCATCAACAGATGAATAAAGAAAAAAACTATGGTATATTTACACAA
Organism: Heterohyrax brucei; assembly: GCA_028571685.1. Classification (NCBI taxonomy): domain Eukaryota; kingdom Metazoa; phylum Chordata; class Mammalia; order Hyracoidea; family Procaviidae; genus Heterohyrax; species Heterohyrax brucei. The sequence continues at coordinate 109,669,979 of CM053146.1, forward strand.
TGGACCACTGTGCAATGATAAAGCACAACAAAGACTTTAGGAAACATCTCATAATCTGGAATCATCTGGAAGAAATTATGCTGAGTGAAATCAGTCAGCTGCAACAAGACAAATATTGTATGAAACCTGTATTATAAGACCTTAAGAAAAGGTTTCTGCACAGAAGAAAATAATCTTTGACAGCTACAAGGGTGTGGAGGGAGAAAGGAGATATTCATAAATTAGATAGTTGATAGGAATTGGGTTAAGTGATGGGAGTGATAGCATGCAGTACAGGGGAAGTCAGCACAATTGAACCACAACATAAGCTAAAAGATTTTCTAAATATAACAACATTTTAAAGGACAGACTATCTGGGACAGGATTAGGTGAAGAGAGTGACAACAAGCAGTACAAGGGATGTTTAAGAAGTCATCGAGGTCAACTGGCATAACTAGTATTTTCCTAAGAAAATGTTTTGCATCCTTGATTGATGACTGATGCCTGGGGTCTTAAAAGCCAGCAAGCTACCATCTAGGAAACATCAGTTGTTTCCAACCCACCTGGTGGATGAAAACCAAGAACGTCAAAGACCTGAGGAAAGTATGAGCCCAGGAGACAGGAAAGACCCATATAATTGGGAGACTACATCAGCGTAAGACCAGAAGAACTAGATGGTGCCCAGCCATTACTAAAGACTACCCTGACAGTGAATGCAGGTTGAGTCCCTAATGTAGCAGGATAAAGTGGGGAGACCAGACTTGATGGTCCAACATCCTGCAGGTTCCCCTGAGAACATGGACCCTGGATATGCTTCCAGCCCAGAACTGAATCCAGTACCAAAGCCAACTCTTCAGACCAAAACTGGACTGGACTATAAGACATAGGGAAGCCCTAGTGTCATAGGGGTTAAGTGCCACAGCTACTTACCAAAAGATCAGCAGTTTGAACCCCCTAGGCACTCCTTGGAAACTCTATGAGTTCTACTCTGTCCTATAGGGTTACTATGAGTTGGAATCAACTCAACAGCAGTAAGAGTAAGATACAGAATGATGCAGGTGGTGTGTGTACTTCTTGGCTTAAATATATGTATGAGGCTTTCTGACCAGTTCCTCTGTACAGGTGAGAAGAAATGGTGAAGAGGAGGGGACAAGTGTTGTTAGAATGAATACCAGAAGTACAGAGTAGAAACGAGTAGTGTGCTTCACAGGGTGCAAAGAGCAGATACAGTTGTATAGAGATGTGTGTTCAGAGATTTATATGATAGATTGACTTGGATTGTAAACTTTCACTTAATCACAATAAATAAAAAAGCATATGTGGGAGAAACAGAATTGGGAAGAGTGGGAGAATCATTAAGAAATGTAGCCCAGTGGTCTTCAGTAATATAGCAAACCTCAAAGAGGGCCAACCAGCAAGACATAATCACTGGAAAAATCCAGTTCAGTCAATTTCAGAGAAAGGTATCTGTGCTGAGATATAAGGCACTAGAGACATAATGTATGATGTCTATTTGCTGTAACACTCTCACCTCAGGGACTGATACCCCAGGACCAGGTTGGGATTATAACCCTTCTTCAGTGGTCTTGGAGTAGTGGGTAAGGTTATTTCTCACTATGGTTACTTGCACATCTTCCTTTAAAAAGCCTAGTTGCTTATCATTACTACATAGATTTGAGCCCCTGCTGTGTGTCAGCCCCTAACCTAGGCACTTGGGCTGTGTGATTATACAAAATAGACCAAGATTCCCAGTCTTGTGGTACTTATACTGTGGTCAGTGGAGACAGTGAAGAAGGAAACACAATCAGTAAGTTATGGAGAGTGACTAATGGTGATGAACACTGAGGACAAATGTTGAGTAGAGCAGGACAAGGCACATGGAAAGCGAGGGAAGCAGGAGGCAGGTTGTAGCTGAACTGGGTCAGGGCAGTCGTCATGGAAGAAGTGAAGACCAGAGGGTGTGAGCCAAGCAGACAAGCAGAGGAATAGCATTGCAAGGAGACAGCAGCAACAGCAAAGTCCCTAAGGGAGGGTGCTTGGCCCATTTGTGGAACATCAGGGGGTGGCTGGAGTGCTGTTGGGGAGGGGTGAGTCAGAACCTTGAGACAAGGAGCTGGGCTTTCAAGATGAGCGAAAAGCAGAGCAGAATAGTAACAAGAACTCATATACTGAGGGATCGGTCTGGCTGCTCTGTTGACACTGTCAGAGGGTGAGGTAGGAAGGTACATCTATTTCTTCTCTGCTTCTCCCCATCTTCAGCAAGTGCCTGTCTTCTGTCCCTTTGATAACTTTTCCTCCTCCATTCCCCCCCTGTAATGTTGGAATTCCCAAAAGAGCCACAATCCCTCATTTTTCATCACCTCACACCCTTTCCCTGGTAGGCAACCTTCTTCATTTCCATTGTTGCTGGTGACTCTTGAATCTTGATCTTCAGCTCAGGCCTCTCTCTCAAGCACAAGCTCTGTAAGTAGACCCAACTTCTACCCTTTTCTGTCAATTGGATGCCTCAGAAGCACTTCAAACTTAAGCCTGTTGTCACTCTTGGAGACTCTATGTATGACAGAGTAGAACTGAGTTCCATAAGGATTTCAGTGGGTGATTTTTCAGAACTAGATCACTGGGTCTTTCATCATAGACATCTTCGGGAGCACCTGAACCTCTAACCTTTTGGTTAGCAGCCAAATGCTTAGCCATTTGCACCTCTCAGGGGCACCACGTCAAACTTAACACACCTGAAAGAGATCTCCTTTTCATCTCAGCCAACCACAAGTTTCTAAGCAGGAATAGGGAGTGACTTCAGATGCTCCATTCTCTTACAGCACCTGTTCAGACATGCAGTCCGTTCAATCCCACCTCAGAGATGGTTCTTGATCTGCCTTTCACTCTATTTCCATGACTACTGTGTTATTTTAAACCACCATCATTCCTCTCCTGACTATCACAGTCTTCTTTTCTTGATTTCCCTACATTCATTTTGCCACCCTTCCAAGCCATTCTGCACATTAAAGCTAGCGTCAAGTATAAATGTATGAACAGACACACACACTCACATACACAGTCATATTATTCTCCTGCCTAAAACCCTTCAATGATTTCCACGATGATGTCCCAAATCCCTAAGATGACATACATGTCCTACACAACCTAGCCCCTGCCTACTTCTTCAACTTCATCTCTTGCTTCCTCCTCTGTTAGGATCTAGGTTCCTCTTTCCCATTTTGGAGGCTTTGCCTGTGCACTCTCTGCCTGGAATAGATTATTACTGTATCCATGATTTTGCTGCTTCTGTGGAGTGCTGCTCAAATAACCCAAAGAACTTGTTGAAGTGTAAGTCATAAGGTCAGGCAAACCCGGCATCAAGGCTGTAAGATGGAGGTGGTACAGTCAGGAAAAGCAAAAGCAGAAATGAAAGACACAAATTGGAAACCCATAGCCCAGTTATCTGTACTGTTGTATCACATCTGTCCCTCATTTCATACCCATGCTACATGGTAGAGTGAGGGGACCCTGTGACAAGCTGATGAAGAAAAGCAAAGCCTGATCTTGGTTCATAGATGGGTTGGCTCAGCATGCAGGGGTTGAACAATCAGGCAAAACCAAGAAACCAAACCCAATGCCGTCAAGTCAGGTCTGACTCACAGCGACTCTAGAGATCAGGGTACAATTGCCCCATAAAGTTTCCAAGGAGTGCCAGGTGGATTTGAACTACCAACTTTTTGGTTAGTAGATATAGCACTTAACCCACTATGCCACCAGGGTTTCCTGAACAATCAAGTAGATGTGGTCAACTAGAACAGTGAGCCAAACTGGAAGTTATAGTTAAGCCTTTATTCATTTATCACAATGCAAGCGAAAAGTAAAAATGGATGCCGGCTCCCCAGTGCTCCAATTTCCACTGACAGAATGGCATGACTGAAGGTCATGTGGATGCAGTACAGAGGGATTGGTCTTACTGCCAAGGAGCCCTGAACAAAAGGCCCAGTGTGCCTTTTGTCAAGAGGACCTGTTGGCTGTTGGTTAGTGACTGAGGTGGGGAAGGCTAGGAATGAAAATGTACCATGTCAAAGTTGAGAAAAATGCCTCAGCCAAGGAGATTTGGTGGAGGGGCCTCAATAAGGAGGCCCCAATTAAGGAGGCACCTAGGCTAGGAACGCAGCTATGTACATGAGTGTGGCTGGCCTAGGAGGGAATCTGAGTCCTTGGCTGCAACTCCCTACAGAAAATGGCAATGCATTGTGGTGTATCAAGTCTAGTGTGGGAAGGGCAGCTGTCCCCCAACAAAGACTGTCAGGCAAAGCCTTGTAATTACCTATTTGGGGGCCTGAAAAATCATACCTATCACTGTGGCCTAGATCTGGGCTCCTCAGTGGGTGAAAGCCAGCTGTGGACAACAGCTGACCATAGCTCCTTTCAGATACCAGTGAGGGGAAATCTTCCAGTGGTCAGGGCTTTGATTACCATAGTCGTTTATCCATTTTGTGTGGAAAATAGAAATGACCCAGTGGGTAGAGTCAAGACAGCAGACTAAACACAAGTCTCCCTAAATCCCTCTGGAAACTGAGACCTGAATTGATAATTACACAGAGCCTTCTGGACACCTAGTGAGCCCTAGGACATGGCATAGGGCTGTCTATTTGGTCTATGTACCACTGAGTGGGAAATTACTTCCTTCACTGATCGCCGCCCTTGTTGAGTCCTGGCTCTTGTGGACTGAAGGTAAATCGCCATTTTAACTTTTTTTTTCCTCTGTCTTAGCCAGCGGGAGGGGTTGAGGTGACTGGCAGCAAGGCTCAGACACACTTCTGATGAGATTGACAAGCAGAGTCGCCACATTTTGAGAGCCTGGCCTTGGAATCTGTGCAACTCAACACCTCTGACCTCTATCTCTCGGAGCCTTTTCTGAGACTGGTGGGGGACTTTGTGTGGGACACCATCTTGATTCACCAAGAGGCAGAGTTTCTTATATGGAGGCCTCAGCTGGACCTAATTCCCTGCCCAGAGAGCACTTTTCTCGCAGTAAAGCAGTCTTTGATATATAGGTGCTTACTTTACTAGCTTACTTGTACACCTGAAAGCCTAACTAATTTTGGAAGCTGTCAGATATCTTCTACCTTTCAATAGAGAAATAACTGCAGTACATCCAGACAGCATCTCTTCTGGCCTTTACTGTCTCACATTGTAGAGTCAGCTGATGGCTCCCCAGTACCTCTATAAGTGAGCTGTGTCTTTGCCAATCAGGAAGTGGAGCCTGCTATCCAAAAGATTCAACTGAGCCCAGTCACTGGAGTACATAGAGGTTTCTGGTTATCAACTTCCTTTTCAGACTAAGGTTTAGATCTTGTTAAAATAACACCAGAGAGAACAACTTCCAGATTCCCAAAAAGCAACAAACTTTGGACCAGAACATTAGGAGGAATCCACCTATGGCTTCAGAAGGCCTACAAAAGAAAAAGCCAAAGAACTTTCCAGACAAAGAAGCATTTCTGAAACTATCGGAAGGTGAGTACAAAAAGGTTATATATAGAGCCCTCCAAGACCTTATACAAAATGCAGCAGAGCAAAATGAAAAAGTAAGCAAGCTGTTAGAACTGATGACACACCAATACTCTGAAATCCAACAGATCAACAACAAAATCAGAGACAGAAAATTCAGTTCAAAGCCAAGAAAACAGAACTGAACAAATGGAAAATAGATTTTCTGAGTTGGAAGACAGAGCTACTGACTCCAGCATCTATGAGGAGAAATCAGAAAGAAGAAATAAGAAAAATGAAGAAGCATTAAGAAGCATGTGGGACTGTATCATGAGGAACAATGTGGGACTGTATCATGAGGAACAATCCACGATTAATTGGAGTTCCTGAACAGTGTGGGACACTTGAAAACACAAAGAGTATTGTTGTTGAGTTGCGGACAGAAAACTTCCCCGCAATTATAGAAGAAAAGAATACAGGTATCCAAGATGCATATCAAACACCGCTCAATATAGATCCCAAAAGAAAGACTCCAAGACATACTATAATCAAGCTTAACAAAATGAAACACAAGCAGAAACTCTTAAAAGCAGCAAGACTCAAAGCAAAGCTAACATTCAGAGGGAAACTCTGTAGGCTTATGTCTGATTTCTTAACAGAAATGATGCTGACACAGAGACAATGGGATGACACATTCAGAGCCTTTAAGGATAAGAACTTCCAACCAAGAATTATATATCCTGCAAAACTATCCATTAAATATTAAAATGAAATCAAGACATTCACAGATAACCAGAAACTCTGAGACTTTGTAAAAACCAAACTAAAGTTACAAGAAATACTGAAAGAAGTCTTGGCTTAGAAGAACAAAACTATTAATTTTACATTTCAAGAGGAAATACAGAATATATCATCTAGAAACCTATTCAGCTAGGAAAGGCTCCAGACTCAAAGCCGTAATATTAAAAGAAGTGATCCAGTGATCATATCATGAAAACTATGACATCACCATATTAAAAAGCAGTATGTACTATAGTTGCTATAGTCCTTCTATATGGAAAGGAAGTTGATAAGACTTGTAGTAGTTAAAATTGGGTTCAAATATAGACTACTAAGGGAGATCAAACAGGGAGCCACAAAGCACAATAAAGATGTAACATATCAAATCAATAAACGTAATACAGGGGTCTCAGCAACCACAAAACCAAAACTGAAAAGGTGAAAAATCAACTCATAAAGAAGAATGTCCAAGAACAGAATAATAAGAACAAAAGAGAAAACATCAATACAAAAATAAACATATCACAATGACAGCACTACACACATACCTATCAATGATTACATTGAATGTGAATGAACTGATCACTCCAGTAAAGAGACAATGAGTGGAGTCTTGGATCAAAAGACACGACCCATCCATATGTTGCTTACAAGAAACTCACCTTAGACTTAAAAATATGAACAAACTGAAAATTAAAGGGTGGGAGAATATACATCAAGCTAACAATACACAAAGAAGAGCAGGTGTGGCAATACTAACCTCAGATAAAATAGATTTTAATGTAAAATCCACCACCATGGACAAGGAGGGACACTATTGCTGAAAGGTTCAATACACAAGCAGGACTTCACAATATTAAATATTTATGCACCCAATACTAGAGCATCTAAATACATCAAAGAAACACTGACTACACTTAAAAACAAGATAGATCACACCACAACAATAATGGGAGACTTCAACACTCCACTCTCACTATTGAACAGATTGTCTAGAAAAAAGCTCAATAAAGACACAGAAGATCTTATTGCCACAATTAACCAACTAGACTTCATTCACATATACAGAACTGTCTATCCATCAGCAGACAACTATACCTTCTCCAGTGTACATGGAACATTTTCCAGAATAGACCAATTCATACCATTGAACTATTGCAAAGCATCTTCTCAGACAACAAAGCCACTGAAGTTGAAATCAATAGCAGAAAAAAGATAGAAAGTGGAACACATGGAAACTGAACAACATCTTGCTCAAAAAGCCACGGGTTATAGAAGAAATCAAGGATAAAATAAAGAAATTTATGAATTTCAATGAGAATGAAGACCCTTCTTACCAGAACTGAGGGGATACAGCCAAAGCAGTGCTCACAGGTCAGTTTATCTCTATAAATGCACACATCCAGAAACAAGAAAGAACCCAAACCAAAGGTCTAACCCTACAGCTAGAACAAGTAGAGAGAGAGCAACTGAGGAACCCCTCAGGCACCAGAAGAAAGTAGATCCTAAAGATTAGAGCAGAACGAAACGAATTAGAGAATAGAAGAACAATCAAAAAAATTGAAAAGACCAAAAGCTGGTTTTTTGAAAAAAAATCAGCAAAATTGATAAACCATTTGGCTGAACATACTAAAAAAAAAAACAGAAAAGGAAACAAATACCCCAAATAAGAAATGAGAAGGGAATTGTCACAACATATCCATCAGAAACAAAAAATATCATAACAGAATACCATGAAAGTCTGTACTCTAACAAATTTGAAAACTAGAGGAAATGGACAAATTCCTAGATTCGTATCACCTACCAAAATTATCACAAGGTGAAGCAGAACAACTTAATGAACCCATCGCAAAGGAAGAGATTGAAAAAGTCATCAAAAAAACTACCAATGAAAAGAAGCCCTGCCCAGGTGGCTTCACCACAGAATTCTACCAAGCTTTTAGAGAAGAGTTATCTCCAATAGTACTGAGACTGTTTCACAGCATAGAAAGGGATGGAATACTCCTAAATTCATTCTATGAAGCCAGCATAACTCTGATACCAAAGCCAGGAAAAGAACCAACAAAAAAGAACTACAGACCAATTTCACTCATGAATCTACATGCAAAAATCTTCAACAAAATTCTTGCCAATAGAATAAAACAACATATCCAAAAAAATAATTCATCATGACCAAGTTGGATTGAAACCAGGGATGCAAGACTTGTTCATCATCAGAAAAACAATGTGATCAACTACAGAAATAACACAAGAGACAAGAATCACCTGATTTTGCCTATTGATGCAGAAAAGACATTTGATAAAGTCCAACACCCATTCATGCTAAAAACTCTCAGCAAAATAGGAAAAGATGGCAAATTCCTCAATGCAATAAGGACCATTTATACGAAGCCAACTGCCTATATCATCTTGGAGAAAGACTGAAACAATTTCTCTTGAGAATGGAAACTAGACAAGGATGCCTACTCTCACCTCTCCTATTCAACATCGTACTAAAAGTGCTAGCCAGAGCAATTAGACAAGACCAAGAAATAAAGGGCATCTGCACTGGCAAGGAGGAAGTAAAAATCTCCTTATTTGCAGATGATATGATTGTATACACAGAGAATCCTAAAAAATCCACAAGTAAACTACTCAGATTGATAGAAGAGTTCAGCAAATTGTCAGGATACAAGTTAAAAGTCAGTAAATTAGTAGAATTCCTTTATACCAACAATAAGATTATTAAGGAAGAAATCACCAAATGAATACCATTTACTATAGCCCCCAAGAAGAGAAAATACCTAGGAATAAATCTAACCAGAGAAATAACAGACCTTTACAAAGAGAACTACAAGACCTTACTACGAAACTAAGAGAGACTTAGATAATGGAGAAACCTACCCTGCTCATTGATAGGAAGACTTAACATTGTGAAAATGTCGGTTTTACCCAAAGCAATTTACTTATATGATGCAATCCCAATACAAATTTCTGTGACATTTTTTAAGGAGATGGAGAAACAAATCACTGACTTTGTTTGGAAAGTGAAGAAGCCCCACATAAGCAACGCACTACTGAAGAAGAACACACTGGAAGGCCTTTCACTACCTGACTTTGGAACCTATTACACTGCCACAGTGGTCAAAACAGCCTGGTAAGGTACAAAAAGAGACAAATAGATTAATGGAATAGAATCGAGATGCCAGACTGCCATCCGAGGACACAGCAAGTGATCCCAACTCAACAGGAATGGATGTTCACCGAGGACCAAAATGAAATGTGGTAAAGACAACCTAGAAGACAGAGAGACCCACAAGAGTGGATGCCTACACCAACTTGGGCCCGGAAGAACTGGATGGTGCCCGGCCACCACCAGTGATAGCCACGATGGAGCTCACAGAGAGGAGTCTCACTGGCAACACAAGAATAAAAAGGGGTGCATCCTGAGATCTCCACTAAAAGACCTCAATTGATGGTCCAGCGGTTTTGGGGTTCCCCTGAGAGCATGGCTCCCGGCCCTGATGCTGCCCTTACCCATAAATTATAGCAAAGGTCCACTCTTCGGGCAGGAATGGACTGGACTTGGCGATGCAGAGTGACCATATATTGGATGCACTTTATGGTTCTATACATCTATAGGATATCATCCTGCTGACCTCTGGCTGGAGGAAGGAGAGTGGGTGGAGAGGAAGGGAAAGGAGGCTGTTGGGAGGATGAGACATGTGTGGAGCAGAGAGGAATAGTGTGCAGTCACCGGACAGGGAGAGCAGTGGAAGCTGCATATAGGTGGGCATGTAAATTTATACGGGAATGTACATTTTCACTCAGTCATATTAAATAAAAAATAAAAAATTAAAAAAAAAAAGAATCGAAACCCCAGAGATGACACCATCCACCTATGACCAGTTGATATTCGACACAGGCCCTAAGACATTAAACTGGGGTAAAAATAATCTCTTCAACAAATGCTGCTGGCAAAATTGGATATCCATCTGTGTCTTAGGCTGGATTTTCTAGGGAAGCAAAACCAGTAACACGTGTAAGTACAAGGAAAGATTTATAATATATATATATATATATATATACAGATAGATAGATACAAATATAGGAAACAGCTCAGGTAATCACAGAAGCTGAATGTCCCAAGCTCTGGCACAAGCCTCATGTGTCCATGGAAGCTGAGGAACCCAAGGTCAGCAAGTCAGAGACCAGAGTTGTAGATCACTGGTTGTGTAGATCAGTGGATCCCAAGCTGGTGGCGAGACGAAGCGACAGAGGCTGGAGGTCAGTGGATCCCAAGCTGGTGGTGAGACGAAGCGACAGTGGCTGGCGAATGCAGGATCAGCAGGTCAGGGAGCAGGACTCTCAAGTGCTGACTGTAAGGAGTGATGAGCCCAACAGCTGCTAGCTCAAGTCCTGGAACCAGACACTGGAAGAAGAGAGCAGGAGCTTCTGGCCACGTGAGCGATCAGCAGCCGTAGTCCAAGGTCATGAGATGAGAGCCGAGGGGCAGGGAGCCACCACAAACCCCGCCCTGCCACTTAATACAGCAGCCAAATAGGTAGTAGCCAAGCTGACATAATCCTGACCACTACAATCTGCAATAAATTGAAACAAGACCCATATCTCATGCCTTACACAAAAACCAACTCAAACTGGATAAAAGACCTAAATATCAAATCTAAAATGATGAAGCTCATCCAAGAAAAACTGCGATGAACAATGAAAGTTTTAATACACAACATAGACTTCAAAATCTGACAAACCACAATCAACAGAAGAGAAAATAGATAAACAGGAACTACTAAGAGTCAAACACTTTTGCTGACCCAAAGACTTTATCAATAGAATTAAAAGACCACCTACAGAATGGGAAAAAATATTTGGCAACTATATGTCAGACTGACCTCTGGTCTCCATAATCTATATGGTACTACAAAATAGCAATAAGAAAAAGATGAATAATCCAATTAAGTGATGAGCAAAGGAGATAGACAGACACTTCTCTAAAGAGGAGATCCAGGCATTCAAAAAACTCAAGCAGACATGCTCACGATCATTAGCTATTAAAGAAATTCAAATCAAGACAACAATGAGATAACACCTCACCCCAACAAAGTTGGCCATGATCCAAAAGGTGCAAAACAACAAATGCTGGAGAGGCTGTGGAGAGACTGGAACTCGCCTACACTGTTGGTGGGATTGCAAAATGGCACAGCCTCTTTGGAAAGCAGTCTGGTGCTTCCTTGGAAAACTGGAAATAGATATACCATTTGACCCAGTAATTCCACTGCTTGGAATATACCCTACGGAATCAAGGCTATTCACACCAACTGATACATGCACAAGAATGTTTATTGCAACACAGGCCACAATAGCAAAAAGATGGAATCAACCCAGATGCCCAACAACAGAGAACTGGATAGGTAAACTATGGTAAATATACTCAACAGAACACTATGCAATGATAAAGAACAATGATGATTTTTAGGAGGCATCTCATAACCTCGTTTCAATTGGAAGACATTATGTTGAGTGAAAGTAGTCAGTTAACAAAAGGACAAATATTGTATGAGATCCCTCCTATAAGAACTTAAAAAAGAAACTCATGCATAGAAGAAAAGACTCAGCAGCTGCAAGGGTGTGGAGGGAGGGAAAGTGTGGGGTATTGATTAAATAGTTGATACAAATTTGGTTGGGTGAAATCTGTGACAGCACACATTAGAAAGAAGATCAATTTTAACTGGCTTCAACATAACATGATTATCTCTCCCACCTTAACTCAATATGGCAACGATGGAGTAGCTGGGGTAGGGGTCTGGGGACCATGCTCTCAGGTTACATCAAGGCCAATTGGCATAACTAACATTTTGCTAAGAAAGTCTTCTGCATCCCACATTGGTGGGTGGCATCTGGGGTCTTAAAAGCTGCCAGGCTGCCATCTGAGATGCACCAAATTGTCCCAACTCAGCAGGAACAGATGACCTCCAAGGACCAAAACGACATGGGGCAAAGAGAACCTGGAAGACAGAGAGACCTAAGTGAGCAGGTGACTACATCGACATGTGACCAGAAGAACTGGATGGTGCCTGGCCACCACCAGCTGTGACGGGCTTCACAAAGTTGAACCTCACTGGCAACACAAAAATGAAAAGGTGTACACCCTGAGATCTTCACTAAAAGACTGCAATTGGTGGTCCAGGGGCCTCAGGGTTCCCCTGGGAGCATGGCCTCTGGCCCTGATGCTGCCCCTGTCCATAAATCATAATGGACGTCAACTCTTTGGACCGAAATGGATTGGACTTGGTGACACAGAGTGACCACATCATGTGTGCACTTTATGGTTTTATGCATCTATAGGATGTCATCTGGCTGATCTCTTACTGGACACAGGGGAAGAGGGTGGAGAGAAGGGGATAGAAGATTGTTAGGAGGACATGACGTGTACAGAACAAGAGGAGGAGTGTGCTGTCACTGGGCAGGGAGAGCCGTGGGAGCCGCTCATTGGCAGGTATGCAAAGTTATATGGGACTGTATATTTTCACTCAATCATAACTTTAAAAAAATGACTCACAGTTAAGACATACACAGAATCATGGCTAGTACTGAATAATTTAGCATCTGGTCAGGGGCCTGGCCAAAAGCCCATGAATGAATATATGCATGTAGATACAATTAATGAAGATCTTTATTTTGCATCTTATCCACCAGAAAGCTCCTACCATGAGAGAGACACTAAACAACCAGTCGGAAAAAATAACATGGCCATTTGACACGAGCTACCCTGTGTCACTGGTTACAGAGTGCTACTGGCATAACTCGTATGGAACGAGCTATGGTGGCAGACTGTGCACGGGGCCACCAGCAGGGGCTCCCACTTTCCGTAGCTGATGTAGCTACCACTGCTGCTCAGTGTTCAAACTGCCCCCAGTACAGACCAAAGCCGAGTTCCCAGTTTGGCATCATCTCTTCAGGAGGCCAATTAGCAAGCTGAGGACATTGAAACTTTTCCATCTGGAAAGAATAGTGATTCATTTTAACAGAGATAGATACACATTTTGGGTGAAGGCTTGTTTTTCCTGCCTGCAGAGACTTAGCCAGCAGTGTTATCTATGTGCTTACAGAACATCAAGTCCACTGTCATACGATCTGAAGTAATACCATGTCAGAACAACTTACAGCAAAGTAAAGGAATTGTTTTGCAGCAGAGGGAAAGGAACTCATGACCATGGGACTCTCCAGCCACATCCCATAGGTACCACTCAGAAATGGCCAGTTTTTTGTAACAGTAGAATGGCACATTGGAAACACAGCAGAAATTCCAGCTACAAGTGATGTCTTGTGGGGCTCCATCCACCAGGAAGCAGTATATACTTGAAACTGAAGGCTGTTTAAGAGTGTTGGGTCCCCAATGAAAAATTTAATAACTGACAGAAGATAGTTGAACATGGATTTCTGAAAATTAGTCTATGAAAACGTTATGACTAGCAACAGAAGACTTTCTGACTCACTTGCTTTGGACACACCATCAAACCAAAAAAGAAGAGAAAAACAAACTCATTGCCATCAACTAATTCTGAGTCATAGTGACTCTACATGACAGAGCAGAACTGGCCCCAAAGGGCTTCTGAGGAGCATCTGGTGGATTTGAACTGCCAACGTTTTGTTTGTCAACCAAACACTTAACCACTACACTGCCAGGGCCCCAGGACACGTCCTCAGTAGGGTAAGTCACAGAGGAAGACCTCATGCTTGGTGAAGCAGAGGGCCAAGCAGAGGGCCAAGCGGTAGCCACAATGACAGACTCATGCAGGTGAGTGACCACGAGAATGATGCGGGATGAGACAATAACCTTGTTCTGTCATGCAAGGGTCTCTGTGAGTCAAAGCTGATTCAGTGGTAGCTATCATCTGTGCGTGTGTGTACCTATGTATCTATTTACCTACCTACCTATCTGTAATTATTATCCATTGTCTACAACAAAGTTCTTGAAATTAATAACAAAGTAAAATAGGAGAAAGATAGTCCAAGGACAGAGAAGGAGAAATGAAAATATTCACTTAATGCGCTGCAAGAATAATGACCTTACAATACCAAGAGAAATGAAGCTATACTGTCATTTATGCTACAGGTTGGAATCGTGGAAAGTGTCGACATTGGGAAGGCTGTGGGGAGACAGGCAGTCTCGCATGCATTACTGCTGTGTTAGTCTGCACTTGTTGAAAGGCAGGTTAGGCAGGTTAGTTGGACCTAGAAAAGTGTATACCGTTCAACTCAGGAATTCTGCTTCTAGGATTTTACCTAACAGAACTGTATACTCAAGATGCACAAAGATAAAGTACAAGGATTTTTACTGCAGTATTATTTGTAATAGTTCAAAAACAGTTTAAAAGGCTTCCATCTAAATTAATACAATGTCATTTAATAAATTATGTCAATGATAAAAATAGTTAACATTTTTTGAGGACACACTGCACACCAGGAGCTTTTCTAAGCACTTTTCTCTTTTTTTTATTTTTTATTTTTATTTTTATTTAACATAACTGAGTGAAAATGTACATTCACGTATAAATTTACATGCCCCCCTATATGCAGCTTCCACTGCTCTCCCTGTCCGGTGACTGCACACTATTCCTCTCTGCTCCACACATGTCTCATCCTCCCAACAGTCTCCTTTCCCCTCCTCTCCATCCACTCCCCTTCCTCCAGCCAGAGGTCAGCAAGATGATATCCTATAGATGTATATAACCATAAAGTGCTTCCAATATATGGTTACTCTGCTTTGCCAAGTCCAGTCCATTCCTGTCCAAAGAGTGGACCTTTGTTATAATTTATGGGAAAGGACAGCATCAGGGAAGGGGGCCATGCTCTCAGAGGAACCCCAAAACCGCTGGACCATCAACTGAGGTCTTTTAGTGGAGATCTCATGATGCACCTCTTTTTATTCTTGTGTTGCCAGTGAGGCTCCTCTCTGTGAGCTCTATCGTGGCTATCACTGGTGGTGGCCGGGCACCATCTGGTTCTTCCGGTCCCAAGTCGATGTAGGCACCCACTCTTGTGGGTCTCTCTGTCTTCTCGGTTGTCTTTACTGCATGCCATTTTGGTCCTCAGTGAGCATCCGTTCCTGCTGAGTTGGGACCATTTGCTGTGTCCCCGGATGGCAGCTTGGCAGCTTTTAAGACCCCAGACGCCACTCACCAATGTGGAGTGCAGAGAGCTCTCTTAGCAAAACGCTAGTTGTGCCAATTGGCCTGGAATTCGCCTAAGAGCATGGTCCCCCACCCCAGCTACTCTATCCTTGCAGTATTGAGTTAAGATGGAATGAGTACTCAAGTTATGCTGAAGTCCACTTAATTTTGTTCTTGTTCCTAATGTGTGCTGTCACCGCTTTCTCCCAACTAGATTTCTAGTAACTATCTAAACTAAACCCTTCCCCCCTCGCCCTCCATCCCTCTCCTCCCTTGCAGCTGTCAAAGAGTCTTTTCTTCTATACACAAGTCTGTTTTTGAGATCTTATCGTAGAGGTCTCATACAGTATTTGTCCTTTTGTCGCTGACTACTTTCACTCAACATAATGTCTTCCAGTTGAAACCAGGTTGGGAGATGTTTCCTGGAATCATCGTTATTCTTTATCATTGCGTAGTGCTCCATTGAGTATATGTACCACAGTTTACCTATCCATTCTTCTATTGTTGGGCATCTGGGTTGATTCCATCTTTTTGCTATTGTGGACTGTGTTGCGATAAACATTCTGGTGCATGTGTCCGTTGGTGTGAAAGGCCTTGAATCTGTAGGATATATTCCAAGTAGTGGAATTACTGGGTCAAATGGTATATCAATATCCATTTTTTTAAGGAAGCGCCAGAGTGCCTTCCAAAGAGGCTGGACCATTTTGCAACCCCACCAACAGTGTAGGAGGGTTCCAATTTCTCCACAGCCTCTCCAGCATTTGTTGTTTTGTGTTTTTTGGATCATGGCCAATCTTGTTGGGGTGAGGTGTTATCTCATTGTTGTCTTGATTTGAATTTCTTTAATAACTAAAGATCATGAACATGTCCGCATGTGTTTTTTGGCTGCCTGGATCTCCTCTTTAGTGAAGTGTCTGTCCATCTCCTTTGCCCTTCACTTAATTGGATGGTTTATCTTCTTCTTCTTGATACTTTGTAGTATCTTATAGATTATGGAGAGCAGGCGTCGGTCTGACATAGAGTTGCCAAATATTTTTTCCCATTCTGTGGGTGTTCTTTTAATTCTATTAATAAAGTCTTTGGATGAGCAAAAGTGTTTGATTCTTAATAGTTCCCATTTATCTATTTTCTCTTCTGTTGATTGAGGTTTCTTTGACAGATTTTGGAGTCTGTCCTCATTGTGTATTAAAACTTCCATTGTTGTTCCTACCTTTTCTTGGATGAGCTTCATCGTTTTAGGTTTGATATTTAGGTCTTTTATCCAGTTGGAGTTGGTTTTTGTATAAGGTGTAAGATATAGATCTTGATTCAGTTTATTGCAGATGGATAACCAATTTTGCCAGCACCATTTGTTGAAGAGACTGTTTTTACTCCAGTTTAATGTCTTAGGACCTTTGTTGAATATCAACTGTTCATAGGCAGATGGTGTCATCTCTGGGGTCTCAATTCTGTTCCATTGATCGATCTGTCTGTTCTTGTACCAGTACCAGGCTGTTTTGACCACTGTGGCAGTGTAGTATGTTCTAAGGTCGGGTAATGAGAGGCCTCCCAATGTGTTCTTCTTCTTTAGTAGTACCTTACTTATCCGGGGCTTCTTCCCTTTCCAAACAAAATTGGTGATTTCTTTCTCCATCTCATTAAAAAATGACGCTGGAACTTGTATTGGGATTGCATTATATAAATAAATTGCTTTGGGTAAAATAGACATTTTCACAATGTTAAGTCTTCCTATCCATGAGCAGGGTAGGTTTTTCCATTTATCTAAGTCTCTCTTAGTTTCTTGTAGTAAGGGCTTGTAGTTCTCTTTGTAAAGGTCTGTTGTTTCTCTGGTTAGATTAATTCCTAGGTACTATCTTCTTAGGGGCTATCACAAATGGTATTGATTTGATAATTTCCTCCTTAACAGTCTCATTGATGGTATAGAGGAAACCTACTGATTTACTTATGTTTATCTTGTATCCTGTAACTTTGCTGAACTCTTCTATCAGTTTGAGTAGCTTACTTATAGATTCCTTGGGGTTCTCTGCATATACAATCATATCATCTGCGAACAGGGAGATTTTAACTTCCTCTTTGCCGATGCAGATGCCCTTTATTTCTTCGTCTTATCTAATTGCTCTGGCTAGAACTTCTAGCACAATGTTGAATAGGAGAGGTGAGAGTGGGCATCCTTGTCTAGTTCCTGATCTCAAGGGAAAGTCTTTCAGTCTCTCTCCATTCAGGATGATGTGGGCAATTGGCTTTGTATAAATGGCCCTTATTGTGTTGAGGAATTTGCCGTCTATGCCCATTTTGCTAAGAGTTTTTAGCATGAATGGGTGTTGGACTTTATCAAATGCCTTTTCAGCATCAATGGACAAAATGAGGTGATCTTTGTCTTTTGTGTTATTTATGTGGTTAATCACATTAATTGTTTTCCTGATGTTGAACCAGCCTTGCATCCCTGGTATGAATCCCACTTGGTCATGATGGATTATTTTCTTGATATGTTGTTGTATTCTGTTGGCAAGAATTTTGTTGAAGATTTTTGCATCTAGGTTCATGAGTGATATCGGTCTGTAGTTCTCTGTCTTTGTTGGATCTTTCCCTGGCTTAGGTATCAGGGTTATGCTGGCTTCATAGAATGAGTTTGGGAGTACTTCATCCCTTTCTATACTGTGAAATAGTTTCAATAGTATTGGGGATAACTCTTCTCTAAATGCTTGGTAGAATTCTGCCGTGAAGCCATCTGGGCCCGGACTTTTTTTCGTTGGCAGTGTTTTGATGACCTTTTCAATCTCTTCCTCTGTGATGGGTTTATTAAGTTGTTCTGCTTCACGTTGTGATAATTTGGGTAGGTGGTATGAGTCAAGGAATTGGTCCATTTCCCCTAGGTTTTCAAATTTGTTAGAGTACAGTCTTTCATAGTATTCTGTTATGATATTTTTGATTTCTGTTGCATCTGTGGTGAGAACTCCCTTCTCATTTCTAATTTGGGTTATTTGTTTCCTTTCCTGCTTTTCTTTAGTAAGGTTAGCCAGTGGTTTATCAATTTTGTTGATCTTTTCAAAAAACCAGCTTTTGGTCTTTTCAATTTTTAAAATTGTTTTTCTATTCTCTAATTCATGTAGCTCTGCTCTAATCTTTATAATCTCCTTTCTTCTGGTGCCCGAGGGGTTCCTCTGTTGTTCTCTTTCTACTTGTTCAAGCTGTAGAGTTAGTTCCTTGATTTGGTTTCTTTCTTCCTTCCAGATGTGTGCATTTATGGAGATAAACAGACCTCTGAGCACTGCTTTGGCTGTATCCCATAGGTTCTGGTAGGAAGTGTTTTCGTTCTCATTGGAATCCATGAATTTCTTTAATTCATCCCTGATTTCCTCTATAACCCATGTTTTTTTGAGCAAGATGTTGTTCAGTTTCCAAGAGTTCCACTTTCTATCTCTGTTTTTTCTGCTATTGATTTCAACTTTGATGGCTTTATGATCTGAGAAGATGCTTTGCAGTAATTCAACGGTATGGATTTTGTTGAGCATTGCATTATGGCCTATCACGTGATCAATTCTGGAGAATGTTCCATGTGCACTGGAGAAGAAGGTGTAGTTGTCTGCTGATGGGTGGAAAGTTCTATATATATCAATGAGGTTTAGTTGGTTAATTGTGTCAATGAGGTCTTCTGTATCTTTACGGAGCTTTTTTCTAGATGATCTGTCTAGTAATGAGAGTGGAGTGTTAAAGTCTCCCACTATTATTGTGGAGTCATCTAACTCTCTTTTGAGTGTAGTCAGTGTTTCTTCGACATATTTAGGTGCTCTGACATTAGGTGCATAAATGTTTAATCTAGTTAAGTCTTGCTTGTATACTGAACCTTTCAGCAATAAATAGTGTCCATCTTTGTCCACGATGGTGGATTTGACATTAAAATTGATTTTGTCTGAGATTAGAATTGCCACCCCTGCTCTTCTTTGTTCATTGTTAGCTTGATATATATTCTTCCATCCTTCAATTTTCAGTTTGTTCCTGTCTTTAGGTCTCAAGTGAGTTTCTTGTAGACAACATATGGATGGGTCGTGTCTTTTGATCCAAGATGACACTCGGTGTCTCTTTACTGGAGCATTCAGTCCATTCACATTCAATGTAATTATTGATAGGTATGTGTTCACTGCTGCCATTGTGATATGTTTATTTTTATGTTGATGTTTTCTCTGTTGTTCTTATTAGTCTGTTCTGAGACACTCTTTTTTGTGAGTTGATTTTTCACCTTTTTCAGTGCTGGTTTTATAGTTGTTGAGACTCGTGTGTTACATTTCTTGAAATGGTATGATACATGTTTGTTGTGCTTTACAGCTGCCCCTATGAACCCCCTTAATAAACTATTTATAAACCCAATTTTAATTACTACCAGTCTTGTCATCTTCCTCTCCATCTGGAAGGACTATAACGACTGTAGTACATCTCTCTTTTATTATGATGACACCATAGTTTTCATGATGATCACTGGATTGCTTCTTTCCAAATCAAAGCTGTGATTTACTTTGGAGCCTTCCCTAAATGAGTATTGAGTAGTGTGTTGTTCTAAAATATAAAGTTAGTGGTTTCGTTCTTCTAAGCCAAAGCCAAGAACTTCTTTCAGTATTTCTTGTAGTTTGGGTTTGGTTTTTACATAGTCTCTGAGTTTCTGTTTATCTGGGAATGTCTTAATTTCATTTTCGTATTTGAAAGATAGTTTTGCAGGATATATAATTCTGGGTTGGAAGTTCTTCTCCTTCAAGACTTTGAATGTGTCGTGTCACTGTCTCCGTGCCAGCATGGTTTCTGCTGAGAAATCTGACAAGAGCCTACAGGGTTTCCCTCTGAATGTTAGCTTTGCCTTGAGTCTTGCTGCCTTTAAGAGTTGCTGCTTATGTTTCATTTTGTTAAACTTGATTATAATATGTCTTGGAGTCTTTCTTTTGAGATCTATATTGGGTGGCATACGATATGCATCTGAGATGTCTGTATTCTCTTCCTTCATGATTTCTGGGAAGTTTTCTTTCAGCAGCTCAGCAACAATACTCTCTGTGTTCTCAAATGTCTCACCCTGTTCAGGGACTCCAATTAATCGAAGGTTGTTTCTCTTAATAGAGTCCCACATGCTTCTTAATGTTTCTTCATTTTTCTTGCTTCTTTTTTCTGATTTCTGCTCATAGACATTGGCATCAGCAGCTCTGTCTTCCAAGTCAGAAATTCTTTTTTCCATTTGTTCCATTCTGTTTTCTTGGCTTTGCATGGAAGTTTCTATGTCTTTGATTTTCTTCTTGATCTGTTGGATTTCAGAGTACTGGTGTTCCATCAGATCGAACAACTTGCTTAATTTTTCATTTTGTTCTGCTGCATTTTGTATAAGGTCTAGAAGGGCTCTGTATATAATCAATTTGTATTCACTTCCTGATGCTTTCATAAAACTTTCTTCATCTGGAAAACTCCTTGGTTGCTTTATTTGGGATCCTTCTGAAGCCATGAGTGATTGCTTGTATGCCACAATTGTCTGTTGCTTTTTGGGTCCCATGTGAGTATACAGAGGCTGGAAGAGGTACTGTGAGGATGGATTGCAAATGTTTCTCTAGGCTGTTTTCAAATGTAAAGCAAAAGGTATCTGACCGGTTCACAAGTCAGTTAAGTTTTCAGGTGTAGAGGTCCCTCTTCTCATCTGACAAAGTAAGTGCCACTATATCCAACCCCAGATGATAACAAACTAGTTCAGAATACAGCAATGCTACTGCCCTGTTGGCCTCTGCTGACAGGGCCTAGCCTTAGCCAACACTGCGTCCAGTACTGGTTTTGTGATAGAAAAGCGCTCTCTTGTGGGCAGGCTCTGGCTCCCAAGCTAAGAATTAGGTCCAGCTGCGGCCACCGTACCCAAGATGGCGTCCTCCACACAGGCAGCAGACAGAGGGGCTGAAGGTGCCGAGAGGCAGCGATTCCTCTGTTTCTGTTGCAGGGCCCCCAACGTAGGCAGCAGTATGCAAAATCACTACTTTTCTGACGGAGAAGCGCTGTCCCGTTTGCAGGCGCTGGCTCCCAGGTTCCGCTAAAATCTCGGTACCAACATGGCGCCCCGCACACTGACCACGGAGTTACGCACAAACCCCGCTGAGGCAGCTACAAAACAAAAGGCTCAAAGTGTCTAGATTAACAGAGTCCCGAGCCTGGCTCTCAGAATATGGGAATTTTGCCTGCCTTTCCCCTCAGCAGCGCGTCTGAGTCCAGCTGCCAGGCAAGACCCAGCTCCGCCCGCCAGCCGAGACAGAGGAAAAAAAAAGTCAAAACAGTGTGTTTACCTTCCGTCCGTGAGAGCTGGAGCTAGCCAGGAGCAGGAGTCAGCGAAAGAGAGAAGGTTTTTCGCTGAGTGGTATGAAGTCCCAATTAACAGCTCTGTGCTGTGTCCTGAGGCTGATTAGGTGATCAGAAGGCTCTGTTTGATTGTCAATTCAGGTCTTGGTTTCCAGAGGGATATAAGGAGATGTGTGCCTAGTCGGCCATCTTGACTCCGCCCCCCTAAGCACTTTTCATGTATTAGTTGATTTAGCTCTCAACCATCATGCAGGAGACACTGCTATTTTGTTCCTTTTCCAGGTGAGACAATTGAGACACAGAGATCCTAAGTAACTTAAAAAAAAAAGTAAATTTTAAAACAGTAGGAATAACTAGATTTCACACTTCTAAAACTAACAAAAACAATGTATGTATAAATGTACAGCTTAATCAGTGTCCTCTCTCTTCATTGCCATTGAGTCGATTCTGACTCAGACAGACCCTATAACAGAGAGTAGAACTGTCCCACAGTGTTTCCCAGGATCCACCGGTTGATCCATACTGCCAGCCATTTGGGTAGCAGCTGTAGCACTTAACCATTATGCCATCAGGGTTTCCATAGGTTAATTTGTACACGGGAAAATTCAGTATGGAAACAGGGATATGGTGATGGTTAACTCTGAAAAGCAAAAATGGAGAGAACTTTCACTTTTTGCTTGATTTTTGTCAAGTAAGCATTAGTTTTGTCATTTAAAAATTAATAAGTTTACATCTAGCACCTCGGAGTGCATCTGAACGCAGCACATTTGCCTGCCTCGGTTCCGTTTCAGTGACTGTAGCAGGTTCTGGATGGTGGTCAGAAGAAATCTTGTTTCAGTGGGTTGCCCTAGGGCAGGGAGAAATGTGCGTTGTGTAAGAAGCACACTGAGGTTCCAAATTGGCTTACAGGAGGAGGAAGCTGGAAATAGTCTAGGAAGGTGGAGAAGTAAGGGGGCCTGGGAGCAAAGACAGGATTTGATTGGAGGAACCCACCCAGAAGGCAGACCCAAGTCTCCCCTGGGCACTGCCCTCCACCTAGGTGTCATCCCCAGCGGGAGGTGTTCTCAGCAAGCCTCTTAGTAAGGCACAGCAACAAGACAAAGTCATCCTTTGTTCTGGATACAACTTCACAATAATGTCTCATTCTAAGGAATCAGGTGAATTTGTTTTCTTTGTAAATGGAAGAAAGGTAAGCTTTCAGCATTGCTGTTACTAAATTCATGGAGAATGAGACCACGGTATATGCAATCTTCTATTCACATTTTCCCAGAAAGTATTAGGTTCAAGTGACTGGTATGTGAGCTGCAGGTTTGCTATATGATTATGAGAAACCTAATATCAATCTCATTTTTGCAGTTCTGTGGGGAGAGAAGGTAGGGAAAGAGAGAGAAAATCAGGGAGGAGAGGGAGAGAGACAGAATGAGAGCATGTCTACCTGAAAAGGTACTAAAATTACTAGATGAAAAGGACTTGATTATATTGATGTCTTCAGACATCATTTTATAGCTGCATTTGTATTTGTTCAAGACTTAGGCATCAACTTCTCTTTATGGGGACTGCCTTTGTCTCTCTTCCTCCCCACTCCTCCTCAGCTCTGTCACCTTAAACTTTCATACCAGCACCACTACTGCCACCCAAACCAAACTCACTGCTGTTGAGTCTATTCCGATCCTTAGTGACCCTATAGGACAGAATATACTCCATAGAGTTTCCAAGGAGCACCTGGTGGAGTTGAACCACCGACCTTTTGGTTAGCAGGTGCAGAGCTTATCTACTGCACCACCAGGATTTCTACCACTGCCACACACACCTACAAATTAAGGGTCTAAAATCCTAGGATCATTTACAAATAACTATAAACTTTCGACCAGCAAGAATGAAAGAGAATTAATACTAGAAAGTCAGAAAAACGTTTCACAGCTTCCATTCTAACACTTCGCTCCTTTAGGCAGTGATTCTTAAATCATGTAAGGGAAAGAACCAAGTAATTTTTTTGGTCTCATTTTTGTTTTGAGTTCTTGAGATTTAGTGAAGACAGAATCCACAAGTGAAATGGTAGGTTTGTTTTTCACTGTCCTTGGTGCAGTAGCTGAAGTACAACCCAATAGCAAAAGAAGTTCAAACAATGGTACAGTGTGCTGCACCCTTCACATCAACTGGAAAAGACATGCAGGATCAGGCAGTTACGCAGCATGCCGAAGCTCGCCCAGTGGTAGAGAGACCTTGGTCTTTAGCTGCCTCCTCCCAAAGTTTGTGTTCTTTTTTCTGTGTTATGTTTTGTCTCTTAGAAAGCTGGCGAGTCGTCTAGAATCCCTTCACTACACAGAGGTGGTGGTGGTTATGTGACATGCTGGGCAGTGGCTGAAGATAGAATGGTATTTGTCTCCTGTTGCCAACGTCTTGTTTGCTAAATTTTCAAACTTGAGCGAAGAACAAAGAGTATGTTTTGCAAGTAATGATGTGAGTTAAAGCTCTTGGATTTAGCTCGTCTTTCCTTCAACTGTGGGAACTCAAGAATATAAAATGTTTATAACTGCAGAGTGTTTCATAATCTTTATTTTCCCCAAATCAGTCTTGTATTAGAATGCAAATTCTTGTTGGTGACCCTATGAAACAAAGCCAAATGCTTGTCCTACCAACACAATGCCAAAAACAATACAGTGTTGTGTAATTTCGTAATTGCAAAGAACAGTGTTTGACCAAGTCAGACAAACAAGATCACACACAGTCTGAACAATTCTTAGTTCTTACAAAGGATGGTGTTCAGGGAAGCCACTGCCATCTATACCATCTTTGCTCTGCACAGGTATTGAGAGGAATCCAGACCCTAAAATAAATTTATTTTTCTACCTGATGAAAAAAATATCCCTTTGTTTGGGAAAGCAAGGCAAATATGAAACTCTGGAAACTATCATTTTCCTTGGATTTGCAGGATATTTCTGGCCAGCACCAGGAAAAAACTCTAAGAGATGCTGAGTTTTGTTTGTTTTAACACTTCCTTCCCCAAGATGTTTGAAACAGTCCTTAGAAACCTAAAAGGCAGGACCTGTTTATGCCAAGCCAGCCAAGTGCCATCCAGTCAGATCCGACTCATGGTGACCCTTTTTTGAACATCCCATATTGACATTTTCATATTCATATAATGGAATAAATGTGCTACAATAGCCTTAGGATGTGTCCCACACACTCCCAGATAACCTGCTCCTGCACACCACATCCCTTCTACCCACTCTCAATTTAGGAATGAACTGTGAGCTTGGGCAATTTCGGTCAGACAGCTAGACTTTTTTTTTTTTTTTTTACAGCACGCATGCAAGTACATATTACATCCTTTCCAGTCTTTCCATATTTCTTTGTTTAAAAGAGTTAGTATTGTGGAGGCTCCAGATAGACTGGAACTTTTCCATTCTTAATCATTTGTCTATGCCTTTTGGATATTTCTCTCTTCCCTGACTTCACTGTGAATTAAGATAAAGAAAGAACACTGAGCTGAAGTCAAAATTGGAGGCTTTCTAAACCAGAAACGATGAGGACTTCCGGCTATAGAAAGTTCTCTGCCCCTAATTTGTAGTCAGTTGATGTTGATGATTTCCTTGCCTTGGCAAATGGCATTGCCTGCACCACCACCCCACGCACCCCGCCTCCCCCCGTTTCTCAGATGCTAACGTAGAGTTTCTTGTAAGGTATCATTTTCTGATTTATACTTGGGCGCCAACTGTTGCAGGATGTCTTCCTTTCTCAGGTCTGCTGTAATGAAATGCCACAACGCAGGTAACTTTAAAAGCAGAAACCTATTTTCTCTCAGCTCTAAGGCCATGGCAATTCCTTCTGAGTGTCTGTCCACTCCTGTCTCATAGTTGCTGGGGACAGAGCCGGGGACCTTTGGTGATCCTTTTCTGCTGGTGGATGCATCTGCCCTGGTCTTCAGGTGGCATCTGTCCACTCCCTGTCTGTCTTTTTCCTTTGTAAGCACCACTCAGAAAGTCTCAGGATTAGGACCGACCTTACTTAGGTGTGACTTTGTTAACTGTAACATCTGCCAGGGAAAAGCTTATTTCCCAAACAAGGTCACGGTTATCATAGTGGAGTTTGGGACTTCAACATATCTTTTGGGAGACACAATTGAATCCATAAAAGTATATAGACCAGGCATCTCAAGAAGGACTGTACACAGCCTGAAAGTAAAGTCATTTTATCTATGTGTGAAAATTTAAGAAAACTTTGAAAATTAAGAAAATTCAGCTTACTCTTTTTACCTTGACTGTGGTCCAATCTGACTCACAGGGAACAAGTACAGCCGTGGAGGAGAGGACTGTGTCGCCTGCACGGTGATGATCTCATGATATGACTGGAACTCTAAAACAGCTTATATGCTTCCTCAAAAACTAGACTGTGTCACTGCCATGTTGATTGCAGTGGGTCTAGTATAGTTTTTTATTAACATAAAAAAGTTTTTGTTTTAGTTTCAACTCATAAAAACCAAAGTTGCTCAGCTTCCTTTGTTGAGTGAGTTGTGAGCTGAAACTAAAACAAAAACTTTTGTACGTTGATAAAAAAAATTATACTAAACCCTCTGCCAATGAGTTGATTCTAACTGGTGGTGACCGTCTAGGACAGAGTGAAACTGCCCTGCAAGGTCTCCAAGGAGTGCTGGGTGGATTTAGACTGCAGATATTTTGTTAGCTGTTGTAGTTCTTGACCACTATGCCATCAGAGTCTCCTTTATGTTAACAAGGAATAAAATATACCAGTGCTAGTAATAGTAAATTTACACTTGTTTTAAAACTGAATCTTCAGAATTCAGCTAATTCGAAAGAAGTTTGCGATGTAACTTCTGCACCCCAGTGGTCAGATGGAAAGCCTGGTGGCTTAGTGGTTAAGAGCTATGGCTGCTAACCAAAAGCTCAGAAGTGCAAATCCAGCAGATGCTCCTTGTAACTGTATAGGGCAGTTCTACTCTGTCCTATAGGGTTGATGTGAATTGTAACCAACTTTATGGCAGCAATTTGGGAGTCAGATGCACTGTTGTTCTTGGTGTCCTCATTTTGCAAATACATGAAACTGAGGCTCCAAGGCCATGTGTAATGTAACCAAGGCCATAGAGCCGGGGGGTGGTAGAGTCGGAGACCCAGGTGTTCCTGAAAAACTCAGACTCTCTCCAATACATCATCTTCCTGGGACAGGCCTAAAAGCCTGCTGCCCCTTCCTAATACTTCTTCAGAAGATAGATAAACAGACTCAAGTTCTCTTATTCTCCTCTTGAGCAGTACAATGACTGCATTCAGCAGTTTGGATATTTACAAAATGCCCAGCTGTCCTGATTATTTATCAAATCAATGAACTACTCCTGTCACTGAGAGACAAGGGAACCAGACAAAGTTACCCGACCTCATGAACTTGTCGCTGTCAGGAGCCCTTGAGTTGGCCCTCCATACACAACAAAAGGAAGCACTGTCCTGTCCTGTGCTGTCCACTGTGATCCATAGGGTTTCCACTGGCTGATTTCCAAGACTGCAATCACCAAGACTTTCTTCCTAGGTCACTTTTGTCTGAAAGCTCCAATGCAACCTATTCAGCAAGAGATTAAGGGGCTGCGTGCAAGGCACACTGGCCGGAAACAGAAGCTAAGTCTCCGAGAGTTCTACTGAACCACTACTGTTCCTATTCATGGAGCTTACTCTGGAGAAGTCACTGACTGACTTGCTTTTTAGGTGGTCTCATTTAACTTCTTCCCCATCTTTCTGGAGATCATCTGAAGTATATCAAGGTAATTATTGGACATTTATTACAACTGACAAATGGGAAAGGGAATAAGCAAATAGAAAGTAAATAGAGAACATTTCAAATCCTGACATTTTTTAGCTAAACAAATTTGGAGGGTTAAATGACTTTCTTAATTTCACATAATAGAACATTTATTTTCAGAGAAAAATATCTAAATTTAAAGTAACTCAAATGTAGCTTTAAGAACACTCAACTATTCACATCAAAGTAATTACTAAAATCATCAAAATAGTTTTTCCTTTTCATTTTTTTGGAAGCCCTGTCACTGTTCCAATTTTCCTTGGCTTCGCTATACGAACACTTCTCCTTCGCCACCTGCCTGGTGCCCGTCTGCTCTTTACGTGGAGCTGCCTGACCACTGTGGAAGGTACAGGAAGGACCAATACCAGAATTCACCCTGTGCAGGTGAGAGCATGTCTTAATGAGTTTAGAACAAACACATCTTTAGGTGACTTCTTCAGCTTTTGAAACCAAGGCTTAATGTGGCTTCACAGGACAAAGATGACATTTACAACAAAAAATGTTACCCTTTTCTTAATTGCATTTTTACTTCTGTGGCTTTCTTTAAAATTATTACTGTCTGAAGCTTATTTTACTTCCATGTTCAAAAACGAAGATGTCATTTTGAAGCCTAAGGTGAGCTTGACCTAAGCCACGGTGTTTTCACTTGCCTCATATACATCCAAAAGCTGGATAGAGAATAAGGAATACCAAAGAAGAATTGATGCCTTTGAATTAAAGTGTTGGTAAAGAATACTGAATATACAGTAGACTCCAGAAGAATGAACAAATCTGTCTTCAAAGAAGTACAGCTATAACATTCCTTAGAAGCAAAAAAAAAAAAAAAAAAACCCTCAATGAGGCAGACAGACACAGTGGCCGCAGCTATGGGCTCAAATATAGCAGTGACTGGGAGGGTGGCATAGGACCAGACAGTGTTTCATTCTGTCCTATGTAGGGTTGCTGTGAGTCCTTAAAGCAACAGCACTCTTCCGTAAAGATGGGGAAGAGGTGACAAGGAGGAAGTGACATGCAGTATGGGTCCCTTCGGACCTCTCACTGACTCAAGGAGAAGGGGTCTCCCTCCAGGGATGCTTTGGGCCATATGCACTAAGTCAGTGGAGGGAAAATTCACATTTACTTTGATTCCTATTAAAAAAAGGAGAAAAACAGAGTGCATATTCCATGTTTTGTCTGTGTAAATAAACATGCGACTAATTCTTGCTAGAAAAAAAGTCACTATAGGAACCTGAACAGTTTGGCATTTGTTGCCAGTCAAGTCTTCAGTCAAGTTTCTTGTTGTGTTTGTTGTGTATCTCACAAATTAAGTGGCAGACTTCCTGGGGGCAAGGACTTATTTTAAAAATATTTTCCTCCACTACAGGGAATTAGTGCTCCATAACGTTTACCTTCAGACCTCTGAAGCGAAAGCCAGAGGGGAAGGAGCATCACTGCCTGCCTGTCCTCTGTCACCAGCTGGCATTCTTGTGCCATCAGATGCATTCCCGCTGGGTAGATCAGTCTCAGGGCCAAGTTTATATAAGCCAAGTGCCGTCGAGTCGG
This sequence comes from Heterohyrax brucei, assembly GCA_028571685.1. NCBI lineage: Eukaryota > Metazoa > Chordata > Mammalia > Hyracoidea > Procaviidae > Heterohyrax > Heterohyrax brucei. Next base: position 109,699,036 of record CM053146.1, read on the forward strand.
ATCCCAAGTTTATATATGACTTTCAAAATTCATGTGCTGAATTTTCATTAATAAAGATGTCGAAAAGTGAGTGAACCATCATGTATCCTCAAAGATCAGAACAAAAAAGAAGTGTCAAAGCTGGAACTTTCTTCATGAACAGAAGTCTTTACAATTCCTCCAATTCAACTTCCTTCTTCCATCCCTCCCTTTCTCCCACCCCGCCATCCTCCCTCAAGTCATCACTTCCTCCCTTTCTCCCTCCCTCTCTCCCATCCCCCCTCCAGTCCTTCCTTCCTCCCTCCCTTCCTCCCACCTTCCCTCCTTCTCATCACCCCCTCCCTTTCCCCAAGTGATAGCAGAATGATGAGAATGACAAAATAAAAGTAGGTAATCTCAATTGAACTGTGCCAATCAGAAGCCCTGGTTTCATTTCTGAAAGCCTCCTTCCCAAACCCTTAAAACTTCATGCTGCACTTCTATGTTCTTGATTCTCAGGAAAGGATTGCTAAAAGCCATAGCACCCCGTGTGGGTTCTGCACCCTAGGAATGGTGGTGAGTCCGTGGAACCACCCGGAACCCTCAATAGGGCAATTAAAAGAAACTTCAGGTGATAAGTCATCAAAGGCTTATCTGTAGTCATTAAACTGTAGTAAAGAAAACGTGGAAACCCTGGTGGTAAGGTGGTTAAGAGCTACAATTGCTAAACTGACTTCCATCTTCAGCCTTGTCCTCCCAAGAAGAGCAGGGATGCTGGAGAATTTTCCTCTGAAGGATTAGGCCAAAGGGCTTGACCAACATTTATGGATTGATCTTTATGTTCCACACCTCTTGAGGGGTATTAACAAATATTATCCACCCTCTCCCCGCATTGGCAAGGGTGGAATCTGAGCCAGCCAGGCAGAAAGTAAAAACTTCTCCTGTGCCTATTACACTCTCAGCACCAGTTCAATTTTATGGCAATGTCTAGAGCAATACATATTTGGTAGCAGGTGTTTATTGGAGTAGTCTCTGTGGGGGTGTCTGATGCCATTGTGACGTTATTGCAGTAGTGTTTGAAAACATCAAACCACTGCTATCAAGTCGGTTCCAACACATGGCAATCCTATATGTTAGAGTAAAGCTCCCAAGGAGCACCTGGCAGGTTTGAATTGCTGACCTTTTCATTAACAGACATAGCCGCACCTATCCACTGCGCCACCATGGTTTTCTTGGAATATTAGGACTTCAAAATCTTTTGATTATGTGCTCTGAGTTAGCCAAAAGATGCAGCGACCTATTAGGCTTTTTTCTTCCTCTGAACTTATATTTCCGCCTCCTTTTTTTCAAACTATATTTTCTTTAAAAAAAATATTTTTTATTGTGCTTTAAGTAAAAGTTCACAGTCCAAGTCCTTATGTCATATAAAAAGTTGTACACACTGTTCTCTAACACTAGTTGCTCTCCCTACACTGTGACAGCACACACCTCCTTTCTTCCTCTTATTTCCCATGTCCATTCAACCAGCTCATGTCCCCCTCTGCCCTCTCATCTCACCCCCAGACAGGAGCTGCCCAGTTAGCCTCATGTATCTACTTAAGCCAAGAAATACACTCTTTGCCGGTATCATTTTATGTCATACACTCCTGTCCAAACTTTATCTGAAGAGCTGGCTTCAGTTCTGGGTAACAGGGAGTTCGAGGGCCATGTCTTCTGGGGTCCCTCCAGTGTGTTGGACCATCAAGCCTGATAAAGTTCTGCGCATACATTTTTCTCCTGTTATTTCAGGAACTGTACATTCTGTTCCCAGTCAGGGCAATCATTGGTGGTAGCCAGGCAACAACTAATTCTTCTGATCTCATGCTGATACTGTCTCTGGATTATATGGTCCTTTCTGTCTCTTAGGCTCATCTTTTCCTTATGTCTTTGATGTCTTTCCTTCTCTGATCCAGGTAGGTTAGGACCAATTGATGGTACTTAGATGGCTGCTTGCTAGCTTTTAAGACTCCGGATGCCACTCTCCAAACTGGGATGCAGAGTATTTTCTTTAAAAAACTTTGTTATGCCAATTGACCTACATGTCCTTTGGGGCTTTTTAAATTTGTTGTTGTGACTTTTGCTGACAGTTTTCTTTTTTTTTTTTTAAGTATAATTCAGCATTTCAATTGAACTTGCGAAATCATAGTCTCTTAAGGATTAGGAAAAAACCACTTAAGACTCATAAACTTAACACTTGAATGAAATGTCACATGATTTGAAAATGCCATTTCCCCTTTTTGGCCTCTTTGAATCTCATTATCCTTATTAAATTTCATATTCGCATTCTATTCTGTCAAGACACTTTCTAATCTTAATTCTATTCTCTGCAAATATGATAGACATTGAATTCTGTCTCTAAATATGTTGTTAATTGAAATATTGAACAGAATAAGCCAATTGGAGAACTATGAAACACTACAAAGTCATCAACATTGGATATATTTGTTCAGTCAAGTTCAAGTACAAATCCTTCTGCAGAATCTTGCCTTCGTCTTTCTTCAGCCTCACCACAGAAGAAGCATAAACCAGTTGCTACTGAGTCCATTTTAACTCATGGTGACCCCATGTGGCTCAGAGTAGACATGCACTCCATAGGATTTTCTATAGCTGTGATTTTTCAAGAGCAAATCCTCAGGACTTTCTCTTGAGGCACTTCTGTGTGGATTTAGATTGCCAACCTTCCAGTTAGTAGTTGATGCCACCTAGCCAGTCAGAGAGAAGGAGCTATCCAAAGCCTTGTGAAATCACCACACACCGTGTCCATGGCACTGATCAGATAGTCTAGGAGCTTTATCCAAAAAAGGCATAAGGCTAGTTTTCTTGTGTACTCAGTGTCCTCTTGGGAATCACTTCCCCCAGACCATAGTCAATAATCCACTTCATAATGGATCCAGAAAAAATTTTATGCAAAGTCGATCTTATCTAGAGCCACAATTTTCAAAGCCACAATCAATAGTTGCCAGAGTCTAGTGTTCTCATCAAGTGGTCTCTTGGAGGTGAGTAGCAATAGTTCTATAATCTCCCCTACAAATTATCTCAAGGCCACAGAGCATAATTCCCCTTGATCCGACACACGTGAACAAATTTAAAGAAGCTAAGTGTTTTAAAATCTTTACATAACTTGGGCTCCAGAGCTTTTATAACTATGCTTCTTTGACACTTTTAGTTCACCAGGCAATCTCTTCGGTAAGAGATACGGAAGCAGAAATAGGAATGGGGTAGTTTTGCCTTCTCTTTGGTTTTCATATTGTTACTATTAATCTGTCTTCATTGACAGTGTATCTGTTCTCTTTCTAATACTGTTTGTTGTTGATAGAATTTTCCATAAAAATGTATCTCAGTCTGGTGTTCAGTCAGCTTAACAGTGTTTTGCACACACTTTTGCTCTCCAGTTTTTCCCGATTGCTTTCGTCGTGTGTTCATGTCCTCTCTTTGTCTGAGCTGACCATTGAGCACTCTGATTACAGTGCTGACCCCCACCTCCAACTTCTTGTTTCTTCCTCATCCAGCACTTAAGCAGCCGCATCCATCGAATTTCATATCCAAGAGCTTCCTATGCCTTTCTGTGCTATCTTTCATTTTTATAGTTCCTGGTCAATGACAGAGGGCCCATCATTGCTCTGTGCTTTCTGAAACCAGCTTTCCACAAGCATGTGGCCTTGGAGAACAATGGCTAGGATTCTCTTCCTCTGGGTATGATCCGAAAGAGGATGTTCCCCCAAATTCTGTCACTTACATGTCACAGCCCTTGTGATTGACTTGTTAGCCATTTTCCCCCATGATTCCTCTCACTTTTAAGACATTCAGGAATTTTTCAGCCCCTATGGGTGGTACCACAGTTAATGTACTCAGCTACTAACTCAAAGGTTGGAGGTCTGAGTCTACCCTGAGGTGCCTCAGAAGAAAGGCCTGGTGATCTATTTCTGAAAAACCAGCCACATGTGAAAAATCACCCTGGTTCTGAATTGACTCATCAGCAATTTCTCCTTTTCCTTCTGCTGCTGCTTCTTTTAGTAGAGGTAGACCTTCTCAAACCTATATTTACTCTCTGTTCTGGTTTCTTAATCTGTTTGAGAGAAGCCGCTTTCACATCTTTTTTGAATTGGACCCTGTGGTTTGTGTTGTTCAATACCACCCTCCACTGACAACTAGAGGCTACATGTTAGATCAACAGGTAGGGAGACTTGAAAGGATTCCATATTAGAGGCTGCAGGTGATGCTGAAATTAGGGCTCAGACAAAGCGAGGAATCAAATGGTAGTTAAGTGTTTGGATGCTAACCAAAAGGCTGGCAGATCAAATCCACCAGCCACTCCTTGGAAACCCTTTGAGGCAGTTTTATTCTGTCCTGTAGGGTCACTATAAATCAGAATGAACTTGATGGCAACGCATTTGGTCTTTTGGTCCTTCTCCTGAATATAAGCCTGGAAATAGATATCCTAAGTGTCTTTAGATGACATTAGTTTAATCTAGAAAAACTACTGGTCCTTAACTATGATGGGGAAGAAGGTAGCTGGGGTAGAGGAAGTAATCTTTGGTATCCCAAGACCAGGGAAATGGCCTTTGGGTTGAAACAGTGTATTTTCTTCTATCAGGCAATTTATGCTGCTGGCCTGGACAAAGACCCATTGTGGAGAGTGGGAAAGGCTTGAGTCCCATAAGTGTGAAAAATGATAGACACTAGGTAGGTTATCCCCTGAACTAAACAATAAAGCATCACATCCGTGTTGTGATGGAATTGATTTTCAAGGAAAACACAATATTGTGCATTAGGGACTCAGGCTTACCATTTCAGCCATCTCCATGAGGATAACTAGACATTCTTCTCAGAAATGCAGAGAGGTAGCACCTTAGTGGCTTCTTTGAAGGAGAAGGTTATAAAATAACATATTCTAAGTGAAAATGAATGGAGCCATCTTCCTAACATCTGGCTTCGCAAGAGTGAGAATCAGAGCCAAGTCCATTTCTCCAGTGGCCACTTCAGCAGCACTTTTTATGAGTTACATCCACAGTGAGGCATTTTGAATAACAAATGCTCATGTCCTTTCTGAATGTGATTCTATCTTTGATCAGTACTAACAGTGTATGGGGAGGACAAGCAACAGCCTGTAACAACCTGCAACTTCCATGGAGCACTAGTTTCACACTTTATACCTATTCGTTCCACACCCACCTCCTCCACCCCCTCCCAAACGTCAGTAGCTGAAAAGACTGTTGTTGTTTGCTGTAGAGCAATTTTCAACTGATAGAGACCCCGACGCGAAGAAGTAAAACTGACTCAGACTACTAGCTGTAGTCTAGGGGAGTGGGTGCCAGTTCTTTCTCCGCTGAAGCTGCTGGGTGGGTTCAAGCTACTAACTTTCTGATTAGCAGCTGAATACTTGACTGTTGCGCTACCACGGCTCCTTAATATGGCAGCTTTACTTTCTCTGTGTGTATATATACACACAATTTTTCCTGCAAAAGTATATCTTAAAAGCTGCAAGAAATTATATATTCAGAGATGTTTAGTTTCTTATATTGTTAAAATACTGTTGAAACGTTAAAATGATGCCAAAAGAAGACATGTAAATAAATATGCCTAAAGGAAAATTTGAGACTAGAAACCTGTGTGTATAAACTTGACACATGTAATCCAGGAAAAGCATTTATTATGACACAGTTCCAATGTTAGCATTACCATCTACTTGAATTAGAGAAGCAGGACAAATTGCAATGAGATTTATTTATTTGTTTATTCATTCTTCAATTCATTTACACATTTGTTTCTATCTTTGAAATGATATGCGATGGAATCTAGATTGTCACACATATCATTTTCAACTTCCTCATGGATTTAATGATTTCTTTGAGTCAATTTAATTAGCTAGCACACTGGGTCAAGTAACCAAATACTTGTGCCAGATTCCCTGGCTGAAATAAATGGAGGAAGCGTGGATTCAACTAAACAAAGAGTTCCACAGTGGAACCCAATCTCAGGAAGAGTTCCTCAGTGGAACTGAACTCCAGGGCCTTGATTCCAACTGAAAAGATAGTTTTCAGATTTTGGAGACTCTAGGTGTTCCGGGGAAACCTTGGTGGCATAGTGGTTAAGTATTATGACTGCTAACCAAAGAACTGGCAGTTCAAGTCCACGAAGTGCTCCCTAGAAACTCTATGGGGCAGTTCTACTCTGTCGTTAGTGTTGGTATTAACTCAATAAGCAACAGGTTTGGGTTTGGTTTTGGTTAGGAATGCTAGGCTTTTCAGCCCTCCTGCTCAGCGGTCTGTTCCCTACTCCTCTCTCTGGAGGGAGTGGCTTAAACATTGACTGTCTTAATAGATAGGCAGCTTTGAAAACAGTGTGGTAGATAATCAAAAAGTTATAATTATTATTAATTACTAGGAGGAATATAAAGCTTTGTTTTACGAGCATAAACTCCATGGCCAGAATGCCTAACTTCAAATTCTGCTATTTTCAAATTCTGCTATTTTCTAGCTATACAATTTAGATAAATTACTTAACCAGTCTAAGCCTGTTTCCTTCCCTGTAAAATGGGGTTGAGATCACAAGATCATATCTGCAATTATGAAACAAAATGACAAACATATATTAAGTATACTACAAAATATAATTACTACAGCGATTGCTATGACTCTTACCATTATTATTATTACCTTTTGTGGTACATAACAACTGTAGCATTCTCTGACTTTGTTTTCTTCTTTAGACTTCATCTTGCTGCCGAATGAGCAGGGAAGGGAAATGTTGTTTGGATCAGGAAGGAAGAGATCACGAGAACAAAGCCAATGTAAGCCTTTGGCTCTCCTTTTCCAGCAGCAGCTCTTTCTGCCTGGCTTCCATGTGTCCCGTTGCACTGCAGGGGCCTGGATTGGTGGTGGAGACAGTTGGGGAATGGTCTCAACACAGCTGATGCTCTCTCTGTCCTTCCATCTCTTTCCTTTGATCCTCAGATACTGTAAAACCAAGTCTTCCTGAAGGGAAGGGATCCTCCCTACTGGGGGTGCCAGGAAGTAAGAACGATTCAAAGATGGCACTAGCACGGTGACACTGTTTTGGGCAAGAGAGGACCTAGTTCAAGTCTCAGCATTGACACTTAGCAGCTCAACTCTAGCTTTCTTCTTGGTATAATTGGGGTAGCACTTCACGTACATTGTGAGAAGATTCCATTACACATTAAAAATGACGTAAATCAAGCCCTGAACACAGTGACTAGCACATAGCAGTTGCTTGGTAAATGCGAGGCTTTCTCCTAGGGACTGATGTTTGGAATTGCCATTTTAACTACTCTTGGCAAAAGATGGCTCACAAACTAAATAGGAATTAGAAAATGCCTTGTCTCCTGCTGGCCTGTCCTCTAGTCAAGAGTATCTACCTGATTTCTTCCTAATATTCTATGAAATAAACTCCATCTAAATCTGTGTTGGCTGCATTGCCTCTTCTCACCATCCTCCAAGAAGCCTCTACAATCCCTTGCTCCCTTGATCTACAGTAGAGTTTGCTGTTTGTGTCACTCACTCTTCTGACACTTAGCTTCTGCTACAGGTAGAAATTTTGCCTTTTGTAAAAGAGACCTGGGTTCCATTCCCGGCCAATGCATGGCACGTACAGCTGCCACCCAGCTGTCAGCTACAATGCTAACAGGTCTGAGCAAGGCTTCCATACTCAGGCAAACCAGGAAGAAAGCCCTGGCGAACCACTTTTGAAGATCAGTGAAAGCCTGTCATGGACTGAGCTGTGTTCACAAGAAATCTGTAGCAATTCGGCTGGGCCAGGATTCCTGGTATTATGTGATGTTCCTCCATGCTGGAATTCCTGCCTCTGTGATATTAATGAGGGTGAAGGTGCTACGGTTGAGTTAGTGGGGCAGGATTTAATGTGTGAGGTTGTATTATGGCTTGGGGCAGCCTCTTGGCCCATAGGGGAAAGGGAGGTGAGCTGAGATGCAGTTGGGAACCTCATACTACCAAGAAAGCAGCACTGAGAGCTAAGTGCATCCTTTGGACCTGAGATTCCTGTGCCAGGATGCTCTCATATTGAATTTGGACTCTTGGTCTGCCGGACTGTGATAATTTCTCATGTTGAATTTAAATTTGTACAGCTTATTGGACTGTGGCAAAATTAAATATCTCATTTTGAAGCTATCCATTTGTGGTGTTTCTGCTGCAGCAGCACGAAAACAAAGCCCTATGGATAACAGCAGTTCAACCTGCAACTTATCGTGGGATGGCACAGGCCTAGGCAGCATTTCACTCCGTTGTACATGGCATCACCACAGTGGCTGGTCAACTTGATGGCAGCTAGCAGTAAGAACAAGTTGTAATTCCTCCAGTGTCAGCTAGGCTCAGTGCTAGACTCTGTGCAGAAGCTTCAAAACTGCCAGTTTCCATGTGCCATTCCACCAGCCTCCTCCAGCCACAGTAAAACCAAAGGGCTGGTTGTCATCTCAGCCTGTTGTCTCCCTGACACCCATCTTACAGAAGACGCTCAATATGTGAATATTTATGACCATGACATTTATACCTCTGTGACTTTGTTTTTACCAAATAGACTATAACATTATTTTTTTTCTTAAGATTTGCACTAAATTGTATGAAAAAGACTCTCAGCCACTTGATACAATCCAGGAGTTTATAATTCCGCCTGAACTAATGTTCTTTTTCTCCCAGTTTATTTGTTTTGATCCCAACTGTGAGGGAATAATCAGTTCCATCACTTCATCCCCAGTTGTGTGTCCACCGTCATTTGCCCCTGGGGTTTGCTTGTATTCTTGTCACCATCAGGAACGTGTGCAAGGCCGTGTTTCCTCCGAGACCTTGCCCTGGATAGATTTACTTTGCTTTTCATCTTTCATGTAAATAGAGCTCACCTCCCTCAGGACAGTTACAGCAGAGTCCATTCTGACACACAAGAATCTGTTAAAATTCAGGATGCAAATCATAAACAGGGAAAGAAAGTTACAGGTTCCCAATCTAGTAGTGCTTAACAGCTTGACACAAGTTTAAAGTATTTCACTACCTCTATATTATTATTTTTTAAAGTTTATTCTTCCAGGCGTCCCTTGGACTCACTTATATTTATTTTGCAAACTTTTCTTGGGAACCTCAGGCACTGAGCCAGGCCCTTGGGACACAGAAATGGCAAAACCACTTGACCATGAGGAACTTGCAGTGAAATGGAGGAGACAGAAGTGTTGATAAAATCAACAAGAAAACATGAAGATGGTTAGAACTGAGACCCGAGAATGGTTCTGGAAGTGAAGCAGAGAGGAAGAGATTAGATGGTGGGGAGTCAGAGGCTTCTCCATAGAACCAACTTGATTTATAAATAGGAGTTACCAGGGAATGGGGAAGAGCAATGAACAGTTCTCTAAGATGGAACACCAGGTAAGCAGAAAATCATCTGCCTAGGCCTGTGCCTTTGCAAAACATGGAACTTTCAGGAAAAACAAACAATTCTAAATTATTGGAACATGGCATGTTGGAGGTTCATTGCAACCCCAGGCTCATGCCAAATTACATGTCTACAAAGGGAGGTGGAGGCCAGATCCTGATGAGCCTTTAATATGCACAGACTTAAAGAGTATATATTTTTGCACAGGGAATGGAGATCCATTAAAGATTTGAAGCAAGGGAAAAAATCACAACCATATTTGGTATTTTGAAAGATAATCTTGACTATTGCCTGAAGAAAAGATTGGAAGGTATTACAAGTGAATGCAGAGTAACAGGTGACAACCATAGCATTGTGGTGGAAAGACAATGGTGTCCAGGATTGGGATCCTGGAGCTGTAAATGGAAAGAAAGGACTCAATGGGAGAGATATTTAAGACATAAAACCAACTGGGTGGATTGCTATGGATGACAGAGGGAGAAGGGTCCTAGGTGACTCCCAGACTTAGAGTTGCACAACAGGAATCTGAGTTATACTGGAGTAGAACCACTTTTGACAGAGCAGATCAGGAGTTCTGGTATGTTTACAGATCTTGTATGGTTAGCAGATCTAGTATATTTACATACAAGATTGAACTCATTTTAAGAAATGCAAAGAAAATAGTAAGTAGGTAGCCGGAAGTTCGCTGGATATACACATTTATAAATCATTGGGATGAGAGTCATGATGATTAATGAAAGCAATGCTGAGAAGAAGCCCTGGGTCTAAACTCTCAGAAATTCCAGCTCTTGGAATGCTGAACAAAACTTACTGTCCATTAAAAGTGCAAGAGTTTTATTGGAGTGCTGGAACAGCTTCAGCTGGGAAACACACGCAGTGCAAGATCACAAAACATTCCAACATTTTATACAGAAAAATGGGGAAGAGAATACAGGACCATAATCATGGGGACTTGGGATCACACATGTCTACAGTAAGGGCTTTAGCACAGTGATGGTTGTAAGGAGGGCGCAGAACCCGGCAACGTCTCCTTCTGTGGTACACAGGATCTCTGGGAGTAGACACCGACTCAATGTCACCTACTAAGAGCAAGACAAGACAATTGAAAGTTAAAATCTTAGCAGCTTAGCTGGTCTGTTTTCTAACAAAGACTTCCTGGAGCCAATCTGGCAGGCACTTTTATAAAATATCTACATGTACAGTCTTGCTGGGGCATGCTTCACAAGCATTGTCCTCAGACTATCCTGATAACCACTTCCTGAAGAGATACGTTTCCTCACCAACTGCACTCTTGCTCCCTCATTATTTGTCAAAGGTAGTTAAAGTTTTACAAGAAATAACATGTCATCAGACTATCAATCACAGATAATATATTTTTAGGAGTGTAAAAACAACGACTTGATTTTAAGTGCCCTTGAGTGAGTTCTGACTTATAGATGCCCAAAGTACAACAGAACACAGCGCTGCCTCGCCCTTCACCACCCTCACAATCACGGTCTGTCTGAGCCCGTGGTTGCGGTCGCTGTGTCAATTCCTCTTGCTGAGGGCCTTCCTCTTTTTTCACTCACCACCTACTTTATCACCAGTGATGTCCTTCTCCAGGGACTGATCCCTCCTAATAACATGTCCACAGTGTGTGAGATGTAGTCTAGCTCTTCTTGTGTCTAAAGAGCATTCTGGTTGCACTTCTTCTAAGACATCAGTACCATCAGGTCCTGATCACATGCTACCTCCTGAAATGATTGAACAACCATCAGTTCTTTTTGGTATGGTGATACTGTGTGTTTCTTCCATCTTATTTTCACGTTTCGTGTGTCAGGTAACATTTTGCCCATAGACTGCTTCAATATTTTAACTTGTAAATTGAAGTTTTTCTTGAGTTGTCTCTGCTTGAGTAATGCCAAACTTTCTTTCCTTGTGGTTTTCTATCTCCAGCTTCTCACACATGTCATTATAATATTTTATGTTGTCTTCTCAAGCCACTCTTTGAAATTTTCCGTTTAGTTCTTCAGCTTCGTCATTTCTTCCTTTAACTTCAGTTACTTGATGTTCCAGAGCAAGTTTCAGAGGCTCTTCTACCGTCCGTTTCGGTCTTTTCTTTCCTCTCTTTTTAAGGACCTCTTGCTTTCTTCATGTGTGGTGTCCTTGATGTCATTCCACAGCTTGTCTGGTCTTGGGTCATTTGTGTTCCGCATGTCAAATCTGTTTATAGCCTGGCGACATGTTACTCCTTGTAAAACTTTAACTACCCTCAACATACACTCAAGGTTATGCTTTACCTCTCATGGACTCATTCTATTGTTCTTCAGTTTCTACTAAAACTCACATGTGAGCAACTGCAGGTCTGATCCACAGTCAGCCCTGGCCTTGTTGTCACTGATGGTGCTGTTGTCTCCTTTCACAGATGTAGTTGATCTGACTCCTGTATAATTCCATCTGGTGAAGTCCATGTGTATAACTCCTGTTTGTGTTGGTGAAAAAGGGTATGTGCAGCAAAGAAATTGTTGGTCTTATGAAATTCAGTCACAGGACCTCTGACATTATTTCTATGGCTGAGGCCATTCCTTCCAAGATGCATGAGATTACATCAGCTTCAGAGGACACTGGGCCTGGGATGCTGGGGCTCTGTGTTCCTATTCCTGTTAACGGTCTGTGTGGTCTTGACCAGTTCTCTTCCCGTCAGTGGGCCTCACTATTTTTTCTTTCTTGAGACTGGATCACTGATTCACAGACTAACGCATGTGAAGGAACATTGGGAAGTCAGGAGCTTTTACTCGAATGTCAAAATTTTTGCTGAACACCATAAAATAGTGGCACATTCAGTTACAATAAATGGATTAGAACAATTTTAGGCTTAGAAAATACAACTGCATTATAAGATCTGAACATTGCATCAAAACTGAGCACAGAAGTCCATTAAGAAAAATTGGTAGAGGTCATGTAACTAACCATGTTCAGCTGATTGCAAATTACTCTCATAAATATTTATTTGTATTTGTCGGTTAATACTTGCAGAGCCATTGGTTTTACAGGAGTAAATGGCAGGAAAACAAAATCTGTGAGTTAACTACTTCTGCTAATTGAAAAAAAGTCCTGTTTTCAACGGTTGTGACGACACTTCTCATTCTCAGGGAAACAGGGAGGAAGGCCCTCGCTGGCTTTAGGAAGGCTGACATTCTATGGTTTGCCCAAATTCTGCTGCTCCGCAAAACAACTAGTCTTACCCCACAGAAATACAGCCTCTGAGAGTAAAAGGGCTTCCTGCATTATCTAATCCAATCCTTAATATGCAGATACGGCACAGCAACACCTAGAGGTTCAAGGCTTTTCCTAAATCATTCAGCTACTTACAAGCAAGGCCGGACTTAGAATTTGATTCTCCTGTCTCCTACTGTACTCAGTGTTTTTCTGCTCTGTAAATTTGTGTGATAAGAAAGAGCACACACATTCCGGTATACTTGCAGTTAATTCTCTCTTGATGTTCTCTCATCATTTGTAACTTAGTCAACAATTATCTCTACAGTTGAGAATTTGCAATTGGAAATCGCATCCTAGTACATAGAGTTCTTTTTTGTTTGTAAGTTAAGATTTACTTATAATCTATTTAGTTCTTCTGAAGCTGTCAGAGATGGAAAAATAATAAGCAAAGCAGAGCATTTAGTTATTAATTGATGAGGTCAGCATTCCACACATAACTGTCTTTCTTTTGTTATCCATGGTGTGTTCCATTTCTTTTTGTTCAGTTTATGAGCTATAACAAAGTCTATGTGTTTTGTTAGCATCAGTCTGCATTTTTGTACCTCAGAAAAATGGCAAAAGAAAGTTCTGACTTTCCACAGGAAGAAGACTACCTGGATCACCCCAGGAACTCTAAATGACCTTCTGGGGCTGAAAATGAAATATTCCAAAGCCCCTCTTGTGACGGGAAACACCTCTGTCGGTAGGTAGCAAAGAGACCATGGTTCCCATTTCCTGTGTTGAAAATCAACACTAGTGAGAAGGATGAGTGTGGCGTCCACTCACAACTCAAAATGCACACCTGGTGATTCAAACTCACTCTCCTTGCCCAGCAGACAGCGAGCTCTTACATGGTTAATTTCCCTAGTTCCTAAGGAACAATTTGGTCTCCTATCCCAACTAGGAAGCAATTATATTTTTCATTCTTTTAAGCCTCAGTAAACAGTAGAACAGAAGTTTCTGTCATGAGACCCTTGAGTGAAAAACCTGCAGATAGCTTCACTACTTGGGTCAGACTAAGTTCAAATATCAGGGGAATTACAGAAGAGGAAAACAAGCCTCTTGTGTCCAAGTTTCATTTTACTTTGCTTAGTAAGCCTGCAATAAACTCTTCTAAGCCACAGTGTTATTGGCAAAAACAAATCTAGCCGACTTCTTTCCCACTAACGAAAATATTTCTATCTTTTAGGGCTTGAGATGAAGTGCAAAGAGGTTTTTCATTCAGTTATTCTCTCTCCTGCAAGGATTTTGGAATTGTTAATAGACCAACACAGAAGAAGGTGTGTTCTCCTTTATTAAAATAAGGTCCTGAGGTTGCAGGTGTTTCTGCTAAAGAAATCTGAGGCTGTTTGATCCTTACGAAATCACAGGCTCCTGGACCACAAGAAATCTTTTATATTCCTTTCCTCCACCATAATACTGAACCACATGTGATCTTTTGAAAAGACTATCTCCTAGATTCAGAAAGCCCCAGTAAAGATTGTAGTTATTCTCTGGAGACTGAATTTTCTGCATATGGTTGTTGATTCTCCTGTAAACTCATTCAGATGTCTAACTGCCATCTTAGTACTAAAGTACAAAGGAGTGCTTTGGGGTCCTTGGATGGTGCAAATGGTTAGCACTTTTGGCTGCTAGCTGAAAAGTTGGAGGTTCAAATCTATCCAGAGGCATCTCAGAAGACAGGCCTGGTGATCTCCAAACAATAGTATATAGTTTAACTAGTAAAAAATGTCTGCCTTGAGCACTAAGCTCTTTTAAGAACTTTCTAATGGAATCAAAGTGGCAACAGCAACTTGAAAGATTAGATCAGAACTTTAGGGGGCAGTGAGCTTATGTCAACTGTAGAAAAACAACTCAGAGGAGGGTAAGAAGGAATACACAGTTGAAGAACATCATCAGGGTCATTGAATTATACACGTGGAAAGTTTAATTCGTGTGTGTTTTGCTCTGTATGTGTTGTTGAGAGCAACAACAACAATAAAATTTTTTTAGATGTAAAAAAGTTTGTGGAGTTCTACTCTGACATACAGATGAGATGGTTATGAGTCAATGCAGTCGGTCTTTCTGAGGAGTGCTGATGCCTGTTTCTCTTCTCTGGCAGCAGATGAGAACAGCTACTCACGTTCGCTCGAAATAGTCCTCTTTGTCGACACACACTGAATAGAGCGCATACTGGGAGTCCCTTGAGTTTTCTGGTCCCCAATTCAGCAGACCCAATTTGGGGAACTCTTCCAAAGCTATCCACTAAGGAAGGGCCATGACTCCCTTCCTCCTCCTCCTCCCATCTTTCACAATTCAGGACTTGACTGTTTAGTTTGTTACTCTGTCAAAACTATAGGTGAAATAAAATCATTTTAAGACACTCATTCATTTATTAATTTTACAGTTATTAAGCATTTACCATGTGCCAGCCACTAGGCTAACTGCTGGTAAACCAAGGCTACTGAAAAAAACAGCCAACCAAAGCATGATTTTTGCTCCTAAGAACGCATAGTTTCAGGGGGAAGCTAGACACAAGAGAAGACAATTGCATAACGAGGTAATAAGTGTGATATTTGTCATTCCATAGTTTCCTTTGTCATTAGTGGAATTTTCCTCTGCCATCTAAGGGTTGTATTCAAAATTGCACTATCTTTCAATTAGCCCAGTTGCAGTGATTTTTTTAAACTTTAATTAAGGAGAATTTGTGGACTTTTGAGGCAGGAAAAGACAAAAATGAATACTATTTAAAATACTGCATATGTTAGAAGTTTTAAATTTAGATGCAAAGTTGTAAGCAGTAATTAAAATATCTTGTGTTTTTTCCTATTCTATTCTCAACCCTATTTGATAATAGTCAACACTAGTGGTGTCACAGATAAGAGTTCCAGCTGCGAACCCAAAGGTCAGCAGTTCAAATCCTCCAGGCTCTCCTTGGAAACACTATGGAGTAGTTCTACTCTGTTCTACAGAGTTACTATGAGTCAGAATTGACTTAATGGCAACATATGTGGTTTGTTTTTAGTTTGGTAATAGGGAAAGATAGTGAGTTTCTTAAAATTATATTTTATCTTGTAGAAATATACTAATCAGATATGTATGATAAGTGAATGCATGATGGCAGGGAAACACAGACCTGTCATTGTTTTCTGTCATTGTTATTGTCCCTTAGGTAACTGGAAAATGCACACACACAACCCCATCTATTTAGTGTTGCTAATTTTACCTATAACTTCAATACTGCTGAGTCATGGTTCTGGCACTCTGAGAAAAATGAATGCATTCTTTTAACCTTTTTTTTACTTTTGAACTTGGATCAGCTTGTAGTAAACATCCTTTGAAATCTGAATAAATATTTGTTTTATTACCTCAAAGGACAGAGACCTCTACCTGCAAGTGTCCCATGTCAGACCATTGCCATGTTAAAACAGGTCAAATAAGTTTATGTCTTGTGGTCAAAGTGCATTACAAAAAGCCTACAGAGGTGGGCCTGTGGACAGCTATCTCCTTTCTAGAAGAATCTTAGATTTCTAAGCAGTTCTAAGTTAGCTTATTTGGTAAGCAAAACAGAACCTCACTGAAGAAAACTGTCCCAGCGTGAATTCCTCCGATTCATCTGAAAATCAAAACTGTCCTTAATCAAATGATCTCAACTCCAGGAGGTACTGGAGGGAAGTCTTATTTAATGAGAGTCACAAGCTTATTTCAGGTTCTTTACAAGAGCTTTGCATTCTGTGCAACTTCCCAAAGTTAAAGCGTGAGCTCCCTCTGCTGAAGTGATTTAATGCACGGTGATGAAGTGAAACCACTGAAAACGTGTGTGTTGCCTACTAGGCCATGAAGTTCTGAGAAACATCAGTAAGTATGAATTATAAAAAATATTTTCTGTTTTTTAAACTCATGACTACAAATGTGGTTTTAAGGAGCTCTGGTGTGAAAGTGGTTTAGTGCTCAGTTCCAGAAGGCCTGTGGTTTGCACCCACCAGCTGCTCCTCGGGAGAAAGAGGGAGCAGCCTGCTCCTATAAAGGTTCACAGCCTTGCAGAGCCTCTGGGGCACTTCTGCTTTGTCCTACAGACTGCTTATGTGTCAGAATTGAGTCAACAGCAAAGGGTTTGCCATTTATTTTGTTTTATTTTTAATACTCTCTTTTCCCACTTGCCACCTTCTTGGCCCAGCTTACAGAGTATTAACAAAGGTGTCTTGCTTGCAGGGTTTGCAGCAGGCGCTGGCCTCAGCCTGGCCCAAGTGAAGGACATGGTGGCTGATGGGATCTGGAAGCTTCCAGAGGAGAAGATGCCCCTGTACCAGGCTCTTTGGAAACCCCTGAGAATACCTGCTGGAGAGCAGATAAGGAACACGACACTACGTTCTCTCGCCTACCTGCTGAGAGTGGGGTATCCTTCAGTCAGTGTTTCTGCTGTGTCCTAACATATCCATCTGTGTTCTTCACACACCTGAATCAGATGGAATTCCTCATTTCAGGCCATGTAAGCCGTGTTAGTGAATGCATTTGCGGGGAGGTCCTGCCTTCCTGCTGTGACCCTAGGATTTGCCATGACCCTAGGATTTGGGCTCTAATTGTCCATAAAGGGTCTATCTAGTTCAGAAAGTTCTGTCTTCAACAGTCCCCAAAGGGAATTCTTTGTCACCTTGAAAAAATAACTAATGGATAAATGTAGAAACAACTGACCTAATAATAAATACAAAAAAAAGAAAAACAAACCACAGGATTTACCCAACCCACTAGGTTAACTATATAGCATAACAACCATTCTATATAGTAAATAACTATAAAATAAATATAGATACATGTAACTGTAAACTAACAAACAGTGGAGTGATCCTTTTGAAGTTTCAATCCCACGGTGTGAAAGAATTGTTGGAATTCATCAGTCTCATGTAAATTGTCATCTTTGGTTAATGGGACTTTGTGTTTCTGCTGGCCTCCCCTGGATTCTGCAGGCTCACATTCTAGACTGCACAAACAGAAAGGCTGCATCTTCGCATGAGTGCCTTTAACCAACGAGGGTCATCTCAGGCCCGCCACCTGCAATTCGTTCCTTCATGTCACTTCTTCAAGTGCTGAACCCTCACCAGCTGCCTTTCCCTGGAAGCAGCTTCCTCAGATGGAGGGCTGCTACTGTGTGCTGGCCACAGGCCATCTCTTCCCTACTCTACTCCCATCTAACTTTCACTTTGTGTGCATCCCCATGCAGCCATGGAAAGGGGTTTGATAAGCGTGTGGCTGGGAGGACATCAACTTCTCCCATCCTGCAGAAGCCACTGTCTCACTTGTCCCCTCTTATAAGTACTCCTGTGTCAGCTTCTGGCTCACCTGTACACCTCACCCTTAGCCCCAAGCTATAAGCACCCGAGGTTATTCCCTTTATCTGTTGTCATGCAAACTCCATGTACATCATTTCAGAATGAAGTCTCCATTTATACATTATAATTTGTGACTCCTCTAAATGAGAAATTAGAAGGGTGGTATTGAAGTAATTTTCACTATTGGTCCTCAGTGTGAAAGAATTGCTGGAATTTATCAACCTCATGTAAATTCTCATCTTTGGTTATTGGGACCTTGTGTTTCTTCTAGTAATTTTCACTATTGGTCCTCACAGTTCCTAGTTTATGCATAAGTAAAGCGATTAGAGATTCCTCTAAAACATAAGAATGTGCATGGAAATTTCACATGCAGGCCCCTAGTTTTTATTCTAATTCCTAGAGAGTTTGCAAAGAAATGCCTTCTCTGTGTAACTCAGCACTCATAGTAACAACAGCTCCGAAGATGCTGCTCTCCTTTTCTTTTACTCTTAGGAGGTCACATTATTAGCAGACTTCCAAATTCTGATCTCAACCCTAGGAGGGGTATAGGTGATTGGATCCTCAACGTTGCTTCAGTAGGTGAGTTACTGAATCCTATTGTAAATACTGATGTCAGTGCTATAAACATAGTGAACACAGCATTGGAAGACATTATTAACTTCTCATATAAGTCATTGGATACATTGCTAACTGTATATCTACATACCATGAGGAAAGTAGGTGGAAAGGAGATACTTCAGGTAACCAGGAAACAATGGTAAAAGCATCTAAACTTATCTTTCTTCTTGTCTATTCATTAGCAATAGATAAACCATTGTAACTGAGGTGAGTTTGTGAAGAGTGTTACAAATCACAACTATAGTGTAATGGAGCATTCAGTTTATTTTAGAGGCAGAATGTATTTTACTAGCTTTTTGAATTAATTTTGGCCTAAATTTATAGATTTAGGACATCAAGACATATTTTAAATTTTTAAAGCATATACCAGTATTATTTTGCTGACTCAAATCCATCCCCATTGAGTTGATGCTGAGTTATTATAGGATCAACCTTTAGGAATGGGTCAGCTATGCAAACTTTGAAGAAAGTTGTCTGTATTGATTTCTTTAGACTGCTATAACAAAGTACCACAAAATGGGTAACTTAAAACAACAGAAGCTTATTCTCTTACAGTTCTGGAAGCAAGAAGCTCAAATTCAAAATGTCAACCAGGTTGGTTCCTTCTGAAGGGTTGGTTCCTTCTGAAGGGTTCTGAGGGAATCTATTACCTGCCTATCTCCTATTTTCTGGCAGTTTCCCGTAACTGTAGGCGTTCCTTGGCTCAAATCTCTGCCTCCTTGGTCACATGGATTCATGCCTGTGTCTACATTTCCTGTTACAAGGCCAACAATCATTGAATTAGGACCTTGCCTAATCCAAAATGACCTGATCTGAAAGTGATTACATCAGCAAAGACCATATTTCCACTGTATGAGGTCTGACAACTATCTTCACGAACTCATCCTAGAAAAAGTGCTACACGACTCATTGCTGAATACCGCCATGATTACCTTGCGAGTACTGCCCTTGGAAAGCTATGCACTGACTCCAGCACCTAGTCCACCCTTCAAAGCAATTCTGGAACTCCTTTTCTGGAATGGCGATCAGAGCTGTTTTCCTGTTACCCCTGATGTCTTGAATGTCACCAAAATGTCTTCCTTTCAGTATTGTATTTTTGGGTAAAGAAAAAATTCACTGGGGGTCTGGTCAGGTGCATTGGGAGGGTGTTGCAATACAAGTTATTTGTTTACTGCTTGAAAACTCCCTCACAGACACTGCTGGGTGAGCTGGTGCATTGCCGTGATGCAAGAGCCGTGAGTTGTTGGTGAAAAGTTCAGGTTGTTTTCGACTAACTTTTTCATGCAGCTTTTCCAGTGCTTCCAAATGGTGAACTTGGTTAACTTTTTTGTCCAGTTGGTACAAATTCATAATGAACAACCCGTCTGATATCCAAACAGTTTAACAACCTCATTGTGACTATTGATTTGGACTGACAGAATATTTTGGTCATGGAGAATTGGCTGACTTCCATTGCGCACTTTGAGACTTTGTTTCAGGGTCATATTGGTTCACTCATGTTTCATCACCAGTGATAGCAGAGCCCAAAACAACATCTTGCCTCTCCAAAAGGTCTTGGCAAACTTTGACTCTCCTTTGCTTTTGCTCATGGCTGAGCTCCTTGAAGACACAACTTTCTCATACCAAAATTTTCAGTTAAGATTTTCCTGTTTATCCATGTTTACTTGGTCTCCTACGCTTCTCACAGTCAGCGGATGATTTTGATGCACAATGTGATGAATTTTTACAGTGTTTTTGTCAGTTCTGCTTTTGTCAGTTCTGGCTGCCCTGGCCTTTCTTCTTCAGCAATGCTTTCTCTCCCCTCAGAAAAACGTTTAATCCATTTGTACACTGCCATTTTGTTCATGAAATTATCCCCATAATCGTGGACTGTTATGTTTCACATCCACTCTTGCCATATTCTTCAAGACACTTAATGTTTGTTCATTGCTCTAATTCGAGCTCTGACATTTCTCACGACGATACACAAAACGTGCAACAGTTGTAATGAGCACCACTCAGCAAGACACTGCCACATGTCAACACAAACACAGCTATGAAACTCTGACACACTAAGGTTATGAAACTTGACTGAACTGTTTATGCAGTGCTACAAAGCTAAGTGCCCAGTGGCAATCTGGCAGAGTTAATTGTCAAACTTCATAAGGTCACATGCACAGGGCGTAGGACTTACCATATATTTTTGACTGACGCATTCAACTCATAACACTACATAAATGCTTTACATAAGCAATAATCAGTTATCAAATACAATGGAATGAAGTTCCAATTTGCAATACCAAAAAAAAAAAACAAAGACAAAACCCTTTGCCTTTGAGTCTATTCTACTTATAGCTAGTCCTTGGCTACTAAGAAGCAATATGTAAAGATATCAAGTTTCTCCTAATTTGAGAAATTAAATGCATTCTCAATCAAAATACCAACAACATCTCTTGGAAACGAGAATTTTAAGTTCATCTGTTGTTGTTGTTAGTTGCTGTTGAGCAGACTCTGACTCATGGCAACCCTCCGTACAGGAGGGAAGTGTTGCCTGGTCGTACCCCTCCTTCATGACTATTGGTGCATGTGAGTCCACTGTTGTAGCCACTGTGTCTGTCCATCCCACTGAAGGTTTCCTTCGCATTTTGGGGCCAACCCAGGGAGCTCATCTTCCAGCACAGTATCAGACAATAGTCCGTGGTGACTCTTAGGGTTTTCATTGGCTAATTTTTGGAAGAAGATTGCCAGGGCTTTCTTCTTAATTTGTCTTATCTAGAAGCTCCAGTGAAACCCATCCATCACAGGTGACCCTGCTGGTATTTGAAATACTGGTGACATAGCTTCCAAAATCGTAGTAACATGTAAGCTACTGTAACACAGCAAATTGACAGGTGAGCAGAGGAAAGTTTATCTAAAAAGATTAAAATAGATACTTTTGAAAAAGAGAAATGAGAGAAATTATCTCCATGTAGTACTTAAATTTACTATATAGCTCTAGTAGTTAAAAAATTCTAAGTACTAATCCAGGAAGGAAGAAACAGACCTGTAAAACAGTGCAGTGTCCAGAAATAAATGGGAAATGGGAATTGGGAATCATTAGAAATAAAAAATACATTTCAAATAAGTGTCGGGAAATATAGCATTTTCTAAAAGACACTAGTTGGAAAAAAACCTAGAAAGGCATGCTTACATAAAGAAACATAAAACTGTATTTCTACCTTTTACTGTACTATGAAAGTAAATTCCAGGTTAATGATACATTTAAACATTACGAAATAAACCTATAAAATTATTCGGCAAAATTAGAAGTGAACTTGTTTTTTAAATCTATAGCTTAGGCAAGTCCTCTCTAAATACACCATGAAAACCAGAGGCCATTAAGGAAAAGATGATGGGTAGATTTGATCCTACAAAACAAAAAACTTAATACAAAAAAAAAATATTTTTCAACTCATATTTTTATAAATCAATAAAGAAACCAAAGAAAGGTTTGAAACAGTAAAAAACAAAGTTAAAGCATATTCCCTGGAAGATTACTGGGAGAAAGATATTAAGCTATATCGAACCTCAATAGGCTTTTTAGAATACAACAATTCAGACTGGCAGCAACAAAAAAAATTGATGATGTCCATCTCTGATTAAGCTTGACTTTCTTTTCCCAAGTGTACTCTCTCCATAAATTGAAAACAACAACAAAAAAAGGTGACTGAAATCCAAAAGCATGTTATTTGTTAAAATTTTGGGGTTCCAGGAGCCCAGCAACAGGGTGCCTCCTCTGCTGCCTCCAGGTATCTTTTTGTTTTTAGTTTTACAACAGTAGCTCTTCCCAGACACAGTTTCTGAGGGGACAGAATGCAACAAGAATGGAAATGCATTATCAGTTCTTGTTACCTCCTAGACCGTAAGTGATCTCCTAGCAACAGTAAGTGACCAACTGGCAGCTGGCTAGATGGTATCCGAGTGTTATTTCTTCCAGCCATCCTGTTTAATATTGATCTAGTCTCCATGATAATTTAAAAGGGAAGTAAAAAAGTCCAGGTGCTATAATAAACTGCACCTGGCTTCACGTATTCTAGTCCATGTTCCTTAATTTTGGCTTCTTTTTCATGCAGTTCAGCAGACAATTCTTGAGAATCTATGGCAGGCATCAAGCAAAGCAGAAATTACAGGAAGGCCAAGCCATTAAATGTTTGTAAACTTGCAGGAAGAGACAGAGCATAAGAAAGAGTGGAGAGATGAACTAAACAAGTGCCACCACCATGGGGACATGTCCACGGTGCAGTGAGTTTGGAGGAAGCAGTTCCTAAATGCACTTGGGGTGAAGCAGAGGATACAAAAGACTCCTGAGAGGTGGTAGTTCTTCAGCTAGAACTTGGAGGATGGGCAGGAGTTTGTCAGGTGAATAAGGTGAGGTGGGAAGGGATATAAAGAATCAGGATAAACTGCTCTTACAAAAGCTTGCAGATGAGAGAGAAGCTGGTGGGTTTGGACAATTACCAAAAATTTGGTGTCAAGTTTCCCCGGGTGGTGGAAACCATGTGTGCTTGGCTGCTAAGTGAAAAGTTGGTAGTTTGTATCCACCCAGAGGTACCTAGGAAGAAAGGCCTGGCCATCTGCTTCCATAAAGATTACAGCCAAGACAACCCTGTGGAGCTCAGTTCTACACTGCAACACATGGACATCATGATGAGCCAGAACTGACTTGATGGCAGTGGGGTGGTTTGGGGTTTGGGCAAGTGTTGGGTATCTGGACTGGAGTGTGGAGTACCTCGGGTGAAAGGCTGGGAGTGAGGCTAGGCAAGTGGCAGGGGCCATATCCAGCAGGCCTTTTACAAAGCCCCTTAATAAAGGTTTCAAGAATGACTTACTATTGGTTCAGAGCTCCATTTTCATCCACACTAGACTATTTATTCAGTCAATATAATATGAACTTTTTGGCTGTAGGTTAAAGGAGCCTTTATCCATGGCATGGGATTATATTCCAAAGAAGAACTGAAATACTCCCCAGAAGGAGTGGTTTATTCTGAGCCTAAATAACCACAGAATTCCTGCTGTCACTGAAATTCTAGAAGAGATCTATGTCACTTGAGTGCATTCTTGAAACTCCACAGTCACCTAATTATCAAAGGTAAGAACTCAGACCTCCTGTTTCAAAATCTAGGAAATTTTTCCTGAATTTGCTTACTCTTCTGTACAAATTTCAGAAAAGAGACATTGTCATTGTTAGGTGCTGTTGAGTTGCTTCCCGCTCATAGAAACCCTGTGTGCAACAGAAGGAAACACTGCCCAGTCCTAACAGCTGTTAGTGTGCTGAGCCCATTGCTGCAGCCACGGTGTCACTGCATCTCACTGAGCATCTGCCTCTTCTCAGTTGAACCTCTACTTCACCATGCATGACGTCCTTCTCCAGGGACTGGTCCTTCCTGACAGCGTATCCAAAATACACGCCACAAAGTGCTTCCAAGGAGCACTGCAGTTGTGCTTCTACCAAGACAGGTAGCTGTCTTCCAAGCTTCTTGGCACAGGCAAATGAGCGCCTCCAGCACTGCATCCATTTGTTGAAATAGCTCCATTAGTATTCCACCAATTCCTAGAGCCTTATTCTTCATCAATGCCTTCAGTAAGGCTTGGACTTCTTCCTTCACTACCATCAGTTCTTAATCATATGCCACCTGCTGAAACGTTGAACATACATCAGTTATTTTGGGTACAGTGACTCTGGGGATCCCTTCTATCTTCTTTCGATGGTTGCTGCATTGTTTAATACTTTCTTTATAGAATCCTTCGCTACCACAACTTGAGGCTTGAATTTTTTCTTGAGTTCTTTCAGCTTGAGAAATGCCAAGTCTGTCCTTCCTTTTTGGTTTCCAGTCTCCAGGTCTTTGCATATTTCATTATAATGGTTTATTTTTTCTTCTCAAGCCACCCTTTGAAATAATCTGTTCGGCTCAATACGTTCATCATTTCTTCCATTCACTTTAGCTACTCTGTGTTCAAAAGCAAGTTCCAGAGTCTCTTCTGACATTGATTTTGGCCTTTTCTTCTTTCCTGTCTTTTTAATAAAGTCATGTTTTCTTCATGTATGACGTCCTTGATGTCATCCCACAGCTTGTCTAGTCTTCTATCATTAGTGTTCAGTACATCAAATTTACTCTTGAGGAGAAAGAAGAAAAGAAAGTTCCCAGCAGAATGTCTCCACTGACTTCAGAAATACTGAGTCTTCACTCTTAAGAGAGATCAAATTGAAATCAAACAAGAAGGGGTTGAGGAGTAGGGCATCTTGATAAATAAGGCTGTAGTGGATTCAACTGTGCCCCCTAAATGTATGTAGCCATTTGGCTGGGCCGTGATGCCTGATATTTTATGAATGTCCTCCATTTTGTGATTTTCCCATACTATATATTAAAGAGGACTAGGTTGGGGCTGTAAATCCCTTCCTAAGAACATCGCCCTTCTCCACTGCAGTTTCCCTGGAGTGTGGCTTGCAAGGACCTTTTATCCTACAAGAGATAAAAGGAAAGGGAAGTAAGCAGAGTTGGGGATTTATAACATCACGAAAGCAGCACCAGGAGTATAGCACATTCTTCAGACCTGAGGTCCCTGCACGAACGTGTTCCCTGACCAAAGACTGATGCAACACAAGGACTTTTCTCCACAGCTAATGAAGAGGGAAAGCCCTACTGCGGAGCAGACATCCTGAATTCGGACCCATAGTCTCCTGGATTATGTAAGAAAAAAACACATGTCTTTTTAAAAGCCATCCACTTGTTTATCTCTGTTAGAGCAGCACTAATTGACTAAAACAAAGGTTAAGTGTCTCAAGGAGATAAAACTGAAATAAGTGCATTTCATAGCTGCATTCTGAACCCTACCCATATGTCCTCCAGAGTCAAGTCCACTTGTTCGTGCTGCCCTCCCAGTACCATCCCCTCATCAGAGCTTGCTTTCTAGTAATTTTCTCAGTAATGAGTGATCAGTTTCTATTAACAGCCACTGATAACTGAAGGGTTGATCTCAAGGTTTCTGGGATCAGTGAGTTCTGAGTGGCCTGTAAAGACTATATTAAGAATTCTTGAACACAAGTGTACAGAAAATGGAGCTTCCGCAAATTCAGTTTCATTTTGAGCTTACATCAGGCCAGACAGGTGGGCAACACTAACCTCGGTTTTTTAGGGAATTCCTTCCTTTCCTAGGGGTAAGTCAAGGTGGAGAGGAAGGTGAAAATTCCTATCTGAATGATCTCTGTCTCCACTTCTGCACCAGACTTTGCCAGGGGCATCTGCAAAGTCACAATGCTCCCAATCTGGGTCTAGACACTTCCGTAGCAGTCTGCTCCCAAAAGGGTATCTTCACCTCCTACCCTTTTCTCCTTGCTTCCCTTAACACAGCCACTGTTAGTCTCCCAGTGCTTGCCACTTTAACAGAAATATTACAGGTGGGTGATTTAAAGAATGGAAGTTAGGGGAACATTCATATCTCTTGTAGCTTTCACAGCCCTGAACATTTCAATGTCAGTTTGTTGGCATACGGATGGACATGGCATCTTTCCCCTATGTATGACTCTGTATGTATTTTTTTTCTCTTTTTATATGACATCACTCAGAAGGAATTAGGTTTAAGATGACCCTATTGCAGTATGGCCTCATTAACATAACAAAAGAAAAACCCTATTTCCAAATAGGGTTTCCTTCACAGGCATAGGGGTTAGGACTTCAGCATAACTTTTGGGGGGTGCACAACTCAATCAATAACATTGACTCTGAGCAAATCTGTCTCCATGCCCTAAGATATCACCTATTCCTCCACATTCGCCTCAGAATAAATCAGGTTTTTAAAAACTAAAGCCTGAGAAACCTTACTTGCTTTGGGCCCTATGTACCATTTCTCCACTAAGTCAGTGGACCATAGAAAGGAAGAGGAAAGAAAAATCAGTACAAAAATATACTGGTTAATAGTACCATTACACTGTTAATTCCAAAACATCCAACACAAGCCTGTCAAGTTAGCACACAAGAAAATTCTAGCAGCCCACCTCTCTACAGGCAACCATCTCACTGACTTCCAGTTCTCAACTACAAAGATTATGGTTGTTTTGATTTGGTTTTGAGTTAGACACAAATCGTATGGAATCCAAGTGGTAGTATCTCAGAGGGCACCAAGGGCTTTGGTGTTTAAGATTTTATCTTAAGGAGGAAAGGAAATTTTCAGCTTTCCTACCTGTTATAATAGTGTCCTAACGCCCTCATGCATTTTCATGAGTTTCTCTGAAGAGAGCTCCATGTTCAACTTGACGTGAGAGAATTTACCTCTGGCAATTAGATTCACTCCTTACTCTGGATTAAACAGCCAGAAGAGATAAATGTGTCTGCATGTGTGTGTATCAGAGAGAGGTAGAGACAAGAGATACAGAATACAAATTATTCCTAAAAGAACCAGGCCTTCGGCCCTTCTCTCAGGGCTTGGCTGAGGCTGGAATGTCCATGGAATACACTGTGTTGTGTGCTATAAATGACACAATGACTGCTGCACAAAGAAGAGGAGACTGAACAAGACCGTCACCCTGAGTAGCTCAGTGACTCCTGAGTTCATTTGGATGACCTATGTGGACCTGTTTACTGACACAGTAAATGACATCCCTGTTATAACCATCCTCATGTGGACTTTTCAGTTCTTAGTGTTGATCTGATGGCTGTCAAAAAATTATAGGGCAGGTTAATTTTTGTTATTGAAAATTCTCACTTTGACTGTACTCACCACATCCTATATTGTTCAAAACAACTGAAAAATGAATGACTGACATTAAGAGATGGGTTAATTATCTTAGCCAAGCCAAGAGTCAACTGAGGAATACTCTACTCTTTATTTAATGATCTTATACAAACTGGATGTAGTAAATTATTTCTCTAAACATTTTATCAAATTTCATAGGTGTGATATTTTTAATACCTCAATAACCAAATTAAATTGATTAGGTATCTGTCCTAGTCAATTACACAGATAGTATTTGTTAGATAAACTAATCATTTACTGCCAAGCCAATATTTAATAACCATTTAAATGAAAATATTAGGAGGCAAGTCTAAGATGGGGGTGTAGGTAGTTGCTTTCTGTAGTGTCTCTTGCAACAAAGGCCTGAAAAATGAATGAATCAATTATATATGACAATTAAGAAGCCCTGGACATCAAAGACCAAGCTGAGGAGTTGGACTGTGTGCAAGGGGAAGGGAGAGAAAGTTCAGAAGCAGTGAAAAGCTACCAGACTTGATCTGACCAGCACCCTGTAGGCTAGATTGGCTGGAGTAAGCAGGCTGAGGAATCCTGAATATCAGGTGGAAAGCTGAGAGACTGGACTGGGAGAGAGGGAGGAAAAAGCAGACTCAAAGACAACTACCTTGGCCTGATTTGAATCTACACCCTGTAGAGGGGCCCACTTTAACCAGCCAGGCAGAGCCACAGATGGCAGCAGGTGTCCAAGCAGAGTATCAGTGCCACGAGAACAGTTCATCCTTCTCAGCAGAGACACTGAGCTTCAGATGGCCACACCTACAAAACTAAAGACAACTGTCACCTGAGCATCATATGCTAAGTGTTTGTAAACTCTTGTGGACTCGTTCTTTCCTACATAGTAATTTCTCTCCCTTTCCCCAGCAATTCTCTCACTCATCTCTGCTGTATACTGGGCACTAAATTCTGACACACTACTGGGGCTGGAAGTAGGACACCTTATGTGCACACACTGAATTAATCTCCAAAACTTGGAGAGGGAAGCAAAAGGAGAGGGAAAAAAAAGGTTCTGTGGGATTCCACTGAGCTGGCAGCTTCCCCTATGGGTCTCAGCTCACCCACAGATCTAACCATATAGTGACAAGACACTGGATTTTTTTAAGTCTATAATAATCAACTTAGCTCAAACAACCAAAATATTTGGACACTAAAAAGCTAAAATTTGAGAAAAAGATATATATAAATTAGAACACAATAAACAAATGAATTAAAAGAACTTTCTGATGGTTTGGAGACAACAATCAGTCTAATCATTTAAAGAAGTAGATCACTATGGCCTCAGAAAACTACCCCCCCAAAAATAATTAAAATTTTTTCTACATGAAGACTTCCTGCAATTATCAGATGTATAGAATACAAAACAGTAGTGTTTAGAACTCTGCAAGACATTAGAAAGGAGATTAGGCAAAACATAGCAGAATATACTGAAAATTAAACAAGCTGCAAAAAATACATGGGCAACAACGATCTGAAACTCAGCAGATTAACAACAGAATTACAGAATTAGACAATTCAATAGAAAGTCATAGGAGCAGGATTGAGGCAATGGAATGTAGAACTAGTGAAGCTGAATACAAAGTAATAGACATCAACATATATGAGAAAAAAATCCGATGAAAGAATTACAAAAAATGAAGAATCATTGAGTTATGTGGGACTTGATCAAGATGAATAATTTACTTATGATTGGAGTATCAGAACAGGGGGCAAAACAAAATACAGACATAATTGTTGAAGATATCTTGATAGAAAACTTCCCTGATATGAAAGACAAGAAGGTATCTATCCAAGGTGCTAACTGAATTCCACACAAGGTAGGTCCCAAAAGAAAGATACCATGGTACATCATCATCAAACTTAACAAAACTAAAGAGAAAGAGAAGTTTTAAAGGCAGCTAGGCTTAAATAAAAGATAACATATAAAGAAGACTCATTAAAACTGAGCTCAGATTACTTAAGGGAAACCACAATGGCAATAAAGCAATGCAATGACATACACAAAGCCTTGCAGGAAAAAAGAAAAACTGCCAATCAAGAATTATATATCCTGGAAAATTGTCTCTCAAATATAATGGCAAAATTAGAGCATTCCCAGATAAATAGAAGTTTAGAGATTTTGCAAAATTCAAACCAAAATTACAAGGAATGTGAAAGGAACTTATTGATTAGAAAATCAGTAACACCAGATGTATACCCAAGGATGCAATACAGGACACAGCATCCAGAGTCCTAATTAATTAGGGAACTCACAAAGCTTAAACAAAGCTAAAATATTACAATTAAGGAAACGGGGAGCTTAACATGTAAACTATGACAAGAATACACTATGAGGAGGGATATATTAAGGCATTCATAGCCTTTTCAGATGGAGAGGAAGTTAAGGAGAAAAAAAGAAATTAAAGACTGGTTCAAACCTAGAACATTAAGGGGGAACAAAGGGGTGGCAGTAACATAAACTAACAATACTGCATATCCAAACAATAGACATAATACAGGAGTGTCAACAAACACAAAACCAACACTGAAAAGGATAAAAAGAAAACCCATAAAGAAAAACAACCCAGAACAGAATACTAAGCAGAACAAAGAAAATGTCAACAGCACAAAAACTAAGGCACCAAAATGACAGCACTAAACACATACCTATCAATAATTACACTGAATATAAATAGATTGAATGCTCCAATAAAGGGTCAGAGAGTAACAAGCTGGATCAAAAAAACACTATCCATCTACATGCTGCTTACAAGAAACACACCTCAGACTCAAAGATGTGAACAAACTGAACATCGAAGGATGGAAAAACGCACCATGTTTACAACATACAAAGAGCAGGAGTGGCAATACTAACCTCAGACAAAATAGATTTTAAAGTAAAATTCACTATTGTGGATTTTAAGCACTATTTAGTGCTTAAAAATTCAGTACATAAGGAGGATATAAAAATATTAAATATTTATGCACTCAATACCAGAGCATCTAAATACATTGAACAAATGCTGACAACATCAAAAAATGAGACAGATCACTCTGGAATTATAGTAGCAGACTTCAACACTCCACTTTTAGGAAGGGACAGATTATCCAGAAAAAAAGCTCAACAAAGATACAGACTTTATTGTGACAGTCAATCAATGCAACCTCACAGACATATGCAGAAAATTTTACCCAACAACAGACAAGTAAATACACCTTCTTTTCTAACACACATGGGACATTCTCCAGAATGTATTAGCCCATAAAGCAAGTCTCAACAAAATCCAAACCACTGAGTTATTGCAAAGCATCTTCTCAGACCATAAAGCCATAAAAGTGGAAATCAATAGCAGAAGAAACATGGGTAGAAATTCAAACTGATGGAAACTGAACAACACCTTGCTCGAAAATTGATGGGTTATAGAAGACATCAAGAATGCAACAAAGAAATTCATGGAATCAAATGAGAATGAAAACACATCCTACCAGAATCTAGGGGATACAGCAAAAGTAGCTCTCAGAGTTCAATTTATCTCTGTTAATGTACACATCCAGACTGAATAAAGGGCCCTGACCACAGAATTAACCCTGCAATTTGAACAAGTAGAAAGGGAACAACAAAAGAACTTCGGGCACCAGAAGAAAATGGATAATAAAGATTATAGCA
This sequence comes from Heterohyrax brucei, assembly GCA_028571685.1. Classification (NCBI taxonomy): domain Eukaryota; kingdom Metazoa; phylum Chordata; class Mammalia; order Hyracoidea; family Procaviidae; genus Heterohyrax; species Heterohyrax brucei. Next base: position 109,729,993 of record CM053146.1, read on the forward strand.
GAACTAAACAAATTAGAGAACACAAAAACAATTAGAAGAATTAACAAAACCAAAAGCTGTTTTTTTTTTAAAGATCAATGAAATTGATAAACCATTGGCTAAATTCACAAAAGAAAAACAAGGGAGTAAACAAATAAACTGAATAAGAAATGAGAAAGGAGATACCACAATGAACCCAACAAAAATTAAAAGTATGGTAACAGAATACTATGAAAAATTGTACCATAACAGATTTGAAAATCTAGAGTAAATGGACAAATTTCTAGATTCACAACACCTGCAAAAATTATCACAAATGGAAACAGAACAACTTAATAAACCTGTCATAAAAGAAGAGATTGAAAAGAAAAATAATAATAATAAAATTGCCGACCAAAAAGAGTTCTGGCACCGATGGCTTTACCAGAGAATTCTACCAAACTTTTAGAGAGAAGTTAATTCCAATACTACTGAAGCTATTCTACAACATAGAAAAGGACAGAACATTCCCAGATTCATTCTATGAAGCCAGCATAATCCTGATATCAAAGCTGGTGAAGACTCTACAAAAAAAGAAAATTAAAGACCATTTTCACTTGTGAACCTAGATACAAAAATAGTCAACAAAATCCTAGCCAGTAGAATCCAACAACATTTCAAAAAAATAACTCATCATGATGAAGCAGGATTTATACCAGGGACTCAGGGTTGCTTCAACATAAGAAAAATGATTAATGCAATCAACCACATAAATAATACAAAGCATAAGAATCACTTGATTTTATCAGTTGACGCAGAAAAGACATTTGACAAAGTCTAAAACCTATTCATGTTAAAAACTCTCAGCAAAATAGGAATAGAAGGAAAATTCCTTAAAGAAGTAATGGGCATCTACACAAAACTAACTGCCAACATCATCCTGAATGGAGTGAGACTGAAAGAATGTCCCCTGAGAACAGGAACTAGACAAGGATGCCCACTGTCACCACTTCTATTCAACATTGTGCTCAGGTTCTAGCCAGAGCAACCAGACAAGACAAAGAAAGAAAGGACATCAGCATCAGTAAAGAAGAAGTAAAAGTATCCTTATTTATAGATGATATCGTATACACAGAAAACCCTAAAGAGTCTGTAATTAAACTGCTAGAACTACTAGAAGAGTTCAGCAAGGTGTCAGGATATAAGATAATCATAAATAAATCAGTGGGATTCCTTTACACCAACAAAGATCATCAAAGAGGAAATCACCAAATCAATACCAACTACTACAGCCCCCAAGAAGATAAAATACCTAGGAATAGATATAACCAGAGATGTAAGAGACCCATACAGAGAAAATTACAAGACCCTACTGCAAGAAACCACAAGACATTTATGTAAGTGGAGAAACCTACCTTACTCATGGGTAGGAAGATTTAACATTGTGAAAATGTCTATTCTACCCAAAGTGATCTACATATACAATCCCAATACAAATTCCAGTGTCATTTTTTAATGAGATAGAGAAACAAATCACCAACTTTGTTTGAAAAGGGAAGAAACTCTGGATAAGTAAGACACTACTAAAGAAGAAGAACACAGTGGGAGGCCTCATGCTACGCAACCTTAGATAGCCTGATACTAGTACAAAAACAGACAATATAGACCAATGGAACCAAATAGAGAACCTAGAAATATCACCATCCTCCTATGAACAGTTGATATTGGACAAAGGCCCAAAAGTTGTAAACTGGTGTAAAACAGTCCCTTTAACAAACGGTGTTGGCAAAATTGGATATCCATCTGCAAAAAACTGAAACAAGACCCATATCTCACATTTTACACAAAAACTAAATCAAAATGGGTCAAAGACCTAAATATCAAACCTAAAGCAATAAAGATTATGAAAGAAAAAATAAGGACAACAGTGGAAGTTCTAACATATGGCTTAGACAGACTACAAAATCTTACCAACAATGCACGAACAACAGAAGAAAAAAATAGATAAAGGGGAATTACTAAAATTTAAAGGCTCATCCAAAGACTTTATTCAGAGAGTTAAAAGACTGCCTACAAAATGAGAAAAAAATATTTGGCAGCTACATAACAGATCATGATCTAATTTCCATAATCTACAGGGTACTGCAAAATATCTACAAGAAAAAGACAAACCACTGAATTAAACAATGGCCAAAAGACAGGGACAGACACTTCACCAAGACATTCAGGCAGCCAAAAGACATATGAGGAAATGCTCACAATCATCAGGTATTAGAGAAATTCAAATCAAGACTACAATGAGATACCATCTCACCCCAGTGATGTTGGCAATAGTCCAAAAAACAGAAAACAACAAATGCTGGAGAGGCTGTGGAGAGATTGGAACACCCTTGCACTGCTGGTAGGAATACAAGATGGTACAGCCTCTTTGGAAAGCAATTTAGTGCTTTCTTAAAAAGCTAGAAATAGAACTACCATAGGATCCAGAAATCCTACAGAAATAAGAGCTGTCATATGAACAGATACACGTATACAAATGTTTATTGCAACAGTGTCCACAATAGTAAAAAGATGGAATCAACCTAGGTGCCCATTAGTAGATGAATGGATAAACAAACTACGGTATATATACACAATGGAACACTATGCAATGATAAAGAAAAATGATGATTTTAGGAAGCATCTCATAACCGGGTATCAACTAGAAGACATCATGCTGAGTGAAATCAGTCAGTTGCAAAAGGACAAATGTTGTATGAAACCATTATTATAAAGGCTTAAAAAAGAACTTATGCACAAAAGAAAAGACTCTTTGATGCCTACAAGGGTGGGGAGGGAGGGAGAGGGTTGGTCATTCCTATCCGTAATTTATAGGAATTCAATTAGGTGAAAAGTGTGACAGCACCCAGCAGAAGGCAGATCAGCATCAATGATCTATACTATAAACTAAAATGTTCTCTAAATTCAGCCCAACATTTCAAAGGATAGAGCAGCAGGGACAGAAGTCTAAGGACCATGTTTTCAGGGGACATTAAGGTCAACTGGCTTAACTAGCCTTGTGCTAAGAAAGTCTTCTGCATCCCATATTGGTGATGGGCATCTGAGGTCTTAAAAGCCAGCAAGCTGCCATTTGAGGAACATCAGCTAGCCCCAATCGACCTGGAACAGATGACAACCGAGAACTTCACAGACATGAAGAAAAATAAGCCCAGGAGGCAGAAGGGCCCAGATGACTGGGAGACTACATCAGCATGAAACCAGAGAACCAGATGGTTCTTGGCCACCTCCAAAGACAGGCTTGACAGGGGACACAATGTAGACTCCATGATGTAACATGAGAAAAAGAGGTGTGCGGATCAAGAATCCTACTGAAAGACCAGAATTGATTGTCTGACAACCTGGAGGATCCCCTGGGAACATGGTGCCTAAACTTGCTGCTGGCCCTAACCAGAAACTAGTACTGAAGTCAACAGTTCAAACAAAGAATGAACTGGACCTGGGGACACAGAGTGACCTTGTAGTGTGTGTACTTTATGGTTTTATATATTTATAGAAGGCTTTCATACTTGTTTCTCTCTAGCAGGGAGAGAAGAGGATAGAGAGCAGGGGACAGGTGTTCATTGGGAGGGTTCTAGTAGTAAAGAGTGGAAAGGAGGAATGTGCTGTCACAGGGTAGGGAGAGCAGATAGAGTTGTAGAGATGTGGGCAGGAAAAACTGACTTGGATTAAATACTTTCACTTCATCCCAACAAAACCAATTTTTTAAAAAGGTTTATACACAAAAACAGTCTCGCTTTGGCAGCACATATACTAAAATTGGAATGATACAGAGATTAGCATGGCCTCTGTACAAGGACGACATGAAAATTCATGCAGTGTTCAATATTTGTGGTGCTGGAAAAATTAGATATCCATCTGTAATAAATCGAAACAAGAACCATATCTCACACCTTATACAAAAACCAACTCAAATTGGATAAAAGACCTAAATGTCAAATCTAAAATGATAAAACTCATCCAAGAAAAAATAGCATCAACAATGGAAGTTTTAATACACAATGTAGACAGACTTCAAAATCTGACAAACAAAGCACAATCAACCAAAGAGAAAACAGATGAATGGGAACTACTAAGAATTAAACACTTCTGCTCATCCAAAGACTTTATCAAAAGAATTAAAAGATCACCTACAGAATGGGAAAAAATATTTGGCAACTATATGTCAGACTGGCATTTGAACTCCATAATCTATAAGGTACTACAAAATATCAGTAAGAAAAAGATAAATAACCGAATTAAGCAACAGGCAAAGGAGATGGACAGACACTTCTCTAAAGAGGAGATCCAGGCAGCCAAAAAAAACACATGTGGACATGCTCACTATCATTAGCTATTAAAGAAATTCAAATCAAAACTACAATGAGATACCATCTCACCTCAACAAGGTCAGCCATGATCCAGAAAACACAAACAACAAATGCTGGAGAGGCTGTGGAGAAATTGGAACTCTCCTACACCACTGGTGGGATTGCAAAATGGTGCCACCTCTTTGGAAAGCAATCTGACGCTTCCCTGAAAAATTGGAAATAGATATACCATTTGACCCAGTAATTCCACTGCTTGGAATATATCCTACAGAATCAAGGCCATTCACACTAACTGATACATGCACCCCAATGTTTGTTGCAGCACAGTCTACAAAAGCAAAAAGACAGAATCAACACAGATGCCCAGCAACAGAGGATTGGATAGGTAAATTATGGTATATGTACTCCATGGAACATTGTGCAATGATAAAGAACAATGATGATTTTAGGAAACATAACCTGGTTTCAATTGGAGGACATTATGTTGAGTGAAAGTAGTCAGACATGAAAGGACAAATATTGTATGAAACCCCTACAATAAGAACTTAAAAACAGACTCATGCATAGAAGAAAAGATTCTTTGATTGCTGCAAGGGTGGGGAGGGAGTGAATAGAAGGTGGGGTATAGATTAGATAGTTGAAAGAAATTTGACTGGGTGAAATCTGTGACAGCACACATTAGAAAGAAGATCAATTTTAACTGGACTTCAACATAACATGATTACTCCTCCCATCTTAACCCAATATTGAAAGGACAGAGTAGTTGGGGCAGAGGGCCAGGGACCATGCTTTCAAGGGGAAATTGAGGCCAATTGGCACAACTAGCATTTTGCTAAGAAAGCCCCTGCACCCCACATTGGTGAGTGGTGTCTCGGGTCTTAAAAACTGCCAAGCTGCCATCTGAGGTACACCAAATGGTCCCACATCAGCAGGAATGGATGATCACCAAGGACCAAAACGACACAGGGGAAAGAAAACCCAGAAGACAGAGAGACCCACGTGAGTAGGTGACTACATCGACCTGTGACCAGAAGAACTGATGGGGTGTGGCCACTACCAGCAATAGCTGTGATAGGGCTCACAAAGTTGAGTCTCACTGGCAACACAAGAATAAAAAGGGGTGCACCCTGAGATCGCCACTAAAAGACTGCTATTGATGGCCCTGGGGCCTTGGGGTTCCCCCAGGAGCATGGTCCCTGGCCCTGATGCTGCCCCTGTCCATAAATCATAATGGAGGTCAACTCTTCAGACAGGAATGAATTGGACTTGTCAACACAGAGTGACCATATCGTGTGTGCACTTTATGGCTCTATGCATCTATAGGATGTCATCTGGCTGACCTCTCACTGGAGGTGGGTGAAGAATGGAGAGGAGCGGATAGGAGATTGTTGGGAGAATATGACATGCACAGAACTGAGAGGAGGAGTGTGCTGTCACCAGGCAGGGAGAGCAGCGGGAGCTGCACATAGGTGGGCATGCAAATTTACATGGGAATGTACATTGTCACTCAATCATAAAAAAAAAAAAAAAATTTATGATGGTTATAAAGGAGAAGAAGAGAGGGGATGGGAAAACACCAGAAAGACAATAGATAACTGTGGTGAAGAGTACAGCAGTATACAGTACTGAGTAAGCAATGTCATGGAAGCTCACTAGACACATCCAGATTCCCTGAGGGACTAAATTGCTGGGCTGGGGGCTGTGAACACCATAGTCTCAGGCAACATCTAGCACAACTGATGTAACACAGTTTATAAAGAAAATGTTCTATGTTCCACTTTGGTGAATAGCATCTTGCATCTTAAAAGCCTGTGAGTGGCTATCTAAGATATTCCACTGGTCTCATTCCTACAGGAGAAAGGGAAAATGAAGAAAACTAGACATACGGGCAGGAACTTATGGACAACTACCACAGCCTCCCGACCATACTGAGGCCAGCATAACTTGATGTTTGCCCAGCTACCAACACTGAATGCTCCGACCCACCCCCCCAAAAACACCAGCGCCATCAAGTCAGATCCGACTCTTGACGACCCTAGAGGCCAGAGTAGAATGCTCTGACAGAGATCACAATAGAGGGTCGTCGTCAACAGAGCTGGCAAAAAATGTAGAACAAACTTTTAACTAACAAAAAAAGGCCAGATTTACTGGCTGGACAAAGACTGGAGAAAACTCAACTGTGTGGTCCCCAAGCACCTTTCTAGTTCAGTAATGAAGTTACTTTCAAGGTTCCCCTTTCAGGCAAAGATTATACAGGCCAATAAAACAAAATAAGACTAAAGGGGTCCACCAGCCCAGGAACAACAACTAGAAGGCAGGAGGGGACAGCAAAGCTGGTAATAGGGAACTCAAGGTTGAAAAGGGAGAGTGTTGACATGTCATGGGATTATTAACCAGTGTCACAAAACAATATTTGTGCTGTTTAATGACCAGCTAGTATGTTCTGTGAACCACTTAAAGCAGGAAAAAAAGTTTTCAAAAATATTTTACACTTCTGTTAATTATATAAACTTTCTTATTTACTGGATAAACTGTGAACACCGACGCGATGTTTTAAATAAATTTTTCTACATCAAAGTATCTTGACTTTAAAAATAAACAACACTTTCTTTACAACTGGAAGACAAGTTAGAGAGTCCTGGTGTTGCAGTAGTTAAGACACTGCCAACCAAAAGGTTGACGGTCCAATCCACCTGATGGCTCCAAAGCGGAAAGACTTGGGCATCTGCCCTTCACAGATGACAGCCAAGAAAACCCTGCCAGCTGCACTCCGTTTCACGGGTTCCATGAGTTGGAATTCCCCGGGAGGCTCCCAACAACAATAAAATAAACTGGGGAAAGCCATTTGTTGGCCCTACAATCTTTTACTGAAAAGTTGGAAAAAATAAGGTTTCCAGGGCTGTAATCTTTACAGATGGCCGACTGTCCCATCTTTCTAAGTGGCTTGTGGATTCAAATCGCTAACCTGTTTCCTTGGGCAAGCACTTAACTACTGCGCCCCGAGGGTTCCTCATTAAGCGCACAGGTCTGCAGCAAGCGTCGTGGGAGTTAGAAAGTCATGTAAAACACACACAGTATACAGCGTGTGACGAAGGCCAGAAGGGGTAGAACAGTTGCTGAGCTCTCCAGGTGACCAGACGAGGCAATCGTTAGCAGTTAATTTCAGTCCCGATACTGCGTTCCAGTCACGCCCGCCCGCAGGCTGACATCCGGTCCAAGATAGTTTTCCTGCACGCGAGTTCATCGAACTCTGGGCCCGAATCAGCCCTTGCTTCATCGGCTTCACTTCCACTTTAGGCTGCGGCACTCGCGCCTCCTTCCCCTAACAGGTCCCAGCTGCGGCGACTCCGCGGACGACTGCCGCCTTCCTCCCGGCCCCGGACCGCGGCGCCCCGCAGTGCGCCTGCGCAGCCTCGGCTCCGAAATGGCCAAGACTCAGGACAAGGCGACCGAGCTGGTTTTCTACGTGAACGGCCGCAAGGTGAGGCCGGCTGCCCGGCGCTGGGGTCGCCGCTGGGAAGACGGGGTCACCCGCTGCTCAGGGCACTAGGCGCGCCCCTGGGTTTTCTAGTTTGCCATCAGATTTGCCCCCAAGCGGTAAACGAAGTGTTTTCTGGGACTGCGTGGATCCTTGGGCCCCACCTTCCCCTCTGTTTGTTTCTCCTCTCTTTTCAGAATGCACAGGCCTCACTAAACCCACCCCCTACCCCCGTTGTTGTTGTTGTCGCTGGGTGTCGTGGAGTCTCTTCCGACTCTTGGCGACCTCCTGTGTGCAGAGTAAAACTGCGCCTTAAGGTTCTCAAGGCTGCGACCTTTTGCAATCCAATCACCGGGCCTTGACTTCCCAGTGCCTCTAGGTGGTTTGAAGTGCCAACCTTTGGTTGAGTAGTCTAGTGCTGAACCAGTTACGCCGTCCAGGAGCTTCGTCCTCAAGAAGACAAAAATAACTATTTACCGTCATTTCCAGTACCCCTGAATCTTCTGCCTTCAAACTCCAGCTGCCAAGAAAAGTTTCTTCTTTAAATAGGCTGAGGACAACCTAAAGGTGACTCTCAACTCTCAGAGTGTGTTTGGTAAGCAGAAAGCAGTTCTAAAGTTGGAACAGGATCATAGAGAGGAACAAGTTCAGTCCATGTTATCATATCTTAAATGAAGAAATGTCCCTTGCCAAAGTTACAGCAAATTCCTGCCAGAGCTGAACCAAAACCAGACTCTGGGGACTGTGAGGTTCCTGCTGGGTGCGCTGCAGTGCAAGGCCCTCTGTCTTCTGCAAAGCTGGATTCACGATACAAGACCTTTGGGACTGTGTCAGTTCCAAGCTGTGTTAGACTTCTGGGAGCACCAAAGCCCTTAGGAGTCCTTTAAAATGTCCCCCTAGACTGACCCTTGACTCTGCCCACTGTTAATGCCCCAGGGTATTGGCACCTCTGCAAGCGTGAAACAGAGGCAGAAAGGCTAAAGAAGCTTCTTAAAAACCAAACCCACTGCTGTCCACCGTGATGTGACTCATGGTGACCCTATAGGACAGAGTAGAACTGTCCATAGATTTTCCAAGGAGCACCTGGTGGATTTTAGCTGCTGACATTCTGGTTAGTAACTGAAACTCGTAACCACTATGTCACCTGGGTTTCCAGAGCCTTCCTTAAGAAGTAAAAACCAAGAGGTAGAGCCAAGTCGCAAAGACCAAGCCATCTCTCTGCAACAAAGAACCGAGAAACCAAGTAGAACAGATACATTAATCTTGGAACTCTGAACTTCAAATGAAAAGATAAGGTATTGGACAGGAAGCCACTGAGAACAAATCTGAATGAAAACAAATGAGTAGAGACATGGACTGGGGAGTCCCTGCTGACTGGCACATCTTGAGATAAAGCCAAAACTCCACACAAAGAACACAGAAAGGCCCCTTCAGGGAACTCCCAATAGAGGAATGCTGCAGACACACCTAGAAAGAAGGGGATGTGGTCTCATTTGAAGGTTGTGGCTCAAAGAACTGCCCAGACTTCTCACAGGGTAACTAGAGGAGCATGCTTCCACACCCCCTCCCCCTGACCCTTCTGGAATCCACCACCATAAGCACTGACTGCCAGAGACCACAATTCAAGCACCACAGCCCGTGCACCTACCCCCCTGCTGGCTCTGCCACCCCACCCCACTCCACCCCACTGCACAGTGACCTGGCCTGTGCCCCATCGCTCCTTGCTGGTTCTGAGCCACTTCTGCCAGGTGACGTTGCCCTGGGCCTATGCCCCCTCCTCCCTCTCTGGCTCTGCCCTGCTGCGCTGAAGTTGAGTATTCCAACCTAGGCCCTTCCCTCCCTGTTGGGTCTAACCCCACTGCAGCACAACCCAGTGACCCAACCTTTTGCCCTGTCCCTTCCCACCGGATTCACACTACTGTGTGGTAGCCAGGTGACCCAGCCCCATACCTATCCCCTTCCTTCCTTCTTGGCTCTGCCCCACTGCCTTGCTGAGTACCCCAGGCTATACCCCTTCCTCTGCACTGGCTCCACCTTGTTGCTCCACAGCTGAGTGCCCTGGCCTATGTCTCTCCCTGCCTGCTGGATTCGTCCCACTGTGTCCCACTTCTTGTGGCCCTCTCTCCTCACCAACTCTGCTGTGCCACACATGGGCAAACCAGCCCCATACCCGTGGCCCCTCCGTCCTTGCTACCTCTCCTCCACTGCTGCACAGCTGGGCAACCCAGCCCTGTATCCCTTTCTTCCTTATGACTCCACCTGCTACTCTGCTGCAAAACAACCTGGAACTGTTCCCTTCCTGCCTGGTTGCCCCACAGCTGAGAGATCCAGCCCCATGCCACTCCGTCTGTGCCAGCTCTGTTTCACTGTGCCACAGCTGAATGCCTTGGTCCATGCCCCTCCTTACCCACCAGCTCTGTCTTGTTGCCCCACAGCAGAGTGTCCCAGCCTGTGACCCTCCCTATCCACTAGTTGCATCCTGTGCACCATAGCCCAACAACTGGGCTGCATGGGCTCTCCGCCACTGACTCCACCTTGCTGCAGTGACCTGGCACCATGTTTCTCCCCCCTGCAGGCTGATCCTGTTGTACCACTGTCCTAGTCATCTAGTACTGCTCTAACAATGAATGACTTTAACAAGGAAAAGTTTATTCTTACACAGTTTGGTAGGCTGCAAGTCCAAATTCAGGGTGTCCACTCCAGGGGGAATGCTTTCCCTCTTGGTTGGCTCTGATGGAAGTTCCTTGTGTTGTTTCAGTCTTGAGTCAAGGAGCATCTTCGCACAGGAACCTCAAGTCTGAAAGATGCACTCTACTCCTGGTGCTGTTGTCTTGATGGTGTGAGGTTCCCAACTCCCTGCTTGCTTCCCTTACCTTTTATCTCTTAAAGGATGAAAGGATAAAATGTAGTGCAAGCCACGTTCCAGGGAAACTGTCTTTACAATGGTACAGGGAGCTGATCTTAAGAAGAGTTTTACAGTTGTACCCTAATCCTGTTTAACATAATCCGGTCTATTAACCACAGGTAGAGGTAAGGATTTACAGCATCAGAACATTGCAAAATGGAGGGCAGTCACACAGTACTGGGGATCACCATCACTGGTGATCACACAGCATCCAAATTACTAGGCACAATTTGGGGGGTACACAATTCAGTCCATTACAACCACAAACAAGAAACCCAAACCGTGTCCCTTTCTTCCCGCTGGCCCTGTACAGATACCCTATAGCTGAGTGTCCTGACCCATGTCCTCTGTATCCACTGGCACAGCCCTGCTGCATCAGAGTTGAGAAACCTGCCATGCCCAATTGGAAAAAACCACAAGTCAAACCAAATGTTTTGCTGTTGAGTCAATTCTTACTCATAGTGTCCCTCTACGACAGAGTGAAACTGCGCCAAGAAGCAGTTGTCAGATTTGAACTGACAATGCTTTGTTTAGCAGCTGTAGCTGGACAAGGTAGTGAGAACAGTCATGCCCACAGACAAGCAAGCAACGAAGCATGTCTGGCCCACCCACCTAGACATACCAAAAGAATAAATAAGCAGAACAAAATAAACACACTAGCAATGAGTAAGAAAAATAGTATCTGAATGTCTCAGAGACATCAGAAAACATCAAAATATATAAGAACACAATATAAGATAGCTCCAAGAAGTGACCAGATAGAGATTCAGTTGAGCTTCCAGTAGGAGAAAAGGCATTGGAACTACCTAGTATGGAATTCAAAAGATTAATATTTAGGGCTCTTAAATAGATTAGGAAAGTGATCAAGGAAAACACAGACAAAGCCAATGAAAACGGAAAAAAAATCAAGGAAAACAAATGAATTCTAGAAAATAATACAAGAACAAAACATGAAAGTAAATAAACAATTAGAAATCATATGAAAACAGCAACTAGAAATCCAAAGGATAACAAAATTTCAGAATTGGATAAATCAATGGAAGATTTTAGGGGCAAATTTGAAACAGTGGAGGGCAGAATCACTGAGATAGAAGACAAATCCATGAACACCAATTTGAGGAAAAACCAGAAAACAGAATGAAAAAAATCTAAGAATTTTGTAGAATACAAGAGCAAAAGTGTGTGCATGATCAGAGTTCCAGAATGGAAATAAAGTGGAAAACAAAGAAGACTGTTGAAGATCTGTTGCCAGAAAACTACCCTGATATCATGAAAGACAAAAAGCTTACCATGCAAGGAGCTCAACAAACTCATCTAGTATAGACCCCCTCCTCCCAAGATTATCATATAATCACACGTGCCAAAGTTACATACAGATGAATCCAGAGAGCAGGTTGAGAGAAAAAGTAACAAAAGACAAACAATAAGACTGAGCTCTGATTACTCAGCAAATGCTATGCAGACAAGAAGACAACAGGACGATGTGTATAAAACCTTGAAACCAAAAAACTGCCAATCAAGCATAATATATTCTGTAAAACTCTCTCTGAAACACAGTGGTAAAATTAGTACATTTCTAGATAAAGAGAAATAAAGGAAACTTGTAAAAAATAAATCAAGTTAATAAGAAGTATGAAAGGGAGTCCTTTGGTTAGAGAACCAACAACATAAGACAACAACTTAAGGCTGGGAGAAAAGACAGCACAGCCAACTACCAACCTATACAAAGAACTGTCAATAATAAAACTAAAGATTTCAAACAGGGAACCAGAGAGATCAGTCTGTAAATGATGACAATGTCAATAAAAGGGGAAATAAACGGTGTAGATATAGAACTTTGAAATGAAGAGGAAATCAAGGTGGTATCATATAAACAACTGGTTTCAAGATAAGAAAGTAAGTGTAAATTGCAGTGTAACCATACAGATAGCTAACAAACCTGTCTATCAAAAGGTGAAAGTAGAAAATTGTAAGGACTCACTAAGCACGAAATCTATAATGATGAAAGAAATGAAAATATATTCTACAAACAAAGGGAACTCAACATAGGAAAGAGGAACAAAGAAAATGTTGGCATCACACACACACACAGCACAACAAAAAGAGCAATAAATTCATAGATGTCAATCACATAGAATGCACACAGCTTAAAATGCACCCATAAAGATATAGAGTGACAGAATGTATAAAAAAAAAAAAACCATCAGTATGCTATCTACAAGAGACATATCTTAGACACAAATACAGAAAAGTCAAAGGATAGAAAAAAGCAAACAACAACCAAAACAGAGAAGAAATGGTAATAATAATCTCAGATGAAACAGACTTTAAGGCAAAATCCACCATAAAAGACAAAGACAGTATAAAATCATCAAAAGGGCAGTCTGCAAAAAAGACATTAATATCTAAGCACCCAACAACAGTACTCCAAAATACATAAACTCCAACAGCACTGTAAATAGAGACAGTTCCCTAGTAAAAGGAGACGTCAGCATGCTACTAGGTAAAGGACAGAACATCAAGAAAGAAACTCAACAAAGATACAAAAGCTCTAAATATCAAAATCAATTCACTTGATCCTATAAACATATATAGAACTCTCTACCCAATAGCAGCAATACACATGGAATATTCTCCAGAAGAGACTACATTTCAGGCCTCAGTAAAATCCAAACCATGGAAGCAATATAAAGCATCTTATCACAATGGTATAAAAGTAAAAATACCAAGAAGAGCAAGGAAAGACAAAAACATTGGAGGTTGCATAATATCTTGAGTAAAAACCATTGGGTAATGGAAGAAATCAAAGACAGGATTTTAAAAACTTACTAGAATCCCATGGAAATGAAAACATGCCACATCCAAACCTTTGGAGCATAGAAAAGGCAGGGCTCAAGTGTTGGTTTTTAACAACAAACGTACACATCAGAGATGAATGATGGTGCACATTCAGTCTGCTTTATGGGAAGGGCCTGCTCTACCCAAGTAGTTTTCTGGATACAGGACAAGCACAGCCTAGAAGACAACAAGCATATAAGTAAATGTATAATGTCAAGCAGTGGTAAGTGCTTGGCTAAAATATAAAGGAGACTGAGGGGACAGGATGACAGGGGCTGTTACTTTAGACTGGATGGAGGTTTGAACAGGGTCTCTCTAAGAGTGATGTTTAGGTAGTGAATGGGATGAAGTGAGGCAAAGTCAGGTGAAAAGGTTCCTGGGGCAAGGAGATTTCTTTGCTCAGGGGACAGCAAGGGGTTGGTGGTGCTGGAGAGGCTGGAGACATGGTGAACAGCTAGATTACTATGTTGGCCCCAGAGCCCTGGCGTCCCAGTGGTTAAGAGCTTGACTGCTCCTTGGAGGCAGTTTGAATCCACCAGGCACTCCTTGGAAACCCTCTGGTATAGTTCTGCTCTGTCCTGTAGGGTTGCTATGAGTTGGAATTGACTGGATGGCAATGTCATATATATGAACTGACCATGGTAAGGATGTTAGTTAAATGAGGAAACTGGTGTTTTGAGTCTTCTGCTTCTATCCCCACCTCCCTGTCATGCCAAACAAATTACAGTAGGGTTTTTAGTGGCAAAAGGCAGTTTGTGCTCAACTGTTTACGTTTCTTCATGTAAAAATAGATAGACTGAGTCTTATCTATGGGCCTCTTTGATCCATGAACCAAATGACCTGTGCTCACTTGAAAAATACACTCTAGAGATGTTCATTTGGTTTGTGCAAGTATCTGGTGAGAAGAACGCATGTCACACTTTTTCTTTGTCCTTAGTGCTCTTATAGCAAATTGTACATATCATGTTCAAGCCATTTACTCAATTAACGAACACTTATTGTGTCTCCGTAATATGTCTCCAGCATGTAGCTCAGTGCTAGACACAAAAATGAATAAAAGGAAGCGGTTTACCTTAGAACCAGGAGAGACTTCTATATACACAGGTAATTACAGTGTGGGGTAAGAAGTGCTGTGGAAGAAATGTGACAGTGGCTCAGAGGAGCATGGTTACTTGGAGCAGGGGACAGGGCAGGGAGTGAGGAAGGACTGGGAAGAAATGCTCCCCACAGGAAAGCCTGTTTGAGCAGGGCACTGAATAACATAAAGTTCTGCCAAGTACAGAATGCAGGGAGTTCTTCCAGGGCACATGGAACCTGGTATGTAAAAGTCATCGTTGTTGTTGTTAGGTGTCTTCAAGTCAGTTCGCACTCATACTGACTCAAAAATGACAGAGTAGAACTGCCCTGTAGAGTTTTCAAGTCTGTAGTCTTTATGAAAGCAGATTGCCAGGCCTTCCTCCTACAGAGCTGCTGGTGGATTTGAACCAGTAACTTTTCATTTAGCAACTGAGGGCTTAACCATCATGTCATTTGGGCTTCTTGCATGTAAAAGTGGTAAAGGTGGCAGTCCACACACAGCTGGTAGCCGCCAGTTCTCCCGTGTGACTGGCCTTCAGGAAACACAGGTCAGGTGGCAGAAGATGATTGGACAATTGGTCAAAGAGGCCTCACAGGCTAAGCCAAGGATTTGAGTTTCTTCTTGTACTTCAGGCCTTCTTGAGTATTAATTTACATAAGACTCACTCATTGTACTCATTAAGGATTCACATGTTCTGTTGCCTTCTCCCAGAAATTCTCATTCCATAGGGCTTTTTATTTTGACACATTGCCGAGGCAACTCAGGAATTCTTAGGACAGCAGGTTGGCAGCCAGGAGCCATTGTTGAATATTTAGGCAACCACCCGAGATATGTGGACTCGGATTTTGGAAATCAGGTGGTAGAGAGAGTATTACTGAGGATTCAGAGGCTGAAAGCAGGAGATTTGTTAGTCAGCTGTGATAACAGTTCAGACAAGACGTAATCAAGTTTCATTTGAGGCAGTAACAGTAGAAATGAAGGGCCTTTAGAGAATCATTTTGGAAATGTAAGTGGCGGGACGTGGTAACGCTGTTGTGAATTGAAAGAATAAATTTGCAGGACCTAGTAGATGGTGGGACTATTAAACAAGTTAGAGAAAAGAAGGGAAGGAGCAAGTTTGGGGGATAAAATGGGAGGATCAATCGAGGTGGGCATACCTAGGGGCACTCCACGTTTTTCCTTATATCATAGCAGATAGACATATATACGTATCAGCACATCTGTCTTAGTAAATTGCAGCCTCCACTAGGGCGCAGATCAAATTGTGGTAAGTGGCATATTTCCACTTAGAGTTGAGTGAGGAGATGGGTATCCCTCCTTGGTACTCCTTCTCTCCTGCTTACCAAAGGGAAAATTACTATAACAAATGTGGATTCAGCTTTTGATATTGTAAAGCAAGTCATGCTTCTATTTGTTCTATGATTGAAAAGAAACTCCAAATTCCAACCCAAACAAAGAAAACACAATTGCTCTGGAAAACATAGCCAGTCATGACATTTCTGTCACGCCACCCCTAAGGTGCGACTGTCCTAGTGTGGTGCTGTTGGGTACCCACACAAGCTTGCATTAACGTGTCCTTGCTTACACTTGGATGCATGTTTTCTCTTTTCTTCTCGTTGCTTGATTTGTGGGTTGTGGTTGCTTATAATTTTCTTGGAAGCGATGATTACTTGAGCATTATAAACAAACATCTTTTTCTTTTAATTATATCAGCTTTTGAATTTAACTTCAGTTTAATTTAAAATCACTTTCACTTCAGCAAGAGATTATTCTACTCCACCAGTCTCTCTTCCCCCGCCCCCCGTCTGTTATACTAATGGCTTTTTCTTCACTTGCTTCAGAGTTTCTAGGAGAAGCAGAACTGATGTTGCTAGTTTCCCTACTTCCTTGGAGAACAGTAATTGTTCAGGACCAAGGACAGTAGCAAAGTGGCAGGGTTGCTGAAGATTCAGACTGCACACTTAAGAAAGGAGATGTATATATTACAAATGTGCTCTGTAAATGTTAAATTGCAAATGTGAGTAGAGGAATTAGTTCCTGTCTTAAATTAGCCAACGCCTAGCCAATGTGAATGTTGCACTAGCTATCTCAGCCTTCTCTGCATAACTATTTATTTTTTTTCCTCTGGTACAGGTGATAGAGAAGAATGTGGATCCTGAAATAATGCTGTTACCATACCTGAGGAAGGAGCGTATCCTTTTCTTTGCTTTAAGTGTGTGTGTGTGTGTGTGTGTGCACGCATGTGCATGTGTGCACACATATAGATCTGATGTGCTATTTTATAAAGATATTTGAAATATCTTTTTAGAACCACACCAAGACATATTTCCTACCATTAGAGGGTTTTGAAAAAGTTGTATATATTAGTTTTGTACAATTGGTGGCTGTCAGAACCAGGGTATCTTCAAGGACTAATCATCATGCTTACCACAAAAAGAAAGCAGTCTCCAAAAATGAAAGAAAATGAAAAATAGAAAAATTGGCCCTGAATACACTACCTAGAAAAACCTTCTAAATAAATGTCATCTGGATTCTTAACCTGTTGTGTGTGAACTCTGGTAGGCATCCAGAGATCTGTTGAGCCCATTGTGTATAAAAGTTTGTGACAGTGGGAGCTTGTACATTATTTTCTGGGGAGAGTGAAATTCCTCAGTACACAATTCTAAAATCATAAATGAATACTTTTCTGATGTATGAGTATGTTACAGAAAGTAGTTTAAGGTCTTAGATGTAAAAATAACGAACAGTGACTTTGTGGTTATCCATGGTACCAACATGTAATGCTTAAGATTTAGTTCACTTGCGACTAACAGACTACCTCCAATAGCGGTAAACAAGATAGAAGTTTATTTCTCATTGAGTTAGTTCAGGTTCTCCAAGAAGTAGATACCAAAATAGGATTAAATGTGGAAGCGTTTTGTTAGAAGTGTCTGTGGGAAAGATATTAGGGAAGGAGCTGGAGAGAGCTTAGGAAGCTGTCAGACCACAGTGCAAGTCTGAACATGCGTGAAGAAGAGCGGGAAGAGGTGGTGAGTGAAGCTTCCCAATTGCTGTCCAGTCTAAGGAATGTTCAGGAGAGGCAATCAGGACAGTTGGCGGGGAGTTGCATACCTCTCCACAGCACTGTGTCACTGATGGGGCACAGCCTGTGGGAGATACATCCTGAATTCAAAACTGGGTAGTGGGTTTCCAAATGTCTCAGCTAGACCTCTCAGTCAGCTGCCCTCCCTGTAGTAGGAGGTTTGTAAGGCACATTCTTATGGTTGCCACTGTCACCCAAGGGAAACCAGAAGGTAGGTAGATCAGTGCTAGTAAAGCAGTATCACAAAGTTATCAGGGAACCAAGATCCTCCCATCTTGCTCCTCTACCTGCCTCAGCATGTAGTTTCCTCACTGTGGTCAGAAGTGACTGATCCGGCTATAGTCACCATATCTGAATGCCAGTAAATAAGAAGATGTAAAAGATGAAAAACGGATATGACCCTCTTTTTCAGGATATTTTTCCCCTCAGAGTCATATACAGACCTTACGCTTTCATGCTATAGGCCAGCAGTGTCAGTGATCTCCACCTCGCTGCAGATAAATCTGGAAAATGTATTTCTTAATCTGGACAGCCTTATTCGTGACTGAAAGTTGGGATTTAAAATTTAAGGGAAAATGAGAAAATAGATATTGGGAACAACTAACACTTGCCACTGAAAGATAGAGAATTATAGGTAATATGATGCAATAATTGTTTACAATTTGACATTTCATTTTGTGTGTCACCAAAGACACACATACAACTGAGAACAAATGTGCAATATACTCAGACCTTCCAGTACTGAAGTACATAAATGTAGAGACTCTTTTTGTCAGTGTGGCACTTTTTGGGCAGTCTGTGGTTTGCTTTTTTGAAAAGGAGGAGACTAGATGTAACACCTAAATAGAAATCCGGAAATTACAAGATTCGAATTACTAGCAACTAAGACATACAGATATCACTAGATAAGTATGTGTTAAACAAAAGCTTGCATTTACGGGCCTCAGATGGTGCTGTGTCTTAAGGTCAGAAAAAAAACCAAACCCACTGCCACTGAGTCAGGTCTGACTCCCAGTGACCCTAGAGGTCAGAGTAGAACTGCCCCATAAAGTTTCCAGGGAGTGCCTCATGGTTGTGAACTGCCAACCTCTTGGTTAGCAGACATACCACTAAACCCACTACACCACCAGGGTTTCCTCTTATGGTCAGAGATGTGCTAGAAGAGTCAAATCATGGACTACACATGCTCTTTAACTAGGCTTCTTCCAGTGCGATTCACAGGAACTAAGTATGGCTGTGGCGGAGGAGGCTGCGGTGCCTGCACAGTGATGATATCACGATACAACCCCGTCACCAAGACGATCCGGTATTTTGCAGCAAAGCCTAGCTGTGCTTGAATGTCTGTCACCTTAAACTTTCATTTATCCCTTCGTTTGTTAAGTCTGTGTTGGGCACCTACGATCTGGCAGGAACTATGCTAGATACTAGGAGTATGAAACACAGGAGGTCCCAGTAATTTGAATGGTTTAGAAAAGAATGTTCCATCAGTGAGGATAACATATGGTTCAAGTATCTCCTGCTGAAAGTTGAGAGGCCGCCTGCCTGTCTGCAGTCTGGGGAGGAAAGGCAGGACAGAATGGACAGTGAAGGGTAACACCATCGTCATGTTTTCTGCTACCACTAGAAGCTACTAACTGAGCCCTTTGCTTGCACCTTTGCCCCCATACATGTACTTTACAGAGATACTTGTTTCAAGTATGACTCATATTACAACCGTCACTCTACCACTTTAAAACCATCAGTGGCTTCTTGCTGCATTTAAGATGTACACTTTATGCTTAGTTTATATCCTTCTTGAAGTTTGTCGAGCTTCTTGGATCTGGGGGTTGATGTCCTATATCAGCTTTGGAAAACTGTTGAATCATTATGTCTTCTCATATTTATTCTTGACCATGCATTCTTTCTCCTTTCCTCCTGATAGGCCTCCAATTATGCTGATATTAGATCGTTTTATATCATTTCATGAATCTCAGATGAGGGGTGAGGATCTGAGCACTATTAACGTTTTAAAGATCTGTGTTCCCCAGCCAAGCCACCTGTTTTCTGAGCTCTAAGAGAGCCCTCCCTGCTTTACACCATGGCTTCCAAATTTTTAGGTCACCGGGGAGTTCTGCTTGCTCAGTTTCTTTACTTTTCCATGCCTTGGGATGAGCTGTACTATCTTATCTTTAGTCTGTTGAGGGTGGGAGATGCCCTGCACTCTGAAGTGTGAAGTGTCTAGGGTTTTCTTTAAAGTTCTCATTTCTGAACCCAGTCTTCTTTACCTGAAAGGAGAAGTGCCTGGAGAGTTTCACTTAATTCTCCCTCTCGGTTGCATTTTTGGGATACTACTCCCAGCACTTGGGAGCCCTGGTAGTGCAGTGATTAAGCATTCAGCTACTAACCAAAGGGTCAGCAGTTCAAATCCACCACTCACTCCTTGAAAACAGGGCAGTTGTTCTGTGTCCTATGAGGTCACTTTGAGTCCAAGTCAACTTGACAGCAATAGGTTTGCTGCTAGCACTCAGTAATACTGGTGGGGAACAGTTTGGGGATAGTTCAGCTGTGATCTGTTATTTTAATCAGTGATATCAACCCACCTACAGCAATAAAAAGCTTGTTGAAAGTTAATCTGTCTTCTCTTTACCCCTGTCCTTAGCAGAGTCCTCCTCCTCACCCCTCCATTTCAGTCAGAGCAGCTGCATTGCTTCCTCACTTGTGAAGGGCGGTCACTTACTAGTGTTGATTCATTTAGGTTTCTTTGTGTCCTCAGCATCTTAACAGTTTTTTATAAAACTATGCTTATGAAGCTTTTGTGGCATTTGTGTGGTTATTAGAATGAGAGGGATAGTCTATCGTGACTGTCTGTGCCTGAACTAAGAACACCATTGCCTTTAAAACTGGGCAGTGAGATTGCAGAGGAGTTGCAGGGTAAAAGCGTTAACTTTTTTTTTTTTTTAATTGTGATTGAATGAAAATGTACATTTCCATATAAATTTGCATGCCCACCTTATGCAGCTTCCACTGCTCTCCCTGTCCGGTGACAGCACACTCTTCTTCTCTGCTCCATACGTGTCCCATCCTCCCAACAGTCTCTTTTCCCCTCCTCTTCACCCACTCCCCTTCCTCTAGTAAGAGGTCAGCAGGATGACATCCTATAGATGCATAGAACCATAAAGTGCCAACAAGATATGGTCACTCTGTGTCACGAAGTCCAATCCATTGTTGTCCGAAGAGTTGACCTTCATTATGATTTATGGACCATCAATTGCAGTCTTTTAGTGGAGATCTCAGGGTGCACCCCTTTTTATTCTTGTGTTGCCAGTGAGACTCAACTTTGAGAGCCCTATCATGGCTATCACTGGTGGTGGCCGGGCACCATCTGGTTTTTCCAGTCATCAGTCGATGTAGACACCTGCTCATGTGGGTCTCTCTGTCTGCTGGGTTCTCTTTCCCCCATGTAGTATTGGTCCTCGGTGATCATCCATTCCTGTTGTGTTGGGACCATTTGCTGTACCCTCAGATGGCAGCTTGGCAACTTTTAAGACTCCAGATGCCACTCACCAGTGTGGGATGCAGAAAGCCCTCTTAGCAAAATGCTAGTTGTGCCAATTGGCCTTGATTTCATTTGAGAGCATGGTCCCCGGCCCCCTACCCCAGCTACTCTGTCCTTGCAATATTGGGTAAGATGGAAGGAGTACTCAAGTTATGTTGAAGTCCACTTAATATTGTTCTTCTTTCTAATGTGTGCTGTCACTGATTTCACCCAACCAAATTTCTATCAACTATCTAGTCTAAACCTCCCGCCCTCATCCTCCTTCCCTCCCCTCCCTTGCAGCCATCAAAGAGTCTTTTCTTCTATGCATAAATTTGTTTTTGCATTCTTATTGTAGGGGTCTCATACAATATTTGTCCTTTTGTTGCTGTGTACTTTCACTCAACATTATGTCCTCCAATTGAAACCAGGTTATGAGATGTTTCCTGAAGTCATCATTATTCTTCATCATTGCATAGTGTTCCATTGAGTATATATACCATAGTTTACCTATCCATTCTTCTGTCGTTGGGCATGTGGGTTGATTCCATCTTTTTGCTGTTGTGGACTGTGCTGCAATAGACATTTGTGTGCATGTATCAGTTGGTGTGAATGGCCTTGATTCTGTAGGATATATTCCAAACAGTGGAATTACTGGGTCAAATGATACATCTAGATCCAGCTTTTTAAGGGAGTGCCAGATTGCTTTGCAAAGAGGTTGCACCATTTTGCAATCCCACCAACAGTGTAGGAGAGTTCCACTTTCTCCACAGCCTCTCCAGCATTTGTTGTTTTGTGTTTTTTGGATCATGGCCAACCTTGTTGGAGTGAGATGGTATCTCAAAAAGTGTGAACATTTTAAAGATTTTGGTTTCTTTTGTTTGAAACTGTCCCCTATAAGGGCCCTACCAATGTATGTTTTCACCAGCTGTGTGAGGGTCATTTCGCTAAGCTTTTTTACTAATAGTGAATATTATACTTTTAAAAATTTGTTGCCATTTTCCTTGTTAAAAGTGGTGTTTTTCATTGCTTAATTTATATCTCTTAATTATTTGTGAGGTTGTTGTGTCATGTATTTATTGGCCAGGTGTGGTCCTGTGTGGCAAATGAGAATATTTTAGGAGTCAATCCGAGTTGACCATTTTCTAGCAGTGAGTTTGTGGCACTAGGACCACTGTGTCCCATGTTCTGTTTCTTACTCTAAAGCATAATAGGAAATGCACTTTATTGCCTAACCAACCCCTAAGTGAGCATCTGTCTGGAAGATGGAATGAGGGTCCCAGGTGAGTGTATGGTCACTAGGGAATGCAAGCCCCTCATTCAAGGGGAAAAAACAGTTCAAGTTAGTGAAAACTCTTCTAGAATTAGAACTAGGGAGCCTAATTTGAACCTGGCCTCTGCCACTCACCTAGCTGTGACTGTGAACAAATCACTCTGATCCTCAGATTCTACTTCTTTAGATGGACTGGGGCTAAGTGCAAAGTGTCTGTCAAAAGCCTGATTTGTGGAAAACCAGCCACATTGTCGTGTTCAATGAATGCGTGTTCTCCTTTCCAACTAATGCAACTGGACACCATGCAATTTATACTTCTCTTGTATTCTGAAGTCATTATCCAGCGAACGCCTGTCTGGTCCCCATATGTTCTCTGTACGGTGCTGCTGTCACCACAGTAGAAGGCATCGGAAGCACCAGAACCCGGATTCATCCTTTTCAGGTGAAGCTTGCCTCTTTCTTGTGGGGTTTCTGTGCTTTTAATACCATTAATGACACGCGAGTCCCTGAGGTTGATAGAACAGAGCAGTCTGGGCCCTGCTGCTTACTAACTGAGCTGGAAGCAGGAGTTAATCGTGAGACATGTGGGATTTTTACGTGTAACTTCTTGGAAGGATATTCCTAGAAGACTGTTGTTTTCAGTTGCCGTTGTGTTGATTCCCGGTGACTCGTTTGTGCAGAGTAGAACTGCTCCGGGGGGGTTTCAAGGCTGTGACCTTTCAGAGGCAGACCACCAGGGCCATCTTCCAAGGTACCTTTGAGTGGGTTTGAATCATGAATTTTCCAGCTGTTAATCAAGTGCTTAACTGTTTGTACCAACCTAAACTACAGAACTTTAAAAAAAATTTAAAGAAAATTTGATATTGTTTTTTTCCCTCCTGTGTTCTAATTGGATGCTACTCGTCCATCTTACCTATTCCAAATGTATAAAGAAAAGGGAACCACGTGCATTTGAGGGATACAGTTTCCTTTTTTTTTCGTAAGTGGATAATAATAGGACTTTGAAGCTGAGTGGAAATCTCAACTACCAAAATATATGTTAAATTTATACCTCGTTCTAAAGAAGGATAACAGGAGTTGTCAATGAAATTCAGGGGTCCCCTCCTCAAGCAGTGTTTTGTCAGATCTTTTGCCTCAAGGTAGAGCAGGCTGCTAACACTTTAAATTATAAAGTATCCATAATGGTGTTATTTCTACTTGTTCTTATCTAAGTTAATAAGAGTTATTTTTGAGGAGAAGATGAAATAAGAAAAGAGATGGGGACAACATAGACAGTGGCCAAACTTTAAATTCTCTATGCTTAAAGGAATCCTAGGGTCCCTTTATTTTTTGCAAAACTTTAGAGAGAGAGAACTCTCCCCATGTCTTGGCCGAACGTTCATTTACTAACTGATGGCTAGTTCCGGTTGCTACAATATAGCCTGAAGACAGCTTCCTCTATAGGGCTGTGCTTTATAAATTTGACTCCGAAGAGAAGATGCTGGGGTGGTGGAAGGGAAAGACAAGGAAGAGACATAAAGGGAATGGGTCCTTCTTGATGGTCTCTGGATTAACAAAAAATGGCATTTTGTAAACTCCTGTGTACTAAAGCATTAAGACCATTGTTACTGTGAGGTGTGTAGGTTGGTATCTGACTCACAGCAACCCCATGTCTAGGCTGTGATCTTTACAGGAGCAGATCCCCAGGTCTTTTCTCCTACAGAGCTGCTGAATAGGTTCAAACTGCCAACCTTTCAGTTAGCAGCCAAGTCCTTAGAAACAAATAATTTGAGATTTTTGTTTCATTTCTCAGTTTGAATGTAATTTGTTACAGTTTTCAAAGGGTTTCCATGGAGTAGCCCTTATCTCAGTGATTCTCAACCTTCACTGTACATTGGAACCACCTAAGGATCTTTGAAGGTGTATGTCTATGCCCAATCCCCAAGGTGTATGTCTATGCCCAGTTGTCTGGAGTGCAGCATGGGCCTTGGGAATTTTAATGCTCCCGTGATGATTCTGAAGGCTGAGAACCACCTTTGATGAGGCATCAAAGCTGGTAAGGCCCAGTTATCATGGCAGCTCAGCCCGATGAGAGGGAGACACCTGTTATGAGAGAATTTTCCAGGGGCTGTCCTCAACTGGAAACCCTGGTAACATAGTAGTTAATTGCTACAGCTGCTACCCAGAAGGTGGATAGTTCAAATCCTCAGGCACTCCTTGGAAACTCTACAGGGCAGTTCAGCTCTATAGGGTTGCTATGAGTCAGAATCAACTCCATGGTAATGAGTTTGGTTTTTTTTGGTTTCTCCTCAAATTGGAAATCCTGGTGGCTTATTGGTTAAGTGCTACAGCTGCCAACCAAAAGGCTGACAGTTCAAATCCACCAGGTTCTCCTTGGAAACTCTGTGGGGCAGTTCTACTCTTTCTTATAGGGTTTCTATGAGTTGCAATCAACTTGACGGCAGTGGGTTTGGTTTTTTGGTTCTCCTCAAACTTAAATGGGTGTACAGATTTCCTGGGCACAAGATTCTACATTTGTAACCTTTCTGTACTTCCAGGAGAGGATTGCCAAGTGTCATGGCACCCAGTGTGGCTTCTGCTCCCCTGGGATGGTGATGTCCATCTACACACTGCTGAGGAACAACCCAGAGCCCTCTCTGGATCAGTTAACTGATGCCCTTAGTGGTAGGTCATATGTGTGTGGTTTTATTTTGAAGTAATGATGATGATGATGATAGCAGCTAATATTGAATGCCAACCGTGTGTCATGGAGTTTCTGGGTGGTGCAAACAGCATTCTTGGCTGCTAACCAAGGAGTGGAGTTCAAGTCCACTCCATACTTTGGCCTAGTGATCTCTTTCTGAAAAATAATGAGCCGTTAAAAACCCTGTGGAGCATCTTTAGGACCATGAATTGGAGTTGAGTTGGTAGTTTTGTGGGTTATTTTTGTTCATTTGTTTCAGCAACTGCTTTTGCTACTGCATAATACCTTTGGTCTGTCTGTCAACTGAAACTTAGCCCTTAAATATGACTACACATGCAGAGTTTCTGGCTTGAAATCATTGTGCTCTTTCAGCATATATCACAAGCAGAAGACAAAGGCTGTTTATAGAAAGAAAGTACTAATAGCTGAGTTATTAGAATCTGTCTGAGACCCTCAACCAAATACCCTAATACAGTGATGGAAAAATCAAGTGGACTGAATTATCAATCTGGGCTTCCTTCTACGATGGACACCTTCTTCCCATCCTGCGTTTGACCTACTGTGCCTCTCTCTAGGTGGTTAATAAAGTTGGGTTTTCTCCCTTCAGGTAACCTGTGTCGTTGCACTGGGTACAGGCCCATAATAGATGCTTGCAAGACTTTCTCTAAAGTAAGTAGAAAAACCTCATTATTGAGTATACTTTCCCCAATGTCACAAAACCAAAGGTGTGATATGGGAGTAGCCGTTGTTGCTACTACAGGGCTCCTGCTTATCTCAAGGTATCTAATCGCTGTTATTTGATCTTGGGCAGGGCACTTAGTGTCATTCATTGAACCTGCCCTGGTAATCACATAATAAGAACCTAAGCACTCAGGCCTCAGTTGTGGTCATTGCTTCATAGGAGTCTTTCCTGACCTGACAGCTGGTCTTGTGGTCACTGTATGTGCGCACACCACTTCACGGGGTCTGTCACACTGTGGTGCACTTGCCTGTTGGCTTTTCTGTCTTTTTACCAGCCTGTGGGCTGTTTGACAGCAGAGGCTATGTTCTTCCAGGGCTGGTCGCCATACATTAACTGAGTAGCAGCTCAGTAGATACTTGTTGAGTGAGTGAATTGGACAGACAGTCCTGAAAATGAGGAACTTAGATTGCCCTTTGGAAGTTAGACTATAGCATCAATACATAATGGATCAGAACAAAACAATGAGTATATGAGTAATGCTTGTTAATACCCCTTGCTAATATTTATCTAAAATATTAAATATTTTAAATATTAAATATTAATGCCAGCAGCTAGTAATTGTTAAATTTAATATTTATTATATACAAAACTGTTGTAATATCTTTACATATTTTAGCTTATTTAGTAATATCTGATTATTCTTCAAATACTTTGAATATTAATTTTGAATTCAGATTTTCTTGTAATCTCTTATTCTTTTATTAGAAATTAGTTTGTCTGCCTCTAAGTAACATGGCATTCTTTCTTGACAGTTAACAGTATTGATTGTGTATTATGTACCAACTGGCAGTCACTTATTTTATCAGTAGTTACTAGAATCAGCAGTAAATTCTGTGTCATTTTTTTTCACCAAAAGACTACTGGCTGCTGTCAAGGGAAAGAAAATGGAGTTTGCTGTTTGGATCAAGAAATAAATGGATTGCCAGAATTTGAAGAAGGAAGTGAGGTCTGTAAAGTGTAAATGTTTTATAAGGGTTTCTCAGGACATGACCAACAATCAGGTGACTCTTGGGAAGAATAAGTGACTGCCTAAGTTGATGAATTTAAGGCATGTCAACATGTCAACTCTTCCAGTCGTACTCCACCTCTATGAAAATAATAATAATCTAGCCTAGTAACTTATCCTTCATTCCAGGTATTACTCCTGTTCAAATAAAATCATCTATGGGGGAGAAAGTAGGTTGATCTCTTCTATGCCTTAGTTTTAAAAAGCCCTTTTCAAGTCGTTTTTAAAGGACTGGAGGTGCAGATGTGAGAGAGATGGAAGAATAGTGGTAGGAGAGATGGAAATTCTAGAAAATATTTTCGGCTGTGTTGGCTACTCCTGCGTGCCTGCCTGCACTGCTGTCCCCAGACTCCAAAGACAATGTACAGACAGTGATACAGGCTTTGGAGGCCCGTTGACATCTGTGTGGAGCTGCTGGTGACCAGATCTGCTTTAGAGCCCTTGAGGTTAGATCCCAGGGATGTCACTGAACAGCTGGGTGGTTATTTATCTATCTGCTTCTGATACTTTCTCTTTATAAGACAAATCCAAAACTCTTCCCGGAAGAAGCATTTCTGCCATTGGACCCAACCCAGGAGTTGATCTTTCCTCCTGAGCTAATGGTGAGTAAGACAGTATTGGACTTGTCCTAGAGGAATCCAGGGTGAAATACCAGGAAGGGTATTTTCTAGTGAAGCCTCTCAAGTGCTGATTTGAAAATAGATAATATCTGTCTCCTTGGTCCAAGGTGTGGGACTGAGGCAGAGGTAGAAGAATGGGGGTGGGAGTCACCAGGAGGAGGCAGTTGAGTTCACTGTAAAAAGCACCCCTGTTGTCTACAAGAAAAGTAAAGGCATTTGTAGATGGACATGTGTTTTTTACTTCCAGTTTTACTGAAGCATAGAATGATTTGACTGAATAAGTGAATTCCTTTAAGAGAAAATTGTTCTAGGGAAGAGTCCCTAGAAGGAGGATTTTTTTTTTTGGTCATAGTCTTATCTTGAGCTGACTCCTAGTGAAACTCTAGTTTTAGGTCAAGCTTTTTCTTAAGACTCAGTATGTCCTTTCTGTGCTCCTACAAGTGGAGCCCTAGTAGCCCAGTGGTTAAGTTCTGGGCCGCTAACTGCAAAGTTGATGATTTGAACCCACTGACTGCTCAGCAGGAAAAAAGACCTGGCAATCTGCTCTTGTAAAGGTAATGGCCTAGGACTCCCTGAGGGACAGTCCCACTTGATCCTGTAGGGCTACCATGAGTTGGAATTGACTCAACAGCACACAACAACAACAGCACACAACAACAACAGCTTCTATAATAATGAAGTAGAACAGATGAAAGTGTCACAAGTTGATCTTGGGTCCCTGTTGCTTTTTCGATAGATCATAGCTGAGAAACAACCCAAAAGGACTAGGGTGTTTTGTGGAGAGAGAATGACATGGATTTCTCCAGTGACCCTAAAGGAACTTCTGGAAGCTAAAGTCAACTATCCTCAGGCTCCTATTGTGATGGGGAACACCTCTGTGGGTATGTGGGACCCCAGAGTCTGCTTTGGGGAAACTGATGGAAGCGTTCCGTGGGTGGAGAGCACCTCACATGTGGATATTCTAAGGAAAAGCAGCCTGAAATAGCATCTGTAGTCCATTAGATACTTTTTAAGCCAATCCCATAAAAAAATCTGTATTGCCACCCGTTGGAGGAATACACAGATTTGCCCACACAAGGGCTTCTTCGTAGCAAATCCACAGCAACAATGGCAGTGGATGCTCTCTTGCCTTTCTACTGGGGCTTGATCTTAGGCTTGTGTTTGATAATTGCTCTTTGTTTCTTCTGTGTGGTGTCTCAATATGTATTACAAGTTTTTCTTAAACTGTAGTTTCGAGTTCTGCCCACTGTAGCCAGTGTAGGCTCAGTTTGACTGCCTACATCTCTGAGGAGTCTCCATGTGGCTCAAGTTTTAAGGCTCAAGTTTTAAGGCATGTGTGTATGTGTATGTGTGAGTGATTTGACAACAGACCAGTAGAAAGATAATGTAAATCTTGAACAGTTAAAGACATTAGCAATTGTATCAGTATTAATTCATCTCTTGTAACAAATTTACTGCATGAATGTAAGATGTTAATCAGCGGGTAAACAGTATGCAGAGGACCAGGGTGTCTGTGGAAACTCTACTTGCTGTGCAATTTTTCTGTAAACCTAAAACTACTCTAAAAAAGTATAGTCGTTTGAATTTTTTAAGGCAGTAATTCCCTTCATTCTAGTCTTCATCTTCTTATTTTGTTTTCTAATCTTTTAGGACCTGAAGTGAAATTTAAAGGCGTCTTTCATCCAGTTGTTCTTTTTCCTGATGGCATTGCAGAACTGAGTGTTGTAAAACAAGCACACGATGGTGAGTTCTTAAGATCCCTGTTTTCTTAGTTAAAAGGCACTCATTAATTTCCCTTGCACAATTGAGAAGCAGAAAAAGCATCATTCCTAATTGTAATAGAGAGATTCTTGTAAGAATGATAATGTACTGGAAAGAGGTCTGAGGGAGAAGTCTTTATTGTTATACTAGATATTAACTGTCTGGTTTTTGCTGAAAAATATTTTGTGGTTGCAGTATCAGAGAAATATATTAGTTATTGAATAAACGGTGCAGTGCTAGGTGCTAGATGGAAGATGCAGACGAATGGAACACATTCTTTGTTCTTCACAAACATAGTAGTAAGCAAAGCAAGTTTATATAACAAGCAAAGTACACAATGATTTTTCGATTTGTAAGAGAAGTGGATTTAATGACAGAGGCAATGCAAATGTGGTTTTGGAGTGTAAGGTCTGGAGTCTGATTCTTTTTAATTTTATTTTGTTGTAAAGAATGTACACAACAAGATTTATAGGAACTCAGTCATTTCTACATGTACCTTTTAGTGATGTTGATTACATTTTTTCAAGTTGTTCCTCTCCAGTTAATGTAAACTCACTGATCCCTAAGGTTCTTAAGGTTTCTTTTGAGTTTCTGTTGTCAGTTTGATCCCGTATAGACAGTAGGTTATAATTCTTGATTATGCCACAAAATATGTGTAAGAAAATAGATAAGTTATCTAACTGAATCTCAGTTTCTTCATTTGTGAAATAAGGCGATTAATATAGACTTGTTAGGATTCAACGAGATTCTATAAAATATTCTATGTAGTGCCTGACACCAGGACTGTTCAAAGAATTTAGCCTCCATCACCAGCATTACCACCATCATGCCGTCATCTGCATCACCTGTATCACCTTCACTGCCCCACATCACCTGTATCACCTACACCACCTGCACCACGTCATCATCTCCATCACTGTCATCATTTCCATCATCATCATCACCTCTGACGTCACTGTTACTTCAGCTACTACTGTCGTTTCTGTCACCGCTGTCACCACTGTCTTAGATTGAATTTTGTGACTCAAAAATATGCATAGAAATTTGTCTGGGCCGTGATGCCTGATATTGTGTATGCTATAAACTGTGCCTGTAATGTTAGTGAGGGAGGCTGAGTTGCAGTTGTATTGGTGAAACAGGACTCAATGTGTAAGATTTTTTGTGCCTTAAGGCAGACTTTTGAAATACAAAGGAAAGAAGTTTGCAGAGAGCTGGCGACCTCATACCATCAAGAAAAAAGGCAGTGCTGAGAGCTAAGCATGTCCCTTAGAATGGACCAGGGTCCCTGGGCCTTAGAAACTTCCAGTCCAGGGGAAAATTGATGACAAGGAACTTCTTCCAAAGGCAGCAGAGAAACCCTTCTGCTAGAGATGACTCTTTGAATTTGGACCTTGCCTTACTGGACTGTGACAAATAAAATTTCTCTTTTTAGAGCCACCCACTTGTGGTATTTCTGTTACAGCAGCACTAGATGACTAAGACAGCTACCATCACTACCATCACCTGCATCACCTCTGACACCTGTCACCTCTGTCACCTCATCACCGCCATCACTAGAATCACCTCCATCACCACCATTGCTACCATCAACTCCATCACCACCAATAAGCAGGGCACAATAATATCTAGTATAAAGTTTCCATATTAGCAGCTCTGATCTCGCAAGCATTTCGAGGTCGGTAGTGACTGCTTTCTGTTACTTGCAAATCATTTCAGGGCTGACCATAGGTGCAAGCCTCAGCCTGGCTCAGGTGAAGGACATCCTGTTTGATGTGATCCGGAAACTTCCAGAGGATAAAACACAGACATTTCAAGCTCTCCTGAAGCATTTAAGAACTCTAGCTGGTTTACAGATCAGGAACATGGCTGTATGTATTTGGTGACAGTAAACTCTTTGATGGATGTCTCTTGGGTGACTGTTTCAGGGGAATCATGACATTGTCTGTCATTCTTATGGAACAGATGGAAAGAATAGTGTCCTAAAGTGTTCCTTCATGCTTACATCAGCACTTTTGTGTCAGTAATTACATTGATGTTGTTGGGTGCTATGGAGTCAGTTTTAGGCTCATAGTGACCCCATGTGACAGAGTAGAACTGCCCTATATGGTTTCCAAGATTTTAATAATTACAGGAGCAGATGGCTAGGTATTTTTTCCCATGGAGTCACTGCTGGGTTTGAACCTCTGACCTTTCCATGAGTGGCTGATCACTGAACCCTTGTGGCTCCAGGGCTCTCGTGTAAGTACATTACTGGAGTGAAAATGACTCTTTATATTTTTTAAAAGACTTTAGGAGGCCACATCATGAGTAGGCATCTAGATTCTGATCTGAATATCCTCCTGGTGGTCAGCAATTGTACCCTCAACTTGCTATCAAAAGGTAAGTGGCAGCTCCTGCTTGGGAATTACTAAGCCTGCTCTTCCTGCTGTTTTTCCTATTTTCCAGGAAGTCTACTTTTGAAAGTGATTCTTCCCTAGAATGTTAATAATTCTCTGTAGCTTTCTGGGTGATGGACAGGTTAGTCAGTCTGATCCTAATTCCACACATTCCTAATCTCTTCGTGTCTTTCTTTTTGTGACCTTGTGTTAGATATTTTTCTATACTGATCACCGTATGTTGAACATGCTTATGTTAGTTAGTATCTAGATGCGACCTAAGTAGTGAAGAGAACTATCTGCTGTTGAGAACTATCGGGCCCCTTTTGTCAAGACATTCTCTAGGTAGTATTCTGACACCGGTGTCGTGATGTGGGCTTATACTTAATTTATACTTCATAGAAACCCATGTTTTTTTTTTCCTACTGAACAGTAGATGAATTTCATCCTGCATTTATTTAACTATTGTGTTTTGAAACTAAGGCCAGAACTTTCTATTTATCTTATTTTAAGTTGTTCAACAATTATTAGGAAGTTGCTATATCTTTTCCCCATTTGAAAATATGGACTAGTTTTCTATGGCCTGCACGATTAAATATCTGTTCCTTATTATCTAAATCACAAAATTAGGGAGGGAAATTTACATTCAGAGTTGCTAATTTAAGTAGCATCCCTTTAAAAGTTCATACATTGCAAATGAAATTCTGTGATTTGACCAGAGACATTAAAAGCCTCTTACCTTTCATCCCAAGGTACATTTTGTTATATCTTTAAAGTCTTCTCCCCATAATACATTGATTAAACAAATAAAGTTCCTTAGGAGCTGTAAGACAGTATAAACAGATAAGACAGTGTGTCACTGGTAGAGAAACTTATGAACTTATGGAAGATAATTTGTTTATTTACTTTTGTGTCCCTGGTACCTAAAATGGTTCCTGGCTATAAGCAATAAATGTATGTTAGATGACTTAATCAGTATATCAAAAGAGATACCAATATCTACCCTCTAATCAAAAAGCTAAAAGTAACCTGTGCTGTTGAGGAAGGGGATTGCTGAGGTCCTGTTCTACATGCAACTCCAGGCTACTCTCCTAGATTTGTTTTTGTTTGTAAGTAAGCAAGGGGAAAAAAAAACAGAGTGTGGATTGGAAAAAAGCATCAGAAGATACTACTATAGGGTATTTCTCCCATACGGTTAGTTTCCTTAGGTGTTTGGTAGCATATTTCCTAGGTTTCAGGAGTTTGATTTTTTTAAGTAGACAAAATAGACTCCAGAGAAAGTATAATTTCTTTCTGCAGAAGGAGAGCGGCAGATTCCTTTAAATGAGCAGTTTCTCAGAAAATGCTCTAATGCAGATCTTAAGCCTGAAGAGATCTTGGTCTCTGTGAACATCCCCTACTCAAGGAAGGTGAGAATGCCCTTCTTTCAATTTTGTGGTTTAATCTGGGAGTCTCCAGTTTGTTCAGTCTAACACATAACAAGGTAAGAAAGGGTATTGAGTGTTCACAGAGGCAATAAAAGCCCAACTTCAGAAAATGGTGTAAGATCGTTATTTTAAGAAGAATTCTTACCTTTTGCTAGTATTATGCCTTCCCTTCTATTTCCAGGGAAACCATGGTGGCATAGTGGTTAAGTGCTATGGTTGCTAATCAAAAGGTTGGCAGATTGAATTCACCACGCTCTCCTTGGAAACTCTATCAGGCAGTTCTACTCTGTCCTGTAGGGTTGCTATGAGTCAGAATTGAATGGAGGGCTGTAGATTTTTATTCTTTCCAGAATCAAGACTGTCTCTGCCATTCTCTGTATCTCTCCATTTCTGTCTGTTTCTATGCCAGTTACTCTAAGGTTACTTCCTAAGAGATTTTTAAAAACATCTCATCTTTCCTTTTCCTACCTAAGATTTGAAAAATATATCTCTGCCTGTATGCTGGGATTTGAAAGAAGGTAAAAAAAGCAAATGAACAAAAAACTTTCAGTAGAACAGAGTGGAAATAACAAGGGATTTGTAGTCAGGCAAATACAGGTTTGAATCCCAATTTCAACACCTGCTGTAACTTTGAATTGCTATTGGGATCACTGTGAATCTTAGGTTACTCTTCTGTAAAATGGGAATAATCAGACCTGCACCAGAGAACATGTGAGGAGCACCAGCTGTGGCAACATGCATCTGCTGCCTAGGGCATAGGTGGTGCTCAGTGTGCTTCTATGTGTGACACTTAACTTTGGCTTTCAGTGGGAATTTGTGTCTGCCTTCCGACAAGCTCAGCGGCAACAGAATGCACTGGCGACAGTCAATGCAGGGATGAGAGTCTTTTTTGGAGAAGGGGAGGGCATCATCAGAGAGTTATCCATCTCCTATGGCGGTGTTGGTCCAACCACCATCTGTGCAAAGAATTCCTGCCAAAAACTCATTGGGAGGTATGGCATCATGTCATTAAAACCAAGTAATGAAGCAGCTCTTTTTGTGGTGAGATGTAACTACAAGAAGAAAAACAGTTCCTTTCTAGTTAGTGGCATGAATTTCCAGTAAGATTTCTTGATTATGTATGGTGATATTTCTATACGTCTTGAGCTGAGCGAACTCAGAAGCAGGTGTTGTGTTGTGTGTGTGTGAGAGAGAGACAGAGTGGGAACAACTATCTCCCACTAGAATAATTTACTATAATGAAAAATAGATCTTGTTAGTTTGTTCTGTACTAAATTTCTAAATACATTAGCTTGACTCACTTCTTATACCTATAGGTAATACTAATAGCTAATATATCTCGAACACTTACTAGGTATCAAATACTCTTTCCACAGAAATACTATCGATTAGTGGCATAAACTTGAACTATTTACTGCCTGGGCCCTAATCTCAGCTCAACTTCTGTTAACTGTGGGATTTCAGTCAGCTTGCAGTAGCTCAGTTTCTTCATTTGTCAAGGGGCATAATCATATCTACCCCATATATAGATGAAAGGATTAAATGAGTGAATACATATCAGGTGCTGACAACATAGTCTGGTATGCAGTCGTGGTGCATGTTAGGTAATGCAAGATTCGTTACTGCTAGGCTGAGGATTTTCTGTGGTTGTCATTTCTTTCTCATGATCACTTAGTGTGGAAGATTCTGCTATTATTACCCTCTTACAGATGACAAGTGATGGTGTCTGGGCGAGACACCTTGAGAGTCCTGGAACCCTGATTTGAATGCAGGTTACTTGGCTCCAGAGGTTGTCCAGTTGTTTCCTGCATTAAACTAGAGCTCTTTGCCTTATGGAGGAGCCCAGGTGATGTGGTGATTAAACTCTCAGCTACCAACCAAAAGGTTGAACATTTGACACTTCAGCTTCTCTGGAGGAGAAAGATGTGGCAACTGTCTTCCCTAAAGATTTACAGCCTTGGAGACTCTGTGGAACACTTGTACTCTGTCCTGTAGGGTTACTGTGAGTCAGAATCAACTTGACAGCAGTGGGGATTTGCCTTTCACACTAGTTGAACCTGTGCAGTGGTGAATTCTGTGAGGCTGAGAGACTTCTCTGTTGACTCTCACAGGCCCTGGAATGAAGAGATGCTGGATGCAGCCTGCAGACTGATTCTGGACGAAGTCTCCCTCCCAGGCTCGGCGCCGGGTGGGAAAGTGGAATTCAAGCGAACTCTCATCATCAGCTTCCTCTTCAGATTTTACCTGGAAGTGGCGCAGAGTTTGAAGATGATGGTAGATGAAACTGACCATGCATTTGCTTTCCCAGTATTAGGGGTCATGATGACACCCAAAGTGAAGACAACCCCTGCCAAATATCTGTAGAATGTAAAGCGCAAGACAAAAGGAACAGCCTGTGGGCTTACTGGGCATATATCAGGCTATGTGTTGACTTGGGTGGGAGTTCAGGGAGGAATTGCAAAGACTGCTCAGAGTTACATGGATTTTAACACTACTCACTTAATGACTTTCTGATGTTTTTCTGGAGGGTGTGTAGACTTGCTAGTGACTCGAACATATTTTCCCCCAAGAAAGCATTTCCTCTACTTGTTCAGACTTGTTTTCATGCTGTTGATTTTCTTCTCTAGATTCAGCTTCATTTCTCTTACTTCTAAGATGATGGCAGCTACTGTACATAGTTATTATGAAATGAGTCATTGGTTACTAGCACTCCAGAGAAACATAATGAAGACCCCATCATAGTGTTCGTAACAGTAGTGGTAATAGTCCAGTCATTCTCTTGCCTGCATTCGCCTAGGACAAACAAGTAGTTACAAGATTGTTAGCTAGGAGGTACATACTAACAGAATTTCTCTGAATAATTTCCTAGATCCAAAGGGAAGTGGAAGCACCTTGACCTCATTAACTGCATGCTACCACTAGTTGACTAAACTAGACTAAAAGCCAAGAACACTCTTCATGTGGTGTAGAACTTACTGTTTCTGTTGGTGTTAGCTGCCATTCAGTCAGTTCTGACTTATAGCCGTCTTATGTACAACAACATCAAACACTTCTTCGTCCTGTGCCATGCCCACTGTTGTTGCTATGCATGAACCCGTTGTTGCAGCCACTGTGTTAGTCCACCTTGTTGAGAGTCTTCCTCTTTTGCTGACCTTTTACCAAGCATGGTGTCTTTCTCCAGGAACTGATCCCTTCTGACAATATATCTAAAGTATGTAAGATGTAATCTCACCATCCTTGACTCTAAGGAGTACTCCAGTTGTATTTCTTCCAAGACAAGTCCATCCTTTCTTTAGGCAGTCTGTGATATAGTCAGTGTTCTTCTCCAACACCACAATTGAAAGGCATCAGATTTTCTTCTATCGTATGATCACTTTAAATAAGAGACAAAGTTGTCTCTTATCATTGCTCTTGAGGGTACCTTCTCATTATAGATGGGAACAAGAAACAAAAGGGTTTTGTCAAATTGTTGAGAATGGAGGCTGGAAAGCATCTATCAGTCCATTTGCCAGCAAGTAATGAAAAGAGAAAAAGGAAAACTAACTATAAATTTGCCCAATTAGTACCAAGCTAATGCAATTTATTAATAAATTAAGTGATATAATTTAAGGCTTTCACATGATAACTGTATACCTTCAACTTTCTCTCTTTAAAACTCATGGCCATCATTGGCTTCAATTATCTTAGAATTTTTTAAATTATAAAAAGTGGTTGTTGGATTTAACATTTAAAGGCTTGTATGAAGACCAAAATGACCCATTTCATTCAGGCCTAAGAAATACGGTTCATGGGGATCAGAAATGCTTCTTCTCTGAATTGTCCTTTCCACCTGGTTGGCCAGGTGGGGCAGAGCAGTGTTGTGTGGTCATTTGCAGTTGTGTCTTTTTGCTCTGATATTTTCTTGGTTTACCTATTCTCTTCCTTTCCTTTTTATTTACTTCTATTTCCCTTGTATTGTTGATTAATAAGCCCTCAAATCATTTTGGAAAGTATGTGAAAGTATCATAGGAAATGTGGAGATACTAGGAGTCAGTGATACACTACTGTTTGGCTCTTCACAATAGAGATGGTATATACGTACCCTTCAGAGTATACGTCCTTAAGACCAAGAGCTGCCTGTATCCCCAGATTGCCGAATGTGGCAAGTGCTTCTGTATTTGTCAGCTTGAGAGTTTATATGCTTGCTAAGAATCCCGTGACACTCCCTTCCAAAGTCATCCTGGCACATTTTAAAATTCTGCAACCATTCTCCTTTTCAGGACCCTCTTCACTGTCCTAGCCTTGCAGACAAGGATGAAAGTGCTTTAGAAGATCTTCATTCCACACGTCACCAGAGTGTAGTAACGTACCAGGTCAGTGGCACTTATTCATTTATTTATTTTATTCCCAGCGCCAGGACTGCAGCTCGTCCATCTGAACAATCCCACTTGTCTCTCAAGCTTTACAGACACAAGCTTCCCTCTAGTGATCCACAGCCTCCATTAGTGTTAAGGAAAACTTCAAAGTCATTGAATAGTGGTGATTAAAAACAAACAAATGCAGTGGTCATTTTAAAGAAAAATGTCTATTTTGACCTTGAAGGTTGTGTGTTTTGTACTGTGACCTTGTGCCATGACATGAACAAGCTGTCTAGCTTGCCACATGCTTTCTGCTGTTGTCATTGTAGAGTAGGGGCACAGCCCCAGCCACATTCCCTGTCAGAACTGGGGGGAGGGGAGGGGTGTAGCTTTGGTTTTATTTCTGGAGAAGCAGTTCCTGTAGACTGGTAAAAATGTGGTAATGCTTTTTCAAAAATTAAGATGAAGAATTGTGACCTTATTTGAATGTAAAGATACTTCATATTCCTCAACCCCTGTTCTCCAAGTGATTTTTCTTTGAGATACATCTTAGAGTAGAACCAAACATAAGACCTAAGACCTGTTTTTAAGTCTCCTAATAAAGGCTGAATGTTAGAATTCCTTATAACTTACAGATGTAATTTTCTTTCATAACATTGAAAAAATATCACCTGATGCCATCCTGTTGATAAATTAGATGAGATTCAGTATGTTTTTCCTTGGAATCATTATTTAAAAAGAAAAAGAAAAAGAAAGAAAAATGTGACCTGGAGAGTTTTTATCAAGTCAAAAACATGAAGTGATTTTTTAAATCCTCAGTGCATTGTGTCTAGTGTTGCATTTTGTTGTCATGAATGTCACAATTGGTGCATACACATTGAGATTTTAAGTTCAGTATGTTCAAAAATTGAAATGTGCAAAACCCCAGTGAAAGTGATCAGTTTGAAAGTTATAAACAGCTTCCTGTTTGTGTTGTCTAAAATATGGCAGCTGCAACCATCTGTGCATAAATATCGAACCAAGTAACTATCTCTTTGACAATGAATAGATTTCAGAAAGAAACAACAGCAGCAACAAATTGTTGGGCATTCAAATCATCACAAAGCAGATTGCTAATCCAGTACTTACCTCACCATTTTTCACGTAATTACCTTTAAGGGAAGTTTGTTATTGTAGTTGGAAGACAAAGTTTTGGAAACAGTGTCTCTCCCACACAATTTTCATTTTGTTGTCTTTTCTCTCTTTCTCTCTGTCACTCTCGCTGCGTGTGTGTATATGTGTCTGTATGTGTGTGTGTGTGTCCCCACAAAACTATCCACAGTGTTAGAGCAACATCAGCACTCACGATGATCATTTTGACCTGTGTCAGTGCATTGGCTTTGAAGGAGATGATGTTTGTTCTTCTGCGGTATCTTTAGCCCGATATGGAGCAAAAGTAATCAAGTACAGCTTCTTCACTAGTAAATCTGTCACCGTGACTGCAAAAAGAAACTATTGTATCTTCACTTAAAATAACCAGCAGAGTATGACAGAGATACATTTCTAGATCAGGGTGAGCTAGAGGGCTGTTTAACAAATCAGGTCTACTGGCATAGACTTTTTTGTGATTTCTGAACAGTTATGTACAGGTCCTTCCTCAGATATTGATAGTAGAATAGCTGAGTTAAGTGTAGAGACAGTTTTTTAATGTCACATTGGGGCTGCTTAATAGCATAGTCTGGTACTTGCTCACAAGTCTAGCCATAATCCAGAAACCCCCCTTTTGTTCTAAATGGGGTAGACAGTTTGAGGAGAGTATACTATTACCTCTTGTCCCAAAGTGAATTTTTTGGCTTCTTGGAATACATCACATGTTGTAGCTACAGTCCAGAGACAAAGAGGCCAGTTCTGAACTATGCTTTCAAGCTGTTCAGAGAAATAAGCAACTGGTCATTTAGCGTGTCCAAATGTCTGAGTCAGCACTCCTAAAGTCACTCCTTGTTTTTCTGTACAGAAGCTCCAAATGGCTTTTGAAGGTTGGGAAGCCCTAAGGTGGTGGTTGCCATCAGTTTGCACTTTATTTTGACAACGGCACTCAGTGGTCCAAAATAGGGTTCCTTTTCATTCCGCTTTAGTGCTTCATACAGAGGTTTTGCAAGTAGTCCAAACCTGGGAATCCGTATCTGACAAAACCCAGCCAGCCTTTCCAAATAATCCCTTACCTGGCACCTAGAAGTGGGAGGTTTTGCTCCAACAGTGGCT
Source organism: Heterohyrax brucei (assembly GCA_028571685.1). Taxonomy (NCBI): domain Eukaryota; kingdom Metazoa; phylum Chordata; class Mammalia; order Hyracoidea; family Procaviidae; genus Heterohyrax; species Heterohyrax brucei. The sequence continues at coordinate 109,769,678 of CM053146.1, forward strand.
TCACGCTAATCTGAAGGAGGCTCCATGGCAGCTGTGCTATTTGGAATCCTAGATATTTCACACTCTGTTACGAAATTTGGGCCTTTTTTGGAGAGACCGTATTCCACACTTGGCTAAATAGTTCAGAACTATTATGGTGTTGTAATCAGAGACTGTTTCTGTTTCCCTTGTGACAAGGATGTTGTCCACATACCGGATAGCCATTCCTTTATTTGGTTATAACTCCCTCAAATCTTCTGATAAAATTTCCTCAAAAATAGTATAAGAGTTTTTAAAATTTTGGACCAGAACGTGCCAGTTGAGGTGCTGTTTTGTCCCTGTCTTTGTATCAGTCTACTTAAATGCAAGCAGTGACTGTGACTCTGGATGAAGAACACACGAAAAAGGCATCTTTTAAATCCAACACCGAAAAGCAGGCATGCTGACTAGGAATAGTAACCAGGAGACTGTGGCTTGGGTGCCACTGGTTGTATATCCTCTACAGTTTGATGGATTTTTCTCAGGTCTTGGACAAATCTCTATTCTTTCTTTCATGGTTTCAAAACTGGCAGAATAGAAGCTTCGTATGGGGACTGACAAGATTTTAGAAGTGCAGTCTTAATGTCCTGGTTGCCTAACAGTGTAATCCCTTCAAGTGCTTCTTTTCCGAAGGCGTACTGTGTGTAGTTTACTACTGGGGATTCTGATTTAAGAACAGCCTTGACTGGTTCTGCGGACTTTCCCCACCCAGGTCTTCCTGCTGCCCGGGTTTCTGGATTCCCTTTGTTAGTATTTCACCTGGCTTACCGCTAGGTGTCTCTCCTTCCTCTTGCAATAATGGTGGTGAATGTAAAGACCTAACAAAGGTCCTGAGGTTATCAAGCTGCATTCCTTCCTCTACCTGAATTCTCACCCTCAGACCGGGATTAAGAGGTCTACATTCCTCTCTCTATCTCTGAAGAAATAAAATTAAGACCTCAGAGAGAGGTTAAAAAAATTTTTTTTGGATAGTTTACTCTGTTTGATTATCCTGTAACCAATTTTAGATAGGTAACTCTGTTTGATTCTCCTTGACAAACTGTGGGCAGTTCACACTGTTTGAATTATCCTGTGGCAAATTTTAGATAGTTTATGGTGTTTAATTACCCTGTGGCAAACTTTTGAGTAATTCACACTATTTGATTATCCTGTGACAAACACAACACCGGCAACCCCTTTGAATTCTGGCTATAAGAACTACTAGAAATGTAACCCAAGGGAGACAGCTTTTGGCTTGCTGTCTCCCAGATTGCTAGTAAATCTGCAAATAAATTACTCTTTGACCCCTATGCTGTCTCTGAATTTTTGGCTACAGTGATGGGCAGGATGAACTTTGGTTTCAGTTTGGCGGCAGTAAGACTGCCTGTAAGGCTTCTGAGTTCCCTGGTGGAATGTTGTAAACCTATCCAAGAGGAGGTGCATGTGACCTGGGCCCCCACCTTTGTGAACAAGTCCTGCTGCCCTAACAGAGACATGGGACATTCAGGGACATATAAAAATTCATGGCATAATAATTTTTCACCAGAGTCACAATTTACAGAATGGAGAAATGATCATGTGATGAACTTAGCTGAGATCCCCACTGCTGGTAGGTGCGGGACTAAGGGGGTACACAGTGGAGTTATGAACCGAGTGTGTAGCTCCCGTGTCTAAAAAAAATCAAGGGAGGCACCCCCACCCTCCCCCTTTAAGGTTACGCAAGGATCATGGTGGGAGATAGAAACTGGAGGTTCTAGCCCAGGCCCTGTCACTCAGCCACTTTCCGGAGCATTTGGGTCTTGGTAAACCTGGAAAACAAGGACTCAGTCTCCCTTCGCCCCTCCCTTGCCTCAGGGCACTCCCACTTCCAGTGTCCATATTTTTACAATAGGCACACTGATCCTTTTTAAGAATAGGTCTCCTCTTTCCTGTCCCATCTCATGCTGCTGTCTGTCCTCTGTATTTAGGGATCCCCTGGTTTGGGGTTGCCAGGGCAACAGCTAGTAGAACTGCTTTTTGTTTAGTCGTTTGTTTTTCTTTTGACTCGGTCACTTGATCTCTATCATTAAATACTTTGAAAGCTCTGCTCCCAGTGCTGCTTTCTTGGTGGAATGAGGTTCCCACATTCTCTGCTACTTGCCCTTCGCTTCCATTTCTTGTAAGATAAAAAGTAGTACAGGGCACACCTCAGGAAGCTCACTTTACCTTTGGTCAGAGGTGTGACCTTAGTAAGGCTGTTACAATCCCACTCTAGTCCTCTTTAGCATTATCAAATCTTGCTTCATTAACCATGGACAGAGATTAGAATTTATAGCACATAGGGAAATTATTTCAATCACAAATGGAAGACAACAGCACAGTACTGGAAATCATGGCCTAACCAAGTTGATGTATTTTGAGGGGCATACAATTCAATCTGTGACTATCAGTTTTTTTTAACCTCCCAGTACAGGTTTTTAACTTACTTTCTCTTCCTCCTGCTGAGTGATGTAACCCCCTGCTGTGAAGCTTATCTTATGTTAGGAGCCCCTGCCTAACTCAGGGGTGACACAGTGAACTGCAGTGAGGGACAACAGATGGGGCAGGAAAAGAGGCTTCCACAGCGGTCTCTGGACCTCCCATGATGTATCCCAGGGGGCATGGAATCATGCAGTTATACATCCCATCATGCATCTGTCTCGTATCAGTGCTGTAGTTGGTCTGATTATGTGCCTCTCACCTCCAGATCTTCCAGAGAACCCCTCTGGAAGCCTGGCTGTAGCCCTAGCAACACACATGATGCTGACTGAGTTGCAGACAAGGTTGCCACTGATGCATCAGGCAGCCCCTTAGAGTTGCATTTCTAGTTCTAGCCACTGTCTCCTTTTAGAGAGAATCCATGTGTCTGGTTGGCTGGCAAGGTCCCTGGTGTTTTTACTTCCCATACTCTGTTAAAAAAGGAAATATTAGTGGATCACTGCTGAAATTATTTCTACATTTCACTTTTCTTTACCAGGATTATCTAAAATAGGAATCTTACTGATTACCTCTTAGACTTTCTCACTCAAAATACACAGGAAAAGAAAAAAGCTTTTGATTGAAGGTGTGCCCTGAATACTTCCTGTAGACATAGTTGCCATATTATCATATTCTTCTGAAAATACTTACGTATCATGCCTAGAAACAAACAGTGAAACAATTTTGGTAATAGAAATTTTAAAAATACATGATCTTCAGCAAAAGGATGGTATTAGGAAGAGGAATTTATGTTTACTTAAGCCAAGCCAAGTGCCGTCGAGTTGAATCCTTACACAAATGAAGTTTCCCTAAGAGGCAGTTGCGATCTGTACTCAGAAATGTAAAGAAAATAACAATATGGTTGTGATCTGCAGTCAGAAATGTAAAGAAAATTACAATATGGTTAGGGTAGATATGCATCTCAATGTTCTTGGAATCTCAATTGAGGCTTATTGTCTTGATGTTATTATTAATAGTGAATGTTTTCATTCACGAAAGTGTTTTGGTTTGGGGTAAATTATATTGCTATTCTCTTGTGGGAAACATGTACAACATGGTTATTACCATTTTCACTATAAAAATACCAAAACAACATGTTGACTATTTACTAAATAGAATGTGGACCCAAGGCAACCTCCTCAAGATGCTATTGGCCATCCCATCATGCATCTGTCTGGTATTAAGCATGCCACGGGTGAAGCCATCTACTGTGACGACATGCCTGCAGTGGATCGGGAACTGTTCTTGACTTTTGTAACAAGCTCAAGAGCTCATGCTAAGATTATGTAAGTGATAAAATTTTTACTCTGCAGGTGAGACTGATTGCCTGTTCACTTACCTGTTAAGTCCCACTATTGACGAAAGGTGCCCATCTCTTGATTCTGTCTACTAAAAAGTAATGCTACAAAGAGGGTAAGCTGTTTGTTGGAGTTGCCCAATACAGACTACAGGAAAAATGGCATTGAAATGTAGCTCCGTATAGTAACTTCATTGACCCAGAAATTTTCCCCTGAGTGTCTGGCAGAGAACTATTAAGAGTAGTTCCTTGACCTAGCTTACCTTGCTCACATCAATTTTCAATGAGTGGCTGTCCTGAGGAAGCCAACTGTGTGTGTTCTCACCTAGCTCTATTGACCTGTCGGAAGCACTCAGCTTGCCGGGTGTGGTGGACATCGTGACCGCGGAGCACCTTCGTGATGTAAACTCCTTCTGCATTGTCACAGAATCTGAGACACTTCTGGCAGCAGATGAAGTACTTCATTTTTTACTTTTTAGTTTTTAAAAATAGTTTCCTAAGTTAATGGTATTTCATATATTTTTTGTTTTTATTGTGTTTAACTGCAAGTTTACAATCTGGGTCAATTTGCCATATAAAACCCTGTATACACACCTCTATGCAACTATATATGCTCTCCCAACCCTGTGATGGCACATTCCTCCTTCCCACCGTGTATGCCCATAGTCATACAACCAACTCATGTCCTCTCCTCTCCATCCTCCCATCTCCTTTCTGTAGAGAAGCTGTTCTGACAGCCTCATGTCTTATAATTCATTCCAATTTTTGTCTGAAGAGCTGTCTTTGGTACTGGTTTCAGTTGTGGGTTAGCAGTGAGTCTAGAGGCCATGTTCTCAGGGATCCCCCAAGATGTGGGAACATCAAGTCTGATCTTATAACAGAATTCTAGATCTGTACCCCCCCTTTTTTTTCTCCCACTATATCAAGAAGTCTACATTGTGTTCCCAGTCAAGGCAGTCATCAGTGGTGGCCAGACACCATCTAGTACTTCTGGTCTCATATGGATGTAGTCCCTAGATCACATAGCCCCTTAATTCTCCTGGGCTCATATTTTCCTCCTGTCTTTGATGTCCTTCATTCTCCTCTGCTCCAGGTGGACTGGGACCAATTGATGCTCCTTAGATGGCAGCTTGCTAGCTGTTAAGATCCCAGACACCACTCACCAAAACAGGATGCAGAACGTTTTCTTAAAAACAAAACTTGGTTATGCCAATTGACCTAGATGTTCCCTGTTTTAGTCACCTGGTACTGCTCTAACAGAAAATACCATGAGGGGAAGGTTTCATGAAGAGAAACTTTATTGAGACAGTCCAGTAAGCTGCAAATCTGTTTATAAATTGTAAGTCCACTCAGTAAGAAAATTTATCACAGTCTGCTAGGCTGAGTCCAAATCCAGTGAGAGCGTCTCAGCGCAGGAACCTCGGGTCCAAAGGCGTGCTCTGCTCTCAGTGCTTCTGTCTTGGTGGTATGAGGTTCCCAACTTCTTCTGCTCACTTCTCTCCCTTATATTCCACAAGTTTATAGCTTGAGACCTGCCTTACTAACACAACTGTTGCCTGTTCTCCATCATCAAGCTCACAGAGGCAGGATATACAACACATGGGAGGAAGGGCACTGTATTGGGACTCACAGCCAAATCAAATCAGCACAGACATTTTTGCAGGGACAGAATTCAACCCATGACATTCCCCAAAGGAATGGTTCCCAGACCGCTACCACTGATACTCTGACCTTCAAAATGTTAGGCTGTATTTAGGAAACCTCTTAGTTCTTGGTATAGTCCAGCAGTGTTCGTCTCCCTTCTGTAGCGTGCTGTCACTTTCTTCACTTAGCCCAATTCCTATCTATAATCTATACGTATTCTTTTCTCTCCCTGCCCTCTCTGGTAGCCATCAAAGATTATTTTCTTCTATGCTTGCCATTTTCTTGAGTCCTCATAATAGTGGTCTCGTGCAGTATTTGTCCTTTTGCAACTAATTTCAGTCAATGTAGTGTCTTCCAGGTGATGAATGTTATCAAATGCTTCCCAAGTTCATGGTTGTTCTTTATCATTGCATGGTATTCCATTGTGTGACTATACCATAGTTTGTGTACCCATTCATGTGCATACCTAGGTTGATTCCTACTTTTTTGCTATTTGTAGACAGTGCTGCAATAATCGTTGGTGTGCATGTATCCATTAATGTGACAGCACTTATTTTGAACAGTGGAATTGCTCTGTCATGTGTTATTTCTACTTCTCACTTTCTGAGAAGGCCCCAAATTGATTTCCAAAGTAGTGGTACCATATTGCATTCCCATGAGCAGTGTAGAAGTTCCAGTCTCTCTACAACTTCTCCAACATTTATTGTTTTTTTAGATTAATGCCAGCCTTGTTGGAGTTAGATGTTATCTCACTGTAATTCTGATTTGGATTTTTCTGATAGCTAATGATCAGAAACATTTCCTTATATGTCTTTTAGCTGCCTGGATGTCTTCTTTGGTAAAGTGGCTGTTCATATGCTTTGCCTACTTTTTAATTGGGTTATTTGTCTTTTTCTTGTTGATATTTTGCAGTTCCTTGTAGATTGTGGAGATTATATGCTGAACAGATTTTTGGTTGCCACAAATTTTTCCTCAGTCTGTAGGTAGTCTTTTTACTCTTTTAGTAAAGTCTTTGGATAAAGATAAGTGTTGATTTTTAGGAGTTGCCGTTTATCTATTTTCTCTTCTGCTGTTTGTACACTGCTAGTTTTATTTTGTAGTCTGTTTATGCTGTGTGTTAGAGCTTCCAGGATTGTATCAATATTGTCTCCCACAATCTTTATCATTTTAGATTTTATATTTAGGTCTTTGATTCATTTTGAGTTAGTTTTTTGTGTATAGTGTGAGATGTGAGACTTGTTTTTTTTGTTTGTTTATTTTTTTGACAGGTGGATATCCAGTTTTGCCAACACCATTTATTGAAGAGACTGTGTTTTCCTCAGTTCACAGACTTTAGGCCTTTCTCAAATATCAGCTGCTCATAGGTGGATGGTGTTATATCTGGATTCTCTGTTCTGTTGCACTGGGCTATGTATCTGTTTTTGTACCAGTACTTGGATGCTTTGACTACTATGACAGCGTAATCGGTTCTAAAGTCAGGTAATATAAGGCCTATGACTTTGTTCTAATTCAGTGATACTTTACTTGTCCTGGGTTTCTTTTCTTCGCGTCTGAACTTGGTAGTGTGTTTCTCCATCTCACTAAAAAATTGCATTGGAATTTGTATTGAGATTGGATTGTATCAGAAGATGGCTTTGGGAAGAATAGATATTTTATGATGCTAAGTCTTTCTGTCCATGAGAAAGGTAGTTTTCTCTGCTTATATATGTTCCTTTTGGTTGCTTGCAGTAGTCTTGTAATTTTCTTTGTATAGGTCTTTTACATCTCTAGTTAGATTTATTCCTAGATATTTTATCTTGGTGACTATTGTAAATGGTAACAATTTTGTGATTTCCTTTTTCATGGTCTCTTTGTTGGGGCAAAGGAATCCTACTGATTTATTTATGTTTATCTTATATCCTGATACTTCACTGAACTCTTCTATTAGTTCCAGTAGGGTTTTTTTTTCTTTTTTTGTAGGTTCTTTAGGGTGACCTGTTTATAAGATCATGTCATCTGCCAGTAGAGATACTTTGACTTCATCCTTACCAAATTGGATGCCCTTTTTTACTTCATCTTGTTTAATTATTGTGGCTAGAACTTCCAGTACAATGTTGAATAGAAGTGGTGACAATGGGCATCCTTGTCTGGTTCGCATTCTCAAGGGGAATGCTTTCAATCTCTCTCTCTCTCTTTAGGATGATATTGACTGTTGGCTTTGAGTAGATACCCCTTACAATGTAGAGGAATTTCCCTTCTAATTCTATTCTCCTGAAAGTTTTTTAACATGAATGGGTGTTGATCTTTGTCAAATGCCTTTTCTGTATCAACTGATGATTGTGATTCTTATCTTTATTTTTGTGCTTGATTACATTAATTGTTTTTCTGATGCTGAACCATCCCTGCTTCCCTGGTATGAATCCTCATTGATTAGGGTGAATTATTTTTTTATATGATGTTGAATTTTATTGGCTAGAATTTTGTTCAGGAATTTTGTGTTTGAGTTCATGAGAGACATTGATCTCTAACTTTCCTTCTTTGTGCTGTCTTTACCTATTTTGAATATCAGGGTTATTTTGGCTTCGTAGAATGAATTTGAGAGTATTACATCCTTTTCTATGCAGTGAAATACCTTTAGTAGTAGTGGTGTTAACACTTCTCTAAAACTTGGGTAGAATTCTTCAGTGAAGCTGTATGGGTGAGGACTTTTTTTTGGTTCTAAGTGTTTTAAATTAGTTTTTCCTTCTCTTCTTTTGTGATGGGTTTCTTCTTTTGAGATGGGTTTATTAAGTTGTTCTACTTCTGTTTGTACTTTGGTACATAGTGTGTTTCTAGAAATTTGTCCATTTCCTCTAGGTTTTCAAATTTATTAGAGTACAATTTTTCATAGTATTCTGCAATGACTCTTTTAATTTCAACTGTCAGGGTCGCCATGAGTCGAATCCGACTTGACGGCACTTGGCTTGGCTGTAGTGATACTGTTCATCTTATTTCTTACTCAAGTTATTTGCTTCCTCTCCTGTTTTTCTTTTGTCACTTTGGCCAGTGGTTTATTGATTCTATTAATCTTCTGAAGAAAACTGCTGTTGGTCCTGTTAACTCATTCACTCTTTTTGTATTCTGTAATTCATTTAGTTTTGCTCTAATTTTTATTTTCTGTTTTCTTCTGGCACTTGAGAGGTTCCTTTACTGCTCTCTTTTTACTTGTTTGAGTTGTACAGTTAATTCTTTGACCTGGGTCCTTTCTTGTGTGGATTTATTGAGATAAATCAACCTCTGGCAGTGCTTTTGCTGTGTCCCATAGGTCCTGGTAGGATGTGTTTTCATTCTCCTTTGATTCTATGAAGTTCTTTATTCTGTTCTTGATTTCTTTATAACCCAAAAATTTTTGAGCAAGGTATTGTTCAATTTCCATGTGTTTGCTTGTTTCCCCTTGCTGTTTCTAATTTTTTATGGCCTTACGTTCATCAGAAAATGCTTTGCAGTAGTTCATTGCTTTGGGCTTTATCAAGACTTACCTTATGGCCTGGTCTGGAGAAAGTTCCATGTTCATTGGAAAGGAAGGTATACTTGTCTGTTATTGGGTGAACGTTCTGTATATGTCTTTGGGTCAAGTTGGTTGGTTGTGGTATTTAGAATTTCCGGGTCTTTATTGAGATTCTTTGTGGATGTTCAATCCATCACCAAAAGTGGTGTGTTGACGTTTTCTGCTATTATTGTGGAGCTGTCTATCTCTCTCTTCAATGCTGGTAGAGATTCTTTGACATATTTAGAAGCTCTGTCAATGGCTACATAAATATTTAGTATAGTTATGCCACCCTGATGTACTCACCCTTTAAGCAATATATAGTGACGCCTACCTTGTACACTTGGTAGATTTTACTTTACAGCCTATTTTATCTGAAATTAATATGCCACTCCTGCTCTTTTGTGAGTTTTGTTAGCTTGGTGTGTATATGTCTGTCCTTTGAGGTTCAGTTTGTATCTTTAAGGTTAACAGATGCCTCTTGTAAGCAGAATATAGACAGATCGTACTTTTTTATTCATTCTGCTACTCTTCATTTCTTTATTGGTGCATTTAGCCCATTTTCATTCAGTGTAATGATTAATAAATACAAATTTAGTTCTGTCATTTTGGTACCTTTTTTGATGTGTTGTTGACAGTTGTTTTACTTCACTTAATTTTGTATACTGAGTCATTTTTCTTTATGGGTTTTCTTTTTGTCCTTTTTATTACCCATTACTAATTGCTGTTAAGTCAGTCCTGACTCTTAGCAACATTATAGGACTGAGTAGAACTTCTCCATACAGTTTCCAAGGAGTGTCTGGTAGATTTGAACTGCCAACTTTTTGGATAGCAGCTGTAGCACTTAACCACTATCCCACATGGTTTTCTGTCTTTTTCATAATTGTTAGTTTTACATGTGCTAAGACTTCTTGATTTTGTTTCTTATTTCGATGTGTAGGATTGTTAGTTTCTTTAGCAGTTACCTTGGTATTTACCCTTAATGTTCTGTATTTAAAGCAGGTTTTAATTTCTCTGTATCACCTTGACTTGCTCTCAGTATTAAAGATCTATGAATACATTAATTTGTCCCTTTTCTGGTATAATGTTCTTGTCATTTACATACTGGGATCTCCATTTTCCTTTTTTTAGAGTCACCTTTGATTTTCTTAGGTGGATTCCCTTACCATATTGATTATGGATACTCTGTCCTGCTTTATATCCTTGAGTGTATATCTGATGTTATTTTCTAATCAAAAAACTTCCCTCCGCTTTTCGTATGATTTTGGTTTGGTTTTTGCAAAATCTCTAAACTTGTGTTTATCTGGATATGTTCTAATTTCACCATCATCTTTGAGAGACAATTATGCAGGATATATAATTCTTAGTTGGCAGTTTTTTTACTTCAAGGCTTTGTATATGTTATCCCATTGCCTTTGTGCAAACGTGGTTTCTGCTGAGTAATCTGAGTTCGGTGTTAATGACTCTCCTTTGTAAGTTACTTTTTGTTTGGGCCTAGCTGCCCTTCAGAGCGTCTCCTTATCTTTACTTTTTTTAGGTTTGGTGGTAATATGTCTTGTGGGATTTAGTTTGTGAGGAGTTTGATGAACATCTTGGATAGATATCTTCTCGTCTTTCATGATATCAGTGAAGTTTTCTGTCGAGATATCTTCAACAATTCTCTCTGTATTGCTATTGTCATCCCACTCATAAACTATTCCTCTTGATAGAGTCCCACACAACTCTTAGAGCATCTCCTTTTTTTTACATTCTTTAGTCCTGTTTTTCCTCATATATGCTGGTGTCAGTTGCTTTATCTTTCATCTTGCTAGTTCTACATTCTGTGACCTCAGTACTGCTGCACTGACTTTGTATTGAATTGTATAATTCTGTAACTCTGTTGTTAGTCTGCTGAATTTCAGATTATTGCTCAAGTATTTCTTGCAGCCTGTTTAATTTTTCAGTATGTGCTGCTGCGTTTTGCCTAATCTCCTTTCTAATGTCTTATAGTTCTAAACATTACTCTTTTGTATTCCACCTCTGATAACTGCAGGAAGTCTTCATCTGGAAATTCTTAAAATTCTTTGTTTTGAGTATTAGTTCTAAGGCCACAGCAGTCTGCTTCTTTAAATGATTAGAAATTGATTATTGTCTCCAAGCTATCAGAAAGTTCTTGTAATTTATTTGCTTGATTATTGTGTTCTTATATATGTATATGAGAGAGAGAGCTGATAATTTTGTTCATAAACTCATCCTAGAAAAAGTGCTACATACCTCATTGTTAAATATTGCCATGGTCACCTTCAAAGTACTCCCCTTGGGAAGCTATGTACTGACATCAACAGCTAGTCCATCCTTCAAAGCAATTTTGGAATTGTTTTTCTGGAATGGCCACTGCAGATGTCATCATATTGCCCTCGATCTCCTGAATGTCATCAACATGTCTTCCTTTCAATATTTCCTTTATCTTCAGGTCAAGAAAAAAGTCGTTGGAGGCCAGATCAGGTAAGTAGGTAGGATGTTCCAATACAGTTATTCTTTTACTGGCTAAAAACTCCCTCAAAGACATTGCCATGAGCCACGAGTTATTGGCAAAAGGTTCAGGTCGTTTTCTTCAAACTTTTTCAAGCAGCCTTGTCAGCACTTCTAATTAGTAAACTTGGTTAACTGTCCAATTAGTACAAATTCATAATAAACAATTCCTGTGATATCCAAAAAGGTTAGCAACATTGTTTTGACTCTTGATTTGGACTGATGAAACTTTTTGGGTCATGGAGAATTGGCTGATTTCCCTTGTGCCCTTGGATGCTTTGTTTCAGGGTCATACTGGTACACCCATGTTTCATCATCAGTGATAATACAGCCCAAAACTTCATCTAGCCTCTTCAAAAAGTCTTGGCAGACTTCAGCTGTCTTTTGCTTTTGTTCATCGATCAGCTGCTTCAGGACCATTTTGCACATACCATTCTCATGCCACAATTTTCAGTTAAGATTGTCCTGTTTCTCTATTGATGTGTACTTGGTTTGCTGTGCCTCTCACACTCAGCTGATGCTTCTGATGCACAATTAGACAATTTTTTTTTAAGTGTTGTCATGAGTTCTGCCTGGTACTGGCCACCCTGACCTCTCTTTATCAGTAACACAGTCTCCCCTCAGACAAACGTTTAATATGTTTGTACACTGCTATTTTCTTCATGGCATTATCCTGATAAGCTTGGACTAACATGTCCCTGATTTCATTTGCATTCTCACGAAGTTTAATAAGAAATTTGGGGTTTGCTCATTTCTCTAATTCAAGCTCAGACATTCTTGTGATGGCACACAGAAACATACAACAATAATGATTGCCATTCAGCAAGACAGTTCTGCAGGTTGATGTGAACACAGCTGTGACTAACTTATATACTAAGGTTATGAAACCTTACTGAGTTGTTTGTATAGTGCTGCCAACATAAGTGCACACTGGCAAGTTCACAAATTTGTCAGATCTCATACATATATATGTATGTAAATATATATATATCATACATATATATTTATATTTATATGTATATGTACAAGATCTGCTGATTAAGTCCATGAACTTAATTGTTCTAAGTGCTACATACCATGTTGCTAAATATACTGTGATCAGCTTTGAAGTATACCCATTAAGAAGCTATGCAGTGAGGCCAGTACCTAGTCTACCCTTCAAAGCAATTTTGGAACTCCTTCTGGGATGGCCATTGCGCATGGTGCTACAGTAGCAAGTTTGCAAACTTCATTGTGTAGTTGTCTGTAAGGAAGTTTTTAGCCTGTAAACAAATAACTGTATTGCAACAACACCCTCCCAACATACCTGATCTGGCCCCCAATGACTTTTTCTTTACCCAGAAATAAAGGAATTATTGAAAGGAAGACATTTTGATGACATTCAGGACTTCAAGGGTAATATGACGACAGCTTTGATGGGCGTTCCAGAAAGAGTTTCAAAATTGCTTTGAAGGGTGGATGTGGTGCTGTCATTGGTACATAGTTTCCTAAGGGGAGTACCTTGAAGGTAACTGTAGTGATATTCAGCAGTGAAGTATACAACACTTTTTCTAGGACGAGTTTGTGAACTTAATTGGCAGCCTTGTGTATGTATGTTTGTGTGTGTGTGTACATACGTACATTTATTTTCTAATTTAGCTCTTGAGTGTCCAAGTATTTTGCTTGTCTGAGATAAAGTGAGTATTGCAGTCTCTTTTTAAATTTTTTTTATTATGATTGAATGAAAGTGTACAATCCCATATAAATTTACATGCCCGCGTATATGCAGCTCCCACTGCTCTCCCTGCCCAGTGACAGCACACTCTTCCTCTCTGCTCCATACATGTCTTATCCTCCCAACAATCTCCTACTCCCTCCTCTCCACCCACTCCCTGACTTCCAGTAAGAGGTCAGCAGGATGACATCCTCTAGATGAATAGGACCATAAAGTGCACACATGATATGGGCACTCTGTGTCACCAAGTCCAGTCCATTCTGGTCTGAAGAGTTGACCTCCATTATGATATATGGACAGGGACAGCATCAGGGCCCAGGGCCATGCTCCCAGGGGAACTCCATGGCCCCTGAACCATCAATTGTGGTCTTTTAGTGGAGATCTCAGGATGCATTCGTTTTTATTCTTGTGTCACCAGTGAGACCCAACTTTATGAGCTCCATCACAGCTATCACTGGTGGTGGCCAGGCACCATCAGGCTCTTCCAGTCACAAATCGATGTAGTTACCCACTCACGTGGGTCTCTGTCTTCTGAGTTCTCTTCCCCCATGTCACTTTGATCCTTGTTGATCATCCGTTCCTGCTGAGTTGGGACCATTTGCTGTACCTTCAGATGGCAGCTTGGCAACCTTTAAGACCCCAGACGCCACTCACCAATGTTTGGTGCAGAAGGCTGTCTTAGCAAAACGCTAGTTGTGCCAGTTGACCTCAATTTCCCCTGAGAGGATGGTCCCCTGCCACCTGCCCCATCTACTCTGTCCTTGAAATATTGGGTTAAGATGGGAGGAGTGCTCATGTCATGTTGAAGTCTAGTTAATGTTGATCTTTTTCCCAATGTGTGCTGTCACTGATATCCCCCAACCAAATTTCTATCAACTATCTAATCTAAACCCTCCCTGCCCTCTCCCTCCCTCCCTCCCCACCTTGCAGCCATCAAAGAGGCTTTTCTTCTATGCATGTGTCAATTTTTAAGTTATTATTGTAGGGGTCTCATACAATATTTGTCCTTTTGTCACTGACTGCTTTCACTCAGCATAATGTTCTCCAATTGAAACCAGGTTATGAGATGTTTCCTAAAGTCATCATTGTTCTTTATCATTGTGTAGTGTTCCATTGAGTATATATATACTCTAGTTTACCTATCCATTCCTCTGTTGTTACGCATCTGAATTGATTCCATCTTTTTGCTGTTGTGGACTGTGCTGTGATAAATATTCGTGTGCATGTATCAGTTGGTGTGAATGGACTGGATTCTGTAGGATATAGTTCAAGCAGTGGAGTTACTAGGTCAAATGGTATATCTATATCCAGCTTTTCAAGGAAGCACCAGATTGCTTTCCAAAGAGGATGCACCATTTTGTAATCTCACCAATAGTGCTGGAGAGTTCCAGTTTCTCCACAGCCTCTCCAGTATTTGTTGTTTTGCATTTTTTGGATCATGGCCAACCTTGTTGGGGTGTGCAGTCTTAAAAATTCCAGTGTCCTGTCACCAGATAGTTAGATCTGTGAGCAATCTGAGGAACATACAGGGAGTTGCTAACTCAGGGGAATCTAGCAGAACCTCTTTTCTTCAGCTGTTTCTTTCTCCATGTCTGGGAGATTAACTCAGTGCATGCAACGCAAGATGTCCTACTTCCAGCACCGGTAGTGAGTGCATCTGACTTTAGCACCTGGCGTAGAACAGAGCAATGTGTGAGAAGTGCTGGACAAAGGGAGAAAAATCAGCACCTGGGAAGATTCTGAGTCCACAAGAGTTCACAAGCACTTAGCTTTTGATGCTCAGGTGAAAGTCCTCTTTGGTTCTGTAGGTACAGCGATCTGAGACTCAGCTTCTCTACTGAGAAGTATATGCTGCACTCATAACATTGCTGTTCTGCTTGGCTACCCACCACCATGCTGCAGTTCTGCCTGGCTGGCTGAAGTAGGACTTTCTGTGGGGTTCAGATTTAAATCTGGTCAAAGTAGTTGTCTCTAGACCTGCTTTTTCCTCCCTGTCACCCAGCCCTTTATCTCTGCCTTCTGTCTGGTGTTCAGGATTTCTCAACCCACTCGCTCCAGCCTATCTAACCTATAGACTGCCAACCCAATCAAGTCTGGCAAATCTTTGCTGCTTCTGAACTTTCTTTCTCTCCCCCTTCTACTCAGTCTGACTCTTTAGCTATGTCTTTGATATCCAGGGCTCGTATATTGCTGTATACAGCTGATTCACTTGTTTTTTCAGGTCTTTTTTGTATGAGGAACCACAGGAAACATCTTCCTACTCTGTCATCTTGGCCCTACCTCCATCCATATTTTCTTAAAGATAGCATCTGGTGTTGGTATATCATGAGAGATTCTCACATTCTTTGAATGTTTATTATGTGACACTATATTCGAATAATAAATGAATTAAAATTTATTTTTTTCAACATAAAAAATTGACTAGCTATATTTTTAAAAAGCCTTCAGTATTTTATATTTTTCTGATAGTCATCTATGCTGTTAACAAGTATGAGAGATAAATGAAGAGAGAATAATGATAACTTTTATTTGCTAACCTGTCCTCAGAGAATCTTTTGCCATTACCAATTTCAGTGTTTTCAGAGTTTGAGCCAAGTTCAAGTAGTATTTTCACCATTGAACTTTCCTCTGTCCTTTAATCCAGAAATTCTCTTTCCTGGCTCTGAGCTCACTCTGGCTATTCATACTGCCATTCATTCAACAGGCGTTTTGTACCTGTTGTGGCAGTCTCATGTATATAGATATGTTCCCTGCCCTCATGGAGCTAAGGTCTAGTGGAGAAGATAAAGTAGGTGCTTAGTGCATTTTCTACCTTATATGAAGCTTATTTTTTTCTGTCTCGGACTCCCCCCACCTCCTAAAGTTCCTTGAGTGAGGGCGCATGTCTGATTCATCTGTAGCCCACACACTGCTGCCCACATTACAGACTAAGTGAGTAGAGGAACAGTGACAGCATTGTTGCCATGTGAAAGTTTCAAAACATTAAAATATTGCCTTCTGCCCCTAGGGTCGCCATGAGTCAGATCTGACTTGATGGCACTTGGCTGGCTGGCATCTTAAGCTACCAGAAAATGTGACAAGGGTGGTGTTAGTAGATTTTGTGCCTAACTCAGAGATTCTCAGTTCAATGTTTGACTTCAGAATTTGAAACATTTCTGCCTCTGACTCTCACGAGCAAACTTAGTTGACAAAATTGAAAATTTGATGCCCACGAGTTTTAACTCAAGGTTGACACTCCCTGAAACAGTACTGTGTGACACTGGCAGAAGATAATGAGAGTTGTGGCCTTTGCATAAATGTTAACTAAACAAGCAGAGTTGTCTAAGGCTGCACCATTGTGCTTCCTTTCTAAGGTGTGCTGGGTATCACCATTGTCTTAGGGGTGTGTACAACTTTAGTGTGATATAACACAGTGGGAATATCTGATGACTTTGAAGAGCAGAAAACAGAGCCATTGCAAACAATGGCTTTTTTGGCTTAATTCTTTTAACATTTTAGCACTTTGTGCCTTTTAAAGATCTTTTCGTTACAGAAAATTTAAATATACGCAAAGATAGTATAATACTATGATTCCGCCTTAGATCTATCACTAGCTTCAGTGATTATCATCTTGACATTCTTGTTTATCTTTCTAAACTTCACACACACCCAACAAACACACTTTTTTTGTTCTAGATTCAACTTTTTTTAATACTTTAGTTGGAAAACACATAATAGGTTGAAGAGATTTTAAAAAGTGACTAATTTTGAATTATCATCGTGAGATAAAGTAGGAGAAAAGACTAAACAGTGTGGTGCTGCCTGCTAATCTAGACTGTTTTACCTTTCTCTGCCTTTGATCCAGGGACATTGGTAGTTCAGAGACTGAATTCTCACCTTCTCTGTAGGAGACCCGGGTTCATTCCCAGCCAATACACTTCATACACGGCCACCACCAGTTGGCCATTGCAGGCTTGTATGTTTCTGTAATACTGAACAGAGTTTAGCAGAAATTGCAGACTAAGACAGACTAGAAAGAAAGGCCTGGTAATTAGCTTCCAAAAATCAACTAGTCACAGCTCTTCACTATGTAACCCATCTTGAAGCTAGTGCAAAATCAGGCAGGTTTTTGCTTCATTGTACAAGAGATCACTATGAGCATAGTGCCAACTTGATGGAAGCTAACAACAACAACACAAATTTTTTTCCTAACTTTCTGCCATGGTTTTGCGTGAATCCCTCAGGCACGTACCCCTTCTCCAGATGCAGTGACGCTGGCTGCCAACCCCTCTCCCGGGGCAGGCTGCTCTGTGAGTGGTTATGGCCTGGCCAGTATAGTTATATGTCTCTTCACAAAAGCCCATGCTCCCCTCCTAGTTTGCGGTGAGAGACTTGCTCTCTGGCAGCATTGTGTTGTCACACAAGAGCTCCCTTCCCACAACATGCCTACACACTCTCACTCTACTGCAGTTGAAATGGACTGTGATGTCCTGGTCTTTCTTGTCCATGAGGAGACACTGAGTGCTGCCTCTCCCGGAGTGGCCCTGGTCAATGGTGTGGTGACCACATGTGAAGCCATGTGACAGGCTTTTCTAGAACAACTGGCTCTTGAATAGCCCTATCAGCTTGGCCTGAGTGTAGAGTCTTCAGGCAGCGTCACTCTTGTCTCTCTTCAGCCACTGTTGCCAACGACACAACTCAAAGTTCTGAACCTCCTGCAGTGCCTGGGGTGAGCAGGCCACCTCTGGGAAACACGCTGCCCTACCGGGGCCTTTGTTAGCTGAGCCACTGCAGTTACATACAGACATAAATGGGTCACACACTGTGTATCCAGCTGTGTGTTAGGAGGGAAGAAGAAGATGAATCTGAGGAGAGGACCTGTACCTGCCCTCCTTGTGTGTTGTAGGTACTGTGTGTGGGTCAGCTTGTCTGCGCTGTGATTGCTGAGTCTGAGGTCCAGGCAAAGCGAGCCGCTAAGCACGTGCACATCGTCTACGAAGACTTGGAGCCGCTCATCCTAACAATTGAGGTAATGAGCTCTGTGCTGGTGCCAGACCAGGGCCCAGGAGAGCAGATAGCAGTGGCGTATCAGTTAAAATGCAGTGGCCACCACAACAGGACAGTCCAACTCAAAGGGGCTTCCAAATGGTAGGAGTTTCATTGGTCTCAAACTGCGTTATTGTCAGTAATGTCACCAAAGACCTGGCTACCTTCCACCTCACTTCTCTGCCGCAGACGGCAGCCAGTCACTGTGAGCAGTCCTTGTTCAGGTCCAATGAGCAGGAGAAAACACTGCTATTGCAACATTGCAAGCAGCGGTCCTGAGACTCAGCCTAATAGACCATTTAGGTCACATGTTCACCTATGAATTAATGACTGACCAAAGGAATAGTGAGGGTGATGGTTACTGCTGGAGTGTCAGATTTTTTTGAATTTGTGCACTGTATAGGGGAGTGGCAGAGATATAAACAGAAATCATGGCCACTGTTTGGAAGTAGAAAATAAGAATACTTGATGGGCAAACAACGTCCAGGACAGGTGAACTCATCCTGTATCTCTCCGTGTTTACTGCTTCCCACTCCAGAATCTCTCAGGCACACAGTGAGATTCTCTATGAAGTAGATATTGGAGATAGTGTTTTTGCATACTGTAATGCATATCTTAAATGAGTAATAAAATTTATAGTATCTCATTGACTGCAACCAGTTAGAAAATTACATTTTCTATCCTGTTTTGTAGAAAGGAGTTAGAAACATGCGAAGGTTATCAGATTCTTCACTGTGAAATAGGGCAGGGTATTCCTCTGCATGAATTTCATTGGCCCCTGTAACTTACCACATAAAGCTGTAAGAGTGAAACTTGGAAAAACAGCATGAGTACCTAAGATTCAGTTTTTCTAAGCACACTCTGTTTTTGGACTTAAGTGGTACACATGCATTTGTTCCCTGGGGAGTCTCTCTGAGCTGGGTCTGAGCTTAGCTCATTGGCATTGGGCCGGAAGTACATGAGGTTCTAGGATGGGAAAGGAAATGCTGCCCCAGCTCTCAAGATCTCTTGTCCCAGCTGCCTTATTTTTCAATTCTTGTTCTAGGAAGCTATACAACACAATTCCTTTTTTGAACCAGAAAGGAAACTGGAATATGGAAATGTTGACGAAGCATTTAAAGAGGTGGATCAGATTCTTGAAGGTAAAACTATCTCAATGAAGAGTAGAACAGGAAGCAACCTTCTAAGCAGGTTTAGATTAATGCCACTTTTGCCTTCTACAAAATAATCTACTGGCCTGGTGGGATAAGGGTGTTTGCTCCTCAGGAAGAGGCATCTCATTCCCAGAGTGTTTTCCATTCTGCAGCAAGAAGCTAAGTAGGAGTCCAAGGCCATGCCCACAGCAGCCTCGTGTACTGGCCTCCTGTCCTTCCAGACCACAGTGTGTTACAGATAAAGCCTCCTGCCTGTCTCTCTCACTGACACACCTCTGTATTTCCTGCTACACAACCTTTCTGCAAGGGTGTTGTTATTATCCCAGTCTTTCAGATTGAGAAGCTAAGGTTCAGGGTCATATAAAAACCAAGGTCATACAGCAGCTGCGGATGACAAAGCTGGCAGAGAATTTCATAACTTTTTAGGATTTCCAAATCTCATGCTTCTTTCTCTGATTCCTCCCTCTCATTTCTTTCCTTCCTTCCTGTTTCCTTCCCTTTCTTCTAGATGTTCTTCTTTTATGTGTATTTGTATATAATTAAAATTAAACATGTCTCTTACATGTGCCTCTTTGATTACAGCTTTCCAGAAAAACTTTTACAACTTTTATTTTGAAATAACTTTAAACTTGCATAAAAGTTGCAGAAACAATACAAAAACTGTAAATTACCCTCCGTCCAGATTCCCCAGCTGTACACACACACACATACACTTTTTTTCCCAATCCATTTAAGAGTAAATTGTAGAAATCATGCTTTTACCACTCAATATTTGTTTCCCAAGAACAAGAACATTCTCTAACATAAACATTTCATTATAAAAATCAGACCATTAACACCATGTTGTTTAATCTACCAATTTGTTCAAGTTTTTGCCAGTTGTCTCAGTAATGTTTTTTATAGCAAAAATGTATCATTCGTAATGGTCAGGATCACAAAGCCAGCCTTTGTCTTCATGACCTTGACTTTTTTGAAGAGTACAGGCCAGTTATTTTAAGGAACTCTCCTCAGTTTGAGTTTGTTTAATGTTTCCTTTGGTTCTTTAGGGAGCTTTCTGGAGCCATGGGTAGATTTTTCTTTAAGTGCCTGGCCAAGGTTTGTTGCTTTGGGGACATTTAGAGGTTGTTTAGTTTCTCTGATATCGCCTTAATAGGATCTGAGACGCAGTCTGAGAAGGAAGGTGATGACCAGTCACCTCTGTGTACTCCAGTGACTGGGCCCAGTGGACTCTCTGGGGTAGCAGGCTCCACCTCCTGGTTGGCAAAGACACAGCCCTACTTATGCAGTCACTGGGGGACCGTAAGCTGACCCTATGTTGTGGGTCAGTAAAGGCTGGGAGAGATGCCATCAGACTGCACTGCAGTTATTTCTCTAGGCAGTTTTATTTTGAAAGGCAAAAGCTATTTGACAGCTTCCAAAATCAGTCAGGCTGTCAGATGTGAAAGCCCCTGTTTCCAGCTGGCAGTTCAGGCACCTCTGTATCCATCCCCAGATGCTGTAATCTAGTTCAAAGTATGGACAGGCTACTGCCCTGCTGTCATCTGCTGCTGGGCCCCACCCATAAGGCTACACTGTGGTAAACATAGCTTTTCTGCTGGCAAGGTGCTCCCGAGCTGGCACTGCCTCCAAGCCTGGAAATTAGCCCCTGCTGAGGCCTCCATTTGGGTAACTCTGTCTCCCAGTTGAACAAGATGGCATCCTGCACAAGCTCTCCAGCTTGCTATGAGATAGCTGAATCAGTGGTGGAGGCTCAGAAAGAAAGGGTGCAGGGGCAGAGGTGGTCAGAGTCCAGAGCTGGACTCTCAAAATGTGGCTATTCTGCCTGCTTATCATGTCAGCAGTACAGCTGAGCTTTGCTGCCAGTTAAGCCCAAGTCTCACCTGCAGGCTAAGACAAAGGAAAAAAGCCTAAAAATGCCAATTACCTTCAGTCTTTGAGAGCCGGCAATTCAACACGGCCGGGAGTCAGCAAAAGAGAAGAAGTTTCCCATTCAGTGGCACGTAGTCCAAATTAACAGCCATATGCCATGTCCTAGGGCTCCATTGAATTGTCAACCCAGGCCTTAGTTTTCAGAGGGAATTAAGGAGCCATGTGTCTAGTCTGCCATCTTGACTCTGCCTCCTAATATTTTCTTATGATTAAACTCAAAATCCTTTGGTGAAAAGAACTAGAAACATGCACACACCTATATTTTTATATCTACATATTATATAAACCCAAACCAAACAAGTTAATTCCAATATACCTTAACTCCGTGTGTCAGAATAGAACTGTGATCTATAGGGTTTTCAATCGCTGATTTTTGGAACTAGAGCACCAGATCTTTCTTCTGAAGTGTCTTTAGGTGAATTTGAACTGCCAGACTTTTCAATTATTAGCCCAGTGCCTAATTACTTGTGCCACCCAAGGACACATGCACATATGCATATATACATACAAACATAAAACCAGGAATTCATACTGATACTTACAATTCCCATCCATCATTGCAGAGTTCATTCTAGGTTTTTCCCTTTCCATTTTAGTAATTCTTTTTAAAATTATTTTTTAGAATAAAAAAATTAAAAATTCATGTAGTGAACGTCATAGTTCTTGATTTATACTTCCATGAGTTTTGGCAAATTTAGAGAGCTGGAAAATGTCTTAGATATCTAGTGCTGCTGTAACAGAAATAGTACAAGTACATGGCTTTAATAAACAGAAATTAATTTTTTCAGGAGGCTAGAAATCTAAGTTTAGGGCACTGACTGTAGGGAAAGCCTTTCTCTGTCAGCTTTGGGGAAAGGTTATTGTCTCCTTTCAGCTGTCTTCCTTGGTGATCATGGCGATCGTCACATAGCATGGCATCTGTCTTCTCCTATCTCTGCTTCCTCCCTTAGTCTACTCTTCTATATCTCAAGAGACTGACTTAAGCCAGATGCTACACTAGTATAGCAATATTAATGTAACAAAGGAAACTCATTCCCAAATGGGATTAAAACCACAAATACAGATAATATGATTTACAAGGCACAATTCAATTCATAACAGATAAACACCACCTCTAATCAAAATAGAGTTAAATTAATGTTGACTTACGCAAGCAAATTTTAGTCCATGTTTTTTTCCACTATTGTCCACTGTCGTCTCTGTCATCCAGGCTATGGCAACTGTCCTGTAAGGCCTGCCAAGCACGCTCTCTGACTTACCCATGTGTTTTATTGGGTGGGGTGAGCAGGCTATGCCACTTCTCAGGGCAGGTAATAGTCATTTAGCATTGTCTGTCTTTAAGAGAATTTCCAAGGTATTGGTCTCTAATGTATGTTAGATACTACCAGCACTCACCCTAACTTTTCTCTCCATTCCTGATCCCAAGCACAGGAAGAGCTCTAAGACATACCACCTCTGGATACACAGCACATAGCTATGTAGTATATAATCATTCATTCCAGCCATTGGCGTTCAAAGCCCATTGTGAATCTTTAATTCCATGACTGCATGTTAAACTTGAAGCTTCTCAAGGGCTAACTGGCTAATGTCATCTAGAAGGTATAGAAAAGACACATTATACTGTCACCTACCAGTATTCTTTGGCATCCTGCCTTATTAGCTGTGTGTCCATGGCAAAGTTCTTTTCAGTACTTAAAGTGATATGCATAAAAGAATGTCAATCCCAGAGGTCCATTATGAAGTTTAAGAGATAACACATTTGTGCTTGGCCCAGAGCCTACTGTAAAGCATGTAGTTGAAGATTAATAACTGTGAGCTACAGTTAGGACCCTGGTAAAGTGCTCACCTGTTAACTGGATGGTTAGTATTTCTAAATGTATCCATCAGCTCCATGGGAGGATGACTTGGTTTTCTGCTCCAGTGAAGATTACTGCTTATGAAACCCTGTGGGGTAGGTCTTGTATGTCCCATCTAGTCACTGTGAATTGAAATTGACTTAGTGGCACCCAACAGTTATCATAAGATTTAGATGCTTGTGTTGTTCTCCAGAAATGATAGTCTATTAGTGAGCTAATATACTGACCAGTGTTCATGTACAAAACCCAGTGTTTTCCTATTTTTTTTTCTTGTGAGAATCATTAAGGATGTTTATGGAATCTAGAGATTGTTCTGCCCTATCGTGGGTTCTGAGTTTGGAGGATTCAAGGCAGCCTAGGAATCTGTTCTAACAAGTTTTTATCAGCATTCTGAGTGATTGTTAGTGATAAGTAAAATGTGGCAAACCCTAGAAGGGCAGGTTTGATCTGTAGGAGAGGAGGAAGAAGAGAATAACTTTCTAGCATAGTGAGTTCATGGCATGAGCATCTGGGAACCATCAACATTAGAGGGGTGCTCCTACTCGTGTCTGCTTGTTGCCATGGTATATTTTTGTGTGAAAATTCAATTATTGCATTTTTATTTACATGTCTGTAAACCTTGTAGAAAACTAAATTAGATAATTTCTTCAATCTGACTCTTACTTGAATTTGAACTTGTTACCTGCCTCATGCCCTATTGATAAGTATAACCAAGCCCATTGCCACTGAGTCACAACTCATAGTGACCCTATGCGACAGACTAGAACTGCTCCATAGGGTTTCAAAGGTGGATTTGAACTGCTGACCTTTAAGTTAGAACCCGAGTTATTAGTCACTAAGTCACCAGGGCTCTGAAAAGTGGTACAGAAACCTGTAAAAAGGAATATGTATACTACTTTTGAGCTTTTGTTTTCTTGACTCACTTGTTTGAGGTACTTTTTCTTACTCTACTATTATCATTTAGCTTTAGAATTTTTCACTTTTTCAGTGAGCAATAACTAGAGGTAATAGTCATTATGTAGCATTTTATCTGCCTCTTAGAAAATATGTTTAAAATATAAAGTACATAGAACATTTCATCAGGTCTGAGAATGTATTCTTGAAGGGAGTGATTTTTTTTTTTTTGAAAACCAACTGTGAAAAGTAGATTCATGGAGTCAGAGCATGAAAGGGCATTAAACATCTCAATTTACAAATAAAGCCAGCTAAGGCCAGACAGTATATGATTGAGAATTTAGTCTGTGTTTCCTGACTCCAAGGTTAGTATTCTCTCCTCTACGTTACGCCTCTTCTTGTTTTTGTTTTTATTTTTTTTTCTTTAATTCTGTTAGTTGGGATGAGCTTCACACTGGGTAAATCAACCCATTTGCTGTGGAGTTGATTCTGACTCTTAGAGACCCTACAGGACAGAGTGAATTGCCCCATAATGTCTCCAGGGAGTGGCTGGTGGATTTGAACTGCTGGTCTTTTGGTTAGCAGCCAAGTTCTTAATCACTGTGCCTTCAGGGCTCTTGTGCTGGGATAGGAGACCGCAATGTCTCTGGCACGATTTGCAAGAGACCTAAGAAAGCCTTCAAACAGATTATTTTCCCCACCAATTGCCCTGTTGGGCATAGTACAAAATACACTCCTTTTTATCTTAACAGCCTTTTGGTCTTTAAGGGCCGCTTGTTAAAATGTGTGTATACCTAAAGAAATTGCTCTTAAACCCATACTCGGCTAAAATTTTACCTCAGGAGTTAGCTGGTTACCAACAAAGAGAGTTGAGAGTCACACTTGGGTGAAGAGAGTACGCCTTTGGGTGAGTGCGGAGCTCCTGGATGGCACAGTATGATGGGTTCTATTTGTTGCCTGTCTGATAGGGTTGAGCAGGAACACCACTGTTAACCTGTTTTCTAGGTTCGTATTTTTTAAATGAAATGAATATTTAACAAAATAAATTCTGGGTAGATCGATGGGTCACTAATCCCATAGGCTATGAATCTGAGCCTGGCGACAACAGAGGTTTGTCGACGTGCGGTCTCTGATAAAATATCAAAATGAAATGAAGATTACTTCCTGAAACAAACATCTGTGTACTCAAGCTGGTAGAGCACACACACACAGACACACACACACACACACACACACATGTTCCTAAGTGAAGCAAGATCTAGTCATTCTTCTGTATTCTTTCTTAGGTTTTGGGTAATGTATGAAGTTTATGTCTTTTTCCGCACTTAAATACAAAAGATTTCATTAAGAATTTCCCTCAAAAAATTTGCAAGCTACTATTATCTGGTGCATTTTTGTTTTTTTAAAGCAGTGCCCTACTACCTAACATGATGACTAGTCTTACTTGTATGCTGTTTGTTCTCTGCTGTTCGTGCTTCTGCCCCCTCCACCTTCCCTTGAGTTCTGCTTGTATTTATCTGAAGTATGTTTTAGCGTATCTCTTTGTGTAGATTCTTTGGTGATAGCTCTAAGCTGTTATATTTTGTAGCTGTATAAATTTATCACAGTCTGTTGTCAGCATTCTACAAGCTTGAATAAAGTACAGAAACTTGACCTTTGTATATTTCCCTTTGCATCCTATGTTTATCTTCTCCACATTTATGATTGTCTCGGTGTACATTAAGATCCATTTGAAACAGTGTTATACTTTTTGCTTCAAACATTAAATGCAATTTAGAAAACTCAAGCCAGCGAAAGCGAAGTGCCATCGAGTCGGATCCGATGGGGGTCCGAAAACTCAAGAGGAGATGAAAAATCTATTGTATTTACCCATATTTTGATTCTTTCCATTGTTCTTTCTTCTAACATTCCAGAATTCCTTCTTTTATCATTTCATTCATGTTTTTTCAGTGCTCGCTTTAGTCATTCCTTTAGGGTAGGGCTGCTGAAGAGAAGCACATCTGTGCCTTCTTTCTCCTACAAGTTGGTTGCCATAGTATTTTCTCTAAACATACATGTTTCCTAGAACACCATGATGAGTGTATTGGCAGACACGCTGGATTCTCCTGCAGAACTCTACTCAGAATCCGCAGGTGTAATTGTTTTTCTTAGCCTTCTTTCCTCTAGGAGTCTGAATCCACGGCAGTGGGGTTGTTTCTCTCACCATCTGGCTGCTGGGGTAGAAGCACAGACCTTCTGCACATGGGGATGACAGCTAGGATGTTTCCCTTTTTCTGTCTGACTGCCTCCCTGACTGAGGTGTGTTTTTCTATGACAGGTGAGATACATATGGGAGGTCAAGAACATTTTTATATGGAAACTCAAAGCATGCTTGCAGTTCCCAAAGGAGAGGATCAAGAAATAGATGTCTACGTCTCCACACAGTTTCCCAAGTATATTCAGGTAATATGGGGCAACTGTAGAGGAGACACGGCTGAGTGGTTTCTGCCAACAAAACATACCAAGAGCAGTTAGAGACAAAAATGTCATTTCAGAAATGAAAAGGATATTGAGTGCTAACAGCCATATCCATTTTGGTATTAATAGCTATATAATTTCAAACCTTTTAAGACAAGTAGTATTAAAGTACAGCCTCTTGCTTGTGGTTCTGTACCTTTAAAATCAGTTATGGAATCAGCAGATTTCTTTTGCTCTACTTCTAACAGTGTTAACAATTCAAAAGGAAAAAGAGGAGTCTGCCCTCTAAAACTTACCAGGTCTGACAGTTAAGTTCATGAACTCATCCTAGAAAAAGTGCTCCATACCTTGTTACTAAATATCACTACAGTCACCTTCAAAGCACTCCCTTTAGGAAGCTCTGCACTGATGCTAGCAACTAGTTCACCCTTTGAAGCACTTTTGCAACTGTTTTTCTGCAGTGGCCATCTCAGCTGTTGACATATGGCTCTTGATGTCCCGAATGTCATCCTTTCGGTATTTCCTTTATCTTCAAGTAACGAAAAAAGTCCTGGGGGCCATATCAGATGAATAAGTAGGGTGTTCTAGTACAGTTATTTGCTTACTGGCTAAAAACTACCTCACAGACAGTGTCATGTGAGCTAGTGCATTGTCATATGGTTTCCAAGGAGCACCTGGTAGATTCAAACTGCTGACCTTTTCATTAGCAGCAATAGCTCTTAATTGGACTTAGCTACCCAAAGAATTTCCAAAGCTTGATCTTCACAGGAGCAGATTGTCTGCTCTTTTCTCTTATGAAATGACTGATATATTCAAACTTTTGTTTATCAGTGGAGCACTGAACCACTGTACCACAAGGACTTCTTGCATTGAAAGATCTACTTAATATTGATAATGGCTTTGGTGATATCATTATAACCCTATGTTGCTGAGATCACTCAGACATATGTTGAGGTTACTGGAAATTAGTTCTGTCACTTAGCGGTTTCTGTGTCATCTAAAATGTTGAGAAGTCAAAAGGTGCTGTGCTGTGTCACTCCCATTTTAGAAATCCCTCCCTTTTTGTTAGGACTGTAAATATGATAGCGAGTCACAATGATGTCCTTGCTGAAGATGAGTCAGCTTAATGTGAACTGTTAACATTCACAGGACATAGTTGCTTCAGTCTTGAAGGTCCCAGCTAACAAGGTCATGTGCCATGTGAGGCGTGTTGGTGGGGCATTTGGAGGAAAGGTGACCAAAACTGGCATCTTGGCAGCCATCACTGCATTTGCTGCAAACAAGTAAGTGGAAAAAGTCTATTCAATAGCCTAAAAATGAGGTCACAGAAAAATTCTCAGGATTAATGAGGAAGAATCTAGGCCAAGTTTACCTAAAATCACGTATAATATACCAACAAGCTGCTAGTTTATTACAATTTCTTTATCTTACACTTTCAAGCTACATACTCTGAGAACCAAAAGGAGAATCTATTACTGGAAAGAATAAAAACCACAATAAAAATTGGGTAATACTGGAGAGTAGGCAGAAACAACCTGCATGAATGAAGGTTACTTGTCTTTAAACCAGAAAAACCAAACTGCCCGTCGTGAGTCAGCTCCAGTTCACAGCTACCCTGCAGGACAAAGAAGCACTGCTCCCTGGCATTGCCATGTCCCTGGTGTTTCCGGAAGCAGAGGCCACTTGTCCTCCATGAGACAGCTCATCAGTTCCAACAGCTGACTTTTTGGTCAGCAGCCAAGAGCTGTCACCACTGCCCAGCAGGGCTGAGCATCTATTACAACTCAGCTTTTAAGTGCAGACATATTTACACACATACATACATGTGCATATATATTCACTTAAATGAGTTTTTCTTTTGTTATGTTTCATTTTACTGCCACTTTCAGGATCTCAAAATACTACCACAGGAAACTGTTTTTGGAGCAGGCACACCTACTTAGATGGCTTAGTTTCCTGGCCAATTAATGTAGGCCAATTCCTGTAGCCCCAGGAAGCAAAAAGACCATGATTCCAGACCTGTCCTACCAGGGAGTCTTTGGCAATCAGACAACACCTGAATTACTCCATTCATGATGAGTCTCTTACGTCTGTAATGTGGCCTCCGAACATTTGCCTATGACAGGGGTTGTTAAACCACAGTGAGAATGCCCCACAACAACTCAGGAGCCTCTGGTACCCAAGAGCTGGCCTCCAATGATGAGAAATACCCCGCAACAACTTGGGAGCCTCTGGTACCCGGGAGCTAGCCTCCCGCTGGTAGATGCCTGGTATTACGTCCTAACCCAAAGAGAGGGGAGGCCGCAGCATGTGCCTGAGATCAGCACAGCCTGGTGGGGAGTGTGTCTCTTCTGCAATGTGTGGGAGCTGTCCTTAAGCTCTCAATGAAACCAAAATCAAACCTGCTACTGTCTAATTGATTCAGACCCATGATGACCCTGTCAGACAGGGTAGGATTGTTTCCTAGAGTCCAAGGAGGAAACTGGTAGATTTGAATTGCCAACTTTTTGGTTAGCAGCTGTAGCGTATGAACCCCAGAGACCACCAACTTGGTAAAAGAGTTTACCCTTCTTGTTTTTTCCCATTTTAGACTTGGTCGTGCAGTCCGTTGCATTCTGGAACGAGGAGAAGACATGCTGATAACTGGAGGCCGCCACCCTTACTTTGGAAAATACAAAGTGAGTAAAAGAAGACAGAAAAAGGGATTATAAATACAACATTCCATAAATGCAGAGTTCGCAAATCAAACAGTTTTGGCTCCTCTCTAGTACTGAGCAACGTTTAGTGCATCAACAGATTGTGCTTCTGTTTAACTTTCTATCCTTGTGCTGTCTGATTACTGGCTGGCTTGGTGACACACTTCTGCTTTGCTCAGAGATGTCTGTTTGTGGAAAAGCACTAGCTGGTGTTGGCTACTGCGGGATGAATTAGTGGATAAGATGAGTATATATGTTCATAAAAGTAGGTCTGAGCACCAACCATGCTTACTCCTACATACAAAATAGGTAAAAATAAGAGTAACTCCTATAAAAATATCGTTATGTGAAATTGCGGTTAGTTGCAGCTAGGGTCTTCATTTTTCAGTCTATCAATGGTATGTTTATAGAATGATGTCCAGAAATTTCTAGAAAATGATAACTATTTTTTTGCTATATGAGACCTAATTTTACTAGCATATTTGTCATGTTGGACTAACAGACACCCAAACACCCTTAGGAAGTAAAAGATTTGTTATGTTATTTCTTGCTCCAGTGACAGCCTAATGTGATCAGAGAGAGCAGGGTGGAGGAGGTGGACTCTGCTTCACAAGGTCCGTCATTCAGGGACTCAAGCTTGACCCAACTATTGGCACCACCAGACCCTTGGATTGCACTGTCCAGTGTGATAGCCATTAGGTACATGTGGCTATTGAAAGGAACCAAGATAAATAAAATTTTAGTTCCTTAGTTACATTAGCTATATTTTAAGAGCTCAGTAACTACTTGTGGTTAGTGTCTGCTGTATTGGACAATACAGATACAGAATATTGATCATCATCACAGAAAGTGCTACTGGACAACACTGCCCTAAGGCCCCTCAGCCTTCTGGGTCTTCTGCAGAAAGCAGCAGACAGAGGCAGGGAGGAAGCTGGGAGGACCATCTGGGAGATTTTCAAAGTACCAGGTCTGGAAGTGGTGGATCTTGCTTCTGCCCGTAACTTCACTGACCAGAACTCTGTCTCATAACTGCAAGAAGGATGAGAAATGTAATAGCCTTCTATCATGTTCAGTATGAAAGAAAACAGTGTTTGCTGAAGGTACAGCAAAGCCTCCGCCACAGTTGGTATACCCGAACATGTATTTTCAGAAGTTAATGAATTCATTTCACATCACATTCACCCTAAGCTATGTTTTGAATTTCAGTTCAGTTCCACAGAGATTTATTAAACTGAACTTAGTCCTAAAAGAGATTTCAATTTTACTGGGAAAATTAGACTTACATAAAGGGAGTCGTTAAGAAAATAGTGCACACATCATAATCTCCAATTAAAAGGTGAGGCACACACAGGAAAGAAAACACTGTGGAGAGAGATAAATGTAAGTTGGACTTCATGGGCCATGCCTTTGGTATCTTCTCTGATTGTTGCAGAAGTGGAATGCAGATGGAAAACAAGGATGTTGAATATGTTTTAAATTAAAAAAATGAGTTTTATTCCAAAGACCTCTGGCAGCACCAAATGTTGCTGAGAGCTGAATTGGCCTTCTCAGAAAAGTGTGCTGTGTATGTTAGGAGTGGTTTGGAAATTAGGAAATGATCACTGGCTTGAAAGGAGAAGATGTCAGTAGAAATACATGGATGGGAGCCAGAATTCAACAAGCTATGGAAAGCCTGGTGGCCTAGTGGTAAGGTGCTGTGGTTGCAAACCAAGAGCTCAGCAGTTCAAATCTACCAGGCGCTGTTTGGAAACTCAGTGGGGCAGTTATACTCTGACCTATAGGGTCACTATGAGTCAACCTACTTGATGGCACCTAATAACAACATGGAAAGAATGAAAGGTCACTCATGAAGTTATGTACTGAGCAGCAGTGACAAACTGAACAGCAGAATTTCTTGTTTTTTTTGCTTTTATGTCTTCTCTATCTCTCCATTTTTAAAAGATCAGAGGACTCTGTTTGAAAGGAGACAGCCTTGGAGAGAGTAAATGTAGAATAAATGATATTTTCACTTTTAAATGGAACATAGGATCTCTCCGAATGGGGCAGAAGTAACCTGTGGAGGGATACTATGTGACAAGTAAGTGTCAGAGAAAGTTGGCCCCAGTGCCGTTATCAAAGGGCAGTTCTCTTCCCCTAGGCTGGATTCATGGACGATGGCAGAATCTTGGCCCTGGATGTGGTGCATTATAGCAATGCAGGTGCCTCTCTAGATGAGTCACTATTCGTAAGTATTTTAAGGAACAATTCACATTTCTGGAAAGATGTGATGCAAAATGATTTAACTTGAAAAAATGTTCTGCAGTTAAGTAGTACTTAATTATAAAAGCATGAAGACCATCACTGTATGGAGAGCCATAGGTTACTTACTCATGCTATCAGAGTAAGCCCCGAGATCCTGACCAGGTTGGCACCTGTGTGTTATTTCCACACTTCCCATGCTTAAAGTACCTTTCTGAGATGCAGGCATTAGACCAGGCTTGCCCAAACTTGGCCCTGTTGACCCTTTGAATGTTTAGCAGCATCCTTGACTTCCACCCAGTAGATGTTGATAGTTTGCTGCCTCACCGCTTCACTAGTGTTAATAATAAATGTCTCTAGATATTGCCAGATGTCCCTGGGGGGCAAAATCAACTCTGATTGAGAACCATTGCGTTAAAGACTGAAAGTTTTTTGTTTGCTTTTTCTCTCCCCTCTTTTCCCAGGATATTTTATTTATTACATTCTACAGATCCAATGCTTTGGGCTTATGAACTTTGGCTTTGAAGTGTTAGAAACCTGAATGAAAAAGTATCAGCTCTAAAATATAAAAACAAAAATAAAAAGTTATTTCCAAAGAAAATGTAATTCAAGTCCTTTAAAATCATTTGCCAGCAAAATATATTTAGTTTAGGGCATAGGTTTATTTTAGAGTGTATGAGGTGATGTAGGGTGGGGCTGCCATTGTGGCCACTTTGGTCTAAGGTCCCAAGATGGTCCAACAAGTACAGAAAGATGAGAGTCTTATCACATTCACTCTGAATCTCTCCAGGTGATAGAAATGGGACTTCTGAAAATGGAGAATGCTTACAAGTTTCCCAACCTGCGCTGCCGGGGCCTGGCGTGCAAAACCAACCTTCCATCCAACACGGCTTTGCGTGGATTTGGCTTTCCTCAGGCAGGACTCATCACTGAAGCCTGTATCACGGAAGTGGCAACCAAGTGTGGCTTGTCCCCTGAGAAGGTAATACTGAATTAGTCTGACATCCAAAAGACATCACATTTCAGAGCCGGGAGGGCTTTTGAGGGTCACTGAAGTTAGGAGTTTGACCTTCTGAGAGGTCAGTGATTTGCCTAAGGTAGGAAGCTTACTGGTTATTACACAGCCAGGGCTTCAGTGCTTAGTGATCCTTGTCTTAAATGCCTCAAAAATCCTGGAGACAGAACTGACAACATTGGACTTGAACCTGTTTAATGAGAAGCCTCCACTGGCCGGGGATGTAACTGCTCTCAGCAAGTTCCATCGAGCCCCTCTTTCCCCTGGGTAGTTAGTGGGCTTCCTTAAAAATGTCTCAGTCATCTATTATGCAGTTTCAATCATTTCAGTTACTAAAATGATCTTCTTCCAGATCTGTGAGTCCCAGCTCCATTCATTGACATGAACTGTGTTCCTCCTCCTCTGCCTCTTCCAGCCCAGGATCCTGGAGTGGAATGGGGGTGAGGAGAGGTGATGTGGTCTCTCCTTCCCTCTCCTTTTCCTTTGTGCTTTCCATGGTGGTACTGGGCCTGGAAGGAAGAGGAAAAGGACCAGGAGAAACTCAAAAGTGTCAGAGCTGGGACTTCTGCACAAACTGTGGAACTTCGTAGACTATTTTCCTGACCTCTACTTTGGTTTCATTTGGTTCAGTTCAACAAATGTTTATTAAAGTGGAATTTCATGAGTCCAGATTTTCAGAAGCAGAGTACAGACTTAAAATGCAGATGTTGGATCCATTTTAAAAATAAAGATGAGATACATTCCAAAGACCTCCAGTAACACCAAATGGGCTGAGAGTTTTGGCTGAATTGGGCTCTCTGAGAAAAGTATGCATAGGACTTATTGCCAGGTGACCTTTCTCAGCAAGCTCACTGTCCTCTCCTTGGGTAGATGTAGCTCCTCTTTGAGCATGTTGTCTGTGGGCTCCATTTCGGTCAGCTCTCCCCCAGACTGACAGTCCCCTCTGAGGTTAATTAAATCATTAGCTCATCTTCAGCTGGCATCTCACACAGCGTCCCCCTGATGCCCATTTTGCCCTGTGCCACAGCTGTCCCTGGTAAGCCCCTAGTCCTAACTCTTCCACCTTCTTTCCCCTCAACTTTGGAGTCTGTGGCTGTGGACAAGAGCCATCTTTTTTATGTTTATGAACTCGGGAGTAAGGTGGCCTTTGCCCCTTCCTTCATGGGCAGTGAATCACAGCAGGTCTCTCTATAGCATATGTTATAACATTAGGGGGGAGAATCAGGTCAAGACTTCCTTTCATCCCCACGAAGTTTGAGGAGACGATAAACCCAACCAAACCCGTTGCCTTTGAGTCCATTCTGACTCATAGTAGCCGTATAGGACAGAATAGAAAGGATTGCAAATAGGTTTTCCAAGGCTGTGAATCTCTACAGAAGCAGACTACCACACCTGTCTCCCAGGGAGTGGCTGGTGGGTTCAAATGGCCAGCCTTTCAGTTAGCAGTAGAGTACTCAGCTGCTGTGCCACCGGGGCTGCTGGGGAGAGAATCAAAACCCCAAGCCAAACCTGTTGCCGTCCAGTTGATTCCGATTCACAGCAACTCTGTAGGACAGAGTAGAACTGCCCCAAAGGGTTTCCAGGGAGCACACAGTGGATTCAAACTGCCAGCCTTTCAAGTTAGCAGCCATAGCTCATAGTCGCAAAAACCGCTAGGGTTTTCAAGGGAAAGAATCCCAAAACCAAACCCGGTGCTGTCTAACTGTTTCCAACTCATAGCTACACTATAGAACAGACTAGAACTGCTCTATAGAGTTTCCAACGAGCACCAGGCAGATTTGAACTGCTGACCTTTTGGTTAGCAGAGGTAGCACTTAACCACTACAGTACCAGGATTTCCAGGGAGAGAATAGCCACCTTAAAAACATTTCCTTCCCTCTAAATGTCTGCGGTGCGCTAATATACAGTGTTCTCTTACACTGACGTAACAATTTTTTTTAGGTAGTAGAGAGGGGCTGTATATTTGTAATGACCCCATCAGCAAGCTTGGGGCGGTAACTGGCCACAGCTGCTGGGACTCCTTACCTGAGAATGTGAGGAACTTGGCACCTTTGGTTCTCACCTGGGGGCCTTGATTATCCATTCTGGAAGTACAGGAAAAATTCCATTCAGCGCTTCAGACATCCTGGAATGAAGACTTTTAATTTGTTTTTCATCCTAGATATTGGTCATATTTAAACACACTTTTTTGTTGTTGAGCCTTCATAGCACAAGGATTAAGTGTTTGGCTTCTGTTTTAGTCAGCTCGTGCTGCTGTAACAGAAATATCGCGGAGTGGATGGCTTTAACAAAGGAAGGTTTATTCTTACACAGTCCGATAGGCTGCAAGTCCTAATTCAGGATGTCCACTCCAGGGGAAGGCTTTTCCCCTTGTCGGCTTTTGGAGGAAAGTCCAGTGTTGCATCAGTCTTTGTCCAGGGAGCATCTTGGTGCAGGAACCTCAAGTCTCAAGGACATGCTCTTCTCCCAGTGCTGCTTTCTTGATGGTGTAAAGTTCCCAATTCTCTGCCAGCTTCCCTTTCCTTTTATTTCTTGAGGATGAAAGGATTAAGAGTGGGACAAGCCATACTGCAGGGAAATTCCCTTTGCAGTGGAGCAGGGAGGTGATCTCTCAACGGATTTACAGCCCCACCCTGATCTTTTAACATACAGCATAGGAAAATCTCAAAACGGAGGACAATCACAAGATACTGGGAATCATGGCCTAGCCACATGGCTACACATATTTTGGGGGGGACACAATTCAATCCATGACAGCTTCTAACTAAAAAGTCAGCAGTTTGAATCTACCAGCTGCTCCTTGGAGTCCCTATGGAGCAATTCTCCTGTCTCCTCCAGGCTCACTGTGGGTCAGCATCAGTGTGAAAATGATGTTCAATTTTTTTTTTTTCATATTTTTTTGTTTGAAAGTCAGTGGTGTTACTTGCCACAGCATCTAAACAATCCAAGTCATGTAGCCTGGACATTACGGTCAGGATTCCTTCAACAGATATTCACAATTACAACTGGAATTAAGAGTCTATGTTGTGCCTGGTCTAAGTTGAGTTATGTGAGAAATGTAAGAAAAGGACCCCTTTCTTTGAATTTATACAAGAGCAGCATAGAGAACATATAGGTATGTGCTTACGTGTTTAATGGATCCTCTGGGTTACAGAGGTGGAGGAGAAGATGACTCTGCAGTGGGTGTTGGGAAAGACTTCAACAAGGACTAAGTACAATTCACTTTGGGTCTTAAAGGATAAGCAGAATTTAAATTGGAATAGGAGGGCATTTGATGAAAGAGACTATGCTGATTTTTCCTACTTTTAAAATTTTCTTTTCAAGGTCCGAGAGATAAACATGTACAAGGAAATTGATCAGACACCCTACAAACAAGAGATTGATGCTAAGAATCTGATTCAGTGTTGGAAAGAATGTATGGCCATGTCTTCTTACTCCCTGAGGAAAGCAGCTGTGGAAAAATTCAATGCAGAGAATTACTGGAAGAAGAAAGGATTGGCCATGGTCCCTCTAAAATTTCCTGTTGGTCTGGGCTCACAAGCTGCTGGTCAGGTCAGTTCTCCAGACACATATAGGAATGCCACCTAGAAGAGACCCAGACAAAACCAAAGGTGTTGAGAAAAGTTTCCATAAGCTGGAATAGCCAAATGGTTGTATTGACCAATTGTTATTAAATTTCAACAAAGTTGTGCTGAAGTCAATTAGCTTTACTCCGGTGAAGACAAGAGCCCCTCTGCCCATATGCTGAGGGTTAATGAAAATGTTCTTTCAGGGAACTCAGGAGGTCTGGAGTCTACTTCCAGCCCTGGTATCAATCATCTGAGTCAACTTGCTGTGATCCTTTGGATCCCACACTGCTCCTCTGCCAGGAGGGTGGAACTGGGTGACCCTCTGGGTTTGCATTTCTGCTTCTCTTTGATTCTGTGTTACTGGACCATGAAACAGAAGTAGAAAATAGCGAGGCATTTGGATGCCCCTCCTCTTTTTGGTGGACTGAGTTAGAGTAAATCCAGAAAAGCAAACAATTAAGTAATTTTAAGGAAAACACAGTTTTAGTAGTTAAATAAATCTGCTTGACATTTCAGCTTCTTCATTCTTGAGTGATGTTTTCCTCTAGCGGGAGATAAAGAACTCCTCTTTTCTAGCTCAGCCTGTTGCAGGGAGGGAGTCCCTGTCATCCACGTTTTTACCAGGGCTTTGAACTGGTTCATTCTGGCTTTACCTCGTGCTGAGAATTTGCGTTTCCACCCCCAAATGTACTGAATCAGAATCTACTTCTTTTAATTGATAAAAATTCATTTGTGAAGAACTAGAAATACAAAAACTATGATCATCTCTAATGCGTAGTGGCGAAGAATGCCTAATTCTTTAATATTCACCCCAGCTTAAAGCTGCAGAACTGCTATATGACATAAAATAAACATTTCATTATAAGTATAGATTTAATTCAAACATTTTATTATAAATATAGATTTATTTCAATTATATAGTTCATCAAGAAGAATTGCTAATTAAAAAAATGTTGTAAGAAGAGTGTTGAGGTGGCATCTGACCTACTCTGACTGCACAAGTGAGGAGAATTGGGATCAACAGCCCAAGGCTGATTTCTGTGAGGCAGAGATCAGACACACGTCATCTCTCCACAGTCTGTACCAGTTCTGACTCCAGCTGCCCCTCCCGTGCGCTCTTGACTTCTCTGCTGAGTACAGTATTTCACTGCTACGTACAGTATTTCACTGCTACGTACAGTATTTCACTGCTACACAGGACTCACAGACCATGCTCATGATCATGAGGTTTAGTGGGGAAGTAACAGGTTACATTTTAGGTGCAGAAATGCTCAGGACAAGGTTCTTCTATCAGGAAAGCCTCTTCTCAGCTGTGCCTGCAGGCATCCCTCTCTCAGGCCCCTCAGCCTCTGTCCTGCTGAGGCAAGTGTAACAGAATGCTCTGGGCTCTACTGATGAGTGCCCTGAGGCACCCCCTCTGTCTTTAAGCCTCTGCCTTGAGAAACTCGAGCTCTGTGGGTTGGCAAACCTAACTCCGCGAGGGTCCAGAGGCACCCAGCTTTCTCACTTGTCCTGCTCACTTCCCGCCAGTCTGCTGGTCCTGCTGCCTCTATTGCTACAGTCTCTCTGCTGCTGCTGCTTTGCCATCTTTGGTGTTACAGTGTTCTTTCTTTCTCAGTCTCCTAGTTCCAAGAGGGTCTTAGTGCAGGGATCCCAGGTCCAAAGGACGTGCTTCAACTTCTGGCTCTCCCTCCTTGGTGTGGTGAGATCCTACTTCTGCTTTGGAATTGTTTTGTTTTTTTTTTAAACTCTAGTAGGATGGCAAAACTGACCATTCCCCTTGGTGAGCTACAATTACCTTATTTGCATAGCCCCACCCAGTCACAAAAGATCATGGCAAGAAAGGCCACAAAAAAGTGATCCATTGTACAGCAAATGTCCCATAACATATTTTCATTTAATCTGTCCCTGTTATCTCACAAGATGAATTTCAAGCCATAGAAAGCTCTCTCAACACTGACCTGAGATGCCATTACACCCAAAACTACCACAGCAATTTCATAGAACTGGGGATACTGTGGATGCTTTTCTTTACAAAATTCAAGAATACTTTTTTCTCGCTACTTATTGTACATTATCAAAGTTTGTGAATATGGAGTCAATATTCGCAGTATAGTTTGACATCAATTTAACTCTTATCTTTCATTCTGAGAAATAATTCCATCTCATCAACATCATTTGAGATGAGAATATTTCCTGAATTGCTTTCCTTTGTTACACTTTCAGTTTAGCTCCTTTTCATATCTGTCATTTCCCGAATGCGTTTTAAAGTATCAATGGCCTTCACCTAACACCTTATCATTTTCTTTCTTTTTTAAAATAGCTTTGCAATTCTTTATTTATTTTATACTTTATTACAGCTTAGTTGAAAGTGCACAGAGCAAATTAGCTTCCCAAGCAACAGTTTGTCTATAGCTTGCTTTTTAACTCTGTCTGCAAACCCTTTGTGTGCCAACACTTACCCTGATTCCCCTCAGGGTTCCTCATGTCCATTCACCCAGCAATCCTGAGCCTGCCTGCCTTCTGAATTTTGCTTTTGGGCAAACGCTGTTCTTTAGGTCTCACTCAGTTGACTGTTGTGAGGTGTGTGTTCTTCACTGGTGTTACTGTTCATTTTGTAGGGCTGTCCTCTTGGATGGCTGTAATGTCATCTCTGGGAGGGATTTCAGTCCCAAGTTTCACAGGTGTCCAAGGGCCATGATCACAGGGCTTCCACAAGTCTGCTTCATACTAACAAGTCTGGATTATTTATGAGCTGAAATTTCTTCTATATTTCTCTCCCATTCAGTCCACAACTTACTGTTATGGTCGCAATTAGATCAGCTAGTAGTGGTAGCTGGTCACCACCAGGTTCTTACGGTCTCAGGCGAGTGGAGGCCGTGGTTCATTTGGTCCTTTAGTCTTTTGGACTAATTGTTTCCTTCTGCTTTTGGTTTTCTTCACTCTTCTTTCCTCAGACAGCAAGAGACCAATTGTTATATCTTAGATGGTCACGTCCAAATTTTTAAGACCCCAAACACTACCCTCCAAGTTAAGATGTGGAAAATTGTCAGTGTGGATTATGATATGCCAGTTGCCTAGATGTTCTGCAAGACAGTGGTTCCTAGACTTCAAGCCCAGTATCTCAGTCCCAGAAAGTGTATGGTTATGGGTAAGAAGTTTTCAAGACTATGTCTCCCTCACATAATATTGCATACCTAGGTATATTGGCAGGATGTACACAGATGCATACACATGGGTGTACTTCTGTATACCCTGCCACTTCTGTTCAGCATACACATCCTCTGTACCTGGAAATCTTCTTGAAATGTAATTTCTGATTCAGGATATCTGAGCTGGAAAGTTAAATTCTCAGCAAGGGATTGAACCAGAAAGAACCAGGTTGAAGTCCTTGTTCTCACTTAGATAAGCTATGGTCAGTGTCTTTGGAGAATTCATACCTGTGGCTGAACCATAAGAAAGGCAGGACGGGTATGTTGAGTGATGTCAGAATACTGATACATGGGAGATGGTGTTGTGAGTGGAGCATATGTGTGCTATGAAGGAAGCTGAGGAGCCAGGAACAATGGGTAGGATTGGTTTTCTGCTGTCCCCATCCCCATCCATTGGCCTAACCAGCCTGGGTCCGCTGTGGTGTGGTGGTGCTTTATGAGAGCACCTGCACGCGCCTGTCATTGCAGGCAGGTGCTGGTTCAGAGGAGGATTGTAATGATACAGGTAACAGCTTTCTCGCTCTGCCTGTTTACAATGGCAAAGGGAAACACCGAGTCATTTCCTCATCTGCTCACTATTTGACACAGGGAGGCAGTCAGGAGCCTGAGGTTGATAACAAAGGCAGACACTACCTTTGGGAACAGGGTTAGCCAACAGTGACTCTTGTTTTTCAATTTGAGGATATACTGATTGGCTGGCAGCTAGCGAAGAGTCGGTCTGGGCCGTCTGTCCTGGAGCTGACTGGCCACATCACCTGAGCTTCGGCAGCTGCCGTCACTTAATGTCCAGCTTCCCCCTTGGGCCAGGTCTGTCTTGTCCACCTCACTCGAGTCTCTCCGTAAATACCTAGAAAAGAATGATCATTACTGAACACACAAACCAAAACCCACTGCTGTCAAGTCAGTTCCAACTCATAGCGACCCTATAGGTCACAGTAGAACTGTTCCACAGAGTTTCCAAGGAGCACCACACAGATTCAAACTGCTGACCTTTTGGTTAGCAGACCTAGCACTTAACCACTGCACCACCAGGATTTCCGCTGAGCGCCTACTAGGTTATTAGCCCTTGTAGAGTTTATACCACCTCGGGTTCATTCAGCCCTCAGGGCAAACTGTAAGAGTTGTATCCTCTTTTAGCCTTGATAAAATGGAGATGCAGGGAAGTCAAGTAGTGTGCCCAAAGCTCACATCTGGTGCAAAACGGGACCAAGAATAGAACTTGGGCCAGGCTGGCATCAAGCTGCCTCCTCAGAGCACCTGATGCGAGATTCAACTGGAAAAAAATCAAGACACCAGCTAGCAATACAAATTCATTTTCAGAAGCTACTAGTATTCCCCTGTCTAGAAAACAGAACAACTCCTGTGTTTAGACTATTTCTTTAGGAACTGACTCACAGAGTTGAGATCAGTCAAGCTACTTCCTGGTAGACCATGTGCTGAAACACTATCCTGCAGAAAACCAAATACAGAAAATAGAAATGAGATTTGAATGCCTTTTGTGTTTAAGGTACTGGGCTGGGTGATTTCTAATCCCCCACTTAACCTTTATCTCATCCCTGTTGGATAGATACTATAATCTCATTTTACAGAAGAGAAATGAGAGCATCGGTGGTTCCATGGTAGAATTCTCACCTTCCATGCATGAGACCAGTGTTCAGTTCCCCGCCAGCGCACTTCATGCACGGCAGCCTCCCCTCTGTCAGCAGAGGCTCGTGTGTTGTTAGATGCTGAACAGGTTTCAGCAGCCTTTCCAGATTGAGACTAGGAAGGAAAGCCTGGTGATCTACTTCCTAAAACCAGCCAGTGAAAACTAGAGATGACAGTGCCTGATCCAGTCCACAAAAAATGATACAGACGGTGCCGGACTGAGCAGTGCTTTCTGTCCTTGTGCGTAGAGTCGCCAGGAGTAGGGGCCAGACTCAGTCGCAGCTAACAACAACATAGGAAGAAGGACTGAAGCACACGCTGTCTCACTGTCTTGCCCAAGGATGTCCTCCGAGTGAGTGGAAGGATAAGGATTTGCTCTCAGAGCTATCTGGCCACAGGCCCTGCACTATCCCACCCTACCTCCCCGAGCAGAAGCAGCCCTGGTTCTCCCAGCAGCTGAGGGGCTCAAATGTAGCTCCCTGAATTTGTACTTAATTCTTGGGCTGTGAACGCTGCAGGACATGGACAGTAATTCACCTCTGTACTTCCAGTGCCTTCATACAGTATTTGGGACAGAATAGAAACTCAACTGCTTCAATGACTCGAAGGTTAGGAGAATATATAGGATTAAAGCAAACTTTTTAGCAG
Source organism: Heterohyrax brucei (assembly GCA_028571685.1). Lineage (NCBI taxonomy): Eukaryota > Metazoa > Chordata > Mammalia > Hyracoidea > Procaviidae > Heterohyrax > Heterohyrax brucei. The sequence continues at coordinate 109,811,182 of CM053146.1, forward strand.
TACCAGCCGTCATTGCTTGAAGACCTACATTACTCACACTGTGACCACTATTTATATCAGAGAAGCATCTGTGCCAGTGCTCCAAATGTGCCAGTTTTGTAGATGAAGTTTTGCAGAATCGTCTTTTGTGGTGTTGACGATGAACTCGTCAGAGGTGTCGCTTAACTGAACCAAATTTGACATTTTAAATGGCCTGAGGAGACTGCAGCACCACATGGATCAAATGACATGCTGTCTTGAGTAGAAAGACTGCCCTGAGAGGCAGGCGGAGTGCTGTTGCCAGGGCACCACGCAGTGTAGGAAACGCACAGTCCACTGTATGCATAGTTCAGTCACCCCGGCCAGGTCTCACTACAGATCCCACCCGCATTCTGCTTGCAGAGCTGAGGAGGCCAAATGCAGTGTCTACAAGCATAAGAAAGGGATTGGATGGCTCTGCTAGTGCCAATTGATTTGTCAGACATTTACTGAACACCTGTTAGGTGTGAGATGCTGTATTACATTCCAGGGGATGCCCGAGGAGATGGTCCTTCCTTAATAGGGCTCACACCCAAATTATTACAGCAGAGTGCAAGAGCATGGAGCCCTGGGGCTGAAGGCAGGAAAGCCAGATGGGCTGCCTGTGACAGGTACCATTCCTTATCTTTAATGCACCTAAATTACCTGGAGCACAAAATGGTGTTTCCAGGAGTGATGAGTTAATAAGCAGTAAAACACACTCTGCTGCATCTTGCCAAGGCTCTTGGCATAAGAATTATGGCTGTCGTGACTACTTCAAGATTCTAAGGTCCTCCCTTGGGTGGTGATTGTGCCTTTGTCCTCAGAGAAAGGGATTCCCTGGGTCCCTGTTTGAGGCAGTGGTGGCCTCGTGGTAGAGCTCTTGCCTTCCCCATGAGAGACCTGGCCTCAGTTGCCATTCTGTCGGTGGGGGCTTGAATGCTGCTGTAGTGCTCAACAGCTTTCAACAAAACTTCCTGAGATGGAAGAGAAAGAAAGGCCTGCCAAATCTAGTTCTGAAATCAGCTGGCGAACCTGTGTGAGTCACAATGCAACCAATCACAGCTGGACAGCATGTCCTTCCATGGTGCCTGTGGCCACCATGAGCCCAGAGCCTATCTGAGGGCAGCTAGCCACACTAACTCCCCGTTTGCCCAGTACATTCCTGGTTTACACCCGCTCACACCTGCTGACAAATGGAGCCTGTTTCCGTAACAGTGTCTATCTTGCAATGGTAATGACTTTTGCTTTGCATTCACTACGGTGATACAGACTTTGGATACCTGTAAAGAGGCAGTTCTGCAAGTGTGGTTCACAGCCTACAGGTGGTTGGGAAGGTTCTTCTGGTGGGCAGAGAATTGACCTAAGAATACAGTCCTTTCTTTGGATTATCTGGGATGTACTCACAATTCTATCACCTTTTCCTCATGACCAGGCTCACTTACAACAGATCTAAATGAGCAATTAAACCAAAACAAACCCAGTGTTGTTGAATCAATTCCAACTCATAGCAACCCTATAGGACAGAGTAGAACTGCTCCATAGAGTTTCCAAAGAACACCTGGTGGTTTTGGACTGCTGATCTTTTAGTTACCAGGCATAGCACTTAACCACTACATCATCAATGTTTCCACTGAGCAAACAAGGCCTACTAAAACTTTTGTTTATTAAGTGAAATTACTCAGTTACCAGAATTTTCTGAAGACTCTGACTTTTCACACTCTAGATTATTATGCCACTTGGCATAGGAATTATGTATTCAAAAAGGAACGTAGGTATTTAAAATATTTTTATATTTAAAAAAGATATTTGAAAGCTTCAAGTAAACCTCAGTTGGCTCCCAACTCATCTAAGAATTTGATACAGCTACACAGCTGCAAAGGCAGGCCTTGTAGGGCCTCCTGGGCCTCCATGGGATCAGTAGGAGCATTTTATCTAGGACTGTACGCTGTTGATACTACTCTTATACTGGAGACTCAAAACAAAGATGCTGTCTTAGTCACCTGGTACTTTCCGTTAGAGCAATTCTGTCTTAGTCACCTAGTACTGCTCTAACAGAAAATAACCACGAGTGGAAGGTTTCATGTAGAGAAGCTTTTATTGTCTCAGTCCAGTAAGCCACAAATCCATTTACAAATTGTGAGTGCATTCAGTAGGGGAATTTATCACAGTCCGGTAGGCTAAGTCCAAATCCAGTGAGAGCATCTCGGCACAGGAACCTCGGGTCCAAAGGACATGCTCTGCTCTCGGTACTTCTCTCTCGGTGCTTCTGTCTCGGTGGTATGAGGTCCCCAACTTCCTCTGCTCACTTCTCTCCCTTATATTCCACAAGCGTGTAGCTTGGGTCCGGCCTCACTAACACAACTGCAAACCATTCTTCATCATCATATCACAGAGGCAGGATTCACAACACGTGGGAGGAAGGGCACCATGTTGGAACGCCAAATCAATTCAAATCAACACATACAGTTTTGGGGGGACGTAATTCCATCCATGACAGACGCTGTACTTGTTTTCTGCAGTCCTTTGGAACCTTATTATTATGGCTTGAATTCTGCCCCCTAAAAACCGTGTGTATCAGTTTGGCTGGACTATGATTCTTGGTATTGTGTGATTTTTTTTCCTGTATATTGTAAATCCTGCAACAGTGATGTTGAGGGAGGATGGGTGGCAGTTGTATTGCTGAGGCAGGACTTATCTGTAAGATTATACTTTACCTTGAGGCAATCTCTTGGTATATAAAGGAAAGGGAAGCAAGTAGAGAGTCGGGAACTTCATGCTGTCAGGGAAGAAGCAGTGCCGGGGCAGAGTATATTCTTTGGGCCAGAGTCTCGGCACCTGAGACTCTCCCAGTCCGGAAGAAGATTGATGACAAGGATCTTCCTCCAGAGCTAACAGAAAAAGCCTTTCCCTGGAGCTGGTGCCCTGAATTTGGTCTTCTAGTCTATTTATTTTGCTGTGGGAAAATAAATTTCTCTTCGTTAAAGCCATCCACTTGTGATATTTTCTGCTGTAGCAGGACTAGATGACTAAGACACATACATATCCTGTATTAGCATGGGCAGACTTGCAAGAAGTCACATTCTTAGTGACCATAAAACATGTTTAGCTCAGAGTCTGAGTGGTTTTGATTACCAGGCAACTTAGATTCTGTGTTAGCAGTCTGGTTCCTTCTGGGTCCCTGTGGGGAGCTATGGTTAGATAAGTCCGCTTCTGAGTTCCCCTCCAACTCGGAAGCTCAGTAATTCCCTGCCAGGGTAAATGAGGATTGACTCAACTCAGTTTCGCAGCAAAAAAATAACTGTCCCATGCTTATTTGGACTTTCCTTTTTAACTTTTATACAACACACTGACAGCCACGGGCATATGTACTCGCAGCTATCCTTCCTCTTTCACAACCTGTCTGCCCTTACCTTTGCATTTTATAATGGGTCCCATCCCCCCAAAAAGCAGCTTAGAATGTTGCTAAGCCCAGGATGAGGGGATCGTTGGAGGCACTAGTGTGCTCAGATGTTTTTCTTCAGAAACCAGAGTTCAGGGAACATACTCAAAGTCAGCCAGTGACAACTTGGCCTTTTGGGACCAACCAGGAGACAGCATTGTCCCCTGGCATTGTCCTGGCTCTGCTCAGTGGTCTCAGGGCAGTGGGCAAAGGGTCTCTGGTTCTGACAGGGAGTGAGTGGTGAAGAAGAGGGATTGCTTCCAAGAAAAGTGTTTTAGTTGATGTGGTGTTTGATCACATCATTCAAAAAGCCCCTGGAAACTGTTTTCATGTTTTCTCCTTAGGCTGCTGCCCTGGTTCACATTTACCTGGATGGGTCGGTGCTGGTGGCTCACGGTGGAATTGAAATGGGGCAGGGGGTCCACACTAAAATGGTTCAGGTGAGAATACAAATAATGGGGATAAGCTGGGTGTGTATGTGTAGGCATGTGTGTGAGAGAATTTTATGAAGTACAAAGAGAGAAGACAGAAGACATGAACTTGGGTAGCTTCAGCTGCCAAGCTCTTGGCGGAAACTGGTAAACAAACCAGTTTTGTAACTGAACCTCAGAAAAGAATGTGGCCTGAATCTCAGGTTTAATTGATAAAGAAAATGTTGTATTTATTCACTGCTTTCCTTTGAGTATATTTACAAGTGAGCTTTTGCCAGGCAATAAAAAGATGTGTATGTGTTAAGGACTCAGAACAATAGGTAATATACGTTTGATATTTCTAACCGAACTTTACCACTTTTCTTTTGGTTTACTTGTTTAGGTTAACTTTGAGATAATTTTTATGTTTTTCTAATCATAGTAAAAACCCAAACCCACAGCTGTCGAGTCGATTCCAATGCCTAGGAACCATATAGGGCAGGATAGAACAGCTCCATAGAGTTTCCAAGGAGCACCTGGCAGATCTGAACTGCTGACCTTTTGGTTAGCAACCATAGCACTTGACCACAATGCCACCAGGGTTTTCAGTCATAATAGTAATGTTAAAGATTATAAAAATTTTGGAAGAGGCAGAAAAATTTAAAGAAGAGGATAACACAACTTCCACCAGCTAGCAATAATCACTGTTTTGGAGTAATAATCACTGCCTTTGCATTGTCTCCCCCGCACCTTCTTCTCCAAAAAATCACTAACAGGCTGTTTATATCATTTGGTATTTTTATTTTAATTTATCCCTGTATAAAGTCAGGACCTTCTTCTTTCCAGGGAGCCAAACAGGCTCCTACCAGGTCAAAGCTCTGCTGAGGATGTGTATTTCTATCCCAGATATACTGAATAAAGACCTACAGTTTAGCAAAGATCCCCAGGTGATTCTTTTGTGTGATAAATTTTGAGAAACAGTGCTCTGCTTGTGGTTCTCAGAATTAGTTCATACCTAGCAGTATTAGCATTGCCAGGTAACTTCTTAGACATGCAAGTTCTCAGCAGGGATTTCGAGTGGAACTAACCTGTTTGAAGCCCTGCCCCGGTCACTAAGAGTTCTTTGGAATCTTGATTTTCAGTGAATGGGTGTATGTAGACTCTGTTTAACCTTCCCCTAGTTATTGAACATTTCCATGCATACTTGGGCACATACGCTGTGATTTTATCAATGATTGTTTTCTTAAAATAGAGTCCTAGAAGTAGAATTACTGGGTCACAGGGCGTAAGACACATATTGTGACACATACTACCAAATTGTTTTCTAGAAAGCATCCATCTTGTTACACTAGCGTTGAATATTGTTTTATGCTGGATTCTCCAGAGATACAAAATCAGTAAAGTATGTATGTAAATAGAGAGCGAGAGATTTATTTCAAGGAAATGGCTTACGCAGTTGTGGAGGCTGACAGGTCCCAAGTCTGTGGGTCAGGCCAGAGGCTTTGCCTGCCTCACACGGTTGCAGGAGCTGAGAAACCCGGAACCTGTAAGTCATACATCTGGGTGAATCCAATGTTGGCTGGTCAGGCAGCAGGCTGAAGGCTACTCACATTCCAAAAACTAGAGGTCAGAGGACGATGAGACAAATGCAGGATCAAGAGAGAATCAGAGTTGCCAGAACATTGGTTTATATCATGCATGCAGACCACACCCCCAAGGAAACACCTCTCCCAAAGGATTGGCTGCTCACATCAGATCTCAAAATCACAAGTGATGCATAGTGTCTGCCAAACCACTGAGAATTTCAGCCTAGCCAAGTTGACACATAACATTAATCATCACAAATGGATATTTTTAATCTTAGGTAATTTTATAGGTGAGTGATAGTATCTCATTATCGCTGTAATTTGCATTTATCTGAGTATAAAGATGTTGGATGTAAATTTTCTTTCATATTTTTAGTCGCTTGAGAATTGTCTGATCATAATTTTCTCCACTTTTATGGTGAGATTTCTGTGTTTTCCTTACTGAGCCACCAGACACCTTCATGTTCTAAGTCCGTGCACGCCATGTGTAGGATCTTCTGGAAGCCAGGTGTTGTGGAAGGACTCTTTATGCCGGTGTCTTTGAAGCATTTGTGAGCAAAATCGTTTCAGCCACAGTGCTAGGGAAAAGAAGAGAATTTTAGGTCAGCTCAAGTGAGCAGGGTGATGCTGCTCTCCACCACTAAAAATAAAGGAAGACTGAAGCCCCCGATCACATCCTGTGTCAGCTCACAGCCCAGGCACCAACACTGTCCCTCCGTGATCCATATCTTGGTGCTGCTGCTTTTCCAAGCCCTCTGTCCTTTCTCCTAAGGAGTGCTCTTTTTCCCTAGTCCTAAGAAATACATTTCCCATGTTGGATAAGGCTGACTTTGCTAGAAGTTCCCAGAGTAGGATAGTACCAGAGGCCTCAAAGATGTTATTTCGTGATTGTAGAGACAAAGGGTTTCTTTCTGTCTGGATCCTTGCCTCCTCTTCATGAAGCTATTGCACAGGAGAATATCAAGGAGAAGAAAGGGTACTCAAGGTTTGGGGTGTACGCAGGCTGTAGAGTTTTTAGAAAAAATGAACTTCATATGGTTGGTTGCTGACAGAAATCCATGCTTCTGCCCCCTGGTCCCCATTGTACATCAGCAGGCTTCTCACATGCTCTGTCCTATGATAACCAGAGTTTTGCATTTGAAAAGAAACTCTTGTGCAATCCAGGTGGTCAGTCGTGAGTTGAAGATGCCAGTGTCAAACGTTCACCTTCGTGGCACGAGCACCGAGACCATCCCAAATGCGAATGTCTCTGGGGGATCAGTGGTGGCAGATCTCAACGGGTTTGCAGTGAAGGTAAAGCTGTGACGGCCTCCTCACCCCCGACCTCCTGAGGGCTAGTGGAGCTCAGAAGAGCTGAAAGCTAAGCTGTCTTTTACCTCCTTCCCATAACCTTTCAGTGAACGCTGCTCCTCTCGTCTTTCAGGCTCGGTCACTGCTGCCATGTGCAGCTGCTCAGGCATGCTGGAAAGGACACTTCTTTTTTAGCCTCCTAACTGACATCTGCCTGGCTGATAAATTCTTTCAATTCTCCCTTGGTTGACTAGTGGTTTTTCTTTAAAGTTCTGACTTCTTAGTATGCCATCTAAATCCCTTACAGGCTGGTCCCCATCCTGGGTGCTCTGTTTTATAGCCCAGCTCACATTTTAAGTACACATACCCTGTCTAAAAACATTTACATCCCTTTCTTACGGGGTTGATTTCTCTCCTCTTAATATTCTACTGAGGCTCTTTAAAGGCTCATGTGATGTTGTTTTGAAATTGTTTATGTGTCCGTGTCTCTGCTAGTCCAGGGTTTCTGAATCGCAGTACTGTTAACATTTTGGGCCAGATAATTCCTGATTGTAGGGGACTCTCCTGTGCGTGGCAGGATATTTTGCAGCATGCCTTGACCCTACCGGTAGATGTCAGTAACATCCATTCCCCAGTAATAACAATCAGAAATGTCTCCAGACATGGGCTGTCCCTAGCTTGAGAACAACTTCACTAGACTGTGAGCTCCGGGCAGAGACCAGTATGTATAGGGAGTTAGAATTCAGAGAGTCTGACATAAACTGCATAGGTTCAAATCTTAGCCCTGCCGTTTACCAACTATCTGAACTTGGACACAGGCCCTGATATACTTCAATAAATGTGATGCTGATCTGTGTTTCTTTGCCATGTCATAATTATAATTCTCTTTTTTAAAAAATCCCTAGGATGCTTGTCAGACTCTTCTAAAACGCCTTGAACCTATCATCAGCAAGAATCCTAAAGGCACTTGGAAGGACTGGGTGAGAATCACAATTTCTCTGTGTTTTATGTTAAAAATAAAAAAAGGAAGTAGGAGAGTGAGAGCAAGAGATGCATAGGTTAAGTATCAGCAGAAATATTATTTTAATATTGCATGGTGAGCAACAAGAGACCCAGGGCTGCCAGTCAGTGGTTTGAACCCACCAGCCACTCTGTGGGAGAAAGATATGGCAGTCTGCTTCTGCAAAGATTTACAGCCTTGGAAACCCTGCGGGGCAATTCTGTTCTGTCGTATAGGGACACTCTGAGTTGGAATTAACTTAATGACAGTGGGCTTTGGTGGGTTGGCTCATTTCCAAGACATTAACCATAAATCTGTTTATTCCTCATCTCTGTGCTTCTGCTGTTCCTAAAGCAGAGAAACAACTCATAAATCACTTTATGAAAGCATGAAAGCACTCATTTAGAAATAGGAAACCAAGCCATCAGGTGCATGTCCAACATATACTAGGCCCTAAATGGGATGGAAAAATATTCAACTACTTCTTTGATCTATTTAGAATTTAGTTAGAAAAAAAAAGGCACACATTCTAAAATCAACTGGCAAACAGTAACAATTGTAAAGTACCAGATAGCATGGAATGGATTTCAAGAAGGGCGTGTGTTGTGCTTATACTTCCAGAGTATGCGTCTTTCCAACAGTTACAGCCCTGGTCTAGAGGAAGTAACATTTGACAAGTCTTACTTAAAAATGGTTCCAGATATTCCATAGAGTTAGGATGACAGTTTGTATTTATGGAAATTCGTGATCCTTTCTGAGCATATCTGTCTCTCCCATCTCCCCTCTGCCCTCCATGCCACCTGAGCCCAGAAAGGCAGAGAGCCTGGCTCAAGAAAGCTGGAAAGCTGTCAGTGTGAGGGAGCTGGTTCTGCACCGTCATGAAAGGGTGCCACCCGCCCCGCTTCTGCGCCAGTGCTGGCACTTACCACCTTCTTCCCCCTCGGGCCTGGGAACTTAGACACACCCCGCCGTTTTACTGACTAGTAGTCAACTGTGTGCACTGCAGTTAGGAGAATTTTCGGTGTAAATGGTATAATTTAGCCAAATCATTCCCCTCTCGTAAGACTATTACAGATACATGACATTAAAATTAAATGCCTAGGCAACCACTGTTTCCTGAAATGTCTCCAGTGAATTAGGTTACGTTTTTTCAAATGACTAAGTGAATTTCTCCATGAGCAGAACTCTGTGGTCCAATCTGTAAGTGTAATGTACCGCAGCAGTCATTTATTACAATTTTATGCACTGCACTAAAATTCACTACAAGTCACACACAACCAAGCTTTCAGAGATGGAGAATGCTGAGCTAAATTAATTAATCTTGGTACTTCTCACTTTTTACTACTGATAGCTTGACTTACACGTAGTAGAATAAAATTTTTACTTTTTCCTTTAAGCACCCTTGTTTCATCATGTTACACTCTTCCTTCACAGGCGCAGGCGGCTTACAATGAAAGCATCAGTCTTTCGGCTGTTGGCTACTTCAGGTAAGTAGTCCCATCAGTCACATACTGCATATCAGTATCTTGGTGTAGATATCTTTTTGTCTTGAGGAAGCACTTCAGTTCTCTTTGTAATTTTGGCACAAACTAATTTTGCGCCTTCTACTAGCCATTGTTGTCAAGCCAGCCAAGTGCAGCCATTGTTATAAAGAATATTTAACTGCTAGGTAATCCAAATACCCACCAGGATTTTGTTGGGTACAGTAGGCATGCAAATCAAATTCATCTGATCTGGTCATTGAAATCATACTGGATGGTACAGAAGGTTCTCTGGGGATTAGTGAGTGCGTGGAACCCACAGCAGTGATTGATCTTTTGGTGAAAACTGAATCAGTCCCTTAAGTTCAAGTGTTAAGTTAAAGTGTAAAGTTAAACAAAAACAAAACCTGTTGACACTGAGTCAGTTCCAACTCATAGCCACCCTATCGGACAGAGTAGAACTGCCCCACAGGGTTTCTAAGATGTGGCGAGTGGAGTTGGACTGCCAACCTTCTGGTTAGAACCTGAGCTCTGCACCACTATGCCACCAGGGCTCACAGTAGGGAAAGCACATTAAACCCATAATAAAATAGACACCATTTTACATATTCTAGATTGGCAAAAATTAAAGCATTTGACAATAATGTGTTGTTAAAATGTGAGAAACTGACATACTTTCAAAAACAATTTATCAAGGTATTTTAATAGAGGGCAGAAGGCATTAGAGAGCAAGGCAGTGCAGAAAACCTTACCTGGTTTTGTCACTTTGCCAGTTACTGTGGGAGTCCCAGTCACTGGCTGGTTATCAGGACTAAGCACTGGTATACATGATGCAAAGCCATTTTTAATGGCCACCTCCAGGCTGGGAAGCAGAGGAGAGAGAGGCAGAAAATTCTGGCACATTGATAGACTATATATCTCTTATACCCTGGCATTCATTTGGTGTCACTGGAGAAGATTTAGGGACACAGGTGGCCTGAAGATAAGAGACCAGAGTAGTGTCAAGGAACAACCTGAGCCTTGACACAGAAGGCTGAATCCGGGAGCTAGAAAGGCAGACAGTGCAGGCAAGTTTAAGTAGTGTTTGGTGTAAAATTCAGGCTTAATTCCTCAGTTCTGATGACACACCTGAGGACACCAAAGACAATAGGATTACATGATCCAATGTTAGTCAGCAACAATGTGATGGATAATTGTACAGTCAGCAGCCAGCTACAGGGGCACAGAGGTACTGATGATAGGATGTCTTATCAGACAACAAACCAAAAACCAAACACACTGGTGTCAAGTTGATGCCAATTCATAGCAACCCTGTAAGACAGAGTAGAACTGTCTCATAAGTTTCCAAGGAGCCCCTGGCAAGTTTGAACTGCCAACCTTCTGGTAAGCAGGCATAATATTTAGCCACTATGCCATCAGGGTTTCCTTTATTAGAGAAGTCAAGTTTAAGAAGAAAACCATAAATACATATTCCGTAGTTTTACTGAGCAGGCGTTGTGTGCTGGTCCAGTCATCATGCAGGCTTCTCCCTCTGGTCTGCAGATGGCCTGAGCACAGCCCTTTGTGGGTTTGTATACTCATCATGGTCTGTGATTAGGGGACTTGATCACGTGACAACACTCCTCAAGAACTCTGTTTCCTCCAGGGGTTATGACTCAAACATGGACTGGGAGACAGGCGTGGGTCATCCCTTTGAATATTTTGTGTATGGAGCTGCCTGTTCCGAGGTTGAAATAGACTGCCTAACCGGTGATCACAAGGTCAGTATCAGTTGGAAAGGTCTTCAGGTCACACTTAAGATGCACGGAAGGGCCACATAGTCCATCAGTCCAGTAAGAGTTGAGTGTATAGCAGCACCACGGGTTTGATCTGAGGGTCATTTCTCTCCATTAGCAGAAGGAAACAGAAGCTCAGCAGTTGTCTGGGCGGTGTGGCAGCTTCCATGGGACACAGCCGGGGACCATCTTCTTTATTTCCCAGGCCTTTTAAATGAAATCAGGAAATAAGCCACTTAGAAAAAGAAACACAGCCTAAAGAGGCATCTGTGTAGACTGTGGGCTCCCTTTGTGAGATGTGATCATATGACATCTTTGAAGGATTGCATAAGCATCTATAAGCCAGTAACAGGTGCCAAGGGGCAGCACAGGGAAGGTAGTGGCCAACGTTTTACCCAGCCAGGCTGTGCTTTTACGGTGGTTTCACAGTGTCATAATGCTTTTGAGAGTTGTCATCAGGAGATGCATGCACACAGGAAACTCAGTGGTTCACCAGCAGGACTATGGGTATCAGGCGGTGTGGTAGCCACAGAGATGTGCAACAAGGATCATGAGGGTCATAGACTTTTTCTCCTTGCTGTGTCCTATGAAATGTCTGTCAAAGTAGATTAAACTCAGTCTGTTGCATCACTCAGCTTAAATTGAAGTCAAGTAAATATTGTTCTCTTATTGTCTCCAAGGAGAAGGGGGCAGGGGAAACCAGTGCCTTAACTGGTTAAGGGTATTTGTATAACATGAAAAGCCCTTCCTTGTCACATAGTGAAATCTTTGTTGCTTTATTCTCCTAAGGAATCATAGCCTTCCAAAAAACAGATCTGTACCAGTGCCAACCTGCTTCTCAGTGTCTTCCAAGATATTTTCATTAAAAAAAATTTAAACCTTTTTCATTTATTTCTAGAATATCAGAACAGACATTATGATGGATATTGGCTTCAGTCTAAATCCAGCCCTTGACGTAGGCCAGGTAAGTATAACTAATTTACTCTCTTCCTGTTTATAAAGGGCAACACTTCATCTGATTTATTCATCACCTTACTTTTCTACATCTTTAGTCAAAATCTTTCTACTCAGCTATGTCCAAGAGTTCAAATCTCTAATTGTTTAAAGAGGAGAAGGAACAAAGGTGTTTTAGGTAATTCTTGAAGAAACATATAGTCTGTGATCAAGAGCTTGGGTGAGGCAAGGCCAAGCCTAAAGGTGACAAAATGACCCCCCAAATTTCTGGGACATAAATAAAGTGTAGTACTGAGTACAGGTCTTGGTCTTATGGTAGGCACTTAAGGTTGAGTTAGGCTACAGATATCAACTAGAGGAGAAGCTGGGTTTTGCCCATAGGTATTTTTTTACTTAAATTTGAAATAACTGACAAGATTGAAAAATTATGGACTGCTTTACATAAAAATTCAAATATTTAGATTTTCTTGAAGAAGCAGCAAATTTGTCAACACTGGCTCTAATATCCACAAGAAGATGAGTAGCACTGGCATCTTTAGAACCCCCTGTTCAGAAATTCTGTGACAACAAGACCCATCTTGGAAGCCTCACACTTTTTTTTCTACTTGCCTCTCACCTGTGGGCCGCTGAGTTCACCACCTGCAATTCAGTTTAGAACAGAATCTAATTTACCCTTCAGTAGTGACATTGGGTGGTGGAAACAGTTGGCACTGGAGATTAGGAAGAATATGTGGGTTGGAGTAGTCAACGGAAGCTTCAGGAAGGTGATGTAGACCAAATTCTCAGGGAAGAACAGGAAAGGGCATTCTGGGTCAGAGGAAGTGGAGGAAATCAAGCGAAAGAAAGTCATCGAATTCAGCCCATATGTTCACAACTGGCAGTGAGAAGAGGGCTGATGACACTGGTAGGCACCTATGCTAGAGGAGTGGCCCATGAGGTGGCGCTAGAGGAGAAAGGAGGGCTGCGTTCGTTGTTGGAGGCTTTCCAAGGATGGGCACCTAACTTAGTCGGCACAAGTGACTTGATCTTAGCAGTAATCTGAAGTTTTGTGAAGATTCGTCTACTATTCATGGTGGAATACAAGACAATGAACAGCCCATAGACATCTCTCTCAGCTAATGAAAGTGAAAGATAGAGAATGGGGTGGATAAAATGTGATCAAGGGGGAAAAAATAAGCTAAGTAGAGAACCAGAAACCAGAAAACTTGTGGAAAGGCAATTTCAACCATGAAACTAAGAACTAGAACATTTTAAAGCTTAGAGAGCACACATGACTCTAAGCACAGGCGACTCACAAGCCAATTTGGAGAGATAATGGGATTCTCAACACCTGAAATCTTCATGAGTGTGTTGGTGTCAGTGGACACATCAGCCAACAGTGCGGGGTTTCAGCTGCCTCATAAAACCAAAAACCAAACCTGTTGCTCTTGAGCCTGTTCCTACTCACGGTAGCTGCGTGTGTTGTAGAGGGGACCCTCACTCCATAGAGTTGTCAAGGCTGTGACCTTCTGGAAGCAGATTGTCAGGACCTTCTGCCAGGGTGTCTCTGCATGGGTTCAAATCACCAACCTTCCAGTTAGTAGTTGAGGGCTTGTGTAACCATAGCTGCCTCGTAGGCGGGACCCAGAGAGGGCGTGTAGGCTGCCCGCTCTCTGACGGCCTCTTCTAGAGCTGCAATTTCAGCAGCTAAACCAAGAGCACAACCCAAGTCCTTTGAACCGAGTGCTGGATAAAATATCTAGAAAAGTTCTCAGGCGGGCTTTCAGAGACATGTGCCAAGACAATCTGAAACTTCCATGAGCTGTATTTCAAAAATTCAAACAAACAATATGAAGTCAAAATGTTACTGTTGTTGACCGTATTTTCTCGTATGTGAAAATTCCATTTTTTGCCTCAGATTGAAGGAGCGTTTATTCAAGGAATGGGGCTTTATACAATAGAGGAACTAAAGTATTCTCCTCAAGGTGTCCTCTACACACGTGGTCCAAGTCAATATAAAATCCCTGCCATCTGTGACGTCCCCAGAGAGCTGCATGTTTCTTTGTTGCCTCCAACGCAAAACTCAAATACCCTGTATTCATCTAAGGTGAGCTGTTTTCTGTGAGTAAATGCATGTTTTGTACCTTGTAGAAGTGGGTTCATCTTGTGATTGGTTGTTTTTGTTTTTAATCAAGGTTATAGTAGAAAAATCCCTGTGTAATAGTTCCATTACAAAACAATTTAACAACATTGTAAATTAAAAGAAAAAAATACTTTAAATCTTGCAGTCAGTCTAACATGAACTACGCTTAGGCATCAAGTTGTAGCTCATTTTTCGTCTTCAGCAATCCTCATCATGCTTGTCTCAGTCACCTAGTGCTAACGTTACAGAACTACCACGAGGAGATGGCTTTAAAAAGACAAATTTTAGTCTGTCACAGTCCAGTAAGCTACAAGTCTAGAGGAAGGCCCTTATGGTCAAAAATCCCCTGGATTGGACACTTCTTAGGCACAGGGACCCCAGGCCGTTTCCAGAGGATGCACTTTGTTCCTGGCACTGCTTGTTGGTGGTAGGAGGTTGCTAGCTCTCTCTGTTAGCTTCTTTCTTGTACGTCTCACAAGATTGCTGCAAGGCAAAATACAGTCTTGCACATTGAGTCCTGCCCCACGAACCCTACTGCTGCGCATGCTCATTACCCTCATTAACATCGTAGAGGCAGGGTGTAAAGCATACAGGAATATCACGTAATACCAGTAATTGAGGCCTAGCAAAATGGCTACACTCTTTTGGGGGGGAATAAACTTTATTCTTGAATGTCTGTGATCTGTCTTCTTCATTTAGGTTTATTTCCTTAGGGTAGAATCCTAAGAATGAGAGTGTGGTATACCATATATCATATATAACGTAAATATATATGTTTTATGACACAATCTAGTTGACTTTTTTCCCTCCAGGGTCTGGGAGAGCCCGCACTATTCCTGGGGTGTTCTGTGTTTTTTGCGATCTATGACGCACTGAATGCAGTGCGACTGGAGAGAGGCCTCTCTGGACAGTTGAAGCTCAGTAGTCCACTGACCCCAGAGAAGATTCGAATGGTCTGTGAGGACAAATTCACAAAAATGGTATGATATGCCCAGTAGAAAAAACGGTATGCTCAGCCCTGTTGTTGTGGTCCCATTTGGTTAACTTATCATGGTGTTTTTCTGAGGAAGAAAATGTCACAGGAGCACTGAGGGCATTCACCAGGGAAGTAGCAGAGTAGCACTGGAACTCGTGCCCCTTGGGCTGCATTTTCCATCAGCCTGGCCCTGCCTGGCTCTCAGTGGAGTTCAGTTCTCTGCTAGTTGAAAAGATAAGGTTCATTTCTATCAGTGAGGAGTTCCTCTCAGGAAATACTTCAACAAAGTACCCTTGCTCTGTGTCCTTCGCAGGCTATGCTGGTTAGGAGTAAAAGTTCAGGAACTGCGTCCTGAACTTAAGTCACCCGTGCAGAAGATAGGGGCCACTCTTCACTCTACCGCATCAACCCCTGCTGTCTCTGGGCTAGAGCTTCATGTGGCAGTGGCACTTGGGGTCTTTTATAGCTGCCTATACCCCAAAACCCATTGCCAATGAATTAGTCATATTCAGAGTGACCCTGTAGGACAGTGTAGAACTAACCTTAGGGTTTCTAAAGAGTGGCTGGTGTATTTGAACTGCCATCCTTTGGGTTGACAGGTGAGCTCTTAACCACTGTGCCACCAAGGCTCCTTTATATATCTTATCTACAGTTAGTGGATATTGGGTGTAGTTTCAAAGGATACGTAAATAGGCTCTAAATGGTTAAAAAAAATATGTTTGACTATATTTAAATCAATTGGCTATGTGAGCAATTGAGTTTGGCAATGGAAGGTTTTCGGCTAATAGTCCTAACCTGCCATGAAGAACTGAACCGTGAGGAAGCCATTCCTTACTCATTTATGTAACAACTTGTTGCAGCAACACTCCTGCCCAGTCACAATCTCAGCTCTCTTTTAGTGATGACATTTTCAATTATGGGAGGGAGTTATTATGTTCACAGTTCCTTCACTGACCCTAAGTTATCCTTAAATTTGAGGGGAAAGTCCACTCATGTACCTCCTTTTGGAAACCTGACAGCATGGTGGTTAAGTGCTATGGCTGCTAACCAAAAGGTCTCCAGTTCAAATCCGCCAGGCGCTCCTCAGAAACTCTATGGGCAGTTCCACTCTGACCTATAGGTTCACTATGATTTAGAATTGATTCGACAGCAGTGGGTTTGGCTTTGGGTGTGGTACCTCCTTTCACACTGGCTGTTTGTGGTATCCTTTATCGTTTTCCCTAAACCCCTACTGATCACCTCTTCCACTCTGGCAAAGCACAGAGGCTGCCTCCATTTCTCATTTGTCTCTCTTCGAGTGTGAGACGATAGCTCGAGTAGCTGCCCTACGCTGATTCAAAAATCTTCCCTGGAGTCTTCCGCACTTCCCATGCTGTACTTCCCAGACTCCTTTGTCCTGGTCACCCTCCATGTGGTCTTGGCTCTTATTTTATATTCTGCTGTGTTTCATCTAAGTTACAAACATTTTCCAAGTTGCAAACATCTTTATTCTTTCATCCTAGATCCCAAAAGATGTGCCTGGATCATATGTTCCTTGGAATATACTTGTGTGAATCAAATAGAAACTTCTGGTGAAAAAGGAGTGACTCTTCTGACACAGCAACCTATCCAATATCTTTGTTCTGTTTCACTAGGTCTCATAGGCAGATTTTTGCAGCCAGCAAATCATTCTGTGGAGTATTGCTTTAAATGAAGCTAATTTGAATGTTTCATTTAGATTTTGTAAAACATCCTTAAGCAATTTAAAAATCGTTTTTTAAATTAGCTAAATGCTAACTGGTTTCCTCTAGAAAGATACTCTCTATCACTTTGTCTTTGAGATCCATCTAGTTGAATGAAATAGACGATGATCCATATGCAGTTTTTATCCAACTCAACGGCACTTGGCTTGGCTTGGCATACACACCAACATCAATTATACTGACTATTAGAGGCAATTGTCTGTGCTTTTTTTTCCATATACTGTTACCTTGTTTTTCTTGTCAGAATGAATCCAGACACTGTAGACCAAAAGGGAACAATAAGTGGTTAAATGCTCGCCTGCAAAGAAAAAGTTGGGCAGTTTGAAACCCCTCCACTCCATAGGAGAAAGATGTGGCAGTCTGCTTCCATAAAGATTTACAGGCTGGGAAACCATGTGGGGTATTTCTGCTCTGTCCTGAAGGATCTCCCTGAGTCAGAACTGCCTTGACAGCAACAGATTTGCTTTGGTTTTTCTTTTAGTCACAGCATCCATAAAGCGTATGACACCCTTTCTCACCATACTTGCTGCAGAGATTTGGTTTGGGTTTTTTGGTATCTAAGTAATATTTCTTCTAACTGAACAATAAACAGATGAATAACCTGATGTAAAAATGAGCAAAGGAATTGAGTAGACATTTCTATAAAGAAGACATTCAAATGGACAATGCAAATCAAAAGCAAACCAACTGCTGTCAAGCCAATTCTGACTCATAGAAACCCTATGGGACAGGGTAGAGCTGCCTCATAGGGTTTCAAAGGTATAGGTCTTTACAGAAGCTGTCACAGCTTTCTCCCATGGAGCAGCTAGTTTGTTCAAACTGCCAGCATTTTGGTTAGCACCTGAGTGATTTAACTACGACACCACCATGCTTCCCAAATGGCCAGTAAGCACATAAAAATATTTTCACGTCATTAATCATCAGGAAAATGCAAATAAAAAACAAAATGAGTTAACTGTTTCACACCCACTAGGATGTCTATTAAAAAAAGAAGAAGAAAAATGAGTGGTGGCAAGGATGTAGAGAAATGGGAACCCTCATATGTTGCTGATGTGAATGTAAGATTTTGCAGCTGCTGTAGAAAACTCTTTGGCAGTTCTTCCAAAAGTTAAACATGAATAGCCATATGACCCAACAATTCCACATATAGATATGCACCCAAGAGAATTGAGGGTATATGTTCCCCCCAAACTTGAACACAGATGCTCACAGAGCAGTATTTATAATAACCCAAAACTGGAAACAACCTTAATATCCTTCACCTAATGAGTGGATGAACATAATGCAGTGTATTGATACAATGGAATGTCTTCAGCCATACAGGGGAATGAAGCACTAATACATGCTACAACACAAATGAGCATTGGCAACATTATCCTGAGGAAAAGATGCCTGACACAAAGGCCACATGTTGAATGATTGATTTATATGAAATGTCCAGGATAGCCAAATTTATAGAGACAATAGGTTAATGGTTACCATGGGCTGGAAGAAGGAGGGAGTAGACAGCATTAATGAATATGGGCATTATTTTGGGGGGGGATGAAAATGTTCTAGTACTGTATAGTGGTAATGGTTGTTTGACATTATGAGTATTCTAAAAACTATTGAATTGTACACTTTAAAAGGATAGATTTTTGATATGCAGACTGTCTTAGATATCTAATGCTGTGGTTACAGAATTACCACAAGTAGATGACTTTAAAAAAGAGGAATTTATTCTCTCACAGTCTAGGCAATTAGAAGTCCCAATTCAAGGTACTGCTCAAGAGGAAGGCTTTCTCTGTCAGCTCTAGAGGATGGTCCTATTTATCAGTCATCCCCTGGTCCAAAAGAAGCTCTGTGCTTCCAGCACTTCTTTCTTGGTGATACGAGATTCTCCAGTCTCTTTGCTAACCTCTGTCTTTTATAGTTCAAAACAAATTGGCTTAAAACACAGTTTAATGTTGTAAGTTGAGTCCTGCCTTGTTAACATGACTGCCACTATTCCAGTCTCCTTAACCTTATAGGAAAAGCACATTGGTTGACAAATTGGTGGACAATTACACAATACTGGGAATCGTAGCCTGGCTAAATTGATGCACATGTTTTTGAGGGACACGGTTCAATCCTTAACATAAAATATGAATTATATCTCAGTTTTTTAAAAGAGCATATGTGGGAGTCAGGGCTAAGATGACAGAGCAACCACACATTTCCTCTGACCCCTTTAACAGCAAAGAACTTGAAAAACACTGAATGAACTAAATAGGATAGTCTAAGAGTCCTGAATTTCAGGTGGAAAGCTGAGCAATTGAACTGGCCTGGAAGGGGAACAGCAACCTCTCTCAGAATTGAGTCTGCAGCCGCTGAGGGGCCTGCTTCTGCTGGTGTAGGAGTGGAGCAGCAGTTCAGGAGTAGAGTACATCTTTCCCAGCAGAGAAGCTGAGTTTGGGACTGCTGTGACTGAGAGCATTGCAAGAGATGACAGCCACACAGGGCAATGACACCTAAGCAGAGCATATATTTCTCAATGGGGAAGCTCAGTTTAGAAAGCCACATGTATAGAACATGACAGCAGCTGGCAGCCAAGCCCAGCAGTGGAGCACAAGAGGAGCATGTCTTTCTTGAAAGGAAAGCTGAGCTGTGGATTGCTGCACCTACAGAGCCACAGAAGACTTTCAGTAGAGCACCACAAGCTAAGTAATCATGAACTCTTGTAGCTCAAACATTTCCTACACCCAGATTTCTTTCCCTCCCCACAGCCACTTCACCCTCTGTTCTGTGTTCTGCACCAAAATCTAGATTTTTACCTACTACCTGGGCTGGAAGTGGGACATTTTGCATATATACCCTGAGCTTTTCTGCTGGACTTGGAGAGGGAAACAGATACAGGGATAGAAGAATAGTTATGCTGGCTCCCCTGAGCCAGCAATTCCTGCTACCTTTCTGGTGACTGGGTATCAGAATTATTAAGGTTCCAAAAATCACAGTAGCTCAAACAACTAAGCTACTTGTTTAATTTGGACAGTCAAAACCTAATTAAGATGTATTTATATATATAAGTTAGATTGCAATAACAAAATAACTTTCTGATGGCCCAGAGACAACAATTTCTAATTATTTAAAGAAGCAAATCACCATGGCTTCAGAAAACTCTCAAAACAAAAAACCAAAAAAATTTCCAGACAAAGAAGACTTCCTGCAATTATTGGAAGTGGAATATAAAAGAGTAATGCATGGAGCCCTTCTAGAAATCAGGAAGGAGATTTAGACAAAGTTCAGTTTAACAAAATGAAAAAGAAGCTACAAGAATTGCTAGATCAACAACAACCTGAAATTCTACAGCCAGCCAAGCCAGTAATTCTGCAGATTAACAATAAAATCACAGAATTAGACAATTCAAGAGAAAGGAGCAGAACTGAGGCAGGCACAAGAATCCAAAATTAGTGAGGCTGAAAGTAAAGCAACTTACACAAGCATTTATGAGGAAAAATCTGGTAATAGAACTTTAAAACATGAAGAATCACTAAGAGTTATTTGGGACCCTTATCAAAAAGAATAATTTGCAAGTTATTGGAGTACCAAAAAAGGGAGAGAGAACAGGAAGTACAGAGAAAATTGTTGAAGATTTGCTGACAGAAAACTTCCATGATACCATAAAAAGACAAGAAAATACCTATCCAAAATGCTCATCCAACTCCACACAATGTAGATTGCAGAAGAAATACACCAAGACATAATCAAACTGAAAAAAACTAAATAGAAGCAAATGCTTTTAAAGGCAGCTAGGTTCAAACAAAAAATGACTTACAGGGGAGGATTATTAAGACTGAGCTCTGATTACTCAGCAGAAACCATGTTGACAAGAAGGCAATGGGATGACATACAAGTTCCGACAATTAAGTCCACGAACTTATTTGTTCTAAACGCTATATACCTCATTGTTGAATATCATTATGGTCACCTTTGAAGTTTTCCCATCAAAATCTATGCACTGATTCCAGTGTCTAGTCCACCCTTCAAAGCAATTTTGGAACTTTCTAGAATGGCCGTTGTGTGTAGTGACACTGTGGCAAGTTTGCAAACTTAATTGTATAGTTGTCTGTGAGGGAGTTCTTAGCCACTAAACAAATAACTGTATTGGAACATCCTCCCTACTCACCTGATCTGGCCCCCAGTGACTTTTTTCTTTATCTGAAGATAAAGGAAATATTGAAAGGAAGACATTCTGATGACATTCAGGACATTAAGGATAATATGACAGTAGCTTTGATGGCCACTCCAGAAAAACAATTCCAAAATTGCTTTGAAGAGTGGACTAGGTGCTGGCGTTGGTGCATAGCTTCCCAAGGGGAGTACTTTGAAGGTGACTGTAGCAATATTCAGCAATGATGTATGTAGCAGTTTTTCTAGGGTGAGTTTGAAAACTTAATTGTCAGACTTTGTATACAAAGCCTTAAAGGAAAAAAACTTACAGCCAAGAATTATATATCCTACAAAATCATCTGCCAAATATGATGGCAAAATTAGGACATTCTCAGATAAAGAGAAGTTTAGGTAATTTACAAAAAAAAACTGAACCAAAATTACAAAAAGTGCTAAAGGGAGATCTTCAATTAGAAAATTGATGGCATCAGATATATACTCAAGGATACAATTCAGGACACAACTTCCAGAATCCAGCTGGGATAGGGAATCCACAAGGGTTAATCAAAGCTAAAATAGTAAAAATAGGGAAATAGAGATCTCAGTATGTAAATGACAACATTATGCCAAAAGAGGGACAAACAAATGTATTCATAGAACTTTCAGAAGGAGAGGAAGTCAAGACAATGCAATTTAAAGACTGGTTTAAACTTAGGTCATTAAGGGGGATTACTGGAGTGGCCACAAAGCAAACTACCAATACTACACATCAAAACAAGAAACAAAAATCAAAAAGTTGCCACAGATATAAAACCAGCAACTTAAAAAAAGGACGAAAAGAAAAGCCATAAAGAAAAACAACTCAGCACAGAAAATTCAGTGGAACAAAAAAACTGTCAACAGCACACCAAAAAAGCACCAAGATGACAATACTACAACCATACCTATCGATAATTACATTGAATGTAAATAGGTTCAATGCACCAATGAAGAGACAAACAGTAACAGAATAGATTGAAAACAACAACAACAACAAAAAGATAGGTTTATATGCTGCTTATAAGAAACACACCTTAGACTCTAAGATACAAGTTGAAACTCAAAGGGTGGAAAAACAGATACCAAGTTAACAATATGCAAAAAAGAGCAAGAGTGGTGATATTAATCTCAGATAGAATAGACTTTAAAGTAAAATCCACCGTCGTGGACAAGGAAAGTCACTATTGCTTAAACAGTCAGTACATCAAGAGAATATAACCATATTAAATACTTACACACCTAACAACAGAGCTTGTAAATACATCAAGCAAATGGTAACAGCATTGAAAAGTGAGATAGACTGCTCCACAAACTAGCAGGAGACTTCAGTATGCCACTTTTGATAATGGACAGAACATCCAGAAAAAAGCTCAGTGAATATGCTGAAAATATAAATGCAATAATCAACAAATACTAACTCGTAAACATATACAGAACTCTTCACCCATCAATGGACAAGTATACTTTCTTTTCAAATGCTCATGGAACAGTCTCCAGAACAGACCACATGTTACACCATAAAGCAAGTCTCAACAAAATCCAAATCATTGAAATATTGGAAAGCATTTTCTCAGTCCATAAAGACATGAAAGTTAAAATCAATAGAAAAAAGGCATGGGTAGAAATTTAAACTTAAGGAAACTGAACACCTTGCTCAAAAACTTCTGGGTTATAGAAAAAAATCCAGGATGGAATAAAGAAATTCATGGAATCATATGAGTGAAAACACATCTCACCAGAACTTATGGGATACAGCAAAAGCAGTGCTCAGAGATCAATTTATCTCAATAAATGACATATCCAAAATGAAGAAAGAACCAAAATCAATTAACTTTATGACTCAAACAAGTGGAAAAAGAACAACAAAAGTACCCCTAAGCACCAGAAGAAAATAGATACTAAAAATTAGAGAAGGATTAAATGAATTAGAGAATAAACAATTGAAGTAATTAACAAGACAAAAAGCTGGTTTGTTGAAAAGATCAACAAAGTGATAAACCACTGGCCAAAATTACAAAATAAATATAGAAGAGGAAGCGAATAACCCAAATAAGAAATTGAGTGGGCAATACCAAAACAGATCCAATCGAAATTAAAAGAATCATAACAGAATATCATGAAAAACTGTACATTTGAAAAATCTAGAGGAAACTGACAAATTTCCAGAATTACATTACCTACCCAAACTAACACAAGCAGAAATAGAAGAATTTAATAAACCTTTCACAAAAGAAGAGATTGAAAAATTAACCAAAAAACTACCACCCTGAAAAATTCCTGGTCCAGACAGTTTTACTACCAAACTTTTAGAAAGGAGTTTATACCTCTACTGCTAAAGGTATTTCACAGCATGTAAAAAGATGGAACACTCCCAAGTGCATTCTATGAAGCTAGCATTACCCTGAAACCCAAACCAGGTAAAGATAGCACAAAATAGAAAAATGACAGACCAATAAGTCTCATGAATTTAGATGCAAAAGTCCTCAACAAAATTCTAGCCAATTGAATTCAACAACATATCAAAAAATCAAATAATTCACCGTGACCAAGCAAGATGTATACCAGGGATGCTGGGATAGGTCAACATTAGGAAAACAATTAATGTAGTCAATAACACAAATAAAAAATAAGAATCGCTTGATTTTACTAATCAATACTGAAAAGGTATTTGACGAAGTCCAAAACCCATTCGTGTTAAAAAAAAACTCTCAGCAAAACAGGTATAAAAGGGAAATTCCTCAACGTGATAAGGACATGTAAGCAAAGCCAGCAGCCAACATCATTTTGAATGGAGATAGGTTAAAGGAACCAACAAGAATGCTTATTGTCACCAATTCTGTTCACCATTGTGCCCAGTACTGGTAGAAAAACAAATATATAGACCAAAGGAACAGAACAGAGAATCTAGAAATAACACCATCCACCAATGAACAGGTAGTATTAAACAAAGGCCCAAAGACCATGAACCGGGGAAAGAACAGTCTCTTTAACAAATGGTGTTGGCAAAACTGGATATCCACCCGCAAAAAAATGAAACAAGACCCATGCACAAAAACTAACTCAAAATTGATCAAAGACCTAAAGATCAAATCTAAAACAATAAAGATCAGGGAAGAATAATACGCCCAATGCTGGGAGCTCTAATACATAGCATAAACAGGCTAAAAAATATTACTAACAATGGACAAACAGCAGAAGAGAAACTGGATAGTGGAAACTACTAAAAATCAAACATTTATGCTCATCCAAAGACTTCACCAAGAATAAAAACACTGCCTATGGACTGGGAAAAAAGATGTCAACCAGGAATCTGATCGATGTCTAATTTCCATACTCTACAAGGTACTGCAAAATCTCAACAAGAAAAAGACAGATAACTCAATTAAACAATGGGTAAAGGACACGGACAGAGACTTCACCAAAAAAGACATCCCGGCAGCCAAAACACACATGAGAAAGTGCTCATGACCATTAGCCATTAGACAAATCCAAATTCAAACTACAGTAAGATACCATCTCACCCCAACAAGGCTGGCATTAATCCAAAAATCACAAAATAACAAATGTTGAAGAAGCTATGGAGAGATCAGAACTCTTCAACACTGCTGGTTGTTGTTGTTATTAAGTGCTGTCGAGTCAGTTCCAACTCATAGTGACCCCATGAACAACAGAAAGAAACACTACCTGGTCTTGTGCCATGTCCACAGTCATTTTTATGCTTAAGCCCATTGTTGCAACCACTTTGTTAATCCATCTCATTGAGGGTCTTCGTTTTCACCAACCCTCCACTCTACCGAGTGTGAAGTCCTTCTCCAGGGACTGATCTTTCCTGACAACATGTCCAAAGTACACTGCTGGTGGGAATGTAAAATGGTACAAGTCTTTAGAAAGCAGTTAGGTTATTTCTTAAAAAGCTAGAAGTAGAAAAAACATATGATCCAACAATTCCACTGCTTGTAATATATTCTAGAGAAATAAGGACTGTCACATGAACAGACACATGCACACACGTGTTTATTGCAGCACTGTCCACAACAGCGAAAAGAAGGAATCAACCCATCAACAGATGAATGGATAAACAAACTATGGTATATTTAAACAATAAAACACTATGCAATGATAAAGAACAATGATTTTAGGAAACATAACCTGGAATCGTCTGGAAGACATTACCCTGAGTAAAATCAGTCAACTGCAAAAGGAAAAATATTGTATGAGATCACTATTATAAGGACTTAAGAAAAGGTTTACGCACAGAAGAAAATAACATTTGATGGCTACAAGGGTGGGCAGGGAGGGCAAGGGTATTCTTAGATTAGATACCCAAAACACAGTGCCATCGAGTTGAGTCCAATTCATAGCAGCCCTATAGGACAGAGTAGGACTTCCCTGTAGAGTTTCCAAGGAACATCTGGCAGATTTGAACTGCGATCCTTCTGGATTGCAGCCCAAACCCTTAACCACTATCCCACCAGGGCACTGAGTTGGTGAAGGGAGTAACAACACGCAGTGAAAGGGAGGTCAGCTGAACTGGACTGCACCATACACTCAAAGGTTTTCTAAATACAACCCAACATTTTACAGGACAGAGTAGCAGGAACAGAGGTCTGTTTAGGGGGTCATTGACGTTAATTGGCATAACTAGTTTTTGCTAAGAAAATGTTCTGTGTCCCATGCTGATGAGTGGTGCCTGGGGTCTTAGAAGTCAGCAAACTGCCATCTAAGGAATGTCAGTTAGTTCCAAACCACAGAGTAGATGAAAACTAAGGACACCAAAGACATGAGGAAAATACAGCCAAGGAGACAGAAGGGCCCATGTGATTGGGAGACTGTATCAGCACAAGACCAGAAGAACTAAATGGTGCCTGGCCACCACCACTAACTGCCCTGACAGGGAATGCAGTGTAGAGTCCCTAATGTTGCAGGAAAAAATGTGGAGTAAAGATCTAGAGCTCTATTAAAAGACCAAGCTTGATGGTCCAAAATCGTGGAGAGTCTTCTGAGAACACGGCCCCTGGACTTGCTGCTAGCCCAGAGATTAATCCGGTACTGAAGCCAATTTTTCAGACAATCAGACTGGACTGTAAGACACAGAGTGTGTGTACTTCTTGGCTTAGATAGGTGTGTGAGGCTGTCCAAACAGCTCCTCTCTAGAGGTGAGAAGGGGATGTGGAGGAGGGGACAAGTGCTGGTTGAATGAATACTGGAAGGTACAGAGTGGAAAGCGCTGCTGTGCGGTCACAGGGTGCAGAGAGCGGATAGAGTTGCACAGAGCTCTGCGTATGTTTGGAGGGTTATATTGTAAACTGATTTTGTAAGCATTCAATTAATCACAGAAAAAAAAGCATATACAGGAGAGAAACAGCATTGGAAAGGTTGGGAAGTTGTGAGAATTGTTAAGAAATCTAGCCCAGTGATTTTTAGTAACATCCAGACCTTAAAGATATAATCACTGGAAAACTCCAGTTCTGGTAATTGCAGAGAAAGGTGCCTGCATTGCATATAAGCCACCGGAGACTTCATGCATGATGTGTATTTGCTGCCATGCTCTCAACCTGGGGACTGTCACCCCAGTGCCAGGCTGGGATTGTAACCCATCTTCAGTGGCCTTGGAGTAATGAGTGAGGTCATTGTCACTATGGTTACATGAGCATTTTCCTTCAAAAAGCATAGCTTATCATCATTAATACATACATTTATTGAGCCCCTCTTGTGTGCCAGGCCCTAATCTAGGCACTTGGCCTGCATGATTAAACAAATAGGCAAAGATTTCCAGGGTTCTGGCTCTTAATTTTGGTCAAGAGAGATAGCGAAGGAGAAAACACGACCAGTATGTTATGGAGCGTGACTGATGGTGAGGAGCACTGAGGACAAATATTAAAGTTAAGACAGGACAAGGCAGTGTAAGAGAGGAGAGTAGGAGGCAGGTTGTAGCTGAACTGGGTCAGAGCAGTCCCCACGGAGGAAGTGAAGACTGGAGGGTGTGAGCCAACAGACAAGCAGAGGAAGAGCATTGCAAGGAGACAGCAGCTACAGCAAAGTCCCTAAGGGAGGGTGCTTGGCCCATTTGTGGAGCATCAGAGGGTGGCTGGAGTACAGCTGGGGAGCGGTGAGTCGGAACCTTGAGACCATCGAAAGGAGCTGGGCTTTCAAGATGAGCCAAAAGCAGAGCAGGAAAGTAACAAGAACACGTACGCTGAGGGATCGGACTGGCTGCTGCGCTGACACTGTCAGAGGGCGAGCTGGGAAGGCACATCTGTTTCTTCTCGGCTTCTCCCCATCTTAAGCAAGTGCCTCCCTTCTGTCCCTTCGACGACTCATCCTCCTCCATCCCCCCTCTATAATGTTGGAATTCCCACGAGAGCCACGATTTCTCATTTTTCATCACCTCACACACTCACTGGTAGGCGATCTTCTTCACTCCCATCATTGCCAGTGACTCCTGAGTCTGGGCCTTCAGCTCAGGCCCCTCAAGTGCCAGCTCTGTAACCCAGGTTCTGCCGTTTACTGCCAATTGGATGCCTCAAAAGCACTTCAAACTTAAGCCTGTCGTCACTTGTGGAGACTCCACGTATGACAGAGTAGAACTGAGTTCCATAGGGATTTCAATGGTTGATTTTTCAGAAGTAGATCACCAGGTCTTTCATCACAGATACCTTTGAACTGCCAACCTTTGTTGTCATCCAAATACTTAACCACTATACCGCCAGGGCCCCAGGACACATCATCAGTAGGGTTAGTCACAGAGGACGACGTCGTGTTTGGTGAAGCAGAGGGCCAAGCCAGAGTGCAGTAGCCGCAGTGATGGACTCATCATACCTGTGAGCGACCACGAGAATGATGCAGGATGAGACAATGACCTTGTTCTGTCATGTGAGGGTCACTGTGAGTCAAAGCTGATTCAGGGGTAGTTATCATCTGTGTATGTATGTACCTATGTATCTATTTACCTAC
This sequence comes from Heterohyrax brucei, assembly GCA_028571685.1. Taxonomy (NCBI): domain Eukaryota; kingdom Metazoa; phylum Chordata; class Mammalia; order Hyracoidea; family Procaviidae; genus Heterohyrax; species Heterohyrax brucei. The sequence continues at coordinate 109,839,078 of CM053146.1, forward strand.
CTATCTATAATTATCATCCATTGTCTACAACAAAGTTCTTTAAATTAATAAGTAAAATAAGAGACAGGTGGTCCATGGACAGAAAAGGAGAAATGAAAATATTCACTAAATATGTGGCAAGAGTAATAACTTTACAACACCAAGAGAAGTGCAGTTATAGCATCATTTATGCTACAGGTTGGAAACACGGAAAGTACTGGCGCTGGTGAAGGCTGTGTGGAGACAGGCAGTCTCGCATGCATTACTGTTGCATTAGTCCACATGTGTCGAAAAGCAGGATAGGCACATTAGTTGGACCTAGAAGCATGCATACCCTTCAACTCAGGAATTCCAGTTCTAAGACTTTACCTAACAGAACTACGCACTCACAACGCACAAAGATAAAGTCCAAGGATTTTTATTGCATCATTGTTTGTAATAGTTCAAAAAGTTTTAAAGGCTTAAATCTAAATCAATAGAATGCCGTTTAACAAATTATGTCAGTAATAAAAATAGTTCACATTCACTGAGGACACACTGCATGCCAGGAGCTATTCAAAGCACTTGGTACATATTAGTTGAGTTAACCCTCCATAACCGCACAGAAGACACTGTTATTGGGTCCATTTTCCAGGTGAGCCACTTGAGATGCAGAGATCCTAAATAACTTTTTTAAAAAAGGTAAGTTTTGAAATAGCTTGATTTCATGCTTTTATGACTAACAAAAGATAATGCATGTATACATGTATAGATTAATCTCTGCCCTCTCATTCCCTTGCTGTTGAGTCGATTCCAACTCAGAGAGACCCTATAGAACAGAGTAGTGTTCTCATAGTGTTTCCAAAGAGCAATTGATGGATACAAACTGCCGGTCACGTGGTTAGCAGCCATAGCACTTAACTACTATGTCATCAGGGTGTCCATAGGTCAATTTCTACATGGGAGAATCCAGTTGTGGAAACAGGGATATGGTGATAGTTAACTCTGAAGCAAAAATGGAGAGGGAGGACTTTCACTTTTTGCTTGATTTTTGTCAAGTAAGCATTAGTTTTGTCATTTAAAAATTAATAAGTAAGTTTACATCTCGCACCTCGGAGTGCATCTGAACGCAGCACATTTGCCTGCTTCGGTTCTGTTTCACTGACAGCAGCAGGTTCTGGGTGGGGTCAGAAGAAATCTTGTTTCAGTGGGTTGCCCCAGGGCAGGGACAAATGTGCGTTGTGTAAGAAGCAAGTTGAGGTTCCAAATTGGCTTACAGGAGGAGGAAACTGGAAATAGTCCAGGAAGGTAGAGAAATAAGGGGGCTGGGAGCAAAGTCAGGATTTGATTGGAGGAACACACCCAGAAGGCAGACCGGAGTCTCCCCTCGGCACTGCCCTCCACCTGGCCCTCGATCCCCAGCAGGGAATGTTCCCGGCAAGTCTTAGTCGGCCACAACAGCAAGGGTAAAGTCATCCTTTGTTTTCGATACAACTTCACAACATTCGACCAATCATTCTGAAATAATGTCTCGTTTTAAGGAGTCAGATGAACTTGTTTTCTTTGTAAATGGAAGAAAGGTAAGCTTTCAACATTGTTCTTACTAAATTCATGTGAAGAATGAGATTGTGGTATAAGCAATTTTTTATTCTTTTCCGAGAAGGTATTGGGTCCAGGTGACTGGTGTATAAGCTGCAGGTTTGCTACATGACTGTGAGAAACCTTATACCAATCTTATTTTTGTAGTTCCCTAAAGAGAGAGAGAAATAGGGGAAACAGAGGAGGAGGGGGAGAGAGAGAAGGCAAGGGGGCAGGGGAGGGAGAGAGACAGAATGACAGCATGTCTACCTGAAAAGGTACTAAGATTACTAGATGAAAAGGACTTGATTATACTGATGTCTTCAGACATTATTTTGTAGCTGCATCTGTATTCATTTATGACTTAGGCATCAACTTCTCTTTATGGGGACTGCCTTTGTCTCTCTCCCTCCCCACTCCTCCAGCTCTGTCTCTTTAAACTTTCGTGTCCTCACCACTGCCACCACCCAAACCAAACCCACTGCCGTTGTGTCGATTTTGACTGACTGATGGTGATCCTACAGGACAGAGTAGAACTGCTCCACAGAGTTTCCAAGGCATACTGGTAGCTTTAAACTGTTGACCCTTTGGTTAGCAGGTGTAGCACTAAACTGTTGCACCACCAGGGTTTCCACCACTATCACACACACCTATGAATTAAGAGGTTTAAACCCGAGGATCATTTGCAAATAATTATAAAACTTTTGACTAGCAAGAATGAAAGAGAAGTAATACTGGTAAGACGGCAATGCATTTCACAGTTTCCATTTTAACACTTTGCTCCTTTAGGCAGTGATTCTTAAATCATGTAAGGGAAAGAGCCAAGTAATTCTTTTGTCCCGTTTTTCATTTAAGTTCTTGAAATTTAGTGAAGGCAGGATGCCCAAGTGGAACGTTATGTTTGCTTGTCACCATACCTGAAGTACAATCCTTGTTTTCAGCACCACTGGCCAAGTGGAAGAAGTCCAAGTTGTAACAGAATAATAGTACTGTGTGCCACACACTTCACATTAACTGTGAAAAGACATGCAGGATCAGGCAGTTATGCAACATGCCGAAGGTCACCCAGTGGTAGAGAGACCTTGGTCTTCAGCTGCCTCCTACCAAAGTTTGTGTTCTCTCTCCAGTGTTGTGTAAATCCTCCAGAATCCCTTCTTTGCACAGAGGTGATGGTGGTTATGTGACATGTTGGGCAGTGGGTGAAGATAGGGTGGTATTTGTCTCCTGCTGCCAATGTCTTGTTTGCTTAACTTTTCACATGTGAACAAAGAACAAAGAGTATGTTTTGCAGATGATGATGAGAGTTAAAGCTCTTGGATTTAGTCCTCCTCTTCTTTCCTTCAACTGTGGGAACTCTAGAATATAAAATGTTTATAACTGCAGAGTGTTTCAAAATCTTTTTTTATTTTCCCCAAATCAGTCTTGTATTAGAATGCAAATTGTTGTTGGTTAACCTATGAAACAAAGCCAAGTATTTGTCCTTCCAACACAGAACAAAAAATGATACAGTATTATGTAATTTCATAACTGCAAAAAGTAAAGTTTGTCCAAGTCAGGCAAACAATGTCAAACACAGCCTAAATGATTCCCAGTTCCCACGAAGGATGGTGTACAGGGAAGTCGCCTCCATCTGTGCCATCATTTTCTCTGCACAGGTCGTCGAGAGGAACCCAGATCCTGAAGCAAATTTATTGTTCTACCTGAGGAGAGAACGTATCCTTGTACTTGGGGAAGCAAAGCAAATAAGCAGCTCTGGAAGCTGTGGTTTTCCTTGCGTTTATAGAACATTTCCTTCAGTCGTGCCTCATTGCAAACATTTTGACTGTGCATAAGGAATAGAAAGAGTAAAGTGAGTAGCTTGGCTCGCAAATGGAATGATGCGCAGCCACGGATCCTGAATTTAAGCAAGCGTAATGATCATCTGAGCATCTTGTTTAACATGTGACTTTTTCCTGTCCCAATCCTGGAAGCCCTGATTTGATCTGAGAAACATTAGTTTATGGTGTGCCCAGCCTGTTGGTCAGTATCACATACAGCTGAGTTTCCTGCCTGGTCTCCAGGGTCAGCTGGCTAGTCATTGCCTACTCAGCCCCTCCATGGAACTGTCCAAAAGGAGTTCTGGAGACCCAGGGTCACCCTAAGTTGATCAAAATTGAACCGCAAAATGGGCTAACCCATCTGCCTCCTTGAGATTGCTTGACTCCTAAACTTCTAACACAAGGTAAAGACAAACCCTCCCTGTAAGCTTAACTAGTTGCCATTGAGTCATCTCCAATTTACAGTGATTCCATGTGTCTCAGAGTAGAACTGTGCTCCACTGGACTTTGATGGTTTATTTTTTGGAAGAAAATGTTTCTTTAACCTATGAATAAGCCAGTAGATTGTCGGGTCTTTCATCTACTAGTCAAGCTCCTTAACTGTACCACTAAGGGCAGATTTGTAGACAAGAAAACACATCAACAGCTGCATCCACCCAGCACCAGAAAAGGACTCTAAGAGATACTGACTTTTGTTTATTTTAACACTTATTTCCCCAATATATTTCAAACAGTCTTTAGAAACTAAATGGGCGGGACCCTGTTCATGAACATTCCGTGTTGACATTTTCACATTGATATAACTGGATAAATGTGCACAATAGCTTTGGGATATGCCCTACACCCATCCAGACAATCTGCTCCAACTCACTACATCCCTTCTCCCCATCCTCAATTAATGAATGAATCCAGGCATGCTGGCTCAGATGCTAGAAAGTTCTTCTTTTTCACAACAAGCACTAGAATGCTTATTATATCCTTTTCCAATTATTCTGTATTTCTCTGTTTAAGAGAGTTGGTATTATGGAGGCTCCAGTTAGACTGAAAATTTTCCATTGTTGATAATTTCTATGCTTTTCGATACTTCCCTCTTCCCTGATTTTGTGTGACTTAAAGTAAAAGAAAGAGCACTGAGCTGGAGTCAAAGTTGGAGTCTTTCTAAACCAGGAAATGATTAGAACTTTAGGATATAAAAAGGTGTCTATCCCTGATTCAGAGTTAGTTGATATTGATGATTTCCTTCCCTTTCAAATGACACCACCCTGTTTGTCAGATGTTAATGGGTAGTTTCATGTGAGATGTTATATTCTGATTTATACTTGGGTACCAATAATTGCAGAATGCCTTTGTTTCTCAGAGCTGCAATAATGAAATAGCACAAAGCAGGTAACTTGAAAAGCAGAAATGTATTTTCTCACAGCTCTGAGACCACGTTGATTCCTTCTGAAGCTTTGGGAAAGGAGATATTCATGCCTCTCTTCTAGTCGCTGGGGACAGTGGACGGTCCTTCCTGTTCCTTTCCTGCTGGTGGATGCATCCGCCTCAGTTGTCGCGTGGCATCTGTCCACCCCCTGTTTGTCTTTATTGTTTCATATCCACAACTCAGAAAGACTCCGGATCAGGACCTATTCTACTCAAGTGTGACTTGGTTAACAGCAATATCTGCCAAGAAAAGCCTTATGTCCCCAAACAAGTTCATGGTTTTCAAAATCACAATCAAATTCATAAAACTGTGTAGAACAGGTATCTCAAGAAGGACTGTACTTATTCTGAAAGTGAAGTTATTCTCCCTATGTGTGAAAGTTTAAGTAAAGTTTAAAGACCAAGAAAGCCCAACTTCCTCATTTTACCTTGACTCTGGCCCTTCCAGTCCGACTCACAGGGGCCAAGTATGGCTGTGGAGGAGGGGACTGTGGTGCCTGCACAGTGATGATCTCAAGATACAACCCCAACTATAAGCAGATCTGGTATGCTTCCTCCCAAACTAGATGGTGTGACTCCCATGTTGATTTCCCACATGATTTTATTCCTTGCTCACAACTCACTCAACAAAGGAAGTTGAGCAATCTTGATTTCTATGAGTTGAAACTAAAGTAAATAGCTTTTCATGTTAACCAGACAAAAAAATTAAACCCACTGCCCACAGGTTAATTCTCACTCATAGTGACCTTGTAGGATAGAGTGAAACTACCCTACAAAGTTTCCAAGGAGTGCTTGGTGGTTTTAAGCTGCTGACTTTTGATTAGTAGATGTACCTCTTGAACACTGTACCACCAGGGTTCCCTATATGTTAAGAAGGAATAAAATGTAGCAATGCTAATAATAATAAATTCGCAGTTGTTTGAAACTGAATTTTCAGAATTTAACTAATTCAGAAGAAGTTTGCCATGCAAATTCTGTGCCCTGGTAGTCAGATGGAAAGCCTAGTGGCTTGGTAATTAAGAGCTACAACTGCTAACCAAAAGCTCCGCAGTTCACATCTAGCAGATGCTCCTTGGAAACCACTTGGGGCAGTTTTACTGTGTCCTACAGGGTTATTATGAGTTGGAACCAATTTGATGGCAGCAGGTTGACAGTCAGATTCCCTGTTGTTCGTGTTGTCCTCATTTTGCAAATACACAAAACAGAGGCTCCAAAGGAATGTGTAGTTTAAGGCTGTAGAACAAGAGGGTGGTAGAGTCTGATACCCAGGTGTATCTGTAAAGCTCAGATTCTCCCTGCTATGTGATCTCCCTGGGACAACTCTAAAAGTCTGCTGCCTGACCATTTGTAATACTTCTTCTGAAGATAGATATCCAAACTCAAGTTCTCTCATTCTCCTCTGGAGAGGTCAATGAGTGCATTCAGTAGTCTAGATATTTGTGAAATGCAAAATTGTCTTGATTTCGGTCAAATCAATGAACTACTCTTGTCACTGAGAGAAGAGTGAACCAGACAATTTATCTGGGCTCATGAACTTGTCACTGTTAGTAGTTCTTGAGTTGGCTCCCCCATCCTGACAATTCCGTATACAAGAGAAGGAAATGCTGCTCCAACCTGTGCTATCCAACACTGTGACCCACAGGGTATTCATGTGGCTGATTTTCAAGAGTACAATCACCAAGACTTCCTTCTTAGCTCCTCTTTGTCTGAAAGCTCCCTTGAAATCTATTCAGCATTACAGCAACATGTGAGCTTTCATGGATAGACTGGGTGACGGTGCATGAGGTACACTGTCCAGGAGTTGAACCCATGTCTCTCGCATGGGAGGCAAGAGTTCTTCCACTGAACCACTACTGTTCCCAGTCACGGCACTTACCCTCTGGTGAAGTTATGGACCGACTTGCCTTTCAAGTGGTCTTGTTTAACTCCTTCCCCGATCTTCCTGGCTCTTTATTAGACCTCAGACAACCTGGAAATTCTTTGACAGGTATCAAGCTAATTATTGGAACAGTTATTACAACTGACTAAATGAAAAGAGAATAAATAAGTAGAAGGTAAACAGAGAACATTTCAACTCATGACATTTTTCAGCCAAAGTAGTTTGGAGGGTAAAATGACATTCTTAATTCCATGTAACAAAACATTTATTTTTAGAAAACCGTACCAAAATTCAAAGTAATTTTTGTAATGGCATAACTTTAATGTGCACTCAGTTAACTATATTCATGTCAAAGTAATTATTACTAAAATCATCTAAGTACATTTTTCCTTTTTGGAAACCATGTCACTGTTCTGATTTTTCTTGGCTTCCCTATAAAAACTCTGAAGTCACTTCTCCGTCACTGCCTGCCTGGTGCCAATCTGCTCTCTGTACGGAGCTGCTGTCACCACTGTGGAAGGAATTAGAAGCACCAAAACTAGGATTCACCCCATGCAGGTGAGAGCATGTCTTAACGAGTTTAGAACAAACCCATCTTTAGGTGACTTCTTAAATTGTTCAAACCAAAACTCAACATGGCTTCATAAGACAAAGATGACGTTTACAACAAAAAGTGTTACCCTTTTCTTAATTTCATTTCTCCTTCTGTAACTTTTTTAAATTACTATCTGACACTTATTGTACCTCTATATTAAAAAGCAATGATATCACTTTGAGGTCTAAGGTGTGCCTAACCTAAGCCATGGTGTTTTCACTTGTCTCATAAAGATGCAGAAGCTGGATAGTGAATAGGGAGTGTGGAAGACGAACTGATGCCTTTGAATTATAGTGTTGGCGAAGACTAGTGAATATACCACAGACTCCAGAAGAAGGAATAAATCTGTCTTGAAAGAAGTACAGCCATAATGCTCCTTAGAAGCACAAAAGAGGAAGACCCTCAATGAGGTGGACGGACACAGTGGCCGCAGCACTGGGCTCAAGTATAGCAGTGACTGGGAAGGTGGCACAGGGCCAGACAGTGTTTCATTCCAGCATATGCGGGGTTGCTGTGAGTTCTTACAGCAACAGCGTGCTTCCGTGAAGATCGGGAGGAGGCAACAAAGAAGTAGTGGTATGCAGTGTGGGTTCCTTTGGACCTCTCATTGCCTCAAGGAGAAGATGTCCCTCCAGAGACACTTTGAGTCATACACACAAAGTCAGCAAAGGGAAAGTTCACATTTACTTTGATTCCTATAAAATATGAGAAAAATGTATTCTGTGTTTGGTCTGTATAAATAAACATGCTACTAATTCACGCTTGAAAAATCATTATAGGGACCTGAATAGTTTTGCATTTATTGCCAATCAAGTCTTCAAGTCCATTATTGTCTTTGTTGTGTATGTCATAAACTAAGTTACAGACTTGTTGAGAGCAAGGACTATGTCTCCTTTTAAAAATGTCTTCCCCCACTGCCGGGAATCGGTGCTCCATTGAGGCTGTTGTCAGACCACTGAACAAAAACCCAGAGCAGATGGAATATCATCATCTACTTGTCCTCTGTCCCTAGCTGGCAGTCTTGTGCCATCAGACACATGCCAGCTGGGTATATCAGTCTCAGGGCAGAGTTTACATCAGACTTTTAAAACTCATGTGCTGAATTTTCCTTCATAAAAATGTCCACAAGTGAGTGAAACATAATGTATCCTCAAAGATCAGAACAAAAAAGGAGAAGTAGCAAAACTGGAACTTTCTGCACAGACAAAAGCCTGTATAATTCCTCCAATTCAGCTTCTTTCCTCCTTCCTCCTTTCCTCCCTTTTTCACTTTCTCTCTTCCTCCCTCCCTTTCTCCCTTCCTTTTCCCCAAGTGATAGCAGAATGAGGGAAATTACAAAATAAAAGTAGGTAACTTCAATTTCTGTGGTCTTAATTATATCTAAGTTATGCCCTTGAAGTAATGTACTGGATTGTCACTGAAAACTTCCTCTCCCGACTACCTTAAAGGAATCTCTTTCCAGAAAGCTTCCCTGGTCACCTTTAATGTTGACAGCGATTTTTGAGTTGATAGCCTGTACCTACCTTTAGCTATGCCAGTCAGAAGCCCCTGTTTTGTTTCTGAAAGCCTCCTACCCCCAAGCCCTTAAACCATCATGCCATACCTCTGTGTTCTTGACTCTCAGGAAAGGATTGCTAAAAGCCATGGCACCCAGTGTGGGTTCTGCACCCCAGGAATGGTGATGAGCATCTATACTCTCCTGAGGAACCACCCAGAACCTTCCACAGAGGAGTTAATGGAAGCCTTAGGTGGTAAGTCACTAATTCCTTAAACTGTAATAAAGGAAATGTGGAAACCCTGGTGGTGCGGTGGTTAAGATCTACGACTGCTAAACTGACCTCCGTCTTCAGCCTTGTCCTCCCAAGAAGAGCAGGGATGCTGGAGAATTTTCCTCTGAGGGATTAGGCCAAAGGGCTTGACCAAGATTTATGAATTAATTTTTATGTTTCACAGCACTTGAGTGGTATTAACAAATATTATCCACCCTCTCCTGTCATTGGCAAAGGCGGAATCTGAGCCAGTCAGGCAGAAAGTAAAAACTTTTCCTGTGACTATTACATTCTTGGCACCAGATCAATCATTTATGACAATGTCTAGAGGAATACATATTTGCTAGTAGGTGTTGATTGAAATAGTCTTTTGTGATGTTACTGGAAGAGTGTCTGGAAACATTAGGACTTCAAAATTTTTTAATTATGTACTTAGAGCTAGCCAAAAGAAGCAGTGGCCTTCTAGGCTTTTTTTTTTCCTTCTATAAAATTATATTCCCCTGTCATTTTTTTAAAACTATGCTTTCTTCTTCAAATATATTTTACTGTGCTGTAAGTGAAAGCTCACAATCCAATATGCATACAAATATTTGCACACACACTGGTCTTTAAAGCTAGCTGCTCTCCGCACACAGTGCCAGCACCGTCCTCCTCTTCACCTGGCATTGCCCATGTCCACTCAGCCTGCTCCCATCCCCCGCTGCACTTTGATCTCTCCCCTAGACAGGAGCTGCCCAGTTAGCGTCGTATATCTACTTAAGCCAGGTATGTCTTAGAGCCAAGTCCAAACTTGGCCTGGAGAGCTGGCTTTGGTTACAGTTTCAGTTCTGGGCTAAGAGAGTTCAGGGGTCATGTCCTCTGGGTTCCCGCCAGTCTGTTGGACCATCAAGTCTGATCTTTTTCATAGAGATCACGTTTTGCACACACATGTTTCTCTTGCTACTTCAGGAGCTCTATGGTCTATTTCCAGTGAAGACAGTCATTGGTGGTAGCCAGACACCACCACTTTCCTCCATGATTCCTCTCACTTTTGAGACATTCAATAATTTTTCAAAAAGACACGGACTGATGGTCTGACAACCTGAAGTGTCCCCTAGGAACATGGCCCCTAGACTTGCTGCTGGCCAAGACCTGAAACCAGTACCAAAGTCAACACTTCAGAAAAAGAATGGAATGGACTCAGGGACACAGAGCCAACATGTGGAGGGGACACTTTATGGTTTTATACATTTATAGGAGGCTGTTCTACAGGTTTCTTTGTAGAGCAGAGAGGAGAGGGTGGAAAGGAGGAAACAGGTGTTCATTAAGGGGATGCTAGAAGTGAAGAGTGAAAAGCGGGAGCGTGCTGTGACAGAGCAAGGAGACCGGGCAGAGCAGCAGAGAGGCGAGCACGCAAAATTGGCTTGGGTGGTGTACTTTCGCTTACTGTTGTTAGGTGCCATCGAGTTGCTTCTGTCTCATAGCGACCCTATGAACAACAGAATGAAACACTGCCCTGTCTTGTGCCATGTCCACAGTCGTTCTTATGCTTAAGCCCATTGTTGCGGCCACTGTGTCAATCCATCTCGTTGAGAGTCTTCCTCTTTTTCACTGACCTTCCACTCTGCCAAGCATGATGTCCTTCTCCAGGGACTGATCTTTCCTAACAATGTGTCCAAAGTACGTAAGATAGAGTCTCTTGATCTTTGCTTACAAGGAGCGCACTGGTTGTACTTCTTCTGTAACAGGTTTGTTTGTTATTTTGGCAGTCCATGGTACATTCAACATTCTTCTCCTATGCCACACTTCAAAGGCATCAATTATTTCACTTCATGATAATTAAAAAAAAAAAAAAATTCAGCCCTTCTGGGTGGTACCAACAGTTAACATACTCAGCTGCTAACTCAAAGGTTGGAGATTTGAGTCTATCCCGAGGGGCCTCAGAAGAAACGCCTGATGGTCTACTTCTGAAAAATCAGCCACACATGGGTCTGAATTGACTCATCAGTAAGTTCTCCTTTGCCTTCTATTGCTGCTTCTTTTAGGAGAGGTAGACCTTCTCAAATCTGAGTAATTGAAGACTCTCTTCCAAGCTGTATCTGTTTTTTGTATCTGTTTATGTTTGCGAGAAGCCCCTTTCATATCCTTTTTTTATTGGACCTGGTGGTTTGTATTGTTTAATAGCAACCTCCACTTACAACTAGAGGCTAGATGTTGGTCTAATTGGTAGGGACATGTGAAAGCATTCCACACCAGAGGCTGCAGGTGATACTGAAAATTAGGGGATCAGACAAAGTCGGGAGTCAAATGATGCTAACCAAATGGTTATCAGTTCAAATCCAATAGCTACTCCTTTGAAACCCTTTGAGGCAGTGCTATTCTGTCCTGTAGGATAGCTATGAGTCTAGATGAACTTGATGGCAAAGTGTTTGGTTTTTTGTTTGGGGTTTTTTGATCCTTCTCCAGAATACAACTCAGGACATACATCCTAAGTGTCTTTAGATGACATTAGTTCAATCTAGAATCCGCTGTTTTTTACGTATGATGGGGAAGAAGGTAGTTGGCATACAGAAATGGTCCTGGCTATGCCAAGGACAGGAAAGTGGCCTTTGGGTTGAAACAGTGTATTTCCTTCTATCCAGGTAATTTATGCTGCTGTACTGGATACAGACCCATTGTGGAGAGTGGGAAAAGTTTTAGTCCTGTAAGTACGAAAAATGATAGCTGCTGGTCCTGCTATCTCCTGAATTAAGTAGTAAATGGTCACTCCCATGATGTAATGGAACTGGTTTTCAAGGAAAGCACAATATTGTGCTTTAGAGACTCTGAGGTTTAACCATTTTACCCATCTCCATGACAGCAATTAGCTATTTTTCTCAGAAATGCAGACAGGTAGCACCGTAATGGCTTCTTTGAAGGTGAAGGTTATACAATAGCATATTCTAAGTGAAAATACATGGGGCCATCTTCCTAACATCCAGCATTACAAGAGTGAGAATCAGAGTATGGTCCATTTCTCACTCGGTCATTTCAGCAGCACTTTTTGTGAGTCACGTCCACAGTGGGTTGTTTTGTGTAGTAAACACCCATGTCCTCTCTGAATGCAATTCCGTCTTTGATCAGTACTAATAGTATAGGGGGAGGAGAGAGAAACCATTTTCGTCTTTCATGGTGGGTGGAAGCAACAGCACCTAACAACCTGCAACTTCCATGGAGCAATAGTTTCAGAACTTCTTCTACCTACTGTCTCCACACCCACCTCCTCCAGCCACCAACCCCCAAAAGAACCTATGGTATGTATATGGAAAGACTATTGTCTTTCAGTTTTCCACTGATGGAGACCCCCATGTGACAGAGTAGAACTGACTCATGGAGTTTTCTAGTCTGTAGTCTGCGAGTAGGTTGCCAGTTCTTTCAGCCCTATTGCTGCTGGGTGGGTTCAAACTCCCTTCTGATTAGCAGCCAAGAACTTAACCACTGCACTGCCAGGGCTCCTTGGAAAGACTACGTGACAGCACTATTTGTGTGTGTGTTTGTGTTTGTGTGTGTGTGTGTATACGTATATACATGTATACTTACACACACACACACACACCGTCTCTTTCCTGCAAAAATATTCTTCAAAAGCTGCCAGAAATTGTATATCCAGAGATGTTTAGATTCTTATATTGTTGAAATAATGTGGAAAAGTTAAAATGATGCCAAACGAGAACATGTAAAGAAATATGCTTAAAAGAAAATTGGGGACTAGGGACCTATGGAAATAAAATTGACCCACATAATCCATGTAAAACATTTATTATGGTACAGTTACACGTGTTAGTATTACCATCTTCTTGAACTGAAGTAAGGCAAATTTCAGTTAGATATATTTATTTGTTCATTCATTCTTGAACTCTGTGCATATGTATAATTTCTGGCAGCTTTTGAAGAATATTTTTTCAGGAAAGAGATTGTGTGTGTGTGTATATGTATACATGTTTATTTGAAATGATGCCACTGGAATCTAGATACTTTCCGTTGTCACCTGTGTATCATTGCCAGTTTCCTTGTGGATTTAAAGATTCTCTGAGTCGATTTAATTAGCTGGCACACTGGGTCAAATATTTATGTCAGATTCCCTGTCTGAAATAGATGGAAGAGGTATGGATTCAATCAAACAAAGGATTCCTTGGTGGAACCCAATCTCAAGAAGAATTTCTCAGTGGAACTTTACTCCAGGGACTTGGTGGCAGCTGGAAGGATATTTTTCTGATTTTGGAGGCTCTAGGAGAGCCAGAGAAACCTTGGGGTCATAATGGTTGAGTACTGCGGCTGTTAACCAAAGGGCAGCAGTTCAAGTCCAGCAGGTGCTGCTTGGAAACTCCGTGGGGCAATTATACTCTGTCCTATAGGGTCACTAGAGTTGGAATCAACTGAACAGCAACAGGTTTGGGTTTGGTTTTGATTAGGAATGCTAGGCCTTTCAGCCCTCTCTGGGGCAGTCTGTTCCCTACTCCTCTCTCTGGAAGGAGAGATATAAGGATTGAATGTCTTAATAGATATGCAGCCCTGAGAACAATGTGATAGAATAAAGAAGTCATAGTTATTATTAATTACTAGAGGGAATATAAAGCTTTTTTTCACAAACATAAACTCCATGGTCAGAATGCCTAGCCCCAAATTCTGCTATTTGCCAGCTATATAATTTAGATAATTTACTTAACCATTCTAAGCCTGTTTCCTCATTTGTAAAATGAGGTTGTGATCACAAGATCATGTCTGCAAATTACGAAACACCATGCCAAGCATGCAGTAAGTACCTTATAAAATCTCTATTACAATTACTGTGGTGATTGCTATGACTCTCACCACTATTGTTATTACCTTTTCGTACATAACTACTCTGGGATTCTTTGACTTTGCCATCATTGTTTTCTTCTTTAGGATTCATCCTGCTGCCAGATGAACAGGGAAGGGAAATGTTGTTTGAATCAGGAAGAAAGCAAGCCTGGGAACAAAGCTAACGTGAGTCTTCTTCTCTCCTGTTTCAGCACCAACATCCATGTGCTCCATTGCACAGGGGCCTGGGGTGGTGGCTGAGACAGCTGGTGGACCTTCTCAATGCAATTGTTTCTCTCTCTGTCCTTCTAGCTCTTTCCTCCCACTAACCCTCAACCCAAGTCTTCCTGAAATGAGGGGATCCTCCATACTGGGGTCACCAGGAAGTAAGAGCCATTCAAAGATGGCACCGACATGATGACACCAGCTTTGGCGAGAGAGGACCTAGCTCGAGCCTCAGCCCTAAAACTTTCCACCTCAACGCTAGCTTTCTTCTTGGTATATTTGGGGTAGTACTTCAAGAAGATTTTCGGAAGACTACATTATACGTTTAAAATTATGTACATCAAGCTCTGAACACAGTGACTAGCACACAGCAATAAATGTGAGTTTCTTTTTCTAGTAATTGATGTTTGGAATTACCCTTAAAACCATTCTTGGCAAAAGATGGCTCACAAACTGAATAGGAATTAGAATAGGAATTAATCTCTTCTCTAGTCAAAAGTATCTACCTGATTTCTTTCTAACATTCTATGAAATAACCTCCATCTAAATCTGTGTTGGTTGCAGTTCCTCTTCTCCCCCTCCTTCAAGAAGCCTCTACAATCCCATAGACTTTACTGTTTGCATTGCTCTTTTGATGCTTAGCTTCTGATACATGCAGAGATCTTGCCTTGAGTGCAGACGACCCAGGTTCCATTTCTGGCCAATGTATCACAAGCACAGCCACCACCCAGCTGTCAACTATGATGCTAACAGGTCTGAGCAAAGCTTACATACTCAGGCAGGCCAGGAACGAAGCCCTGGTGATCCACTTTTGAAAAGCAATCAATGAAAGCCTGTCATGGATTGAATTGTGTTCACAAGAAATCTGTTCCGATTTGGCTGGGCTGGTTCCGGTATTTTGTGATGCTTCTCCATTTTGGAATTCCTGACTCTGTGATGTCAATGAGGGTGAAGGGGCTGCAGTTGAGTTGGTGGGGCAGAATTTAATGTGTGGGACTGTACTGTGGCTTGGGGCAGCCTCTTGGGATATAAGGGAAAGGGAGGTGAGCTGAGACTTGGGAACCTCATACCAGCAAGAAAGCAGCACCGAGAGCAGAGTGCATCCTTTGGACTTGAGGTTCCTGTGTCAGGATGCTCTCATGTTGAATTTGGACAGTCTGCTGGACTGTGATAATTTCTCACTTTGAATTTGGATTTGTATAGCTTATTGGACTGTGCCAAAATAAAATTTCTCTTTTAAAGCCATCCACTTACGGTGTTTCTGTTAGAGCAGCAAGCACTAGATAACTGAAACAAAGTCCTATGGATAAAAGCAGTTCAATCTACAATTGATGATGGGGTGGCCCAGGCCTCGGCACCATTTCATTACATTGTACATGATGTCATCATGGTTGTGGGTCAACTTGATGGCAGCTAACAATAACAACAAGTTGTAATTCCTCCTCTTTCATTTGGGCTCAGTGCCAGGCACAACACACAAGCTTCAGAATGGCCAGTTTCTGTCTGTCATTCCCCCAGCCTTCTCCAGTCGGAGTAAAACTAAAAGGCTAGTCAGCATCTCAGCCTCTTGTCTCTCTGGCACGCATCTCAAGCCCTTTAAAACAGAAAACATTCAATACTTGAATATTAATGACCATGACCTTTATCACTTTTTGATTTTGTTTTTACCAAAAAAAGAAACTAAAATACTTATTTTATTATTATTTTTTCCCCTTAAGGTTTGTACCAAATTGTATGAAAAAGAAGAATTTCAGCCCTTGGATACAACCCAGGAATTTATATTTCCACCTGAACTAATGGTATATTCTTCTTCTCTTGATTTATTTTTTTGATGCAAGCTATGAGGGAATATTCAGTCCCATCACTTTGTTCCCAGTTGTGTGTCCACTGTCATGTGCCCTTGGGATTCCTTTGTACCTCTGTTACCCTCTAGAGACTGTCAAAGGCCATGTTTCCTTGTAGGCTTTGCCCTAGATGGATCTACTTTGCTTGGCATCTTTCATGAAAATAGAGTTCACCTCCCTCAGGACAGTACCAGCAGAAGCAATTCTGACACCCAAGTATCTGTATTAAAATCCAGGATACAAATTGTAAACAGGGAAGGAAACTTACAAGTTCACAATCTTATGTTACTTGGCACAAGTTGAAAGAATTTTGTTGCCACTACTTATTTTTAATTGTTCTTGCAGGCACTTCTTAGACTCACTTGTAAATATTTTCACAAACTTTTCTTGGGAATGTCAGGCACTGAGCCAGGCCCTTGGGACACAGAAATGGAAAAACCACTTGTCCATAAGAAACTTGTAATTAAATGGAGGAGACAGTCAGAAGTGTTGATAAAAATCAACAAGAAAACATGAAGATGATTATAACTGAGACCTGAGAATGGTTCTAAAATTCAAGCAGAGACGAATAGGTTGGATGGGGGAGAGTCAGAGAGACTTCTCCATCAAGCCAAATTGATTTATAAATAGGAGTTGTCAGGGAATAAGTAAGAGCAACGAATGACTCACTGAGAGGGAACTCTGGGTAAGGTAGATATCATATGCACAGGCCTGTGGCTTTGCAAAATATGGAACTTTCAGGAAAAACAAGCAATTCCAAGTGATTAGAACACGGCATGTGGGAGGTTCATTGAAACACGAGGCTCACGCCAAATTATGCAACTGGAGGCTAGATTCTGATAGGCCCATAGTTTGTGCAGATCTAAAGGGGATAGACATGTTTCACACAGGGAATGGAGAGCCATTAAAGGCTTTTAAGCAGGGGAAAATCATAATCATATTTGCTGTTTTGAAAGATCACCTTGACTGTTGTATGAAGAAAAGATTGCAAGGGATCTCAACCAAATGCAGAGTAACAGGTAACAACCACAGCACCGTAGTGGAAAGACAATTGCATCCAGGATTAGGATCCTGGTAGTGTAAATGGAAAGAAAGGAATAAATGGGAGAGATATTTAAGTTGTAAAACCAACTGTGTGGACTGGTATGAGTGACAGAGGAAAAAGGCTCATCATAGGTGACTCCTAGACTTAGCTTTGCACAACAGGATGCTGAGTTAGAGATACTGTGGTAGAACCACTTTTGACAGAGCAGATCTGGAGTTCTAGTATGTTTACAGATCTTGTATGATTAGCAGATCTAGTCTGTTTATGTACGATACTGACATGCTTTTAAGAAGCGCAAATGGAAGTGTTAAGTAGGTAGCTGGAAGCTCACGGGGAAGGTCAGGACTGGGTGTACATTTACCAGTCACTGGATCACAGTCATGAGTATCAGTGAAAGTGTGGCTGAGAAGAGGCCCTCGGTCTAAACCTTAGGGAACCCCAACTATTGCAGTACCAAAGAAAACTTACTGTCCACGAAAAGTGAAAGAGTTTTATTGGACGACTGGAACAGTTCAAGCTGGGAAACACATGCAATGCAAGATCACAAAACATTCCAACATTCTGAGGGAGAGGTGAGCTTTTTATACAGAAAAATAGGAAAGAGAAGGCATGACTGTAATCATAAGGATTTGGAATCACACATGTCTATGACAGTGGACTCCAACACAACAATGATTGTAAAGATGGCACAGGACCTGACAATGTTTCCTTCTGTGATACATAGAACTCTGTGAGTAGAAACCAACTCAATACCACCTAACAACAACACAAGACACTTGAAAGTTAAATCCCACAAGCTTAGCTGATCTATTTTCTAACACAAACTTCCTGGAGCCAACCTGTTGAGCAATTTTCCAAAATACCTACACATACAGTCTTCCTGGATCAAGCATTGTCCCGAGACTAGGCTGATAACTATCTCCTGTGAATATTTCTTCACAAACCACATTCTTGCTATCTCATTATTTGTCAAGAATGTTAATGTTTTACAGGGAGTAATGTGTCACCAGACTATAAGTCACGGATAATATATTTCTAGGAGAGTGAAAATATGACGTGAGAAATGATGTGAAAATATATTTTTAGGAGAGTGAAAATATATGATGTTAGGTACCCTCAAGTCAGTTTGGACTCACAGGTACCCTACCCACAACAGAAAAACTGCCTGATCCTTCACAATCTGCACAATCATTGTTACACTTGAGCCCATTGTTGCAGTCACTGTGTCAATCCATCTTGTGGAGGGTCTTCCTCTTTTTCACTGACCGTCTACTTTACCACACATGATGTCCTGCTCCAGGGACTGATCCCTCCTGATGACATGTCCAGAGTGAGATTTCTTCTCTCTGTTCTTGCTTCTAAGGAGCGTCTGGTTGTACTTTTTCTAAGACATCAGTATACCATCAGTTTCTGATCATATGCTACCTCCTGAAATGGTTGAATGTTTTTTGGTAAAGTGACACTGTGTATTCCTTCCATCTTCTATTGAGGTTCCCTGTGTCAGGTAATATTTTGCCCAAAGACTCCTTCAGTACTACAACTTGAAATTTTTCTTCTGTTCTTTCAGCTTGAGAAATGCTGAGCTTGTTCTTCTCTTTTAGTTTTCTATCTCTAGCTCCTTGTACATGTTATTGTAATACTTTGTCTTCTTGAGTGACTCTTTGAAATCTTCTGTTGAGTTCTTTTATTCCGTCATTCCTTCCATTTGCTTTAACTATACAACATTCTAGAACAACTTTTAGAGACTCTCTCTTCTGACATTCAGTTTGGTCTTTTTTCTTTCATGCCTTTCTTGGATAATGTTTGTGATGTCATTCCACAACTCATCTGGTCTTAGTCATTAGTGTTCAATGCATCAAACCTGTTCTCAAGATGGTCTCTAAACTCAGGTGAGATATACTCAAGGTTGTACTTTGGCTCTCATGGACTTGTTCTAATTTTCTACAGTTTCAACTTGAACTTGCATATAAGTAATTAATGGTCTGATCTACAGTCAGACCCTGGCCTTGTTCTGACTGAAAATGTTGAGTTTTCCCATTGTCTTTTTCCACAGATGTAGTTGATCTCATTCCTGTGTATTCCATCTGGTGAGGTCCATGTGTGTAAGCTCTGTTTATGCTGTTGAAACAAACAAGGTGTTTGCAACGAAAATGTTGTTGGTCTTGCTAAATTCGGTCATGGGAATTCTGACATTTCTATCACTGAGGCTGTGTTTTCCAAGATGCATGAGATTATGTCAGGTTCAGAGGACACTGGGCCTGGAATCCTGGGGGTCTGAGTTCCTATTCCTATTAACCATTTGTGTGGTCTTGACCAGTACACTTCCCCTCAGTGGGCCTCACTATTTTTCCCTTCTTGAGACTAGATCACTGATTCACAGACTAATACATGTGAAGGAACAGTGGGAAGTCACGGACTTTTTCTTGAATGCCATATTTCGTGCTGAATACCATGAAACAGTGGCACATTCAGTTACAATAAGTGGATTAGGAACAATTTTAGCCTTAGGAAATATGATTGAATTATGAGATCTGAACATTAAATCAAACCTCTGAGGCAGAGGTCCACTAACAAAAATAAGTAAAGGTTATGTAATTAACATGGTCAACTGATTACTAATTGCCCTCATAAACATTTATTTGCTATTTTTTCATAATACGTGTCAGTTAATACTTGCAAGGCCATTGGTGTTAGAGAAATAAATGGCAAGAAAATTTTAATTCTCCTGGTTAACTCTTTCTGCTTGAGAAAAGTCCTATTTTCAACCATTGCTACGAAACCTCTCACTCTCACTCAGGGAAACAGAGAGGAAAACCCTCACTGGCTTTAGGAAGCCTGATAGTATGCTTTTCCCAAATTTCTGCTGTGAGCAAAACAGCCAGTCTTACCCCACACAAGTATGACCTCTGAGAGCAAAAGAACTTCCCACATTATCTAGTCCAATCCCTAATTTGCAGAAAAAACATAGCAAGACCTACAGGTTTCAGGATTTTCCTAAATCCCTCCAGCTACTTAGAGGCAGGGCCAGATTTAGAATGTGATTCTGCTGTCTCCTAGAGTACTCAGTTTCTACTCTGTCAGTTTGCATGGTGAGAAACTGCACACACATCTCAGTACACCTATTATTAATTCTGTTTTCATAGTCTCTCATCATTTGTAACATAGTCATCAACTATCTCTACAATTAAGAATTCGCCATTGGAAATTGTTTTAACCAGCTAGTGCAGCTCTAACAGAAATACCGCGAAGTAGACGGCTTTAACGAGGAAAAGTTTATTCTTACACAACCCAGTGGGTTACAAGTCCAAATTCAGGGTGTCTACTCCAGGGGAAGGACTTTCCTCTGTCAGCTCTAGAGGAAAGTCCTTGTGTTGCATCAGTCTCTGGTCCGGGAGCATCTTGGCACAGAAACCTCAGGTCTGAAGGATGCGCTGTTCTTCCAGTGCTACTTTCTTCATGGTATGAGGTTCCCAGTTCTCTGCTTGTTTCCCTTTTCTATAATTTCTTGTAGCATGAAAGGATAAAGGGTGGTACAAGCCATACTCCAGGGAAACTCCCTTTACAGTAGAGCCGGGAGGCAATCTTATGAGGGAATTTACAGTCCCACCCTAATCCTCTAACATACAGTAGCGTAAGAAACCCACAAAGTGTAGGACAATCATAAAATACTGGGAATCATGGCCCGGCCATATGGCTACACACATTTTTGGGAGGACACAGTTCAATTCGAGGCAGAAATCTTATCCTGGTACATAGGACTCTTACTTGTTTATAAGTTAAGATTTAATTACAATCTATTTAGATATTCTTACACTGTCAGAGTTGGAAAAATAATAAGCAATGCAGACCACTTTATTATTAATTGGTGAGCTCAGCATTCTTTGTATAATGATCTTTCTTTTCTTATCCATGGCCTGTTCTATTCCTTCTTGTTCAGTTTGTGAGCTATAGTAGTCTATGTATTTTGTCAGTATTAAGAGTCTTCATTTTTCTACCGCAGAGAATGGCAGAAGAACCTCAAAAGGAAGTTCTGACTTTCCATGGGGAAAAGACTACTTGGATCACCCCAGGAACTCTACATGACCTTCTGAGGCTGAAAATGAAGTATCCCAAAGCCCCTTTTGTGATGGGTAATACCTCTGTCAGTAGGTAGTGCAGGGATCACTGTTTCCATCTCCTATGTTGAAAATCAAAATTAGTGAAAAGAAGGTGTGAGTGTGATGTCCACTCACAACTCAAAATGCGTATCTGCTGATTCAAACTCACTTTCTTTGCCCAGCAGAATTCAGCTTGTTATACAGCTAATTTCCCTAGTTCCTAAAGAACAACTTACTCTCCCATTCCAACTGTGGAACACAATTGGGCTTTTCTGAGGTAAAAGTTCTCATTCTTTAAGCCTCAGTAAACAGTAAAACACACGTTTCTGTCATTAGACTACTGAGTGAAGAATTTGCAGATAGCTTCACAACTTGGGTCAGACTCCATTCAAATATTGGGAATTATGGAGGATGAAAACAAACCTCTTGAGTCAAAGTTTTATTTGCTTATGAGGCCTACCAGGTATGCCAGTTAAGTTCATGAACACATCCTAGAAAAAGTGCCATATACCTCATTGCTGAATATCCTTCAAAGTACCTTCAAAGTACTCCTATTGGAAAGCTATACACTGATACCAGTGCCTAGTCCACCCTTCAAAGAAAGTCAGAACTCTTTTTTCTGCAATAGTCATCAGAGCTGTCATTGTATTGCCCTTGATATCCTGAACGTCATCATAATGTCTTCCTTTCAACATTTATTTTTTGGTCAAGAAAAAAGTCACTGGAGACCAGTCAGGTGAGTAAAGAGGGTGTTCTGATTCACGTATTTGTTTACTGGTTAAAAACTCCCTCACAGATAGTGCCATGTGAACTGGTGCAGCGTCACATGCAAGACCTATGAGTCATTGGTGAAAAGCTCAGGTCATTGTCTTCTAAGTTTTTCATGTAGCTGTTTCAGCACTTTCAAATAGTAAACTTGGTTAACTGCCCAGCTGGTACAAATTCATAATGAACAATTCCTCTGATATCAAAAAAGGCTAGCAACATCGTTTTAGCTCTTGATTTGAACCGATGGAACTTTTTTGGTGGTGGACACTTGGCTGACTTCCATTGCGCATGTTTGTGCTTTGTTTTATAGTCATATTGGTACGTTAGTGTTTCATTACCAGTGATTGCATGGCCCAAAATGTCGTCGTCCCTCTCCAAAACGTCTTGGCAAACTTTGACTCCCCTTTGCTTTTGTTCATGGGTGAGTTCCTCCAGGGCCATTTTTGCATACACCTCATGCCAACATGTTCAGTTAAAATTTTCCTGTTTCTGTATCAGTGTTGACTTGGTTGGCTAGGCTTCTCAGAGCCAGCTGCTGATTTTGACACACAATTCAGTGAATTATCGCAAAGTTCTCCTCAGTTCTGCCCGTTACTGTTTGCCCTGATCGCTGCATCAGTGACAGTTTCTCTCCCCTCAGAAAAATGTTTAATCCATTTGTACACTCCCTTTTTCTTCACGGTGTTATCCCCATAAACTAGGAGTAACATGTCCTCTAATTCACTTCCACTCTCACCAAGTTTGACAAAAAATTTAATGTTTCATCTCTCTAATTCAAGCTCCAACATTCTCGTGACAGCTCACAAAAACACGCAACAACCATAATGAATGCCACCAGCAAGACACTGCCACATGTCAACGCAAACACAACTGTGAGATGCTGATACACCAAAGTTGTAAAAGCATACCAATCTGTTTGTACAGTGCTGCCGTGGTAAGCGCATAGTTGCAAGTTCATGAGCTAAATTTCCGGATCTTGTCTACTAGACCCCTCTAAGCCATAGTGTTATTTGCAAAAAGAAGTCTAGCTGCCTTCTTTCCCACTAATGAAAACATTCCTATCTTTTAGGGCCTGATATGAAGTTTAAAGAAGTTTTTCATCCAGTTATTCTCTCTCCTGTGAGGATTTTGGAATTATTTATTATGACCAACCAATTATTTATTATGACAACACAATTATTTATTATGACCAACACCTTTATTAAAATAAGGTCATGTTGTTGCATTTGGTTCTGCTAAAGAATCTAAGACTATTTGACCCTAACCAAGTCACAGGTTCATGGACTTCAAAAAATCTTTTCTTTTCCTTTCTTCCACCAAGAGACTGAACGAAGAATATCTCCTAGATTCAGAAACCCCTGGTAAAGATTGTAGATATTCTCTTGAGACTGAATTTTCTGCACTTGGCTGGGGCTTTCAACAAATGCTTGCTGATTCATCTGGAGCCTCAGTCAGACATCTAATTTCCATCTTGGTACTGAAATACAGAGGAGTACTTTTGGTCCCTGGATGGTGCAAATGGCAAAAATGTTTGGCTGCTAACTTAAAAGTTGGAAGTTCAAGTCTGTCCAGAAGCATCTCAGAAGAAAAGACTGGTGTTACACTTTTGAAAAAAAAAAATCAGCCTTCAAAACCCCTAAGGATCTCAAAACGAAACAATAGTTTAACTTAACTAGTAAAGAAACATCTGCCTTTAGCATCGTGCTCTTTGAAAAACTGTCTAATGGGATCAAAGTGGCAACAGAAACTCAAAAGACTGGATAAGAACCTTAGGGGGCAGTGAGTTTATGTTAATGGTAAAGAATCCAGAGAAGCAAGGTAAGAATGCACAACTTAAGAATGTCATCAATGTTAGTGAATAACACATGCAGCAATGTTGGATTAGTATCTATTTTGTGTGTATTTTCTCTCAACAACAGAATTACTGAAAACGTAAAAAACAAAAAGATACTCCATGGAGCACAATTCTACTCTGACATACAGATGAGATGGTTACAAGTCTGAAATGAGCCAATAGCAGCAGGTCTTTCTGAGTGATACTAACACCTGTTTCTCTGCATTGGCAGCAGATGAGAACAGCTACTTACATTGTCTGCAAGGAACTCTCAGTGTCACTACAGACTGGATCGACCACATATCAGGGTCCTTTGAATTCTCCCATCCTCAACTTAGTAGAATCGGTCTTGGAAACTCTCCCAGTGCTACAAGGAACGTGATTTTTTTTTTTTTTTAACAATTCCAGGCTTGATTGTTTCTCTCAACAATATTCTGAGAAAAGTTTGTAGTTGTTGTTAGGTGCCGTTGAGTCAGGTGCAACTTATAGCAATGCCATGCACAACAGAACAAAACTCTGCCTGGTCTTGCACAACACCCACAATTGCCTCGAAGCTCAATTTCATTGTTGCAGCCACTGTGTCAATCCATCTTTTTGAGAGTCTTCTTCTTTTTCAGGAACCCTGGTAGCTAACCAAAAGGTCAACACTTCAAATCCATCAAGGACTCCTTGAAAACTCTGTGGAGGAGTTTTATTGTGTTCTATAGGGTCGCTATGTGTCAGAATTGCCTTGATGGCAGTGGGTTTGGGTTTCCTTTTTTTCACTGACTCTCCACCCTACCAAACATAATGTCCTTCTCCAGGGACTGATCCTTGCTTGTCGGTGCGATTCAGATGGGACACCAGCCGTTGGTGTAATTAACACAGGACACCACTTACAGGTGTGAGATGGGAGACCATTTACTGGCATGAGATGGGACACCACTTGCAGGTGTGATGTGTGTGAGAGGCGGAGGTTGAAAAATCACACTGACAACAAACTTTTGGTTTGCTGTGGGCAGAAAAGGGGCAGTCTTCTGTAAGTAGAGAGTGACACCAGTTTGTTTAACCCGCCAGCTTTTATTGAGCAAAGTAAACAAGTTTTCTGCTGGGAAAATGAGAAAAGGCATCTTATCAGTGTTCCTTACTTCAAAAGAAGAGGCATTCCCAGGGACAGGGAAAGGGAAAGTCCTTGAACTAGTCTCAGTGAATGCTGTTTTCAGCATGTACTGGTTTTCCAGTACACCAAGACAAAACTTGTCTCAAGGGCTTTTGCCAGGCTTTTACCATTCTTGAGACAAGTTCCTATCTAAACACAGACAAGGTTGGGATAAGCAGGATTTTACATTCTTTCTAAACACACACATCCCCACATTTGCTGACAACAGGTCCAAAGTACATAAGATGCAGTCTTTGCTTCCAAGGAGCACTCTGGTTGTACTTCTTCCAGAACGTATCTGTTTGTTCCTTTGGCAGTCCATGGTACATTCAATATTCTTCTCCAACACCACAATTCAAAGGTATCAATTCTTCTTCTATCTTCCTGATTGACTGTCTAGCTTTCGCATGCATATGGTGCAATCGAAAATACCATGGCTTCGGTCAGGTGCACCTTAGTATTCAAGGTGACATCTGTACTTCTTAATACTTTAAAGAGGTCCTTTGTGGCAGATCTTCCCAGTGCAATGCATCTTTTGGTTTCTTGACTGCTGCTCCTAGGGGCATTGATTGTGGAGCCAAGTAAAATGTAATCCTTGACAATCTTAGTTCTTTCTCCATTTATCAAGATGCTGCTTACTGGTTCAGTCATGAGGATTTTTTTGTTTTCTTGATCTTGAGGTGTAATCCATGCTGAAGGTTGCGGTCTCTGATCTTTATCAGCAGGGTTGTGTCATCTGCATAACGCAAATTGTTAATGAGTGGGCCCCAGTACTGGTACCTCATTCTTCATCATATAGTCCTGTTTCTCAGATTATTTGCTTGGCATACAGATTGAGAAGGTCTAGTGAAAGGACACATCCCTGACGCACACCTTTCCTGACTTTAAACCATGCAGTGTCCCCTTTTCTATTCGCACGACTGCCTCTTGCTCTACAGACAGATGCCTCACGACACAGTTCAGTGTCCTGGAGTTCCCGTTCTCCACAAGTATACCCGTAATTTGTTAGGATTCACGCAGTCGAAAGCCTCTCCATGGTCAGTGAAACACAAGTAAACAAGTAAACATCTTTCTGGTGTTCTCTGCTTTCAGTCAACATCAATCTGACATTAGCAATGATATTGCTTGGT
This sequence comes from Heterohyrax brucei, assembly GCA_028571685.1. Lineage (NCBI taxonomy): Eukaryota > Metazoa > Chordata > Mammalia > Hyracoidea > Procaviidae > Heterohyrax > Heterohyrax brucei. Next base: position 109,864,977 of record CM053146.1, read on the forward strand.
TCCACATCCTCTTCTGAAGAAAACTATAGGTGCAATAAAATCATTTTCAAATACTGATTCGCTTACTAATTTTACTGTTATTAAGTATTTGCCATGTACCAGCCGCTAGTCTAACTGCTAGTAAACCAAGGCGATTGAAAAAACAACCAAACATGATTTTTGCTCCTAAGAACTCATAGTTTTATGGGGAAGGTAAAGACAAACAACTTAATAAGTGTGTTATTTAACAATCAACATTTTCGTTATCATCATAGAATCTTCCCTGGCCATCTAAGGGTTGTTTTCAAAATTGTACTATCTTTAGATTAGCCAAGTTACAATGATTTTTTTTTAAAACTTTAAGGAGAATTTAGGGAGTTTTGAGGCAGGAAAAAGAAAAAAAATATGTACCATTTAAGATACTGCACCTGTTATTTTAAAGTCAGATGCAAAGTGGTCAGCAGTAAGTAAAATATAAAATATCTTGCCTTTTTTTTATGTTCTCCTCAACGCTCGTCTTTCCTGTATTTTCTTTTAGAGAATCTGTTTGATAATAGAAAATCCTGGTGGAGCAGCAGTTAAGAGTTACAGCTGCTAATCAAAAGGTCAGCAGTTCAAATCCACCAAGCACTCCTTGGAACCCCTCCAGAGCAGTCCTACTCTGTCCTGCAGGGTCTTTATGAGTCAGAGCTGTTGGCTGAAACAGGTTTCGTTTGGGTTTGGTAATAGGAAAAGATAGTAATTGTCTTTAAACATTGTGTTCTATCTTGTAGAAATATACTAATCAGATATGAATGATAAGAGCATGCATAATGGTAGGGAAGCTTAGACCTCATACATGGTTTTCTGTCATTGTTATTGTCCCTTAGGTAACTGGAAAACAGATATACACAACTCAGTCTGTTAGTGTCACCAATTTTACCTGTAATTTCAGTACTGCAGGTTGAATTCATGGTTCTGGACCTCTATCTGAAAACAATTACTTCATTCTTTTAACCTTTGTTTACTTTGCCTTTGAACTTGGATCAGCTTGCATAAACATCCTTTGAAATCTGAATAAATATTTGTTTTACTACGTCAAAGGACAGAGGCCTCTACTTACAAGGGTCCAATGTCAGACTATGGCCATGTTAAAACAGGTCAAATAAGTTTATGTCTTATGGTCAAAATGCATTACAGAAAGTCTAGAGAGGTGGGCCTGTGGACAACTATCTCCTTTCTAGAAGAATCTTAGATTTCTGAGCAGCTCTAAAAGTTATCTTATTTGATAAGCAAAACAGAACCTTACTGAAGAAAACTGTCCCAAGATGAATTCATCTGTTACATCTATTTACAATGGTCTCAGCTCTGAGAAGTACTTATTTATAAGAATCACAGGCTTGTTTCTGTGCTTCTTGCACAAGAGCTTTGCATTCTGCGCACCTTCCCAAAATTAAAGCATGAGCTCCCTCTGCTGAGTGAATTAATGCATGCTGATGACATGAAACCTCTGAGAAAGCATGTGTACATTGCCTACTAGGCCAAGTGGTTCTTAGAAATGTCAGTAATTATGAATTATAAAAAATACTTTCTTTTTTAAACTTGTGACTACACTGTGGTTTTAAGGAGCACTGGTGTCACACGGATTTAATGCTCAGGTACCAGAGGTTGATGGTTTGAACCCACCAGTTGCTCCACGGGAAAAAGAAGGAGCAGTCTGCTCCTGTAAAGATTCATGGCCTTGCAGACCCTGTGAGGCAGTTCTACTCTGTCTTATGGATTACTTACGAGTCAGAACTGAGCAAAGCATTTTGTTTTTATTTTGTTTTATTGTTTAAAACTTTCTTTTCACGTATGCTGCCTTCTTGGCTGAGCTTACAGACTATTAACAGAGGTGTCTTGATTTCAGGGCTTACAGTAGGTGCAGGCCGCAGTCTGGCCCAGGGGAAGGACATTCTGGCTGATGTGATCTCGAAGCTTCCAGAGGAGAAGACGCAGCTTACCGGGCTCTCTTGAAACATCTGAGAAAGCTGGCTGGACTGCAGATAAGGAACCTGGCAGTATGTTCTTTTTGACTACCTTCTGAGTATGGACACTTCAGTGAGGAAGAGTGTATCTGCCCATTCAGTGTTTGTGCTGTGTCCTAGTACATTCGTCTCTGTTCTTCAGGTGCCTGAATGGGATGGATTTCCTCATTTCAGTCCCTGAGCCATAAACCATGTTAGTGAACAAGTTTTAGGGAGAAGTACTGCCTTCCTCTTGTACCTATTTATGACCCTAGGATTTGGACTATAACTGTCCGTAAAGTGTCTACCCAGTTCAGAAAATTCTATCTTTAACAGTACCTAAAGATATTCTTTAACTTGTTACCTTGTAAAGGCAACTAATGAGTTAATGTGGAAATAACTGACCTAGTAATAAATACAAATGAGAACCACAGAATTTACTCAGCTCACTAGGGTAATTATATAGCATAACAACTATTCTATGTAACATACAGCTATCAAATATAATACACGTATAAATAACCATAAACTGTAATTAACACACAGTACAGTGATTCTTGTTAAGTCACAGTTCCACTGTGTGAAAGAATTGTGGATTTTCTTCATCAATCGCATGTAAATTCTCCTCTTTGTTTAATGCGACTTTGTGTTTCTGCTGGCCTCCCCTGAATTCTGCAAGGTTCACATTCTAGACTGCACAAAACAGAACGGCTGCATCTTTGCATCAGGACATTTGACCAATGCAGGTCATCTCACGCGTTCTACCTGCAATTCATTCTGCAAGTCAGTTCTTCAAGTGCTGAACCCTCACCAGCTATCTTTCCCCATCAGATGGAGGGTTGTTACCCTGTGTTGGCCACAGGCCATCTCTTCTCCACCTGCCTCATGTCTGACTCTTGCTTTGCCTGTCATCTCTGTGCAGCCATGGGAAGGGGGTTAATAGGACCTGGCTGGGAGGACATCAACTTCTTCCATCCTGCAGATGCCACTGTCTCACTGGGCCCCTCTTACAAATGCTCCCTGTGTCAACTTCCAGCTCACCCTATACCTCACCCTTGTCCCCAAGCTATAAGCACCTGAGGTTATTCCATTTAACTATTTCTTGTCTGTTGTCATGCAAACTCCATGTACATCATATTAGAATGAAGTCTCCATTTATACGTTATAATTTGAGACCCCTCTAAATCAGAAACTAGACAGGGTGGCATTAAAGTAATTTTCACTATTGATCTTCATAGTTTCTGTTTTATAAATAAGTAAAGGGATTAGAGATTCCTCTAAAACATTTTAAAATTTGTGGGGAAATTTCACATCCAGGCTCACAATTTTTATTCTAATTGTAAAGAAATGGGTTAGATTGCAAAGAAATGCCTTCTCTGTGTGTCTCAGCACTCATCATAATAAAAGCCCTAAATATGCTGTTTTCCATTTCTTTCAGTCCTTAGGTGGTAACATTATTAGCAGACTTTCAACTTCTGATCTCAACCCCATTTTGGGTGTAGGGAATTGCATCCTGAATGTTGCTTCAGTAGGTGAGTCACTGAATCCTGCTGTTAATGCTGATGTCAGTATCATAAACATAGTGACCGCAGAATTGGAGGATACATCAACTCCTTATGTAAGTCACTAGAAATGCCCGTGTCACAGTGGTGGAGGGCTATAGCTGCTAACCCACCAGGCACTCCTTGGAAAGTCCATGGGGCAGTTCTACTCTGTCCCATAGTTTTGCTGTGAGTCAACTTGATGGCAGTGGGCGTGGTGGATATAATGCTGTGTATCTGTGTACCATGAGGATAGTATGTAGAAAAGAGATACTTTGGGTAACCAGGAGACAACAGTAAAAGCATCTAAACTTGCCTTTCTTCTTATCTATTCATTATCAGTAGATAAACTGTTTATAATCCTGATAAGTCTGTGATTAGTGTTATACAAGGACTGCTAACTAAGTTAATTAAGTTCACGAACTCAATCTAGAAAAAGTACTACATAACTCATTGCTGAATATCACTACAGTCACCTTCAAAGTACTCCCCTTGAGAAGTTATACACCAATGCCAGTGCCTAGTCTATTCTTCAAAGCAATTTTGGAACTCTTTCTGGAATGGCCAGGTAAGGTGCTCGAGGACAGTCGTTTGTTTAGTGGCTAAAAACTTCCTCACAGATGACTACACAGTTAAGTTCTCAAACCTGCCACCTTGCCACCATTCACAGTAGCCATTCCAGAAAGTTACAAAATTGCTTTGAAGTACTCTCCTTGAGAACATATGTGCCAATACCAACACCTAGAGTTAGGGTTAGGGTTAGGGTTAGGGTTAGGGTTAGGGTTAGGGTTAGGGTTAGGGTTAGGGTTAGGGTTAGGGTTAGGGTTAGGGTTAGGGTTAGGGCTAGGTTAGGGTTGAAGTTGTGGTTGGAATTGGTGTTGGGGTTAAGGTAAGGGTTAAGGTTAGGATTAGGGTTAGGGTTGAAGTTGGGGTTGGAATTGGTGTTTCGGTTGAGGTAGGGTTAAGGTTTGAATTAGGGTTAGGGTTAGTGTTGGAGTTGGGGTTGGGGTTGGGGTTGGGGTTGAGGTAAGTGTTAGAGTTAGGATTATGGTTAGGGTTAGGGTTGGAGTTGGGGTTGGAGTTGTCATTGGGGTTAGGATTAGGGTTGGTGTGACTATAGTGATCTTTAGCAGAAATATATCTAGTGCTTAGAACAATTAAGTTCACAGTCTTAATTGTCAGACCTCATATATCAAGATTATAGTGTAATGGAGTATAAAGTTTCTTTTAGAGTTACAGTAGATTTCACCAGCTTTATCAATTACTGGATTTGTAGATTCAGGAAATGAAGGGATGGTTTTTTGTTTTAAGCATATACTAGTACTGGTAGCAGTGACCTTCCAGTTAATTCTAACTGGTGGTGACCTCAGGTGCATCAAAGTAAAGCTGTGCTCTATTTGGACTGGGATTTGGATGGCTGATTATTTGGAAGTTGGTCATCAAGTCTTTCTTCTGGGGTGCATCTGGGTGGTCTCAAACTGCCAGCCTTTCTGTTAACAGCTAAACATGCTGACATTTGCACTGTCCATAGACTCCCCGAAGCATTTACTTTGGTACATTTTATGGGAAAATGTCTAAGCCATAATGGAATCCCTAAGAGGATTCCTGAGGGTAATGAGGCATCTTTCATAGTGTCATGGGCTTATTGATTATAAAATATCTCATTTCACATTGATCTTGTCAAATAAATTTGCTTGAAAGAAACATGTCCCAACAGGACTAGGCTGAAATAGTGGCCCTTAGGTATTCAAACTGAAGACAAACAGAACACTTCTTGATTTACAAACTACACAAGAAAACTCAGTTTCATTTTCCACTTGAGTTTTGACTAAAAGAGTGTTAGCCAATTTGATTCATTGCCTTATCCCCCAAGATGGCTTCTGAATGTCTTTTATTTCATACCACAAAGCAATCTCCCTTTCAAAAGACAACAGTTTATTACCACTGAGGTCACCACAAATGTCTTGGAGAGGACCGCACCACTGACATAAACGTATTCTCTCTCCATTGGTAACTGCTTCGAGGGAACACCACTTACTTGTACGTCTGTGTTTCAGGACTTCTGTTCCAAAGAATCACATGTACTTGATAGCTGTGTTTTATTTTTTTATATCATTGGCATCATTTGCACTTTGTCAGTGGTGTCGTTCTGATGTGTGACATACCCCATGGCAGACATTTCAGCTATTCCAGTTTACCCGTACCCTTCCTCCCACGACACACCTGTCTGGTATTGTTGCCACATTTGCTGATGGATTCAGGTCATTCTGCCCTGTAAATCACCTGTCGTAACCTTGGCGCACTGTCTCCTACAAGCTGGGGGCACTCTCCTTTGTTAGCACAGGCAGAAGACTGATTCTCCAAGGCGGGATCTCCAGATCTCTTTTCTACTTCTTTACACCCGGATATAAGCAGACCATTTGATAGTTATGACACTATATGTGGCTGTCAATTTCACTTTTGCTTTAGGATGCATTTTTATTAAAAGAATAAACCCATTGCCATTGAGTTGATGCTGACTCATAGCCGCCCTGTAGGGCAAAGTGGAGCTGGCCCACAAGGGTACTGTAAGAATCTTACTGGAGTTTAAAACATATAAAGTTGTTTTGGTACTACATAATACTGTGAAATGGAATGATTTTTTTTTTCCTTACAGAAGGAACACAGCAAATTCCTTTAAATGATCATTTTCTTGCTGGGACAGCAGAAGCAAACCTTAAACCAGAACAAGTGTTAGTTTCTGTTTTCATTCCTGTCTCTAAAATGGTACAAGATTACAAACTTCATGCTATATCTACTTTTATCTGATTTTAGTCACTTTATTTATTTTTGAATTGTGGTTAAAATACATGCAACAAGACAGTCACCAGTTTGGCACATATACATAATTTAGTGACTTTGATTATAGTCTCCATGTTGTTAGTTGCTTTATACTTACCTTGAATTAAATAAGGTACAATAAAAATAGAATTTGCAGCAAATATTTTATACATAACTGGGTGCAAACAGTAATAACAGATTAGATATCACTCTACTTTCAGAAAACTTTAAGATGTTCAATTTTTTTTTTCTTTAAAAGTTCTAAAAACCTAGGACTCTTGAACTCACATGTCATAGAATTGAAAAGACCGATAACCTTACAGTACAGGTGAAAAGACTGACAAGTTTTGTAACTTATACTTTACTTGACTTCACTCTTCTGAGGGTGATGATGTGTCATGGTCCTGGTTTGGCCACCCACTCACTGTAAAGCCCTGCTGAAATAATCAAACTTTCTTTCAAGCTCAGTCTTTTCATCTAAATTCAAAATATGATTCTTCACTAGATCCTGGATTGGGATAGTTCAGTGGGCATGGTCATAAAGACTCTATTTTTTTAATTTATTTTTTAGCACACTTAGAGTAATTTGAATGTGAACTGTTAATTAAATAAAAGTATTGTATGAATGTTAAGTCTCATGATCCTGATAATGGTATTGTGGTTATATAGGAGAAATTTTATGAGTTGTAGGCAGAGCTATTTAGGGATGAAATGTTGTGATGTCTATGCCTAACTCTAATGTTTCAGCTAGAACCGTAAGAGTGCATGTAAGTACAGCTGGCTGCAGAGAGAGTTAGGAAATGTGATATCAATTGGTGAACCTAAGTATAGAGCAAATAGACATTTATTGCACTGTCCTTGAGACTTTCCTATAGGCTTGCAGATTTTCAAACTAAAAAACTGGTTTTGTTCTATTCCAGTGGGAATTTGTGTCAGCTTTCAAGCAGGATCCACATCAGCAAAATGCCCTTGCCACTGTGAATGCTGGGATGAGGGTCCTTTTCAAAGATAACATCAACACTGTTGAAGACTTAAGCATCTTATACGGAGGAGTTGGCCCTACTACAGTCAGTGCAAATAAGTCCTGTCAGCAGCTTATTGGAAGGTGATCTACAAACATGTACTTGGTACCAAATAAAGTCTATTATTCCTTGCATCAAGACAATGCACATTTGTCATCAAAGTAAGAGATCTGTATCTCTTCTCTAATAACATCATACTGTTTTGCAGTAAGTGTACCTGATTATTGAAAGCAAGATTTTATGTAGTGAACGCAAAGATTTTGTTATGATATTGCTATATAAGAAAAAGGGTTTTGTCAACCTCTGTTCATAATTTTAAAGTCATTTTCCTAGTTGACATTGCACACCTGTTTATACTTCACTGGACTAAATTGGTTGGATGTCCCCTTTGTATCTAGGTGCTGGGATGAAGGAATGTTAAGTGATGCTTGCAGGCTTGTTCTAGATGAAATCATCCTTCCAGACTCTGCCCCTGGAGGAATGGTGGAATTCCGAAGAACTCTCATGATCAGCTTCCTCTTCAAATTCTACTTAGATGTTTTGCAACAGTTAAAGATGATGGTAAGGACAAGTCTGTCTTTAGAGTGCCCTGGCAAGAGCATTTATTTCAGGGGCCAAATGCAAGTCCTGCTTTCAAGTGATTTTTTTGAGGTCCCTGGGATCACTATGAGTCAGAAATGACTCAACTATGAAGGTTTGGATTTTTTTTTTTTTATGGGATGTTGTTCTTAACAGTGAGATGAGACAGAATTAGGCTACTAACAAAAACCTCAGTAGTTTGAATCCACCAGCTGCTCCTTGCCTTACAGGGTTGTGGTTAGTCAATCAACTCAAAGGCAGTGGATTTTTAGGACATGAAACCTAAAAAACTCTTGTAATTCATACAAATTTCCCCTAAGGCAATGGAAATTAAGGTCTGAAAACAATGCAGAAATCATTGATTAAAAATGTTTTATATCAGTCAAATACATCTTCGTAATTAAGCATTTCTATTAAAATAATAGAAAAAACAAACCTGTTGCCCTCAAGTCAATTCCAACTCACAGCAACCCTAAAAGTCAGAGTAGAACAGCCCTACAGAGTTTTCCAATCCACCTGGTTTTTGGTTAACAGGTGTAGTACCTAACCACGACGCCACCATGATTTCCATTAAAATAATAAAAAGCATCTTTATTTCAGGACCCCAGTGGATATCCTGACGTCTCCAAGAAATTCCTAAGTGTCCTAGAAGACTTTCCTTTGACCATGCCTCGTGGGATACAGTCATACGAAGTCAGTACATTTTATGAAAGCACAGTGGAGCCCAGTGGGATGGCAACTGTCTTTGGGGGAGGCTTTACTTTTTAATTTTAAATTGCTGTTATGGGGTCAGCTATTAGGAAATAATCAGCTCTGTAAATGTCTTGAAGAAAGCTAGCTGTACGAGTTCTGACAATTAAGTCTGTGAACTCATTCTAGAAAAAGTGCTACATACCTCATTGCTGAGTATCACTATGGTCATCTTTGAAGTACTCCCCTTGGGAAGCTATACTCTGATGCCAGTGCCCAGTCCACCCTTCAAAGCAATTTTGGACATCTTTTTCTGGAATGCCCATCAGAGCTGTTGTTGTGGTATTATCCTTGATGTCCTGAATGTCATCAAAATGTCTTCTTTTCAACATTTCCTTTATCTTTGGGTAAAGAAAAAAGACATTGGGGCCAGATCAGGTGAATAGGTAGGGCGTTCCAACACAGTTACTTGTTTACTACCTGAAAACCTCACAGATAGTGCTGGGTGAGCTGGTGCATTGCCGTGATGCAAGAGCCATGAGTTGTTGGTGAAAAGTTCAGGTCATTTTCATCTAACTTTTTCATGCAGCCTTTTCAGCACTTCCAAATAGTAAATTTTGTTACCTGTTTGTCCAATTGGTACAAATTCGTAATGAACAATTCCCCTGATATCAAAAAAGGTTAGCAACATTGTTGTGGCTCTCGATTTGGACTGATGGAACTTTTTTGGTGGTGGAGAATTGGCTGACTTCCATTGTGCACTTTGACACTTCATTTCAGCATCACATCTGGTATACCCATGTTTCATTGCCAGTGATAACACCACCCAAAACATCGTTTTCCTCTCCAAAAATTCTTGGCAAACTTCAACTTTCCTTTGCTTTTGTTCATGGGTGAGCTCCTTCAGGGCCATTTTTGCATACACCTTTCTTATGCCAAGATTTTCAGTTCAGATTTTCCTATTTCTCTGTCAATGTTTACGTAGTCTGCTATGCTTCTCACAGTCAGCCTATGATTTTGAAGTGGAATTTAATGAATTTTTGGCAATGTTTTCATCAGTTCTGCTCGTTACTGGCTGCCCTGACCTCTCTTCACCAGTGATGCTTTCTCTCCCCTAGAAAAGCACTTAATCCAGTTGTGCACTGCCATTTTCTTCATGATATTATCCCCATAAACTTGGACTGACATGTTTCTGATTTCACTTCCATTCTTGCCAAGTTTAACAAGAAATTAAATGTTTGTTCATTACTGTAATTCAAGCTCTGACATTCTCCTCAGAGCACATAAAAATATACAACAGTAATGAACACTCAGCAAGACACCACCACCATGTCTACAGGAACACAGCTGTGAGACATTGCTATACCAAGGTTATGAAACCTTACTGAGTTGTTTGTACAATGCTGCCAATGTCAGTGCACAGTGGCAAGTTCACAAACTTAATTGTCAGGCCTCATATTATTTTTCTTAGACTGCTGTAACAAGAAACTACAAACTTGGTGACTTTAAACAGCAAAAACATATTCTCTCACAGTTCTTCAAGCAAGAAGTCCAAATTCAAAATTTCAGCAAGGTTGGTTCCTTCAGAAGGGTTATGACAGAGCCTGTTACCTGCCTGTCTCACAGCTTCTAAACAGTTTCCCGTAATTCTTGGCATTCCTTGGCTTGTAGGTACATCAATCCCATAGATTTGTGCCTGTCTACAAATTTCCTGTTATAAAGGCACCAATCATTGGATTAGGATTCACCCTAATCCAAAATGACCTCATGTGCATTTGATTATATGAGCAAAAACCCTATTTCGACCATATGGTCACATTCACACAATATAGTGGTTAGGATTTGTGCATGTGTTTAGCTGACACAATTCAACACATAACACTACATAAATGCTTTATACAAGCAATAATCAGTTCCAAATTACAATGGAATAAAGTTCCCATTTGGAATGCAAAAAAAAAAAAAAAAAAAAATTCATTGCCTTTGAATCTATTCTGACTCATAGTAACCCTCTAGGACATAGTAAAACCACCCTATAGGGCTTCCAAGGCTGAAGAAATTTTTAGTAGTAGTCTGAATAAGAAATGTGCAGGTCTGCTAAAAAAAAAAAAAAAAAGCAAACAAACTTGCTATCTCCACTGCAGACTTTAAAAAAAAACTTGAATAAAGGGAGAAATTAAGCTAGTTCTTGGCTAGTAAGATGCAATACATAGAAATACACAGTTTCTCCTAATTTATTCTGTAAATTAAATGCAGTCCCAATAAAGATACCAACAGCATCTCTTGGAAACTAGAATCCTAACTTCATTTGTTGTTGTTAATTGCTGTTGAGCCAACTCTGACTCATGGCAACCCTCCATATAACAGAGGGAAACACTGCCTGGTTGTAGCCCCCCTTTATGATTATTGGTGTATCTGAGTCCATTTGTAGCCACTGTGTCTGTCCATCTCACTGAAGGTTTCCTTCAAATTTTTTTGGCCAACCCAGAGAGCTCATCTTCTATCACTGTATCAGACAATAGTCCATAGCAATCCTTAGGGTTTTCACTGGCTAGTTTTTCGAAGAAGATTGCCAGACTTTTCTTCCTAATTTGTCTTAATCTAGAAACTCCAGTGAAACCTGTCCACCATAGGTGAGCCTGCTGGTGTTAGAAACACTGGTGATGTAGCTTCCAGCATTATAGTCACATGCAAGCTACCACAGCACAACAAACTGACAACCAGGTAGAGGAAAGTTTATCTACAAAGATTAAAATAGACACTTTTGAAAAATAGAAATAAGAGGAACCACTTCTATGTAATATTTAAATTTATTATATAGCTCTAGTAGTTAAAAAATTTAGGTACTAATACAGGAAGGGACAAACCTGTAAAACAGTACAGAGTCCAGAAATAAATGGGAAATGGAAATTAGAAATCATTAGAAATAAAGATACATTTTAAATAAGGGTAAAAAAATTACTATTTAGTGAAGGACACTGGTAAAGCTAGTAAGCTATTTTAAAAACAAAGAAACATAAAACTGTATTCCTACCTTTCACTATACCATGAAAATAAATTCCAGATTGATTATAGATTTAAATATTAAAAAACAAAGCTATAAAATTACTAGGCAAAAGTACAAGTGAACTTGTTTTTTAAATCCATAACTTAGGCAAGTCTTTTCTAAATATAACATGAAAGAGGGGTAGAGTCACGATGGTGGACTAAACACACATCTGCCTAAATCCCTCTGGAAACCAAGGCCTGAAATGATAATTAAACAGAGCCTTCTGGACACCTAGTGAGCTCTGGGATGCAGCATAGAGCTGTGAATTTGGACTTCATACCACTGAACACAAAACCTCCTCTCTTTCACTGACCCCACTCTAAGCAAACACAGGCTTGCACAGACCGAAGGTAACTTCTTCTGTTTTGGCAGGTGGACAGAGCTGGAACTTGACTAGCTGCTGGTCTCGGATGCACTGCTGGTGGGACTGGCAAGCATAACTGCCATGTTGTGAGAGCCTGGCTTTGGACTCTATGCATTTCAGCTCCTCTGGCCTATCTTTCTGCCTCCACCATGTGGTAGCCGTGCAGATGCACTTGTGTGGGATGCCATCCTGACCCACTGGGAAACGGAGAAGCCCAGGCAGAGGACCTGGCCGGACTTGGTTCTTAGGCTGGGAAATGGCACCTGCTGGGGAGAGAGTGTTTTTCCAGCAAGGAGGTGGTGTTTTTCACAATGTTGCCTGAGGCTGGGGCCCAGCATCAGAGGCTGTGGACTCTGGGCATTTTGGCACTCTTGGCCTCTCTTTCCACCAGGAGCCTGGTCCCAGCCAGCTGGCAAGCTTGTGCAAGCCACCATTTTGTTTCACTGGGAGGCAGAGTCATCCATACAGAAGCCTCAGCTGGACCTAATTCCTGGGCTGGGAAGCAGTGCCTACCCAAAAGAGATCACTTTTCCAGCAGAAAGCAGAATTCTACACAGTACCACCTACAGCTGGGACTCAACAGCAGAGGCCAGCAGGCCAATAGCCTTTCTGTATTTTGAGCTAGTTTATAACATCTGGGGTTCAATATAGAGGTGGTTACTTTGCCAGCTGGGAAGAAGGATGTATACACCTGAAAACCTGACTGACTTCAGAAGGTGCCAAATACTTTTTACTTCTCCTTTTAAGACAGCCTGGAGAAACAACTGTGGTCCATCTTCACAGCATCTCTCCCAGCCTCAGTTGACCCACTTGAAGTCCAAAAAGCAACAAACTTTGGAGAAGATGATAACCCAGAAATCACCCATGGCATCAGAAGGCCCCCAAAAGAAACCACCTCAGAACTTCCCAAAGAAGCTTTTCTGAAACTATCTGAAGGCAAATACAAAAGGATTATATAGAGAGCCCTCCTAGACTTTATATAAAATGCAGCAGAGCGAAATGAAAAATTAAGCAAATTGTTCGATCTGATGGAACATCAGTCCTTGGAAATCCAACAGATCAAGAACAAAATCAAAGACATAGAAACTTCAATTCAAAACCAAGAAAACAGAATGGAACAAATGGAAAAGAGAATTTCTGATATGGAAGGCAGAGTTACTGACTCCAGCATCTATGAGGAAAAATCAGAAAAAAGAAACAAGAAAAATGAAGAAGCATTAAGAAGTATGTGGGAGTCTATTAAGAAGAACAATCTACGATTAATCAGAGTTCCTGAACAGGGTGAGACACCTGAGAACACAGAGAGTATTGTTGCTGAGCTGCTGACAGAAAACTTCCCAGAAATTATTAAAGAAGAGAATCAAGATATCCAAGATACGTATCGAACACTACTCAATATAGATCTCAATAGAAAGACTCCAAGACATATTATAATCAAGCTCAACAAAATGAAACACAAGCAGAAACCCTTAAAGGCAGTAAGACTCAAAGCAAAGCTAACATTCAGAAGGAAACCCTGTAGGCTTTCGTTGGATTTCTCGGCAGAAACCATGCTGGCACAGAGACAGTGGCATGACACATTCAAAGGCTTAAAGGAGAACTTGCAACCAAGAATTATATATCCTGCAAAACTATCTTTCAAGTATGAAAATGAAATTAAGACATTCGCATTCCAGTGACATTTTTTAATGAGATGGAGGAACAAATTACCAACTTTGTCTAGAAAGAGAAGAAGCCCTAGATAAGTAAAGCATTACTAAAGAAGAAGAACACAATGGGAGGCCACTCATTACCCAACCTTAGAACCTGTTACACTGCCACAGTAGTCAAAACAGCCTGATACTGGTACAAAAACAGACAGATAGATCAGTGGAACAGAATCAAGACCCCCAGAGATGGCATCATCTGCCTATGAGCAGCCGATATTCGACAAAGGCCCTAAGATATTAAACTGGGGTAAAAAGTATCTCTTCAACAAATGGTGCTGGCAAAATTGTATACTCATCTGCACTAAATTAAAACAAGACCCATATCTTACACCTTATACAAAAACCAACTCAAACTGGATACAAGACCTAAATATCAAGAAAAAGTAGGAACAACAACGGAAGGTTTCATACACAAAGCAGATAGATTTCAAAATCTGTCAAACAAATCACAATCATCAGAAGAGAATAGATAAATAGGAACTACTAAGAATCAATCACTTTTGCTCATCCAAAGACTTTATTAATAGAATTAAAAGGCCACCTACAGAATGGAAAAAATATTTGGCAACTCTATGTCAGACCAACGCCTGATCTCCATAATCTATAAGGCACCACAAAATATCAATAAGAAAAAGATAAATCATCCAACTAAGCAATGGGCAAAGGAGATGGACAGACACTTCTCTAAAGAGGACATCCAGGCAGCCAAAAAACACATGTGGACCTGTTCACAATCATTAGGTATTAAACAAATTCAAATCAAAATGACAATGAGATACCATGTCACCCCAACAAGGTTGGCCATGATCCAAAAAACACAAAACAACAAATGCTGGAAAGGCTGTGGAGAAACTGGAACTCTCCTACACTGTTGGTGGGATTGCAGAATGGTGCAACCTCTTTGGAAAGCAATCTGGCACTCCCTTAAAAAATGGATATAGATATACCATTTGACCAAGTAATTCCACTGCTTGGGATATATCCTGCAGAATCAAGGTCATTCATACCAACTGGTACATGCACATGAATGTTCATCGCAGCACAGTCCACAATAGCAAAAAGATGGAATCAACCCAGATGCCAAACAACAGAGAAATGGATAGGTAAACTATGGTATGTATACTGAATGAAACACTATGCAATGATAAAGAACAATGATGATAGCAGGAAACATCTCTTAACCTGGTTTCAACTGGAAGGCATTATGTTGAGTGAAAGTAGTCAGTGACAGAAGGACAAATATGTATGAGGCTCCTACAATAAGAACTTAAAAGCACACTCATGTATAACAGAAAAGACTCTGATGGCTGCAAGGGTGGGGAGGGCAGGAGGGTGAAGGGGGGAGGGTTTAGATTAGATAGTTGTTAGAAATTAAGACATTCACAGATAAACAGAAACTCAGAGACTTCATAAAAAATAAATCAAAGCTACAAGAAATACTGGAAGAATCTCTTGGCTTGGAAGAATAAACCCAGTAAATTTATATTTTAGAAGAACATACTATCCAGAATCCTACTCAGTTAGGGAAGGCTCCGAACACAATCAAAGCCATAATAGTGAAAGAAATGATCTAGTGATCATATCATGTAACTACGATATCATCGTATTAAAAAGAGGGATGTACTACAGTCATTATAGTCCTTCCAGATGGAGAGGAAGTTGACAAGACTGGTAGCAATCAAAATTGGGTTTATACATAGTTTATTAAGCAGGATCATAGGGACAGCCATAAAGCACAATAAAGAAGCAACATACCATATCAAGAAATGTAATACAGGAGTCTCAACAACCACAAAACCAACCCTGAAAAAGGTAAAAAATCAACTTGCAAAGAAGAAGGTTGCAGAACAGATTAGTAAGAACAACAGAAAAAACATCAACTCAAAAATAAATATCACAATGGCAGCGCTGAACACATACCTATCAATAATTACATTGACTGTGAATGGACTGAATGCTCCAGTAAAGAGACATCGAGTGACATCTAGAATCAAAAGACATGACCCATCTATATGTTGCCTACAAGAAACTCACCTTAAAGATATGAACAAACTGAAAATTAAAGGATGGAAGAATATAGATCAAGCTAACAATGAACAAAGAAGAGCAGGTATGGCAATTCTAATCTCAGATAAAATCGATTTCAATGTAAAATCCACCTTGTCCATCATGGACAAGGATGGACACTATTGCTGAAAGGTTCAATACACAAGCAGGACTTCACAATATTAAATATTTATGCACCTAATATTAGAGCACCTAATTATGTCAAAGAAACACTGACTACACTCAAAAAGGAGATAGATCACTCCACAATGATAGTAGAAGACTTCAACACTCCACTCTCAAAATTGGACAGATCTTCTAGAAAAAAGCTCAGTAAAGACACAGAAGATCTTATTGTCACAATTAACCAACTAGACCTCATCAACATATACAGAACTTTCTATCCATCAGCGGACAACTACACCTTCTTCTCCAGTGCCCATGGAACATTCTCCAGAATTGACCATGTTTTAGGACATAAAGCAATTCTCAACAAAATCCATACCACTGAATTAATGCAAAGCATCCTCTCAGATCCTAAAGCCATAAAAGTCTAAATCAGTAGTAGAAAAAACATAGATAGAAAATGGAACTCATGGAAACTAAACAACACCTTGCTCAAAAAACCATGGGTTGTAGAAGAAATCAAGGATGAAATAAAGAAATTTATGGATTCCAAAGAGAAGAAAACACTAAATATAGCATGAAACCCAGAAGCCATAAAGGAAAAGATAGATTTGATAATGAAAAGCAAAAAAGCTTCAGTACCAAAAAAAAATCCCACCATATTTTCGACAAATACTTTTATAAATCAATAAACAAACCAAAGAATGGTTTAAAATATAAAAAAAAAATAGCTAAAGTATAGCCACTGGAAGATTACCAAAACCAAACCTAACCAACCCCACTGTCTTCAAGTCAATTACAACTCGTAGTGACCCCATACAACAGAGTAGGACTGCTCCCATTGAGTTTCCAAGGAGTGCCTGGCAGATTAACTGCCGAAGTTTTGGTTAACAGACATAGCACTTAATCACTATGCCACCAGGCTTCCCCACTGGAAGATTACTAGGGGAAAAATTTAAGCCATATAGAACCTCAATCAGATTTTTTAGAATACAACAATTCAGACTGGCAGCAATGAAAAAGTTTGAAAATATCCTCTGCTGATTAAGCTAAACTTTATTCTCACAAGCAAGCTCTCTCAGTAAATTTAAAAAAAAAAAAAAAAAGTAACTGAAATCCCAAAGCACGGCCTTGGTTCAAATTTCACAACAAAGTCTCCGGGGTTCCAGGAGCCCAGCAGCAGGGGGCAGCAGAGTTTTCTCTGCTCCCTTGAGGTGACAGACTGCAGTAGGAACGGAGATGCATTATCAGTTCTTGTTACCTCCTAGTGACAGTGAGTGATCAATTGGCAACTGGCTAGATGGTATCTGAGTGATCTATCTGGACCAGAACATGTGCCTCCTGCACTCGGAAGACTCGGACCTGCGCCGTCTACCGCAGGCGCCTCTGTTTCTGGATTGCTGACGAGTTGCGCTGTTCTGCCTTCTTGGGAAGCCGGCATTCGATCAACAGCTGAAGCTCAGGCTCCGGATTTTGTCGCTGAGATCCTTTCCTACAGTCAATAAACTAGATGTCTTAGTGAACTAACGCTACATGACAGAAATACCACAGGTAGGTGGCTTTAGCAAAGAGAAACTTATTTCCTCACAGTGAAGTTGGCTACAAGTCCTAATTCAGGGCGCCAGCTCCAGGGAAAGGCTTTCTCCTCAATCTTCCCCTGGACTAGGAGCTGCCCCAGGCAGGGCCCTGGGGTCTAAAGCTTGCTCTGCTCCTGGCACTGCTTTCTTGGTGGCAGGAGATCCCCTAGCCTCTCTGCTCACAGATGTCTTTTTATATCTCAAGTGATTGCCTCAAGACACAATCCAGTCTCTTAGACTGAGTCCTGCCTCACTAACACAACCACTACTCTCCTCCATTAATATCATGGCGTTAG
Source organism: Heterohyrax brucei (assembly GCA_028571685.1). Classification (NCBI taxonomy): domain Eukaryota; kingdom Metazoa; phylum Chordata; class Mammalia; order Hyracoidea; family Procaviidae; genus Heterohyrax; species Heterohyrax brucei. The sequence continues at coordinate 109,882,760 of CM053146.1, forward strand.
AATTTACAACATAGAGGAAAATCACGCAATACCAGGAATCATGACCCACCCAAACTGATACACACATTTAGTATGAAGTAAACCCTCTGCCACTGAGTTGATGCCAACTCATAGCAACCCCATAGTTTATACATCTTTCTTCCCTGGGGCCCTGGGGTCAGGCTGGTGATTTTGAAATGCTGATGTTTTGGGTTAGCAGTTGATTGTTTTACCCACTGCCACCTGGTGCTCCCTAAAGTAGGAAGGAGGAATGGAAACCAGGAAACTGCCAGAAATTTTCATTTGTATTTCTGAGCAGACAACAGCAACCATGTCATAGCAGCTGCAAGGCTTTGGGATTGGAAATGAGGTGAGGCTGGGAGGTAAAGAACAGAAAATGCCAGCATGAGTGCAAAAAACTGGCTCAGCTCCCTTCTTCGGCCTACAGGAGGACACTTGGGTCAGAAAGATACACTCTGTAATCTTTCCAAAGCTTTGGACTCGTTTTCTCCCTGTTGTCCTCTCTGCCCTCTCCTGGTCTAGCATCTTAGATGTTGCTTCCTTGGTTGCCCTCACACGGGATGTGGAATCCAGTTCCCATCAATGAAGACAGGGCCCGTGCAAGCACTTGTCCTCAGCTCCCACTAAAGCAGTCGGTCCCATGCCCAGCTCAGCTGTCTGTGGAGATGGCATCTCTACACCGATCCAATCAGGGTCTGTCCTATTAGCAGCAAAGCTACTTTTCCTCAGAGCAATAGGTCCATCACAGGTTATTTAAAAAAAAAAAGAATAAGTGAAAGAACAACCATTGCTGTTGAGTCAATTCCAACTCATGGTGATCCCATATGACAGAGAAAAACTGCCCCCATGGAGTTTTCTTGGCTATTATAATCTTTATAGGCGCATTTTGCCAGACCTTTCTTCACAAAGCCAATGAGTAAGCCTGAACTGGCAACCTTTAGGTTATCAGCCGATCACTGGTTCATCCACTGATAAGGACTGATGTGCCTTAGCTTGGTTAGTTGTTGATCCGAGTAGGTTTTACCAGACAGCAGACATAAGCTGGTACTTGTAGGACTGCTCATTCCCAGGCTGGCTGGAGGATGAGTTCTATAGAGGGCAGATGCATTCATCATATAACTTCTGTTACTCAGAATAGCAGAAGTGAAACTCTTAAAGATCTTCTCCTATTGCCTGATTAGGGGAAGATGCGGCTTTATCCTCACCCCAATTTCAAATTCCTAAAGTCCCAGGTCAGCAAAAATAGTCTTAGTTACAAATTCAAAATGTTGTTTTAGCTGAAAAGCATGGATCTAATCTCACCCCTTCATTCTGCAGGCTCAAAAGCTGAACCCAGAGAGCTTCAACCAGACAAACAAAAACTCCTGTTCAAAATACCTTGTGGCAGAACTGAGACTAGAACCCATGTCTCCTGTTTTCGGATATAACGCTTTTCCCTTCAACACTGCCTCCTTGCCGACAGGGAGCCATCATTGCCAGTTGGCTACAGAGCTCTCAGAGTTTTAAGCTAACATGAACCCGAGCCCATGGACTTCCACTTGCCAAAACTGGAAAATTTTATCCCAAGTAATATTTCACTAAAATCTGTTGTGTAAAGCAGTTAAGGTTTCTCAGAAAAGCAGTATCTCATCTGCTAACTGTTACAAACAGGGCAGTGGGCATTCAGTTGTAGAAGTCTCACCTTCCATAGAGGAGACTCAGGTTTGATTTCCACCAACGCATGTCACGGGCAGCCACCAGCCTTCTGCTGGTGGAGTCTTGCATGTTGCTGTGATATTGAACAGGCTTCAGCAGAGCTTCTAGATTAAGACAGGCTAGGAAGAAAAGCCTGGCAACCCAATTCTGAAAATCAACTAATAAAAACTCTGTGGATCTAAAGGGTGGGATCCACAAAAGACCACGGGAGTGGTGCAGGGTCAGGCATCCTTTTGTTATGTTTTGTATGCAGTTGCCATGAGTCCAGGATCAACTAGATGGCAGTTAACAACAGCTGTCACAAAGCGGGTGCTCACCCACAGTCCAGTTGTACCTGCCTTGTCTTCATCCACTGACTGTCTTTACTTCAGGTAGATAAAAAATGAGTGAGAAGAAAAATCTGATTTAAGTTAAAAACAGAGCAGTTTGGAAAGCTGGCCTCACATGTTGTTGTAGTTAAGTCCTATCGAGCTGGTTCTGACTCATAGCGACCCTACATGCAACAGAAGGAAACACTGCCGCGTCCTGCACCGTGCCCGCGATCGTCGTTAGGCTTGGATCCATCATCATAATCACTGTGTTAATGTATCCCGCTGAAGGTCCTTCTTTTCACTGACTCTGTACCCAGCATGATGTCCTTCTTCAGAGACTGATCCCTCCTGACAACAACATGTTCAAAGGATGCACGATGTAGTCTCACCATCCTTGCCTCTAAGGAACACTCTGGTTGTATTTCTTCCAAGACAGGCCTCATACGGAGTCGAGAAAGATCCACTAGTTCCCTGGCAGATGTGTCCATCGTGTAAATACTCGTGCTTGATCAGTTTGCTTTGTTTTTAAACACAGTGTGTAGATCCCAAGCAGGCCTCCCAGGACCCAGCTGGACGGCCCACCATGCCTCAGTCAGGCATTAAACATGCCACAGGGGAGGCTGTCTTGTGACGATGTGCCTGCCTTACCGGAAGAACTCTTCCTGGCGGCGGTAACTAGCACCAGGCTGCATGCTGAGCTCATGTAAGTGAAACAGTGCTGTAAACAGTGGTGCCCTAAAAGACATCCCGTAAGGGAGTACTCATCTATTAAAGATCCACCCAATCCAACACCTGGAGGTAGTTCTCCAAAAAGCAATCCCAGCCTGTTTCTTGAAAAAAGAGAAGAGAACAAACAAAACGTGGGTTTGGGAAAAGATAAGAAAGCAAATTATCCTTAAGACAGAGTTGGTATCCTATCTGCCTAAGAATTTAAGGGGTGAGAACTACCTCCTCAGCTCATGAGATCCCCTGAAAGTTTTAACTCTACCTGTTTTCTGGATGTCCATCTTTGGAGGAGCCTGAGTTCCTAAAATCGCCACCAGTTGGCATTAGTTTATGAAACCCCAAAGCTACATCATCATGGAAACTGAGAATAACAAAATGCTCTTCTAAGGATCCCACTGTTACCTCTGCAAAATCTGTTACCTCTGTAAAATCAATTGTTTTTGACTCTCCATAGTGTTAGCATGGTTTTACCACACTTCCTTGTAGCAGTTGCCTGATGGCACTCACTTGAATTACTATGGGGTTCTCGGGACTTACCACTGCGACCAGTAGTTGTCCGGTCAATCCTGACTCACGGCAACCCTACATGTGTCAGAATAGAACTGTACAGGATAGCATTTTCAAGGACTAATTTTTTGGAAGTAAATTTCTAGATCTTTTTCTCAAGGCCTCTGAGTGAACTTGAACGTTCAACTTTTGGGTTAGCAGCTGTCCTAGTCACTGGGTACTGATCTAACGGAAAATACCACTAGTGGAAGGTTTCATGAGGAGAAGCTTTATTGACACAGTTCAGTAAGCCGCAAATCCATTCATAAATTGTGAGTCCACTCAGAATGAGAAATCACCACAGTCCGGTAGGCTGAGTCCACATCCAGTGAGAGTAATACAGAGACTGAAAAATTTTCCTTCCCCCACATCCTTGCTGTTCCTATACCCGCCTAACCCCCCCTCATTTCACAGCAGCTCTCGCCAGACAAGGACACTCTCCTTTGATAAGCCCGGCACCTGCTCAGCAGGACACTTCCCGTCCCTGCCACACGTGTGCCGGAACCTGCTCCACTCAGCCCTCTTCCCATCCCTTCGATAAATCTCACACCTGCCTGGTAAAGATGATCCCCATTTCAAAGCCTCCCACCCACCTGGCAGGATGCCCCCACCTCAGAACCCCACCCGCTCACCCCATTTGTCTCAGTCACGACTGCACTATAACTAGCGGCTCGAAACTTGACTCGGGGCCATTTTGTTGGAACCTGCAGAGATCCCATTTGGCCCGTTGACATAATAAACTGCCCCTTGCCTCCTCCTGGGTGTCGCTCACTTCATTTTTCTATAACAAGAGCATCTCGGCACAGGAACCTTGGGTCCAAAGGACAGACTCTGCTCTCAGTGCTTCTCCCTTGGTGGTAGGAGATTCCCAACTTCCTCAGCTCACTTCTCTCCCCATATTCCACAAGATTGAATCCTGTCTCACTAACACAACTGCAAACCATTCTCCATCATCAGTATCACAGAGGCAGGATTCACAACACATGGGAGGAAGGGCACGATATTGCAACTCCAAACCAAGTCAAATCAACACATACATTTTTGGGGGGACACAATTCAATCCATGACAGCAGCTGAGAGTTTTAATCCTTTGCACCGACCAATGCACATAGCCAAGGGGCCACCTATCTCGTGCAACATTACACTCTCATGGTTTTGTTTTCCCAGTTCCATCGATGTCTCTGAGGCACTGGCATTGCCTGGTATGGTGGATGTGATAACAGCTCAGGACGTGCCAGGTGACAGCAGCAGTGAAGAAGAGAGACTTTGTGCACAGGATAAGGTAGTCTGATAACCATGCCAAAGATTAATTTGGGGTATTAGTTCATAGTGGCTGCTGCTGTTCCCTGGTGCTGACTGTTTTACAGGTACCTTTACGCTCATGCTCACTTGTAGAGTGTTCATTTGTGCTAACCTTTTTTTGAGAATCACCGGTAGTTTGACGGTAGCTTTCTCGCCTTCCATGCAGGAGACACAGGTTTGATTCCAGGTCAATGACTCTCATGCATAGCCACCACCCTTCTGTCAGTGGAGGCTTGCGTGTTGCTGTGATGCTGAACAAGCTTCTGTGGAGCTTCTAGACTAAGATGGACTAGGAAGAAAGACCTGGCAACCGACTTCCAAACATCTGGTCAATGACAACCATATGGATCCCAACTGTCAGTTCGCATCTGATCACGGGGATGGTGCCGGGCCAGGCCAGGTTCTGTTGCACTGTACTAGCTAGAAGGCAGCCAGCAGCAACAACGGTGTTTCAGGACAGATTTGACACGGTCATCTCCATTTAAAGACGAAGACATTGAGGCTTAGAGAGTGTCAGTAAATGCCCAAGGCCATATAGCTAGTGGCCGCCAAGCTGGCATTCAGCAGCAACTCCACATGCATTATCTTGGGGCATGTCACCCCTACACTGACAAGGACATCTCTCAGGTATATTTTGGTTCCTGCCTGGCATGTTTCTTGGTCTGATTTTTCTGCAGGTGGTTTGTGTGGGTCAGATTATCTGCACCGTGGCTGCTGATTCATATGCTCACGCCAAGTAAGCCAGCAGAAGAGTTAAGATCGCTTACCAAGACAGTGAGCCGGTGATGGTGAGCATTCAGGTACAGAGATATCTACTCAGGCTTACGGGCATTGGTCAGTGAGTGTTTCTAGAAAAGTTCTAAAGCATGTTGTTACCACAGTACTTGTGAAACTCCTTTATCTTGTATGGCATTTCCCAGCTGCTATGGTGATAAGATGGAACCCTGGTGGCACAGTAGTTAAGAGCTATGACTGCTAACCAAAAGGTCACCAGTTCAAATCTACCAGCTACATCTTGGAAACCCAATTGGGCTTCTGTCCTACAGGTTCACTATAAATTGTAACTGACTAGAAGGCAATGAGTTTTTTGGTGATAACACAGTCCAGAAAGCATATTTTCTTCTAACACGTCCGGTCACTCCAGATCCTGGTTGTCCAGATTCTTCCTGGTATTCTAAGTGAACTGCCTTTCTTTCTCTCACTCCACATGCCTGTGGCTAGTAACAAGTTCCTCCCAGCTCAGACAACTCATTAACTGTGCCTGGTCCCTGTCTCCACTGTACCTTAAAGACATCTGCAATGCTTCTGGCTTTTCTAAAGGGAAACGATTGGGAAAAGCATCACATTTCAAACCTGGCATTCAAATCCTAGAAAATCCAAATCCATGCCTCTTAGGTGGATTTTAACATTTGAAATTCAAAAAGTATGTTTCATTTCTTTCCTGTTCCACTTCCCAGCGTCCCTGGTCCTAGACTTCCGTTGAGTTTTCTGTTGCTCAGGGAGAAGACAGTTTACCTCCCACTGAATGGAGTGCCCTTTTCTCATGTTTTTTCTGCACTTTTTGCCACTTTCCAAGGTAAAGATGAAGTGATTCCTTTCACATATTCCTGAGAGATACACTGGTAAGGGAAAATACACTATTACTTCCTAGAGGAGCAGTGAGAGGAGTCGTCAGTTTACACTGGCCAGTCTAGGCAGCCTGCTGTCACCTGGTGCTCCTTTACTTAAGAAGAGAAACCAGAGTTTTATCCTCAAATGAATACAGGAAAATCTCATCTTACTGGGGCTGAGATTATATGTGAGAATAGAAAATGATCAAAATTAAACTTAATCTAGTTCACACCAGTCCAAGACAAGCCTAGATGAGATGAATCAAATATTAAAATGTCAAAAATGAAACCACAGAATCAAGAGAAGAAACTATGAGAGAATTCATGTGTAGTATTTTTAGCTATGACTCAAGTTCTCAATTTTATAAAAGGAAAGACAGATAAATTCACTGGCATAACAAATTGCACAGTAAAATTTTACTAAGCAATAGTCAAAATATAAGCATCAAACTGGTAAAAAATATATATCTTTATCTGCAAACCACGCCATAAATGATGAGCTTATCCCCTTAGTAAATAAAGGTCTCCTAGGAATTAAGAAAAAAACTAGTAGAAGAAAATGGGCAAAAGGTGTAAAGAGATAGATAGATCATGGGAGGAAAATAAAAAATGGCTCTTAAACATAGGAAGAAATGCTTGATCTTTCTCACGATAGGAAAAATGCAAATTAAAAGCTACACGGAAATGCTCTTTTTAACCTATCAGATTGGCAAGCATACAAAAGTTAACCTACGTGTATTGTTGACAGGCCATGAGAAAACAAATATTCTCTTGTATTGTAAATATGAGTGTAAACTGCAACAAATCCTGTGAATGGAAATTTAGCAATATCTATCAAAATTTCAAATGTATGTATTCTTTGGACCAGCAACTCCACTCTGAGAATTCATGATGAGGCTGAGATTGTGCACAAGCAAACTAGTATGTTTTCAAACTTATTCACTAAAACATTTTCTATAGTAGTAAAATACCAGAAACAACTCAAGTGTTTGTCTATCTATAAAATGGAATTCTAGCTAGTCATATATACTAAAAAAAAAAAAGATAAGGAGGTTCTTTATGCACTGGCATAGAAGATCTCCAAGTTATATGTAAGGAAAAAAAGTACAGAAAAATACATTAGAATAAAGGAGGCACATATATATAATATTCATATGTGCTTTTCCTAAAGAAATTCTGGAAGAACACACAGACTAATTAATGGCAGTGATCACTTTTGGTGAGTGTCAGTAGAAACTCGACAAAGGGACAGAGTGGGAACAAGACTCTTTGCTGAATGTGTGTTTATTCTGTCTCAAATCTAAACCATTATAATGTGCTACCTAATTCTGAAAAATAAGATTTAAAAGTAAACTCAAAATAAATCCCTTACATTGCCCACAAAGTAAGTAGGTTTTGCACATATAATCCTATGCAGTTATACTTTTACAGCCTGAAGTTTGAGAGCAACTTGACAAAAAAAGGGAGCAAAGGTTACATGCCTAAGTAGGTGTCTGGGTACAGAAACCATTCTCCTTTAAGATACCCACCAAATTTCTGGCTGGGGATTGGAGACAGCAGGAGAATTCCGAAGAGTACCACTTGCCTGCAGAATTGAATCTAATCTCATATCAAGTCTGCACAGTGGATCCATTTAGTACTATGAGAATTGAAGGAGAGAGGAGTCTCAGTTTCAGAGAAGGTTCCAGTTCACAGGTAAGTTAAATACACACATGATGGAGCTGCATTGTATAATGATCATATTTTCTTAACTGTCCCAGGTCAGGATATGTGGCCTAAGTAATGCAATTATACTCATGAAAATGGGCGAGCCCATCATCGTTGAATTGATTCTGATTCATAGCAACCCTATAGGACACAGGAGAATTTCCCCACAGAGTTTCCAAGGAGCAGCTGGAGGGTTCCACCTGCCAATCTTTGGTTAGCATTCAGGCTCTTCACCCCACCCCACCATCCCAGGAAGCTCTGTGAGTGACGGTTAACGTAACATACAGTTTTCAAAATGAGGAAAGTGAAAATGACCAAAGTTGGAAATTCTGAATTGTGCTACACTGTTAATACCATTTTATTTCTTACCACCCACAGGATGCAATAAAACACCAGTCATTCATCGGACCTGAAAAAAAACTGGAACGAGGAAACGCTGAGAAAGTATTCCAGTCTGTTGATCAAATTATTGAAGGTGAATTCTTAAGTCTTTTTCCATTTATTCTTTGCAGCTGAGGTCCTGGTAGCTTCTCAAGAGACTACTAAATAGGCAATGACATTGTAATTTGAGGTTTAATCTTTCTAGTAAACAAATGAAAAATGTGCTATTGGCTGGGTTTCTCTGTCGAGGTACAAGTTTCAATAAGCTCTGTATAGCGTCCTGCTAGCAGGCCATCTCATCATAGAAATGTGTTCACCCTTAGGGAGTACATCTCATTTTTTATTCTTTTCTGATAGTTGAGGTGTTGCTCAAGTCAATAAAAACCGATTCCCAGTTCTTGAGAATACAGCGATGTGCGCTGGTAGGGAAACGCAGGCAAGTATGCAGGAGAATTCTCAGTTATCACCTGTGTGGTAATAGCTGCCTGTGAAGTTTTGCCAAACAATGGTGATTCCTTGATAGCAAGACAAGATGCCAAATGTTATTCCTCACTACCTGGAAGAAAATAATATTAACATTTAGAAAAATATTTTTGAACTCTGTTTTGAATATACCTAAACTAAATATCCCTAAAAATAAGAACCCAAAATATTTTTAAAAAATTACAGCCAAGAAAAATAATAATAATAAAAATAAGAACCCATTTGCTTGCTGTTTTTAATAGGAGAAGTGCATGTTGGAGGACAGGAACATTTTTATATGGAAACTCAAAGTGTTCTTGTGGTCCCCAAGGCAGAGGATAAAGACGTGGACATATACATGTCGATGTAGCACTCACCCGGGTCAGCGCCTTCCCTATCACTGTTTCTCAAGTCACAGCTGATGAACTTCAGAGTGAGGCGGTGTCCTTTTCTTGGTTTATAACCACAGAACTCAGGTATAGCAATAATGGTTAGCCAAAGCCTAGCTCTAGTTTTTCTCAGCACTTATCCAGAATTAGATGCACATTCCTATACATTTAAAGATCTTTTAAAATTTTATGTAGCATGGCTATTAACTATAAAGAATAAAATAGAAGTTATAAATGGTCGTGATATTGATATTAATTTTCAATTTTGTGTCCATGAATCAGTGAATCTAAAGCCAGCTGTAGCTAAAAGACTGGCTGCTGTCCCTATTTTATTACACTGCCCCAAAACTATGATATTCGTGTGTTTCTATTATCTTCCTTGGGGTCCCTGGAAGGTACACGTGGTTTATGAATTCACTGCTAATGGAAAGGCAATTTGGAAGAAAGGCCTGGAAATCTACTTTCAAAAACTCAGCTCATGAAAACCCTACAGAGCACAGTTCTACTCCGACGACACACCTCGCCATGAGTAGAAATCAACTCAATGGCAGCTGGGTATTTTCTTTTTAAAAAATGCTCTTTAGCCCGCACAGCTCAGTGGACATCATGTCTTGGGTTCAAGACGTTTCTTGGTCTACACACAGCACCCTCAGTTCCCGCAGTGAGTCCATCATCGTGTGTTTCTCCAGAGGTCTGGCCCCACCGTCACTCGCTGCAAACTGCCCCTGCTACACCCAGGGCGTCTCTGCCAGCAGCCCGCCAGCTCTGCTACTCAGCTCTCTCTTCCAAGGGCCAGCGGACCCTAGCTTTCCAAGTTGGTGGGCCAGATTCTCACCAGCAAGGCAGGAGGAATTGTCACCTGATTGATTTCTCACTTAAACGTGGGCAATGTTTTCCTTTAAACTTCCCGCGGTGTGCCGCTGTGTGGCTGCTGCTACCGCTTCCCACGTGCTGCGTCCACCAGCCTCTTCTCTTGGGTCTCTGTCGTTGATGAAGCATCGGCGACACGCCAGGTTTGCCTTCCTGTTGCATGGCCCGCTGCCCAGCACTGCCCACCTGACTCAGCACCACTGTTACGATTTCCCCGCAGATGGTGCCGCACTCCCTCCAGCTCGTCTGTCTGCCAACTGTCTTACACACGCCCGCACTAATATTTTACAGAGACGAATCTCACGTGACCCTGTGAGGGGCTCTAGAGGCTGCCCATCACGGAGGATGAGGAGTTTGTTGTGATGATCGTATTATATTCTTTAATGTGATCTCCCATTAGTGAAGCTTGAAAAGCAACAGCTATTTATTCTCTCAACTTCTTTGCAGGCATTTACAGCAGTTTCTCTAGTCTCTCTTCCAAAATAGATAAAGATTTTTCTCCAGTTTCTTTCCCAAAATGGAAATAGATGTTTATGCTGGGCAACAGGGAAATTTATCAAGGATTTTCTATTTCAGTGAATAAATTCCTTGCTTAGAATGCATGCTCTGAGTACCCTTCTGGGGACCTATAACCAACTCGTAACTCACAGCAAATGGTGGCTTGTGCCTTGGGTATTCCAAAGAACAGGACCAACTGCCATGTGAAAAGGTTGGGGGAGCCTTCGGAGGAGAAACAAGCAAGCCTGCAGTGGCAGCAGTGGCAGCTGTGGTGGCCAACAAGTGAGTGTGCCTGTGACTTGGGGTTTTCTGTATTCTGGTCCTCAGCTCTCTATTCCCAACTGGATGTATGTTCAAGAGGTTGCTCAGAAGGCTGTCAGTGCTAAATAAACACCAAGGTAGGAAGAGCTGTCTAGCACTAGATGGCTGTTAGCCTCCAGGCCTAATTCATTAGGGTCACTGCCACATGCCACAAGGTTGGTTTTTTGTGCTGGACACCTGAGGGGGGCTGCCAGATTACTGGATTCTTCTTCAATACTCTTGCTGCTTTTAGCTTAAAAGCCTTCCTATTTCTCAATAGTGAAGGAATTCATGGTAAGTGAAACAGGTGATTTGATTAGTCAGTACTCTTTTTTTCAGACACGAGCAGAACCCTATGATTTAGAAGTTAGGAAAAAGAAAGATACTCAGATCTTGCCCTTGGGCAGCTTAATATTTTTGGTGTGAGAGGACATCTGATGACGTATCAAAAATTGAGTGTATTTAGAATGATAGTCAGGAAATTACCGATGGTTATACTCCCAGGAAGACCGTGTGACTTGGAGAGAGGACAGACAGAGACATGTGCTTCTCACTGAATTCCTTTTTTTAACCTTCTGAATTGTGTAACATGTGTATATATTGTCTATTCAGCAAAATTAATTATTAAAAAGAAAAAATGTAACTTTTATTAATATACATAGCTAGTAAGTGAAGTTAGGTATGAAACTGGAAGGATGAGATCCCAAAATCTGTTTTTCCAAACCAGACCAGATGTTGTCTGCATGCAAGCTTCTACATAGAATATCCAGTCATCATGAGCCATTACACACACACACACACACACACATACTGCTTTCCAGAAAATAACAAAATTACCAAGGCCACCAGGTAAGTATTCCATTGTAGTAGACCCACAAAAACTAGGTGGACTGTGATTTCGAGTGCTCAGTAAGGAGGGTAATCCTAAGTGAACTATTGAGGGAAGTGAAGGGTAAGTCTCAGAATACTGAAGAAGAACCATCATGGATTTCTAACTATGGGAGGCAAAAATCAAAGAGATGCTTTTGTAGAAACTGAATTCTGCTGCTCTTATAGGAATTGCAGATGAAAATGTCTAGAGAAGATTCTGAAATTTGAACAATTGCGGTATTCTGGACATAAGAAAATTAAGTCTCAGACAAGGAGGTAGCTACTGAAAAAGAAGAACTGGATCTTAGAAATGTTGTCAGAGAACAAATAAATGGCAGGATTTTGAAGATGGGCTGGCTATTTAGATGAAAATTGAGAAATCAAGACTTTAAAGTTAAACTTGAAGATCAGATTAGAATTAATACCATTAGTTTAAATGAAGAATTTTGCCCCAGAGGTAATAATAAATGAATCACAGAAGTATCTAACTTCAGAGGGTTTTAAACTCCCAAATTATACAGAGGCTGGCCAGAAATTTGCTGTTAATTGTTAGAATGAGAGATAAGCAACATTGTCAAGGAAGAGGACAGTTAAGACTTAAGTTGTCAAGACAAAAGGCCCCCAGGAAGCTTAACAGAGAAAAGCAAAAATTACCATAAATTACTTAACACCTGACAGAAACAAACCCAGGAGAATAGCCTTGAAGCTTAGAAACAACTTTACAAATAACCTCTTGACCCTGGACCATCTACAAAGAAAACATTCCCAACCTACAAAGCTCCAGGTGGCCTCAACCAATCAGTGAAGGGGTCTGCTTTCTCTCCCTGCTTTGAAATAGGGCTATAAAAATGCCAGATGGAAAGTTACCTGGGTTGCCCCTGGCTCAGTGTGATTCGGGGTGCGTCCCTGGTGCACCAGTATTTTTCCTGTTGGACATATTCTTTAATAAAATTTAACCTTTGAAGTAACAGTGTCGCGTCTTGAAAACCACGGACCCTAACATTAATGAGCACTCTTACTAACTGAAAGTTAGGTACAAAACAACCACAAAAAAACAAAACAAAACTATCTATCATGGCTCCTGAGAAAGTCCAAGATAAAACGAGCTTTTTAAACATAAAGATAGCTTTATAGCTGACTCATTTACATTAAGAAGCAAAAAAATTGTAGCTTCCTATTCCTTCCTGGAAGTAATTCTCCTTGACTTTTAGTTAGTTGTATGACCAAAGGCATCTGCCAATGGTTTCTGGAACATTCCACAAACTTGACCCCTCCATCTCAAATCTCTTAAGGTGTGGTTCTATTTCTTTTTTTCCCCCCTCTCTCCAGGACTGGCCACCCCATCCGTTTTATTTTAGAGCATGGGATGACATGTGAATAACAGGAAGACGCCACCCGCTACTTGGGAAATATAAGGTGAGTGGATACGAAAGTCAATACATGTAATAGACAAATCAAGTGGTTCACTAAATTGTAGTTTCAAATATTTGCATTGTTACCCACATGCACACCAGACAGCAGGATTACTGTATCTTTGGCCAAGCCTTAGTGCTGTAATTTGTGTGCATTGAGTCACTGCACATAAAAGAAGCCAAACTGGTTGTCATAATGTGGACTCCCAACTCACAGAGATCCCATGTGTGTCAAATTAGATGGGTGTTTCTCAGGGTTTTCAATGACTGCTTTTTTAAAAAGCAAATCCCTAGACCTTTCTTCCAAGGTATCTCTGGGTAAACTTCAGCCTCCAAACTTTTAGCTACCAGTTGAGTGGATTCACTTTGTACCACGCACTGAACACTAATGTAGGCAATGAGAGGAAGGTTAAAAGCAAGAAGATGTGAGCAGAAGCTATAGCATTCACAGATCTCCTGCTTTTGGGGCCCTCAGGAATACAGCCGTGTTAGGATTTGGGGTGACATTTGCTCAAACTCAATTCATCCTGTACATTGGTAAGCTCATTATAGAAGAGCTCCCACCTTCCTAAAGATATCCTTCTGGGGATTTTAGCCCTGTGGAACACAGGCTGGAATCAAGAAGTGTGCAGAAAATAACACTAAGTATGTAAAGTAGCCATCACAAATCTCCAGCACTGAATACTGGAAATTTAAGTCAGTAAGGGCAGGCGTTTGGTTTTCTCTCAGAGCTTCAATGATTATGACTTACAGATCTTGATATGGTTTCCACAGCACTATGGGTTAAAAGCCAGTCCCTGGTCTGATACTACCTTCTGTAGGAAACCCCGCTGACGGAGCCCCCACGTCCCACCGTTCGTTCATTCATCTGGCTGAATGAGGCCCAGCCGTTTGTGTTTTAATCTCCAATGTTTTAGATGAACACTGAGTTTTCAGAATCATTGGAACAGGAAATAGTTTTCTCCTATTTTTACATAGGGGTTAGTGAGGCACAGAAGGGTTGAATGGCCTGCCTAAGGCCATTCAGCTAGTAAATGGTAGAACTAGAGTCTGATAGCAGCCAGTTTCTGACCCCTCAGCGCACACTCTCACCGGGAGTGGAAGGGTTCCACTTGAATGCCCAGCAGGCGGCAGCTGAACTGCCCGTGCTCCCCGAAGTGTGTTTGCCGCTCACAGATTGGCCTTATGAACAATGGGCAAATTGAAGCAGCAGACATTGACTACCACATCAATGGAGGCTGCACACCAGATGACTCTGAAATGGTACGTGACTCACTGAACCAGCTGGGATGCCAACTCTGTGTTGTGACAGGGTCAGTGCAAGCTTGGTTTCTTAGAGTGTTAATTTAGAAGGTCTGCTGTGTATATTGACTCATGCCTATCTTGTATGGAATACCAGTTGTAGACAACGATGACTCAGCTAGCCTCCGGATCACTACTGCTCTCTGCCTGCGAGGCTGCCAAGACCTGCTGGTTTCTCTGCCCTTTTGGGACACTTTGTTATGGAAAATACTCAACACTCATGTCCACTGGCTACAGTGAAGTCAAGGCATGTCCCCCCAAAACTTCCTTAGAGATCGCTCACTCACTCTCTCCATATCCCTCTTTACTGTAGGCAAGGTCAGTGGGACCAGGAAATGTAGTGTGTTGAGATTAAAAAAAAAAAAAAGTTGCCATTGGAGTTGGGCCAACTCATGGTGACATCTTGTGTGCAGAACAGAACTGCACTCCAGAAGATTTTCGAGGCTGTGACCTTTTGGAAGCAGATCGCCAGACCTTCATTCATAGTCTAACATCCTTAACAAGAAGTGCAAGAACATCACTGGACTGTTTGGCTTTTCTCTGCTAACCAGCAATGTGTCTGTCTGTTCCAAAAGCTTCTGAACTAGTCTTTTCTCTGCCTGCTCATCTTACAAGGGGAAGCACCACTTATTACCTTTGCTTCCCAGTAGATCTTAGAATAGAAACCCACAATTCACTCCATTTATGAATGCAAAGGATGGAACTTTCATGATCAACCTATCCATGATTTTATGATACACAAAGCTATCATTTTTAATGCTCATTTAAACATATTCTAATTTTAATAACAAATGTCTATTATAGTACATTGGAGAAGGAGATGCTGTCCTGAGATCCCTCAAATAATAGTTTGTCTTACCTCCAAAAAAAGTTGGGAATGGTTGTGCTCATTGGGCAGAGCTGTGCCTTCTGCTCTCTTCTGCACCTGGAGTCAGACCCAGCAATTCGGCGGAGTCCTGCTAAGCCATTGAGACCACAAGTCTTTGGCCAGGCCATTATCAGAAACTTTGAGCTTTGTTTGAGCCCTCGTGTCTTATATGCAATAAAGAAAGGGGGACGAGAAACACTGAAAATAATGAAGAAGTAGGAAGTCTCTAGCCTAAACGAAAATAAAATGTCTGAGTGCTCATGATAATATTTTTTGGTGTTACGGAATTAAAAGAAAAAAAAAAAAAACACTAACATTAGGTTATTCCCATTTTCTATCCAATACAGAACATAAGTTGATTTGAATTGCAGGAAAAAATTTTACCTACATACATAAATATGGACATACACATAAATAAAATGCATGTAAATGAAAATTAATAGCTGGTCAACTTGGAAGATTCTGGTTTGTGATTTTTTTCTAACAATCGAATAGGGAAACACCTCTGAATGCCTAGAATTTCACCTGCCTGGAAGGGTGATTTGATTTAGGTGCCATGGAGTCCATTTCAACTCATAGTGATACCACGTGACAGACTGAAAGTGCCCCATAGGATTTTCTTGGTTGAAACAGATTACCAGATTTTTCTGCCTTGGACACACAGGGCCACTGGGTGTGTTTGAGCTGTTCAGTTAGCAGCGAAGGGCTTAGCCATTGTGCTACATAGAGTCCTTAGGTAATTTGATTAGTGCCTGCTTAAGATGGTATCAATCCAGATTTCATGATTTTGATCCCCTTTTCACCTTGGAAAACTTTTCAGGTAATAGAATATGCTTTGCTCAAATTGGAAAATGCTTCATAAGATTCCCAACCTGCATGTTCAAGGCCGAGCCTGCAAGACCAATTTGCCATCCAATACAGCCTTCCGGGGGTTTGGCTTTCCCCAGGGAGCCTTCGTAACAGAGACCTGGATAACTGCTGTGGCAACCAAATGCCACCTGTCACCAGAAAAGGTAACCTGTGAAGCTGGTAATCAAGAAAACTCTGTACAGATAAAAGCTCACCCTTTCAATTCTCCAAATCATGTGGTCTTTAACATGTTTATTTTCAATGCATTCTTTCATGTTGGATTCCAGAATACTCTAAAGGTTGATCTCTGTCATGGACTCATTCTTTGTTGGTCTCGTTGTGAAGCTTGATCTTTTTTATCCACCAGGTTAGAGAGTTAAACATGTTCAAAACAATTGATAGGACAATTCACAAGCAAGAGTTTAATCCAGGGAATTTGATCAGATGCTGGAAGAAATGTATGGAAAATTCATCCTACTACCTCAGGAAAAAGGCTGCAGAGGTATTCAACCAGCAGAATTACTGGAAGAAAAGAAGAATTGCCATTATCCCCGTGAAATTCTCAGTTGGATATCCAAAGACATTTTATCATCAGGTAATTTTCAGAAACGCTTTGCAAGTCTGAAAAAAATTTTCGAGAGCTTTGGTAAAAGATCTATTGACTCTAATTTTTAGAAAATCACTTAGCAGCTCCAGAGGGTCTTGGTATTGGTTTGACGGACGTGTTTTCTTCTGCTGTGGCACTTACGGTATTATGGATTAACGGACAGCTACTGCTAGCAAGAAAGGCCTCCAAGGAAAACCAGCATTTAAAAAAACCACAGTTCTAATTTACAAATCATGTTAGGTCTGCCTAAAACCCCAATGACATTAAACTGTATTGTGATGCTTTTGCACAGCCCTCAAGCACTACTTCTGGAAGTTTTCTCTGATCTGATTGCCAACACCACTCACTCTTGGTTCTGCTTCTATTGAAGTCTCGCTACATTGAAATTGTCAATTTTCCTTTAGACCCCTTTCCTCTAGGGTATAAACTAAACCCTTGTTTTAGCCATTGCTGTGCTTCTCTGTCTAGTATACAGCATAAATCTCTGAATGCAACAATGAGTGGATGGATTGTTGGATGGATGATGGATGGGTGACCGAATGAACTGTTACATAAATGAGAAAATCGAATAATATTTGTGGTCATTGGGCCTTCCCTTATAATTTCTGAAAAACTGCTCTATTAGTTCTGGAAAAATTGGCTCTGAATTTTAAGGTCTGTCTTACAAAGGTCTGGTGGAGGTTTGGAAGCTACAAAGAACGCACCAACATTTCTACCAGTGATTTCTCATTGTCCGTTAATTTCCCAAAGAATTTATTTCACTTTGTCGGTGTACAACTAGCCAGAGGCTAGTAAGGAATGTTTTTAAAGGCAGTGCCTTTCAAATGGAGCAGAGATGGATCTCGAAAAGGGAGCATGGTGGAATTGTAGAACAAATTTTTTAAAAGAATGAGTCTTGTAGTATACAAAAGAATGAGTCTAGTAGTACACTACATTAGAAGACAGTTGGGGAAAAAAGATGAAAATGCCTAAACATAAGCCTACACTCTGAACTCTGGGCTCTTCTTTACAAGACACTTCTCAAACTTTTAGCAACTTATTCTTGAGGCTAGAGCTGAGTTCTGGAAAGAGAGCAATTTGAGTGTGTTAAATTACTCTAAACTGGGTCACACATCTCCTTCAACAACTCCGTTTCTCTATTTGCATTCTGCCACTAGGAGATTTAGAAACAAAATCCTTACTCTGTAAAACAAGACTCTTTACAAATGTTTAACCACACCCAAAATCATGTTTTAGAGAAATTGTGAAGCTCAGGGAAAACAATAGCAGTTTTACTTTACTTATTAAAGTGTGTGGACATGTTTCACAGGCCCAGAATTGCCTGACTTTGATTTTCCCTCTAGTCACACCTGAATCTTTTTACCTTTGCCTTGCAAAAATTACCTGACCTGGATTCTACTTGCTAAAACATTCTCCACTCCCCTTTTGAGGGACACTAATCTGAGACCACAGATTGATAAATTGCACCTGGAAGAATCTGTATTTTAATAAGAGATTTCTAGAGATGGAACTTAAATCTCCATATTTTCTCAATCTAGGAAATGGAATAGCCAGGCACTCCTTGGAAACTCTATGAGGCAGTGCTACTCTATCTGTCAGATCACTATGAGTTGGAATTGACTTGACAGCAGTGGGTTTGGTTTTTTGGTGTAGGTAGTATAGTTCAGTTGTAGCCGTATTTTAACAGATTTCTCTTTTTTTTGAAGGAAAGAAAGGAATATTGCCTTCTCTCCTATCACCAGATAACCAATGTTCATGGTCTAGTTTAAATCCTTCCATTTCTTTCTCTATGTTCATGTGATCATAAGTAAACATTCATACAATATACAGGGGTTTAGTGTGTGATATTTTAATATCTTCATAGAAGAATATTCCTCTCATCTCCTGCTATCTTTTATCTTTCTTACCTAGTAAATGCCAGTTGCCATGGAGTTGACTCTGACTTACAGAGACCTAGTGTGTGTCGGAGTAGAATTGTCTTCCCCAGGGTTTCCAACTACTGATTGTTCAGAAGTAGACCCATAAGCCTTCTTTCTAAGATAACTGTAGGTGAAATTAAACTCCCAAATTTTGGTTAGCAGTGAAGCCATAATTGTTTGTTCTACCCAAGGGACTCCTTAACTGTTTTATTGAGATATAATCCACAGACCATAAAATTTAAAGTATACAAATGAATGCCTTGAAGTATATTCACAGAGTTCACCACTATTATCGTAATGTAATTTTGGAGCATTTTCATTATTCCAAAAAGAAACTCCAATGCATTGTCACAGCTGGGAATTTACTCAATGGACATATTTACAAAAAATATTGCCAAGGTATATATGCAGAGATGTTCATTATTAGAAGATGTTCATACAGGAATGAAAAAAAGTACAAAGTGTCTCTTATTTGGGAATTTCTTAAATAAGTTATGAAACTTCCATATGATTAAATAAGGGGGAGATATTCAAATAAATTAGGTGAATTTATGTATGCTGCTGTGCAAAATGTCCAAAATAGATTAATAAGGGAAATGGTATTTATAATGTTACATGTAAAAATTATTTCATAGGACTATGGAATATTCATTTAAAAATTCTGGAGGAAATTACAAGGATTGATGACAGTGGTTATTATTAGGAAGGGGGATGCACTAAATAGGCAGAAGAGCTTCCATTCTCTATCTTGAGGTTTCCCTTATGGCTTGATTTTTTAGCTAGATAACCAGCTCAGTGGTACCTGACAATGACATGTCTTTATACTTTGCTGTATTTTTTTATTGTTATAAAAGTATAGAGACCATGACATTTGCCAATTCAACATTTTTAATGTGTACAATTCAATAAAACCAATTATATCATCATGTTGTGCAATCACAACAATTTCTGTTGCCATATTTTCTTTTTTTTGTTTTGTTTTTTTTATAACTTTTTTTTTTTATTTAACATAACTGAGTGAAAATGTACATTCACATGTAAATTTACATGCCCCCCTATATGCAGCTTCCGCTGCTCTCCCTGTCCGGTGACTGCACACTATTCCTCTCTGCTCCATACATGTCTCATCCTCCCAACAGTCTCCTTTCCCCTCCTCTCCGTCCACTCCCCTTCCTCCAGCCAGAGGTCAGCAAGATGATATCCTATAGATGTATAGAACCATAAAGTGCTTCCAACATATGGTTACTCTGCATTGCCAAGTCCATTCCATTCCTGTCCAAAGAGTGGACCTTTGTTATAATTTATGGGAACGGGCAGCATCAGGGCCGGGGGCCATACTCTCAGAGGAACCCCAAAACCGCTGGACCATCAATTGAGGTCTTTTAGTGGAGATCTCATGATGCACCTCTTTTTATTCTTGTGTTGCCAGTGAGACTCCTCTCTGTGAGCTCCATCGTGGCTATCGCTGGTGGTGGCCGGGCACCATCCAGTTCTTCCGGTCCCAAGTCGATGTAGGCACCCACTCTTGTGGGTCTCTCTGTCTTCTCCGTTGTCTTTACCGCATTGTTGCCATATTTTCTGTTCACGTAAACAAAAACTCAATGCTACCAAGCCAGAATTTCCCCTTTATAAAGTTCCTCCCGCTCCTGCTAACCACCACTGTTACACGCTAATCTCTATACATTTGGCTATTCTAGCTATTTGCCTGCTTACATTGTACTTCCTAAAGGCAATTAAGAGTAATATGCTTACAGGGTTTGAATAAGGAGAATGAACTTGTAAGGATTTGTCAGTCTCCAAATGGCAACTAAGAGAAAAACCAAACTCATTTGCCATCATGTCAATTCTGACTCATAGCGACCCTACAGGATGGAGTAGAACTGCCCCCATAGAGTTTCTGAGGAGAATCTGGTAGATCTGAATGGCCAACCTTAAAAAGAGTCTGTAATTCATCAAAGAATAAAGAGTTCTAAATTCTGGTTGTTCACATGTGGGTCGATGTCTGTTACTTTGCAGAGTAGGAGAAGAGAGAGAAACTCTCCTTGTTGAATTCAGCCTCCAGCTAAGAGACAGTAGGAAAAGAGGAGAATGCCTGGCAAGAATTTCATGTATAGTGACTGAATAAAAGAGTGAAATGAGTGAAAGAACTGTGACTAAATTCTAATGGTTAGATATACATTTAGGCTTAGCACCTAGTTTTCATGAAAGGCCACCTTTATTATTCTCAGATGACACAAGGGTTTATTCCATCTCGTGATGAAACTACTGCTTCTATACTTGACAAAATGAAACAGTGGCTTTATTTCAGTAGCTTTTGGTACTTTTTGTGACGGCATCGACAGAAAAACTCCTGATTCTCTTTTCAGGCAGCTGCTCTGGTTCATATCTACACTGATGGGTCTGTGTTGGTTGCTCATGGTGGAGTTGAACTGGGACAAGGTATTAACACCAAAATGATACAGGTGAGACACATGGTTTCAGTTTTGCTATTTGCCAAGATGAGGCTTCATGGAAGAGTAGTTCCACCTTCTGTATTACTTGGTTAATCTTTAGATTTTGTAATGTAATGAACAGAGCTACCCACAAGTGTCCCCAGACATCACTCTGGATTACCCAGCAGTGAACTGACTGGGACAAGGGAAAAGGGGGTTAGCTTCCTTTGCTAGTGATAGCAGCTGCACCAAAACTCAGTTTCTCAAGGCACTAGCAGCTCCCATCTTTTCTCTTCCCTCCCCTGGAGGGGTTATACTCAGGTGCTGGCTACCCAGCATCCCCAGGCAGCTCCTGAACATAGTTAGCGCCTCAAATTCAGACTTCTTGGTTCCACATAACCTGTTTGTTCCCCCATCAACAAGTCCACATTCTCAAGCTCACCGTATAAAAAAGGAGACTCACATAGGACAAGAGGCTCTGCACTGTGGACCCACATTCATGTCCGCCCACTCTGTGTGTGATGAAGAGATGGATAATCTGCCGTTTCTCTTCCTTTGCTAACACATGGCTTTGTGAGATTCCCCCTACCCCAATGGAGCCTGTTTTTGAACTCATGCCAGGAAGTAGTGTAGGATTTATTCTGAACCCTAGTACACAACAGTTTGAGAGGATAGAAAACTTTCATTTTAAAGAATTTGAAAACTCTTGAAGTTTAGGTTTGTTTATATATGTCTGCCTACATCATAAATTATGGCTCTCCTTATGGCTTAAAAAAAAGGGCGGGGGGAGAGTCTTTACTAATAGGTTTAAATTATTGTCCCAGTTTCACCCAGGACCAACATATCCTATCTGCTTGTTTTCTGTGCAGGTGGCAAGCCGTGAATTAAAGATACCCATGTCCTACATACACCTTGGTGAAATGAACACTGTGACAGTGCCCAACACAAATGCCACTGCGGCATCCACAAGTGCAGATGTCAATGGAAAAGCTGTGCAGGTGATGGCTTTACAGACACCCAAATGTCTTTTAAACCGCAGACACCATTTCCAAAGGGGTCTCTCTGTCTAGTCTAGAAAATTCCTCCTGATGCTTTTTCACATGAGCACTGATCAAAAGAGAATAAAACACCATCTCACTGTGTTTCTCTTTTCCACCTGAAAAAGTGGACCTTGGAGTATTGTTTACTAGCATACATTTTGTGTTTTCTAAAACTTAATTTTAAGAACACATTCTCAAAACCCTGATTTCACAAAGGTTGGAAACACTGCCTCATTCCTTAAATATTATTTGCGGTATAGAACGTAATACAGTCCAATCATCCTCAGCCTCGTAGTAGGATAGGGAGAATCCTCAGATGAAGATCAGTGTCTCTTGAGCTCTGTATTAACAAGCAAGGAAGTTAACTCTTCGAAGCCTCCAATTATGAATTGTCACCACTCCGCCACCCTTGCCATGTCACTCTCTACCTCCGAGCAGGACAGAGCATAGCAACCCAGAACAAATATGGCCCCAAAGAGCTCTCTGAACTGAATCAAGTGAAGTCTTGTTGAACCCACACCTCTGGGGACTGAAAGAGGGCAAGTGCAATTCCCACTTTGAAAGAGGAATGGGGAGGATCTCCCTCTTTAAGTCAACTGAACTTCAGTACCAGTGTCAAGAGTAAATTATTCAATACCTGGTAACTTTGTAACCATTCATATTATAAGCATTTCTTTAAGAAAGCTCTACAGATGAACCCAGAATAAATGAGACACTAATAATGAGTACTGTGATTACCTAATTTTATTTAGTATTTAAAACAACCTCCAAGATACACGTTAGTTAGGGTGACTATGGCATTCAAAGTAGGATAGTTTGGTGAGTAAAAGAAGCCACTAACGAGGGCAAACGTGGCTGTGGTAGCATGCTTGTCCCCTTTCCCATTCTTGCCTATTCTGCAACATTTCCTTGGATTTAGGCAGACATGAGTATGGCAACATGCTAGTCCATTTCCCAGTTTTTTCTATTCTGTAATATTTCATTAGATTGAAGCAGACCTTAACCTCTGGCAGCTTCCTTGTCTGCTCACCCCTTTTCCCCTTTAGAATATATGCCAAACAAAGCTTCCATTTTGTTTTACTGAAAAAAAAAGAAGCAGCAGCCACTAATTAAACACAAAGACATCATGTGAAAATAGAGATTGTCCTGGGCAGGTTCTAGGGCAAATCTCCATGTCATCAGTGAGATCACCAAGGTGTGGAGAGCACCCGTCACTCACATGCTGAACAGCAACAAAGCTATTTGATCCTTGGAATGTCTGATCCCACACCCACGTCTCCTTCCACACTACATGCCTTTTTCTTAGCCTTTTGTGGGAACAGGTCTTACACTCACTGCCCTCTGTAGTGGCTTTCCACAGTAGTTTTCACAGTCCTGCTAAGTAACAGATCTTAAATGGAACCTTAATACATAACACAAGAGAGCTTTTTGGCTGTACTTGAGCAAGTGGGACTTGTACTCTGTTGGACTTCCTCCCCTGCCGCATTCTCCCAAGAAAGCTCCCAAAGTCCCACCTGCACTCACAGCTGAATACCAAGACCTGGCCCTTGCCTAGATATGGATATAAACCCAAACAGAAAATACCTGAGAGGAGGGGAAAAAAATGGTTAGCACCGGATAGTAAGCACAGTTACGCTTCACTGACACTCCTGTCCTTTTCCAAGTGCAGAATGCTTGTCAGACCCTGAGGAGATGCCTGGAACCCGTCATCAGCCGGAGTCCTCATGGTTCCTGGGAGGACCAGGTGAGTATGAAGTACCACCGGAGGCAGCAGAGCTACTATTCGAGTTATTTGGTGGAGACACCAGCCCCGTGGTATCTGTCTCCCACACAGCTTCCTCTTTCCTCTGAACAGCACAGGAAGTGCTTCTCAGTCTTTAATGAACAGACAGCTCACACAGAAATCATGTTAAAATGCAGATTTTTGTGTCTTAGTAGGTGTTGGAAATAGCCCAGGAGTCTGCATTTCTGTCCATTTCCTATGGGATGCCTCTGCTGCTCGATCACACTTTAAGTTGTAAGAGCATAGGCATAGATTTGTATCAAGAGCACATCTTGCAACCAGATATTATTGAACAGAAATTTCCAGTTCAACTGGACACTTATTTGAACCTGGAGCAGTAGCCCAGAGATGTTAACTGCTGCTCTTCTTTAAATGCAACGTAGTGTGTATTGCAGAGAAGTAGACCCCACACCACCCAGTTCCCTTTGAGAAATTTAAAGGAAAAAGAAACAATAAATTGAAATAGAATTCTTGCATGAGAAGCTGCTGTCTTGGATCATGTGTTAAAGTGTCTTCAGTCAAGGCTACCAACACTTGCTATCTTCCATGCACACATTGTGAACTTTCATGGGGAAAATTGGATAGGCTTTTTCTGCATGGTAATCCTTCTTTCAGGAATTAAAGTTTTGATAATAGAACAGGACCTCAATAAATGTTTGAGGGAGCAGAGGCTATGAAAATCCTCAGGAAGCAGTAATGTTCCCATTAAAAATTTTTGTATTTGTTGTTATTGTGTGCTGTTGAGTCAATACTGGCTCATAGCAACCCCATAGGACAGAGTGGAGCTGCACCATAGGGTTTCCAAGGAGCGCCTGGTAGATTCAAACTGCCAACCTATTGGTTGTCAGCCTGAGCTCTTAACCATTTCACCACCATAGCCACAGCTCCAACCTAGACTTACTTCCTCATACACAGGGACAGGAAGATGGAGACACTTTGTCAGATTTTATTTGAGGGCCTGCATTTAAACTTCAACCTAGATGTTTACCTTTATTATTGTTTCATTTATTCATTGGAGCAAGCCAAGTCAAGTGCCAAAACAACGATGTTGTCTCCTCAGTGGAAGGCAGACAAAGCCAGCTCTATATCCTGTGCCCGTGTCACAGTTCACTTGGGCACTGGACTTGTTCATTCAGCAAGATAACATTTCCACTCATCAGAAAAATTAGAACAGCCACAGAAATGTTACTTCCCATGCTTCTCTTTGTTCAATTTTATATTTGTCCTTTTAAAACATTTTTTCTTTTGCAGGTTAAAGAAGCATTTACTCAAAGCATTAGTCTCTCTGCCACTGGATATTTTAAGTAAGGATTGTTGAAAACTTTGCTAATATTATTCCCTTTTAGAATAGAAAGGAAGTATAGAAATGTTACATTTAATTGCTCATGGTTTTAATGTTAAATCTTTTGTTATTTATTTTGTTTTCACTGAGGAGTTTTTATGAGAGAGAAATGTTCATGTTTCAGCTGTAGTGCCAGGACTGGAAGGGGGATTGTTTTGAGTGGAGTCCTATATGTAATACCTCATTTCATGTATACCAGCCCCAAACTCACAAGTTTGACATCAGTGGTCCTGGGCATGGTGTGGACTGTTGAGAGCAGAGGGATTTTGCAAAAGCTTTAGTGCTCTCCAGAATGCATTTGGCACTTTTACCTTCCAGTCTTTGCTTCTCTCCCCTCCCAATTATGTAACAGAGTTTTTTTAAAAGCCTTTGGTGCTTTCTACTATTTCTTGCTCTGCAGGATTATTGTCCCACAGCCAAAGATAGGCTTGTTTATAGAAGGTAGAAGTCAAACCAGAGATGACCCAAACAGCCTCGTAGCGTGGAGAGCTGAGCAAAGTACCACATCAGACTAGGGAGTTTGTCCAAGAGGCAACAGGAAGTTTTCACTAGAAGCAACCAGAAACTAATAGCCTGCTCCTACCATGTGGACGCATGTGGTTATATCACTTGAGCTTATTGGGAGGGTGTTGTGAGCTTACTGGGAGGATATTACGATTTTCCTGGTGATGTCTCTAAAATTACAGTGTTCTGTGGAGGTGGGTTGGACCTTGCTTGAATGGGAGCCATGGCCAATGTCAAGGACCCATTACAACTCTAGCTTGCGTTCTTTGCTTTCCTCTCCTGCCAGTTATTCTGCATTGCCATCTTTTTTTCCCTCCCCTACCTTCTGCCTCACTAAAGAGTCCCTTCTTCCTCCCAAGGCTAATCATTTCCTGTGCTTGGTCCTGTCCCTTCTGAGATCTTGTCCCACCGATTATCTCTTTTCTCTGTATTTTTCCTGTGATTCACCAATTTCCTCTTACAAGTATGCTCATCTTGCCCTGACCTATTGTCTTAGTCATCTAGTGCTGCTATAACAGAAATGCCACAAGCGGATGGCTTTAAAAATAGAAACTGTATTCTGTCACAGTCTAGTAGGCTACAAGCCCAAATTCCAGGTGTCAGATCCAGGGGAAGTCTTTCTCTGTTGACTCTGGAGGATGGTCCTTCTTGTCAATCTTTCCCTGGACTGGGTGCTTCCGAGGTGCAGAGACCCCAAGTGCTTTCCAAAGAACACATTCTCCTACCAGCTTTGCTAATTTCCTGGTGGTATGAGGTCCCCCAAAACACTCTGCTAGCTTCTTTCTTTTATGTCTCAACAGACTGCCTCAAGGCACAACACAATCTTACATACTGAGTCCTCCCCCAGCAACACAACTGCCACCCATTATCGCTCATTGCCATGGCCTGAATTGTGTTCCCCAAAAAACGTGTGTAGTAGTTTGGCTGGGCCATGATTCCAGATATTGTGTGAAGTTCCTTCATGTAGTAAATCCTGAATCTATGATGTCAATGAGAGAGGATGGACACAGTTGTACTGCTGGGGCATGACTTAATGTGTAAGATTGTTTGGTGCATTGAGGCAGTCTTTTGAAATATAAAGGAAAGAAGTTAGCAGAGAGAGTTGGGAACCTCATTCCATCAAGAAATCAGTGCCAGGAGTAAAGTGCATCCTTCAGACCTGAGAGGTTCCTGCACGAAGATGCTCCCCGACCAAAGACAGATGCAACACCAGGACCTTCCTTCAGAACTGGGTGGGAAAGGCTTCCCCTTCAATAGACACCCTGAATTCAGACTTGTAGACTACTGGACTATGTAAGAATAAACTTCTCCTTGTTAAAGCCACCACTTGTAGTATTTCCGTTAAAGCACCTGCTGACAAAGACACTCATTAACATCATAGAGGTAGGATTTACAGCATGGAAGAACATCACACAATACCAAAAGTCATGGCCCAGCCAAATTGCTACATACATTTTGGCGGGGGACACAGTTCAATCCATGACCCTGCGATGCATGTAAAGGGATGGTGGGGCCAATCTTGGGTCAAGTCCTTTACATATATTATCTCATTTAATCTTCCCCAAATCCTGCAAGAAGATTCTCATCCTTCTTCATAAATGAGGACACTGAAACTCAAACAGGTTGGGTAGTTTGTTCATTGTCATGCACTGGCAAGTAGCAAAGCTAAGACTCCAACCTAAATCTATCAGATACAAATGTTCCTGCTTTTCCCACTTCAGCATCCTAATGACTGCTTCCATTTTACTGATGGAAAAACAGGGCAGTACAGTTAAGAAATAGCAGCAGAACTCAATAATCAGAATCATTGCTTCTAGGTAACCCTTTCTTCTACTTTTTTTGTTATTGTCACAAAATACTTAGCCCAGTTTCAAAGTCCATGTCCCCATTACACTACGTAACCCTTCCTTCAGCAATCTGTGTTGGAGTTAGTCATCTTGTAACAAAATACAGAAATTATACAAATACTTAACATTTATTGAATCCTTTTAATGTGCTAGGTATTACTCTAAATAGTTTCCCTGTGTACTCTAATTAGATCTCAACAATCTGTGAGAAAGCAGTATTATTTTCCCATTTTAGAAGTTCAAAAACTGAGTCTCAAAGCAGGTAAGTAACTTGCCTGATGTCATGCAGCTAATCAGCAGTGAAACTAGAACCCAGGTCAAGGGCAGACTTCTGCAGAGCTCATCATCTTCATCATTGCAGTGAGCTGCCTCTGTCCAGTGACTAATAAATACTAGAATTTAAATCAGCATGAACCCTTTCAGACTCAGCCCAGGTTTCAAGCTAGTTTAATTGTGTAAACTTCACCAGCTTCAAATCAAATTATCAAGATGGTTTATTCCTGGACCATATTTCTGTAATTCTCAATAGAAATACGTTCACAGAACTACAATTCCCACATTCTGATCCTGGTTTTTACTGAGGATTCTATAAGAAGTAACTATATGAAAAAGTCGCTGCATTTTTGGAAAATGCTGTTAAAGATGCAGCACATTTATTTTTCAAGAGCTCTAAACATAGGCACCATAAATTACTTTTAGAGTTCAAAGTGGAAAACTCTTGTTTCCTAGTGATCTGATATGCTTCCTTTGTTGCATAATAAATGCTGTGTAACTTCTGACTGCTGTGACAACCAGGAAATCCAAGTTAATTCTTGTGCTTACTTTAGGTTTTATTGTATGCAAGTTCTTATTCTTTTACTATCTATTTCATCTCACTTTTTGGCTCTCATCTTTTACTCTTATTTTAATAATTTGTTATTCTATTGTGTTTGGGTCTACCATGAGTCTTTTTCTAAAAATAGGCTCATTTAAGGCTCACTTAAGAAATAAAGAAGGGAGATTAAATATTTATTTCTGACATGCATCTCCCAGAAATTAATTTTTTAGCCAGTTTAAAAGATCCTCCTTATAGTAATCCTGGTCACACCTGAAGAAGACTGTTTGTAGGTTAGTTCTTACAGCTGATCACAGAAGCTTTAACTTTTTTAATATGTTGAAATAATCAAAAATGTACTTTTTTTATATTTTGAAACAATCAGAAATTCACAGAGTGGTGAATATGTTGCAAAGAACTTTCTTTTCCCTGAGTCATTTGAGAGTAAATTGTCAACATGATGCCCTGTTACCCTTGAACACTTTCGTATTTAGTTCTACATAACCCTAATACAATCACTGGAATCCAAAACTTAACATGATACAATACTACTGCAAATCCTCAGACGACGTTCGAGATTTCCCAGTTTTTACAATCATGCCTTTTAGAGCAAAAAGATCCAGGTCACATCTCACTTGGTATTTAGCTGCTCTGTCTGTGTAGTGTCATTCAGCCTGAGATGAGTCGTTCAGCTCTTTTAGACACCCACAACCTGGACGCTTCTGAAGTATCAGTTATTTTATGAACTGTCTCCGTCTGAGTTTGTCTGATGTTTCTTCCTGAACAGATGAAGGTTATGCCTCTTTGACAGACTGCTACAGAAATGAGTCTGTGTTCTTCTATTTGTTTAATTAAATGATGAATGATTTCAGTATGTCCTCTTGGATTAAGATAGGAACCAACTGTGAGTTTTTTTTGTTTTCCCATTTGTAGTTAATAAGTATTCTGCGGAAAGAGACTTGGGAACTATGTAAATGTATTATTTTTCACAAAAAT
Source organism: Heterohyrax brucei (assembly GCA_028571685.1). NCBI lineage: Eukaryota > Metazoa > Chordata > Mammalia > Hyracoidea > Procaviidae > Heterohyrax > Heterohyrax brucei. The sequence continues at coordinate 109,912,142 of CM053146.1, forward strand.
TTCTACTGACTTATTGATGGATTACAGACTCAGGGTTTCTTTTTGTTTTGGTGACTGGTAATTTATTACCACGATTATTGTTTACTTTTATTTACTGTTATTTTTCTTGATGCCTGAATGATTCCAATGACTGACTCCAGGCCTGGGGCAAGCAAAGTCTAAGATGAGCCTAGACTGTCTCGTTGTGCCACAAGGCAAGAAAACACTCAAAGAATAATGGTGACATGGCAAAAAAGACACACAAGGGCCTTGAAGGGGTTGCCACTGGCCAAATCTAAGACCCATTTTCCTATAGTGCAATCATTTTTTTCAATAGCTTTTCTCTAAACATCATTTTATTTTGTCCTCTTCTCCAAATTTAAAAGAAGGGGTCCTCTAATGAACCAATGGTATTGTGAATATCTTTTTAATTCACTCTACTGAATTGTTAGCCTGTAGCTTGGGGTTTTTTGTTTGTTTGTTTTGCTTTTGTTTTGTTTTTGGCTTTTTCCTTGACAGTCAACTTAGACGTAAAGCCAGAGCATCACCAGAAGGCCTTCCTCCTGTTTTGTTTTCATCTCCTAATTCGGAGAACGCCAAGCCAAGTGCCGTCGAGTCGGACAGCAACAACAAAAACAACCCAAGTGTGAAGGGGACAGACTGCTCAGAACCCACGTGCACTTCACATTTTCTCTCCCCATGGGCAAGACTACACAGGAAAACAAATCCTAACCAGCAGCTTCCTTTGGAAACACAGAATTAGAAGGGAGGTCGACAATCTGACTCTTAAATGTAGTTGTGGGTAGCCAGCCTTACACCCCCAACTCATTGTCAGCAGAGTCAGGAAATAGCTAAGCTCGGCAGGGCTTCTCTGCCCACTGCCAGTATTTCTCTCTGTTTCTTTCTCTTCCTCAAGCTCATGAGGTTTCCTAAGCTCTTCTGACTGATGTGTTAGTATAGATACTTCCTAACAGATAGTCCTGAAAATACTATGCCACTTTAAATATGTATATATCGAAAGCAATTTCTCTACATGAAAAATGGTAAGAGAGGTTGTCACATTGAAGATAATACGTTATCTATCTCATCTAAAACGTGCGGAGGTCCGCCATCAGCCTTGTAGACAAAGTCACGAGCCCCTGTAAATGACGGGCTGAAGCATCTCACCTGTGACATGTTTTCTAGCCTACTGCCCTTGATATTAATTGGCTTCCTAATTAAATTTTCTTCAAAAAGATACCCCCTCCTCTCCTGGCTCGGGGATCAGGGGAGATGCCTTCTGAGAGGGGCCCTTTACTACCCCCTTGGTTTATAAAATAATATTGGGAAAACCTGTACAGGAATTTCTGGGGAAAAGAGCTCAGAGGAATGATTTCTAACACAGCCAGCTTGAGAGCAGCAAGGCCGGCCCAACCCCTGCTGACTTCTCCCAGCTGCTCACCCCATGAGATAAGCAAGCTTGCAAGGAGGCCCTGAAGGGCTTTCCAGAGATAACTCCCCTTACTCTCTTTCTCAGCTCTTAGATAGCAAACATCTTATTTCAGGAAAATAACTAGATTCCCAAGTTTATTACATTTGGTATCGGCAAACAGACAAATACTAAAGAATTGCCTTTCTTAGAGTAGTTTAAGAGAAACTTAAAATAAGGGACGGTGAACACCCATTGTCCTTACAGGAAGAGATAAGGAAGGGCAGAAAAGGAACAAATAGAGACTGTATAACTTTTAAGATGGGTTTGTCCTCTTTTCCTGCTTAGGTAAAGTTAATAGAAGTCTACGATTAGTTTTGCTCCAGCTGTTAATTATAAATCACAAATATGCCTGTCTCAGACGATTCTGTAGAGGACCCTAATGGTTAACATAAAAAGGAATAACAAAGTGTTTGCTTTTTACTAACTAACAGAGAAGACCCTAATAGTCAACAAAAGAAAAAGACCATTGTCTCTAACCATTGTTTAAAAGATCTTAACGGCTAACATGAAAAGAGACACTAGTCTCTGGCCATTATTTAGAAAACTCCAGTGATTGACTTGAAGAGACCACGAGGTACCTGCTTCTTGCCTAGCCAATCACCGACGTGGTCAAAGTACTACTGCCTTACCAACTATAAAAAGATAACAATAAACTAAGATGACCCTTCTCTCTTGCTCTCTGGGTCGGGCTGCCATAAACCAGAAAAGTCTTTCCTGTCTCCTTTATTCATTTCCCGCTGCGCCTCTCCCTCCCTCTGTGCGGGACCCTGAAAAGTGTCGGGGCTGGCTCCCGGCAAAAATGCTGATGTCATAGGATGAATGACACTATTGGCAGAAGTGGAGTCAGGGTGTTCGTAGAAGGAAGAAAGAAAAAGAAGGATTGCTGGAGAAAAGGAGGGTCCCATTCATTAGCTAAGCATTCTCGAAACCATGAGTCAGCTCCCAATCAGCATCAACTATTTAAAATGAGCAGTGTCATCCACGAGGTCTTCATTATCATTAGGTCAGTCACAAGGGCTTCAACAATAAAATTACAGGAGTAACCTGCAGAGTGGCTGTTCGTTCAAGATCACGGCAACTGTGATGGGGCTCACGAAGTTGAGTCTCACTGGCAACATGAGAATGAAAAGGGGTGCACCCTGAGATCTCCGAGGGCCTCAGGGTTCCCCTGGGAGCATGGCCCTTTGGCCCTGATGCTGCCCCTATCCATAAATCATAGTGGAAGTCAACTCTTCAGACAAGAATGGATTGGACTTTGCGACACAGAGTGGCCATATAGTGTGTGCACTTTATGGTTTCATGCATCTACAGGATGTCATCTTGCTGACCTCTTACTGGAGGCAGGGGAGAGGGTAGAGAGCAGGTGATGGGAGATTGTTAGGGGCATATGACATGTATAAAACGGGGAAGAGGTGTGTGCTGTCACTGAACAGGGGGAGATGCACATAGGCAGGCATGCAAAATTATATGGGATTGTATATTTTCACTTAATGATAATAAAATAAATAAAGTAAGATCACAGCAACACAGCAGGCCCAAAGGGGTGCTCTCACCTACCACCCCTCCAGAGCTTCCTGTCTGATATGTCAGACAGGACTGCAGATGTTTTCATTCCAGGCAGCATTGCTTACATGCAGAAAGAGAGGGGCAGGGGCAGAGACAGAAACAGAGAGAGCTACTGTTTGCTGTAAAGTAATTGGACTTTCCAGACAACTGTCTTTGATCAAATGTTTTATTTACAAACACACAGTAACTGTTCTTCTTGCCACCACTGTGAGCTCAACAATGATATAAAAACACTGCAAAGTGTGAATGTCACCATTATGTGTGTATGAGTGTGTAATATTCTTTCAATTACTTTTTCAGCTGGAAATGATTAGTGGTTGGAACCATACTTTAAAGTCAATGAAAATGCACTGCCTGATAGAATGAATGTAGGCATCCAGTTCCTGTAGCTGTGATGAATAGAAAAGCATCATTCCTGAACACCCCCACCCCTACCCCACCACCAAACTCAAAGCCAGGGTGATAGCCAAAACTATGCTGAAGAAATCAATACTGTAGTGACTGTTAAGCATATGGTATCAACCTAGACTTTTCAGGTTCTTTTCTAAATGAGACTTACTATAGCAGAGAAAAAAAAAGATACACATTTGGGTGTTACACACGCCCCCCCAAAAAACCCTCTAAGAAATGGCTGTTATATAGATCTGTCCATATAATTATAAATGCTTTGACTTCACATAAAAATATACAACAAAAAATATCTGAAAGTTGGGTGGAGAGAGTTGATCATAAGATTTTGTGACTCATTTGAGGTTCTGAAATCATCAGTGATGGATGATATCTGTGTTATCACTGAAATGAAAGCTAGCTTAAAAACAAATCATATGATTTTGAGGGAAAAATCACCAGAAGTTTTACAACTAATGATCACTTCGACCAAAGGCAGCAAAACAAAAGAAAAAGGTTCAGAGGCAAGAGTTAATTTTAGAATTAGCTAAGAAGGTGAAACTTGGCATAACTAAAAAGCAACTAAACCCCATACCTTCCTTCAAAATGCTATGAGGCAGTTCTACTCTGTCCTAAGGAGTGGCACTGAGTCCAATTTGACTACACAGCAATGGGTTTGTTTTTTGTTGGTTTATTCATTTGCTTCTCATTTTTGTTTTTGTTTTGTGGCTTAATCTCTCTTTATATTGTGAAAGCAGTGATTTGAGTATCTGTCTGCTTTAGAACAGCTTCAGTGAAATGGAAAAGTATTGAGTTTTTTTATGCCACAGTCTTGTTAGTTGCTCAATCAAGACAAGGTGTTGACCAGTTTTCAAACTCATGATTGTCCTGTTATTTTTCTTTATGGAGGAGGGAGGAAAGAGAGAAAGTATGTGCATGAGAGAACTTGGCACTTAGGTCTGGTACCCAAGTGATACAAATCTAAGTGAGTGATTTTAAATTTCAAAGAGGAGACTTTAAACAGTGAGCCTGTTTAGCAGGGGTTTTTTGTTGTGATTGTTGTTTCACTGCAAGGCACAGTCATAAATGCTTTGACTTCACATAAAAAGATGTGGGAAAGGAAATATCTGAAAGTTGGGTGGAGACAGTTGATCCTAAGATTGTGTGACTCATTTAAGGTTCTGAAATCATGAGTGATGGATGACATCTGTGTTATCATTGAAATGAAAAACATCACTAATCGAAGACTTTCACTTAAAAAGGCTTTGTCCATTCAGCTGGAAGACATTTTATTGAAAGTTTCACCAAGAGTCCCCTGGGTAGATTGGAATATTGGACATCTTTGGAGGCATTCTGGACCTCTCAGAATCAGAACTGCCCATAACAGCTGTAAAGTAACTCACTGTGGTGTCCACACATGGGTGGAATCTGGGTTCTCAAACTATGACAGCAATGAGTCAGAAAGAAGGAACTGCCTGTTGTGCACTGGATCTAATACCTCTGTCATCTGCATTCATTTAGCCCTGCTTCAGAAACCCTAGGTGGTTCTACTCTGTCATATAGAGTCACCTATTAGTCCCCATCAATCGACAGCAGTAGGTTTGGTTTTGGTTTTCAGAAACCCTGGAAGCATATGGTCAAAAACTAGGGCTGCTAACCCGCAAGTTAGCAGCTGGAACCCACTAGGTGCTCCTTGAAAACCTGATGAGGCAGTTCTACTCTGTCCTGTAGGGCCACTATGAGTCACAATTGACTCAGCAGCAGTGGTTTTCTGACAATGGGTTTCCTGAAAAGTATACAATTAATGTCACAGCAGCTTGGCCACCAACCAACAAGGTAGTTTAAAAAAGAAATTATTTTCCTTTTTCCCAGTTATATTAATTAAAATGTGGTTTTAGATTTAAAAATACAAATAGATTGTTGGCTTTTAAATTCTTACACTTCTTTTAAAAGTCTTCTTTCTTGAAATCTCACGCTTGAAGTGGCACAGTCTCCTCATGGTAGAGCTTGCTTTAAATACTTGGTAAAGCTTTGTGAAGCATTGCATTCTGTGTTTGTGGTGTATTTTAACTCTTTGAAGCCAATCTGATTTTATTTATTTCTATAGCCTTAGAGAAAGCCCTGCTGCTACCCCCATGACCTGACCATAGACTGTTAATCTCCTTTCAGGGGCTATGAAGCTTCAATGGACTGGGAGAAGGGAGAAGGTGACATATATCCTTACTTTGTTTTTGGAGCGGCCTGTTCTGAAGTTGAAATTGACTGTCTGACAGGAGCTCACAAGGTAAACAGCAAATATCACATCGTTGGTATGATACATTTTTAATAGAAATGCTAAGTCATACCTTTTAGCCTGTCACATTGACAAATATTTCACAAACTATGATTTTTGTGCCAGCAAGCATGTGGAAACCTGATTGCCCTTATACAGTTCTGGGCCTGATTTATTTCACATGATTTAATCCTCCTTGAAAGGTGTTTCAGACCTCCTTGTAATGTTCACACAATTTGAGTAGATAACACTATTATTAGACATTTTGCCTAACTCTACCTGAGGTTGGGGAAGAGGAAGAAAGGAGACTAGTGAAAACTTTCAAAGAAGTTAGTGACCATGAATCAAGAACAAGTACATATTAAAGAACTGACAAAATATCCTAATGGTAAAAAGAAATATGTTTGTTGAAGTTACAGATCTTTAGACTAGTCTTAGTCGAAAAGAGAATTGTTGGAGTGAAAAATAATATGGAGGAATTCACTTAGACCAGGAGAATACAAAGATGAAAATTATTAAGGAGAAATAAAAGACATAAAAGACAAACTGATACTTCCTGGCATATATCTGACAGGCATTTCAGAATTAAAAGATAAGGGAATGATAGAGGGTGACAGCTGAGAATTTTTTGAAATCGAAAAAGATACTGGTCTTAAAATTCAAACAGTACACCAAGCACTGAGCAGGATGAAAGAAAATACTTCTCAGCCTAGATTTCCATAACCTTTTCCAACAGAAACCAAAAGCATGCCTCAACTACAAACCTTCTTAAAGAGTCTCATCCCATAAACCAGAGGGGAAGAATGGGTTTAAGAAGCAAAGTTCTGAAGGAAAAAAAAAGTGTAGTATTAAAACCTTTCTTGCAGTTCTTACATAGATTCAATGCTATACTAAGTATAAAAATGTTAGCAGTATCTCTTACACACAGTGAGTACTCAATAAGTGGTGCTTATTCACTAATCCTGAGGCTCAAGACAACCCATGCCACTATGGGACATCCCTAGGACATTTTTATATTTAACATGATTTCATCATACAAGTTACATCTTCTAAAACTCTTCTGTATTAGTATTTTTGGTATACATACTTTCAGTATTTTCCCATATAGTTTTACAGATTTGTTTTCATCTCTGCACATAGTTTCACAGCCTTTTTAAAAAAACTTGATGTGCTGCTATTGTACTTATTTGCCCACATTGCTATCTAATCTTTATAACTATTATTTTAGATGACTATGTAACATTAAGGAGCCTTGGTGTCACAGTGGTCAGAGTGATCAACTGCTAATGGAAGAGTCAGGGGTTCAAAACCACCCTCCAGAGAAAGATGTGGCAGTCTGCTTCCGTAGAGATTCACAGACTTGGACACCCTGTGGGGTCACTGTGAGTCAGAATCAACTCAGTGGCAGTGAGGGTTTGTTTATATAATATTAAGACCAATTAAGTTGAGACTGGAAGCTTTTATAGGAAGATGGATTTCATTAGAACCCACATCAATAATTTCATAGTCAACACTTAACCAGTAATTTGTAAACTTTATTTAAGAAGTGGGTTTTAACTGGCTTTATTTGATATTTTATAAGACCTTTACCAAGAGCAAAACTTTTCTGTAACGTTTTCTGATCATCTTTTTAACTCTAGAAGAAGAAAATATTCTTGTTGCTTATAAAATGGAGCATGTGCCATAACCACCTGTTTGTTTTCAATTCTATACAGAACATCAGAACTGACATTGTCATGGATGCTTCTTTCAGTATAAATCCTGCTGTGGACATAGGACAAGTACGTATATACTTCCCTGGTGTCAGTGAGTTAGTTTGTGGTTGTTCTATACACCGGTCATCTAATAGTTTACCTTTTCTGGATACAAGAGAAACAATTCTCTTTCTTTAGTTTGCTGGATGTCTCTAAATATTTTGTTTATTCTATTAGTCAATTTTTTTTCCTGGTCTTTCTCTTTTTTTACCCCTAATAGTGTGGGTAAATTGAAATGAATTCTATTTTTTCATTCAACAGACATTTATGGATTACATAGTTGTAAGCCAGACCAAAGACCTGCTGAGTCAAATGGGGCCTGGGAATCTGTATTTTCAACAAATTTTCCAGGAAGGGTGGTACCCACTGGTAGATAATGGGCATTGCTGACTGATGGCTGCTTGGCTCAAGGCAAGGAAATGAATTAAGAACTTGCTACAAACAGGCAAGAGATGGCAGAGGCATAAACTAAAGCAGTGGGAGTAGGAATGAGGAAGAGGATACAGGGGTTCAGAAACAGAAGGTAAAATCAGCAATTGGCAGTGGTTAGGAAGAGGAGGCAGTAGTTGGGTGAAAGGAAGGGATAAAAACAGGTCCCAAATTTCTGTCATGAAAACCCATGTAAGTGGTAATCCCAGGGACTGAAATTTCAAGTAAATAAAGAAGGGCACATTTAAAATGTAAGGGTGAGTTCAGTTTATTCTGTTGGCTTTGGGATGCCTGTGGGAGATCCAGATGAGGATGTCAAGAGAACAGGTGCATATCCAAGTCCAACGTTCAGAGCCTTGGCTGGTGATGGAGATTTTGGAATGATCCACAGAGAAGGGGTACTGGAACCACAGGAGATTCCAGTGACGAATGCTTGGGGCCTTAATTTCTAAGTGGAAAACTTCACAGTTGCACTCATTAATGGTTTAAATGTGAACCAAATGTTTTAGCACATCACAAGTGTGAACACAGAAAATGTTTGAAAGGTTATTTCAGCATACCATGTACAGTGTTTATCACTGATTCCTAAGCCTCCTTTTGGTAGTGTTAAATTCTATTTAAGCACTGCTGAATCACAAGTTCTATTAAGCTGTGTTGTTGTAATTTAGTCCTTGTAGGGAGGGAAGAAAGAAAGTGATGCTGGGATGTGAACCCACTGATGAAGAAATTGTGGGGGACAGTCCTCCCTGAGGGAGAACAGAGCCAAGACCTTGATCCCAACCTCAGACCTCGAAGAAAGCCTGTCAGCAGGAAAGAGGGCTAAAGAATTATCCCTCCGTTTGTCAAGTGTCTTTGGGACAGATAGACGTTGTTCCAGAGGTTGGACCATGGGAGAGCTGAACATTTGTTTCTTAAATTGCTACAATGCAAATAATTTATCTAGGATCACTGAACATTAGTTTTCTCTTTTTTTTTTTTTTTCCTACAAGCAAACCTAGGCATTTTTCTGAATTCTACCCAAGAACATCAGAAAGCGATTAGTTGCACCTGCAGTTAGGATATGGACAGTTAGAGAGACTTGGACTCTACAGCGAGTCAGTCACTTACAAGAACTACATTTTTAAAAGTTATTTAGAAATTCCCAGTACGTCATGAAAAAGTAAGGTTCATTTCTTTCTGTGTCTCAGATTGAAGGGTCATTTATTCAAGGCCTTGGACTTTATACCCTAGAGGAGCTGAAATATTCCCCTGATGGAGTCCTGTACACCTGTGGTCCAAATCAGTACAAAATTCCTTCAGTTATCAATGTCCCAGAGGAACTTCATGTGTCCCTGTTGACACCAACCCCAAATCCAGTAACAATCTACTCCTCCAAGGTAAGCATCTAAGGCCAGTCTCCATTTAACTTGTCACTGGTAAATTTTCTAGTGAACAGATGAACCAATCTATCAGGACACAAATTATATTGAGAAATTCTCTGAGGTTATAGCCCAGAGAAATACAGAAATGAAAAATACGAAAGAGAATACACAAGAGGGACATCACAGTTTGATGATGCCAGAGTATGATATGGTAATTCACAGCTGACAGCTACTGTAATTAGTCCTTCAGAAGGTGTTTCTGTGGAAAGCCTGGTGGAGTAGAGGTTAAGGGCTATCACTGCTAATCAAGATGTTTGCAGTTCAAATCCACCAGGCACTCCTTGGAAGCTCTATAGGAAGGTTCCACTCTGTCCCATAGGGTCACTGTGAATCAGAACTGACTCAATAGCAGTGGGCTTTTTTGGTTTATGGCTGGAGTAACATAGCATTCAATGTGTTTCTGTCTAATTCTAAGCCCACTGGGGAGCATTTTGACCATAGTTTGGCTTCCCTGTAGATCTGCCTGCAGAAAGAGTACAGCAGCCTGGCAATGGGGACATTTCTCTCTGCCCAGTTTGGTTTCTACTTGCAAATCAATGTAATGAGTCTGGTGTATACATCAGTCTCTGGCGAGTTTATTTAGCCTTCCAGGGGCCAATCAACTCTAAAGCTCTATTATGGTTAAACTTCTTTTTGCCCAGTAGACTAAGGAGATGGTAATAAATGCCAGCCTACGGGGCTACTTGACCCCATTTCTCATTATTTTGTGATGTCTCTCAGACCCTTCAGCGAAGGCATGGCAGTAAAAGTCCTGGCTATGGATGGGCTCAACCCCATCCAGCCACTGGCCTTTGAGCAGGATACTCTGAGTGCAGGAGCCCTGATTGCCCTCGGATTCTTAAAACGAATTTGATAATCTTTATGGCCATGTCCTGGCAGTGCCAGGCAGGAGGCAGGCATAAGAATCAAAGGGATAAAATCCCTCTTGCCCATCTCCAGCATTCTACCCTGCTCATATTTTGGAGGCTGGAAATGCAGGCACTTGTGTACCAGCCTGATGGCAAGGACCTGCCAGCTCATGAAAGCAGAGTACAGGGAACCTGCCACTTGGTCACTGCTGTAAGACCAGAACTGAGCCGGTATAGGTGGAGTAGTTAGCCACCTGATGACATAGTCCTTAGGCGGTCAAAGCCTCCTTGAGCCGAAATACTTCCCCAGTTGCCTGCCAATTCCCAGCATTAGTCACGGCTTCGGGGATCATAGGTGTATTAGTGAGTTACAACATGACTGATCTATTAAAGCAAAAAATTAGCTACAAAGAACATTAATAGGGAGAAGTTATATAATTCACAGTGAAAGCTATTTGATAGATTTCCCCTGTACTGATAATAAAACACAAGATGATCGACACAGTTTCCAAAGCCGTGCGTGGTCTAGCACCTGCCTACCTTTTCCAGGTCACTTTGTGTCACAATCACTAGACTCCTGTCATACAGCCCTTTATTCATCCCCTTGAATAATCCCAGCTTTTGCCTTCGGTTAGGCCTTTGTACGTGCCACCCGCTGTCTAGGATTTCCCCTCCCCCTCATACCTATCTCAGAGCACCTTTTATTCTTCCCCTGTTGTCCTCCCATTCTAAGCAGATATTTGTGTGCTTGTGTACTTACTCATTGTGTCCTTGACTCTCATGAATCTACGTTCAGCCAGGACAGGGGCTGTGTTGGTTTTGGTCACCACTGCAGGGCTGGAGCAAACAGTTAAGCACTTAACTCACACCGGCCCAGAAATGCCTTGGAAGACAGGCCTGGTGATCGTTCTGAAAGGCCACAGCCTTGAAAATCCCATGGGCCATCTGTCTCTGACATTACTAGCACTAACCAGAAAAAAAAAACACAAAATAACAAACTTTGTGGAAGTTGTGAGGATACTAGAACTCTTAGGCACTGCTGGTGGAAATTTAAAGGAGTGAAACTTCTATGGAAAATGATATTCTGCCTCCCCCAAAAGCCAGAAATAGAAATACCATACAATCCAGCACCCCCACTCCTAGGAATACATCCTAGAGAAATCAACAGTCACACAAGTAGATATGCGCACACCCATGTTCATTGCAGCACACTTCACAATAACAAAAAAAGGAAACAACCCAAATGCCCACCAACAGAGGAAAGGACAAGCAAGCTATGGTACACACATACAATGAAACACTATACAATGAAAAATTACAATGATGAGCCTGTGAAACATCTTACAACGTAGATAAATCTCGAGAGAATTATGCTGAATAAAATAGGTCAATCACAAAAGGACAAATACCATATGAGACCACAATTATGAAGACCCACAGGAAGGTTGACACACAGAAAAAAACAATTTTCAGTTTTTATGGGGGATGGGGAGCATGTGGAGGAGAAATCACTAATGAGATAATTGACAAATGTTTTCTTTGATGAAGGGAGCAGTATAAGGAATACCAGTATACAACCAAGGCAAAGTCATAGAAGTTTTCTAGACACATCTAAACTCCTTGAAGAACTGAGTTACTGGAGCTGAGGGTTAGAGACCATGGTCTTTGGTCAATTGACAAACAGAGTTCATAAAGAAAATGCTCCACATCCTACTGTGCTGAACAGTGTCTGGGGTCTTTAATGATTGTCAGCAGTCATCTAAGAGACATCTATTAGTCTCCTCCTATCTAGAGCAATGGAGAATGAAGAAAATCAAAGACAGACAGAAAGTATTAGTCCAAAGGGCTACTAGAACACATGGAGGATGGGCTCCAACAGCCTAAGCCCAGAGAAACTACATGGTGTCTGGCTGTCACCACCGATGGCTCTGACAAGGGTCACAACAGAGGGCCTTGGACAGAACAGAAGAGTAGAGCAAAATTCAAATTCACAAAGATGACCAGCTTTCTGGTCTGACAGAGACTGCAGGAACCTCTAAGACTATGGCCCGCCAATCTGCTAACTCTGAACTGAAGCTATTCACCAAGTCTATCTTTCAACCAGAGATTAGACAGGTTTACCAAACAAGCATAACACATGTGCTTTGTAGTTCAATCAAGTATACAAGTATACAAGGAAAGGAGGAGGGTACTGATACCTTGCAGGGACTGTAATCAATATCACAAAACAATTTGTGTATAAATTTTTTTCAGGAAGCCCTGTATCATTTTAAACAACCTCATTCCCCTGACCTCCTAACACACATGTATTATGTACAAATTTTTGAATGGGAAACACATATGTACTGTCAACTTTCACCTAAAGCACAATTTAGAAAAATCTCTATGGAGCACTACTACACTGCAGACATGGGGTCTCCAGGAGTGAGAATTGACTCCCCAGCAACTAACAACAAGTGGGGCTGCTGAAGCCTAGAAAACTTTGAGTGCATTACAAAAAGTATGTCTTCCTGCAGGTAGATGTGTCCCATGCCAGGTCAGGGCTGGTAAGCAGGGTGTGGGCTGGGCTGTACCCCACTGGCTGGCAGCCCTTGTGAGTCAGGGCTAGACAGGGCCAGATGGTGCATAAGAAATTGCCCCCAGTATGTGACCTTCTGACATATCTGAGAAGGGCTCAGGTTCTGGGCTGCTTGGGGTTCAATTTGAGAGGAGATGTTTAAAGAGATGAGGAGCTTGGGGGCGCAGAAGCAGCAGTAGAGCTATAGCACAGTGGAATGGACAGAGCAAGCAACCAGAGGACGGACGAAGTCTACCGAAGAGGAACACCCCTTAGAAAGGAAGGACGGGAGGAAGTCAGTGGTGATTGGCAGCAGAAAGGGCATAGAAATATGCACCATCAGAATTGGAGCAAACCCCAGGGGACATCTAGTGCAGAGTCTTGAGGCCTCAATAGCAGATCCCGCCTACCAAGCTCCAAGAAGAGCTATGTGTACCTTAATAAAGCATTGATTCATTATTATAGTTCTTTAGTTGATAATTTAGAAGCTTTTTAATGCCTATTATTTTCAAATCAAAGTACTAAAGATAAACCCTTGGCAGGTACCTGAATGGGAGCATCATACAAAAAACAACTGATTCCAAATCCTCTTCATCTTTAAAGTCCCAGTAAGTGTTGCAGGTGAGGCCAAAGCTCTAGAGTTACCAGCCCCACCCTGAATGGTCCCCGTGGGCTTGTACGCGCCACGCCTCAGCCAGCTTCTCATTGTTTGGCAAGCTTGGCCAACTTCTGAATTCTTGCCTGACCTACCCACCTCCTGAAGAGAGCTTCTTCAGAGCCCCAGAGAGTTCCTCAACATCCCACCCTGGGCATCCTAGGGTATGCTTGTCAAAAATCCTTTCTTTTAATTTTTTTCTCCTCTCTACCTAGGGACTGGGAAAGTCAGGAATGTTTTTGGGTTCTTCCGTGTTCTTCGCCATAGTGGACGCTGTGGCTGCCGCTCGAGAAGAGAGGGGCCTGGTCCTGACTTGGACCATGGACAGCCCGGCCACGCCCGAGAGGATTCGGATGGCCTGTGTGGACCAGTTTACAGACCTGGTACGGGGCTCCTCCTTCCTGTGTGTAAATTCTCCACACCCCTCCAATGATTGTTATGCTCAGTGCATATCCTAAGGGCAGGGAGAAGCATATGCCTATTTCAACACTGATTTCCAGTTTCAACATACATAGTTGGAAAATGAAAATTAGTTGTTGTGAATCTTCAAACAGCAAGCTGTAGAGTTTTTGTCTACCAAAGTGGAAAATGGGTTTCAAAGAGTCAAGACATGGTGCTTCCCAGCTTGGTGCTCCAAATGGGTTATAAGAAGACTGTTGCTCTTTTTAGCCTCACATTAACCTTTAGCCCTCATCCACCTACCCCGGGGGTGCTGCTCAAGCAGTATCTCTTTCCTAAGAGTTCTGGGACCTGAAAAGATGAAAAGCCCTGCCTGTGGCTCCAGGCCTGTGCTACCCAATACAACATCTACTAGCTACATGTGATCACCGCACACTTACAGGGAGGCCAGTCCAGCCTGAGATGTGCCATGCGTATGAAGTACACTCTGGATTTAGAAGACTTCAACCATAAAAGGATGTATAATCTCACTAATATTTGTTCTATTGAGTACACATTGAAATAATAACAGTTTAAGTATATTGGGTTAAAAAGTTATTTCATCTGGTTCATTTTTATTTATTTTTTTATGTCAGAAAGTTTTTAAATTAAACAAGTGGCTTCCCACTGTGGCTCACACTTTCTCTAGGACAATTCTGCTCTGGAGAATGCCTGTTACATCCCAACCTAAGGGGAAGAAAGAAAGGAGTCAGACGCATTCAGCAACTGAAACAGGTTTACTGTATATGGGGAGCTGGGAGAGGAGATCAACCCTTAATTCCATAAAAGAAAATAAGCCTTCACAGGCCCCAGTATTATAAGGCACATGCAAAGAAAGAAAAGGAAGGGATGGAGGAAGGGAGAAAAGAAGGAAGGGATGGTCAAGCCAAAGCAAACACATGGAGGGACAGCAAAGAACTAGGTGTGTCTCAGACTGAAGATAATTTGGTTTGACTGCAGGGCAGATTATGAAAAAGAAAAGCTTGAAATAAAAGTGAAAGCCCAGCTTGGACCGGTTCATCAGTATTCTTGTAAGGTAAAGGCTTCAGGTTTTAACCTGTTGACAATGTGGGCTTTGGAAGGCTTTTGACCAAAGAAATGCAAAGTGGAGCTGGTCACAGGGTGGGGTGGAGCCTAGGAAACGCCCTGGATTTCCCAGAGGTGGCGTCCTAGCACCCTACACATGGCAAGGCCGGGGCACACCAACTTCCCCGTCCGTGAGTGGTGCAGAACGCTGGGCTGCTGTGCACGTGGCCACCCCACCATTGACCTTGAGGCTGTGGCAGCACCCGCTAGCAGTCTGCAGGGATGCGGGACCAGGGACCCCGCCAGCTCTGGCCTGGCCACCGCATCCAGCTCACAGGGAACCAGGGTGACAAAGACAAGGCAGAGCCCAACAACTGTTGAGTTTCCTTCCAGGAAACACTTTTTCAAGACCACACCTGTTGTCTGAATGACTGATGATCTCAAAGAGAAAGCAACAGTGTTAGATGCTAGTGTTCTGGATCCAAGAGGAGAATCTGAGCAAAACACAGTCAGGTCAATCAGTGGTTTTTAGAGAGACTGTATCTTGGATTTTATGGAAAGGGGCCTTCCTGACCAGAAGAGGGTGTGTTCTAAATGCTGGTGGAGTAGCGGCTAAGCGCTACCACTGCTAACCAAAAATGTTGGCAGTTCAGACCCCCCAGGCACTCCCTGGAAAACCTGTCGGTCAGTTCTACTCTGTCTTATAGGGTCGCTATGAATCGGGATGGACGACAGTGCTTTTTTATAGATTTTAGTTTACTTTGGTTCTATAGAGGTGACTCACTAAGACCTGGCTGATTTGTGCCCTCAGGACAGCAGCCAGCATGGTGGTAAGAAACACAGGTGGAAAACTGTGGTGTCAATGGCCAAAGCCTTCCATTCTGTCCAGTGCCTCACATGGCTTCAGACAACTTCATGCTTCTTTCACAACCCCTATGGTAGTTTTCAAAAACCTCAGAATAAGTCTCACTATGCATGTCATCTGTGTTTTAACCTATCTATAATGCAAGTGAAAATGGAAGTAAATTCAGCTCTCAAGAAATGAGTGTTTCTTCATCCGTTGCCTGCTGTATGCAGGGAAAAGAGCTTAACTGCAGCAGATGCTTGGTTTTTTGAGTGAAGAAAAGACATCCCCTTTCTTGAACATAAGCAAAGACAAAAGCGTGCCAGAGTTCATCTGAGGGTTATATCACTAGTAATCGGGCCTCCTTGAGAATAACTCGATAAAATATTTCCCTGCTGCACAAGCGCTGTCCTTGTTTTCAGAGTACTGATATGCTGTGCTCTGGACAGAACAGGAGAGCGGTACGAGACCTAGGAAATCAGGAAAGAAGAATATGGAGGGAATAGCAGGAGGTGTAAAAGCGCGGCCCAGCATGGTGAATACTGTAGGTTTGTGGAATTAACTGTCACTTAAAGTACCAGCTTTTTTTTTTTAAGCACAGAATGAGCCACATAGAAGCTCTATATACTTACCTCCTTGAAGAAACAGTCTTCAAATGACATTTGCCCTTTCTTACGGGTTGGAGAAAATGAATTTGAAAAACTGGGTATCTTTGCTCTTGAAAAGTATCAAGATTAAGTGGTGCTGAACTTGGACAACAAAATTGTGATCTTCATGTATCTGCTATAAACTTGCTGTACAGATCACCAGAAGAGAAAATTGCCAATGATTGTTAGCTACAAAATGCAGAAAACTGAGAATCTCATCCGCTGGAACTTTACAAGCTTGTTTTGCCTACTTAAATCTAACCCCACTGAACTGTATACCGTGGTATCTAACAGTGGAAAAGACCCTGTGTGACTAACTATTCTTTATCATGCTTCTTTGCATATATAAAGAAATAATATGAAGCCCAAGAAAACATCTTTTAAACTAACTATGCTATGAGGATGTCATCTTGTGCTTTTGGCTTATCGTGAACAGACAACTACCCGGGGAAAAACTGAGAAATTCTAGTCTGTGCACTAAACAGAACCTAATTTTTTTAGATAAATTTTGATTCTACCAAATAGTAGTGAATCCCAATATCCATCTGTAGAATCCCTTGTGGTATACTAGTGAAAAGGTGTGGCAGCTAACCGAAAAGATCAGCGGTTCAAAACCACCAGGCACTCCTTAGAAGCCCTATAGGACAGTCCTACTCTGCCCTATTGGGTGGCAGTGAGTCAGAACTGACTCAGTGGCATTGGATTTGGGTTTTTTGGTTTAGTATCCATGTGTAAAGTTTCTCTTATTTAGATATAAAACTGCTAATGGAAGACTGTGTTAACTATAAACTCTATTTTACTTGTGTGTTTATGTCTTCTAAATTTTGTCTTTCCGATTCCACGGACTGATTCTAAATGCTCTAAGCCTTGGTCTATCCCTGTTGCCTAATGTTTGGAGTTCAAGAAAGGAAGTTGACTTTCTGATGGATTTTAAGATGTGCCAGGTCACTAATATGGCATCTTTAAAATTAGGGGCAATTCTTAAATACTGTTGTAGTCACAAAATATCTTATAATTCCTGAGTATATGTAAAAGCAATTATATTCCTAGAGTTCCAACAAAAATAGGACATTTGATTCTGTCATTCTAACAGTTTTATTTGCGTGCAGGTCTTCCATGCTGATTTCATAAAGATAACACATACTTAGACCATTCACATTGCTATTCTGAGGAAAGTGTGCTTTTGTAGACAGGAGAACAGAAAGAATTTTGTGCTTGTTTCCTTGTTTACAGCGTGTTGTATGAAATGATATTCCTAAAGTCAATTTGATTGAGCTTTTATCATTAGTCTGTGTTAGAGTGTCATGAGCTATAATCCAAGGTGACTATAAAATCTATTGCTTACACTGCTTATTTGTTAATAATCCATTTGATTTTCCAGGTTTCTCTATTATCAGGGACTCATTGATTTCACTCAATAAAATGTTGGAACATCGTCTCCTCAGATGATTTATTGTGGGGGAATTTAAAGAAACAGTAGTTTTCCAGAAATATTTATCACCTAATTATTCTGTTCATTGACATTTTTTTCCCCATATGTGTGTTCAAAACAAAGATTGGTTGTATTTGTGTTAAGCTGAGAATGGTCAAATAATTGCAGTCAAGTATTAGGTTCAGATGGCATTAACATTTAATGTTTTGAGTATCTAAACCATCCAATTTATACATATGCAAATTTTTATAGCTGCTGTCATTGATTCAATTCCACCTCATAGAGTAGGACTGCCCCCCATAGAGTTTCTAAAGAGTGTCTGGCAGATTTGAACTGCCAGTCTTTACGTGAGCGGACGTAGCCCTTAACAACTGCACCACCAGAGACAGCACCGCTGTAAACACATTTAACTGAATGTGTCCTACTGAAAGTTTCCACTCCTTTTACATCACCTTTTCTCCTCAGCTGCCCTTCCTGAGTCTACTACTTTCAATTCAGCAGCAAATTGGGGTGCGGGGGCCCACCTGAAGAGTGCAGAGGGTGGCAGGCAAAGCAGCAGTAAGAAATTAAGGAATAATCTATATATGTGTCAGTCTTCAGGAATTTTTGTTGCTATGTAGCAATCAAAGTAACAACAACTGATGATTACGTTCCTCTCCTTTACCAGCCTTTTCACATCTTCCACCTGCCTCGAGTCTCCCTGTAGCCCGGTAAGGCTGCCTCTGAGTACTCAGTGGATTCACTCCATGGAGCCTATGGAAACTCTGGTGGCATAGTGGTCAAGTACTAGGGCTGCTAACCAGAAGGTCAGCAGTTCAAGTCCACCAGGTGCTCCTTGGAAGCTCTATGGGGCAGTTCTACTCTGTTCTATAGGGTCGCTATGAGTTGGAATTGACTTGATGGCTCTGGGTTTTATTTTATGGAGCCCTAGTGATGCAATGATTAAGAGTTAGGCTGCTAACTGAAAGGTTGGCAATTTGAATCCACCATCCTCTCCTTGGAAACCTTATGTGATAGTTCTACTCTGTGCGATAGGGTTGCTGTAAGAATTATCTTGATGAAAATTGGTTTTGTTTTGTTTTGTTTACACAAGTATCAGTTTCTCGATGGCAGGGATTGTGTCTTCTATTTCATAAACACACACACGCACCTAAGCAACACAAATAAGATTCTTAAACTGACTACTAAGTGGTTAAGAGCTTCAAGTAGATTTGCTGGATTTGATAGTGAATGAACTAGGGGGAGGCCAAGGACTCCATTACAGAAAACTGTAAAAAAATGCATGGACGATGGACTAAAGGAAGGGGACTGGATACAGGGAGGCCAAAAGAGAATTACAGGAATCCGGAAGAGAGGATCCTGGACCAGAGCTTCACACCTTGTGCTGAAGAAACCACATCCTGCCCCTACCCCGAGCATATTAGCCTAAGCCCTGGAACCAGACTCTTGCCACAGTTTCCTGTTCTGGTGTTCCAGTTTGTTGCTGAAACAAGTACCCAGCCCGTACTCAATAGTGTACAGCTGACTCTTTTCAGTCTCTTCTCCACAGGGACTGTCACTGGGCTGTACCCTTAGTACAGATGGTTCAGGCACCTGGACTTCATTATTGCTACCCATCTAGTGTCAAGTATTATCAGACTACCTGGGCTCCCGAAACTGTCTGCACTGCCAGGCTATGTCTTCTCGGCTGGGAACTGCATTTAGACCTGATTGTAGGCCTTATCAAATCAAATGACAGGACTGCTTGATTAGCCCTTGTGTCCCTGGAAGAAGCTTTGGTATTGTAGTGGCTAAGT
This sequence comes from Heterohyrax brucei, assembly GCA_028571685.1. Lineage (NCBI taxonomy): Eukaryota > Metazoa > Chordata > Mammalia > Hyracoidea > Procaviidae > Heterohyrax > Heterohyrax brucei. The sequence continues at coordinate 109,931,664 of CM053146.1, forward strand.
GCCGTGGCTGCTAACCAAAAGGTCAGCAGTTTGAGTCCACCATGCACACTTTAGAAACTGTGGGGCAGTTCTACTCTGCCCTATAGGGTTGTTATCAGAATTGACTTGATGGCAGTGGGTTTGTTTTTTGGTTTTGGTGTCCCTGGAACTGGACTTCATCTCCCTCACTCCTAGAAAGTACAGCACACCTTGCCTTGAATCAACCAGAATTATTACTGCAAGAGTCTCAGTATTTGCTGAAATACGCCTCCGCATTCAGATCACTTCTGAATGAAATAGACTTTCCTAGATGCCAAATAAGAAACCCGACTGGCATAGTATGAGTCGTCATTGACTCAGTGGCAGTGAGTTTGTGTTTTGTTTTTTAAGTGGCATAATGGTTAAGAGCTACAGCTGCTAACCAGAAGGTTAAGAGCTCAAATCCACCAGCCACTCCTTGAAAACACCATGAGGCAGTTCTTTTCTGTCCTTTAGGGTCACTACGAGTCAAACTTGGTGGCTATAGGTAGTTTAGATGCCAAATAAAACTTGACAAGACCCTTGTCAACCCAACTAGAAATAGAAGTTTCCTGGGAGAGGCTCAAGAGTAGTGAGGTAATGCACATGAAAGGCAATCCTCAAAGAAAACCCAGATGGCACTTGGGTTGCAATGGTATGTCAAAGCCCATTAAGAAATGTGTTACTTGAGCTGCTCTGATGGTTTCATTATTAAGACTTCAAGCTAGTTCATATTTTCCTTACCTTATTATACCTTGATCATTTCTAACATAGGAAATGAGCCCGGAGCCCCAATGAAGCAGCCATCACATTCACATTATTTTCTTCATTCAACAGTCGTTTTTGAGTTCTTCTTATGGTCTGTCTCCCACATGCCTGTCAGTTTGTTAGCTATGTGTTGCTGTGCTGCTGAAAGCTATGCCACCAGTATTCAGATAGCAGCAAGGTTACCCATCGTGGACAGGTTTCAGCTGAGCTGCCAGACTAAGACTGACTAGGAAGAAGGACCCCTCGGTCTACTTCTGGAAAGAAGTAACCAGTGAAAACCTCATGAGGAGCAGTGAAACATTTATCTAATATAGTGCCAGAAAGTATGCCCCTCGAGTTGGAAGGCACTCAAAAATGGCTGTGAAAGAGCTGCCTCCTCCACCTAGAGTTAACCTTAATGAGGCAAATAGAGTCAAGCTTTCAAGGCCTTCATGTGCTTATATGGTGTGATTCCAAATGAGCTGAAACAGCTGCAAATATCTGTTGTTAGTTAGAACCTGGACTGTTGGTGGTAGGAATCTAGGAAAATTGGAAATCATCAAAAATGAAAAGGAATGCACAAATACAGTGTCATAGGCATTAGTGAGCTGAAATGTACTAGTAATGTCATTTTGAATCAGACAATCATATAGTCTACTATGCTGGGAACAACAGCTTGAAGAGAAATGGCATTGCTTTCATTGCCAAAAAGGACATTCCAAATCTATCTTGAAGTACAATGTTGTCTGTAATATTCATATGCCTTCAAGGAAGACCAGTTAATACAACTACTATTCAAATTTGCCAACCAACCACTAAGTCCAAAGATAAAGAAATGGAAGATTTTTACCAACTTCTGCAGTCTGAAATTGATCTAACATGCAATAAAGGTGCACTAATAATTACTGGCAATCAGCATGGGAAAGTTGGAAACAAAGAAGAAGGGTTGGTAGTTGGAAAATATTGCCTTGGTGATCGAAATGATGCTAGAGATTGCATAACAGAATTTTGCAAGACCAATGACTTTCTCATTGCAAACACATTTCATCGCCAACATAATGGGCAACTGTACACATGAACCTCACCAGAGGGAATACACAGGAGTCCAATTGAGCACATCTGTGGAAAGAGATATTGGAAAAACTTAATACCATTAATCAGAACAAAGCCAGGGACCAACTGCAGATCAGACCATCAGTTACTCATAGACAAGTTCAAGGTGAAACTGAATAAAATTAGAACCAACGCACAAGAACCAAAGTATGACTTTGAGTATATCTCATTTGAATTTAGAAAACATTTCCAGAATAGATTAGACACATTGAACACTAATGACTGCAGACCAGACAAATTGTGGAATGGCATAAGGGCTTCATACATGGAGAAAGCATGAAGTCATTAAAAATACAAGACAGAAAGAATAAAACCAATATGGATGTTAGAAGAGACTCTGAAACTTGGTCTTGAATGTCAAGCAGCTAAAGCAAAAGGAAAAAATGATGAAGAAAAAGAGCTGAACAGAAGATTTCAAAGGGTAGCTTGAGAACACAAAGTGAACTGCATAATATTTTCACATGTGCAAAGACCTGGAGATAGAAAAACATACTCAGTGTTTTTCAGGTGAAAGAACTGAAGAAAAAATTCAAGTGTCAAGTTGCAATACTGAAGGATTCTACAGGGAAAATATTAAACAACACAGGAAGCATCAAAAAAAGATGAAAAGAATACATAGAATCACTATATCAAAAAGACCTGGTTGACATTCAACCATTTCAGGAGATAGTATATGATCGGGAGCTGATGGTACTGAAGGAAGAAGCCTAGGTGGCCCTGAAGGCTTTGGTGAAAAGCAAGATTCCAGGAATTGACAGAGTACCCATTGAGTTTTCTCGGCAAATGGATGCTGAGCTGGAAGTGCTTGCTCACTCACCTATACTAAGAAATTTGGAAGACAGATACCAGGCCCACCAGTTGGAAGAAGTCCATATTTAGGCCTATTCCCAAGAAAGCTGACCCAACTGAATGTGAAAATTCTTAAACGATATCATTAATATCACACACAAGTAAAATTTTGCTGAAGATAATTTAAAAGCAACTCCAGCAGTATATTGACAGGAAGTTGCCAGAAGTTCAAGGCAGGTTCAGATGAAGTTATCAAACCAGGGTTATCATTTCTGATGTCAGATGGGTCCTGGCTGAAAGCAGAGAACACCAGAAAAATGTTTACTGTCTTTTATTGACTTTTCTAAGGCAGTCAACTGTGTGAATCATAACACACTATGGATAATATTGCAGAGAATGGGATTCTGAAAAACTTTATTGTGCTCATGAGGAATCTGCACATGGATCAAGAGGCAGTCATTCAAACAGAACAAGGGGATGCAGCTTGGTTTAAAATCAAGGAAAATGTTCATGAGGATTGTATACTTTCACCACAGCTATTCAGGCCGTATGCTGAGCAACTAACTTGAGAAGCTGGACTGTATGAAGAAGAATGGGCATCAGGATTACTGGAGGACTCATTAACAACGTGTGTTATTCAAGTGACACAACCTTGCTCACTGAAGGTGAAGAGGACTTGAAGCTCTTACTGATGACAATCAAAGATGAAGATCAAATCCTTCCAAATTATACCTCAAGATAAAGAAAACAAAAATCCTCACAACCGGACCAATAAGCAATATCATGATAAATGGAGTAAAGAGTGAGATTGTCAAGAATTTCATTTTGTTTGAAGCCACAATCAGCACCAAGAGAGCGGTAGTCACAAAAGCAAAGATGCATTGCATTGAGCAAATCTGCTACAAAAGACCTCTTTTAAGTGTTGAAAAGCAAAGATGTCATCTTGAGGACGAAGGTGTCCCTGGCCCAAGTTGTGATGTTTTCAATTGCCTCATGCATATGTGAAAGCTAAACAATGAATACGGAAGAATAAAGAAGAATTAATGCCTTTGAATTGCAGTGTTGGCAAAGCATAATGAATATACCATGGACTCCCCAATGAAGGAACGAACCTATCTTGGAAAAAGTACAACCAGAATGCATATTTAGGAGTAACAATTGTGAGGCTACATCTCACATCCTTTGGACATGTTGTTAGGAGGGATCCATCCCTGAAGAAAGGCATCACGTTTTGTAGAACAGAGGGTCAGCAAAAAAGAGGAGGACCCTCAGTGAGATGGATTGACACAGTGGCTCAAACATGGCAACAACTGTGAGGATGGTACAGCCCCCAGAAGTGTTTTGATAGGGTCGCTATGAGCTAGACCAGATGCGATGGCACCTAGCAACAGCAACATGAGGACCAGCACTGCCATGCATAAGAATCATCATCAACATCTCACTTATTTATATCTCATGTATATGCAATTCCCTTCTTGCTGACCAGAAAGTAGATGTTTCCACTTGAGAAAGAGTAAATAGCCAAGCTAGCAGTTACTTTGCAGTGAGAAGAAAACTCCAAATACCCACCTCCTATCTACACTACAGCATTGGCCAAAGGAGTAGAGTAAGGGATGAATGGGTTTCCTGAATTGTTACTATTAAAGGGAATTTAATCACTTAAACTGTTCGGAACTTTCATGATAATCAACAAATCCCTAGGGAGGCACGGGAATATGGGAGTTACCAGCCAGGGTACTAGAGCCAGGCGCCTGGTTTTGAATCCTGATTCCACCGCTACTAGAGTGAGACCTTGAGCAAGTTAACTAAACCCTCTGTATCTTAATTTTTCTGATCTGTGAATGAGGCACGTGGTAATATCTACTCCACTGATTTCTTTTGAGGAATAAATGAATTTACACTTAGAACAGTGCCGGCACATTATAAGTGCTTGATAAATATTAACTCTTATTATTGCTATTACAGAATACAGGTTCTCTCACCATTGCAGTTACAGAAACAGTGCCAATCCTGCAGAAAGAAGGCAGCTGCCAAGGAGAACACAGATACAGAAGGCTCAAGTTAGACAAATCCGCAGCATCATACAATCTTTTTCATTAAAAAGAAAAGCAGACTTCTAAAAATTTGCAAAGAGAAGCCTGTGGTGGAAATTACCTGATAGACGTTTTGTACATAAAGACTTTGCTTTGTGCAAGTGTGTAAGCAAAGGTTTAGAAATGTCTGTGATGAAGACTGAGAGCCCAGAAACAAATAGTGGAGCACACAGCAGGACCAAAACCATGTAAGCCTCTCAGAAGAGAATCCAGAAAGAGCCTAGATTATTTTTACAGCCCACTGCCAAGGCTTATTATCAGTTCTCCAGTGAGAAAGAATAGGAAATTGATAGCAGAGCCCACTCTAAATTTAGCATAAATACGTCATTTCAATATGGATTCAGTCATTCTAAAAATACTTTTGTCTTTGTTGGGGGCACATGATGAACAAGACAGAAACAGATGCTACCCACATGGCACTTACAATCCAACAGAGGAGATGGATATGATAACAAGTAGTCTCTCAAATGTCACTGCAAGTTTAATAAGTGCTATGAAGAAGAATAAAGGAGTCAGTGAAGATAACAGAGTTCTTTTAGATTTGGGGGTCAGAGACAACATCTTTCAGAGAGTGACAGCAATACTGTGGCTTTACGGTTAAGGAGCTAGTAGCCAGGGAAAGAGCTGCCAATCATGCCAGAGAACAGCACGCTTGAAGGCTCTGGGGTGGGAAAGGTGCAGTGTGGTCCAGTGGCTGAAAGAAGGCCTTTGGTGGGAGCATCGTCAGTGAGATGGAGAGGCTGGAGAGGTGTGAGGACCAGACCCCTAGACTGTCCACTAGCTGGACCATGCTGACATTTTTATTTTCCCCCAAATACAGGGCAAATCACTGATGGGTTTTAGGCACACAAGTGACATTCAGACTTGTATTTCTAAGGGATCATTCTGATTGCAGTATGGGAAACAAGTTTGAGGGAATTCAAGCAGAAAAGAGAAATCTATAAAAGAATGGTCTTTCAACCCAGCTATCCAAACCAAGGTTATGGTAAACACAACCAAATACAAACATCCCTTTGCAAATGTGATTCTGAAAGGCTCATGTCTGCCTGAGTGTGCCATGTATTACAAAGTCAAAGCCAAGCCAAGTGTCGTCGAGTCGGGCACCCAAATCACAGAAGAGAGAATTCAAGGTCCTCCAGCAACAAAAAGAAAACTTCTACTGAGTTGTTTGTTGAATCCAGAGCTGTTGAGAATAACTAAAACTTGGGAATTTGAAAATCTGTTAAAAGAATGCACGGGTTTGGCCCACTGAAATAAGTGGCTGGAATTGCAAAATGATTAGTGGTGCTGATGTGCTGGGGTTCCAGGGGCTCACTGGAATTCAGGACCATTGAATGATGGATAGAGGAGTTAGGCAGATGAAGATCAAATTGCTGTATTCATTTATTAAAAACAGAAGACTTTGGCTTGCATCTGTGGGCAGTTGTGCAACTTCTTCACCCCTAAGTGGACTTACCCTCAAAACCATAGTCAGTCTTAGGAGTGGGAGACAGTGCAGGAACTGGCCTGTCTAGAGTACAATAGGGCTCATAATGACTTTTGTGGTTAAGAACTGTGGCTGCTAACCAAAAGGCTGGCAGTTTGAATCTCCCTGCTCCTCCCTGGAGCCCTCCTGGGAGGTTTCTATTCTGTTCTGCAGGGTTGCTATGAGTCAGAATCGACTCACTGGCAATGGGTGTTTTTAGAATGACTTTCGTGGGCCCTAGGCACTTTTGCCTTTGTGGGCCTCTTCCTCTTTTCTTTTTTTTTTGGAGGGGGCATATAATTATACTTTGCAAATATGTTGGTGGAAGAAATAGAATTCAAGCTTATTCATATTCACTTTTTCTTTTTTTTATTGTGATTAAGTGAAGATTTACAATCCAGTTCAAAACTGCACACCTGTCTATCTGCAGCTACCTCTGCTCTCCTTGCCTAGTGACAGCACACTCCTCCTTTCCATTCCATACATGTCATGTCCTCTTAACAGTCTCATATCCCCTCCTCTCCACCCTCTCCACTCCCCTCTAGTAAGAGGCCAGTTGGACGACATCCTATGACTCACAGAGCCATGAAGTGCACACATCATATGGTCACTCTGTGTCCCTGAGTCCAATTCCTTCTTATGCAAAGAGATGACCACAGTAAATGATCTTTGATCCATCAGGGGCAGTGTCAGGTCTGGGGGCCATGCTCCCAGATGAACTCCGAGGCCTTCAGACCATCACTGTGGTCTTTTAGTGGAGTTCTCAGGGTGTACTCCTTTTTTCTCGTGTTGCCACTGGGACTCAACATTGTGAGCCCCATCGTGGCTGTCATTGGTGGTGGCCAGGCGCCATCTGGTTCTACTGATCACATGTTGATGTAGTCACATATTCACATGGGTCTTTCTGTCTTCTGGGCTCTTGTTCACTCATGTCGTTGTTGTCCTTTTGGTGACCATCTGTTCCCGCGGAGTTGGGACCATTTGGCATATTCATTTCTTCAATCTGAAAAGAAATGAAAGCATTGTCATGGACCCCTAGAATTGTCGTGGGCCCCAGGCACTGAGCCTATAGCACCTAATGGATATGTTGGCCCTCAGGGGGCAAAACCCAGGAATCACAGGCAAGCAGGTCTCAAGAAGGAGATGAGGGCAGATGAACACAACGTCAGGAGGAAGGGTTACTCCCATCAGGTCCCTCCCCGTGGAAATACGACCAGCTGTGTGCCCAAAATGGAAACCCTGGTGAAGTAGTGGTTAAGTGCTACATCTGCTCACCAAATGGTTGGCAGTTCAAATCCCCAAGTCACTCCTTGTAAACGCTAAAGGATAATTTTACAGTGGCCATAGGGTCACTGTGAATCAGAATCAACTCGACAGCAGTTGATGGCAAAGTATTCTCAGATCATCAGTACGTGGTCTAGCCCTAAGTGGTTGGATTCAGTTGCCACAGATTCGCATTCAGGGTCATTGTAATGCACTGCACTGAGAGACAGTCTGGTAACTGAAAATAATGTTTTCTGATCTTTATGTCTTTTGAAGAATGTTAGCTGAATTTTGTAACTCACCACACACTTCTGAAAAGCCTGTTTCCTAACGATCTCTCAACCGCTGTTTTTCTCGAGTCATCCAGATCCTGGCCGAGGTCTGGCTTGTCTGTCTCCCTGTCTCTTTTAGTCAGGTAGTGTTGCTCTAACAGAAATACCACAGAGTGGCTGGCTTTAAAAAGAGAAATGTTTATTCTTACACAGTCTGGTAGGCTACAAGTTCAAATTCAGGATATTCACTCACTCCAGAGTAAAGCTTTCTCCTTGTTGGCTCTGGAAGGAAGTCCTTGTGTTGCATCAGTCTTTGTTCAGAGAGCATCCTGACACAGGAACCTCAGATCTAAAGGACATGCTCTTCTCCCAGTGCTGCTTTCTTGATGGTGTGAGGTTCCCAACTCTCTGCTTGCTTCCCTTTACTTTTATCTCTCATAGGATGAAGGGATAAAAGATAGTACACGCTACACTCCAGGGAAACTCCCTTTACAGTGAAGCAGGGAGGGGAATTTAGGAAGGGGTTTATAGTCTACCCTAACAGTCTTTAACATTAGGGTTTACAGTCTACCCAAATCCTCTTTAACATGCAGTATAGGAAAATATCAGAATGAAAGACAATCATAAAATATTGGGAATCATGGCCCTGCCAGATAGCTGCACACATTACTGCCATGGAAGCAGTAGTTACGATATCAAATGATGTATTGCATTGTGCAAATCTGCTACAAAAGACTTCTTTAAAGTGTTGAAAAGCAAAAATGTCAATTTGAGGACTAAGGTGCATGTAATCCCCAAAACCAACCAAACCCACTGCTGTTGAGTCAATTCTGACTCATAGCAACCCTATAGGACAGAGTAGAACTGCCCCACAGTTTCCAAGGCGTGCTATGTGGATTTAAACTGCTAACCTTGTGGTCAGGGCTGTAGCACTTAACCACTATGCCACCAGGGTTTCCAGCACCTAACCCAGACCATGGTGTTTACAATTGCCTCGTGTACATGCAAAAGTTGGACAATAAATAAGGAAGGCCACAGAAGAATTGGTGCCTTTGAATTATGGTGAATATTGAACATATTGTAGACTGCCAGAAGAATATACAGTCTGTCTTGAAAGAAATACAGAAGGAGTGCTCCTTGGAAGAGAGGATGGGGAGACTTCATCGCATATGCCTTGGATGTGTTATCAGGAGGAAGAAGTCTCTAGGGACGGACATCATGCTTAATAAGGTAGAAGGTTCTCTAAAAAGAAGACCCCCAGTGAGACCCAGTGACGCAGTGCCTGCAACAGTGAGCTCAAACATAGCAACAATGATGAACATGTCACAGGACTGGGCAGTATTTTGTTCTGTTGCACATAGGGTCACTATAAGCCAGAAATGGCAATGGCTTCTAATGTTAGCATTCATATACATACACATACATGCATACATACATACACATACATACGTACATATATGTCTGTGGGTCAGGACCAACTCAATGGCAATGAGTCTAAATATATATATATATTTTTTTATGTTGCCATCAAGTCACTTCAGATTCATAGTGACCCTGTAGGACAGAGTAGAACTGCTCCACAGAGCTCCCAAGGAGCACCTGGCAGGTTCAAACTGCCATTTGGTTAGCACACATAGCATTTAATCCCTACACCGCCGAGGTTCACACCTCACATAGAAACCTCTCGACTACTTGCCTTGGCCCCTGTCATCTCTGACCTTTCCTCACATCACTTTTCCCTCACTCTCCACACTCCACCAAGCTGGATGCTCCCTCGGGTCCCCTACTGCTCTCTCCCCATGCTTCCTCTTGGCAAGATTGCTGTCTAGGACTCAGTTCAAGTGCACTCTGGCGGTGACTACCAGAACCAGACGGCTCTCTTAAAGCCTTTCCATATCATCTTACCCCATTTGTTGCATTACTTACCACTAAATTTATCTTCTTTCTGCAGTTGTTTATTATCCTCCACAATAGAAACACATGATGTTTTATCTAGTACTTCTCAGTTTTCACACTCAAACACGCACACACACACACACACATCTAAGGCCCATGAAAACAGGGCTCTTGTCAGGCACACAATAAATATTTTTGAATGAATGAAGAATTACATTGGCTGATATAATCCTGTCACTCATTCCTGTATAATTCATATGCAAGAATGAAATCAACCAATTATAAGTCTCTGACACACAGTGCACAATTTCAAACTTTTGTGACTTCACATGCATGACTCCCCTAGCTGACAATGTCCTTTCTTGGTGCTTCTGGTGAGCTCCTCCCTAGTCATCCTTCAAAACCCTATTTGGGGAGGGAGCACTCAGAGGAGATGAGGCTGGGGAGTGCAAGAGCAGCAAAGCAGAGGACTGGGTGGTCCTATTGCCCACTTGGTGAGGTTGGAACCTGAGACTTGAAAAATGACTCAATTGAAGTATCTGAGGTGAAATTCTGCCGCAGACCTGCAGCTCTCCTTTTCCTTAAAACAGAAAACAAAGAGGAAAGCCTTGAACATCCATCCTTATTTGCGTGTTTTTGTTGTTGTTGTTGTTAGGTGCTGTTGAGTTGGTTCTGATTCATAACAGTGTGCAACAGAATGAAACACTGCCTGGTTCTATGCCATGCCCACAATCATTGTTATGCTTGTACCCATTATTGCACCCACTGTATTAATCCATCTTGTTGAGTGTCTTCTCCTTCTCTGACCCTCTACTCCGCCAAGCATGGTTCCCTCCCCAGGGGCTCGCTCCTTCTGACAACACATTCAAAGTACATAAGACACAGTCCCACCAACCCTTGCTTCTAAGGAGCACTGCAGTCTTCTTCCAAGACTGATTTGTTTGTTCTTTTGGTAGTCCGTGGTATGCATATTCAATATTCTTCTCCAGTACCACAAATCAAAGGTATCCGAGTCTTCTTCTGTCTTCCTTAGTCATTGTCCAGCTTTCAGATGCATATGACGCAAGTGAAAATACCATGGCTCGGGCCAAGTTCACCTAAGTCTTCACGGTGACATCTTTGCTTTTCATTGTGTTTCTAGGCATTGCAATTTACCACGCCCAAATAGGACTTACGTAAAAGAGAGCCTGTTCATCAATTGCTCAGCCCCAAAACTTTGAATACATTCTTGACTCCTCTCTCTCTCTCTCTCTCTCTCTCTCTCTCTCTTTCTAATGCTCCTCCCTCTTTCTTTTCCCTCTTTCTCTCTCAAACACAAACAGACACAGACACACACCCCACATTCAGTCTATCAAAAAATCTGGCACCTCTCATCACCTCCACCACCGTCACCAACCCTCATCACCTCTTGGCTGAGCCTCTGCCGTAACTGCTAACTGCCTCCTGTTTTCTCCCGCACTTGCCCTCCCCCCACCTTCATTCTCTGCACAGCAGCCAAAGCAATCTTTTTAAAACTTAGATTAGGTCTTGTCACTCCCTTCTCAAAACCTTCCAGCAGCTCCCCATTATAGTTAGAAGGCTCAGCACTGTCCATTGCATGTCTCCGAGGCCGTCCTTGCATAATCTGGCCACTGGTTACTCCTCTGCCCTGTTTCCTACCATGCTTCCTCTTGCAGGGCAGCAAGGAAATTAACAACGGACTCTGACATCTCTGCCAACAATGGCTATGCGACCCTGGGCAAGTTACTAATATCTCAGTACCTCAGTTGCCTCATCTGTAAAAGGAAGATGATGGTCACACGTTACTGAGCTGCTGTGTGGACCACAGTTCTCTGAGAACAGTTTCTTGCACCAAAAGCAAGACTATGTTCTTATCATTACTTATTTATTCCTTGTCATTACTGCCCACTGTGCTCCTTCCAGTAACCCTGGTGGTGTAGTAGATAAACGCTGAGGCTGCTAACCAAAATATTGGCAGTTCGAATTCACCAGCTGCTCTTGGAAACTCTATGGGGCACTTCTACTCTGTCCTATAGGGTCACTGCCAATTGGAAGTGACTTGACAGCATGGATTTGATTTTTTTTTTTTCTTTTTTTCGGTTTTGTGCTCTTTCTTGCTGATCTTTGACCATGAGGAGCACATTCTGACCTCAGAGCCTTTGCTCTTGTTGTTCTCTCCATCCAGGAAATTCTCCCCCCAGATCTTCTCCTGCTGGTCCTTCACTTCCTTCAGGTTCCTACTCAAATGGTGCTTTCTTAGGAAGTCTTCCCTGAGTGGCCGATCTAAAAGAGCACCCTCCAGTGCTTTCTGCGCGCTTTCTCTGTTTCTTTTCCTTGTTCTTTTTTATCTCCTTTCTTATTACTATCAGAAGTTACTGTCTGTGTATACTTCAGTGGCCTTACTGTTTATTAAAAGAGCCCTGGTAACAGATCAATTTTCTTGGCTATGAACCAAAGGGTGTTTTTATTAGGTGCCATCAAGTCAGTCAAGTCAGTTCTGAGTTATAGGGAGCCTCTGCACACCGCTCTGGAGCCCTCCTTACCTTGTTGCTATACTTGAGCCCATTCTTGCAGCCACTGTGTCAGACCATCTCACTGAAGGTCTTCCTCTATTTTGCTGACCCTCTACTTTACCAAGTGTGAGGTCATTCTCCAGGGACTGGTCCCTCCTGATAGCATGTTTCTTCTATGTTAAACATCTTCCAAGTCCCATTTGTTCGTTCAAAAACATAGGCAGTTCAAACTCACCATACTCTCTACTGGAGAAAAGACCTGTGTGATCTGGTCCTGTAAAGATTACAGCCTAGGAAACCCTGCTGAGACAAGATAGATGGTCAGAAAACAGAAAAACCTGGGACCTCTTAGCTGCCCAGCCACAAACACAAAGATAACAGACAAAAGAATTGTTAAATACAAGGAAAGCCTGGAGGGAGATAAGTCCTGGCCTTGTGTTCCATCCGTTATGATTAACCATGGAAACCCTGGTGGTGTGGTGGTTAAGTGCTCTGGCTGCTAACCAGAAGGCTGGCAGTTAAACTCCTCCAGGAACTCTTTGGAAACTCTATGGGGCAGTTCCACTCTGTCCTATAGGGTCACTATGAGTTGGAATCCATTGCATGGCAACGAATTTGGCTTTGGTTTATGACATCCTTCAGATATCATAGTTGTTTTTGCAGATAACCAACCAATTACCTGTTCTGGGAGCCATCTGCTCTGACAGCTTGACCACCCCTAAAGCGGCTGAGGATTGATGAGTTGTGACACCTGAAGACAGGGTCTGCACAGGCACAGACACCCTATAGTTCCTGCTAACTGACCAGAAACCTCAGCCGCAGGAGCCATCCTGAGACTTGTGTGCCCACACATACTGGGAAAGACCAAAGGACCCTATCAGCACCAAAACCAAATAAGGAAACATTGAAATTAGTGGTTTCAACAGGCTGAGTGCCCAAACTTCCGTGTCCCAATAGCCTTAGTAACCCCTACACTGCCTTTGTCCTCCGCTTCAACCACCTGCACTGAGCAGGGTGCACAGCATCCTCCCGATAAAGGCAGCTCTCCTCCAGTATCCCTGGTGCTTCCTACCTCCTTGAGCCTCCTAGCTGAATTCATTCCCGACAGTTGACAAGAACTCTGGTGGGTTCCGGGAACACACTGGTACTGGTGAGCCAGCCACAAGGACAAGAATAGGAGTGCTACTCTCCAGCCTTGGACTGGAGTGACTCTGAGTGCCAACCTCTTCCTTGGGACCAGGATAGCAGCTGCTGGAGAGTTTGTCTGCTCTCCTGGAGTACATGGCCAACCACCCACATCCTCCTCTCCAGTGCTATAAGATCATCTTTGTTGCCTTGCCTTTCCTGTCTGTCTTGTCTCTGTTCTTTGACTTCCTGGGCTCTCCTACTGTATTTGCTCAACTCTGGCTGGTCTCCTTAACCCCTTCTTTTCTCTTTTGTCCCCTCTCGGTGGCTGCAGGAGGCTTCATTTCTTTATGACATCAGCAGTTCTGTGGGCTGGAGAACTGCCAATCGTTCTGTTAAGTCCTGGGAAAAAGTCTTATGTAACTCCTAGGCCCTGGGTCACCGATGTGAGGAGGGGCAACTTCTGTTCTGGGTCACCTACAGGAGAGGTCACTTCCTCTCTGTTCTGGTAGAGGGGAGGCTGACTGGTCAGGTAAGAAATAGCTCATGATGGAAGGAGACATTTGCCTCTGTACTGCTTATGTTCTAAATTCCTATTTCTCTGAGATCGTTAACCAACCACTCCCTATGTGCTCCTTCTCACTTCTAAAAAGGAGGTCTCTTTCCCTTTGTGGGGTCCCTTGCTGCTGCTTTTGTCAATAGACTTATTTTTTGGACCTGGACTCCCATCCAGGGAGTCTTCTCCATGCCCGCTCCTGTCTGGTGTGACACCTGGCTCTTTGTCATTGTATACTTTTCATGACGGCCTTCTGTCCAGCCTCCTGTTTTTCAATCCCTCACAATTTTTGTGAAGTCTGTGTTCTTCTTAGGGGACCCTAAGTCTGTAATGTTTTATACACAATGTCTAAAAGATAACGTCATACCTGCAGACAATGTGTGTGTTGTTTGTGTAACCCTCAGAATATTAGGCCCTGGGCAGGAAACACTTAATTGTAGGACATGAGAAATATAAAATGGGTGCAGAACCCAACATCAGGGGTTCACCTCTAGGCTGCTTGCTTAACAGCTGGTCATCTTTTGCCCTGGATGGGTTAAAGAAAAAGAGGTTTATTGGGGGGAAAAAGAAGTGATATGGTCAGAAGTTCTCTCTAACAAAAGTTTCATGGTTTAATTTATGAGGTTTTTAGTGTTAAGTAAAATATAAAACAAAGAATAGGGTTTTCACTGTTTAAATAATGAAATTTTCTTTGACTTCTCAGTGAAGGATTAATTTGTTCTTCATGTAACCTGCCTCAAGGACAAATGATTTGGCCTCTCCTTAGAGTAAGATTTCTGAGGCAAAAACCAAGCCACAGGCTTTAAAAGAGAAAAGAAAGAAAAAGAAAAAGCTAAAGTTTTTACTTTAAAATCACTGGTTAAGGAACTTTATGATGACATCCTGTCAACCTGTGGTGAACTTCTGACAGTGCTAAAACTTTGTGAAAAGTTATAGATTTTTTTTATAAAAGAGAGTGCTAAAAAGTTTTATTGATAATTTGTATGGCACAGATTAAAATCAAAAAGAAGTGCCTGATTCTCACTGGATTAAAATTTATGTTAATTATTCCTCTTATGTTTTTGCCTAATATTATATAACAAATAAATGATATTATGTCTTAATTTTATTGCTATTTCCTACTTGCTAATTTGACTACAACTTTATTTTTTAAATTCAGCATCATCAAAGGCGATACTCGACTGGGGAATTTGAATTATTTAGCTATGAAGTTACATTTATACTGTTCAAGTATTTAGACACTTGATAACCTTAGCATGTGTAATGTTGGTATATGCTGACTATGTATGTGGTATTATATCTCAGATTTATCACATATGATGTTTGAAGTATGATCATATTTTAAAATATTATCACAGTCTTTTTTTAATAAATTTCTTTTTTTTTTGGCCCTTACATTTTGCTCATAATTAGCTTCTATCAAGTCTTTTCATTGTTAAGAGTATTTATTTTTACAAATTTTTGTGAATTAATCACAGCCATCTGCAGATAAATTTCTCCTCTGCTGATTTTCTGAAAATGTTTGGCAAGAATATCTCCATGAAAGATGTGTTATAACGGACTTGTGGAAAAGACTGTGAATTGAGAGTTCCAAAGGCTGATTCAGAATCACATGAAAAGGAAAATAACTCCATAAGACTGAGTGAGTGAAAGAATACCATGAGTTTTACGTGGGAATATTGCTGATGTTTTAAGATCCTACTCCCTGCATGTAAGAAACCATTTTCTTTTCTCCTAAATTATTCAACTAAAAGATTTAGATAGTGTAACTCTCCAACTTAGAAATTCCTATGGGTAAACTTAGCAAACTTGTAACTATAATAACCAGAGAAATGTCTGAAATCCGAGCTATAATTTTACAAATTGGAATAACATAGATTTTCTATTGTATCAAGAAACAGTTTATGCCTGAACAGATAAGTATTTCTGTGTTTATTTTAGTACACAAACTGAAGTTTTACAAAATGCAGTTGCTGCTACAGCACGTGACAGTTAATCACACTGCTTCTGCATAAACAAATGCCTCATGAGATTTGTTTCCATAATCAAAAATTCTATTATAAGGTCTAAAGTGGAAACCATAGAAGATGTACGTAATTCTTAAGTCTAGGTTGCTGATTTCATGAAAGTTGGAGTAACCCACACAGGTACTGCCTTTGGGTGTCCTTTTGAACTTCAAGCTTTGAGAAAAAACTGGCTTTTGAAGCCACTTTGAGTCAAACAGTGGTCCAAATAAACTAGTGGGGTTTTTTTGAAGAATTCAATCTCTTTTGTGAAACTGACTCCAAAAATCAGACTGAGAACTATGTTTATGGCAAATCAATAAATAGTTTCATCAGTCTTTAAGACAATATTGTATGACATACTTGTCTAATGTTTATAATCAAATTCTCACCTGCTTACTCTATGGAAATTTATGTATCTTTAAAAAAACAGGTTCTCAGAAGAGATTGGCCTCATATCTCAGACTCCATCGTGTCTTAGGTTCCACTTCTGCTTCTGAGACAGTGACCCATATGAGTTAATAGCTAAACCAAGGAAAGGCAGCTTACCCTTAGGAAGAACACTTAGCGTGTTTTACAGAAATTAACTGAGGACCTCCAAAAGGATTGGCCCATCCTGTATTATCTTGCCAATCATTAGTTCTCCAATGAAAACTTGTTTGTCACATGTAAGTTATTCTGTACCTGTTGTTTTCTGTAGACGAACTTTGTGTGCTGCTTATAGATATGAGTATGTGTTTCGTGTGATAGATCCAACTATACTAACTTAGGTGATCCCTTTCTGATTGACAGTAGACTTATGTGGACAATCTCTTGTTTAGATTCCTCACAAGCATGTGGATAGTACACTTTTAAGAACTTTGAGATTGCCTTTAGCTGTTTATAATGGGGATGCTGGTAGGTGCTGGAAAGGTAGGGTTGGATTGTTGCACATTACATAACAAGAGTCAGAGGCGATCTCATTGGTACAACACTTGGGAGGGGTAGGTCATTTCTAAGAGCTTATGTTCCTACTTAGGATATGGATAAATCAAAAAAGTCTTTGGGAGGTTTTTCAATCACTGTGGGACAAATGACAGATTGAGCTGCTGGTGAGATGGAGGTACAGTAGTGATCTCTGACCTCTTGTGGTAGGCTGACATAAGACAGCAAAATATTCTTTTTATTAGCCCAAGAAATAGTCTATGCCGTACAATTAGAGGGCAAGCTACTAACATCCTTACAAACACCAGATTTGTTTGGTTTGTTACCATTAAAAATAGGTGCAGGGATTGGATTTCTTGATAATATTCTTAGTCTACATACTGATAATATTCATTTATTGCCTTACACATACACACACACACGGAGTAAAAAGGTTTCAGGCTACAACACTGATGTACATTGAGTCTGCTCACTCCAACAACACAGTTGGTAAAAACATTGCTCTTAGTTAATAAACTGGTAAAGAACCAGATGGTATCCAGTGGAAAACTAGCACCTTGAGTTTAAAGAGCCTGCAATTTCTTCCATCTGGGAGTCAACAAAGCCCAGGTACTAATTATCGATGTGTTGTCTCCAATCCAGAAGGAAAAATTATTTAGAAAATGATGCTGTCCTTGAACATAGAATGTGTGACCCAGCTAGAGCTGGACTCACAATGACACATCAGCTAGGCCCTTAGGTTTAAAGATAATAGCTAAGATAATTATGAAAAATATATATTTTAGGGAAGTTTTCACATAAGCCATTCAAGCAGAACACAAAAGACTTTCTACTCTTTTGCTATTGACATTTAATAAATAGAAAATTTAGACCAATGAAGATTCTCCTGTCATTACTGAAATCTGCACCAATGAACAGAAAGGAAATTCCTAACAGCTGAGTATCGCCAGCTTTTATTTGCTGATATTTACTGCACATTAGACCCAAATTGCTGTCAGAATATACATTTTTGATGCCTTAGTGTGGCCCTATTTACTATACTGGTTGTCTGTCTCTAGACTAGGAAAATACCTGGGGGCTCAGAGAGTCCCAGGCACAACTGGCTAACAACATATAAGAGCCAGGTAAGAGAATATCTCCCATCAATTGCACTTATTAAGCCCCTGTAGTCACCATCCTTTTATTGCTTATTTTCAGACCTTACCTTTTTAATCTTCTTGTTAAGTTTGTTTCCTCCAGATTACAATAATTCCAAGTCAAATTTATGCTTATGCAAGATTTCCAACCTATCCTTCAAAGGCAAACAAGATGTTAAAAGAGCTAGCAAGGGACTTCTGCTCAGCTAGACAGAAACATTCTGGTGGTGTAATAGTTAAGTGCTACTTCTGCTAACCAAAAGGTCAGCAGTTCAGATCTACCAGACACTCCTTAGGAATGCCATAGAGCAGTTCTATTCCATTTTGTAGGGTCACTGTGAGTCAGAATCAACTTGATGGCAGTGGATTTAGTCTTTTTTGTTGTTTAGACAGAAATAATGCCCCGACTCAGCGTGAAGAAGTTAGACGAGACCTCCATCCATGTTCCCATAAAGAATTATTAGCATAAAATCTCTTGAGTGAGAGTAAGACAGAATAGATAGCTGGTAAAGGGAAAAACCTGTGACCTCCTTGCTGCCCAACACAGATACAGAGACAACAGATGAAGAAACTGCTGAATGCTAGGAAAACCTGAAGGAAGACAAGCCCTGGAGTTGTCTTCCCCCCATCCATTATGATTAACCGTGATCCCAGGTCTGCAAGGCTGGCAGTTCAAACCCACCAGCCACTCCTTGGAAACCTTGTAGGGCAGTTCTGCTCTGTCCTATAAGGTTGCTATGAGTTGGAATCAACTTGACAGCAGCAAGTTTAGTTTTGGTTTGGGTATTGATAAAAACTGTTTAAAATTCACTTTTCATTTATTAGAAAACCCTGGTGGCAAAAGATTAGTACTTCAAATCACCCAGGCCTCTTGGAAACTTTATGGGGTGGTTCTACTCTGTCCCATAGGGTCCCTATGGGTCAGAATCAACTGGAAAGCAGTGGGTTGGGGTATTTGGGGTTTTATGCATTAGTCCCTGGCTTTAAACACTTTCCCGTGCCAAAGCAGTCTTGTAATTCACAGGGAACAAAAGAAGACACTGAGCTGACTCAAATGTTGGGAAGAGAGAGCCAGATGGGTGCCAAGAGCTGGTGGGATGGAGAGCAGGCAGGCTCATGTTGTTGCACGCCTCCAGTTATTTGGCTATAAATCACCTGTGTCAGTCTGCTGCTGCTAGCTTGGGATTACCCAGGGCCAGTAGAAATCTGATTGCTCTGATATATATATATCTGTCTTTTAAAAAAAGCATTCAACCCCTGTGGAGGTGCTTTTTCCTGGAAGGATGCCTTCCCTTTCCAAACCTGATGAACTGATTTTCTTTGTGAATGGAAGAAAGGTAAGTCTATGATATGATTCATATGAATTTTACAATACCAATGACAAAAGCCAAGCTAATATATACACATATATATATATATATATATTGTTTAACTGTGATCTGGTTTCTTATTTCTTTAATCTCCTTTTGCTATCTTTTTCAAGTGGTAGGTAGTGGTGTGAACTTGAATGAGTGTTAGTTCAAGGTTTGGTGTAAAATGATTGAACTGCAGAGACTTGCTTACTGTTTATGTTTCTTTTGGAATCAGTAATAAACTCTTAATATGTTATATCATGATGGGTGTGAATGTGGGACATAGATGTGAAAAGCCAAGTATGTTTACCTGGGTTCATCAATGCTGTTTTAACAGAAGCCCTATATACAGGACTTTGACGACGATAACAGCGAAGCACGTGTAAACGATTTTGTTTTCCCTCAATAAATTCCCTCAGGCTGATCAGGTAACCTAGAGACTGAAGCGTCTCTAGCCTGAGTAAAGCACTCAGTAGGCCACCTTCTCCACTGCAGATGTTGTCATCGCTGGGTGTCATCAAGTCAGTTCTAGCCGTTAGTGATGCCCAACAGAATGAACCTTGGCCCAGTGCTGAACCATCCGCACGACTGTTACTACGTTTGAGCCTGTCGTTGCAGCCGCTACGTCAATCCATCTCTTTTTCTGTTCACCCTCTACCCTGTCATCGAGTCAATTCTGATCCATAGCAACTCTAAGGACAGAGTAGAACTGCCACAGAGTTTCCAAGAAATATCAGACAGATTTGAACTGTGAACTTGTGATTAGCAGTCAAAGCTCATAACTACTATGCCAACAGGGTTTCCTGTCCCAGTGCTCAGTTGCCAACCAAAAGGTCAGTGGTTCAAACCCACTAGCTGCTCTGTGGAAGAAAGATGTGGCAGTCTTCTTCTGTCAGATTACAGCCTTGAAAACCTAGTGAGGCAGTTCTCCTCGGTCCTGGAGGGTCGCTATGAATCAGAATCAGCTACTTGACAATGGTTTTTTTTTCTTTAATTTTTTAACCGTTTGGTTTTAGACATAGAGATGTATACTTGAAATATATACTCGTGTGTGTGTGTGTGTGTGTGTGTGTGTGTGGTGTATGTGTGTGTATTTTTTATTTACACAAGTAGTATTATGCTAAGATTCCTTTTGTGTCTTTCTTTTCTTATTTGGCACTAAATTTGAGATCTAGCCATGTTGCCTTTTGAAAACCTGGTTAATTACTTCTAAATGCACATTCCCCAGAGTGTACATACCCTTCATTATACTTACCCAGTACCTGAGCGACGCACAGGTAAGATGCTTCCAGTTCCCCACTAGCCCGAGAGATTCTACAAGAACAGCCTACAATGTGCCTTGCTGTTGACGCTGACAAGGGAGCCTCCCGGGGAATCACCCATACTTCATTTGAGCCGCTTCTGCTTTCCCCTGGTGTGTTGGCCCCTCCCGGAGGGAAAACAGGAGGGGCTCCCTGACGATGTGCTGAATGGGTAGCAAAGGTAGAGAAGAGCAATTTTTGTTTTAAGAAATCTCTAAATGATTTTTTTTGTGGCTATGGCCATGAGTTTAACTGAATTTGTTTCAGGATATGTGTATCTCTTGCCATCTGAGTGCTTTCCTCCTAAGTCTAAGGAAAAACAATCCAGAATTTACAATTATCACGTGTTCTGGAAACTTCAGAAGCATTGGATTCATGCTTTAAAATTTCTTCAGAATTCTGCTTCCAAACATTAGAGAGGTTTTCTGTGTTATTTTTTCCCCTGTGAAGCTGCCACCTGTTAAAAACAACAGATAGAATTGCTATAACACATTGATATAGTCCTTGTATAATTCTGTCTCTCACTTCACACTGCAGGTTACAGAGCCAAATGCCGACCCAGAAGCAAACCTGCTCTTCTACCTGAGGCGAGTCCGTATCCTTTGACTGCTGTTGATCTGGATTGGGTGACAGAAAGCAAATGTACTGCAGACTTCCCAAAAAAGTCACTCTGTATTTGCTTTAAGTAAATGATATCCTGTTCGATTTGTAGAATCTCTAACTGAATGTCAGAGAATGCTTCTAAAAGTGATCGATTTATCTCTTTTATTACTTTTTTCCCTTTTGAGCAAAATCAGAATTGTCCAGTGAGCCAGGAGTACGCTAACTTTCGAAATAGCTTTGCAACTTTTGGTCACTCTGATAATGCTGTTATATTCAAGAGAGTTGATCTAAAAATGGCAAGCCAACTTTTGTTCAGCCCAGACGTTCAGTAATGCCTGACACCTGTCAGGCTGACACCGGTTTTCCGCGACGGCACCCTTACAAGAAAAAACAAAGTTTTATAAATGCCTTTCAGCATTCCAAAGCAGAGCTAACACGTCTGCGACTCTCTACCTCTGATCTTGGCCTTTGTTCACTCCTTAGTCCTCCCAGACCTTCAACAGACCTCCAGTAAACATTTGTTCAAGCAGAATTCACTGAGTGTAGGTGTGACTGTAAAGGGATAAAACTCTAACAAGGGAGTGATTTTGGTGGTGGTTACATGAAGCTGTACGTGGCATAAAGTTGCCTGCAGCTACACACTAACACAAGTAAGGACCACATAAAGATGGTGACACCTAAGTTCTATAGTCTAAACCAGTTCCTGTTGTGTCTACTACAGTTGAAGTCCACCCCAAGTGCGTGACAGTAGAACTATGCTCCACGGCGATTTCAGTGGCTGCTTTCTCTGAAGTAGATTGGCAGCCCTTTCTCTCAAGTTGCCTCCGAATAGACTTCAACCTCCAACCTTCAGTTTAGCAGCTAAGAGTGTAACCCATTTTTACCACTCCGTATTGTACCGATGTCCATTTTCTGGTTTTGATATGGAATGTCACTACTGGAGAAAGCAAAACAAGCCGGGCAAAGGGTACATGATACACTGTACACTAATTTTGCAACTTCCTATGAGTCTAAAATTGTTTTGAAAGAATAATTTAAAGTATATATTGAGCATCTACCATGTCAAAAAAAACCCCACTGTCACCAAGTCAATTCTCACTCATAGTGACCCTATAGGACAGAGCAGAACTGCCCCATAGAGTTTCTAAAGAGCACCTGATGGATTTGAACTACCAGACTTTTTGGTTAGCAGCTTAGCGCTAACCACTGTGGAACCAGGGTATTGTGCTAAGTTCTGGAGGTCACTGGTGAACAAAACAATCCTATTCCCTCTCTCTCCTCACTTATACCCACACTCACTGTTATCAAGTTCAGTCTGAGTCATAGTAACTTAGCAGACAGAGTATAACTGCCCCACAGAGTTTCCAGAGAGCTCCTGGAAGATGTGAACTGCCAGTCTTCTGGTTAGCAGCCATAGCACTTAACCACTACACCACCCAAATTTTCCTCACTTACACAGATCTCTAAAATCGCTGCCACATTTCTCCCTGCTCTCTCCTGGCCAAAAGTATTCAGTAGTCTGTATCTGATGCTTCACTTTCTCTCTGGACTCCACCTCTCACTATTCTACCACTTACAATCTAGTTTTCTACCCTAGTATTTTCCTGCTCTTACTGGCTCTGCCTCCCAAAGGCACTGGGCTTATAGCTATAAAACAGGCCAAGTCACCCTCACTGGTACTACTATATCCCCCAGTCACCCAACTTCAAATTCTCACTATTAGTCAGTCAATACTATCGCTTATCTTTTCTAAACCTACAAGACAGTTTATCATGTTTTCCCTAGATACCACAAATGAGGAAATTGAGCTATATTAAGTTGAAGGGAAAAATTCACTGACTCCTAAATAAGCATGCCCAAAACCAGCCTTATGGAAAACAACCCCAACCTCCTGTTTTCCACAGCTGCTCACTCTGTGTATGAGCCTTTGTGGTGCAGGGATTAAAAGCACCGCTAACCAAAGGTTCAGCAGTTCAAATCCACCAGCAGCACCTTGGAAACCTTGTGGGGGCATTCTATTCTATCCTATATGGTCACTGTGAGTCAGAAACAGCTCGATGGCAAAGAGTTTTGTTTTGTTTTGTTTTAGAATGTCATTAATAAAGAGTCCTGACGGCAGAACAGTTAAGATCTTGGCTACTAATTAAAAGGTTGGTGGTGTGAACCCTGCCAGTGTCCCTGAAAGAGAAAGATCTGAAGATCCTCCACTTCCAAGATTACAGAGTAGAAAATCCTATGGGACATTTCTACTGTGTCACATGGGATCACTGTGAGTCAAAATCACCTACACAGTCCCTAGCGACAACAATGTTATAATTAAGTAGTTCTGGGTATGTAAGACTTTCCCGGGACTTCCACACCACCACCTTTGATTACAGAGCCGTAAGTCTGAGACAGGCCCTGCTGTCTCTCTAGCGGATGATTGTGATGAACAGCCAGCCAAGCAGTGAGGATACGTAGACAGCCACAGATCTCCAGCCAAAGGTGTCACCCTACATGACCAAAGCGACACTGACCTACTTTTATAGATTCCCATGGCCCCTTGCCAAGCCAAGCCAAGTGCTGTCGAGTCGGATCCGACTCATGGTGATCCTAGGCACCCCTTCCAAGGTATGAATTTATACTTAAATTTATATTCACAGTTTTCTTTTCTTTTCTTTTCTTTTCCTTAAAGTAGGTCCTTAATATTACAAAAATTTCAGACTCCTATAAAATCCCAGTTTGCTGCTGACTTGGGGCCTTATTTATACATCATCCCCAGAGTGAGACATTGTCACACAAAGAGCAAAATTTGTTTTGGAAGCATTCTCACCTGCCTTCCTCCATTCTACTCTTTCCCTTCAGTCACCCTACCCACGCTGGTGGCCCTGCCTAGATCTGCGGGGGCATGATCACCTATCTCTTGTTCCTTAATACTTCTAAGCTTGATTCTAAGCAGTCTCATCAGCAGAACCAGATAATCCACCACAAAGAGTGAATGGCCCACAGCCACTTGAAGCAAGGAGGGCGCAGCATCATAGAGTGGCTTAAATTATTTCCCGTAAGATCCTGGCTCAAGGATAAAGAGCTAGTGCAATGTGAGTTTTGGCGGCAAGCCTAAATGCTTGCCCTGCTTTCCAGCACTCTTCACACCCTTTCCTGTGGCAATTATGCTTCTTGAGATTCTCAAAAGAAGGCATATTTCATTCTGTCAACAAACTGCATCAGGTACCCCAGAGGTGAGAAGTAAGCTACACAAACCCAGGCTGTTGCCCTCAGTCTAGTGAGGGAGACAGCCAGTGAATAGCCATACACAGCCAGGGTGATGAGTGTCACTTTGTTGGAGCATGACGGAAAGACACTCAAGAGACTAGGGCTGAGAAAGAGTCCACCTGGCACATGGGAGGCTTTGGGGCCAGGCTATTCCAATCAGCAGTATGGCAGGCCAGAAGCTAAAAGTAAGAGGAACTGAAAGACATTTCATCTGATGGGGTAGGAGGGTGGGGGTGTAAATGGGAGAATGCAGCAAGAGATGAAGGAGGAGACTAGATTCTCAAGTCAAAGGACCAGGTCTAACCACAACATCACATCCCCAAGATTTTAATACTCTGCCTAGAACAGAGGGAACAGACGAACTCACTCCTCGGGATGACCTGGTTCCCATGTAAATTCCAGGTTCAACAGCACACATTTGTTGTCCTTTTTAGTCTCAGAATGACTTCTTCTGGGAAAACTGTAGGGCTGTGTATCTTCGAGTCACTAAGAAAGCTCTTTGTACCTCAAGAACAACAACAACAAAATCAAATTTCTGATGTATTGGTCCTATTTGACCCAAGTAGGGTTGTCAAATTTAACAAATAAAAATATAGTACTTCTAGGTGGATCTAAATTTAAACGTATAGGACATATTATTCTAAAATATTGTTCACTATCTGAAATTCAGCTTTAACTAGGCAAGACTATATGTTATCCAGCAATGCTACCTAATGAAGAGCTTTTGTGTGTGTCTACAAATGATGGAAATTACTGCTTGAGTCAGGTGCTTCTAGCAGAGAGTGAGTGGATCAAACTAGGTGTTCGGTGTCTAGACAAAACAGCTGGCCAAATTAATTTTTCACTTTTTTCATTCAAGGGCAGTGCTAAAACGTGCATCACAGAAATATTTTAATGCCTGACAAAGTGAAAAGTGATCTTCATCTTTGAGTCAGGCAGCACCTAGATTCCTTTATTTGGAAATTTTAAGACACCAAAGGCACAGACAAAGTGTTTCCTTGCCTTTTATGTCCTATCAAATATAGCACTCTAACTCAGGGAACATTGGTGGCTCAGCGGTAGAATTCTTACCTCCCATCCGGGAGACCCAGTTTGATTCCCAGTCAATGTACTTCATGTAAACCCACCACCTGTCTGTCGCTGGTGGTTTTGTATGTCACTATGATAATGCCCAGGACTCAGCAGAGCTAGGATAGGCCCACCTGTTCCTCAAGTAAGTGATTCTGATGAACAGCCAACAAAGGAGTGAATATTTGTGGAGAGTCACAAATTTTCTGCCCGAGCTGCTTCCACACAACCATAGCAGCACTAACGTACTTCACTTTCACAGGTTCCCGTGGCCCCCTGTCAGACTAAGACAGAGGAGGAAGAAAGGCCTGGTAACCAGCTACCAAAAGTCATCCATTGAAAACCCTAAAACCCTAAATGGGTAAAAAACAGTGTAATCTGCTCCGATCATGAGGTTGGCACAGAACTGTCATGAGTCAGAGGCCAACTCAATAGCAGCTGACAGCTCAGGCTTTACCCAGTGACTCAGCCCTCTAACTGAAGGTGGAGAACTTGACTTGCCAGAGCAGTCTTGAATCCTCAGACAACCTAGTTGGCCTAGCCTGGGAACAAAAGCATTGAGGAGGCTTATGTGCAACCTTCTGGGCCTCTGCAGAGAATTTCCCAGCTCTTTGCTGGGAACCAGGATGGTCTCAACCCTGTATTACTTCTCTATTCCCATCAATTTGCAAGATAAAAATCTGTCTTAACCTCTGCCCAAGCCAGTTATAACCTCCACTCATGAAATCATTTGAACTTCACTGAGGTGAAGTCCCGAGTAAATTCCAGTAGATTCTTATAGAGCTTCAAGGAGGAAGTTTAAATATATTGTTTATTCCCCCTTTGTGACAATGTGCAAACCTCACACAAGGAAAAGGTGGTAACCAGTGACTCTTGTCACTCCTGATTCAGGAATCATGGTTATTAATTGACAGCCATGGGTATTTGTTTGTTTTGTTTTATTTTTTAATCTCATAAAATGATAAGAGCACTGCATTGATAAACCTCACAAGAGGATTTTTTTTTCCTAAGCTTTACACATTTACCATCTCCTCAGCAATCACATTCCATGGCCCCAGAATCTATTAGCTACCATTCTGAAATTTAAAAGGTCTTTCCTTAACCCAGAAACGCTGGGGGCGTAGTGGTTAAGTGTTATGGCTGCTAACCAAAAGATCAGAAGTTCAAGTCCACCAAGTGTTCCTTGAAACCTCTGTGGGCCAGCTGAACGCTGTCCTATAGGGTTGCTGAGTCAAAATCACCTAGACAGCAGTGAGTTTGGGTTTTTTGTTTTTTCTTAACTTGTTTGGATATAATACTTCCTCTAACTGGCATGAGTCTGTTTGTAGTCTTCAAGTATCCCACTTTCTATGACTACGCGTGTGGTTCACTGAAAAATACTAGTATTTGGTCACAAGCTACTACCCTTACCTAGACCCCACTGCCAGTGTTGCATACAATCTGAATATTTCTGATTTTAGAACTGCATCTAGCCCTCAAAGTTTCAGATAAAGGAGTGTGCACTGTAAAGATTTCTTCTTACATTATGCCTATTTGCAAGCAAAAAGTGAAGAATTTCTCAAAGCAAGAAATTTTGGTAGCTTGTTATACATCACAACTCATTGTTATTAGTAAAAGAGAAATAAAAATACAAAAAAATATAAAAATAAAAGCAGCCCTCTTTTCCTTAACTTCCTTCAAGTCCATCTCTCAGGCACTAAATACGGCTGTGGAGGAGGGGGCTGCGGCGCCTGCACAGTGATGGTGTCAAGATACAACCCCCAGACCAAGAAGATCCAGTATCCTTTGCGTGGGCCTGTGGCTCTGTTCTAGGCACGTCTGGGGAGGGTATGGTGTCCAGCAATTTCTTTATCCATATGTGCTCCATCCCACCTCTCTCCAGGTATCTGTCACTGACACTGCCTCCAGGCCTTCTCTCCCTGCAGCTTCTGGGAGTCCAGATCTTCCCCACAGGCCTTTCTCCCATCTCAGTAGATCTGCCTGTGGGCCAGTCTCTCAGCGCTCTGCTTTCTATTACTGCACAAACATTTTCTCTTCTTTTGAGTAGAATTCAGGATGGGGACTGGATGAGAATGTCTTAATACAAAGAAGCAACGATAGCTCTGGGGGATTATTAAAGTGCTCTGTTTTAGTCACGTAGTATTGCTCTAACAGAAATATCACAGAGTGGGTGGCTTTAACAAAGGAAGGTGTATCCTTACACAGTCCGGTAGGTTTCAAGTCCAAATTCAGGATGTCCTTTCCAGGGGAAGGCTTTCCCCATTATTAGCTCTTGAGAAAAGTCTAGTATTGTCATCAGTCTTTGTTCAGGGAGCATCTTGGCTCAGGAACATCGGGTCTCAAGTACGTGCTCTTCTCCGGGTGCTGCTTTCTTGACAGTATGAGGTTCTCAATTCTCTGCTAGCTTCCCTTTCCTGTTATCTCCTGTAGGATGAAAGGATTAAGGGTGGTGCAAGCCATACACCAGGGAAACTCCCCTCACAGTGGAGCAGTGAGGCAATCCTATAAAGGGACTTATAGTCCTGCCCTAATCCTTTAACACACAGCATAGGACAATCACAAAATGGAGGACAATCATAAAATATTGGCAATCATGGCCCATCCACATGACTTACACATATTTTGGGGGGGACACAGTTCAATCCATGACATGTTCCATAAACATTAAGATGAGTTGTTTTTCTGGCAGAGCTAAATGAGACCTTGAATCATAATATAGGCTTTATTCACCTATGAATAGAGCCAGCATCAGCTTCATCTGAAAACGTAAAGGTGCTCACTGACTGAATGTCAATGAAGGAGGAAGAGTCTGGGATGACCCCCACGTTTTCATCTTGGGGGACTGGGTGAATGGTTCACAAATTAGGGCACTTGGATTAGCAGGAGCAGAGAAGAGGCAATAGTAAGTTTAGCCTTGGACACACTGCACTCGGGACGACTACGAGACCTCTAAAAGTAATTGACAACCATCTTGATCCATAGGTCTGTCACAGAGAAGTCCCACCTGTAGTCACAATTTATTGGAAATTATCAACATAGATCTTAAACACGATAAAAGTAGTTAACATCTACTGACTGTTTCTTGTGTCCCAAGCGTTGCTCAAAGGAGCTTATATATATTATTGTACTTAGTCTTCAAAAGAATTTTGAGACAGGCATTACTATCACTCTCATTTAAAAGAAGAGGAACCTGAGACAACCAGAATTAAGTAACTTGTCCAAGATCTTACGGGCCAGTCAACTGCAAAACCAGGATCTCAGCCCAGGTGGTCTGGAAGGTAGCAGGAGCTATAGGAGAGCTGGTGTGCACAGGAACTGTAGAACTACACTAGAGAAAGAAAGAAGCACCCACAAAAGAGACCACAGGGAGTAGCCAGAATGGAAGGGGAGACACCAGAGACTAGAAAGTCTAAGAAAGTAGCAGCAGTCAACAGTATGAGATATAAGGGAGTGGCCCAGTGCCGCTAGATTGCTCCCAGAGCAATGCCGGCAGGGTGATGTGTTGGAAGGTGGAACACCGCTCTGTGTAGGGGTGCTGGGCAGGCAGGTGTGTGGAGACAGCAAGTGGGGGACAGCTCTTAGAAAAGACTGTTAGGGAAAAAACGGTGGGCCAGTAAATGGAGAGAGACATGGGTTTGGGGTGTTCGTTTTATTCTTTTTTAGCACTGGAACTTATTTCTTGGCTAAGGGAAATGAGACTAGAAAGGAAAAGGTTAGAAAGACAATCGATGGTAGGACAAGTTTCTCTGGAGGCAAGAGTAGATGGGATCCAGAGCACAGGAGCAGAGGAAGAAAGACTCCTCACAGAAGGGAGATGAGACTGATCGCAGTCATCGATGAGTTGTGGCAGACTGAGGATTTGAGGGAGTCCATGTCTCTGTGTCCTGGATGAGGCATAAGGTTAAGGGTGAAGACAAGCAGTGAACACTGAAAGAAGGATATCCAGGACCAAATGGGAAGCTGCTGTCCAAAAGCAGGATGAGAGGCAGAAAGAGACAAGAACTGAAGGAAGGGGCACAGGGAACCCAGAGGAGAAAGGGAGAGTGTGCTGTCACATTGAAGGAATTGCAACTAATGCCACAAAACAGTATGTGTATAAATATTTTGTATGAGAAATTAACTTGAACTGTAAAGTTTCACCTAAAGACCAAAAAAAGAGTCACTGAGAGAAAAAGGAAAGGGAGGTAAGATCAAGAGGAAGCAAACCACAATAGGGAAGGAACTGGAGGACACAAAAAACAAAAACTTGACAGTTGCATGATGATCTTGCTCTGTTCAGCAAGCTCTCTCCCAAGTCCCCTGCATAGTCACCTGAGTGGCTTCTGAACAGGTGATTCAAAGGGCTGGTGAAACCAAAAGCAGGAATCTGTGTCTTCTTCAAATATATATATATATACATACATACACACATATATACATATGCCAGCCATACATATATATATATATATATATATATATATATATTTCTCCTTTCTCCTCTGGGTTCCCTGTGCCCCTTCCATCAGTTCTTCTCTCTTTCTGCCTCTCATCCTGTTTTTGGACAGCAGCTTCCTATTTGGTCTTGGATATTACTCTTTCAATGTTCACTGCTTATGTTCAGTCTTAATCTTATGCCTCATCTAGGACATAGAGATATGGACTCCTTCAATTCCTCAGTCTGCCATAACTCATCGATGGTTGAAATAAGTCTCACGTCCATTCTGTGAGGAGTCCTTCTTCCTCCTCTCCTGTGCTCTGGATCTCATCAAGTCGAATCTGACTCATAGAGACAATGTAGAACAGATAGAACTGCCCCCATAGGATTTCCAAAGAGTAGCTGGTGAATTTGAACTGCCAAGCTTTTTGTTAGCAGCCATAGCTTTTAACCACTAAGCCACCAGGTTTTCCCTCTTCTTCAGAAGGCCAAGATAGCACTTATATTCTAAGCCTGTGTAGGAGACAAAATGATGTATTCCCTGGGAGTGAGACAAATTCCTGCTCCTGAAAAGAGAATGAGACTTAGCCTGGATGGGAATAAAAAGACCCCATTTGACTGATGAGGTCTGGACCCCATTCTCAACCAATGAGATGAGAACTTTGTGCCGGCCAAGTCTGCTGTGTCACTAAAATAGACTCAAGAGTGGGAGAGATAGTCAAGACAAGGGAATAAAGCAATGGCTCAAACCTGGTTGTATGTTGGAATCACCTGGAGAGCTTTAAAAAAATTATTAACTGATCCCACCCCCAGAAGTTAGGAGGACAATTGACAGGACATCAGTTTTCAGTTTTAAGTGGGCTAAAGTACAACCAGAGTATTTACATTTTGAAAATCTCCACACAGGGCTAAAATACTCCATGAAGATTTCCTTGAGATGAGTAAAAGGCTTTCTTTCTCCAAAACGAAGGAGAAGAATAGAGAGTGGTGGCCTCTTGGGAGTCCTACACAAATGGCTTCATTATTCTCTGTTTTTCATTTCCCTCTACTATTCTGTACAAGCCAGATGTAACTCTTTCCATGGGTATGTCCAGAAATGTATAATACTGTGTCTAGCTTTTTCTGTATTCTTGGGCAGATATAGCCTAATGATTCTCCCGCACTATGGATGACTCCCCAGATTATGTTACCCACTTCCCTGGATTCCAGTGTGTTCTCTTTACATAATTCCATCACAGCCATTATCCAGCTACAGCTTGCCTGGTGCCCATCTGCTCTCTGTATGGAGCCGCTGTCACTACAGTAGAAGGTGTTGGAAGCATCAAAACAAGAATTCACCCCGTGCAAGTAAGAGTACAATACAACTGGGGGCAAGTGTTAGTTTAGGCATCCCACAGATTCTAATGTGCTCCAGTTAGGTAACTGACTTTGAAATCCTTTATGCTTTTCAATTCTTATTTTGTGAGATTTGATGCTTCAGAGACTGGGATTTTTCAGAAATCCAGGTGAAAGCCAAGATTTTATTGTACAAAGTATGAATCTAGGAAAATTGAAAATCATCAAAAATGAAATGAAACTCATAAACATCAACATCCTAGACATTAGTGAGCTGAAATGGACTTGTTTTGGCAGTTTTCAACCTGGCAATCATATGGTCTCCTCTGCTGGGAACAAAAACCTGAAAAGGAATGGTGTATTATTCATCATCAAAAAGAATATTTCAATATCTGTCCTGAAATACAATGCTGTCAGCAATAGGACAGTATCCATGAAGCTACAAGGAGAGCCAGTTAATGCTATTATTATTCAAATTTATGCACCAAACACTAAGGCCAAAGTGAAGAGACTGAAGATGTTAACCAGCTTCTGCCATCTGAGATTGATAAAACAAGCAGTCAGGATGGTGACTGGAATGCAAAAGCTGGAAACAAAGAGGGGTCAGTAGTTGGAAAATACAGCCTTGGTGATAGAAACTATGCCAGAGATCACACGATAGAATTTTGCAAGACTACTGACTTCTTCACTGCAAATACCTTTTTAACCAACACAAGCAGCAACTCACCAGGTAGAATACCCAGGAACTAAATCAATTACATCTGTGGAAAAAGATGACGGAAAAGCTCCACATCAACAGTCAGAAGAAAACCAGGTGCTGACTGTGGCACAGATCATCAACTGCTCATATGCAAATTCAAGTTGAAACTAAAGACAATTAGAACAATTCCACACGCCAAAGTATAACCTTGAGTATATCCCTCCTGAGTTTAAAGACCATCTCAAGAACAGATCTGTTGACCACTAAACACCAAAGATCAACAAATTGTGGAATGACATCAAAGACACCATCCATGAAGACAGAAAGAGGTCATTAAAAAGACAGAAAAGAAAGAAAATACCAAACTGAATGTCAGAAGAGCCTCTGAAACTTACTCTCGAATGTTAAGTAGATAAAGTAAAAGAAAGGAATGGCGAAGTAAAAGACCTATGCAGAAGATTTTAAAGAGCAGCTCAAGAAGGCAGAGGAAGTATTATAATGGCATGTGCAAACAGCTGGAAATGGAGAACCAGAAGGGAAGGACATATTCTGCATTTCTCAAGCTGAAAGAACTAAAGAAAAAATTCAACTCTCGAGTTGCAATAGTGAAGGATTCTACAGGGAAGATATTAAATGACTCAGGGAGCATCAAAAAAGGATGGACGGAATACACAGACTCATTATACCAGAAAGAAATGGTCAATGTTCAGCCATTTGTAGAGGTAGCATGTGATCAGGAACCAGTGGTACTGAAGGAAAAAGTCAATGCTGCATTGAAAACACTGACTAAAAGTCTCCAGGAATTCATGGAATATCAGTAGAGATATTTCAACAAAAAGATCCAGTGTTGGAAGTGTTCAGTTGTCTATGCCAAGAAACTTGGAGGACAGCTACCTGGACAACCAACTAGAAGAGACCCATATTTATGCCCATTCCAAAGAAAGATGACCCAATCAAATGTGGAAATTAGTGGACAATATTGTTAATATCACACACAAGTAAAATTCTGCCCAAGATCATTCAAAGTGAATGCAACTGTATATTGACAAGGAACTGCCAGAAATTCAAGCTGGATTTAGAAGAGGGCATGGAACTAGGGATGTCATTGCTGATATCAGATGGATCTTGGATGAAAGCAGAAAATACCAGAAAGATATTTAACTGTGTTTCATTGACTATGCAAAGGCATTCAACTGAGTGGATCAGAATAAATTATGGCCAACATTATGGAGAATGGAAATTCCAGAACACTTCACAGTCACGTGAACAGAACAAGGGGACGTTGCGTGGTTTAAAGTCAGGAAACGTACGTGTTGGGGTTATAGGCTTTCACCATACCTTTTCAATCTGTATACTCAGCAAGTAATCCAAGAAGCTGGATTATATGAAGAAGAATGAGGTATCAGGATTGGAGGACGACTCATTAACAACCTGCATTATGTAGATAATACCACCTCACTTGCTGAAAGTGAAGAAGATTTGAAACCCTTAGTGATGAAGATCAAGGACAATAGCCTTCAGTATGGATCGCACCTCAACATCAAGAAAACGAAAATCCTCACAAATGGATCAGTAAGCAACATCATCACAAATGGAGAAAGGATTGAGGTTGTCAAAGATTTCATTTTAGTTGGGTCCACAATCAACATCCATGGAAGCAGCAGTCAAGAAATCAAAAGACACACTGCACTGGGAAAATCTGCTGCAGAGAATCTCTTCGAAATAATGAAAAGCAAAGATGTCACCTTGAAGCCTAAAGTGTGTCTGACTCAACCCATGGTATTTTCAATCACATCATACTCATGTGAAAGCTGGATAACGAACAAAGAAGACAAAAGAAAAATTGATGCCTTTGAATTGTGGTGTTGCCCAAGAATGTGGAATGTATCATGAACTGCCAAAAGACCAAAAATATCTATTCTGGAAGAAGTACAACCAGAGTGTTCCTTGGAAGGAAAGATGGTAGGACTGCATCTTACATACTTTGGACATGTTGTCAGGATGAATCAGTCCCTGGAGAAGGACATCATGCTTGGTAGAGCGGCAGGTCAGCAATAAAGAAGAAGAACATTGACAAGGCGGATTGACACCGGCTGCAACAATAGGCTTAAGCATAAAAGCAATTGCGGACATGGTGCAAGACTGGGCAGTGTTTTGCTCTGTTGTGCATATGGTCTCTGTGAATCGGAATCGACTCAACAGCACCTAATCACAACAAACCCAAGAAACCTTCCCAGTCCCATCCTTGCCCTAAATTCAATGCTAAACTAAACTAACAGGATAGTCTGTGAAGAGAAGCAAACAAGAAACCAGAACCTTAGAGAAGATACAAGTTGTCTACCACATTTCAAACGCTGTGAAAGAGACACTAATTATGTATATAAATGTTCCTGAAATGTCTGACAAGTCTACACTGAACCAAAAAACCAAACTCATTGCCAGTGAGTCGATTCTGACTCACAGGAACCCTGTAGGATGGAGTAGAACTGCCACATAGAGTTTCTAAGGAGTGCCTGCTGGATTCTAACTGCCAGTCTTTTGGTTAGCAGATATGGCACTTAACCTCTACACCACCTATACGAGGCTACAGTGAAACACAGCTAAAACGGCAGAGCTTACTAAAGTTTAAAGGACTCTTCTTTCCTTCCTTCCTTCCCTTCCTCCCTCCTTCCTTCCTTCTATTTTTTTCCAATGACAATGTTACTTTTATACCGTAGAATAGAAACTTCTACAGCTGTTAAGTTTTAAAGGCAGCATATAAGGAGAAAATTATGAATAGTCTTATTTTCCCTTTGAAATTCCCTATCTTGGAAGGCTGTGGTTTGAACATAGACATAAAGAGCCTCCTTTCATAATGTGTTGCCATTGATGGGAACTTACAGAACATGTCCCATCCCTAAATTTAATGACTTTGGTCTTATTAGATGTTAACGACACTTGGCTCATCACTGCATGTCCCCCGTTCAGGTCATATCCCTGAGTCAATGTACAGAGAATTCCCTTAGTGTATGACCTGCACGTGCACCACTTTTTATCTTAGAAGACCTAAAAGGAAACAAGGCAAGGAGACCTCATTCCACGGAGAAAGGAGTGCTTGGCTGCATCCTTCAGACCCCAGATTTCTGTACCAAGAAGCTCCTAGTCCAGAGAAGGTTGATAACAAGGACCTTCCTCCAGAGCCAGCGGAGAAAGCCTTCCCCTGGAGGTGACTCCCTGAATTTGGACTTTCAGCCTGCTAGAATTTCTCTTTGTTAAAGCCATTCACCTGTAGTATTTCTGTTAAAGCAGCACTAAATAACAAAGACACTTTAACAGTATGGAAGCACCTGATGCCCTAACTTATCAGATTTCCCTCTCTTAAATCTCAGTGTTACAAATGCCAAGTTCATTCAGGAATGCTGTCTCACAAAACCTGATTGTGAAATTTTCAGGAATTTTGAGAGCCAGTTTTTAAACACCATCATTTTTTAAAATTAAATATTAGGGAAGTTATATTAAGCAAAAGAGTAATAAATATTAAGTCATCACTTCCTATTTTACTACGTCTTACTACCATGTGTACTCTTGAAGCTGTTTCTTTGGTGCAAATACCATGTAATAATATGTTACTGCACATCTTTCCCCAATTTCACACTCAGGAGCACCAATTCATAACTTGGCATCCACCATAGTGGAAGTATTTACACTATGGAAATTGGGAGAAGCTACACATCCAGCCTTGTTCTTCTCCCCAGAGAGCTAGTTATTAAACAGTGGCCAGCACATTTGTAATCATGCTCACGTGCCACATCTGAAATAAGTTGCCATCTAGGAATAAACCTGACACAGCTGTATTCTCCTCTAGCATTAGAATAGATATCTGTTCCTTCAGTTGAGTCACAGATGAAATATTTCGTTTTCACTTTAGGTACTATGTTATATGAAAAATATTTACATAAAAACATTTGAATCACACTCATGTCAGTCAGATGAGCACTCACAGTGGGACACAGAAATCCATGTCTCCCACCAACAGCTTCATGGCATAGGGTCTTTGTACAGAGAGGACAGAGTAAGCTGTCATTTCTCACTCTCTTATTGTTGTTTTGTTTGTTGTGTTGTGTTTGAGCACATGACATTGAATGTGCATAAACTAAATATGTCAATGGCACAACACTGCTAAATAATACAATTTTCAATGGTCTTACATAGATTATGTCATTTAAAAAACCAAAAGCCCATTGCCATCGAGTCAATTCTGACTCACAATGACCCTATAGGACAGAGTAGAACTGCCTCGTCGGGTTTCCAAGGAGTGGCTGCAGAATTCAAACTGCCAACCTATCGGTTAGCAGCTGTAACACTTAACCACTGTGTCACCAGTGTTTCCTATGAAATTTAATCCATCAAAAATTCATAACATAAATGGAAAAGGGAGTGAAAGTGAACTGCATTGGAAGATTGCTTACTATATGGCAGAGACCACGCTAAATGATTTGCATATACTTCTTTAATTTCAACAATCCTGTAGATTCCATTATTAGCTCAACTTTGCAGATGAAAAGTTCAGAAAACCGTAAGATCTCAAACTCACATAAGCATGACTCCAAAGCCCTTTGGTTATTCTTCAAAACTATGTTTCCCATTTCACACACAGATAATAAAGTGGCTTAATTGACCTGGTGCTACTTTTTTCTAGAGGACCAAAAAAAAAAAAAAAAATACACACTTGATTTCAAGAAATAAAAATATTTGTCCTCTAGGGCAATGTCTATTACTCTGCAATTATTTCTGGCAAGCTACATAGTCTTCTCTACTTGCCAGTGTCTGATGTTGAGAAACAAAAGGTTTAGGATGAATTAATGTACTGTTTTCTGCCAGGAAAGACTTGCCAAATGTCACGGTACACAGTGTGGATTCTGCAGCCCAGGGATGGTGATGTCCATCTACACACTGCTGAGGAACCACCCAGAACCAACTTTTGATCAAATAACTGAAGCTCTTGGAGGTGAGACTTCTCAGCAGGACACAGGGTGAAAAGAGCTCAGGAAACTAGGAGGAAGGTTCCAACCCATGAGGAAAAGCTAGAACCCAGCTCTTGAATTTGAGGAGCCTGACCAGCAGGTAGCCCTTCCTGGTACCTGTCTTGGCCCAAGTCCCTTTCATGAAAGACTCCTTATTTTGGCAGCAGTGATACCAAGAATTGTAGCAATATTTGTTTCATTAATAATTTGT
This sequence comes from Heterohyrax brucei, assembly GCA_028571685.1. Taxonomy (NCBI): domain Eukaryota; kingdom Metazoa; phylum Chordata; class Mammalia; order Hyracoidea; family Procaviidae; genus Heterohyrax; species Heterohyrax brucei. The sequence continues at coordinate 109,968,795 of CM053146.1, forward strand.
TTGTCTTAATGGAGCTTTTATCAAACAGCAAAGGCATTCAGATGGGCTATTTCTAACTATTTTAATAAAATCTTTTCCAAGTGAGGAAATTTGGGCAGTGCAGAAGAATGAGATTTCAATGTTTATTTTCTGTTAAAATCACTCATTAATTTTATTTACTGAATTAAGTTTGAAGGGCAAGTGGAGACTTAAAGATACTTCTTTATGTTTTTTATAGTTTGGTTGGTCAGAGCAATTAATTATCACAAATAAACTTAGTTATCAATTCAATCTGTTCTGACAAAATAGCTATCAAATTTAAGTGAACAAACACCATTTTCTTCCAAAAGAAATACCAATCAATGTAGTTTATGTAACAAACATACTATGCTTCAAGGTAACTGGTCACTAGCTCTTAGAAGGAAGCTGTTAAAGTAAACCTCTGAATATTACAGGAAAGTTCATTGTCACTTTTAATAAATAGACCCAGATGGAAACTCAGCTTTATGATGAAAAAAATGAGAATAAATAATAACTCACATTAAATTGTGTGGCAACTGGAATATAAACATTCTCCCTTAATTCTCAACAACTTTATGCAAAACTTTTCAGTTTCTTATTAAGTACTATTAAAACTTTTGCCTTACAGTTTCAGCTATCCTTTTAACCTAAATCAAATTGTTTGGAGCTCTTAATTTTTTACACAGAAAATAAAGATTATAAAATGAATTTGTAACATTATTTTAAGATATTTTATCCATCACTATTCATACCATGGGTTTGAACAACAGGTAATCTTTGTTCAATGAAATAAGAGCTTTAAAAAGTGAGAATATTATGATTTGCCTTTTCTAATTTGAATGCCAAGGCACTTTGAATACGCACAAGTAATTTTACAGAAATGAATTCTTTCCTTCCAGATACTATGCCTGCAATTCACATAAAAACCACCAGGAGATGGTGTTGTCAGATTCAGCTTAATGTATAAAGCAGCTAAATTTCTTCCAGACCTGAATAACTTGGAGAGTATATTTTGGTTCACAATCCATTTGTTTGTGTTCTTTTTAGCATTACAAATTTTAGGCATACTGATAACCACTGTGTTCATATTTTAAGAAAAACAATAACAAAATAAAGTTCACAAAAATATCATTAGGTATAGGTACATATCTTTAAACAGTCAACTGATACATATATATAAATCATTGCTTCATTTAATCTGTTTTCTCAAGACTAAGGAAAATAAATTTTTTAATTTCCATCATTTTTTTCTTCTTAGAACCATGAGTTTCTGTGATAGGTACTACTAGCTTTCTCTTGATGGACATTTAGAATCACTCCAAGACTGCACTGATTACATGGCCAACAATAAAAACAAAAAGAAACCTTAATACTGGCTGACTTAAGCCCTTAACGTTGCTTACATTTTATCTGAGAGAAAGCATCTGTTGCCTAAATACTTCTGTTTCACTCCACTTATTTCTATTTTAGACATTTGAGGGTAATAATTTTAAATTAATTTTTTTATTAAAAACAATACACTCCCATTATAGAAAATGCCCAAAGTTAAAAGATGACAGACATAAAAGATTACTGGGTAGGAAAGCAACCCCACGGAGAAAGCGAATTAGAGTCTGGAAGAAGGGCACACTTTCCCCTCCTTTGAGGGAAAGGAGATGACATTGGTGAGAGGCCACACGTAAGTCATCACGGGTGATGTAAAATACATCAGTTATGGGAGGGGTAGGAAATCAGGAAGAGTTAGTTGGGAAAAAAATGTGGAGATCTTTGTGGTATTTGAGGAAGTGTATGTAACTATAAGATCTATTTTTGAACAACACTCCTCCAAGTGAAACAGTTACTCCAATGAGTCATGAACTAACCTAGCTGTTCTACTGAGGATATGAAGACAGATATGTAATATATTTCTATATTATTCTTTAAAAATAAATTGCTTCTTAATCAGGTAATTTGTGCCGCTGTACTGGATATCGACCAATTATAGAAAGTGGAAAAACTTTCTGTGCGGTAAGTTGAAAAAAAATTCATTCTGTTGATTTAATATGTTAATCAACCTTTCCATAAAACAATCTATTGCATCTGGCAATTTCTAAAATAACCCCATGTCAATCTTTCTAAGCACCCAAAGTTGTCAGATGCCCAAGGTTTTGTGTTTATTCAATAAACTCTTAGCCTCTATCTTGTTTATAGTCAAGTAGGAACTTTCCTAAGAAATGAATTATATGGCCCATGACTTCAATAAATGTTGAGGAAAATGAAACATAGACTAAGAAATAATAAAAGTTTGATTGAAAAGCAAGATATTAAAAAGCTCAAGATATCCTATAAACTGTGCATACAAGTTTTGAAGAACCATAGATTGGAGAGAATTAATGAGTGGGAAAGGAAAATACAAAGACTCATTGGAGAAACTGAGTTTTGAGCAGGATTTTAAAGGAGGTACTAGAAATGGATGACTGAAGAGAAGCCAACAGAAAATTCCAAGTTAGAAGATGCAGGGAATTACAAAAAAGAAAGATAACCAAGGCTCAGACAGGAAATTAATGTGGCTGGAATATTAGGGAGTTAAAAAAGAATATTGTTTCAAGCTAAAAAACTGAGACATAAAAATGACAACCAACATGTAGTTGTTGTCTCTTCTCAAGCTAGGAATACCACAATGAGAACAGTAATTCAGAAGGAAAGTTCTTGCTTGTGGGAGGATGGTCTTGGGGAAAGATGGTGGAGACTGAGGGCACGGACTAGTGCAATACCCCATGCACAAGAGAATGAGAATCTAGACCACTGTGGTGGATGCAGAGACAGGAAGCTAACTCTCAGGATGAGGACTGCCAGAATTATGACCACCAGGCAACGAAGGGGTCAGTGAGTGAGGAATCAAAGTCACCTTCAAAGCTGAGAAGTGAAAGAACCAGGTAAGGATGAAATTTATTTATATTTGTGTATCAGAAATTTTAAAGGTAGTTTGTCTTTCCAGGGCTCCTCTGAAAACACACACACATCATCCTTAAAAGTAAAAAATACAACTGCATAATTCGTTTGGGTTTACATTTTTCAACTACCACCTTAGAGCTACACTTTATTTACTTCTTTTAGTAGGAAATAAGGAGCCCGAAGGAGCAGGAGCCCTGGTGTCCCAGTGGTTAACCACTCAGCTGCTAACTGAAAGGTTGACAGTTAGAACCCATCAGCCGTTCCTTGTGAGAAAGATGCCACAGTCTGCTTCCTTTAAGGTTACAGCCTTGACAAGGTCACGGATGCGCCATAGACACATCCAAACCCCTTGAGGGACCAAATGGCTTGGTTGAGGGATGCGAGGACCATGGTCTTGGATAACATCTCGCTCAACTGGCATAAAATAGTTTATAAAGAAAATGTTCTATATTCTACTTTGGTGATTAGCATCTGGAGTCTTAAAAGCCTATAAACAGCCACCTAGAACATTCCAGTGGTCTCACTCTTTCCAGAGCAGTGAAGAAAACTAAAGTTACAAGCAAAGAATTAGTCCAAGGGACTAATGGACCACATCTACCACAGCCTCCACCAGACTGAGTCCAGTATAGTCCAGCTACTATCAACTGCTCTGAGAGAAATCACAATAGAGGGTCCCAGCCAGAGCTGGAGAAAAATCTGGAACAAAATTCTAACTGAAAAAGATAGACCAGACTTGCAGGCCTGACAGAGACTGGAGAAATCTTGAGAGGATGGCCCTCAGACACCCTCTTAGCTCAGTGATGAAGTCACTCTGGAGATTCACCCTTCAGCCAAGGATTGGACAGGCCTATGAAACAAAAAGAGACTAATGGGACACGTCAGCGGGAGGACAACAACTAGAGGGCAGGAGGGAACAGGAAAGCTGGTAATAGGGAACCCAAGGTCGAGAATGGAAAGTGTTAACATGTCAGTGAGTTGTTAGCCAATGTCGTAAAACAGTACCTACACTAATGCTTTAATGAGAAACTAGTGTGTTCTGTAAACCTTCATCTAAAGTACAATTTTAAAAAATGATTACAGCCTTGGAAACTGTATGGGGCAGTTTTACTCTGTCCTGCAGAGTTGCCGTGAGTTGGAATCTGGCCACCAGCAAGGGTTTGGGTAGGAAGCCTGAGCTGACGGATCCCCCTGTCCTCTAACCGCTCTGTCTCCCAGATAAGACATGAGTGACAGTGCTCACAAGATGCTGTCATAAGCACAGCTGGACACTCCCTGTGACTTTCTCTAATTGCTCAGTGATGGAATGACTGGTTGCCCACCCCCCAGATTACGGGTTCCTTGGTGGCGAGCACCCTCTCTATTACTTCTTCCACGGCACTGGGGCACTGTGAGCGAATCACATAAGTCTGTCAAGGATCAAATTGTTTTCAACTGCATTTCTTCCTAAGAAATCAACTGTTTGTGAAATGAAAGGATCAGGAAAATGCTGCCTGGATCAAGAAGAGAGTTCTTTGGTGAAGAAGCCAGAAACAGTAAGTATCTGATTTCCCATTTTGATTGGAATTGACTGAAAAATACACATGTAAATTCAAACTTATTCTTTTCAGAGAGTAAAGTGCCAAACAGCTGAATTAAGGCCATAAACAGCCATAAAGAGCTTCAAATTTAGTGAGCCCATGACTTTCATGAGGCCAGCCAACACAGAAGGCTATTATCTTTCTGGAAATATTACAACTTTTCATGCCTAATCTGGATTTATCCACCACCACCACCGCCCCTCCAACAAGCACTAAGAGGGACATAAATAGTGGTTCACTTTCATGCTTCTAGTGAATAAATATCTGTAAATACAGCCTGAGTTCCAGCACAGATTAAAGCATAATTCCTCACATCAAACAAGAAAGGCCCTGCTCCAGTGAATTGGCCAGGGGAACTGTCCCATGGTTCTCTGAGGATAGAAAGCACTGCGTTAGAAGCACCTCACTTTCATTTCAGGGCGATCAGAAGGGTAAGCCTGATTCTGAAGTCTCTCACAAGTTCCTGCTCAGTAACTTTGTTTCATTTTGTCCAGACCTGCACAAAACTGTATAATGAAGATGAATTCCAGCCCTTCGATCCATCCCAGGAGCCTATATTCCCTCCTGAGCTGATAGTAAGATACTTCACTTCTGTTTTCTGTTTATCATTTACACATGACATGATACGATATTTTTGTATTATATTGTGTCATTTAATATGCAATTACCCAGTTCTTTACATTGTAAGTTGGAAAGGAGTGCTGCACAATAGTGAGTCATCAACCCACTCTTAGGAACTTGTTCATCTTCGTTATAAATAATTTAAAGCAGATAGCTTTGAAGACTGGTGTTGCCACAGTCTCAGAGTCTGTTTGATTCAATTCCTTCAGTTAAAGTACCTGAGGGTCAGAGTGTAAGTGACTTGTCCCAGGTCATACAGCTACACAGTGAGACAGGTATTTTGTAAGACTAGAAAAGAAAAAAACAAATTACATTATCATAATGGAATTAAGCCATTCTTTCAATTAACCTCTGTGATTTCAACTTGGGGAAGCAGGAGATGAGAATCGATAGTGTGATGTGCTCACCATTTTGTTCCACAACCATACACACTGGGGGGAGCATGAGGTGAGATTCTACTTGCTTCTCAGGTCTCAGTATTTATGCAAAGATCCAAATAGACTGTAACAGAGTGAATGATTTAAGAAGCTTTTCTCCAAGTATAATTTTGCCTACAAGAAATTTTTACCCTACCGAAAAATTAATCCCCAGAGATTTGTACTCATTTGGGTCTGTGCCCTAGAGCAGTAAAGCCAATGAAACCTACTCCAAGTTAGAAAGAGGACGAAATTTTATTAGAAGGTATGATACCATCAGAGACTCAACAGCAACACAGGCTGTTCTCCACAGAGCTTCTACTGGTATCATACCTCTTAATAAACCTCCTCCCTCTTTTTAACTTGGAGTAGGTTTCGTTGGCTTGACTGCTCCACATCAGGGATGCAAATCAGGTAACAAGACTTCTCTGAGTTACTGTTAGGGCAGAACTGAAATGAGAAACCAGACACTTCCATTTCCAGACTAAGACACTTTCACTATACCATGCTGTCTCTTCGTCACCTGCTCACTGTCCAAATACAGATAACACTTACTCTACTCTTATACCCCATTGTTGGTGGCCGAGATACGTATCACAATGTTCACTCAGTGGCGCCCGCATGAGTCATAACAATCTGGGTGACTTCAACCAGGCAACTCTTCTGACACTTAGAAGTTTGGTAACCCTGCAAAAGGCAGTGAAATATTTGGCAGCAAGATACATGCACGCCCAGAGCTTGTTCAGAAGCTGTTCAAAAGCCTGACTTGAAAATCCTTTGACTTTGTTTCTCTGCAGAGAATGGCAGAAGATCCAAACAAAAGAAGGGTGACTTTCCAAGGGGAGAGGACCTGCTGGATCATGCCTGTGACCCTGGATGATGTTTTGGAACTGAAAGCCAGTTTCCCCAAAGCCCCCCTGATCATGGGGAACACTATAGTGGGTGCGTGGCTGCTAAACATTTTCTTTGAAGATTAGGGAACCTGAACATCTGTGCCTTTCTTTAAATACTTCATAAAACCAATTCATCTTTATTAATGGATACCTATAATCCTTTGGAGCCCTGAGGGCATGGTCGTTAAGAGCTCAGCTGCTAACCAAAAGCTCAGCAGTTCTAATCCAGCAACTAATCCTTGGGGAACATAAGACAGTTCTACTCTGTCCTTCAGGGTTGCTATGAGTCAGAATTAACTTAGTAAACTTAGTAGCAGACTGCTGAGGTTTTGGTTATGGTCTTTTAAAATGCTTTGTTGTTTTCTTTTCCTAAGAGTCACTTAAGTCACAATTTTCACTCTGGATAATTAGTAAGCAACATCTACCAGTACCCGTTGTCTTTCTTTTCTAACTGCCTTAAATCTTTTTCTGCTTAAGGACCCAGCATAAAATTCAAAGGTGCATTCTATCCGGTTTTCATCTCTCCACTTCGGCTTCCAGAACTCTATTTTGTGGACACTACAGATGATGGTAAGCACTTCATTTTTCAAATAAGTAGTCATCATCAGCTGGTGATTGGCTGCTGGTAATCAGATACATGTACTGGGCTAAATTTGAGCACTAAAAAGAATATCCAACTTTGTTTATTAGTCTATTTATTCAGTAAATATTTATTGAGCACCTGCTTTGCGTCCTCTGTGGGTTTTTACACACTGATCCACAATTTGTATCACTGAGTCTTACGCTGTTATGGGAATCATAATGTCAGGCAGTTTGTCCAGTATAAACCGGTTGAATAAGAAAACTGGATAGATTTGCTGGACAGTACGAAAGGTTATTGGAAGATGTTACTCTGTGATTCACAAATGTGCTCCAGGACCATTGGGCACACACACACATACATACACACACACACACACAAATAAAATTGGATCACAGGTTTGAAAAAGCAAGTTCTTTCACAGCTCTTTTCTTCTGATGCTATGACCACTTTGGGAAACTGACACAGCAAGTAGCCTTCATATCTCCATTGTATTGAAGAAGACACAGAATCAAGAGCTTAATTAATTTCCACATCACACAAATAATGTACTAGATCTTCTCACTCCTATTCCAGTGCTCCTTCCACATATTGCACTGAAAAAAACCTACCTGAAAAGCATTTCCACCTTCTAGATTAGGTATCTGAATGGCTAAGAGTCTGTAGGAACTGAACACACTACATAGAACAGACTTCTTCTCAATGAGTAAATACAACTCACATGCAAAATTGTCAGCTTTCCCCTCTGGTCTGCCATTCTTAAGTCAGTCAACGCATTCGTTTTTTAGCTGCCAGAGAGTTCATATCAATGAGCACTCATGAAGAGATGAAGCAAGAGCGGGCTACGCACATACAGAGGAGGTTTGGGAGTAAGGTTGGGAGGTACCCAGCTGGGGGGTGCGGGTAAGGACTACTAAACTGAGCCAAGGAACAACCATATCTATGTTGTTGTTGGGTGCTGTCAAGTCGATTCCAACTCATGATGACCCTACATGACAGAATCAAATTGCCTCATGTGGTTTTCTAGATCATAATCTTTATGAGAGGAGGTCATCAGGTCTTTTGTCCGACAAAGAAGCTGGTGGTTTCAAACCTCTGAACTTTCGGTTAGCAGACAAGCACTTAACCACCACACCACCGAAGCTCTTACGTCTACATCTCTACCTACATCTACAGCTATGGTTGTGGTTACAAACTACAGCTACAGCTATACGTACATCTGTGTCTGTCGTTGTATACATCTATCTCTGTACTGAGTTATCTTTCCGTTCTAGTTATGGTGATGAGAATTGGGAGGTCGAATCTGTAGCACTAGGCCATTGTTTCTCAGCCTTTTCTTTATTATTGCCCTTGTAAGAAGTCTCTTTAGAGCCTCAGTGATGCAGCAGGTAAGAGCTAGTCTACTAACCAAAGGGTCACTGTCAGCCAGAATCAACTTGAGGGTGACAAGGGTTTTTGTTTTTGTTTTCATTTTTGTCTTTGCTTTTTTTTTTGTTTTTCAAGGAGCCTTTTTAGTCATATTTTCCTTAAGTGCCCCCTATAAAATTTGCCACAGATATGCTGCATATTGTTTATATGTGGTATTCATAACTGTGCTTTGTACATTAAAAGACTAAGACTTTTTCACCCACTTGGGGGTGGTATTGTCCCCCACTGAGAAGACTTGGACTAGATGACGTTACTATAACCATCACATCAGTAAGTGGCCCCACAAATAAAGTTGAATCAAGTTATAGGCAGCTGTCTGTTCTCATCTTTTTAATGAAGGAGCGATAGGAAAAGGTGGCTGGGGAAGAAGAGGGCAAATGTTGCAGGTCAAAGCCCATTTAGGCTTAATAACTTCTAAAACATCTCATGGCACCTTGGCTGGGATTTTTAAATTTGATCACTTGGTGCAAGAAAATACCAAGTTAGGAGCAAATGAAGTAAAGAAATTCAAATATCCGTGTGCTATAAAATTTACAGCGTATGTGACTGCATGCATTACTGAGAAAAAAGATTTCGTGCTTAATATTTGAGAATAAAGCAAATTTCCAGAATTTTCATTGGTTTCTGTTATTCTAAGTAAATTTGGAAAAGGAAGGTATAATTCAAAGATTATTTCCATACAATCCTATCTTGTTACAGTTTATATTAAGTTAATGTTGTAATTTCTTATTTTCAGGGGTCACCATAGGTGCAGGATGCAGCCTGGCCCAGTTGAATGATGCCTTACTCTTCACTGTTTCAAAGCAGCCAAAGGAGAAGACTAAGACCTACCGTGCTCTCCTGAAGCATCTGAGGACACTGGCAGGGGCCCAGATCAGGAACATGGCGGTGGGTTATCTATTGTTGTACAAGGCGCAGTTACAGTCAAGCAGGTCTTCTGTTCGGTTTTATGAAAAGCTACGCTAAAGCAGAATTCCAAACCCGTGTTGAACAAGTTACAACATGATTGTGCATGCATATGTGTCCACAGTTACACGTGTCACATTGTGTGTGTGTGTGTGTGTGTGTGTGCGTGCGTGCGTGCCCATATGAGAGGCACATCATGTATGTGACACAGGGGCTACAACAGCGGGCTCAGACATGGAAGTGATGGTAAGAACGGCACAGGACCCGGACTGGGCAGTGTTTTGTTCTGCTGTACACAGGGTCACTATGATTTGGAACCTACCTGAGGGCTTCTAACCACAACATATCTACATATACATACACATACATGTATAGTACTGAAGTCCAGAGATTCTTAAATTCTAATCCCAGCCTGTCACCAGTGAGTGGTATGACCCTGGAGAAACCGTCTGACCTCATCATTTTAAAAATTAAGGTTGAACCAAATGGACTTTCTCTAAGATACTCTTCAGTTTTATGAATTATGTTTTATAGAAGGTACAGTAAACAGCATACAGTTGTTTTATGGCCAGTTCTCCTGCTAGGCCTTTGCACAGAGGTCAGTTTCCAAACATTGCTATCTCATTTGTCCATTCTTAGATATCTGTCACTTGTCTAGAATTTATTATTTAAGATTTAAGAATAATCGATTCAAACCCCTTCCTGTTCCACACATGATTGATCATTCAGAGGGATTCATTGGGTTGGGGGTATAGGATATACATCTCTTCTGATCATCTCTGGCCCTTTTCTGTAGATTCTTGAAGTTCACCATATGTTTTCACCTTCTGCATCTTCTACTTCTTTAGTGAAAGAATTCTCTCACACAGCAGCACAGCAAACAACTTAAATGTAAATAGCGTATATTTCTATTCTTTATAATTTACTTGGACTCCAGCCTCCCCACCTCAGTCCCACGTTATTGGACCCTCTTTTGTCCTTTATTTATCCCCTTCTTCTCCCTAACCAGTTGGCCCCAGCCCCACATTCCCATTCATTTTTCTTTCTGTGTATCTTCACAAGTAAACACGCATACCAGGGAAAGCTGCTAAACAAAAACGCATGCATGTCAAGGTCAGGTCTCAAGGGACTTTTCTCCTCATTGCACATGGAAAACGAATGTTTTTCAGGCATTAAGTTGGGGCTGGAAGTGGAGATGGGAATCTGGCACAATGTATTGTCTGAATCTATTTAAATTTCCCCGAACTAGGCCAAATCTTTCTATGAGGCAAAGGAGAGAATTAAAAACTTACACAAGCTCCTGTATAATTCAGGATTCTTTATTTGTCAAATAACTAAGTGTGGCTAAAATCTATGTCATCTTTTTCTGTTTAGACTTTAGGAGGACATGTGGCGAGCAGACCTAATTATTCTGACCTAAATCCCATTTTAGCTGCAGGAAATGCTACCATCAAGCTGAAGTCCAAAGGTAAGAGATTGGTTTTAGGCATCCTATTTTATAATTAAGAGCCACAACGTGGACTCAAGCACACCAACAATAGCAAATATGGCATGAACTGGGCAGCATTGCATTCTTTGTATGTAAAGTCACCACGAGTCAGAGCAGCAGCTAACAACAGCCAGGGCCAGATGACCCAAGAAGCAAGGTACACACAAGCCTTCCCATCAACGTGCAGTGCCCAATTTCACTTGTCCTCAACTGTGTGTAAGATGTGGTGAATTGCTCACCAGAGATTAGCAAGTAACTACCGTTAAGCCATGTGCACCGTTACTCCGTACAAGCTGGTGCATGTAGCTCTACCTGTGAACTGTGATCCACGGAGGGACCACGGCACACTTAATTTAAACTGGGCAAACACATATAGACTATGTTTATCTTGGATCCCTGGTGGTGCAGTGTTTAAGAGCTACTGCCAAGTTATGGCTGTTAACTAAAAGATCTGCAGTTCAAATCCACCAGCCACTCTTTTGAAACCCTATGAGGCTGTTCTACTCTGTCCTATAAGGTTGCTATGAGTCAGAATGGACTCAGTGGCAACAGGTTTGGTTGTAGTTTACGTTTACATTACCTTAAACATAAGGACAGAACTAGAATCAATCATCCTGCTATCCAGATGCTCTGTATCCTGTAGACCAAGTGATCTTGTACATAACAATTTTTCTTAAATATTTGGCCAATACTTTTTAAACATTTACGCATAATACAAGTTGTGATACGGAAGAAGTCAAAAATTAATGACCCGAATCTCTGATTTTAAAGTTTTGTAGCTTATTTCATGTCAGTGTCATGAAGACAGCAATTTTTCTTTTTTGTTGTTGTTGGTGATCTTTTGGTCTCATAGTTGGTTGTTTAATGGAACACATTCCCCATGAATTGTATTGATTATTTTATTAGCCCATCTTTTACCTGGCCTCCAGGAGTAGCTTCAGTTCAGGGTATCTACGGGTTATAGTTTGGATGGATCTTTCAGTCTCTTTCAACCCATTGCATCTAGTCTTTTTTTTTTTTAGAAATATGTGTTGTGTTGTACGTTTTTCTCCCACTGTATCCCAGACCCTCTATTGTGTTCCTGGCCAGAATGGTCTGCAGTGGTAATGGGGCACTCTCTAGATCTTTTGGTCTCATGTTAGAAGAAATGTGGTTTGTGTAGTTTCTTCTTCAAGCCTTTCATTTCCTTCACTGTCTTTTGCTCCGTATGGAAAGAAACCAATAGTTCTATCTTAGCTGCTCACACGCTTGTAAGATTTCAGATACTACTTACCAAACTAGGATGTAGAATAATAAAATGTCAATTTTTCATATGGTTCTTTTCATTTTCAACAAAATCACTTTTGTGGGGTCATATAACTCTATTTTTCTCTGTATGCAAAGGCATTTTGAGCATTCTGGAGAGAAAGTGAGTTAAATTTAGAAAAGTTAGAACAAATGCATATTATTCACAGGCAATTAATGTGAGATGCCTTTTCTTTGAAATCACATTTAAAAAATATATATTGTAGCCAAAATAAAGGAGCATGGTAAACTGTTTAAGAAGTAAATCTCTGTATCAGAAATCCCATCTGTGCCACTAGATCTATCACAAACACTTTGGATAAGTCTCTTAATCTCTCTGGCTCCTTTGACCTCAGTTTTCTCATTGATGAAATGCATGCATTGTGCAGGTTGTTTCCAAACAGCTTCAAAAATCTTAAGATTAAAATTCAGGAGTAGCATGTAATGGACTGTGTGAGACAGAAAAGACATCCCAGATTACCTAGTCCAATTCTGTCATTTTGCAGATGGGTAAACAGAAACCAAAAATTTTTATGACTTGCTTAAGATCACCTAACTTGGGAACTGGAGCTAGCACCCATGTCTTCCAGATCTCAGCCTGTTCTCTCTCTTTGTATCAGATACATCTTGCTGGTCACTTGAGACACATTCTCCAAGGTGATCCAGACCAAACTAAACCAGTTTCTGATTCCAACTCATGGCAATGCCACCTGTTTCAGAGTAGAACTGTGCTCCAGTGGATTTTCAGTGGCTACAATCCTTTGGAAGTGGATTACCGGATCGACGTCCTAAGACAACTCTACTCGCTGCTGAGTTGACTCCAACTCGTGGTAACCTGATAGACAAAGTAGAGCTGCCCTACAGAGTTCACAAGGAGCACCTGGTGGATTTGGACTACTGACCTTTTGGTTATCTGTTGTAGCACTTAACACTACTACACCAGGGTTTCCAAGACAACTCTGAGTGGGTTTAAACCACCAGACTTTCAGTTAATAGTCAAGTTCTTAAACTGTTTGTGTCACCCAAGGACTACCCAATGTGATAAGCCCTTCCTAACCAATGCTATTTTCTCCAACAGAAGGAGAACGGCAGATTCCTTTAAATGGCCATTTCCTTGAAAGATCACCTAAAGCTGACCTTAAACCTGAAGAGGTGGTGCTATCTGTTTGTATTCCACATTCCACTCAGGTAAGACTTTCCCAGCTCCCTTTCTGCTGAGTGAAGCCTACCTCTGTGCCCACCCTACAGATGAGCTTCAGAAGGGGAAGCACCCTCTCTGTTTGGAGTAACCACTTCAGGGAGACTTTTCCAGCTGCTCATTGAAAAAAAAAACCAGTGCTGTCAAGTCAGATCCGACAGGAAGGCAAATCACCCATGGTCGTTCAGTTTGCTTTCATGTGGGAGTCAAATTATGGCTTTCATGGGGCCCAGGTACTTCCGCTTTCATAGGTCCCTTCTACCATTAAAAAATAATAATAATTCAAAATTGTATGTTATGACCGTGTGAGTATAAAGATAAATATAATCCAGGAAGAATTCAGTATTATATCTTCATTAATATTATATTCATTTTTTTATGTTTTTAAAAGAAGTTAAAAATAAAAATTTCATGCATCCCTAAAAATATTGTGGATGCTGTCTGTGTGCCAACTGTCCCTAAAGGAGTAAGGATATGTGAGGAACTGAATTTTTGGCTTCACATAAATCCTCATCTTAGCTAAGATTTAATAAATCTATAGCCAACATCATCTACAGAAAATTTCTGATGAACTGAAAGTTCATTATCATAAAGATACTTCCAAGTCAACTGATATTTATTAACCAAATAGCCAAAGCCAAGTGCCATCAAGTTGGATCCAAATACTTGGAGTAAAACTATATATTTATTAACCACTCTGTAAAGGCCCTGGAGGTACAGTGATTAAGAGCTCAGGCTGCTAACTAAAACATCAGCCATTCTAACCCATCAGCCTTTCCTTGGAGCCTTGTGGCGTGGTTCTACCCTATCCTGTAGGGTCTCCATGAGTCAGAAGTGATTCAACAGCAATGGGTTTTTGGGTACAACTCAATGTACCAGGCACAATGCTAAACCAGGAAAAGACTACAAGATTTAATCAGGAAGAAACTACAGTGGTTTAATAAGCCATTGGATCCTGTCTTTGAAGGTCTCTAAATCTACAAAGAAAAGTTTGAAATAGATAATTTATCATCTCTGGGTGGTACAAACGGTGAGTCACTTTGAGTGAGAGTTGACTCCACGGGCATCAGAGTTGACGCCATGGCAACTGGTTTTTTAATAATCTCAGACAGCATATAGGTAAATCCAAAAGTGAAGAGTTCTGGTGATGGAGATAGCCCTTCTGCTGGAGTAGCTCAAACAGGAAGGAAGACTTTAGGGTTAAGCCAGGAAGACGGTTAAACCTCTGACTCAGTGGAGAAAAAGGAGTGGTCATTCAAAGCAGAATAGCACGGTAGGGGCATGGCAGGTTGGGACGGGAGCAGGGCAGAAGGCCTGGGGCAGCCACATCAGGTGAGACCAAGAAAGAGGCAGGGGCTCTATAACTGAGCAGATGAATCGTCCACCAAGGAGTCTGTACATTTGCTACCAGACAGCCTCCTCTAAAAACTGTCAACCAAACCCACTGCCATTGAGTCAACTCTAACTCATAGCGACCCTATAGGATAGCATAGAACTGCCCCATGGAGTTTCCAAGGAGTCTCTGGTGGATTCAAACTGCCAACCGTTTGGTTAGCAGCTGGAGCCCTTAACCACTAAGACATCAGGGTTTCCAAAGGCTTTACAGCAAGGTAAAAATGTAGTGCAAGTGGTAGTTTAGGAATATAAATCCAATAGAAAGATAGATGATAAGTTGATTGAGAAAGAAAGAAGTCAAATAACCATTTAGGAGGTTATTGCAATAGCATTCGGTAGTGATGAGAGTGATGGCAACAAAGCGGAGAAGAAAGAGCCCACCAGTCACCCAGGTTAGCACGTACTGACTCCAGGACAATTGAGTAAATACGACTGGTGCATCTCAAACATTTCCTTATAACATGGTTCTCTGTCAAAATTGCTGTGATCCTTGACAGGGTGGTAGGATTAGTCTTCATGCCCCACTCCTCCCCAAGATGCTGGTCGCACTAACCAGCATTCCCACTTCCTGGCTTTAATGTTTCATACCATTAAGAATCCATCCACCCAAAAAAAGTTCATTGTAATGAGATTTAGCCTAGAATGACAGAAGAAGACCTGGACAGAACTCGGAGAATATTTGGCTCAATGGTTTTCAAACTTAGTTGTTGTTGTTTTTCTTTTCATACTAGAACTCTTCATCAAAATGAAATTTACGTGGAACACCAAACTAGGAAACAGATAAAGGTGGAGCTGTGATAGCTCAGTCTGAAAGGTACCCTACTCAGCCAACCAACAGCCAACCACGCTGAAAATAAAATGATTCTTTTATTGCAGGTGTCTATGATAAGGTTAATGCACAAGTTGCACAGTCTGAGTGCATATTATCTTTTATTTTTTACTTTTAATTAACCTGCAAAATAAATAAATGTTTACTGAGCAAGCCCATCCTTCTTATTTTGCAGAAATGGAAAACTAAGACCCAAAGACACATATGTTGATTCAGAGTAGAGAGGCAGTTAGTGTTTAGCAGATAAGAATCGACTCTGGAATCACACTGCTTGGCTTTGAACTCCAGTCCGCCACTAACTATATTACCTGTGCGAGTTCCCTAACCTATCAGTTTCCTCATCAGTAAATTAGGAATGAGTAGAATTGTTGTGAGGAGCAAATATTAATACATCTGCAGAACATAGGACACTACCCAGCATACCATCACTACTCAGTGACTCACAACAGTACCTAAGCTATACCGTTTACTTGATTGATTTTTTTCAGTGTAAGTAGTCATCAAATTTGTTGCTGTACGTTGAACATGAGAAATAAGCATTAACTGTTCTGAGTGTTTTTCTGTCTCCAGTGGGATTTTGTGTCAGGACTCCGACTGGCCCAACGTCAAGAGAATGCCTTTGCCATTGTTAATGCTGGGATGAGTGTGAAGTTTGAAGATGGCACAAACACTATCAAGGACCTCAAGATGTTCTACGGAAGCGTGGGCCCTGCTGTTGTCTCTGCAAGCCAAACCTGCAAGCAGCTTATTGGGAGGTATGTCAGAGAACATCTTTCACAAGGATCTCACATTTTTCTATTTTTATTTCTTTCATAAAAAATAGCTCTTGAGGAATTTCTATTATAACAACTGTACATCTCCACATAGAAAATTTAAGCACTGCAGAAAAGTATAAAGTTAAAGCACCCAAAAGCCAACCACCTTCCAAATAAAATGATTCTTTTATTACAGATGTCTATAACAAGATTAATGCACAGATTACACAGTCTGAGTGGATATTATCTTTTATTTTTTACTTTTAATTAACCTGCAAAATAAGTAAATGTTTCAAAGACTGTGTGCTAAGGTAGTTGAAAATGCTCTTAAAGAACATGAAGATGAAATGTTCCAAAATGTTAAATGACCTTTTTCCCAGACTCTCACTATTTCTCATATTTGGAAAGTAAGTTATTTTCAATTCTTCCAACTAGTTTTTTTACAGCAATTTTTATTGACTCACTGATTCACCCATTGTCAGCAAACAAAACTTAATACAAGTTTTTTTTAAGATGCTAAAATAACTCAATACTTCTGAATCATTTACATAGAAACTTTCTTTTGTAAAATAGTTGACAATTATCTTCAGTGATTCAGTTATCACAGTCTATTTATTCAGTGTAGTGTGTGTGTCAGCACCATTCTGATTGCTGGAGATACAGCAATAAACAAGACAAAGTTCCAAATCTCAAGAAGCTTGGACTGTAGTATTTTCTTCACCTAAGGTGTTTGAGGTAAGTCACTGTTCACAGCGCTTAACATTAAAGAAGGACTCGATACGAAAAATGTGGGAAGCACTGCAACATGTTAGAGAAAGCCAGTGAAATACTTTGAAGATGCTTTGTTTAGATTTCAGAGGTGGAAGTAGATTGCTTTGCTTCTTTTCTTGCCCTGTCAGTCTTTGCTTCTTCTGTGGAGTGTTTGCATTCTCTCCCTCCAGACAATGGGATGACCAAATGCTGAGCGATGCCTGCCGATTGGTCCTGGATGAGATTCACATTCCCCCAGATGCCAAAGGCGGCATGGTGGAATACAAGCGAACCCTCATCATCAGCTTACTCTTTAAATTCTACCTCAAAGTGAGGCAAGGCCTGAACCAAATAGTAAGTGATCTTCCTGTCCTCTGAGTGCCTTGACATTCTGAACATGGGTCTGCACACAAATGATACTCACTGCCTAGTTCTGAGAATACACCAAAGGTATCTCGTGGTGCAAAGGGTTAAGTGCTTGGTTGCTACCCAAAGACGTGATGATGGAGCCTATCCAGCAGCTTCATGGAAGAGAGATATGGCAGTCTGCTCTCATGAAGGTTACACCTAGAAATCCTTCTGGGGTAGTTCTGCATGGGATTGTTATGAGCCAGAATCTAAACACACTTGACAACATCAACAACAAGCCTATCTGGGATGAGGCTCTCACTGCAGTGCGCCCCAACCTCTAGCAGCTTCCTCCTGCTCCTTCCTTGTTCCCCTCCTTCTCTCTTTTCTTGTTTTTCACTCTGGGTCTAAGAAGTGAAGAGTTTTGTTACTCCATTCACCTATAACCTGCGTATTACCCTGGGTGGCGTAAAAGGTTAAACACTACACTACCACCTGAAAGGCTGGGCTTCAAGACTACCCAGAGGTACCTCAGAAGACAGACCTGACAATCTGCTTCCAAAAGGTCACAGCCTTGAAAACCCTCTAGAGTACTTTTATTGGGCACACATACGGTTGCTGTGAGTTGGAACAGTGTGGATGACAACTAAAGAAAGCATAACCTGTCTGGCAAGTGCAATATTAGGTTGATCTACTGTAATAAGAAGTCTTCAGCAAGTAAACTGTAACCGTTTCTTAAAGAATTGTTTCTCAGTAAAATAATGCTCAATATTTTAAAAATGCGAACCAAAAAAGGAGGAGGAAGTAATTTGTAATCCTTTACCCACAGGTTATAAAAAAAAAAAAAAACCTGTTGCTGTAGAGTGAATTCCTACTCACAGTGACTCTGTAGGACAGAGTAGAACTGCCCCACAGGATTTCCAAAGCTGTAAATCTTTAACGAAGCAGACTGCCACATCTTTCTCCCCCAGAGCACCTGGTGGGTTTGATTGCTGACCCTTCAGTTAGCACCTGAGCGCTTTAACTGCTGCACCATCAGGGCTCCCACCCATAGATAGCCACTATTAATATCTCGGGATGTAGTCTTCTGATCCCTTCTCTATAGATGTATATTATATATGTCACTCTTGTACATCTATGTAACTGTTCACTATAGCTTGCCTACCTCACTTACAACCATTATAAGCATCTTTTAAAGTCATGAAACATTTTCCAATGTCATCATATTTAATGGTTGCATGGCATGTTTAATGGTACCATTGGTTGATTCATTTCTTGTTCTTGGATATTTAGATTGTTTCTAGATTTTGTTAACCTTTTTTTTTGGCTAGCCTAATTAAAAATTACCTCCTCATGAACTGACTCAAAAAATGTCAGACAAATGACTATACCCACATATTTTTATCTTTTATAGCTTTGCTTTTTTAGTTCACCCAGTCATTTTATTATAATATAGAACGTATGATACACTGCTATAAACTATCATTCATAATATCATAAATTATTCAGTATATAATGTATGCTCAGTGTATGTCACCATATTACATATACTCTATTAAATACTATATACTATTTTATATCTATTATATATCACCACATATATTCTATTTTTATGTATTATACATTCTACTACTGTAGAAAAATTAATAGAGAAAAAGCTAAAATTCTAAAAGTCAGCTATAATCCAGTAACCCTACCATAAACACTATTAACATTTTGAAATACATAGTTTTATATTTTCATTTTATTTTACTTAAAAAATGGGATCATACTGTATGTAAAATATTTAACCCACTTTATTCTCTTGACTACATTTCATAAACATTTTTAATGTCAATAAATACACTTCTACAAAATAATTTTCAGTGATTTCAACATATTGTATATTAGAGATGTACTATATTTGTTTAGCCATTTCCCTGTTATTGGATGTTTAGGTAAATTTTAGTTTTCTTAATATCAAAAATCATCTTCGATTGAACATACTTATAGCTCAATTTTTGCCTGCTCCCTCAACTGCTCCTTGGAACTATGAGTTAAGAAGACTGATTCAATTAGAAAGCACAGCCTTCATCTACAATTCGAGATCCCTGGGTGATGCAAATGGTTTGCAGAGCCCCAGAAGAAAGGCCTGGAGGTCTGCTTCCATAAAGCTCAAGGCTGAGAAAACTCAATGCAGCAGTTGTACTCTGTAACACATCAGGTGGCTGCAAGTTTGACTCAATGGCAACTAATTTGGGGTGTATGTGTGTGTGTGTGTGTGTGTGTATAAACTCTGGTGGTGTGATGGTTAAGAGTCACAGTTGCTAACCATGAGGTCAATGGCTCAAATCTACCAGGTGCTCCTTAGAAACTCTATGGGGCAGTTCTACCCTGTCCTAAAGGGTTGCCATGAGTCAGAATCAACTGGCAGCAGGTTTGGGTTTTGATTTATATATGTAAATCATACATATATGGAGCCCTGGTTGTGCAGTGCTCAAGTGCTACAACTGCTAACCTAAAAGGACCAAAGTTTAGCAGTTTGAATCCACCAGCTGCTCCTTGGGAACCCTCTGTCCTATAGGGTCACTATGAGTTGAAATAGACTTGACAGCCAATGTGTTTTATATAGATATACATATAAGTTTTTGTATATATGTGAAAGTTAAGAAGTTAAAACTTTCCTTCATACCATATGTTGTGAAAGGAAGTTTTAACTTCTTAACTTCCTGGACATGACATTCACTTTTCTGTGTGCACATATATAGTTACTCTTCAAACAACTACTGGGCTAGGAAATTAGAAGCCTGGGCTTTCTCCCAGCAGAACTGCTGTCTGAGATCTGCAAGAACAAACTGGATGACCTCACTTCTACATGTGTTTTTCCAGCCTAGTCACTCAGGCTGTATAATTAAATATAAAATACTTTTTTCACTCCCCAGGATCCCCAGAAATTTCCTGATATCCCAGAAAAGTTCATGAGTGCTCTGCAAGATTTTCCCATAAAGACACCTCAAGGAATTCAAATGTTCGAGGTCAGTGGCTAGAGTTTTTTGGGTTTTAACCTGTTCATGCATTCAAAGTACATTCTCAAAAAACAAGAATAACAAAATAAATTGAGGAGATTTCAGTATTTTAAAAAAGATTATTTCTGGAGAGGGAGCAGAGACGTTAAGAAGGACATAATTGGGTATTTTTTAACTAAGTTTTTTAAAAGTATTTGACTCTTTAAACTATGTATATGTAGTCTTTAAAAACTAGAACAAAACTAGAACATTCTTTTAAAAAATACACCTCCTTCTTCTTAGTAACTTTTTTTTTCCTACAAAGATAAAACATACTACAGTCAGCTAGTGTTAACCTCTGTCACCCACACATAACTTTCTTGGTTTCATGTCTGTATTTTTACTCAAAGATGCACAAGAAATTGGATTCTGAAACTGCCTTCTTCACCAGATTTAGTTGTCCTGCCTGACATTTTTTCCTCTTCTTGACCAGTGTCTGTCCTTTTTTTAGTACCTATCTCAAATGTATGTTTTAACTCAATAATAGTAATGACTGAGATACAGTGAGCTTGAATGTGCATCACAGTTCCTAGTGTCCACAGGAAGGGCCACACAAGAAGAACACTTGGGGTGGTGACAAGGCAGAAAAGTGGTGCTGGACTGTGGGCAGTTTTATAGTGATTATTGTAGGAAGCATGATAGGGCATGGGTCACAGCACAAGCAAATTTTATTGGTCAGCTACATTTGAAAATCATGCCTTGTAGCCTGAGATGTTTACCAAAGGGGAAACTGAGGAAGCTTCTTACCCAGATATAGCAGACATGGCAGAAAAGTGATATTTCATGTGAATGCTAAAACATCATATTACTAGCTAGGAAGCATGTTTAATTCAAAGCACCATCTCTACAAAGCTTTCTCTGGCTTATCACAGCCACCACAAATCCCCCAGGCATTTGTGTGTATTAGTTGTATAAATTATTGTTGTTGTTTGACTTTGACCACATTCTTTCTACATGTGTTTGAATATGTTCTGATTCCTCAACAAAGCTGTAGAATCCTTGAGGGCAAGAGAAAATGTCTTGTTTTTGTTTTGTTTTGTTTTGTTTTGCTTTGCTTTATTTGCAGTGGTGGGGAAGATAAACAGACTATATCTCATACCACATTACTCAATGAGTATTTATTAACTTTGACTCACTGTTATGGATACCCAGCGGCCTGTAATTTTCTTTACTTGTGAGTTAGCCAAAAGTACCAGATCCTGTTTTCAGTGCATGAGAATTTCTGGGTGTAGCATAACTTTCTTTGTTCCTTAACAGTGTGTGGATCCCTGCCAACCCCTGCAAGATCCAGTTGGCCACCCCATCATGCACCAGTCAGCCATTAAACATGCCACGGGAGAAGCTGTATTCTGTGATGACACGCCCCCCGTTGCCAATGAACTTTTCCTGGCTGCAGCCACCAGCACCAGAGCGCATGCAAAAATCATGTAAGGAAATAGAAGAAGGCCTGCTGTTCTTGGGTATTCCAATATGTTACAGAAATGCATCACAATTTCATATTCAAATTGAGAGTTTATTACATATTTAAGTCAATTAAGAATATTCACTGACTCTTCTGAATGAGAATCTTTTTGCAATATAGTTGTGAAAGAATCTATGGCCAAGAGTTAGAACACCTGCTAAATATGGACATTTTCAACACGGATTGTTGCTCCATGATTTACTTATGATGTACAATATACCTTTTTCCTTTGAAGAACCATTTCCTCTGCACTGTGAACTTCCCCTGTAACTTTAATATCTGCCTTTGAATTTCCCCCAGGTCAATTGACACCTCAGAAGCCCTGGAGCTTCCAGGTGTTGTTGATGTGATAACAGCAGATGATGTTCCAGGAGATAATAACCATCATGGAGAGGTTTTCTATGCACAGAATGAGGTGTGTGATTCGTGTGACCCAGTATTCAAGTACTTTCCTGGAAGTGCTAACATGACTATTGATTTTGGTTATGACATCCATGAGTTTACACAACAAAGCCTAGTTAGGAACCAGTAATTCTACCTTAATGATTTCCAACCTCCCTCTTGTATCATACACCTCTTTGAGAGTCTGATAAAAGCTGTGAGCCTTTTCAAGGACAGCTTCTAAAATGTCATCAAAGTCATAGATGCTATGTATATAGCATAAGCCTGTTGTCAGAGAGCCAATTTCAACTCATAGCAACCCCATAGGACAGAGTAGATGCCCCGTAGGATTTCCAAGGTTAGAAAGCTTGATAGAAGCTGACTGCCATACCTTTCTCCCATGGAGCAGCTGATGGGTTCAAACCAGCAAACTTTCAGTCATCAGCTGAGGCTTAACCACTACACCATCACGGATTCTTAATACATAGCAGAAACCAAACCAAACCCAACCCATTGCTGTCAAGTTGATTCCAACTCATAGCAAACCTATGGGACAGAGGGTTTCCAGGAAATGGGTGGTGGATTCGAACTGCCAGCCTTTGGGTTAGCACCTCTAGCATTCAACTGCTGTGCCACCGGGGCCCCAATACATAGCATGGGATATGAAACAAACTGACCGAATTTTAGGGTGGCTGGATCATGGTATATGACACAGCAATGGCAAGGAACACAGCTGCAGATAATCAGAAGCTTGACAACTAAAGCCAGATTATCGAATTCTGCACCCAGTCTGTACCTCTCCATTCCACTCAAGCTACTGTTTTATATCTATTCTCATAGATAGAAGATAATCTTTCTTTTAGTTACTAAGGTCACCAAACCCAGGGAGGGGGTGGGATAACTTGCTATGAATGTGAGAATGAAAGAATTCCTTTTTGTCAACTCTGTGTTTTACCTGGAAACCCCAGTGGCATTGTGGTTACGTGCCATGGCAGCTGACTGAGAAGTCTGCAATTCACATCTGCCAGGCACTCCTCAGAAACTCTATGGAGCAGTTCTGCTTTGTCTGTAGGTTCTCCACGAATCTGAATTAACTCGACAACAATGGGTTTGGTTTGGAGTTATGTTTTACTAGTTCCATGTGGCTTTTCTGCAGGTCATTTGTGTGGGTCAGATCATCTGCACTGTGGCTGCTGATACCTATGCTCATGCGAAAGAGGCAGCTAAAAAAGTGAAGATCACTTATGAGGACATAGAACCTAGGATTATAACAATAGAGGTAAGCAGACCACTTTGTGTCTTCCGGAAGAACTGGGAGAGGGAGACGTTGCTTTGTGCAGAATTCAATCCACTGAGTCATGAAATAGGATGCTTGGGGCTCTGTCTGTACCTCATTCAGCTTTATCCTTACGGTTTTAGAATGAAGTCTGGAGCAACCTGAGCCTCAAGGCAGAATAGTGAGGTCTTTGCTGTCTAGAACTACTTCTCTACCCCTAGGGCTTCTTCAGGGACCCAAGAAATGAAGCGTCTGTGCCCACTTCTCTCCTCATGGCTTCTTGCCAAAAAAGGCATGAAAATACAGATTGACAACACCAAGAGAACTATCCTACGATCTCACATACAAACTAGTCAGTGGGAATGTCCGAGCAGTATGGAACCAGAACAGTTGTAAGGTTTATGTGTTATAACTACTGGGGCCCTTCATCCCCTCACCCACTTACCACCTAAGTACCAGCTCTGGAGACAGAGGTTGGATTCATATTCTAACCCTGCTGCTTAGCCTCTTAATAGCTCTAAAAGCTTTGACAAATTACTTATAATCTCAGTTCCTTCATCTGTAGAGAGGAAACCATGAAAGTGCCTGCACCAAAAGGTTGTCATTAGATTTGAATGAGAGAATCGAAGTGTGTGAAACAGAACCCAGGGCATAGAAAACATTTGATAAATGTTAGCTGTTATTTTTACTTTAGTCACTATTAACGAGGCCAAGGACATGTAGTATTGTCTTGATAGCCCCAGTGCCTAGTCAAGCATGAATCTCATAGTCAGTATCAATAAATGTGTGTTGCATGATGGAGAAACAGAGGAAGAGATAAACAGATGCACAAGAAACACAAAACCTGCCAAGTAGGATGGCGTCTTCAGCAACCTCTGTGATTCTCCCTGTCCTTCCCAACAGATGCCAAGTTCAATTCTTTCCCAGTTATCATTTTAAATGCCCCTTAAGTCAGACTCTTTCTTTCCGTTAGCAGCTTCACTCTCTTTCACCAGCCCTAAACATCTTATTGTCAGATTTGCTCAATAACCACTTAAAAAGCCTCTAGTCTTCCATTTCCTTCTCTCAACCCACCACAACACAATGGTTAAGCACTCAGCTGCTAACCAAAAAGTCGACTCAATGATACGTAAAAATAACTTACCATATTAACATTTCTAAACCAGCAAGTTCATCCAACTGCTTTTCCTGATTCAGTAATGTCCCCATAGATAAGGCTCAAACTCCTTATTGTGGCATTGGAGGTCTTTCATAGTTCGGCCTCAACCCACCTTTCCAAGCTCACCTTCTGCTACTACTTGAAGAAAAAAACTTGCACCCCAGCCAAACTGACTTTGTCCTCATCGTGCCCCCCAGCTTCGTGTCATTCCCAAACTTTTGTTTTTATGCCCTTGACTTCAGATGAGTTTCCCTCTCTTCTCTAACTGTCCTAGTCCTGTCACGTTCACTTGTTGGCTGAGGTCACCTAAACATAGCCATCCCTGAGTATTCCAGTGCCCACTGGCCTCCACCTTCTTAGCCTCTCATTACTTGGCAGGTGAGCTAACATCCTGAATAGCAAACTGCATTGGATCATTATCACTTCACTCTCTAGAGAGGGGGACCATGTGTTATACACCCTCCTAGCCACCTGAACTGCCCAGAGCCCTGAACAAAACTTGTGCATCACCAATATCTGTAATCCGTTTGAATGGCTTTCTGCTAACTCTTCACACAGCTCTGATTGTCTAGGTGTGGAAAGATCTGGCAGGACAGGACCCTGAACTTGATGGGAGACCAATGGCTTATTTATTGTTGCCGTTAGTTATCATTAGTTGCTGTTGATTCTGATTCATGACCTATTAGAAAGCCATGAAAATAATTGATCACCTGTTTGCATTTTGGTTTTCCACCACAGCAAGCCCTACAGCACAATTCCTTTCTTTCTGCTGAGAAAATAATTGAGCAAGGAAATGTAGAAGAAGCCTTTAAACATGTTGATCAAATCATTGAAGGTAAGCGGTATTAAGACAGAAAAGTTTCTCCGGCTAAAGACTCTAATTTCAATCATCTGGATCTAGAAACACTGCTTCTCTAGGGTGGTGCTTCTCAACTCTGGTTTGTAGCATATATATATAGTAAAATCCACTGAATGCACAATTAATAAGATTGCAGCTTAATTAATTGTACATATGTATACCCATTGCACAGCCCTGATGGTGCAGTGATTAGGAGTTTGGCTGCTAACAAAAAGGCCAGCACTTCACATCCACCAGCTGCTCCTTGGGAACACTGCAGGCAGTTCTATTCTGTCCTACAGGGTCACTGTGAGTTGGAATGGACTCAATGGGTTTTATGGGTATACCCACCACTGTCAAGTCATGGTGGCCTACGTGTTACAGAGTAGAACTACTCCATAAGTCTATGTATGTATTACCTACAAAAGGTGTAGAACACCTCCAGCACCTCAGAAAGCTTTCTCGTGTCCCTCTAAGTCAGTAACCTTCCCAGAAGTATTGTCTTAACTTTATTCTAACTTTTATCGTTGTATGCCAATTTGACCTGTTTTTTAACTTCCTTTAAGTAGAATAATACAGTACCATATCACTTCTCTTAAGCCTATCTGTTTTGTTCAGTGTTACATCTGACACATTCATTCATGATGTTCCATAGGATCAGTGATAATTCTCCATTGTTCTGTACTGTATTACTAGCCCACAACTTACTTAATCATTCTACTACTGTGGTATAATGCTAAAGCATTCAGCTGCCAACCAGAAGGTAAACTGTTTAAACCACCAGCCACTCCTTGGAGCCCTATGGGGCAGTTATACTTGGTCCTATGGGATCATCGTGAATTGGAATCAGCTCAGTGGCAACAGGTTTTGGTTTAGTTTAGCACTGCTGGATGTTTGAGGTTTCTATCTGAAGCTATTATGAGTAACATATCTGTATCTACACTCTACAATAATACTCTCTTTTGGCAAACGTAAGTAGCCCTTGTAGTGAGCTATACCTAAAAGCAGACTTGCTGGATAATTGATTTGCTTCAGTAGTTACCGCCAATCATTTTCCCATTGCACTCCTACTGTCAATTATGGGAGTTGCTACATTCACTATTTTTAATGGTCTGTATGGTTCCACAAATTTTTTTATATACACAATCATGTCACCTGAAAATAATGACCGTTTTATTTTACCCTCTTCAAATCTTGAAGGAGCTCTGGTTGTGCAGTGGTCAAAGCACTCAGCTGCTCACTGAAAAGTTAGCAGTTCAAACATACCAGACGCTTCATGGGAGAAAGAATGCTTCCCTAAAGATTCACAGTCTTGGAAATTCTATAGGATTTCTGCCCTGTAGGAGCACTATGAGTCAGAATGAACTGGACATGAATGGCTTTTTCCAGTCTTGATGCTATTGATTTATTTATTCAGACTTAGTTCACTGATTAAGTCTCAAGTTTGCCTACCTTTTTAAAACACTGGTGTCCAAGTCCCACCCCAAACAATGAAATCAGAACCTCAGAACTGTCTGTGACTAGCTGCGAACCTAAAGGCTGGTGGTTCAGACACACCCGATGGCACCGTGACTATCTACTTCTGTAAAGATTACAGCCAAGAGAACCCTATGGAGAAGTTCTACTCTGCAGCATACATATTGCCATGAGTTGTAATCAAGTTGGTAGCAATGAGTCTGTGACATTTAACAAGCAAGCAGAACAACTTTGAAAAGGAACATATCAGGAGGTCACTCTTACAGACGATGAAACTGAGGCTTAGAAAAGTTAGAAAACTAGCCAAAGTCTCAGAGCCAACTAACAGAACCAGGATTGTAGTCCAGGAGTAGCTAGCTCAAAAGCCCCTGCTCTTAATCACCCATGGTATGTTCTCTCTTAGTTGTTATTCTTTCCCAAACAGCAGTGGGTTGGCAAGATACTGGCTGTTTACTGTTTGAGATTTTGCCTTTGTGGGAATTCAGAATGATGGCACAACTGAGAAATTTAGGATTTGAAGGAAATTTGAATTTGGGTAGAAATGACTAGTTAAGGGCATGCCAACAAAGAGGCTGTGCAGTGTCACCATTAAGAGTGTGGATTCCAGAACCTGATTGCTAGGTTCAAATTCCAGTTCTGTGAAGCCTTAATCAGCTTACCTAACCAAGGCATGTCTCAAATTTCCATTTGACAAGACGGAGATACCAACAATACCTGCAACATAGATGAAGATCAGATTAAAGGAATTAATTGTCTGTAACATGCTAAGCCTTAGAACAATGTCTAGCATATTGTAAATACTGCCAAGCCAAGCCAAGTGCCGTCGAGTCAGACCCGACTACTATGTAATTATTAAATAAATAAATGTGTGTTTAGCTTAAACACAAATAAACATGTGTGTAAGCAAACTTTTTTTTCAAAGGCTTTTTGGAGAGGTGACTCACATTCTGTTGCCCCACTGAATAATTTCAAGAAATCTTTTCATTCCAGGCAAAACAATTCACTTATTTTAACAACACAGATGTCTTTCTTTTGGCTTTAAAGTCAAAACACTGCCTTCCAAATGTTTAAAACTAAGGTCAACAGTCTCGGTAAACATCTAGCTCATTTGGCATAACACAGTTTACAAAGAAAATTTTCTACATTCTGCTTTGGTGACTAGCATCTGAGGTCTTAAAAGCTGGTGAGCAGACATCTGAGATACTCCACAGGTCTCACACCATCAGAAGCAAGACAGAATGAGAAGGGGAAAAAAAAGACACAAGGGAAAGGTCAGTGCAGAGGACTGACAGACCACAATTGCCACCGCCTCAACCAGACTGAGTTCAATATAAAGGTAGACGGTACCCAGCTAACCTCAACTGCTCTGAAAGGAATCACAATAGAAGGTCCTGGACAGAGCTGGAGAAAAATGTAGAACGAAATACTGACTCACAAAAAAAGATCAGATTTACTGATTTGACAGAGACTGGAGAAACACCAAGAGTATGGCCCCCAGATACCCTTTTAGCTTGGTTACAAAGTCATTCCTGTGATTCACCTTTAAGCCAGAAATTAGACAGGCCTATAAAACAAAATGACACCAAAGGGGCACGCCAGCCCAGGTGCAAGGACTGGAAGGCAAGAGGAGACAGGAAAGCTGGTGACAGCGAAGCCAAGGTCCAGGAGAAACGTAGTGACAGGTTGTGCTGTTGGTAACCAATGTCACAGAACAGTGTGTGTACTGTCTAATGAGAAGCTAGTTTGTTCTGCAAACCTTCACAAGTACAATAAATAAAAACATTATGAGTGGAAACCAGAAGCAAATATGTAAACTAGGGTCAAATGCCAGTCTTGGTATAGCCTACAAGATGATAAGGATATACTGAAAAAGTCAAAAAACAGCAGGCAGACTGGTAAGCGCAGGGTTGTTTCTGAATGGGAAATAAATTCAGCTCTGCCATTTGAAACTTCGTGACCTTTACAAGTTACCAGGTCTCATTAATCCTCAACATTACCTGATTGAGGCACCTATTATTATTAACTCCCATTTTACAGATGAGGAGCCTGAGGTTTAATAATGTAGCCAAACACAATGTGTAAGGAGGTGACAGAACCCGAGTGTACATCCAGATAAGTCAGTGCTCTTAGAGTCCAGCCCCATCACCAGGTCTACAAGAAAAGTGAAGTGACGGAACAACTTAGAGTTGACTCAGCTGGTGGGTTCAGTGAAGATTAGAAAAGATGGTTTAACTAAATGGTATAAAGTCCACCTCTCTAAGCTAAAGTAATTCTCTCTTTATAAGCAAATACCTATTTGAATACCCAAATAGGGGCTTACAATTAAATTTTTTCTATATTTATGCTTTACAGGTGAGGTCCACGTTGAAGGACAGGAGCATTTTTACATGGAAACACAATCTATCCTGGCTATTCCCAAACAAGAAGATAAAGAAATAGTATTACACCTAGGAACGCAGTTTCCAACACACGTACAGGTAATGGAGTATTTTTGGAAAACAAGACGCCAATTGATGATGGGATAAGAAGTCCCTACAATCTGCACTCCACTAGAAGGCAGGCCTCAGACTTGACTGATTTACTTTAGCTGAATTTCAGAACAAAACAAAGGGGCAAATATTTCCTTACTAGGTACCAATCTTTCACAGTGATCTGAAAATTTTACTGCTTTCCAATACAAAGGGCAAAGTTAATCTTTCCCTTAAAATAACACGTACCGTAAAACTTAATTGCGGGAGGTCAAAACCTTACTGCTACAGCTAAATTTCTCTTTGTGGTTCATTTGTATTCCTGACAAATGTAGCTAAGTAACTACATGAGTGTTCTCACCTGTTGGTGGTATACCTGTTAAGAATTGTGTTTCCAATGCATTTTCAGCTGAGCCCATTAACTGTGTGCACCACGTAGGGGCTCAAAGTCCTCAACTACAACTGAAAGGTTAGAGGTTTGTGTCCACCCAGAGTATCTCAAAAGAAGGTCCCGGCAATCTGCTTCATATAACAGTTTGACTCTGACTCACATGGAGTTGCCCTGAGTCAGTTACTGGTTACTAACCTACTAACTAGTAGTTCTGGGAGCGTTGGGGGAAATGAGATGTGTCAGGTAATGGATATATGGTTTTTGTATTCTAAATATTCTAAATTTAGGTTATGGTGATGATCGGGTAACTGTGAATAACGAAAGTATTGAGTTAGCACACTGCTTTTGCTAGACAGTGAGAAGTACCTGGGTGAAGAAGTCATTGAATTGTGGCTTCAGGGGTTTACCTTTTGCAGGAATTTGTGGCTGCAGCACTAAACGTCCCAAGGAGCAGAATCGCCTGCCACATGAAACGAGCGGGTGGAGCATTTGGAGGTAAAGTGACCAAGCCGGCGCTCCTAGGAGCCATCAGTGCAGTAGCTGCCAATAAGTAAGTGTCACAGTCCTAACAGTTAATGTCACTCATCCTAGCCGTACCAAGGCCACCGTGTTCTTTAAGTTCTGAACCCATCAATTGGTAGTAGCGGCTACTTTCATTTCATTTCCAACGAGTTATAGGGGAAGGAACACTGAACATAGGACCCTATCCAAGCCCTGACTCTGTCCACCCACTAGCAATGACACATTGATTAAGTCACCTCAGCTCTTCTTTCATAAAGTGCAGGAAATGACATCTACCTGCCCAGCAGGATTGCTGTGAAAAATAAGTGTTATTGCTTTGTAAAGGTTAACTCACCATGTGTTCACAAAAACATTATTTTTCATGAAGTACATTGACTTTCACTTTTTTAAATGGTTATATTTTAAATCAATAAAATAAAGCAACTGGAGGCTGGATGAATGGGAAGAGGGTCAAAAACTCTGACTATGAAAAAAGACACATTTTGTCACGAAATAAGCCCAAGGAGTCTACTGCTGCCTGGGAAGGCGCGCGTTGGGTCTGCATCACCTTGATTCACCAACCAGACACTAGAACGATACCCACGACTTTGGGAACCTTGTAACTACCTAAACTCACTAAGATGTATGCAGCACAAGCTTAGTGTAGCCCGGGCTGCTACTACAAAAGGTAAACTGTGACTGTCCTAGCTCACTGAATCTTCCCACAGTAGCAAATATTTCCCAGCAATTTTTCAGGTGGTGGGAATGTTCCATCAAAATCAGCAGACCCTTCATAGAAATTTTAAGGAAAGGAAGCTTGGATGCCAGGAAGATTGAGACACTAGAGAGAGCATACATTCTTAAGCCTTTCACCCTCGACATACCCTTGTGGCAAATATTTTAATGTGCTTTATACTATCCCAAAGTGAAATTTACAGTAATATATAGAAGCTAAAACCTACTGCCATCAAGTCAATTCTAAATGATAACAACCCTATATAACAAAATAAAACCGCTCCATACAGTGTCCAAAACTGTAATCAGACCGCAGAAGCAGACTGACTAATCTTTCTCCAGCAGAATACCGGAATGGCTTCAAACTGCCAGTCTTTCAATTAGCAGCTGAATGCTGACTGCCCTACCAGACTACCCCACCTATTCATATGATTGAAAATCCCCGTGTCTCCATGGCTAAGTGCTACATCTGCCAGCCAAAACGTCAGCAGTTTAAATCCACCAGGTGCTACTTGGGAACCCTATGGGGCAGCTCTACTCTGTCCTATAGGGTCACTACAAGTCAGCATCGACTTGACAGTAGTGGATTTTGCATTTTTTTTTAATTCATATAATCGCAAAATAATAATGTAATGTCTTGATGTAATATAAGCAAGGAATAAAAGTTACTTATACAACCAGATAGTATGACTTTGATATATAAAGGCTCAGATATAACTAAACCATAATAATAATAATAAAGCTTTTAAAGTGCCTCCACCAGTTTCCAAAAGACCACTTACGGCCTGTTACTCTTCCCATGGAAAACCACTAAGCTAGATTGTCTCAAGTCCACCTCCCCAACTCTTAAGAAGCGTTCAGCCTACTGATAGACCTTTCCTGTAGGACAGGCCGCCCAATCCGGTTTGTTCTAGAGCGCGGTGATGACATGCTGATAACCGCCGGCCGCCATCCGCTCCTCGGGAAATACAAAGTGAGTGAGAGCAAACACTTCAGCAAACTGCCTGAACTAATGTCCACTGTTAACTAACTAGTAATAAAAATAATTACTAAATTCCTTACCACCTGAAAGTCATGTTTAGACCCTCGAACTTTCCAGAACTTTCTGGTGGGACTGTGTTCAGCTTATACATCATCCTTCCTGTCCCTCTGGACATTGGCGTCACATCATGCCAACTAGCTGGGTAGACTGTCGACTGTGATCAGATGTGTTTTTGTCCTGCATGGTTCACTTGGAAAGAAGGACTATTAAGAAAACTATTTTACCCATTATCATTTTGCAGATTGGATTTATGAACAACGGTGTGATCAAAGCTGCTGACGTTGAATATTATATCAATGGCGGATGCACTCCTGATGAGTCTGAGATGGTAAATGTGTACTGTGCCTTTCCTACAGGTTACCAGTAAAGCTGCATGTGGCACACTTTATTTGTTTGAATATTTGTCTTACAAATTAGATGATTCTGTGAGGAATTCAAGTTAGAGATGAAATTAGATGATCAGTCGTGAATATCTGATAAATGTTTTTTTTTTTGTTTTCATGCAGGTGTTGGAGTTCATTGTGCTGAAATCTGAAAATGCGTATTATATTCCTAATTTCCGGTGCCGGGGCAGAGCTTGCAAAACCAATTTGCCATCCAATACTGCCTTTAGAGGATTTGGCTTCCCTCAGGCTACAGTGGTGGTCGAAGCCTACGTAACAGCAGTGGCTACCCAGTGTGACTTACTTCCTGAGGAGGTAATCAGTCAGAGCCCCTCAACAAAGCTCTAATGTCATAGGCCTGCTAGCTTCTAACACTCAGCTCTGACATCCAGCAACTTCAGCATCTAACATTCAAATATCTCTTGAACACCTACATATGGCATATGTCAGCCTCTGTGTGGATTCGGACATCGTCTATGTGTTGGTTAGCTTTTACTGCATAACAAGTCACCTTAAGAAAGCATAGTATTTTTTATGACCCTGAGCATCAGCTGGATGGTTCTTCTGGCTTATGATAGTTCATCTGGACCTTTACAATCTGAGATGACTTCACTTAAGTGACCAGTTTTGAGCTGTTTACTCTGGAAAGTATCTCAGCTGGAAAGGCTCATCTCTACCGCTCTCGTCTTTCAGTAAATTTGCGCAGACTTGTTCACATGGTGGTGGTGACAGAGTCCCTAAGAGCGGTAAGGACATGGAAAGCCCTAATGCACAAGCACCTTTCAAGTCCTCGCTTGCATCACATATGTATTGTGCTGTTGGTCAAAGCCAGTCATGTGGGCAAGCCCAGAATCAGTGTAATACCACCCAACAGCATGAAAACAGGGAAGAGATTATCAGAGACATTGATGCAAACATCCTACCATGGTTAAGGCCTTTGCGGGGTTCATTTCAGGGCAGTTAAGATTAACGTGCCACTGTAAAAGGAAACCTTGGTGGCAGAGTGGTTAAGTGCTACTACCACTAACCAAAACGAAAAAGGTTGGCATTTTGAATCTGCCAGGTCCTCTTAGAAACTCTTTGGAGGAGTTCTACTCTGTCCTGTAGGGTTGTTACAAGTCAGAATTGACTCGACAGCAATGGGTAGGGTGATAGAAAATGCCAATGGCATAATAGTTAAGTGCTCCAGCTACTGATCAAAATATTGGCAATTTGAATCCACCAAGCGCTCCTTGGAAATTCTATGGGGCAGTTCTATTCTGTCTTATAGGGTTGAGTCAAAATTGGCTCTATGGCAGTGGGTTTGGTTTTTTTGAACGTGTAACTCTGGTGGTACAGTGGTTAACAGACTGGTTACTAACCAAAGGGCTGCAGTTCAAATCCACCAGCTGTTCTTTGAATCACTGTGGGACAGTTCAACTCTGTCCAACAGGGTTGCCATTCTGACTCAACTATGAATTGGCTCAATGGCAAAGGTTTTGGTATAGGTGTGAAAGATTTGCATTTTCAGCCGAGAGAACTTTGTCTCACCAGTAACAACTTGTGCCAGCACCAATAATAGTATCTAATATCCCTCAGTGTCACTGTAAGGTTTAATTGTGATAACATACTTAGCTAGAGCCTGGAGCGTATGAAGTGCACAGTAATAATCTCTATCATTATTATTGTTATTATTGTGTTTATAGGTGAACACTTGCACTTATCTATTTATGTCATTGTTGGGTGCCACCAATTTGATTCGAACTCATAGAAACACCATGAGACAGAGTAGAAGTGCTCTACGGGGTTTTCTCTGCTGCGATGTTTAGAGGAACAGAACTCTAGGGCTTTCTCTTGTGAAACAACTGAGTAGACTCAAACCGCTGACTTTTTATTCAGCAGCCAATCTCTCTACTGTTTGTACCACCAGGGCTGCTTTGCCTATTCAAAGCTATTTAAATCTTTTTTTTTTTTTTTGAAAGACTTTCTTTTTATCAAGTATCTAACAAAAGATATGCTCCCCATGTAGAAAGAAGAAGCAGCTCTTCTTAAATTACGTTTTATTTTCTCTTCTTCCAGGTTAAAGAAATAAACATGTACAAGAGAATTTCCAAAACAGCCCATAAGCAGACATTTAATCCAGAGTCCTTGCGAAGATGCTGGAAAGAATGTCTGGAGAAATCTTCATTCTATGACAGAAAACAGGCTGCAGAAGAATTTAACAAAAAAAATTACTGGAAGAAGAGAGGCCTTGCTGTGGTTCCTATGAAATTTACCATTGGTACTCCCATGACCTACTACAATCAGGTGAGAGTGAGAGAGTCGTCTTCTCACCGAACAACTGACTGTCTGAAAGGGCAGTCGTGGACAGCTGGGGATTGTCCCCTCTGGGAAGAGAGAAGACAGTTGGGGCAGCTTCCGATACAGGAAACAGAAGTGGTTTAGGCAGTAACAGGAGACCATCAGTATTAGGTGAGACCTAATATTGTGTCAAAAACCTCAGACACAATCTAGCCCAGGAGAGTCTGGCCCTGGGTAGCAGGACCCCAAACATGAGCAGTGGAGTTTGGGGTCAAAATTCAAATCCCTGACAGGGCTCGGGGAAATAAGAAGACCCCTTTCTTCTCTCCTTCCTAATTTCTTGGTGACATCATTAGGGTCATTTGAAGACAGAGTTTTCAAAAACACCTGAGGACAGATAAAGCTACACCCTTTACATAGAAATTTCGTTACAATATTGAAGCTAGGTGACCACTGGGCCTCCTTTTTAATTTTACCATAAATGATTTTCAGGAAGTTCTGTTTCTGATTTAATTCCTTGATCAATCTCTGAAACATCCCAATAGCCGATCCCATGCAAAGGAAAGAAAACAGACTTCCAGTATGATATGACTGACGTAAGCCCTAGGGATTTCTTGCCAAAACTATCTCTGCTGGGCACCCTTCCTCAGAATCCAGTAACGAGGTAGAGAGCAGACTGAGAGGGAAAAACAGGGAAGCAGGGAGCACTGCACAACTTGGAGCAAAGGCTCAGTCCTTCTCCCCAGTAGTGCTTCTCAGGGTAGCTACAGCAACAATCTCAAACACAGCAACAACCACAGCACCAGGCAATGTTCCCCTCTAATGTATATGGGTTGCTGTGAGTCAGAACCAACTCTGCAGCACCTAACAACAGTGTTTCTCAAGCCTGAATCATGTACCAGTTAAAACCAGTGCCATCAAGTTGATTCCAAGGCATGTGTCAGATTACAAATGTGCTCTGCAGGGCTCTCAATGCCTGATTTTTCAGAAGTAAATTATCAAGCCTTTTCTGAGGTACCTCTGGGTGGATTTGAACTTCCAACCTTTCTGTTAGTGGCATAATACATTAACCATTTGCACCACCCAGGAAATGCTGAATAACACACCCAAACCAAAAAACCCATTGCTGTCGAGTCAATCCCAACTCATAGAGACCCTAAAGAACACACCTGAAAAACAAAACCAAACCCACTGCTGTTGAGTTGATTCAGACTCATAGCAACTCCGCAGGACAGAGTAGAATGGTTCCATAGGCTTTTCAAGGAGCACCTGGTGGATTTGAACTGCCCATCTTTTCATCAGCAGTCATAGCACTTAACCTCTACACACCAGGGTTTCCAAAAGAACACACAGACCCCCTTTTAAAGAAAACTTTCATGTGGTCACTCAGTGGTTGCTTAAGTCATTTATTTTACTATTGTTTTATTTTGTATAACCATAAAACAGAGAATGACTTATAGCTTTTATGTCTTAAACATAAACAAATTGGCAAATGAAATAAAAATAATACTATATGTGTTAGTAATATTAAAAAAATATATTAATGTAATGTATTGGGTGGCATTGCTTTTCTACAGCTAAATCTCACTCACAGTGGTGGCGATCCTGGCTCAAAGTCATTTTGAAGTCTTTCTCCTAGCTGCCTACGTAGTGTGATGGCTCTCTGTCCCGCCTTTGTCTCTGCTATTCAGTACCAATTAAATTATTCCTCTGGGTCCTTATACAGTCATCAACATAAAATTTCACATGGTCTATGAGAGCTGGTGGCAATGCTCCTTTGTACATGATCATCCACTAGTCTTGTTAGATTGCCGTGGAGACAAAAATTTGAAAGTTCTTACAGAGAAGCTGATGAGCCAGTGAGCACAGCCTCAGACCCAGAGACTAGCACAAATGAGTTAGCTGATACTTGGAATACTTGGTGGCAGAGAGCACACATGTCAACACGGGGACTGAAGTCCCAAGGGGACAAATGCGGGACGCTAGATTATCTGCATAAGCACGTTGCAAGAACTGCACTAAAGGAAAGTTTCAGTTACTTGAAGAACCAATCTATGTGCACCAGCCCCTCCTTTCTTGTCAACTGATTCCTGGAGCCAAATGAGCTTTCCGTGTGCCTTTCAACTGGAACAAGCTACAGAGAAGGACAACAGCAGCGGGCTTGAAGGAGGCAGTTTGGCATGGTTGTAGAGAAGCCTGAGCTCAGGTTCCAGTCCTCACTTGGCCACAAATTAGACACACCTGGATTAGCCAAGTCTCCCTGTCTCTGGGCTTCTATTCCTCCACATGCACAATGAAGAATTTGGACTAAATCAGTGGAGCCAAAACCTGGCCAAACATCCAAATCACCTGGAAACTTGAAAACTAGACACCTGAGATCTACCTCCAATCTGCCACTAAATTGAAATTCCAAGAGCAGGGCACATGTTCCTCCTCTACCACCATTCTGAAGATTACAGCATTTGGAGACTGTCTTAGTTTCTTAGTGCTGCTATAACAGAAATATCACAAGTGGGTGGCTTTAATGAACTGAAACATATTTTCTCATTGTTTAGGAAGTTAGAAGTACGATTCATAGCCCTGGGTCTAGGGAAAGGCTTTCTCTCCCTGTCAACTCTGGAGAAAGGTCCTTGTTTCTCTTTGGCTTTTGTTCCTCAGTTCCTTGGCCATCTTTGTGTGGACATCTCCCCTCCCACTTGTGCCTACTTCTGTGTGCAGTCTGCTCTTTTTATATTTCGACGGTAATTGGCTTAAAACACATCCTACACTGATATGCTCCCATTAGCATAACAAAGAAAGCCCTATTCCCAAATGGGATTATATTCACAAGTTTAGGATTTACAACATATTTGGGGGGCCACAACTCAATCCATAACCAAGACTACTAAAAGTATCTCAAGGTTCTTCCAGCTCCTCTAATATCCGGGACAGATTATGCCTAGAAATTTACCCACGTAGTTTCCATTTGCTTTAACATGAATTTCCATATCTGGAGAAGTCAGGTCAATAAAATTTCACGCAGGCTAGGACTCTGGAGAGGCAGCTCCTGAGGAAGCCACATCAAGGATCCAGAAGGCCAACAGTTCTGACAGGCAGGGAGATGACACCCCATTTGTAGCGCTACACGGATCACTTTCAAGGGTTCATTGCAAGCGATTACATAACACGGCCATAGATGAGGTCTTTCTTTTCCAGTGTAAGAAATGAGGGGTTGGCTCAATGAGCACAAGCATGTATCTGTCAGACTCAGCTAAGTTCACAGAAATGTTTGTCTGCACTGGTTTTCAAGCTGGCGTCATCGTTATGTCCCCCCAGGCTGCCGCTCTAGTCCACATCTATCTAGATGGCTCTGTCTTGGTGGCTCATGGTGGCTGTGAAATGGGACAAGGCCTTTACACCAAAATGATTCAGGTGAGATAAATGTCTGTCTTCTCCAATGGAGAAGAAAGTCACATCTTACAACTGAACAGCTTTTCTGACCAAGCAGGCAAAAAACCGTCACAGTAACCGTACAGATCAATTGTAAGACTTATCTTCGTTTCACGAGTACAAAAACAAAGGAGGGGAGGGGAGGGAGGTGTTAGAATTGAGAAAATAGATCAGTCCTCCCACATATGAAAGAACCAAGCCCATCACAAAACAACAAATACTGTATGATCCCACTTATATAAAACAGGCGAATGTAGGCGACCAAAGCTTGTTAGTGGTTGGGAGTGGAGGGGAGAGTGGAACCTTTGCTTATGAGCACTAGGTTTCTGTTAATGGCAGAATCATTTGGGAAAGGATAATGGGAAATGCACAGCACAATGGATGTAATTAATGTCACTGAGTTGTTTGTGTAAAAATGGTTGAATTGTCAAATGTTGTGTTATATATATTTTACTGCAAGTTTTAAAAAAATAAGCCTACGCCTTCTGAAAGATGTGATTCTAGTTTTAAAGGAAAATTCTCTATAGCAGCTAATCAAAGCAATATGCGTTCATTCAAATCCTTGATTAGAAGGAATAAATGCATTTAAGAGGAGGAGAAATTGTGTTTTTAGAAGGCACCTTCTACTTACAGACTCCACAGGAGTTGTCATTATGCGTGCTAATTCAAGAGAATGTTTTTAAACTGCTGGAAGAGCAAGTGATTATTTGTTATTGGAAAGTTTACATTATTCTTTTTTTAACATGAAACAAAAATTTGCAGAGTATGACATTTGAAGGCAAAGTGTGTGGGAAATAAACCTCCGCTCCTCATGTAAGATAGAACATGCTTTCATTAGGGAAAGAATATTATTTAATAGTGTACTTGGAATTAAGAAACCACAAAAGTCCATAGGGCCTTCTATGAAGATGTCTTGCTTACTTTCCAACAAAACCCTTATGTCCACAAAATGTCCCACAAAGGAAACTTCAGACAGACAGACAAACATACACCATAATCTGCTCCACTGTCTGTATACCACGAGGAGAAAATAAAGACAGGAATAGCAAAGGCCCAGAGCTTACCTCCAGGTATTATCTGTCATACTAAACTAAATATCCTGGAGTGACCCTACTGCCTCAAAGCTTCTATAAACTGGTATGAAGGAAAGTACAAAGGAATTAGTCTGGCAACACGTCTACAAAAAGGAGTGTATCTCTTACAATGCCATTTAAAATCTTCATCAACCTACATTACAAAAGCCAACGATGCAATCTTAAATGTTTGGCCATTGTTACCCACCTGCAAGTCAGCCCCAACCCACAGTAACTCCATACACAAAGTGATCAGACCATTGTGAGCCATAAGGTTTTCACCAGCTGATTTTTCAGAAGCAGATCACCAGGGTTTTCTTCCTAGTCTATTTTAGCCTAGAAGCTCAGCTGAAATCTGTTCAGCCTCATAGCACCTCGCAAGCCTCTACTGGCAGAGGCGTAGTGGCTGCAGGTGAAGTGCACCGGCTGGGCCTCCAACCTGAGCCTCCCACACGGAAGGCAAGAATTCACCACTGCCCCCATTAGGATGATAGCCATGTTTTACAGTCAGTTCTAAAAAGAATTTAGAGGTATTTTGTTTAGGGGCTTAAAGTCAATGAAATAAATGTTTTTTCTCTTCTGCTTCTGGCAGGTGGCTAGTCGAGAACTGAACATCCCCAAATCGTACATCCACTTGTCTGAAACCAGCACAATCACCGTGCCCAATGCCTCCTTCACAGCAGGGTCGATGGGCACAGACATCAACGGGAAGGCTGTGCAGGTGACTTTCATATCTCTTTCTCATAGTCACCCAGTGACAGTGCTGGAAGGGACCCTGCCCCACCCCTTCTTGTCGTCTATCTTGGGGACATAGGTAATAATTGTTGAAGTTAGATAATGGGTAAGGGAGGAGGTGAAGGGGTTATGCTATTCTCTCTAGTGTATGTTTGAAATTTTCTGAAAAGGAAGAGAAGCTAGAAAAAATGAGTACCTGGCATCTGGAGTTTCAGTAGGAAAAGACAACCCTATCAAGAAATACAGATGAAAGAAGCACCCGAACAAAGGAAGAGATTCAGAGCATCACTGCTGAATGACAGATGTTTACTGCAGTGTCTTACTATCGCAAAGGGCAAGTTTATCTTAAAAGGTGGTCAGATGGAAATCTACAGCTGTGCACAAGAGCATAGTGGTCAAGGCATGATAAGGGACAGAACATCTGGTGTCTGGATGGGCATCGGGGCTCTAGGATGTATGCTTGCTTTGTATGTCAAACTCTTATGGAAGGCGTTCATTTGCAACTGGTCAGTGACAGAAAACTGA
The DNA here is from genome assembly GCA_028571685.1 of Heterohyrax brucei. Taxonomy (NCBI): domain Eukaryota; kingdom Metazoa; phylum Chordata; class Mammalia; order Hyracoidea; family Procaviidae; genus Heterohyrax; species Heterohyrax brucei. The sequence continues at coordinate 110,009,396 of CM053146.1, forward strand.
ATAAATCAGCCTAGATGGGTCTTATGTGGGGCTCAGTTACCCAGTAAGCAAGGTATTGTGTCTTCCCACCAAACTGCAGTTCACAATGTCACCTGCTCCCCACCATGTCAATGATGTCGTGAAACCCATATGAAATTGCTCATCACAAATTAGCCAATAAATACAAGCCCGTCCCTACCTCGTTCAATTCAAGTTGATGCACATCTGTCCTTGGTATGGTATCTCCCTTACACGAGAGTAGCCACAGACGTTTTCCAAAAGGAAATGATACAAGAGACAGAGACCAAGAGGGAGGACGTGGAGTTTTCTGAGGCTGAGATGATACAGGCAAGGGTAGAATCCTTGGAGGAAGGGGTTCAGAACAAAAGTCAACACTGCAGGATCCAAAATACGTATTTTTTTCTTCAGTGAGTTTCCATGTGGTCCTCAAGTTTAAGAAACTCTACCTAGAGACGTAGGAAGCAGATTCACAAAATTAGCAGCCCATGTTTCAATCGAATTAAATATTTCATGCTTTAGGTGGATTTGAATTTGTATTAAGAGTGAAAACCAAGATGGGCTCCACAGATACCCGGGGTTCAACAGGCAGATTCTCAGGTGTCCGAGAATGGAACACAGTCATTTTCCATTTTAGTTTCAATGATGATTTAAAAAATAATAATAATAATCTACAGGGGAAGTCAGCACAACTAGAATAAATGAAAAGCTAAGAAGTCTCCTGAAAACAACTAAAGACTTCAAGGAACTGAGTAGCAGGAACAGAGGTCTGAGGACCACAGTTTCAGGGGACATCTAGGTCAACTGGTATTTATTAATTTACTAAGAAAATGTTCTACATTTCACTTTGGTGAGTGGCATCTGTGGTCTTCAAAGCTAATGAGCTGCATTCAAAATGCATTAATTGGTCCAAAGCCAGCGGGAGCAAAAGAGAATGAAGAACACCAAAGACACCAGGAAAATGTTAGCCCAAGAGATGGAGGACCATCAGATCTGACCCCATCAGATCGAGAACAGAAGAACTAGACGGTACCTGGGTTTACCACCAACGATCACTCTGACAAGGAACACATCAGAGAGTGCCTAATGGAGCAGGAGAAAAGTAGGGTACAGAACTCAGACTCCTGTAGGATGTAAGGGTCTGAGACTGGAAGGACCCCAGAAGACACGGCCCCAGACTCTCTGTTAACTCAGAACTAAAATCACTCCTGAAGGCAACTCTTCAGACAAAGATTAGACTGGACTATAAAATACTTTTCACAAAGAGTGTGCTTCTTAGCCGAAGTAGATACGTGAGATTAAGGCCAGCACTGATCCAGAGGTGAGATGAAAAGGCAGAAAGTGTAAGGGCAGCTGGCTGAACAGACATAGGAAAGCCAGGGCAGAAACAGGGAGTGTGTTGTCACATTATAGGGATAGCAGTTAGGGTCACATAGGAATATGTGTATCAATTTTTGTATAAGAAACTAACTTGTGATGTAAACTGTCTCCTAAAGCGCAATTTAAAAAAAAAAATTAAAATAAATATACTTACTCTTACGCTTATTATAAAGAGGGACCACTTTACAAGTGGACTCTTACAGTAAGATGTCTCCACAGTTGGGACCAAGAAGGATACTTTTCAGCAAGACAAGAAGAGAGCAAAGACGGACTTCATACATAAGTAGTATTTTCTTGCTCAGCAAGGAGCAGATGATGGGCAAGATTTAAAGTACTGCTGAAGATCTTACACTGATTCGAATAAGAGTGACAAGAAATGACCCATCAACTGACAAGAAACAGGCATACTGAACTCTAAAGAATTTATCGATACTATTTCTGCATTCAGAGCTGCAGCTTATCTTCAGGAAAACAACGTCATCGATCTAATGTTATTTTGAATTTTGTTGGCATATAGCTTCATCATTTTGTTTTTGTTTTGTGAAAGAGTTATAACTGTAAGGCAACCCTTGGTGGTAGCACGTATGTAAACAACATCATAAAAAGATGGAGGGTCCACAACCGTATGTACATATTTTTTCCTTCAATGATTTTCCATACTCTACTCGAGTCTAAGACACCCTGCCTAGAAAAGTGGGAAGCAGATTAGCAGCCCACATTTCAATTGATTCCAATATTCTTCCTCCCTCCCACCGTGTGATTTCAAATATTTGTCTTTTAGAATGCCTGCCAAATTCTCATGGCCCGCCTTCAGCCAGTCATCAGGAAAAACCCACAGGGGAAATGGGAGGACTGGGTGAGTGCTCTCCTCATCATCCCTGCCAGAAAAGAACAAGCACATTCAGACAGGCAGGAGTCCTCGGTGATGGGCTCCTTGGGGGTGCCTGTTCTAGAAACAAAGCATTTGTTAACATTCACTTCTACCGTTCGGGTGGGATGGAAGAAATGTCTATGCTCACGGAAACTTGACTTTATTTCAGAGCCTAATTTCTCACAGAACAGGAAAACAGCAAGAGCTCTTAAGGAAAGTTCCCTGGGGTTGCTGCTCCAGTTCTGTCCCTCTAGGCTCTGAAGGGAGAGTTATCATACTCTCAGGGCCTCAGGGCTTACTTTTCCCATCTGTACGATGGAAATAACAGGACTCCTAATATCAGAGGACTATTCTATGACTGGCGGCGCTGGGTAATACCAGTGACTAACATGCTGGGCTGCAAACAGAAATGTCTGAGGTTCAAGTCCACCTAGAGGCCCCTCAGAAGAAAGCCCTGAGGATCCACCTCCAAAAATTAGCCACTGAAAAATCCTGTGGAGTGCAGTTCTATTCTGACACACATAGGGTTACCGTGAGTCGAGCTGACACAACAGCAACTGAAGTTTTTTATTTTTTTAATTCTACAAGTATTGTTATTATAATTGCCATCACTATTATTGTTATTGCCTGCTCATATCTATTTCACTTTGCTCCAGAAGGGAAGTTGACACAGTCGTACAGTTAGATAGCCATTCAGATTCCTTGGGAACAAAACCAAACTCTCTGCTATGGACTGTATTCCAATTCATAGTAACCCTATAGAACAAAGTGTAACTGGCCCATAGAGTTTTCAGGGAGCACCTGCTGAACTCGAACTGCAACCTTTTGGTTAGCAGATATCCGCTATGCCACTAGGGGTTGTTTTACACACACACATACGAGCATTTATGTACGTAAGCACACAAATATGCCATAGCCCCTCCCTGACTTTGAGGCTGAAAACGGTAAACAGTAATGAACTTCACAAGGTGCCATCCCCGCACCCCTCCCCCCCAAAAGTGGGGTCCCAGAACACAGCTAGCAGCTCCCTTTTAGGCAATCCTTTCAAAGCACGAACTACAACTTCTGCATAGTCTCCCTTGAAGTGAAAGTGGGTGAGAGCTTGGTACATAGAAGAAGCAATTCCGGCAGGGAAGGCGTTTTTAATTACTTTCCCCAAACTTACATTTCTTTGTAACTAAACATCCTTTGCAGATTGCCAAAGCATTTGGAGAATCCATAAGTCTCTCAGCTACTGGATACTTCAAGTAAGCAACGTGTTTACTTCGACTTACATCACACGTACCCCGGGGGGATACGGAAAATTCTGAACATCCAGCAGGGGAAGAACACTGATTGATTTCAGCAGGGCTTGGCTGTGCCCAGTGTTAGCCATTGAGTGGCTCAACCAAGGTGGTAGGGAAGAGGTTCCGGGGAGGAGGAGGGGACACCATAGCTATCTACACGCACTCTGCGCAGTGCCAGTAACTGAACCCTGAGACCAGGAGGTTGGACACCAATGGATCTTCTTCCAGGTCTGTGATGGGTCTCTTAGAATCATGAGCACAGTTCCCCAGACAGAGGAGCAAGGGAAGAGAGGCCACGAGGGCGGGAAGCCTGAAGCCGTGGCACCTGCACGCCCTGGTACACAGAGGGTTAATGGGATCCCTAGCAGGGAAAGCACAGTTCTCTTCACTGCTGATTTCTCTTCTCAGAGGCTACCAGACAAATATGGACTGGAAGAAGAAAGAAGGCGAGGCGTTTCCGTATTTTGTCTATGGAGCCACCTGCTCTGAGGTTGAAGTCGACTGCCTGACTGGAGCTCACAAGGTAAAGAGTGGCTTTGTATCTCAACTTCTTGTTGTAGACGAAAACGCTAAACCCAGGCATGTGCTTCCTATGCTGTGATCATCAACTTCATCTGCCCAGTGGAAGAAACAAGGAAGAACTATAATTCTAGCCAAAAAAAAATAAAATTAAAATAAATATTTTTCATCGCACGTTTTCTCTTGTCACAGCTCCTGAGGAGTGACATATTCATGGATGCTGCTTTCAGCGTAAACCCAGCCCTTGACATCGGACAGGTGGGTGACACCAAGACCAACCCATAGGGGCTTTGGGGTCAGTTCCACTTAGCAGCTCTTCTTTCAGAATATTATTTTACGAAGTTCTTCAAACTTTACATATTACTGCAAGTGCTCATCAATAAATATTATAATATTACACACACAGCACACACACAGATAAAATACTGGAAGAAAATCCCTCAGAAAGTTAACAATGGCTGTCTTTGTGTGGCAGGAGTATGTGTGACTTGTTCTGCTCCATAATGCTCTGTATATCCTAATTTTTCTTCAGTGAACATTAATATGCTCAGAATTAGGAAACATTGCAAAGATATGTAATGATAAAGTTGCATTAAAACAAAAAATTGCTATGGAGTTGACTTCACCTCCTGGCAAGGCCATGTGTGTCAGAGTGGAACTGTGCTCTGTAGGGTCTTTAATGACTAATTTCTCAAAAGTAGACTGCCAGACCTCCCTTCAAAGGCAGATTTCAGTTTGCAGCCAAGCATGTTAACTGTTTGCATCAGCAGGGACTCTAAAGTTACATCAGTATTCACATAAACATTGCATTTAAACAGGCCACACTCTTTCGAGACATATACGGGTAAGACAAATGCTTAAACACAATTTTTGCCCTCTTGCTGCATTTGATTGTATGTTTACTTCACAAGTAAGTAAACAAATTCATCCCAAATCACCAGTGGGTGTAGTTTGGGTTTTATTTGCCTACGTTGCTTGAGTGTGGCCCACAGACCCATGCCGTCAGCACAGCCCCGCCCCAGTGAGACCAGGCAGCTGGCCTGCAGTTTGTACCGGAGTGGCAAGGATCCAGAGAGACTGAGCAACTTGGCCCCAAACCTCTGACAGACAAGTGATGCTTTCACCTGACAGACAAGTGATGCACTCTCCTGCCATCCTAAGTCTTCTAGTATGGGTTTCCCTCAAGTCACCCCCAACTCACAGTAACCTCAACTCTGTCAGAATAGTACTGTGCTCCGTAGGATTTTCCATAGCTGATTTTTTGGAAGTAGCTCTCCAAGCCTTTCTTTCCAGACACCTCTGGGTGCGTTCAAGCCTCCAGTCCCTTTACGCGGCGGATAGGCATTACAAAGGAACAATTTCATCGGTCCCTCAGTGTTTCTCTAAATGTGATCCTCCTAATTCTCTGCAACAGAAGCATGTGGATTCCTGGGCCCACCCTAGACCCCAGACTTCATCATAACAGTGCTAGACTGGAGCTTGAATTTTGCACATTTAACCTGTACCCAGAATTATTCTTAGGAACAACTGGTAGTGTAGTGGTTAAGTGCTGTGACTGCCAACCAAAGGGTCAGCAGTTCAAATCCACCAGGTGTTCCGTGGAAACTTTATGGTGCAGTTCTACTCTGTCCTATAACGTCACTGAGTCAAAATCTACTCAAGAGCAACAGGTTTTGAAATCATTCTTAAGCTTGTAGAGTTAGAATACTACAGCTAACTCCGCAGTCACAATGCATGTCCCCTCCCTCTCCCTTCATGCCACCTCCTTCCTCCCACCTTCCTTCCAGCTTATTCCTACCTTTCTGCTGCTTAAGCAAAGGTGGCCAGGAAAACTCTACATGTGCTCCATGGGGGAAAAAGAAATAAAACCAGAAGAAGGCTAGATTGGCTCTTTCACACTTCAATCTTTTCCTTTAGAGACAGGCATTGTTATTTTTAATTTAGTACTTAAATTTACTTCACATATTATGAAATCATGTACCTCAATAAAACACAGGCTGTAGCCCCCTACAGGATTTATGATCTGACATCCATACAGACACCCTTTCTATAAAGGACCTATTCCCCAAGAGCATAATAGCTTGGAAATTGAACACAATGTTGTTTTTAATAAATATAGCAATTTCTTCCAGCCCATCCTGTTTAATATTGATCTACTCTTCATGATAACTCGAAAAGAGAAGCAAAGAAATCCAGATGCTATAATAAACTGCAGTGTTCTGGCTTCATTATTCTAGTCCATGTTCCTTAATTTTAGCCTCTTTTTCATGTAATTCAGCAGACAATTCTTAAGAATCTATGTATGAAGCATCATACAAACACAGAATATAAGACGGCCAGGCCTGGATGTGGTTATAAACTTGCAGGAGGGAGACAGGGAAAAAGAGAGGAGAGATGAACTAAACAAGTGCCACCATCATGGGGACATGTTCATAGTGCAGTGAGTCTGGAGGAAGCAGTTCCTAAGTCCACCTGGGGAGGAACGAAGGATCCAAAAGGTTCCTGAGAGGTGGCAGTTCTTCAGCTGGAACTTGGAGGATGGGTAGGAGGTTGTCAGGTAGATAAGGTGAGGTGGGACGGGATGAAGAGAATCAGGAAAAACTGCTTTTACAAAAGCTTGGGGATGAGAAAGAATCTGGTGGGTTTGGAGAATTACTAGGAGTTTGTTAAGTGTCAAGTGTGGTGCAAACCATGTGTGCTTGGCTTCTAACTGAAAGGTTGGCAGTGCAACCCCACCCAGAGGTGCTTAGGAAGAAAGGCCTGGCCATCTGCTTCCATAAAGATCACAGCCAAGAAAACCCTGTGGAGCTCAGTTCTACCCGACAGCACATGGACATCACGATGAGTCAGAACTGACCTGATGGCAATGGGGTGGTTTGGTGTTTTGACAAATGTTGGGTATCTGGAGTGTGAAGTACCTAGGGGAGAAAGGCTGGGCGTGAGGCCAGGCAAGGTCACTGGTGCTACATCCAAAAGACTTTTTATAAGGCCCCTTTATAAAAAGCTTTCAAGAATGGCTTACTATTGGTTCAGAGCTCCATTGTCATTCACACTAGAATGTTTATTCAACCAATATTATGTGACATTTTTGGCTGCAGGTTGAGGGAGCATTTATTCAAGGCATGGGATTGTATACCATAGAAGAGCTGAAATACTCCCCAGAAGGTGTGCTTTATTCACGGGGTCCAAATGACTACAAAATTCCTACTGTCACTGAAATTCCAGAAGAGATCCGTGTCACTTTGGTGCGTTCCCGAAACCCCATAGCCATCTACTCATCAAAGGTAAGAACCCAAGAGCTCCTGTTTCAAAATTTAGGAAATTATCCCCAGAATGTCCTTATTCTTCTCAATTAGAAATTTCAAGAGAAGTTGTTGTTGTTAGGTGCTGTCGAGTTAGTTCCCACTTGTGGAAACCTGAAGTAGAAGAGAACAAACACTGCTCAGTCCCGCACGGTCCTCACAACTGTTCTTCTCCTTGAGCCTGTTACTGCAGCCACGGCGTCACTCCATCTCATCGAGCACCTGCCTCTTTTCTGTTGTTCAATCTCTGCTTTACCACACATGTTGTCCTTCGGACTAGTCCCACTTGACAACATGTCCAAAACATGTGAGATGAAGTCTCACCATCCTTGCATCTGAGGAACACTGTGGCTGTACTTCTTTCAAGAGAGGCAGCTGTCTTCCAGATTTCCCATCATGGACTAATGAGCACCTCCAGCATTGCACCTGTTTGCAGAAATATCTCAGTTGGCATTCCGTCAATTCCTGGAGCTTTGTTTTTCGTCAGTGCCTTCAGTGCAGCTTGGATTTCTTCCTTCAGTACCATCAGTCCTTGATCATGTGATACCTCCTGAAATACTTGAATAGTCATCACTGCTTTCTATTACAGTGACTCTGTGGATTCCTTCTATCTTATTTTGATGTTTCCTATAGGGTCACTATGAGTTGGAATCAACTTGACAGCACTTGGTTTGTTTTTTTTTGGTTTTTTTTTATTTCTTATTTTGGTATTGTTTAATATTTTCCCTGTAGACTCCTTCAGTACAGCAACTTGAGGCTAAATTTTTCTTTCAGTTCTTTCAGTTTGACAAATGCCAAGTGTGTTCTTCCCTTTTCATTTCTTGTCTTCAGGTCTTTGCACATTTCATTATAATACATTACTTTGTCTTCTCGAGGCTCCCTTTGAAATATTCTGTTCAGCTCATTAACTTTATCACTTCTTCCATTCACTTTTGCTACTCTACATTCAACAGCAAGTTTCAGAGTCTTTTCTGACATCGATTTTGGCCTTTTCTTCTTTCCTGTCTTTTTAATAACATCATGTTTTCCTCATGTATGACGTCCTTGATGTCATCCCACAGCTTGTCTAGTCTTCCGTCATTAGTGTTCAATGTGTCAGCTTTACTCTTGAGAAGAAAGAAGAAAAGAAAGTTCCCAGCAGGATGACACTACTGATTTGAGAAGCCTGAGTCTTCACTCCTAAGAGATTAAACTTAAACCAAAGAAGAAGGAGTTGATGAGGAACAGGGCCTCTTGGGAAATGAGGCTAAGTGCACCCAGGAGATAAAACTGAAATAAGCACATTTCACAGCTGTTTTCTGCACCCTACCTGTATGTCCTCCAGGGTCAAGTCTACTTGTTCATGGTGCGCTCCCTGTACCACCTCCCCCTCACCACCAGAGCCAGCTTCTAGTAAGTTTCTCACTAATGATTTCCTCTGAGGTATTAAACAGCCATTGATACTTAAAGTGGTGACCTCACAGTCCCTGAAGCCAATGAGTTCTAAGTGGCCTATAAAGACCTATGTCAAGAGTTCTTGAACACAAGCATGCAGAAAATGCAGCTTCCCCAAATCGAGATTTATTTTGAGCCTACATCTGGCCAGAAAGGTGGGTAACCCTAACCTCAGTTCAGTTTTTCAGGGAGTTCCTTCCTTTCCTAGGAGTAGGTCAAGGTGGGGAGGAAGGTGAAAATTCCCGTCTGAATGACCTCTGTCTCCACTTCTGCACCAAATTTTGCCAGGGGCATCTGTAAAGGCATAGTGCTCCCAGTCTGGGTCTAGACATTTCCCTGGCAATCTGCTCCAAAGAGGATACCTTCTGCTCTCACCCTCTTCTCCTCACCTCACTTAACATAGTCACTCATAGTCTCCCCGTGCTTGCTCCCTTAACAGAAATGTCACAGGTGGGTGATTTAAAGAATGGAATTTAGGGGAATATTCGTATCTCTCGTAGCTTTCACACCCTGTGCATTTCGTTCTCAGTTTGTTGGCATAAGGATGGACCCGGTGTCTTTCCCCTGTGTGTAACTCTGTTCTTTTTTCTATTTTTATATGACACCACTGAGAAGAAATTAGGTTTAAAATGACCCAACTACAGTATGATCTCATTAACATAACAAAAGAAAAACCCTATTTCCTAACAGGGTCTCCTTCACAGGTATAGGGGTTAGGGCTTCACAAAACTTATGGGGAGGGCACAATTCAAACAACAATGTCACCTCTGGGGACTCTGTCTCCAGGCCCCAGGGAAACCTCTCTCTCCATATTTGCCCCAGAATAAGCTAAGTTTTTAAAAACTAAAGCCTGAGAAACCCTTTACCTGCTTTGGGCCCTGTGGACTGTTCCTCCACTAAGTCACTGGGCGCAGATCACAAACTAGACCACCTTGAAAGAAAAGGAAAGAAAATTTGGTACAAAAATATATTGGTTAATTACATAAAATATAGTGTCCCAACATCGTTAATTCCAGAGCACCTAGCACAAGCCAGACAATTCACTGGCTTACAGTCTCTACTACTATTATGGTTGTTTTGATTGGGTTTTGAGTCAAGCGCAAATGGTCTGGAACCCAAGTGGTAGTATCTCAGAGAGCACCAAAGACTTTGGTCTTTAGGATTTTGCCTGAGTGGAGAATGGGAGTTTGGGGCCTCCTGCTTTACTCACCTCCTGATGCCCTGGTGCATTTTCATTAATCTTTCTGAGGAGGGCCCTGCATTCATCTTGATATGAGAATTCAATTCTGGCAATTGAGACTGACTCCTGTCAGAGGGCTAAACTGCCAGACGAGGTAAATGTGTCTGTGTCTGTGTCTGTGTCTGTGTCTGTGTCTGTGTCTGTGTCTGTGTCTGTGTCTGTGTCTGTGTCTGTGTGTCTGTGTGTCTGTGTGTCTGTGTGTCTGTGTGTCTGTGTGTCTGTGTCTGTGTGTCTGTGTCTGTGTCTGTGTCTGTGTCTGTGTCTGTGTCTGTGTCTGTGTCTGTGTCTGTGTCTGTGTCTGTGTCTGTGTCTGTGTCTGTGTCTGTGTCTGTGTCTGTGTCTGTGTCTGTGTCTGTGTCTGTGAATACAAATTTTTCCTAAAAGAACCACACCTTCTGCCCTTCTCTCAGGGCTTGGGTGAGGCCGGAATGTTCATGGGATGCTCTGTGCTGCTTGCCATAAACGACGCAGTGACTGCTGCCCGAAAAGAGAGGCAACTGACCAAGACCTACACCTTGAGTAGCCCAATGACTCCTGAGATCATTAGGATGGCCTGTGTGGACCAGTTTACTGACATGGTAGGGGATGTCCTGTTGCAGTCACCCCTCACGTGGACTTTTCAGTTCTTGGCATTGATTAGGAAACGCTGGTGGCAGAGTGGTTAAGTGCTATGTCTGCCAACCAAAAGGTCGGCAGTTCAAATCTGCCAAGTGCTCCTCGGAAACTCTATGGAGCAATTCTACTCTGTCCTGTAGGGTCGCTATGGGTTTGAATCCACTCAACAACAGTGGGTTTGGGTTTTTTGGTTTGGTTTGGTATTGATTCAATAACCATTGAAAATTTACAGGACAGGTTAATCTTTGTCAGTGAAAATCCTCATTTTGCCTCTACTTACTGCGTCCTATATTCTTCAAAACAACTGAAATACAAATGACTGACATTAAGTGATGATTTAATAATCTTAGACTCAAAAGAAAAAAATGCTCAACTGAGCCAGTATTAACCACTTTATTGAATGATCTAATACCAAGTGTATGTGGTAAATTACTTCCCCAAAACATTTTATCAGAATGCAATTGGTATGATATTTTTAATACCTCAGTCACCAAATTAGATTAGTTGAATATTTGTCCTAGTCAATTGCATAGACAGTATTTGTCAAACAAACTAATCGTTAACTACTTTACATTTAATATTGATTTAAATAAAAGGTCCAGTCACTCAGCACACCTCAGTATGGCTTGTGAATCGCATACAAGCAGAATAAAGTTCTGCCTTCCAGCTGCTAAAAATGGGTCTAGAGTTATCTTCAGAGAGTATTCCTCATTTATGTGTTGAACTGCTTCCTTGGCCCTAAATGAGTCTTTCATTTAAAAATAAGATTTCCCTTTATGCCTTTGAAATTAAAGGATTTCTGGGTAAGATACTTCTTATCCCAATATCAGAACTTTATGAGGATAGGAATTTTATAACTCAAGCATTGAAAGAAATATGAAAATTATTCAGTTTTGATAACAATAAAGTAGACATTGGACTTGTTCATTTTAAAACACTATAATCCACCTTCTGAATTATGATAACTTTTATCATGTAATAACATTTTATTAACAATATCTTTATCCTTTGATTTTTTTAGATTCCCAGAGATGATCCTTCAACATTTACACCTTGGTCAATCCATGTGTCTTAATCTTATGTTTTCAAAAAAATAAAGGAATACAGAATGATTGGTCTTAAAAGTTTCAGATCAGATCAAAATACAGGATGGCTCTCGGTAGTTAAGGATGATCTTAGTGTCTTTTCATTATTCTCTGTGACTTAGATCAATATTTCATGATGTTTTAGGACATACATTTTCACCAAAAGGTGAAATGAAGCTTAGAATCAAGATTCCTTATTTTAGTTTGCATAAATCTAAAATTTTATATCATGTGATTTCAAAATATAGTTGGAGGTTTCATTAACTTGGAACAACTCAAGAGAGATTTCTTTCTCAGAAACCTATTCAAAAACTCATCCACACGCCCCTTCCCTATCCTCTACCCTCCCACTCTCCCTTATCCTCCAGTCCGCCTCCTACCCCCACCCAAAAAAGCTCTTGGGTTTGGATTCCCCAGGCCGACAGTACACTAGTAACAACTGCTCTCTTGGGAGCAAAAACATAGCATATGCTCATTTCCAAAGTGTAAATCCTTTCACCTTGGCCAGTTCCAAGTCACTGAGGTGAGGCCTGCGAATGTGGAACGGGGAAGAGATGCCACGGCTGGATCCCCAGGTCCCTGAAACTATCTGGTGGTCTGCTCAGAAGACACTCAGGAAGTAAAACATTCAAATCCTCCAATTGATTGTCAACTACTGTGAGCCATGCACATGGTACAATGTCTTCCTCACCTGGTACAGCATGTTGAATAAAACAGTGATCACATGTCAACTGTTTGAGTCCTCTGTTTTAACTTATTGTCCAAAATGTGGCATCAATACCACCTTCCTTTTGCAATCAGGAAGCCCAGTGTCCTCAGAGCTCTTTTCCATTTATTTTACATTGCACTTTGCTTGGAAAATGCAGTCTTACACCAGAGAAGATGTTCAGTCTCCTGTGAGGACTGAAAACACGAATAAACCAAATCGCTTGTCAAAGATCTGTATATTATGTAGGAAAGCTTTGCATTTATTGATAGTTATTTTGTGGTATGAGTGTGTGGTGATTGTTTCTGTGTGTGAGAGACCAGATTGTACACAGAGGAGGCTGATGGTAGAAAGGAAAAGTCTCTAGGAATCAGTGTTCCATACCCCAGGAGAAGTGATTGTGTGTGTGTGTGTGTGTGTGTGTGTGTGTGTGTGTGTGTGTGTGTGTGTGTTTAAAGTGTCTGCTTAAATTCACCCAATGATCTAAATTGTCTGCAACACAACCCGCAAAAACTCATTGTGCCAGACAGAACTATAAAAATAGGATTGCTGATGTATTTTTCTAGCAGTAAAACAGGAAAGCACATTGACCAGAAACACAGATTAGTCAGAAGAATAATTAACAAAGTGATTTCTTTTTTAGGCCATATGGGTATCTTCGCACTAAATCCTTTTTTTAAAAAAAAAAAAAAAAAATCAGCCTGATCATTTCAGCAATATTGAGTTCAAGAATTTGAGGTGCAAATATTTACCTTAAAAAAAAAGCACATTTTAAAGAACAGTAGATTTCAAACATAGAATTAACATTTCAATGACTTTAAAGATTAAAACAGTAATTTATAGTGTCTAGTCACTATGAGCCAGAATTGCCTCAGGAGCAAAGGGTTTGGTTTAGTTTTTATTATGTGACAAGCTTAATCCATATTACTAATTTAGATAAATGTCATTTTAGATAAATATCTGTCTCCCTAATTTTAAAGTGTTGTTACAGTGATAGCTGGCTGAAAGCCTAAACTATTTTTAACTGATCGCGTTCACAAAACGGGCAAGTGCTCTTTCAAAAGCAACTGCTTGTGATAAACTCTGGGCAGAGCTGCCAGCGCCGCTCCTGACAGAAACTTAACCACTATCGCTTAATCGGTGTTTCACCGACGTTTGCTGGATGAGAAATAACGAATGGCAGTTGCTACACTTGATGTGCTGCTTCTTTCCATGAAACATACCTCCGGGGCCAAGGATGTTTCGTGACAAAAAATTTATAATGGAACAGTTGTTATTACACTACTGTACAAGACACTGGAAAAGCAGAGTCGACTGAATAGCAGGCATGAGTTTGACTTCTGCTCTTTGTGCCAGACGAAACTATAAAAATAGGATTGCTGATGTACTTTTCTAGCAGTAAAATAGGAAACTACATTGTCGGTTCAGTAACATCAACCTACAGATACTTACATGCCCCACAGGTTTGGGGAATGAGGAAGAATCCTGATCAAAGCAGGGGAAATGCAGAATGGAATTCCAAATTTTCATGAACTCCAGACTTTCTGGAGCCGTGAATTCTGGATGAATCCTTTAAACTATTGCCTTGAGATAATCTTTAAACCTTAAAAAAATATATATCCACTAAAGTCTTCTTTAAACTAAACAGTAGTTTAGCTTACCTAGTTTTTTTAAAAAAAATAAAAATAAAAAGCTGCCTTGAGCAGTGTGCTCTTTCGCGAACTATCTATATAGAATCAAACTGACAAAAACTATTCAAATGATTCAATAGGAAACTTGGGGGGAATGAGTTTACATTAATAGGGGAGGAATGACTCCCAAAACGAGACTGAGAATGGTTGTACAGCTTGAAGAATGTGATCAATGTCTCGGAATTGCACATGGAGAAACTATTGGATTAGTGTACGTTTTACTGTAAATATTCTCAACAACAACAAAATTTTAAAAAAATTAAAGAGTACTGGGAAGAGAGGGCTGGGATCTAGGCTGTTTATTTTAAAGAAAGGGCTTTAAATTTTCTGCACTACAGCACTTAATACTTTTTTTTAAGATTGAATGAAAATGTACATTCATATAAATTTGCATGCTGACCTACGTGCAGCATCCACTGCTCTCTGCACGGTGACAGCACACTCTTCCTCTCTGCTCCATACATGTCTTATCTTCCCAACAGTCTCCTATGCAAGGACAGAGTAGCTGGGGCAAGGGGGCCGGGGACCGTGCTCTCAGGGGAAATCGAGGCCAATTGGCACAACTAGCGTTTTGCTAATGAGGTCTCTCCACACCCACATTGGTGAGTGGCATCTGGGGTCTTAAAAGCTGCCAAGCTGCCATCTGAGGGTACAGCAAATGGTCCAAACTTAGCAGGTACGGATGATCACCAAGGGCACTTAATACTTTTTTTTAAATTTTTTATTTAATATAACTGAGTGAAAATGTACATTCCCGTATAAATTTACATACCCACCTATATGCAGCTTCCACTGCTCTCCCTGTCCGGTGACAGCACACTACTCCTCTCTGCTCCATACATGTCTCATTCTCCCAACAGTCTCTTTTTTCCCTCCTCTTCACCCACTCTACTTCCTCCAGCCAGAGGTCAGCAGGATGACATCCTATAGATGTATAGAACCATAAAGTGCATCCAAAGTGATCATATATGGTCACTCTGCATCACCAAGTCCAATCCATTCCTGTCCGAAGCGTGGACCTTCGTTATGATTTATGGTCAAGGGTAGCATCAGGGCAAGGGGCCATGCTCCCAGGGGAACCCCGAAACCACTGGACCATCAATTGAGGTCTTTTAGTGGGGATCTCAGGGTGCACCCCATTTTATTCTTGTATTGCCAGTGAGACTCAACTTAGTGAGCTCCATCGTGGCTATCACTGGTGGTGGCCGGGCACCATCCGGTTCTTCCGGTCCCAAGTCGATTTAGGCATCCACTGCTGTGGGTCTCTTTGTCTTCTGGGTTGTCTTTCCCCCATGTCATTTTGGTCCTCAGTGAGCATCCATTCCTGCTGAGTTGGGACCATTTGCTGTGCCCTCGGATGGCAGCTTGGCAGCTTTTAAGACCCCAGACGCCACTCACCAACGTGGGGTGCAGAGAGCCCTCTTAGCAAAACGCTAGTTGTGCCAATTGGCCTCGCTTTCGCCTAAGAGCACAGTCCCCCACCCCCCGCCCCAGCTGCTCTATCCTTGCAATATTGAGTTAAGATGGAAGGAGTACTCATGTTATGTTTAAGTCCACTTAATATTGTTCTTGTTTCTAATGTGTGCTTAAAGTAAACCAGCGTTATTAACACTAGTAGAATATATAGTATCACAGGTTGGGTTCTTTGGAAGCGATGCTGGACAGAGTTTGGGAAGCAAGATGCTTTTTAGGGATCAGTACCTGGGAAAGAAAGGTGGAGGATGCGAATTTGGGAAGAAGACTGAACAGAAAGGCAGGCCCAGCAAAGCCTCAAGACTCCAGCAGAGGGCACGCAGGAATGAACAGTCCCTTAAAGAGTTGTCGCCTGGGGCTGAAACAGACTGGCCTTCGTCTCCCTACATTGCTAAATCATGGGCAAGACTGCCCCAGGAAGGGCATGGCATCTAGAGAGGAGGCTCTCTGACTCTCAGGCCGACCCTCAAGGAACTGGCAGCTGGAGGCCATGTGCACAAGTACTTCCTTGAATGAGCGTTTGGGGGGCTCAGCTCTGTGTTCACCACACAGGCGCTGTTAACTCTATTCTTTCTGGTTTGCGCGTTTATTGATGTGTAAATCTTACATAAGTATAAATATTATGTCTTTCTATTTGGCACTTGGCTTGGCTATTTGTGTAGATTTTGCTTCCTGTCCTTTACTTGGTTAAATTTATTCCTAAAACCTGTTACTGTTGAGTGGATTCTGACTCATAATGACCCTCAGGACAGAGTAGAACTGCCTCATGGGATTCCCAAGGAGCACCTGGTGAATTCGAAGTGCTGACCTTTTGGTTAGAAGCTGTGGCTCTTAGCCATTACACTAGCAGGGTTTCTCCTAAGTATTCTATGTATTGGAATCACTCACTGCAAATGAAACATTTTTCCACTTCCATTTCTAAGTGTTCATTGCTATAGTGGCAAAAGCTACTGATTTTTCAATATTTATATTAACATCCAATCACTAGACCAAGTTTTCTTGTCTTTCAGTGTTTTCATTAGTTTGTGCCGATTAGTTCATTTTTTTATTATCTTCCTAAGTCTTGCAAAATAACGGTAAGAAAGAGCATCGCTATTTAATTGCTGATTTTAAATGAAATATTCTTCATTTTGACTTTAAGGATAATAGTAGTTGTTTGCTTTTTTAAATCTTACTTCATTCATTTTTTTCTTACATAAAATCCTTCTAAGTCATTGATGCCTTTAAACTGTAGTGTTGGAGAAGAGTATTAAATGTACCATGGACTGCCAAAAGAACAAACAGGTCTGTTGCAGAAGAAGTACAATCAAAGTGCTCCTTGGAAGCAAAGATGGAAAGAGTATGTCTTACATACTTTGGACATGTTGTCAGGAAGGATCAGTCCCTGGAGAAGGCCATCATGCTTGGTAGAAGAGAGGGGTCAGCGAAAAAGAGGAAGACCCTCAAAGAGATGGATTGACACAATGGCCGCAACAATGGGCTTAGGCATAAAATGATTGTGGACAGGAAGCAAGACCAGGCAGTGTTTCATTCTGTCATGCATAGGGTTGCTATGAGTTGAAACCAACTCAACAGCACCTAACAACAACAAAATTATTTTAGAGACTAAAACAGGGTTCCACATCAACCTAATACAAAGAGGAAAAAAAAAAAAAACTTGATGTTTTTCTTAGAAATGGCTGCTGAATTATATCAAGTAATTTAACAGCATCTATTGATTTGATCACCTAATTTTCCTCCTTTTTACATGCTATGGTGGGCTGCATTAGTCTGATAACGTGATAGAGATTCTGATATTGAACCACACCTGTGTCCCAAGAATAATGCTTACTTCATGTCCCCCTACATTGGGTTCTATTTGCCGGTAATTTATTTAGAATTTTGGCATCTATATTTACAAACAGAACTAGTCTACAATATTTTGTACTTTACTTCTTGGGTTTTAGTCTTAAAATTTTGCTACATTTAAAACAGGATTGGGGAAGTTTTCATTTTTATGTGGCCTACCCAACCCCAAACAAAACCCACTGCCATCGAGTCAATTCCATTTCATATGTGGCCTAGAGGAGTTCAAATAACATCATAGTTCTCTTAATGATTACATACAACTCACACATAAGCTCATTTTTTCCTGATGATCTGTCCAATGATACTATATTAATAGCTTTCCACTGTCTTTCATGGGAAATTATCTTACTATTTACAATTCCCTGTTATCTCTTTGAAAACTTTGGGGGTGTAGTCGTTAAGTGCTGTATCTGCTAGCCAGAAGGCTGACATTTCAAATCCACCAGGCATTCCTTGTAAACTACAGGGCAGTTCTACTCTGTCCTATAAGGTCGCTGTGAGTCGAAACCAAGTCGATGGCTGTGGGTTTGGCTTTTTTTGGTTTAGAATCTCTTAGAAAACCTTGGTGACATAGTGGGTAATTAAGAACTGTGGTTGCTAACCAAAAGCTCAGCAGTTTGAATCCAGCAGGCTGTCCTTGGAAACTCTGTGAGATAGTTCTACTCTATCCTATATAGTCACTATGAATCAGAATCAACTCAAGGCAATGTGTTACTATGGTTTAAGGAGCTCTAGTGGTGTAGTGGTTAAAAGCCCAGCTGTACCAAAAGATCAGCAGATGAGATTTGCCCTCCACTCCCTAGAAACTCTATGGTGCAGTTCTACTCTGACCAGTCTGGTCCCTACGACAGAGCCTAACAACAAGTATCCTTTCAATCTGTCTGTGTTCTCACCCTTTAACACTTTGAATGTATTTCCTACAAATAGCATTTGTTTAGGTTTTGTGCTTTGAAATCCAGCCTGCTAGCCATTATTTTTTAGCAGAAAACATTTAATTCATGTTTCCTGTAGTTATTGAAAAAATTTAATGTATTATTGCTCTAGGGTCACCATGAGTCGGATCCGACTCAACGGCGCTGAGTTGTTTGTTTGTTTGTTTTATTATTGCATACTAACATTTTGTATTATGATGTACTTTTTTATCATTTTTGTGGGTTGGTTAGAGCTATCAGTGATTCCATTTCTTCTGGTTAATCTGGATGTTCTCTTGGGCTGTTCATTGCTCATTTCCATGAACCTGCTCTAATAATCAGACACGTATTTCTGAAAACAAGATACTAAATATTTCTTCCACCAAAAGTTACTCTTTCCTGGTCTCCTGCTCTATTTGTCCCTCCTGTCTCCACCCTTGCCCCAATTAAGTAAGACTTGGGCAGCCTTTACCCTCCCCCCCCCCAGTAGCTCCCAGCCCCTAAGCAGTGGAAGTTGTTGTGTATTTTAGTTCTGAGCTATTAATTGCATATTATAAAGTTAAAGCATGACTCACGTATTCCCAAATAGCCTGCTCTTGTCTATTTAGATTTCCTCTCTTTTTCATCTTTCTTTATTTGATTACTTTCCTCAGATTGGGTGGTCTTTTGCCTGGTGTGTGGAAAGTATTTTGTTGCTGGAAATCCTGGTTGCACAGCAGTTAAATGTTACAGCTGCTAACCCAAAGGTTGGCAGTTCAAATCTGCCAGGCACTCCTTGGAAACGCTATAGGGCAGGTCTCTGTCTACATGGTCTCTATGAGTTGAAATGGCTTCAGTTTGGGTTTCATTGGAGAGGAGAGGAAAGGAGACTGTTGGGAGGATGAGACATGTATGGAGCAGAGAGGAATAGTGTGCTGTCACCGGGCAGGGAGAGCAGTGGAAGTTGCATATAGGTGGGCATGTAAATTTATACGGGAATGTACATTTTCACTCAGTCATAAAAAATATTTAAAATTTTTTTTAAAAAGACCTCAGGAACCCCTGGTGGCATAGAGGCTAAGCGCTGTAGCTGCTAGCCAAAAGGTCAGCAGTGTGAATCTACCAAACACTGCTTGGAAACTCTGTGGGGCAGTTCTACTCTAACCTCTAGGATCACTATGAGTAGGAATTGATTTGATGGCAACGTAAGTTTTTCAGCAGGATCTCAGGTTGCTTCATTTCCTCTCAACAGCCAGCAGATGTTAGTCTACTGCCCTCTAGTGCCCAGTCTGAAAGCCAAGACGTTTGATGCCAGGCTGGCTCTTTTTCTTTCATGGAAAACCACATATTTCTACCTAGGACCTTGTAAGATTTTCTACTTATCCTTGCAGTTCGGGAACATTACCAGATGGCTGTCTTCTCTTCAGTGCAGTCTGCAATTTGAGGATCACTTCCAATCTTTCAGCTCAGGAAAAATTCTTCTAGTAACTGATATCTCATTTTTACCTTTATTCTCCCTTCTCAGTCTTGTGGTCCTTATTCCACATCTCCTATATTTAGTCTCCAAGTCTCTTATCCTGCCTTTCATGATTTCCACTTCTGTATACTTTTTTATGTGCTTGGTTGTTTTGGCTATTGTGTGCCACCAAGTTGGTTCCAACTCACAGCAACCCTGTGTACAACTGAATAAACCATGCCCACCCAGCCCTGTCTTCACAATTATTGTTACACTTGAGCTCATTGTTGCAGCCACTGTGTCATTCCATGTCACTGAGGGTCTTCCTCTTCCTTCTCCAAGGGTGATCCCTCCTGATAACATGTTTTCAAGGACATTGTGGCTGTACTTCTTCCAAGACAGATGTGTTTGTTGTTCTGTGGTATATTCAGTATTCTTCACCAACATCATAATAAAAATTATCAATTCCTTCTTGGTCTTCCTTATTCATTGTCCAGTTTTTCATGTATATGAGAATACCATGGTTTGGGTCAGGCATACTTTAGTCTTTAAGGTGACATCTTTACTTTTTAACACTTGAAAGAAATCTCTTACAGCCAATGTGCCCAGTGCAATGCATCTTTTGATTTCTTGGCTGCTACTTCCGTGATATCGATTGTGGATCCAAGTAAAACGAAATCCTTGACAAGTTTGATCTCTTCTCCATTTATCATGATGTTGCTTATTGATCCAGTTGTATGGGATTTGGTCTCTTTTTTTGTGAAGTGTAATCTATACTGAAGACTGTGGTCTTTGATCTTCATTGGTAAGTGCTTCAGGACCTCTTCACTTTCAGCGAGCAAGGCCATGTTACCTGCATGATACAGGCCGTTAAAGAGTCTTCCTCCAATCTCGATGGCCCATTCTTCTTTGTATAGTTCAGTTTCTCAGATCATTTGCTCACCATAAAGATTGAATAGATGTGGTGACAGGATACAACCCTGACTTTAAAACACACAGCAGCCTCTTGTTCTGTTCAAACAACTGCCTCTAGATCCATGTACAGATTCCTCATGAGCACAATTGAGTGTTCCAGAATTCTCATTCTCTGCATTGTTACCAATAATTTTTTATAATCCACACAGTTGAACGCCTTTGTATGCTCACTAAAACACAGGTAAACATCTTTCTGGTATTCTCTGCTTTCAGGGGGGATTCCTCTGACATCAGCAATGATAACCCTGGTTCCACATCTTCTTTTAAACCCCGATTGAATTTCTGCCAGTTCCTTTTGATGTACCACTGCAGCCACTTTTGTATAACCTTCAGCAAAATTTTACTTGCATGTCATAGTAAGGATGCCTTTCAATGATTTCTGCATTTTGTTGGCTCATCTTTCTTGGCAATGTGCCAGTCAGTGGGCTGGATGGCTGTCTTCCAAATTTCCTAGTATAGATGAATGAGCACTTCCAGTGCTGGATCCATTTGTTGAACTATCTCAGCTGCTATTCCAACAACTCCTGGAGACCTGTTTCTCACCAGTGCCTTCAGGGCAGCCTGGACCTCCATCAGTTCCTGACAGAATACTACTTCCTGAAATGGTTAGACGTCAACAGAGTCTTTCTGGTGTAGTGACTCTGTGTTTCTTTCCAACTTCTTTTGATGCCTCCAGAGTCATTTAATACTTTTCCTGTAGAATCCTTTGATATTGAAACTTGACGCCTTGAACTTTTTCTTCAGTTCTTTGAACTTGAGAAGTGCTGAATGTGTTCTTCCCTTTTAGTTTTCTATCTTAAGGTCTTCATGTGTGTTATCGTAATACTTTATCTTCTTCAGCTACTCTTTGAAATCTCCTGTTCAGCTTTTTTACTTCATCATATTTTTATTCCCCCCCCCCCCGCCCCCTTTTGCTTTAGCTACTCAGTGTTCAAGACCAAGTTTCAAAGTCTCTTCCAACATTCATTTTGGTCTTTTCTTTCTTTCTTGTCTTTTTAAACGATCTCTTGCTTTCTTTGTACGTGACATCCTTGTTGTCTTTCCACAACTCCTCTGGTCTTTGGTCATTAGTGTTCAACATCTTAAATCCATTCATAAGATGGTCTCTAAATTCAGGTGGGATACATTCAAAGTCACACTTTGGCTCTTGTGGACTTGTCCTAATTTTCTTCAGTTTCAACTTGAACTTGCACATACCCAAGCTCTGTACCTAGGTCTAAAAAACCCATTGCCATCAACCCAATTCCAATTCACAGTGACCCCATAGGATACAGTAGAATTGCCCCACAGCATTTCAAAGAAGGCTGTAATATATCTCAAGTTACTATGAGTTGAAATCAACTTGAAGGCAGTGGTTTTGGAATGTTTACAGAAGCAGACTGCCGTGTTTTACACCCGTGGAGTGGCTGGTGGGTTAGTTAGCAGTGAACCACTTAACCCCTGTGCCACCAGAGCTCTTTGCTTTAGTGTATTAGTATTTTTGCTGCAGTTTGTTTTCCAGGACACTAATTTGCATTTAACAGTGACCATCTTCCCCATTCTCATCTCCCTGAATTGTTTGGTTGGTTGGTAGGTTTTTTTATTCCAGAAAGTCTTTTGGGGAGGGAGGGACTGAACCTAAATGTCCTTTATTTTTATGATTATTCAGATAGGCAGTTGTCTCCTTGTTGCACCCCTCTAGATCAGCAGCAGAAGTGGCTCTAAGGGGTGCAGTTGGGTTCTGAGAAAGCCAAGTTAACCAGACAAGGCTTTATCAAGGAATTTACATATAGAAATTTACATATAGACATCAGCACCAGAAATCTCACAACAGACAGTGAGGGACCAAGAGCCACTCTAGTAGAGGTCTGTGCACAGGAGAAAGGACTGGGTGTTGATATACTGTATCATCTCATGCTAATACGGAGGGCCTACATGCAGGAAAGTCTAAACGGTGATTAAAGGGATTGGTTTTATACTGGTTAATGGTTTTAAAAAGGCATCATCTTGAAGTCAGGGGTGTTTTTCCCTGGCCTAAGTCACTGCTCAGTCAGGTACTTCGGATCTCCCCCAGAGTCCTTTGCAAACAGGATTCATCTTGCGTTAGGGCCCTCTCACTCTTCCAATAGCTCTTTTTGCTGAGTGTGTGTTCTGTCCATTCTGAATGCTCTTCCTCTCTCCAGCAAGCACTTGAGACCTGTATTAGTTCCTTGGGCTTCCTTCTGTAGCAAAGTGTCACAAACACACTGACTTAAAATAAGAGAAATATGTTTTATAACAGTTGTGGACACCAGAAGTTTGAAGTTACGGGGTCAACAGAGCTAACCTCCCTCTGAAGACTCTAGAAAGATGCTTCCTTTCTTCTCACCAGGATTCTGGTGATGGCCGACAATGCTTGGCATTCTTTGACTTAGAACTGAAGTGTCCCAGTTTCTGCCTCTGTCTTCACATAGCAGTCTTCCCACTTGTGAGTCTGATTGCCTTCTTACCCCCCTCCTCTGTGACCTCATCTTAGCCTGAATATACTTGCCAAGAACCCATTTTCAAGTAACGTCACATTCACAGGTACCAGTGGTTAGGAATGAAACATATTTTGGAGGAAAAGGACAAAATTCAACCCATAATCCATCTACAGTTACCGTCAAGTCAATTTTTATTCATGGAGACCGTGTGTGTGTCAGAATAGAATTGTGCTCCGTAATATTTTCAATGCCTGACTTTTCAGAAGTAGACCAATAGGTCTTCCTTCTGAGGTACTTTTGAATGGGCACTAATACTCATCCTTTGGTTTGCACCAAGCAATTGACTACTTGGGAACTCTTTGATCCACAATACCAAAATCTATTGCCATTAAGTCACTGTCAACTCATAGTGACCCTATAGGGCAGAGTAAAACTGCCCCATCGGGTTTCCAAGAAGAAGGTAGTAGATTCAAACTGCTGATCTTTTGATGAGCAGCCAAGCTCTTAACCATTCATCAGCTCACAGGGCTCCAGCCTAGTTATTAGAGTCCTCCCCTGCCACCAGCCACAATTTACAGAAGGCTAAGAGATCCTGTCCAGTCCTCCAAGGGCTGCCAAGGTAGAAGCAAGAAGGCTGTCAGGCTCCTGCTCAAGTGGCTGCAGGACACCTCACGGCCTCACGGCTCTCCTGACTCCTCACCCTCACCCAGCCTGAGGGACAGGAAGCAGCTCTCTCTGTCCCTTTGGCACTCTCGACCTCCCTAGGAGACCCTGGAATCATACTGACGTCATACTTTCCTTCCTTGCCTCCCAAAGGACCAAACTCTCCAGACCCACAGTTTTCAGGGTACTGAACTCCAGGCACTCCCCCACCCCAAGGCACAAAGAACCCTCTTTCACAGAGCCCAAGGCTGGTCTATTTACATCAGCAAGCAGAATTTGTTCCCATTTTGTTTTTGTTTCTTTTTTTCTTCCCAGAAATGAGGTTTGTTTGGATTGTCACAGAGGGCAGTGTCATTTCCTGTATTAATTCAGAGGCACTGGGTAACTGGAGTTTCCTTGATGTAAACCGTAAGACCTTCTTTATACCGAGCACTGGATCAACACACATGGCGTTTCTCTCCTTCACCAGAGCAATTCATTTAAAAGTGAAGAAATTTAGTCTTCACTTTTCATTCAAGGGAAAAGGGTGGGAAAGCAGTGGGTGCTTTCTCCATGGACTTGTGTATGGTCTGAGTCAGGAAAACTAGGCAGAGACGGCTGGAAACACTGATGCTGAGGGTAACTTTTTGTTCACCCTGAAGGGAAGCATTTACCAGCTCAGCTGCCCAGAGCCCTGGGAGTTTCTGGAGGAAGGGAAGCCGGGGGATTTGTGGCCCTGTCCCCAGGCCCCTCTGCTACCGCAACACTCTTTTAGCCGAATGTGTTCACATTTCCTAAGGTTCCATTCCAGCGAGTATCCCTGGCTCAAACAAGTTTAAAAAACATTCCTCTAAGGCAACTCAGGTTGCATTTTCAATTTCCCAGCATTTAAGAAAATAATCACCTAATCCAAAGGACTTTACATCTGCCACATCCAACATTAGCGCTCTAAAAGTGTTCTTCTGCATAAACCTTCCTTCTGGGAAGAAGAAAAAAAAAAACACAGAAAAGCAAAACTGGAACCAATTCTGCTTGCTGACGTAAATGGAAAAGCATGAGTGTTGCTGGGGGGCTGCTCCTTTCTACATTAAATGCTTACATTTTATTCTGGCCCTGAGGGATTTATTCCTACAAACATGCTGAAATGCTGTGGCTCACGCTTCTCAGTCATTGCGGAGTCTGTGCTCCTGTAGGTGGGAATTGTTAGCTCTCTGGATCCACAAGAGTTACTCGGTGATGCAAACAGGTAACGTGCTCGGCAGTTAGCTGATAGTTTGGAGGTTCAAGTCCACCCAGAGGCATCTCAGAAGAAAGGCCTGGAGATCTACTTCTGAAAACTCAGCCCTTCGAAACCCTATGGGGCACAGCTCTCCTCGGACACAACTGGGTCTTCCTGAGTCTCAACTGACTTGACAGCAATTGCTTTACTGGATTTTGTGTTCACGAGACACCCTTCTCGAAAGTGTAGAGTAAGATGGTGAATGATTCGGGTCCCTGTACGGGCTTTCCCTAAATAAAGCCCCTGTAGAAGCCTCCTGTCTCCTTCCCAGGCGGCTTTCTCTCGTCCCCAGCCTGCCTCTCCCTCCACGGCCGACTCCCGTGGAATCAGCTCCCCCGCATCTTCCAGGTTATATGCTTCTTCCTCAGGGAAGCCGTTTCTGACCCTTGAGCCCAAAGCAAGACTAATTCCCTGTTCTTTGTTTTTCCTTGATAGTACCCATCACAATGATAAATGTTTAATTGCGTGTTGTCTCCCTAAACTCCTCAGAGAAAGAAACCTGGGAGATCTTGTTTTTCACTGTACCTCTGCCTCCTAACAGAGTGCTTGGTTCAAGGCAGACAAACTTGTAAAAAATAAAAACAAATCTCCTGCCGTTGAGTCAATTCCGCTCATAGCAACCCTATAGGGGATAGTAGAATGTCCCATAGGGTTTCCAAGGAGTACCTGGTAGATTTGAACTTCTAGCCTTTTGATTAGCAGCTGTAGCACTTAACCACAATGCCACTCTTAGCCACTATGCAAAGCAGACACTCAGTAACTACTGATTGAGTGAATGAATGCATGGATTACCAATGTCTTCTGGATTAGGTGATGCATTCACAACTTGATTAATCCCTACAAGGAACGAACTGCCATCCACGCTAAACATCACAGGGGAAACAACGAGTTATTCTAACCTTCATGGGCTTATTACCTAACTGGAAAAATAGAGCACAAAGATAAACAACTATTAGCAGCAGCTTAGTGATTAGCCTTCTACTTCCCGGTTCATTCAACAGTAAGCATTTGGGTGTGCAGGTGCTTTCAGCATTCAGAAAGAAAAGAAAGAAGGGTTTGAAGCTGCTTATTGTTGTTATTACTGTGGTAAAATATACACACAAGTTTGCCATTTTCACCATTGTTAAGTTACACAATTATGAGACATTAATTACACTCACCACGTTACACAACCATCACCACTATCGTTTTCCAGAAGGTTTTCATCATCCCAAACCTAAACTCAGTAGCCCTTAGGCAGTAACTCCCCGTCTCACCGCCCTCCTGCCCTTAGCAGCCACTAATAAACGTTTGTCTCTCTGCAGTTGCCTATTCTAGATATTTGATGTAAATAGTAGCACACAGTATCTGTCCCTTTGCATCTAGCTTATTTCACTCAGCATAGCTTTTTCAAGGCTCACCCGTGTGCTAACATGTATAGCGCTGCATTCTGATGGATAAGAGTGAGAGAGGGCGGCACAGCAGGACAAGGACACAGTTGTTACAGGCGGGGGCAAGCCTTCTTTGGTCATTCAACGAGCAATTTGGGGCACTCACCCTGGGAATTCAGTGGTGAATTGGGAGCAATGTCCCAGCCTTCATGGAGCTTATATTCTAGAAGAGAAGGCAGAAAACACCACGAGAAAGAATATCTATGTTAGGTTGCAATGCTGTTGCTGGTGCTGGTGCTGGTGCTGGTGCTGATGCTGTTGTTAGGTATCACGGAGTTGGTTCCAACTCAGAGCGACCCTATGCACAAGAGAAGGAAACACTACCCAGGCCTTCACAAGCCTCGTAATCGTCACTGTATCTGAGCACGTTGCTGCAGCTACTGTGTCAGTCCAGCTGGCTAAGGGTCTTCCTCCTTTTTGCAGACCCTCTACTTTAGGGTATGTGAGATAAAGTCTCACCACTCTCACTTTGCAGGAGCATTCTGGTTGTACTTCTTCCAAGACAGACTTGTTCTTTTGGTAGTCCATGGTGTGTTCAACATTCTTCACCAACACTGTAATTCAAAGGCATCAATTCTTCTGCAGTCTTCCTTATTCAGTGTCCAGCTTTCACAAGCATCTGAGGTGACTGAAAACAACACAGCTTGCGTCAGGTGCACCTTAGTCCTCAAGGTGACGTCTTTGCTTTTTAACATTTTAAAGAGGTCTTTCACAGCGGATTTGCCCAATGCAAGGTGTCATTTGACTTCTCAACCACTGCTTCCATGGGTGTTGATTGGAAATCTAAGTAAATTTAGAATGAAATCCTTGACAACTTCAGTCTTTTCTCTGTTTATCATGATGTCTCTTATTCAGTTGTGAGGATTTTTGTGTTCTTTTTTTTTTTTTTAATTTTCATTTTTATTTAGGATTTTTGTGTTCTTGATGTTGAGGTGTAGAACATGCCAAAGGCTGTAGTTGTTAATCTGCAGCAATAAGTGCTTCAAGTCCTCTCAGCTTTCAGTGAGGTGGTGAATGATAAGCAGTGTGGAAGGAATGAAGCAACGTGGTAGATTAGCGACAGCGTGCTGCTTTAGACTGGGTGACCAGGGAAGATCTCACACCAGGTAAAAAGAAGCTGCCAACTATAGCAAGGCTGGAGAAAAGGAATTGAGTTCAGGAGATGACATGCCCCAAGGCCCTGGTAATTTAGCACGTTCAAGAAGCCAGAGCAATAGGCCAAGGAGTCAGAGATTATGAGCAAGGGACGAAGTGGCTGAGATGTGCTCAGAGCAGGGGCAGAGCCACCCCATGAGGCTTCCATAGTGACAATATGGGGATTTGCTAAGGGTGATAGGAGGCTACTGGAAGGTGTTAAGTAGAAAAAGGGCAGGTTTAAGCAAAATGCAGTGCTCTTTGAGAAGAATGAGACCCATCCAGGATATGTTCCTGGGACCTAAGCAATTTGAAAAGTTGGGCTGAAGCTTGGCTTGTTGTTTATGGGTTTTACACTGAAGCCATCAAATGTCAGAAAACACAAGAAGAGGTGTGGCATGTGGGTTGAGTGCAGAGCTGGCTTTGAAGCCAGGATTGGTGGGAGGCAGGAGACATGTGAGGTAAGGGGCAGTCCCCACTGTTGCCCTCCATCTAAAAGGCCAAGAAGCAAGGAAGTCTCCACCTCCTGCACGCCACTCTGAAGCTGTGGCCACTTGCTTCTAGACGAGGATAGATTCCGGTTGCTTGGACCTAAATCCTTTCTACTCGTTTCAGAGGCTGGTGCCAACGAGCACTCCCACTCAGAGTCGTAAGGTGAAACTTACGGGTGCAATGCATTGTCCTACGAGATCAGATGAGTTGGTTTTCTTTGTGAATGGGAGGAAGGTAAGTGTTGGGTGTTAATGCCACGGCTTGCAGAGGCAGCAGGAAACCAGTAGCTTGAGGGCAGAGCCTCCCTTCTCTCAAGGGGCAAGTAGCCAGGGACTAGAGCTCCTGGGGGGTGCTAGTGGTTAACTCAGTCAGCAGCTGACCAAAAGGTTGGAGGTTTGAGTTTACTCACATGTGCCTCAGAAGAAAGGCCTGGCGGTCTCCTTCTGAAAAGTCAGCCACTGAGAATCCTGCGGAGGACAGTTCTACTCTGACTCACATGGGGTCGCTATGAGTCAGAGCTGTCGCAAGGGCAACTGGCTTGGGTTCACCACGGACTCCAAGAACCCCAAACTAATTTGACCTCTCCTCCACCCAACTCAGCGAAGGCTCAACTCCTCGGAATGTGGGGAGACAGTAAAACATTGGGGGTTAATTGCAGGTGACCGATACAGACCACTTCAGTTCCAATCAGTCTCTTCTTTTGACTATGTAAACTTAGACAGGTTAACTCACCTCTCTGAGCCTCAGAGTTCTGCTCTTTAGAAATGACTTCTTAGGGCTGCTGCAAAGAATTTTAAAGGACTTCTTTCTTTGAGACTCTGCTGCATGCTGTAAAGCACTAACTAAGCTCTAAACCCTAGCTAGGCCTGATCCCGAGCTATGAACATATCTAGATCCTCAAATTTAAGTAGAAGAGAAATCGAACTTGCTTTGTTTTCGATTTAAGTTTTTCTGTCATCATTGTGAGGTGCCATTGAGTCTGTTCTGACTCACAACAACCCTATCCCCAACAGATGGAAACAATGTCCTGTCTTGTGCCATGCCCACCATTTTTCCGTCCAGTCCACATTATACAGGATTGGTTGAAATGTAATTCCAGTCTACTGGAATCTTCCTCTTTCCTTTGGCTGCAGCTAGATTGCAGGAGGGATTTACCGTGGCAAGGCAGGGTTGAGGGACTGGTTCTCCCACTGTCCCTTTTCTCTGGAGTCTCCATGACAGCCATCCTCCCAATGTCTCTCACTGTCAGTCCTCCCACAAGCTACCAGTTAACTCTCACTGTCCTCTGCCAGGCCTTTTCAACTGTACATCTCCGAATGAAATCCTTCTGCTGCTCCCAGGGCACACGTCTTCTCTGTGGCCTCGCCACCTCCCCTTTAAGACCTTTACTTCTCCAGTGCCCCAAACCTAACTGGGTTTCTGTACTACCCATCCG
This sequence comes from Heterohyrax brucei, assembly GCA_028571685.1. Classification (NCBI taxonomy): domain Eukaryota; kingdom Metazoa; phylum Chordata; class Mammalia; order Hyracoidea; family Procaviidae; genus Heterohyrax; species Heterohyrax brucei. The sequence continues at coordinate 110,039,017 of CM053146.1, forward strand.
TACCCCCATTCTTTCCCTTCTAACTCTCTCTCCTGCATCCAGTCTCCATGACCACATCTTCTTCAGAAACTACCTTTTGTGATCTGAGTCCCTACATGTTTACCCCACTGGCCAAGACTTTGAAGACACAAAAGCCAGAGGTGGCTCCTCCCAATACAGTCTGTCCCACATCCCTTCCTGAGTCTTGAGCCTGGAACAAAGTTAGCTCAAGGGAATAAGTCTAGCAGTCAGAGAAAATGCAGGTGTGTGGTGGAGGCTGAAGTCAGCTAAGATTTCCAAAATATTATCCAGCCACCCACTCAGTAAACATTTTTAAGAGATCTGGGTTGGCAGTAGAAAACCCTGGTGGTGTACTGGTTAAGAGTTATGGCTGCTAACCAAAAGGTCAGCAGTTTGAATTCACCAAGCCCTCCTTGGAAACCCCCTGGGGTGATTCTACTCTGTCCTTTAAGGTCACTATGAGTCAGAATTGACTCCATGGTGATAGATTATGGTGGGAGTAAGGACAGGCAAAGGAGACCTCCTTTCATTGATTAAGAGATCGAGAGAGGGAGTCCCGATAGTGCAGTAGCTAAAGCACTCTGTTGTTAACTGAGAGACTGCAGGTTTGAACTCACCAGCAGGTCCATAGGAGAAAGATACGACTGACTGCCTCCTTCTGTAGAGATGACAGCATTGGAAATGCTGTGGGCAGTTCTACTGTATTCTGTAGGGTCACTGGGGGTCAAAATCGACTCCATGGCGGTGGGTTTAGGCTTTTGGGTTGAGTTATATTTTTCTGATAGAGATTCAGACAGCAACTGAATTTTAACATCTGAGCTTAGAAGAATCTTCCTATGCTTTTTTATACTTTGAGGTCTACGAAAAAATCTTCCTATGATTTTATTCTTTGAGGTCGTGTCTTTCTTTTCTTTTACACACCCGTGGTTTCCAGCACTAATCACAAGTAAGAGCACTGCAGTCATGTGTGTTTCGTGTGTCCCCTGTTGTGTAAATGTGTGTGAAAGCTGTTGGCCCCCCCAGCACAAAAACACAGGATGAGCTGGAACCAGGCCTGATGTTACGCTCCAGCCCTTACATCAGACAGGACACAAGGGACATTCTGCTGGATCGCTGACCCTAACCCGGTAATAATCTCTTGTCTCTTTCCAACCCAGGTGATAGAGCGGAACACAGACCCAGAAGTGACCCTGCTGACCTTCCTGCGAAAGAACTGGACCCTTTCTTCAGAGTTGGGGCCTTGACTGTGATTGCTTAAAAACTTAGACCAGCTGTAATTCTTCTGAAAACAGCCAGCTTCCTTGACCCTTGCTCCCTGTTTGGTTTTCAAAATGGTTTTAAGGATATGAGATTAATTGGACTCTTTTTGAGAGGATGAAGTTTCCCCAAAGTTTCTTATACCTTAATTTAATAGCAGTGAAATATAAGCTAAGCTCTTTACTTCAGCTCTAGTTATTTCCTTAAGGACTAACCGGCTCCCCACCCGAGTAGTTACGTAAGAGACGGTTGTATGGCACCTGACCCGCCCTTGAAGGAAACCACATTCTCCAGGTGCTGTGAGAGTGTTTGTCACAGAAAAGATTTCTTTTCCCTACAGTTTGTTTTCTCACATCAGATCTTCTTCACCATTCTGTGTTTTAAAACACAGATCTGCAAAAGGCAAATATATTTTAGCTGATAAATCCAATGAATCTCTCAGAGAAGTCAAAACAAATAACAGAAATGACAAACTGATGGAGCTGGCTGCAGGACAAGTTTTATTTAAAAGCTCACAGGGGTTTTTAAGTAATTTTTAATGTTTAAAAATTAGGAAACTTTGTATTTTAAAGACCTGATTTCTAGCTTCTTATGAAAATCTGGAGATAGTCGTTTTTGCAAAGCAAAAATCTTGCTTAGAGTTGAATAAGACTTGTTCCTACTCCCCCATCTAAAATGGCATGGGAGTGTTCCAGTTACACCCAGCCCTCCACTTATCTACACAACCACTCTGATAAACTCTTAATTTAGGTAGGCAAGCCTTGTGATTTAAAAGGAAACCCTGTTAAGTGCTGTGTCTGCTAACCAAAAGGTCAGCAGTTCAAATCCACCAGGTGCTCTTTCAAAACTCTATGAAGCAGTTCTCCTCGGCCCTATGGGGTCATTATGATTTGGAATTCACTCAAAGGCAACAGGTTTGGGTTTTTTTGGTTTGGTGATTTAAAAAAAAAAAAAGTAACTGATAGCAACAGAGTTCATGATTCTAAAGTGTTTCAGCCAGCTCAGTTCATTGCAACCAATCACGTTAACTGTGTGGAAATGGACCATGAGAGGGAAAGGGATGGATAAAAAAAGAGGGAGCTGAGCTGAGCTGAGACTAGCATTGGGATTAGGACCTGGACCAAACAGAAGCATTAGGACACACAAGCTAGGATCTGAAATGAGGTGGAGATTTCTCCGAAGACTCACTAACTTGCTCTCTAATGCAAACCAAATTACTGTACAAAACTAATCATAACAGAATTACTAAAAACAAAATTATTTATTCCAGTTGTATGACTGGAACCCAGAAGAAGTCATAAGAAGGGGTGGCACAGACAATTAAGTTCTCTGTTACTAGCAGCCAAGACAAGAAGAGGCACCTCAGAGAACAGGCCTGGAAATCTGCTTCCAAAAGACGACAGCCTGGAAAATCCAGTGGAGCAAAGTTCCACTCTGCACACACGAGGTCACCTTGAGCTGGAATCAACTTGTAGGCCCCTAACAGCAACATAATGGATTTTCCAAAGGGCTTTTGCATGCTTTATCTTATAAGATGCTTATAATAAGCCTGTGAAGATAAGATAGGTACTGCTTTTCCCTTTCACAAGTGAGAAAGCAGGCTAATACGCTCAGTGCCATGCAGCATTTAGTGAAATACAGCGTGGCTTTTACTGAAGTGCTCTTTGCAAACTCTATGGGGCAGTTCTACCCTGTCCTATGGGATAGCCACGAGTCAGAATCGACTCATAGCAGCAGGTTTTGGTTTTTTTAGAGGTGGGTAAGTGACTTCTTAGATCTGCCTCTCTCCCCTCAAAGATCTTCTTGTTAGTAACAGCCTCGTGACAGCTCTGCCCATCTTGGCAGCTTTTCCTTAACCAGCCCCTTCTCCCAGTACGCCTCACAGGGACCAAGTACGCCTGTGGAAGAGGGGGCTGTGGAGCGTGCACCGTGATGGTGTCTAGACATGACCCCGCCACCAAGATGATAAGGTATCCTTCGCTGAAGCCTTGAAGCCCACTAGGGGCTGTTTCTTTGCCAGGCTTATATTCTCATCTCATAGCTGAAAGAGATCTTCCTGTCCTTCTTGCCACCCGTGGATCTTAGACTCCCTTGGAAAATTTGATAAAATCTAAGTGCCATCCCCTCAGAAAACACATAAACTAGGTACACTCTGCATATAGTCTCAGGAAATGATGGACCTGCCAAGCACCTACAAGTGTGGCAGGTTAAAAATCCTCAGTTCAACTCAGTCCTTCATTTTGCAGATGAGGAAAGTAAGATTCAAAGAGAGATGAAATCGTTGTTCAATATCAAAACTAGTAAGCATTAGAAAAAGGACTTGAACCCATGATTTTTGCCTCTGAAGTTAATGCCCTTTCTACTGGTGGGCTAAGCCAAAAGGCCCTGTGTATCAAGCCTGGGCTGTGACTCCATTCTTTACTTAGTGGCCAGATTCCAGAACTTGTACTTCTCTCAAAGCTATTGGCCAAAGAAATCAAGAGATGGCCTAAAACAACCCTATGGATTGACCTTGTCTGGAAAGCTTAAAATTAACAAGCAAAAAAATATATACCCCAAATACACAGACACGGGTAAGGACTTAGTGTGTGCTTCTTATCTGCTATGGCATGAGTATGCTGGTGAGCACTGGCGGACGCTCAGGCACACGCCTAATGGCTGAGTCCATTTCTACTGCCCCCAGGTATGTCTGTTCTGGGCTTGGGAAGTTTGTCTAATGTTCAGAATGCCCAGATGCACCCTAGGGATCTCCAATTCTTACAGCTATTACAGAGTCAGTAGAGAGAACTCTAAACTCTTCCTCCCTGGGCCTCCTTTAGCTTTCTGCCCCCTCAGCAGAGTGATTTCCTGGTTCCTGATCTCCCCACAAGGCAGGACTATATCACTTACCTTGACTGTCCTTGTGTTTCTCACACAAAGACACTTCTCCGTCATGGCCTGCCTGGTGCCCATCTGCTCTCTGTATGGAGCTGCTGTCACCACTGTGGAAGGAGTTGGAAGCATCGAAACCAGGATTCACCCTGTGCAGGTGAGAGCACATTACAAATGGCTCGCTTCTTGGCTTTATCTTTTGAACAAATGCTGTGTTTACTGCGCTGCTTGAGACCTCTAGGTTGTGGTCAGGTAAGTAGAAGCTTTAGGTGCATACTGATCCGGGTAATAGCTTTATCCACTAGTGATTTCAGAGAATGCGGGGAATCTGTCCAAATTTTATTAAATTGTCATCTTTTTTTCTTACTTACATTATTTGAATGATAAACAGAATGATCAAAATATTGATTGATGCCTATCATGTTACAATCTAGAATCCATAGTATACAAAGGATATTACACATAGAATAAAATGTCTCTCAGGCCAATGGGATAAAATTCAGGATTACCCTCTATAACGTGGAGTTATTGTGAGTCAAATGGAAATGTAGTGGGGAGGTCAGGGAGAGAGGTAAGTGAAATCTAAAACTGATTTTACCAGAACAAGCACTTCTCTGAATCCTAACCTGAAGCCAGAATTCAGGGGCTGATTTTAAGAGTAGCATGGCATGCATTGGCAGAGACTACATCAATTCCCCTGTCATCGTCTTGAGGGCTACAGCAACCATGGAACCAGAACGACCGACAGTGCAAATCCTTCTAGGCAGACAGAGCCCAGAAGGGCTGGATCTAGCAGTCTGTTGGACAGGAGGTCAGAGAGGATGTTCACAAGGTAGCTGATCAATCTGAAACCTAGCATTTCATTACTCTACATTCTGGTCTCTGAAACAGCGCTGCTCAAACTTTAGTGGGAGCTTGTTAAAAATGCATATTCTGGGTCAGGAGGTTTGGGGTTCTGCATTTTCTATAAGCTCCCACATAGAAACCATACAGCTGGTCCATGAAACGCACTTTAAATAGCAAATATCTGGGACACAGATCAAAGTCTCAGAGCTTTGAAAACAGAGGAATTTAAAGAACAAAGGGAGATTGGCAGTGGATGACCTCCATGTTAATCAAAAAAGGTAGCCTCATGGTCAGTACGAAGCTGTGCAAGGTATGGAGGTGTTCAGGAAAAATCTTTTGGAACTTATACTCTACTTTCCTTACAATGATTGATTTCTGGAGAATTCTCCTCACTCAATGAGCAGCACACTGCTAATTCCCAAGTGGAAGGCTCTGGGCATTTGATCTTCATGAGTTATTATAATGACAGAACACAGTGTCTAGGTCACTTCCTCTAGTCCCACCTAGGTAAAGGGGTAGGGGACATTTGCTCAGGGAGTGAGTTCCACCATGACAAGGATGTAGACCCTCGTAGGGAGTTGGTGGCAGCAAGAAGTCAGGGCCTGTGACCTTGTGTGTGTCATTCCAGGAGAGGATCGCCAAGAGTCATGGCACCCAGTGTGGATTCTGTACCCCGGGGATGGTGATGTCCATGTACACACTGCTGAGGAACCACTCAGAGCCTTCAGAGGAACAGCTCATGGAAGCCCTGGGGGGTAAGTCTGACAGGGAGAAAACTCACCACCATCCAGGGTCAAACACAAAGAGCGCTAAGGCTGCTCCACCCATCCCCAATGTCCTCTGACCCCTACTAGTGGCCTTCTTCAGCTGCTTGTAAAGTAGCCACAGTTCACCCAGGAGCAGAAAACACCAAGCTGCACCATGTTTGTCATAGCACCCTCTTGGAGCAGCCTCCATAAGACTCATACACTGCATGTGAGGCACATCACACACCTTGGCACCCGCTTGTCCATTCAGTGACTTAGATAAATAGACCCTTCAGCATCAAAGGATCTGCTAAAATTTGAAAGGTGTTAAAGCTGCCAAAAAGGAGGCTGTATGTACATCCTTTTGCTTCATCAATAAACATCATTTTCAGATGCCACAAATCCCATAAAAAGTCACTCATTGTATACACAAGTTCTCAGATTCACTGATACTCACAGCAACTCCATAGGACAAAGCAGAACTGCCCCCATAGGGTTTTCAAGGCTGTAAGCTTAGCGGAAGCAGACTGCTATATCTTTCTCCCACAGAGTGGCTGGTGGGTTCAAATCACAGACTTTTCAGTTAGCATCCAAGCATTTAACCACTGCAAGTCAGAATGAACTCCACAGCAACAGGTTTGGTTTGGTTTCATAAATACCAACACATGAGCACAGATGCACTCTTCTATTCTGCCGGACCATTTTCTCTCTCTCTCTTTCTCTCTCAGCTCCAATACAGAAAACAGGCTAACTGATCTAAAATCCCCAGCTTCTTTAAATCCTTCCCCTATTCAAGGTTCTTCAGTGGTCCCTTGTCCATAAAGCATAGCCAAGCCTAATCCCTTTAATCAGGCATTCAAAGAAGTCCAATAACTGCCTAACTAACCCACACCACCCGCCTTACTGTCTGTGTGACTCCCTGCAGACCTGTTTCCTACCAGACTCCCAACCTCTGTGCACATTCCCACTTCTTCACTTTTGTTTGCACTGCTCTACAAGCCCAGTTCCATGCTCACAGAAGCTCCAACCTTTCATGTAGCACCCATATGTTAATGATTTGCACTACTGTGAGACTCCATATAGAGTCTGTGTTTTAGGGACCCCTGGTGGTACAGTGGTTAAAATGCTTGGTTGCTAACCTAGAAGTTGGCAGCTCAAACTCACCGGCCACTCCACAGTAGAAGCTGTGGCAATCTGCTTCCGTAAAGATTCATGGTCTTGGAAACCCTATAGAGCAGTTCTACCCTGTTCTATAGCGTGGTTATGAGTCAGAATCAACTCGATGACAGTGTGTCTTGGTGGGCTGGCTCTTGATATATGGAAATCCTAGCATATCATGGTACAGAAACTCTTGCATTAGAGAAAAAATCTCAATAAAGACATGGAAGCTCTAAATACCATAATTAACCAACTTAATCTCATAGACATACAGAATACTTCACCCAACAGGAGCCAGATATACTTTCTTTTTCAATGTACATGGAACATTCTACAGAATAGACCACATATTAGGCCACAAGGCAAGCCTTACCAGAATCCAAAGCATCAAAATGTTACAAAATGTCTTTTCTGACCATCCAAGTAGAAATAAATAACAGAAAAACCAAGGGAAAGAGATCAAATACATGGAAACTGAACAACACTTTCCTCAAAAACTACTGGGTTGCAGAAGAAATCAAGAGTAGAATAAAGAATTCATTGAATCAAATGAGAATGAGAAAACATCTTACCAGAATCTTTGGGACACAGCAAAAGCAGTGCTCAGAGGTCAATTTATTGCAATAAATTCACACAGACAAAAAGAAGAAAGGCACAAAATCAGGACATTAATCCCACAACTTGAACTAATAGAAAGAGAGCAGCAAAAGAAGCCACTGGGCACAAGAAGAAAGGAGATAACAAAAATTAGGGCAGAGATAAATGAAACAGACAATTCAAAAAAATTGAAAAAGTCAAAAGACCAAAAGCTGGTTCTTCTAAAAGATCAATGAAATTGATAAACCACTTGCCAAACTGACAAAAGATAAACAGAGGAAGCAAATAACTCAAATAAGAAATGAGATGGGCAATATCATAACAAACTCAACTGGAATTAAAAGGATCATAACAAAATATGATGAAAAATTGTACTTTAACAAATTTGAAAACCTAGAAGAAATTTAAAAATTTCTAAAAACACACTGTTTACCTAAACTAACACAAACCAAGATAGAAAAACCAAATAAACCTGTAACAAAAGAAGGGATTGGAAAGATTTTAAAAAAGAAAGAAAGAAAGAAAGAAAGAAAACTGTCAAGCCCTGGGCTTGACAGCTTCAGTGGAAAATTCTACCCAACTTTCAGAGAAGAGTTAACAGCAGTACTACCTAAAGTATTTCATAGCATAGAAAAACATGAAGTGCTCTCGAGCTCAGTCTATGAAGCCATCACAACCCTGATACCAAAGCCAACTAAAGACATCACAAAAAAAAAGAAAATTACAGACCAGTGTCCCTCTTGAATGCAGATCCTCAACGAAAAATCCTGAACAAAATTCTAGCCAGTAGAATTCAACAGCATATCAAAAAAAAACAATTCATAGTGACCAAGTGGGATTCATACCAGCTTTGTAGGTAGAGTTCAACGTGAGAAAAACAATCCGCATAATCCATCACATAATAAAAGACAAGACCCACACGATCTTATCAGGCAATGCAGAAAAGGCATTTGACAAAGTGCAATACCTATTCATGATAAAAAAAAACTCTCAGCAAAATAGGAATAGAAGGGGAATTCCTTGACATAACAAGGGCTATTTATACAAAGCCAACAACCAACATCACCCTAAATGGAAAGTCTGAAAGCCTTCCCCCTGAAAACAAGAGCCAGACAAGAATATCCTTTATCACCACTCTCACTCAACACTGTGCTGGAGGTCCTAGCCAGAGCAATTAGACTGTAAAAAGAAATAAAACCTACTACCAGTGAGCCAATTCTGACTTACAGTAAGCCTATAGAACAGAGTAGAACTGCTCCATAGCATTTCTAAGTAGCACCTGGTAGATTTGAACTGCTGGCCTTTGGTTAGCAGATGCTTCTCTTAACCACCATGCCTCCAGAGTTCCCAAAAAGAAATGAAGGACCTTCGAGTTGGTAAGGAAGAAGTAAATATATTTCTGCTTGCAGATGATACAACCTTACACAGAGAAAACACTAAGAATACACAAGAAAACTACCAGAACTAATAGAAGATTTCAGCAAATTACCAAAATACAAGATAGACATACAAAAACAGCTGGCTTTCCCTACACCAACAAAGAGCACTTTAAAGAGAAAAACACCAAATCAATAAACAATAGCCCCCAAGAAGATAAAGTATTTAGAAATAAATCTAACCAGAGACATGAAAAACCTGTAAAAAGAAAACTACAAGACACAATTGCAGGAAACAAAAAAAACCTACATGAGTGGAAAGATATAGCCTGCTCGTGTATAGGAAGAGTCAGCACTGTGAAAAGGTCAGTTCAACCCAAAGTGATCTACAGATACAATGCCATTCCCGTCCAAATTCCAATGGCATTTTTTAATGAGTTGGAGAAACAAATCACCAACTTCACATGGAAAGAGAAGAGACCCTGGATAAGTAAAGCATTACTGAAAAAGAAAAACAGAGTGGGAGGCCTCACACTACCTGATATTAGAACCTATTATGCCACCATAGCAGCAAAGCAGCTGTGGTCCCCAGACTCTCTGTTAATCCAGAACTAAAACCACTCCTGAAGCCCACTCTTCAAACAAAGATTGTAACACATAAAATAATTCTCATCAAGAATGTGTTTCTTAGTTCAAGAAGATAAATGAGTCTATTTTACCCAAAGCAATTTATTTATATAATGCAATCCCAATACAAGTTCCAGCATCACTTTTTAAAGAGATGGAGAAACAAATCACCAATTTTGTTTGGAAAGGGAAGAGGCCCCGGATAAGTAAGGTACTACTAAAGAAGAAGAACACACTGGGAGGCCTCTCATTACCCGACCTTAGAACATACTACACTGCCACAGTGGTCAAAACAGCCTGGTACTGGTATAAGAACAGACAGATGGATCCATGGAACAGAATTGAGACCCCAGAGATGACACCATCTGCCTATGAACAGTTGATATTCAACAAAGGCCCTGAGACATTAAACTGGGGTAAAAACAGTATCTTCAACAAACGCTGCCAAAATTAGATATCCATCTGCAATAAACTGAATCAAGGTCCATATCTTACACCTTATACAAAAACCAACTCCAACTGGATAAAAGACCTAAATATCAAACCTAAAACAATAAAGCTCATCCAAGAAAAGGTAGGAAAAACAATGGAAGTTTTAATACACAATGAGGACAGACTCCAAAATCTGTCAAAGAAACCTCAATCAACAGAAGAAAAAATAGATAAATGGGAACTATTAAGAATCAAACACTTTTGCTCATCCAAAGACTTTATTAATAGAATTAAAAGAACACCTACAGAATGGGGAAAAAATATTTGGCAACTCTATGTCAGACCGATGCCTGATCTCCATAATCTATAAGATACTACAAAATATCAAGAAGAAGAAGATAAACCATCCAATTAAGCGATGGGCAAAGGAGATGGACAGACACTTCACTAAAGAGGAGATCCAGGCAGCCAAAAAACACATGCGGACATGTTCACGATCTTTAGTTATTAAAGAAATTCAAATCAAGACGACAATGAAATACCATCTCACCCCAACAAGATTGGCCATGATCCAGAAAACACAAAACAACAAATGCTGGAGAGGCTGTGGAGAAAGTGGAACCCTCCTACACTGTTGGTGGGGTTGCAAAATGGTCCAGCCTCTTTGGAAAGCAATCTGGCGCTTCCTTAAAAAAATGGATATCGATATACCATTTGACCCAGTAATTCCACTACTTGGAATATATCCTACAGAATCAAGGCCTTTCACACCAACGGACACATGCACCAGAATGTTTATCACAGCACAGTCCACGATAGCAAAAAGATGGAATCAACCCAGATGCCCAACAAGAGAAGAATGGATAGGTAAACTATGGTACATATACTCAATGGAGCACTACACAATGATAAAGAATAACGATGATTCCAGGAAACATCTCCTAACCTGGTTTCAACTGGAAGACATTATGTTGAGTGAAAGTAGTCCGCGACAAAGGGACAAATACTGTATGAGACCTCTACGATAAGATCTCAAAACAGACTTGTGTATGGAAGAAAAGACTCTTTCACAGCTGCAAGGGAGAGGAGGGAGGGAGGGTGGGGGGGGAGGGTTTAGTTCAGGTAGTTACTAGAAATCTAGTTGGGAGAAAGCGGTGATAGCACACATTAGAAACAAGAACAACATTAAGTTGTTCAGCATAACTTGAATACTCCTTCCATCTTAACTCAATACTGCAAGGATAGAGTAGCTGGGGCGGGGGGCAGGGGACCATGCTCTTAGGCGAATTCCAGGCCAATTAGCACAACTAGTGTTTTGCTAAGAGAGCTCTCTGCACCCCACATTGGTGAGTGGCGTCTGGGGTCTTAAAAGCTGCCAAGCTGCCATCCGAGGACACAGCAAAGGGTCCCAACTCAGCAGGAACGGATGCTCACCGAGGACCAAAATGACGTGTGGTAAAGACAACTGAGAAGAGAGAGAGACTCACAAGAGTGGGTGCCTACATCGACTTGGGACCAGAAGAACCAGATGGTGCCCGGCCACCACCAGTGATAGCCACGATGGAGCTCACAGAGAGGAGTCTCACTGGCAACACAAGAATAAAAAGGGGTGCATCCTGAGATCTCCACTAAAAGACCTCAATTGATGGTCCAGCAGTTTTGGGGTTCCTCTGAGAGCATGGCCCCCGGCCCTGATGCTGCCCTTTCCCATAAATTATAACAAAGGTCCACTCTTTGGACAGGAATGGAATGGACTTGGCAATGCAGAGTGACCATATATTGGAAGCACTTTATGGTTCTATACATCTATAGGATATCATCTTGCTGACCTCTGGCTGGAGGAAGGGGAGTGGACGGAGAGGAGGGGAAAGGAGACTGTTGGGAGGATGAGACATGTATGGAGCAGAGAGGAATAGTGTGCAGTCACCGGACAGGGAGAGCAGTGGAAGCTGCATATAGGTGGGCATGTAAATTTATACGTGAATGTACATTTTCACTCAGTTATGTTAAATAAAAATAAAATAAAATAAGGAGAAGATAAATGAGATCAAATGGGCAGCTCCCATCTGGAAGCAGGATGAGAAGGCAGTAAGGGGCAGGTGCTGATCAAATGAACACAAGAAACTCTGAATAGAAAGGGGAAGTGTGCTGTCACACAACAAAAACCAAACCACACCAGCTGCCATCAAGTCAATTCGAACTCACAGCCACCTTACGGGAAAGAGAACTGCTCCGTAGAATTTCCAAGGAGTGCCTGGTGAATTCAAACCGCTGGCCTTTGGGCTAGCTGCCATAGCACTTAACCACTTCGCCACCAGGGTTTCCATCACTTCATAGGGATTGCAGTTAATGTCACATAATAATATGTGTATAAATTTTGTTTGACTGGTAAACTTTCACATAAAGCAAGCACAATAAAGTAAATAAACACTTGTTACATGAATGAATAGATTAATAGCTGGACAGAAGTTATCTCACCAGCTAGACTGTCACCTTCTTAAGGACAGAGAATAAAAGCTGGAATTGAGGTGGTAGGCGGATAGCTTTCTAAGGAGAAGGGGAAAAAAGCAGTGAACAGTTTAGCAGACATTGAAAACTTCTCAGGAAAAAAAGTTATGTCTGTTTCAACTGTAAAATAAGCTAGCAAAAATCAAGCCTACTGACAATGATACTTTTTCTCCGATTAGGCAATCTATGCCGCTGCACTGGGTATCGACCAATTCTTGCAGGTGGAAGAACCTTCTGCACGGTGAGTAGGTGACTGCATGGAAAACCCCACAGAGCATAAAAAGTGACAGTCACAGCTGGGCAAGACTGGAAATGCAGAAACTGCCTGTTTTAGACAACAGAGGCAGGCCATGAGGGAATCCGCCAGAGTTAACTCCAACTAATTCACAAGAGTTTTAGCTATTTGCTGAGCACAGGGTGACTACAGCAGATGACGAGAGGTGAATGTTGTCAAAACAAAGCCACCAAGAAAAGTCAGGTGATCTGGCCAGCCATCCAGACATTTTCCAGATGGGAGAGTTCCCAAACTCTAAGAAGACAAACAAGGGGGTGGAGTTTGAATTGGTCAGGCAAGGTTATTTCCAAGAATTCTGACACAAGCAGACGAAGAAGCTGAATATGCAAAATTAAGCTGAAAATTCACCTCAGGTACAACAGCAGAAAGTTTCCTCACCAAAACAGGGACCCCTCATTGGGCTGTTGTGAAGAGCAAACGAGAGATCGCAGGTATCATGGACCCAGCAAAGACTTAATCCTGTTATAGAGCATGTGTTGATGCTATGAGTACACACAAAATCTGACAAGGAAGTTCACGAACTCATCCTAGCAAAAGTGCTACATGCCTCATTGCTGAGTATCATTATGGTCACCTTCAAATTATTCTCCTTGGGAAGCTGTGCACTGATGACAGCACCTAGGCCACCGTTCAAAGCAATTTTGGAACTCTATTTCTAGAATGTCCATCAGAGCTGTCATCGTATGAGGTCTGACAATTATGTTTTATACATTCTATATGTACTACTTTTAGAAAGTTCACAAATTCATCCTAGAAAAAATGCTTTGCTATCAGTGCATAGCTCTCCAAAGGGAGTACTTCAAAGGTGACTGTAGTGATACTCAGCAATGAGGTATATAGCCTTTTTTCTAGGATGAATTCTCAAACTTAATTATCAGACCTCGTACAATGACAGCTCTGATGGCCATTCCAGAAAAAGAGTTCCAAAATTGCTTTGAAGGATGGACTAGGCCCTGGCATCAGTGCACAGTTTCCCAAGGGGAGTAATTTGCAGGTGACTGTAGTGGTATTCAGGAATGAGGTATGTAGCACTTCTTCTAGGATGAGTTCATGAACTTAATCGTCCGACCTTGTAGGACAGGGAGACCAGGAGCAGACAGGCACATCTGAGAGCAGGATGGGTATGGAAATTATCACCCCTAGGCTTTAGCTAGAGGGACCCTACACTTTAGAAGGCCTTTCCCTGGCACTCCTTCAAAGAGTCTATGGGGCCAATGTGACTTGCCTACCTGGAGTCACGGGGTGACTAACAGGTGGCTGTTTGTGGGAGGAGTGGACTGAGTCTGGACATTCAGGCTGGCGTGTCCACACAGTGTTTGAGGCCCCCGGCTAGATGGAACCAAGCCAAGGTGGGAAGAGAAAGGGAGCAGGCCACAGACCTGGCATCCATTTGTACTTTGGCCCCAACTTCGCAAATACCAGGGGAAGCCTGAAAGTGAGCTACTAGGCAATTCCCCTTTCCCCAGAGCCAGCCCCGGTGGGTGACCCAGACTTCTGCCGCACGGGGGAGCCAAAGGTGACAAGCTGAGAAGTAAAATGACTAGCTTGTGAGCTCAGCACATTATGAGTGTAAATGGAAAAGCTGTTGTGAAATAAAAACAAAGGAAATTAAAGGAAACCGCCCTCCCTCTTGGTGGGAAATCCTACTTGTGGATGTTATCTGTCTTTCCAGGCAAACTCTGGGGACAAAGGCAAAAATGTGGTCAGAGACCGCACCCTGAAGCCAACATGTCCCATGAGACTTTCAAGGGTGAAAGCAACCCAGCCCAGAGGAAATACGCAAGACTTGTATCTACTGGGCCAAGATAAGACTGGCTTCTTGCCATTATTGCTGGCTCATGGCCAACCCTGGAAGTTGAGTATGAGAGGAGGCTCTTCTGGCTTGGCCCAGCTGTTTTTGCTTCCTGGACAGAGTTAGGAAGATGTCAGCCTGAGATACTTGGGCAGAGGCAAAGAAATAAAATCTCTGAATGAAATTATTTTGAGACACGCTTACTGGAAACATATTTGAGATAGAAGACACAAGAGGCAATTTTGGAGGAAATGATAAATGAAAGGGCAGACAAGAGAAGGCTACTTTAAAATGCATACGTAGTCGACTCCATCTCAGTCTGATGCAGATCTGAAGCATCTGGGAGAGCTCATTATCTGTTTTGTTTCTTTTTATTCTTTAACAAAAAGACTCTTACATAGAATCACCATGAGTTGAAATCAATTTGACAGCAACCAGTTTGGTTTTTTTGGTTTTATGTGAGTGATACTCAGTGTTACTAAGTCTTAAGTATGTTAGTAAAGACATACATCATTGCCTTTCTGTACAGCATTTTACCAAGTACTGCTGTCACTAAGAAGTAACGAAAAATGCACAGATTTAAACAACATTGTATACATATAAATGTTTATAAAAACATTATTTACAGTTATAAATTATAGGGGAAAAACTAAATATATATTAATAGCAAATTTTACAGGTATATTATGGAATAACCAGAAGATGAAATATTATGTATTAAAGACTTTTTGATGACATGGAGAAATGCCCACAATATAAATAAGTAGGCAAATAAGTGAGCAAAACAATACACAAATAAATGAACAAAAAGGCAATACAAAAAGTATGTTTACAATACAAGCCCAAATACATGCTATGTCAAAATACTATCAGTGGAACAGGGTAATGATAGATTATTTCTTCTCTATATGTTGTATGTATTACTTTTATGAATTCATGTATATTATATATTGTCATATATTTTATATATTCCATATGTGTTACTTTTAGAAAAAAAAAAAACAAGACAAAGGAGAAAGGCTTTGTGACTGTCCCTGTGCTAATATTCTCTACCAACAGAAAACACCAAAAGCGGCTTTAAAAGTCTGAAGCCTCATTTAAACTGCCAAACCTTTGAAAGCACACACTGGTTTGCCCATAAAAAGTTTTTAATTGTAAACCATTTCACTTTCCTAGGAGTCAAGTGAGTGTCAACAGAAAGGAACTGGAAAATGTTGCTTGGACCAGGGAGGAAATGAGTCTTCTTTACTTGACCAGAAGAGCAAGGTAAGTGCCTTTGTTTATTTTGCCAGTATTGCTTAATGGCCTTGCAGGGGTTGAGGCCGGTCGGTGTTGAAACTGTGCTTGTTTTTTTGGTGGCAGTCATGTCATTCTTTACTTGCAATTCTAAGTACATGTGTTAAAAAAAAAAAAAAAAAAAAAAAAAAACACTTTTCATTTGGGAGCTGGATACAGTGGCAATAGAAAGTCCATATTCTGACTTTCCCTTCATAATTCTGAGGGCTGAAACAACAGGAAAACAAAATTGTGTTCAGACACGAGAATAAAGAACCACCGCAACTCTGGACGAGTTCCGTTCCCAGATGGAAATGGATTTTGGTACCTGCCTCTACTCAGACAAGGTTATCCTCCAGCTCCACGTCTCCTGCTTTTTAGAGGGAGGACATGCAACCCCGGGAAAGCTGAAGAGTCCATCCTGTCACCTGAACGCTAACAGCTCACGGAGTTAGGAAGTCTAGCCTTGGACGTCCACGTCTCTGGCTTTGCTTCCAGAGAGACTATGTGGTTCTCTACCACTAAGTCAGCCCCCAACTCATGGTGACCCTGCAGGAGCAAAACACCATCCAGTCCTGACTGTTGTGATCCATAAAGTTCTCACCAGCTGATTTTTCAGAAGTGGGTCGCCAGCCGTTTCCTTCTAGTCTTATTAGTTTCAAAGCTTTGCTGAAACCTCTCAGCATTCCTAGTGACCAAACTCCCCTTCTGGAGAACACATGCTTTAGGCTGTGAACGTCTTCTCTGACTACCAAATCTTGATGTAGGGCCTTTCGTTTCTCAGTTCTGGTTCCTTATGTCTGTGTTGCATTTTAATTCTCAGGAACAATATCGCATTTTAAGGACACACCACATTACCATTACTGCCTGCTTTCTTAATTCCTACAGAAATGAAAAGTGATCTTGCAGATGCTCCAATCTGTGGCTCTACTAAGAATCTTTCTGAGAAACAAATACAAGTTTTCGTTCTAGAAGTGGAAGGAGCTCCGCCAAAAAGCCACTGGCATCGATTGAGTCCAACTCATAGTGACTCTATAAGGACAGAGCAGAAACTGCCCCACAGAGTTTCCAAGGAGCACTTGGAGGATCTGAACTGCCAACCAGTTGGTTAGCAGCCACAGCACTTAACCACTACACCATCAGGGCTTCTGAGAGACAGACAGACAAAGAAAAAGGGTGAACATCAAACAAATATCAGCCATTTTACCTAATTATCACAACAATTCTTCAAACTATGTTTTCTTTCCAGTTAATCTTTAGAAACTCCAGTGGTGTGGTGGTTAAGAGCTATGGCTGCTAACCAAAAAGTCCACAATTTGAATCCACCAGACTCCTTGGAACCCCTATGAAGCAGTCCTACTGTGTCCTCTAGGGTCACTGTGAGTTGGAATCGACTCGACAGCAACAGATTTGCGATTTGTTTTGTTTTGTTTTGTTTTTGTCTATAGAAAGTGTAAGTACCTTTCCATTGAAAGGTTAAAGAACAAGCCACGACAGAGCTGAACATAAACCAAGGTCCGCCTGTCTCCTGCCCTATGCTCTGCTCCACTGCTCTTCTCTCCACTCTTGCATCCCTCGGTTCTCTCCCAACCTTTCTCACCTCTAGAAGTGTGGGAATAAGCATCTTCCAAGCCTGAAACCAAGCTGATTTAGACAGGGTTAGAGTTTGATAACCTCGCAGTGTGCTTTAGTTTCCTAACTAGGAGCCTAGAGATAATAATGGGCTTTCTTTATGCAATTGTTATGAGAACCAAATAAATTATTAACACATGTAACGGCCCTTGGAGTGTAAGCACCCAGTAAATGTTAACTAGAAAACCCTACAGATCCCAACCTTCCAACCCACATCCAATCATGCGGATGCCACAGAACTAGATGGCGCTTCCTTCCATTGGGCCTGGGGATGCCGTGAACTAGGGGCTGGCTCAACAACAGCTAAAAACCACAGCTCTGTTATTAAAGTGAGAGGTGTGGGCAGCCTCAAGAAACGAATCCATGTCACTGAATTACACATGTAAAGACTGTTGAACTGGCAAGTATTTTATGTATTGCTTTACCTCATTTCTTTTAAAGTGTGTCCATGTGTTCATATTGTACGTGTATGTTTATGTTCGTGCTTGCACATATGTGTTTAGGGCCATTTTTATTTTAACTGCAGAACTTCTCAGGGCTTTTAACATTTTGTTTACTGGCTTGACAGGAAAGTTTGGGTCACAGTGGAGAGAGTTTTTACACATATCTGACTTCTGATAGTTTTTCATGGAATGTCTTGATGTTTCACAGAATACTCTTTGGAGTATTTCATAGAATATCCTTTTGTTTTTGTCATATTAGTCAAAAATTAGTATTCCCTTATTTAAAAGCTTTCTTTGGTTTGAACACTGCCTCCAGACAAGGAAATTAGGAGAGTTACTATTATGTTCGTCTTGCCTAATTCATGTGAATAATTACGAAACTGTTTCCAGTCAAGCTGGGCTGACAGGCCTCCTTCTTCTTCCTTTTATAAAGATGTGCAATGAATTATTTGCAAAAGAGGAGTTCCAGCCCTTGGATCCTACCCAGGAGCTCATATTTCCCCCAGAACTCTTGGTAAGATGAGTTGGGTGTTTTCATGCTTGCTTGAATTAAAAAGAGAAAGCACTGCTGCTGAGTCCATTTCAAATTATAGTAACTGTAAAGGACAGAGTAGAACTGCCCCATAGGATCTCGAAAGAGCAGCTAGGAGATTTGAATCAATGACATTTTAGTTGGCAGCTAAGCTCTTAACCACTGTGCTACTAGGGTTTCTTTTTAAATATCACTGGTTATAAACTCAGTTTTATAAAGCCATCCATTTTTCTGCCGATGAAACTATCACATTGTGAAAATGTTTGATCTGATCAAGGTATTTTCTCCCTCCCTAGCTCACTGAGCCCTGGCTAACCCCTTGGACATGAAGCCCGAGTAGGTTATTTTGTCATCTAAAATGTGTCCCTGTTGACTGTCCCAAATGATACAGCTTTGTTCAGCTTTAATTTGTTCTTTCCAGCCACTCTAGTTCAGGGCCTTGAGGAGTCCACGCACACACATGCACACACACGCACACACATGCACACACATGCACATACCTATTCTTTACCCTTCTGTCTATCCATGCCTCCATTTTTCCGCTCAGGCACACAGTGGTCCCATGCTATAAAATACTTATTTCTCAAGAGGTTCTGACATGCCCATTTATTCGTTCAACAAATACATATTCATTCAACAACATGCCAGGTGCTGTTCTAAGTACTGAATATACTCTTATGTTAGGGGCCATCTAGTTGACTTTGATGCATAGTGACCCCATATGAAAGAACAGAACTGTACCATAGGGCTGTGTAGGTGATGCACAGTGGTTAGGAGCTTGCCTGCTAACTGAAAAGTCAGAGGACTCAAATCACCAGTGACTCCATGGAAGAAAAATGTGAGTCTGCTATCATAAAGATTTACAGCCTTGAAAAGTTATGCGGGTGTTCCATTCAGTCCAATAGGATTGCTGTGAGTCAGAGTTGACTCCTTGACAATGGGTACTTTGGTTTAATTTTTATGGGAGCAGACCTCCAGCTCCCACAAAGAGGCTGTTAGAGTCAAACCATCAACCTTTCAGCTAGCCCCTAAGCATCGAACCACTGCACTACCAGAGCTGTTTACTAACTATATAGCAGAGAACAAAACTAAAAAGAAAATTTTCTCTTGAGGAGCTTGTAACCTGGTGAGACAAATGGTACGCAAGGTAACATATAAAAGATACAGTGCGGTAGGGAGGGAGTAGTGTTAAAGTGAAGAAAATAGGAGATAAGGGATGTGAACTGTGGAAGGTGGGCAGTGCAATAGTAAATCACCTAGCCAAAGATTTATCTGTAAAATTAACATTTGAATAAAGTCCTGAAGCAGTGAGGGCACCAGCCATGAGGAGGGTGGTGGAGGAGTAATCCAGGCAGCGGGAACAGCAAGTGCAAAGTCCTAAGGGTAGGCAAACACCAGCCTGATCAGGGAAGAGTGGGGGCCAGTATGGCTGGCCCGGGGTGAGCACGAGGAAGGGCGGAAGCTGTCGTGTGCAGACCACGCCAGACCTTATGCGGGGCTTGGCTCTTACTCAGCATCAGACAAGAAGCTTTGGGGATTTGAACCGAGAGATATATGCCTACGAACATTGCAAAAGCATCATCTGGCTGCTGTGTTGAGAACAGCCCCCAGAGGGGCAAGGTGAAGACCAAAGAGCCTAGTTAGGGGCTGATGCCATCGTGAGAGACAGTGATGGCTGAACCAGGCAGTGAGTGAAGGTGGTAAACTCAGAATATCTTTTGGAAGAGAGAAACAAGTGAGTTCTAAATATCTTTTGGAAAAGAGTCAACAAGTTTTGCTGGTAGATATGATATGATGTTTAGAAGAGAGACTGGAGTCAAGGTTGACTCCAGGGATTTGCAAAGATAAAATGACCATCCCCAGAAAAGCAGAGTATTTTTCTCTTGGAAGGTTTCCTTTTGCAAGGATAAAGGGCTTGCAAGGGGACTTGGATATAAGGAACTCAGTTTTTTTTAACATTTTAAATTAGACATGCCTATTACACATGTGGAAACCCTAGTGGTGTAGTGATTAAGTGCTATGTCTGCTAACCAAAAGGTCAGCAGTTCAAATCTGCCAGGCACTCCTTGGAAACTCTATGAGGCAGTTCTACTCTGTCCTATTGGGTTGCTATGAGTTGGAATTGACTTTAGATGGCAGTGAGTTTGGGTTTTTTTTTGGTTATTACACATGTGCTGGAGCCCAGAGGGCACAGGGGTTAAGAGCTCAGCTGCTGTGTCAGCTCTGCTAAAACAGAAATGTCACAAGTGAATGGCTTTAACAAAGAGGAATTTATTCTCTCATAGTTCAGTAGGCCAGAAAGCCAAATTCAAGGTGTCATTTCTAGAGGAACTCCTCTCTCTGTCAGCGGTGCAAGAAGACCCATGTGATGCATCAGTCCTCCCTTGGTCTAGGAGCATCTCAGCACAGGCACCTCAGGTCCAAAGGACATACTCTGCCCCCAGTGCTGCTTTCATGGTGGTATGAGGTTCCCAACACTCTGCTTGCTTCCCCACAGAATACCCAAGGGAAACCACCTTTACCCTGGGTCAGGGATGTGACCTTAAGGATGTCACAGTTCCACCCTAATCCTCTTTAACATCATCCAACCTTGCCCCATTAACCACAGGCAGAGATTAGGATTTACAGCATACACAAAAATTACTATCACAACATAGCCACACAGTACTGGGAATCATGACCCAGCCAAATTACTGCACACATTCATTTTTTGATAGGGGTCATAACACACAACTCAAACCATGACAGCTGTTAGCCAAAAGATCGGCAGCCTGTATCCACCAGCCACTCCCTGGAAAATCGGTGGGGCAGTTCTACTCTGTCCTATAGGGTCACTATGAGTTAGAATTGATTCAGTGTCGAAGGGTTTATTTTATTTGTTTGTTTTTTGCACACTTAAGAGGAGAAGTAGAGTACTCATTCAGATATGTGAGTTTGGCTTTCAGAGGAAAACTGAGGATAGAGATATTATTTTAGAAGCATTAGTATAATTACAGTTTTTAAAGCTGTGAGACTAAATTATGTTAAATAAATCCATACTGAAGGGTCAATGACAAGTGCAAGTTTGTATTATTACTTGTACCAAAGGAGCTACATTTTAACAAGTAATAATTAAAGCTCAAAGAGTGAATGTCTAATTATAGAAGTTCAAACATTAGCCAAGGAGTGTACCTGGTATTTTGGGAGGCAAATAGATCCCAGAACCCTGTGAGAGGAACCTAAAAAAGAGGAATATGGAAACTTCACATGAGATATTCTGTAACTCAAGAAAACAGGTGTGCACACGTGCGGACATACTTGTCGTTTGCCCTTAGAGAATGGCGGAGAATCCAGAAAAACGCATTCTTACTTTTCATGGAGAGAGGGTTACCTGGATCTCCCCTGGAACCCTCAAGGACCTCCTGGAGCTGAAAGTAAAACACCCAGAAGCTCCTCTTATTCTGGGCAACACCTCAGTGGGTAAGTACTTAAATAATTAATGCCAAGTGGGCCTTTCTGTCCGCTACTCAGACTAGGTCTACAAAAACTGCAGCCTGTATGAAAAAGCTGTGGTCTCCAAAGTGGGGTGCATATGTGCCCTGGCAGTTTTGAGGATGACCCACTGAGGGGGTGAATGGTTTTCATTGTTTGGTTTTTTTTTTGTTGGTTTGTTTTAAATAATTTATGTCATCTTTTTTTATTTTGTTTTATAAAATATGTAAGGGAGATATTAAAAATACAATGCGCACTCAGTTGTCACCCCTCATCCAGCTTAAGATGGAGAGCTCTGAAGGACCCTGTGGATTCTCCCTAGCTATACTATCTTCCCCTCTCTCTCCAAGATGCTCCCTAGCCTGAATTGTGTGTTGGCCCACCCTTCTAGTAATTTTATAATTACACCACACATGTTGACACTAAAGAATGTCATTTCATTGTACATATTTTTGAAATTCATATAGACACAATTCACTTCTTTCATTCCACACTTTTGACCTGAAATTGACTGTATCATTGCACTCAAGCAATCATTTAATCATCCTCTGTGTTGCTGATGTACTTGGAACTGTTTCCATATGTTGTCTATTGCAAATACCCTTGTACTGTATTTTACAGACATAGCAAAGTCTTTTCATAAGCATGCTGTTAATTTTTTAAGACAACATATAAAAAATTGGCGTAGTAGCACTTATGAAAGTACCTTACCAGGACAGGACGTGGTTGGCAAGCAGAAAGAGAAGGCCCACGTCATTTACATAAAACACCGTGTACAAATCTCTGGACTCCAGTGTGCAACAATCTCCCACCCTTTTTGTTTTCTGTTTTTATATAAATGTAATGACTTTATAAATCAATAAATATACACATATTGAGGGAGTGTGCTCCATCAATTTACTTGCAAGGGTAGATGGCCACTGCCTTCACACCCACACATTTATTGTTCATTTTTAAATTTTTTATCCAAATATATTACGACAGGATTTTGTTTCAAATGCACGGCTTGACCAAGGTAAACGATGTCGCTAAGGAGCACATGTGAATAAAGGGTGTTTTTAATAAGTTCTATAATACATACAATTTTACAACAACAGCAATAACAACCAAAAACATATTTCTGTCATATGTATACTTATGAAGTGTGACAAGTTCACAAACTCATACTAAAAAGTGCTACACAGTCATTGCTGACTACCACTACAGTCACCTTCACAGTACTCCTCTTGGGAAGCTATGCACTGGGTCCACCCTTCAAAGTAATTTTGGAACTCTTTTTATGGAATGGCCATCAGAGCTGTCATTGTATTACCCTTGGTGCCCTGAATGTCACCAAAATGTCTTCATTTCAATGTTTCCTTTACCTTCAGATAACAAAAAAAGTTATCGGGGCCCAGATCAAGTGAGTAGGGAGGGTGTTTCAATACAGTTACTTGTCCACTAGCTAAAAACTCCCTCCCAGGTGACTATACCATTAAGTCTGTGAACTTGCCACTGTGCCACCATGTGTGATGACCATTCTAGAAAGAGTTTCAAAATTGCTTTGAAGGGCGGACTAGGCGCTGGTGTCAGAGCACAGCTTCCCAAAGGCAGGGAGTACTTTGAAGGTGACCATAGTGATATTCAGCAATGAGGTATGTAGCACGTAGAACAATTAAGTTCATAAGGTCACAGACTTAATTGTCAGACCTCTCATCTATGTACAGGGAGGAATGTGTGTGTATACGTATACAGGTGGATATATAGGTGTCTCTACAAGCATATGTGGAAACTTTGGTGGCATAGTGGTTAAGTGCTGTGGTTGCTAACCAAAAGGCCTGAAGTTCAAATCCCCCGGTACTCGTTGGAAACTGGGGCAATTCTACTCTGACCTATAAGGTCATTATGAGTCAGAATCAACTCAGTGGCAGTGGGTTTGGGTTAAGTACAGATATGTGTATCCACATGTGTATGTGTGCTGCATATATAGTCATACATATATATATAATAAAGCATATTAGGGACAACTATGAATACTTCTTAGACATAACCCAATACCATGCAGGACTGGTTTTCTGAGTTTGAATGCTTAAGACCACAGTCTCCTGGACAACTCAGTCAATTGGTATAATGTATATGTTAGGTTCTACACACTAGTTTAGGGAGTAGCGTCTGGGATCCTTAAAGCTTGCAAGCAGACGTCTAAAATATACCTGTTAGCCACTACTGGGTTGAAGCAAAAGAGAAAGAAGGTACTCAAAGACTCAGAGAGAAAACCAGCCTACAGGACTAACAGCCTACAGGAACCACAGCCTCAT
This sequence comes from Heterohyrax brucei, assembly GCA_028571685.1. Lineage (NCBI taxonomy): Eukaryota > Metazoa > Chordata > Mammalia > Hyracoidea > Procaviidae > Heterohyrax > Heterohyrax brucei. The sequence goes on from CM053146.1 coordinate 110,063,172, forward strand.
CCAGCCATAGACCAGACTGGATGGTCCTTGATGACCACTATCAACCTTCTGATCAGGGACACAATAGATTGGTCCTAAGAGAATGGGAAGAAAATGTAGAAGAACACTGAAATTCTTAAAAAGTTCAGACTTACTGGATAAGATGAGACTACAGGACCCCCAGAGACTGTTGCCTTGAGATACTTTTTAAACTCTACTGAAACTATTTTCATAGCTCACATTTTTAGCTAAGTAACACAAGATAAAACATTACTCTGAGCACTGTACTCCTTTAAAAAGAAAAAAAAAACCCATATCAGACCAAAACAGTCAATATTTACCCTAAAACAAAGAAGAGAAGGTAAGGAGGAGCAGGGAAACTAGATTAATAGAAATGGAGCTACCAGAATAGAAATAATGAGAACATTGACACATTGCAAAAAATGTAACCAATGTCACTGAACTGAGATCCATCGAAGATCCACTGAAGATCCATTGAAACTGGTAAATGGGAGCATAATGTTCTGTGTACACTTTCAATGAAAACACAATAAAATATTTAAAATGTTTTCATTGCTAAGAAAAAGCAGCATCTTCTCTTTCCTAATTCTCTCTAAAATATGTTCACTTTTCAGGACCTGCCATGAAATCTCAAGGGCATTTTCACCCAGTTCTCCTCTCTCCTGTTAGAATTTTTGAGCTGTGGGTGGTGTCTGAAACAAGTGACGGTGAGTCTCTGGTTTCCTCAGTAAAATATGAATGAAATGATTCGTGCATTACCTTCTGCTTTCCTGACAGTTCAGGACGTCTTCCTGCATTTGTCCTGCATGGTCTGTGTTCCGCCCTTCATTGCTTTTCTAATGTGTTGCTGTTCCCCACCGTGAAACTTTACTGTCAAAATCTTGGTATGAAATATTAGATGGTGAGATGATACTGCTCGAAACCTTGCGGTCAGCTGCAATATTCTTGCTCTTAAAACACCATAGTGACCCAGAAGAAATAAATTTGCACAGTCATTTTGACCCAGAAGGTGAAGAGAGCAAACAGACTCTGTCCAAAGTGTGGACAGTCAATTCCATAAAGGAGGAATGTTTGGAGGGGGAAGGGAGGGGAAGTATTGTCTGGCACTTGAGTACTACCTGTCTTGTGGGGACCTGCCTGGGACCATGCTCTGTTGCCTACTGTGGAAACCCTGGTGGTAAAGTGGCTAAGAGTTCAGCTGCTAACCAGAAAGTCAGCAGTTCAGATCCCTCAGATGTGCCTGGAAACCCCACAGGCAGTTCTACTCTGTCCCGTAGGGTCCCGATGAGTCTTAATCAACTCATCAGCAACAGGCCCACGGTGTGCGGAGAACTATATATCAGGCAAAGTGGGAACTCACAAAGGAAGAAGAAAACAAGACTTTGCCTTCAAGATACATGGCTCAATTTTTAGTAGCAACAACAAAAAAAAGAGCTGTCAAGTCACCTCCAAACCATAGCAACCCCATGTGTGTTAGGCGCTCCATCGCATTTTCAATGGCCAATGTTTTTCCGAAGCAGATCACCACCCTTTCTTTAGAAGCATCTCGGGAAGGGGGGGACCTGAACCCACAACCTTTGGGTTCCAAGCCGCTCCACCTGGGAACTCCTTTTAACCAGAAGGAACCTCACTTTACTCCTTTCTTCATCCCCTAGAGTTCCTAGCACTACCTATACCTACAAGAGGTGTCAGCCAGTGACTTATAAATGAATGAAGGAGTACATCAGGAACTTGACTATCAAGACTTCTTTAATTTAGACAGATGAGAAGCCCAACTGAGATGAAAGTTTTTGCCAGGACTGACTTGCAGGCCCTGGTGTATTTGTGGGAGTAGGTGGTGGGCAGGTCAGGCATCCACAATGGCTCTGTGTCATCAGTCCCACCATCCTGGCCTCTCACCAGCAACACCCAAACTTACAGTGTGCCACACACCTGGCTCAGCCTCACCTGTAAGCAGGGAAAGGGACTCTTCTGGGTGTTTGCCTAGCACCGTTATTTCACAGCTTCAGTCTTGGGAAAAGTCAGGTAACACACCTGCATGCCAGTCACCAAAACAGAAGACTAGGCTTCAATTTACCTGAAATCTTGTGTGACAGAGGGAAAAGTGAACAAAAGGAGTACTGGAGTGGCTGGGTTGAAGGGTATAAAACCCAAACCAAAGCCATTGCTGAAAGTCGATTCCGACTCTTAGTGACCCTGTAGGACAGAATAGAACTGCTCCATAGAGCTTCCAAGGAATGCCTGCTAGATCAAACTGCTGACCTTTTGGTTAGCAGCCTGAGCTCTTAACTGCTCTGCCACCCAAGCTCCTGAGGGGTGTAGATGAGCAGTTTAAGCAGAAGGTTAAGGCAGGAAGACCTTCCATCTAAGCTTCACCCCAGGAGTCACCGAGCCCACCAGTTTTCCAACCTCTTGTCAGTGCCATGCTCCTGTCCTCAAACAAACCTTAAACAAGATAAATAAATGAAAATCAACTGCTCTATGTGAAAGAAGACATTCTCCATCCTCGTGCTCCTCCCTCTCTGTCTCTGAGCCCCTGTATCTGTTTCCAAGAGGATTTTAGAGATTATAATTAAAAATTCTTAATATAAACCAAATCTCTCATTTTGTAGATGAGGAAACTGAGAGACAAAAGGAAAAGTGGACCTGTCAACCAGCCCGAAACGCTACTGGTCAGGTCTTAGAGCCCCAAGTTTCCCAAACCCCAATTTGGAACTCCTTTTGACACTCCTTGTTCCCCACCTCCCGAAACCCACGCTGCGGCTTGTCCCGTTGGTTGTCCCCTTGTCTGCTCAGTTTGGTCTCTGCAGCTCAACTAGAGCCCAATTCTAGGATCCAAGGACACGAACTTCACCCTTCTCTGGGCAGCAGAGTCTGGAGCTGTCCCAAGCCAGCTACTGTCAGGATGGTTCCAACCCACAGAAACTCTGTGAGTGTCACCACTGAAATGAGCTCCACAGGGTTTCCAGTGCCTCATTTTTAGGAAGTAGATCACAAAGCCTTTCGGGGTGTCTCTGGGCAAACCCATTCTCCAGCTTCTCTGTTAGCAGGCCAGCAAGCTAATCTACCAGGGGATTCCTGTGGCTGCACATCCTCCTAAAATTAAAGCACAAATTCCCCCTCGGGGCTTCCAGGAAAGTGTCCCATGATTCACCAACTTTCCCTAAGGCCATCCAGCTTGCAGAGCTCCTGGTGCAGGGAAGAACCCCCTAGAGCTGGATGTGCTCCCACCAAACTCCCAGGAAATAAATTTGTCACAGCTGTGATTTTAACCAAAGTATGTAATTAATTTTTACATGTTAATCTATGTCATCTACATAGTTGGCTTGGTTTTTCTTTTTTCTTTCCTTTTTTTCCCCCCCAAAATCCTTAAGTACAGTAAATGCTCTAGAAAATTGTTAATGTGTTTATCCCCTGAATCCATGGAGTCGGGGAAGCGTGGAGTGAAAATAAAACTCCCTTTGTGAGAATCACTCAAAGCTGAAGCCATTTTAACTCCTCTGAAATATAAACTAGGTTCTGTGACCAGATGTCGATTACAGTGTGACTGGAACAACAGCACAGAAATGGGGTTGTCTCACTGTGTCCTGCCCAGCGCAAAGCGAGGTGGACATGGGAAGAATTGAAATAGCCAGACCAAATGCCCCAGATGAATTATCTGCCCTCAGCCTGAATTGGAAATATATACTTATTAAATTAAACAGATTTAAGTGGCACATGCTGCTTCATTTTATCCGTCTTAAGGATTCATGTTGAAAGCTGAAGGGAAGTATTCCAGCTTAACATGCTTGGTCTCTGTTTAATCTGTCAATAGCTCATTCCCCAAAAGAAGAAGATAGAATTCATGGGCTCTTTAAAAGGTTTTTGGTAAGGTTTCAGCTTCGCCAAGTACATAAACTGACTGCAAATAATTTTCACATATGTGTTATAAAGTTAGTCGAAATTTCGGGAACACTTCTGTCCGTCTCAAAGTAATTCACTCTATCCAGGAGATAGAGTGAAGGTAGAAGTGTTTAGCATTGCACAACTCTGGAAACCAGACTTTCAGCCACTCACATTTTTAAAGATTCAGTAAAAAATAAATAATAAAATGACAGAATTCAATACCTCACAAAAGTAAAAGGAAATGGCTTGAAAGTGACTGACCCAGGCTCATGCTTAATTAATTATTGCCTACTTGACTAGTAGAAACCCTGGTGGCTTTAGTGGTCAAGTGCTACAGCTGCTAACCTACAAGGTCAGCAGTTCAAATCCACCAGATGCTCCTTGGAAACTCTATGGGGCAGTTCTTCTCTGACCTATAGGGTCACTATGAGTCAGAATTGGCTTGACGGCAGTGGGTTTTTTGGTTTACCTGGGTGGCAGTCAGGTCATAATCCTTTGTTTGCTGACTCCTCTGGTGGTCTCACAAGTCTACCACACCTTACTTTCTCAGCTCAGAGCAAACTGGAAAAATATAAATGCGGGGGAGAGGGATTCATTGAGTTAGTAACCCCAAACCAAAGAATGTATTTTACAAATACATTGTTCCCAATGTTTGTTCCTTCAGTGCTCTGTTGACTGAGCACAGCTGAGTCAATCACCTATTGTTGCCACTTACGGACCCTGGTAGTGAAATGGTTAAGTGCTCAGCTGCTAAACAAAAGGTTGGCGGTTCTAATGTACCTAGCAGCTCTGGGTAAAAGATCTCATGATCTGCTTGCATAAAGATTATAGCCAAAAAAAATGTGTGCACAGTTAGGTCTGCCCCATGAGGTTTCTGTGAGTTGAAAATCAACTAAATGGAAGCTAATAACAAAATTTATCACCCACTAATTGTCCGTACCACCTTTAATTGCTCATAGATTAGACTGTGGCTGGGTGTAGTACTCCCACCCATAAATCCAGCCCATCCACACATGGCAACCTTCTAACTCAGCTGCAGGCAGGGAGAACATAGATGGGTTTGTCCCACGTGTTCACAGCTCTGGAAAGGACACAGGCAATAAAGCCAACAGTTGTCATTTCATTCCCTTCTGTTCTGGGGTTGAACTGTCATTTTCTGCCTGTGATAATTAATAAACAGTGATGTTGGTCTGCGTGATGCTTCTGACCTTAACTACTTTTTATAATAATAACGACGGAGTCTCTGGTGGACCAAACAGTTGAGTGATCAGCTTGTAACCGAAAGGTTGGAGGTTTGATTCCACCTCAAGGCATCTCAGCCAAAAGGGCTGGAGACGCACTTCTGAAACAGCAGCCATTGAAAACCCTCTGGAGCCCAGTTCTCTTCTGACACACATGGGGTCTCCAGAAGTTGGAGTCAACTATGCAGCTACTGATCTTTTTTCTTTATTATTGATAGTAACAATACAGTTTTGTTTGTTTTTGTTTTTGTTTTGTCTTTGGTTTCCTCCCTACTGATAAAGTCTAGTAGTAGAGGCTTGTATGATAGAAAACAAACTAGGTCTTCTTAGAACTTCTGTGGGCAAAGACAGAATGCTTGCAGAGATTAAAGACCACACTCCAGCGGAATTGGTGATGATAAGGATATTCATACATCTTTGATGATGGGTCTGCGATAACAACCAGATTCCACTGCACTAGTGCCTGCTATAAGATGTTGAAACAGAAACAAGGTGAGTACTCCAGGATGAGACTGATCTACTCCAGAGTAGAAGGACAATTTAGTTATCTGGGGTGAGATTTACTTAGCATCAAGCTAATAAGGAGCAATTAGTGGCTTTCCTCATCAATTAAGATCATTGAAGGGGTGTGGGGTGTTACATGGGCATGTTAGCAGGAGGTGGGGAAATATTGTGCCAGATATATTTCTAAATATCAATAAAATAAATCTATACAGAAGGACAACAGTTTCATAAACAACAGAAAAATCAAAGCCCAGTTTGAAACTGCTGAAGACAGACTAAATGAAATTAGAGCGCATTCCCATTGGTGACGTCCAATCGGACTCCCTGTTTCATTCTGCAAACCCCTTGAGAGAGTGAAAGACTAATTTAAAAGACCCCTCCGGAAGGTCTGGGTGACCACTTCACCTCTGAAGATTAATCTGAAACCATCACATTTCCGCTATAGTGAAACCCAGAAGCCAGCGCTGATGTCAGCCAATACTCAGAGGCACGGTTACAACGGTCAGAAAATTGTTCATTACTTTCTCACCAGCTAGCAAATGCCATTGCCCGTCCTCCAGGTGCTTTCCCTCTGTTCAGCTTCCCAAGTTCCTCTCCAGGGACCCCCAACTTCCCCATTCCCAACAACTAAAGGGATAATGCCCATGGCAGCTCCTTGTGTGAGCTCTGTTCAGATCCATTGGTACCCCTCGAAGAACAGGTTGTTGAGGATTTCGAGTCTGGATGCCACCTTTGAAGGTACAAAACTCAGTGGTCAAAGTACTCTAGATCTTAGACAATAGCTTAGGGAATTGAATAATCTTTGCCCTTATTTTAATGCCATCAGATTCCCTCTACCCCACTCCAGTCACAAAACAGCTTTGTGTAGCTTCATCATAATCAGTCAGGTGAGGTCGTGGAAAGTTCTAGTAGGGTCTGCCAATTACTAGTTACCACCATCATTCGTTCTCTCTGGGCTTCTATTTCCTCATTTACCTAAAGAAAAGGGTGGACAAATTCAGGGATTCCGAAACCTAGGCTCTGATATTTTAATTTAATTGATCTTGGGTGTGGCCCCACTGCTGTTCTTGAGTTCCCTGGTGCTTCTTTGTGTAACCAGTCTGGAGAGCCACTGCCCAAACCAATTTCTCATGTCCTGGCTCCAGAATCACAGTTGACCTGTTCTTCCCATGTCACCAATAAAAACAATTTGCTTTCCAGGACTGACAATAGGTGCTGGCTGCAGCCTGGCCCAGGTGAAGGACATCTTGGCTGAGGTGGTTTCCAAGCTCCCAGAGGAGAAAACTCAGACATACCGAGCCCTCCTGAAACATCTGAAGAGTCTGGGGGGACAGCAGATCCGGAATATGGCAGTATGTTCCCTGGATAGGGTCACTGGGCTCACGGACCCTAACCTTACTGACATGTTGGAATATGCATTCGCAGAATCACTATGCAAATAGGTCTCAGCAGTCTGAAATAACAGGCAAAACAAATTCTGTATTTAATATTTAACAAACATTATTTAATAAAGCATTTAAAAGAGAACCATAAGTCAAGTTCAATAGAGTGGCTAAGTAGCCATGTAGGTCGGAAAGGGCATCATGGCTTTGCTAATTTCATGATAAGACTGTCAAAGAACCTAAGTTAGTCTTCGACCCCATTAACCAAAATATAGTATTTAAAACAAGAAGGACTTCAAGTCCAGGGTTATCTACTCCAGATGTTTCAAACCGCAACTGGAGAAAAGTGTTCAGACCAGGGAAGATGACTTTAAGGTATAGTTATTTCCAACTGCAGAGGAAAGAATAGACAAGTTTCCAAAATACACCTACTTCTTTCCCTTACATACTCCCCAATTGTGGGACCTGGAGATAGGGAGAGAACATGTGGGCATTGAAAATGTTTTCTTTCTCTTGAGAACTCTGACCAGATGCCCGGAGGCTGGTCAAAGACCCGTCGGCCACAGAGCAGGGGGTCAGAAACCACATCAAACGACAAAGGCTGAAGAGGGGGTGGCGGGTATGGTCAGAGGGAACACGAGAGTTGCCTCCTAATTTTTAAAGACTTATATGGACAGATGTGACTTACTACATGTGATCATAACGGGAAGAAACAGAACTGATAGGTGGAGTCCAGAAAGTCCAATGTCAGCTCAGTGGAAATAAGAACTGTACAATCAAGCTGTCCCCACAGGAATGGGAGTTCCTTTCCTCACTGATGTTCCGTTCCAGCCCAGATGACAGAAACCTGGTAGCCACTATCAAGTCCATCACCGGGGAGGGGATAGGGAATGCTGAGCTGAATGACCAGCCATTTCCATCCCAAGTTCTGAGATGCTACAAGCTCCATCAAATCTGAGTGAGCAATCCAAGGGAAAGAAAAAGGATAACTCTGCCAACTGTGTGGCTTCCCAGAGCCCCAGTGTGGCCCACGTTATATATGGCCGCTCAGACCTTCGGAGGCTCACATGGAACGAGGTCTGAGGGCCTGCGTGCCCCAGGCAGGAGGGCACATCTGCAGATGGCACCATGGCCTCCGAGGACAAGGAGGGGTGGCTCAGAGCTGAGCACTGAGTCTCACTGCTCAGGTTGGAACCCAGACCTTCTGCTACCAGCTGGAGAACTTGGTCCGGGTTAATCATAAAATAGGCATAATGGCACGAATTTCACTTGGTTTGGGGGGAGTGGATTCACTCACTGGATTAAGCAAGCATGTATAAAGTGGTCAGAGCATATACAAACAGAACATACCAAGTGCTGTGTAAGCAATAGCTATTATCGATTGCTCTCCCAATCCAGAGGAGTGGGCCTCCCCAGTGGTCTGAACTGGGTCACCTCTGTGACGGAGACAAGAATGGAAATGGCCAAGATGTCTCTGGCCTTTTTCACTAGCCATTAGTCACTAGCCACTAGGAGAAGCTTAGGCAGGTGCTTGTAGGGTATAGGAACTTCAGGGAAGATTGACCAGGCGGTGACGTTCTCTCTCCTCAGTCCTTAGGAGGACATGTCATAAGCCGGCACGGTTACTCAGATCTGAATCCAGTTCTGGCTGTGGGCAACGCTACTCTCAATCTGATATCGAAAGGTAAGCCACCCCAGGACACTCCGAACAACACCCGAAGGGTTTGTTTTCTATTTTTAATGGACCACTGTAAGTGAGAGCCCAGACTCAGGCTTTCATATCACATGGGGAGCTCAAACTCATGAAGGAAGTGGGTGACTGGGGCTTCCTTCTGACACCACACACACACGCACACACACTCACGGCCCCGGTTCAGCCTGTGTGTTTTGCTGGAAGTAAACACCAGGGCGAGTCGGCAGCGGCTGAGGGGAGGGGAGGTTGGTGCCCCTCTTCCCGGCGGCCTGCCTGTCCGCCCTCTCCTCCCTTCGTGCTGTCCCTGAGCTTTCCCGAGCCCACACAGCCTGCCACCGCCCTCGGGCTTTCTCTACGTCCTTCCGCTGTTGTGCTGTGTGTGAAGCCACAAGTCTAGTGAGGACACACCGCAGACGTTGTGGGTCTCCTGGGGACAGGGAGAAAATGATTAGTCGATATGCTGGCTGAAAGACACATTCCTTGAGGATACTGTTAAGTGCTGTCGAGTCGGTTCCAACTCCCAGTCATTTCACACACAGCGGAGCACCACTCCACCCACTCGTTCCGTCCTCTCAACCGGCCGTTGCTAAGCTTGACTTGAGCCTGTTGATGCAGTCACTGTGTTGCTACAGCTCACTGAGGGACCACCCTGCCCGCTCCCCGGCAGCGCTCAGTGTGCTCACACAGCCCTTGGGGCTGCTCCAAGGACAAAACCAGCCCCAAACCCAACCCCTGCCTCCTGCTCCACCTCCCCCACCCTCGACCCCCACCTTCACTGGGCTCAAGATATCAACCAGGCCCTGTGCCAGGCTCTTCACACAGAATCTCTAAGCTGCTCAATCACACTGCAGAGACCACTTGTAGAGGCAGAAGTGACAGTCGACTCAGTCTGTCTGATGCCAAAAAGGGTGTACTCTTCTCTATCCAGGTACATCCCTGGGCCATCCTCTCCTCTCCCCACAATGCCCCCAACCCTAAAATGTCCCTTCTGCTTCTCTCCCTTCCTCACCTACAGCCCCTCACCTACCCTACCTTGTGTGTATCCCGCTCAGCTAATCATCAGTTGCTGATTAGGTCCCAGGTACTGGGGTATAGTAGAGGGAGAATCAAAATCTCTGCCCCATATGAATTTTGGGGTGCTTCACACAGAAATTGGCACACAGGAATTACTTCGCAGACATCCTAACCCTCACACAGGTGTTTGCTGACTAATACAAAACCCAGTCCCTGATAAAACAGTTACCATCAAGTTGATTTCCACTCAAGGAAACCCCGCGTGTGTCAGAGTAGAACTGTGCCCCATCAGGCTTTCAACAGCTGATTTTTTTTTCCAGGAAGTAGATTGCTAGGCTTTTCTTCCTAAGTAACCATCTGAGAGCATTCTAGAACCTCCAGCTTTAGCTGTCTGAGCTTCCCAGGGATGCCTGCTCAACCTAATAGGCAGGAATTCAGAAAGTATTCCAAAAAGCATCCATCCTCTACAGTTCTCCCATCCCTATTCAGGGAGACTGGTCGGCCACCTTGCAGAGTCCTCCAGAACTATGGCCCAGGGACAACCCCACCTTGACCCCCAGAGACCAAGAGAGAAGAAGCCAAGAGTCTCAGAAGCCAGCATGGCAAAGACAGCTCAGCCTCAGTCCAGGGCCCATGTCCTCCTAGAACATTGGTGGTTATCTGGAGCTTAAAGATCCTGCCTTTGCAGCACTGCCAAAGCCATCCGCAGCCTGAATACGGGCCCAGATGCAGCCCCAGCTCCCAGGAGGGCGGTAGATCAGCGGGGCTGGCCCAGTAGCAGGGCAGGCTGGCCGAGATCCACAGTGGGCTCCTTTGGAGCACTCCTGTGTCCCTCGCGATACCTAAACTCCAGTCACGTCAGATACATTTCAGTGTAATTCCATGTGCTCATCGCACGTCCTGTGAAGCCAGAGGGCACAACTGCGACCATTAAGTGATGGCAATTGAGCTCAAATGGGATTTTGTGGCTCGTTCACCCTGCTTTAAAGATGCAAATATCTGGAGCCAATTGCAACCAGAACATAAAGTACAGTCGGCCCTCCCTTATACACAGGTTCTGCTTCTGCAGACTTAGTCAACCACCAATAGAAAATACTTTTCACAAAAAGGAAAGTTCCAAAAAGTAGACCTTGAATTTGCCGCACGCTGAGCACTACGCTGAATCTACCTGCATGGAGGGATGCACAGACACCCCGGCTGCAGCTTCCTGCTGCCTCACACATCTTCATCTTTCTCCAGTGCTAGTTCCTTGAGTGTGTACCTTTTGTATCTAGAAAGTTTTTGGAGCCATGGTAGCACAGTAGTTAAGAGCCCAACTACTAACCAAAAGATCAGCAGTTCAAATCCACAGCTGCTGGCTCACTGGCTACCCTGTGGGGAAGTTCTGCTCTATTGCTGAGTCAGAACTGACTTGATTGTTCTGTTTTTTGGTTTACAGATGATTTAAAGTATACAGAAGGATGTGCATTAAAAAAAGAAACAACAACAAATCCACTGCCATTTCCAACCAACAGTAACCCTATCAAGCAGAGTAGAACTGTCCTATACAGTTTCTAGGGAGCACTTGGTGAAATCGAACCGTTGACCTTTTGGTTAGAAGCCATAGCACTTAACCACTATGGTACCAGGGTTTCCAAGATTATATGCAAATAATACAGCCATTATAAGGAACATGAGCCACCGTAGATTTTTGGTATCCACAGGATCCTGGAGCCCATCCACCGAGGATACAAAAGTTCTATAAATTCAACTATTTGAATTCCATCAATAGTAGCAACAAATCCTACACAGTTTGCACTCAACGACTAACCTAAAGGCTGGTGGTTTGAACCCACTCAGCTGCAGCTGGCAAGGACATCCTGGCAATCTATTTCCATAAAGATTACAGCCCAGAAAATCCCACGGAGTAGTTCTACTCTGTAACACACAGGGCCACCATGAGTTCTAATCAACTCCATGGCAGTGGGTTTGATTTTTTGTTTGTTTGCTTGTTTGTTCGGGGGCATGGGCAGATTACCTTGATTCCAAATATTAAATGGATTGGATTTAGTGTGCCAGCCTCCACTCTGAAAGAATGGAAGTCCCCCACAGCTGGCAGGCTTGGCATACATGTCCACCAGTAAGAGAAGAGGCAACATCTTGGAGTTACTGCCCACACTTCCTTGCAGGCGGGAACAGGATGGGCCCTGAATCTGTCAGGGACCCAAACCTCTGCACCACTCCCTGCAGAGAGGAAGGTGACATTTTCTTTTCCGCTGCTGACATTTAAAAGTACAGAAAAATCTCGCTCTCCTTGTTGCAACAGTGCAGAAATGTCATTTTCTTCAACAGAAGGGGTGCGGCGGATTCCTCTGAACAAACATTTCCTTGCTGGCTTGGCAAGTGCAGACCTTAAACCGGAGGAAATTTTGGAATCTGTACACATCCCTCACTCTCGCAAGGTAAGAATTCGGCTGGTGGCTTTTGAGGGTTGTTCTCCTCTCTTCATGACTGCTTCCAGGCATCTCCAGAAACCTACAAGCAGATGGAAGGAAAACAACTGCACTGGAAATCTGTTTCCTGTTGCCCTGTGTGCTGGCCCAGCACCAAGGCCTTCAGACGTCAGGAGTGAGCAGCTCCGGGGTGTTGTTTAGGGATTATTGTTTGAGCTGTGGGGTGGGGCCCATCCACTAAGGACTGCAAACATGCTTCCACACCCCGTTGTGTCCACTGGAAGTCTGGGAAGCAGAAGTGAAAGCTCTCTGGCTGTGGGCTGAAGCTTCCCCGACCCACAGACAAACGCAGCCTAGAGCTACTACTGACCCAACACCCACCACCCCCTCCAGCGCCAATCCCATCAGTTCATAGGAATGTGAGGGCTTCCAGGCCTTTGAGCTGACACAAGCTTTGATGTGGCCACCCAGCCCACTAGGAAGATGGCTCTTTGTCCTCACACCCTGCTCTAGGTGTCTCTCCCTCAAAGATAGACCTGAGGTAAAGACAGCCTTCTCAGAGAGAGACAACACAACACATACACTCACACACACACACACACACACACACACACTCATGAATCATAAGCCATGAGGTTGCTTGGTTATGGAGGAAGTCATATATATATTAAGTCATGTTTTCAGCCATGTATAGGCTTTGGTTTTCCTTTTGACAGTGTATTTTAGTATCCTAGGGCTGCCAAAGTGTTGGTGGCTTAAAACAGCAGAAGTGGGTTGTCTAACAGTTCTCAGGGCTAGACATGCAAAATCAAGTTATCAGCAGGCTCATGCTTTCTCTGAAGACTCTAGGGGAAGGTCCTTCTTTGACTCTGCCTAGTTTCTAGTGGTTCCTGCAATTACTGACCTTCCTCAGCTAGAAGCCCTGGCAGTGTAGTGGTTAAGTGCTACAGCTGCAAACCAAGAGGTCTGAAGTTCAAATTCACCAGGTGCTCCTTGGAAACTCTATGGGGTTGTTCTACTCTGTCCTATAGGGTAGCTATGAACCAGAATCAACTCGATGGCAAAAGGTTTTTTTTTGTTTTGTTTTTGGCTTGTGGGCACATCACTCCAGTCTCTGACTCTTCTTTACATGTGTCTGTGTCCATTCCTATTGGATTAGACCACTCTACTCTGATATGACTTAGCTCATAACATCTTCAAAGACCTTCGTCTAAAGAAGGTCACATGCAGCACAGCTACTGGGAGGTAACGACTAGAACATATTTTTTTAGAAGGCACAATTCAGTTCACATAAGAAGTAAAACTTTTATATGTGCTCCCTGTCAAATGTGCATCCTCATAAAGGCAGGCCCTGGAAGAGGAAGACGGAACCCTACCTAGGGGCACAGGTTGCTTTCGCTGACTTGCATCGACATACCAGCAGTCACAGCAGCAAGGGGTCAGCCGGGGCAGCCATCACCCTTCCTGAATCTTCCTCCTCATACAAGGTTCCCTAGCCCACCGCTGCTGGCAAGTTCCTTTTTGAGCTTTACAAAGTGGGAAAGTAATCATCTCTACAAACCAAGGTCTCCTTTGCACTTTAGGCAAATCATCTTTAAAAACACTTGTATCAGGAGAGTTTTTCCATCCTCCAAGGGGACAAAGGTGTATGAAGACTGGAGAGAATATCTGGAAACAGAGCACATGGAATTGTTTCCAGGCATGAGTTTCCACAGCATTCTCTGCATAGGCACCCAGGCCCCAGGCGGAAGGTATATGGTAGAGGGAAAGTGTGTGGTGATTGCTGTTCCTTGAGGGTATCCAGGGTGTTTGGGAGGACATCATCTTTACTCTGAAAGAGAAGACAGCCAAGTCATCCTCTAATTATATGCCAAGCCTTCTTTGTATCCTTTTAGATGGATTCCAGGTGATTAATTAGCCTCACTAAGAAGCAACAACTATGCCCTTTGTTTTGTCATATCAAATAACTCCAAATGGCTTTTGTCCCCACAGTGGGGATTTGTGTCAGCCTTCCGACAGGCTGAATGCCAGCAGAACGCCTTGCCCGATGTGAGCGCTGGCATGAGAGTCCTCTTTGAAGAAGGCACAGACACCATTGCGGACCTGAGCCTCGCCTATGGAGGCGTAGGGTCTGCCGTAATCCTCGCCCAGCGGTCCTGCCAGCAGCTCCTCCGGAGGTGAGCACCTGGCCCTCAGGGCGGAACCTGAGATTTAAAACAAGTGGGAATCTGACTCCGCCCAGGGTTGGCCAAGGCTGGAAAGATGGAAACTTCTCTATGTAAAAATTACTGCTTGTTCTTCCTGTAATTTTGCTAAAGGAGTCAAACTTCACCGTGCTTGAATTAATTGCTGCCCTGGACTGAGTGGAGCCAGCCTAGTTCTCTTAGGCGTATCAGCAGTCCAGCAAACCTACACTGGGCAAACCTACACTGGGCAACGTCCAAGCGACACGAAATGCCCCCGCTGCTCGGAGTCACTGTTTCTTCCTGAATCCTGTCCAGTTCATGATGGAATTGGCCTTAATAGCCTATTTATTTCATATCTGGTTCTAGCACGTCCTTGGTTACACAGCATGCCCCATCCTCACCCCTGCTGTGACCCAGGGACCACTTGGTACAGCTTCCCCAGGCCTCCATTCTCCTGAGGGGCTGGGTTAAGTGATTTCAAAGTTGTCTTCAACTCAGAAAGGGGTTTCTAGGGTCTCTAAAACAACACCATCCAAAATCTAGAACATGAAGTTCTAGAATATGGTGCAAATGATTAATGTGATTGGCTGCTACCCCAAAAGTTAGAGGTTTTAGTCCACCCAGAGGCAACATGGAAGAAAGGCCTGCTGAGCTACTTCCAAAAAACTCCTATTGAACCTCTGGCTGGAGGAAGGGGATTGGGTGGAGAGGAGGGGAAAGGAGACTGTGGGGAGACATGTATGAAGCAGAGAGGAGTAGTGTGCTGTCACCAGGCAGGGAGAGCAGTGAAAGCTGCGTATAGGTGGGCATGCAAATTTGTATGGGAATGTACATTTCCACTCAGTCATAATAAAAAAAAAGGAAAAAAAAGAAAATGTAAAAAAAAAAAAAACTATTGTAAAAACATATGAGCAGGTGGGAATGGTTTATGGTAATGGCTGAACAAGCTAATGAACATAATCACTGTCACTGAACTGTACATGTGAAGATTGTAGAAATGGCATATATATATATATAAACTATATACACATACATACATATGATACACATAAATATATATGATATACATATATGTATGTGTGTGTGTATATATATATATTAAACTCTCTGGAGCACAGTTCTACGCAGACTCACACAGGGTAGCCAGGAATCAGAATCCACTTGAGGACAACTCCGTTGGCATTTCTTGTTTTCTTTTGTTTTTTCAATATGAGTGACAGTGCTTTTTGATTTAAGTCTTCTGGCCTGCAACCCCACCAGGCGCTGGAATGAGCTGACGCTGGACGAGGCCTGCAGGCTGCTCCTGGAGGAAGTGTCTCTCCCAGCCTCAGCTCCTGGTGGGCGAGTAGAATTCAAGAGGACTCTGATTGTCAGCTTCCTGTTCAAGTTCTACCTAGAAGTTTTGCAGGATCTGAAGAAGCTACTAAAGCTATTCCCTGTGCCTGTAAGTGCCCTGGCTTTTATATGCTCCTTGCAACCCTGAACTCATGGCTTTCATGCTACTTTTCCAAGTTGTCACCTGTTCGGGATCAGGCCTTGTCAGGACCCAGCCAGCCTGACATTCAGGTTCCCATCCACAGATATTTCCTATGTGCCCCAAAAACTGACATTTGGTGCCTCAGCCTCCTGCCTATAACTTTTTTCTTCTAAAAAATCAACTTTATTGAAGTATAATTTGCATATGACGTACCTATTTAAATTCACTGAGTTTTGACAAATGTGTAAAATCATGTAGCCACCACCACAAACATGGTATAGAACACTTCCACCACCCCAAAAGTACTGGTGCGTATTTTGCAGTCAACCCCATTACCCACGCCCCAGACAACCACTGATAAGACTTGTCACCACAGAGTGGTTTTGCTTATTCCCAAAATTTATAGTCACTGAAACCCTGGTTGTATAGAAGTGCTACAGCTGCTAACCACAGAGGTCAGCAGTTCAAATCCACCAGGCACTCTTTAGAAACTCTATGCGGTCGTTCTACTCTCTTCTGTAGGGTTGCTGTGAGTCAGCATCAACTCGACAGCAGTGGCAGGTAACCCTAATATTCCCCAGCATGTTTTTTCCTTTTCAAAGTTAGACATAACTAACACCCTGATGAACCTGTAAATTTTTCTCCTTCCTCTGCCTGTCTTCTCCTTTGTCATACCTTTGTTAAGGACTTTGTTTTGATCTGATAGAAATAACTTTTCTCTTTGTTTTGATCTGATGCTAATGACTTTGTTATGTCCTGTGTGGTGACCTGTGTCTTATAATCCAGTCTGCCCACAACCAATGGAGATTACACCCTCCACCCCAGTTGTCAGGCATGAATATCTGTAGCCTGGTAAGGAGATACCAAGTATGTATCTCCTTAGTCTCTTGTCACCATCTCTAATGAATAATTCCTCTGGCCCTGCCACCTGTGAGCTACAAAGACACTTCTAATCCTTGCAAAAGTCATATATATATAAGCTGTAATGTAAAATTGTCATTGGGGACTCCCTAGAGACAGCGTGTGTTACTGTCCATCCCTGGTGGTGTCATTTCCTAATAAACTGTCTCACTCTTTCTGACTTGAAGTACATTTCATTGGCTTGACTACACAGACTAATCACTAAGAAATGTAAAATACAACTGTGTATTTCAAAAAGACCAAAATGTATGTGTATGTAAGTATTTAAATAGCTTGCTTCTAGATTTTCTGATTATAGACTTCTGGAATGAGTCAAACAAAACCAAACATCCTTTTCTCTCTCTCTTCTCTCTGCCCTCTCTCTGTCCTCTGTCGGGTAGCCCCACCCTGCTTCCTCTGTGGGTAGCCTTTGCCCTATAGCTCCTCTTGTTCTAACAGCACCGCTTCCGCTTCCGGGTTGTTTTTGCCTCCAGGGGCTTTCTCCACCTCCCAGCCCCTGATTACTGCTTTCACACACTTTGTACTTCTTATCCTAAGCACACCAGACCCCAAGTAGCACAGTTCCTCTAAAGTGTCCAATTTTCATTTACACAGATGAGGAGCCGAACTGACCACGGTCACCAGGGTCACGCTTGCTGTAGTTTGATGTCTGAATCTAGACACTGAAAGTACTGCAGTGACCCGGAGCAGCTCTTCTGCTTTCATCGCTCTTCCAGAAAAGCTGTGCTCCTGAGAAAAAACGATCAGAATTTGGTCTCTGCTGTGTGCAGTGATTTCCTGCTCATTCTGAGATAGCTTATCCACCCAGAATCTTCTTGTTTCTCCTCCTTCCTCTTCAGGCCAGCTCACCAACAGCCCTCTCCTCAGGGTGTCTCGAGGGTCAGATTCAAACCAGTCAGTCTAGTTCCTGGTATGGTGAAGGGTGGGGGAGGGAAGCAGCAGGCAAGAAAGGTTCACAAACCTGAAAGCTGGGGAGGGAGTGTGGATTCTGGTTACCCACGCTGCTCTGAGCTTGCAGTTACGTGGATTTAAAAAAATAAAATTGCCACCGAGTTGATTCTCACTCACAGCAGCCCCAGGTGTTGCAGAGTAGAACTGTGCTCCCAGGATTTTTAGTGGCTGTTCTGCAGGAGTTGATCACCAGGACTTTCTTCTAAGGAGCCTCTGGGTAGACTTGAATTGCCAGCCTTTCAGTTAACAGCCAGCACACTAACCATTTGTGTCACCCAAGGACTCATAAATACATTAACCTGTAGCTGTTGGGTCAGTTCCAACTCATAGCAACCCTCTAGGACAGAACAGGACTGCTCCAGTAGGGTTTCCAAGGAACAGCTGCTGGATTCAAACTGCTGACCTATTGGTTAGCAGACAAATGCTTAACCAAGACACCACCAGGGCCCCATGGGTGCCAAGCCAAGTGCCGTCGAGTCGGATCCGACTCATGGCGACCCTCGGGGCCATGGGTACATTAGCCAAATAATGTTTACGCCTTAATCACAGACTAACCAGCTTTCTTTCTTATTTGGAATCGTCTCTCAGGACAGCTGCCATTATCCTGAAATTCCAGACCGATTCCTAAGTGCTCTAGAAGATTTCCCTGTCACCATACCCCAGGGAGTCCAAACATACCAGGTCAGTGGGTTTAATACAACTGAAACCTAGAAGCCAATGGAACTGAAACCTAGAGCTGTGACATACAAGCAAGCTTTTCGGAGTTGTGATTTTTTTTTTAGTTGTGACTTTCTCTTGTGAGTAGCACATTGGCCTCCTGTTCAGGCCAAGGCAGGGAGATGTTCAGATCTGAGACCGAGTGCAGTAAGACCTACTCAAAGCTGAACCAGCCTGGAGCAGTCTGATAATCTGACCCATCTACAATAACACACACACAGAACTTCCCTAAGGAAAACTCCTGAAACTTTCTTTGACTCTATACACACCATGATTTTTTGGGAGGAGGGGGGTGGCATTTTCCTGGGCAGCCAAGATATTTTAACCCAGATCTGGGTAGGCTTCATTGCCTCTGGTCTTCCCTCCCCGTCACCCCTAACCTCAGAGGCCCTGCTCAAGTCCATACTCATGCTTTTGGGCTTGGATTTTTGGTTTTCCACCCTCAGGAACAAAAACCACTTTAGATGTCATCACCATGATCACTTTATGTGTGAATAGCTTTATCACTGGAAAAGTGAGAGAGTAGATGGGGTGCAAGGACACCACCTGGGAAAAGATGTCAGAGACAGAAGCCAGGGTGTCCCTTCATCTACTTCAAAATTTTGCCAAAAGGATGACCCAGTCTGAGGCATTGCGACAAACCTGGAAAGATGATTTCGCATTCTGGTTCTGTTATTAAATTGCAACTCTCCTCATCTCACTCACTGCAGTGTCCTATTGCCTGACGGTAACCACACATTTTCGAAATCCTGAATAGGGAGGGTTGGTAATCAGCCAGGCCTCTTCTGAGATTCAAGGCTTCTAAAGCAACCCTTGTCTTCCTCTGTAGAGTGTGGATTCTCACCAGCCTCTCCAAGACCCAGTTGGACGCCCCATCATGCACCTGTCAGGTCTTAAACATGCCACAGGAGAAGCCATATTCTGTGATGACATTCCTGTGGTGGATAAAGAACTTGTCATGGGTTTGGTGACCAGCAGCAGGGCTCATGCAAAAATCATGTAAGTAAATGAAGAGATTTTGAAATACTTTTTAAAAGCACACCAGTATATTCTGTCTGAGGAATGTGGTCATGTTCTAGCAATTCCCTGAACCAGAAAACCCTGGAGGCATAGTGCTTAAGTACTATGACTGCTAACCAGAAGCCTGGCGGTTTGAATCCAGCAGGTGCTTCCTGGAAATTCCATAGAGCAGTTATACTCCATCCTATGTGGTCACTATGAGTCAGAATAAACTCAGTGACAACAGGTTTAGTTAGAACCTGAAAGATCAGAGGAGAATGCCCAGAAATTACTATCTTGAGAGGGAGCAAGGAAACAGTTACAGGCTTATTGCTTCCATCCTAAGTGCCACATCTCCCTCCTGCAGCTTCAGGCCTGGCTTGAGAAGTAACCCTGAGGTGAGGCTGATATTCGTCTGGTATTAGAATACTGAAATGTCTACTTAATTGCCAATTGGTAAAAGACCTCTGTCTTGAGTTTCCCCAAAATACCCTTTGTGATGGCCACACTGGTGCTCCCCCAGATCCTTCTGCAGCTAAAATGTTACCAGCAGCAGGGAACACCCTCGTCCCAACTCCATGGCATGTCTGCTCTGATTGGTCAGGGTCTAATCTGGACTAGAAAAAAGCCATTACTGTTGAGTCTATTTCAAGTTACGGCACCCATGTGTGTCAGAATAACACTCCATTCCATAGGGTTTTCCATGGCTGATTTTTAGATCATGCAGTCTTTCTTCCAAAGTGCGTCTTCGGGGGCTTGAACCTCCAACCTTTGGGTGGGAGTATATTAACCATTTGTACTACCCAGGAATCCCGAGTTAGACCAGGTGTTATGTATTTTGATTTTCAAATGCACACTGCCCCTTACTTGGGCTCAGGGCCCTTGAAGCTCACCAATTTCTAGTTCTTAAATATTTTCTCTTTGTTCAGATCAATAGATTCATCCAAAGCCCTCAAACTACCAGGGGTAGTTGATATAATAACAGCTGAGGATATTCCAGGCACCAATGGGGCTGAAGATGACAAACTGCTGGCTGTAGACGAGGTATGGAACACGCCTTCCCAGGTGCTGTGTGAAGGCCGTCACCAAGGAGTATTTCCTCCGACTTGCCACTGCTCCCCAGCTGTCTCTTGCATTAGCAGGTAGACGTGTCTGTCCTCCCAGCTTGTCTCTATCCCTGTCATCATCATTCCGACCCACTCTTCTGAAGTCAGGAAACAGGACAGTAAAAGGAAACTTACTACAGTAAAGTGACAAGTCCTAGTTGTGCCACTAGCTTTATGCTCCTAAGGCAATTCACTGTCATCTGAAGACCAAATGCAAGGAACTAATCTCTGTCAGAAGGATCTAGAAAGAGGAGTACAAAAAACACAGCCACTCCCTTTATCTACTCTGACCTCCCTCCCTTCTCCACCACTCTCTCGCCTCCCACCTGCTTTCACACATCCACTTTTAATAAGGTTGCCTTGCCATCTTGTACCTTTTGATTCAATTCAACAATTAGTCATCAAGCACTTACTTTTAGAGCCAGACTATGAAAGCTCAGGTTCCAGCTCTGCTAGTCATTAGCTCTGCTGTTGCGGGTTTTTTCATCATTTTATTGTGTTGCTGTGAGACTGAAATGAGTCAGTGCATGAAAAGTGCTTAGAACAGTGCTCAGCATGTGAAGGCTCTCAGTAAAGTCAGCTGTTATTGTCGCATCTCAGTAAGGCCAACCCAGGCTGTTTCTCCTCCCACTGTGGAACAAATCACCATGCTCTTAGCTGAACTCCAGATGAAGAGGTAACCTAGGGACATGCTGTACCAAAAATGCCTCCCTTACATTTCAACTCTAAAATGACATCAGGAGGGTGGTGCCTGTGGACCAAATTTGATAAAGGACACAGCAGATTCAGGCCATAGCTAATTATACATTCACTCTGGGACTTACAGTCACTGAGCAAAATGGTCAATGGAATTGTCTGTATTTACTGAAATTATTTTTTCATTCAAAATTTTTTTGCCACACCACATGTATAGTTGAGTGTGACTCCAGTGTGGTTGTTATTGCTTAACAGTGACTGCTAAGTCACTGAATACTGCTAAAGCTGATCTCAGCCTACTCCTACCCACAATTTTCTACCTGTTCCATGAGTACACTTTCCACAGGTACTTTGCGTGGGCCAACTTATCTGTGCTGTGGTTGCAGAGACTGAGGTACAGGTGAAGCAAGCAGTTGAAAAGGTCAAGATCACCTTTGAAGATATGGAGCCTCTAATCTTCTCTATTGAGGTAAGCAAGGCTGTAAGGCTATAGAATCAAAAGGACCTCTGTAACTATGTTTGTGTGACACTAATTCAGGGTTCTAATTTGTTCTTGTCACTGTCTTTGGAAAAATCCACCTTCTGTCGAAGGTATTACTTGCAAGAGTTGGAATTAGCTTTGCCTTCCAAAACCAGGAAAAAAAAAAAAAAAACAGAATAGAGATTTCTTTCTCTCTTACATTTAGAAAGTCTAGACATGGTTAGTACAGGGCTCACATGTGGGTTCAAATGTGAGGGACCCAGGTCACATTTTAGTCCACAATAGCCAATGAAGCTCTGCCATTGCAAATTCATATTCCAGAAAACAAGGAGAATGAAACAAAGAAGAACATGCCCCTTCCTTTCAAGGACTCTTCCCAGAAGTTGCCTGTGCCCCCTCACAGTTCATTATTTGGAACCTAGTCACGTGTCCCACCTAACTCCAAGGGGTCTGGGTGTTTTATTCTAGGTGGCCATGTATCCAAGCCTAGAAAACACTACAGGGCAGTTCTCACTCTGTCACCTGGGGTCTCTACGAGTCAAAAACCAACTTGACAACAACTAACAACAACAATTACTTGAGGAAGATGATAAGAGTGGATACTGCAGAAAATAATGATTTCAAGGTCAAGCCGAGCAGTGATGGGACTTTTGTGGTAGAAGTCCACAGAAACATCCACTCTCATTTTGGGGACTGGATAACGAAATTCAAGATACTATTTCTAGCAAAGATAATGCAAAATTCAGATGAAAGCTAGAATCTGAAGGTTCTGAGTTGTCAAGGATTTTATTTTACTTGGATCCACAATCAATGCCCATGAAAGCAGCAGCCAAGAAACAAAATGATGTATTGCATTGGGCAAGTCTTCTATAAGAGACCTCTTTAACATGTGGAAAAGATGTCACCTTGAAGACTAGGGTGCTCCTGGGCCAAGCCAAAGAGGCTTTCTATCACCTCGCATGCAAAAGCAGGGCAATCAGTGAGGAAGACTTAGAAGAACTGCTGCCTTTGAATTACGGTGCTGGCAGAGAATATTGAATATACTATGGACTGCCAGCAGAACCAACAAATCTGCCTTGGAAGACGTACAACTAGAATGCTTCTTAGAAGCAAGGACGGTAGGACTTCATCTCATTATACTTTGGACTTGATAGCAAGAGAGGCTAGTCCCTGGAGAACACAGTGCTTAGTAAAACAGAGGGTCAGTGAAAAAGAGGAAGACCCTGAGCAACAGGCTCAGGCTAAACAGTGACTGTGGGGATGGTACAGGACATGCTTCATGCTATTGTACATCAGGACCACGTTTCATTCTATAGTACATGGGATTACTGTGTTGGAAAGCACTCAACAGCACCTAAGGGTTTAATGAGAAAAGTTCACTTTCCTATGTGCACATGAAGGCCCCAGAGCACCCTGAGTGAAAACATTTGGTTTCCTACGTCGCCTTAACAAATTACCACAAACTGAGTGACTTAAAACAACAAAAATTTATTCTCTCACACTTCTGGAGGCCAGGCATTTGAAATCCTGGTGTCAGCTGGGTCATGCTCCCTCTGAAGAGTCTAGAGAATCATTACAGGCCTGTTCCAGCTTCTGGTGACTCTCCACTGCCTTGGCCTGGGACAACGTAACACCCAGTCTCTGCCTCTGGCTTCATCTGGCTTCCCTCCTTTGCTCCTGCCCCCAACTCTTTATGCCTGAAATCTCCTCTCCTTTCTCTTTTAAAGATACCAGTCATTCGATTTAGAGCCCATGCTAAGTCCCTAAATAATCTCATCCCAAGAATTTAATGCTGTAATTACATCTGCAGAAGCCCTCATCCCAAATAATGAAATAATATTAGGTTCCTGAGACACAGGGATTTGGGAGAGATACAATTCAACCTACAACAACATTCACCAAAACTTCAATGCCAGGTACATCTAACAGGTACAAATTGCCTAATATTCAAAGTATAAAAAATGTAATGTCTCTTGATCTCTTTAAACCAAATCAACTTTAGCTGCAAACTCCCGTTTGCCAAGTTTACAAGAAGTTCAAATCATTGTTCTTGGCTTATTCTCCTTCCTTGGGTCATACTAAGATTTTAAATTAGGTTTGTGAATTTTGAACTCTAACACCACATTCTTCAGGGAGGATATAACAGTTACCAAGGGGTAACCCAGAGGACACACCCATGAAGTGTCCTGGTGCTTAGCACAGTTGCAGATTCAGCGTTCTCTCAAAAGAGTGAAACTCAGAGTCAGAAAAGAAAAAGTGTTGTGCAAACAAAAGCAGTTAATATATATAGTGATACTCGGGAGAGGTAATGTAAGTAATGTTCTTCTGGCAGTCCGTGGTATATTCAATATACTATGTTTCAATTTGTTTTCTAAATTCTTTATTTATTGCTTAAGTTTCACTTACATATAAGGCAATTGAAAATATCCTGGCTTGGGTCAGGCTCACCATAGTTCTAACACAATAATACATTCAAAACAATAAAATACAAGCGTAGCCCTGAGACCAAACTACACTGAAGAATGTGTGATTTTAGGCAAGTTAGCTGACCTCTCTGTGCTGTGGTTTTCTTATCTGTAAAATGGAAATAAATAATAATATCCACCTCATCAGGTGTTATAAGACTAAATGACTAAATACATATAAAACACTAAAAATGGTGCTGGGCACATAGTACTCATTAAATATATGCATATTTTATAAGGATATAGTCTCTTATGATACATTTCAAATATGGAAATAAATGTATTTCCACAGGTACTTGGATAATGAAATCATAATGTAGCAGAAAATGAAAAAAAAATCTCATTGTATTGATCAACTTCTGCTGTTTTGAGAAATCACATATTCATGGGTGGGGAGCCCATAGGCATTCAGTTGATTCCAACTCACAGTGACCCCACAGGACAGAGTAGAACAGTCCCCGTAGGGTTTCCAAGGAGTGGCTGGTGGATTTAAACTGTTGACCGTCTGTTTAGCAGCCAAGCTCTTAACCACTGTACTACCAGGGCTCCACTTCATTAGAGACAGCATTTCTGAAAATTACATCTGGACTTGAAGGCACCATCATTTATTCACAGTGTGACCTTGAGAAGGTGGTTTTAACCTTTCTAAACACTTTTTCTTCATCTGAAAATAGAGATCATAACAGAATTCATATGAGAATCCATGCAAAGCACTTAGAACAGTGCTAGACGTGAAGCAAGCCCTCAAAAACTGTTAGCTGCTCACATCATCATCTTTTTTATTATCGTTACTAGTGGGAAAGGCCATAGAATCTAAGGCTGATGGAACCTAGGAATGTAGGACATAGGGCCCATACTGAAGTAGAGGAAAAAGACCTCAAGTCTAAAGGTTAAACAAGGCTCGGCTGTCATAAAACCATAGAACAGAATGGCTTCCACCAGTCTTCATGTCTGAGTTGGTTCCTGTTAGGGTCACAAGATGTCCCGGAAAGACCCTTGTGAGATACCCAGCTTCCAAAAACAGTGAACAAACTTCCTAAAACGTCTACTGAGCTTTCTTGCCTCAGGGATGCCTAAAGACTCTTGTATCTTCTCCCTCAGCACAGCTTCAGATTTTTGAGCTAGAGGCTGCTGTACATGAACTGCCCGATAAGTCCACCACAGAGAGAGAATCAAAGAAAAGGGCCTAGAACCTCACTTATCATGCCTTTGGGTCAACCGCCTGCTGTTCCCTGAAAGTCCATGCTGGAAAATGAAACAAGTGCTTCTCAGACGGACCATCCCAGCCTCACCAGGATCGGTTCTGAGCATAGCTTCCTTCTTGCAGAAAATTAGCATGAGGCCTTGCTAGCCTTCTCTACAAATCTAGCAGGCACCCTCCCTGACATCTCGCCTCTGTGGTCGGCCACTACTTTAGTAATCACTTGTTTGCAGGACTCTTTCATGTGCTTTATTTAGTAGGTGACCCTTTTCAGGATTTTACTATCTTTTGAAAAAACTACTGATGAAAGAAAAAGATTGGCTTTTCTGCTTTCTTCCCTATTACTCAGGATGCCATAAAACATAATTCATTCCTATGCCCTGAAAAGAAACTTGAACAAGGAAACATTGAGGAGGCATTTGCAAAAGTTGATCAAATTGTTGAAGGTAAGCTACTGGCGATATTTCATGGGATATTTGCCTAATTTATTAAGGCAGACATCAAGAGCATGTTACTCCCTCCTTAGAAAGACCGTCCTCTAAAGTCTTAGCACTTGGCTGAATTTCTTTTATGCCTCTTCCTCTCAAATTGTGTGGGGCAATAAGGAGGTTTAAGAAGAGACTAAAGAATAGAACCCAGCTCTTGTTGTCTGAACTGCAATCTCTGAAACCGATCCTTAGTTGCCACAGAACACGTGCCAGGTCTGTCAGCTCCTTGGCCTGGGCAAGTTGAGGTTAGCCCAGCTGTGTCTCATTTGTGACTGAATTCCCAAAAACGGCGACTCCTAGCCAGCACCTACCCTCAGCAGTTTCCCTGTGCTTGTGCCGAACAGGAGAGGTCCATACTGGAGGACAAGACCATTTTTACATGGAAACACAAAGAGTGCTTGTTATTCCGAAGACAGAGGACAACGAGCTGGACATTTATGTGTCAACACAGGACCCCGCCTATGTGCAGGTGACCACCCACCTCCTCACCTTCCAATTTCCGTCGTGACAGGTGATCCCCACAGCCTCATGGGAGGCAGCCATGTGACCTGTAGAAACCTGGGATCCACATATTAGATGTCAGTAAAGCAGAGAAGATTCCAGAAAAATGTTTTATCTCCTTGGTCTTGTCAAGGAAACCCTGGTGGCGTAGTGGTTAAGTGCTGCAGTGGCTAACCAGAAGGTCAGCAGCTCGAATCCACCAAGCACTCCTTGGAAACTCTATAGGGCAGTTTTACTCTGTCCTGTAAGGTTGCTACAAGTTGGACTCAACTCCATGGCAGAGTTGGGTTTGGGGTTTGGGTCTTGTCATGTAAACAAAAGAACAGCCACAGTCATTTTAGGTTGAAAATCACGTTCATTTGCATCATGCTTCAATCAACTCTGACTGGATGACAATGTTAATGTTTTTTGTACTCAGTTTTTCTCTGAAATACTCACTAGAGATAACCTTTGGTGTAAACACATCACTTTACAGCATATTTTAATTTTTCCAGTCACAAAATTCTCTAGGCGTTAGCTGCTTACATATCTTTTCCTTCACCTCCTTAGGACCTTGGGTCTGGGCATTTGACTAAGAATCCAACTTCTGACAAAAATCTAGATAGTTTCCCTTCTGCTGGAAGGGCTGTTATGTGAAGACTAAGAATGCACAACAGATTCAGACAATCCCAATTTTTTTAACACTCCAACAGTAGATATGAATGAATTCTGCTATGATGTTGGGTTTCAGGAAACAAAAGTCTCCATTCTGTCCATGTAAAGCCTTCCTATGATCTCCCTTTTACAGAAGACTGTATCCTCCACTCTGAACATCCCCATCAACAGGGTCACCTGTCACGTTAGAAGAGTCGGCGGGGGGTTTGGCGGGAAAGTGGGAAGACCAGCCGTCTTTGGGGCGATTGCAGCTGTGGGTGCTATCAAGTAAGTGCTTTGGGGGGTACTGAAACCCAAAACCCACTGCTGTCAAGTCAAGTCTGACTCATAGTGACCCTATAAACAGAGTAGAACTGCCCCATCGAGTTTCCAAGGAACACCTGGTGGATTTGAACTGCCAGCCTTTTGATGAGCAGCTGTACCCTGTAACCACTCCACCACCAGGGCACCTTTGGGGCTAAAGGTGGGTGTAAAATAACAAAGGGCTGAAGGTAAATCGGTGGCCTGAGAGCCACATGCCTGCTGCCACCACTGGCTGTGTGTCCTTGGGCAACTCAGCCTCCTGTCTTTCTTTATCTATAAAATGTAGATAATAATACCTTCCCTACCACTCTCCTAGAGTTATTGCAAAAGTTTGACAAGGCTAATACGCTATAAAAAGGAAAAGTGTAATTATTACTCAAGTAATAATTCCGCCTAAGCTTCAGGGGACAGTCATCTTGTCCCAGTGGAATGCCAAGAAGGAGGCTGTGGTTGTTGTTAATGGCCCTGGACTCAGCTCTGACTCATGGTGGCCCCTGACACAACAAAACAAAACACTGCCTGGTCCTGAGCTGGCTTCACAATTGTTGGTTTGTTCAACTCCACTGTTTCAGGAAACAAAAATCTTTGTTTTGGGGGGGGGTTTTCCTGCATCAGTCAATATAAAATTAGTTACTTTTTTAAAAAATTGTACTTTAGATGAAGGTTTACAGAGCAAATTAGTTGCTCATTAAGCAAACCATATACCTATTGTTTTGTGATACTGGTTGCCAACCACACAGCTTGTCAACACTCTCAGCTTCCCAACCTCGGGTTCTCCATCACCAGCCCTCCTGTCCCCTCCTGTCTTCCTGTCCTCACCCTTGAGCTGGTGTGCCCCCTTAGACTTGGTTTGCTTTTCTGCCCTGTCTGCTTTTTGGCTGAATGGTGAACTGTGTGTCAGGCCAGTGAGTCCCGTCTTTTTTTGTGAGTTAGACTTTTGTTCTCCCTTTTCTCCAGCTCTGTCCAAGACCCTCCATCGTGATCCCCATCAGAGCACTCAGTGATGGTCACCAGGCACGATCTGGTTGTACTGGACTCAGCCTGGGGTGGCCCCTATGTATGTTGAGTGCCTTCCAACACTGGGGGCTCATCTTCCAGCACCATATCCGACAATATTCTCTGGCGATTCGTAGCGTTTTTACTGGCTAATTTTCAGAAGTAAATCATCAGCCCCGCCTTCCTAGTCTATCCTAGTCTGGAAGATTCACTGCAAGCTGTTCACTGTGGATGACGCTGCTGGTATTTGAAATACTAGTGACAGAGCTCCTGGTATCATAGCAACGTGCAAGTCCTACAGTTCTACAAGCAGACAGGTGGTAGAAGGAGCCTTCTCCCCTACTTTTCCTTTCTCCTTCAGCCCCAAGGCAGGGCGGGGCTGCCTGCCTTCACCTGGGGAGGGCCAGGTTTTCAAGCTCCACTTAATAGAAGAAAGCGTCACCCTCAGAGGCCTCCCAGGCTAACGTGAACCAGGAGGCTCGCTCGCTGCTCCTCACATCCTCTGCACTCCTGACTAGCTGTTGCTGGCTTTCCTGTTACTTATTCATTTCCTATGACTGTTTCTTCGATAATTTGGCAGAGCCCCAATCAGCCTGCCGAGTTCCCTGGTCCTGCTTCCTTAGACAACTGTGTCATTCAGAACTGGCCCCCAAAGCACACAGATTTGCGTTTCAGTCTGCAAAGAAAGGTGAACAAAAGCAGGATCTTAATCTCCTCTCCTGTTCTTTCCATGAGGATCCCCTCCATGTTCACACCCATCGGGGTCCCATCAAGGATAATCCATTGATCATTTTATTCCCTCCAAGCTTTCTGCCTTTATTGCTAGTAGCTGCCATCTAGATGATTTCAACTCCAGTCACCCCATGTGACAGAGTAGAATTGACCCATGATGTTTTTCTGTCTGTAATCTTTATGGAAACATATTACCAGATCTTTCTCCAACAGAACCACTGGGTAGGTTCAAACTGCCTACCTTTCAGTTAGCAGCTGAGCACTTAACTGTTTGCCCCACAGCTAAAGGCTCCTTTTGCTCCTTCAAGACTTTTCTGACATAACTGCAATTAGAATTATCTAGGAAGCACTTGGAAACCTCGGTGGTGTAGTAGTTACATGCTATGGCAGCTAACCAAAAGCTCAGTGGTTCAAATCTGCTAGGCCCTCCTTGAAAACTCTATGAAGCACTTCTGCTCTGTCTGTAGGGTCACTATGAATCGGAATCGAATTAATAGCAGTGGTTTTTTGAGGGGACTAGGAAGCACTTTTGGACATGTTCTCAGGAAGGATCCGTCCCTGGGGAAGAACATCATGCTTGGTAGAGTGGAGGGTCAGTGAAAAAGAGGAAGACCCTCAACAAGATGGATTGACACAGTGGGCACAACAATGGGCTTAAGCTAAAAACGATTGTGGACATGGCATAAGACAGGATAGCGTTTCATTATGTTGCTCACAGGGTTGCTATGAGTCGGAACTGACTTGACGGCAGCTAACAACAACAGGAAGCTCTTAAATCACAATGTCCAGGTGCCCCGGTAACAAAGAAAGCATCAGTCTATATTAAACTTTCCTGTACAGTCAAGGGAAACCCAAAAGGTCGACAGTTCAAATCCACCAAGCACTCCTTGGAAACTCTACAGGGGCAGTTCTACTCTGTCTTAAGGGATACTACAAGTCAGAATCAACTAGCCTGGCAGGAAGTTTGGTTTGGCATTTGCTACAGCCAAGCATGAGAACTAGCACTTAAATTACAGTCCCACTTCCACAATGGTGGTGCTTGTAGTGCTCCCCAGAGCAGCTGCTGAAGAAACTCTTTGATGGTAAGAATCACTTAAGCCCATAGAAATTCCTGTCTCCCTATTCCAACCCATTGAAACAGAATCACCAGGAGAGGGACCTGGAACTGATTTAACTGGTGCTTCTCCTAACCAAGGGAGACCCTGTGGTAGAAGAGAGCCCTGACGGTTCAGTGGTTAAGAGCTCCTTGATTCAAATCATCACCTAGCACACTGTATGAACTCAATAAATATATATGGGAAGGATGGATAGATGAATGCATGCATGGATGGATGCACACATGGATAAATGAGTGATTGAATGGGTGGGAAGGTGGGCTTTGGATGACTAGGTGGGTAGGTGAGGGGATGGGTAGGTAGCTAGTTAAATGAGAGGAAGGATGAACAGGGGAAAGTCAACAGGTAGGCGAATGGATGGATGGGTGGGATAGACAGGATGGCTAACTAAGACGTGTTTTCTTTAGAACTGGTCGCCCTGTTCGTCTTGTTCTTGCCCGTGAAGATGATATGTTAATAACTGGAGGAAGGCACCCATTATTTGGAAAATATAAAGTGAGTATTAAAGATGAAAGCATTTCCCAAGTCAGTGCTGCCCTCACCCATAAATCATAACAAAGATCCACTCTTACAACACAAATGGATTGGACTTGGCAATGCAGAGTGACCATATATTGGATGCACTTTATGGTTCTATACAGCTATAGGATATCAGCCTGCTGACCTCTGGTTGGAGGAAGGAGAGTGGTTGGAGAGGAGGGGAAAGGAGGCTGTTGGGAGGATGAGACATGTATGGAGCAGAGAGGAATAGTGTGCAGTCACCAGACAGGGAGAGCAGTGGAAACTGCATATAGGTAGGCATGTAAATTTATATGGGAATGTACATTTTCACTCAATCATATCAAATAAAAAAAAATGAAAGCATTAAAATGCCTTATTTTATCTGAGCAGTTTTGTCCTTTTCTATTATTTCAATGATGCTAAGTTATAAAAATAAACAGTACTCTTAAAATCTAAAATATTACATAAGACTGCTTTGCCTTCTCTTATCATTTTATGAGGGACTTAATAAATCTAGAGTATAATTAATAAGAATTATAATGATAAAAGTATAATTTTAGGTTATGATAAAACACAACTTAAAGAAATAAGTGAGAAAAAGACCTGACATTCTGCTCTTGTGAAGATTACAGCCTAAGAAACCCTGTGAGGCAGTTCTGCTGTGTCCTATAGGGTCTTTATGAGTCAGAATCAACTGGGCAGCCCCAGCAACAACAAAGAAATAAGGGCTCAAAAAAGCTATAATTATTGTTATAGCAAAACTTCTTAATATAAAAAGATTATTTCACAGTAGAAATGTTTAGAAAGTAATTGATGATTTTATCTGCAAAATTCGTTTTTACAAGCATCTCTACCAAACGGTTATGAAAAATGGCACAAACATTCCTTGCAGAGGAAAAAAAAGAATATGTTAACTAGTGAAGTAATTGAAAATGTTTTCAAAGCACATTCAGTGCATTTTTGTGCAATAATAGCATAAATGTTATTTTTTAAAAAATACAAAACTGCATACTGGAATCTAGTTGACAAAAACACAGTAAAACCTGCAAAAGCCAGAAACTGTGTAAGGTAGAGACCTGTTAGACAAGGGAAACTCAAATGCTTTCCACTAACAGAGAATGACAGAAACCTGGTAGAACTGCACCTGTCAAAGGCAGAAAACTTGCAAGGCCTGGAAAAAAAAGGCAGTCCTGTTGCATTCCAGCTTTCACAGGTTTTAGTCTACTCTTCAAATTTGTGATCAGGCTGTTAGTATGCAATGCAATGTTTCCATATCAAGGCTGCCCCATTTGGGAATTGCTTATAGCATACACAAAGCTAGATTCTCTGATTTTCCCCTTGCCTTAGCTTATGCAATTCTTATACTGCCTGTATTACTAAGGTGTCCTGGTGGCCAGGTGGTTGAGAAATCAGCTGCTAAGCAAAACATCAGTAGTTCACATCTACCAGTGCTCCTTGGAAACCCAGTGTGGCAGTTCTACTCTGTCCAACAGGGCTGACTCAGCAGTGGTAGGTCTGGTGTTAGTTTCTATTACTAAGGCTGTTTTTTTTTTCCATACCACAACATAGTTTTATTTCTTCTATCGACATTAGCAATTTTTATTTTATAATTATCCAGAAAAGGAAGGAAGTTATCTATTGAACTTTTTACTTGGTTTCAAATGCACAGACATTAATATTCATAGTTAGCAATATACAGACACATTGCTGGCATTGAGGCAATTCATGTTGTTATGGCGGTTATTAAGTTCTTTGATTTGGGGCCTGGATTTATAAATCAGGTTTTATATCACAGTTTAGGGACTGTTTTAAAACTAATACTTATTTAGAAGATTTTATATTCTGTTAACTGTAGTAATACTAGAAACTCTGGTAGCACAGTGGTTAAGAGTTACATCTACCAATTAAAAAGCCAGCAGTTTGACTTGACCAGGCACTCCTCAGAAACCCAATGGGGCAGACTATGAGTCAGAATCGACTCAATGGCAATAGTTTAAAAAATAATAATAATAATATCAAAAACAATTTTAAAAAAGAGAAATGGACAGATTTTTTTTTAATTTATTTTCTTTTAAAATAAATATAATTTCACTTTCAAATTAATATAATACATAATTTCATTTTCAAATAAATATAATGACATTATAATAAATACCCTCATTCAAACCTAGCAAATAAGATTTGGTTATTCAGACCTATTTATAAATTAACATAAGAGATATTTGTTGTAAACAGGTTTTTCAAAATTCTTTAAAAGTTTATGGTAAATAGTTTAATAATTCTATCTTATTTATAGTACTATTTTGCTTAGTAAAACCTTTCTTCATGAAAAGTCTGAGATAAACGTCACCTTTCCACTTGACAAGATTATTGTAAGTTCTGATTTTCCCACATTCCCTCGTTACTCTGTGATTTAGTATCTAGCATGTCCCTTGGAGTTGATGATAATGACTATATTATGTATTTCTTCAGACAAAGGGACCTGAAACAATCCTTTTTGATAGAAATGCAATTAAAAAAACAAAGAAGCAAATGAGTTGCTGTCAGTTTCATGTAACTGAAGGTAGTGAGAAAAGAACTGTGCTCCATGGGCATTTCCATGCGGAGTTTTGGAATCAGGCTGTCAGACCTCTCTAGGTGGACTCAGACCACCCCTGGCAGCCAAGTGCTGAACCATTCCTCCAGGCCGCCTAGGAGAGCCTAGAGCTGTCAGTGAGTAGTTCTTCTCTTCGATGTGGACTGTACAGCTAAAAGGGCATGGATGACAGGAGAAGGGTAGCCATTTCAGAAGAATGAAGGCTGCCTCAAATGATTCCCCAAAAGAAACAGCACCAGCTCACACACATGGCTGCAGCCATCTTCAGTGGCTTGAGTTTCACCACCTCGGTGGAAGGACAGCCGTCGCTCACATATGTGCATTCCTAGGTCTCTGCTTCAGAGGCTTCTTCCTAACAAGACACTCTGTGATTCACTCCAGTGCACTGCGGACTTCCAGAAACGCCCACAAGGGAGAAAACCACAATCTAAATTAGAAGGGAAGCCAGTTTAAAAAAATTTTTTTTAATTAAAAAATGAAGGCAAATCTTCCATAATTAAGGAAAAAGAGAGTAGCAATTATATGCTGGCAGACAAGCTGGGGCTTGAGAATTCCATATTGACCCTAAAACCAGGAAATTACTTATTGAAAAGCAAGCACTCACCTAACTCAGGTCAAAAGAAGTCTCTGTCAGTCAAGCACTATAAAGCGAGCCAGGTGTGGTACACCCCGGAGCAGGCAGGGAACAGTCTCTTCTCAGTCCTGCACTGGGCTGTGGTTCACACTTGGCATATAAATCATAAACACATCAATAAAATGTCCTTCGTTTGGTGACAGGTGGGCTTCATGAACAGCGGGCGAATCAAAGCTCTGGACATTGAGTGCTACATTAACGGAGGCTGCGTGCTGGACCACTCGGAGTTGGTATGTGCCTCAGAAACCAGGACGCCCTTGCTCATGAACAGACCATAAAATTGCTAGATTAGTCTTCAAGCAGCATGTTTCTTCAAGTAAATGAATTCCACAGGCAGTGCAAGTATGAACCTGACTTTTAAAGAAAAGGGAAACAGTGTTGCCTGATATACATGAACATCTCCTCTTATCTTAGGTGACAGAATTTCTTCTATTAAAACTGGAAAACGCATATAAAATCCGCAACCTCAGGTTCCGGGGCCGTGCGTGCAGGACCAATTTACCATCCAACACAGCCTTCCGTGGATTTGGCTTCCCGCAAGGAGCCCTGGTCACAGAATCTTGCATCACAGCTGTGGCAGCCAGATGCGGCCTTCCGCCAGAAAAGGTGAGGTTACAGCCTGGGTCCACCAAGGTGGCAGACTAGGCATCTCGACCCAAGGAAACACACTGGAAGAACTACACAAATTAGCCCTGACTCAGGATTTATAATAAATTGTTATCTAAAAGAATGCACCTTTCTCCATCTTACTCCCTCCTTTCTTAATTAAACAAACAAAAAAAAGTTGTCATGGAGTTGACTCTGACTCATGGCGACCCCATGAGTGTCAGAGCAAAATTGTGCCCCAAAGGGTTCTGAGGGGGTGTTTTTTCAGAAGCAGACAGCCAGGTCTTTCTTCCAAAGCACCTCTGGGTGCACTTGAACCTCTTACCTTTTGATTAGCAGCCAAGTGCTCAACCATTCACACCACCCAAGGATGCTTCCTGAAGTAAACCTCTTTTCCTTTTATTTATAAAAAAATAACAACATTTACTTTTTAAAATTCAAATAATATTGCAGTAACTGAAGTAAAAAAGCTAAAGCCCCTGTAACATCAGAATTCCCCAGAAAAACAGAAATCAATTGGGCGTCTCTAGCTTTCCTCATAACTGGACCAATAAGCAGCATGAGGATACATGGAGAAAAGACTAAAATTGTCAAGGATTTCATTTTACTTGGATCCACAGTCAATGCCTGTCATGGACTGAATTATGTCCCCCAAAAAACTTGGATAGCAATTTGATGGGGCCATGATTCCCAATATTGCATGATTGCCATCCATTTTATGATTTTCCTATGCTGTAAATCCCAGTCTCTGCCTGTGGTTAATAGATAGGATTATGTTAAAAGAGGTTAGGGTGGGACTGCCACACCCTTGCTAAGAGAGTTTCCCTGGAGTGTGGCTTGCACCACCCTTTATCCTTTTATCCTACAAGAGATAAAAGGAAAAGGAAACAAGCAGAGAGTTGGGAACCCCACACTGTCAAGAAAGCAGCATCAAGAGTAGAGCATGTGCTTCAAGACAGGAGTCTCACTGGGAACACAAGAATAAAAAGGGGTGCATCCTGAGATCGCCACTAAAAGACCTCAATTGATGGTCCAGCGGTTTTGGGGTTCCTCTGAGAGCATGGCCCCCGGCCCTGATGCTGCCCTCTCCCATAAATTATAACAAAGGTCCACTCTTTGGACAGGAATGGATTGGACTTGGCAATGCAGAGTGACCACATATTGGAAGCACTTTGTGGTTCTAAACATCTACAGGATATCATCTTGCCGACCTCTGGCTGGAGGAAGGGGAGTGGACGGAGAGGAGGGGAAAGGAGGCTGTTGGGAGGATGAGACATGTATGGAGCAGAGAGGAATAGTGTCCAGTCACCGGACAGGGAGAGCAGTGGAAGCTGCATATAGGTGGGCATGTAAATTTATACGTGAATGTACATTTTCACTCAGTTATGTTAAATAAAAAAAAAAAAAAAAGAGTAGAGCATGTGCTTCAGACCAAAGAGAGGTCTTGTGCCAAGATGCATCCTGACAAAAGACTGATGCAACACAAAGACCTTCCTCTAGAACCAACAAAGATGGCAAGGCCTTCCCTTGAAGCAGACACGTTAAATTTGGACTTGTAGCCTACTGATCTATATAACAATAAACTTTTCTTGTTAAAGCCATCTACTTTGTGGTCCATCTGTTGGAGCAGTACCAGATGACTAAGACAATGCCCATGGAAGGAACGGTCAAGAAATCAAACAACGAATCACACTGAGCAAATCTGCAGCAAAAGATCTCTGGAAAGTGTTGAAAAGCAAAGATGCCACTCTGAGGACTAAGATGTGCCTGATATGCATGCCAAAGCTGGACAATGAATGGGGAAGACCAAAGAAGAATGAATGTCTTCAAATTAAAATGCTGCCGAAGAATACTGAATATACCATGTACTGCCAGAACAATGAACAAGTCCGTCTTGGAAGAAGTACAGCCAGAGTGCGCCTTAGAAGCAAGGGTGGCAAGACTTTGTCTCACACACTTGGGACATGTTATCAGGGGCAAGCAGCCCCTGAGAAGGACCTCCTGCTCAGTAGAGGCCAGTGAAAAGGAGGAAGACATTTGACGAGATGGGCTGACACAGTGGCTGCAACAACGGGCTCCAACACAGCGATGACGGTGGTGACAGTGTAGGGAGGGCAGTGTTTCATTCTGCTTCATACATTGGGTTGCAATGAGTTGGAACCAACTCGACAGCACCTAACAATGAGAATGATCTACATTCTACTATGACTAAATAGTATTATGTAATACAATTACATTGTAATTTATTTAACCACTCCATTATTGATACACATTCAGGCTGTGACCCATTTTTGACTACTGAAATGATGCTGCAGTGAACATCTGCAGCCTCTTTCTGGTCTGGCACAGCATACACCCAGCGCTCATTCTAGGAGATAGTGCACAAAGGCAGTACCTTAGAGGGCACTCTCTCAGCACGCCTCTTCGGCACCGACAGTAAGTTGCTTGCGTCTAAGCATGAGCTGTCTACTAGCCCTGCTGCATGCCCTGAACCTAGTGGAAATAGAGGAAGGCTGCCTCCATTCAATTCCCTGCATCGCACTGCCCCTCACAGACCAGTCACTGCGCTCTACTACCCTCTACTTCCAGAGAAGACAGTTCCTGATTGGCACACTGAAGAAGAGATGAAAAATAACCCTCATTAGTTTTGCGAAAGCATATGCTGTTCCAAAAAAAAAAAGGAAGAACCAGATGCTGTTTTCCCCCATCCAAAGTCTATGCTTTAGTGAGGAGCCTTTTCAAATCTCTGTTCTGCAGTCAGTTTCTGTCTTACCAGGTCTATTGACTTGATCCCCCATCTATTTCAGA
This sequence comes from Heterohyrax brucei, assembly GCA_028571685.1. Lineage (NCBI taxonomy): Eukaryota > Metazoa > Chordata > Mammalia > Hyracoidea > Procaviidae > Heterohyrax > Heterohyrax brucei. Next base: position 110,100,457 of record CM053146.1, read on the forward strand.
TCAGGGAGAAAAACATGTACAAAACATTCGATAAAACCATCTACAAACAAGCCTTCAGCCCTGAGACACTGATCAGCTGTTGGAATGAATGTCTGGACAAGTCTTCCTTTCACAGCAGAAGGAGGCAAGTGGAAGACTTCAATAAGAAGAATTACTGGAAGAAGAAAGGCATGGCTATTATCCCCATGAAGTTTTCAGTTGGCTTTGCTGCTACCAGTTACCATCAGGTAAGAGTCAGTTTTCTCCATGACTCTATTAGGCCTGGTAAGTAATCCTCATGTCAGAGACACTCCTGGCCCCGTCAACTGTGTCAGCTTTGGGGGAGTGTGACATTTCCAGGAAACTGAACCCTCACCTCAGCACTAGGGAGAAATGTACTGACCTGACCCTGCCTGAGCAGCTCTGTTGTAAACACTTTAATGTAGTGAGGTGGGAAATGGTTTCAACAGCAGAAAATAGCATTAGCAAGTATAAGCCCTGTGCAGTATCGCTATGAAGGTGGAGCACTGGTCCCCAAGGACTCACCGCTATTTAAGAGGAGAACAGGCACTCAGTAAGGCCATGGTGCTGTGCTTTCTGAGTGCAGGTCTCTCACAGCTTGGGAAGGATTGGGGTCTCCCCTGGCCTGTTCCCCAGACTCCTGCAGCAGACCAAGGTACACATGCACCTGCTAAGTCTTGGGCAGAGAAGCCATTCCATTTTGTCCCGACCTATGGGCAGTTTCAACCCACCTCTTCCAGGAATCTGTGTCACTTTGGTGGGTCCAGGAACCCCCCCAAGTAAATTTGCTACTTAGAAATGAGTCATTCATAGGCTCAGAAGAGGGAAGGAAGGGCAGCATCAGATGAGTCCATTAAACAGAAAGGAATGGTACAGGAGAGTCTTCTCAGCAATTGCAGTGGGTTAGATCCAGGAAAGCTGGTTAGAAAGCTGGGAGAGGTTGTTGCTGCCCATTTCTGTCCATCAGAACCAGAAAAGCCAGGAACTCGACAGATCTCACCTGTATTAGCTGTCCCTGGAGCGGACACCACTGAGTGCATCGTTCCACTTGCACTCTGCTCTTGGTAGCCAGTAAGTGTGCACGCGCGCGCGCACACACACACACACACACACACAAGCTCCCCTGCCAAAAGAAATCCTTCTCAGGAATAAAGCAGTTGTCCTAAACTCCCTAGTCAACTGGAGTCAGATGAACCTGAGAAATTCCAGGACCTGCTACATACTAGCTGTGTGACATTAAGCCAGTTATTTAACCTCTGTGAGCCTCAGCCCAATCATAAAATGAAAACAACAATGACTCTCTCAGGACTGATGGGGATAAATGAGATACAAACACAAGGAAGGCGCTTGGCAGGATTCTTGGCACACTCTGGATGCTATTCAGGGGTAGCCCCAGGAGCTCTCAGAAACCCCTACTCTGAGGGCTGTCATTATTCTGGTGGGCAGAGTAAGACTCCCTTGTCTTCTGGGTCACGTTCCTCTTAAGGTCCAGCGTAAACAATCTACAAAGAGGTGCAAGAAGGTTAAATGCCAGGCCCACACTCCTGGGTGGGACCAACGGCTGGCACATAAGAAGGCCCAGCCGGCTACCCCTCATCTGTGTGGATGGCTGCCTTCTGCAAAACTACAACCTACTCTCTGCCGTCTCTCTAACTCACAGTCAGCCAGCTTTGCATCCCACCCCAAAAGGCATCTGTTATGGATTGAATTGTGTCACCAAAAAATATGTATTTAAGAGCTAACTCCTATACCTGTAAATATGACCCAGTTTTGAAATAAGAGGTTTCTTTTGTTATGTTGGAAAGGCCAGTGGTGTAGTGGTTAAGTGCTATGGCTACTACCAAAAGCTCAGCAGTTCAAATCCAGTAGGCACTCCTTAGAAATTCCATAGGACAGTTTGTGTCCTATAGGGTCTCTATGATTGGAATCAACTCTGATGGCAAATGGTTTTGGGTTTGGTTTTTGTTATGTTGACGAGGGCCTATCAGAGGAGGGTGGCTTCTGAAGCCAATCACTTCTGAGTTACAAAAACAGATGAGACACAGGGACACAGACATGGGGAAGAAGACAACAGACGGCGGGGACAGATGCCAGGAACACCAAGGAGTGCTAGCAGTACTAGAAGCTAAGACAGACAGAAGAGGACTTTCCCCTAGAGCTAGTTCCTAAATTCACACTTTTAGTCTCCTATACTGAGAGAAAAGGAGTTTCTGTTCTTCAAAGCTACCCACTTGTGGTGTTTCAATTGTGACAGCACCGGGTACCTCACACCCCAAACCAAACCCACTGCCACTGAGTTGATTCTGACCTACAGGGACCCTATGAGACACAGCAGACCAGCCCTACAGAGTTTCCAAGACTGTAAGTCTTTACGGAAACCGCCCATCACATCGTTCTCCCACATAGCAGCTGGTGAGTTGGAACCATGAACCTTTGAATTAAAAGCTGAGCACCTGGACTGCCGCACCAGCCCAGCTACTTGTACCTCAGATAGTATATTTACAGGAAGCAGTAACTCGAAGTCCTCAGTTGAACAGCCTCCAGCTTCCCAGAGTTCTAAATTGATGTACCTAAGAATTACCTGGCTAGGAGCTAAAGCATGTTATTTCAGGTCAGCAGATGACTCACAAACCAGCTGAAAGTCTATCCTTTAAAACTGGGTGTGAGAAGCACTGCCATTAGAGGGAGTCAAAAGACCCACCAGCAGTAAATACTCTTTATGAACACTTACAAACCCCAAATTCCTCAGAGTCAATCCTGGGCCTCCAGACATCCCCACAAACTCAAGTCTTAATGTATTCTTCCTCCTCCTAGAAAGAAAAATGCCACTCTTCCATTCATTCATGTAGCAGGCACATATTTGGTGTGTCTGTGGTTTGGATCTGCTCTCAGTTCTTTACAGGACAAAAAGATAACTAGGGGTAGGTGTCCTTCTTTGGTGAGACCCTCGAGAAGAGCTGGTAGTTGCTACATAAGACTGAGTCCAGAGAAGGGTGATTGATCCTTCCTAGGCAGAGAGGAGAAACCTGCAGGGAAGCTTTCAGAGAACGAGACTAAGAAAGCTGAAGACTGGGAAGGCAGGTAAGGAACAGGACAGAGGAGGAGCAAGCCCGGAAGAGAGCACAGCATGACCAAGGACAACAGCAAGCAAGGAGCAGCGGTGAGGCTGGTCTCAGAGGCAAGCTGGAAGTGGCAGGGATGAAGCTGGACAAGCGGGAAGAGGCCAAATCCCCAAAACCAGCTGCTGTGGACTCAACTATGAGACATAGGAGCCTCATCTGTGTCACAGCAGAACGGTGTTCCAAGGGGTTTTCACAGCCTGAGTTTTCAGAAGTAGGTCTTTCTTCTGAGACACCTCTGGGTGCACATGAACTTGCAATCTTCAAAGTGCCTTAAGCACTGGCACTACCCAGGGGACTCCCTGAGTCGCAAAAGGCCTCGTGGATTATAGTAAGGAGCCAGACTTTCCCTTAAGCAATGCGGAGCTTCTGCCCAAGGTGAGTCCTTCTCTCCCTCATGATTTCATTCAAATGTCACTCTGGAGACCCTTCCCTGAGCTCCACAGAGGTTAGAGCCGTCCTCCCAGGTCCCCCAGAGCCCTTCACGCCACATGCGTTGTCTCACCAACCAGTCTGCACTACACTGACTTGACTTCCAGTCTGTCTCCCCACCAACTGTGAGCAACTTCAGGAAGGACCCCACCTTACTCATATTTACATATCCATCTGAGCACAGCTTTGGCCCAGTCCTTTAAAACAGTGAATGAACTAGTTTAGGGGCCAGTCAAAGGCTTAATCAAGGGAAAGAGGAACCAATACAACTCCAGAGTGATGCAAAGAAGTTCCTTCTAAAGCCAGGTTCCTAAGTAGGAATGTTCTTGACAGGTGACTTCTGTGCACACAGAACTAGGTTCAAAATCCCCCCGGGAAAGCTTGCCTGTCTGATCCCTGCGTAAGAGTGGTGTCTCACTAACTCATTCTTTATACTGAACCTCACTAGAAGCCTGCTTGCCCTGAGCAGTACATTCTGCATTGTTTTACCAGGCAGCTGCACTCGTTCACATCTACACAGATGGGTCCGTGTTGGTCACACATGGAGGCAACGAACTGGGACAAGGTATTCACACCAAAATGCTCCAGGTAAAATCATTTCATTAAATTCATTCAATCTCACTATACATTGTTGGCCTGATTGACATTTAGGGCTCATCTTTTAGGCTAATGACAACTCCCTGTACTCGAAACCCTAGGATCCTGAGTAGTTAGTTGAAAAGCTTCTTATACGTCAACTAGAACGGCTGAGGTGGCAGAAGTCTCCTACATGTGCAAACACCCCTGGAGCTTGGCAAGGGTTTATGGGTGAAGTTAGTCAAGTCTCCACTAATGAGCTGGTGGAGCCCCAAAGAGGCCTGACTGGACAGGGTTTCTAATGTTTATTTTCACAAGAATGGACTAACACTTCATCATTGTCATCGTTTAATAATTTCAAAAGGATTTTAACATGAAAAAAGTAGGCAATACCATCTCAGGGGAAAAACACAATGTTAAATTGAATAAACATAGTAATAAATTTACTGGGTTATCATAGGGCATATCTGTTGTTTTTGACTATCCAGGCCTTAGACCCTTTGAAACACTAAAGCTCTCACATCCCATATAGTCCTGAAGGAGTCCTCAATCCCAGGCCTGTTAGTCCCTTCCTCCTCTTTACACCTATACCTGCCACAGGCACAGGCACAGAACTCACACCTAGCCAACAATGATTCCCAGACCTCCCTGGCTGCAGGAATTGGGTCCAAGAAGAAGATACAAGACTTAAGCAAGGCCAATCAGGTCCTTTCCTGGGTGAAATGTAGATGCTGGGCAACAGAAACTACCTTTCCCCTGAAGTTATTTATCCAGGCATTGCAGGCAAGGGGTCACAGAGGCTAATGCTCTTGAGTCATGTACAAAATTACTGCACTCCTGGAAATAATATGAACAACACAGAGAGAAAAGAAAATATGACACATCATAAAGCCCCTCAGTACAGACCAACCTGATCCAACCTGATTCTAGCTCCACCTCTTCTTCACAGTTATATCAACCAATAAATTCTCTCACCATCTTCAAAAAGCAATAGATTGTTCTCTTTTTTCTGTCATTTTGCATCTTTACGGCAAAACTTAATCATTGAATGGTATTAGTCTGAAGACTGAAATTTGGAAACAGGAAAGATACATATCAGCAGAAATCTTGAAAAGATGTTTTTGCAAAAAAAAAAAAAACAGCTTATTTTTTCCCTTCTTTCCCTCTTTTTCATTTCCTTCCTCTTCACCTCTTTTTGATCACACATTCTAATTGCCATATATTTGTCTCCTAGAGAAAACTCAAGGACAGAAACAGAGAAAAATAAACAGAAAATACCAGCAAAATATATGCAAGCAGGAACAAAGAAGAAAAGAGGGAAGAAGCTCAGGCTAAGATGGGAGAGGGGGCAAGGGAGATGACAGCTTGTTGGGATCTCTCCAAGTTCCCATGACACTGGACAGCATTAGATTCTGGACCAAACACTGAGTCAATCAGTCAGATACATTTTCTGTCCCTTTTTTCCCCTACTACTGTCACCAAGTCTGAACGTCTCAACTTGGCCTGTCCCCCTAAACTTGTCAGAAACCCACCAAACCAAGCGCACTGCCATGGACTTGATTCTGACTCGCAACAACCCTACAGCACAGAGTGGGACTGTCCCATAGGCTTTCCAAGGAGAGCCTGGTGGACTCAAACTGCTCACTTTTTGGTTAGCAGCTATAGCCCTCAACCACTATGCCACCAGGGTTTACCTACACATGTGAAACTTCAGAGATAGGATCTCTTTAACATCCCGGATGCAGTAGCTGAATTCGAAAGGAAGAATCGTATGGATCATGACCACAAAATTGTTAAAAGAATCGGCATGGGGCCCTGCCGAAACAGTGGTTTGATATTTGTAAGACATATTATTTTATTATTTTAGAAAAGACCGTAGATGTAATTTTTAAAATACCTTTTTTCCATTATTAAGAAAAATAATGACTTCATTCTTCCTAGCAGTCCTTGCCAGACTTGAAACTATTTACTTTTCTCATAGGTGGCCAGTCGAGAATTAAAAATACCCATGACTTACATGCACATCTGTGAGACAAGTACAGCAATGGTGCCTAATACAGTTGCCACGGCAGCCTCCATAGGTTCAGACGTCAACGGCAAAGCCGTGCAGGTGATTCCTCTTGCCTGGCTTTCTCCTGTGCACTTTTTCCACACTTCTGGTTTTTCTTAGCAGAATACAGGCACAGAGCAGTCATCCCTGTCATTAAGCATATGTATTGTTGTTAATTGCCATGGAGTGGATATCATTGATGGCAACCCATGTGTATAAATTGAAAAAAAAATAACCAAGAAAACAAATGCACTGCCTTAGAGTCCATTGTGACTCATAGCAACCCTACAGGACAGACTAGAACTGCTCCATAGAGTTTCCAAGGGGCACCTGGTGGATTCAAACTGCTGCCCTTTTGGTTAGCGGCCATAGCAGTTATCCACTATGCCTCTAGGGTTTCCGTGTGTATAGGACACCCAAAATGCCTGAAGAGTCTCAGTTAAATTAAGTATATAATAATTTGGTCTTCATCCCTGGTTCCTGCGAGGTAACCTCTAAATCCTTGCAATTTCCAAGTGATAGAAGTGTCTTTGTTATTTTGCTTTATTACTGCACACCTGATATTACGCTAATGAGGTAACTCACAGTAGTGCCCCTCCATGGATTACACTGGGTAGGAACTGCCTACAGGTGAAAGACTAACCTTGTGATTGGAGAGTTCAGGCTTTGAGCTACATGGCATCAGCCTGACCTCAAGGGAAAAGAGAGGGACAGAAAATGGGGTTCAATCACATGGTCAACAATTCAGTCAACCATGCCTATGTAATTAAACCCTGATGAAAACGCTGGACACTAAAGCTTGAATAAGCTTTACTGGTTGGCAATACACTGCATGTTGTCATACATTACAATGCCAGGAGGGTAATATATCCTGAAGACAAGGAAGTTGCATGTTTGAGACTCCCCTAGACCTTGTCCTATGCATCTTTCTCTTTGGCTCTGTTTGTTTGCTATAAAAAACTGCAGTAGTACGTATAATGCTTTCCTGAGTTCTATGATTCATACTAATCAATTATCAAACCTGAAGAAGTAGAGAGACTCCTTGAATTTGTAGCCAGCAGACCAGAAGTGAGGGTGGGATGGGGGTCCCCGAGCTTGAAGCTGGTGTTTGAAGGGAGGACAGTCTTATAGAAGACTATGCCCTTAACCTGTGATGTCCATTCTTAATCTGTGCAGTTGCTGTCAGAAGTCACTACAGAAGACTAACCTGAGGTGACAAATAGAACCAGAATATGAGGGATCAAACATAACGGAGGGTCTCTTTTAGAGGGAGTGTTCAGCCATTCAAGAACCCAGATAATGGTAGTCCCGCCACGTTCAACATGTGGCTTTCAAGGCTGGCCTTCCAGTTAGCATGGAGCAGCGTGTGGGAGACTCTGGGTCAGACTTGGAAGTGACGCAAGTTACCTCTGGTAATTCACTAGCAGACCCTGTCTCAGGGCACGCCTGACTGCAAGGGAGGGTGGGAAACACAGAATAGTAGGAAATTAAAAGCCCAGCTACTATGGAAGAAGGGAGAACGGATTTTAGCAAGGAAACACTCTTCTCCAGCCCCAGGGGACACAAGAAAAAATCTGGGTGCTAAACACAGAGCAGAGCTGTGCAACTCCAGTGCTGTCATCAGTGGCATTTTACCAGAATGCCCACAGTTTTTCTTTGTATTTATGTTCTACATTTGTTTTGTTTTTGTTTAGTGCTCCATTTTCACTAGCTCAGAATAGATCCCTGGCTCCACATTCCTTCTTTCAAATATCTGATTTCATGTGCTTTGGGTGGTGCAGTCTATTTGTCAGTACTTTGGTTCAGTTTTTCCATTTTGACACTGTGGGGAGGCATATTCCTCCACTTCCAGGGCATTGTACTTATGCCCCCAACAGGAATGAGTTTCAGATCATTTTGGTCTTTGTGGGCCACATTTTAGAGATTTTCACTCAGAACAATAGCATGGGGAACCTCAAATTCATGAGATCCAGTTTTAACTAGGGTCAAACACAGGAGAGGAGTATTCCATGAACGTTTCTTAAAACCAAACAATAGTTTAGCGTAGCTAGTAAAAAATGTCTGCCTTGATTTTAAGAACTATCTACATAGAATCAAATTGACAAGAGCAACTCAGAAGAATAGACAAGAACCTTAGGGGGCAGTGAGTTTACGTTAATGTGGAGGAACAACTCAGAAAAAGAGGGTGAGCATGGTTGCAAAACTTGAAGAATGTCATCAGTGTCACTAAACTGTACATGTGGAAACTACTGAATTGGTGTATGTTTTGCTTGTATATTCTCAACCCAAAAATAAATAAAATTTAAAACAAAAACAAGAACAGAGGAGGAACAGCTCAGGGTATATGGGTTTTGTCAGCCTGAAGCAAGGGTTAAACCTTCTAGGGTATTGAGTTTAAGGTTTATGTATCAAGGATCAGAAACTTTATAGATCTAGGTTCTTACAAAGAAAGTCTAAGTAAGCCAAGGTCTTCATTGCATGCAGTTGGATGATGAAGGACTGGATGAATTAACAGAGGGATGGACAGAGAGTTAAACTGTGTTCCAGAACCAAAGGGAGACAACATGTCAGCACTGCAAATTAAAAACCAGAAATGTGGCTGAAACTAGTGTTTGGACTGATTATTTGAATGGCTGGGAAACACAGAAGCTATGGATCACACATGTAGGAACACAAAGAAGAAATTTAAAACACGAATATCCTAAGAAAGAGAACATAAGAGCAAAGATTCACCTGAGTCCATGTGTTCACAGAAACTAAACCAGAAAGAAAAAAAAAAAAATTCCTCCACTAACTAATACCATTCCCAAGGGGAGGGACTGTGCTTTTATCATCTCAGTGTTCCCCACTGTATCAGCAACAAGACCCTCATAAGCATCTGCTGACCTAATCAATTATCAGTGACTCTTCTTTCACATAAATCCTATTCATCTGGTTCTTCTCTAAAATGGTTTCTCTTCTTTACACTTTCAAGAATGCTTGTCAGATCCTTCTGAAACGCCTTGAGCCCATCATGAAGAAAAATCCAGAAGGCACATGGAAAGACTGGGTAGGTGTCCTACTCCATTTGTTAGTATGAACGAGACAACAGTCCAAACCAGTGTTGGGAGAGAGCCACGGCAGCGCATGGACACTACACAGAGACACTTGTTCTAAGTGTCACAGTGATATAGTTATGTCTCATGCTGCTTTCCTGGCTCTAGGGGTTTCTGCAAAAGGAGAGGCTCACCCAACAGTGAGAAGGCTGGTCCATGACCTGTACCTAGTATGTCTGAAGAGATGTTCCTGGGTAACACAAATGGTTAGTGGTCTGCCAATGGAAAAGTCAGAGATTTAAGTCAACTCAAAGGTATCTCAGAAGAAAAACCTGGTGATTTACTTCCAAAAAAAAATCAGTCATTGAAAACCCTGTGGAGCATAGTTCTATTCTGACACATGTGGGGTCACATGTGTCAGGATCTACTTGATGGCAAGTGGTTAACTGGGTATGTGTGGAGACAGCATACAGGGAACAACAGTTGCTGCAAAGGGGAATGGAGGTGCACGACGAGTACCCAGAAGGTCTCATTCACCCTTCATGAGTCGGAAGGAGGAGCAAAAGAGCAAGCATTCCTAAGGCACAAAGAAAGGTTGATGTTTGAGGGTTAAAAAAAAACAAAAAACCACTGCCATCAAGCCAATTCTAACTCATGGTGACCCTATAGGACAGAGCAGAACTGTTCCACAGAGTTTCCAAGGAGCACCTGGTAGATTTGAACTGCTGACCTTTTGGTTAGCTGACATAGCACTTAACTACTATGCCATCAGGGTTTCCTGTTTGAGGACAGGAAGGAAGAAAACTACAAGACCTAGTTATTACTGAATTTGTCTCAAGGGAAATAATTCACTTAACCCAACCTTATAGTTTTCTATGTTTTATTTCATTAGAACGGTTATTTATCACATATACTTCCTAGAGTTCTAACATTTTAGAAACGAAGGTTCAAATACTAATATTCGAAGCCCCAAATTCTAAAAATTTAGAATCAATCTCTTGTATCATCATATGTAGAAGTTTATTTTGTTTTTCAATCCAGACTTCTAAAGTCAATCAGAAAGAAAATGTTCGTGTATCGGTTCAGGGAACATGTATGATGATTATTTCTACTATTAACAGCAGAGTACCAGAAACAATTATAGATGTCAATATTAAAATATGGAATATTTTTATCCATCAGATGGTATATTTATTTTAACTAAATGTGCCCATTCTGCAGATAGAAGCTGCATTTGAACAAAGGATCAGTCTTTCAGCCACTGGATATTTCAGGTAAAAATTGCAATAATATTTTGACTTAACTGAGAAAATATGAAGTAACTCAATTCCTCTGGTTCCCTTTATTTGTAAAATCAAAAGTTTTACTATATGATCACTGGGTCCCTCTTAGGCCCCAAATTCTGATTACACATAGGTCTTGAAGCTATATGCAAAGAAATATTAAATAATAGTATAACCCTAAAACTACAATAACTCACTGCCATCCAGTCAATTCCCACACATAGCAACCCTACAGTATAACCCCACAGAGTTAAATTAAAAAATATGTATTTTGATTTGCAATAGCTATTTGCTTTTTTGACTATCTTCTATTGTATTAAGAAGATATTAAAAGAGTTTTATAAGATGGAAACTCTCTGCCAACCAAAAGGTCAGCAGTTCAAATGCACCAGGCACTCCATGGAAACTCTCTGGGACAGTTTTATTCTGCCCTACAGGATCACCATGAGTGGGAACTGACTTGATGGCGGTTGGTTTGGTTTAGTGGTAAAATGGTGAAGCAGTCACTGCTAACCCAAAGGCGGGCAGTATGAACCCACGAGCCAATCTGCAAGCGGGGATGGGGAAGACGGCTGATGACCTGCTCCGTAAAAATTACAGTTGTCCTAGAAGGTCCCTATGAGCAGATTCAACTCCGTGATACACAACAAAATATTATTATTATCATTGCAACTCAGTTTTACAAATCTCCCTCCCTTTACTATTCAGCCTTTCTATTTTGAAACTCCCTTGCTGTGCAAAAGGAGGTGAGTGGGCTGATAATCACTAATCACCATTTACAGTTATCTGTCAGGAGAAATCCCTCAGTAAATGAACATTAATTGAATGAAGTATATGATATTAATTTTAATTTGAGTGAGACAAACCACTAAACCAAATCAATAAGCACACACATAAAAAGTAAAACAAATCACAGATCATCACAATTAAGGAAGGAAGTACCAGCCCAGCCTAGTGCTCTGTACAGTGACTTCTATATTCCCGAGTCCAGTTACCCAAGAGAACAAACCATCACTCTAGCCAGGTATATCTTCCATTATATGTTAATATATTGCATTTCCAGCCGATACATCAGGCTCCTAGGAGTTAAACCTTAAACCTACTGCCAAGTTGATTCCAACTTACAGCGACCCTGTAGTTAGGTAAGCACAATTTGGGGTCCCTCTGGGAACACTGATCAGTATCAGCTGATGTTTTCATTGTGCAGAGCTATAGCTGAAACCCCAGACCACTAAGATACAGACATACTGTTAGGTCTTGCAGCACAAGGAGTATCCTCTTTCAAATGGAGGCAAAAGATGGTGCTGCTGTAACTAACTAGGTTATAAACAGAATTTATCAGCTGAAATGAGGTTAAATAAAAAATAATAATGCATTGCTGTCAAGTCAATTCCAACTCATAGCAACTGAGTAGAACTGCCCCATAGTTTCCAAGGAGCACCTGGTAGATTTGAACTAACCTTTTGGTTAGCAGCTGTAGCACTTAACCACTACACCACCAGGGTTTCTGAGATTAAAAGGCAGTTGAAATAAACATCCATAAAATAAAACACTACTATGAAACTATGACACTTTTCAAACGAATCAACAATGTTTGCATCCCCAAGGCAAAGGGTTTTATTTCTTTCATCAGGGGCTACAAGGCTTTCATGGACTGGGAGAAAGGGGAGGGAGACCCATTTCCTTACTATGTCTATGGAGCCGCCTGTTCTGAGGTGGAAATTGACTGCCTTACTGGAGCTCATAAGGTAAGTCAAATCCAGCATTTCTACTGGCAGGTTAAAACAACAACCACCAAAAATTATGTTCTGCATTAAGTAGTCCAATTTCATGAAGTAATACTTAGACGGTAGGAATAAAATTCTTCCAATTCCATGGGACTGTCTCAGAACGCAGCCTTATTCTACATTTCCACTTAAAAAGTAAAGGTGTTGGTCAAGAAAGAATTGCTCATGTCAGCCTGAAGTGTATTAAGTATCCACCCATGTCAATGGAAATTTTTATTCCACTTAGACGACAAAATGACATCTTGAAGTTTTTCCAAAAAAAGGATCCATTCCTAAAGAAAGGATGATGAGTTACCCAGTCTAAAGGAATAGGTAACTTAGAAACATTTTAAAACACACAGCCGTATGCTGATGTTTCTCCAAAGAGAATCATCTCAAAGGTACTACTGACTTCTAAATATATAGACATAGTAGCGAGAATAACTTTCACGTTTTCTATGTAAATGAACATCCAGGATACCTCCTATTGAAACTATCCACTGTCATCAATAGTAACCCTACAGAACAGAGTAGGTCGCCCCACAGGGTTTCCAAGAAGCCCCTGGTAGATTCCAAATGCCGACCTTTTGGTTACCAGATATAACTCTTAACCACTGTACCACCAGAGTGTCCACTGTACTTTGAGGGCTCCAATATTGAAAAGAGTCATATTTAACTAGAAGTTAACAACTTGCACCATTAAGTATAAACCCAAAGCATCAAAACTATGGATATACTCCAGGCATCATCCTTGGAACAAAGAGATTAAGAAGCCTTATATACAGTATACAATAACCCCAAATGTAATAAATTGTGAGTGGACAGAATGGATCTATAACACATCTAAATTCCATATGTAAATGATTCCAACATCACCTTGAGCCACCTTGCCCACAATCAGTCAATTTACATAGAATAAAAAGCACTTGGAAAATACTGACCTGTAAATCTTATCAAAATCTCACTACTCCATTGTTGGTTAATTTGTCTACCATATACATAAGTAAGATTTAAAAATACAGTAAATGAAGTGATATTCTGGAAACCAGTGGCCCTCACACTCAACTCAGTTTCATCTTTGGGACACATATTCAGCTTCCATTTTCATTCTTGATCATTTTTTGAAGCAAACTTCTGAAATTAGGATCAAAGATTTTTCATAAGTTTATTTTCAAACAGTGATTTTTTTATTGTAATTAAATCTTACAATCCAAGTCAATTTGCAGTATAAAGCCCTGAGCACATGCCCTATGCCAACCCTGTGACAGCATCCTCTTCCTTTGTACTCTGTACTTCCAGTGCATTCAACCAACACTCGTCCCCTCCTCACCACCCTCTCCTCTCCCTTCTACTAAGAGACTAGTTGGACAGCCTCATATATACATTAAGCCAAGAACTACACACACCACCTGCATGACTCTATGTCCATAGTTCAGTCCAATGTTGGCCTGTTTCAGCTGGTTTCAGCTCTGCGCTAGCAATGCTCTCAGGGGACCCTGCAGGTCAGTGATTTCTATTTTTCACAGTGTGGCACCCATAGAAAATGTGTGTGTGTGTGTGTGTGTGTGTGTGTGCATGGGTGTGTGTAAATAGCAGACATTGAGGAAAGACAACCAGCCTGGGGGTCCTGCTCTAGCCCCACCTTGGAGCCCAGGCCTGTGTCTCAGCACACCTGTAGCCCACTGGAGGCACCACACAGGTGGGAGGCTGTTTTTAGAGATCAACTAGTTTTCTGACCCACTACCCTGAAGGTAATATTGCCCGATTCAACAAATAAAAATACAGGACACCCAACTAAATTTTAATTTGAGATAAACAGCGAATACATTTCTAGTATAAATATGCCCCATGCAAGGTTTGGGACATACTTGTTTCACCAGGCAAGTCTATCGAAGGGCTTCTGTCATGGACTGAATTGTGTCCCCCCAAACAGGTATGCAGCAATTTGGCTAGGTGTGATTCCCAGTAGTGTGTGACATTCCTATAGGCTGCAAATCCTGCCTCTATGATGTTAATCAGGGAGGATGGTGGTTCTTTCAGTGAGGCAGGACTCATTGTGTTAGATTATACTGTGCCTTGAGACAGTCTTTGGGGATATAAAGCAGATGGAAGCAAGCAGAGAGCTAAAGAGATGTCCTACCATCAGGAAAGAAGCAGTATTAGGAGAAGAGGGACTCTGGGACCAGGAATCCCTGTGTCTCAGGAGATCCCAGTTCAGGGAAAGACTGACAGTGACAGGGACCTTCCTCCAGAGCCAACAGAGAAAGGCTTCTCCTGGAGCTGATGCCCTGTGTTTGGGACTTGAAGCCTACTGGACTGGGACAGAGTAAAACTTCTCTTTAAGCCATCCCCTTGTGATATTTCTGTTAGAGCAGCACTAAGTGACTAAAATAACCTTTATCTAAATAAATTCCTGAAGAAATCAAATTAATGGAGATCATCCAGATTTAGAGTACCAGAAAGTTAAATCTTGGTCTCCCCTATGCCTTTCTTATTATAGTTTAAGGTTCACTTATTTCAATTATCACTGTAGTTCCTTAAAATAGTTTATTCCTTGAAGAAGCAAAACTTCCTTTAATTAAAGAGAAATCAAAGAAATTCAATTACAGGCTTTATTGTTGGAATCTCTGGGGGATGCAAATGGTTAATATGCTTGGCCGCTAACAGAAAGGGTGGTTGTGTGAGCACCCAAAGGTGCCTCAGAAGAAAGCTCCAGCAACCTACTTCTGAAAAATCAGCCACTGAAACCCAGTGGACCATAGTTCTCCTGTGACATACATGCGGCCTCCATGATTCAGAGTGTGGGAGGGGGGGTTTTGTTTATATATTGCTGCTGGCCATCTGTGGCTGGTAAACTAAGACATCCTACAGTTCCATATTAGTGCAGTCCTACCTCTTCCTACTCTACACTACTTACGCCACAAAACATAAACTGGGTTTCAAGACAGAAGCCAGACTGAAGGCCCACTCTAAGTTTGATTCCATCTCCTTCTCTGTCCAGGCTGAGGATGGATAAAGGCTAAGAGGCCAGACTGGAATGAGAAGGGAATTACCAAATCCAAAGGGCTAGACAAGTAGGAGCCCAGGCAATGAGAAGAGAACACCAGAAGTGGGTGTTTTAGTCAGTTCCCTAGTGCTGCTCTAACAGAAATACCACAAAGTGGACAGCTTTAAACAAAGAAAAGTTTCCTCTTCCACAGTCCAGTAGGTTACAAGTCTGAATTCAGGGTGTTCACTCCAGGGGAAGGGCTTTCTGTCTGTCTGGTCTGGAAAGATAAAGGGTGCTGCAAGCCGCACTCCATGGAAACTCCCTTCGCAAGGGTATGGCAGTCCCACCCTAATCCTCTTTTAACATAATCATTTTATCTATTAGCCACAGGAAGAGATTAGGATTTACAACATCAGAAAATCACAGAATGGTGGGCAATCACAGTATACAGGGAATCCTGGCCCAGCCAAATTACTGCACATATTTTTGAGAGGACACAATTCACTCCATGACGCGAGGATCCAGTGTGTGTTATCAGAATGTGGAGAATCCCAGAGGGGTTCCTGATACAGACCCGAGGCGCTCAGGGCTTCCTGTGGCCCCTCAACCACCAGACCCTCAGGCCCAGGGTCAAAGCAGGAGGGAATGAGGGTGATGTTTCTCAGAGGTGGAAGCAGATTAACAAAGCCACAGGCAGGCTCAATAAACGCTAAAATCTTGCAACTCCCCCAAATCAGGGATGCTTTATGGCTGTACAGTTTCCTCAATAAAATGGCCAGATCCCACTGTCATGGATTGAATTATGTCCCCCAAAATGTGTGTAGCAGCTTAGCTGGGCCCTGGTTCCCTATAGTGTATGGCTGTTCTCCGTCTTGTGGTTCTCCTGAGTGTTGTAAATCCTAATCTCTGCCTCTGGTTAATGGGGCAAAACAAGATTACATTAAAGAGGACTAGAGTGTGGCTGTCACACCCTGAGCCCTGATCTCTCGTACAGGGAGTTTCCCTGGGCTGTGGCCTATGCCACCTTTTACATTACCAGGAAAAAAAGTAAGGAGAGGACAGTAGAGAGGTCACCGAGAAAGCGACACCAAGAGCAGAGCATGTCCTTTGAACCTGCGGATCCTGCCCTGAGATGCTCCCAGACTAAGAAAGACGGATGAGAAGACCTTCCTTGGAGCCGGAGAAAGCTTCCTCCTGGAGCTGACCCTCTGAATTTGGATTTACAGCCTACTAGACTGTGAGAAAACAAATTTCTCTTTGCTAAAGCCATCCACTTGTGGTATTTCCGTTTATAGCACTCCTAGATGACTAAAATAGCCACCTACCTCAGACTGTCAGAAGGACTGGATGAACTCATGAATTATATTAAAACAACAAATCCAAAACCAGAATCAGCAGCTGGGTGAAAGACCAGGCTCAATTATTTACTGTGTGACTCACTTCCTCACACAAACATGTCCTGGACTTTGGAGTTGTTTAAAAGAGTCAAACTATGAATGCAAAAAGTCTTCTGGGATCGTCAGTACTAGCAACAAACGTCTTGGCAGAGTTTCATTGGCTCACCCTAACTCAGATGTTGATGGGATTCAATGCAGTGTTCACTGAGCGATTATCTGAATAAACCTTAAAATAATATATTTTTAATTCAGGTTTTAATGGTGAGGTAATTTTTATTCTTGGCAGAAAATCAGAACAGACATTGTCATGGATGCATGCTGCAGCCTAAATCCAGCCATTGATATCGGACAGGTAGGTGCCCACCGGCTGAGACGGACAGCCCTCCTTAGAGTTACTGTGGGGTAGGGAAAGGCATTCAAAAAAGTATACAGCATCACAAAGCTTAAAATTGTCCCCTTCAGATTGAAGGTGCGTTTATTCAGGGGATGGGCCTCTATACCACTGAAGAGCTGAAATATTCCCCAGAAGGTGTCCTGTACTCTCAGGGCCCGGATGAGTATAAAATTCCAACTGTCACAGACGTCCCTGAGGAGTTCAATGTCTTCCTGTTGCCGTCCTCCCAAACCCCTCTAACCATCTATTCATCCAAGGTAAGCACCTACCCTACTAGACAATGTAACAGCTCTGGTTGCATGGCTCAAAGTCAGTGGACAAAATAATAAAAGTTAACTATTACCAGGAGCAAGTCATTATGGACTGCTGGAATTTGAAAACAAATCACCTAGGGAAAACTAAGACTCATAGAAAATAAATGATCCACTCATGTCAAATGATACAAGCAATCTAGACCCCAGGGATTTTATTAATGGCCCTTTTCACTGCAAACACTAAAATTCAGCAAGAAAGTTGACTTCTGGATAGAGTAACATTTTTACCTAAGTACTTTAAGGCTGTATGACGTGAATAGAAGGCATAACGGCACTGGAAATCTTAGAAAAGAGTGCCATTTTTCTGCTCTGCTCAAGCAGTTGGCTAGTTCAATTAACTAAATGTGTTTTTCTCAATAGCACACCCTCCCCTCACAACACACACACACACACACACACACACACCCATCTTTCCCACAGAACAAAGATTTTAAACCAGATCGGGGAACTTGAGGAGCTACTGGGCTTTCTAAGAGTACTTAAGCTTCATTCAGTCAGTGAGTCAGCCAACAATCACTTATTGAGACCCTATTATGTTTAAGACTGTGCAGATGACTCCCACGCGGGTATACAATGATGAATTAGATCTCCGCCCTCTAGCAGCCTGGAGTCTAGCATAGAAGCTTCTAATACAAATGTGCTTTCTGGCAGGGCCTTGGGGAGTCAGGGATGTTCCTGGGTTCATCTGTGTTCTTTGCTATTGCTGATGCTGTGGCTGCAGCACGCAGAGAAAGAGACACAGCCACGGACTTCACCGTGCGGAGCCCTGCTACACCAGAGTGGGTTCGCATGTCCTGTGCAGATCGGTTTACAGATATGGTATGGCATTGTTTGTTTTCTTAAATGGTGATTTTTCTATTTCCTGTTTGTCTTCATTATGCTACTACAACAAGAATACCACAAGGGTATTACAGTAGCCTAGGCCTAACCCTGTGAGAAATCTATTATCTCACAGTGCAGAAGGTGGTTAATCCAAATTCTGGGCATCAGCTACAGGGAAAGGCTTTATCTCTCTGTTGGTTCTGGGGGGAAGGTCCTTGTCATCAATCTTCCCCTGTCTAGCAACTATTTAGCCCAGGGACCCTGAATCCAAAGGACACACTCCAATGCTGGCTCTTGCTTGCTAGTAATGAGGTCCTTCTCCTCTCTGCTTGCTTCTCTCTTTCATATCTCAGAAGAGATTGACTCAAGACACAATCCGATCCTGTAGGTAGTGTCCTGCCTCATTAACATCAGAGAGGTTAGGGTTTACAGTTCATAGGATCATCCCATCAGGTCACAGAATGAAGGACAACCACACGACACGGAGAACCGTGGCCTAGCCAAGGTGACATATACTTTTGGAGGACACACTTCAATCCCTGACACTGCTTCTTTGACCTCTTGGTGTATGTATAACCTAATCTGAACCTAGCTAATCACATTATAAGAGGATAAAATAAATCTCACAAATACTTGGTAGCTAGGTAGTAGTTTTTTCTTTTTTAAAAGCATTTCCCCATGTGTTTATTTAATTTGATCAATTCAGCAAACCTAAAATAGAGTAATTCATCATGTTTCAAAAGCTAATAACTAAATGGGAAATAAAAGCCCTGCTGACTCAGGGGTTCAGCACTTGGGTGCCAACCAAAGAGGTCCAAGTTGGAACCCACCAGCCATCCCTCAGGAGAAAGATGTGTCAACCTGCTCCTATGAAGATTTGTAGGCTTGCAGACAGTATGGGGCAGTTCTGCTCTGTCCTATAGGGTCACTATGGGTCGGTTCTACTGTCCTATAGGGTCACTATGGGGTGGTTCTGCTCTGTCCTACAGGGTCACTATGGGGCAGTTCTGCTCTGTCCTACAGGGTCACTATGGGACAGTTCTGCTCTGTCCTATAGGGTCACTATGGGGCAGTTCTGCTCTGTCCTATAGGGTCACTATGAGTTGGAAGCAACTCAACAGCAGCAGGTAAATGTGAAATGACTGATTTTGCCAAACTGTTAAGAGAGTCCCTCTAGCTTACCCAACCTGCCCTCCTATTCAAGAAAAACAAACATATACACATATAAGACAAAAAACAAAACCACATGTTATGTAGCTGTATTTGATCATGTCACCTTCCATGTTTCCTGTACAAATCTAGAATACACACTGAATAACCATCATTTAGAAATAAGGTGTTCCCATTACCGGCTGCTTCTTACCACTTCATTCCAACTCTTGACAATCCCTCCCAGCCTAGGACTGCCGGGGGCCAGCCTCGGCAGGGTCTGGGATCATGAAGAGATGGGTTGCGTCAGCGAAGAAGAAATGAGACTCAGACAACCAGGAATCTGGAGATCAGCAGCCTGTTAAGGCCTGTCTTTCCTTATTTTTTTATATAATCAGTGAGTGACGTGATTTCTCTTTGAGCACATAAGCTGTTGGCTAATACATTGTGGTCTTTTTTCATGTTAATCATTAGAGTTTTTTAGGTAATGGCCCAAGGCAAGTATATTGTGATTATAATCAACAGTGAAAACAAAGTTATGCCTTGAGCTCAATCAGTTCTATCTGTACCTCAAGGTCAAAAGGTGCAGGAGGAGGGGTCTAAAGGCTATAATCTGGCTGTCTCTATTTGTTCCTTCTTTGCTCTTTATCTCTTCCTGTGGGGACAGTAACCACCTACCATCCCCCACCTTATGCTTTTCTTAAGCTATTCTAAGGGTATTCCTTTAGTATTTACTCATTTGCCATACCAAATATAATAAACTTGGGAGCCTATCCATCTTCCTGATGCAGGGAGTGGGATGTCTATATCTAAGGGCTGTGTGGGGGGTCGTCCCTGAGGAGCTTCCCAGGGCCTTCCTGCAATCTCATATTTCACATGTGGAGGGGGATGTGCAGTTGAGGGGGGCCAGCGGGGCCGGGCCAGCCTCAGCATTCCTGGGCTGGGCATGCTATGTCAGGACTCATTAAGCCAAGGGGGTTGTGACGCCCTTCTTAGAAGGCATCTTCCTTAATCCTTGTGCCGGGAGATGAGAGGGTACTTTTGAGGAAGGTTTGATTAGGATGCAAAATATTATCAGGAGAGTACAGCCAAAAATATGCCAAGGGTGAGATGCCTCCACCCGCCATCACATAGGCGTGTGGCTTTGCTTACAGGGGCTTCTGTGGGTGATGGGCCTCGGCATAGGACAGAGGGGACTGGGGTGTCATCTGCTCAGATGCACCAGCACATGACAATCCCAACCTGCTGCTACACATAAGCAACCTTTGTGAGGTCATCACGTTCACCTCTTGCCTGTTGATTTCCTAAATGCATCAAAATACAAACAGTAATGGCAGCTGATACTGATTGACCGGGAGCCCTAGTGACACAGTGGCTAACAGCTCAGCTGCTGACCAAAAGGCCAGGGGTTCAAATCCACGGGCTACTCCTTGGAAACCCTACAGAAAAGTTCTCTTCTGACCTACAGGGTCACTCTAAATGGGAATCAACTTGATGGCAACAGGTTTGGTTTGGGTTCAATACTGATTGAGCACTGTTCTAAATATTAACCATATTATTTCATTGGTCATTACCACAACTCTGTTAGGTAATGACTATTCTTTTCCTCACCTTACTATTAAGGAAACAGGTATACAGCCACTCGTCACTTAGGCACATGATTAGGTTCCAAAGACCAGGTCATTCTGTGAAAATTGGCATTATGTGAGAGTCACAGTAGCCTAGGCCTAACCCTGGTGGCACAGTGGTTAAGTGCTACATCTGCTAACAGAAGCTGGCCATTCAAGTCTGCCACAAACTCCTTGGAAACTCTGCGGAGCATTTCTACTCTGTCTTATAGGGCCTCTAAGTTGCAATCGACTCAATGGCAGTGGATTTGGGTTTTTGGGGATAGACTCAATGAAACAATCAGTGTTAGTGATTAAACTGCATCCTTCAAAAGTATATGTCAAGTTGGCTAGGCCATGATTCCCAGTATTGTATGATACAAGAAATGACCTGAAACCAATAAAACAAACAAAATCATCTTAACCTTACAATTCTTGACTCTTGAGTTAAGCTTAATATCATAAAACTGTCAAGCTACATTGTTACACAACTGCCAAACCACTGAGATCATGGCCCAGCCACACTGACACACAACCTTAACCATCACAGCCACCATTACTCTTGGTGTCCCTTACTGCCCTTAATGTACAAAATAGCTGGTTAGTAGATTTGTTTACCGTTGTCATAAATGTGAAATGTCAGATAATAAAGTAGTCAATCACTGAGGAGTAGGAGTAGTAACAAGCCCAAAGTTACACAGCCAGTAAGCAGGAGACCAGGATCCCTACTCAGTACCATCTGGCTCCACCCTAATATACTGTTTCCTACAGAAGAAAGCATTGATCCTCTACTTCCTCAAATAGGTTTCTATTTTAATATCTATCTTGAAAGTGGAAACCATGGTGGCATAGTGGTTAAGTGCTACAATTGCTAACCAAAAGGTCAGCTGTTCAAATCCACCATGCACTCCTTAGAAACTCTATAGGGCAGTTCTCCTCTGGCCTCTAGGGTGACTATGAGTTAGAATTGAGTCAATGGCAGTGACTTATCTTTAAAGAAAGTCTGGGTACTTAGCTAAACTCACAACAGCCAGCCATAGAGTGAAAGAATAACGTGCCTCAGTGCAACTCTAGTGTTTTACTGCTGAGCATGTCTGCAGAAATGTCACCACCATAGATTTGGGAGTAACAAAGAAATTTTAGCAAGTAGGAAAATTCATAAATATAAACTCACTGCCGTTGAGTTGGGTCTGACTCATAGTGACCCTAGAGATCAGAGCAGAACTGCCCCATAGAGTTTCCAAGGAGCACCTAGTGGATTTGAACTGCCAACCTTTTGGTTAACAGCTGTAGCACTTTACCCACTACACCATCAGTGTTGCTATCCATAACTATAGAAACTGCAAATAACAAAGATCAACTGTGCTATAATTTCAGATGATGATGAATACTGTGAAGCAAAATAAAGGATATATAGGGGCCTAGAATGTGATGGAGACACTGCTATTGTAGAGAGTTGGCTAGACAAGTTTCCTCTGGATGCTCGCATCAGAGCCAAGGCCTGAATGAAGTGAGAACCTCCCCACAAAATACCAAACCTACTGCCTTCAAGTTGATTTCGACTGACAGCGACCCTACAGGTCAGAGTTGAACTGCCCCATAGTTCCCAAGGAGCACCTAGAGGATTTTAACTGCCAACCTTTTGGTTAGCAGACATAGTAGCACTTAACCATTAAGCACTGAGCCACCAAGGTTTCTGAATGAACTGAGGGAGGGAGCATAAATCTGCGAAGATTATGTTCCAGACGGTGACTAGCCAGTTCAAAGGCCTGGTTCAAAGGTTTCAAAGCAGTTTGGGACAGAGTAGCCCTCAACAGTGCCTTTTTCTTAAGTCAGTGATCTTGCCTCTTGGGTGGGGAAAATTTATAACTGAAAGGCTGCAATTGTTCTCCTAGGCAGAGAGAGAAAAGAATTAGAAATTTATGGCCACACCACTTATCTTCACATCAATAGGGTGTAACCAGGATTGTCCTTCTTTCATTCAGTGGCTTTCCTGGCAATTAGACTCTCCCCTGTTCTAGGTCTACTTCACATCTTTAGAAATTAAGGTTCACTGAACCCTTAGGGACCATTTATCTGAACCCACATCAGAGCGTACACTTTCAAATACACGGGATCAAACTGCAACATGTTTTTTGACTTGAATTGCATAATGATCCACACTGGCATACAATGCCATACTGTGCCACAAGAAAGGAGAAACATCGATGCTATCACTCTTAATAGGAGCCTTGGTGGTGCAATGGTTAAGCACTCTGCTGATAACCTAAAAGCTGGTAGTCTGAACCCACCCAGCGTTTCTGCAGGACAAAGACCTAGTGGGCTGCTCCCCTGGCCATTAAAAAACCAAAAAAAAACAAACCCACTGCCGTGGAGTGATGTCCAACTCACAGTGACCCTGGAGCCTAGAAAGCCTTACGGAATGGTTCTCCTCTCGCAGGGGTTGCTGTGAGTCAAAATCTACTCAGTGGCACCCAACAACACCAGCACTCTATTTGGCCTTTGAAGACGGTTCTCAAACACAATTTGCTCTGATGAGTAAGAAGGTCAGAGTCTCAGAAGGTCTGTGTCCTAGAACATGCAAGTTAGAAAGTCCACAATGTCCTCTTTTAGTAATCCTTTTATCACCATAAAGGCAAATAACAGCCTGCCTATATCTATATCTATTTCTTAAACAGAAGCAATGCTAAAATACTCAGTAATTTTCCACTGAAATTAAACCAAAAAAAAAAAAAAGCATGTAAAAATACTGTGCAGATACAACTCACTCTGTTAAATATTAGAATTGAGGTCTCCATCAAATGCTCATAACTATTAATGACCTTCTTCAAAATAGGCCTCTCCCTAAGAGCTTAAAAAGTGTTTCCACATTAAATCAAGTTAATGTGCTAAGTCCGGAACAAATAACACGTTTAGGACTTGAGTGGCTCATTTTCATGGGTAAATAAGGACCTCCAACAAAAAGCAAGCATTTTGTTACAGAAGTTCTAACATTTGAATGAATATTTACTGTACTAAAAGTTTTTTGCATTGTTTGGCCTTGGTGAACTTGAGTCCAGATCTGTTGACTGCTGTTTTTATACCTGATGAGGTGTAGCGTTGCTGGTGATAGCTTCTGCTCTGAGCCCAGCAGGACAGCCTGGCTCAGCCAGCCATGGCCAGAAACATCCTCTCTCTCTAACTGCTTTTATCTTGATTGGAGGAGCAAAAAAGTATTTCTTGGAAAATGTGGTTTCCACAGTCATTTAAAATTACACAAGGGGGGAAAAAAAGGAAATTTCCCTTAAAGATCTACAGGAAAAAACATAAGCTTTCCTTAGCAACTGTATTCCTTAAAAAAAAAAAATTAGGATTCAAGGCACTGGCAGCCGTAAAAGTCAGAATAGTGCCTTGAAAAATTTGGCAGTAGGACAGATACAAAAACACTATTACCTTGTTATCAGCAGTAGCAAAAAATATTTCTTAATATCACTAGAAAATGGGGTGGAAGGGGTCTCCCATAGCCTGTAAAAAAACAAATTAGCCTGGAAAAGCTACTAATATCTAACAACTGAGCTTTGAAAGAAGTTTGCAGACACGTTTCAGTTCCCCTGGTATTCTGAAGGGGCAGCCTTTAGAATGCTGAGTCATAAGGAATCCACGCAAGCAGAACAAATGGCCAGGTCCTCGGCGAGGCTGAGGCCTGGTGCCACGGTTATTTGTGCGCTGTCAAGTGGGTTCCGGCTCCTAGCAGCCTCACGTCAGAGCGTACAACTTCCCCACAGGGCTTTCTAGGCGGTAAGCGTTACAGAAGCAGAATGCTGGCCAAGTCTCTCTCCTGCAGAACTGCCGGGCGAGTTGAAAAGCACAACCTTGTGGTTAGCAGCCAAGTGTTTTAACGGTTGTGCCACAAGGGCTCCATAGTTACTTACCAAAAACCCAAACCTGTTGCTGTGGAGTCAACGCTGACTCATAGAGACCCTGTAGGACAGGGTAGAACGGTCCCACAGAGTTCCCAAGGAGTGCCTGTGGATATGAAGTGTCGACCTTTTGGTTAGCAGAGGAAGCACTTCACCCCCAGACCACCAGGGGTACCATATCGTTACTTAGCGAGGGCAAAAACCCTTTCACTCTTAGACCGGTCGCCTACTCGAAAGGGCCATGCCTGACCAATCCCTGCTACTCTATGAGACTAGAAGAGTGCTTTGTTTCTGACGCCCTTCGCCTCTGGCCTCCGCAACTCCAGTGCAGTCTTTCTACCTGCTGTCTTCCCTCTTATCACCACCACCAGCTCTTTGCATTTCTAGATGTCCCAACTCAGTGGGTACATTACCAGTACCACCCGTTTAGTTCAGTAGAGAAAACCCCTCCTGCTGTGAGCAGTCTGGTTTTATCTATGTTGCCTTCATCTGGTTTGTCCCAAATACCAGTCCCATGAGATCAGGCATGCCCCATACCACACTGCATACACAATCTTAGATTTCTCTCAGCTAGGGGAGACATACTGCCTACCCTACCAGATCCCATTCTATTTCCTATGTTTTGGAACCTACCCCCACCACAGGTAGGAACTTGCAGCTTCCAACCTGTTCAGCTGAAATCTAAGGCATAGATAACTAGCTGGCCCTTAGGCTAGCACAAACATGCCTCAGTCACATGGATCCTGGGACACGGAAGCAGACTGAATGACTCAGGAAAGACTACTCAGAGTGGAGTCTCCCGTGGTGTCTTCAACAGAATGCTGAGTCTGTTGTCACTTCTATTCCTATAAAACACACACATGCATATCCGTGAACACACGACATGCATGCACTCTTTTTCAATCAGCCCTCCTGCCCCGCCTCTCATGGCTGGCATGCCGTCTGGTGAGACATTTCATTGCTGCTGCTACAGGCTGTGGAACTGGTTCCCCACAGAGGTCGACTGTCCAGGATGCAGGGAACAAATCTATTCCCTGCAGTGCTTCATGACACTTCACACAGTGGACCTTCTTCCTGCTGAAAGATGATTATCTGATACTGTTACTGAACGTATATGTTTGGACACTAGGCTTTAAGACCAGTGACACTGGACCCAGATACTGTCTCAGAAGGTCAGCTTTAACTAAAAGTAGAATTGGTCTTGAAAGCCAATTAGTGAACGCATTGCTTTACACACAGCTATCAAGAACCAGGAAACCCTGGTGGTGAAGTGGTTAAGAAGGACCGATGTTTAACCAAAAGTTCAACTATGTGAGTCTATCAGGTGTTTCTTGGAAAGCCTATGGGGCAGTTCTACTCTCTCCTATAGGGTCACTATGAATTGGAATCAACTGGACGACAGCGAGTTTGGTTTTGGTTTTATTGAGAACCAACCAAGCAGAAAAAGGAGGGCAGAGAGGGGGAAATGGCACCAAGGAGAGCAAAAGGTCAAAGACGACAGGGAAGGCAATCACCAAGTTCAATTCAACGCAGCTTAAACACAAGGGGTGGAATCTTTGAGATAAAAAAGAAGCAAGCAGGTCCTCAATCAAGTGGGTAGAACGTAAGTAAGACCCAGCGAGGTGGGGTGGCAATAGAGTGATAATTGATCTATGTTCCATAGCAGAAGGACACCACAAAAGTCCAACTCTGATGAAAAGAACAGAAAATGGGTTTTGGAAGAGATTGAAAAGTCCCATCAATTTTGGCTGAAGAGCCAACCTAAAGCAATCTCAGCCTAGACTGAGGAGCTCTGTCCAGCTCGGCCCAGCTCAGATGAAGTCGGCTGATTCTAGGGAAGACAGCTAAGAAACTCCCACAGGACCAGTGAAGAGAATAAGGACATGTCCTTTGAGAAGGCCAAACCTAATTCTGTATTTACATTTCAGTACAGATAGGAGCAAACAGTAGAACAGAACATTTAAACATACCTTCAGATGTAAGATGTAGTTTGAGTGAACTATTTTCTTCCTTTTTGGAGTTTTGTGATATAAATATTAGAAAAAAAAAGATCTTCTTGAAACATTGTAACTTTTCACCACCTGTGGCAAGTTTGTTTTTAACACTTTTGTACATAAAAGCCAACTATTCAAACAAATGGAGGTAGGGAGCAGTAGAGAGGAATGTATGTTTTGCTTTCAGGCCAAACCTATGGAGAATTTCCAGCAGAGGGGGCAGTCATGGAGGACCACCAGAAGGAAGGATAAATCAGTCAAATTCTTGGGGCTTGTAGTCCAGGAATCCCACAACTACTGGTAGCTCAAGTCCTAACTGAAAGAGCTGCCTTCATACCCACCCAAAGACCTGGTGATCTGCTCCCAAAAGGTCACAGCCTGGAAAATCCCATGAAGTGCAGTTCCACTCTACAACACACGGTGTCACCATGAGTTGGCTTCCAGGATGGTGAAATGAGTCTAGGATTTAATTGGTAAGAGAGCCATACTCACTGCCATTGAGTCATTTCAACTCATGGCAACCATACAGAGGAGAACAGAACTATCCCATAGGGCTTCCAAGGCTACCGATCTTTATGGAAGCTGACCGCCAGAAGTTTCTCCTGTAGAGCTGCTGGTGGGTTCCAACCACTGACCTTTTTCATAGCCAAGCACTTTAAGCACTGTGCCACTTTGCCAAAGGTGCAGGGCTATTCTCTTATTACTGCTGTTGCTGGGTAAAAAAATCACAAAATTTCGTAAAGCAAAGGGAAAGTTTTATTGGGCATATATTCAAAAGGCAAAAGTGGGAAGCAGACAAGCATGCTGCCGGAGCCATGTCTGTCAAGTCCAAGGAATATTACAGAACAAGCAAGAACGGGAAAACAGATAAGCAAGCTGCTATAGCCATGTCTGTTTGCATCTAAGGGATCTGCAGTATAAGCAAGCAAGAATGAGAAAACAGATAAGCAGACTGCCACAGTGTATGCCTCAACCAAAAAAAAACCAAACCTACTACTGTCAAACCAATTCCAACTCATAATGACGTCAAATCAATTCCAACTCATAATGACCCTATAGGTCACAGTAGAACTGCCCCATAGTTTCCAAAGAGTCTCTGGCCAACTTGAACTGCTGACCTTTTGTTTAGTAGATGTTGTACTTAACCACTATTCCACCAGGGTTTCCATGTCTGCCCCAGTCTTAGGAATATTACAGAACCATCAGTACATATTGAAAACCCTTGATGGCAGCACGTTTGTTTTTTTCTTTGTTTTTCGGCATATACTGACATTATAAAATGGACAAAACTATCAAAACTTCACCTTTTCACAGATTGGCTAGAAACTATGATCCTACTTTTGAATTATCTTTCTTAACAATCATTGTTGTAGATTTCAGTAATTAGTCAGGAAGGTCTTCACTGGTCTAACAAAGTTTCCATTCACTAAATGTTAACAGAAAAAGATAAGAGTGGAAAGTCTTTTGTGCTCCATTTGACTGGTGTATGTGAAAACTTCCTAAAGATATTTTTTCCAAGATTATCCTAGCTTTTGTCTTAATACATCAGGGCCCAGTTGATGTGTCCTTGTTTGTCCTAGTAAGCCAAGTCCAGCTGAGTCACATTCTCTGTGCTCAAGGACAGTGAACAGTGACTCCAGTATTGTTCCTAAATCACTGCAAAAGTGTTAGGGTTGATGGGCTCCAAAGCAAACTGCCTTCCAGCCCAGCCTCTTTTCCCTTTCTTTCCTTACCTTTACCCCCAAACATTTCCATAAGATATGTACTTCTCTTTGAGATTCATATCTGGGGAATAAGTTAGGTAACTAACTCAAGCCCCTTTTTAATTATCAACATTAAGTGTGGCAGAGATCACACAACCAACCTGCTATATTTTAGGAATTGTCAACTTGAAAAAAATTTGATTGACAGTTTCATCCCTCAGGAACCTAGAAAATCTTGCTTCCTCTCATGAGGAACTGTTCAAAACCTACAGATTGGGTATAATTTTTCTGGTGCAATACTGCATGGTGTTGTTAAATGAAATTAAAAATAGAGTTACATGGTTGACAAAATGGCAACAGCAGTCAAGGGGACAATGCCTAGGACTTACTTGTCCTTACTGAAACCTAAGCCTGGCTTTCCTGTAAAGTAGGCTACTTCATTGACCAGTGAGATCCTCTCAGCCCTCCTCCACCAACCAAAGACACTGTAACAGAGCTTCCAATCTCACTGATCAATGAAATCTCACCAGACCTTCAACAGTAAATTGTATAAGCCAATCAGAAATAAACTGCATTTGCTTCCACATTTTGTCAGTCTAAGCCCATCACTTCTGATACTCAATGGAGTATCACATGTAAGTTTGATGCTACCCAATTCTTTACTTATCTGCCCAAATTTCATTTAATAATTAATTTTACTATTGACTCAGTTTCTCTTGGCAGAGCATAGTATTAAGCTCATGATTTTCTTTCACTCTTAGATTCCAAGAGATGACCCCAAAACATTTAAGCCTTGGTCTATTCCTATAGCATAATATTGCTGTCATTTCCTAAAAGGTAAGATCAATAAACTAATAGACGACTGCACAAAAGAGTAAGAAATCAACTACTCTGATGGGTTTCAAACTAGGATTCCACAAATGTTTACATCAAGTTGTTTTTAAATCAGTGTATCACACCTAACACCAAACTTGCATGGCTTTAGATACTGACAAAGTCAGAATGTTTTATCTAACACAGTAGCTTTTTCTTTTATTTTAAAATAAAACAAAAAGAACTATGGATTAGATACAGTGAGATATTTTAAAGATCCTTCTTTCAAAAGATTATTTTGAGAATCACAACTTAAATACAATATATCAAACTGAAATCTACTGATTACCTATAGAATTGCTATGAGTCAGAATTGACTTGATGGCATTGGGTTTGGTTTGGTTTGGGTTTATTTGTACGAATTATTTGGCAGAGTTATCAGCTGCTACAATTTTGTGTTTACCACAAAATGCAGAGTGCCAAAGGCATTGGAGAGTGGCCACAGAAACTCCCTGGGAAGCAAGTCTTGATAAAAAGAAACACATTTACATAGTTAAAAAATTAAACTTCTGCTTTTCTGCCCACTAAGTGGGCAACAAAGGAGGCCCAGTGGCACAGTGGCTACAGCACTTGACCACTAACCAAAAGGTAGGTGCTCTGAACCCACCACCTGCTCCACAGGAGAAAGATGCATCCATCTTTTTCCATGAAGATTAAACTCAAACCCAAACCCACTGCGGTCAAGTCCGTTCCAACTCACGGGGACCCCATGGGACAGAGCAGAACTGACCCAGTGAGTGTCCAAGGAGTGCCTGGTAGATTGAAACTGCTGACCTTTTGGTTAGCAGCCACAGAACTCAACCACTATGCAACCAGGGTGTACTCTGTGAGAATTACAGCCCTGGAAATCCTGTGGGGCAGTTCCATTTCTATCCTACAGGATTGCTATGAGTTGGAATTGACTCAGTCACAATTGGTTTGGTTTTTATCGTGGGCTGCAATGGAAAACTTTGAAAGTGTTCTGGAAGACAGAACTAAATCATCAATTCAAAGAAATAAAATTTTTTCCTTAAAATCAAATTTTCCAATTAATTGTCTAAACAACTTCAAGTATTAACATGTATTATATACATTTAATTTCATTGTGCTTTGTCATATAAGAACTTGTATTGATATTTTTGCTGTCAATTTACATAAATAGCTGTTGAGAATTTCCCTTTTTTCAACAGAAAATCAAAAATAGGCAATATTTAAAGATCTATCTCAAATTTTTATAAAACCAAAAAGCCCATTGCCATTCAGTTAATTCCAACTCACAGTGACCCTATAGGACAGAGTAGAGCTGCCCTATTTAGTTTCCAAGGAGTTCCTGGTGGATTAGAACTGCTGACCTCTTAGTTAGCAGCCATAACAATTAATTACTATACCACCAGGGGTTTCCTATTATAAAACAGTAATTTAAAAAACATAGACTCAGAAATGGGGTACAAAATTATCTGAACTCTTTTTCTCTCTACCTCTTTTTTTCTGTTTTAAAGTTAAATGTGGCTATAAATCCACTGTAATATCTATCTGAAATGATGCCTGTAAAATGCACAGTATGATGTCTGTCTAACACACAGTACTCAGTAAAGGAGAGCTATACACACACACATTCAGCTATGCTACATACCAGACTTTTAAGAGATTAGCAACCACCAACCACCAAACTGACTTGTTTGCAATAAGTTTTGAAAACAGTTTAGAATTAGTTAGGATTTTCTCCATGCCACCAATCAAACGAAAATTTAGATATAAATTGTATTGTGAGCCTGGAACTATCATTTTTAACCTACAATTTAAAATTTTTGTATTTTTCAAAATAGCATAATTGTTCTTATATATTTCAGGCTTTTTTTTGCAAATATTAAATATTGAGAGTTAAACCACATTTACATCATATACGTGTGGAAGGGTCTATTTTCCTACATAACATTTTGAACTTCTGCTAGAAATATTCAAAAATTTCTGGTTTTCCTACAAGTGAAACTTTCCATTTTGTAAAACAAACACACAGAAGCTAAGGGAGAGTCAGTAACTATCCAGATGTATTTAGTCATCTGTAAAGCACACCAACCCAAGGTTTCAACTCCTGTTGTTCTTACACAGAAACACACACAAAAGTTGGGTACACTTTGTTTAATAATTATTCTCTTTTTTTTTTCCCCAGGTGTTTCATTTTTTTTCACAATTTATAAGATGGCTTGTACTGGCAACTGGACTCCAAACTGCTATTCTTATAGTGTTGTAAAAAAAAAACAAATGTTTAGGAGTATTCTTTGCTTTGATTAAGTTGACCAGATGAATCATTATTACTTAGACTTGCCAGCCTAGATGCCACCGGGCAAACACTGCAATATTCACAGCAAACAAGTATAATGCTAATTCACTTCTGAAGAAATTATGTAAATGTTGCTGTAAAAGCCACTTTTTCATTTCTGGGGACATACGGTCTAACTGGACTGGTAGTACAGGTTACAATCACAGGATGAAAGACACTTCTTAGTAGATAAACATGTGATTACTTTCCCAGTGCTGCATTCAATTCACAAGCAGCCAGAGCAGTGACATCAAACTAGTTTTTTTTTCTTTCCACACATTGATGACGGGTCTATGTATACGCACTTGACAGCAAAGGAGTGCTGTTTTCCTTAGAAAAATCTGATATTCAACTGGCTAACATTCTTTCAGAATTTGGAAAAAGCGATGTAAAAACATTTTCAGTGAGTTTATTTTTTATTTCATGAATAACATCTGATTTGCATCAGAGTTGCAGAAATACTTCACGGCTCAGTTTTCCACATGCTGATAGGAATAACACGGAGCAAAACAATTACAAATTGTAACTACCCCTTTGTTGCAGTTTAAAACATGTAGTATGTTCACCAAATTCCTGCTAATCTGAGTTTTAGGGGCCTTCAGAGGAGGGCAAACCAGCATATGAATCAGGCCTCACTTGACCAGACAGTCAGGGGTAAGTGATGCTCTGCCAGCCAGAATTCACATGATCGGGTCCACCAACCCATCCCCCAGAGGGAACTCTGAAGTGAACGCAGAACGTGAGACTGAGGTGAGGGTGCCTGGTGACATGTGAGAGGAGGTACCCAATGAGGCACGCAGTACAGTTGCAGTGACGGCAACAAGAATGTCTGCTGGAAAGAACCGAGGCACAGTTGTCCACAGGCCACATCCACTGCCTCTGGTGGCTACACAAGGCCACAAGAGCACGAGGGAAGAAGGCAAACAACACAGGAACTCAAAAAGGAAGGAGACAGGAGCCGAAGGGTCATGGGAAAGGCAAAAATTACGCAAGATACATGAACAGAAGAGACCGGGAGCTGATTGGGAGTGGTCAGGGTGAAATGTGTTGCTGGTAATAAAAATAAAAAATTTGTTTTAGCTCTTCTGAAAATAAACTCAAGTGCAGTGTACATCAACCAGAGACTACCAGAAGTTCAAGAGTTTCAGAACAGCATATGGAATGAGGGATATCATTGCTGATGTTAGATGGATCCTGGGTAAAAATAGAGAAAGTAGAGACTACTAGAAAGATGTTTACCTGTGTTTTCTCAACCATGCAAGGGCATTCAACTGGTTCATAACAAATTATGGATAACATTGTGAAGAATGGGAATTCCAAAACACTTTATTGTGCTCATGCAGAACCTGTCCATGAATCAAGCAAGAGTCTTTCAAACAGCATAGGGATAATGTGTGGTTTAAAACTGGAAAAGATGTATGACAGGGTTGTAGCTTTTCACCTCACTTATTCTATCCCCATGGGGAACAAATAATCCCAGAAGTCAGACTATATGAAGACTGGAAGAGGACTCATTAACAACCTGCAGTATGCAGATGACATAACCTTACTTGCTGGAAGTGAAGAGGACTTGAAATATTTATTGATGAAGCACAAAGTCCTCAGTATGGATTGTCAGAATGTGGGGGAAAAAAATCCTCACAACTGGACCAATAAACTGAGTAATCTAGAGCTAAGAAGAATATCTGTTCTTGGCAAGCCATATTGTATGTTCTCTGGTGTTACAGAATTCTGCAAGGATCACATTTTGAAAAATAAAAAGTATTTTTTTAAAAAACAACACTATTTTTATCCCAGAAGTATCTGGGCACTCCTCCAACATAATTTTAGTAGTGCATTTTAACAGTAGGACCTGAAATGCATCGTAAGTAAAAAGGTTATACTTTTTCTGATCAGATGAATTTACATTAAATTTGCTTAACGGCAGTCCATGGCTTTCGTTTGGGAGAATGATAATCATCAATTATATCATAGTTAGTTTACTTTGACAGTAAGCCTACCCTATTTAAAAGTTTCTATGGAAAATAATAAAATGTGAGTGAAAATACTTTATAAACAATAATGTATGCTCTAGGAGTCTCTGGGTGGCACAAATAGTTAAGTACTTGACTACTACCAGAACAGTCCATGGTTCAAATCCACTTAGAGGCTCCTCTGAAGAAAGGTCCAGCAATCTACTTCCAGAAGATCACAGTATTGAAAACTCGGCAGAAAACAGTTCTACTGTAAAAGAAATGCTGTTTCCATGAGTCAGAATCAGCTCGAGAGCACTGGTATTTTAATGTGTTCTATAAATGTAAGGTCTACTATGATCATTTTATTACTATTAATAGTAGCATAATATTAATAATACATAGAAGTAGTATATAGTATAATGGTAATACGTTCAAGACATATGGAAGACCATTACCTTGCCAACTGACCAGAATAGATTCATATTTGTGTCCATTTCAAAGAAGGGTGATCTAACAAAATACAGAAATTATGGAATATCATTAATATCACTTGCAAGTAAAGTTTTGCTGAAGATCATTCAAAAAGTTGCAGCAGTATATTAACAAGAAAATGCCAGAATTTAAGCCAGAAACACAAGAGGACGTAGAACAAGGGTTATCACTGCTGACGTCAGATGGATCTTGGCTAAAAGCAGATACCAGTCCATAATATACAGATGTTTATCTGTATAAATAGTCCATAACATGTAGATGTTTATCTGTATAAACATCTGCATATTATAGACTATACAAAGGCATATGACTATATGGATGATAACAAATTATGGATAATACTGCAAACAATGGTACTACAGAACACTTAATTGTGCTCATGAGAAACCTGTACATAGATCAAGGCAGTTGGTTGACGAAAACAAGGGAATACTTTGTGGTTTAAAATCAGGAAAGGTGTACATCAGACTTGTGACCTTTTACCATACTTACTGAATCCATATGTTGAGCAAATAATCCAAAAAGCTGGGCTATATGAACAAAAAACAGGGCATCAGGATTGGAGGAAGACTCATTAACAACTTGAAATATATGCAGACGATACAACCTTGCTTGCTGAAAGTACACAGGACTTTTCAGTACAGATTGTACTTCAAGATAAAGATAACAAAAATCCTCACAAATGGACCAATAAGCAACATTTTCATACACAGAGAAAATAGTGACGTTGTTAAGAATTTCATTTTACTTGAGTCCACAATCAATACCCATGGGAGCAGCAGTCAAGAAATCAAACAATGTATTACACTGGGCAAATCTGCAGCAAAAGACCTCTTTGTAGTATTAAAAAGCAAACATATCACTTTGAGGACTAAAGTGTGGCTGACCCAAGCCATGGTACTTTCAGTTGCCTCTTAAGCATGCAAAAAGCTGGGTCCTGAGTAAGGAAGAATAAAGAATTGATGCCTTTGAATTATGGTGTTTCTGAAGAATACCAAATATACCATGGACTGCCAGAAAAATTAACAAATCTATCTTGGAAGAAGTATAGCCAGAATGTGCCTTAGGAGGAAGGATGCTTAGGAGGAAGGATGGCAGAAGTTCATTTTATGTACTTGGGACACATTCTCAGTGAGGGACCAGTTCCTGGGGAAGGACACCATGCATAGTAAAGGAGACAATCAGTGAAAAAGAGGAAGGTTCTCAACAAGATGGACCGACACACAGGCTCAAACACAGCAAGTGATAGGAGGCTGGTGCAAGACGTGGTGGTGGTTCTTTTTGTTGTACACATGGGGTCACTACGAGTTGAGACTGACTTGATGGCACCTAACCAGAAGTTCCACTTAGTTTAATTCCTGTTTCATTTTGGGTAAATAAGTTTCCTGCATACACAGGCTCCTTATAAGCAAAATTTGGGTTTCAAAAAAAATACATCAAAGAAGGATATGTGCGTAAATATGCCAAACAACAATTCACTGTAAGTTTGAAATAATCTTTTAACATAGAGATATTTCTATCTGAAGTCACAAAGAAAATTTGTTATTCTTTATATTTTAATGTATTAAGAGACAGGAATTAATAAGCAATAAATAGTCCATTCTAAATAATCCTACAGCTGTGAATTCCATAAGCCCTCACATTATACTTTCTTTTTAATGAATGCCTTGAATGTTGTATTACTCTGAGTGTAGATATTGTGATCACTCAAAATGCTACTTCTTTGTCAAGTCATTTCAAGCTATTTTCTGAATAAACAATTTACAGTAGCAGAAAGTTCTCACCTTAACCTATCATCATTCCTGTGTGGAGACAGTGGACAGACGGGTTGATTTCTTGAACCCCTACACTTCCTAGTTATCTCACCTTAATCCAAAATCTAAACAATAGTGTGTGTTTATTTAGAAGTGGAAAATAAGCCTTTTAAAAGAATTACTTATTTACCAAATTTTACTAAAATAGTCAAGTAATTATTTTTTGGTTTTCCTTTATAATATTAAAATCATTCTAGGAAGAAACAGTACATGTAAGATGTATAAAAACTAAATGGTATTTACTGATGGGTTTACAGAAGACTTCAGGGGATATATTTGGTTTAAAGTTTAAAGATTATCTCAGGAAAACAGTTTCAGGTCTTCACCTAGGCTACCTAGCTCAAAAAAAGTCTGGAGTTCATGAGAATTTGACCTTGTTTTGCATTTTCCCCTTTTTGATCCTGATTCTTCTATCAAATCTTTGATTAAAATGTTCACTGATGGTAGCCAGGCACCACTCAGTTCTGGTCTTATGGCAAAGGAGGTAGTTGTTCATGGAGGCAGTTAGTTACCTATTCCATCTCTTTCTTATCATGAACTGAATTGTGTCCCCCCCAGGCTAGTCCAGGATTTCCAGTATTGTGTGATTGTCCATCATTTTGTCATCTGATATGATTTTGCTACTTGTAAAACCTGTCCCTACAATGTTAATGAGGTGGCATCAGAAGCAGTTATGCAGCACTCAACCTACAAGATTAGCTTGCATCTTAAGCCAATCTCTTTTGAGATATAAAAGAGAAAAGCAAGCAGAGAAGAGAAACTTCATACCACCAAGAAAGCAATACTGGGAGCAGAGTGCATCCTTTGGACTCGGGGTCCTTGTGCTGAGAAGCTCCTCAACCGGGGAAAGAATGATAGCAAGAATCTTCCTTCAGAACCAACAGAAAGAGAAAGCCTTCCCTTGGAGATGATGCCCTGAATTTGGACTTCAAGCCTACTAAACTACTGAGAGAATAAAATTCTGTTCGCTAAAGCTATCCACTGTGATATTTCTGTTCCAGTGTTATCACTAAGACATTCCTCCTATTCCTGACTTATCTTCTTCCTCTGTTACTCCAGGTGAATAGAGACCCAAATGTTGTGCATGAGATGGCCACTTGCAAGCATTTAAGACCCCAGGTACCACACAACAAACTATGAGGTTGAACAGAAGTACTGAACAAGGTACTAGGCCAATTAATTGCGACATGCCATGTAATCATGACCCTAAACCTCCAAACCAAGGAGCCAAATCCCACGAGGTCTTTGACTGTACATTAAGACACTGGCTAAAATATTTGACTAATATTTTGCACAAAACATCATTATGTATACAGTGGAGTTGTCCAGGTTAGCCATTATACAATTGTTAAGTGAGTACTGGAAGTCTGAATAACAAGGTCTTGCTCAGTATTAACAAAACAAAAACCAACCTGAGGCAGTCTTGAGCCTCGTCTAACCCAACATTTCCTCAAAGATCTCATTTACCCACTTTTTCCTAATGCTGAAACCCTGGTGGTGCAGTGGTTAATTGCTACAGCTGCTAACCAGAAGGTTGGCAGTTCAAATCCACCAGGCACTCCTTAGAAACCCTAAAAGGCAGTTCTACTCTGACCTATAGGGTTGCTATCAGTTGGAGTAGACTTGACTGCAGTCGGTTTGGTTTCTTGATTCTCCTGATATTCACTGGTTTCGCTAGCACAGCACTTATCAAACAGACACAGGACATACTTTGCTAAGAACTCCAGTCAAAGATAAGAACAAGGCTGCCAAAAATATCAAACCCTGATTTCAAAAGATCTTAACTATTATGTAAAATATCCAGTACCAACATTTTACAGATAGGTTCACTGACTAGCATAATATCACAACAGTATCCAAGAACAAATCTAGGACTAGACCTTCCTTTAAACATCTATCTTCAAGCACTCCTATATGAAAACCAGCTCTTCCTTAAACTTCTTTGTCCCTGTTCTTTCTCCTCCACGATCAAAGTATGATAACAATAAAAGATTGGTTTTATCAAATTCATTCCATACTTCCTAAAGTATGTTGCTTGCTCTACACACTGAGACAGGACTAAAATGAGTAATAGCCATTGCTATCACGCTTTAGGTGACTGAGAAGGCAAGGAGCTTCAGGGAAACCGGAGAGATGAAAAAATGGGGAGGACAGCGTGGAAACTGATAAGAGTGTTGACACAAGGTGGGAATAACAACCAATGACAAGGAGCAATTTGTGTATAAATTGTTCAGTGGGAAACCATGTGAATTTTCACCTAAAATGCAATAAAAAGCTTAAAAAAATTTTTTTCAAGATGTCTGTTTTAGGTAAAAAGACAGCTATAAACACAGAAACCAGTTGCTGTCAAATCAGTCCTGACACACACACAGCCCAATACATGTCAGGGTACAACTGTGCCCCATGGGGTTTTTAATGGCTGGTTTTTCTTCCATAGACTGCCAGTGCTTTCTTTTGAGGCACTTCTGGGTGAACTCAAACCAAAAATCTTTAGGTTTGCAGCTGAGCACGTTAACTATTTGCATCAGCCAGGATTTCCAATACAAAAGTACATCAGATATCAGAAAAAAAAGTGTCTAGTAAGTTTAAAGGGGAAATATGTTCACATCAGCTACAGTGACTAAGAAAGGCTTAAAGGAAAGGGCGGCATTTGGGATAAATTGGATTTTGACAACAAAAGATGAAAGACATTCCTGTAGGAGGAAAGACACAGTGTGTCCCATCTGACTAAACCATGATAGAGCTTACAAAGGACATTTGCCATGCCAGTCCACTGAGCCTACTCCCATGTGCATGCCCAAAAGCAAAGATAGGCTGCCTGCCACGTATGAACCCCACCTGTCTCCCATTCAAGAACATGCATCGGACTGCAAGTGAGACTGATCTTACAAAACAGATAACCCATAATACACTCTAATTCAGAAGTTTAGATTATACATAATTTATAATAAGCAGAAAACTTATTTAGAAAATAATTTCATTAATACAGTCAGTTTGGTCCCACAGTCAACACCCATGGAAGCAGCAGTCAAGATAGCAAAAGATGCACTGCACTGCAAAAATCTGCTGCAAAGGAACTCTTTAAAGTACTGAAAAATAAAGATGTCACCTTGAAGACTAAGGTGCGCCTGACACAAGCTATGCTATCTTTCATCACATCATATGTATGTGAAAGCTGCACAACAAATAAGGAAGCCAGAAGAAGAGACACCTTTGAACTGTGGTGTTGCAGAAGAATATGGAACATACCACAGACTGTCAAAAGAACAAACAGATCTGTCCTGGAAGAAGTACAACCAGAATACTTCTTGGAAGCAAAGATGGCAAGACTGTATCTTCCATACTTCAGACATGATGTCAGAAGGGACTGATCCCTGGACGAGGACATCATGCTTGGTAGAGCAAAAAAGAAGACCTTCAAGGAGGTGGATTGACATAGTGGCTGCAATGATGGGCTTAAGCATACAATGGTTATGGACATGGCACAAAACCAGGCAGTGTTTCATTCTGTTGTGTATAGGGTCACTGTATGTAGGAACTGACTCAATGGCACCTAAGAACAACAACAGTTCTAGTCAAAAACTGATTGCTTGTTACAAAGCTGCTGAGGAACATCAATTGAACCCAATACACCTGGAACAGATGTTGACCGAGAACATCAAAGACATTACGAAAAATGAGCCCAGGACACACAGGACCTAGATGATTGGGAGACTGTATCAGCATGATACCAGAATAGATGGTGCCTGGCACCACCAAAGACAGCCTTATTGGGGACAGTGTGGAGCCCCTCACATAACACAAGGGTATACAGATCAAGAACTCTACAAATAAAGAGCAGAATTGAACCTGGGGGGAGGGCCCCTAGGGACGTGGCCCCTAGCCTTGCTACTGCCCCAGACAGGAAACCAGTACTGAGGTCAACACTTCAGACAGAGTAGAAAGGACTTGGAGACAGTGTGAGCATGTCACGTGTGTACTTTATGGTTTTATCCACTTATAGAAGGCTATCCTACTGGTTTCTTTCTGGTACGGAGAGGAGAGGGTGGAGAGGTGGATAGGTGTTTGCTGGGAGGATATTAGTAGTAAAGAGTGAAAAGGAGGAGTGTGCTATCACAAGGTAGGAAAAGCAGAGTTGTAGAATGGCAGGTATGCAAAACTGAGTTGGATTATATACTTTCACTTAATCATAATAAATTAAAAAAATTTTTTTTAATTGCTTGCTACATATCCCACAAAGGATGGTAATGACAGGTTAAAAATCAACAGTGTAATGCGAAGTCAAGGGGTAAAACATTTTCAGAGCTATGAGGTATGCTTGGCTGGTCTTCAGTACAAATCAAGCCTTTTAAACAATGAAATGATTCAGGTTGCATTTGGGAAGACCACTCTGGAAGTATATAGAAAGGGATAGAGCAGTTAGGAAGTCATTACTAAAGTTCCAGTTAATTAGAGGTGATAGAGGCCAAAATCAAGGTACTGGTTAAAAAGATAATGGATTTGAGAAACACTGCAAAAAGAAAAAAATAAGCATTAAGAAGGCATATGTCTGAACTGGTACCTCTATATCCCACAAGGAGCCCTGGTGGTACAATGGTTAAGAGCTACGGCAGATTACAGCTGCTAACCAAAAGGCTGATAGTTCAAATCTACCAGCCACTCCTTGGAAACCCAATCAGGCAGTCCACTCTTCGCTTAGAGGGTTGCTGGGAGTCAGAATCAACTCAAGAGCAATAGGTTTTGTTTGGGGTTTTTTTGGAATCACAAATGTTCTTGAGTTCAACTAACATTTGTTGAATGAATAAATAAATAAAACCTTGGTGGCAAGGCAATGTATTCTAGGGGTGGGGTTCAAACCTGGCTCTTCTACTTTTTCTATGATTCTGAGCAAGTTATTTGACTTCTCTACGCCTGTTTCCTCATCTACAAAATTGGGCTAATAAGTGTCTAGGGTATACAGTAGTTCTCAGAATTAAATAATACATAAAGCTCTCAAAAGAGTGCTGATAGCTAACAGATACATGAGGAAATGCTTACAGTCATTAGCCGTTAGAGAAATGCACATCAAGACTACAGTGAGATACCATCTCACCCCAACAAGGCTGGCATTAATCCAAAAAACGCAAAATGATAAATGTTGGAGAAGTTGTAGAGAGACTGGAACATTTATACATTGCTGGTTAGAATGGCAAGCAGTACAACCACTTTGGAAATCGATTTCGCACTTCCTTGAAAACTTGAAATACATCCTAGATAAATAAGAGCTGTCCCATGAATAGATATATATGGACCCATATTCACTGCAGCATTATTTACAGCAGCAAAAAAACAGAAATAATCCAGACGCCCATTATTGGAAGAACGGATAAACAAATTACGGTACTATCACAGAGCGGGATACTACACAAAGACAAAAACAATGACGAATCCGAGAAATGTAACACGGATGAATCCGGAAGGCATTATGCTGAATGAAATTGGTCGCAAAAGGTCTGAGACCACTATTGTAGGACCTTGTAAGATCTATAGGGTTGCTATGAGTCAGAATCCACTCGACAGCAGTGGGTTCTGGGGAAGAGCTCAAAAAAAGGTTTAAACACAAAAGCAAACTTTCTTTGATGGTTATGACGGGGAGGGAATGAGAGACCCGTGTTCACTAACTAGATAGTAGACACTGGGAGTAGGCATATAGGAAAGAGAGGCTGGGATTAGAGATCCGACTCCCCCATTCCGCCCCCCCCCCCAGGCTCCTCCCAACTCCCACCTAGCTATAACCACACTAGCCTCTTCCAGTTCTCCAACAGCCCAGGTTCTTGCCTGCTTCGGGACCCACCCACTGCTGTTCCCTCAGCTTGGACCAACACAGAGGCTGGACGCAATAGATGTTTAATCATTCCCTAGACGAATTTGGAGGTCTTTAAAATGGAGATAAGGTTTTATCTCCAGGAATGTACGAGACTGCCAGAGAAGAAAGTATGCGTCAAGAAGGCAAAACGTAGAACAGAAAAACGTGTCCGCAAGTAACAAACGAGTATTCAGAGATGCAGCCAAGATAACTGGAGCAGTTTTAAGCAGATAAACAGAAAAACCAAACCCATTCTCATTAAGTCGATTCCAACCCACAGCAACCCTAAAGGATAGAGTAGAACTGTCCCATAGCTTGCAAGGAGCACCTAGTGGATTCAACTGAAGACCTTCTGGTTAGCGACCATAGCACTTAACCACTAGGTCACCTGAGTTTCCTTAAGTTACACTTAGGGTTCAGAGGATGCAAAGAGGGTGAAAGCTAAGGGTAACTAGATTTGACAACAGTATCAGGAAAGAACTCTGAGACTAATTTCCCGTGAAGTGAGGCGGGCGCAGAGAAAAAGTAGCCAAGGAAAAGAAATTTATTAACGTAGTCTTTTTTAAAAAAAAAAAAGTCTGATAATTACTTTAAAAAAAAAAAAAAGGTAGTTTTAGGGAGCAAGTATTTTTAGGGCTTCTCTGGTTGCAAGGCAAACGACTAAAATTCAAATGCAGCGAGTAAAGACACCGGGTAGACCCTGGAAGGAAACCCTTGCACTGTAGCGTTGCATGTAGTCGCTAACCAAAAGGCTGGCAGTTTGAATCCACTTCGGAAACGCGTCTCTCTACACCGTTTCATAACGTGTACAGTGCTTTTCCCACCCCGAGACGAGCCCCATCACCAGGAACCTGTTATACATGCACAACCTTCACAGCAGACCTGCAGAATCAGAAACCCTGCAGGTGAGGCCCAGCAATCTGTGATTTCACAAACCGAGTAGTTACAAGGACCACACTCAACAAAGAACAACAGTGACTGCTGCAACAGGGGCGACGGCAGTGGAAACACAGAATTTGTTTTCTGAACTTTGTCAACAGAATACGATCCCACCCAACCGGCACCGCTAAACAACTTCGCCTTGCTTAGGCCAGAGCCGGAGACAGTTCTGCCAGCCCCGGCCCGAGAAGAGGCGAGGCTTGGTCTCCTTGATCAAACCCAGACCCCAGTGGCCCAAGCCGGGGGGACCGGGTTCAGCCACCGCCCCAAACCGGCCAAATCGCCCCTTGCCTTAGGTTTCGACTTCCGGCGCTATAAAGGAGGTTCGGGAGCGGGAGGACTCAAGAGTGGACACGGCCAACTTCCTTGAAACTGGGGGTAAGAGGAAACTTGTCCTTCAACTCTTCCATGTGCTGAGGTCAGATCACGCGGCCTTGGAAGGAAGATGGGATAGTGTGGAATAACTGTCTGAAAAATCAGGGACTCAACGGAGAATAAAGAAGCCTTGAAAAGCCTCTTCCCGGCCTTTTTCCTACTATCCCTCCCCACGCCTAAAGGAATGGAAGAGGCGGAGGCTGAGGCGATCAGGGAGGGGCTGGGAGAGCCAGAGGGCAAAGAAACAAATCTCGCGATAGGAGACCGGTCGGAGCGGGGGTGGCACCTCTTCCCTTCTCCTCCTCCTCGCGTTAGTTCCGGTCGCAGAGGAGACAGCGCTGCAGTTGCCGCCACATCGAGCATTTCTGACTCTTTTCCCTTCGCCTTAAAATCGGTGAGGCGCGCCACCCGCTTGCCCCGGCCCTCCTCGCCGGGCAGCGGGCGAGGGAGGCAGAGATCCTGGGGTGGCCCCACGAGAGGCCACCGCATAAGGGCGGCCCGGATCAGGGGCCTGATTCAGATTCAAGGGCTGGGGCCGCCGCTCGGTAGGGAGGCCGAGGGATGGCAGTGGACCCGGCTGGGAT
The DNA here is from genome assembly GCA_028571685.1 of Heterohyrax brucei. NCBI lineage: Eukaryota > Metazoa > Chordata > Mammalia > Hyracoidea > Procaviidae > Heterohyrax > Heterohyrax brucei. The sequence goes on from CM053146.1 coordinate 110,144,162, forward strand.
GTGTGAGCTGGGTGCGCGCCGCGATGCCGGGGGGGGGTGGCAGTGGCCGAGGTGGGTCCCCCTCCGGGCCCTGCCCGTCCTGGGTAACAAAGCCCCAGTGGCCTCTGTTAGGTGATGAGCGCGTGGGGGGGTTCCGGACGGGCGGGGCGGAGGAGCCGCCACCACCACTGCCGCCGCCTCCGCCGCCGCTGCTGTCGCTGGAGGGCGGGCGGATGTACGGGGCGGCAGGGCCCCCGGCGCGAAGCGCCTCGGCTCCTGTGGTCCGCTCGTTGCGGCGGCCGCCACCACCGACAACGGGGTCAGTGGAGAAGGGGCTGCGGGCAAGGAGCAGTCACTACGGCGCCCCGCTGCGGCCAAGGGGGCCGCGGGCGGGGACAGGTTAGGTGTCCCCGGAGCTGGAGTTAGGGGAATGGTCTGGCTAGAGAGACACGTGTGCTGGGAGGAGGCTTGGATTGTGGGGAATGGGTCGAAGAAGATGTGGCCCGCTCTCAGTTAATTTTGCAGGCTGGAAATTCCATCAGCTTTCCCAGGCACTACTTTAGGGAACAGAGGTGCTTGTGTAGTGAGACCCTTCAGAGAAAGGAGTCCACCTTTTGACACTGCCTTAAATCCACGTTTTGGATACCAGCGACTATGGTCTTGATCTGTCTGTGGTGTTCCAGCGTAGTCGATGTATGCGAACTTAAAGAGGAATGAGGAAGAGCCTAAACAGTCATGTAATGGGTGATTGGCCACCGGTCGCTGCGGCCCTGTAAAACCATTGAAGGGTGCGTTTCACAGCCCTGTTTAAAGAATTTCTTGTAGGGAGAACCCTAAGATTTTGAAGTTATGTTTCACTCATGGGAGAGTAACTCCTGCACCCAAGTATATTGCCATGTTGAAAGTTTTAGAGATTGGTTTGTTTTAAAGTGGGTATTATGACAGATCTTTTCAAGGATTTATTTCTCTTTTCCTAGGGTGTCTTTTATGAATAATCAAAAGCAGCAAAAGCCAACGCTATCAGGCCAGCGTTTTAAAACTAGAAAAAGAGGTACATGTTTGTTTTAATGATCGCTCTTTGAACATCCTGAATATTTTGCATGTCTTGGTTTCTCTGGTATGTAAGTCCTTAGTACTAACACCTCAGGAGAAAATACCAGTTAGGACCTTGAATTTCTAGTTGACTGTCATTTCACGTTTACATTTAGTATTTCTAAGACCTTCCAGAGCTGCCTTTAGTTTTGAATCTACATATTTCTAAGCAGATTAGTGAATGTCTTTTTTAGTGTCAGCTACTTAATGTTGACTGAGATAAAGTACCCTTTTAAAAAACATGTGAAGGCTATTTTCTCTAGCTAGCAGTTTCACTTAAGACAATGTTTTGTTTGAGTAAAAAAGATTAATTTGTAAAAAGAGCGTTCTTCACATGTTCAGCAATTTCACTCATGTTGTGTATATGTATCAGAAAAACAAGACTACTCGTGGAATTGGGCACACGTGATAATCGTAGTGTTTTCTGAAATTAAGTATTTGTGTCACAAATGTAGTAGAAACAGTATTAGCATTAGCTGTTGTATCATTGGGTGCTCAAGTGAACATAGGTAGTCTTACCAAGGGTAATCTTACCAAGGGCTTCATTTTTATTGTGTTTTAATATTAGTATCTTCAAAAATCTAATCTTTCAACATCTCTGAGTGAACATCTGAGAATAACATCAGCAGATTACATATTGCAATACTGTGTGTAATCCATGTTAAAATAAAAATTTTTAAAAACCCAGTGCTGTCGAGTGGAGTCAAGTGCAGTTCATCGTAACTCAAATGTCATAATTTGGAAATTATCTGTATTGAATCTGAAGCAAGGCTATGTCTGCAAAAGGGATGCACAGCTATGTAAGATGTGGTGTCAAATGTATTTTCTGTTAGCCTTAATACTGTCCCAAAGCAGTGTTATCTGTTAAAAACCACAGATTAACCATATTTTACATGACATTTATGGGAATAAGAGAACTGGGATGACTAGTTATCAAAACTTTTTTTCTTTTTGTATAGTAGGTGGCATAAACTTGAGATTTATATCAAAAATCTTTTGCAGTCACTGACTGTGGACAAAAGCATATCCTCAGAGTATGGGGGTTACTGATATAATAGCAAGTAACTGTTAATTATTGCTAGCAACAAAGAGTGATGTCACTGATCAGTTCCAGATAAAGAGAACTTGTGTCCTCCTAGCTATTGATGAGTAGAGTTGTGAGTAGAGTGACTGGCTGCTCCTGATTTCCCTAGGACTCAGGGAGTGTGTAGGACATAGAATACTCAGTGCTGAAACCAATAAAGTCCTGGGCAAACAAGGAAGAATTGATCATGTCAGTGCTGGGTAACCAAGATGGAGAAACTGTTTCATGAAGTGAAGAGTGTATGAACGCGTTTCGGTTGCTTTTTTAGTTAGGCATGTGCCCAAGGCATTTTTCTTTGTAGTTGTTATTTAATACTCACAACAACTTTTTAATATTGACATTGATCTTAATCTTCATTTTAACAGTAGGGAAGCTGAGGCTTCTCCAAGAAGAAGGCTAGTTGCTGAAAATCAGAAAGTAATCTGAATGTCAGTCAGACAGTTGGACACCAGAGCCTGTTCTTAACATACTACACAGTATGGCCTTATGATTACCTGATTTCTTTGAATAAGGGGATCAGAAGGTTATCATAAGGATTAAAGTAAAACACCTGGTACAGTTTCTGTCATATTGTTTTGTATTGGGTAATCACTAAATGAGTCATGTAAAAGAAAGTGATACAGTCATTCAGAGAAAAAGAACCAAGAGATCCAGTGTTTAGGCACAACTTCACTGAGGGATGAAACTTCACTTGAGGCTTGGGGGATAGCTTCAATTTCAGAAAAGCCATGAGGCAATGGGAAAGGGCTCCATATAGAAATTGTCAAAGGCCACTTCATGGCCTTCACATTTAGCTCACTTAAAAGACTTCTTTGAAAAGGTGGTAGAAGAAAAACCAAACCCACTGCTGTCAAATGGATTCCAACTCATAGCGACCCTATAGAACAGAGTAGAACTCCCCCGTAAAGTTTTCAAGGAGTACCTGTCAGATTTGAACTGCCAACCTTCTGCTTAGCGGCCATAGCACTTGACCACTATGCCACCAGGGTTTCCAGGAGAAGAAAAGGCTCCATTGACTTCTGTGACTGGGTTTGTGCTACACCAGACGCTTGAATAGGAGGTGTATTTAGTCCACTGGTTTGTTTGCTTGTGTTGCTTGTGGGTCTTGGGCATTCTATCTGTGTGTTCTTTATTGCTAGCTACTAAAGGAAATTATGATGAATGTCACTGTAGCTTTAAAAAGGGATGGTCTCAGTGGTGTTTTAGTAAGCCTTTTAAAACTAAATGTTTTGGGTTTCTCTTTCCTCCCCAGATGAAAAAGAGAGGTTTGACCCTACTCAGTTTCAAGACTGTATTATTCAAGGCTTAACTGAAACTGGTACTGATTTAGAAGCAGTAGCAAAGTTTCTTGATGCTTCTGGAGCAAAACTTGATTACCGTCGATATGCAGAAACACTCTTCGACATTCTGGTGGCCGGTGGAATGCTGGGTAAGTGTCTGAGGTTATCAAAATAGAGATTGGAGCTTTTGTTTTTATCCCCTTAGGCTTTTTGTTCGTCTACCCAAATCATATTAAATTAGCAGATTATCTTGCTCTGTCTAGTCTCATTTGACGTTTGTTACGAAACTTAATCCTTGGAGATGACTTCTCTGTGTGATTCATGAGTCCCTACAACGTTCCTGGTCAGTGATTACCCACATCCAACCTGTATTTGAACACTCCTAGTTAATAGAGAAACCCCTACTGCCGTTCTGTCTAATAAGACACTGGCATACTGAAAACTAATTCTGCAGTGTTCAGTACAGTAGCCACTAGTCACATGTAGTTGTTGGATGCTTCGAATGTGGCTAGTCCAAAGTGAGAGGTGCTCCAAGTTCAAAATACACAGTGCATTTTAAACACGTAACAACTTTTTGTGTGTTGGTTACATTATGTTGGGTTAAAATACATTATTAAAATTCCACTGGTTGTTTTTTAATATGGCTTCTGTAAGATTTTTAAATTACATGACGGCACTTGGCTTTACGGGGCTCTCATTATATTTCCCTTGGGTGTTGCTACTCATTCCTGTCCTCGCTCTCAGTAGCTCGAGATATCTTTATGGAGTGTGATAACTTAGTTACATATGCATGGCTTTCTGAAATACTTGAAAATGTTTTCACAGTAACATCGTATTGACCCTCACAGCCAAGTTAGGCTGAGATAAGAGATGCATTTATACATATTTAGAAGTGACTTGCAGTCAGAGTTGCTTAGTGATGGAACCAGGAACTTAAAATTCAGACTTTGTAATGCCTGATGGTGTAGTGGTTAAGCATTTGGCTGCTAACCAAAAGGTCAGCAACTCAAGTCCACCTGCCGCTCCTTGGAAACCCTATGGGGAGTTCTGCTGTGTCCTGTTAGTGTCTCTCAAAATCAGGATCAATGCATTGATTTTTAATTTAGCTGAAAGTTGGCAGAGCATATTGGTTTCTCATTAAACAGTTAATACACATACTGTTTTTGGTGACAGTGGTTGCCAACCCCAACATGTCAACGGTCTCCCCTTTTGGACCTTGATTCCCCATTACAAGTTTCATATTCCCTCCTATCTTCTTGTCCTTGCTCCTGAGCTGGTTGGCCTATTTAGTCTCCTTGTATTTTACGGGCCTGTGTAATATTTGGCTGAACAGCAAACCTCAAGAGCAGTTTCAATACTGAGTTAACAGGGTGTCTAGGGGCTGCACTCATGGGATTTCTCCAGTCTCTATCAGGCCAGTAGGTCTGGTATTTTTTTAATAAATTAAGAGAATTTTTGCTTCCATTTTTATCCATTTCTATCTGAATTCTCTATTGTGATCCCTGTTTTTAGATTCACAATATTATTGTGTATAAGAATTTTTTTTCTTTTACAAACATTAGATAAGGAAATTTTCAAATGTATCCTAGAGGCAAAGTATAATGAGTTTTGACTGTAACCTAATTAATTGGTGAAGTACCCAGTCAACAGAGTTTTTTCCATTATGGAATGTTTGCTATCAGAACTAGCTCTGAACATCTCCACTTGAGTGACAGGTTTGGTGCTGTTGAGTGGTTAATGTAGTTAGTTTCCCTGGAGTGCTAAAGTGGATTCTTTTATTTATTTCTGTATAAATTGCTTCACTTCATGCATTTCAAACCAACCAGCCAGTCTTCCTGCTGACAAGTTGGCTTTGCTTTCAGTTCAATTCTTAGAATTTTATCATTTTTATTTTATAGTGAAAATCCTTCTAGAAATTAAGGTTTAATGATTACTAATTAAAAACTGAAGTTTACTACAAATGTTTTGTAAAATATGTCTTAGCCCCAGGTGGTACACTGGCAGATGACATGATGCGTACAGATGTCTGTGTGTTTGCAGCACAAGAAGACCTAGAGACCATGCAAGCATTTGCTCAGGTAAATGGAATAGTACTTAATTATTTTTAGTTAGCTACTACTCATCTGATTAATATTTAAGGAAAATTCTGCTTTAAAGAGATTGAAGTTAAAAATTAAAGGAATGTGATACTTCCACATTTTTTAATCTTCTGGTGTTGAACTGAAGTTTTAAGGATGCTAATTAATGGTATGGTGTGATAAATTGGGAGCTTTGAAGTACTGAGGAAAACAGACTAGGAAAAAAATTAGCTCTCCTTTCTCTCTGGAATTACTGTATTTTTAAGAAAAATATCAAGCTGGAAAGGAAAATCAGTTCCCTATAGTGATTTCTGTAGTTGAAATATTTTTGTAACTTTTTAAAGGTAAATGAGTCGTAGGCAGATTAGCCTAACAATCACACTGTTCACTGTTGTGTTTTCATTACTGCAAGCAAGGAATTTAAATGCATCTAACTGATAATTATTATATGCCATGAGGGAATATAAAATAGTGTAATTACTTGTCAGTATCCCACAATGGGTAAATGAGTTGCATTTCATCAGTGATTAGTCTTTGCTTTGATGTACATGGTAAAAAATGTATTGGAGATGGGCATGAAAGTGTTAACAGCATTTGGTATATTGTAGTGTTCTGGGGTTGACAGGCTTTTCTCAAACTGATTTAAAAGATCATAAAACTATTACATCAAGTGGAAAAATTCACATCGTTGCTGTATTAGTGGCCCTGATCTCAGTTTTTAGAGGCCTGGCATCTGTGCATATATGAAGTTATTGTTAAATTTATTTAATATTCTTTCTAGGTTTTTAACAAGTTAATCAGGCGCTACAAATACCTGGAGAAGGGTTTTGAAGATGAAGTTAAAAAGGTATGAGGAGCAGTATGTTTTGTAGAAATAAAAAATTAAGGTCAGAGAGAGAAATCTTAAAAGATCTCATTTTCACCACAGATTTCTGGCATTTTTAGATATTTAGGTAGGCTGTCTTTGAAATGTAGTTTTGGAATATGTCAGTTCACTCATAGAGTATGTGTTTTTTATTTGCTGTACACACTTTCTTAGCTCTGTTTGAAAAGGGAAGGGCTCAAAATGAGATAAATGAGGTTAGTTTAGAGGGTTGAAGCCAAACACTTTAAGTCAGAGAAATGTAGCATGCTTGCTTTTTGAGTTCTATTCTGTTAGATATTATAATACATAGATTCACAGAAAATCTGGTAGAGTGACAGTAGTACCAAGTGCCAGGTACTGTTCTGATTCTGTTAATTGATTTTGTATTCACAAAAACCCCGCAAGGCAGGATTTGTTATTCCACAGTTTATGTATGAAGAAACAGAGGCACAGAGCAGTTAAGTTGCCCAAGATCTTCACCCAGCTCTTAAGTGTTCCACCTGAGACATAAACCCACACTTCTAACCAATACAGTGTGTTTTCCAACATCTCTGATACTGCTTCAGTAACTCCCAACTGTATACTTTTACAGTTGCTGCTCTTCTTAAAGGGTTTTTCCGAGTCTGAGAGAAACAAGCTGGCTATGTTGACTGGTGTTCTTCTGGCTAATGGGACACTCAATGCATCCATTCTTAATAGCCTTTATAATGAGAATTTGGTTAAAGAAGGTAAGCAACCTTTCTTTAGTAAAAGGTGGTCTTTACTTAGCTGATGATGGCTGGATAGGAGCGTGAAGGATGAATTGCTACAGAAATTATTGTGATGTCTGTGATAGGCTTAGTTTATCTACCATCCTTAAATTTGATGGAGCCCTGGGGCACAGTGCTTAAGAGCTCAGCTGCTGGCACAGAAGACCAGCAGTGGAAATCTACCAACCACCCCTTGGAAATTCTGTGGGGCAATTCGCTCTGTCTTACAGGGTCGTTATGAATCTAAATTCAACTCTCCAGCAGTGGGTTTGGGTTTGGGGTTAAATTTGATAGGTACATTCACCTTCAGTAGACATTTAATGTATACCTTTGATGCCTACGGTTAATGACTTTTTTCAGATATGCAAGAAAGTATACAAGATCTAGATAAAATGTGAGTGTGTAATGAAAGCAGAGAGGAATGCTATGAGCACCCTGAAAGAGATTGATTGCAATTGAGATTTGGGACCATCTTTAATAGAGAAGAGGACATTAGGAAGCAGAGGGCTGGTTATCGATTAGATAGTTCATGGAAATTGGATTGGATGAGATTGGTGACAGGACACATTAGAAAGCAGATCATTTTAACTGGACTTCAGCATAACTTTAAAACTCTTCCAGTCTTGACCCAATGTTGCAGAGACAGAGTAGCGAGGGCAGGGTTCTGGGGACCATACTCTCAGCAAACATCGAGGCCAGCTGGCATATTGTTAAGAGAGTCTTCTCTAGCGCATATTAGTGAGTGGCATCTCGGGTCTTAAAAGCTAGCGAGCTGCCATCTGAGGTACACCACATGGTCCATCCTCAGCAGGAACTGATGATCACTGAGGACCAAAATGACATGGGGAAACGAGAACCCAGAAGACAGAAAGACCCACATGAATGGGTGACTCCATTAACATCTGACCAGAAGAACCAAGTGGTGCCTGGTCACCACCAGTGACAGCTGTGATGGGGCTGACAAAGTTGAGTCCCATTGGCAACACGAGAATAAAAGGGTGCACCCTGAGAACTCTACTAAAAGACCGCAGTTGATGGTCTGAAGCCCTGGGTGTTCCCCTGGGAGCATGGCCCCTGGACCTCATGCTGCCCCTGTTCATAAGTCATTGCTGAAGTCAACTCCTCAGACAGGAATGGATTGGACTCGGTGGTACAGAATGACCATATCGTGTGTGCACCTTACGGTTCTGTGCATGTATAGGATATCATCTTACTGGCCTCTTAACTAGAAGAGAGTGGAGTGGGTGGAGCAGAGCGGACAGGAGATTGTTGAGAGGATATGACATATATAGAACAGAAAGGAGGAATGCGTGTTCACTGGGCAAGGAGAGCGGTGGGAGCTGCCCATAGACAGGCATGCAGATTTAAACTGGATTGTACACTTTCACTCAATCACAATAAATAAATAAATAAATAAATAGAGGACATTAGGAAAAATACCAAGCTGTGAAAGAAAACCCATTCCCTATTGTAATTTCCAAAATCAAATTATTCTGCAGAGTAATACAAAAGGTTTCTTGGTGCTTGGAGTACTGAGTGCTTGGCGTGCCTTATTTTCATTTCTTAAAACAACCCTGACCAGTGTAGGAACCGTTACTCTCAATTTACACAGTAGAAAACAGTTTAATTTACACAGGAATACACAATTAGTAAGTGGTAGAATGGGGAGATGAGCATGAAATGCTAAGCAGTAGCCAAGGATAGTGTGTAGGTAGAGCAAGCAATCCTTCTGTGGCTGGAGTCAGAGAGAAAAATGAGGGGACAGGGATGGGTAATGGTTGTAAACCAGGAAGATACTTCTGTTAAGTAAGCTATTGTTCTTTCATAGGAGTTTCAGCAGCTTTTGCTGTAAAGCTCTTTAAATCATGGATAAATGAGAAGGATATCAATGCAGTAGCTGCAAGTCTTCGGAAAGTCAGCATGGATAATAGACTGATGGTTTGTAACTTTTTTCTTCCTGTTCTTGCCAACACTTAAGACAGATGTTAAGTGGGGAGATTTTTCATTTTTTAAATCTGTAAAAAGGAGGACAATATTTGCCTTAATCTGATTTAAACACCATTTAACCAGATGACGTTCTCCCTTTCAGGAACTTTTTCCTGCCAATAAGCAGAGCGTTGAACACTTCACAAAGTATTTCACGGAGGCAGGCTTGAAAGAGCTGTCAGAATATGTTCGGAATCAGCAAACCATAGGAGCTCGTAAGGAGCTCCAGAAAGAGCTTCAAGAGCAGATGTCCCGTGGCGATCCATTTAAAGATGTATGATATTTTTGTTTGAACCATCTTTATGTGACTTAAGTTGCCAGCAAAGAAATCTTGCACACGTTTGGGAAATTAAGTATTTCACTAGAGTGAGTGAGAGCTATAGAATATTATACTGGGACTTCGCCTCTTGGTCTTTTACATGTGCTTATTCACTGTCTTACTGGTGCCCAGAAATCATAACACTTGGGGATTTTGTAGAGTGAGTGCAAGTCAGGGGAACAGATCTGATTTTGTCTATCTCTTAGTTCCTTCCTGGTTAGTTTGCCTCTGTGTGAACTAAGAGGCTTGACCTGGAGGCCTCTTCGAGTTCTCCAAGCCCTGTGCAATACAGAGTACGTGTATGGGATCACTGCCAGTTATGGGGAAAAGTGTTTTTGATACATGAAGTAGGTCCATTACCAACACTGACTTCTGTTACTGAACTTGGATTCTTTTTCAGATAATTTTGTATGTCAAGGAGGAGATGAAAAAAAACAACATCCCAGAACCAGTTGTCATTGGAATCGTTTGGTCAAGTGTGATGAGTACTGTGGAATGGAACAAAAAAGAGGAGCTTGTAGCAGAGCAAGCCATCAAGCACTTGAAGGTATGAGAAGTGTGTCTTCACTGAAAGAGCAGTGTTCTGCTCTTACGGGGGAAATCAGTCAGCTGTTGCTGTACTTTTTTCTAAGAGGTTTTATCATGTCTCGTGGTTCCTGGGGATAACGCACTAGTAAATAAACAATAATAGATTATCTACTGGTACCACGTCTGAGATTGACGTGGCCTGTCTTTGGTTTATGAGTTAGAAACAAAAGCATGTTTTTGAAAGTAGCTTAAACCTGCAGTTGTGATATTTATATTTGAGGGAAAATATGAACCTTGTTGTATACTCTAAAATAATTGACGGCATGGATACCTGGAATACTCAGTGTACTGTTGCTTTTTTGACTTAGATACTTTGTAGGTGTTTCTGATTTAGTGTTGGTTTTGGCTTGGCTTTGTTTCTTTTTTAATTTTTAAACAATTAGTTGACAAATAGATTCTAGTTTATAGTGATTGCAAAAAGTGAGTTACGATCTCAATTTGAGGGATTTTTGTAGTGAGTAGTCATTATGATACATGGCTGAATCTGTCTCCTTTCTCTTTAAAAGCAATACAGCCCTCTACTTGCTGCCTTCACTACTCAAGGTCAGTCAGAGCTGACTCTGTTACTGAAGATTCAGGAGTATTGTTATGACAACATTCATTTCATGAAAGCCTTCCAGAAAATAGTGGTGCTTTTTTATAAAGGTAATTGATGAAACTGAATTTCATAAATACATTTAACAAAAAGTTCTTTGATATTTAAAATAGTCAAATGCACAGTTGCTTGAGTATCTCCTCCCCAAGATAACTTACTACAGTCACAGAACTGAGTTGTCTCTGACTCATTAGGCACATTTTAATGCACTTACATTAGAACATCTCTCAACTGTGTTAAAAAGCTAAAACTTGAGGCTTTGTGATACAACCTCAGCTTCCTCTCCTGAACTCCAGCCACATCAAATGCCCAAGTTCTCTGAAGCCTAGGCATTTTCACATCTTTTAGTCCTCACACAGCTGTTCTCCTTTACCCAAGCCACTTTACCCTTTGTAACCAGTTACAAATGCTTCTGTAAAACACCAGTTTCTGTTACTGTTCCAGTTTCTGTTACTGTTCCATTTTCTGTGATCTCATGTTTCAGAAAACTGGTCTGAAGTGAGCAATCAGGAGAGAAAATGATGGCTCTTTAGGAGAGTGCCCATTGCAGGTGGTTCACAGTGGTTTGTGATAACATTTTTGTTTTAATGCTACATAAAATCAAACGAGCCTGGAACATACAGAGTGTAGTTTGGTGTGAACGTGTATTCTGTTTCATTAGTTCTAGATGATTAGTTACTGTCTTCCCTGGATTTTTTTTTTTCTTTTCTAAATCAAGAATAGGGCTCATCCTACTCAGATTATTTAGAAATAAATTCTAAAAATCTTCATTTAATTTTTCAGTATGGATCCGTGACGTATGTGTATTTTTTAACACCCAAAATTGATAAATTTTTTGGTCATATTTTCCTGATCATTCAACAAAGGCCCCTCCCAACTTCAGCACTGCTGACATTTTAGGCCAGGTGCTGCTGCATTGTGGGCAGTCGTCCTGTGCGCTGTAGCATGTTGAGTGGCATCCCCGATCTCCACCCAGTAGGATCAATAGCCCTCTTCCTCAGGGTGAGGAGAAGACTTTGTCCAGACTCCTGAATGTGATGCTTGCTCTCTCCTGCACAGCTGAAGTCCTGAGTGAAGAGCCCATTCTGAAGTGGTATAAAGATGCACATGTTGCAAAGGGGAAGAGTGTCTTCCTTGAGCAAATGAAAAAGTTTGTTGAGTGGCTCAAAAATGCTGAAGAAGGTAAGTTCTACCTTTGCACAGTTTGTTTGGTAAAGCCTGAAAACTGGTAGAAATGTGGCTACAGTATATGTCCACATGTGCTGCTTTTTCTTTATTTTGATGCCACTTTGTACCTTGGATACAGATTTTTTTTCCTTTCGCTTATGACAGAGCTGCAAACAGTCGTTTGCTTAAGTCAGGTGAAGAAAACTAGAGTTTAATTACTGCAGTGTTTGGATAGATCAGCCAAAATATGAAACTTTCTAAGAAGAAAATTGAAAATTTTATGGAAACAGTAACTATGGATTTTACAATTCATAAGTGAATAGTTTTGAATAGACCGATTATATAAGGATATTTTCATTTTACTGATAAAATTTCCTAATTATAGTAAAAAGCATCGAAGTTATAAATGGTGACTTTTGTATTCTCTTATTACATAGTGCTTAACCACATCTTTCCCCTTTTCTAGAATCTGAGTCTGAAGCTGAAGAAGGTGACTGAATTTTGAAACTACACCCTCAGTAAAGCAAACAGGAGTTGTAGATAAAATGTCATGTCTCATGTGTCCTGGTTCTTACATCTTCCTACCTCCCTGTATCAAGCATGATATAAGGGCTTTCATGGCAAATTTTATTTTATCTGTTTCTATGGTTACTGGAAATGTTGGGTTTAGTTTCTAAAACCATGTTTTAGGTAGCTACAGGAGATGTAGATTTGACTCTAATGTTGCATTAGTCTTTTCAGTTATCTTCTACCTCCTGTATTTTCTACTGTAATAATGTAATTTAAGGCCTTCCACAATGAACACTTCACTTTACTCCCTGGGTTTTCTATATAAACAGTTTTCAAGATATAATTTGGTTAAAAACAATTTGTTATAAAAATTTTATTTGCAAATTAAACTGTAAAAGTATCCAAAGTCTCAAAAGGAAATGATTTGTGTGACAGTTTGGTATGGCATGAAACAGTGGCGTATTTTATGCCTAGAGTCCTGTTCATCAATGGAAATCTCATAATAATTGGATAAATGTTTGAACCATTGCTTGCAAGTTAACATTATTTTCTTGCCTTCTTAACCTCAGATTTCCTTAAGTTCAGTTGTTTGCTGACTGGTTTTCATTCCATAAGTGAAGCCGTGAAGAACAAATTTGAAAGTGAAGTCTTTGGGAAATCGTAGGTGACAGAAACGGTGGGAAAAAGACAGTTGAACCCTTTCCCATTGAGAAGTTTCTGTATTCAGTTAATATCTTTCCAGGCAGACCAAGTAGATATTCTTCTCACATAGCCATTTTCAAATGTGCCTAAAAAAAGTTGTCCTTCACAATATTCTACACAAAATACACTTCAGTTAATATAAAATAACTAGTAAAGGAGTGCGAATAAGGGAAATGACTGTTCTAAACCTACTAAAAATTATTGAAAATGTTAAGTGATCAGTATATTTCAATAACCTGTTTGGCTTAGTGTATTTGTTGTAAAGAAGTGCAGTGATAATGATACATTCCACTTGGTCCTGCTGGACTGGCTTCAGTTTGTCAATAGATTCTGTACCGAGTCAAGCATCTGGCTATTGATATAACCTGGTTGCCATTTTTTTTAATTGCCATGAGCTGAATATTTCTGTATGGTTGACCCATCTATGTTAATAACTGCCTTTAATTTTCATCTTTCTTTTCTTGCTGCTACCCGTTTCTGTATGTAGTCATTAGAAAACAAAATGTGAGCCCAGTTTTTGGAGGACACTTCATGTTACGAGTGACCATCTCGTAAGTTTTCTAATTGGTGAAACTTAACCTGGAATAATGCCATCAGAGACTTAGTAGAAATTAACCATTTCTAAGGTGCCATTCTTATGATCCAAGAGTATGGTATTAAAAATTAAAAATTCATCTTGAGATAACATGTAATATAATTTGAAATAAAGGTATAGTAAACATGAAAAAAAGCATTATAACTGATAAACATTGTGAATGGGGTGGATTTGTTAAATGAGGAACTTTATCAAAGTTTCTCTGCATAGGCAAAATGTGTTTGCTAGGTTTATAAGTAGTAGTTTGCTTTACTTTGTAATTTGTATGTAGTCCTCAAAAGACTTTTTTTTTTTTTTAAATAAAGTCCATCCTTATACTTAGGTTTTATAGGTCAGTATTTTTTTTTTTTTTAATTTTTTTGTAAGTTCCATGTTACCACCAAATGGTACTCTGTTGTGTGAATAATTGCTCCTTTCATCCAGTTTGTCTCCCAAACACCTACACAGGATTTTAATGTAGCTGAAACTACATTAACATTTCTACAACCAAATTGTTGCATGTTACTGCTGTACAGAGTATACCCTGTTGTACTATATACTGTGTATAGTGAAAGAGTGTGTAGTCTTCCAGCGCTACATTATGATCTTTGTCTGATCATAGTTTTTCGTACATAATGAAACAGTAGTGTTTACTTATTAAAATGTTACAGTAAATGGGTAAGTCACCTGTGACAGTTAAGTGTAAAGAAAGGGAATGCTTTTTAAAAAGACTTTTTAGATTTTCATTCTGAATTTCAAGTGGTAATTTTGGAACTCAGCTACAGTGCCAACATATGCCTCAAATATGTAATTCTTAATATAGATGTTAAAACTATACTTTTAATTATGATTGTAAGTTTCTTAGTCTTACCCTGCCCAAGAGATACTTATTCTGCTCTTAGGAAAATTTCAAATCAGATAATTTTGGCAAAAGCATAGTGGTGGGGATGAGGAGAAATGCATGTGGCTGAGAACTCACTTTAATTCAGTGCTTCTCAACCTTTTTCTCATCATCCCCCACCCCATTAAGCCTTTTAGACCTTTTTTTCCTAATTGCATCTCTGTGGAGTTTAATACCATAGATGATGCTGTATATGTATATGTATCTATGCTTTGTACATAAAAAAAGAATGAGATTATTGCCCCTGTTAAGAATGCACACCCGGATTTACCTTTTTTCCCCCTCCAAAAAAGCAAAGGTGAAAGAGGAATCTAATCATGAGCTATTTGCATTAGGCATATTTTTATGCTTATCCATAAGCTGAAGCAGTATTTTTTCCATCAGAATTACTGGGTTTTGTTTTTGTTTTTGCCACTCACTGTCTTTAAACAGTTGTGCTGTGGTCCACCATAGACATGGGGCAAGTCTTGCAAAGATTCTTAATTGTGAAAGTGTGTCATAAGTAGGATCATTTTGGAGCTTCTTCTTATCTTTAAGACTCCATGGAAGTCCTCTAGGTGAATGGTGTGAACTTGTTGGGTCTAAGACTTGGGAAATGGTATTGAATCTCTGCCGTTACACTCAAGTGATCTGCTTGGAGGAACTGACAGTGGAACTCTTGGTAATACTGCCGTTCAAGTTCTGGTGTTACCTGTTCTGTTCACTAGCCTACTGAAACCTAAAGGTTTGAAGTCAAATTATTACGGACCCAAAAATTTCTCAGTTGGCTTGATATAAATTGAATCTAGAGGATTGAGAATTTATTTCAGTATGAGTACTTTTTACTTCACAGTAATGAATTTATGATTACAGTGAGAGTTCATACCCATGCATAATTGCATGAAAATCAGTGTGGATCAGAAAGGCCTCCTTTCTCTCCCCACTTTTCACTTTTAAATTAACTATATGCGGTTATCAGCTATGTAAAATTCAATGATTTTCCAGTGTACCTAATCCTATCTTTATTCTAGGATTATAAATAATCTCAGCTCTTTAGTGGGTTGAAGGGATGAGGATACTTCACAGATGCACTAAATCAATGCCAATTTAGTAGTTCTTTAATCAGAAGTGTAGGAAAATTTTAACAAGCTCGGTTGTTCACAGTGCCTGCTATAGTGTTCCAAAGTAGCAGACAGCAGTAACACTCTGAATATCTTGCTTTGTAAGACTTTTATCAAGAGAGGGACCAGTATCTTGTTAATGTACTATTAGAATGTTTATGATTGTGTTAGTGCAGGTTCTGGAAATTGATGCATTAAATGTATATAATGAATTTGGGGTGCTATACAGTATAATTGGGCCATTTCAGGGAATTTCCAGTCTAAGCATTTTGGAATATCAGCAAAACAAAGGAGCCAGTTTGTGCTCATGTGCTAAGGACAAAAATAAGTTATTTTTTTAAGGTGTTATCGTGAAGGCTATGCTTTTAAAAGTTCACTTAGAGGTAAACCTATTCAGAAAATAAAATGACCCATTTATAAATTCAAGCAAGTTCTACATTCTCTGACATTTTAAGAATAAAATACTTTTCCTGTAAATGCACCTCATTTCCATTCTAGTTAGGAGTAGTGGATCCTGGCCTGGCAAACAGTCGAAGAGTGGAGAGAACTGGATGATTGGTAGTCCAGATAGCTTTGGGCACTGGAACAACTTCAAGTACAGCCATCAAAGTAGTAATTACACTGTTGCATTATTCGTGTTTAACTGTGAAAATTGCTTCTTATCTGTACTTTTGAAATTGAATAAAATGTCATGAGACTCCTTGTTAATGGAAAGAGAAAAGTCATGACTGTTAATTGGTTGATGTATGTGTGCTGCTTTAACTGCCAGAGTTCAAAGCTCAGTACTTGACCTTAAAATTTATTAAGGACTGTGCTTCCAAAATTTCTTTTCCTCCAGCCTACTTCTGCATTTGTATGACTCACATACCAAGGTACATATAAAATGCAGTCTTTCACGTCATAAAACTGTGTGCCATTTTGTATACTCTTTCCAGAAAGCTTCCTTTTCGGAACCAGTATGCCTGTTCCAACTCTTCGATTCCTGATAGCACCGCCTCACCTCAGGCCACCAGCAGCTTGCCTTGTGCAGTAGTATCTCTGCATACAAGTGTAGTTTAACTCTTCAAAGGGGCTTGCCTAGTCTTGCTTGATCTCTTAATCATCCTTTTCTTCCTGCTATTGTATTCCTAGTATCTACTTGACATGCAGTTTTTAAACATGCAAAACATTAATTGAATAAGAAGAAAAGAGAACACGTTAGAAATACCCACCCGGCTTCCTTGGACAAGGTTAGAGCCAAACTAATTCGTTTTGTAGTGTATCACCAAGACAGAATGGCAGAATGTCAGTCTGTCAAGTAAATGCATGTCTTGTCAGGCACTGTTATTCTGTAGGACTCTGGTAATGAGCTGGACTGGGCACTGGTAGTGACATCCATACACGGAGGTGGGTAATGTAGATTGGGCAGAGTGTAGAACAAGAATGTGGTAGGTACTGGCAAACTTTCGAGACCAGTTCAAGGGCCTGTAATCTAAAGTACCATGAGAGACAGATTACACTTGGTGACAAAATACGGTTTGAAAGTCACACATTGAAGTCTACACACTGCATTTCTACCTGAAACTTGGCTCTTGGTGAAGATTAAGATCCCCATCTACTCACTGTTTGATAGGCACGTAAACTTTAGAACTGTGTTCTGCATCTGTAAAGTCAATTATGAGAATCCAAATGGAAGTTATAGTCAGACCTATTATGAAGAAGAAAAAGAGTCCATACTGGAAGTGAAACTGCACATTTGACATGACCCTATATATAAAATCCACAAGAAAGCTACTAGACTCATAAATGAACTCAGCAAAGTGGAAGGTTACAACATGAATAAAAATCATTTAGGTTTATATAGCAATGATGAAAACCACAAGGGGAAATTAAAGCAATTCCATTTACAGTAGCATCTAGAAGAAAACAATACCTGGGAATAAGCAAGAGTGAAAGATCTGTACTTGAGAACTACAAAATGTTAAAGGTAACCTAAACAGATTCAGTGTCTTGTAACAAAAATGTCCAATATAAAAAAAGGCCATTTGCCATCCCAAGAGGCAAGAATATCTCAAGTTGAATGAGAACCTGCAGTCCCCACACCAAAATAACAATTTTAGGATTACGTGACAAGGAGATTAAGGTAGCCATAATTAAAATGCAGTGAGCAAGTAAAAACTCCCCTGAAACAAGTGCAAAAGAAAGCAAAGAAGTAGATACGGAGGAGAAATGTGAAAATTTTAAAACTGAGAAAGAACCAAACCAATGGGTGAGCAGAGAATCAGTCCTCTTAAGATACGAGGTACCCTTGAGCCAGAACAGTAGAAATGAACTCCATCGGAATGACTAAGATTGAGAAGTGACTGAGGTCAGGGAACTGTGAGACGACAATTGCACATAAAGCCGTTGGAGATTCAGGAAGATGGCAGGGCTAAAAAAGATTTTAAGAAATAATGAATGGCTGAAAATTTGACAAGTTTTGCAAAAGGCATATGCTTGCAGACTCAAGAAGCTGAGCAAATCTCTAAGTAGAATCGTTAGGTGCCCTGCAGTCGATTCCAACTCAGCAATCCTGTGCCCTATGGAACAGAACACTGTCCTGTGCTGCACCGTCCTCGTGCTTGTCAAGGCTTGAGCACACTCTTGCAGCCACTGTCAATCCATCTTGCTGCGGGTCTTCCTCTTTTTCACCAACTCCTAATTTACCAAGCATGATGTCCTCCAAGGACTAGTCCCTCCTGATAACTTAAAGTATGTAAGATGAAGTCTCTCCACCTTCACTTGTGAGGAGCATTTTGGATGTACTTGTGGTGTAGCGCTTAAGTTCTTCACCTGCTAACCAAAACTTGGCAGTTGAAATCTGCCAAGAGCTACTTTGAAACTCCACTGGGTATTGTCGTGGATTGACCCGTGTTACCCGCAAAAAAAAAAAAAAAAAGTGTGTAGCCATTTGGCTGGGCCATCATTCCCAATATTTTGTGATTGTCCTCTATTCTGTGATTTTCCTATGCTGAAGTCTAATTTTTTCCTGCAGGTGATAGGATTTATGTTTGAGAGGGCTCAGGTGGGACTGTAAAACCCTTCTTAAGATCACCTCCCTACTCCAGCATAGAGAGACTGGAGTGTGACTTGAACCACCTGTTATCCTTCAAGAGCTAAAAGGACCTGGAAACAAGCAAAGAGTTGGGAAACTCATACCATCAGGAAAGCAGCACTGGGAGGAGAGCATGTCCTTCAGACCTGAGGCTCCTGCACCAATATCCCTGACCAAAGACGGATACAACACAAGGACTTTCCCCCAGAGCCAACAAAGAGGACACACTGAATTCCAACTTGTAGCCTACTGGACTGTCTTAAGAATAAACTTTTCTTTGTTAAAGCATCCACTTGTGGTATTTCTGTTAGAGTAGCAGTAGCACTGATGAAAACAGGCATTTTTATGAAAACTCTGGTGGCACAGTGGTTATGCCACAGCTACCAACCAAAAGGTCAGCAGTTCAGATCTACCAGATACACCTTGGAAACACTGTGGGGCAGTTCTACTCTGTCCTATGGGTCACTATAAGTCAGAATTGACTCAGTGACAGTGGGTTTGGTTTTTTATTTTCTTCCAAGACAGATTTGTTCATTCTTTTAGCAGTCCATGGTATATTCAATGTTCCTCACCAAAACCATAATTCAAAGACATCAATCCTTCTTCCATCTTCCTTATTCATTGCCAGACTTCTGCAAGCATGTGAGGTGACTTAATACCGTGGTTAGGGTCAGGCATGTCTTAGTCTTCAAAATGACATCTTCGCTATTTAGTGTGTTAAAGAGTTCTTTTGCAGCAGATTTGCCCAATGCAGTGCTGCTTTTGATTTCCTGGCTGCTGTTTTCCATGGACGTTGATTGTGGATCCAAGTAAAATGAAATCCTTGACAAACTTCAGTCTTTCCTCTGTTTATCATGATGTTGCTTATTGGTCCAGTTGTGAGGAGTTCTGTTTTCTTTATGTTGAAGTGTAAACTTACTGAAAGTTGTAATCTTTGATTGTCATCAGTGTAAATGTTTCAAGTTTTCTTCACTTTCAGCAAGCAAGTTTGTGTTATCTGCATAATGCAGGTTGTTAATCAACCGTCCTCCAATTCTGATGCCTCCTTCATATAGTCTAACTTCTCAAGATTACTTGATTATAGCATAACAGATTGAATTGGAAAGACTGGTGCTGCATTGATTTAAGTTCTCCAGCTGCTAACCAAAAGGTCAGCACTTCGAACCTGCCAGGAGCTCCTTGGAAACTCTAGGAGGCAGTTCTACACTGTCTGTAGGATCACTATGAGTCAGAATCAGCTTGACAGTGGCGGGTTTTTATATATGTATATATATACAGGTTGAATAGGTGTGGTAAAAGAATACAACCTTGATGCACAGCTTTCCCGACTTTAAACCACACAGTATCCCCTTGTTCTGTTCAAATGACTCTGTACAAATTGTGCATGAGCACAATAAGTGTTCTGGAATTCCCACTCTTCTAAATGTTACCCATAATTTGTTATGATGTGCAGAGATGAATGCCTCTATGTAGTCAATAAAACAGGTAAACATCTTTCTAGTCTTAAGTTTTCAGCCAAGATCCATCTCATATGAGCAATGACATTCCTTATTGTATGTTCTCTTCTGAATCTGGCTTGAATTTGTGGCAGTGCCCTGTCAAAGTACTGCTGCAACTGCCTTTGCATGATCATCAGCAAAATCTGACATGTGTGGTATGAGTGACATTGTTTGATAACTTCCACATTCGGTTGGATTGGCCCCGTGATTCTTTCAGGTTTTTTTGTACTGACAGGGCTTTTGTGTTGCTGTGATGCTTGAAGCAGTGCCAGTGGTACTCAAATACCAGTAGGATCACCCATGGTGGACAGGTTTCAGGTAAGTTGACAGACTAAGACAGACTAGGAAGAAGGACCTGGCAGTCTACTTAAAAAAAAAAAAAAAAAAAGCCAGTGAAAATGTTATGAATAGCCGTGGAATTATCTGATATAGTACCAGAAGATGAGCCCCTCAGATTGGAGTCAGAAGACAAGTGGGTAAGAGCTGCCTCCTCAAAGCAGAGCCACCATGGATGGAGTCAAGCTTTCTGGACCTTGATTTGCTGATGTGGCAGCATTCATATGGGAATAAAATGCCTGGAAAACCTGGTGTGTAGAAGTGCTACAGCTTCTAACCAAAAGGTCAGCAGTTTAAATCCACCAGGTGCTCCTTGGAAACTATGGAGCAGCTCTACTGTGACCTATAGGGTTGCTATCAGTCAGCATCGACTTGATGGCAGTGAGTTTTGGGGTTTACCTGTGGCTACTTTCAAGCAACAGGAGAGTTGCCCAGTAATAGATACATTATGGCCTACAAAGTCTAAAGTATTTACTGTTTCCACAAAAGGCAAACCCACTGCTGTCTAGTTAATTCTGACTCATTGCAACCCTATATATAAGACAGAGAGAACTGTCCCACTGTTCCCAAGGCTGTAAAATCTTTAGGGAAGCCTACTGCCACATCCTGCTCTTGCAAAGCAGCTCGGAGGTTCGAACTGTCAGTCTTTCAGTCATCAGCCAAGTGCTTAACCACTGGACCACTTGTGCTCCTATTTACTATCTAGTCTCTTAAAAAAAAAAAAGCTGTAGAACTTGATCCAGAATCTGATCCTTCTGCCTTTAGGTTCCAAAACAAGATTTATAGAGTTGCATAGTGGTGTGTGCAGGGTTTTATATGGCAAATTTATTTGGATTGTAAACTTTCACTTAAAGCACAATAAAATATGTATTTTAAGAAACCTGATTTAGTCTATGCTAAACTAAACTGTAGTTAGTCTATACTAAACTAAAATGTAGTTGTGCTTACAAAATGACTATAAGTCAAAACATCAATTTCTTTGTAATGAAAAAATAAGCCCTTCTGGCCAATGTTATCCAGCTACATAGAAAACCTTTTCTTTTTATTAATTTTTTAAACTTTTGCATGGAAAATTTCACACGTATACAAAAAAGTAAATAGAACTAACCCTCATTGATCTATCACTGAGTTTCAACTATTACCATTCCATGGACAATGTTATTTTATCTATGCTCCTCAATTATTTCCTCCAGATCCCTGAATTTTTTAAAGCAAATTCAAGCTACCTTAACTTTTCTCGAAAGCATTTTCTATGACTGTTCTAAAGGAGACAAGTTTCTTTCTTGTACTGGAAGAATATAAACCAGGAGCTGTAGCTATTCTGGAAACCCTAGAGGCATAGTGATTAAGTGCTATGACTGCTATCCAAATCTACCAAGACTCTCGTTGGAAACCATCGGGCATTTCCACCCTGCCCTATATGTCCCCCTACTTGTCTGTCACTTTACTGTCCTGCTGTCGGGGCTTGCGTGTTGCTGTGATTCTGGAAGCTATGCCATGCGTATTTAGATATCAGCAGGGTCACCCATGGTGGACGGGTTTCAACTGAGTTTCCAGAATAAGACAGACTAGGAATAAGGACCTGGCAGTCTACTTTTAAAGGAATCAGCCAGTGACAATCTTATGAAGAGCAGCGGAACATTGTCAGACACAGTGCCAGAAAATCAGAAGTGAGCCCTCCAGATTGGAAGGCACTCAGAAGACAACTGGGAAAAAGCTGCTTCCGCTAACTGGAGTCGACCTTAATGACACAGTGGAATAAAGCCTTCGGGACCTTGATTTGCTGATGTGGAATGACTCAAAATGAGAACAAACAGCTGCAAACATCCATTAATAATTGGAACATGAAATGTAAGAAATATGAATCCAGGAAAACTGGAAATCCTCAAAAAGGAAATGGAATGCATAGGCCTCGATATCCTAGGCATTAGTGAGCTGAAGTAGACTGGTTTTGGCTATTTTGAATCTGACAATCATATGATCTACTATGCTGGGGATGAAAACTTAAAGAGGAGCAGTGTTGCATTCATCATTAAAAAGAACATTTCAAGATCTGTCCTAAAGTACAGTGCCATCATTAATAGGATGATATCCGTATACCTACAAGAAAAGCCAACTAATACAACTATTATTCAAATTTATGCACCAATCACTAAGGCCAAAGATGAAGAAATTGAAAATTTTTACCAGCTTCCGCAGTCTGAAATTGATCAAACATGCAATCAGGATGCACTGATGATTATTGATGATTGAAATGCAAAAGTTGGAAACAAAGAAGAAGGGTTGGTGGTTGGACAATATGACCTTGGTGATAGAAATGATGCTGGAGATCACATGATAGGATTTTGCAAGACCAACAACTTCAGTGTAAATACCTTTTATCGCCAACATAAAATGGCAGCTATATACATGGACATCACTAGATGGAAAGCATGGGAACCAAATCTACTACATCTGTGGAAAAGATAATGGAAAAGCTCCATTTCAGCAGTCCAAACAAGACCAGGTGCTGACTGTCGCATAGACCATCAATTGCTTGTATACAAGTTCAAATTAAAACCGAAGAAAATTAGGATAAGTCAACAAGAGCCAAAGTATGACCTTGAGTATATCCCACCTGAATTCAGTGACCATCCAAAGAACAGATTTGAGGTGTTGAACAGTAATGGCCAAAGACCAGACGAATTGTAGAATGACATCAAAGAATGACATCATCTATAAAGAAAGCAAGAGGTCATTAAAAAGAGAGGAAAGAAAGAGAAGACCAAATTGGATGTCAGAAGAGATTCTGAAACTTGCTTTTGAACATCAAGCATCTAAAGCAAAAGGAAAAAAATGATAAAGTAAAAGAACCGAACATAAGATTTCAAAGGGCAGCTCAAGAAGACAAAATAAAGTATTAAAATGACGTGTGTATAGAGCTGGAAATAGAAAACTGAAAGGAAAGAATATGCCCTGCATTTCTCAAGCTGAAAACACTGAAGAAAATATTCAAGCCTCAAGTTGTGATAGTGAATTATATTAATTGTGGACCCCTTTAAAGTATTGAAGAGTAAAGTTATCACCTTGAAGACTAAGGTGCACCTGACCTAAGCCATGGTATTTTCAGTCGCATCATGTGCTGGACAGTGAACAAGGAAGGCAGAAGAAGGATTGACGCCTTTGAATTGTGATATGGGAGAAGAATATTAAATGTACCATGGACTGCCAAAAGAACAAACAGATGTGCTCTGAAAGAAGTACAGCCAGAGTGCTCCTTGGAAGCAAACATGGCAAGACTGCATCTTATGTACTTTGAACATGTTGTCGGGAAGGATCAATTCTTGGAGGAAGACATCGTGCTTAGCAGAATGTAGGGACAGCGAAAAAGATGGACTGACACAGTGGTGCCAACGATGTGCTTAAGTGTAAAAACTATTGTGAACACGGAATAAGACTGGGCAAGTGTTTCACTATGTTGTGCATTGGGTCGCTATGAGTTGGAACAGACTCAGTGGCACCTAACAATAACAACTACAGGGTCACTATGAATCAGAATCAACTTGATGGCAAAGAGTTTGGTCTGGGTTTTTTTGCAGCCATTCTCGCCACCATGTGGAGCCTTCCAGTGGCTTCCTTTAACATAGAGTAAAAGCTAGTCTTTTCAATAACCCACAATGCCTACATTATCTGGTCCATGGCTAGCTCTCTGACCTCATCTCCTAACACTCACTCCAATACCTATTCGGCTTCAACCACGTTCATCTCCTTGTTCCTTTAACTAAGGATGCTGCTGCCTCAGGAGCTTTGCAGTTGCTGTTTTCTTTGCTTGCGATCTTTCCTGGACTATCTGCCAGCCTACATGTGCTACTTACTCATTTTCTTCCTAAATAACTAAGCTCAAGTAAGACAAAGATCATCATCTGGTCAATCAATAAATGTTTATGAGTGCTTTACATCTACCTGGCACTTTCACAGACTCTTGGTAGAGACACTTAACAAAGTAATTAACACATCGTTGATGTCATGGAGCTTGCATGGGGTATAAAAAAAAAAAAACACTGTGAGTAAAAGTCGCTGTGGAGAAAAATAAAGCAAAAGGGGACAGTGAGGGAAGTTGTTGAAGTTTTAAATAAAGGAGTACAAGATGCCTCACCAAAACTAGTAAAGAGCAAGACATGGATGGATATCTACAAGACGCATGACTGTGCCTAGCGTGTCTGAAGAATAAGGATGGTAAGATTGTAGTAGCAAACCCGATGAGAAAGTAGCTGAGGAAGACCAGCACAACACGCATCATAAGGCCTACTAAAGGTGATTGTAAGGAGCACTTTTATACCAAGATGGAAACAACGTGAGGATTTTGAGTGGCACTATTTAAATTTTCATGGACTCACTCTGGCTGCTGTCTTCACAGACTTGGTCTAGGGTAAGTAATAAAAAACCCAAGTGCAGCAAACGGTTAAGAAAGGTTGGCAGTTCAAACCACCCAGCAGATGCCCCATGGAAGAAAGACCTTGTGATCTGCTTCATAAAGATTACAGCCAAGAAAACCTGAAGGAGCAGTTCTACTTTGTCACATGGAGTCCCTGTGAGTCAAAGTAGACCCCAAGGTACCACTAAAACAAGGTAATGGATAGATCGCACTGATGCCCAAATTCTCCATGTCTGCTGTTATCTATATCTTCCATCATGTAATCTTGTAGTATTACACAAGTAAACTCTGGGTTGTTTTGACCAATGAGATGTTAGCAATTTAAATCTGGGATACCGTTCTGGAGCAAGTAGGACAAAACTTGGAACTTTAAGAAAACATAAACACTTAAGGTTTAAATCAACCAATATAACACATTTTACTTCCAAACATAAAGCCAATGTACTTTTTTGTTGTTGTTTAAAATTGCAAGAATATAGAATTTTATTAAGGAAAATACTTAATCAAGAATTCCAATTCAGGTGACATTTGGTATCTAGTTTTTAGACCTTTATTCTTAGGTGGATGAACTATAATGCATTTATGCTATATAAACAAATGTATCTTACTGTGTATACAATTTATATAGTACTTTTATCAAAGAATTTTCCTTAATTTCTCAAGCAGATTTTGTAATGGCTGCAGGTTAATGATTCAAATGGAGGTATTTCAGTTTATGTAATTATTTCTTTACTATTGGACGCTGAAGGCAATTTTTACTTTACACATCCATCAACCAGACTGTAGGGTGCATACCTCTACCAATGCACTTGTGACTCCAGATTTTAGGCTAATAAATAGTGCAACTGATTATCGATGTCACCACCTTCAACATCAGAGTTTACATCTTAAACTTTAGGACTAGAGTCATGCATTGCCTAACATCTACAATGTGTTCTGTAAAATAGGACATTATGTGAGTTGGACATTGTGTGAACACCCTCTTACAGGTGAAAGTCCTTTTAAGTCATTCACTTCCAGAACAAGGTTTTGTCCAAGTTAAAACTTTTCTAGGGGAATGGATTGGACTTGGTGACGCAGTGTGACCATATGTTGGGTGCGCCTTATGGTTCTATGCATCTATAGGACATGATCCTACTGACCTCTTACTGGAGGAAGGGAGTGGGTGGAGAGAAGGGGAAAGGAGACTTTTGGGAGGACGAGACATGTATGCAGCAGAGAGAAAGAGTGTGCTGTCACCAGGCAGGGAGAGCAGCAGAAGCTGCATATAGGTGGGCATGCAAATTTAAATGGGAATGTACAGTTTCATTCAATCATAATAAAATATAAAATAATTAATTAATTAAAAAATAATTCTGGGGCAAATAACCTCCCTCTACAATTAGCCTAAGTTTTCAACAAATTCTGCTGCCTTGACATCTGTAGCTGAAGATTTACCACTCACTTTCACAGTATGCAGCCAAAAAAAAATTTGAAGAGCTAGCATTAAACTCAGTGTCGTAGTCTGGCCTTGCATTACTTTAAGCATCTCTAACAAACTTCCCGCCTTACGTGTTGAGAGGGATCTGCTTTTGTGTGTGGCCCTCAATCCACATCATCAGCAATTTCTCCGTATCTGATATAGCTCCTCTTTGACATTTTTGTTAGCCTTGGAGCTTTCAGTAGAGCTGATCTTTATTAATTTATTTATTTATTTATTTATTTTTGGCTGTTCGATTCTTTTTTTTTAATTTTTTTTATTTTTTTTTAATTTTTATTTTTATTTAACATAACTGAGTGAAAATGTACATTCACATGTAAATTTACATGCCCCCCTATATGCAGCTTCCACTGCTCTCCCTGTCTGGTGACAGCACACCATTCCTCTCTGCTCCATACATGTCTCATCCTCCCAACAGTCTCCTTTCCCCTCCTCTCCATCCACTCCCCTTCCTCCAGCCAGAGGTCAGCAAGATGATATACTATAGATGTATAGAACCATAAAGTGCTTCCAATATATGGTCACTCTGCCTTGCCAAGTCCAATCCATTCCTGTCCAAAGAGTGGACCTTTGTTATAATTTATGGGAGAGGGCAGCATCAGGGCAGGGGGCCATGCTCTCAGAGGAACCCCAAAACTGCTGGACCATCAATTGAGGTCTTTCAGTGGAGATCTCATGATGCACCTCTTTTTATTCTTGTGTTGCCAGTGAGAATGCTCTCTGTGAGCTCCGTCATGGCTATCACTGGTGGTGGCCGGGCACCATCCAGTTCTTCTGGTCCCAAGTCGATGTAGGCACCCACTCTTGTGGGTCTCTCTGTCTTCTTGGTTGTCTTTACCGCATGCCGTTTTGGCCCTCGGTGAGCATCCGTTCCTGCTGAGTTGGGACCATTTGCTGTGTCCTCGGATGGCAGCTTGGCAGCTTTTAAGACCCCAGACGCCACTCACCAATGTAGGGTGCAGAGAGCTCTCTTAGCAAAACGCTAGTTGTGCCAATTGGCCTGGAATTCACCTAAAAGCATGGTCCCCCGCCCCCTGCCCCAGCTACTCTATCCTTGCAATATTGAGTTAAGATGGAAGGAGTACTCAAGTTATGCTGAAGTCCACTTAATGTTGTTCTTGTTCCTAATGTGTGCTGTCACTGCTTTCTCCCAACTAGATTGCTAGTAACTATCTAAACTAAACCCTCCCCCCCCTCGCCCTCCCTCCCTCCCCTCCCTTGCAGCTGTCAAAGAGTCTTTTCTTCTATACACAAGTCTGTTTTTGAGATCTTATCGTAGAGGTCTCATACAATATTTGTCCTTTTGTCGCTGACTACTTTCACTCAACATAATGTCTTCCAGTTGAAACCAGGTTAGGAGATGTTTCCTGGAATCATCGTTATTCTTTACCATTGCATAGTGCTCCATTGAGTATATGTACCATAGTTTACCTATCCATTCTTCTGTTGTTGGGCATCTGGGTTGATTCCATCTTTTTGCTATCGTGGACTGTGCTGCAATAAACATTCTTGTGCATGTGTCCGTTGGTGTGAAAGGCATTGATTCTGTAGGATATATTCCAAGTAGTGGAATTACTGGGTCAAATGGTGTATCAATATTCATTTTTTTAAGGAAGCACCAGATTGCTTTCCAAAGAGGCTGGACCATTTTACAAACCCCACCAACAGTGTAGGAGGGTCCCCCTTTCTCCACAGTCTCTCCAGTATTTGTTGTTTTGTGTTTTTTGGTTCATGGCCAACCTTGCTGGGGTGAGATGGTATCTCATTGTAGTCTTGATTTGAATTTCATTAATAACAAAAGATTGTGAATATGTCCGCATGTGGTTTTTGGCTGCCTGGATCTCCTCTTTAGTGAAATGTCTGTCCATCTCCTTTGCCCATTGCTTAATTGGATGGTTTATCTTCTTCTTATTGATATTTTGTAGTATCTTATAGATTATGGAGATCAGGCGTCGGTCTGACATAGAGTTGCCAAATATTTTTTCCCATTCTGTAGGTGTTCTTTTAATTCTATAAATAAAGTCTTCAGATGAGCAGAAGTGTTTAATTCTTAATAGATCCCATTTATCTATTTTCTTTTCTGATGATTGTGGTTTCTTTGACAGATTTTGGAGTCTGTCCACATTGTGTATTAAAACTTCCATTGTTGTTCCTACCTTTTCTTGGATGAGCTTTATTGTTTCAGGTTTGATATTTAGGTCTTTTATCCAGTTGGAGTTGGTTTTTGTATAAGGTATAAGATATGGATCTTGTTTCAGTTTATTGCAGATGGATATCCAATTTTGCCAGCACCATTTGTTGAAGAGATTGTTTTTACCCCAATTTAATGTCTTAGGGCCCTTGTCAAATATCAACTGTTCACAGGCAGATGGTGTTATCTCTAGGGTCTCAATTCTGTTCCATTGATCGCTCTGTGTGTTCTTGTTCCAGTACCACGCTGTTTTGACCACTGTGGCAGTGTAGTATGTTCTAAGGTTGGGTAATGAGAGGCCTCCCAATGTGTCCTTCTTCTTCAGTAGTACCTTACTTAACTGGGGCTTTTTCCCTTTCCAAACAAAATTGGTGATTTGTTTCTCCATCTCATTAAAAAATTACAGTGGAACTTGTATTGGGATTGCATTATATAAGTAGATTGCTTTGGGTAAAACAGACATTTTCACAATGTTAAGTCTTCCTATCCATGAGCAGGGTAGGTTTTTCCATTTCTGTAAGTCTCTCTTAGTTTCTTGTAGTAAGGGCTTGTAGTTCTCTTTGTAAAGGTCCATTATTTCTCTGGTTAGATTAATTCCTAGGTACTTTATCTTCTTAGGGGCTATAGTAAATGGTATTGATTTGATGATTGTTTCATTCAGTCTCATTGTTGGTATAAAAGAACCCTACTGATTTACTTATGTTTATCTTGTATCCTGATATTTTGCTGAACTCTTCTATCAGTTTGAGTAGTTTACTTATAGATTCTTTGGGATTCTCTGCATATACAATCATATCATCTGCAAACAGGGAGATTTTAATTTCTTTGCCAGTGCAGATGCGCTTTACTTCTTGGTCTTGTCTAATTGTTCTGGTAGAACTTCTAGTACAATGTTGAATAGGAGAGGTGAGAGTGGGCATCCTTGTCTAGTTCCTGTTCTCAAGGGAAAGTCTTTCAGTCTCTCTCCATTCAGGATGACATGGACAATTGGCTTTGTATAAATGGCCCTTATTGTGTTGAGGAATTTGCCGTGTATGTCTATTTTGCTAAGAGTTTTTAGGATGAATGGGTGTTGGACTTTATCAAAACCTTTTCTGCATCAATGGGCAAAATCAGGTGATTCTTGTCTTTTGTGTCATTTATGTGGTTAATCACATTAATTGTTTTTCTGATGCTGAACAGCCTTGCATTCCTGGTATAAATCCCACTTGGTCATGGTGGATTATATGTTGTTGTATTCTGTTGGCAAGAATTTTGTTGAAGATTTTTGCATCTAGATTCATGAGTGATATCAGTCTGTAGTTCTCCTTCTTTGTTGGGTCTTTCCCTGGCTTTGGTATCAGGGTAATGCTGGCTTCATAGAATGAGTTTGGGAGTACTCCATCCCTTTCTATACTGTGAAATAGTCTCAATACTATTGGAGATAACTCTTCTCTAAATGCTGGTAGAATTCTGCAGTGAAGCCATCTGGGCCTGGGCTTTTTTGGTTGGCAGTATTTTGATGATCTTTTCAATCTCTTCCTTTGTGATGGGTTTATTAAGTTGTTCTGCTTCATGTTGTGATAATTTGGGTAGTTAGTATGAGTCAAGGAATTTGTCCATTTCCTCTAGGTTTTCAAATTTGTTAGAGTACAGTCTTTCATAGTATTTTGTCATGGTATTTTTGATTTCTGTTGGATCTGCTGTTACAACTCCTCTCTCATTTCTAATTTGGGTTATTTGTTTCCTTTCCTACTTTTCTTTAGTAAGTTTAGCCAGTGGTTTATCAATTTTGTTGATCTTTTCAAAAAACCAGCTTTTGGTCTTTTCAATTTTTTCAATTGTTTTTCTATTCTCTAATTCATTTAACTCTGCTCTAATCTTTATGATCTCGTTTCTTCTGGTGCCCGAGGGGTTCCTCTGTTGTTCTTTTTCTACTTGTTCAAGCTGTAGAGTTAGTTCCTTGATTTGGTTTCTTTCTTCCTTCCAGATGTGTGCATTTATGGAGATAAACAGACCTCTGAGCACTGCTTTGGCTGTATCCCATAGGTTCTCATAGGAAGTGTTTTCATTCTCTTTGGAATCCATGAATTTCTTTAATTCATCCTTGATTTCTTCTATAACCCATTTTTTTTTTGAGCAAGATGTGGTTCAGTTTCCAAGAGTTCCACTTTCTATCTATGTTTTTTCTGCTACTGATTTCAATTTTTATGCCTTTATGATCTGAGAAGATGCTTTGCAGTATTTCAATGGTATGGATTTTGTTGAGAATTGCATTATGGCCTAACACATGGTCAATTCTAGAGAATGTTCCATGTGCACTGGAGAAGAAGGTGTAGTTGTCTGCTGATGGGTGGAAAGTTCTGTATATATCAATGAGGTTTAGTTGGTTAATTGTGGCAATGGGGTCTTCTGTATCTTTACTGAGCTTTTTTCTAGATGATCTCTCCAGTATTGACAGTAGAGTGTTGAAGTCTCCCACTATTATTGTGGAGTCATCTAACTCCTTTTTGAGTGTAGTCAGTGTTTCTTCGACGTATTTAGGTGCTCTGATATTAGGTGCATAAATATTTAATATAGTTAAGTCTTGCTTGTGTACTGAACCTTTCAACAATAAATAGTGTCTGTCTTTGTCCACAATGGTGGATTTTACATTAAAATTGATTTTGTCTGAGATTAGAATTGCCACCCCTGCTCTTCTTGGCTCATTGTTAGCTTGATATATATTCTTCCATCCTTTAATTTTCAGTTTGTTCCGATCTTCAGGTCTTAAGTGAGTTTCTTGTAGACAACATATGGATGGGTCATGTCTATTGATCCAAGATGTCACTCGATGTGTCTTTACTGGAGCATTCAGTCCATTCACATTCAATGTAATTATTGATAGGTACATGTTCACCGCTGCCATTGTGATATGTTTATTTTTGTGTTGATGTTTTCTCTGTTGTTCCTATTAGTGTGTTCTGGGACATTCTTTTTTGTGAGTTGATTTTTCACCTTTTTCAGAGCTGGTTTTGTAGTTGTTGAGACTCCTGTGTTACATTTCTTGAAATGATATGATACATCTTTGTTGTGCTTTACAGCTGCCCCTATGATCCCCCTTAATAAACTACATATAAACCCAATTTTAATTACTACCAGTCTTGTCATCTTCCTCTCCATCTGGAAGGACTAAACACTGTAGTACATCCCTCTTTTTTAATATGATGGCACCATAGTTTTCATGATGATCACTGGATTGCTTTTTTCCGTATTAAAGCTGTGATTGACTTTGGAGCCTTCCCTAACTGAGCAGAGTTTTGAGTAGTGTGTCGTTCTAAAATATAAAGTCAGTGGTTTTGTTCTTCTAAGCCAGAGCCAAGAACTTCTTTTCGTATTTCTTGTAGTTTTGGTTTGCTTTTTACAAAGTCTCTGAGTTTCTGTTTATCTGGGAATGTCTTCATTTCATTTTCATATTTGAAAGACAGTTTTGCAGGATGTATAATTCTTGGTTGGAAGTTTTTCTCCTTCAAGGATTTGAATGTGTCATGCCACTGTCTCCATGCCAGCATGGTTTCTGCTGAGAAATCTGACGAAAGCCTACAGGGTTACCGTCTGAATGTTAGCTTTGCTTTGAGTCTTGCTGCCTTTAAGAGCTGCTGCTTATGTTTCATTTTGTTGAGCTTGATTATAATATGTCTTGGAGTCTTTCTTTGGAGATCTATATTGGGTGGCGTACAATATGCATCTGAGATGTCTATATTCTCTTCCTTCATGATTTCTGGGCAGTTTTCTGTCAGCAGCTCAGCAACGACACTCTTTGTGTTCTCAGATGTCTTCAGGGACTCCAATTAATCAAAGGTTGTTCTTCTTAATAGAATTTACACATGCTTCTTAATGTTTCTTTGTTTTTCTTGTTTCTTTTTTCTGATTTCTGCTCATACACGCTGGCGTCAGTAGCTCTGTCTTCCAAGTCAGAAATTCTTTTTTCCATTTGTTCCATTCTGTTTTCTTGGCTTTGCATTGAAGTTTCTATGTCTTTAATTTTGTTCTTGATCTGTTGGATTTCAGAGTACCGGTGTTCCATCTGATCAAAGAGCTTGTTTAATTTTTCCTTTTGTTCTGCTGCATTTTGTATAAGGTCTAGAAGGACTCTGTATATAATCATTTTGTATTCACTTTTTGATGCTTTCATAAAAGGTTCTTCATCTGGAAAACTCACTGGTTGCTTTGTTTGGGAGCCTTCTGAAGCCATGGGTGATTTCCTGTATGCCACAAGTGTCTGTTGCCTTTTGGGTCCCATGTGAGTAAGTAGAGGCTGGAAGAGATACTGTGAGGATTGACTGCAGATGTTTCTCTAGGCTGTCTTAAAATATAAAGGAAAAGATACCTGACCACTTTCCAAGTCAGTCAGGTTTACAGGTGTAGAGGTCCCTCTTCCCACCTGGCAAAGTAAACACCTCTATATCCAACCCCAGATGATATAAACTATTTCAGAATACAGCAGTGTTAATGCCCTGTTGGCTTCTGCTGACAGGGCCCAGCCTTAGGCGACACTGTGTAAACTACTGCTTTTCTGGTATATGAGCGCTCTTCTGTGGGCAGGCTCTGGCTCCCAAGCGAAGAATTAGGTCCAGCTGCCGCTACCGTATCCAAGATGGCGCCCTCCACACAGGCAGCAGATAGAGGGGCTAAAGGTGCCAAGAGGTAGTGATTCCTCTGCTTCTGTTGCAGGACCCCCAACATAGGTGGCACTGTGTAAATTACTGCTTTTCTGTCAGAGAAGTGCTGTCCTATTTGCAGGCACTGGCTCCCAGGCTAAGAATTAGGCCCTGCTAAAATCTCTGTACCCAACATGGCATTCCGCACACTGAAAGTGCAATTCTGTACAAACCTCG
Organism: Heterohyrax brucei; assembly: GCA_028571685.1. NCBI lineage: Eukaryota > Metazoa > Chordata > Mammalia > Hyracoidea > Procaviidae > Heterohyrax > Heterohyrax brucei. The sequence continues at coordinate 110,177,580 of CM053146.1, forward strand.
CTGTGGCAGAGATAAAAAGACAGGCCCCAAATGGCTGCATTAAAGAAGTCCTAAGCCTGGCTCTCAAAATATGGGAATTTCGCCTGTCTATCTCCCCAGCAGCGCATCTGATCTAGCCACTAGGCCAGACCCAGCTCATCCCGCCGGCCAAGACAGAGGAAAAAGAAGTCAAAATGGTGCATTTACCTTCAGTCCATGAGAGCCAGGGCTAGCCAGGAGCGGGAGTCAGTGAAAGAGAGGAGTTTTTTTGCTCAGTGGTATGAAGTCCAAATTAACTGCCCTGTGTCATGTCCTGGGGCTGATTAGGTGATCAGAAGGCTCCGTTTGATTATCAGTTCAGGTCTTGGTTTCCAGAGGGATATGGGGAGACGTGTGCTTAGTCCGCCATCTTGGCTCTGCCTCCCTACTTATGTTTATCTTGCATCCTGAGACATTGCTGAACTCTTCTATCAGTTTGAGTAGTTTCCTTATGGACTCTTTAGGATTCTCTGAGTGTATAATCATATCATCTGCAAATACAGAGATTTTGACTTCTTCTTTGCCAATGCAGATGCCCTTTATTTCTTAGTCTTGTCTAATTGTTCTGGCTTGAACTTCTGGTACAATGTTGAATAAGAGAAGTGAGAGTAGGCATCCTTGTCTAGTTCTCATTCTCATGGGAAATTGTTTCAGTCTCTCTCCATTTGGGATGATGTACGCAGTTAGCTTTGTATAAATGGCCCTAATTGCTTTGAGGAATTTGCCATCTGTTCCTATTTTGCTGAGAGTTTTTAGCATCAATAGGTGTTGGACTTTATCAAACACATTTTCTGCATCAAGAGACAAAACCAGATAATTCTTGTCTTTTGTGTTATTTATGTGGTTGATCAAATTAATTGTTTTTCTGATGCTGAACCAGCCTTGCATCCCTGGTATGAATCCAACTTGATCATGATGGATTATTTTCTTGATATGTTGTTGTATTCCGTTGGGAAGAATTTTGTTGAGGATTTTTGCATCTAGATTCATGAGTGATATCAGTCTGTAGTTCTTTTTTGTTGAGTCTTTCCCTAGCTTTGGTACCAGGGTTATGCTGGCTTCATAGAATGAATTTGGGAGTATTCCATCCCTTTCTATGCTGTGAAATAGTCTCAGTAGAATTGGAGATAACTCTTCTCTAAAAGCTTGGTACAATTCTGCGGTGAAGTCATCCGGGCCTCAGGTTTTTTTTGGTTGGTAGTTTTTGATGACTCTTTCAATCTCTTCTTTTGTGATTGGTTTATTAAGCTGTTCTGCTTCACCTTGTGATAATTTTGGTAGGTGATATGAATCAAGGAATTTATCCATTTCCTCTAGGTTTTCATATTTGTTAGAGTGCAGACTTTCTGAGTATTCTGTTATGATATTTTTTATTTCTGTTGGATCTGTTATGACAACTCCCCTCTCATTTCTTATTTGGGTTATTTGTTTCCTTTCCTGTTTTTCTTTAGTAAGTTTAGCCAAGGTTTATCAATTCTGTTGGTCTTTTAAAAAAACCAGCTTTTGGTCTTTTCAATTTTTTTACTTGTTCTTCTATTCTTTAAATCCTTTAGTTCTGCTCTAATCTTTAGGATCTCTTTTCTTCTGGTGCTTGAGGGGTTCCTCTGTTGTTCTCTCTACTTGTTCAAGCGGTAGGGTTCGTTCTTTGGTTTGTTTGTTTCTTCCTTCCAGATGTGTGCAGTTATGGAGATAAACTGACTTCTGAGAACTGCTTTGGCTGTATCCCCCATGTTCTGGTAGGAAGTGCTTTCATTCTCATGGAATCCATAAATTTGTTTATTTTATCCTTGATTTATTCTACAACCCATGGTTTTTTGAGCAAGATGTTCAGTTTCCGTGAGTTCCACTTTCTACGTTTTTTCTGCTATTGATTTTGACTTTTAAGACTTTATGATCTGAGAAGATGCTTTGGATTAATTTAATAGTACAGATTTTGTTGAGAATTGCTTTATGTCCTAATACATGGTCAACTCTGGAGAATGTTCCATGTGCACTGGAGAAGAAGGTGTAGTTGTCTGTTGATGGATAGAAAGCTCTGTATATGTCGGTGAGGTCTAGTTGATTATTTGTGGCAATAAAGTCTTCTGTGTCTTTACTGAGATTTTTTCTAGAAGATCTGCCCAATATTGAGTGTGGAGTGTTGAAGTCTAACACTATTATTGCGGAGTGATCTCTCTCATTTTTGAGTGTAGTTTTTCTTTGATGTATTTAGGTGCTCTCATATTAGGTGCATAAATATTTAATATTGTTAAGTCCTGCTTGTGTATTGACCCTCTTAGCAATAGTGTCCATCTTTGTCCACAATGGTGGATTTTACATTAAAATGTATTTTATCTGATATTGGAATTGCCACACCTGCTCTTCTTTGTGTATTGTTAGCTTGACATACATTCTTCCACGCTTTAATTTTCAGTTTGTTCATATCTTTAAATCTAAGGTGAGTTTCTTGTAGGCACTATATGGATGGGTTGTATCTTTTGATCCAAGATATCACTCGATGTCTCTTTACTAGAGTGTTCGGTTCATTCACATTCAATGTAATTATTGATAGGTATGTGTTTAGTGTTGTCATTGTGATATGTTTATTTTAGTGTTGCTGTTTTTTCTCTGTTGTTCTTATTAATCTGTCTGGGACTTTCTTCTACTTGTGAGTTGATTTTCCTATTTTTCAGGGTTGGTTTTGTGGTTGTTGAGGCACCTGTACTACATTTATTGATTTGATATGTTGCATCTTATTGTGCTTTAGAGCTGCCCCTATGATCTGCCTTAATAAACTATGTATAAACCCAATTACCAATACCAGTCTTATTAACTTCCTCTCCACCTGGAAGGACTATAACGACTGTAGTACATCCTTCTTTTTAATATGACATCATAATTTTCATGATATGATAACTGGATCATTTATTTCATTATTGTAATTTTGATTCAGTTTGGAGCCTTCCCTAATGGAGTAGGAATCTGGGTGATGTGTCTTGAATTTGCTTCTAAAATATGAAGTTAGTGGTTTCGTTGTTCTAAGCCAAGAGATTCTTTCAGTATTTCTTGTAGATTTGGTTTATTTTTTACAAAGTCTTTGAGTTTCTGTTTATCTGGGAATGTCTTAATTTTCTTTTCATATTTGAAAGACAGTTTTGCAGGATATATAATTCTTGGTTGCAAGTTCTCCTTCAAGGATTTGAATGTGTCATGCCACTGTCTCTGTGCCAGCATTGTTTCTGCTGAGAAATCTGACAAAAGCCTACAGGGTTTCCCTCTGACTGTCAGCTTTGCTTTGAGTCTTGCTGCCTTGAAGAGTTTCTGTTTCTGTTTTGTTAAGCTTGGTTATGTCTTGGAGTCTTTCTTTTGAGATCTACATCGAGTGGCATTCAATATGCATCTTGGATATCTATATTCTCTTCCTTCATGATTTCTGGGAAGTTTTCTGTCAGCAGCTCAGCAACAATACTCTCTGTATTCTCAGGTGTTCCACCTTGTTCAGGAACTCCAATTAATCATAGATTATTCTTAATAGAGCCCCACATGCTTCTTAATGCTTTTTCATTTTTCTTGCTTCTTTTTTCTGATTTCTCCTCATAGATGCTGGAATCAGTAGCTCTGTCTTCCAAGTCAGACAGTGTATTTTTGATTTGTTCCGTTTTGTTTTCTTGGCTTTGAACTGAATTTTGGATCTCTTTGATTTCGTTCTTGATCTGTTGGATTTCAGAGTACTGGTGTTCCATCAGATCAAACAGCTTGCTTAATTTTTCATTTTGCTCTGCTGCATTTTTATAAGGTCTAGGAGGGCTCTATATATAATCCTTTTGTATTCATCCTCTGTTTTAGTCAGCTAGGACTGCTCTAACTGAAATACCACAGAGTGAATGGCTTTAACAAAGGAAGGTTTATTCTTACACAGTCCAGTAAGCTACAAGTCCATATTCAGGATGTTTGCTGCAGGGGAAGACTTTCTCCCTTGTCAGCTCTGGAGGAAAGTGTGGTATTGCATCAGTCTTTGTCCAGGGAGCATCTTGGTGCAGGAACGTCGGGTCTAATGGATGCGCTCCTCTCCTGGTGCTGCTTTCTTGATGGTGTGAGGTTCCCAATTCTCTGCTTGTTTCTCTTTCCTTTTATCTCTTGCAGGCTGAAAGGATTAAGGGTGGGGCAAGCCATACTCAAGGGAAATTACCTTTACAGTGGAGCAGGGAGGTGATCTCATAAAGGGATTTACAGTCCCACCCTAATCCGTTAACATACAGCATAGGAAAACCACAAAATGGAGGACAGTCACAAGATACTGGGAATCATGGCCCAGCCACAAGGCTACACATATTTTTTGAGGGATACAATTTGATCCATGACACAGTTTCAGAAAGATTTCTTAATCTGGGAAGTTCTCAGGTTGTTTCTTTTGAGGGCTTTCTGAAGCCACAGGTGATTTCTCAGTTATGCTTTTACCCAGAGTTTGTTGCTTTTTGGGCATCATGTGAGTCAATAAAGGCTGGGAGAGATGCTGTGAGGATGGACTGCAGTTGTTTCTCTAGGCCATCTTAAAATGAAAGGTAAAAGGCATCTGACATCTTCCAAAGTCAGTCAGGTTTTCAGTTGTACAGATCCCTCTTCCCAGCTGGCAAAGCAAGCACCTCTATATCCAATCCCAGATGTTATAAACTAGTTCAAAATACAGAGAGGCTATTTCCCTGCCGGCATCTGCTGTCAGGCCCCTGCCGTAGGTGACACTGTGTGAAATACTTCTTTTCTGCTGGAAAAGTGCTCTCCTCCTTGGAGGCCCTGCCTCCCAGCCAAGGAATTAGGTCCACCTGAGGCCTCTGTATGGGTGTCTCTAACTCCTGGTGGAACAAGATGGTGTCCCACACAAGCTCTCCACCTGCCTTGGTACAGGCTACTCAATGGCAGAGGTGGAAAGAGAGGCCAAAGGTGCCGAGATGCACAGAGTCCACAGCAGGGCTCTCAAACTGTGGTGATTTCGCCCACCAATCCCACAAGCTGTGCATCTGACATTAGCTGCTAGTGAAGTCTCAGCTCTTTCTGCTGGTTAAGACAGAAGAAAAAAAGTTAAAATGGCGAGTTACCTTTGGTCCGTGAAAGCCAGCACTCACCAGGAGCAGGACACAGCAAAAGAGAGAAGGTTTTCTGTTCAGTGGCATGAAGTCCAAATTAACAGCCCTATGCTGTGTCTAGGACTCACTAGGTGTCCAGAAGTCTTTGTTTAATTATCAATTCAGGTCTTGGTTTCCAGAGGGATTCAGGGAGATGTGTGTTTAGTTGACCATCTTGACTCTGCCTCTGTCTTCTTTTTTTGTTGACCCTTAACTTTACCATGCATAATGTGATTCTCCGGGGACTGATTCTTCCTGATAACATGTTCAAAGTTTGTGAGACATAGTCTTGCCACCTTCATTTCTAACAGCATTTTGGCTGTACTTCTTCCAAGACAGATTTGTTTATTTTTCTGGCAGTGTAGGGCATTTGCAATATTCTTCACCAATACTATAAATCAAAGGTGTCAATTCTTTGATCTTCCTTATACATTGCTCAGCTTTCACATATGTATGAGATCACTGAAAACACTATGTCTTGGATCATATGCACCTTAGTCTTTGAGGAGATACCTTTGCTTTTTAACCCTTTTTTCTTTTACTTGATTTTTCCTCAAGTATGTTGGCGTCAAGTACTTTCTCTTCAATCTCAGTAATTCTGTTGTTCGTTGCCTCAATTTTTCTCCTTTGACTTTCCATAGAGTTGCCTAATCCTGTAATTTTATTACTGATGTTCTCAGTTTCCGCATGCTGTTTCTCTACACTTTCTTGCAGCCTGTTCAGTTTTTCCTTATGTTCTACTGTGGTTTGCCTGATCTTCCCGATCTCTTCAAGAGTTCTAAATATTAATCTTTTTTTATTCTACCTCTGATAATTCCAGGAAGTTCTCTTCATTTGCAAAATTTCTTGATTCTTTGGGGGAACTTTCTGAAACCATTGTGGACTGCTTCTTTAAGTGATTTGATATTGTTGTCTCCAAGCCATAGTAAGTTATGTTTGCTTACAGTGTTCCAGCTTTTTGTTTTGAAATGCCAAAATAGACTGGTCATGTAAGGTAGTTTGCTAATTGGTGCTTTTGAGGCTCTAACATCCTATCTCCAGATGGTTAAAACCTGTTACTAGGCAGGTAAGCCCAAGTCCATTTACCTTTCTTGTATGTATTCAACTTCAGGTGTCCAGGCAGTCGGTCACCAAGTGTGTGGTACAGGCTGCCCCTTACAGTCCTAAATGGGTAGCAGTGGTTGGTGTAGCCACAGGTGATCAGTTTTATGCAACAAGAAAGGCAGGGTGCTGACAGCCATCAGTGAGTGTCTGTGAGGAAGGTACATCCACATATGCCTCAGTCTAGGGATGGAACTGTTTCTGTCCTGAGTTCCCAGCTTAGAGGAGCCAACAGATTTAGTTTTTCCACTGTTGTTTGTTAAATAGTTCCCTTTCCAAGTCTGTAAGACTGGCTTAGGGCCTGCATAAGGAGTCCTACTTCCAGCCCAGGTAATGATGTCAGACTCTGGAGCTGTTCACAGGGCATAGAAGGGAGAGGTAAGTGCTGGAAAAGGAAGAAAGGTTTTTCCTTAAGATTTAGATCCTCGTGTATATTACAAGCACTCTACTTAACTTTTGACAATTGAATGCCATTATTCAAATTCTGGAGTGAGCAGGCTCTCCACTGCTCAGCTGGTGGGTCTCTCCTGCTGAGGATCCCTCTTTCCAAGAGTCACTACTCTGCTCACCACACTCACCAACTGTAGCATGCTGATTCTCATGGGGTCAGGTCTGGCTAATCCTAGGTACTTTTGGACCTACTCTCCCTTCCCTGTTGCTCAGTCTGATTTCTCAACTTTCATATTGATGTTCAGGGTTTCTAGAATATCACATATAATTGATTCATTTATTTTTGGGGTCTTGGCTGTTAGGGGGGTCACAAGAAGTGTCTAACTACCTTACCATCTTAGCCGTGCCCTTCTTTGGTTTTAACACTTTAATAAATCCCTCCTTCCTGTTTATCATGACCTTGCTTATTGGTCCAGTTGTGAGAATTTTCATCTTCTTGATGTTGAGGTGTAATCCTTACTGAAGACCCTAGTCTTTGATCTTCTTCAGTGTTAAGTGCTTCATTTTTCAGCAAGGTTTTGTCATCCCCATAATCCAAGTTGTTAATAAATCATCCTCCAACCCTAACGCCCTTCTTCATCTTATAGTCCAGCATCTCAGACTACTTGCCCAGCATACAGACCGAATAGGTATGGTAAAAGAGCACAACACTGACACACACCTTTCCCAACTTCAAACCACTGGCATCCCCCTGTTCTCTTTGAATGACTACATGTCTGTTCTGCATGTGTACAATTCAGTGTTCTGGAATTTCCACCCTTTGAAATATTACCCGTGATTTGTTATGATTGACATAGTTGTCTTATGCAGTCCATAAAACACAGGTTAATCTTTCTGGTGTGCCCTGCTCTGAGCCAGGATCCATCTCACATCAGTAATGATATCCCTTATTGTATGTCCTCTTCTGAATCTGGCTTGAATTTCTGGCAGTTCCATGTTGATATCCTGCTGCAGCAACTTATGCCAACTTTTACTCACATGTGATATTAATAATATTGTTCCTTAATTTCTGCATTCAGTTTAACCCTTTTTCTTGGAAAAGACATAAATATGAACCTCTTTCAGTTGGTTGGTCAGGTAGGTATGTTCAAGTTTCTTGGCACAGACACACGAGCACTTCCAGTGCTGCAACCATCTGTTAAAATACCTCGTTGGTACTCCACCAATTCCTGGACACTTGTTTTATGCCAGTGCCTTCAATGCATCTTGGACTTTCTCCTTCATTACTGTCAGTTTCTGATCATGTGTCTGACAATGAAATTCATGAACTCATCCTAGAAAGTGCTCCATACCTCATTGCTGAACATCACTATAGTCACCTTTGAAGTACTCCTCTTGGGAAGCTATGCACTGATGCCAGCACCTAGTCCACCTTCAAAGCAATTTTGGAACTTTTTTCCTGGGATGGCTATTTGAGCTGCTGTCACATTACCCTCGATGTCCCAAATGTCATCAAAATGTTTTCAGTTTATTCTGGGGTAAAGAAAAAGGGGCCAGATGAGGTGAGTATGTAAGGTGTTCCAATACAGTTACATGCTTACTGGCTACAAATTCCCTCATAGTGCCACATGAGCTGGTGCACTGTTGTAGTTCAAGAGCCGTGGGTTGTTGGTGAAAATCTCAGGTCATTTTTGCCTAACTTTTTCCTTTTTCAGCACCTAAACAGTAAATTTGGTTAACTGTTTATCCAGTTGGTACAAATTTATAATGAACAATCCCTCTGATATCAAAAAAGATTTAGCAACATAGTTTTGACTCTTGATTTGGACTGATGAACTTTTCTGGTTGTGGAGAATTGGTTGACTTCCATTGTACACTTATATGCTTTTGTTCCAGGGTCATATTGGCACACTCATGTTTCATCACCAGTGATATCATGGCCCCAAACATCATGCTGGTTCCTTAAAAGGTCTTGGCAAACTTCGACTCACCTTTGCTTTTCTTCATTGGTGAGCTCCTTTGTGACCATTTTTGCACTTTTATCATGCCAAGACTTTCAGTTAAGATTTTCCTGTTTCTCCATTGATGTTTACTTGGTCTGTTTCTGTCAGCTCATGATTTTGACACACAATTCAACAAATTTTTTGCGATGTTTTTGTCAGCTCTGCTCATTACTGGCTTCCCTTGACCTTTCATCAGTGAAGTTTTCTCCCCTCAGAAAAATGTTTAATCCATTTGTACACTGCCATTTTCTTCATGGCATTATCCCCATAAGCTTGGCCTAACATATGCTTTATTTCATTTCCAGTCTTGCAAGTTTAACAAGAAACTTTGTCACTTTAATTCAAGCTCCAGCATTCTTGTGATAGCACACTTGATGACAGCAAATGGCATTCAGCAAGACACTGACACACAGCAACATGATCACAGCTGGGAGACACTGATGAAATCTGAGTTTGTACGGTGCTAACATAACCTAATGGTAGCAAGTTCATGGACTTGTCACACCTCATATGCTACCTCCTGAAATTTGAACTTTGACCAATTCTTTTTCATACAGTGACTGTATTCCTGGTCTTTCAATGCTTCCTGCATTTAAAATTTTCCCCGTAGAGTCCTTCAATATTATAACTTGATGCTTGAATCTCTTCATCAGTTCTTTCATTTTAAATGTTTTTCCCTTTTGTTTTTCTATCTTTACACATCATAGTATTCTGTCTTGAGCAGCCTTTTGAAATCTTCCTGTTCAGCTCTTCTATTTCATCATCTTTTTCTTTTTACTTCAGCTGCTCGAGGTTCAACAGCAAATTTGTTTTGACATCTGGTCTTTCTTTCCTGTCATTTTAAATGACCTTGTTTTCTTCATGTATAATGTCCTTGATGTCATTCCACAACTTGACTTGTGTTCTGTCATCAGTGTTCAGTGAGCTAAATCTATCCTGAAGATGATCTCTAAAGTCAGGGTAGAATATACAAAAGGTCACCCTTTGGTTCTCCTGGACTTGTTCAACTTTCTTCAGTTTGTTTCAACTCGCGTACAACCATTTGTTTTTCTCCAGTCAGCCCCTGGCTTTTCTCTGACAGAGCTTTTCTATTGTTCCTTTCCAGATGTTGCTGACTTGATTCCTATGCATACCATCTGGCAAGGTTCATTTGTAGTCAGTCTATTGTTCAAGAAAGATAATTGCAGTGAAGTCATTGGTCTTGCAAAATTTATGCCATTTTTTTCCAACTACTGATCCTTGTTTCTAACTTTCTCAATCCAATCACCAGTGATTATCAGTGCATCCTGTCAGTTTCAGACTGGAAGGGTAGTAAAACCCTTCAATTTATTCATATTTGGCCTTAATATGTGGCACATAAATTTGAATTATAGTTATTAAATCAGCCTTCCTTGTGGGTATATGGGTACTATATCACAAGTGTTGTACTTCAGGTTACATCTTGTTCTTTTTGACAAATTGAACACCATTCTTCTTCCAACTGTCATTCCTGACATACTAGACTATATGATTGTCCTATTTAAAACGTCCAGTATCAGTCCACTTCAGCTAATGCCTAGGGTGGTATTGGCATTTGTGTTCTAATTTTTGATACACATTTTTAAGAATATTTTTAACTTTGTAACATTTCACAGTACTATTTTGAATGGATATTTGCAGTTGTTTCTTCTCATTTTCAGAGGAATATGACATGTTTAAATGGTAATTCTCTGATAAGGATTTCTAAACTTTATTACAACCTCACAGGATGTCAAGGACATTTCACAAATAGACATTATGGAGCCAACACCTGTGTAATGTACATAAGGTGGCTATGGTCAAGTCCAAAACAGTGTATCAATTGTGAAACTCAAGACTTAGGAAATTCAAAAGTATCACATGCAGTGGGCACTCTGATGTTATTTACAGTAAGCAGACTGAAAAGACTAAAGGAACCAAGGGACCAAAGGAACTTTACGCAATGTACCAGTCAAGACATGTTCTCCCAGAACACACAGCTTATGTAGAACATAGGCTACAAGTTCCCATTTTGGTAATCTCTAAAACGAAAACAAAGTAAGAATTTCCAAAGATTTAAGGATACCTCCAAGAAGAGAAATGTGTTATCTATTCTGTAAAGTGACAGGAAGAAAATGCACAGTCATATAAATTTCATAAAGCACAAAATTTTATTCTGAATAAATCATGTTACACAGTAATTACTGGGAAAGATGGCCATTAGTTTAGCTATATACTGAATTCTATCAAAATAAACATGGTAATACAAAAACTACAAAATTTACAAAGCTATATAAATAATGTTTAAAAATTAGACTGATACAGTCTACGTGATCTTTTTAGGAGCTGTACAATTATAGAGCTACACAGCTTTTTTCAGAGGGGAAAAGAAAGGATGCCTTAAGGCTTCTTTAAGGGTAATTCTTTTGGCTGGGTCATACTCCAACATTTTCTGAATGAGGTCAAACAGAAGCTCATGTTCTGCATCCTGAGAGAGCATGAATTCCTAAAAGAGGGAAACACAGTCAACAGCCTTTTCTACTACTATTTATTATAGTTTAATTTCTCCACCACAAAAGCAGAGTGAAAGCTCATTTTCACCATTTAAGCTATGTCCCAGGGTTACCTTCAGAGGTTTACAGCGCCTTGAAACATATCTGCCAGCAGAACTGTGTTCATCCCAGTCTAAGCGATCATGATGGAAATATTTACGTTTTCTAAAAAAAAGTTAACATCCATGCATTTATATTGATACTGAAAACTTAAACGATTGTTAGTTCCAATTATTATACTGCTAAGTGACTAAATTTAATGCAGCTATCTAAAAATGTATCTAATATAAAGGTACTATGTTCTGCTAGATTTTCTTAAAAGCACCAGTTGTTACCTTGAACCATTTATAGTTTTGTAAACTGTAAGTCCTCAGTTACACAGCATATGAACAAAAGAAGTCCAGGCGATACCACATCAAAACACTAAACTGTAATGAAAGCTAAGTTTTACTGATGCATTTTTCTCTTTGTACTTTTTGTAACAACAGAAAATCTTTAAAAGCAAATTCAATGGAAACATACATGCTAAAGTCTAAGAAATTATACTCATGTCAGTCAAAGTATGGCTGTAGGGTATTTAACACAAGAATTATCTCTAAATACTTTAAGATCTCTAAATACTTAAACAAAACCTACCTGGTTTTCTGTATCATGTGTTTTGGTAAAGGTCCAAGAATCCTTTCCATCATCGCTAAGTGCTCCTTACTGTCATGCGTCTACAATAATGAAGAAAAGCAATACTCTCGTCAACCATATCCACTTGCACATTTTGGTTTATCCTTATCTAAACAAAGCCAATTTCCTAGCCCACAGGTGACTAAAGTCAAAGGAAGATGATCACTAAAGAGGGCATACTTTTATCACTTAGAGCTGACAGCAGAGAGCTGTCAAGGCTTGACAGCAGGCTCACCCATGATTTACCTGAACAGATGGGGATACTGTGAATACACTTAAATTTTTTTCAAGTGAGACCTCAAAACAGTATATAAACAAACTATGAAGGGAACACTAATGCTCCAAGGTGGTACAATTCTAAGTTTGTGTTTCTTTATGCTTCTCTACAATTAACACAGCCACGAATTAAAAAAGGCCACAACAGTATGTGTATATTGACAAAGTATTCATTTACATAAACGATGCACTTCTGGGGGGAAAAGTTGCTAAAACAAACTACCGTCACTTACTGGAAATACTGTAAACCCAAGGTAGTATTCAATAAGAATACACCCTATACTCCAGACATCACATGGCTGGGACCATCCTAGGGCTGAAAAGTAAAGCGAAGTATTAGAAGAAAAAAAAACATATCTTCAATTATTTCTTTACAATACGTAAATAATTGGATGTTTGGCCTGGAAAGATCCTAAAGCAAGCACTTAATTCTGGGATAAATGCAATATGCACATAGAGAGTCTTAGAACGATGGAGACTCATAGTTCAAGTTTCAACTCTGACTTGCTCTTAGGGATCCAGTGATGCAGGAAGCAAAGAGGAAGGTTCTCTCAGCCTTGACTTCCTAAATGGTAAAATATGAACTCATCTCATGCAAGGATTGAGCAGACATGAAGCATTCTTCACATAAGAGGCATTAACTGATTATGTTTTTAAACTCTACCACATACTACAAATGCACTACCAAATCCCATAAAGGTTAAACCAGTTGGTTCAAAACGGTAAGCTACTTGTTCTAAGTTCCAAAGCTGACTTTGGAATTTCTGGTTCAAAGAACTTAAAAGCCTTTTATGTGTTTTCCTCTTAGTGGGGGAAGGGGGAAAGATACAAGTTCTACAAAGACACAGACTAGTAAATTTCAGATCACCTTCAACAGAATCATACACATCATTTCCCATTAAAACTAGAAATTATGTTTTGCACTGTCCTTTTACATATCATTGCAGGCATAACGATAATTCTTAAAGGTTCTCAAAACATGTTAACTACAGACCTAAGATGACCTCTGGTGCTCTGTAATGTCTTGTAGATACCAATGTACTATGATGTTCATCATCATATGTTGCACTTCCGAAGTCCACAACTTTAATATCTGGATTTATTAAGGTACGTTCATCACGTTTCTGAAAGCCACAAATGATGGGTAAGAATGCACATAAAAAAACACGCCTTCTGAAACTATAAAAATAATACACTGAATGAAGACTTACCATCTTGGTGTTATACACCTCTGTGTAGTCTGACTGTACAAATAAGATGTTTTCCGGCTTTAAGTCTGTGTGAGTCAACTTATTACTGTGTAAAACTGAGAATGAAACAAAATTTTATAATACTGCTGCAACTTGAAAACCAAAAAGCAAAGACAAAACAAAATCCCCAAACCCCACAGTAAGAGAACACATGTTGCCTTTTTGCACATACTCAAAGTGACAGGCACTCTAGCCAGCTAGAAAATCACCTATTAGCCCTGTTAAATAGTTTACTAACAGCTAACTACTTAATGAAATGAAAAAAAGACTTTACTGAAGCTAAACTTCAGCATGATTTCTTTATATTTACTCAAGTGTTCTAGATCCTTGTTTTTAAAAAATCAGACTAAATCATAATCTTCAGAATGACTGTTATATTCTGTATAAACAAAGAAAAAACCACTGCCAAAGAAGTCAATTCTGACTCACAGTGACCCTACAGGACAGAGCAGAGCTGCCCCATAGACTTCCCACAGAGTGCCTGGTGGGAACTGCCAAACCTCAACCACTACGCCATCAAGATTTTCACATCCTGGATAATATACTATTTCTTGAATGAATGACACATTACTGGCTGAAAGACTTTATAAGTCAATTCAGTCTTATCACACCCACTCTTAGTCAGGCCTCCAAGTCCTGTATGCTAGGTTCTACGTTCTTTTTCTATCATAATCAGTCTGATATTAAACTAGTCTTAATAAAGATTTTGCAAGATATGGAAAGCACTTACAGTTTACAGATTTGCATATCTGATATGCCATCTTTCTGATATGATCCAGTCGAAATGGCAGAAAACCATTCTCCTTAATGAAGTCATAGGTACTAAGTCCCAGCAATTCGAACACAATACAAATATGTCCATGATGTTCAAACCACTCCAACATCTGAACACAGCGGCTATGAACACATGAAAAACAACCTGAGTACAGCTTTTCACAATGCAAAACCATCTGAAATAGTCTTCCAGGTTCTAATTTGATACTTACAATGTACTGCTGGGGTCTGTTGTATTTAAGTGTTCCAGAACTTGTATTTCTGAGCGAGCAGCTTCACAATATCTGTCTACATTTTTTACTATTTTTACTGCTACATGTCTACCTCCCCTGTTGAGAGAATAATTTAAAAAAATGGCAATTATTCCCAACTCCATTTTTTTTAAGTCAGCTTCAAGTGTCTGTGTTATTTCTACTTTGACCTATCTTGTCTTCTTCAATTTATGGCTTAGTATTCCATTTTCTCTGATCACATGTAAGTATTCTCCTCCAACTAAAACTCAATATAAGCAACTAGAATGACCTTTGAAAATATAGTAGGGTTGGTATTGCCACACATTTTCAGGACCCTTCACGTATTAATAAACTATGTATCCAGAGTTCTAATTTATTAACTATATTAGGATACTACCACCTCAATCTGAATCTCAAAACAAGTTTATCAAGCAGTTTCTTCCCAGAGTATCTGTCACTGGCAAATATTGAAATCTTCCTTTGATCTAGAGGTTACCAGAAAAGTTGGAATACAATGGGGGCCTAGTAAACCACTCTAGCTCTCAGAACTTCACCAGCCAATAGTGGGAGAACTCCTCTATTATTACTTTTTTTTTTTTTTTTAAAGACTGCAATTCTGAAGGTGGAAAATATCAAACAGGGAACAGAAAGGGAAAATTTCTTAAACTATCTTAAGCCATTTCAATCACTAGTCTGATAAGCACAAATAGTCACACTTGTGGTACTGATCCAGGAGAGTGCTCAGCTCTTGCTGTGTATCAGCATGAATTATGGTACTTTCTAAAAAAATTTGGGGTCCTAGGTACTACTTGGGAGGGCTTCTTCAGCAGGTTTGGGGAAAGTAAAGGTGAATCACTCCTGACCACTGATCTAAGAAGAAAAGACTCGCCAACACTAACACTGTACTCATAGAGATTCTTCCAAAATAAAAGCCGTTATCAGCTTAGAAAACTGAAATTAAGAGGCTACATATACTATCACTAATTAAAAACACAATGAGCCATTAACTATTAATAGGTTTCCTACACCTAAGTAAAAGACCCAAGCTAAAAGGGTATCAAGGCAAGTTATCTAACTCAAGATCAGATCATATTCTAAAACTACGTTGGTTTTATGTATTGTCAACCACCCCAGTGTAACCCCAATGGGAAACTCACGCTTTATGATCGATGCACTCCACTACTTTTCCAAAAGCTCCTTCACCTAAAGTATTAACAATTTCATCTAAAAGAGAGAAATAAACCTCAGTCATATCAAGAAATGGAAACATGTAATTATCATAATAAATGCTACTGATGCAGATTATTCTAATTGATACTATACATTTCCTATCACTAAATATTTATTTTATAGGTTAACGCCATCAAAAAGGTAAAGTTACTTTTACAGTTTAATTTCATTCTCAAGCTAATTAACCTGATTTACTGTTCTTGATGTTCTGTTTAACAAACATTAAATTTCTAAAGACAGCAAAACACAATCCCCTCCCACCAAAAGAAATGAAAACAGAAAAAGAAAAAAAGAGAGAAAGAAAGACTCCCAAAATCCTGCCATCTTAATCTATATATAATATTATCTGAAAAGTGAATAAGTGTTGAAAAATATTCTATACATCTTGCACTTAGTACGTCTCCACTCTGACAGATCAGGTGACCCTCCTCATCATCCTCTACACTCCTGGTTCTTTTCCTTCGGTGACTCTTCTGGAAACGTCAAGTGGGCGGCACCAAGATCATCCAGCCAATCAATATACCCGAGTGAATTCAGGGCAGAATACGAAATTCATTCAGCGGGGAGATATTCAGGCATTCAGATACACGCCAGGCCACAAACGGTTGGCAGGAGCAATTTCAAATTCAGTCCCCAGAAATTCACAGGGCACATAGTTTATGTTAACAGGAGAAAAACATGGCAAGGAACAGATTTTCAGATAAGATACTCAAAGTGGCAAGGCAACAAAACATAATACAATTGTTTTTCTTAAAAAAAAAAAAAAAATTGCTTAATTGTAGCATTCACTGCAACATAAGCTTAAGTTTCTAGTGTCCTAATTTTATGGTGTAAAATTGTTAGG
This sequence comes from Heterohyrax brucei, assembly GCA_028571685.1. Lineage (NCBI taxonomy): Eukaryota > Metazoa > Chordata > Mammalia > Hyracoidea > Procaviidae > Heterohyrax > Heterohyrax brucei. The sequence goes on from CM053146.1 coordinate 110,194,022, forward strand.
ATGTAATATTTCTTGTCAAAGTAGACTGTGGCCAAATTAAGATTCCCTAGCTAAGAAAATAAATATTGGAACAATAAATAAAATTAGAATTCTATATTTTGGGGAAAAATAGTTGGTATTCAAGAATATCACTACGGCATTTAAATGTCATATGAATTAATCTCCAAATTAACACATAACTCATAAAGTTAAAATCTGCTGCTTAGTGAAAAAAGGATTAGAGAGCATGCTTTGCTAGAACAAAGAGGCATATCTAAATATCAATTATATAAAAATATAATGGCTGTTCTCTTTTTGTGATAAAGCTTCCACTGACCAAAAACATTTTTTCAAATATCATTAAAAAACCATTTGGAAATTCTGAAATAATTTTTACTAATTACCCTGAATAATTTCATTGCTGTTTACTACTTCACGGGAATAAAAATTAGTAGCCAACTAGTAATAAACTGTTACTAAAACTAAATTTGTGCTGTATTTCAGAAACTTCCTATCCAAAACAAAAACATGAAATGAATCTTGCAAGTTAAAGTTGAGTTGACTTCATCTTAAAAAGAACTTTCTGAAATAGTTAAATAAATTCAATGTTCTTGCTTCACATGGGAAATAAAATTTCCAAAGTGTTTTAAAAGAGATCATACCCCATGTGAACGATGATGTGAGGTACTGTGGTGAATCCTGTGTTTGCTTTTATAACTACTTCTTCCACTTCTACCAGAAGACTTGCTACTATGGTTCTGATATCTGCTTCCATGATCTCTATGGCGATGTCCAGGTTCACATCCTTGGTCATAGTCATTTCTGTATTCATCAATGTAGCGACGACTATGATAATCTTTCTCATTTACAGATCTGCTTTCCAAATAATGGCTAGAGAAATTTTTAAAAATTGTTTTCAATGCTTTATACTAATAACAAATATTCTCTCAAATTCCCAGTAAATCTTTTAAGACAGTACTCTTAATATCTCCCACTGGAAACAGGAAAAGAATGATAATCACGGTCTTTTGAGTGATTTAAGTTTTAATTATGAAAATATTTATAACATCCAGACATTTTCTTCAAATACCCTCCTTACCTTTCAGATGTTTTAGAGTGATTATATTTGCAGCGCTTGTGTTCCCGAGCACTGCTATGTGATCTCTTCTTTCTTTTGTAACTGCTGCTGCTCCTCCACTTTCCACAATCCCAATCTTTTTCATCCCAATCAGGACAATATGTTCTCCTTGAGTGTCTCATCTATATAAAAGAAAAGTTTTTTCCCAGTTAAACTGCTTCCCACATGTTGATACTAAATTGTTTAATAAAACTTTTCTTTCCAAAGTGACCTTTCAAGTCAAAATTTGGAAAGTTACTGTTACCCAATCTAAATACTACAGATCAAGATAAACTGAACTACTGGACTGTCCACTTTGGTTTAGGTTTGGACTGTCCACAAGCTGGGCTTGACTCACAGAAATTCTTCACTGTCTACCCAACACCTGGGATTCAACAGATTTATCACAACAGTGTAGGAAAAGGAAAAATAAAATGAGAGGGAGAAAATCTCAATCTATCAATTTCAGTAAAATCTTAGTCCTACACTGCCAGTAACACAAATGAATTACAGAATGAGGCATTTAATTCTCCTCCCTTAAATGTGTATCAGATAATAGCCCTCAACTCAAATCAATCATCACTGTATTAATTACATTACCACTATTGAATCTTTCTGTAAAGTAGTAAATCTTCAACCTACCAAAGACTTTTATTACACATGTAAGTCAATGACAACGCCAGAGAACAAAAACTACAAAACACTTCCCAACTTATACAATAACAAAACTTAAACTCATCCTGAAAGCAATCTTAACACGTCAGTTTGGGGCGGGGGTAGGGAGCCACCTTTCTTTCAGAATGGTTTCTAGTTAAGACTTGAAAATCTATTAATAGACAACCTCCCTTCTCAGACTGGATGTGGTCATTCCCCATTCTCAAAAAACACTGGTTTTTACAAAATGACTTGGCCTCTGGAACCTAACCATGTTGATAAGTGAGGAGTGAAATGACTTTCAACAACTACCACTACTTACCAATACAAACTGCCTGGACCCTACCACATCTCTACACATAACTCTCAATCGAAATGCCCCCCTCTTAAGGAAAAACAGTTCGGCTGTTCCTCAAAAAGTCAAACACGGACTTACCCTATGAGTCAAAAGAAAAATCCTTACAACTGGACGAATAAGTAACACCACAATGAAACTGGCAAGGATTTCATGTTTCTTGGATGCATAATGAACGCCCATAGAAGCAACCATCAAAAAAAAAAAAAAAAAAAAAAAATCAAATGAGGTATTGTGCTGGGCAAATCTGCTCCAAAAGACCTCTTTACAGTGTTCATAAGCAAAGATCTCACTTTGAGGACTGAGGGGAGCCGGACCCAACCTATGGTATTTTCAATCACCTCAAATGCATGTAAAAGCTGGACAATGATTAAGGAGACCAAAGATGCCTTTCAGTCAGGACGCTGCTGAAGAACACTGAAAGAAACACGAGCTGTCAGAAAAACAACAAATCTGTCTTGGAAGAAGTACAGACAGAATGCTTAACAGCCAGGATGCCGACACTTCAAATTATGTACTTTGGGGAAGTCATCAGTAAAGGGAATCGGGCCCTAGAGAAGGACACCGTGCTTGGCAGAGGCAGCAAAACAGAGGATGGCCCTCAACGAGAGGGGCAGTGTCTGCGACCCCGGGCTTTAATTCAACACTGTAACGACTGTGACGACGGCACCAGACCAGGCAGGGCTGTGTTCCGTTGGCATACGGTAACAAACTGTCGAAACCGACTTAAGGTATCGAACAAGACCTGAAAGAATCGAAAGCAGGGGGTCCAACTGCAGTCAAAACTAGCAATCACTGCAGCACCCGTCAAAACAGGCAGAAGGCGCAAACCACCAGTGCTCATCAGCGTCAGAACAGACTGTTTAAAACGGGGTACACACCCAACCCGGAGTACTATTCAACCATCAAAAGAAGTCGCTCTAGCGTTTTGCGGAGAGGGGACACTGAGAGTTACTGCTAAGGGGTACTGAGTTTCTGTTAAGGGCAGAGAAAAGTCTCCAAACGCACAGCGGAAAGGGCTGAACGTCAACCTCATCGCTCACGTAATAATGCAAATAGTTTATCTATCTACTTCACGCACAAAAAGTCAGGCCGGCGAGCAGCTCGACAACTCCGACGCTAGCTTATCCCTTTGACGCTACTGTATCACGATACTGTCAGGAGGCAACAAATTAGCTAAGCTGAGAAACATTTCACAAACCTATTACCTGCCCTCGCCAGTCACTGACATGAAGTTTACAGAACCGTCTCAAAATTTTTAAGAGAAAAAGTTATCTGTGGTTTTTTTTTTTTCTCTAAACAAAACTTAGACCTATTAAACGTTTTAAAATTGAATGTCAAACAAACGAAAAGTCCTCCCATTGGAATTCCAAAAGATCTGGAGTGCTGTCATCTTCTAAAATGCTTAAACGCCTCACTTCTCCCACACAATCCCTTCAAATAACACCACGTTATCGTTTTCCTCGGATTCTTAAAGCTAACTTTTGTTCCCAAGGAGAGCAAAGAGAGTTGCAATTTTCCCTTGAGTCCTTCCGACGCAACCAGGCGTTACTCTTTCTCTCCCCACAAGCGCCGAATGGACGCACACTCCAGAATCCCAGCCAACGGCCTCCGGAACGCGGAGCCTTGGCCTTTTCTCCGGGAGGACGCGCCCGGCTTCCACCCCGCCGCCATTTTACAGCTCGGCGAACACCGCCGCCGCCGAAGCGGTCGACAACATGGCGGGCGCGGCGCCCTGGGCGAGGCCCTCCCGACAGCCCAGGCCGCCAGGCCTCCGCCTGAGCACAGCAAACAGCTCGAGAGGCCCTTGGCATCTAGAAAAAAATGCCATGACCCCCACCAGTGTCTGGGACGTCGCGGTTCCACCATAAACTGCCTGCGACATGCTCTGGAGAGCAGGGAACACGAGAGAGCCGCCTTTGTGCAGCCCAGGGAAGGACGGGGACGCCGTCACACCCGAAGCTGCTGGCGCAAACGAGCAGGCAAAGGACAGCTCTTCTTAGGCCCAGAAAAAGGATACGGACACCTCATCCGCTTCCTCTAGTGTCTTACCGTCCTGGCCGACGAATCCACACGACGGAGACAACGCTTGCAAAGCAAGCACGAGAAACGCCCAGCTGACAGCGACGGAGTCAGACCACAAAATGGAGCTGACAGGCACCGCGCCCGGATTCTTCTTCAAAACAATCGTGACGTCGCGCGTGCGTGTCCTCGGGGGCGGGGGTGGGGAGGAGGACGGGGCCTGCGGCGCGTGCGCGCGAAGCTGCGGGGCGCGCGCGTGACCGCCGTGTGCGCAGGCGCGCAATTGTCGAACGAGGGGAGTTTAGGAAAAAGACGCTGAGGGCGGCCATTTTAGCTTCTTGTATCATGGTTGTTTGGTAGAGCTCTCCGAGTATTGGGGACCAAGGTCTCGTTCCACGTCATTAAACATTTTGTTTGTGAACGATAGAAACAAGGAAAGATGACGAAAGTGGGATACAAATCAGTACCTACACTCTTTGTAATCACTTAAAAAAAACTTGACAAGTTATGCTAGCTACTTGCATCAAGTAGCCACAGATTAATGGTGGAATTTGGGCTTTTGATAAGGTCTGAGACCTCAATAAAACCATGTCTTCAGTGTTTGGGGCCGACGCGCACTGAAATTGGATTGGAAGGCTATTTCAGAGGTTTTAAAAGTTGAAGAAATGAGTGAGCAAGGAAGTGAGCACTCAGAAAGGGAGGTCTCATCGCATTTAGGAAACACTTGGCACTGAGCCGTGCTTCGCCCGCCCCGAGAAGGATCAAGTGGAAGGTGTTAGCAAAAACTGTCGGGAAACCAGCTCTGGTCTGCGATCGTCTGCAAACTCGGTTTGCCGATGACCCAGCCTTCTCCCTGCCTCACCACACCCCGCCCCGCCTTCAGTCACTTCAAAGAAATCCTTACATAAATAGCAGTCCAAATTTAGTGGAAAATATGTTATATGTTACAATGAAGTGTAGCAGTTTTTCTGCTCTGGTTCGTCAACTTAAAGATTAAAATGGATATTTCAGCAGGAGAATATCGTAAATAGGGCAAAGTTCTGATGAGGAATATACAGTCACAAAATCTATGGTGGTGGTCATTTCTTAACCTTTATGGATATGAAAGTGCTTTAAAACTATCAGTGTCTAAATCCTTATATCAAAATTATTAAAATCTAAGGATCTGGTCTTTGGAGGAAAAGAGCTAATCACTGTAGTTCATCGTGCTAGACATTAAACATGTTGTCAGTTAATATATTTTTTCCTATTAGATAAAAGTTGGCAGTGAATGACTTTGCACAGAGAGCAGTGTAGTGTATTTAACATAAATTCTTCAGGGGAAAATACCAAAGTAAAATTACAAGGTGAAAGACTGAACATTGAGGAAACCTTAGTAGTACTACCAAACATTCTTTCCAGAATGGATTTTAACTTAGCAAAAACCCACCTAATCACTAATTTGGAAAAGACCCCAATTTTTATTTCTGAAAATACTTAGTATATCCTTACTGAATTAAGGAAATCCCGGTAGTGTAGTGATTAAGTGCTGTCTCTGCTAACCAAAAGGTCAGCAGTTCAAATCCACCAGATGCTCCTTGAAAACTCTATGGAGCAGTTCAGAGCAGTTCTGCTCTGTCCCATAGGGTCACTATGAGTCAGCATCAATGGGTTTGAGTTTTAGGGTTGCTAAATTAAAAAAAAAAAAGATTTGGTGAAAACTGAACTTGTAAGGTTATTTTCTAAATTCGTGATGTTAAACACTGCCTTAGTTTCTTAGTAGTACTGCTGTAACAGAAATACAAGGGAGTGATTCTAAAGAACAGAAATTTATTTTCCCACAGTTCTGGAGTCTAACTGTGTGACTAGGGTCTGTCTCAGTTGGGTTGATTCCTTCCTTACAGGCAGTCAGGGTGTTCCTGGGTAATTTTCGCAGAGCATCTGTGTTCTCCAGTGTGTAGGTATTTCTGTACTGAATATGCTCTTTTTATAACTCAGAGTGAACTTAACCCCTTCTATATTAACATAAACAAGAAAGCATTGTTTGCAAACACGATTACACCCTCAGGTATAAAACATAAAACCAAACCCGCTGCTTTTGAGTCAAGTCCAACTCACAGCAAACATGTAGGACAGAACAGAGAGAGCTGCCCCATAGGATGCCCAAGGCTGTGAATCGTCAGGGAGCAGACTGCCACATTTTGCTCCTGGGGAGAGGCTGTTGGGTTTAAACTGCTGACCTTTGAATTAGTAGTCAATTCTGACTCATAGCAACCCAATAGGTCAGAGTAGAATTGCCCCTTAGGGTTTCCAAAGAGTATCTGGTGAATTGGAACTATGACCAAAGGTAGCACTTAACCACTCCACCACCAGGTTTTCCTCCACAGGTAGAGGGGCTGTTTTAGCCTTGTAGGCTACAGTGTCTGACAGTAAGTAAACAAATAGCCTTGGCTGAGATCCAATAAAACATTATTTACCAAAGTAGATGGCCAGCCTGCAGGCCGTACTTTGCTAATTCCTAGGCTAAATGGGAAACCACATTACTTATGACACATCACTTTATCAAAAGGGGGAAACAGGCTTATTAGCAATGTTCTAGGCCTTTTGGTAGTTACCCTGTCCGTTACACACATGGAACACAGTGTCAGTCATCCACATGAAGCATGATCAGTGAACCAGTCAATGCAGTACAAACAGGCAGATGTCAGCGTTGTGGACCTTAATCCGATGGTGCCTCCATTAGGCCCAAAGTGGACAGCCGTTATGCCCATCTGAGATATACATAGGGCTATAACTGAGCAGACATTGTAAGAATGAGCTCTAAGTACCAAAATGTCATGTTGTATCATTTGGAAAAAAAAAAAGGGGGGGGGGAGTGTTTAGAATAAAATTTAGGGGATGCCAGTAAATTAAAAAAAACATTTTGACAATTACTAAAATTCCTCAGGAATGACTGCAAAGAATTAATGACATGTTTAGGGAAGAAAGGTATAGGATATACCTTTCTTATAGCATATATGCCGGACATAGGAAATGACAGTATAAACGTTGGCCAGAAAGAGGCTTTAATGTTAATTTTAAAAGATTAAAACGTCACGTAAAATGTGAGGATGTAAGCATAATTGTCATCTTAGTGTAGAGGAAGATGTGGATGATAACCAGAGGACCGCTGCAAACGAACTCCCACACTATAGCTAAGAAAGTATCACATGAATTTAGACCAACCATTTCTAGAAGTAGAAGATACCAGCAAATGAAATGCTTGGTATAAATATTAGGAATCTCCCAAATCTAAGTTTATCTAGGCAGTGAATGAAACATAATCCTTGATGAAATCAACGGTAGCATCTGATGAATGGCTGTCAGGTGATAAGCATGAGAGGATAAATGGCTTGATTAGGTGGAACAGAATATGTCAGGACAAGTGGCTTGATTAGGTAGAGGTGAGTATGTTAGGATAAATGGCTTGATTAGGTAGAGGTGAATGTCAGGATAAATGGCTGAATTAGGTGGAGATGCTAGGATAAATGGCTTGATTAGGTGGAGCTGAACATGGCAGGATAAACGGCTCGATTAGGCGGAGGTGAGTTCATTGGGATAAATGGCTTGATTAGGTGGAGCTGAGTATGTCAGATTACAGGGCTCAGTGGCTTGATTAGGTGGAAATGAATAGGTCAGGAGAGCACCTTCTATTTATACACTTATTGCATGCCAGCAGCTGTAATCATTTAATCCTCACAATCATCTTAGTAGGAAGTTATGGATGAAAACCTAAAGCTTAGAGATGTTAACTTGCCTAATGTCACACAGTAAGGGGTACAGCTGTGATTCAAACACAGACCAGAACTCCACAACTAGTGCTTTTAACCAACTCACAGTTTTCAAAATGGATATTCTAGAACTCTATTTTGCAATGTTTTAAAATACAAGCTATAAAAAAATGTTCCATGAACAAATCACTTGGGCAATGCTGGGTGTTTCCTCTACTGCAGGATTTGTTAGAGTCTTTGCTATACATCTGTAGCCCAGAGAGGAATCTTGGTGGTTAAAGCACTTGGCTGCTAACCGGAAGTTTCATGGTTTGAACCTACCAGCTGTTATGCAGGAGACAGATGTGGTAGTCGGCTTCCTTAAAACATTCACAGCCTTGGAAACTCCATGGGACACTTCTACTTGGTCCTATAAGGTCAGTGAGTCAGAATCAACTTGATGGCAGTGGGTTCGGGTGAAGACCAGAGATTAGCTAGCCTTTCTAGACCATCTATTTATTTCATTCCTCCCCTAACTGCACAGGGGGAATAACTAATGGAAAACAGTACTTTCTGAATCTGATATGGTAGATAGATATGGTAGTATTGTGTGATTACGGTGCTCAGCAATGCCTAGATTTAATGAAAAGGCTCAGCATTTCAAAAGAAATGTTTATTTATAACAAAAATTAAACAAGTTTTTAAATATTAAAATTAAAGAAGTTCACTGGATAACAGTTGGAATAAAGAGTATGTTCATACGAAGGTAAAAGCTGTTTATCACCCCCTTGTAGAAGCTCTTAGCTGTAAACAAGCAGCAGGATGATGCAATCTGTGATGTAAGTAGAATGTGGTCAACCCCAATAGGTGTGTTCCCTGAAGAACTTGCCAAGTATTTGCCCAGGTCTATTATAGCTACTGAGCAAATGGGTTGGCATGAATAGTTACGTCCTTAATGTGCACATCATTAAGAGGTCGGTATGTCTTCTCATTTACTGGTAACTTCTCCAGTTCATCTAGGGTCTCCAGACCATCTATTACTCTGAAAAGGAAACAGTATAATATGTGAAGATTTCCTCAGATTGAAACACAATATTGAAATACCTACAGCAGGTATAGCCCACTTAAAAGGATCATGTCTTATGGTTCTTTGAATTCCCCAGTTGAGTATACACTTATTGACTGGATTTTCTACCATAGATGAAGGTCCAAATTCAGAAATAAAAACTCACTTTAATACCTTTAGTCAGCAGTAGCAGTGGATAAGGATATTCCCATTGAAATACCTAAACACTGTTCTGCCTCATTCACACAGACACACAGAACAGCCACAAATACAGCCACGTTAACCTTCTTTGCTATAGGAAATGTCCAGAGAAAAAGGATGCAGGGCAGACAGTATTAACGTCAGTACTGCACTAGACTGAAGGTCCTGACGTGGGGCCACTTCACACTTTACTGGTACAGTACAGTGCGTCTACTTTTTGCTTCTGGAAAAGAAGAAGCAATAATCCTAGGAGAAGACTGTCAGTTAATTCCAATGCTGACAAGCCCACTTCATTTTTCTAATCAGGAGAAAATTATTGAGAGCTACTCTTCAAATAAGTGTTCTGGAAGGTGTCTAAAACACTTGGTTAAAAAACAGCTTTTTATATTACACCACTTAGTTGAATGCAAGTAAATTTCGAAGACTAACAGTACCTATTTATAAAAGGATAACAGATTTACATCTCATTTTTCATTTCCACTAAAAGGGTACTTGGTAAACAGGATAAGGAAATAATGGGTATCAGCAATAACAACTACAATAATTAAAACTTTTTATTTTACTCCCAAATCAACACAATTTTAAGTTTTAATGCCTTTTCCACTTTCCGGATCAGGAAGAAAAACATAGATCTCAGGTAAAAAGGACAGGTAAAATTGAGGCAGGGTCAGTCTCCTCAGGTACCCAGGACATAGGGCGCCTTTGAGAACCTGAGGGACACAAAGGACTGTCTCCACCAAAAAAATGGGTGAGCATGTATATTAACACTGCATCCAATTCAAGGAGCCTAATGGATCTGAGGTTAAAAATGCTTGCTCTAAATTATAGAGTTTTATCACAAATCCAGTATAACTCTAGCTAATTATTCATCAGTAATTCTGACTGATGAGTTAAGAGAGAAAAAAGGAAATCTGAATTATGTAAACACACACAGATTAACAGATACTATATTTCATTAATTTCATTGATTACTAGTCATAGATAAACTTGACATATGGATCTGGGATGACAAAAAAGAAAAGTTATAGACTCATATTTTTCGCTGTAACTTTGCAGTCCAAACAAAAGAAATTCTAGAACACTGGCTTGGTATACTGACCAAGGTAAATGTTGTTGAATGAACAGCTAGTTTCTCTTAATTTTGAAAGCCACTCCTTGGCAATGGACACTTGAGTTGTTCGGTGCCATCAAGTGGGTTCTGACTCACAGTGGCTGCGTGCACAGCAGAATGCATCAATACCCAGTCTTGCGCCATGCATGTCCACACTCATTTTTATGCTTAAGCTCACTGTTGCGGCTGCTGTATCAGTCCATCTCATTGAGCATCTTACTCTTTTCACTGACTGTCCACTCTACCAGGCACGATGTCCTGCAGGGACTGATCTTTCCTGACAGCATGTCGAAAGTATGTGCGATGCAGTGTCTCCATCTTTGCTTGCAAGCAGTACTCTGGTTCTACTTCTTCCAGAATAAATCTGTGTGTTCTTTTGGCAGTTCATGGTACGTTCCATATTCTTTTACAACACCACAATTCAAAGTCATCAGTTTTCCTTCTGTCTTCCTTGTTCACAGTCCAGCTTTCCCATGCATATGATGCAACTGAAAATACCATGGCTTGGGTCAGGTGACTTTATTCTTTGAGGTGACATCTTTACTTTTCAGTACTTTAAAGAGGTCCTTTGAAATAGTTTCCCAATGCAATGCATCTGTTGATTTCTTGACTGCTGTTTCCATGTGTGTTAATTGTAGAACCAAGTAAAATGAACTTCTTGACAATCTCAGTCTTTTCTGCATTTATGACAATGTTGCTTACTGGTCTAGTTGTGAAGATTTTTATCTTCCTGATGTTGAGATGCAATCCATACTGAAGGCCGTGGTCCTTGATCTTCATCGTTAAGTGTTTCAAAACTTAACTTCCAGCAAGTAAGGTGGTGTCATCTGCATAACACAGGCTGTCAATGAGTCATCCTCCAATCCTAATACCTTGTTCTTCTTCATATAATCCAGTTTCTCAGATTATTTGCTAGACCTACAGATTGAAAAGGTATGGTGAAAACATGCAACCCTTTCCTGATGCACACCTTTCCTGACTTTAAAATGTGAACTGTCCGCTTGTTCTGTTTGCATGACTGCCTCTTGATCCATGTACAGATTCCTTAAGAGCACAATTAGGTGTTCTGGAATTCCCATTTTATGCAATGTTAGCCATAATTTGTTAGGATCCACACAGTCGCATGCCTTTGCACAGTCAAGGAAACACAGTTAGACATCTTTCTGGTATTCTCTGCTTTCAGCTAAGATCCATCTGACATCAGCAGTGATATCCCTGTTCCACATCCTCTTCTGAATCCAGTTTGAATTTCTGGCAGGTATCTTTTTAACCAACACAAATGGTGACTGTATACTTGGACTTCACCAGATAGAATACACGGGAACCATATCGACTACATCTACAGGAAAAGACGATGGAAAAGCTCCCTATCAGCAGTCAGGACAAGACCAGGTGCTAACTGTGGCACAGATCATCAATTGCTCATAAGCAAATTCAAATTGAAACTGAAGAAAATTAGAACTCCACAAGAGCCAAAGTATGGCCCTGAGTACATCCCATAGGAGTTCAGAGACCATCCCAAGATGTGTTGACCACTAGTGAATGAAGACCAGATGAACTGTGGAATGACATCAAAGATATCATCCAGGAAGAGACCAAGAGGTCATCAAAAAGACAAGAAAGAAAGAAAAGAGCAAATTGGATGTTAGAGGAGACTCTGAAACTTGCTCTCTAACACTGAGCAGCTAAAGCAAAAGGAAGGAATGACAAAGTGAAAGAACTCAACATGATTTCAAAGGGCAGCTTGAGAAGACAATATTATAATGACATGTACAAAGAGCTAGAAATAGAATACCAAAAGGGAAGAACATGGTTTGCATTTCTCAAGCTGAAAGAACTGAAGAAAAAATTTAAGCCTCGAGTTGCAGTAGTGAAGGACTCCATAGGGCAAATATTAAACAACTCAGAGAGCATCAAAAGCAGATGGAAGGAATACACAGACTCACAATACCAGAAAGCAGTGATCGATGTTAAGCCATCTGAAGATGCAGCATAAGGTTAGGAACTGACAGTACTGGAGGAAGAAGCTGAAGCAGCACTAAAGGCACATGGGAAGAACAAGGCTCCAGGAATTAATGGACCATCAGTTGAGATATTTCATCAAACAGATGCAGCACTGAAAGTGCTCACTTGTCTATGCCAAGAAATATGGAGGACAGCGACTTGGCCAACTGACTGGAAGAGATCTCTATTTATGCCCATGCCAAAGACAGCAGATCCAACTGAATGCAGAAATTACCAAACAGTATCATTAATATCACACACAAGTAAAATTTTGCTGAAGATCATTCAGAAAGTGACTGCAACAGTCTACTGACAAGGGTACTCTAGTAGAGACCACTGAATGTCTCCCTAGGAGTCATTCTCTCCTCCTCCACAGGCACATGGTTTTACTGGGGGTGGCAATATCCTAGGTGAAAAGGTGTTTCCTTGCTCCCTTGTGGACAGGAGGTAGCCACATCACTAAGCTCCGTGTCTTCCGGGAAAGCTGACTCAGCTGGCAAGCACCTTTTCTCCTTCTCTCTGACTGCAACACAGAAAATCTGCTTGGAGCCGTGATGTGCACATTGTGACCATGAGGTGAGCTTGGGGATGGCAACTAAAGATGGCCAAGAAGACAGATGTGCCTGGGACACTGATGACATATGGAACTACCATAGCAGTCCTGGGTACCATCTTCCTAAAGCCACTTTTTCAGATCTGTAAACTGCAACCGGGTACCATTCTTAACTGAAAACAGATGCATTACTATTAATTTGTATAAGAATCCTGAAAAATTATATTGACCCCAGTCATGGACTGGACTGTGTCCCCCTCAGAAACATGTGTAACAATTTGGCTGGGCCATGATCTCCAGTACTGCATGAATGCCCTTCATTTTGTGGTTTTCCTATGTTGTAAATCCCAATCTCTGCCTACCGTTAATAGACTGCATTATGTTAAAGAGGGCTAGGGTGGGACTCTGGCGTCCCTAGACTGTGGCTTGTATCACCTTTTATTCTACAAGAGAGGAAAGGGAAGTAAGCAGAGAGTTGAGTGCCTCATACATCACAAAAGCAAAGGGCATCCTTCGGACCTGAGGTTCCTACGCCAAGATGCTCCCAGACCAAAGAAAGACCGATGCAACACGACGACCTTCCTCCTGAGCTCACAGAGACAGTGCATTCCCTGGAGCCGGCACCCTGAATTTGGACTTGTAGCCTACTGAATAGTGTAAGAATAAACTTCTCTTTGTTAAAGCCACCCACTTGTGGTATTTCTGTTATAAGACTACCAGATGACTAGGAGAACCCCATTTTGACATACAAGAAAACAGTCTGAGAAATTACAGCTGTCCAAAGATTACAGAGCTAATATGTGGTAAATTGAAACTCCAGGTATTTTTAGCTTTCATACTGCTCTCTGCAATATTAGTTATGCTATTATCACAATCACAATCACAGTCCTACCCTAACCCTCTTTTAAACATAATGCAGTCTATTAACTTGTACTGAAATTCCAAAGAAGAAAACTACAACCCAAATACTCACTTTCCAAATACTGTGTACTTCATGTCCAAATGTGGCTGCTTGCCATAGGTGATGAAGAACTGAGAGCCATTGGTGTTGGGGCCATTATTAGCCATGGACACAACACCTCTAACACTGTGCTGAAAAAGACCAAAAGATATTCAAAATACAAGACACAAGACATACACTATTTACCTTCCTAATGTGTAAGGGACCAAGAAAATATGTAATCAGCTTCTCTGTATTAGGGCAAATCAGTTTCTGTATTGCCTTAATCTCTAAAACCTTGTATGTAAATTGTTTCCATACCAAATCATGTTCCCCAATTTCATTTTCACTTTGGAGAAGTACAGCCACTGACACTTTTAGCACTATCAATGTGCAACAGAAATAATCCTCGTATTTATATTAAGGGATAGTGTGCTGACATGAAATGATCAAGTAGACCACAAAACCAAAATCGCCACGGTCTCTTCTTTATCTGTACAAGGGAGGGTATACTAGTTCAGAGGTCTCTTCATAATTCAAATGCTCACAAGAGTCAGACAGACAGCTAAATGGGTACCTGAGCAGAGTGTAAATAGGCAATGGTGGAATATGGCAAAAAGAACAGTGCATCTCCGCCTGATGGCATTTAAAATAATCTTTTTAACCAATACACCTGTGGGTCTTTCACTCACGGGCAGTCAATTCATAACCCCAGGAATGATAATGTAATAGAAGTCTCATCTAGCTCTAGTATTCATGATATCTGTTACACAAGGGACTATGTACAAGAATTAAAGGGCCTCAATGATGACAAAAGCATGAAGGCAAGACCAAGAATAATGATAAAACTCCACTGATTACTCTTTAGCTATTCAACAGGTAACCCTAATTAGACAAACCGCAGCAAGGTAGTTACATCAAAATATCAATGCTTTATTGTTTCCCTAAAACATGGTTACGACTCAAATATATCTGGTACATATACAAGAACATATGTATCGTTGGTAATAATAAACACCCATTAACCTACTTCCTAACTTTAAGCACTACAGTGTACCGATGCTGTGGCATGTCTATATGCTCTTCTCCATTCCTCTTCAAGAGGTAATTACTGTTCTGTTTATATATGCTTAAACAACACATGGGGCCCTGGTAGGCCAGTGATTAAGAGTGGAGGCTGCTAACCAAAAGGCTCGCAGTTTGAATCTACCAGCTGCCCCTTGGAAACCCTATGGGGTAGTTCTCCTCTGCCCTGTAGGATTGCTGTGAGTCAGCACTGACTCCATGACAATGGGTTTGTGTTTTACACAACATATTTTTCCTTACACTTCTTCTGAGCTCTGTAACATGGTATCATACTGTTTATAGTCTTCTGGGATGACGTTTTTCTGCATAACATGATGTTTCTAAGACTCATATAATGTATATGTAGCTGCAGTTCATTCTTCATTAGTTCATTGATTTTTCACCTGCTGTATAGTACTTCATTAACCAATGGTTGTAGGTGCTATTGAGTTGGTTCTGATTCAGTGACCCTGTGCACAACAGGAACAAAACACTAGCCAGTATTTTGTCACCTTCACAATTGTTGGCTGTCTGTGACGCCATCATTTGTGCCACTCTGTCAATTCATCTTGAGGGTGTGCCTCTTTTTCAATGACCCTCTACTGAACTAAGCATAATGGCCTTCTCCAGGGACTGGTCCCTTCTGATAATATGTCCAAAGTACACAGGATGAAGTATTCTTACTTCTTCCAAGACAGATTTTGTTTGTTGTTCAGGCGGTCCATGGTTTATTTAGGATTCTTCACCAACACCATAATTCAGTTCTTCTTGGTATTCCTTATTCGTTGTTCAGCTTTCAGATGCATATAAGATTGAAAATACTGTGTCCTGCATCAGGCACATTTTAGGCTGAGCTCCAAGCAACATCTTTGCTTTTTAAAACTTTAAAGAGGTCTTTTACAGATTTGCCCAGTGCAGGATGTCACCTGCTGTCTTGACTGCAGCTTCCATGAGCATTGACTGGGGGTCAAAGTAAGATGAAATCTTTGGTCATTTCAGTGTTTTCTCCATTTATCATGATGTCATGTACTGGCCCAGTTGTGAGGATTTTTGTTTTCTCATCACTGAACAGACTATAATCTATTGATTCTATCATAGCTATTTAGGCTGTTTCTAGATTTTTACTATTATGAATAGTACTCTAGGAATACTGTTGTGTATGTGTCCTGGTGTGCATATGTACAAGAGTTTCTCTAAGCATTTGGGAATGGAATTGTTGGTCAGAGTATGTGAATATTTGATATACATATCTATGTTGGCACAGTTGTGGCAATGGTTGTTAAGTGTGGCTGTGTTGGAAGTACCTGGGAAACTTAAAATATAGTCAAGCTCCTAATCAGTTCTACTGATTGCTTTTTTGTATTTTTAGGGCTATAGAATAGTGTGAGATGAGACCCTGATTTTCTATATTTTTAATACTTCCAGAGGACTTTGTCATAGCCAAGGTTGAAAACTTCTGGTATAGGATGACAGATTAGTGTGATAGGAAACAAAAACAAAAACAAACCCTGTGTTGTTGATTCCAGCTCACAGTGATCCTATAGAAGAGAACTACACCATGGGGTTTACACAGAGCACCTGGTGGATTCAGACTGTGGACTTCTTGGTTAGCAGCTGCAGCTCTTAACCACTACATCACCAGGGTGCCCAGTAGTGTCATCGAAGCAGTCATTAACTAATGCCTAAAAAAATGGTTTTGTTTCTAAGTCAAGAAAAGGGTTACTTGTAAAAATGTCTGTCACCTCCCAACCCAAGCTCCTGTACAAAAAGTAACATTTTCTTATATAAGAAAGCAAAATGAAGATAAAATAAATTACCGGTATTCCAGACATCTAGGGATAAATATTGCAATAATTGTTTTTTCATAAATTTTGCTGGATATAATAACAAATACAATACTACACATTATTTATTCTGGTTGAGGAGAATTTCTCTCTTTTCTAATTACAAAGTTATCCCTATGTAAAGATAGAAATTTTGAATGACCACACAACTGTTAACTGAAGATATGTCTAGGAAGTGGAATTGATTTGTTTTCTATAGGCATGCACTAGTTATTTTAAATCCTAGGGAGAAGGAAGCCTCTTTAGGAAGTTTGGAGAAAATGCAGTGACAGAAAGAGAAATCCCTAATTTTACCAGGATGAAGACTGATTTATAAATACTTCTCTTTAACCTAGTTGAGATCTTTCACAGGCATTGAGTTTAGACATCTAACAGAAGATGATAAAATCACGGCTTGGTGATGGGCAGTATCAGCAAATAGCAGGTTTGACAGTCTGTCCTGCCCATTCTCAGTAAACGCTAGTGACTCATGGCCTGTACGTTACTAATTAAACATTTTAGGTTGGACTTAAAAACAAGTTCATTTAATATCAAGATCTATGTGACGGTGAGATTCCAGTATATCTGACTGGTCCTAACTGCCGTTCATATTTTTTCTCTGACATCATTTACCAAATATGCAAGGATTACAAAACAAATGAAAATGTACATACACACATGCATATATATTTCCTTAGTAATGATGCTAATGTGTATTACAACAACACATATATCAAAGCTTCTAGGTATAACAAAATCAGTACAAAATAGATTGTGACGCAGTGTGGATATACCTTAAGATATTCACTGTATTCATCCTCAAACTTCTTGCCCCAGATACTGTTACCTCCTCTTCCAGTACCTATTTTATAAGAGAAGCAAATCAAAAAACATATCTGAGGAAATTTGAAAAAGGTTCTTGGGATAGGGGTGGTGGTTTAAGAGACCCTTATTTATATTTTCTAAAACTTAAGGGCTCATTTGGGTATGTATTAATAGCTTCTGCTTAAAAATTTCTTACTACAGTTAAGATAGCCTAGTTGTAAATACTCCACATGCTTCATTTTTATGCTCTTCTACCCCCTTCTTTATACACCCAATCCTCTTGACATTAACTAATAAAATAACTTACCTGTTGGATCTCCTGTTTGAACCATGAAACCCTTGATATTTCTATGAAATATACAGCCATGGTAGTAATTACTGGCACAGAGAGCCAAGAAATTCTAGAGTAGAAATGATTGAGAAATGATGTAGCAGAACAGCAGACACATTTAAGGAAAAAAAAGTCATATTTACTGACAACACTAGAGCAGAATACCAAACTATAAGTTTTAGACATTACTTTGGATAATGTCACATCCCTACTTAAAACACTTAAAACCTTCCTGCTCTGGGAATTAAGTACAAAACCCTCAACATGGCCTCTGGGCATGACCTGGCCTATGTCTCCCTCTCCTGAAATAATGCACCCTTCCCTGCGGCTTACTATGTTAAGCCCATCAGCCTCTGACAGCTCATCCAGAAGAGGCAGGCTTTCCCACCTTGAGGCCTTTGTCCCTGCTGTCTCTATATGTGGAATGTTCTTTTCACATCTCTTTCCATGCAGAGGCCTTGATTACCTGTAAGACTCAGTCTAAGTGTCACTTTTTCAGCTAGGACTGCCTTTACCTTCCCCAGTTAAATTCTTCTTTCCCCATTATTCTCTACCCCAACATTTTATTTCCTTCAATACATTATCACACTTCAAAATTTCTCAGTTTCCCCCAACTTCTGTCTTCCTTGCTGGACTATAAGCTCCATGAAGGCAAGGGAAGTCTCCTGTTCATCACTGTATTGACAGACCCTGGCAAGATAACCTTTCATAAATAGCTGTTGAATGAGTGAATATGTACAGCTTACTCTTCTAACTTTGTCATTCAAACAGGTGACATAATGGATAGAACCATTCTCTTATCTATTATTCTAGCAATTCTCTGCCTTTCCTGAGGAAGGTGAGTCAAATGAAAAAGATGTCAGCCACTTCATGCTTGCTGTTAGTTGCCTCAAGTTTTTAAGGCCGTGACCTTTGGGAAGCCAGTCACTAGGCCTGTCTCCCAACGCATGTCTGGGGTAGGTTCCAGTCACCAATCTTTTGACCAGTAGTCAAGCACTTAACTACCTGTATCACACAAAGACTCCTACACTATGCTTGGAGAAAAATCATTGACCTTTTCTTTGATCCACCTTTGATATGAAGAAAGGCAAGGAAATAAGGCCAGAAATTACAACGGCTGGTTCTTCCTGACCACAGTCTCACAGGAAAGTGTTTTTCTGTTGTTATTGTTTTACAGTTAGGTGATTCAATTTCAAAATGCCCATGAAACTCATTTTTTTATATGTAAATAATGATACTCACTTCACAGGCTTTGGGTGTCCTTTCACAAAAGACTTCTATTTTAATGTCACCTACATCTGTATGCAATGTCACAGACTAAAAGAGAGAGACAATTTGAGAGCAAGTAAGATTTCTTCAGGTGACTTTTTATACTATATTATTCCCTGACTGGATATCCAAGATGATCATCTGAATAAAAGCAGAAAGAAATACTGTATCAGAGATGACATAAACTGAGAGCACAACAGAGTCCCTGACAGAGCAGCAAGTAAGGTGCAGAGTTCAAATTTACATAAAAAGACCACACTTGCTGGTCAGACTGAGACTGAAGGAACTCGAGAAGACATGGTCCCTGGTCTCTCTGCTAACTCAGAAGTAAAACCACGCCTAAACCCAAGACTTCAGACAAAGACTAGACTGCAGTATAAAACAAAATAACACTCATTAAGAGGGTGCTGCTGAGTTCAAGCAGATACATGAGACTAAGTGAGCAGCTCCTGGCTGGAGGCAGTATGAGACGCCAGAGACGCCAGAAAGGAAACGGGAACAGCACACTGGAAAGGAGGAGTGTGCTGTCGCAACACAGGGAATGCAACTAGGGTCATACAACAGTATGTGTATACATTTTTGTATGAGAAATTAACTTGAGCTGTAAACTTGCACCTAAATCACAATTTAAAAAAGCATCAGTATTTCTAGATCCTAAATGTAGGGGTAAATAATGTTCTTTCTTGTTTGTTGTAGGAGTAGTGTCTGTTGTTTTGGTAGCTTGTATATTTTTTTGTCACTCATTCCAGAGAAGCAGAAAACTCCTTTTAAGGCTTTTTTCATTTCTTTTCTTACAACACTATCTGGCAGTGAGAAGGCATGGCCAGGTAGAAGACAGTAGACAGGGTGAGGGGGGAGCAGGGCATTGTTTTTCAGTGTTTATCTTCTACTTCAAGGTGTCCATCTTAGAATCCATGACCGTCAAGGTGTCTGCCTTATAACCCACGACCATCAAGGTGTCCATCTAAGAGCCCGCGGCCATCAAGCTGATGACAGTTAGCAACAGAATGCTTTAACCAGTGTGCCACCAGGGCATTATCATATTTGGTTATACTCTTCTGCTCTCCCAACTCCCCCTGTCCATCTCTATCTTATAATTTTTCCATAAAAGGCAAATTCTGTGCATCTTAACTGAAAGCATTAAAGAACTTAAAAATAATTTTGTTTTTGTTTAGAATCATTCTACACTGTATACCTCTACTTTTTTCCCTCCAGTTCAGTACTGAAATTGCCATGCAATTTTATTTCTCTTGACTAGATCTGTAAAACTTATCATTACAGGCCTTCAAAGAATTTCATAAAACTTACCATTCTTGTTGGTTTTAGGAAGTACCGTTGCTTAATTTATCACAGTGCTTCCAAGAAAACGAGTCTATCAGGAAAAAAAGAAAAGTGCTTTTTCCTCATTTCTCAACTCAAACTTGCTCATCTCTGTTGTATGTTCACAAGAAAAAGCCTCCAAGAACATTCCCCACATAATAGAAATCTGGTTATAGATGTGGCCAGGCGGCCCTACCCAACTCCAGCCACACCGTGTCCTGCTTCCGCTAGCTCCCTCTTCCTTCGGAGCCTCCTTGTGAGTCTTCCAACAAGTCAGGCACACTCCCCTGTCCTAAGGGTGACCCTGTCCTTGGGTGTTCCTTTCCCTGGATCGCTTAAGTTTATTCCACTGATATCCTCACCTTAAAGTCTGCTCAAATGTCAAGTCTCATTGACCTGTAGACCCTATTTAAAATTGTTTTAACCCTCCTACGTACCCGGTTTTCTTTTCCCATCACATTTATCACTGACATACTTTACAGTTTACTTATTTAAAATATGTCTTGCCAACAACACCCAACCTCCCGTGTTCCCTCGTAGTATCAAGAACTGACACCCGCTGCCATGGAATCAATTCCATTTCACGTGACCCTGGGCACAGTAGAACTGCACTGTGGGGTTTCCAAGGAGTGGCTGGTGGATTCAAACTGCAGACTTTTATAGTTAGCATCCAGTCTCTTAACCACTGTGTCACCAGGGCTCCAAGAATTAAAATAATCAAAACTCCCAAACTCGTCGCTGTCGAGTCAATTCCGACTCCTACAGGGCGGAGCAGAACTGCCCTATACGGTTTCCAGGGAGCGCCTGGTGGATCGGAAGTGCAGACCTTTCGGTTAGCAGACGTACTCTTAACCACCACACCACCAGGGTTTCTAAGAACTAACATAGAGCCTATCACACAGTTTGCGCTCACCAAGACTTTGAACAAGCGAATGGCAGAATTAACGGCACTTATACTCACCCTGGAGCTATGGTGGTACCGCGGGTAACTGCCAGGCGGCTAACCAAAAGGTTGGCAGCTCGGATCCACCCGCCCTTCCTTGCAAATCCTATAGAGCAGTTCTACTCTCTCCTATAGGGTTGCTAGCAAGCGGAATCGATTCCACCGGCAACTGGTTTTTCACACTTACTGTTAGCACTTTAGTTAAGCACAGACGATACATAAAACAGAAGAGGGAACCGGTCACATCCGCACAAATCTGTTGACTGGATGTTACAGTTTCTTTGGACTACCGGAATGTGGGCGCAGGGACCATTAGACAGGACATCACTTACTTCCTCAATTCCCACCCTTACCGCTGTCCTTACCTCGCTCAAACCAAATCGACTAGAAACAGGGGGACCGTGGAACACGCCTGACAGTGAAAGGGAGCTCTTAAGAATTACGCTGGAACAAGAAGAGTGGTCTGTAACTATGCTTGGCCACCTCTAGAACTTTCCTGGTCTTTAGCTGTAAAACGGGACTGATCAGTTCCGTTCAGCAACTCACCCCTACCACAGCCCCCTGCCCAATCCCGCGACCCCGGGAGCTCCTGCGCAGCCGCGGAAGTGACGTATGAGGGGCGTTTCCGGGACGGGTGAGTGGAGGTCTGCGTGGAGAGTCGCGTGGTTGTGTGAGGGTGTAGGAGCAGAGCCTAGTTAGGGCTGTTCTGTGCTCCAGAGTTGATTCTGACTCGTGGTGACCCTGTAGGACAGAGTAGAACTGCCCTATGCGGTTTCCAAGGAACTCTTTAGGAAGCAGATTTCCACAACTTTATCCGGCAGAAGGCTGGTGGGTTCTAATAGAAAACTGTTCGGTTAGCGGCCGAGCGCTCAACCTCTGCGGCCACGAAAGGCTCCAAGTTAGGGTAGACTTTGGGTGTTGTTGGAATATAGGGAAAGGAGACAGAAGAGGAAGCTGTGGCAGAGAAGTGGGGTCCTGAATCCGGGGTTTACTGGCTCTGCCACCAGGTGCTCCGCAGTGCCCTGGAAAAGGTGCTGCTGGGTGGGACCGAAATAAGGGGTAGATGAGAATGTAAGAGGCAGCAGTGTGGAAAG
The DNA here is from genome assembly GCA_028571685.1 of Heterohyrax brucei. NCBI lineage: Eukaryota > Metazoa > Chordata > Mammalia > Hyracoidea > Procaviidae > Heterohyrax > Heterohyrax brucei. The sequence goes on from CM053146.1 coordinate 110,216,422, forward strand.
TGGGTCGACTGCTGTTACAATACTAGACACAGTGCTTACGTTGGGCAGTCACTGTTCTAGGCCTTCACCTTTTTAATTTTCATGACCATCTAATCCGCCGGGTACCGTGATTTACGTTTCTTTTTTTCAGACGGGGAAGCTGTAAATAAATTTGCCCGTGGTTCACAGCCGTGGCTCTCAGGCAGGCTTCACAGTCAGTGCTCTTATCCACCATGCTTTGCTGTCTCTAGTTAATTGCTGCTGGAAGCCACAAAACCTCACAGTATCCTAATACATGGAACGGGGATGTTCCACTGTGTTTCCAAGATCTCTTTCAAATACAACAGTAAACAACGCGAAATCAACTAAGTAACCTTGTGAGACCGTACTTGACTGTTTGCTGGACTTCAGGAATCTGGAGAGTGGGAGAGGGAACAGGATCATTAGAAGATCTTCCAAGTCCAGGCTCGCGTGGGAGGCTTCATGCCACTTCAGGCCATACTGAATACCTGTGTTGCAATTACTTTCTCCTGTAAAAATGTTGGAAAATTTTTTTTTTCCTTGAAATCGCTAGGTTTGGAATGTTTTCGTTACACCTGCAGTTGTCTGTGTTTTTCCTGTTAAGGAGCCTTGGTGGTGCAGTGGTTAAATGCTTGGCTGCAACGGAAAAATGGGTGGTTTCAACGCACAAGCTGGGTCTGCAAGAGAAAGATGGGGCAGCCTGTTTCCCTTAAGATTGTGTGGTTAGTTGACATTGAATCAGTTCCAATCCACAGTGAGCAGAACTGTTCATAGGGTTTCTAAGGAGCAGCTGGTGATTTGAATTGCCGAGCTTTTGGTTAGCAGCCAGTTCTGTACTTTGCCCCAGGGCGCTTCCCTAGGGTTACAGCGTTGGAAACTGTAAGGCAGTTGTACTTCTTCCTGTGGAGTTGCTATGGGTAAGAATTCACTTGAGGGCAACGTTTTTACTTACCTTTTTAAAACGTTGATTGTTGGGCGTATAAGGCGATGCTTTTCCTCCAGAACGGAAAGTTTTTATAGACAGTAAATTTGACAACAGAGTTGACAGTGTTATTGTTTTTGTAGCTATTTGGCTAAACACTTACTGATTTGAGTTTTTCACTTCTTGTATTTTTTTAGAGCCAGCAAGTTTTTTCCAGCTCCACAGTTTCCTTTTTTGTCCTCCACTTTTTAACAGCCTTTTCAGTTCCTGTTGATTGTAGATGTCTTAGAAGGCTTACAGGCTGTGTGGGCAGAGTACCCTGTCCCATAAGCTCTCCCACCTCTTGAGTGTGGCCTTTGTGTAGTAGGTGATAATGGTTCAGGGGTAGAAGCTCCTCACTTTTCCTGGCCATGACTACTTACTCGGTAGACAGACCCATTAATGTATCGTGTGATGCTGGCTGCTGATAAAGCACTTACATTTTAAAAAATACATATTGTTATTATTTTGGTAAAGCACTTTTGCCAGTATATACCACCCTAACTTCAAATTGGAAAACCAGGTGTTGTAGTAAAGTGCTGCATCTGCGAACCAAAGGTTGGCAGTTCAAATCCACTAGGTGCTCCTTTGAAACTCCATAGGGCAGTTCTGCTCTGTCCTGTAGGGTCGTTATGAGTCAGAATTGACTTGTTGGCAGTGGGGGGCAGGGAACTCCAAATTCCGGACACAGTGATTAGGTGTGTTTGGTCACTAACTGAACTCACTAGATGCTACCATGGAGAAGGATGTGGCAGTCTACTTCTGTAAAGGTTTACAGCTTTGGAAACCCTTTGGGGTGGTTTTTAGTCTCTTAGTGTCGCTGTGAATCGGAACTGACCACAAGAATGGGTTCCTTTGGTTTTAACTTCAAATTCTTCAAGGAAGGAAGGTTCTGTCATTTTAAGAGTAAACATTTAGTAAGGGTTTGGTGGTTTATGCTGGTGACACTGGGATTTAGAAGACATAGTTCTTTTTTCTCAATAGCTTTACCACACCAGGGGAGACAGTAGGAATATCATCCTAGGACAATACAAAAGAAGGTCACCGAAAGGAAAGGCTTGTCCAGAAAAGCTTTATGTAGGAGGTTGAAATGGGCTTGGAAAGAAGGAAAATATTCAGAAAAGAAGGAAAGTATTTAGGGAAATGGAGTTGGTGCTGGAGGGCACGGGTAAGGAGAACAAGAGCAAGGGTGTGTGTGTGTGTGTGAACATCTGTGTATTATGCACCAGGCTTGTGCTAGGTGACTTATATGTTAGTTTATTTGGTTCGCCAGTGGCCTGTGAGACAGACTATAGTATCTCCGTTTGGCAGATGATAAAACAAGCTCAGAGAAGTCAGATGGCTTGCCTGAGATATGACTTGCTGGTAAGTAGCACAGCCAGTCTTTGAACCTGGGTCTGACCGACTGCAGCTGTTTTATCCAGATCTTTTCTGCTTAAAGGCCTGGACCTAACACATAACATATGTGTCACTTTTTGTTTTCTGTCACATCAGATACTCAGCTTTTCCTGATTTCTGTATGCTGTCATCTGGTGTCCATCTGGTCCGCAGGAAGGTCCAACTCACCCGTTTCCCAATCTGCATTTCTTCTCGTTCCATCATGGATTTGAAAACTCTTGTTTCCTCTTTGAATGACTTTGCATCCATCTCATTTGCTGAAAGTTGGGACAATGTTGGGTTACTGGTAGAGCCAAGCCCACCACATACTGTAAACACACTCTTCCTCACCAATGACTTGACGGAGGAAGTGATGGAGGAGGCGCTGCAGAAGAAGGCAGATCTCATTCTCTCCTACCACCCACCTATTTTCCAACCCCTGAAGTGCATAACCTGGAAAACCTGGAAGGAGCGCCTGGTGATCCGAGCTTTAGAGAACAGAGTTGGTATCTATTCTCCTCACACAGCCTACGATGCTGCTCCCCAGGGAGTCAACACCTGGTTGGCCAAAGGACTTGGTGAGAAGCCTCTTGTTTCTTCTTTAAGCCATATAAATACTTTGAAAATTTAGAATACTTTTCTAGTGAACTTTTAATTGCATTTTTTTCACTTATACCTGTAATAATTTATCTTACTTCTTTAGGTTAATTAAAAAAACAAACAAACCCTACATTTCTGCACATTTTTTCTTCTAGGAGCTTGTACCTCCTACCCCATACATCCTTCCACAGCTCCCAACCACCCTACAGAGGGAACACACCGAGTAGAATTCAACGTTAACCACACTCAGGACCTGGATGAAGTCATGTCTGCAGTGAAAGGAATTAAAGATGTTTCTGTCACTTCTTTTTCTGCCAGGTACAATCTGTTTTTCTCTTTGTAAGGATCTTCTTTACGAAATCAATAACCCTAATATTTAGGTTTCCAAGAAATTGTTTTTTTCCAGCATGTGTTTACAAAGTGTCTTGACACTCCTCCTAATGGAGGAGATGTATGAAATTTTCAAAACAATCAAAATGACAGGTAACTGTTAGGATATTTTCTATGAGGGAGGGACTATACTCAGCATTTACCTACAATATTTCTTACCCTCCCGGTAGTATTGAAGGGCAGCTGTTTTACTTTATAGAACGCAAATAGAGCCTACTGAGATACTGATAGCGTAAGACTTTTATCAGGCCCCAGCAAGAAGAATGGGGCATCAGGATTGCAGACAGATTCATTAACAACTTGTGTTAACCAGATGACACAACCTTGCTTGCTGAAAGTGAAGAGGACTTGAATCACTGATGAAGATGACAGACCACAGCATTCCGTGTGGATTGCATTTCAACATAAAGAAAACAAAAATTATCATAACTAGACCATTAAGCAACATCGTGATAAATGGAGAAAAGATTGGAGTTGTCAAGGATTTCATTTGACTTGGATCTGCTATCAACACCCATGGAAGTAGCAGTCAGGCAATCAAAAGATGCATTGCATTGGGCAAATCAGCTGTACAAGACTTGTTTAAAATGTTATAAAGCAAAGATGTCACCTTGAAGACTAAAGTGCACCTGACCAAAGACATAGTGTTTTCAGTTGCCTTGTATGCATGCTGTCATGGATTGAATTATGTCCCTCCAAAAATATGTGCAGCAGTTTGGCTGAGCAATGGTTGCTAGTATTCTGTGGTTTTCCTCTGTTTGATGATTTCCCTATGTTATAAATCCTAGTCTTTGCCTGTGGTTAATTGGGCAAGATTGGATTACGTTAAAGAAGATTATTTATGGGACTGAAACACTTTTATTAAGGTCACTACCTTGATGCCAACTAAATGAAATTTCCCTGAAGTGTGGCTTGTACCACCTTTTTTCCTTTTATCCTACAAGAGATGAAAGGGAAGCAGGCAGAGTGTTTGGGACCTCATATTATCAAGAAAGCAGTGCTGGGAACAGAATGCTTCCTTTGGACCTGTAGCTCCTGTTCTGAGATGCTTCCAGACCAAGGAAAGACGGGTGCATCACAGAAACCATCTTCCAGAGCTAGCAGAGAGAAAGTCTTTCCATACAGCTAGTGTACTGAATTTATACTTACAGCCTACTGAACTGTGAGACAATAAACTTCTCTTTGTTAAAGCCATCCACTTTTGGTATTTGTGTTATAACAGCACTAGATGACCCAGACACTTGTGAGCGCTGGAAGACGAACAGTGAAGACTGAAGAAGAATTAATGCCTTTGAATTACAGTATTGGTAAAGAATATTGAATGTACCATGGACTGCCAGAGAGCAAACAAATCTCTTTTGGAAGAAGTAAAGCCAGAGTGCTTCTTAGAAGCAAGGATGGCGAGACTACGTCTCACATACTTGGGACATGTTAGCAGAGGGACATACTGCTTGGTGAAGTAGGGGGGTCAGTGCAAGAGAGGACCCTCAACTAGCTTGAGGGTCTTCAAGTGGCTGCAGCAATGGGCTCAAGCATACAAGGACTGTAAGGATGGTGTAGGACTGGGCAAGGTTTCCTGGTGTTGCACACAGGGTCACTGCGAGTTGGAACCGACTCAGTGGCACCTAACAACAGCAAACTAGCGATTCCCAAGCAATTTAGGACAGACACCAAAATCTCTTCATAAGATTTTCCTTTAGGCCTATTTACTTCATACTTACTGAAGCATTATAAAAAAGCTAGGCTATATAAAGCTAGTACTTAATTGTTGAAGAAACAAAGATAAACATAGTGACTTTTTAATATAGTTGAAACCTGTATTGAGCTACACTGAAAAGTTCTCTCTGATAAGTTTTTTTTGGTTTTTAAAGTATCAATTCCTTACATCATTGCATACATCCTGGAACAATTTTGGGGAATTTAAGAATTTCAAGAAAAATTGCTTATATGACTTTAAATAGATTTAATTACTGAGTTTTTTAATAACTAAAGTGCTGTGTAAGGGGCCAAAAAACTATACAAATACTGTATGAAAAATTCTTCATAAAAATTCAAAAAAATATAAAAGTCCTCCTAACCCCTTCTATTCAGGCTTGTGGAAATGTGTAGTGTTGCTTTCTTAAATAGTGTGCTATATTTGCTTTCTTAATTCAACAGGATGTCGTAGAAACCTCTTATGTAAGTGTACTGATCTCATTTTTTTTTAAAACTGCTGTGCAATGTTTCTTACTGTGGGTATGCTGTAGTTTCTTCACACATTCCTCTTCATACAGGTGAACTTTTGTTTTGAAACTTTTAGACATTTAGTTTATTTCTATTTTTTTCACATTACATAGGGCGGGCCTGAGTCCTACCATTAGGTTGGAGTTGAGGCTCTTTTTTTCCTCAAAGTTCCTCTGACTGCCACTGAGTCCGTTCCGACCCATATTGACTCCGCAGACAGAGTAGACCTGCCCCATAGAATTTCCAAGTAGCACCTGGTGGACTTGAAATGCTGACCTTTTGGTTAGCCTGGTGATTAATGACTGTGCCACCAGGGTTTCCAACAGATAAGTCTAATGTTAGTAATGACTCTTCCAAGTTATTGTTATGGTGTCATTTTGTTCTAGAATTATGGGGAATGTTACATAGAGTCTATAGTTAAATAAGTTTTTGATGCTGTTTTGAAAGGATCTATGGTATTGCTTTTCAGAGGCCCCCCAGGTCATTGGTAATGGGGTGCTTCATTCCAGTTATGTGTAATTAAAGTGGGGCTTGCCTGAGAATCTTCATTTTAAAAAAATGACCAGGAGATTTTTGTATTCAAAACTGTTTAAGAATTAACCTCTCTAGAGCTTTAAAGAAGTTTCGTTTGCCTTAGCCCCAACTGTAGCAGTTCTGTTTCACTCTGTCTACTGAAGGAAGCGTCTAGCATCTTTTATTTTAATGAGCTAATCAGGTTTCTGATAGAGTCAGGATGAAAAACCATCTTAGAACAGTGGTTTTAAAATGAAGTCCGTGGATCAGCAACATCAGCATCTCATGGGCACTTGTTAGAATCTTCTCAGTCCTCCCTCATACCTATAGAATCAGAAACTTGGGCGGAGCCCGGCAGCCTGTGTTTCAGTAAGTTCATTGGTGGGCAGTGACGTTGAAGAACCATTGTTCTAGCAAATGGAAACCCAGGTGGTGGTGTGGTTAAGAGCTACAGCTGCTAACCAAAAGTTTGGCAGTTCAGATCCACCAGGTGCTCGTTGGAACCTCGACGGGGCAACTCTGCTCTGTCCTGTAGGATTGCTGTGAGTCAGAATAGACTGAATGGCAGTGGTTCTTCTAGAAAATAAATTGGGTTGTGATTGAGTTTTTCTGGCTATATCCCTAAGTCGATGTAAGTCAAATGTCCTTATAAATTGTACGTTATTTAAAATATGTCCTTTTTGTATTTATCGTAAACCAAGGTGGCATTTTCCCCTAGGTCTGATGATGAAGAGCACACACGGATCAGTGTGACCTGTACTCCAAAGGCTCTGCTGCAGTTGGTGGCTTTCCTCTCCCAAAACAGACCGCTTTATCAGAAGACTGAAATTCTGTCACTAGAGAAGGTAATACAGATTCTTCTATTTGATTTTATATGACTGTAAACACACTTGTAAATTGTTAAAGCAACAGGCCAGGTAACAGTATTACCTAAAGAAGCACAAAGACACTATTAATAGACGTTAGAAAACCTTGAGAGAGGGAGACGTTCCGGGAAGAGGTAAGGAGCCGGGTGTTTCCTGTCTCAGACCCTCTGCTTGGACTTGGCATTCAGTCCTTTCACAGGCCACCGTACACGGGCTGGTAAATCCTGCGTCACCACTTTCTGTGCTTCAGAATGTGCACAGACAGGCTCATTCCCAACAACTTTCTGGACATTTTCCACTTCAGAAAGCCCACGGCTACCTCAAAGCCAACATATTTAAAAAAACTGAGCTTAGTTTTTAGTCTCCCGTCTTCCTCGTTTAAATCTTCTCTTCTGTCATTTTCTTTTTCCTTGGTGGTGTCATCATCCACCTGATTTTTCTAGTTTCCGTATGCTTCTCCAGTCCTGTAAATCCAAGCTCGGTTAGTGCTTCCCCCAAGTCTATTAAAGTGTTTCTCTTCTCTAGTAGCATTGCCACCACCTTAGTTGAAACTTTCATCTCATCTAACTAGAACATTGATAGTCTCATCACTGGGCACCCGCAGGAGACAGTCCAGGCTTTTGAGCATAGCATGGCACCAGAAGCTGTTCGTTCCCTTCACACCCTCTGCCTGCCAGCCAGGCTGCCCGCTTTTGGACCTGCCCTCACAGGGTGCTTGCAGACACACCTGGCACCTCTGTGCTCTGTACCTACCACACTGCACTTCAGTCCTTTCAGGATTCTGTTCTGGTTCCAGACCCCAATTCTTGTGAAACCTTTGATCCCAGTTCCCCCTGGCTCCTCCCTTCCACCTCCTCCACTCCCAGCATGCTGAGCTTGTCATTCCTTTGTGCTCCCATGACAATTGCACTTACCTTGTATTAAAGCACTTTGATTATTATGATGACTTATTTAAATATCTGCCTTCCCAGGAGGCTCTGTGCTCTGAGAACTCAGAAAGTTTTCTCTAGCTTTGTATCACCAAACTTCAGTGTGCATTTTTCATTGATCACGATTTCATGTTTCTCCTACAGTAGTGTTTCTAACTTTAGTTTCTCTTCAGCCCCTGCTTCTACATACTGGGATGGGACGGCTGTGTACCCTGGATGAATCTGTCTCCTTGGCAACCATGGTTGAACGAATCAAGAGACACCTAAAACTATCTCATGTTCGCCTTAGTCTTGGGGTAGGGAGGACCTTAGGTAAATACATGTTTTATTTTGCCAGTATGTCCATTGATAATGTTGGGCAAAGGTTAAATTCTTGGTTTCATTAATGTAATGGGAAGCAGCTCATGGGAAATAATACCTGGTTTATTGATTGGGATGGGCTAGGTTTTGCTGTGGTATATGTATCAGTGGCATAAATCACAAGATATACTTCTCAGTCACATTTGTCTTGGTGATGTCTGCCTGCTCATTATAAATTGTTTGCCATTGTAGAGGGAGAAAGAATTACGGAGGCTTTTAAGCCACCTCTGTTAGAAACCATGGTGGCACACTGGGTAAGTGCTGCATCCATCCGGTGCTCCTGGGAAACTATGAAGCGGTTCTTCTCGGCCCTCCAGGGTTGTTGTGAGTCAGAACTGACTCGATGACAGAGGTTTTTTTTTTGGTTTGGTATTGCAGAGGAGAAAGAGTTATGGAGGATCTTAAGCCATCATTTAAGAGCTCCAGTCCAGAAGTGACATGTTACTTCTGTTCAGCTCATCATCCAGAATTAGTAAATTACCTAGTACAACCCAGGGATGGCGCAAAGTGCAGTCCTGCCCTGTGCCAAAACGAGAGCCGGAAATGATCGCTACAGTTGTAACACCAGACTGGAACTTGACAGTACTGATAATATTGTACAGTGAGGTGCTAAGTGATGTGCTGCTCTGCAGGTTGACTTTCATGGCCCCTGTCTTTTGTCCAGCCTTTCCCAGTACTTTTGGGAACAGAGAGTGAACACAACACTTGTTGGACCTCTGCAGGGACTCACACTGTACTGAGTATCGGAAGTATGTGAGCTCCTACTGCAGAGGCAGTGGAGCCTAGTGGTTGTGAGTGTGGGCTCTGAAGGCAGATGACCTGGCTCAGATTTGCCCTCTCTGTTGGCTCTGTGACTTCAGACACATTATTCAACCCTGTTGTCTCTCAGTCACCTGCTCTATAAAATTCCATTAATACTAAAACCTCATAGAGATGGTAGTATAACCTGTGTGACACACTTAGGGCAGTAACTGCTGCATGTGAGTACAGTAAATGCTTCCTGTTGTTAACTATGTGGCAGGCGATATTCTTACTGTGGAGGGAAAAATTGAGGGCTCAGAGAGCTCAACTACTCCAAAAGTCTGCAGTCACATCAAACAACTCATAGGAATTAGTTTCTGAAGAAACTGTATGGTAGATGTGGAGTCTGACTTCTGGTCCAACCCTAAATCCTGTTTGTGAAACATCATGTGGCCAAACTGGAGTGAGCATTAATCAGGTGTCCATTCTAGAATGCTAAGCACTTAGTGCTTGTTGGATTTTGGTTTGAACATTTCTGTTACTTCACTTTTAAGAGGATGTTCTTTGAGGATAAATGCTAGACTAAAACGTGGATAAAGCACTTCTTCGTATTCCTCTTTCTAAAGAGCTTTTGGCATTCCTCTGATTCCTCCCTGAGAACAGAGGGTACCTGCCTGTGTCTCACTGTTGTGTGAACACCCACTGCAATGGCAGCCTGGCAGTGTCCGGGGCATCAGTAGCCTTCAGTGTTTGCCCTTTGTGGCTTTGTGCAGCCCCGTCGAGAAGGATAACTAACGCTTCTGCTTTGAGATAGTTATGCAATACCTAAAAGACCTAAAAGTTAGTAAACAAAATAACTCATGTTCATTTCATGGAGGATTCTCAGCACAAATGATAAGATTAAAATGAACAGGAAGCTCTAACATGTTGGTCTTTTTTTTCCCCCCTCTATCTTGAAGAGTCCCAGATCAGAGTCGTGGCCCTGTGTGCTGGCTCTGGGAGCAGCGTTCTGCGGGGTGCATGGGCTGACCTCTACCTCACAGGTAGGACAGGCTTTGTAACCCTGCTATCCCTTTTTCTGTGCCCTTTTCCCACCTTGCTTTGTTTTTTACAAATTCAAATATACAGATTTTGAGATGACACTGGGCTCATAGAGGGTATCTAGTGTTTGCTGAACTGGATCTAAAAAGCAACTACATCAGAATTGGGGGACATATAGTATTCTTTGTGGAAGGATGAAATCATTTAACAATTTATTAATAGGTTATTTGTAAAACCGATGTTCATTTATTTAACCTTCCTTATTCCTAATGAACTCTAGTGGCATAATTAAGCAGTTGGCTGCTAACCAAAAGGTCAGTAGTTCAAATCCACAACAGTTGTTCTGCAGGACAAAGGACCTGGCGATCTGCTCCTGTAACAGTTGTAGTCTAGGTAACCCCATGGGGCAGTTCTCTGTCCTATGTAGTTCCTTGAGTTGGAATAAACTCAGTGGCACACAACCAGCTTCTTCCTAAACCTGACTGCTCTCAAATTTCGGTTAGGAACCACTGTCCTCTTTCTTACTCAGGCCCTATTTTAGTCAGTCACTGATTCCTCTCAGTTCTAGCAAAAGAGTCTTTCTTAAACCTTTCCCTTATCTCTATCCAGTCATCTGAAGTACTGCATCAAATCTCTCATCTTAGTTATAGTCAAAACTCTCCTACAATTCACTTTCAACAGTACAAACCTGATGGTGTATTCTGGCTGAAGAAACTTCAGTGACTTCCCGTATCTGTGCTGATGCAGCCTGAATTGCCGGGAGCCAGCCTCGGCAGGGTCTGGGATTCACAAAGGGACGGGTGGCGTCGGCGAAGGAGAAATGAGTGAGATGCAGACAACCAGGAATCTGGAGATTGGCAGTCTGTCAGGGTCTGCCTTACTTTATTTTTATATAATCGGTGACATGATTTCACCCTGGTCTTTGACCACGTTGGTTAGTTAGGAATTGATACCTTGTGGTCTCTTTTCATGTTAATCATTAGGGCTATCTCTGTTGGCTAGCAAAGAACCGATACATTGTGGTCTTTTTTCATGTTAATCATTAGGGCCTTTTAGGTAATGGCCCAAGACTAATATATTGTGATTATAATCAACAGTGAAAATAAAGCTATACTTTGAGCTCGATCAACTCTATCAATGTCTCGAGGTCAAAGGTACAGGAAGGAGGGGTAGACTCATCTGGCTGTCTCTATTTGTTCCTTCTTTGCTTTTTCTTATCTCTTCCTGTGGGGACAGTAAGCACCCACCATCCCCCACTCTAAGCCTCTCTTAAGTTGTTCTAAGAAGGATATTTCTTTAGTATTTGTCTATTTGCCATACCAAATATAATAATCTTGGAAGCCTATCTGTCTTCCTGATGTAGGGAGTGGAATGTCTATATTCTAAGGGCTATGTGGGGGGTCATCTCTGGGGAGCTTCCCAGGGCCTTCCTGCAATCTTGTGTTTCACATGTGGAGGGGGAAGTGCAGTTGGGGGAAGCCAGCAGAGCTGAGCCGGCCTGAGTATTCCCAGGCTGGGCGTGCTGAGTCAGAATTCATTAAGCCGAGGGGGCTGTAAAACCCTTCTTTGATCCTTGTGCCGGGAAATAAGAGGGTATTTTTGAGGAAGGTTTGATTAGGTTGCATGGGTGAGATGCCTCTGCCCGCCATCACATAGGCTTGTAACTTTGTTCACAGAGGCCTTTGTGGGTGATGGGCTTCGGCACTGAATGTTTCATTCTTTTTCATGCAGTCTTCACTTATGCAGCTTCTTTTGTCTAGAATGTCTTTTCCTTCCCTTTTCTTTGTACTTCTAGTGATAATCTCAAAGATCACTTACCCTGAGAAGGTTTTTGACACTGTACCCACCCTAAGGTGTCGTGGTTATGGCAGTCAGCTGCTAACTGACCAGAAGTTGGGAGGTTCACGCCCACAGACCCCTCCATAGGAGACAGATGTGGCAGTCTGCTTCCATGAGATCTACAGCCTAGAAACCCTGTGCGACAGTTCTGTCCTGTAGAGTTGCCCTGAGTCAGAACTGACTTGACAGTGACAGGTTTCATTCTGTCCCCATCCTGCCCCTGATGGCCATGCCACCTTCTTGGAACTCCCATCACTGTCCTTAACCTCCAGTGCGCATTTCCACTGACAGTGATTGTTTACTTGGCTCCTTAGGCTTTATACTGTATACTTGAGGATAAGACCAAATAGGTACTGTTTGAATTTTTATGGAAGAATTACTGGACATAGTTACTACTCAGGGATGTGGCCAAACATGGCACACTGTTTCTCCAAAGCACTGAGAGGCATTTGAAGGGGAGAGTTAACGTCCCTCCTTCTAGGACTAAGTTCTAGGGTTTTAACCTCTTTGTGCCCTCCCTCGGCTACTTCTGTGCCTCTCCTCATCCCACATGCAGACTGTTGTCAACCAGACCATCTTAGAAAGGCTGCCACCTGCAGAGCACTGTAACATCCAGGAATATGGGATGCTCAGTCTGAGGACGCCTGATGTGACTGCTCTGATGCAATAAATTGAAATGTACATAACTGTGACTTGTTTTCTGTATTTGAAAGATTTTTACAAGCCTTCAAACCTGAACCAGATGGAAATGTTGAGTATACAGAGAACTAGACTGAGTATCTTACACTATCATGTGTGATTATTTTAATTTTAACATTTTGAAGAAATTTCAGTCATATGCAAAAGTTGCAAATAATAGTACAGGGAACCCGTGTCTGCCCTTCCCCTAGATTGCTAAAGGTTCTAGTTTGCCAGATTTACATCGTTTTCTCTTTTTTATATACATTTTGTGTGTGTGTAGATATTTACATAAATTTTGTGCCAAACCATTTTCGAGTAAATTGCAGACATGATGACCTTTCACCCCTAAATAAACCCTAAGCCAAACCCACTGCCGCTGAGTTGATTTCAACTCAGAGGTACTCTAAAGGATGGAGTACAACTGCCCCATCGGGTGTCCAAGGCTGTAATCTTCATGGAAGCAGACTGCCACACTCTGTCCTGTGAAGCAGCTGGTGGGTTTGAGCTGCTGACCTCTCAGTTAGCAGTCTGCACTTAACCACTGTGGCAGCAGTGCTTTGTCACCCCTAAATACTTCGGCATTTACCTGTAGGAACAAGAATGTTCTCTTAGAAGACTTGAACAAGTAAATGCAGGAAGCTTACTGTTGTTACAGGATTAACATATAGTTCGCATTTACACTTTTACAGCATTTCTTTTTATGACCCATACAGGATCCAGGGAGGAGCCCTGATGGCACAGTGGTTAAGCACTTGGCAAGTCAAACCCACCATTCACTCCACATGAGAAAGATGTGGCAGTCGGCTCCTGTAAAGATTTACAGCCCTGGGAACCCCATGGGGCAGTTCTGCTCTGTTCTAGAAGATTGCTATAAGTTGAAATCAACTCAGCAACAATAGCTTATTCAATCCAGGGTCATATATTTCCTTTACCCAATGTGGCCCTTGGTGGTCAGCATGCAGCCTGTGTGCCACAGGCCTGTGTTCTCGCTACTCTGGTCCCTGGGTGTAATACCGGTGAAGACCAGCAGATGGGGTGCTTGTTCCCTGCCGGTGCCCTCATTCTCAGGCCTGGCTCCTGTGCTTGCTGAGCCCTGCCTTTACCTGCAGTTATTGCTGTAATGTCTTCACAGAGTCCTCCACTTTCGTACCTTCTCCAGCCAGTCCGTTAATAGCCTGGGCATCTAGATTTGTCCTTCTTACAACTCGGCTTCTAACTAGGTCCCCTTAATGTCCTTCCTCCTTTGACTGTACCTTCGCTATTAGAGACTAAGATGTTTTAAAAGGCACTTAAATAAACAGTATACCTTAGTGTGGAATGGTGCACACCGGGGGGAGAGTGAAACTGACTGAAAGTTTCTCAGGAAAGCTTTTTTCCTAAGAACCTTTTTGTTTTTTATGCTTTCATGTCTAAATATATCTTGAAATTACACTTTTTATTAACTAAATTATACACATTTTTGCTTTTAAATTGAAGTCATTAAATTCACAACTGGTGTATAAAAATTCAAAACATCTGAGTTTTCCCAAAAGATGGGGTCCTTTTGAATAACTTCACAATTTCTAGGAATTTCACCAAAGTCAAGTAATTCCTGTTTCTGATCTAGAAATATCTTAAGCTCATTTCAGCCTTATGAATTACACTAGGATTTGCTGACAGTACTGGTATTCACAAAGCCAAAAGGGTCCTCTGAAAAATATGGTTATGATATTGCTTCTGAGTTGTTACACAGCTTACATAAGAAACTCCCTGAATGCCCTTACTCAGCAGTGGCCGTTTATTTTTATTGTGAAAATACTGAGTGGGATGCAGTTGTAGGTGGAGCTCTTGCAGAATTAAATACTGCTGGACGTGCCAGTTACTGTGGGTGTTTGTCCCAGGTCTGCCTAAGAAGCAGGCCTTCTCTGTGGACTGTGTGTGCATGCTCGCACACTCACATGTTCTTTCAGTTGAACACGTGAGAGCAGTTAAACGCAGCTTTCTAGATAAGCCTGTGAACTGTTCCTGCTGTGCTGCGTTTACTCCAAACAGAACGCAAACCTGGTGTTGGTTATGTTTCAGCATTCCATCAATTCTGTATCTAACATGGAAGCGTTTGGTCTTTCCTTCGCTGGCAGGTGAGATGTCCCATCATGATGTCCTGGATGCCGCCTCCCAGGGAATCAGTGTCATCCTCTGTGAGCACAGCAACACTGAACGAGGCTTTCTCTCTGACCTTCGGGATATGCTGGGTGCTCACTTGGAGAATAAGGTTAACATTATCCTGTCGGAGACAGACAGGGACCCTCTTCATGTGATATAATGCGTATCGGGCCAACAGGTTCACACAGTCTGCAAGATGGGCTGTATCCCAACTCAGTTCTGTAACATGAGCCTGTGGAATTGATCTTCCCAGAGGATCTTAAGAATATGCTTTTTTTTTTCCTGGTGTGTTAATCTGATTCACCAAATGTTCTGTGCTATAAGCTTCCGTGTTCTATGCTGTAAG